>CM067843.1:688234804-690734804 GCA_034509565.1 Triticum monococcum
CGAAAGATGGAGACAATACTGCCGTTGAAGCGCAAGAGTGAGCAGCAGTCCGGTCAGCCCTTGCTTTCTCAACTTGAGCAGGAAACTTCCAACCAAATAGGAGGGAGGCGCACTCTCAAATAGGAATGCAAACATAAAATGCGTGCTCTTGAGTGCCAATTCCTCTTCTGACCGAAGTGAATAACAAACATCCCTTCCATCTGGACACTGAATAATGAGAGAATCATAGAAGTTATCAGAATCCGGGGCTAGCGTCTTTGGCTGAACATCCAAATAATTTTAGTAAACCCTAGTTGTTTCCAGGGGGGTGTTGGGGTTTCTGCCTTCCCCAATTCAAATTTAAGAGGAATTTAAACATGATGCACATTCTAATGCTTGAACTAGCTAGGGTGTGACAGGGATCCAACAATCTAGTTGTTTATCCTTGGCAGCCTCTCTTATGGGGAAATGTAGTCTAGTGCTTCCATGAACCATAGTAGTCCGCTACAGCCCGGTTCATCGGAGTCCTGCTAGCCCAGCACTACTGCTCAGGGCACTTGACTGGCCGGCATGTGTTTCACTTTGTTCCTGTGTCTGTCCCTTCGGGGAAATGTCACGCGGTAACATCCGGAGTCCTGCCTAGCCTGCTACAGCCCGGGTTCTCGGAGTCCTGTTAGCCCAGTGCTACAACCCGGATTCACATGCTGCTGACCGACATGCTCGATGTGATTCATGTATGCCTGTCCCCATAGGTTGGTGCCGCTTTGGGTTCACGACTAGCCATGTCGGCCTGGGTTCTCTGTCATATGGATGCTAGCGACACTATCATATACGTGAGCCAAAAGGCGCAAACGGTCCCGGGCCATGGTAAGGCGACACCCGTGGGAATACCGTGCGTGAGGCCGCAAAGTGATATGAGGTGTTACCGGCTAGATCGATGTGACTTGGAATCGGGGTCCTGACAGTGCCCCAGGGGGGTGGGCGCGCCCCTACCCTCGTGAGCACTGATGACCCACAAGTATAAGGGATCTATCGTAGTCCTTTCGATAAGTAAGAGTGTCGAACCCAACGAGGAGCAGAAGGAAATGATAAGCTGTTTTCAGCAAGGTATTCTCTGTAAGTACTGAAATAAGTGGTAACAAATAGTTTTGTGATAAGGTAAATTGTAATGAGCAACAAGTAACAAAAGTAAATAAGGTGCAGCAAGGTGGCCCAATCCTCTTTGTAGCAAAGGACAAGCTGGACAAATTCTTATATAAGGAAAAGAGCTCCCGAGGACACATGGGAATATCGTCAAGCTAGTTTTCATCACGCTCATATGATTCGCGTTCGGTACTTTGATAATTTGATATGTGGGTGGACCGGTGCTTGGGTGCTGTTCTTACTTGAACAAGCATCCCACTTATGATTAACCTCTATTGCAAGCATCTGCAACTGCAACAAAAGTATTAAGGTAAACCTAACCATAGCATGAAACATATGGATCCAAATCAGCCCCTTATGAAGCAATGCATAAACTAGGGTTTAAGCTTCTGTCACTCTAGCAACCCATCATCTACTTATTACTTCCCAATGCCTTCCTCTAGGCCCAAATAATGGCGAAGTGTTATGTAGTCGACGTTCACATAACACCACTAGAGGTTAGACAACATACATCTCATCAAAATATCGAACGAATACCAAATTCACATGACTACTAATAGCAAGACTTCTCCCGTGTCCTCAGGAACAAACGTAACTACTCACAAAGCATATTCATGTTCATAATCAAAGGGGTAATAGTATGCATAAAGGATCTGAATATATGATCTTCCACCAAGTAAACCAACTAGCATCAACTACAAGGAGTAATCAACACTACTAGCAACCTACTAGCACCAATCCCGGACTTAGAGACAAGAATTGGATACAAGAGATGAACTAGGGTTTGGAGATGAGATGGTGCTGGTGAAGATGTTGATGGAGATTTCCCTCTCCCGACGAGAGGAGCATTGGTGATGACGATGGTGATGATTTCCTCCTCTCGGAGGGAAGTATCCCCGGTAGAACAGCTCTGCCGGAGCCCTAGATTGGTTCCGCCAAGGTTTCGCCTCGTGGCGGCGGAGTCTCGTCCCAAAAGGTTGCTTATGATTTTTCTTCTCATCGAAAGACTTCATATAGGAGAAGATGGGCGTCGGAGAGCCACCAGGGGGCCCATGAGGTAGGGGGCGCGCCCAGGGGGGAGGGGCGCGCCCCCACCCTCGTGAGCAGGGTGTGGGCCCCCTGGCCTTCATCTTTGGCGACGATTTTTCTTTATTTATTTTAAGATATTCCGTGGAGTTTCAGGACTTTTGGAGTTGCGCAGAATAGGTCTCCAATATTTGCTCCTTTTCTAGCTAGAATTCCAGCTGCCGGCATTCCCCCTCTTCATGGTAAACCTTGTAAAATAAGAGAGAATAGCCATAAGTATTGTGACATAACGTGAAATAACAGCCCATAATGCAATAAATATTAACATAAAAGCATGACGCCAAATGGACGTATCAAGCACCCCCTTCATCTTCTGACGTAGGGTCCAAGTCTATCCGGTAGGTTTCCTTCCAAAAATAACTTCTCCAGTTGATTTCGTTCCGTTTTGACTCCGTTTGATATTCCTTTTCCTCGAAACACTGAAATAGGCATAAAACAACAAATCTGGGCTGGGCCTCCGGTTAATAGGTTAGTCCCAAAAATAATATAAAAGTGGAAAATAAAGCCCAATATTGCCTAAAACAGTAGATAATATAGCATAGAGCGATCAAAAATTATAGATACGTTGGAGACGCATCAAGCATCCCCAAGCTTAATTCCTGCTCGTCCTCGAGTAGGTAAATGATAAAAATAGAATTTTTGATGCGGAGTGCTACTTGGCATAATTTCAATGTGATTCTTCTTAATTGTGGTATGAATATTCAGATCTATAAGATTCTAGACAAAAGTTTAATATTGACATAAAAACAATAATATTTCAAGCATACTAACTAAGCAATCATGTCTTCTCAAAATAACATGGCCAAAGAAAGCTATCCCTACAAAATCATATTGTCTGGCTATGCTCCATCTTCACCACACAAAATATTTAAATCATGCACAACCCTGATGACAAGCCAAGAAATTGTTTCATCCTTTTGATGTTCTCAAACTTTTTCAATCTTCACGCAATACATGAGCGTGAGCCATGGACATAGCACTATAGGTGGAATAGAATGGTGGTTGTGGAGAAGACAAAAAGGGGGAAGATTGTCTCACATCAACTAGGTGTATCAACGGGCTATGGAGATGCCCATCAATAGATATCAATGTGAGTGAGTAGGGATTGCCATGCAACGGATGCACTAGAGCTATAAATGTATGAAAGCTCAACAAAAGAAACTAGTGGGTGTGCATCCAACTCGCTTGCTCACGAAGACCTAGGGCACTTGAGGAGGCCCATTGTTGGAATATACAAGCCAAGTTCTATAATGAAAAATTCCCACTAGTATATGAAAGTGACAAAACAAGAGACTCTCTATCATGAAGATTATGGTGCTACTTTGAAGCACAAGTGTGGTAAAGTACAGTAACATTGTCCCTTCTCTCTTTTTCTCTCATTTTTGGGCCTTTTCTTTTTTATGGCCTTTCTCTTTTTTTGGGCCTTCTCTTTTTTATGGCCTTTCTCTTTTTTGGGCCTTCTCTTTTTTATGGCCTTTCCTTTTTTATTTATTCCTCACTTGGGACAATGCTCTAATAATGATGATCATCACACTTCTATTTATTTACAACTCAAGAATTACAACTCGATACTTAGAACAAGATATGACTCTATATGAATGCCTCCGGCGGTGTACCGGGATGTGCAATGACTCATGGGTGACATGCATGAAAGAATTATCAATGGTGGCTTTGCCACAAATAAGATGTCAACTACATGATCATGCTAAGCAATATGACAATGATGGAGTGTGTCATAATAAACGGAACGGTGGAAAGTTGCATGGCAATATATCTCTGAATGGCTATGGAAATGCCATAATAGGTAGGTATGGTGGCTATTTTGAGGAAGGTATATGGTGGGTTTATGGTACCGGCGAAAGTTGCGCGGTACTAGAGAGGCTAGCAATGGTGGAAGGGTGAGAGTGCGTATAATCCATGGACTCAACATTAGTCATAAAGAACTCGCATAATTATTGCAAAAATCTATTAGTCATCAAAACAAAGTACTATGCGCATGCTCCTAGGGGGATAGATTGGTAGGAAAAGACCATCGCTCGTCCCCGACCGCCACTCGTAAGGAAGACAATCAATAAATAAATCATGCTCCGACTTCGTTACATAACGGTTCACCATAAGTGCGTGCTACGGGAATCACAAACTTCAACACAAGTATTTCCCAAATTCACAACTACTCAACTAGCATGACTCTAATATTACCATCCTCATATCTCAAAACAATCATCAAGTATCAAACTTCTCTTAGTATTCAACACACTCGTAAGAGAATTTTATTATTCTTGAATACCTAGCATATTAGGATTTTAAGCAAATTACCATGCTATTTAAGACTCTCAAAATAATCTAAGTGAAGCATGAGAGTTCATCTATTTCTTCAAAATAAAACTACCACCATGCTCTAAAAGATATAAGTGAAGCACTAGAGCAAACGACAAACTACTCCGAAAGATATAAGTGAAGATCAATGAGTAGTCGAATAATTATGCAACTATGTGAAGACTCTCTAACATTTAATAATTTCAGATCTTGGTATTCTATTCAAACAGCAAGCAAAGCAAAATAAAATGACATTCTAAGAATAGCAAACATCATGTGAAGAAGCAAAAACTTAGGATCAACCAAAACTAACCGATAGTTGTTGAAGAAGAAAGGTGGGATGCCAACCGGGGCATCCCCAAGTTTAGACGCTTGAGACTTCTTGAGATATTATATTGGGGTGCCTTGGGCATCCCCAAGCTTGAGCTTTTGTGTCTCCTTAATTCCTCTCATACCACGGTCTCCCTAAATCTCAAAAGCTTCATCCACACAAAACTCAACAAGGACTCGTGAGATAAGTTAGTATAAACCATTGCAAAAACCTTATCATACTCTACTGTAGAAAATCACTAAAATTATTATTCAACATTGCATACTAAATTCCTCTGCATATTTAATAGTCCTATCCTCAAATAGAATCATTAAAGAAGCAAACATATGCAAATAATGCAAACATAACAGCAATCTGCCTAAACAGGATAGTCTGTAAAGAATGCTGCAACATCCATAACTCCCTAGCTCCAAAATTTATGAAAGAAAATTCCCACTGTAGTAAATTTATCATAGCTTAATATGCAAAAGGTTTCAACATTTTATCACATTCTGACTTTTCTAGGGAATTATTGCAACAACGGTAAACTTTCTGTTTTCAAACAGCAACATGTATACTTGTAACATAGGCATAGTGGAGGCTATCAATGCCACTTTTATTGAAATAAAAGATGCAAAACATTGTTCTAAATAACAGCAAGCAAATACTAACAAAATAAATTGACGCTCCAAGCAAAACACATATCATGTGGCGAATAAAAATATAGCTCCAAGTAAAGTTACCGATGAACGAAGACGAAAGAGGGGATGCCCCGGAGGGCATCCCCAAGCTTAGGCTCTTGGTTGTCCTTGAATATTATCTTGGGGTGCCTTGGGCATCCCCAATCTTAGGCTCTTGCCACTCCTTATTCCATAGTCCATCGAATCCTTACCCAAAACTTGAAAACTTCACAACACAAAACTTAACAGAAAACTCGTAAGCTCCGTTAGTATAAGAAAATAAATCACCACTTCAAGGTACTGTAATGAACTCATTCTTTATTTATATTGGTGTTAAACCTACTGTATTCCAACTTCTCTATGGTTTATAAACTATTTTACTAGCCATAGATTCATCAAAATAAGCAAACAACACATCGAAAACAGAATCTGTCAAAAACAGAACAGTCTGTAGAAATCTGGATCAAACGTATACTTATGTAAATCATAAAATTCTCAAATAAATTGCTGGACCCTATTAATTTATCTATTAATCATCTGCAAAAAGAATTAACTAAATAGCACTCTCCAAATAAAAATGGCAGGAATTAATCGCTAAAGTTTCTGTTTTTTGACAGCATGATCCTAAAGACTTCATCCAAGTCTTCCCAAAGGTTCTACTTGGCACAAACACTAATTAAAATCATAAAACCACATCTAAACAGAGGCTAGATGAATTATTTATTACTAAACAGGAATAAAAAGCAAGGAACTAAAATGAAATTGGGTTGCCTCCCAACAAGCGCTATCGTTTAACGCCCCTAGCTAGGCATGATGATTTCAATGATGCTCATATAAAAGATAAGGATTGAAACATAAAGAGAGCATCATGAAGAATATGAATAGCACATTTAAGTCTAACATACTTACTATGCATAGGGATTTTGTGAGCAAACAACTTGTGGGGACAATAATCAACTAGCATAGGAAGGTAAAACAAGCATAACTTCAAAATTTTAAGCACATAGAGAGGAAACTTGATATTATTGCAATTCCTACAAGCATAAGTTCCTCCCTCATAATAATTTTCAGTAGCATCATGAATGAATTCAACAATATCACCAGCACCTAAAGCATTCTTTTCATGATCTACAAGCATAGAAAATTTACTACTCTCCACATTTGCAAAATTCTTCTCATGAATAATAGTGGGAGCAAACTCAACAAAATAACTATCATGTGATTGAAAATTAAGAGCAAGATGACAAGTTTCATGGTTATCATTATTCTTTAAGGCATACATGTCATCACAATAATCATCATACATAGGAGGCATGCTTTCATCATAATAAATTTGCTCATCAAAACTTGGGGGACAAAAAATATCATCTTCATCAAACATAGCTTCCCCAAGCTTGTGGCTTTGCATATCATTAGCATCATGGATATTCAAGGAATTCATACTAACAACATTGCAATAATGCTCATAATTCAAATATTTAGTGCCAAACATTTTATAGATTTCTTCTTCTAGCACTTGAGCGCAATTATCCTTTCCATCATACTCACGAAAGATATTAAAAAGGTGAAGCGTATGAGACAAACTCAATTCCATTTTTTATAGTTTTCTTTTATAAACTAAACTAGTGATAAAAAAAGAAACTAAAAGACTCGATTGCAAGATCTAAAGATATACCTTCAAGCGCCAACCTCCCCGGCAACGGCGCCAGAAAAGAGCTTGATGTCTACTACGCAACCTTCTTCTTGTAGACGTTGTTGGGCCTCCAAGTGCAGAGGTTTGTAGGACAGTAGCAAATTTCCCTCAAGTGGATGACCTAAGGTTTATCAATCCGTAGGAGGCGTAGGATGAAGATGGTCTCTCTCAACCAATCCTGCAACCAAATAACAAAGAGTCTCTTGTGTCCCCAACACACCTAATACAATGGTAAATTTTATAGGTGCACTAGTTCGGTGAAGAGATGGTGATACAAGTGGTATATGGATAGTAGATAATAGTATTTGTAATCTGAAAATATAAAAACAGCAAGGTAACTAATGATAAAAGTGAGCGTAAACGGTATTGCAATGCATTGAAACAAGGCCTAGGGTTCATACTTTCACTAGTGCAAGTCCTCTCAACAATAATAACATAATTGGATCACATAACTATCCCTCAACATGCAACAAAGAGTCACTCCAAAGTCACTAATAGCGGAGAACGAACGAAGAGATTATGGTAGGGTACGAAACCACCTCAAAGTTATTATTTCCAATCAATCCGTTGGGCTATTCCTATAAGTGTCACAAACAGCCCTAGAGTTCGTACTAGAATAACACCTTAAGACACAAATCAACCAAAACCCTAATGTCACCTAGACACTCCAATGTCACCTCAAGTATCCGTGGGTATGATTATACGATATGCGTCACACAATCTCAGATTCATCTATTCAACCAACACATAGAACCTCAAAGAGTGCCCCAAAGTTTCTATCGGAGAATCACGACGAAAACATGTGCCAACCCCTATGCATAGGTTCATGGGCGGAACCCGCAAGTTGATCACCAAAACATACATCAAGTGAATCACGTGATATCCCATTGTCACCACAGATATGCACGGCAAGACATACATCAAGTGTTCTCAAATCTTTAAAGACTCAATCCGATAAGATTACTTCAAAGGGGAAACTCAATTCATTACAAGAGAGAAGAGGGGGAGGAAAAACATAAGATCCAACTATAATAGCAAAGCTCGTGATACATCAAGATCGTGCCAAATCAAGAACATGAGAGAGAGAGAGATCAAACACATAGCTACTGGTACATACCCTCAGCCCCGAGGGTGAACTACTCCCTCCTCGTCATGGAGAGCTCCGGGATGATGAAGATGGCCACCGGTGAGGGTTCCCCCCCTCCAGCAGGGTGC
Source organism: Triticum monococcum (assembly GCA_034509565.1). Lineage (NCBI taxonomy): Eukaryota > Viridiplantae > Streptophyta > Magnoliopsida > Poales > Poaceae > Triticum > Triticum monococcum. The sequence goes on from CM067843.1 coordinate 688,243,227, forward strand.
CGGAATAGGGTCCCGATTGACTTTTGGTGGCTACAGAGGTTTGCGGCGGCGGAACTCCAGATCTAATCTCCATTCTGGAAGTTTAACGATATGTAGGTATATATGGGTACAAGGGGTACGTCGGTGGACCGAAGGGGGGCCACGAGGCAGGGGGCGCGCCCCAGGGGGGTGGGCGCGCCCCTACCCTCGTGAGAACCTCCTTCATCTTCTGACGTAGGGTCCAAGTCTATCCGGTAGGTTTCCATCCAAAAATAACTTCTCCAGTTGATTTCGTTCCGTTTTGACTCCGTTTGATATTCCTTTTCCTCGAAACACTAAAATAGGCATAAAACAGCAAATCTGGGCTGGGCCTCCGGTTAATAGGTTAGTCCCAAAAATAATATAAAAGTGGAAAATAAAGCCCAATATTGCCCAAAACAGTAGATAATATAGCATGGAGCAATCAAAAATTATAGATACGTTGGAGATGTATCATACAACGGCGAGGCCTAGGAAGGGGACGACGCGGAGCCGAGGAAGACGCGGCAGTGGATGCCCACGCGGAGAGGAGTACAAGGGTTCACTGGTTCGGCTGCGGTGTGAGGCTGCCATCGCCGCAGAATAACAGGGGGAGTGGGTGAGTGGAGGGATGGCCTGGCCAGCGGTGGGAGTAGTATGGGGACGGTGAGGCCTCCGCGGCAGCACAGCCGGCCACGGGAGTCAGGAGCATGCGGCACGACCGGCGCTGCTTTGGGCGGCTGGGGCAAGAAGGCCAGAGGTTGAAGAAGCACTACGGCCGTTGGATGGACATCGTTGACCACGCCGTGTCGAGAGCACCAGGGCGGTGGACGACGGTGAGGCCTACGAAGGGAATGACACGGAGCCGCGGAAGACACGACAGTGGCTGCCCACGCGATGGAGAATATGAGGGTTGACTGGTTTGGCTGCCGTCACCGGAAAAAAACAGGAGGTGTGGGTGAGTAGAGGGATAGATAGGCCAGGGATACGAGTATGATGGGGCCGTGAGGCCTTCCCGGCAGCACTGTCGGCCACGGGAGGCGGGAGCAGGCGGTTCCGACGGCGCTGGTTTGTGCGGCTGGGGTAGGAAGATCAGAGACTGAAGAAGCACGATTGCCGTTAGATTGACATCTAATGGTCTGACGCTGGTAGAGTCGATTGTTGACTAAGTTTATTTTTTGAGAAACCTTGTGTAGGCATGAAATTAGTAGGCCCACAAGTCAGCCTCCAAATCCGTGGCAGACAACATAAAGCCCATTTGCTATTTTTTATAATTTGCAGCCCATTTGCTAATTCTTAAGTAATTTATTAAAGCCCAGTTTCTGCCCAGGACCACGGTCAAAAAGTCCAACCTTATTTTGCATATTTCGGTGGAGTCCGAACTGTTGTAATCCCGAAATGATAAACATTTTTTAAGAACTTATTGATTTGCCAAAAAATTGTTTTGTTTTTGTAAGCAAATAAGACATGGGACAATTTAGTTGGTTTAAGGGAAAACTAGTGGTAAAAAAATCAGCGCTGGGTGGGAAAAAACAAAAAAAATAACAATGTAAATATGAAAAGGGAATTTTATGTGTTTTCAATATAATGATACGTGTATATGAACTAGTAAAACTATAGGTAGAGATTAGAAAACAGATGTAGGACATGCGTTCAAGAGGAAAATAGAACTGGGCTGTGTGTTTGATTCAGTAAAAAAACTGCCTGCGGATGTTGTAAGACAAAATATAACTAATGCTGGTGGGCCAGAGACCAGTAGATACCTGCTGGATCTTTGTGCCCCGTTGTCATCATGGGCTGGGCCTGTTAAAAACAAAACAACCCTGGGCAATCTACAGCCCAGTTGAAACTTGCTCAACCTGAAAAAACAATATACGTGCTCAATAAACGAGAGAATTCTACAAGTACAGACTGATAACTGGGATGCAGCACGGATATTGTTTTTTTATCATGATAATAAGTGCATGCACTAGTTTCGAAAAAAATCAGAGAACTGGGAATTCAAACGGCGGGTGCTTATGCTACCCATCAAATAAAAATCAGGTGCCTGAAAATTCGTTTCGAAACAAATGATTGAGCTTTATATCCACGTCGACCCTCGGCATGATGTTTGGAAGCAAATGCAAGTTCATACCAAAAGATTGTTAACAACAATACCAACTTGCGGACGACAAGGTAGTACAACTACCAATACCAAACTAACTTATAATCTTTTTACTCCTGGCCCTAGTGTTCGTCTGGTAGAAAATCTTGCAGAGGACCAGCTCCCGCTCCTTCTCTTACTCCAGGTCCCCGAGGTGGTACTGGTGCATCACCCAGTTGGTCCTCTGCTAGTCGAAGTTCTTGTTGGTGTGCAGCACCAGAACCTTTTTTGGTGCCCGTCTGCCGGCCGTTGACCATCACTGGCAAGGTATTGCCGGTCTTGTGCCACATCACGTGCATGACGCACTCCGACTGTATCTTGCGATGCATCCACGCGCCCCTTTTGAACGCCCTGGAATTGCGCTGGAAGAAATGCTCCCTTAGGTGTAACACCCCGGATATAACTTTCCCAATTTGTATTCCAACTCTTGCCATTTCTGGCTTTAAGTTAATTTATTTTTCTCGGGTTCAGGTCTTTGTCTCCGTGTGTTGTTATCATTGTCATGCATCTCATATCTTGTCATCATGTGCATTGCATTTGCATACGTGTTCATCTCATGCATTCGAGCATTTTCCCCGTTGTCCGTTTTGCATTCCGGTGCTTCGTTCTCCTCCGGTGGCCAATTCTAGCTTTCTTTCATGTGTGGGGATTAAACATTTCCGGATTGGACTGATACTTGCCATGCGGCCTTGGTTTACTACCAGTAGACCGCCTGTCAAGTTTCGTACCATTTGGACTTCGTTTGTTGCTCCAAGGTTAACCGAGGGACCGAAAAGGCCTCGTGCGTGTTGCAGCCCAACACCCCTCCAATTTGGCCCAAAACCCACCTAACTCTGCTCCATCACCTAGAGCGTTCGATCACGATTGCATGGCCAAAAACCGCACCTCATTTGGACTCTCCTAGCTCCCTCTATGCCTATTTAAACACACCCCCGAAAATCTCCTCCTTCCTTCAGACGAAACCCTAGATCCACCCACCTCGCGTGCATCGGACACGTCCGGCCGCAACCGGACATGTCCGCCACCCCGCCGTCCAACCCGGTGCCGCCACGTGGCACCGCGGGTCCCCAGCTCGCCACCGCCCCCTTCGGCCCGAGCCGGGCCCTCCTCGCCGCGCAGCCGGGCCGCGCCCCGCGCCCGACCCCGCCGCCCGGCTCCCTCGCTCGCCGCCCCGCCGCCTCTTCTTCTCTACCACGCCGCCGTGCCGGCAGCCGCCGGACCTCGCCGCCCGACACCGTCGCACCTCTCGTCGCCCGGCGCCATCGTCGCCTCGCCGCCACCGCGGCCGGAACCGCCGCAGGGGACGCCGCCCCCGCCGTCCGGCCTCCCCTCGTCGCCGGCAACCTCCTCGCCGGACCACCTCGACTCCGGCCGACCCCTCCTCTCCGGCGAGTTCGTCGTCATCTACAGTGTTCTCCGGCGACCACCTCGGGAAGCGTGCGGATCTGGATCGAAAATTCTCGAGGGTTGACTTTTGCCCTAACCCTAATCCATGTGCCCTTATTCAACTTGATGTATCTCCGCATCCGTAGCTCCGATTCATGCATATAGCATATCAAAATGTTCGTCTCAGAGAGTACATCATTTCATTCCATTGCATCATTTTCATTTGAGGTCATCTTGATGCCCGAAATGCTGTTAGAAGAGGGCTACTTGAGTTAATTGTCAGATCTACTACTCCATCTTAGACATTTGTCATTTTTGCCATGATTATTGTGTGCATGATATGCCCATGAGCTCTACATATGTTTTGTTAAGGGTTTTGTTATCTTTCCAGAGGTGCAACCCATGTATTTTTGTGATGTGTGTGGTGACTAGTGCAAGCTCGCAAAGTGAGGCACCTGGTAACTCTGTTTTCAGGGACTTAGTAATTTCACTAAGTCCTGGGATTATTTATCCCATGATGCCATATGTTCATGTTGTTTCCTAGTGATCCGTGCCTCTTTTGAGGATGATCAGTAAAGGAGTTTTGTTAATATTGTAGTTCTCTATCCATTCATGTGTTTGTTTGCATAAATGGATCACCCTAGCTTGAGTCAATCGAGCTCTACTTTTGCTTCGTTGTGAATCTAGGCAGATCGTCAACTTGTTTGCGATTTTGCCGATGTTGTTGTAGTTGATCCGTGCATGCTATGCCATTGTTCTTGCCATGTCTAGCTTGCATTTTGTGTCTTCTTAATGGATATATGCTTTTCTTGCCATGACTTGCACCGTGGTGAGTGCATCGAGCTCATAAACATGCCTACTTGAGTTATGTTTCAGCATGTCCCAGTTTTCACTAAGTCTGAAAACTGATTATGTTTTTGCTATGTTCATGTGCTTGTTAGTATATTTTGTGATCCATTTTGGCTCAAGGTCACTAAGGGACTTTTGTTAACCTCTTTGAGTAGCTCCATGCCATGTTTTACTTTGTCATGTTCAGGTCCCGTAGCATGTTGTTTTGTTGCTCCGAAGAGAGCTACTTGGTCTGAAATTTCAGACAAGTGTTAATTTCACTAAGTCTGAGATCTGTTTTACCATTTGCATTTTTGCCATGCTTGTTTGAACCCGTTAATGGATGAATTGGCCATGGCTCACTGCTAGACTTTTGTTAAGCATCTTGAATGCTTCCCTGCCATGTATTTTGTTGCCATGTTTGAGTGCTGTAGCATGTTCATCTCATTGCATTTAGATGACTACTTGTTGTAAATCGCAGATCGGTGTCATATTTGAATCGCTTGCCATTTCCAAACCGTAACTCCGATTCCGGTGATCTTTATATCGTTTTCAAGCGATTTCATCTCATCTTTCCAGTGGCATACTTGGTTTTCCAAGTTGAGGCCAGGTTCATGCATTTCCTGTCATATCTTGCATATGCATCCCGCATCGCATCCCGCATAGCATACCATGTTTGCATCATCTTGCTTGATCCTTGCACGTGGTTGATTGTGTTCTTGTTGCTTGTTTGTCTTGTTTGGGTAGAGCCGGGAGACGAGTTCGCTAACGAGGAGCCCATTGAATTTGCTTTCGAGGATCTAGTCAACTCTGACAACTTTGCAGGCAAGATGATCATACCCTCGAAATCACTACTATCTTTGCTATGCTAGTTTGCTCGCTCTTTTGCTATGCTAATGCTACGATGCCTACCACTTGCTTTCAAGCCTCCCAAATTGCCATGTTCAGCCTCTAACCCACCATTGTCCTAGCAAACCGTTGTTTGGCAATGTTACCGCTTTGCTCAGCCTCTCTTATAGCGTTGCTAGATGCAGGTGAAGATTGGAGACCGTTCCTTGTTGGAACATTTATTTACTTGTTGGGATATCATTATATTGCCATGTTATCTTAATGCATCTATATACTTGGTAAAGGGTGGAAGGCTCGGCCTCTCGCCTAGTGTTTTGTTCCACTCTTGCCGCCCTAGTTTCCGTCATATCGGTGTTATGTTCCTGGATTTTGCGTTCCTTACGTGGTTGGGTTATAATGGGAACCCCTTGATAGTTCGTCTTGATTAAAGCTTTTCCAGCAATGCCCAACCTTGGTGTTACCATTTGCCACCTAGCCTCTTTTTCCCTTGGGTTTTCGGAGCCCGAGGGTCATCTTATTTTAAACCCCCCTGGGCCAGTGCTCCTCTGAGTGTTGGTACGACCGAGTAGACTGCGGGGCCACCTCGGGGCAACTTGAGGGTTGGTTTTACTCATAGGATGTCTCATCTGAGTGTGCCTTGAGAACGAGATATGTGCAGCTCCTATCGGGATTTGTCGGCACATTCGGGCGGTGTTGCTGGTCTTGTTTTAACCTGTCGAAATGTCTTGTTGTACCGGGATACCAAGTCTGATCGGAATGTCTCGGGTGGAGGTCTATTCCTTCATTGACCGTGTGAGCTTGTCATGGGCTAAGTTGGGACTCCCCTGCAGGGATTTGAACTTTCGAAAGCCGTGCCCGCGGTTATGGGCAGATGGGAATTTGTTAATGTCCGGTTGTAGATAACTTAAACATTAACTTAATTAAAATGAATCAACTGTGTGAGTTACCGTGATGGCCTCTTCTCGGCGGAGTCCGGGAAGTGGACACGGTGTTGGAGTAATGTTTGCCGCAGGATTGCCCTCTTTAGTTATGCGTTCGTGCTTTGCCTTCTCTTCTCGCTCTCTTTTGCGAATAGGTTAGCCACCATATATGGTAGTCGCTTGCTGCAGCTCCACATATTTACCTTGCCTTACCTATTAAGCTTAAATAGTCTTGATTGCGAGGGTGCGAGATTGCTGAGTCCCTGTGGCTCACAGATTACTATTACACCAGATGCAGGACCCGATGATACAGCTCCAGATGGCGCGCTTGAGCTCAAGTGGGAGTACGACGAGGACTCTCAGTGTTACTATGTTTCTTTTCCTGATGATCAGTAGTGGTGCCCAGTTGGGGTGATCGGGACCATGTCGCTTGTTGGGTTATCTTTTATTTTGGCGCCGTAGTCGGGCCATGAGTGTTTGGATGATGTATGTTATTTATGTACTTGATTGACGTGGCGAGTGTAAGCCAACTATGTTATCCCTTTCATTATCTATATTACATGGGATGTTTGTGATGATTGCCTGACTTGCGACATATGCCTTCAATGCGATTATGCCTCTAAGTCGTGCCTCGACACGTGGGATATATAGTCGCATCGAGGGTGTTACATTAGGCCACTCAGTGTGATACCCGCAGTATTGTGGAATACAGGTTTTAGTGTACCTAGTTGGCATTTTCATAACATCTTTGGCATGTTGCAGTCACTTGTTTCACTTTTTATTAACTGTCAAATTGTAATTGCTTCACCAAGTCTGCGTCTAAAAAGAAAAATAGAGCTATAAACAAAGGAATATGTTTGTCCAAGTAGACGGCCAATCAGTGTCTTACCTGGAAGTTTCTCAGGTTGGGTGTAACATATTGTTGGGGAACGTAGCAGAAATTCAAAATTTTCCTACGTGTCACCAAGATCTATCTATGGAGAGACTAGGAACGAAGGGAAGGAGAGTGCATCTACATACCCTTGTAGATCGCTAAGCGGAAGCGTTCAAGTGAACGGGGTTGATGGAGTCGTACTCATCGTGATTCAAATCACCGATGACCAAGTGCCGAACGCACGGCACCTCCGCGTTCAACACACGTACAGCCCGGTGACATCTCCCACGCCTTGATCCAGCAAGGAGAGAGGGAGAGGTTGAGGAAGACTTCATCCAACAGCAGCACAACGGCGCGGTGGTGGTGGAGGAGCGTGGCTATCCTGCAGGGCTTCGCCAAGCACCACAGAAGAGGAGGGAGAGAGAGATGCAGGGCTGCACCAACGAGAGATCGAATCACGTGCGTTTTATGGGCAGCCCTAGGCCTCATATATATAGGGGAAGGGGAGGGGCTGCGCCCCCTCTAGGGTTCCCACCCCTAGGGGGGGTGGCAGCCCTAGATGGGGAGCAAGGGGGGCGGCCAAGAGGGGAGAGAGGGAGGCGCCCCCTAGGGTGGGCCTTAGGCCCATATAAGCCTAGGGTTTCCTCCTTTTTTTTCCTCCTAGCTGCCCTTGGGCCTTGTGGGAGGTGCACCAGCCCACTTAGGGGCTGGTCCCTCACCACTCTTGGCCCATGCAAGCCTCCGGGGTTGGTGGCCCCACTTGGTGGACCCCCGGGACCCTCCCGGTGGTCCCGGTACGTTACCGATAAACCCCGAAACTCTTCCGGTGACCAAAACAGGACTTCCCATATATAAATCTTTACCTCCGGACCATTCCGGAACTCCTCGTGACGTCTGGGATCTCATCCGGGACTCCGAACAACATTCGGTAACCACATACTAACTTCCTTTATAACCCTAGCGTCATCGAACCTTAAGTGTGTAGACCCTACGGGTTCGGGAGACATGCAGACATGACCGAGACGTTCACCGGTCAATAACCAACAGCGGGATCTGGATACCCATGTTGGATCCCACATGTTCCATGATGATCTCATCGGATGAACCACGATGTCAAGGACTTAATCAATCCCGTATACAATTCCCTTTGTCTAGTGGTACGATACTTGCCCGAGATTCGATCGTCGGTATCCCGATACCTTGTTCAATCTCGTTACCGGCAAGTCTCTTTACTCGTTCCGTAACACATCATCCCGTGATCAACTCCTTGATCACATTGTGCACATTATGATGATGTCCTACCGAGTGGGCCCAGAGATACCTCTCCGTCACACGGAGTGACAAATCCCAGTCTCGATTCGTGCCAACCCAACAGACACTTTCGGAGATACCCGTAGTGTACCTTTATAGCCACCCAGTTACGTTGTGACGTTTGGCACACCCAAAGCACTCCTACGGTATCCGGGAGTTGCACAATCTCATGGTCTAAGGAAATGATACTTGACATTAGCAAAGCTTTAGCATACGAACTACACGATCTAGTGCTATGCTTAGGATTGGGTCTTGTCCATCACATCATTCTCCTAATGATGTGATCCCGTTAGCAACGACATCCAATGTCCATGGTCAGGAAACGGTAACCATCTATTGATCAACGAGCTAGTCAACTAGAGGCTTACTAGGGACATGGTGTTGTCTATGTATCCACACATGTATCTGAGTTTCCTATCAATACAATTCTAGCATGGATAATAAACGATTATCATGAACAAGGAAATATAATAATAATCAATTTATTATTGCCTCTAGGGCATATTTCCAATAGTCTCCCACTTGCACTAGAGTCAATAATCTAGTTCACATCGCCATGTGAATAACACTCAAGGTCACATCGCCATGTGACTAACACCCAAAGAGTTTACTAGAGTCAATAATCTAGTTCACATTTACCATGTGATTAACACTCGATGAGTTCTAGGTTTGATCATGTTGCTTGTGAGAGAGGTTTTAGTCAACGGGTCTGAACCTTTCAGATCTGTGTGTGCTTTACAAATCTCTATGTCATCTCCCAGATGCAGCTACCACGCTCTATTTGGAGCTATTCCAAATAAATGTTCTACTTGGAGCTATTCTAAATTGTTGCTCCATTATACGTATCCGGTATCTCTACTCAGAGCTATCCGGATAGGTGTTAAGCTTGCATCGATGTAACCCTTTACGACGAACTCTTTTACCACCTCCATAATCGAGAAAATTCCTTAGTCCACTAGTTACTAAGGATAACTTTGACCGCTGTCCTGTGATCCATTCTTGGATCACTCTTGTACCCCTTGACTGACTCATGGCAAGGCACACTTCAGGTGCGGTACACAGCACATCATACTGTAGAGCCTACGTCTTAAGCATAGGGGACGACCTTCGTCCTTTCTCTCTATTCTGCCGTGGTCGAGCTTTAAGTCTTAACTTCATACCTTACAACTCAGGCAAGAACTCCTTCTTTGACTGATCCATCTTGAACATCTTCAAGATCATGTCAAGGTATGTGCTCATTTGAAAGTACCATTAAGCGTTTTGATCTATCCTTATAGATCTTGATGCTCTATGTTCAAGTAGCTTAATCCAGGCTTTCCATTGAAAAACACTTTCCAAATAACCCTATATGCTTTCCAGAAATGCTACATCATTTCTGATCAACAATATGTCAACAACATATATTCATCAGAAATTCTATAGTGCTCCCACTCACTTCTTTGGAAATACAAGTTTCTCGTAAACTTTGTATACACCCAAAATCTTTGATCATCTCATCAAAGCATACATTCCAACTCCGAGATTCTTACTCCGGTCCTTAGAAGGATTGCTAGAGCTTCGCATACTTATTAGCATCTTTCAGGATTGACAAAACCTTCCGGTTGTATCACATACAACCTTTCCTCAAAAATCGTGAGGAAACAATGTTTTGACATCCTATCTGCAAGATTTCATAAATAACGCAGTAATCGCTAACATAATTCCAACAGTCTCTTAGCATCGCTACGGGTGAGAAAGTCTCATCGTAGTCAACTCCTTGAACTTGTCGGAAAACATCTTAACGACAAGTCGAGCTTTCTTAATGGTGACATTTACCATCATTGTCCATCTTCCTTTTAAAATCCATATGTACCCAACAGCCTTACGACCATCAAGTAGTTCTTCCAAAGTCTACACTTTGTTTTCATATATGGATCCTCTCTCGGATTATATGGCCTCGAGCCATTTTGGAATCCAGGCCCACCATCGCTTCTCCATAGCTCGTAGGTTCATTGTTGTCTAGCAACATGACTTCCAAGACAGGATTACGTACCACTCTAAAGTAGTACGCATTCTTGTCATCCCACGAGGTTTGGTAGTGACTTGATCTGAAGTTTCATGATCACTATCATAAGCTTCCACTTCAATTGGTGTAGGTGCCACAGGAACAACTTCCTGTGCCCTGCCACACACTAGTTGAAGAGACGGTTCAATAACCTCATCAAGTCTCCACCATCCTCCCACTCAATTCTTTTGAGAGAAACTTTTCCTCGAGAAAGGACCCGATTCTAGAAACAATCCCTTATTGCTTTCGGATCTGAGACAGGAGGTATACCCAACTATTTTGGGTGTCTTATGAAGATGCATTTATCCGCTTTGGGTTCGAGCTTATCAACCTGAAACTTTTCACATAAGCGTCGCAGCCCCAAACTTTTAAGAAACGACAGCTTAGGTTTCTCTAAACCATAGTTCATACGGTGTCATCTCATCAGAATTACGTGGTGCCCTATTTAAAGTGAATGTGGTTGTCTCTAATGCCTAACCCATAAACTATCGTGGTAATTCGATAAGAGACATCATGGTATGCATCATATCAATAGGGTGCAGTTATGATGTTCGGACACACCATCACACTATGGTGTTCCAAGCTGTATCAGTTGTGAAACAATTTCCACAATGTCTTAATTCTGTGCCAAACTCGTAATTCAGATATTCATCTCTATGATCATATCATAGATACTTTACCCTCTTGTCACGACGATCTTTCAACTTCACCCTGAAATTACTTGAACCTTTCAATAATTCAGACTCGTGATTCATCAAGTAAATATACTCAACATCTACTCAAATCATCTGTGAAGTAAGAACATAACGATATCCACTACACGCCTCAGCACTCATTGGACTGCACACATCAAAATGTATTACTTCCAACAAGTTGCTTTCTAGTTCCATTTTACTGAAAACGAGGCTTTCAGTCATCTTGCCCATGTGGTATGATTTGCATGTCTCAACTGATTCGAAATCAAGTGAGTCCAAACGGTCCATTTGCATGGAGTTTCTTTATGCATATACACCAATAGACATGGTTCGCATGTCTCAAACTTTTCAAAAAATGAGTGAGCCCAAAGATCCATCAACATGGAGCTTCCTCATGCATTTTATACCGATATGACTTACCTGGCAGTGCCACAAGTAGGTGGTACTATCATTACTATCTTTTGGCATGAACATGTGTATCACTACGATCGAGATTCAATAAACCATTCATTTTAGGCGTAAGACCATTGAAGGTATTATTCAAATAAACAGAGTAACCATTATTCTCCTTAAATGAATAACCGTATTGCGATGGACATAATCCAATCTTGTCTATGCTCAACGCAAACACCAATCTCGATGGTAGAGGGAGCGTGCGATGCTTGATCATATCAACATTGGAAACACTTCCAACACATATCGTCAGCTCACCTTTAGCTAGTCTCCGTTTATTCCGTAGCTTATATTTCGAGTTACTAACACTTAGCAACCGAACCGGTATCTAATACCCCGGTGCTACTAGGAGTACTAGTAAAGTACACATCAACACAATGTATATCCAATATACTTCTATCGACCTTGCCAGCCTTCTAATCTACCAAGTATCTAGGGTAATTCCGCTCCAGTGGTTGTTCCCCTTATTACAGAAGCACTTAGTCTCGGTTTGGGTTCAACCTTGGGTTTCTTCACCAAAGCAGCAGCTGATTTGCCGTTTCATGAAGTATCCCTTCTTACCCTTGCCCTTCTTGAAACTAGTGGTTTCACTAACCATCAACAATTGATGCTCCTTCTTGATTTCTACTTTTGTGGTGTCAAACATCACGAACATCTCAAGGATCATCATATATGTCCCTGATATATTATAGTTCATCACGAAGCTCTAGCAGCTTGGTGGCAATGACTTCGGAGAAACATCACTATCTCATCTGGAAGATCAACTCCCACTTGATTCAAATGATTGTTGTACTCAGACAATCTGAGCACAAGCTCAACAATTGAGCTTTTCTCCCTTAGTTTGTAGGTTAAGAAAGTCATCGGAGGTCTTATACCTCTTGACGTGGGCACGAGCCTGAAATCCCAATTTCAGCCCTCAAAACATCTCATATGTTTCGCGACGTTTCAAAAACGTCTTTGGTGCCTCAACTCTAAACCGTTTAACTGAACTATCATGTAGTTATCAAAACGTGTATGTCAGATGTTCGTAACATCCACAGACAACGTTCGAGGTTCAGCACACTGAGCGGTGCATTAAGGACATAAGCCTTCTAAGAAGCAATGAGGACAATCCTCAGTTTACGGACCCAGTCCGCATAATTGCTACTATCAACTTTCAACTAAATTTTCTCTAGGAACATATCTAAACAGTAGAACTAAAGCGCGAGCTACGACATAATTTGCAAAATCCTTTTGACTATGTTCAAGATAATCAAGTTCATCTTATGAACTCCCACTTAGATAGACATCCCTCTAGTCATCTAAGGGATTACATGATCCGAGTCAACTAGGCCGTGTCCGATCATCACGTGAGACGGACTAGTCAACATCGGTGAACATCTTCATGTTGATCGTATCTACTATACGACTCATGCTCGACCTTTCGGTCTTCTGTGTTCCGAGGCCATGTCTATACACATGCTAGGCTCGTCAAGTTAACCCTAAGTGTTTTGCATGTGTAAAACTGTCTTACACCCGTTGTATGTGAACGTAAGGATCTATCACACCCGATCATCACGTGGTGCTTCGAAACGACGAACTGTAGCAACGGTGCACAGTTAGGGGAGAACACTTCTTGAAATTTTAATGAGGGATCATCTTATTTACTACCGTCGTTCTAAGCAAATAAGATGTGTAAACATGATAAACATCACATGCAATCAAATAGTGACATGATATGGCCAATATCATATTGCTCCTTTTGATCTCCATCTTCGGGGCTCCATGATCATCATTGTCACCGGCATGACACCATGATCTCCATCATCATGATCTCCATCATCGTGTCTTCTTGAAGTTGTCACGTCATCTATTACTTCTACTACTACAGCTAGCGGTTAGCAATAAAGTAAAGTAATATGACGTTTATGTTGACACGCAGGTCATAAATAAATAAAGACAACTCCTATGGCTCCTGCCGGTTGTCATATTCATCGACATGCAAGTCGTGATTCCTATTACAAGAACATGATCAATCTCATACATCACATATATCATTCATCACATCCTTTGGCCATATCACATCACATGGCATACCCTGCAAAAACAAGTTAGACGTCCTCTAGTTGTTGTTTGCATGTTTTACGTGGCTGCTATGGGTTTCTAGCAAGAACGTTTCTTACCTACGCAAAGACCACAACGTGATATGCCAATTGCTATTTACCCTTCATAAGGACCCTTTTCATCGAATCCGATCCGACTAAAGTGGGAGAGACAGACACCCGCCAGCCACCTTATGCAACTAGTGCATGTTTGTCGGTGGAACCGGTCTCACATAAGAGTACGTGTAAGGTTGGTCCGGGCCGCTTCATCCCACGATGCCGCCGAATCAAGATAAGACTAGTAACGGCAAGCATATTGAACAAAAACAACACCCACAACTACTTTGTGTTCTACTTGTGCATAGAATCTACGCAATAGACCTAGCTCATGATGCCACTGTTGGGGAATGTAGTAGAAATTCAAAATTTTCCTATGTGTCACCAAGATCTATCTATGGAGAGACTAGCAACAAAGGGAAGGAGAGTGCATCTACATACCCTTGTAGATCGCTAAGCGGAAGCGTTCAAGTGAACGGGGTTGATGGAGTCGTACTCGTCGTGATTCAAATCACCGATGACCAAGTGCCGAACGCACGGCACCTCCGCGTTCAACACACGTAAAGCCCGGTGACGTCTCCCATGCCTTGATCCTGAAGGAGAGAGGGAGAGGTTGAGGAAGACTTCATCCAACAGCAGCACAATGGCGCGGTGGTGGTGGAGGAGCGTGGCTATCCTGCAGGGCTTCGCCAAGCACCACAGAAGAGGAGGGAGAGAGAGATGCAGGGCTGCACCAACGAGAGATCGAATCACGTGCGTTTTATGGGCAGCCCTAGGCCTCATATATATAGGGGAAGGGGAGGGGCTGCGCCCCCTCTAGGGTTCCCACCCCTAGGGGGGGCAGCAGCCCTAGATGGGGAGCAAGGGGGGCGGCCAAGAGGGGAGAGAGGGAGGCGCCCCCTAGGGTGGGCCTTAGGCCCATATAAGCCTAGGGTTTCCTCCTTTTTTCCTCCTAGCTGCCCTTGGGCCTTGTGGGAGGCACACCAGCCCACTTAGGGGCTGGTCCCTCACCACTCTTGGCCCATGCAAGCCTCCGGGGTTGGTGGCCCCACTTGGTGGACCCCCGGGACCCTCCCGGTGGTCCCGGTACGTTACCGATAAACCCCGAAACTCTTCCGGTGACCAAAACCGGACTTCCCATATATAAATCTTTACCTCCGGACCATTCCGGAACACCTCGTGACGTCCGGGATCTCATCCGGGACTCCGAACAACATTCGGTAACCACATACTAACTTCCTTTATAACCCTAGCGTCATCGAACCTTAAGTGTGTAGACCCTACGGGTTTGGGAGACATGCAGACATGACCGAGACATTCACCGATCAATAACCAACAGCGGGATCTGGATACCCATGTTGGCTCCCACATGTTCCACGATGATCTCATCGGATGAACCACGATGTCAAGGACTTAATCAATCCCGTATACAATTCCCTTTGTCTAGTGGTACGATACTTGCCCGAGATTCGATCGTCGGTATCCCGATACCTTGTTCAATCTCGTTACCGGCAAGTCTCTTTACTCGTTCCGTAACACATCATCCCGTGATCAACTCCTTGATCACATTGTGCACATTATGATGATGTCCTATCGAGTGGGCCCAGAGATACCTCTCCGTCACACGGAGTGACAAATCCCAGTCTCGATTCGTGCCAACCCAACAGGCACTTTCAGAGATACCCGTAGTGTACCTTTATAGCCACCCAGTTACGTTGTGACGTTTGGCACACCCAAAGCACTCCTACGGTATCCGGGAGTTGCACAATCTCATGGTCTAAGGAAATGATACTTGACATTAGCAAAGCTTTAGCATACGAACTACACGATCTAGTGTTATGCTTAGGATTGGGTCTTGTCCATCACATCATTTTCCTAATGATGTGATCCCGTTATCAACGACATCCAATGTCCATGGTCAGGAAACCGTAACCATCTATTGATCAATGAGCTAGTCAACTAGAGGCTTACTAGGGACATGGTGTTGTCTATGTATCCACACATGTATCTGAGTTTCCTATCAATACAATTCTAGCATGGATAATAAACGATTATCATGAACAAGGAAATATAATAATAATCAATTTATTATTGCCTCTAGGGCATATTTCCAACACATATGCCGTGCTCGCTGTCGATGGTTGGTATGAACAAATCGATGAGAGACTGAAATCTTGCGCTGTCAGCACTCACTTTGGCCTCAAGGTGCTCGATCAACTCCTGATCTGTGGGATCGAACTTGACACAAGCCGGCAGCACGGGCCAATCCTTCTTCGACTTGCATCGGTAACTCCAGTTATATGGTACTCAATGTATGATCAATCGACTGTTTTAAGTGAATGATGAAAGATTTCGACAGATAAGTGGTACTCCAAATTTGAAGTCCAGAATACCCGAACACGCCGCCGGGATTCTTGTGTCACCTCACACGCAGCGTGTTGTCATGTCAAATCAATGTGTGGACATGATGAATAATTTGACCGATGTATACTAGTACTGCTACTGTACTACTTACTAGTCATATTTAGTGTCACGATTTATACATAGGTTTAACTAACAAGTACACACTTGAAGCCTAACTGATATATATGGCTTCTGCACAGCATCTCCATCATCATTATCAGTACATCCTACGCAGGTGAGTTAGGATGCACTTGATCCCAGGAAGGTATCTATCCTTCAAACCAGAGGAGTGCTTCAAACTAACAACAGTACATAATATCCAACAAAAGAGGGTCGTGCTACAGCAGCAGAATACATGGCACAGTCTAGATATCAGCACGAATCAAGTTGTGCATATTTGCTGTTGGCATGAACCACATCGTCGCATGTCGGGTTTGCAAAAGCCATCCATCGCATGGAAGCTTGATGCCTTTCACACACTGAAGATTATCTGGCAACAAGCTGTGTCGACGAATCTCTGGATATGGTGATTCATGAAACCCATGGTATGATGTGTAAACACAGCCCGCCTCGCGAATGGAAGTTGCATAGCACAGCAATCATCGCCGGTGATATGATCGATGATTGGTTGGATGATCGGATAATTGAGCCCGAGGAACAAGGAGTGGTTGCCGAGGCTGTAAACCCGCCTCCAGTTGAATACGCCTGGCCCAACGGAGCTGGGATCTTTCTCGAACACGAAGCAGCCATAACCATCAATGTCACGAATGCCCCACGCATTGTACTGCATGTGGTTTGATGTAATGGTTTGGTCAATTTGGTACGTGCGAATGAGCATCAAATGACCGCCATCAGCTGAACGAGCGATAAACCACCACCCATCGGCTGGTATGATTCCAAGTCCTAGAATCATGAAGGCCAGCGCATTTGCGTCTGCTGCAACAATTCAAATAGGAGACCAAAAGGACAAAAATAAACAATCATGTTCAGAGTATGTGTGGAATTAAGACTATTATAACAGTGTCACATATCATAGACAGAGAATTGCAATGCCGTGGTCATAATCATACCCCAAGTTAAAAAATAAGCCAATGGCTTTCATATTCTAGCAATATGTCATGGTTCAAACATCATGTAACAATGAGAGGAAAACAGCTATGACAGCGCCTACTCATATTCTACCATAGCACTTACTACTACTGTTCGCATATCAACTCTAAGCAATAACATGCATTGTTATAAAAATCTTGTAAACGAGAGTAACATATAGCAATCATGGTGTTATGCTCATAATATGTATTCTAACAATCATTAGATTCCAATTGTTCTCATATCAACTCTAACAATAACATGTGTGGTCATAAAAATCTAGGAAATGAGAGGAACATATAGCAATGATGTGGTTATAGACATGCCATGCATTCTAAATTTGTAACAAATGAACAGGCAGCCGTATTCATAAGGTAAAGATGAGATGAGATAGAACAATTACACTAAGATAGATTCCACCAATATAGGTAGCCAATCTGTGCGTCGACCGCGTAAACGATGCCATCGTGCACTATAGCATCAGACAGAAATGTTTCCTCAACAGGATTGATGATGAGCCATAACCATGTATGGTGACCGGATTCCAGATAGACTAATCCCTTCTTGAACAAGGCAATGAGCTTGTAATCCATGTAGTCTTCTAATGGTGTGGGCACTTCGTAGATTACAACTTTTTGCAAACAGAGGTCGAGCCAAAAGCTTGATGCGTCTCGTGCATAGTAGGCAGGAGTGTCCGGCGGGCCGCGAGGCTCGATGGCGGCGGTATCCAACAATGGAAGGGTGATCTCTCGCTGGGTGTAGATATCCACGAGACGCCACGGACTACGGGTGTGGTGGATGAGGACGATCCAGTTGGCCTTCATGCCCGCCCAGTAGTGGCCGCACATGAAGGACATGTGGACGGGTAGTGGTAGCATGTCGAGGGGCACCACGACAACCTCCGTAGGATCATCAAGTCGGTGTCTGGGCCACCTGCGAGGATCGGGCATTAGCAAGCAGGGTGTCTTGAAAAGAGCCGGCTGGTTGCAGATGAGTAGACGGTACAAAGACACCGAGCATGCGGCCAGACGGACGGTGCTGAGTAGGTCCATACGACTACATATATGCTCCAAGAGAACATCGGGGAGGGAATTCCAATCGCGGCTCTGCGTGTCAGTCGGTTCTGCCATTGGGGCTTTCGGTGCCTGCGAGCCAGCGGGGAAGTGGATTTGGGCGGGCGAGCGAAAAAGCTTCTCCTCGTGTGCCCGAGCAGTGAGCGGGGGGATATGGTACGCGCGAGCTACCAAGGAAGATGGCGCGGGCAGGCGAGCAGTGAGCGGGGGTAAATGGTGTGCGGCCGACGATGGGGAAGAGAGGAGGAAGAAGAAGAGAGGAGGAAGAAGAGTGGAAGACGGGGAAGAAAGTGCATTCAATCTCAATTCTACTACTCCCTCCGTCTAGGTGTGGAAGTCACCATACGAAAACCAAATAATCCCAAAACACTTAGGCACCATACATTAACTCCCTTCTCGTTTTTTGTTTTGTGGCATATCAACCAATAAGATATGTGGGTTGTGCATGCTTTCAATGACTTGAGACTACCAAACATAACCGACTGATTTAGTAACACCAACACGCTGGTTCAGCTTATTAATTACATGTCCCATCTGCTGCAGTGTGTATTGTCACTTCACTGAAGACTAGTTGAATAGTTCTCTCTGACCGAGATGGGGAATAAATGGATCGCGAGGACTTCCTTTCTACAATATCCCTATGCCTCTACGCTCACTTCACTCATTTTTCTCCGTACCTAGTCACTTGTTGAAATCTATAGCCAAATGGACATGTCAATGGGAGGGAGTAAGCCCCATGCATGCATGCATGCAACATGCAACACTCACACGTACACATGGACGCACGCAACACTCACGCACCCATGCGGCACACAACACACGACGCAACACACACGCTCACGCTCAAGTGCTCAACCTACTCCCTACGTCCGTGAAAGACTGTACATTTAGAGATTTACACATTGACCAGGGCATAATTAACGCCCAAAAGTAGCAGACTTATGTGTGCATGCGACCATTGAGATAAGAAGATTAAATGAAGGCAGTTGCATGCTGTAATTAAGGATAGACATGTAGCCTATACCTAAAGCACAAGTTGGTGTATTAGTCAATCAATATCGATTTAGATTAAAGGCTAAAAACATTGGAAGTGTAGATGTACATCATGTAGTACACTCTTTGTTGGAAGACCAAGGGAGGACACATGCATGCACTCACATACACAGCCAGGGCGGTTCGCGCGCAAGGGTTGGACTCATGTCGCGCCTGCGTAAAGTTTTGTTTAACTGATTTCTTTGCTCTGCCAACTGACAGGTGGGACCCAGAAACCAGGTGACAATTTAACCAGTCAACAAAGTGCCACGTTGACTATGTGGCCGGTCAGTAGGGTGCAAGACGGTGCTCTAAGATGAGCTAGTGATCGCATAATCGCCGCAAAACTATATATAGTGACCGTAAAGAGTGTACTGTTACATACGTTGACCGCCAGTGTATTTTTCTCATTTCAAATTAAGCCATATTAATTGGAAAGGACGCAGTATGGACTACTACTACTAGTACTAGTACTGCTTTGATGTGTCCCGTCAACTCGCCGAACGAGGAGAAGCTTGCTTACTACGCCTCTCCCTCGCCCACGCGCGCGGTGGTTCACAGGACGAGGAGAGGGTTTTGACTACAGCGCCCTATCCCTCTCCCTCTCCCTCTCCCTCTCCCTCGCCCTCGCGGTGGACGTGCAACAGTTCAATCGGTGTCAGATTGCCAGAAGCATATTGTACTGCAGTATCATCATTGTTGGACCTTCCGAAGAGGCGAAGAGCCAAGTGCAAGGTTCACACGAGTACGAACTGTTGAACCTCCCGAAGAGGCAAAGAGCCAAGCGCAAGGTTTTATAGGAGTTGTCATCCTAGTAGGAGTGTACTAGTACAACTATAGCGAACGATGCTACTGTATGATGCCGCCACTTCACGTATATCCAAAGCTGTGCCACCTTTTTTCTCAAAGAGCATGTTGGAGCCCATGCAACAACCACACAAGTTGCACGTACACATAACACATTTACTAGTAATAAATTCTAAAGGACAAATGCCAGCATGCCACACAAGTTCATCTCCAACTCATGTGATAAATTTGTGCACGACTAGTCTACATATATTCACAGCGCTACCGTCCACAATTATCGTACTCCACATACACGTTATAGATGGGCTACATGTCCTCCCCCAGGTTCCAGTCCCAGGTGTTCTTCATGGATGGCACGATCCATAGCGGTGGGCAACGGGAATCATTGTCGCAACTTTCTAGTCCGGTTCCACACGATGGAGACTCATCCAAGCTGAAGCGGCATAAATCAGGGATAGCGTGTTCCAGCATGTCGTTCATCCGGCAGTGCGCACTGAAGACACAACCATGCTTCATGAACGGCAGGCCTTCCATGTCGTGCACGGAAGGTGGCATCCGCTTCACAATGGGGTAGTTGTCCCCGATGAAAAGCGAGTACTCTCCAAGAGTGTTCCTCGGCACCCACGTAGCATCACGAGGGTCGAACTCGGCGCCGTTCATCTAGTACACGTGGCATCCCAGATCTGGACACATGGTGACGTACATAGTCAAGGTCCATGCATAATAATGTTGTGCCCAAATGTGACGGTCAGTAATACTGTGCAGCAAATAGTACTACTCCGGTATAGAGGAAGTAAAATAACCGGCTTATTATATATAGCCACTCTTGGCTACATGGATGAGATAGTAAGACATGGAAAAACAAAAATGGTGGCAGCCAGTGGGTTCAAGTCTTCAAGGGCCTAGCTAGCTATACGCGTCCTCCAAGGTAAAAAGTACTCCTACTAGTACTACAAAGTATACTACTAGTACAACAATGAAAGAGAAGGCGAGAGGGTTAAAAAATGGAATACCTAGGTAGATGGTGATGGTCCGATCGTGGTAGATTATGTGACCATGTTGCACATCACTAGTACCATGGGTAACGACTGCTAAGATAGTTGATCCCAATATGCCAAAGTCAGCTACAAGGTTCCAGGTTAGACCGAACCGCGGATGCAAATGCACATCCAGGATCGACGATCTTATTTTGATCGGGGGATGACTGGTCCCTGCAAAATAATGGAGTACTGTTAGGGATGCAAATGATGGTTTGTGCATTCCGTTTGTAATCTCCCGTACCGTAGGATGTCAACCATATGAAACAAGTCCCCTAGCTTGTCACCGCGAAGATGCGGCCTAGATGGCGCACGACATCTTCGAACGTGTAGGGGTACAAATCTGCCGCCACCAACATGCGCTAGCCTCTGCCGTTACTGCCTCCTGCATTGATGGCAATCCTTATGTCGAACACCGCGATGAGATAGTAATCGTCGTAGCTGCGTCGCTTTGTCGGCGGGTCCGCAATTTCTATCTTCTTCAATCTCATGCAGGCATCATCATACTTATTCTTGCCCGGCCAGTCCGAAGGCCGATCCCAATGGTGGAGAAGGGGTCTACTGGAACGGCCGCACTGCTGTGGTTGTTGTGCAAAATGATGGTGGTATCCGGCCGGAGGTATGCAAGCCAATCTTCGTTGGCACCGACCCAGACCTATATATAAGACGGCGGGCAGCGGAGAAATTACGAGATGGAAATGGAATAACTGTGTACTACATGATCAAACTCCATTATTGACCTGCTCATCAGACAAAATCCGACTACCTCTCAACGTCGGCAACTCTAGTGGAGTCAACTTGCAACCATGGCCAGGGAGCAGTGGACTGTTCGAAGGATTGTCCTATAGAAGAACCTTTTCCTTGAGGATGCATGGAAGACCAACAAGCATGGCATGTTTAAGCAGCGTCTTGAAAAAGTTGGTGCATGAAGCACCGAGTCTTGCGGCGGTGAGGACGTCGGAGTGGCGTGCGATTTCTCCCACAGGATCGTCGTCCAACGTCTCCCAGCCCCGACGAGGAGGAGAACCGCCGGGCGAATCCATGGGAGCAGCGACGAACTGCCTTCTCTTCAGGGGGAGGGGAACTGGCGAGGAGGAGATAAGAGCGTAGTAACCGCAGGGCCTCGTCCCTTCCAACTGTAGATAGTTCCTCAGCGAAGGGGTGAGGCTATTATTTACTACTAGTACTCCCTCCGATTCTTTTTACTCTTAAGAGCAGACCCGGATACCAAGGCAGGGGCTCGCTGCATGCTTTCTAGACGGAAATACCCCTGGCGCATGGATGGGAGGAGTTAGCAGCTATAAATGCCCCATCAGCCCATTGGCTGTCCGCCCGCGTTCTCCTCTCTCTGCATGCTGCATGGATATCTCCCTCTCTCTCACATGACTACATGCGGTGCGCTGGCCTATGAGAAGCTCGCGGGGAGATAGCAATCTTCTCTCCAGAAGTGATTTTTTTGAAAGAAAGGGATTATGGAACATTATGGGATTGCATTATACTGTAAATAATAGCACTAGTAAGAAATTTTTGGCACTAGGTAGTAGTTTTTGGCGTGGATTAAGAAATTTTGGGTATGTTTTTGCCATTTTTTGTACACGCCAACTAGTGTCAAAAAATGTCTTACATTATGTGACGGAGGAGTACGTACTTGTACTATAGCAGTACTAGTACTACTTTTCTCAACTAGTAGTGCGATGTACTATACTTCTAGTCTAGTCTAGTATAGTGCACCAGTTTTGAACTCTTGAATCTCAGGGCCAAGGAGCTACAGTTGGAAGTGGAGGGTACTACTGTTCTCTAGAACCATCGCTGTACTATCAATGCAGAGGAAGTACACCTGCATAGTGGCCTAGTGGGTACTCTCGGTGCTCTATTCAGCCGCTCCTCTCATGTAGCTGGCCTACTCAGCCGCTCCTCTCATGCACACACTAGCAGCCTGTTTATCAGTGACGGTTACTACGGGGGCAGAACATTTGAGTTATTTGATACAGCGAGACTAGGCTTTTCACTTCCATTTGTGGAGGTGTAATGGATCTCGTCGAACTTTGTTAGTAGTTCCTTCTTTATGAATGAGATGAAGCAAAGCTTTTGCCTCCGTTTCAAAAAGAACACAGCAAGAGGAATTTCTTTTATAGTAGAGCCGATAATGGAGTGAAGTCCATGCATGCAACACCACAAGCTACAGAGTAGTAGTAGAGCACTTTACGTATAGAGCCATATTGCACAGTTCCCAATGCCCCGCCAGGCTTTTCCGGCTCCTCGGGCTTAATTGGGAGGCGCTAGTTTAAATATGCTACTAGCTGGAAGCTGCAAACGAGGTGCGGCTAGGGAGAGCACGCGAGCCACGGGATGCTGGGAAGGAAAACCCGTTCACGTGGCTAGGCTGTCCAGTGCACCCAGATTGTGGGGCCGCACATCCGTTTGACTTCAAAACTCAAACTACCAGTGGAAAATATTGGCTCGCAGCAAAGTGTAGTAGTACTATTTTAAAAAAAAGGCCGCCGTGCGTTCGGCCGGGATCAAACCCACAAGACGAGGTATACACTCCCGCGACCACTAGTAGTACTCGTTGGAGTACAACGCAACCAGAATCGCCTTTTGTCGCTAGTAGTATGTACATTGTTCCTTACAAGAAAACCCTAAGAGCATGGTTAATAGTATAGCCGGCCGCTGGCTATAAGCCAGTGCCATGTCATCTACAGCCCATCTTATAGCCAACATGTAGTAGTAGTTTATTTCTTATAGCCCGCTGACTCAGCTCTATTATACTTGCTCTAATAATGCAAGAAACCACTAAAATGCCAAGAAACTACTACCACTTGCATACGTGGCAGACTTAAGCTAAGACTACCTTATCAACCATTGTACATGCTCTTACCAACAAAAATCCTCGAGTGACCTCCTACCTCCGGCCCGTCCACCTAGTCATCCTCGGCCATGGGACACAGCTACCGCCGCCGGCAGAAGGCGAGGTAAAAACCGCTGGCGGTGCGGAGCCCATGTTGCGGCAGCCCGGATGGCAGCACCGTCCGGCGCTCACGGCTGCTAGCTAGCCAAGATAGCTCCGTCCAGCTGCTTGTCTACAAGGTTTGCTAGCTAGATTGGCAAGGCAGCGCGGCGGCTTGCTCACGCGCGCCGCGCTAAGGCCAGCCATCTGGCTCAAGCGAAGGCCAGCGCAGCGGCTTGCTCGCTCATGAGTCACGCTCGGCCAGTCTGCCAACCCGTGCGAAGGCCAGCGCGGCGTCCGGCTCATCCGGCGGAGCGGCGGCCAACTCGCTCATCACCGGCGCCACCGACGAACACACATCAGTACTGTTTGAAGTAATGTTTAGGAAAAATAATGATTTGAGGGGGAATAACAGGATAGAAGGTCAGATGTGGGTCCCTCGTGTCAACAGTCAAACAAAATGTGTTGGTTTAAGCTGCCTCGTCAGCATGGACATGTGGGCCAACCCTGTCATAAATGGGTTTAAGCGAACCTAATCGGTAGGAGTACTAGGTATTTTTTGACGTGGATTAAGAAATTTTGGGTATGTTTTTACTATTTTTTGTACAATAGATTCCTCCTAGGGCTGGTTGAAAGTGGTAGTTTTTTGTTAAATACTCTACATATTGTAAGTAGGAGTGAAAGTTAAGCTTTGGAAGCCAATAAGCAAGGCTAGTTACATAGTGCATATGTGTACATGATTGAAAGTAAATATCAACCATGAGTGACTAATATCTTGATGGAAAACTCGAAACTATGGAATACTAGGAAAAGAAATGCATGGTTGGAAATACTAGCAATGTTCATGTCCGTTGCAACGAATCATAATTAGAATAATACTTATTCACAAACTTGGTACAAAACACTCTAATTTTGATATACATATGTCACTAGAGATATATTATGTTTCAATTAGAATATATTCCTTGGGCTATTTTGGTGAGGTCAGGGAGGGATGTGGTTGGTTTTAAGATACTAATTATGAGTTTTTCTGCAAATTGGTAGACAAGTGGGATGTTGGTGAGAAAAGGCAACAACTTACCTCACAATCGTTAGATGTAGATCTAATGGTCAGAAACGACGGATGGCAGACACACCAGCATCACCAACTTAGTCTTGTGTAGGAGTACTAGCAAGATCCGTGCATTGCACGGAACATCAAGATGCATTTTTTTATAAAACACTTGTTGTGATTGACCCTTGCGGGAGTAATCCCATGTGTAAAAACTAATGATATCTCGAGAAATATGAGATAAGGTGAAGAGGAGTGGGGTGTGGTGGTGGTTGGTGGTCGAACTGAGCGGAGGCATGGGGATTGACGACGCCGGCAGCGGCCACCAGGCCAGTTCGTTCGAGAGGCTTCCTTTCTTAATTGCTCAACAATGAGGTTTGTTGGAGATAAGGATGAACGAGGGAAGGCCTTGTCTGCAAATGTGGAGAGGCGTGCGGGTATCTTTTAGTTTAATTTCCATCTGTCAGATATAGATCGGATGGTCTATATTGCAAGATGGCACACGTACCATCATCACCAACTCGGTTTTTTTATAAGAGAAGAAATATAAGTATGGAGATACAAACATATTATTGATACTTGCTTCCGTAAACTAGCATCTACATTCTATTCAACGCATTGGCATGTGGGCCCTTAGCACAATGACTTCTCGACTGTGTAAAATGAAGATTTTCCCATCGCCGACAAGGAGGGGGTGACGGCGGCGCGCTTTTTGGCTTGCTCTAGTCCTAGTAGTCATACTAGGTGGTCTAAGCACGTGTAGATTTATTCTTTTTCACGTCTCGTGTTCGCCGTACTGCCACGACTGTTCATGAATAGACGGTAAGTTATTCACGGGGAAACCCTTGTTGAGCGTGTTTCCGAGAGATATATATATATATATATGTTAGAGACTGAGGCAATGATAACAGATTCTTTGTGTCTATGTGTGTGGAGGATAGAGAGAGACATGTACATGGGGCTTTGTGTTGTGTAACGTGGAGACACATATACATAATTAGAGAGTGAGTGTGTGAGATACACATGCAGACATGAGGAGAGATGAGGATCCAGGTAAATGGGTGTTTGTGCGTGTCTGTGTGTGTTTGTGCACGCGTTTGTGTGTGAGAGGGAGCGAGTGTATGTGGAGGAGAGACCACTGATGATGTAAACCTAGTATAAGGGAAGGGGGAATGGTGTGACATGTGTAGTAGCGAGATAGCACGGGTGCGGGAGGGGGAGCAGACTATTTGGAAGAGACATCGAGTGTGTGTGGGGGAGAGGGGTGTGAGAGCGAGAGAAAGAGAGAGCTAGCGCCGGAGAGAGAGAGAGAGAGGAAGAGAGGGGGCGATAGGGGTCGTTTGTGTCCATAAATGGCGTATAGATAGGGAGACAATGTTGATGTTGTCCGAAATTGGCCTATGAACGGAGACGCAAGGTAAGAAAGTCATCGTGTGTGTGATAGGGACTTCATGAGAGAGCTAGAATAGATGGTGTAGAGAACAATATGCGAAATCGAGAATGATTATACATTAGGGAGCTATGCAAAGAGTCACGACATATATGTATACAGGGAAGGAGCTGGGGCTGGTCCGCATGTGGGAGAGATAGAAAGAGGAGAGTGGTGCACAAGGAGACAAAGTGTGCTTGTTTGCAGTGGGGGTGGTGTGTGAGGTGAGTGCACGAGAACCACATAACTAGGGAGATAGACGTTTGGGGGCGACGTTTTGTGTGTATGGGAAATATACACTCTACATAGTGCGTGTGCTTGGGTAAGAGAGATAGCGGGAGACCTAGAGAGTGAGGGAAGAGATGTGTGCATGCCCGAGAGACAAAGTGATAGAGACCTATGTTGGGGTCCGGACTTTACAAGAGAGAGGGGTGTTAATGTGCTCGTGTGTTGGTGTTTGGGGGAGAGAACAACTTCTCTCTCTCTCTCTCTCTCTGTGGTGGGGGGGTTTGACTTCAGACAAAGAGTGAGGTGTCTATATTTGAGGGACTTTAGCGTAATTGAGATATTGTGCACTCGTGGTTGATCAATTTGTTTCACAGTTTGTACTATGAGATAACGATACTTTTGAACATGCGTGATATACCTTGATGTACCAGAATTACAAACCTAAGATTGGAATTTTGGACTTCGACTCCATCATTAGCTTTTGTAATTCATTTAAATGGAGGTACATTTTTTAAGCCGGGATTCCGTGATTCCAAATTCATATATCAAACCTAGAGATATACACATACGGGCATGTTCAAACTTTATAATCATCCACTTTATTCATACACATACACATTTTTGCTTTTGTCATCATATTTAGGATAAACACATTTGGAATTTCATTTGAATTGGACCATATGATGGTATTTGCTTGTAGTAGCTCAATGATCCATATTTGAATTGAATGGACAATCTAAGTTTCGAGTTGGAGACATTGATTTTCAGAACTTGCACATTTTTTTGCGTGCAGAACAAACAAATTATCGGCCATGATATCATAGTCGGCCGTACAAGAGCAGAATACTTATAATTTTAGGTGCCAAAAGCTTTCAAACTTCCCACTCACATCGAAATATTACGCGCCCGAAAGTTTAGCCCTGCGATATTCCTGTTTTACCCCTGCCACATGAACGGAAAAGGGCTGCTTTGGTAACTCCATTGTTTTCCCCTCTTTGCCCCCAACATTCTTCCCTAGAGCCCCTCCCCGACCCCCCAACCATGGCAAGCCGCCGAATCTAGTCCTCCACAGCAGCGATGGACCTCACACCCCGCCGGATCTACCTTCCGCACCTTGGAACCCCCAACTGCCAACTCACCACATCACCGGAGCCGCTTCAACGACTTGCTTGTCCACCGCTCCAGATCTCCTTGACCGCCATCATGGTCCACCGCACCGGATCTGCTTAACCGGCGCCCTCGTCCACCACAGCATAGGCCCTTCACTAACTCCCTCGTCCGCCCCTTCGCTGGCCCTTCATACAAGCCCTTGTCCGCCACAACAGATCTGCCTCACCAAAAGCACTGTACAACACGCCCGCCAAAGCCTTCGTCCACTGCACCGGACCCGCTCCACGGACGCCATATTCAACTCCATCGGCCCTGCTTTACCGACGCCGCGGCCTCATCAGGTTATTTCGATTTGTACTCCTTTGGTTTTTCTCTTTATCATGCAACTGTTCACTTACCACAGATGAGCTTTCTTGTATGTCGACAGGCGCCGCAACCATAGCACCGGAGCCGCTTCAGCAACGGCGACAGCCGGCCCAAACTCAACCGCAACACGAGCACCATCGACGATCCTTAGCTATCAAGTATGACAACGATACCCATACGCCGCCGAGAATCAGGTACTATTATTCAACGGCCGGCGCCTACGTTCACTTTCCTAGCATAAGCACTGCACCTTTGAATTTCTTCAGGGCATCATTCAGTTTTTCATGAGACGCGTTATTCTGCTTGCACTTGTAGGGCCATACTTCTGGCAGTGAACATGTTACATGTGCTAAATTACATACCAGTGCACATATAGTTAATATGCTTTAGTTTTGTTCTGATGCCACCTGTTGGTTCCATCAGACTGCTTAATGTTCTCTATGCTTAATTACACATCAGCAAACTAGCATGTGGTTCCACTGCTTTTTGTTCGTTTTACCCTACATTTTCTGATGCTAGCTATTACATCACTGCTCCGAGCCTCTGTTCATTACTTGTTTGTGTGTTCTTGATCTTCCCAAGTTGCATGACTAATTTGATGCTTCTATTAATTATGGAGCTGCCAACCCCATGAAGCAAAATATTTGTTCTTTTGGGGCTGGCACCTCGAACAAGCATAAAAATAGAGGGAAGCAGATATAATCCCTCCGATTCTATTTACTCTGCCCATAACTCTTGACCCACATACCAAGGAGGGCACTAGTTTAATTTTTCTGGACTAATTTGCCAATTAATTAGGGCAGAGGTGGATGGGGCGGGGCACAAAAGGAAACCAGCGCTAGGAATCGGCAACGCGCAGACTAATACGAGAAAACTGAGCAAAAGTTA
Source organism: Triticum monococcum (assembly GCA_034509565.1). NCBI lineage: Eukaryota > Viridiplantae > Streptophyta > Magnoliopsida > Poales > Poaceae > Triticum > Triticum monococcum. The sequence goes on from CM067843.1 coordinate 688,272,325, forward strand.
TACGCAAAGTAAAAAGAATCGGAGGGAGTATTGTCGTGTATGCACACACACCCTTCTTTCATTAGTTTAGATGAACCATTGATGATCAATTCGGACCAGTGCATGTGATTAAAATTAATTTTACCTAAATAGATGGTGCAGAATAAACTACAACAACTAGATTTGCAACCACGGGATGCTGACTATATCTTCAAAGAACATTGCAACAGTAGCTAGGCTTCACAACAACATATGGTAAGCCAGTGTGTTTTAGTACATGTGAAATGTAATGTGGGTGGGCTGCTTTCTTTGCTTGTGCCCTCAACGTGTAATCCTACCGAATTACAAATAGTTCAGTTGTCTGCTTGGCTGTATTGCTTGATTTGAATGCTTATTTGTTGTTACGCTATACCTGAGTTGGCCAATATGTCAGCAGTGCCTGTTGTACTATCGTAAAGAAATGCATGCCTATTTCATTTGAGTCCTTAACTTTTCCTCTCAACTTCATCACATGACTGTCTCTGTAGTTTATATGAGGCCACACTGTTAAGTGTTTTCTCATATTATTGCAACTGCTTAGATGCCTTGGCAACTTAAATATAGCGGTTGTACACTCCCTTTCAACTAGGGATGTCAACTGGTTCCGGTTTAATCCCGATTAAAGTCCACTAGTGGTATGATAGTTCAAAAGAGTTTTTGTTTTTTTGAGGAAAATGAACTAGGGAGGTAGCAAAAACTAACTAGATGGGACTGGCGGATATCGTTTATTTGCCACTTACATCCCTAGTTTCATCTTACCATTTTAATTTCTTTTCGGCTGATGCTGCTTCGAACCATTTAAATATAGTTTGCCACGCTCGGCAATAATTCGTCCGTCGTTTACCATGTAAGCTTACTGCCTGGATCATACGATAACTATCTCTTACTGATGTCCAATGGAAACCTTTCAGGATGCCGTTCACACTAGGACACAATGTACAACCCCAGAATCTATTTGTGGAAGCAGTGCGCCATCCATGTTACCAGATGGTAGCAGTTCAGAGGCAACACCGCCGGAGAGCAGTCTGAGCACATATATTATAGTGCTTGAGGCTCTACTAGAGGCAGAAAGAGATGGTGTGGCTGCCATGAATGAGGTAATATTTATCTTGAGGCTGGAAATTACGGAATTAGCGGCACGCATTATGCAAGCAATCCAAGAATTGGAGGAAGTAAGAATGTTGCATTTGAAGACGAAGGAGGTCCTGCTGTTTCTGCTATCTGAAGCCCAAGATAACCCCGGTTCTTATTTAGATACCAGTTCAAATTTTCATTAGATTATTGTACTTGCATGTTGTGTCATGTCTCTGAATGGATTATGTTGCAAGACCCCCTATGTTGTCCATGTGTTGTAATGGTCTGAATTTTTTAGGCGAGGTAATCCTCAGAACTTGTATGATTGACATAAGGTGAACTGTTTGTCGTGTGAGCATATTGTATTGGATGAAAATAACTGTTTGACTCAGAGTGTATCCAACCTACTGAATTCAAAGATCATGACATTTCTAAATCATAATCATATATAAAGGTGGAATAAATCTTTGTTGTGGTTTTGAAGAAATAAATAACAAAACGTATAATTATCTGTGGATATTCGTAATCGAATACAAATTGGATTTGAATTTAGTTTGCCAGGTCCCAGGGCAAACGTGAATGCTAATTCTCCCAAGTTTTGAATGAAGCGGCTAAACACCCACTATAATTTGTGGGCTGCTCGAAGCAAGTGTTTGCGAGATGGAAATTACTGTCTACCCCTGACACTTGACATCCTTATGGACAGGATTTACACTGCTGTCGATAGGGGTATAGTAACTTCAATCAGACGTGACACGACGGCCTCTGAGCCCATTCAGACACGGTGGGCGCCAAACGTGGGCGGCAAAACACATTTGATTCAAGCTCGTCCGAAAGACATGTGTCTCTTCCTCCATTTCCCCATTCATACACGGTGGGCGGCAAAACAAACTATCCTCGTCCGAAATCGATGTAGGCTTATATTTTAAATAGGGGCAGATGTGTAACTTCCATCAGACGTGACACAACCGCCCTACCTGTCAGCCCCGTTCATACACCATGGGCGCCAACCGTGGGCGGCAAAACACCCTCTCCTCGCCCAAAATAGTTACCGGCAAATATTTGGGAGATGCGAGATTACCGTCCTATCCCCAACCGACGCGATGTCCGAAATTTTAAACAGGGGATAAGTTCGTAACTTTCCCCCATTTCAGAGAAGCGCGTCCCAAAGTTTGAGATCCCCCCTCCCCTCCATTTCCCCATTCATACACCGTCGGCGGCACGACAACCTCCGCACTGCGGCCAGCCTCCTCCGTCTGCCACCCCATCCTCCACCTTGTCGAAGACGCTACCCCTACCCCGTCGTCCACTGCAAGAGATGGACTTCTCTCATCCACGACGCTGGACCAGCATCCTTTCATCGCCTCCTCTCGCTTCATCGGCGCCGCCGTCCACCTTGCCGTTGCCGCTCCTACAACCCCCTCGTCCACGGCAACAGGATATATCCCCCGACCCGGTCGTCTGCCGTCTTCTTCCCCGCCGCCGATAGCCATCGCACCCGCAGCACTCTCAACGTATCAGCATAGGCCTACACGGCATCGCAAGAGAGGTGGTACTATTCCATATGTGCTTAAGTTATTGATCTCACCCGGAAAATAGATCGTAATTTGTTTACTGTACTTTTCTTGTCCGTACCAAATCGTAGTGGCTAGTTGAAAGCAAACATTGGTTGCGAAGTAGCTTTGTCCGGTTTGCACCTTCAGATTCACCATGGCACGAGCACTATACTCGTAAAGCTTATGGTTTCCCCCCTTTATATTCACTACCATCATCGTAGGTGCTTCGTGTCGTGCTAGCACTGCTCCTCAAGACCTCAACCCAAAGCTTACTTGTTGAAATACAAATCTGATATGATGCTCATATCACTAAAACAGAGAACGTTTAATTGGTCACCTAATGTTCCTATATTCGTTTCGTAAAGCATGTGCGCCACGCACTGGTCCAACTAGTTCCACTTTCCTGATTTTTCTCTTGATGCTTAGGGTTTTCCCCTTTTATCTACTCTACTATGATCTGCATAGGTGCTTTTTGTCATACTAGCATTACTCCACCCTTCAAGCTAAACAACACAACACTCAGAATTTGAAAGCTTAGTTGTTCAATTATGATTGTGATATGATACTGATATTAGTTAACCAACACATTTAATTGGTTAGCTAAAGGTCCCACTTGAGTTTCCAAATGCATGTCGCGACGTATAGAGAGACAACATAATTGCATTTCTTTGTCACTTGTTGACCGTACTTTCTTGTCCATACCAAATCTTAGTTGTTATTTCAAAGCAAACATCGGTTGCTAACTACCCTTTGCGCGGTTTGCAGCTTCAGATCTGCCATCCCACTGCCACGGTCAACACTGTACTCATCATGCTTATGTTTTCCCCATTTTATGATGACCACAATCAGCCTACGTGGTCCGTGTCGTAATAGCACTGCTCCACCCATCAAGCTAAACAAACTTAGTTGTACAAATTCATATCTGATATTAGTAAAACTGAGAGATGTTTAATTGGTTAGCTAAATGTTCCTACTTTAGTTTCGAAATGCATGTGAGCCACATATGGAGAGACCGGAAAGAATAGTATTTCTTTGTGCGCTTTGGTTCATCATGGGTGGCCAACCGACATTGTATTAAAAGACTTGTAATATCTTCAATCTGCCTGCTCTTCTGCTCTTCTTTAAGATGATACTCTTCTCTTGCGGTCGACTGGTCAGGTCGAGTTGTTCTCCCTTAGTATATTTTGAATCTGTCAGGTCAGGTCGACTTGTTCTTCTTTACTATATGTTGAAGCTATCATCTGCGAAGTGTCATCACTTCTGGAGCTCTCATATTTTGAGTAGTAGGACACATTTTATTAATGCACACAACAAATTACATCATGCATGGCATCTTTTAAAAGAATTGCAGAGATAGCACAAAGGGGTTTACAGGGAGGCAGTATTGGATTAGAATCACTTCTGCATTACAAAGAAAATCTCACTTGTTTTTATGTTTTCATGCATGTCAGATATTGAACATTATCAAAATGAATATGAGAATGGGCGCACGATAGGAATATTGCGGAATGATCCACTGCCTAACAAACTTGGCATGGTGGAGGATGGCCTATCTTATTCACCCATCAAGGTGCTTGCTCTAACTTTGCAAAGTTGTATTGGTCGCACATATTTTGCTTCTGACCTCTTGCATTACTTCTACTTTGTTACACCATCCGCTTAGTTTAAGCATCATATATGAGTATATGCCATACCTATCCATTTTCTGTATGTATTCCATGTGTCGTCACACTATGTTTTTCCAGTCAAATGTTGTTCTTTCGTAATAGGTGTCCAAAAGGAAGAGGGTGAGTGCAGGTCATCAAGGAGTACAAACTAGGTATTTGGAAAAGGTAGTGATACTTGTTAAATTAGATAGATCAGCAGCCACAGAAAACACAAGCCCAACTGGACCACACTTTACCCCTACTCCAGTGGCCAAACCCCTATTAGAACTGCTGGGAGCCCAGCGTCAGGTACTATCTATGATATCAATTCAAAATTTGAACTCCTAAATTTCTGCTTGTGCCTTACCTTCTCTCTTGTATGAAAACTAATTTCAGATGAATCTCCTTGCTCAAAGGATCATACGATCTCAAAACAATAATGGGCTCTGCATTGCTCTTGTCAGTACCTCTCTCCCTTTTGCCTTGTAACATTGTACTTAATTGATTGCTATTTGATTATGTATCATCAGTCTACACCTGAGCTTCATTATCCTCTGTTTCTTCCAATATTATTTGATCTATATTTACTCTTTGCAAAATGTAGAATAATGGCAACGCTTATAAAGAATTTTCTTTGGGGAATTTATTGAATTATCCTTCCATCAACATGGAGAAGGGCTTTGTCCAGCCCGTGTTAACATGTAATGTAAGTTCATCCTTCTCAAGCCTTCAAACTTTGTTCTAGTATAGATTTGGGTAGGCATCATTTCCTCCACTATTGTTTGCTTTGCTGTTTACATCTGATTGGATGTTTGCAACAACTACCAGTTTCAAATTGTAGTTGTAAAAACATGTTCCTTATGCAGAACAGATCCATTTATTTGCTTATATAATTGTGAAACCTGTTACGTGTCTCCTTGTTTCTCTTTCAGACTCGTATCTCTTACGCCAGGCAAAACTTTAGGGAAGATAGTGAGCCAAACCATCTTGAGGACAGCGAGATGACCCCAAGGTCCTGTCTTGATGAAGACAGTGAGTTGAAGCTACTCACCAGCAGGTGTGAGACAACCTCTGTGCAGTCGCTGCCTCAATCAGTTCGACTTCTTCAGTCTCGACTTAAAGCGTAAAGGCTTGCTTCCGCTCAGCTCCGACTTGAAGTCAAAGATGCAATGAAGATGTCAGAGGATTGCTGTGCGCACCATCATGCCTTAAATCTAGTGTTGATGCATCCGTCGTTGACACAACTGAGGTCTACTTAGCTTCTTCAGTTGTTTGGGGGGGGCGACCTGGCCAGGCCTAGTGCCTTCTGAAGTGCTCTCAGTTTTGTATATTCTTTTGTCGGTGCGTTTATTTGCACTGGTGGCGAACTTTGATGCCCAGTGGATGTAATATGTGTGATAGCCGTGATAGCCTAGCGTAAGTTGCTTGCTTATTTATTTCCTTGTTGTCTTGTTTATTTGTTTGCTTCTAGTCATTGCAGTTCTTTTTCCGCGGTTTGCTAGTGGCTGCAATAACCTATTTTTTAAAACTAGGCCACAATAACCATGGGCTAATATTTACTGTAGTGACACTAGGCCTCCTATGGGCCGTAGAAACAGTAGGCCTTCTACGGGCCGTAGAAACAGTGGGCCTTCTACGGGCCGTAGAAACAATGGGCCTTCTACGGGCCGTATCATCAATGGGCCTTATACGGGCAGTATGGTCAATGGCCAAACATGGGCCAATAACAGGCCACATTATGGCCGTAAACGGGCTAGAGTTGGAATCGTCCATTCATGGGCCGACCATAACGGGCCATCGTTAATAGGCTGTATTTGATGACGCTATGAAAACGGCTCAACTTATTAACGGACCACAAATGGGCCGACTGTAACCACAGGCTGAATTTGGCCCACAAGCAGAAAATGATAGTAACGGGCCGTAAGTAAACGAATGCTAGAAATGAGCCCAAGAATAAATGGGCTCTGAGAAGGCCAAAAGATAACATGGGCTGGAAACGGCCCAATGGAATAACAGGCCGTTAATGGGTATAAAGTGATACACCGTTCATTACGGGCCAGTTTCACCACGGGCCGTTAATGGGTGTAAAGTGATACACTGTTCATTACGGGCCAGTTTCACCCGGGCCATTAGTAGGCCAAGAGTTACATAGGGCCTCATATAGGCTGAAAGACGTCATGGGCCATACATGGGCCAGAAGTGAAAATGGGCTGGAAGCATATTGGATGGCCGAGATGATGCTACTATGCCTAATTCAGATAAGGCGTAACGGGCCTTGGGTTAGCGGGCTGTAAATGGGCTATATTCGAACAGGCCATTAACAGGCTTTCCATGGGCCGACCTGCCAGCTTTTGACCAAGTCAAATGGGCCGGCCTTTTCACAGGAATGGGCCTCTGTTGGGCCGTGCCACGTGTCGACATATCATAGGCGCCTTCCGTCCAATGAGTGGTTGACATCTGCCCCAATGATGAGCCAACACGTGTTTCCTCCAGCCAATGATGATTTTACACGTGGAAAATACCCATTGGTCGGGGCTGTTAACGGGTTATCGGATCCAAAACCCGACCCGATAGATTAACGGCGTTCCATTATGATGGATGCCACATGTCGGTCACCCTTGATGAAAGCACTTCTGTGACGCGCGATTTATCGTCATGGAAGTGGACACTTCCGTGATGATAATTTTGGTAATGTCATGGAACACTTCTATGACAGCACAGGTATGACTATCTTGATTCTGTCATAAATTTGTCATGGATGTACATGCATGACAAAAAAAGCGACCTATTGTGACAAACACGTATCATCATGGAAGTGTATTTTTTTGTAGTGGGCCTTAGTATTTTTGACTGAGTGGCGACCGGGTGCGGGCTGAACTTTAGGCTGAAATGCCTCTCTAACTCGGCCGCGTAGTGGCCGATCAGCCGCATCGTACACTGGTGAATGAGGTTTCAATGCTTCCTCCTCGAGGTGAGGTAGCAACCTGTGTTTTGGGTAACTCTTGGACGGGCGCTCGAGTTCATGCTCCTCGGCCGCAAGGATTTCGGTCCATCTGTCTGCTAGCAAATCTTGATCAACTTGAAGCTGTTGCTGCTTTTTTCTTTAGGCTATTTGCCGTGGCCATAAGCCGGCGCATGAAGCGCTCTTGCTCGACGGGGTCCTCAGGCACGATAAACTTGTCGTCGCCAAGGCTCGCCTCGTCTTCGGAGAGAGGCATGTAATTGTCCCCCTCTGGTTCTCCATCTGCTGCCTGCTCTGGAGGGCTAGCTTGTTCGTGCTCTAGCTCTACACGATGCTGGAGGGGATTGTTGTTTTTTCTTCGGCGCTATCCGGAGTGTTATTATCTCCTGTGCTGGTATCACTACTCTTGCTGTGGCGGGACTTAAAGCGGCGCCGCTGACGTCAGCGCTTTGGTTGCTTCTTGGAGGGGTCATCCTCTGCTGTCTCGTCGCCATTACCTTCTTTGGGGTGTCCACCATGTATATATCATATGATGAGGTGGCGGTCCAGCGCCCTGAGGGCGGTGGTTCCTGTTCGTCTCCGGCTTCCTCGTCCATACCGTCGAAGTCGAGCATGTCGGTTAAGTCGTCGATAGTGGCTACTAAGTGAGTGGTGGGTGGGCGGCGAATTTCTTCGTCGTCCGCATCCCATTCTAGCCAGACATAGTTCGGCCAAGGTTCTCCTGACATGGATAGAGACCTTAATGAATTTAGCACATCTCCAAAAGGTGAGTGCTGAAAGATATCCGCGGACATGAACTCCAGGATCGGTGCCCAGTCGGACTCGACGGGCACCGATGTGAGCGGCTCGGAGTGCGTGGCCGGAGATGAATCCAATGGTTCGGCGACACGGCTCTAGTAAGGGGTGAAGTCAGTATCCGGCTCTATCGCCACTAAGAGTGCGGCCTCCATGGCGGGGTCCATCCCTCCACTCTCGGATGGCGCGACTTGCTCCGGATTGATGGCCGGAGTAGTTGCGGATGTGATCTCCCGAACATTGTCCGACGGTAGAGTTACGTCATGCTCGTCGCGACTGTGCGGCGCGTCCGACATGGGCTCGAATCCGTCGAAGATCAAGTCTCCGCGGATGTCGGCCATGTAGTTCAAGTTTCCAAATCTGACCTGATGGCCAGGGGCGTAGCTCTCGATCTGCTCCAGATGGCCAAGCGAATTGGCTCGTAGTGCAAAGCCGCCAAATACGAAGATCTATCTGGGGAGGAAAGCCTCACCCTGGACCGCATCGCTAGCGATGATCGAAGGAGCCATCAAGCCTTATGGTGACGACACAGTGGAACTCTCAATGAAAGCACCAATGTCGGTGTCAAAACCGGCGAATCTCGGGTAGGGGGTCCCGAACTGTGTGTCAAAGGCGGATGGTAACAGGAGGCAGGGGACACGATGTTTACCCAGGTTTGGGCCCTCTTGATGGAGGTAATAGCCTATGTCCTGCTTGATTGTTCTTGATGATATGAGTATTACAAGAGTTGATCTACCACGAGATCGAAGAGGCTAAACCCTAGAAGCTAGCCCATGGTATGATTGTATGTTGTGCTATGGACTAAAACCCTCCGATTTATATAGACACTGGAGGTGGCTAGGGTTACACAAGGTCGTTTACAAAGGATGAGATATACATATTCATATTGCCTAGCTTGCGTACCACGCCAAGTAGAGTCCCATCCGGACACGGGACGAAGCCTTCAATCTCGTATCTTCATAGTCCAACAGTCCGGCCAAAGGATATAGTCCGGCTATCCGGATACCCCCTAATCCAGGACTTCCTCAAGAACCTTTGGGGAGACTTGGGAGAAGTCTTTGCGCTCTTGCTGTAAAACAGAAACTTTAGCGCTCACGAGATTAGCTGACATTTTTTACTGGAGAGTGTGATTAGGTTGATTCTTTTTGCATATGATTAATAGAAAAATTCCTCAGGTCCACCAATTTATTTCATAATTTTTTAGAGTGACAGAAGTATTCAGATTATACAGATTACTACAGACTGTTCTGTTTTTGACAGATTCTGTTTTCATCGTGTTGTTTGCTTATTTTGATGAATCTATGAGTAGTATAGGAGGGTATGAACCATAGAGAAGTTGTAATACAGTAGATATTACACCAATATGAATTAAGAATGAGTTCACAACAGTACCTGAGTGGTGATTTATTTTCTTATACGAACGGAGCTTACGACTCTTTTGTTAGGTTTTGTGTTGTGAAGTTTTCAAGTTTTGGGTAAAGATTCGATGGACTATGGAACAAGGAGTGGAAAGAGCCTAAGCTTGGGGATGCCCAAGGCACCCCAAGGTAATATTCAAGGACAACCAAGAGCCTAAGCTTGGGGATGCCCCGGATGGCATTCCCTCTTTCGTCTTCATTCATCGATAACTTTAGTTGGAGCTATATTTTTATTCACCACATGATATGTGTTTTGCTTGGAGCATCATTTTATTTTATTTTGTTTTTCTTGCTATTTGAATAAAATACCAAGATATGAAATTCTTAAATGTTAGAGAGTCTTCACATAGTTGCATAATTATTCGACTACTCATTGATCTTCACTTATATCTTTCGGAGTAGTTTGTCATTTGCTCTAGTGCTTCACTTATATCTTTTTAGAGCACGGCGGTGGTTTTATTTTGAAGAAATATATGAACTATCATGCTTCACTTATATTATTTTGAGAGTATTTTAGAAAAGCATGGTAATTTGCTTTGGTTATGAAATTAGTCCTAATATGATAGGCATCCAAGATGGGTACAATAAAAACTTTCATATAGAGTGCATTGAATACTATGAGAAGTTTGATACTTGATGATTGTTTTGAGATATGAAGATGGTGATATTAGAGTAATGCTAGTCGAGTAGTTGTGAATTTGAGAAATACTTGTCTCAGAGTTTGCAAGTCCCCTAGCATGCACGCATGGTAAACGTTGTGTGACAAATTTGAAGCATGAGGTGTTTCTTTGATTGTCTTCCTTATGAGTGGCGGTCGGGGACGAGCGATGGTATTTTCCTACCAATCTATCCCCCTAGGAGCATGCGCGTAGTGCTTGGTTTTTGATGACTTGTAGATTGTTGCAATAAGTATGCAAATTCTTTATGACTAATGTTGAGTCCATGGATTATACGCACTCTCACCCTTCCTTCATTGCTAGCCTCCTCGGTACAGTGCATTGCCCTTTCTCACCTCGAGAGTTGGTGCAAACTTCGCCGGTGCATCCAAACCCCGTGATATGATACGCTCTGTCACACATAAACCTCCTTATATCTTCCTCAAAACAGCCACCATACCTACCTATTATGGCATTTCCATAGCCATTCCAAGATATATTGCCATGCAACTTTCCACCGTTCCGTTTATTATGACACACTTCATCATTGTCATATTGACTTGCATGATCATGTAGTTGACATCGTATTTGTGGCAAAGCCACCATGCATAATTTATCATACATGTCACTCTTGATTTATTGCCTATCTCGGTACACCGCCGGAGGCATTCATATAGAGTCATACTTTGTTCTAGTATCGATTTGTAATCATTGAGTTGTAAATAAATAGAAGTGTGATGATCATCATTAATAGAGCATTGTCCCAAACAAAAAAAAACAAAAAAGAAGGCCAAATAAAAAAATAAAAAATAAAAAGGGGACAATGCTATTATCCTTTTTCCACACTTGTGCTTCAAAGTAGCACCATGATCTTTATGATAGAGAGTCTCTTGTTTTGTCACTTTCTTATACTAGTGGGAATTTTTCATTATAGAACTTGGCTTGTATATTCCAACAATGGGCTTCCTCAAATGCCCTAGGTCTTCGTGAGCAAGCAAGTTGGATGCACACCCACTTAGTTTCTTTTTTTGAGCTTTCATACATTTATTGCTCTAGTGCATCCGTTGCATGGCAATCCCTACTCCTCGCATTGACATCAATTTATGGGCATCTCCATAGCCCGTTGATTACCACGTCAATGTGAGACTTTCTCCTTTTTTGTCTTCTCCACACAACCCCCATCATTATACTCTATTCCACCCATAGTGCTATATCCATGGCTCACGCTCATGTATTGCGTGAAAGTTGAAAAAAGTTTGAGATTACTAAAGTATGAAACAATTGATTGGCTTGTCATCGGGGTTGTGCATGATGAGAGCATTCTTGTGTGATGAAAATGGAGCATGACCAAACTATATGACTTTGTAGGGATGAACTTTCTTTGGCCATGTTATTTTGAGAAGACATAATTGCTTAGTTAGTATGCTTGAAGTATTATTATTTTTATGTCAGCATTAAACTTTTGTCTTGAATCTTACGGATCTGAATATTCTTGCCACAATAAATATAATTACATGGATAAATATGTTAGGTAGCATTCCACATCAAAAATTCTATTTTTATCATTTACCTACTCGAGGACGAGCAGGAATTAAGCTTGGGGATGCTTGATACGTCTCCAACGTATCTATAACTTTTGATTGTTCCATGCTATTATATTATCAACCTTGGATGTTTTATATGCATTTATATGCTATTTTATAAGATTTTTGGGACTAAACTATTAACCTAGAGCCCAGTGCCAGTTTTTGTTTTTTTCCTTGTTTTTTAGTTTTGCAGAAAAGGAATACCAAACGGAGTCCAATTGACGTGCCAATTTTTGATGATTTTTATGGACCAAAAGAAGACCCCGGAGTAAAAGAATTGGGCCAGAAGAGTCTCGGGCCGTCCACGAGGGTGGGGGGCGCGCCCACCCCCCGGGCGCGTGGGCCTACCTCGTGGATGACTCGGGCACCTTCTTGACGTGAGACCTACGCCAAAAATTCCTATAAATACAGAAACCTCCAGAAAATAACCTAGATCGGGAGTTCCGCCGCCAGAAGCCTCCGTAGCCACCGAAAACCAATCTAGACCCGTTTCGGCACCATGCCAGAGGGGGAATCCCTCTCCGGTGGCCATCTTCATCATCCCGGCGCTCTCCATGACGAGGAGGGAGTAGTTCACCATCGGGGCTGAGGGTATGTACCAGTAGCTATGTGTTTGATCTCTCTCTCTCTCTCTCTCTCTCTCTCTCTCTCGTGTTCTTGAGTCGGCACGCGATCTTGATGTATCGCAAGCTTTGCTATTATATTTGGATCTTATGATGTTTCTCCCCCTCTACTCTCTTGTGATGAATTGAGTTTTCCCTTTGAAGTTATCTTATCGGATTGAGTCTTTAAGGATTTGAGAACACTTGATGTATGTCTTGCATGTGCTTATCTGTGGTGACAATGGGATATCACGTGATCCACTTGATGTATGTTTTGGTGATCAACTTGCGAGTTCCGTGACGTCGTGAACTTATGCATAGGGGTTGGCACACGTTTTCGTCTTGACTCTCCAGTAGAAACTTTGGGGCACTCTTTGAAGTTCTTTGTGTTGATTGAATAGATGAATCTGAGATTGTGTGATGCATATCATATAATCATACCCACGGATACTTGAGGTGGCATTGGAGTATCTAGGTGACATTAGGGTTTTGGTTAATTTGTATCTTAAGGTGTTATTCTAGTACGAACTCTAGGATAGATTGAACAGAAAGAATAGCTTTGTGTTATTTTACTATGGACTCTTGAATAGATCGATCAGAAAGGATAACTTTGAGGTGGTTTCATACCCTACCATAATATCTTTGTTTGTTCTCCGCTATTAGTGACTTTGGAGTGACTCTTTGTTGCATGTTGAGGGATAGTTATATGATCCAATTATGTTATTATTGTTGAGAGAACTTGCACTAGTGAAAGTATGAACCCTAAGCCTTGTTTCAACGCATTGCAATACCGTTTACGCTCACTTTTATCATTAGTTACCTTATGTTTTTATATTTTCAGATTACAAAAACCTTTATCTACCATCCATATTGCACTTGTATCACCATCTCTTCGTCGAACTAGTGCACCTATACAATTTACCATTGTATTGGGTGTGTTGGGGACAGAAGAGACTCTTTGTTATTTGGTTGCAGGGTTGTTTGAGAGAGACCATCTTCATCCTACACCTCCCACAGATTTATAAACCTTAGGTCATCCACTTGAGGGAAATTTGCTACTGTCCTACAAACCTCTGCACTTGGAGGCCCAACAACGTCTACAAGATGAAGGTTGTGTAGTAGACATCAGGCTTCTACATCAACACCATAGCCTCTCCGATGAAGCATGAGTAGTTTACCACAGACCTTTGGGTCCATAGTTTTTAGCTAGATGGCTTCTTCTCTCTCTTCGATTCTCAATACAAAGTTCTCCTCGATGTTCTTGGAGATCTATTCGATGTAATACTCTTTTGCGGTGTGTTTGCCGGGATCTGATGAGTTGTGGGTTTATGAACAAGATTATCTATGAATATTATTTGGTTCTTCTCTGAATTCTTATATGCATGATTTGATATCTTTGCAAGTCTCTTCGAATTATCGGTTTATTTTGGCCTACTAGATTGATCTTTCTTGCAATGGGAGAAGTGCTTAGCTTTGGGTTCAACCTTGCGGTCTCCTTTCCTAGTGACAGTAGGGGCAGCAAGGCACGTATTGTATTGTTGCCATCAAGGATAAAAAGATGGGGTTTATATCATATTGTTTGAGTTTATCCCTCTACATCATGTCATCTTGCTTAATACGTTACTCTGTTCTTATGAAGTTAATACTCTAGATGCATGCTGGATAGCGGTCGATGTGTGGAGTAATAATAGTAGATGCAGAATCGTTTCGATCTACTTGACACGGACGTGATGCCTATATTCATGATCATTGCCTAGATATTCTCATAACTATGCGCTTTTCTATCAACTGCTCGGCAGTAATTTGTTCACCCACCGTAATACATGCTATCTTGAGAGAAGCCACTAGTGAAACCTATGGCCCCCCCGGGTCTCTTTTTATTATATTGCATCTCTTTTGTTTAAATCGCATCTCGTTTACTATTTTGCAATCTATACTTTCCAATCTATTCAAAAATACCAAAAATATTTACTTTACTATCTTTATCAGATCTCACTTTTGCGAGTGACCGTGAAGGGATTGACAACCCATTTATCGTGTTGGTTGCAAGGTTCTTGATTGTTTGTGCAGGTACTAGGTGACTTGTGTGTTGTATCCTACTGGATTGATACCTTGGTTCTCAAAAACTGAGGGAAATACTTACGCTACTTTGCTGCATCACCCTTTCCTCTTCAAGGGAAAACCAATGCATGCTCAAGAGGTAGCACTAGTCCCATTCGGATTTGGGCTAGGGGGGCACGCGCCACACCTTGGACTGCCACCTCTCTTCCACCACTAGGCCCTATAACTTCCCGGAGGGGATTCTGGTAACCCGTGGTACTCCGAAACTTATCTGAAATGACCCGAACCATTCCGGTGTCCAAATGTAGTCTTACAATATATGAATCTTTATGTCTTGACCATTTAGAGACTCCTCGTCATGTCCGTGATCTCATCCGGGACTCCGAACAATCTTCGGTACATCAAATCACATAAACTCATAATATGAATCGTCATCGAATGTTAAGCGTGCGGACCCTACGGGTTAGAGAACTATGTAGACATGGCCGAGACACATCTCTGGTCAATAATCAATAGCAAAACCTGGATGCTCATATTGGTTCCTACATATTCTACGAAGATCTTTATCGGTCAAACCGCACAACAAGATATGTTGTTCCCTTTGTCATCAGTATGTTACTTGCGCGAGATTCGATAGTCGGCATCATCATACCTAGTTCAATCTCGCTACCGGCAAGGCTCTTTACTCGTTCTGTAATGCATCATCCCATGACTAACTCATTAGTCACATTGCTTGCAAGGCTCATAGTGATGTGCATTACCGAGAGGGCCCAGAGATACCTCTCCGATACACGGAGTGACAAATCCTAATCTCGATCTATGCCAACTCAACAAACACTATCAGAGACACCTGTAGAGCATCTTTATAATCACCCATTTACATTATGATGTTTGATAGCACACTAAGTGTTCCTCCGGTATTTGGGAGTTGCATAATCTCATAGTCATAGGAACATGTATAAGTCATGAAGAAAGCAATAGCAATAAGCTAAACGATCATAGTGCTAAGCTAATGGATGGGTCTTGTCCATCATCATTCTCTAATGATGTGATCCCGTTCATCAAATGACAACACATGTGCATGGCTAGGAAACTTAACCATCTTTGATTAACGAGCTAGTCAAGTAGAGGCATACTAGGGACACTCTATTTGTCTATGTATTCACATATGTACTAAGTTTCCGGTTAATACAATTCTAGCATGAATAATAACCATCTATCATGATATAATGAAATATAAATAATGACTTTATTATTGCCTCTAGGGCATATTTCCTTAAACTTTCTCCCGTCACGCACCAATTTCTGGCGCCGTTACCCGAAAGTGATTGACAACCCCTTTAACACGCCGGGTTGCGGGGATTTGGTATCTGTGTGCAGGGGTTGTTTACATTGTGTTGCTTGGTTCTCCTACTGGTTCGATAACCTTGGTTTGATATCTGAGGGAAATACCTACCGCCACTGTGCTGCATCATCCCTTCCTCTTTGGGGAAATACCGACGTAGCTTCAAGCGACATCACGCGCCCCCTAGGGATGGCATCCTCCCTCTCCATCCTTTATATACATGGTCAGGGCACCCCTTGGAGACACAACAATTGTTCCAAGCCATGTGCGGCGTCTCTCTCCATAGTTTGCTCCTCCGGTCATAGCGTCATAGTGCTTAGGTGAAGCCCTGCGCAGATCACATCACCATCACCATCACCGTCACCACACCGTCATGCTGACGAAACTCTCCCTCGACCCTCTGTTGTATCAAGAGTTTGAGGGATGTCATCGAGCTAAACATGTGCAGAACTCGGAGGTGCCATACGTTCAATACTTGATCGGTTGGATCGCGAGACGTTCGACTATATCAACCGTGTTAACCAAACGCTTCCACTTTTGGTCTACGAGGGTATGTGGACACACTCTCCCCTTATTGTTGCTATGCATCTCCTAGATAGATCTTGCGTGATCATAGGAATTTTTTTGAAATTGCATGATACGTTCCCCAATAAGCAGGAGTCGGTCTACTTATCTTGGATGTGATGCCTATGTAATGATCTGTAACATCCCAAATTTTCAATTTGGAATGTTATACACTAGATCATCATTGCATATCATAATTTATTTGCTTTTGGTTTTGATCCTAGAAATTCTATGCAACTCAAGGACCCTCGGAGAGAGTTGGGGATTTCGTTATTTTCATATTTGAGTTTCCTCAAATTTTGAGAATAGGATCATTTGATTTTAATTATTTTATCATCAATTATTTCTATTACAAAAATATGAGAGAGGGAATAAAATGACTTTCCCAAAATAAAGGAATATTGATGATTTAATAATGAAATCAAATAAGATTTTATTTCGGAGTTTTTTCATATTTTATTTGAATTTAGGAAAAATGTGCATTTTTCAAAATTGCATTTAGGCCCCAAATAAATGTGCACCTTGTGCGGGTTGATTTTAGAAGCCGGGGAAAATTTATTTCGGGATTTTTGGAGTCCGTTTAGTATTTCTTTTATTTGTTTTTCTACGCGAAATATTTTTTTTTAAAAACTCAATCGACCTATGGGCCGTGTCCGACCTGGACACTAGGCCCGTCCAGGCTTTATAAGCCGGGGAGCCCAGCCCGGGACCTCCCAAACCCTAGCGCCCCAGCCCCGCCGTCGCCGCCGCGCCGCCACCAACCGCCGCCCCGCGCCAGCGCCGACCATCGCCGCCGCCGGAGCACCGCCGCCGCCCGCCGGATCCGTCGCCGGAGTTGCCGGAGGTATCTTTTTTAGTCGCCGGCTTTTCCCGAAAAACCGTTCGGTTTTCCGACGGTTTTGTTTGTTTTTTTAGTTTCAGTTTTTTTAAATAGATCGGTTTTTCTGATTTATTTAAATAGTGAGCGTTCGCTCGCTCGTTCGTTCTAGCAAACGTTCATCGTTTTTCCTTTTCTCGGATTAAATCCGCGATTTTTCTGATCGCGATTTTTGATCCGATTTTCGTTTTAGTATAACTTTTCGCTCGTTTATCGGAATCATGCGATTCTAGTGCCTGGAGTTTCGTCTCGAAACCCTCTATCCGTTTAACCAACTTAAACAAGTTTTTGCTTCTGTAAAATTTGAGTTAGATCCAAATTAGTAGAAAGAAGTTTGTTTCTTTCGCCGTTTGACTTTCGTTGCTTCGTTTGATTTGATTCTTTTTGCAAACCGGAGTTCCTAAGTTGAACCTTCTGGTTAGATCTCTTATTTGAGTTTTACTTGTGCATTAGATGAACACTTATTGTATGCTTGTTTGTTTGTCTGTGATAGAATACCGGAGTGCGCCGCCTGTTACTTCGAATCTCTAGGTTTCGTGGATCATCAGCAAGACAAGTAACACTTTGATCATGCTTTCCAACTACCCAGATTTATTGCATTAGATCAATCCTCACACATTGCATGATTAGGATCTAATTAAATTGTGGGTTTGGGAAGTAGTTGAGGTAGTACCTATTACCTATTGTATTATCAAACCTTTGGGAGTTACTTCTACGTTTTCCTATTATGCCATGCTATGCTAGTAGACGTGGATTGGGTGAGTGATATCCATGGCAGATGTGAGTTTTTTAATTAATGGTTTATCTAAGGTGGCAACTTAAACACACATCTGGGTGGATTGAGGTACCTGGGTATTCCAGGATTGCTTGTTGTTTTTCTTTATGGACTGCCACCCAGGCCCAAAGGGATCATGATATTATTCATACTAGAAACTTCCGTGTGCAGCCACAAGCTATTATGGGCTCTAGCATAGTTGATTAAGTCATGCGAACTCTTACAGGGTAGACTTGCAGATGTAGGGGAAAGTAGGTGTAACGGTCTATCCATCGTAAGGTGCTAGCGCTTCTGAAAGACTGTGTCTCGGTCATCCGTTTCTCAAACACCATGTAGTGCGAGAAATCCAACGGAAGCGATCGAGTCTTGTGGGGAAAAGTGCGCAAACCTCTACAGAGTGTATAAACTAATCATGATTAGTCGTGTCCCTAGTTATGGACATCTTGAGTATCTAGTACCTGGATTATCATGATTAGCCGTGTCCCCGGTTATGGACATCTTGAGTATCTAGTACCTGGATTATCATGTGAATCTCAACATGTTACTCTAAAATTTAATTTTGTTGGGTTTTGTTTAATGATGATGCTTAATTGGGATTGAGGATGCTGTCAACCATTCTCAATGTTTAACAACTACCATGATAGTTAAATAAAATTTATTCCTTTGTAGTAGGGAAAAATTAGCTTTACGCAAAACTGTAACCATAGAGCTTTCCACCAGCCAAATATGCATATAGTATAGTTGATTCATTCCATTACTCTCTATGTGCTACCTTGCCAGCATATTCCATGTGCTGACCCGTTTTCGGGCTGCAACGTTAATGTTGCAGACTTTTCAGACGACGATTAAGGAGTTTTAGGTCGTGGTTCTATACTCAGTGATGCCGTTGGAGTTGATGGACTCACTTATCTTCCAAGCCTTCCGCTGTTATCGTTATTAGATGGCCTTAAGCCATATTTATTGTAATAAGCTCTCTTTTGAGACACTCGATGTAATAAGTGTGTGATTGCTACTCTGTTATAAATCCTTCAAGTACTGTGTGGTGTCAGCATTACTGATCCAGGGATGACACCTGAGCACAGAGATCAGACTGTTTCAGGTCTGGTCGCTACAACATTTCATGGATATTTTCATGATTATTTGAAGTTCTATCAATTGCCCAACAGTAATTTGTTTACCCATCGTTCGCTATTTTTCTCAAGAGAAACCACTAGTGAAACCTACGGTCCCCGGGTCTCTTTCTCATGTTATTTGCCTTTGCGATCTACTTTTCCTTTGCTTTTACTTTCAGATCTATTAAACCAAAAATACAAAAATACCTTGTTGTGTTTTATTCTTATTTATTTTATTTGGCGTTCGATCTATCAATCTACTACAATTCATTTCACATCCGTTTGCCTACCTTGGGGCGCCACTACCCGAAAGGGATTGACAACCCCTTTTACACGTGGGTTGTGAGTATTTGTTATTAGTGTGCAGGGGCTGTTTACGTTGTGTTGCTTGGTTCTCCTACTGGTTCGATAACCTTGGTCTCATCGCTGAGGGAAATAACTACCGCCGTTGTGCTGCATCATCCCTTCCTCTTTGGGGAAATACCGACGTAGCTTCAAGCCGCATCAAAAGGAATTTCTCGCGCCGTTGCCACGGAGGATCTTCAACATATACCAGGTTCCTAATGACAAATCTCATCTCCTTGTAATTTACATTATTTTCCATTTGCCTCTCATTTTCCTCTCCCCCACTTCGCTATTTTTCTCGAGAGAAGCCACTAGTGAAACCTACGGCCACCGGGTCTCTTTCTCTTGTTAATTGCCTTTGCAATCTACTTTTCCTTTGCTTTTATTTCCAGATCTATTAAACCAAAAAAATTTATGCGGCTTGAAGCTACGTCGGTATTTCCCCAAAGAGGAAGTGATGATGCAGCACAGCGGTGGTAGGTATTTCCCTTAGATATGAAACCAAGGTTATTGAACGAGTAGGAGAACCAAGCAACACAACGTAAACAACCTCTGCACACATATAACAAATCTCGCAACCCGACGTGTTAAAGGTGTCGGATTTCGGGTTCCGGCAGACCCTTAAGGTTCGAACACTGGGGTGCGCGCGGAGATTACGCCTTCTACCTCTCCGTCTTGCAAAGATCTAGACTACTGAAAGAACTGCACAAGATACACAAGGTTTATACTGGTTCGGGCCACCGTTGTGGTGTAATACCCTACTCCAGTGTGTGGTGGGTGGATTGCCTCTTGGGGCTGTTGATGATGAACAATACAAGGAAGAACAGCCTCGCGAGGGTCTGTTCTTGGCTGGGGCGATGAACTGCTGGGAGGAGTTTAGCCACCTTTCTCTTTCACTCTCTCGCTCTCTCTTACTGCCTTACTCTACTTGCCGGCCAACTGAACGAACGAACTGAACCCCTTGCTATGTGGGCAGCTGGTCCTATTTATAGAGGCCCTGGTCCTCTTCCCAAATATCGAGCGGGAAGGGAGCCAACAATGGTGGGCTAATTTGAAGGGGGACAGCAAGTATCAACTATCCTGACAAAAGCAGTATTCGCCTGCGCAAAGCTCTGGTGATGACGCCGTCCTGGGCTCCATGGTGACCTCCATCTCGTAGTCCTCCTGGTCTTGGTCTCATTGCACCGAAATGGCAACCTTTGCCTGATGCCTTGGTACTCCGCGGCTACGCTTGCCCCCTTTGCACCAAAGTGGAAAGGAGGACGCTGCGCGGGCTGGCGCCCGCCTGGCGCCTTGAGTCGTCATGGCTTATGTCACGGGCACCTCGCGAGGTACCCCGCCTTGATCTCTCCGCCTCCTCGCGAGCCAGCCTGACGAGGCCGTGCCTGAGGAAGCTCCGTGTCATCCGCCCCGTGAGGCTTGGCCCCTCGCGAGGGTCTTGAGTCTTGTGTTGATGAAGATGGGCCATGCTGGGCCCCCTTTGAGCCACGCCGCAGGCCGCAGGCAGGCAAGTCTGGGGACCCCCATTCCCAGAACACCGACAGTAGCCCCCGGGCCCAAGGCGCGCCCGGACTTGGCCGTGCCGAGAGGCGAAAGGGCAAGGGGGAAGCGCCGCGGGCCCTAACAGCCTGCGGCCTTGGGTGCCGCGTGGCGGTTGATGGGACGTGGGCGGCACTGTCCCCCCACGCCCCCTTATTCTGTGCCCTGCTAGGCGGACTTGTAGTTGCACACAGCCGCTCCCCTTCCTCTTGCTCGAGCGTCCCTTGTTCTTTCTTCCTTCATACGCCAGCTCCTGCCTCCAATCCAATCTCGACTCTTCCCCCTCCTTCCCATCGCCATGACTCCGACGAAGAAGGAGAGTGGGAAGAAACCCATGGCTCCGTCTTCTGTGCCGCCATCGGTGGCCCCCGCCGTCGGCCAGTCGACCATACTCAATCAAGAGTGCCTGGGTAAGGCCAGCTTGGCTTTGGCCACCGTCTTCAATGAGTGCGGGAGGATGACGGCCTGGCCCGCGCCCCACTTCTCCATTGAAAGGATAGCTACCGAGGTCCCATGTTTCACCGACGCCCTGTGGGCGGGTCTGGTTCCCCCCTTTTCTGATTTCTTCAATGCCGTGCTCTCCCATTATCAGATCCACATGATGCATCTAAGTCCTGAGTCCATCACCCTCCTTCCGGTCTTCGCCTTCGTTTGCGAAGCCATGGTGGGCACCCCTCCTTCGGTTACCTTGCTGCGCCACTTCTTCTCGCTGCATCTTGTCGACCCTACCCAATGCTGGGCGTGTGTGAGCTTCACTGCCGAGCCTGAGACCGCGACCTCTGGGATTGACTTCAAGCTCCCCCTGCCCATGGTTGGGTTCCACGAGCGGTGGCTGTATGTGGACGCAGGGGTGCCCGGCCCCCTGCTATCGGAGCCGACCTCGCCTACTATCCCCAATTCAAGGTGCGGCCAGGAGACGCTCGAGAGCCCTCGGCTCGTCTTCGTCTGGCGCCGCTTCGCGCTCCTGAGGAAGCTCGGCGTGACAGCGCCCAAGGTGGTGAAGGAGTTTCTGTTATGCCGTGTTGCTCCCCTTCAACGCCACTCTCGCCGGATGTGGGCCTTCCGTGGGCGCGAGGATAGCATGAGGCTCCAGGAAGAGGACCTGGCTCTTGAGGTGCTGAAGTCGATGCTCTTGACCTTGGCAGGGGACCCCAACCCCGGCAGCGTCCGGCTGGGAGGGGCCTTGCTGTATCTCTGCCAGAGCAGGGTCGACTTCGTGAAGCAGATGCCCGTCTTTCATGAGTGGGGGCTGCACCCCGCCGGCCTCCAGGGACCTCGTGAGAATCCAGTGGTGGTGACTGCCCTTCCAATCGGCCAAGGCGACTCCTCCTCAAGTGGCGGAGCAGCGAGGCAGGAGGCGCCGGAGGCCGAGGGGGCTCCCGATGAGGTGACAGCGCCGGGTGATGCTCCCGAGGGGACAGCTCCTGGGACCCGTGCCGCTGAGGCTGAGGGTGGCAAGCAGCCGCTCCCAGCGCTCGGGGCTGAGGCCTCGGAGGCCCCAGCCGCGTCTTCTGGCGAGGTGATGGATGGCATGCGCCAGGCAGGCGCCCCTGACGTGGATCGCTCCAATGCTCCGTCTTCGTCGCAGGTTGATCCTTGCGCTCTTCTCTTGGGCCGCTTCCGCATGGACTTTGAGGCCCTCCGGAGGAAAAGGGAGGCCCTGGGTGATGACTTCCCTTGTCGCGTGCTGAAGCACAAGAAGTACTTCGCCACTGACGAGTAAGTCTTCTCCCTTTCTGGCTCCTAATCCTCTTGTTGCTTTCACTGATCCTTGCACCGCAGGCCCCTTCCGGCCGAGCTCACGGAAGTAGCTGAGGCGCCGCCTCCTTTGGCTTCGCCCCCTCTACCGTCCTCAAGTGCTCCGAGCAGCTCTGCCCTTGTGGTGAGGGCGACTGAAGGGGTGGACCATCCCGAAGTGCACCGCGGCCCTTCATTCCCCCCGATTTTCCTTCACGGGCCCTCTCAGGGAATAGCCAGCCTGCCGTGGGCTTCTCGTCTGGTCATGGACTGCGACTGGTTGAGGTGCCTCCTGCGCCCTTCATCTGGCGACGGGCTGGCTCCAGGCTGGGCTTCTGGTGCGGCGCGCCCGGCCATCGCGAGGGCGCCAGTCCCCAGCCCCCTGCCCAGAGGAGGAACGATGATTCGTGGCCCTCGGCGCTTGCTTGGGGCATATGATGGTGTGGAAGACGTGCTTGAGCGCGCTCGGGAGTGCCGCGCTCGCCGCCAAGGGTTCCTTCGAAGGGCGACCGACGCGGTGAACCTGCTTGGGGAGGAGCTTGCTGACGAAGACGCGCGCCTGGAGGCCCAGGGCCTGCGCCTGGCTGCAGGGAGGCGCGAGCTGGAGGCCGCCATCGCCCTCGCATGCCGTCAGCGTGATCTTGACGATGAAGAGGCGAAGGCGTCGCTGGAGGCCTCTTGGGTGGCCCGATCCCAGGCCGCCGAGGAGGCCCGGGGAGCTGACCGACGACGAGAGGCGGCGGAGGAGCGGGCTCGTGAGCTCCTGGCCCGGTGCCACTCACTGGAGGAGCAAGTGGAGCTGCGTGAGTTGGCCCTTGCATCGATGCAGGTGGCCTCCGGTGACCCAGCTGAGCTCCAGAAGCGTGGAGAAGCATTGACGCTGGAAGCCGCCGAACACACCCGTGAGTACGAGCGGCTGGAGACGAGGGAGCGCTTGGTGACGCAAGCGGAGGACGACGTCGCCGCACGGGAGGCTCGTGTCCTGGAGGAGGTCGGACGTCGGGTGGCGATGGCGCGCCAAGACCTCGAGTGCGAGTTCGAGGGGAGGCTGGAGTTGATCCGGGTCGAAGCTGAAGGGAGGACCGCAGCTTTGAGGGCCAAGCGGGAGGAGGCGACGCGGCTGGCCGACGCCTCCCGGGCCGCCCTTGAGGTAGCGCAAGGGGAGTTAGCCGCCTCCCAAGACGAGACGCTCCGTCTTCGCCAGCGGGTGGAGGAGGCCGAGGGCGTCGCGTGCCAGAACGCGGATGAGATATGTCAGCGGCAGGTCTTGGAGCACATGCACGGCCCCATGCTCGCCACGCTCCGGGAGAGGGCTAGCGCAGCCTTGGGCAACATCTGTGAGGCGGCTGTTGGCGAGCCGCACACAGCCAACTATGCTGGCAACCTTTGGTTCTTCACCGCCGTGGTGACGCAGCTGGAGGCGCGGTCGGCCAGGGCCGACAGGTTGGTGGAAGAGAGGAGCCGCGCCCTGCTCGGGCGCGCCTTTTCCCGTGTCTTCAGTCATCTCCTGAACATGGATTCCCACTTCGATTTTGACGCCGTCATCGCCCCAGTTCCCCAGGCCGTCCGAGGCGACCTGGCGCACTGGGTGGAAGACAACATGGACGCCCTTGTTAGGGCCTTCGCTTCGGACGACGACGACGTGATCGTGGCTACTGACGAGGGTGGTGCGGTGAACGGCCTTGACGCCACTGGTGGCGACGCAGACAACGATGGTGAGCTCGGCGATGCCAGCGAGGGCTCAGGAGGTGCTTCTGAGGACGCATTGGGGGATTGGTCCGACTGAGTGTGTATCGCTCCTATCTTTTTTATCCTGCATGAATAGAACTCAGGTTTTTGACCTGATGGCTGTGAGAGCATTTTGGGAGGGAAAGCCCCTCATGTAAAACTCGTGTTCATCGTATCAGTAGTTGTCATATTGCACGAGCGCCCGCGCCTGGTGGTTGGCTGGTTTACCTTTGTTTCGCGCAAGCCCCGAAGCAGCCTGCGGGAGGGCGTGACGTCTGGGGTGTTCTTTAGTTGAATCCATAGGATATGAGAGTGTCGCCGGCGGGGAGCTTCACAGGCATTGGTCTTTTGAACAGGCTCCGGGCCTTTTCCCAAATGCGACGGCTTCACAGGCATTTGCCTTCTTCACAGGCTCCGGGCCTTTTCCAAAACGCGATAGCTTCACAGGCACCCGCCTTGCTTCACAGGCTCCGGGCCTTTTCCAAAACGCGATAGCTTCACAGGCACTCGCCTTGCTTCATAGGCTCTGGGCCTTTTCCAAAACGCGATAGCTTCACAGGCACTCGCCTTGCTTCACAGGCTCTGGGCCTTTTCCAAAACGCGATAGCTTCACATGCACTCACCTTGCTTCACAGGCTCTGGGCCTTTTCCAAAACGCGATAGCTTCACAGGCACTCGCCTTGCTTCACAGGCTCCGGGCCTTTTCCAAAACGCGCTAGCTTCACAGGCACTCGCCTTGCTTCACAGGCTCTGGGCCTTTTCCAAAACGCGATAGCTTCACAGGCACTCGCCTTGCTTCACAGGCTCTGGGCCTTTTCCAAAACGCGATAGCTTCACAGGCACTGGCCTTGCTTCACAGGCTCTGGGCCTTTTCCCAACAGGACAACCTCCGTAGGCACCTGAAAATCCTCCCGAGAGGGAGCAACAGCGGCGGTTTGGGTTGCGCACGAGCCAGGCCTGACCTGACTAGCGAGGGGCTCGCGAGGGGAGGCAGCTGTGGCGAAGCGGTAACCAGAACGCGAGAAATGGCTCGAACGAGAATAAGCACCCCTTCCCCGAACACATGCAAATCTCAAATTCGAATCCAACTTAAATCCAGCGGGGGAAAGGCTATAGCCAAAGGGAAAGGCAATCAAAGCAGACAAAAGGCCGCGTCCGGCACCTAATCTAGTCTTGGACGTCTTCTCACCAGCGCGGAGCTAAGTGCTGTCCACTGGGCGTGGGAGGGAGCCCCAGGGCCTGAGGCCGGCACCCCTGAGACTCCAGGGCGTGTACAGCCCCACTCATTATTACGTGAGAGTGCCACGGGGCGGCGAGCTTCACAGGCACCAGGCCTTCTTCATAGGTACTGGCCTTGCTTCATATCGCTAGATGAGGGCCCCGCCTTGCGCCACACTCTAGTGCCATCAGCAACGACTGGAACCCAGGACGCCGCCCGATGGGGTAGAGCGGTTGCCAGCAGTTCCCCCGACGACCACGGGTCCTCCGCCAGGGGCAGGCCCTGAGGCACCTCCCCAGCAGAGGGCCTACCTCCTGAGAACACCTTGCTCCGAATGCCGCGGTGGTGATGTCGGATCTCGGCCCCTCTCCTGCAGCCCCCTGCGCCCTCCTCCCGAGGGGTAGGAGACTGTGGGAGCGGTGCAGCTGCTTGCCGCGGCGACCTGCACCTCCTGCGATCCATGGTTAGCATATACCTGCTCCTGAAGAATTAGCGGTGCCCGATAATTGTTGCCTCCAGCATGGCCAGCGGGACCATTCCGGGGCTCCTGGAAAGGCTCAGCTTCCAGCGCCTCGTCCCTCCAGCTTGGGCCGAGGAGCGAGCCTTGTCCGTTCTCGTGAGGGTGTCCTTAGTCCATCATGAGGGGCACGTATTCCTTTGGCGCCGTCATCCCGAATGCCACGCCGTGATGCCCCGCATGCCATGCGGTCCCGCCTGTCACGCCCACTGCGGGGTGGTAGTGCGGCCGCCCACTGGGGCCACGGGTCGCGTTGAGTCCTTCTTCTTCATGGGCCGGGGCAGGGGCAGCGCCGCCGCCGGTCTGGTGCTGACAGCTTCGCTGGCGTCGGAGTAGCCTTGGAGCCCACGGGCGCGCGCAGAGCCCTCGTGCGGGTCGCCCTGGACCTGAGATGGGAGCTGGGTGGAGAAGGGGTGAGCCCCCGAGGCGGCGAAGCCCAGGAGCTCCGCCACTCGCTCCAGCAGCACGTCATGGCTGCCCTCCAACAGTCTGCACCGCAGCAGCTCTCGGGCCACCATGAGCGCGGCCCTCGAGTTCGCCTACTCCCGGCGGGTGTACGGTGTCGTGGTCGCGGCGTGATTGGAGGCCCTTGCTGCCGACCGTGCCTGCCGCATTGTAAGAGTTGTCGAAGTCTGTCTGCGTCGCCCGCGGCCCGCAGCGCCCTGCGGACCGCGAGCTGCCTGGGGCACGGGGTCGCCCGAGGCGAGCGGTTCTGCGTGGGCGGGCCATGCAGCCCATAGGTCGGGGTTGCCCTCCTGGTCGCTGGGCATGGTGATGATGACGCGACGGGGCACGGAGCGGTGGAAGACGAATTCCGGCGGACCCCTACCTGGCGCGCCAAATGTCAGATTACGGGTTCCAGCAGACCCTTAAGGTTCGAACACTGGGGTGCGTGCGGAGATTACGCCTTCTACCTCTTCGTCTCGCAAAGATCTAGACTACTAAAAGAACTACACAAGAGACACAAGGTTTATACTGGTTCGGGCCACCGTTGTGGTGTAATACCCTACTCCAGTGTGTGGTCGGTGGATTGCCTCTTGGGGCTGTTGATGATGAACAATACAAGGAAGAACAACCTCGCGAGGGTCTGTTCTTGGCTGGGGCGATGAACTGCTGGGAGGAGTTCAGCCACCTTTCTCTTTCTCTCTCTCGCTCTCTCTTACTGCCTTACTCTACTTGCCGGCCAACTGAACGAACGAACCGAACCCCTTGCTACATGGGCGGCTGGTCCTATTTATAGAGGCCCTAGTCCTCTTCCCAAATATTGTCACACCCTAGCTAGATTATGCATTAGAGTGTGCATCATGTTTACCTTCATCAGAAAATTGAAATGGGGAAAGCAGAACCCCCAGCACCCCCCTCTGAAATCAACTAGGGTTTACTAAAAATAAAGTCAATGAACCTGAAATGCCCTTCAAAAATGTTCACCCTCTCTGCCTTGGGTTAGAACCCTTGGGAAAAATGGTGCACATAATTTTAGGTCAACAAAAGGGGCATTGATTTAATTCATAAATATTTGAATTTGGGCATTTAAATGCTATTAAATAATTCAAATGCTCAAATAATGTTGGAACTATTTTTTGGGCCACTGAAATATTTCAGTAAGTGTCCATAAATATTTTCAGGATTTTATAAAATGATTTAGTATTTTAAACTAAATCAAAACAGAATAACAGAAATAGAAAAACACAAAAAAATAAAAAGGGAAAGGCCACTGGGCCACTTACCTGGCCCATCTACAGCTGGCGGCCCAGCCCACCCCGCTGCCTCCTGTCGTCCCCCTCCTCGTACAGAAGGACGCGGGCGTGTGCCTGACGCTCGCCGGCACGCGCGCGCGCCACCTTCACCCTGCTGGCCACCTCCTGCTTCCCGACCCCCCCTAGACGAGTGCCACGCCTCCCCTGGAACTCTCTCGCTCACTCTCTCTTCCCCATTCTTCCCCCTGGCTCCCTCTCTCTTCCACTGAGCGGAGCCTCGTCGCCGCCGTACGCCGTAGACGCAGCCCCCGTGCTCCCCTCGCCCTGCCGTATCCCGAATACACTGTTGAAGAGCAGTTCCGCGACTTTAATCAAAGCCAGTATTTCTGCACCGTCAGGATATTTCCTTCCTATCCTGGATCTACCGAGCCCCTTCACTGTTCCTATGGACTCGGAGTTACCATTGAGATGGCTGTGCAGGATGCTGCCTACTCCATGATGACCTTCTTGCGAGTCCGGACTGGCCTGCTTCGGAACACTGACTTCCGTTACATGCCAGCTTCACTTCCGGGAGCGCAGGGGTATCTTCAGGCTATCTATGCTGACTCCACTCAGGAGGACTCATTAACTCGTACCACCGCTGAGATGCTCGAAGATAAGGACCGAGAGAATCGGGTCTTGAGGCTGGAGCTTTTTAATACCCGTGCTGATCATTGGGCCACATTGACTCGGTTTGCACCCGCGGTGCAAGCTGGATGTATGGATACCAGGGATCTGTATCCTGTGAGAGCAGCTCTGCCAGACATGGTGGATCGGCGTGATGTGGGAGGCATCACCCCACCCCGTGGTCCCCGCAGGCCACCGTTTGTTGGTCCAAGACCTCATCCTAGCCCCTATGGTCCACAGGCTCCTCAGGACCGTCTGTTTCCGGATGATCACGTTGAACTTCCAGGCTATGGAGGTGACTTCTATGAGGACTACTACGGAGCTATCTGAGTTAGTAGTAGTACCACTAGTACTGTAGTAGTTGTATCCCCACTGTCCTGCGTGACTTGTGGAATACGACTTGGTGTGTAATCGATTCCGGAGGTGTAGAAAAATAATGTATAGGGACTCGGAATGCCTCCGATGAGATGTAACGTCTACCTTCATAGTTGTACTGTAGCATGGGCTTGTACTACTATGTATAACGAGTATGACCGTTGGCATACGAATGAGCATCTCTGCATTCCGTGCTATCCTTACATTCTGCACTTCCTTGTTAAGTTTGAGCCATCCTTGTCTAAACCATTGTCTTGTTTCCTCCTAGGATGGTCAACACCCGCGGCAACCCTGCTGTTCCGGAGCGGGGGGAATCCAATGCAGCTAGAGGTGAAAATTTGCCTCACCCGCCTTCCCTGGCCGAAGTGATGCTGGAGGCGGAAAGGAACAAGCGTGAGACCAACCGCCTACTGGAGCGGATTGAGCAGAACACTGCACGCCACCCACGAAATGACTTGGTGTCAATCAACGACTTTATCAAGCTGTACCCACCAAAGTTTAACCATTCCATCGAGCCCCTCGATGCGGATGATTGGCTTCGCAGCATCACCCACAAGCTACGTTCTGCCAACGTAGCCGAAGCCGACAAGGTTACCTATGCTGCTTATCATCTCGAGGGCCCCGCTAGCCATTGGTGGGAAAACTACGAAGCTATGCGCCCGGTCGGTCAAATTACTACCTGGGCTGAGTTCAGCGAGGCTTTCCGTGAGCATCACATTCCGGAAGGTCTCATGGATCGCAAGAGGGAGGAGTTCTGCAACTTCACCCAAGGAAGGTTGACTGTGGATGCATATAGCCGAGAATTTGGGAACCTGGCACGCTATGCTCCTGAAGAGGTTTCTACTGACACCAAGAAGCAGGCAAGGTTCCGCAAGGGACTTAGCCCTGAGCTTCGCCGCGATCTCCGTTTGCACGAGTGCACATCCTTCCAGAAGCTGGTCAATAAAGCTATCAGTGCTGAGACAGGCCAGACTGATTATGACGCTTCACGCAAGCACTCCCGTGATTTTGGGTCTTCATCCGGCTCTGGAGCTCAGAAGCGCCGGGTGTGGATTCCAAGCACCGCACTGCCACCCAGATTCATCCCGAGGCCATCCTCTGAGGCGCCTCGTCCCAACCAGCAATTGCACCGCCCAAGCCCTATGGTGGCCCCGCTGCTAATGTTGCTCCATGCCCCACTGTGGTAACATGCTTCAAGTGTGGAGAACCGGGTCACTATAGTCGAGAGTGTCCCCAGAACAACCCCAATCAAGCTGGAAAGTCCGTTGGTCGTGGTAAGCCCGCGGGAAAGACTTTCTACGCCAAGCCGGCCACCACTGCACGTGGCCATGTCAATTATGTTTCAGCCGAAGAGGCTCATGAGGATCCCAACGTCGTCCTTGGTACGCTCCTTGTTAACTGCCATCCGGCATCTGTTCTTTTTGATACTGGAGCATCTCATTCATTCATATCCGAGAATTATGCTCGGTTGCATAACACGACATTCTGTGACATGCCCACTTCCATGGTAATTCAAACTCCGGGTTCCAAATGGCAAACTTCTAGGGTAAGCCATGGGAACGAAATTCTTGTCGATAGGCTTGTCTTCCTTGCATCTTTAATAGCTCTCAAGTCCTTCGACATAAACATCATCTTGGGTATGGACTGGATGTCGGCTCATTATGCCAAGATCGATTGTGCCACTAGAACCATTCAACTTACTCATCCCTCGGGCAAGACAGTTAATGTCTTAACTCGAGTGGCCAAGCGCCAACTTTACTCCCTAAATGCAAACCCTCTTCCAGACCTTGAGGACGTTCTGGTAGTCCGAGACTTCCCGGACGTGTTTCCGGAAGAACTGCCAGGTGTTCCACCTGACCGGGATGTCGAGTTTGTGATAGACCTTGTTCCAGGAACCGTTCCAATTGCTAGAAGACCCTACAAGATGGCACCCTTAGAACTAGCCGAGCTTAAGAACCAACTCGATGAGTCCTTGAACAAAGGGTTCATCCGTCCTAGCTCCTCTCCTTGGGCTTGCCCTGTCCTCTTCATCAAGAAGAAGGATGGAACGGATCGAATGGTTGTGGATTACCGACCTGTCAATCTGGTCACCATCAAGAACAAATACCCGCTTCCCAGGATCAATGACCTGTATGATCAGCTCGCTGGATCCTAAGTCTTCTCCAAGATGGATTTGAGGTTGGGCTACCATCAAATCAAAATCAGAAACGGGGACATTCCCAAAACGGCTTTTGTTACTCGTTATGGCCAATACGAGTACACCGTCATGTCCTTCGGTTTAACCAATGCCCCGGCCACCTTCTCCCGGTTAATGAACTCGGTTTTCATGGAGTACTTGGACAAATTCGTCGTAGTATACCTCGATGACATACTCATCTACTCCAAGAATGAAGAGGAACATGCCGAACATCTAAGGCTGGTATTGATGAAACTTCGAGAGCATCGCCTTTATGCCAAATTCTCCAAGTGTGAATTTTGGTTGTCAGAAGTGACCTATCTAGGCCATGTAATCTTTGGTAAGGGTATTGATGTTAATCCCGAGCGAGTTCAAGCCGTCCTTGATTGGACTCCACCTGAAACGGTCAAGCAAGTTCGGAGTTTCCTTGGCCTAGCGAGCTATTGCCGCCGCTTCGTCGAGAATTTCTCCAAGGTTGCTAAACCTCTAACTGAACTCCTCAAGAAAGATAAAAAGTTCGAGTGGACTCCACAGTGCGAGTTCAGTTTTCAGGAACTGAAAAGACGCCTGACATCTGCTCCCGTACTGGTACCACCAGATTTCTCCAAGGACTTTATTATCTATTGCGACGCCTCGCGACAAGGACTAGGTTGCATACTCATGCAAGATCGTCAGGTAATTGCCTATGCTTCACGGCAATTACACCCACATGAGGAAAATTATCCCACACATGATCTAGAGCTTGCAGCTGTAGTCCATGCACTCAAAACCTGGCAACATTACCTTCTCGGTAATCGTTGCGAGATCTTCACCGATCACCAAAGCTTGAAATATATCTTCACCCAACCAGATTTGAATCTCAGGCAAAGACGTTGGGTCGAGTTGATCTCGGATTACGACTTAGGAATAACTTACACCCCTGGCAAGGCCAATGTCATGGCTGATGCACTAAGTCATAAGTCCTACTGTAACAACCTGATGTTACAACAAAGTCAACCACTTCTCCATGAGGAATTTCGCAAGCTTAATCTTCACATTGTTCCTCAAGGATTCCTATCCACCCTGGTAGCGGAACCTACCCTTACGGATCAGGTCATCAAGGCACAGAAGATAGATCCGGGAATTTCCCGTATCCAGAGAAACGTTAAGAAAGGAGTCGTGAATTGTTTCTCCATTGATGATCAAGGTGGCGTATACTTTGGGAATCGCCTAGTGGTTCCAAAGGCGCGAAACCTGAGGCGACTGATCCTTAAGGAAGCTCATGAATCCCCTCTCACCATTCATCCCGGTAGTACTAAAATGTATCAAGACCTACGCCAGAGGTTTTGGTGGACTAGGATGAAGAGAGAAATCGCTCAATACATTGCCAATTGCGACGTTTGTCGTCGTGTTAAAGCAGAGCATCAATGGCCTGCTGGCACCCTTCAACCTTTGGCTATTCCTGAATGGAAATGGGACAAAATCAGTATGGATTTCATCACTGGGTTTCCCAGGACCAAGAGGGGGAATAATGCCATCTTCGTTGTGATCGACCGTCTTTCCAAAGTAGCCCATTTTCTACCTGTTCGTGAGAGTATCACCGCTAGCCAGCTAGCTGACTTATACATCTCCCGAATAGTGTCTCTTCATGGTGTCCCATTGGAAATTAACTCAGACCGTGGAAGTCTCTTCACCTCTCGATTTTGGGAAAGTTTCCAAAATGCTATGGGAACTCATCTCTCCTTTAGCACCGCCTTCCATCCTCAATCAAGTGGTCAAGTAGAGCGAGTCAATCAAATTCTGGAAGATATGCTCCGAGCTTCTGTTATCTCGTTCGGAATGAGTTGGGAGAAATGCCTTCCATTAGCGGAGTTTGCTTATAACAATAGCTATCAAGCTAGTTTGGGCAAGGCTCCCTTCGAAGTTCTCTATGGACGAAAATGTCGAACGCCTCTTAACTGGTCAGAAACCGGGGAAAGACAACTCTTTGGCCCGGATATGATTCAGGAAGCAGAAGAGCAGGTTCGCGTTATTCGTGAGAAATTGAAAACAGCCCAATCTCGCCAAAAGAGTCAATATGATCGTAAACATAAGCCTATGACATTTTAAATTGACGAGAAAGCTTACCTTCGGGTTACCCCGTTAAAGGGAACCCATCGTTTCGGTATCAAAGGCAAATTGGCTCCTCGTTACATTGGACCCTTTCGCATTCTTGCCAAACGAGGAGAAGTTGCCTACCAATTGGAACTACCTCCGCATCTTTCCAGAGTTCACGATGTCTTCCACGTTTCGCAACTCAGGCGTTGCTTCGCGGATCCTATCTGTGGAGTGGACCACGAAATGCTTGATTTACAAGATAACCTTTCTTATCGGGAATACCCCGTTCGTATCCTTGATCAAGCCGAGCGTACCACTCGACGTCATAATATCAAGTTTCTCAAGGTTCAATGGTCACACCATTCCGAGGAAGAAGCCACTTGGGAAACGGAGGATCGTCTTCAACTCGAGTACCCCACCTTCTTCCCAGATGATCCTAAATCTCGGGACGAGATTCTATTGAGTGGGGGTGAGTTGTCACACCCTAGCTAGATTATGCATTAGAGTGTGCATCATGTTTACCTTCATCAGAAAATTGAAATGGGGAAAGCAGAACCCCCAGCACCCCCCCCCCTCTGAAATCAACTAGGGTTTACTAAAAATAAAGTCAATGAACCTGAAATGCCCTTCAAAAATGTTCACCCTCTCTGCCTTGGGTTAGAACCCTTGGGAAAAATGGTGCACATAATTTTAGGTCAACAAAAGGGGCATTGATTTAATTCATAAATATTTGAATTTGGGCATTTAAATGCTATTAAATAATTCAAATGCTCAAATAATGTTGGAACTATTTTTTGGGCCACTGAAATATTTCAGTAAGTGTCCATAAATATTTTCAGGATTTTATAAAATGATTTAGTACTTTAAACTAAATCAAAACAGAATAACAGAAATAGAAAAACACAAAAAAAAATAAAAAGGGAAAGGCCACTGGGCCACTTACCTGGCCCATCTCCAGCTGGCGGCCCAGCCCACCCCGCTGCCTCCTGTCGTCCCCCTCCTCGGACAGAAGGACGCGGGCGTGTGCCCGACGCTCGCCGGCACGCGCGCGCGCCACCTTCACCCTGCTGGCCACCTCCTGCTTCCCGACCCCCCCTAGACGAGTGCCACGCCTCCCCTGGAACTCTCTCGCTCACTCTCTCTTCCCCATTCTCCCCCCTGGCTCCCTCTCTCTTCCACTGAGCGGAGCCTCGTCGCCGCCGTAGGCCGTAGACGCAGCCCCCGTGCTCCCCTCGCCCTGCCGTTGAGCCCAGAAGCACCGCCGTGTCTGCCTCATCCTCCCCACCGAGCTACGCGAGCCGGGAGAGCCTGGAACGTCACCACCACCGTCATCTTCAACCTCGGCTGCCCGAGCTCCTCGCCGTTGATTCGCGCCGTCAAGGTCGCCCCCGAGCCCGCTAGCCACCCCTACGGCACCGCTGTGAGCTCCCGGTCCCTTTCCCCTTAGCCACGCCGTCGATTTTGCCCCGTAGCCGTTGCCCCGTGAGCACCTGAAGCTCGCCGCCGTTGAGCCTCGACGCCGTCGTGGCTACGGCCGTGCAAGCACGCGTCCGAGCGCACCACCGCCTTCAACGCGTCCCAGGAGCTTAACGCACCCACCCGTTCGACCTGCCGTGCCCCCTAGTGCCAACCCCAACCTTACCCGAACTCCGGCGGCCGCAAAAGAGCTCGCCGCCGTCAGCTCCGGCCACCCCCGCACCTCCCGTTGGTCTCCCTAGATGCGCACGAGCACGAGCTCCTCCCTGGTGCCCCTAGCGCGCCAAACCATCGCCTGTAGCGAAATCCCGACGCGGACGCCGCCGCGATCTGAGGTCGCCGGCGGCTAAACGCCGGTAGCCGACGTGGCCGTCAGTAGCGGTTAATTAACCACTAACCACCCCTCTAGAGTCACTTCCATGTGGGCCCTAGAGCTTAATTAGTTAGTTAACTATTCTGTTAGATTAGCACCGGTCTCAGGAGGGCCCCACCTGTCAGTTTGACTTTGCCACGTCACAGTTGACCTGGTCCCACACGTCAGCCACAGAAACCAACTAGAGTCACTGACTAGTGGACCCCACTGGTCGGGTTTGACCTGGACACCGCCTTTGACTTGCTGACGTCATGCTGACGCAAGGCTGACGCAGTAACTCTTTTCTGGATTTAATTTTATATAGAAAATTCCAGAAAATTTCCTAAACTTCAAAAATTCATAGAAATTCAACCATAACTCAAAATGAGACAAATTATATATGAAAAATTATCAAAAAATCCAAGCTATCCATTGGTACTGGTTTCATGCATGTCAGAACAAGTTAAACCTGCTGTTTATGCAATATAAGGTGATGCACTAATATGATCAAGTTAAATGAGCTAACACTTGAACCTTTGGTTCAAATAAGCAATTACCCTTCTGTTTTAGCTTGCATTAGGCCAAGACACAACCATATTGCCATGTCATAGCATGCATCATATTGTTGCATATCGTCATGTGTTGATTGTGCTCGGTTGTGTTCTTTGTGGTAGGTTCTACCTCCGAGGATATTCACGAGTATCCAACTGAAGGGCAGTATCCCGTTACCACTCCATCAGGCAAGCAACCATTGATCATTCCGATACAACCCATGTTCTCGCTCCTGCTCTTGTTTACTGCATTAAGACAACACGATTCAAACTGCTGTGTGCTACGGTAGTTGAACCCTTATCCTCTGCATGACCTGTCATTGCCACAGTAACTAGATGAAACCCACTAGCATGTGTAGGAGTTGATTGAGCCATGTTTTGTGATTCCTACCTTGCTATGCCTGCTATGCTTAGAGTTGTGTCAGGTCTGGTTCATCTGGGTGATGGGCTAGAGTGAGATGCTTGTGTCAGTAATATGTGGGATGTGTTGAACATGTTTTGGTAAAGGTATCGATGAGATGCCATGTAGGAGTACATGGTGGGTTGTTTCATTGAGGCCGTCCATAAGAACTGAGATCTGTATGCGTGATTTAAGATGCAGTTACTACCGTACATTGGGCCCGAAACAAATGGACCCTCTCGGCTTCTTAGCCACCCTAGTACCCTGTCCAAGAGTTGCAAATAGTTTCTGGTGTTTGTAGGATATGTGTTGGCGGCCGTGCGTAGCGTTGACCCTAGGGGTGGGCTATGTTGCGGTAGATACACCGTGGCACGGTGTACCGAGTCACCCGTTTGGTGTCTCGGGAACCCTGTTCACATCGTTCGGGGCCGTATGTGGAAACCTCGGCCGGACTCCCTGCGGATGGAACCTGGATAGGCGATAACCTGGACTAGGGGCTTAGGTGTTTAGGTAGGCCGTGGCCGACACCCTCGCTGGGCTTCCGCTTGAAGGTTGCTGAGTACATGTCGTGTAGACAGCGGTAAGCGGTGAAAGCGTGTATGACGAAGTACACCCCTGCAGGGTATAAAACTATTCGAATAGCCGCATCCGCGGTAAAGGACTACTTGATTGCATATAAAGTTCATAGACAAGTTAATGGATACTACTAAAAGACTCAAGATAAGTGTGAGTACCGAGGATGGCCCTCTCGCAGGATACGAGGGAGGATCCACGGTGGAGTATTGTGATGGTGAGTAGTGGACTCGAGTGTGAAAACTATTTTGCTAAAAGGTTCCGTAGGATAGCTTAGCCAAGAGTCAAAGCTGGCTTGCTGCATAAACCCCACCACCTTCTTGAGAATGAGCATGTATAGTAGGTTTTGATGTAAGACTTGCTGAGTACCTTTGTACTCATGTTTGCTTATTTATTGTTTTCATACGACAACACTGCCCCCTCCGATGGGTTTTACGTAGACCTTGACGTCGATGAGTGACTAGCCACCCAGGTGGTGATCCAGGCCATGGAGGGCCCTATGTAGATAGATAGGCTTCGAGAAGCCTTCTTTCTTTCTAGAGTCTGTACTCAGACTAGTTGCTTCCGCATGTGCTTGTATGACTGTATGACTTGAGTGTCGGGTCATGTGACCCCTACCTGTATGAATATGCTATGTATGGCTCCCTGGAGCCTTTAAATAAAGTACTTGAGTTGTAGAGTTTTGTTGTGATGCCATGTTGTATCTACTCATATCGGGCATATTGTGTGTATGATTGAAATGCTTGGTATGAGTGGGATCCGACAATCTAGTTGTTTGTCCTTCGCAGCCTTTCTTATGGGGAAATGTAGTCTAGTGCTCCTCGAGCCATAGTAGTCCGCTACAGCCCGGTTCACCGGAGTCCTGCTAGCCCAGCACTACTGTTCAGGACACTTGACTGGCCGGCATGTGTTTCACTTCGTCCCTATGTCTGTCCCTTCGGGGAAATGTCATGCGGTGATCTCCGGAGTCCTGTCTAGCCTGCTATAGCCCGGGATCCCCGGAGTCCTGTTAGCCCAGTGCTACAGCCCAGAATCACTCGTTGATGACCGACATGTTCAATGTGATTCATGTATGCCTGTCTCCATAGGTCTGTGCCGCTTTGGGTTCACGACTAGCCATGTCGGCCTGGGTTCTCGGTCATATGGATGCTAGCGACATTGTCATATACGCGAGCCAAAAGGCGCAAACGGTCTCGGGCCATGGTAAGGCGACACCCGTGGGATACCGTGCGTGAGGCCGCAAAGTGATATGAGGTGTTACCGGCTAGATCGATGTGGCTTAGAATCGGGGTCCTGACAAATATCGAGCGGGAAGGGAGCCAACAATGGTGGGCTAATTTGAAGGGGGACAGCATGTATCAACTATCCTGACAAAAGCAGTCTTCGCCTGCGCAAAGCTCTGGTGATGACGCCGTCCTGGGCTCCACGGTGACCTCCGTCTCGTAGTCCTCCTGGTCTTGGTCTCGTTGCACCGAAATGGCAACCTTTGCCTGATGCCTCGGTACTCCGCGGCTACGCTTGCCCCCTTTGCACCAAAGAGGAAAGGAGGACACTGCGCGGGCTGGCGCCCGCCTGGCGCCTTGAGTCGTCATGGCTTGCGTCACGGGCACCTCGCGAGGTACCCCGCCTTGATCTCTCCGCCTCCTCGCGAGCCAGCCTGACGAGGCCGTGCCTGAGGAAGCTCCGTGTCGTCTGCCCCGTGAGGCTTGGCCCCTCGCGAGGGTCTTGAGTCTTGTGTTGATGAAGATGGGCCGTGCTGGGCCCCCTTTGAGCCACGCCGCAGGCCGCAGGCAGGCAAGTCTGGGGACCCCCGTTCCCAGAACGCCGACAAAAGGGGTTGTCAATCCCTTTCGGGTAACTGTGCCAGAAATTGGTGCGTGATGGGAGAAAGTTGAAGGAAATATGCCCTAAAGGCAATAATAAAGTTGTTATTTATATTTCCTTATATCATGATAAATGTTTATTATTCATGCTACAATTGTATTAACCGGAAACTTAGTACATGTGTGACTACATAGACAAACAAAGTGTCCCTAGTATGCCTCTACTTGACTAGCTCGTTAATCAAAGATGGTTAAGTTTCCTAGCTGTTGGGGATGTAACTATTGGGTTAACCCGCCCAGGAGGGGCCGGGTTAAGCCACGACGGTCTATCAAGACAAAGCCCACAAAGGCGATGAAGATGGCGATTCACTATGAAGACTCGTTAGAAGGCCCAAGGCCCAGAGGCGGCTTAAAGCCCATAAGCGTAAACCGCCATATATGTATGACTTGTATTGTAAGGCATGTGTATTAGGTCACCGAGCCGGAAACGTTATATGAGCTGGCCGGGAGTCTGTAAAGCCGGTGGGCGTCAACCTGTGTATATAAAGGGACGACCCAACGGCGGTTTAGGGCAAGAGACAACAGATCGAAAGCTAGGTCAAGCATATTCGCTCACTAGTAATCGAGACATAAGCAATACCACCTCAATTGGAGTAGGTCTTTACCTTCACCGCAAGGGGCCGAACCAGTATAAACACCTGTGTCCTTTGTCCCATTTAACCCCTTTTAAGCTAACCTAATTCGATGGCTCCACGACTAAGTCCTCACACTAGGACATCTGCCATGACAATTCCATGACACAGCCATGGACATGTGTTGTCATTTGATGAACGAGATCACATCATTAGAGAATGATGTGATGGACTAGACCCATCCATTAGCTTAGCACTATGATCGTTTAGTTTATTGCTATTGCTTTCTTCATGACTTATACATTTTCCTATGACTATGAGATTATGCAACTCCCGAATACCGGAGGAACACTTAGTGTGCTACCAAACGTCACAACATAACTGGGTGATTATAAAGATGCTCTATAGGTGTCTCTGATGGTGTTTGTTGAGTTGGCATAGATCGATATTAGGATTTGTCACTCCATGTATCAGAGAGGTATCTCCGGGCCCTCTCGGTAATGCACATCACTATGAGCCTTGCAAGCAATGTGACTAATGAGTTAGTCACGAGATGATGCATTACAGAACGAGTAAAGAGACTTGCCGGTAACGAGATTGAACTAGGTATGATGATGCCGACGATCGAATCTCGGGCAAGTAACATACCGATGACAAAGGGTTGTTGTGCGGTTTGACCGATAAAGATCTTCATAGAATATGTAGGAAACAATATGAGAATCCATGTTCCGCTATTGGTTATTGACCAGAGATGTGTCTCGGTCATGTCTACATAGTTCTCGAACCCGTAGGGTCCGCACGCTTAATGTTCGATGACGATTCGTATTATGAGTTTATGTGATTTGATGTACTGCAGATTGTTCGGAGTCCCGGATGAGATCACGGACATGACGAGGAGTCTTTAAATGGTCGAGACATAAAGATTCATATATTGGAAGGCTATATTCGGACACCGGCATGGTTCGGGTCGTTTCAGATAAGTTTCGGAGTACCGAGGGTTACCGGAACCCCCCACCCCCCGGGAAGTTATTGGGCCTAATGGTGGAACAGAGGAGGCATGCCAAGGTGTGGTGCACGCCCCCTAGCCCAAACCGAATTGGACTAGGGCTAGGGGGCCGGCCCCCCTTTCCTTCTCTTCTTCCTCTCCTTCTTTCTTCTCCTACTAGGACTAGGAAAGGGGGGAACCTACTCCTACTAGGAGTAGGATTCCCCCCCCTTGGGCGCGCCCCTTGGGACCGGCCCTCCTCCTCCCCTCCTTTATGTACACGATAGGGGGGCACCCCATAGACACACATAAGTTGATCTTTAGCCGTGTGCGGTGCCCCCCGCCATAGTTTTCCACCTCGGTCATATTGTCGTAGTGCTTAGGCGAATCCCTGTGTCGATAACTTCATCATCACCGTCATGCTGACGGAACTCACCCTCGGCCTCAGCTGGATCAAGAGTATGAGGGACATCACCGAGCTAAACATGTGCAGATCACGGAGGTGTCGTGCGTACGGTACTTGATCGGTTGGATCGCAAAGACGTTCAACTACATCAACCGCGTTACTAAACGCTTCCGCTTTCGGTCTACGAGGGTACAGAGACACATTCTCCCCTCTCGTTACAATGCATCTCCTAGATAGATCTTGCGTGATCATAGGATTTTTTTTTTTGAAATACTGTGTTCCCCAACAATGGCATCCGAGCCAGGTCTATGCGTAGATGTTATATGCACAAGTAGAACACAAAGAGTTGTGGGCGATAATTGTCGTACTGCTTACCAGCATGTCATAATTTGATTTGGCGGTATTGTTGGATGAAGTGGCCCAGACCCACATTACATGACCGCGTTCATGAGACTGGTTCTAGCGACGTGCCTCGCACACAGGTGGCTAGTAGGTGTCTGTTTCTCCAACTTTAGTTGAATCGAGTGTGACTACGCCCGGTCCTTGTTGAAGGTTAAAAAAGCACACTTGACGAAAAATCGTTGAGGTTTTGATGCGTAGGTAAGAACGGTTCTTGCTAGAAGCCCGTAGCAGCCACGTTAAACTTGCAACAACAAAGTAGATGACGTTTAACTTGTTTTTGCAGGGCTTGTTGTGATGTGATATGGTCAAGACGTGATGATATATAATTGTTGTATGAGATGATCATGTTTTGTAACAGTTATTGGCAACTGGCAGGAGCCATATGGTTGTCGCTTTATTGTATGAAATGCAATCGCCATGTAATTGCTTTACTTTATCACTAAGCGGTAGCGATGGTCGTAGAAGCAATAGTTGGCGAGAGGACAACGATGCTTCGATGGAGATCAAGGTGTCAAGCCGGTGATGATGGTGATCATGACGGTGCTTTGGAGATGGAGATCAAAGGCACAAGATGATGATGGCCATATCATATCACTTATTTTGATTGCATGTGATGTTTATCCTTTATGCATCTTATTTTTCTTAGGACGGCGGTAGCATTATAAGATGATCTCTCACTAAATTTCAAGGTACAAGTGGTCTCCCTGAGTTTGCACCGTTGCTACAGTTAGTCGTGCCGAGACACCACGTGATGATCGGGTGTGATAAGCTCTACATTCACATACAATGGGTGCAAGCCAGTTTTGCACACACAGAATACTCGGGTTGAACTTGACGAGCCTAGCATATGCAGATATGGCCTCGGAACACTGAGACCGAAAGGGTGAGCGTGAATCATATAGTAGATATGATCAACATAGTGATGTTCACCATTGAAAACTACTCCATCTCACGTGATGATCGGACATGGTTTAGTTGATATGGATCACGTGATCACTTAGATGATTAGAGGGATGTCTATCTAAGTGGGAGTTCTTAAGTAATATGATTAATTAAACTTTAATTTATCATAAACTTAGTACCTAATTGTATGTTGCATGTCTATGTTGTTGTAGATAAATTGCCCGTGCTACTATTTGAATTTTAATGCGTTCCTAGAGAAAGCTAAGTTGAAAGATGATGGTAGCAACTACACGGACTAGGTCCATAACTTGAGGATTATCCTCATTGGTGCACAGAAGAATTACGTCCTGGAAGCACCGCTAGGTGCAAAGCCCGCTACAGGAGCAACACCAGATGTTATGAACGCCTGGCAGAGCAAAGCTGACGACTACTCGATAGTTTAGTGTGCCATGCTTTACGGCTTAGAACCGGGACTTCAATGATGTTTTGAAACTCATGGAGCATATGATATGTTCCAGGAGTTGAAGTTAATATTTCAAGCAAATGCCCGGATTGAGAGATATGAAGTCTCCAATAAGTTCTACAGTTGCAAGATGGAGGAGAATAGTTCTGTGAGTGAACATATACTCAGAATGTCTGGGTACCACAACCACTTGACTCTACTGGGAGTTAATCTTCCCGATGATAGTGTCATTGACGGAGTTCTTCAATCACTACCACCAAGCTACAAAAGCTTCCTGATGAACTATAATATGCAAGGGATGGATAAGACAATTCCCGAGCTCTTCGCAATGCTAAAAGCTGGGGAGGTAGAAATCAAGAAGGAGCATCAAGTGTTGATGGTTAACAAGACCACTAGTTTTAAGAAAAAAGGGCAAAGGGAAGAAGGGGAACTTCAAGAAGAACAACAAGCAAGTTGCTGCTCAATTGAAGAAGCCCAAGTCTGGACCTAAGCCTGAGCCTGAGTGCTTCTACTGCAAAGGGACTGGTCACTGGAAGCAGAACTGCCCCAAGTATTTGACGGATAAGAAGGATGGCAAAGTGAAAGGTATATTCGATATAGATGTTATTGATGTGTACCTTAATAATGCTCACGGTACCGCTTGGGTATTTGATACTGGTTCTGTTGCTCATATTTGCAACTCGAAACAGGGGCCACAGATTAAGCGAAGATTGGCTAAGGACGAAGTGACAATGCGCGTGGGAAATGGTTCCAAAGTCGATGTGATCGCGGTCGGCACTTTACCTCTACATCTACCTTCAGCATTAGTATTAGACCTGAATAATTGTTATTTGGTCCCAGGGTTAAGCATGAACATTATATCTGGATCTTGTTTGATGTGAGACGGTTATTCATTTAAATCAGAGAATAATGGTTGTTCTATTTATATGAGTAATATCTTTTATGGTCATGCATCCTTGATGAGTGGTCTATTGATACGTCCATTTTGCATCATGCTTTTATATCGATATTTATTGCATTATGGGCTGTTATTACATGTTATGTCACAATACTTATGCCTATTCTCTCTTATTTTACAAGGTTTACATGAAGAGGGAGAATGCCGGCAGCTGGAATTCTGGGCTGGAAAAGGAGCAAATATTGGAGCCCTATTCTGCACAGCTCCAAAAGTCCTAAAACTTCATGGAAGTCATTTTTGGAATTAATAAAAAATACTGAGCGAAGAAAGTACTAGAGGGGGCACACCCTGGCCACGAGGGTGGGAGCGCGCCCCCTGCCTCGTGGGCCCCCTGGCAGGCCTCCGGTGCCCATCTTCTGCTGTATGAACTATTTTACCCTAGAAAAAACCATAAGCAAGATTTCGGGAAAAACTCCGCCGCCGTGACGCGGAACCTTGGCGGAACCAATCAAGGGCTCCGGCAGAGCTGTTCTGCCGGGGAAACTTCCCTCCGGGAGGGGGAAATCATCACCATTGTCATCACCAATGATCCTCTCATCGGGAGGGGGTCAATCTCCATCAACATCTGTTGGAAATATGCCCTAGAGGAAATAATAAATTGATTATTATTATATTTCCTTGTTCATGATAATCGTTTATTATCCATGCTAGAATTGTATTGATAGGAAACTCAGATACATGTGTGGATACATAGACAACACCATGTCCCTAGTAAGCCTCTAGGTGACTAGCTCGTTGATCAATAGATGGTCACGGTTTCCTGACCATGGACATTGGATGTCGTTGATAACGGGATCACATCATTAGGAGAATGATGTGATGGACAAGACCCAATCCTAAGCCTAGCACAAGATCATGTAGTTCGTATGCTAAAGCTTTTCTAATGTCAAGTATCATTTCCTCAGACCATGAGATTGTGCAACTCCCAGATACCGTAGGAGTGCTTTGGGTGTGCCAAACGTCACAACGTAACTGGGTGGCTATAAAGGTACACTACAGGTATCTCCGAAAGTGTCTGTTGGGTTGGCACGAATCGAGACTGGGATTTGTCACTCCGTGTGACAGAGAGGTATCTCTGGGCCCACTCGGTAGGACATCATCATAATGTGCACAATGTGATTAAGAAGTTGATCACAGGATGATGTGTTACGGAACGATTAAAGAGACTTGCCGGTAACGAGATTGAACAAGGTATCGGGATACCGACGATCGAATCCCGGGCAAGTATCGTACCGATAGACAAAGGGAATTGTATACGGGATTGATTAAGTCCTTGACATCGTGGTTCATCCGATGATATCATCGTGGAGCATGTGGGAGCCAACATGGGTATCCAGATCCCGCTGTTGGTTATTGACCAGAGAACGTCTCGGTCATGTCTACATGGTTCCTGAACCCGTAGGGTCTACACACTTAAGGTTCGATGACGCTAGGGTTATAAAGGAAGTTTGTATGTGGTTACCGAATGTTGTTCGGAGTCCCGGATGAGATCCCGGACGTCACGAGGAGTTCCGGAATGGTCCGGAGGTGAAGATTTATATATGGGAAGTCCTGTTTTGGTCACCGGAAAAGTTTCAGGTTTTATTGGTAACATACCGGGACCACCGGGAGGGTCCCAGGGTTCCACCA
Source organism: Triticum monococcum (assembly GCA_034509565.1). NCBI lineage: Eukaryota > Viridiplantae > Streptophyta > Magnoliopsida > Poales > Poaceae > Triticum > Triticum monococcum. The sequence goes on from CM067843.1 coordinate 688,317,000, forward strand.
AGTGGGGGCCACAAGCCCCGGAGGGCTGCATGGGCCAAGTGTGGGAGGGGACCAGCCCCAGGTGGGCTGGTGCGCCCCCCCCCCCCCACCAAGGCCCAAGGCGCAAGGAAGTGGGGAAGGGGGCAAACCCTAGGGCAGATGGGCCCTAAGGCCGACCCTGGTGCGCCTCCCTCTCCCCCTCCACCTGGCCGCACCCTAGATGGGTTTTTGGGGGCTGCCACCACCCCTAGGGAGGGAACCCTAGGTGGCGGCGCAGCCCCTCCCCTCCCCCTATATATAGTTGAGGTTTGGGCTGCCCAATACACACGAGTTCCTCTCCCTGTTGGTGCAGTCCTACCTCTCTTTCTCCTCATATCTCGTAGTGCTTGGCGAAGCCCTGCTGGATCACCACGCTCCTCCACCACCACCACGCCGTTGTGCTGCTGCTGGATGGAGTCTTCCTCAACCTCTCCCTCTCTCCTTGCTGGATCAAGGCATGGGAGACGTCACCGGGCTGTACGTGTGTTGAACGCGGAGGTGTCGTCCGTTCGGCACTAGGATCTCCGGTGATTTGGATCACGGCGAGTACGACTCCTTCAACCCCGTTCTCTTGAACGCTTCCGCTTAGCGATCTACAAGGGTATGTAGATGCACTCTCCTTCCCTTTGTTGCTGGTTTCTCCATAGATAGATCTTGGTGACACGTAGGAAAATTTTGAATTTCTCCTACGTTCCCTAACAGTGGCATCATGAGCTAGGTCTATTGCGTAGATTCTATGCACGAGTAGAACACAAAGTAGTTGTGGGCGTTGATTTTGTTCAATATGCTTACCGTTACTAGTCCAATCTTGATTCGGCGGCATTGTGGGATGAAGCGGCCCGGACCGACCTTACACGTACTCTTACGTGAGACTGGTTCCACCGACTGACATGCACTAGTTGCATAAGGTGGCTAGCGGGTGTCTGTCTCTCCCACTTTAGTCGGATCGGATTCGATGAACAGGGTCCTTATGAAGGGTAAATAGAAATTGGCAATTCACGTTGTGGTTTTGGCATAGGTAAGAAACGTTCTTGCTAGCAACCTATAGCAGTGTCACACCCTAGCTAGACCATGCATTAGAGTGTGCATCATGTTTACTTTCATCAGAAATTTGAAATGGGGAAAGCAGAACCCCTAGCACCTCCCCCCCCTGAAATCAACTAGGGTTTACTAAAAATAAATTCAATGAACCTGAAATGCCCTTCTAAAATGCTCACCCTTTTTGCCTTGGGTTAAAACCTTTGGGAAAATAGGTGCACATTTTTCTAGGTCAACAGAAGGTCACTGATTCAATTCATAAATATTTGAATTTGGGCATTTAAATGCTATTAAATAATTCAAATGCTCAAATAATGTTGGAACTATTTTTTGGGCCACTGAAATAATTCAGCAAGTGTCCATGAATATTTTCAGGATTTTATAAAATGATTTAGTATTTAAACTAAATCAAAACAAAATAACAGAAATAGAAAACAGAAATAAATAAAAGAGGGGAAGGCCACTGGGCCACTTACCTGGACTACCTGGCCCATCTCCAGCTGGCGGCCCAGCCCACCACCGCTGCCTCCTGTCGTCTCCCTCCTCGGACAGAAGGACGAGGGCGTGTGCCCGACGCTCGCCGGCACGCGCGCGCGCCACCTCCACCCTGCCTGGCCACCTCCTGCTTCCCGACCCCCCTAGACGAGCGCCACGCCTCCCCTGGAACCCCTCTCGCTCACTCTCTCGTCCCCATTCTCTCCTCTGGCTCTCTCTCTCTTCCACCGAGCGGAGCTCATCGCCGTCGTACGCCGTAGACGCAGCCCCCGTGCTCCCCTCACCGTCCTGCCGAGCCCAGAAGCACCCCCGAAGCCTCCTCGTCCTCCCAATCGAGCTAGAAGACGCCGGGAGGCCCTGTTTCGATGCCGTCGTGGTCATCTTCAACCTCGGGCACCCGAGCTCCTCACCGTCGATTCGCACCGTCAAGGTCGTCCCCGAGCCTGCTAGCCATCCCTACGGCACCGCTGTGAGCTCCTGATCCCTTCCCCCTTAACCACGCCGTCGATTTCGCCCCGTAGCTGTTGCCCCGCGAGCACCCGAAGCTCGCCGCCGCTGAGCCTCGACGCCGTCGTGGCTACGGCCGTGCAAGCACGCGTCCGAGCGCACCACCGCTTTCAACGCGTCCCCAGGAGCCTAACGCGCCCACCCGTTCGACCTGCCGTGCCCCCTAGTGCCAACCCCGACCTTGCCCGAACTCCGGCGGCCGCAAAAGAGCTCGCCGCCATCAGCTCCGGCCACCCCCGCACCTCCCGTTGGTCTCCCTAGATGCGCACCAGCACGAGCTCCTCCCTGGTGCCCCCAGCGCGCCAAACCATCGCCTGTAGCGAAATCCCGACGCGGATGCCGCCGCGATCTGAGGTCGCCGGTGGCTAAACGCCGGTAGCCGACGTGGCCATCATTAGCGGTTAATTAACCCACTAACCACCCCTCTAGAGCCACTGCCATGTGGGCCCTAGTGCTTAATTAGTTAGTTAACTATTCTGTTAGATTAGCACCGGTCTCAGGAGGGCCTCACCTGTCAGTTTGACTTTGCCACGTCACAGTTGACCTGGTCCCACACGTCAGCCACAGAAACCAGCTAGGGTCACTGACCAGTGGACCCCACTGGTCGGGTTTGACCTGGACACTGCCTTTGACTTGCTGACGTCATGCTGACGCAAGGCTGACGCAGTAACTCTTTTCTGGATTTAATTTTATATAGAAAATTCCAGAAAATTGCCTAAACTTCAAAAATTCATAGAAATTCAACCATAACTCCAAATGAGACAAATTATATATGAAAAATTATCAAAAAAATTCAATCTATCCATCTGTAATGGTTTCATGCATGACAAAACAAGTTTACCCTACTATTTAAGCAGAATAAGGAAATGGCCTATAAATGCAATAATTAATGAGCTAATATTTGAATCTTGGATTCAAATGAGTTCACCCCTTTCTGTTTTAGCTTGCATTAGGCCAAAACACATTCATATTGCCATGTCATAGCATGCATCATATTGTTGCATATCGTCATGTGTTGATTGTGCTCAGTTGTGTTCTTCGTGGTAGGTTCTGCCTCCGAGGATATTCACGAGTATCCAACTGAAGGGCAGTATCCCGTTACCACTCCATCAGGCAAGCAACCATTGATCATTCCGATACAACCCATGTTCTCGCTCCTGCTCTTGTTTACTGCATTAAGACAACACGATTCAAACTGCTGTGTGCTACGGTAGTTGAACCCTTATCCTCTGCATGACCTGTCATTGCCACAGTAACTAGATGAAACCCACTAGCATGTGTAGGAGTTGATTGAGCCATGTTTTGTGATTCCTACCTTGCTATGCCTGCTATGCTTAGAGTTGTGTCAGGTCTGGTTCATCTGGGTGATGGGCTAGAGTGAAATGCTTGTGTCAGTGATATGTGGGATGTGTTGAACATGTTTTGGTAAAGGTATCGATGAGAGGCCATGTAGGAGTACATGGTGGGTTGTTTCATTGAGGCCGTCCATAAGAACTGAGATCTGTATGCGTGATTTAAGATGCAGTTACTATCGTACATTGGGCCCGAAACAAATGGACCCTCTCAGCTTCTTAGCCACCCTAGTACCCTGTCCAGGAGTTGCAAATAGTTTCTGGTGTTTGTAGGATATGTGTTGGCGGCCGTGCGTAGCGCTGACCCTAGGGGTGGGCTATGTTGCGGTAGATACACCGTGGCACGGTGTACCGAATCACCCGTTTGGTGTCTCGGGAACCCTGTTCACATCGTTCGGGGTCGTATGTGGAAACCTCGGCCGGACTCCCTGCGGATGGAACCTGGATAGGCGATAACCTGGACTAGGGGCTTAGGTGTTTAGGTAGGCCGTGGCCGACACCCTTGCTGGGCTTCCGCTTGAAGGTTGCCGAGTACATGTCGTGTAGACGGCGGTAAGCGGTGAAAGCGTGTATGACGAAGTACACCCCTACAGGGTATAAAACTATTCGAATAGCCGCGTCCGCGGTAAAGGACTACTTGGTTGCCTATACAGTTCATAGACAAGTTAATGTATACTACTAAAAGACTCAAGATAAGTGTGAGTACTGAGGATGGCCCTCTCGCAGGATACGAGAGAGGATCCCCGGTGGAGTATTGTGTTGGTGAGTAGTGGACTCGTGTGCGAAAACTATTTCACTAAAAGGTTCCGTAGGATAGCTTAGCCAAGAGTCAAAGCTGGCTTGCTGCATAAACCCCACCACCTTCTTGAGAATGAGCATGTATAGTAGGTTCTGATGTAAGACTTGCTGAGTACCTTTGTACTCATGTTTGCTTATTTATTGTTTTCAGACGACAACACTGCCCCCTCCGATGGGTTTTACGTAGACCTTGACGTCGATGAGTGACTAGCCACCCAGGTGGTGATCCAGGCCATGGAGGGCCCTATGTAGATAGACAGGCTTCGAGAAGCCTTCTTTCTTTCTAGAGTCTGTACTCAGACTAGTTGCTTCCGCATGTGCTTGTATGACTGTATGACTTGAGTGTCGGGTCATGTGACCCCTACCTGTATGAATATGTTATGTATGGCTCCCTGGAGCCTGTAAATAAAGTACTTGAGTTGTAGAGTTTTGTTGTGATGCCATGTTGTATGTACTCATATCAGGCATATTGTGTGTATGATTGAAATGCTTGGTATGAGTGGGATCCGACAATCTAGTTGTTTGTCCTTCGCAGCCTTTCTTATGGGGAAATGTAGTCTAGTGTTCCTCGAGCCATAGTAGTCCGCTACAGCCCGGTTCACCGGAGTCCTGCTAGCCCAGCACTACTGTTCAGGACACTTGACTGGCCGGCATGTGTTTCACCTCGTCCCTATGTCTGTCCCTTCAGGGAAATGTCACGCGGTGATCTCCGGAGTCCTGTCTAGCCTGCTACAGCCCGGGATCCCCGGAGTCCTGTTAGCCCAGTGCTACAGCCCGGAATCACTCGTTGATGACCGACATGTTCGATGTGATTCATGTATGCCTGTCTCCATAAGTCTGTGCCGCTTTGGGTTCACGACTAGCCATGTCGGCCCGGGTTCTGTGTCATATGGATGCTAGCGACATTGTCATATACGCGAGCCAAAAGGCGCAAACGGTCTCGGGCCATGGTAAGGCGACACCCGTGGGATGCCGTGCGTGAGGCCGCAAAGTGATATGAGGTGTTACCGGCTAGATCGATGTGGCTTAGAATCGGGGTCCTGACAAGCAGCCACGTAAAAACTTGCAACAACAATTAGAGGACGTCTAACTTGTTTTTGCAGCAAGTGTTTTGTGGTGTGATATGGCCAAAGGATGTGATGAATGATATATGTGATGTATGAGATGATCATGTTCTTGTAATAGGAATCACGACTTGCATGTCGATGAGTATGACAACCGGCAGGAGCCATAGGAGTTGTCTTAATTTATTTATGACCTACATGTCAACATAAACGTCATGTAATTACTTTACTTTATTGCTAACCGTTAGCCATAGTAGTAGAAGTAATAGTTGGCGAGACAACTTCACGAAGACACAATGATGGAGATCATGATGATGGAGATCATGGTGTCATGCCGGTGACGATGATGATCATGGCGCCCCGAAGATGGAGATCAAAAGGAGCAAAATGATATTGGCCATATCATGTCACTATTTGATTGCATGTGATGTTTATCATGTTTTACATCTTATTTGCTTAGAACGACGGTAGCTAAAATAAGATGATCCCTCGCAATAATTTCAAAGAAAAGTGTTCCCCCTAACTGTGCACCATTGCGAAGGTTCGTCGTTTTGAAGCACCACGTGATGATCGGGTGTGATAGATTCTTACGTTCGAATACAACGGGTGTTGACGAGCCTAGCATGTACAGACATGGCCTCGGAACACATGCAAAACACTTAGGTTGACTTGACGAGCCTAGCATGTACAGACATGGCCTCGGAACACGGAGGACCGAAAGGTCGAACATGAGTCATATAGAAGATACGATCAACATGAGATGTTCACCGATGATGACTAGTCCGTCTCACGTGATGATCGGACACGGCCTAGTTGATTCGGATCATGTATCACTTAGATGACTAGAGGGATGTCTATCTGAGTGGGAGTTCATGAAATTATCAGATGAACTCAATTATCATGAACATAGTCAAAAGGTCTTTGCAAATTATGTCATAGCTTACGCTTTAGTTCTACTGTTTTAGATGCGTTCCTAGAGAAAATTTAGTTGAAAGTTGATAGTAGCAATTATGCGGACTGGGTCCGTAAACTGAGTATTGTCCTCATTGTGCGCAGAAAGCTTATGTCCTTAATGCACCACTCAGTGTGCTGAACCTCGAACGTTGTCTGTGGATGTTGCGAACATCTGACATACACATTTTGATAACAACGTGATAGTTCAGTTGAACGGTTTAGAGTTGAGGCACCGAAGACGTTTTGAAACGTCGTGAAACATATGAGATGTTTCGAGGGCTGAAATTGGGATTTCAGGCTCGTGCCCATGTCAAGAGGTATAAGACCTCCGACGATTTTCTTAGCCTGCAAACTAAGGGAGAAAAGCTCAATTGTTGAGCTTGTGCTCAGATTGTCTGAGTACAACAATCATTTGAATCGAGTGGGAGTTGATCTTCCAGATGAGATAGTGATGATTCTCCAAAGTCATTACCACCAAGCTGCTAGAGCTTCGTGATGAACTATAATATATCAGGGACATATATGATGATCCTTGAGATATTCATGATGTTTGACACCACAAAAGTAGAAATCAAGAAGGAGCATCAATTGTTGATGGTTGGTGAAACCACTAGTTTCAAGAAGGGCAAGGGCAAGAAGGGATACTTCATGAAACGACAATTCAGCTGCTGCTCTAGTGAAGAAACCCAAGGTTGAACCCAAACCCGAGACTAAGTGCTTCTGTAATAAGAGGAACAGCCACTGGAGCAGAATTACCCTAAATACTTGGTAGATGAGAAGGCTGGCAAGGTCGACAGAAGTACATTGGATGTGCATTACAATGTGTACTTTACTAGTACTCCTGGTAGCACCAGGGTATTAGATACCGGTTCGGTTTCTAAGTGTTAGTAACTCGAAACAAAAGGCTACGGAATAAACGGAGACTAGCTAAAAGGTGAGATGACGATATGTGTTGGAAGTATTCCCAAGGTTGATCAAATATCGTACGCTCCCTCTACCATCGAGATTGGTATTAAAACCTAAATAATTGTTATTTGGTGTTTGCGTTGAGCATAGACATGATTGGATTATGTCTAACGCGATAAGGTTATTCATTTAAGGAGAATAATGGTTACTCTGTTTATTTGAATAATACCTTCAATGGTCTTACACCTAAAATGAATGGTTTACTGAATCTCGATCGTAGTGATACACATGTTCATGCCAAAAGATATAAGATAGTAATGATAGTACCACCTACTTGTGGCACTACCACTTAAGTCATATCGGTATAAAACGCATGAAGAAGCTCCATGTTGATGGATCTTTGGACTCACTCATTTTTGAGAAGTTTGAGACATGCGAACCATGTCTATTGGTGTATATGCATGAAGAAACTCCATGCAAATGGACCGTTTGGACTCACTTGATTTTGAATCGCTTGAGACATGCAAATCATACCACATGGGCAAGATGACTGAAAGCCTCGTTTTCAGTAAAATGGAACAAGAAAGCAACTTGTTAGAAGTAATACATTTTGATGTGTGCAGTCCAATGAGTGCTGAGGCGTGTAGTGGATATCGTTATGTTCTTACTTCACAGATGATTTGAGTAGATGTTGAGTATATTTACTTGATGAATCACGAGTCTGAATTATTGAAAGGTTCAAGTAATTTCAGGGTGAAGTTGAAAGATCGTCGTGACAAGAGGATAAAATATCTATGATATGATCATAGAGATGAATATCTGAATTACGAGTTTGGCACAGAATTAAGACATTGTGGAAATTGTTTCACAACTAATACAGCCTGGAACACCATAGTGTGATGGTGTGTCCGAACATCATAACTGCACCCTATTGGATATGATGCATACCATGATGTCTCTTATCGAATTACCACGATAGTTTATGGGTTAGGCATTAGAGACAACCACATCCACTCTAAAATAGGGCACCACGTAATTCCGATGAGATGACACCGTATGAACTATGGTTTAGAGAAACCTAAGCTGTCATTTCTTAAAAGTTTGGGGCTGCGATGCTTATGTGAAAAAGTTTCAGGCTGATAAGCTCGAACCCAAAGCGGATAAATGCATCTTCATAGGACACTCAAAACAGCTGGGTATACCTCCTGTCTTAGATCCTAAAGCAATAAGGGATTGTTTCTAGAATCGAGTCCTTTCTCGAGGAAAAGTTTCTCTCGAAAGAATTGAGTGGGAGGATGGTGGAGACTTGATGAGGTTATTGAATCGTCTCTTCAACTAGTGTGTGGCAGGGCACAGGGAGTTGTTCCTGTGGCACCTACACCAATTGAAGGGGAAGCTTATGATAGTGATCATGAGACTTCAGATCAATTCACTACCAAACCTCGTAGGATGACAAGGATGCGTACTACTTCAGAGTGGTACGTAATCCTGTCTTGGAAGTCATGTTGCAAGACAACAATGAACCTACGAGCTATGGAGAAGCGATGGTGGGCCCGGATTCCGATAAATGGCTCAAGGCCATAAAATCCGAGAGAGGATCCATGTATGAAAACAAAGTGTAGACTTTGGCAGAACAGCTCGATGGTCGTAAGGCTGTTGAGTACAGATGGATTTTAAAAGGAAGACGGACAATGATAGTAAGTATCACCATTAAGAAAGCTCTACTTGTCGTTAAGATGTTTTCCGACAAGTTCAAGGAGTTGACTACGATGAGACTTTCTCACTCGTAGCGATGCTAAGAGTCTGTTGGAATTATATATTAGCAATTACTGCATTATTTATGAAATCTTGCAGATAGGATGTCAAAAACATTGTTTCCTCGACGATTTTCTTGAGGAAAGGTTGTATGTGATACAACCGGAAGGTTTTGTCAATCCTGAAAGATGCTAATAAGTATGCAAAGCTCTAGCAATCCTTCTGAGGACTGGAGTAAGCATCTCGGAGTTGGAATGTATGCTTTGATGAGATGATCAAAGATTTTGGGTGTGTACAAAGTTTATGAGAAACTTGTATTTCCAAAGAAGTGAGTGGGAGCACTATAGAATTTCTGATGAATATATGTTGTTGACATATTGTTGATCAGAAATGATGTAGAATTACTGGAAAGCATGCAGAGTTATTTGAAAAGTGTTTTTCAATGGAAAACCTGGATTAGGCTACTTGAGTATTAAGCATTAAGATCTATAAGGATAGATCAAAACGCTTAATAGTACTTTCAAATGAGCACATACCTTGACATGATCTTGAAGGTGTTCAAGATGGATCAGTCAAAGAAGGAGTTCTTGCCTGAGTTGTAAGGTATGAAGTTAAGACTTAAAGCTCGACCACGGCAGAAGAAAGAGGAAGGACGAAGGTCGTCCCCTATGCTTTTGTCATAGGCTCCATACGGTATGCCATGCTGAGTACCACACCTGACGTGTGCCTTGCCACATATTTGGCAAGAGGGTACAAAGGTGATCTAGGAGTAGGTCACCAAATAGCGGTCTAAATTATCCTTAGAGGAATAAGGATATGTTTCTCGGTTATGGAGGTGATAAAGAGTTCGACGTAAAGAGTTACATCGATGCAAGCTTAACACCTATCCGGATAGCTCTAAGTAGAGATACCGGATATGTATAATGGAGCAACAATTTAGAATAGCTCCAAGTAGAACAGTTATTTGAAATGGCTCCAAATGTAGCGTAGTAGTTGCATCTACAAGATGACATAGAAATTTGCGAAGTACATACGGATCTGAATGCTGCAGACCCGTTGACTGAAACCTCTCTCACAAGCATAACATGATCAAACCCAGAACTCTTGGGTGTTAGTCACATGGGGATGTGACCTTCAGTGTTAATCACATATCGATGTGAACTGGATTATTGACTCTAGTGCAAGTGGGAGACTGTTGGAAATATGCCCTAGAGGCAATAATAAATTGATTATTATTATATTTCCTTGTTCATGATAATCGTTTATTATCCATGCTAGAATTGTATTGATAGGAAACTCAGATACATGTGTGGATATATAGACAACACCATGTCCCTAGTAAGCCTCTAGGTGACTAGCTCGTTGATCAATAGATGGTCACGGTTTCCTGACCATGGACATTGGATGTCGTTGATAACGGGATCACATCAATAGGAGAATGATGTGATGGACAAGACCCAATCCTAAGCCTAGCACAAGATCATGTAGTTCGTATGCTAAAGCTTTTCTAATGTCAAGTATCATTTCCTTAGACCATGAGATTGTGCAACTCCTGGATACCGTAGGAGTGCTTTGGGTGTGCCAAACGTCACAACGTAACTGGGTGGCTATAAAGGTACACTACAGGTATCTCCGAAAGTGTCTGTTGGGTTGGCACGAATCGAGACTGGGATTTGTCACTCCGTGTGACGGAGAGGTATCTCTGGGCCCACTCGGTAGGACATCATCATATTGTGCACAATGTGATTAAGGAGTTGATCACGGGATGATGTGTTACGGAACGAGTAAAGAGACTTGCCGGTAACAAGATTGAACAAGGTATCGGGATACCGGCAATCGAATCTCGGGCAAGTATCGTACCGATAGACAAAGGGAATTGTATACGGGATTGATTAAGTCCTTGACATCGTGGTTCATCCGATGAGATCATCGTGGAGCATGTGGGAGCCAACATGGGTATCCAGATCCCGCTGTTGGTTATTGACCGGAGAACGTCTCGGTCATGTCTGCATGGTTCCCGAACCCGTAGGGTCTACACACTTAAGGTTCGATGACGCTAGGGTTATAAAGGAAGTTTGTATGTGGTTACCGAATGTTGTTCGGAGTCCCGGATGAGATCCCGGACGTCATGAGGAGTTCCGGAATGGTCCGAAGGTAAAGATTTATATATGGGAAGTCCTGTTTTGGTCACCGGAAAAGTTTCGGGTTTTATCGGTAACGTACCGGGACCACCGGGAGGGTCCCGGGGGTCCACCAAGTGGGGCCACAAGCCCCGGGGGGCTGGATGGGCCAAGGGTGGGAGGGGACCAGCCCCAGATGGGCTGGTGCGCCCCCCACCAAGGCCCAAGGCGCAAGGAAGAGGGGAAGGGGGCAAACCCTAGGGCAGATGGGCCCTAAGGCCCACCCTGGTGCGCCTCCCTCTCCGCCTCCACCTGGCCGCACCCTAGATGGGTTTTTGGGGGCTGCCGCCACCCCTAGGGAGGGAACCCTAGGTGGGGGTGCAGCCCCTCCCCTCCCCCTATATATAGTTGAGGTTTGGGCTGCCCAATACACATGAGTTCCTCTCCCTGTTGGTGCAGCCCTACCTCTCTTTCTCCTCATATCTCGTAGTGCTTGGCGAAGCCCTGCTGGATCACCACGCTCCTCCACCACCACCACGCCGTTGTGCTGCTGCTGGATGGAGTCTTCCTCAACCTCTCCCTCTCTCCTTGCTGGATCAAGGCATGGGAGACGTCACCGGGCTGTACGTGTGTTGAATGTGGAGGTGCCGTCCGTTCGGCACTAGGATCTCCGGTGATTTGGATCACGACGAGTACGACCCCTTCAACCCCGTTCTCTTGAACGCTTCCGCTTAGCGATCGACAAGGGTATGTAGATGCACTCTCCTTCCCTTCGTTGCTGGTTTCTCCATAGATAGATCTTGGTGACACGTAGGAAAATTTTGAATTTCTGCTACGTTCCCCAACAACATCTTCACCAGTACCATCTCATCTCAAACCCTAGTTCATCTCTTGTATCCAATCTTTGTATCCAACCCTCAGATTGGTACCTGCGGGTTGCTAGTAGTGTTGATTACTCCTTGTAGTTGATGCTAGTTGGTTTACTTGGTGGGAGATCATATGTTCAGATCCATTATGCATATTAATACCCCTCCAATTATGAACATGAATATGCTTTGTGAGTACGTACGTTTGTTCCTGCGGACATGGGAGAAGTCTTGCTATAAGTAGTCATGTGAATTTTGTATTCGTTCGATATTTTGATGAGATGTATGTTGTCATCCCTCTAGTGGTGTCATGTGAACGTCGACTACATGACACTTTACTATTGTTTGGGCCTAGAGGGAGGCATTGGGAAGTAATAAGTAGATGATGGGTTGCTAGAGTGACAGAAGCTTAAACCCTAGTTTATGCATTGCTTTGTAAGGGGCTGATTTGGATCCATATGTTTCATGCTATGGTTAGGTTTACCTTAATACTTCTGTTGTAGTTGCGGATGCTTGCAATGGGGGTTAATCATAAGTGTGATGCTTGTCCAAGTAAGGGCAGTACCCAAGCACCGGTCCACCCACATATCAAATTATCAAAGTACCAAATGTGAATCATATGAACGTGATGAACACTAGCTTGACGATAATTCCCATGTGTCCTCAGGAGCGCTTTCCTTCATATAAGAGTTTGTCCAGGCTTGTCCTTTGCTACAAAAAGGATTGGGCCATCTTGTTGCACCTTATTTACTTTCATTACTTGCTACTCATTACAAATTACCTTATCACAAAACTATCTGTTACCGATAATTTCAGTGCTTGCAGAGAATACCTTACTGAAAACTGCTTATCATTTCCTTCTACTCCTCATTGGGTTCGACACTCTTACTTATCAAAAAGGCTACGATAGATCCCCTACACTTGTGGGTCATCAAGACTCTTTTCTGGCACCGTTGCCAGGGAGTGAAGCGCCTTTGGTAGGTGGAATTTCGTAAGGAAAAATTTATATAGTGTGCTGAAATTTACTATCACTTGTTACTATGGAACATAATCCTTTGAGGGGCTTGTTCGGGGTATCTTCACCCCTACCAGTAGAGCAAAGAGGTTCTCCTCAACCTACTGAACCTACTGAAAATGTTTACTTTGAAAATCCTTCGGGTATGATAGAGAAATTGCTAGCTAATCCTTTTGCAGGAGATGGAACATTGCATCCCGATTTACAGTTAATCTATGTGGATGAAGTTTGTGGATTATTTAAGCTTGCAGGATGCCCGATGATGTTATCAAGAAGAAGGCATTCCCTTTATCTTTGAAGGGAGAGCCATTGACATGGTATAGGCTATGTGATGATATGGGATCATGGGACTACCAATGATTGAAATTGGAATTTCATTAGAAGTTTTATCCTATGCATCTTATTCATCGTGATCGTAATTATGTATATAATTTTGGCCTCGCGGAGGAGAAAGCACTGCTCAAGCTTGGGGAAGGCTTAAGTCAATGTTATATTCATGCCCCAATCATGAGCTCTCAAGAGAAATGATTATTCAAAAAATTTATGCTCGACTTTCTCTCAGTAATCGCTCCATGCTCGATACTTCTTGTACTGGATCTTTTATGATGAAGACTATTGAATTCAAATGGATTTATTGGAAAGAATTAAATGCAACTCTAAAGATTGGGACCTCGACGAAGGTAAGGAGTCAGCTATAACACCTAAGTTTGATTGTGTTAAATCTTTATGGATATCAATGCTTTCCGTGAATTTAATTAGCACTAAATATGGACTTGACTCTGAGATAGTAGCTTCTTTCTGTGAATCCTTTGCTACTCATGTTGATCTCCCAAAGGAGAAGTGGTTTAAATATAATCCTCCCACTGAGGTAAAAGTAGTTGCACCTATTAAAGTTGAAGAAAAGACTATCACTTATAATGATCCTGTTGTTCCTACTGCTTATATTGAGAAACTACCTTTCCCTCTTAGAATAAAGAATCATGTTAAAGCTTCAACTGTAGTCAACAAAAGTAATATTAGGACACACAAACCCCCTGAGCAAGTTAAAGTTGAACCTAAAATTGCTATGGTTAAAGATCTCTTGGCCGATAATATTGATGGGCATGTTATTTACTTCTGCAATGAAGCTGCTAGAATTGCTAGACCTGATGCTAAAAATAAACATAGACCTGTTGTAGGCATGTCTGTTATTTCTGTTAAAATAGGAGATCATTGTTATCATGGCTTATGTGATATGGGTGCTAGTGCAAGTGCAATACCTCATTCCCTATATGAAGAAATTATGCATGATATTGCACCTGCTGAGATAGAAGATATCGATGTTACCATTAAACTTGCCAATAGAGATACTATTTCACCGGTTGGCATTGTTAGAGATGTTGAAGTCTTGTGTGGGAAGGTTAAATATCCTCCCGATTTTCTTGTTCTTGGTTCCCCACAAGATAGCTTTTGTCCCATTATATTTGGTAGACCCTTCTTGAACACTGTTAATGCTAGGATAGACTGTGAAAAGGATGTTGTTACTATTGGTTTGGGTGATATGTCTCATGAGTTTAATTTTGCTAAATTTATTAGACAACCCCGTGATGAGGAATTCCATAGTAAAGATGAAATTATTGGTCTTGCTTCTATTGACGTGCCTCCTACTGATCCTTTAGAACAATATTTGCTAGACCATGAAAATGATATGTTTATGAATGAGAGAAGGGAAATAGATGATGTATTCTTTAAACAGGGACATATTCTGAAACACAACTTGCCTGTTGAAATCCTAGGGGATCCTCCTCCACCCAAGGGTGATCGTGTTTGAGCTTAAACCATTGCCTGATACTCTTAAATATGCTTATCTTGATGAAAAGAAGATATATCCTGTTATTATTAGTGCTAACCTTTCAAAGCATGAAGAAGAGAAATTATTGAAAACTCTGAAGAAGCACCGTGCTGCTATTGGATATACTCTTGATGATCTTAAGGGCATTAGTCCCACTCTATGTCAACACAAAATAAATTTGGAGAAAGACGCCAAACCAGTTATTGATCAACAACGACGGCCAAATCCTAAGATGAAAGAAGTGGTAAGAAAGGAAATATTAAAGCTCCTTGAAGTAGGTATAATTTATCATGTTGCTCATAGTCAGTGGGTAAGCCCTGTCCATTGTGTCCCTAAGAAGGGAGGTATTACTGTCGTTCCTAATGATAAAGATGAATTAATTCCGCAAAGAATTATTACAGGTTATAGGATGGTGATTGATTTCCGCAAATTAAATAAAGCCACTAAAAAGGATCATTACCCTTTACCTTTCATTGATCAAATTCCAAAAAGATTATCCAAACATACACTTTTTTGCTTTCTATATGGTTACTCTGGTTTCTCTCAAATACCTGTGTTAGCTGATGATCAAGAAATTACTACTTTTACTTGCCCTTTCGGTACCTTTGCTTATAGACGTACGCCTTTTGGTTTATGTAATGCACCTGCTACCTTTCAAAGATGCATGATGGCTATATTCTCTGACTTTTGTGAAGTTTTCATGGATGATTTCTCTGTTTATGGATCCTCTTTTGATGATTGCTTGAGCAACCTTGATCGAGTTTTGCTAAGATGTGAAGAAACTAACCTTGTCTTGAATTGGGAGAAGTGCCACTTTATGGTTAATGAAGGTATTGTCTTGGGGCAGAAAATTTTTGAAAGAGGTATTGAAGTAGACAAAGCTAAAGTTGATGCTATTGAAAAGATGCTGTGTCCCAAGGACATCAAATGTATAATAAGTTTCCTTGGTCATGCCAGTTTTTATAGGAGGTTCATTAAGGACTTCTCAAAAAAAATCCCGGCCTCCGACTAACCTATTACAAAAATATATTCCTTTTGTCTTTGATGATGATTGTGTAGAAGCATTTGAAATACTTAAGAAAGCCTTGATTTCTGCACCAATTGTTCAGCCACCCGATTGGAATTTACCCTTTGAAATCATGTGTGATGTTAGTGACTGTGTTGTAGGTGCTGTTCTAGGACAAAGAGTTGATAAAAAATTAATTGTTATTCAATATGCTAGTAAAACTCTAGACAATGCCCAGAGAAATTATTCTACTACTGAAAAGGAATTCTCAGCAGTTGTATTTGCTTGTGATAAGTTCAGACCTTATATTGTTGATTCTAAAGTAACTATTCACACTGATCATGCTGCTATTAAATATCTTATGGAAAAGAAAGATGCTAAACCTAGACTTATTAGATGGGTTCTCTTGCTACAATAATTTGATTTGCATATTATTAATAGAAAGGGAGCTGAGAATCCCGTTGCCGACAACTTGTCTAGGTTAGAGAATGTTCTTGATGACCCACTACCCATTGATGATAGCTTTCCTGATGAACAATTAGTTGTATAAATGCTTCTCGTACTGCTCCATGGTATGCTGATTATGATAATTACATTGTTGCTAAATTTATACCACCTAGTTTCACACCAGTAAAAGAAAAGGTTTTTCTATGATTCAAGACATTACTTCTGGGATGACCCACACCTTTATAAAGAAGGAGTAGATGGTGTTATTAGACGTTGTGTGCCTGAGCATGAACATGAACAGATCCTACGCAAGTGTCACTCTGAAGCTCATGGAGGACACCATGCTGGAGATAGAACTGCACACAAGGTATTGCAATTCGGTTTTTATTGGCCTACTCTCTTCAAGGATGCCCGTAAGTTTGTCTTATCTTGTGATGAATGTCAAAGAATCGGTAATATTAGTAGACGTCAAGAAATTCCCTATGAATTATTCACTTGTTATTGAACCATTTGATGTTTGGGGCTTTGATTATATGGGACCTTTTCCTTCCTCTAATGGATACACACATATTTTAGTTGCTGTTGATTATGTTACTAAGTGGGTAGAAGCTATTCCAACTAGTAGTGCTGATCATAACACATCTATTAAGATGCTTAAAGAAGTTATTTTTCCGAGGTTTGGAGTCCCTAGATATTTAATGACCGATGGTGGTTCACATTTTATTCATGGTGCCTTTCGTAAAATGCTTGCTAAGTATGATGTTAATCATTTAATTGCATCTCCATATCATCCACAGTCTAGTGGTTAAGTAGAACTTGGCAATAGAGAGCTTAAATTAATTTTGCAAAAGACTGTTAATAGATCTAGAAAGAATTGGTCCAAGAAACTTGATGATGCATTATGGGCTTATAAAACTGCATATAAAAATCCTATGGGTATGTCTCCGTATAAAATGGTTTATGGAAAGGCATCTCACTTACCTCTCGAATTAGAACATAAGGCATATTGGGCCATCAAAGAGCTCAACTATGACTTCAAACTTGCCAGTGAGAAGAGGTTATTTGACATTAGCTCACTTGATGAATGGAGAACCCTGGCCTATGAAAATGCCAAGTTGTTTAAAGAAAAAGTTAAAAGATGGCATGATAAAAGGATACAAAAACGTGAGTTTAATGTAGGTGATTATGTATTTCTATACAACTATCGTTTAAGATTTTGTGCAGGCAAACTTCTCTCTAAATGGGAAGGTCCTTACGTCATCTAGGAGGTCTATCGTTCTAGTGCCATAAAAATCAACAACTTCGAAGGCACAAATCCGAGGGTGGTGAACGACCAAAGAATCAAACATTATATCTCAGGTAATCCCATAAATGTTGAAACTGATATTATTGAAACCATAACCCCAGAGGAATACAAAAGGGACACTTTTCGGAACGTTTTAGACTCCAAAAAGGAATAGGTACGTGGTACGGTAAGTAAACCGACTCCAAAACAGTTCTAATGGTAATTTTTCTCTGTTTTGGAATATTTAAGAAAATAGGAAAATAAGAAGCAATCCAGAAAGTACACGAGGCTTCCTCGAGGGTGGAGGGCGCGCCCTAACCCCTTGGGCGCGCCCCCTGCCTCGTGGGCACCTCTTGTGCTCTCCGGACTCCATTTTCTTGCATGATACTTCTTTTAGTCGATAAAAGATCATTATATAATCTCCCGAAGGTTTTGACCACCGTATCACGCAAATATCTGATGTCTTTGTTTCGAGCTGTCCTGCTGCAGATTTGAGCAACATGTCGTCCCAGGATTTGGAAGGAGAAAGCTATGTGGCTGATTACCTTGCAGATCCTAAGGTATATGGGGATGTGGAGCATTGTGGTTGGACTATGGAAGAAGAAGAAGAGGACTATGAACCTAAGGGAAAGGAGGAGACGATCTCAGATGAAGATGAAGTCCCATTACCTCAACCTGGGGACATGCATGTGGAGTTCAAAAAGTCAAGCCTCCTGGATAGAGTAAAGAAACCTAAGATCGAGTTTATCCCTTTTCGCCTCTTGCAGGAAAACAAGCAGGAATTATGCAAAAAGATACTAAGCCTGGAGCAGGAGATTGATGACTTGAGGGATCAAAATTCTGTCCTCAAGCACAAATTAAGGAAGAAGCCTACGCCATTAACAATGCTATCATCTTCTTCATCAACAAAGAAGAACTGAGCATCGGGCATGGGCACTCCCCTTGGCAACTGCCAAGCTTGGGGGAGTGCCCCGGTATCTTATCACCATCACTTTTATCTTTACCGTTTTTCTTAGTTCGATCCTTTTGATAATATCTTGATCTAGTAGAATAAAGTTTTAGTATGATCTAGTTGTGAGTTCTGCTTTATGATCTTCCTATGTAATTGAGTCCGTGAGCTATATATAATAAAGATTAGTGTTGAGTCCAGGGCTTGATTATTTTGCTATGATCTCGAGGGAATAGAATAAAAGAGAAGAAATAAAAAGAAATAAAGAGATTATATGGATCGTATGGAGTAATGACTTCACATATAAAGAGTATGATGAATAAAAGTTGTTGAGAGTTGATAAACATAGTTTTGGTCATCGTTGCAATTAATAGGAAGTAATAAAGAAAGACAGGTTTTCACATATAAATATACTATCTTGGACATCTTTTATAATTGTGAGCACTCATTAAAGTATGATATGCTAAAGAGTTGACATTGGACAAGGAAGACAATGTAATGGGTTATGTTTTCTTACATCTGAGATAAATTATATTGTCATGGATCATCCAACATGTTGAGCTTGCCTTTCCCTCTCTTGCTAGCCAATTTATTTTCACCAAGTAGAGATACTACTTGTGCTTCCAAATATCCCTAAACCCAGTTTTGCCATGAGAGTCCACCATATCTACCTATGGATTGAGTAAGATCCATCAAGTAAGTTGTCATCGGTGCACGTAATAAAAATTGCTCTCTAAATATGTATGATCTATTAATGTGGAGAAAATAAGCTTTATACGATCTTGTGATGTGGAAGAAATAAAAGCGAGGGACTGCATAATAAAGGTCCATATCACAAGTGGCAATATAAAGTGACGTTCTTTTGCATTAAGATTTTGTGCATTCAACCATAAAAGGTGCATGACAACCTCTGCTTCCCTCTGCGAAGCACCTATCTTTTACTTTTATCTTCTACCTTATATAAGAGTCATGGTGATATTCACCTTTCCTTTTTACATTTTATCCTTTGGCAAGCACAATGTGTTGGAAAGATCCTGATAAATATAGCTAATTGGATGTGAGTTTTCATGAACTATTATTGTTGACATTACCCTTGAGGTAAAAAGTTGGGAGGCAAAACTATAAGCCCCTATATTTCTCTATGTCCGATTAAAACTTCATACCCATAAATATTGCATGAGTGTTAGCAATTGTGGAAGACTAAATGATAGTTGAGTATGTGGACTTGCTGAAAAGCTCTTATATTGACTCTTTCCTATGTTATGATAAATTGCAATTGCCTTAGTGACTGAGATTAGAGTTTGTTGGTTCTCAATGAAGTTTATGATTCATACTTGAAATTGTGATTGAATTGTTACTTTAGCATAAGAGATCATATGACAATATATATATATGTTGATGTTCTAAGAAATGCCCTCATGTCTGTATTTTATTTTATCGACACCTCTATCTCCAAACATGTGGACATATTTTTCGATTTTCGCTTTCGCTTGAGGACAAGCGAGGTCTAAGCTTGGGGGAGTTGATACGTCCATTTTGCATCATGCTTTTATATCGATATTTATTGCATTATGGGTTGTTATTACACATTATGTCACAATACTCATGCCTATTCTCTCTTATTTTATAAGGTTTACATGAAGAGGGAAAATGCCGGCAACTGGAATTCTGGGCTGGAAAAGGAGCAAATATTAGAGACCTATTCTGCACAGCTCCAAAAGTCCTGAAACTTCATGGAGGTCTTTTTTGGAATTAATAAAAAATACTGGAGAAACAATCCGCCAAAGGGGGCCGACAACCTGGCCACGAGGGTGGAGGCGTGCCCTACCCCCTAGGCGCGCCCCCTGCCTCATGGGCCCCCTGGTGGCCGTCTGATGCCCATCTTCTGCTATTTGAGGTCTTTCATGCGAGAAAAAAAATCATAAGCAAGCTTTTGGGAAGAAACTTCGCCGCCACAAGGCGGAACCTTGGCGGAACCAATCTAGGGCTGCGGCAGAGCTGTTCTGCCGGGAAAACTTCCCTCCAGGAGGGGGAAATCATCACCATCGTCATCACCAACGATCCTCTCATCGGGAGGGGGTCAATCTCCATCAACATCTTCACCAGCACCATCTCATCTCAAACCCTAGTCCATCTCTTGTATCCAATCTTTGTATCCAAACCTCAGATTGGTACCTGTGGGTTGCTAGTAGTGTTGATTACTCCTTGTAGTTGATGCTAGTTGGTTTACTTGGTGGAAGATCATATGTTCAGATCCATTATGCATATTAATACCCCTTTGATTATGAACATGAATATTCTTTGTGAGTTGTTACGTTTGTTCCTGAGGACATGGGAGAAGTCTTGCTATAAGTAGTCATGTGAATTTGGTATCCCTTTGATATTTTGATGAGATGTATGTTGTCATCCCTCTAGTGGTGTCATGTGAACGTCGAATACATGACACCTCACCATTGTTTGGGCCTAGAGGGAGGCATTGGGAAGTAATAAGTAGATGATGGGTTGCTAGAGTGACAGAAGCTTAAACCCTAGTTTATGCGTTGCTTCGTAACGGGCTGATTTGGATCCATATGTTTCATGCTATGGTTAGGTTTACCTTAATACTTCTGTTGTAGTTGCGGATGCTTGCAATGGGGGTTAATCATAAGTGGGATACTTGTCCAAGTAAGGACAGTACCCAAGCACTGGTCCACCCAGATATCAAATTATTAAAGTACCGAACGTGAATCATATGAACATGATGAAAACTAGCTTGACGATAATTCCCATGTGTCCTCAGGAGCGCTTTCCTTCATATAAGAGTTTGTCCAGGCTTGTCCTTTACTACAAAGAGGATTGGGACATCTTGCTGCACCTTATTTACTTTTATTACTTGCTACTCGTTACAAATTACCTTATCACAAAACTATCTGTCACCGATAATTTCAGTGCTTGCAGAGAATACCTTACTGAAAAATGCTTATCATTTCTTCTGCTCCTTATTGGGTTCGACACTCTTACTTATCGCAAAGTCTATGATAGATACCCTACACTTGTGGGTCATCACCTCACCAGGCTGGCTCGCGAGGGGCGGAGAGATCAAGGCAAGGGACAACTCGCGAGGTTCCTGTGATGCAAGCCATCACGACTGAAGCCAGGCGGGCGCCAGCGCGTAGTGTCCTCGTTTCCTCTTTGGTGCTAAAGAGGCAAGCATAGGCGAGGAGTCCCGAGGCATCGGTAAAAGGTTTCCATATCGGTGCAACAAGACCAAGACCAGCAGGACAGCAGGACGGAGGTCACTGTGGAGCCCAAGACGACATCACCACCAGAGCCTTTGGCAGGCGAAGACCATCTTTTGTCAGGATAGCTTGTACTAGCTGTCCCCCTTCAAATTGGTCATTGTGGGATCCCTTCCCACCTAATATTTGGGAAGAGGACCCGAGACTCTATATATAGGACTGGCCACCATCTTAGGGAGGAATCTGATCTCGTCTGGGACCAGATTCATTCCACCAAAGCCACCACACTCACCAAGCACAAGAAAACCTCTCCTCAGGAGGTGTTCTTCCCTTGTAACTGTTCATCCTCAGCCCAAGAGGCAATCCACCACACCACACTGGAGTAGGGTATTACACCACATCGGTGGCCTGAACCAGTATAAACACTTATGTCTCTTGTTCTTTGGGTTCATCGAGCTAGGCCGTGAGATCATGTTGTGTGCGAGCTAGAGAGGGGGAGAGATCTTCGTGCGCACCCCAGTGTTCGAACCTCAAGGGTTTTGCCGAAACCTGAAATCCGACAGTGTTCCAGGTGGCGTGAGTTGCGAAACTATTCCACATTGTGTCAAATGAAGACCAAACTCATAACTCAAATATTCACCTTCACGATCAGATCATAGAAACTTAATTTTCTTGTTACAATGATTTTTCACTTCACTCAGAAATTCTTTGAACTTTTCAAATGTTTCAGACTTATGTTTCGTCAAGTAGATATACCCATATCTGCTCAAATCATCTATGAAGGTGAGAAAATAAAGATACCCTTCGCGAGCATCAACATTTATCGGACCGCATACATCAATATGTATTATTTTCAATAAGTCTGTTGCTCGCTCCATTGTTCCGGAGAACGGAGTCTTGGTCATCTTGCCTATGAGGCATGATTTGCAAGAATCAAGTGATTCCAAAAGCCCATCAGCATGGAGTTTCTTCATGCGCTTTACACCAATATGACCCAAACGACAATGCCACTAATAAGTTGCACTATCATTATTGAACTTATATCTTTTGGCTTCAATACTATGAATATGTGTATCACTACTGTCGAGATTCAATAAAAATAGACAATTCATCAGGGGTGCATGGCCATAAAAGATATTATTCATATAAATAGAACAACCATTATTCTCTGATTTAAATGAATAACCGTCTCGCATCAAACAAGATCCAGATACAATGTTCATGCTTAACGCTTGCACTAAATAACAATTATTTAGGTCTAAAACTAATCCCGAAGGTAGATGTAGAGGTAGCGTGTCGACCGCAATCACATTGACTTTGGAACCATTTCCTACGCGCATTGTCACTTCGTCCTTAGCCAATCTTCGCTTAATCCGTGGCCCCTGTTTCGAGTTGCAAATATGAGCAACAGAACCAGTATCAAATACCCAGGCGGTACTGCGAGCATTAGTAAGGTACACATCAATAACATCTATATCAAATATACCTTTCACTTTGCCATCCTTCTTATCCGTCAAATACTTGGGGCAGTTCTGCTTCCAGTGACCAGTCCCTTTGCAGTAGAAGCACTCAGTCTTAGGCTTAGGTCCAGACTTGGGCTTCTTCACTTGAGCAGCAACTTGCTTGTCGTTCTTCTTGAAGTTCCCCTTCTTCCCTTTGCCCTTTTTCTTAAAACTAGTGGTCTTGTTAACCATCAACACTTGATGCTCCTTATTGATTTCTACCTCCGTAGCTTTTAGCATTGCGAAGAGCTCGGGAATTGTCTTGTCCATCCTGTCGTGGGTTTGTCACGGCAGATGTCCTTGTGAAAGGACTTAGTCATGGAGCCATCGCTACGGGTTAGCTTAAAGGGGTTAAACTGGACAAGGGACACGAGGGATTTTATACTAGTTCGGCCCCTTCGATGAAGGTAAAAGCCTACGTCTAGTTGTGATTGGTATTGCTAGGGTTTCGATGACCAGGGAGCAAATCCGCTTTGCCTGGCTCTCGAGTTGTTGTGTGTTGTCCCTAAACCGCGGCCGGGTCGTCCCTTTATATACATAGGTTGACGCCCACCGGTTTACAGAGTCCCGAGACCGGATCATAAATGTGTCCGGTTTGGTCTCTATCCTTCTAACTTACAATGAAAGTTACATAACAGAGTCGGTTTACATCTACAGGCTCTAACCCGCCTTTGGGCCTTGGGCCTTCGTAAAGCGCCACCATCCTCACGTCTTCATGGGCTTCTATCTTCATGGAGCTAACCCGGCCGCTCCTAGCCGGTTTACCTCCAATAATCATATCCCCAACATTAGGCCCCAGATTGATTTTCAACTTGTTCATGTCAATCTTCAATACTTAGGAAAATTCTTGCCCTGTCACCTTCATATAGATCTGGTAAACCGCCGTGATTTCATCCTTTAGATCCGTAGTAAACCGCCCTGACGTTATCTATTCGTTGAAGCCGAAGATTCCCTTCATTAATGAATATCCAACCATCGAGGCGACATCCTTGTTAACTATCCATTTTAAGCTCCTTGATTCCCGCACTTGTCGCTTATCGCTTTACCTTATAAATAAGACCATGGGCCCTTCTCTTTTTTCCCCTTCGTCTCCTTCTCTTCTTCTTCCTCCTTGCGACACCTCTGCCCCTGAGCACCGCCGCCGTCACCGAGCTTCGCCTCCGCCTCTCCATTGGCTGCAACATCAACCTGATTGCACCAGAAAGCTGCGGCGTGCCTCCGTTGCTTCAACAGTCATTGTAAGTCCTTTCTCCCCCCCCTTTGTAGATCTGTCTAGGGTTTCCTTGTTCTTCGTTGTTCACTGAAGTTCATCAGGGCTCCGGTGCTTCTCTTCCCTGTTCCTCCTTAGTCCATGGATAAAGAACCTCTAGCTTGATATATTCTGCGTAATGGTTTATCTTTCGCTACCACAACAAACCCTTGTGTGCATAAGGACTGATCTGAACCTTTACGAACTGCTTTGTGACCAACACTTTTAGGTTAAAATATTTTTGCTTTCTTGTCTTTCGGTAGATCCAAAATATCCATGTCCCCTTATGGAACCTGTTTTACCTTACTTAGTCATTCTTGCCTTAGATCTGTATCCTCTTTATCACTTCGGCGATTTACCTTTTGCAAAAGCAATCTACCACATACCATTAGTCCCCTGTGAACCGGCAAGTACTGTATCTCCGTTGTCGTACTCCGGTTGAACAGTATGCATACACCTTTTGTCCCGATGTTGCTTTGTCATTCCTTATTACATCAGTCTCCGGTTTATGAAATTTTACACACTTGTATATCTTTATTCCGGTCACCTTATGCACCACCATGAATAAATTGTAAACCGGTGTTTCTTTTCAGCCTTTCAGTTGTGATGGCCAAACAGTTTTACACCTGAACTGCGCTCCTTCCCGGGTTACCGAGGAGCAACTTAATGGAATGGTCAGAATTGGTACCTTAGCAAAAAAAATGAGATCCGGTGGCGAGTTCCTGGACCGGAGAACCCTCCCACCCCCAAGCAGGGTGAGGTAGTAGTATTTGTTGATCATATAGGCCGTGGTTTCAAACCGCCCGGGTCAAAGTTTTTTCGGGATGTGCTTGCCAGATTCCAGCTCCATCCTCAAGATATTGGACCCAACTCGGTGTCAAATATATGCAATTTCCAAGTCTTCTGTGAGGTCTACTTACAAGAAGAACCAACTGCTGAGCTGTTTCGGGATTTTTTTCATCTGAACCGGCACACTGAATTTTTAGACGGACCCAACACTGAACTTGGTGGCGTCTCTATTCAAAAAGGGAAAGAGGTTGAATTCCCTCATGCTAAGCTGCATAGTCACCCCAAAGAATGGAACCAAACATGGTTCTACTGTAAAGACACTTCCCCTGAAGACGAGAATCCTCTGCCGGGTTACCGTGCCAACCAGCTTTCCAACACTCATCCACTGCCGCAACGTCTTAGTGCCCAGGAACGGGCCTCATATGCCCCTCAACTCCCCAAGCTTCGAGCCTTTATAGCCAACGGTTTATCAGGCGTCGACTTTGTGCGCTGCTGGTTATCCTGGAGCATCTTACCATTAAGCCGCCACTCCGGTTTAATGTGTGAGTACACTGGTGAAGTAGAAGACCCCCAATGTCACATCAACATTCAGTTAACCGATGAATAAGTCACTGAGGGTGTTAAGAAGATTTTGAATGAATCAGAATTTGTCTACCGCCAAACCGGCTTGAACCCCTTCTACACAAAAAACAAACCGCCTGCTGTAAGTACTGTCTTTCCGCTTCACACTTGATATCTTGTAGACTGTACAATCTGTGAACATCCTTCTGTTTGTTTATAAACAGGGTGATGATCCGTTCTAGAAGAAGAAACCTGCCGAGAAAACTGCAAAGCCCTCTCGCCCCAAAACAAAAACCGTCAAGAAAACCTCAAAGCAGAAGGCAGCTGAACATATCAGCATGGAACTGGATGACGACACGGATGAATCGGAAGTTGAGGTAGAACTTGATTCACTTGGTTCCCTATTTATACATCTCATTAACAATGATGTTTATCAGGAGGGCGCGGAAGGCAGCCAAGCCGGCGATGTAGAGGTAATTGTCCTTTCCTCCGGTTCAGACTCTCTGCCAACACAAAAAATCCGTCAAGCGATCCGAAAAGTAAGCTTTTCACATCCTCTTGCTCACTTGGATCCAACATTTATTTTGAAGAAGCAGCAGCACGAGGCTCGCCGCACAACCCGGCACAGCGGCCAAAAGGTCACCTCGACCGGTTTACCTGACACCCCGGTTCGAAAGCGCCGATCTAAGGTCTCACCTCCTTCTGGCAATTCTTACCCCAAGGCAGTTTATTTCCGACAACCTCTTAATCCACCCGATTCAAATTATCAGGTGACACCTCCCTCATCATCTGGCGAGTCAACAACAACCCAACTCCCTCCTCTCAAAACTGTAGCTGGGTAAGTACTCAAACCCCTTCGTTGAATGTTTTCATACCTTGTATACCATGCTTAATTTTCACATCTCTTTTATTTTTTGTTTGTAGAGCCAAAGCCAGACCCAGCAAAAAAGCTCGGGTGAACAATCCGTCTGAAGACCAGGTGGTTCTTGAACAGGAGCAAACAGGTGAACCGGACCAAACTAGTGAACCGGAGGGTCCCAATCCTGAAGTCACCTTTGATGAGCCACCCCCTCAAGATTACAATATCAATGAACAACCAGAAGATGATACTGTTGTGCCTGATACTGAACCGGCAGATCCAATCCGGGCTAGTCCGATAAAAGCTACTGAAACTCCATCAACTCCAGACAAAGCTGCTGAAGATAAAGAAGGCGAGGTTACGATTACTGGTATTGGTCACACCTCTCCTGGCCATCCTGTAACCTTGGCCCAACATAGCGCCAAGGAAGAGCGTGCTACCATGGAAAAGGCAAATGGAGCACTGACTTGTCAAGCTACGCTCATCTCAGTGTTCAAGAACTCCACTCCGGTTTTCTAAACCGTCTGCACTCAAACCGTGATTATGAAGCCGGTTTGGTAAACCTGATGAAAGAACGCTATGAGGTATTTTCATTACCTTTCCTTTCTTGATTTCAAAATATAAACATCAGCCCCAATAGCCCCCAAGGGCCGGTTTAGCTTTTGCGAGGTAAACCGGGTCTTTGTAATATCTTAATCCTTGCATGCTGATCCTCCATATGTGAAATCATCATTTAGAAACAAACCGGTACTTTATCATTGTACTCATGTAGTGTTCATCGGTGTAGCCCCAAGGGCCGGTTTAGCTTGGCAAGGTAATCCGGGTCTTTAATCAATGCGTCAGTTTTGAACAGATACACATTAGCCCCCAAGTGTTAAGGATAATGCTTGCATTGTTCTTAAGACTTGTGAAAAATATGTTGATGAAAAAGCGAATAGGCATTAGCCCCCAAGTGTTAAGGATAATGATTGCATTATTCTTAAGACTTGTGAAAAATATGTTGATGAAAAAGCGAATAGGCATTAGCCCCCAAGTGCCAAGTGCATAACTTGTTATATGCTTGGTACTTTAGAAAATACATATACCGTTGTTGATATATATTCACCTTTGCAGGCCGAGCTGAGTAAGAGGGATGCTCAAACCGCTGATCTTCAAGAGAACGTAAAGTCTCAACAAGCAGAGGCTTCCAAAGCCAAAGAGGAGCTGACCAATGCCTTGACGGCTATGGAAAAGTTGAAAGAGACCTTCAACAAGGAGCGTGCCGACTGGGAAACAGAAAAGGCCGGTTTGATAAAAAAAAGGCCGAGGACGTAGATGCAGCCCTGAAACCGGTAGTGGAAGAACTGTCCGGCTTAAAGCGGCAGATTGATGCCATGACATCCGCTGTATTTGGTAAGTGCTCTCTCGTGTAGCTTGCCTAATCATAAGATTTATCGATGGCCGGTTTACTGATGCTGAACCATGACAGGGACCCGCATTGCTCATCTGGGCTCTGACATGCGGATGAAACTTAAAAGCGGTGTATACCTTGATGGAACAACTATATTCTAGATCCCAGCGTGCTATTTGCGCTGCAGCATATAACAAGTCGGCGCCATCGTTGATAAAGGAAACACTTGAGAAGCTGGCCATGCTACCTGCCCGGATCACCGAACTGAAGAGGTCAGCCGCAAGATCAGGAGCGCTGACCGCGCTAATCAGGGCCAAGGCATGGATTCCGAATCTTGAACCGACATATATCATCAAAGGATATCCTAGCATGAAAGAGGACAGTTCAGACTTCAATAATGATGATCTGCGAAGGCTGACAAAGGAGATGCGGCCAACAGCAAGCAAACTGGCGGAGGGCACAGATTTATCTCACTTTCAATCGGTTTACGATGCTGAAGGAAAGAGACAACCTGCCGTGATCCATGATGTTGAAGAGCTGGTGCCTCCAATCCGTAAGCAGACTTACACTCCTGACATTGACCCCTCCAGCCTTATCCATGAAGAGGCCGTGTTTCAAGCTTTAACTGGAATCGATTGGTCAATGGTTGATTTCCAGCATCTAGGGAGGGATGAAGAGGATGCGACTGCACAAGATGATCCTCAATCGTCAAGCCGTCCCGATGAAGCATCTTAGACCGGCAACCGGTTTACCGGCTACAGTCTGCCACTGCCTGAAAACAATTATTCAATTTGGGCTGTTTTGAAGCTCCTTGTAATAAGATAGCAGAAACACCTTTATCTATCATGCCATCGAGCATGCTTGTGTTGCTTGATATTTTGAAAACTTGTTTCACTTTTGGGATCTATTTATGCATAGTCCATTATGTTATGTTCCTGCATACAAGAACTTGAAAGTGTCCTAGTGGTTTACCACTGGACGGGTGATGATACCCAAAAATATACATAACTTGGTTGAATAACCAAGATTTGTATTAACCAGATAAAATAAATAATATCTGTGACATACCTCATTGGCTGACCAATTGCTTGTATGGTAAAGGTAGAAAAACACCAATCCGGAGTGTTGATAACTCCTTGCCCTCTTGCCGGTTCATATAGAAACCACATTGGGCTAGAAAAGCCGTTGATTTGTTCGTATAATTCTAGTGACATCTAGTCAAAACCAGACTGGATCAGTACACTACCGGTTTAAAAACTGATCATGTACTGACAACTAAGCATTGAAAGTCATGCCGGGTTGTAATGAACACCGGATTATCAGAAAAATATTTATAAATCCCTTATCATAAAAACAGCAAAAACAAAAGAAATATGCAAGGCTTTTCATGGGCTGCCAGGCCCTAAATCGAGGCTTTTCATGGGCTGCCAGGCCACCGAGTTAAACCATTTTGCAAAGCCTTTTAAGATGGACCTCAATCTTTAACCAATCACCGGTTTAACTTTGACAAGTTCAGGGTCCATGGGATTGACTTGTCAAACGTTCGATGGGTCATACCAGGTTTACCTGGACGGAGTGTCTTACTTAAAGAGGCAGGATAACCCGGGGTTTTAGGTGAATACACCTGGCTTCCAAGCCTGGCTTGATAGCCTATTATAAGGGTTCAAGCTCATTGTTTTTTGAGAAGCAAGGAGCCCCCAGGTAATATGTGAGCTATGCTTAGTGGTTACCTATGTTTGAGCTGTGCTTACTGCAATAGACTCTCTTTGGTTCCACATAATTTCCTTTTCGCTTGAAGCCTATCAAGAGGTGTAGCTATGGTGTGAAGACAACCAAGCCCCCTAGTGATATCCCTTTTTGGTTTTAAACCGATCAAGAGGTGTAGCTATGGTTCGGATACGACCAAGCCCCCTAGTGATTTTCTTTATATCTATGTAGCCATATAGGCCGGTTTAATAAAACATCGCTTTGTCAGTAGAAGCCCTTGTAGGCTCACACATAATGTAAAAAGAATAGAGACCCTGCTTTATTCGAGGCTCCGGTTTATTATATAATATATACATTGTCATAAATATGTACCTAAGAAGAGCATGTGGCTCAGGTATAGTAAGGCCGAAGAAGAGCTATATTCCACGGCCGCTTGGTCTCCTCCTCCGCTTTACGTGAGTCTTTGTGCTCTCGAACATCAATGAGGTAGTATGACCCGTTGTGTAGATTCTTGCTAACCACAAAAGGTCCTTCCCAAGGTGGCGATAACTTGTGCATATCAGTCTGATCCTGGATGAGCCGGAGTACCAGATCGCCTTTTTGAAAAGTTCTGGTCTTAACCCGGCGGCTGTGATAACGTCGTAGATCTTGTTGATAAATCACCGAACGTGCTACTGCGAGATCACACTCTTCATCTAACAGGTACAGTGAGCCCTGACGTGCCTTCTCATTATCAGCTTCAACATAAGCTGCCACACGGGGCGAGTCGTGACGGATGTCACAAGGAAGAACCGCCTCTGCTCCATAAACCATAAAGAAAGGCGTGTAACCTGTAGATCTGTTAGGTGTGGTGTTGATGCTCCATAACACAGAAGGTAACTCCTCCACCCAACAACCCGGTGTCCGCTTTAAAGGAACCATAAGCCGAGGTTTAATACCTCTCAAAATTTCTTGATTTGCCCTCTCAGCTTGACCATTAGACTGGGGGTGAGCTACTAATGCTACATCAAGCCGGATGTGCTCACGTTGGCAAAATTCCTCCATCTCACCCTTTGACAGATTAGTACCATTGTCAGTTATAATACTGTGTGGGAAACCAAACCGGAATATCACCTTTTTGATGAACTGAACCGTCGTGGCTGCATCACACTTACTGACTGGCTCTGCTTCCACCCACTTGGTGAACTTGTCAACTGCCACTAATAGGTGGGTCTTTTTGTCCTTGGATCTTTTAAAGGGTCCAACCATATCGAGCCCCCAAGTCACAAACGACCAATTTATTGGAATAATCCGCAACTCCTGAGCCGGAACATGAGCGCGGCGTGCAAATTTTTGACAACCATCGCACCTTTGGACTAAACCCCAGCATCAGCATGAGCTGTTAACCAATAGAAACCGTGACGAAAAGCTTTAGCCACCAAAGATTTTGAACCGGCGTGGTGACCACAATCTCATTCATGGATTTCTCGCAAAATTTCACAACCCTCTTGAGGAGATACACAACGCTGAATTTCCCCTGTGACGTTGTAACGATGTAACTCCCCATTGATTATGGCCATTGACTTGGAACGCCGGATTGTCTGCCGGGCTGAGGTTTCATCCTCGGGTAACTCACCCCGGTTCATGTAAGCCAGGTACGGGATTGTCCAATCCGGTGTAACATGCAAAGTTGCCACCAATTGAGCCTTCGGGTCAGGAATAGCCAACTCCTCCTCTATTGGTATCTTGACCGATGGATTATGCAGTACGTCGAGGAAGACATTTGGTGGGACCGGTTTACGCTGAGAGCCAAGGCGGCTTAAAGCGTCTGCCGCTTCATTCTTTCGCCGGTCTATATGGTCAACTTGATAACCCTTGAAATGACCAGCCACTATGTCCACCTCTCATCGATATGCAGCCATGAGTGGGTCCTTAGAATCCCAAGTGCCAGATACCTGTTGAGCCACCAGATCCGAGTCACCGAAGCACTTAACCCGGCTTAAGTTCATCTCCTTAGCCATCCGAAGACCGTGGAGTAAGGCCTCGTACTCAGCTGCATTGTTAGTACAAGGGAACATTAAGAGGAGAACATAACAAAACTTGTCACCTCATGGGGAAGTTAATATGACTCCAGCCCCCGAACCTTCCAACTGTCTGGACCCATCAAAGTGAATAGTCCAATACGTGTTATCTGGCTTTTCCTCTGGTGCCTGCAACTCTGTCCAATCATTGATGAAGTCCACGAGTGCTTGGGATTTGATCGTTGTGCGAGGCGTGTATTTGAGCCCGTGAGGTCCAAGCTCAATAGCCCACTTGGCAATCTGGCCAGTTGCTTCTCTGTTTTGAATGATATCTCCCAGAGGGGCTAAACTGACCACTATGATAGGATGACCCTGAAAATAATGTTTGAGCTTCCGGCTTGCCATAAACACCCCATACACCAGCTTCTGCCAATGTGGATATCTCTGCTTTGATTCGACAAGTACCGCATTGATATAATAAACCGGTCATTGAACCGGATATTCCTTTCTAGCCTCCTTGCGCTCCACAACAATAGCCACACTAACAGCCCTGGCATTAGCAGCCACATATAATAGTAAAGGCTCTTTGTCTATCGGAGCTGCAAGCACAGGCGGTTCAGCTAACTGCCTCTTCAGATCCTCAAACATTTTATCAACCGCATCGCTCCAGACAAAGTCATCCGTTTTCTTTAGCATCTGATATAAAGGAATAGCTTTCTCCCCAACACGGCTGATAAACCGGCTCAACGCCGCAATCCGGCCGACTAAACGTTGAACGTCATTGATACACGCCGGTTTAGCCAAGGACGTGATTGCTGAATTTTTTCCGGATTGGCCTCAGTGCCCCTATTTGACACCAAAAACCCAAGAGCTTGCCCGCCGGAACACCAAAGACGCACTTGTTCGGGTTAAGCATCATCTTGTAAACCCGAAGGTTATCGAAGGTTTCTATCAAGTCATCTATCAATGTTTCCTCCTTCCTGGACTTTACCACAATATCATCCACATATGCGTTAACATTGCGCCCAATCTGCTTATGAAGACAATTCTGAACACAACATTGATAAGTCGCCTCGGCACTCTTGAGCTCGAAAGGCATGGAGACATAGCAAAAGGCTCCAAAGGGAGTTATAAAAGCAGTCTTATCCTAGTCCTTAACTGCCATTTTGATCTGATGATAACCAGAATAAGCATCCAGAAAACACAAATGGTCACAACCCGCCGTAGCATCAATAATCTGATCAATACGAGGGAGGGCAAAGGGATCTGCTGGGCAAGCCTTGTTCAAGTCTGTGTAGTCCACAGACATACGCCAAGTGCCGTTTTTCTTAAGAACCAGCACCGGATTAGCCAACCACTCAGGGTGAAAAATCTCCACGATAAACCCTGCGGCCAACAGCCGAGCTACCTCCTCACCGATAGCCTTGCGCCTTTCTTCGTTGAAGCGGCGGAGAAACTGTCTGACCGGTTTAAACTTAGGATCTATATTAAGTGTGTGCTCAGCAAGTTCCCTCGGGACGCCTAGCATGTCAGAAGGCTTCCATGCAAAAATGTCCCGGTTCTCACGGATGAACTCGATGAGCGCACTTTCCTATTTGGGATCTAAGTTAGCGTTGATGCTAAACTGCTTGGATGAATCGCCAGGAACAAAATCAACCATCTTAGTATCTGTGGCCGATTTAAACTTCAACGTCGGGTCATGCTCCGTAGTTGGCTTTTTCAAGGAAGTCATGTCTGCCGGATCAACCTTGTCCTTATAAAACTTCAACTCTTCCGTGGCACAAACCAACTCAGCGTAAGATGCATCACCTTCCTCACATTCCAGAGCAATCTTCTTGCTCCCATGTACTGTGATTGTCCCCTTATGACCTGGCATCTTAAGCTGCAGGTAAACATAACACGGCCGTGCCATGAACTTGGCATAAGCCGGTCGCCCAAATAGGGCATGACATGGACTCTTGATTTTCACCACCTCAAAAGTCAATGTTTCTGACCTTGAATCATGATCATCTCCAAAGGCCACCTCTAGAGCTATCTTGCCCACTGGATATGCAGACTTACCGGGCACCACACCATGAAAAACGGTGTTCGACGGTTTAAGATTCTTATCTGTCAACCCCATACGGCGGAAGGTATCATAGTAGAGAATATTGATACTGCTTCCCCCATCCATGAGCACCTTGGTGAACTTATACCCCCCAACCTGGGGTGCCACCACTAAGGCCAGATGACCTAAATTATCAACCCGGGGTGGGTGATCCTCTCTACTCCATAAAATGGGTTGCTCAGACCAGCGCAGATACTGAGGCACTGCCGGTTCAACAGAGTTCACAGCCCTCTTGTGAAGTTTTTGGTCACGCTTGCACAAGCTAGTGGTGAAGACATGATACTGCCCACTATTCAACTGCTTCGGATTGCTCTGATAACCCGACTACTGCTGCTGCTGATTCCCCTATGGTTATAACCTCCATGGTTGCCCTAGTTCCCTTGATTGTTTTGGCTGGTTTGATTGCCTTGAAATCCTGAACCAGAGCTACCACCTCCATAACTCGGCCCATGAAAACCACCTCCTGAACCGCCAGGCGGGCCATTGTCGTATAGAAACATATTGGAGTTCTTGAACACTCACATGATATAACAATCCTTCCAAAGGTGTGACGCTAGCTTCTCCTTTGACCCATGCTTTGGACAAGGTTGATTTAACAGGCGCTCTAGATTGGGGCCTGAACCTCCGCCCCTCTGGGGTTGTTTGCCCTTACGACGCTGACCATTATCCTGAGCATTGGTGTTAGCCACAAAGTCCAAACTATTGTCGACATTGCACTTACCATTATTCCCATGACCTGCCGGGTTATGCCGCCGTCCCTTGGTGTTGCCGTTCTTCTTTCCTTTCCCCGGTTTGCCCTCCTCTGAGTCAGGGTCTTTGGTATTATCTGAATTGGCATATTTAACCAAAGCGGCCATAAGCGTTGACATATCATTGCAGTGACATTTGAGCCTTCCTAACTTCTGTTTGAGCGGCAGAAACCGGCAATTGCCCTCCAACGTTAACACTGTGGTATCTGCATTGATGCGATCCAACGAATGCAGAATAGCTGAGACCCGCTTCACCCAATGGATTGTAGACTCCCCATCCTCTTGAATAGAAGCGGCCAGGTCCACAATTGACATAGGCTGCTTACAAGTTTCCTTAAAATTCTGGATAAACCGGTGCTTTAATTCGGCCCATGATCCGACAGAGTTAGCCGGCAAGCTCTTTAACCATGTACGAGTTGTCCCCTCCAGCATCATGGTGAAGTATTTAGCACACACCGCTTCGTCCACATCTAACATCTCCATTGCCATCTCATAACTTTCAACCCATGCCTCTAGTTGTAAATCGGCGGTGTAATTGGGCACTTTACGAGGTCCCTTGAAATCCTTGGGCAGTCGTACATTACGTAAAGCGGGGGTAAGACACGGTACCCCTAAAGAGCTGAAGACCACGCCGGGCTCCACTGAAGTGGTAGGGCGAACCGGAGTATGCTGAAGAGCAGCATGCAGAGCTGCTAACTCGGTTTCCCGACGTGCACGACCATGATCCACCACATCATGCGCATTAGCACCACCACCTGCCGGGTTGTGCCTTCGTGGTGAGTTACGATGACGTGCACTGCTTGACACGGACGGTTCATCCTCCACGTGCCTGCTATGGCTTCGACTCGGACGGGGGGTGGAATGAATCCTCTCGCGACTATGCGAATAAGCTTGCTGCTGGTTTAAAGCTGTCTGAAGGAGCTCTCTGGCCCGTCGTGTCTCAATCGCCATAGGTGACTCATTGTTAGCCGAGAGGGCTGCCAATCGTGAAGCGGCGGCCACAATGTCATCCAACGGGTCGGAGTAGTGCCCCGGGGGTGTCGGTACATACTGTGGCGCAATGTTGTTCTGACGAGGCAGGTCCATTGCTCGTGGCTGAACCGTCGCTCCTGTCCCCGGTGCCTCCGTCCGGTTTACCACTGGCTGGTTACTGGTTCCAGCTCCTGGCGTGTTGAAGAGATTTCTTGGCTCATAACCCGGCGGGAGGTGCGACCGGTATCTCCTCATGACCTCATCTGAGGCATTCTAATCCATCCTAAGCCGGTAGAACTGAGCTTCCAACTCGGCCCGTTCTGTAGCCATCTTGGCATTCTCTGCTGCCAGGTCTGCTTTAGCTTGAACTATCTGATCCTTTACTTTCGCGATCTCCGCATTGTGCTGATCTTGGGCTGCGGCATCCACTTCTACTGCCATCAATGTTGCCAAAGCATCAAACAAGTCAGACAGTACTTGAGTCGGAGGCGTCGCTGAGCCCCCTACTCCCACTGGCGTTGCTGTTGCTGAACCGGAAAGCATCGCCGTGACGGTGGATGAGTGATGTGCTGGTTGTGTACCGGCCATGAAGATAGCGACCCGGTTTGGCAGATCGAGGGGGTCCGGAATACTATTGCCCTCGGAACCTACGCTAATCCGACCGTCCTGCAACTGATACAGCGACTCGGTCTCTCCGGTTGAAGACTCGTCATCAGAATAGACGATGGTTTCTCCGTCAGATGCCGGTCCATCCTCATATTCCGCCCCATGGATGACACCTACAAAGACATGCCTCGCTGCGGGCTGAACCAGGGAAGGGCTTGCACGCTGAGCCGTCTCGATGATGTCGGTGCAGGTGTCTGGCTCAGGACCCGGTTCACCAATCTTGTCGATGAAGACGTGGATCCCACCAAAGGGGACCCGGTACCCGTATTCCATTGAACCGGCCTCGGGACCCCATCCTGCATCGTCGATGTAGAGCTTGCCGCGATGACTCTTCGTCATCCGGCCCATAGTGTATCCCTTGAGTCCATCAAAGCTGCCCTTCAAGAACTCGAAACCATCGTGCGATAGCCCCACGGTGGGCGCCAACTGTCGTGGGTTTGTCATGGCAGATGTCCTTGTGAAATGACTTAGTCATGGAGCCATCGCTACGGGTTAGCTCAAAGGGGTTAAACCGGACAAGGGACACGAGGGATTTCATACTAGTTCGGGCCCTTTGATGAAGGTAAAAGCCTACGTCTAGTTGTGATTGGTATTGCTAGGATTTCGATGACCAGGGAGCGAATCCGCTTTGCCTGGCTCTCGAGTTGTTGTCTGTTGTCCCTAAACCGCGGCCGGGTCGTCCCTTTATATACATAGGTTGACGCCCGCCGGTTTACAGAGTCCCGAGACCGGATCATAAACGTGTCCGGCTCGGTCTCTATCCTTCTAACTTACAATGCAAGTTACATAACAGCGTCGATTTACATCTACATGCTCTAACCCGCCTTTGGGCCTTGGGCCTTCGTAAAGCGCCACCATCCTCACATCTTCATGGGCTTCTATCTTCATGGAGCTAACCCGGCCGCTCCTAGCCGGTTTACCTCCAATAATCATATCCCCAACACATCCCTTGCATATTATAGTTCATCACGAAGCTTTTGTAGCTTGGTGGCAGTGATTGAAGAACTCTGTCAATGCCACTATCATCAGGAAGATTAACTCCAAGTGGAGTCAAGTGGTTGTGGTACCCAGACATTCTGAGTATATGTTCACTCACAGAACTATTCTCCTCCATCTTGCAGCTGTAGAACTTATTGGAGACTTCATATCTCTCAATTCGGGCATTTGCTTGAAATATTAACTTCAACTCCTAGAACATATCATATGCTCCATGACTTTCAAAATGTCATTGAAGTCCCGGTTCTAAGCCATAAAGCATGGCACACTAAACTATCGAGTAGTCGTCAGCTTTGCTCTGCCAGACATTCATAACATCTGGTGTTGCTCCTGCAGCGGGATTTGCACCTAGCGGTGCTTCCAAGACGTAATTCTTCTGTGCAGCAATGAGGATAATCCTCAAGTTACGGACCTAATCCATGTAGTTGCTACCATCATCTTTCAACTTAGATTTCTCTAGGAACGCATTAAAATTCAAATAATAGCATGACCCATTTATCTACGACAACATAGACATGCAAAATACTATCAAGTACTAAGTTCATGATAAATTAAAGTTCAATTAATCATATTACTTAAGAACTGCCACTTAGATAGACATCCCTCTAATCATCTAAGTGATCACATGATCCATATCAACTAAACCATGTCCGATCATCACGTGAGATGGAGTAGTTTTCAATGCTGAACATCACTATGTTGATCATATCTACTATATGATTCACGCTCGACCTTTCGGTCTCAGTGTTCCAAGGCCATATCTGCATATGCTAGGCTCGTCAAGTTTAACCCACGTATTCTGAGTGTGCAAAACTGGCTTGCGCCCGTTGTATGTGAACGTAGAGCTTATCACACCTGATCATCATGTGGTGTCTCGGCACGACGAACTGTA
Source organism: Triticum monococcum (assembly GCA_034509565.1). NCBI lineage: Eukaryota > Viridiplantae > Streptophyta > Magnoliopsida > Poales > Poaceae > Triticum > Triticum monococcum. The sequence goes on from CM067843.1 coordinate 688,355,063, forward strand.
GCAACGGTGCATACTCAGGGAGAACACTTGTACCTTGAAATTTAGTGAGAGATCATCTTATAATGCTACTGCCGTACTAAGCAAAATAAGATGCATAAAGGATAAACATCACATGCAATCAAAATAAATGATATGATATGGCCATCATCATCTTGTGCCTTTGATCTCCATCTCCAAAGTACCGTCATGATCACCATCGTCACCGGCTTGACACCTTGATCTCCATCGAAGAATCGTTGTCGTCTCGCCAACTATTGCTTCTAAGACTATCACTACCGCTTAGTGATAAAGTAAAGCAATTACATAGCAATTGCATTTCATACAATAAAGGGACAACCATATGGCTCCTGCCAGTTGTCGATAACTCTATTACAAAACATGATCATCTCATACAACAATTTATATAATCACGTCTTGACCATATAACATCACAACATGCCCTGCAAAAACAAGTTAGACGCCCTCTATTTTGTTGTTGCAAGTTTTACGTGGCTGCTACAGACTTAGCAAGAACCGTTCTTACCTATGCATCAAAAACCACAGTGATTTTTCGTCAAGTGTGTTGTTTTAGCCTTTAACAACGATCGGGCATAGTCACACTCCATTCAACTAAAGCTGGAGAAATAGACACCCACTAGCCACCTGTGTGCGAAGCATGTCGGTAGAACCAGCCTCATGAACGCGGTCATGTAATGTTGGTCTAGGCCACTTCATCCAACAATACCGCCGAATCAAAGTATGACATGCTGGTAAGCAGTATGACTATTATCGCCCACAACTTTTTGTGTTCTACTCGTGCATATAACATCTACGCATAGACCTGGCTCGGATGCCACTGTTGGGGAACGCAATATTTCAAAAATATTCTAAGATCACGCAAGATCTATCTAGGAGATGCATAGCAACGAGAGGGGAGAGTGTGTCTGCGTACCCTCGTAGACTGAGAGCAGAAGCGTTTAGTAACGCGGTTGACGTAGTCGAACGTCTTTGCGATCCAACCGATCAAGTACCGAACACACATCACCTCCGCGATCTGCACACGTTTAGCTCGGTGACGTCCCTCGTACTGTTGATCCAGATAAGGCCGAGGGTGAGTTCCATCAGCACGACGGCGTGTTGATGGTGATGATGAAGTTACCGACGCAGGGCTTCGCCTAAGCACTACAACAATATGACCGAGGTGTAAAACTGTGGAGGGGGGCACCGCACACGGCTAAAGATAAACTTGTGTGTCTATGGGATGCCCCCCTCCCCCGTATATAAAGGAGGGGAGGAGGAGGCCAGCCGGCCACAAGGGGCGCGCCCAAGGGGGGGAATCCTACTCCTAGTAGGAGTAGGTTCCCTCCTTTCCTAGTCCTAGTAGGAGAAGAAGGAAGGGGAGGAAGAAGAGAAGGAAAGGGGGCGCGACCCCCCTAGACCGAGTCCAATGCAGTTTGGGCTAGGGGGGCACGCGCCACACCTTAGCCTGCCTCCTCTCTTCCACCATTAGGACCATAAGGCCCAATAACTTCCCGAAGGGGGTTCCGGTAACCCCCGGTACTCCGAAACTTATCTGAAACGACCCGAACCATTACGGTGTCCTAATGTAGCCTTCCAATATATGAATCTTTATGTCTCAACCATTTCAAGACTCCTCGTCATGTACATGATCTCATCCGGGACTCCGAACAATCTTCGGTACATCAAATCACATAAACTCATAATACGAATCGTCATCGAACGTTAAGCATGCGGACCCTGCGGGTTTGAGAACTATGTAGACATGACCGAGACACATCTATGGTCAATAACCAATAGAGGAACCTAGATGCTCATATTGGTTCCCACATATTCTACGAAGATCTTTATCGGTCAAATCGCACAACAACATACGTTGTTCCCTTTGTCATCGGTATGTTACTTGCCCGAGATTCGATCATCGGCATCATCATACCTAGTTCAATCTCGTCACCGACAAGTCTCTTTACTCGTTCCATAATCCATCATCCCATGACTAACTCATTAGTCACATTGCTTGCAAGGCTCATAGTGACATGCATTACCGAGAGGGCCCAGAGATACCTCTTTGATACACGGAGTGACAAATCCTAATCTTGATCTATGCCAACTCAACAAACACCATTGGAGACACCTGTAGAGCATCTTTATAAACACCCAGTTATGTTGTGACGTTTGATAGCACACTAAGTGTTCCTCCGGTATTCGGGAGTTGCATAATCTCATAGTCATAGGAACATGTATAAGTCATGAAGAAAGCAATAGCAATAAACTAAACAATCATAGTGCTAAGCTAATGGATGGGTCTTGTCAACATGTCCATGGCTAGGAAACTTAACCATCTTTGATTAATGAGATAGTCAAGTAGAGGCATACTAGGGACACTCTGTTTGTCTATGTATTCACACATGTACTAAGTTTCCGGTTAATACAATTCTAGCATGAATAATAAACATCTATCATGATATAAGGAAATATAAATAACGACTTTATTATTGCCTCTAGGGCATATTTCCTTAAACTTTCTCCCGTCACGCACCAATTTCTGGCACCGTTACCCGAAAGGGATTGACAACCCCTTTAACACGTCGGGTTGCGGGGATTTGTTATCTGTGTGCAGGGGATGTTTACATTGTGTTGCTTGGTTCTCCTGCTAGTTCGATAACCTTGGTTTCATATATGAGGGAAATACCTACCGTTGATGTGCTGCGTCATCCCTCCTCTTTGGGGAAATACCGACGTAGCTTCAAGCGACATCACGCGCCCCCTAGGGTCGTCCTCCTCCCTCTCCTGCCTTTATATACGTGGGCAGGGCACACCTTGGAGACACAACAATTGTTCCAAGCCATGTGCGGTGTCTCTCTCCACAGTTTGCTCCTCCGGTCATAGCATCGTAGTGCTTAGGCGAAGTACTACGTGGATCACATCACCATCATCATCACCATGTCGTCGTGCTAACGAAATCCTCCCTCGACCCTCTATTGGATCAAGAGTTCGAGGGACGCCATCTAGCTGAACGTGTGCAGAACTCAGAGGTGCCATACGTTCGGTACTTGATCGGTTGGATCGCGAAGATGTTCCACTACATCAACCGTCTTAACCAAACACTTCCGCTTTCGGTCTATGAGGGTACGTGGACACACTCTCCCCTTCTCGTTGCTATGCATCTCCAAGATAGATCTTGCGTGATCGTAGGATTTTTTTGAAATTGCATGCTACGTTCCCCAACAGGCAGGAGTCGGTCTACTAATCTTGGACGTGATGCCTATGTAGTGATCATTTCCTGGATATTGCCCAATAGTAATTTTTTTACCCACTGTTTGCTATTTTTCTCGACAGAAGCCACTAGTGAAACCTACAGCCCCTGGGTCTCTTTCTCATGTTATTTGCCTTTGCGATCTACTTTTCCTTTGCTTTTATTTTTAGATCTATTAAACCAAAAATACAAAAATACCTTGTTGCATTTTATTCTTATTATTTTTGGTGTTCGATCTATCAATCTACTACAATTTATTTCACGTATGTTTTCCTATCTTGGGGTGCCGCTACCCGAAAGGGATTGACAACCCCTTTTACACGTCGGGTTGCGAGTATTTGTTATTTGTGTGCAGGCGTTGTTTACGTTGTGTTGCTTGGTTCTCCTACTGGTTTGATAAACTTGGTCTCATCACCGAGGGAAATACCGACCGCCGCTGTGCTGCATCATTCCTTCCTCTTTGGGGAAATACCGACGTAGCTTCAAGCCGCATCAAAAGGAATTTCTGGCGCCGTTGCCGGGGAGGATCTTCAAAATATACCAGGTTCCTAATCACAAATCTTATCTCCTTGCAATTTACATTGTTTTCCATTTGCCTCTCATTTTCCTCTCCCCTACTTCACAAAAATTTGTCGTTTTATTCGCCCTCTTTTTTGTTCGATCTTTTCTTATCGGATCTGTTTTTGAGTGCAATATTGTTGCGTAGTCATCATGACTCAAGAGAACACCAAGTTGTGCGATTTCTCAAATACCAACAACAATGATTTTAGTGGCACTCCAATTGCTCCTCCCGCCACTAGTGCGGAGTCGTGTGATATTAGTACTGCTTTGCTGAATCTTGTTATGAAAGATCAATTTTCTGGTACTCCTAATGAGCATGCCGCGTCCCATGTTAATACCTTCATGGAATTTTGCGATATGCAAAATAAAAAAGATGTGGACAATGATGTTGTGAAGATGAAATTATTTTCGTTTTCTTTGCCTGATTCTGCAAAAATTTGGTTTTCTTCTTTGCCTTGCAACAGTATCGATTCTTGGAATATGTGCAAAGATGCTTTTATCACTAAGTATTTTCCACCCGCAAAAATTATTTCCCTTAGAACCTATATCATGAATTTCAAGTAACTTGAACATGAGCATGTTGCACAATCTTGGGAAAGGATGAAAATGATGCTAAGGAATTGCCCAACTCATGGGTTAAATCTTTGGATGATCATACAAATTTTTTATGTAGGGTTGAATTTTGTTTCTGATAATCTTTTAGATTCCGCTGCGGGTGGCACTTTTATGGAAATTAATTTGGGTGAAGCCACCAAATTGCTTGATAATATCATGGCAAATTATTCACAATGGCATACCGAAAGAGCTCCCACTAGTAAAAAGGTTAATTCGGTTGAAGAAATTTCTTCTTTGAGTGAAAAAGTTGATGCTCTTATGAAATTGGTTGATAGTAAAAGTGCTCCTATTGATTTTAATGATATGCCTTTGTATACTTTGATTGAGAAAACTAGTGATGTCGTAGATGAGAATTTTATCTCTCAAAATAATTTCATCAATAATGCTTATAGAGGTAATTTTAATCCTAGGCCTTTTCCTAGTAACTCCTCTAATAATTATGGTAATTCCTATGGAAACCCTTCTTATAATGATAATAGGAACACCTCTGATCTTGAGAATAATATTAAAGAATTTATCAACACGCAAAAAGTTTTCAACACTACCATAGAAGAAAAGTTGAATAAGACTGATGATTTGTCTAGAAGTGTTGATAGAATTTCTCATGATGTGGAAAATCTCAAGATGAAATTTTTTGTGCCTAAGGTTGAGGAATCAATTAAAGCTCTTTATGTTTCTATGGATGAAAGTAAGAAAAGAACCGCTATGCTTAGAGCTAAAAGAGAATTTTTAGAAAAAGCGTTTTCTAGTGATTACTTTTGCAGAAGTGTTGAAGATCTTAAAATGATTGGTGTTTCTTCTATTGATTCCTTGTTTAGTAAAATTAAGATTGATGAAAAAGGGACTGGAGAAGAGTCAACTTTGGTTAGAAGGCGTCCCGATAATTCGGAGGGTGAAAATCTTGTTGAGAAAATTGATAAAAGTGGGTTTGAAGAGGTCAAAATTTAACTAGTGATGTGCCCACTCTTTTGGATTACAAAGACTTTAATTATGATAGTTGATCTTTGATTGATTGTATTTCTTTGTTGCAATCCATGATAAATTCACCTCATGCTTGTGAACAAAATAAAGCTTTTGCTAAACATATTGTTTATGCTATGATGAAAGCTTTAGAAGAAAAGTTGCAATTCCTAGAAAATTACATGATGAATGGGAACCTACTATCAAAGTAAATATTAAAAATTGTGAGTGCTTTGCTTTGTGTGACTTGGGTGCTAGTGTTTCTACAATTCCGAAATATTTATGTGATGTGCTTGGTCTTACCGATATTGAATCATGTTCTTTGAATTTGCACTTGGCGGATTCTACTATTGAAAAGCCTATGGGAAGAGTTAATGATGTTCTTATTCTTGTAAATAGGAATTATGTGCCCATATATTTTATTGTTCTTGATATTGATTGCAATACGTCTTGTCCAATTATTCTTGGTAGACCGTTTTTACGCACTATCGGTGTCGTGATTGATATGAAATAAGGCAATATTAAGTTCCTATTTCCTTTGAGGAAGGGTATGGAATACTTCCCTAAAACAAGAATTAGGCCACCATATGAATCAATCATCAGGGCATCTTATGGATCTCGAAACAAAGATGACAAAACTTAGATCCTTGCTTTATGCCTAGCTAAGGGAGTGAAACTATAGCGCTTGTTGGGAGGCAATCCAATGAATAAAATTTATTTTTGCTTTCTTCTTTCTGTTCTTGATTGTTTGCACAATTATGCTACTGTTATGATTGTGTTTCTTGTGTTTTAGTTAGTGTTTGTGCCAAGTAAAGCCTTTAGGATCTTCTTGGGTGATGGTTGTTTGATCTTGCTGAAAAAACAGAATATTTTGCGCTCGCGAAAATAATTTTTGTTTTTAACCAAAGAGATATAAAATACCAATTCCTTTTGCAGTAGATTAATACTCAAATTTCCCATGTCATCCTAATTTTTCAGAGTTTTTGGAGTTACAGAAGTATTCGAAATATCCAGATTGCTACAGACTGTTCTGTTTTTGACAGATTCTGTTTTCTTTGCGTTGTGTGCTTGTTTTGATGATTCCATGGTTTTCTTTGATGAGTTTTTGCCATAGAAAAGTTGGAATACAGTAGATATAATGCAAGAACAAAATATGAATTGGTTTGCTACAGTACTTATAGTAGTGATTTGCTTTCTTATACTAACGGATCTCATGAAGGTTTTGTTGAGTTTTGCGTGATTGAAGTTTTCAAGTTTTGGGTTATCTTATGATGGATGGAGGAATAAGGAGTAAGAAGAGCCTAAGCTTGGAGATGCCCAGGCATCCCAAGCTATTATCCAAAATAGAGCAAGCAAATAAGCTTGGGGATGCCCCGAGTAGCATCCCCTCTTTCTTCTAACGACCACTTATATCTTTTTGAGCACGGTGTGCTTTAGTATTTTTGAAGAAATGCTCTCTTGCTTCACTTAGATTTATTTGAGAGTTCATAATTTTTTAAAAAAATTCTCTCTTGCTTCACTTAAATTAATTTGAGAGAAAGAAATATTATGCGCATGATCTTCACTTATATTTGTTTGAGTTTATCAAAAGCAACACATGCAAATTAGTCCCAAAGTGATAGATATCCAAGAAGGATATAATAAAAACTTTCATGAAGATCATTGGACAAAATAAACTTGATTCTTAGTAATAGTTTTGAGATATGATGATGTGATATGTGAGTCATGTTGATTAGTAATTATGCTTTAGTAAGAATATTGGTGTTAAGGTTTGTGATTCCCTATGTGAGGGAGTCCTGGATTAGGGGGTCTCCGGACAGCCAGACTATATCCTTTGACCGGACTATTGGACTATGAAGATACTAGATTGAAGACTTCATCTCGCGTCCGGATGGGACTTTCCTCAGCGTGGAAGGCAAGCTTGGGAATACGAATATGTAGATCTCCTCCCTTGTAACCGACTCTGTGTAACCCTAGCCTCCTCCGGTGTCTATAAACCGGAGGGTTTAGTCCGTAGGACAACATACAATCATACCATAGGCTAGCTTCTAGGGTTTAGCCTCTACGATCTCATGGTAGATCAGCTCTTGTAATACTCATATCATCAAGAACAATCAAGCAGGACGTAGGGTATTACCTCCTTCAAGAGGGGCCGAACCTGGGTAAACATCGTGTCCCTTGCCTCCTGTTACCATCCGCCTTAGACGCACAGTTCGGGACTCTGTCGGCGTTCTGGGAACGGGGGTCCCCAGACTTGCCTGCCTGCGGCTTGCGGCGTGGCTCAAAGGAGGCCCAGCACGGCCCATCTTCATCAACACAAGACTCAAGACCCTCGCGAGGGGCCAAGCCTCGCGAGGCGGACGACACGGAGTTTCCTCAGGCACGGCCTCATCAGGCTGGCTCGCGAGGAGGCGGAGAGATCAAGGCGGGGTACCTCGCGAGGTGCCAGTGACACAAGCCATGACGACTCAGGGCGCCAGGCGGGTGCCAGCGCGCGCAGCGTCCTTCTTCCCTCTTTGGTGCAAAGGGGGCAAGCGCAGCCACGGACTACCGAGGCGTCAGGCAAAGATTGCCATTTTGGTGCATAGAGACCAAGACCAGGAGGATTACGAGGCGGAGGTCACCGTGGAGCCCAAGACGGCCTCATCACCAGAGCTTTGCGCAGGCGAAGACTGCTTTTGTCAGGATAGTTGATACATGTTGTCCCCCTTCAAATTAGCCCGCCATTGTTGGCTCCCTTCCCGCTCGATATTTGGGAAGAGGACCAGGGCCTCTATAAATAGGACCAGCCGCCCACATAGCAAGGGGTTGGAAGGTTAGTTGCCGGCAAGAGAGAGTGCGGCAGCAGAGTGAGAGAGAGAGAGAGAGGTGGTTGAAATCCTCCCAGCAGTTCATCGCCCCAACCAAGAACAGACCCTCGCGAGGCTGTTCTTCCTTGTATTGTTCACCATCATCAGCCCCAAGAGGCAATCCACCCACCACACACTGGAGTAGGGTATTACACCACAGCGGTGGCCCGAACCAGTATAAATCTTGTGTCTCTTGTGCAGTTCTTTTAGTAGTTTAGATCTTTGCGAGACGGGGAGGTAGAAGGCGTAATCTCCCCGCGCACCCCGGTGTTCGAACCTTAAGGGTCAGCCGGAGCCCAAAATCCGACATTTGGCGCGCCAGGTAGGGGTGCGCCGGAATTCGTCGTCCACCGCTCCGTTCTCCTCCGACCGTCGCATCCATGTCCGACGCTCGTCGGGCCCGCGCCGAGCGCCGGGCCGCCATCGCTTCCCGCGTCGCCCAGACGGCGCCCGTCGGTGGACGTCCTCGTCGTTCCCCGTCGCCCGCTGTCAACACCGCCACCGGCCCGGCGGGGGGCGAGCGGCAAGCATCATCTCAGCATCCATCCGTGCGCCAAGACGGCCGCACCGCTACTCCACCACCCGCACCAGCTGGTTCTTCGTCCCGCACGCTCCGCGCGCCCTTGGAGGCTCAAGCTGCGCTCCTCACGACAAACGAGCTCTTGCGTTGCTGCCCCGCCGACGACGTCTATGGGGAATGGCTCGACCGCATCGCCGAGCTCGTCCACGCCGCAGGGGGCTCTCCTGCGCCATCCCATCGCGCTACACCAACACCCCCGGTCGTCGCGGCCCTCCTGGGCAGCTCGCAGGCGCCACCCACAAGTCACCACGTCAAGCCGTTCATCCGCCGAGTCAGCGCCGCTTCCACGCGGCAGGGGGCTCCCCCGGATCGGAAGGCGCCCGAGACCGGCCTGACCTTCAGTTCGGAGGACCACCCCTCCAACTCGGCCAGCTCGGGCGCGCTCCCCATGTTGTGCACCCCCACCATCTGTCAGGTGGCTGTCACCAAAACCCTCGTTGATGGCGGCGTGAGCCTCAGCGTGCTCTCGGTCGAGGCCTTCGACCTCCTCCGCATACCCCTGGAACGGCTGCAACCCAGCCGGCCCTTCTCAGGCGTCGGGGGCAAGTCGTCCAGTTCCTTGGGACAAATCCGGCTCCCAGTGACCTTCGGCACCTACACAACTTCCGCACGGAGCTGGTTGACTTCGACATCGCCCCCATCGGCCTCCCCTACAACGCCATCCTCGGCTACCCGGCGCTGGCCCAATTCATGGCCGCGACGCACCCGGCGTACAACCTCATGAAGATGCCCGGTAGCAGCGGTGTCCTCACTATGCATGGGGACACCGGGGACGCGCTGCGGGCGCTCAAGCTCGCCTTCACGACGGCGGCGTCGGCACAGCCCGCCGACTTGGAGACCCCCGAGCCCAAGGGGGCTGCACCCGCTAAGAAGAAGCAGTTGTTCACCCAAGACAAGGCAGAAACCAAGCAGATACCCGTCGATGAGGACGGGTCCACCAACGCCACTTTCACCATAGGCGCCCACCTCAAACCCGAGCAGGAGGAGGCCCTGGTCGGATTCCTGGGCGCAAACAAGAAGAAGGCCAGGCGGCAGTCCATAGAGAAGCAGGCCTTCATCGTCCAGGAGACCCGCAAATTAGAGGCCGCTGGGGTCATCCGCGAAGTCCGATACCAGATTGGTTGGCCAACCCTGTCGTTGTGCCAAAGAAGGGAGGGAAGGAGCGTATGTGTGTCGACTTCACCAACCTCAACAAAGCATGCCCGCAAGATCCGTTCCCGCTCCCCCGCATCGACCAGATCGTCGATTCCACTGCGGAATGCGACCTGTTATGCTTCCTAGATGCCTTCTCTGGGTATCACCAGATCAAGATGGCGGTAGAAGACATCGAGAAGACGGCCTTCCTAACCCCGTGTGGGGTATACTGCTACACGTGCATGCCGTTCGGGCTGCGTAACACAGGGGCGACCTTTCAGCAGCTGATGCACATCACCTTGGGCCCGCAGCTCGGGAAGAATGTTGAAGCTTACGTCGATGACATTGTGGTAAAGTCTCGGGAGGCCAGGACCTTGATACAGGACTTGGAGGAAACCTTCGCGAGCCTCAACGCAGTGAACCTACAGCTCAACCCAGAGAAGTGTGTGTTCGGAGTCCCCTCGGGCAAGCTCTTGGGTTTCCTCGTGTCCCACCGAGGCATCGAGGCTAACCCAGAGAAGGTCAAGGCGGTGGAAGACATGAGCCCGCCAAAGACCCTCAGAGAAATGCAGAAGCTCACGGGGCGTGTAACCACGCTAGGGCGCTTCATCTCCAAGTTAGAAGAACGAGCCCTGCCCTTCTTCCAGCTAATGAAGAAAAAGGGGCCCTTCGAGTGGACTGAAGAGGCCGACAAGGCGTTCCAGGATCTCAAGAGATACCTGACCAGCCCACCGGTCATGGTGGCACCGCGCCCTCAGGAGCCCCTGGTGCTTTACCTCGCCGCCACTCCCTACTCCGCCAGCGCAGCCTTGGTGGCAGTCAGAGAGGAGCACCGAACCAAAACCACGGCAGCAGCCCGGGGCAAGGCAGAACAGGGACAAGGAAGGCCTACAGAAACCACCACCATGGCTGAGGAGGATCAGCCGCCGCAGAGGGGCACACCAGAGGCAGAAGAGGCCCCTCTTCCAGATGGCCAGTCTCAGGAGGCCCCGTTGCCTCAAGAGGCCCCACGGTCTCCGGAAGGAGCCACCAGCACTGACGCACTCCGCCTCATTGAGCACCCAGTGTACTTCGTCAGCATAGTGCTGCGGGATGCAAGAGCGCGGTACCCCATGCCTCAGAAACTCCTCCTCGCGCTACTGGTGGCTTCGCGCAAGCTGCGGCACTATTTTCAGGGTCACCCCATCAAGGTCGTCTCATCATACCCCCTGGAGAGAGTGCTCAGGAGCCCTAATTCAACTGGGAGGGTCGCTGAGTGGAACATAGAACTGCAAGCGTTTCAGCTCGAATTCAGCACGACCAGGGTCATCAAGGGAGCAGCGTTGGCAGATTTTGTGGCAGAGTGGACGGAGGCGCCAGGCCTCAAGGCCGATGAGGATCGGTCCCTATCCCCGGGAAGCGAGGCGCCAGAAGGCTGGGTCATGTACTTCGATGGGGCGTTCTCCAGGCATGGCGCTGGAGCTGGGGCGGTGCTTATATCGCCCACACAGGACAAGCTCTATTACACCGTGCAACTCTGTTTCCAGCAAGGCGAGAAGGTCTCCAACAACATAGCGGAGTATGAAGGTTTAATAACAGGCTTGAAGGCCGCGGCCGCCCTGGGAGTGAAACGCCTCACCATCAAGGGCGATTCGCAGCTCCTTGTCAACTTCTCCAACAAGGTGTATGAGCCGAAGGATGAGCACATGGAAGCCTACCTAGCGGAAGTCCGCAGGATGGAGAAGCAATTCTGGGGGTTGGAGTTGCAGCATGTGCCCCGTGGCACCAATCAGGAGGCCGACGATATCGCCAAACGCGTGTCTAGACGGTTAGCCCAGGAGCCTGGCGTTTTCGAGGAGCGGCTCTTCAAGCCCTCAGCTCTGCCGTCATTGTCAAACATGGCTCAGCCCTTGGAGGAGCTCCCCCAGCCACCTACCTTAGGAGCTCCGACCTGTGGCCCGGCCTCAGGAGCGCGCCTGCTCCTGACGATGGAACCTCAGGAGGGATGTTGGATCACGGAGCTCCGGAGCTACTTGGCGCAAGGGACCTTGCCGGAGAAGGAGGAGGAAGCGGAGCGAGTGGCACGCTAGGCCACGGCGTACTGCATCAGAGACGGAGAGCTCTACCGGAAGCGACCAAACGATGTATCCCTGCGTTGCATCTCCAGGGAGCAAGGGAAGGATCTACTGGAAGATATACATCGCGGAGACTGCGGACATCATTCATCATCGCGGACCCTCGTCGGCAAGGCGTTCCACAGTGGGTTTTATTGGCCCACCACGCTCAGTGACACCGTGGAACTAGTGAAAGCTTGTGAAGCCTGCCAGTTCCACGCCAAGCAGATCCATCAGCCAGCAGGAGGCTTGCAGACTATTCCCCTTTCGTGGCCATTCGCAGTCTGGGGGCTGGACATCTTGGGCCCGTTTCCTCGGGCGCCAGGGGGCTACCGCTACCTCTACGTTGTCATGGACAAATTCACCAAGTGGGTTGAAGTAGAGGCTGTCCGCACCATCCCTGCGAGTTCCGCGGTCAAGTTCATCAAGGGCATCATAAGCCGGTTCGGGGTGCCGAATCGCATCATCACAGACAATGGTTCGCAGTTCACCAGTAACCTCTTCAAAACATACTGTGCTAACCTTGGAACGCAGATATGCTACGCCTCAGTGGCGCACCCCCGAAGCAACGGCCAGGCCGAGCGAGCCAACGCGGAGGTCCTGAGGGGCCTCAAGACCAGGACGTTCAAGAAGAAGCTGGAGGCCTGTGGCAGAGGTTGGTACGACGAGCTTCAGTCCGTGCGGTGATCCATCCGCACCACCGCGACCAAACCGACTGGGGAGACCCCATTCTTCCTGGTCTACGGAGCGGAAGCAGTCCTCCCTCACGAGGTCAGACGTCGCTCCACGTGGGTCCTAGCGTTCGACGAGGCGCAGTAGGACGCCATGCAGGGGATGGATCTCGTGCTGGGGGAGGAACGTCGCCGAGAAGCCGCGCTGCAAGCGGCGAGGTACCAGCAAGCGCTGCGGCGATATCACTACCGCAACATCCGTCCCAGGACCCTTGAGGTAGGAGACCTCGTGCTCAGGCGGGTTCTCTCCAGGGAGGGACTGCACAAGCTCTCTCCCATGTGGGAGGGCCCGTTCAAGGTTGTTCATGTTTCCAGGCCCGGCTCCGCGCGCTTGGAGACTCAAGAGGGAGTGCCGGTCCAGAATGCATGGAACATCCAGCACCTCCGGAGGTTCTACCCCTAAAAAAGCCCAGAGCCTGTGAAGCTACCGCATTTTGGAAAAGGCCCAGAGCCTGTGAAGCAAGGCGAGTGCCTATGAAGCTACCCGTTTTGGAAAAGGCCCAGAGCCTGTGAAGCAAGGCGAGTGCCTGTGAAGCTACTGCGTTTTGGAAAAGGCCCAGAGCCTGTGAAGCAAGGCGAGTGCCTGTGAAGCTACTGCGTTTTGGAAAAGGCCCAGAGCCTGTGAAGCAAGGCGAGTGCCTGTGAAGCTACGCGTTTTGGAAAAGGCCCAGAGCCTGTGAAGCAAGGCGAGTGCCTATGAAGCTACCGCGTTTTGGAAAAGGCCCAGAGCCTGTGAAGCAATGCGAGTGCCTGTGAAGCTATCACGTTTTGGAAAAGGCCTGGAGCCTGTGAAGAAGGCCAATGCCTATGAAGCTCGCCGCCCGTGACACTCTCACGTAATAATGAGTTGGGGCTGTACACACCCCGGAGTCTCAGGAGCGCCGGCCTCAGGCCCTGGGGCTCCCTCCCACGCCCAGCGGCAGCACTTAGCTCCGCGCTGGTGAGAAGACGTCGAAGACTAGATTAGGTGCCGGACGCGGCTTTTCATTTGCTTTCCGCAGTTGGCTTGTTCCTTCTCATTTGAAGTTTTATTGAAGTTGTTGCCGTCTTTGGCTTGCGGTTCTTCGGCTTTTCACTCTCCTGCCTCGATTTTTCTTGCGCAAGGCCTCGCGAGGGGGGCAGCTGAGCGCCCTCGCGAGCGTTCCTATCCTAGTCGTTCAAAGAGTTCGCGACCTGGGCCCCTTACAGGAGCACCCCTCCAGTCCATGCCCCACGGGCATCGCGACACAAACAAAGGGCCTGGGTCGGTCGCCCACCCACCCCCCCCCCCTCCCGCACGGCCGGGGTCGGGAACTATCCACGCTCAGGCACATAGCCGGAAGGAACGGTAACGAAAGCAAAACGATGATTAACAGCAATAACCCAAACACGCCCCCGCGGGGCTCCGCACTATTGTCTTTGTTACACAGGAAAAAGGGAAAAGGAAGAACAAATACAGCGCGGCTCGCCTCACACCGGCCCGCGAGGAAGGCCCGAGCTGCCTCCGGAGCTCAGGCGGACTCCCTCTCGCGCCTCACCAGGGCGCGGCAACGTGGGGGCTGATCGCGGCCGCCGCTGGAGGAGTCGCCGTCTGAAGAAGAACCAGAGAAGCTTGAGGAACTCCGAGCGCCGCCAGCCACGCGAGCGCCGCTCCCTCCATCATCACCAGAGCTGGGTTCCCAGCCGCGGTCGTCGCCCTCGGGGTAGCACCCCGCGCGGCGACCATCTTCCCCAAACACCCTCACGTAGAGGGTGGCGTCGCCGTCGAACTTGAAGTGTAGGGTGCACCGGCGGCCCAGGCCACGCGCACGGGCAAACGTCTACCAACCACGGGCCAGGGACAGGCTCCCGGCCGTGGAGACCTCCAGGGAGACCCATGAGGCCCGGCTGCAGCAGCCGTCGGCCTGGAGCCAGAGGCCGCCCGGGGCGCCGGCCGGGAGCTCGCCTAGGAGGAAGCGAGGAAGCGGGAGCTGGGTGCTGGCCGGCTCCACTGACCACACAACGAACTCCGGCAGCACTTCAGCAGCACGAACGCGTGGCCTGGGGGGACGCGCAGCCGGAGCACACCCCCCGGCTGCAGCAACCCGCCCGTCGCCGTGCTGAAGATCACCACCACGGCCGCAGGGAGCCACCATGGTGGCCACAGGATGCTTGCGAGGGCGCCCTCTGCCGCGCTTGGGTGGGGGAGAGGCGGGCTCAACCCGGCAAGCCTTCCCCTTCTCGGTGGCCGAGAACCTCCTCGACGGGGCCATGGAGAAGAAGGAGAAGCAAGGAGGAATGGACTGGAAGGGCACGTGCAGTTCCGTACTTATAGCCGGCAAAGGCCAACCGTCGGCCTCCACGATCACAGGTAATCATGACACGATTTGCATGCAGGGACTTGTCCAACTCGCACGATCCCCGAGGCGTCATGGGGAAGCGGAGACGCCCACGTCCCATCAACCGCCACGCGGCGCCCAAGGCCGCAGGCTGTTAGGGCCCGCGGCACTTCGCCCTTGCCCTTTCGCCTCTCGGCACGGCCAAGTCCGGGCGCGCCTTGGGCCCGGGGGCTACTGTCGGCGTTCTGGGAATGGGGGTCCCCAGACTTGCCTGCCTGCGGCCTACGGCGTGGCTCAAAGGAGACCCAGCACGGCCCATCTTCATCAACACAAGATTCAAGACCCTCGCGAGGGGCCAAGCCTCGCGAGGCGAACGACACGGAGTTTCCTCGGGCACGGCCTCGTCAGGCTGGCTCGCGAGGAGGCGGAGAGATCAAGGCGGGGTACCTTGCGAGGTGCCCGTGACGCAAGCCATGACGACTCAGGGCGCCAGGCGGGTGCCAGCGCGCGCAGCGTCCTTCTTCCCTCTTTGGTGCAAAGGGGGCAAGCGCAGCCGCGGAGTACCGAGGCGTCAGGCAAAGATTGCCATTTTGGTGCAACGAGACCAAGACCAGGAGGACAATCAGGCGGAGGTCACCGTGGAGCCCAAGACGGCGTCATCACCAGAGCTTTGCGCAGGCGAAGATTGCTTTTGTCAGGATAGTTGATACCTGCTGTCCCCCTTCAAATTAGCCCGCCATTGTTGGCTCCCTTCCCGCTCGATATTTGGGAAGAGGACCAGGGCCTCTATAAATAGGACCAGCCGCCCACATAGCAAGGGGTTGGAAGGTTAGTTGCCGGCAAGAGAGAGTACGGCAGCAGAATGAGAGAGAGAGAGAGGTGGTTGAACTCCTCCTAGCAGTTCATCGCCCCAGCCAAGAACAGACCCTCGCGAGGCTGTTCTTCCTTGTATTGTTCACCATCATCAGCCCCAAGAGGCAATCCACCCACCACACACTGGAGTAGGGTATTACACCACAACGGTGGCCCGAACCAGTATAAATCCTGTGTCTCTTGTGCAGTTCTTTCAGTAGTTTAGATCTTTGCGAGACAGGAAGGTAGAAGGCGTAATCTCCGCGCGCACCCCAGTGTTCGAACCTTAAGGGTTAGCCGGAGCCCGAAATCCGAGAGACTCCCAACCCGAGATCCGTTGGTTTTTACACCGACATTGGTGCTTTCATTGAGAGTACCACTGTGCCGTCACCATAAGGCTCGATGGCCCCTTCGATCATCGGTAACGATGCGGTCCAGGGTGAGGTTTTCCTCCCCGGACAGATCTTCGTATTCGATGGCTTCGCACTGCGGGCCAATTCGCTTGGCCATCTGGAGCAGATCGAGAGCTATGCCCCTGGCCATCAGGTCAGGTTCAGAAACTCAAACTACACTGCCGACATCCGCAGAGACTTGATCTTCGACGGATTCGAGCCCATGTTAGGTGCGCCGCACAGTCACGACGAGCATGACATAACTCTGCCGTCGGACAATATTCGAGAGATCGCATCTGCAACTACTCCATCCGTCAATCCGGAGCAAATCGCGCCATCCGAGAGCGGAGGGATAGACCCCGCCATGGAGGCCGCACTCTCAGTGGCGATAGAGCCGGATACTGACTTCAACCCTTACAAGAGCCGTGTCGCCGAACCACTGGGTTCGTCTCCGGCCACGGACTCCGAGCCGCTTGCATCCGTGCCCATCGAATCCGAATGGGCGCCGATCATGGAGTTCACCTCTGCGGATATCTTTCAGCACTCGCCTTTCGGCGATGTGCTAAATTCATTAAGGTCTCTCTCCTTGTCAGGAGAACCTTGGCCGAACTATGTCCGGCTAGAATGGGATGCGGACGACGAAGAAATTCGCTACCCACCCACCACCCACTTAGTAGCCACTTTCGACAATTTAACCGACATGCTCGAATTCGACTCTGAAGACATCGACAGTATGGACAACGATGCAGGAGACGAACAGGAACCACCACCCACAGGGCGCTGGACCGCCACCTCATCATATGATATATACGTGGTGGACACCCCAAAAGAAGGCAATGGCGACGAGACAGCAGAGGATGACCCCTCCAAGAAGCAACCCAAGCGCCGACGTCAGCGGCGCCGCTCTAAGTCCCGCCACAACAAAAGTAGTGATACCGTCACAGGAGATAATAACACTCCAGATAGTGCCGAAGACAACCAGAATCCCCTCCAGCACGATGTTGAGCGGGAGGATGAACAAGCTAGCCCTCCAGAGCAGGCGGCAGATGGAGAACCGGAGGAGGACAATTAGATGCCTCTCTCCGAAGATGAGGTGAGCCTCGGCGATGAAGAATTTATCATGGCTGAGGATCCCGTCCAGCAGGAGTGCTTCAAGCGCCGGCTTATGGCCACAGCAAATAGCCTGAAGAAAAAGCAACAACAGCTTCAAGCTGATCAAGACTCGCTAGCAGACAGATGGACTGAAGTCCTTGCGGCCGAGGAATACGAACTCAAGCGCCCCTACAAGAGTTACCCAAAACGTAGGTTGCTACCTTACCTCGAGGAGGAAGCATTGAAACCTCCATCACCAGTGTACGATGCGGCTGACCAGCCACCGCGTGGCCGAGCCAAAGAGGCATTTCAACCTAAAGTTCAGCCTGCACCCCACCGCCACTCAATCAAAAATACCAAGGCCCGGGGCAACACACGGTACCTGCGAGACGTATTGGACAGCAGGGCAAAACTTGCAAGGTCAATATACGGGTCACGGGCGCGCGCGCCAAGGCGGGACGATGATCGTCGCGCCGGATACACCCAAGGTAAATTTGGCCGGGCCGAATACAGCAGACAAGACTCATATGAACTGCGTCATGATATAGCCCGGCACAGAGGTGCCGCACACCCCCTATGCTTCACTGATGAAGTTATGGATCACGAATTTCTGGAGGGTTTTAAACCCGTAAATATCAAATCGTATGATGGTACAGCAGATCCCGCTGTATGGATTGGGGATTTCCTCCTTCACATCCACATGGCTCGCGACGATGATCTACATGCCATCAAGTACCTCCCACTAAAACTCAAAGGACCGGCTCGGCATTGGCTAAATAGCTTGCCAGCAGACTCCGTCGGTAGTTGCGAGGATTTGGAAGACGCATTCCTTGACAACTTCTAGGGCACTTATGTGCGACCACCGGATGCTGATGACTTGAGCCATATAACTCGGCAGCCAGGTGTAACACCCAAGATGCGGCTATATCTCCCACATGTCGGAGCACGACTTAGAGGCATAACCGCATTGTAGGCATGTCACAAGAGGGGTAATCTTTACACATCCCATGTGCTGAATAAGAAAGAGATACAAAGTTGGCTTACAATCGCCACTTCACACAATACATGAATAAAGCATTACATCATCCAGAATACCATCAAGGTCCGACTATGGAACCAAATAAATAAAGACAACTCCTAATGCAACAGATCCCCGATCGCCCCGACTGGGCTCCACTACTGGTCAACTGGAAACGAAACAACACAAAGAACACGATCTTCATCGAGCTCATCCTTGAGATCGATTGTGTCACCTGCACGATATCATCGGCACCTGCAAACTGGTATTGGAAGGAATCTGTGAGTCACGGGGACTCAGCAATCTCACACCCTCGCGATCAAGACTATTTAAGCTTATGGGTAGGAAAAGGGGTAGTGAGTTGGAGCTGCAGCAAGCACTAGAATATATGGTGGCTAACTTATGCAAATGAGAGCGAGAAGAGAAGCAAAGCACGGTCGTGAACTAGAAGTGATCAAGAAGTGATCTTGAAACTACTTACGTTCAAACATAACACAAGAACCATGTTCACTTCCCGGACTCCGCCGAAAAGAGACCATCACGGCTACACACGCGGTTGATGCATTTTAATTTAAGTTAAGTGTCAAGTTCTCTACAACCGGACATTAACAAATTCCCATCTTCCCATAACCGCGGGCACGGCTTTTGAAAGTTCAAAACCATGCATGGGTGTCCCAACTTAGCTCATGACAAGCTCTCACGGTCAACGAAGGATATTCCTTCTCCCAGGACGACCTGATCAGACTCGGAATCCCGGTAAAAAGACATTTCAACAATGGTAAAACAAGACCAGCAAAGCCGCCCGGATGTGCCGACAAATCCCGATAGGAGCTGCACATATCTCGTTCTCAGGGCACACCAGATGAGCCAGACGTCGGGTTGGCATAGACCATGGTTGCCCAGGGGGCGCCGGACATCACTCAGGTTGGACCAACACTTAGAGAAGCACTGGCCCGGGGGGTTAAAATAAAGATGACCCTTGAGTCTGCAGAACCCAAGGGAAAAAGGCTAGGTGGCAAATGGTAAAACCAAGGTTGGGCCTTGCCGGAGGAGTTTTATTCAAGGCAAACTGTCAAGGGGTTCCCATTATAACCCAACCGCGTAAGGAACGCAAAATCAAGGAACATAACACCGGTATGACGGAAACTAGGGCGGCAAGAGTGGAACAAAACACTAGCCATAAGGCCGAGCCTTCCACCCTTTACCAAGTATATGTATGCATTAATTAAAATAAGAGATATTGTGATATCCCAACATATCCATGTTCCAACATGGAACAAACTCCATCTTCACCTGCAACTAGCAACGCTATAAGAGGGGGCTGAGCAAAGCGGTAACATAGCCAAACAATGGTTTTCTAGGACAAGGTGGGTTAGAGGCTTGACATGGCAATATGGGAGGCATGATAAAGCGAGTGGTAGGTATCGCGGCATAGCAAAAGAGCGAGCAACTAGCAAGCAAATATAGAAGTGATTTCGAGGGTATGGTCATCTTGCTTGCAAAGTTCTCAGAGAAGACGAAAGCTTGATCCTCGAACACGAACTCGTCTCCCGGCTCTACCCAAGGCAAGAACACAAGCAAAGGGAAACACAATCAACCACGGTGCAATACGCAAGCAACATGATGCAAAACATGCATGATATGCAGGATGAGATATGCAGTGCATATGCATGCTCCGGAAGGGAAAAATTGAACCAGGCCTCAACTTGGCAAACCAAGAGTGCCGCTGGAAAGATGAGATGATTTCGGTCAAAATCGATATAAAGATCACCGGAATCGGATGCATGTTTTGCAAATGGCAAGCAAAACAATAATGGCACGATTCTACGATTAACAGCACGATGCCATCTAAAATGCAATAAGAAACTAAGCTGCTGCACTCTAACATAGCAACAAAGCACATTGAAATGACCCACTCAAGATGCTTGATAAAAGATGAACACTGAGCTACGGCTAAATCACACAAGAGCAGGTTCAAACAAGCATGGCAAAAGTACAAAAGATAGCAGCATCTCAGACTTAGTGAAAAAGCTAACATGTGAGGATTTAACATCAGGAAGCAATGTTTAGAGCAAGATATCAACATGCTACAGGATCAGATCATAGCAACACCAGGCATGGCATGAATCTACTCAAAGCATATAACAAAAGTCCCTTACTGACCATAAGCCAAAAAGGATCAGAAGATATGATGGCACCCATGTAAACATAGCAAGTTTAGTTAACAGATTTAGACTTAGCAGCAAACTGGACATGGCATAAACAGAATTACGTAGGTATGTTTGCAATCTCGATGCACTCAACACAAGGCATTGCATGACAAACTAAGCATACACCCAGCAAGAAGGCATGATCAAGAAGCTAAACATGGCAAGAACAATCTCATAGCATGCATGGATCAACTACAACAACCTTGGCAAAATTGATTAACACGTAAACAATCTGCCAGAAACATTTTATAGCAAAAGTAGAGCAAGATTGAGTCATGCTAGGGCACTCCATAATTGCAAACAAAGACATGGATGGATAGAACATAGCAATATCTCAAAATCATCCTTACTGAGCATCATCAAAAGAAGCATGGATCACTCTGTAGCAACATGAATACATGGCATAAAAATAACAACAGAGCAAAGACTTAGTGAAATTCTAAGTCTCTGAAATCAGCAACATCACGAGAGCTACTTTACATGCTTGTGCTAGTCACCACATTGATCACAAAAATACATGGAATACACCCCTGTAAAGATGGCATGGCATATAACTTACACATGTAGAGCTCATGCTCATAGGAGGCACACAATAATCATGGCAAAAATGACAAATGCTCATAAACTGATAATAAACAACACATAACATTATGAAGCACTCTTGCAACATTCATTTGGGCATCAATATGGACTCAAACAAGCATGGTTCAATGGAATGAAATGAACGGGACATCCAGACGAACAATTTGATATATTGCACGCACGAAATGGAGCTGCGTATGCGGAGTTATGATGCGATGAACATGGCCTGAAAAAGTTACAGATCTGGGACTTAGTGGAATTTTACCTCCGCGAAAGTCAACACGGGATGAGGCGGAGCGGGATGAGGAGATCCGGGACGAGGGAGGCTGTTTGGTTCATCTCCCGGTGGATCTCATCCACCCGGAGCAGATCCGGCACCGGCGAGAGTTCCGGCGACTCTGGCGAGGGCGCAGACTCCAAGGCGGCAGCTGAAGACTTCGGCGATGAGCGGGGAGGTCCCGTGGACGGCGGCATCCGTCGGATCCGAACGACGGCGGGCCGGTTCTAGCCGGAGACGAGGAAGAGTCGGCGGGGTGACGAGCTTGGAGTTCCATGGCGGCGGCTCGGTGGGAACTCCGGCGAGAGCTTGCCGGCGGGAGGCATGACGCGGAGCGGCGGCTGAGCTGCAGGATCTAGGCGCGGCGGGGCGAAGAGGAGGCGCGCGGTGGAGAAGCGGCGAGAAGGCGGCGCGCTGGTGCAGTGGTGCGGCAGCCGGACGGCAAGGCTTGTGAGGCGGCGGTGGTCGGCCGCGAGCATGGCGGCCGAAGCAGGCGAGGCGGTGGTGGTGCACGCGCGGGGCGGGCGGCGGCGATGCGCGCGGGCGGCTCGGGCCCGTTGCGGCCCGGGGCAGGCCTCCCGCAGGCCTGGCGGGCCGCGGCAGCGCTGGGGCGGCGGAGGCTGAGGTGGCGCGACGCGGTTGGACGGGGCGACGACTGGACGCGTCTGGTCCGGGACGGACATGTCCGGTGGCGCGAGGAGGAAGACGCTAGGGTTTGTACTGCGCGAAAAATCGGGGAAGATCACATATATATAGGTAGAGGGAGCTAGGAGAGTCCAAATGACGTGCAGTTTTTGGCCACGCGATCGTGATTGAACGACCGAGAGGATGGAGGGGGTTTGGATGGGTTTTGGGCCACTTTGGAGGGGTGTTGGGCTGCGACACACACGAGGCCTTTACAGTTCCCCGGTTAACCGTTGGAGTATCAAACGGACTCCAAATGGCACGAAACTTGACAGCCGGTCTACCGGTGGTGTACCAAGGCCGCTTGGCAATTCTTGGTCCATTGCAAGAATGTTTAACACCTGCACACGAAAAGAGGCAAAAGGGGGCGTCGGATGACATAGGAGTGCCGGAATGCAAAACGAACAACGGAGAAAATGCTCGGATGCATGAGACAAACATGTATGCGAATGCGATGCACATGATGACATGATATGAAATGCATGACACGCAAACAAATGACAAGGCAACAATAGTGAATAACTAGAATACACCTAGCGCAACGGTCTCGGGGCGTTACACCAGGGGAATCGGCCAGGCAATTCTGGACACGGCTCCTAACTAAGAAAAACCAAATTGTCGACTGTCCGGACACATAGGCCCTAGCGGCATTCAAGCATAACATCTGTGACGAATGGCTTGGCCGCCACCTCGGCCAGGAGAAGCCGAAGTCTATGGAAGCCCTCACGACACTCATGACACGCTTTTGCGCGGGCGAGGATAGCTGGCTGGCTCGCAGCAACAACACATCAAGGAATCCGGGCACTTTGGATACCAAAGATGCCAATGGCAGACCACGTCGTAACAGACCAAAGCGCCGCAACAACGGCGATAACACCGATGATACGGCAGTCAATGCTGGATTCAGAGGCTCTAGATCAGGTCAGCGGAAAAAGCCATTCAAAAGAAGTACTCCGGCTCCATCAAGTTTGGATCACATACTGGATCGCTCGTGTCAAATCCACGGCACCCCCGACAAGCCAGCCAATCACACCAACAGAGAATGTTGGGTGTTCAAGCAGGCCGGCAAGTTAAATGCTGAAAACAAGGACAAGGGGCTGCATAGTGATGACGAGGAGGAGCCCCGGCCGCCGAACACAGGAGGACAGAAGGGGTTCCCCCCACAAGTGAAGACGGTGAACATGATATACACAACCCACATTCCCAAGAGGGAACAGAAGCGTGCACTAAGGGACGTCTATGTGATGGAGCCCGTCGCCCCAAAGTCCCACCCATGGTCCGCTTGTCCGGTCACCTTTGATCGCAGGGACCACCCCACTAGTATCCGTCAAGGCGGATCCACCACACTGGTCTTAGACCCCATCATCGACGGATTTCACCTCACTCGAGTCCTTATGGACGGCGGCAGCAGCCTGAACCTGCTTTATCAGGATACAGTGCAAAAAAATGGGTATAGATCCCTCGAGGATCGAACCCACCAAAACCACCTTTAAGGGCGTCATCCCAGGTTTAGAGGCCTATTGCACGGGCTCAATCACACTGGAAGTGGTCTTCGGATCTCCAGACAACTTCCGAAGCGAGGAGTTAATCTTCGATATCGTCCCGTTTCGCAATGGCTATCATGCACTGCTCGGGCGAACCGCATTTGCAAAATTCAATGCGGTACCGCATTACGCATACCTCAAGCTCAAGATGCCAGGACCTAGGGGGTCATAACAGTGAATGGAAACACAAAACGCTCGCTCCGCATGGAAGAGCACACCGCGGCCCTCGCAGC
Organism: Triticum monococcum; assembly: GCA_034509565.1. NCBI lineage: Eukaryota > Viridiplantae > Streptophyta > Magnoliopsida > Poales > Poaceae > Triticum > Triticum monococcum. Next base: position 688,379,020 of record CM067843.1, read on the forward strand.
AGAAGCACAAAGCAGCCTTTTAAGGCAAACCACTAATTCGGCGATACAGCCCCCCGGACACCTTTAAGCGAGTCCGGAGTAAACTGCAACAGGATCGCCTAGCACGTTCAGGGCTCGCCTAGCAATTCGGCCCCCACCCCAGTCCTAGTCAAGCGACGAAATCCGTGTCGCGCGTACATAATTACGCACTGAAAATACCATGGACATAGGCGGGGCGCGATCAGGGCACGTCCTGCAATGCGGCTTAACCGCCCTAGGGGCTGTATAACTTTATCATTTTTCTCTTTAAGGACCTAACTCTCTAGAAGCCCTTTCCGGCAGTACGATTGCTGGACACATTACGGGAGGAAACAACCAAGGAGGCAAGAAGCTCAGATGTACATGGGAACCCTCAGGTGGCCTCTAATAATAATTGATACGCCCGCTTTCTACTATCTATACGCCGCTTGCCCTTGGATAGGACATGTCAAATATTCCTACTTTTTGCTTATTGCACTATTTGTACCAATACGCTTCGACGTATTATTTAAATAACAATGCATAGCATTAGTCTATTATTGCATTATTCATCCTTTTTTCTTATATGTTCTTTTACGACAATCTGTACCCATACATTTGGGTACGGTCAGTACACCAGGGGCTTTCGTTTTACCCCATAATACGGCGCGAGAAGTCTGAACACTTTCGACAGTGCGGCACCCCAAACTTATAGCATTATATGCATCAGATCCGAATCATGTCTTGGGTCAATAGTTGGGTTTGTCCGGCTCCCATGCTTTGGTAGCTTATGTTCCGCTATATCGGCTAAGGTAGCGGTGGGAGAACTACTGCGATTGTGTCCCGGTTCTTCCAGACGAGCACCTCAGTAGAGAAAGCCGAAAACTAACTGTCATGATAAGGCGAGAGACTGGTCGCTATTCGAGAGGTCTCAAGTCCTTAAAGACTTTTTCCGATTCGGGCGAGGAGTCGGCCTTGTCCAGCTTAGGCGTGTATAGCGCCCCAAATTCGGCCTTCCGAATACTAGGGGCTTCGCCAAAATTTAAAATTGTAGACTTCCATGGCTAAGTGAGAGTGATAAAGCCTTATAGTCTGATTGTCTGGTTCGTTGCACTGAACACCTCCCTTGAAGGACCCAAAATTGGGGTAAAGAGTGCTCAAGTTTATCCCGAACACCCCAGTACTAGTTACATGGGGGCAAAAGTCGACGACTGGCCAACTCTTAGATTTTATAAACGGCCGCACAGAAGGTAATATTTTAAATTAAAAAAGTGTCGCATGGCGCAAATGAACTCGTTTCATATTACAGGATCACATGAGCATGTTCATTCAAAAATTACATCCCTGGCACATTCATCCGCCACAAGGCGGGAACCCTTCAGGACACTCTCATAATACATTTCGGGGCAGCGATGCTCCTTGCCCTCCGGCGGCCCCTCCTTCACCAGCTTCACGGCGTCCAGCTTCGCCCAATGCACCTTCGCCCGGGCAAAAGCCCTGCGCGCACCCTCGATGCAGACGGACCGCTTTATAACTTCAAGCCGTGGGCAGGCATCCACAAGCCGCCTCACCAGACCGAAGTAGCTACCGAGCAGGGGCTCACCAGGCCACATCCGGACTATAAGGCCCCTCATGGCCTGTTCGGCCGCCTTGTGAAGCTCGACCAATTGCTTCAGCTGGTCGCTCAAGGGCATTGGGTGTTTGGTCCCAGTATACTGAGACTAGAACAACTTTTCTGTCGAGCTCCCCTCCTGAGCTCGGTAAAACTCCGTGGCATCCAGTACACTACGGGGAAGATCTGTGAACACACCTGGAGAGCTTCGAACTCGGGTAAGTAAAAGGAAAGTTTCCTCCACATGCTTGCTTTGCCTAATGAATGCCTTACCCGCTGCTATCTTCTTCACCGCATCAATCTCCTGGAGGGCCTTGTGGGCTTCAGCCTTGGCGCTCCAGGCGCTTTCAAGCGCCTGCGCGAGCTCGGACTCTCGCGTCTTAGAGTCAAGCTCCAAGGACTCGTGTTTTTAGGCGAGAGCCTCGAGCTCTTGCTGCACCTCACCTACTCAGGCTTCTTGCTTCTCCCGCTCAATGCACTCCTTGGTCGCTTTGTCTTCGGCCTCGGACAGCGCCTTCTTCAGGGCCGCCGCTTCGGTTGTGACCCCCGGCAAATTCATGATGATCCTATTAGCTTACACCCGAACTTTTTTTATATAGACAAGGTATTGCTTACCTTTGATCTCCTCGAGCTGCCTCTTGGTAAGGTCGAGCTCGTCCTCGGACCGCTCCAGGTCCTGCTTCAGTGCAGAGACCTCCGCAGTACGTGCGGCAACGACCAGCGGTGAAGCCTACACATACACATAAACATATTCTGATTAGACTCCTGAGTTATCATTTGTTCCTCTATTCGGCCTTTCTTCATGAATGCCGAACAGAGCATCAAGGGTTATTGTCCATGTGGTAATATTCTCTTATATTTTGATTGCTTACCTCAAAGCCTGTTAGGAGGCTGGCGCAAGCTTCGGACAGTCCATTTTTGGTGGAATGAACTTTCTCGATCACCGCACTCATGATAGTGCGGTGCTCTTCGTTGATGGAAGCGCCGGAAGCGCTTCCAGCAAGTTGTCTGGTGCCCCTGGATGGACAAAGGACACCGGCACGGGCGGCTTGCCCCCCTTAACGGGGCATCACCTGCCGAAGTCCGGAACCACCGAAAGTTCTGGGACAGTATTCGGCTGGGGGACGAACTTGGAGCCCGTGGGAATTTTGCTTCCTTTGCGCCCAGGGTCCGGAAGGTCGCCTCGAGGCGCCCCCAGGACTACCTCCCCTTGGCCCGGTGCCTGTTGAGACAACACCTCGATGTTGTCCATAGGGCAAGGGGTGGAGGCGGTCGGAAGTGAATCGGTGTTCATATCCGACGAGTCCAAAGAACCGTCCGACGAAGATACGTCGATACGGGCTCGGGATGGGCTGCATAATCATATTCGACATAAGAAGAAGCAGTGCAATAAAACATACCATGAATTACTATGGTATCCTGATACTTACGACTTCGCCAGGGGCTTGTCCCTGGGGAACCACTCGTCGTCGCTGTGGGCAGCCGTCGTGGAGCAGTCCGGATGGAGGGTCCTTCCCTTCTTGGACCCTTCGGCCTCCCCGGTTGGGTCGGCCTTCCTTTTCTTGTCTCCCCCGGCTGGGGGGGAGAACTTTCCTCCTCCTCCTCCTCGTTTTCGTGGGAGGAGTGCGCGTCGGAGTCATCGAACGATGAGTCCGATACAACCTTGTGCCGGAGACCCTTTCGGATCCCCGTGGCCTTCTTCTTGGTCTTCTTCACCGGCACCTCATAAGGTGTCGGAGCCAGCATCTCCGTCAGGAGAGCATCTGCAAGATCTTCAGGCAGGGGGACTAGGCAATCAAGCTGCTCCGCTGTCTTTATCCGGTCGTGTTAATGACATGGAAGCTTAGATCTCGCACATGATTTAAACCGGGGCAACTAAATACCCTGTGAAATATAAAAACTTACCGGATTGGCACGGCGCTTTGCGCTGAGTTCGCGGTCCTCGGTGAGGGAAGGAGGTACCTCGGCACCCCTGAACAGCACCCTCCAGACGTCCTCGTGCGTCGTGTCATAGAGCTCTTGCAGCGTTTGGTGCTTGGCCGGTTCGAACTCCCAGAAATTGAATGCTCGTCGTTGGCACAGGAGGATCCGGCGGAAGAGCATGACCCGGACCACGTTGGCGAGCTTGATTTTCTTGCTCATCATGTTCCTGATGCAAGTCTGGAGTCCGGTCAGCTCTACCGAAGAACCCCAGGACAAGCCCTTCTCTTTCCAGGAGGTGAGCCACGTGGGGATTCTGGATCGAAATTTGGGGGCCGCCACCCAGTTGGTGTCGCGCGGCTCGGTGATGTAGAACCACCCCGATTGCCACCCCTTTATGGTATCCACATAGGTGCCCTCGAGCGAAGTGACGTTAGGCATTTTGCCCACCATGGCGCCTCCACACTCTGCTTGCTGGCCGACCACCACCTTCAGTTTAACCTTGAAGGTTTTCAGCCATAGGCCGAAGTGGGGCCTGATGCAGAGGAAGGCCTCGCACACGACGATAAACGCCGAGATGTTGAGGATGAAGTTGGGGGCCATATCATGAAAATCCAATCCATAGTAGAACATGAGCCCACGGACAAACGGGTGGAGAGGAAATCCCAGTCCGCAGATGAAATGGGTAAGAAAAACTACCCTCTCATGGGGTTCGGACGTAGGGATGATCTGCCCTGCATCTGGCAGCCGGTGCGCGATATCCGCAGCCAGATATCCGGCTGCCCATAACTTTGTGATGTGCTCCTCCGTGATGGAGGAGACCATCCACTTGCCTCCTGCTCCGGACATGCTTGGAGTGGTTTGAGAAGGAGAACGCGAACTTGGGCGCTGGAGCTTGAGTGCGTGAGAATGGATAAGCAAGGAGGTAGAAGGCATGGGTAAAAGGGGGTGAATCCTTGTCCCTTTATAAGGGCGGAAGAGGCGATGTGCCTCCCCACTTGCCTGGTCAAATTGCTTATTCCCCAGGCACCGTAATTGATGGCGCGGTTCGGTTACCCACGTCCGTATTGATGAGAATCCCGTAATAAGGGGGACATGATCTTTGCTTTGACAAGACGTGTCAAGAAAACCGCCCCGCGATATATGCGGTGCTGGTTGAGAAAAACGGTTCGAATAATTACCGGGCCATCACATGATGTCATGCTGTCAAACATGTCAGCGAATTGGATTTGTGGAAATATTATTCTCTCTACGGTGGTATGTGGAACTTGCTTTGCAGAGCTGGACACTATCCTTGTGTTCAAAATCTTCTATGGAGTATTCGGAGGAGGAACCCGCCTTGCAATGCCGAAGACAAAACTGCGCGTCGGACTCATCGTCATTGAAGCCTGGTTCAGGGGCTACTAAGGGAGTCCTGGGTTAGGGGGTATCCAGACAGCCGGACTGTTGGACTATGAAGATACTAGATTGAAGACTTCGTCTCGTGTCCGGATGGGACTTTCCTTGGCGTGGAAGGCAAGCTTGGGAAAACGGATATGTAGATCTCCTCCCTTGTAACCGACTCTGTGTAACCCTAGCCCCCTCTGTTTTCTATATAAACTGGAGGGTTTAGTCCATAGGACAACATACAATCATACCATAGGCTAGCTTCTAGGGTTTAGCCTCTATGATCTCGTGGTAGATCAACTCTTGTAATACTCATATCATCAAGAACAATCAAGCAGGACGTAGGGTATTACCTCCTTCAAGACGGCCCGGACCTGGGTAAACATCGTGTCCCTTGCCTCCTGTTACCATCCGCCTTAGACGCACAGTTCGGGACCCCCTACCCGAGATCCGCCGGTTTTGACACCAACACTATGCAAGCACGAAAGTCAATAATTATGCAATGAAATTATATCCTACTTGTGGTGCATTATTCGGTGTTAATTATGCTTAATGCATGCTTATGAGATTATTCATTTCTTGGTTGGTCGCTTCTCAATCTTTTGCTAGCCTTCATTTTGCACTAAGTATGATCACTACTTGTGCATCCAAAATCCTTTAAACCGGTTTTGCCACATGAGTCCACTATACCTACCTATGTGCGATATTCTTTTGTCGTTCGAAGTAAATTTGTATGTGCCATCTCTAATATTCAAAACAAATTTCTCTTTTGTGTGGTCGTACCGCTCGCGAGGTGGTGAGGGGTGGCTAATATTTTCCATGCTAGATGTGTTATTCTCATGATGAGTGTTTATTCACTTGTCATTGCACGAGAGTAAGGCAAAGGTATTAGGGATGCCCAGTCCCGAAATGAAAAATGAATTTACTTTATGTTGTCAAATAATAAATTCCTTGGAAAGTGTTGGTACGGAAGGCACCCGTGGATACGGATAGCCATGGAATGTGAAAGTATGGTGGAAAAAGGAATCAACTTTGATTTTTGTTTGGGAACCGCCTATGATATATCTAGCATGGAAAGTGTTGGGAACTCTAAGTAGTTTTTGTTGGTGGGAAAAGTATGCCTCTCAAAATGTTTTTATCTCTCGATTTTCTCTTTGAGCTCTGGCACCTCTACAAATCCCTACTTCCCTCTACGAAGGACCTTTCTTTTACTTTATGCAATTTTTATTTTGAATTTGAGTCTCCGTCTTCTCTTATAAAGCACCAACTAGGAGGCACTATGATCGTACTTGAGTATTGGGTGTAGTTAATATGCGAGTGTGTTTCATGAATGGATCAATGATTGAGCATGATGGGCTAGGGATAGCTTATTTTAGCGTTGATATTTTGAAAGACATGATTGCTTGTTGATATGCTTGAGTATTTAAGTTATCATGTCAAAACTAGACTATTGCTTTGAACAATATAAAAGTTCAAATGTCCATGCTATAAAGAAAAGAATATGATATGACATGTTAGGCATCATTCCACATCAAAATATCTGTTTTTATCATTTACCTACTCGAGGATGAGTAGGAGTTAAGCTTGGGGATGCAGATACATCTCCAACGTATCTATAATTTTTGATTGTTCCATGTTGTTATATTATCAATCTTGGATGTTTTATAATCATTTTATATAATTTTTTGGTACTAACCTATTGACATAGTGCCAAGTGTCAGTTGCTGTTTTCTACATGTTTTTACATCACAGGAAATCAATACCAAACGGAGTCCAAATGCAACGAAACTTCATGGAGATTTTTTATGGACCAGAAGACACCCAATGGGCCAAGGAAGCGCCTGGGGGTGCTCCGAGGGGAGCACAACCCGCCAGGGCATGCGAGGAAGCCCAGGCATGCCCCGGTGGGTTGTGCCCACCTCGAGTGCCCCCGGGCTGCCTCTTTGCTCTATAAATACCCCAGTATTCCATAAACCCTAGGGGGGTCGGCGAAAATCAATTCCAGCTGCCGCGGAGTCCAGAACCACTAGATCCAATCTAGATACTAATAACCCACAAGTATAGGGGATCATTTGTAGCCTTTTTTGGTAAATAAGAGTGTCGAACCCAACGAGGAGCTAAAGGTAGAACAAATATTCCCTCAAGTTCTATCGACCACCGGTACAACTCTACGCACGCTTGACGTTCGCTTTACCGGAAACAATTATGAAACTAGAAGTACTTTGTAGGTGTCATAGGATAGGTATGCAAGATAATAAAGAGCACATAAATAAAATCTAGGGGCTGTTTAAATAAAAACACAATAAGTTAGTTTCAGTAGAGAGCTTTTGTCAATAAGAAAGTTATTTGTCCCTAGGTAATCGATAACAAGTACCGGTAATCATTCTTGTAATTTTATATGAGGGAGAGGCATGAGCTAACATACTTTCTCTACTTGGATCATATGCACTTATGATTGTAAATCTAGCAAGTATCCGCAACTACTGAAGATCATTAAGGTCATGAAACCCAACCATAGCATTAAGTATCAAGTCCTCTTTATTCCCATACGTCATACCCCACCTACTCGGGTTTAAGTTTCTGTCACTCTCGCAACCCACCATAAGCCAACCATGAACATATTGCAACATCCCACAGCGGGGCCCCCTCACGTTTGCGCGAGAACCGAGGGCACCATAGGACAGCACCATAAATAAAATATATAATCATACCAACCAAGATCACGATTAACCCACAGGACAAAACGGATCTACTCAAACATCATAGGATAACCATAGATCATTGGGAAATAATATATGGAGGTGAGCACCATGTTTAAGTAGAGATTACAGAAGGGAGAAGAGGTGTTACACCACTCCATAGAGGGGGAGAGAGTTGGTGTTGACAGTAGCAAGATTGTTGATGTAGATCGTCGTCCCGATCATTGCCTCGGTGGCACTCCAGCGCCACCTGAAGCGAGCGGGAGAGAGCCCCCTCCTTCTTCTTCTTCCTTGGCCTCCTCCCTAGGTGGGAGAAGGGTTCCCACTCTTGTCCTTGGTCTCCATGGCGGCGGAGGAGCGGGAGCCCCTCCGAGATTGGATCACCCTCTCTTCTATTCTGTTTCGCGTTCCCCAGATTTGGCTGAAAACCATTTCTTATATTCCCGGAGATCCGTAACTCCGACTGCGCTGAGATTTTAACATGATTTTTTTTCTGGATATAAGATTCCTTGCGCCCTAAGTAGAGGTCCAACTGACATACGAGGTGGGCACAACCCACCACCGCGCGCCAGGGGCCTCCGGCACGCCCTGGTGTCTTGTGGTGTGTGTGGGCCTCCATTTGCGGTGATTCCAATTCCCAAAATCACATATATTCCAAAATAATTCTTCGTGAAATTTTATTGCATTTGGACTTCGTTTGATATGGATACTATGCGATACAAAAAACATGCAGAAAATAGGAAGTAGCACTGGGCACTCGATCAATAGGTTAGTCCAATAAATCATATAAAAATGTGCCAAAAATATGTGAAAGTTGTATAATATTGGCATGAAACAATCAAAAATTATAGATACGATGGAGACGTATCAGCATCCCCAAGCTTAATTCCTGCTCGTCCTCGAGCGGGTAAATGATAAAAAAGACAATTTTTGTTGTGGAATGCTACCTAGCATAAACTTGATCATATATCAAATCATGGCATGAATATTAAGACATAAGTGATTCAAGGCAATAGTCTATAATTTGACATAAAGGCATCAATACTCAGGCATCCCAACAAACAATCATGTCTTTCAAAATATGAATGCTAAAGAAAGTTTTCCCTACAAAGTCATATAGTCTTGTCATGCTCTGTCTTCTTAACACAAAGTATTTATCATGCACAACCCCGATGACAAGCCGAGCAATTGGTTCATACTTTTTAACGCGCTTCAGCTTTTTCAACCCTCACGCAATACATGAGTGCAAACCATGGATATAGCACTATAGGTGGAATAGAGTATGATGATAGGGGTAAATATAAAGAAGACAAAAAAGTAAGAAAGTCTCACATCGACGCGACTAACCAACGGGCTATGGAGATGCCCATCAATTGATATCAACGTGAGGAGTAGGGATTGCCATGCAACGAATGCATTAAGAGCTATAAGTGTATGAAAGCTCAATATGAAAACTAAGTGGGTGTGCATCTAATCCTATAACGAAAAATCCTCACTATAGTATATGAAAATGACAACATATGAGACTCTCCATATGAAAAACATGGTGCTACTTTGAAGCACAAGTGTGGTAAAGAATACTAACAATGCCCCTTCTCTCTTTGTTTATGTTTTTTTCTTTTCTTTTCTTTCTTTTCTTTTCTTTCTTTTTATATTTTTTTCTCTTATTGTCCGGAGTCTCATCCCGACTTGTGGGGGAATCATAGTCTTCATCATCCTTTCCTCACTGGGGCACTGCTCTAAAAATGAATAATGATGATCATCACACTTCTATTTACTTATAACTCAAAAGAAATAAAAACTACAACTCGATACCTATGACATAATATGACTCTATATGAATGCCTTTGGCATGTACCAGGATGTGCAATGATCTAGCGTAACATGTATGAAAATGATGAACGGTGGTTGTGCCACAACTACTATGTCAGCTATATGATCATGCAAAGCAACATGACAATGAATTCTCAAGTCATCAAAACGGAAGTGGTGGAAGTTGCATGGCAATATATCTCGGAATGGCCATGGAAAAGCCATAATAGGTAGGTATGGTGGTTGTTTTGAGGAAGATATAATAAGGCTTATGTGTGATAGAGCGTATCATGCTGGAATTTTGTCTATTTTGGGCCTAGCCCAATAGCAGTTTCAGAAATTCCTAATAAATCTTAGAGGCCCAGGCAGCCCATTTGTGCAAGGCAAAAGGTGGAACTAAAGTTTAGTCCCACATTGCTAGTTTAGAGAGAGTTGGACCTCTTTATAAGGGAGGCTCTTTCTCCACATGTATGAGGATGAGAACAAGAGGGACATCCATGCGCGCTCCTCCTCCGCCGCCCGCCTCGCCACGCCTCGTCACGATGCGCCGCGGGTTGCGGGAATGAGCCGAGCCGATGTCTAAATTTTTGCCACGCGCGATGGGTATACGAAAGGTCACGCGGAAGCTGAAATGTTTTTGTTGTAGTGGAGATTGAATACGAACGGCGCACCTCTTCGCCTGCCGCCTGTTTGTTTCGTCTCCCTCGTTCCCTTCAGCTCCCGGCGCAGCCTCTCGCCTCCTTCTCTTGCGCCTATAAAAGCGAGGTCGCTCCTCTCAGAGAGACGCACCAAAACTTCCTCTTGCCACAGTTCCTGAGCACTGCACTACTGCTACGTTCTTCCCCATCCCGGCTTGCGGCGTGCACCGCAGGTCGGGACAGTAGGCCTCCGAAACCGCACCTTTTGAGTCCTGTACGGGAGAAGGGTGATAATGTTTTTGGGGAGCGCTTCGCGTGACTACTGACTTGTTCATCACGGATGCCCCGGACTCCGACGACTACTTCCCCGACGTCGACAACCTCCTCGACGACATGGCTGGCGAGGACAGCGACCCCAAGTCCAGCGCTTCTGCTGCTGCTGTCCTGTACGTGTTCTTCCTCTTTCTATTAGAGGCCCTGCTACAGTTTCTTGTTCTAGTGTTTTCCCTAGATATGTTAGACTCTGTTTCATATATGCAACTTGCTATACTGTCTGGTCCAGATGTGTTTAGTTACAGTTCATATATGAAGTTGTTGTTTACCTTCTCTTTTGTCAAATTGCGTGACTTGTTTTATCACTGCTATACTAGTCATGCTTTATCTAGTATTTCTGTTAATAAAATCATTCGATAAATTGCTCATTTTTTCAACATATCATATCACGGGGTTTGGATGCACCTGCGAAGTTTGCACCACGTCTCGATGTGAGAAAGGGCAATGCACGGTATCGTAGAGGCTAGCAAATTGCGGAAAGGTAAGAGTGCGTATAATTCATGGACTCACATTAGTCATAAAGAACTCATATACTTATTGCAAAAGTTTATTAGCCCTCGAAGCAAAGTACTACTATGCATGCCCCTAGGGGGATAGATTGGTAGGAAAAGACCATCGTTCGCCCCCGACCGCCACTCATAAGGAAGACAGTCAATAATAAATCATGCTCCAACATCATAGCATAACGAGAGACTATACGCGCATGCTTCGGGAATCACAAACCTTAGCATCAATATTCTTACTAACCACAACTGTTTACTAGTACCTCCCACATATTCCATCTCTATATCGCAAAACTATTGCAAGGAATCAAACATATCATATTCAGTGATCCATAAGTTTTATGTAGGATCTTATAACTAACCATGCAATTGACCAATTCATGTTGACTCTCTAAATAGATATAAGTGAGACATGAGAGCTTAATTCTTTCTACAAAAGACCATGCTCTAACAAGTATAAGTGAAGCAAAAGAGCATTCTTCAAACAACGGTTTTCTATGTGAAGAGAAACAGGCAATCCAAACTTCAAATGATATAAGTGAAGCACATGAAGCATTCTATAAAGCCACACTCCAAAGATATAAGTGAAGTGCAATGAGCTTTCTATAAATCAACCATGGACTATCTCATACTAGCATGGTGCATAAAATAAAAATGAAAACTAAATGCAAAAGACGCTCCAAGATTTGCACATATCGCATTAACGAAATGAATCCGAAAACATACTGATACTTGTTGAAGAAAGATGGGATGCCTTCCGGGGCATCCCCAAGCTTAGACGCTTGAGTCTCCTTGAATATTTAGTTGGGGTGCCTTGGGCATCCCCAAGCTTGAGCTCTTGCCTCTCTTCCTTCTCCTCACATCGAGACTTCCTCGATCTTCGAACACTTCATCCACACAAAACTTAACCGAGCTTTTAGTAGCGGGGTTAGTGAATATGGCAATAAAATCCCATTATGTACTGTTGTAACATTATTGTATAATCATAAACAAACATTACCCAGTGTATGTTATCACAATTCTATGGCCCAAGTCAAGGAGGCTTCAAAAAAAATTCAAACATACGCAAATAATAAAGCTATAACAGCAATTTGTGAAAACAGGATAGTCTTTAAAGATTTGAACATCTACCATACTTATGGTACTCCAAAAATTCTGAAAAATAAAAATTTTGTATAGAAAGACAATGCAAAAGGTTTCAGAACCGTTTGACGTTCCAGTAAAAAAATGTAAAATCGAGCACTACAGCCAAAGTTTCTGTTTTGCACCGCAGAAACCAACAAGCAATCTAATCATCCTAAAGGCAAATCTTGGCACATTATTTTTATAATACAATGGATTTGTACTGTTGGGATATGCCCTAGAGGCAATCATGTATGCTGATATTTCCTATGTGTTTATGAATAAAGATAGTCATTGGACATTATCAATGATGTGTATCAGCAAGTGCGTGACTTGTTTGTGGGACTATGCATTTTATGATGACTGTCCTAAAAGGTCCCTAGTCGAAAGGGTTGTGTGGACGCACAACCGACTAGACTATCATATGACACAGTCGATGGCTTGGTCTCACTAGCCATGGAGCATTGGATTCTAACCTGATAATATGGACTCAGAAGGATCTGGTCAGATTCGACGTAGTCGGATCCGAGTTGAGATAAGGTCCGAGTCGGATAGACCCAACTATGAGACGCAACGATATGTCATATGTGAGTCTCTAGTACAGCATACGTTCTATGTCCTAAGACCTGAGCTGGCGCATGTACTCGGGATGGTGACAAACTTGCTTTGGGCCAACCAAAACGCTACTCCGTGACTGGGTATACCGATGTCTACTACACAACCTTCTTCTTGTAGACGTTGTTGGGCCTCCAAGTGCAGAGGTTTGTAGGATAGTAGCAAATTTCCCTCAAGTGGATGACCTAAGGTTTATCAATCCGTAGGAGGCGTAGGATGAAGATGGTCTCTCTCAAGCAACCCTAGAACTAAATGACAAAGAGTCTCTTGTGTCCCCAACACACCCAATACAATGGTAAATTGTATAGGTGCACTAGTTCGGTGAAGAGATGGTGATACAAGTGGTATATGGATAGTAGATATAGGTTTTTGTAATCTGAAAATATAAAAACAGCAAGGTAACTAATGATAAAAGTGAGCGTAAACGGTATTGCAATGCTAGGAAACAAGGCCTAGGGTTCATACTTTCACTAGTGCAAGTTCCCTCAACAATAATTGTCGTGGAATTGTCACGGCAGATGTCCTTAGTGTCAGGACTTAGTCGCGAGGCCAACACATCTATGTGGTAGCTTAAGAGGGGTTGAGCGGGACGAGAGGCACGATGTTTTACCCAGGTTCGGCCCCTCGCGGTGGAGGTAAAAGCCTACATCCTGCTTCATTAATATTGATGATGATGATCACAGTTACAAGAGTGCTCTATCTCGAGAGCTATTGTCTAAACCTAACTTGTCCAACTTGTGGAACTTGTCCATCTTCTCCCTTTTGGGGAGCCCTGCCCCTCCTTATATATGTTGAAGGGGTGGGTTACATCTGGAGTCCTATTAGGATTAGGACTAGTCTATCTTCTAATACAAGCCGGATACAAGTCCGGGTCTTGACTCCTTGTAAGGAAAATATTATTCACGCATTTCCTCTTAAACCGGCCCACAATAAACCGGCCCACAATAAACCGGCCTTCCATAAACCGCCCGTTGGGCCACCGGGTCTTGTCGCTCCTCTGACCCGCCTGCCGGATTACCAATCAATCATAAACTGCCAGGTCCAAGCGGGTCGCTAGTGAATCGCCAAGCTCTAGCCGGGTCATACATCCGGTGGTTTATACCGCGGGGTATATCCCCGACATTAGCCCCTAGTTTAATTTGGATTTATCCATGTTAAACTATTCTGCAACATAAACACAAGAACAATTTTGGCGGGTTGTGCTCCGGTTTGAATATTCTTATAAACCGGCACTTGATCATCCTTAAAGTCCTTGTCATTTCTTCCTTCTGAAAAATCCGAGTCAATAGACCAGCTTCATAATCAATTTGCTTGCAGAAGATATTTTGTAAATAAAGAATCCATTTGAATCAGCCTTTAATCTGATTTGACAAAAATATCAGTCCTCAAATATTCAACTGATATCAGCCGGTTTGAAAATGTAGAACTTGCCGGTTTATCGTTGCCAAAATTGCCGGTTAATAAAAACTGATGATCCCGGGTCATGACCGCTTATAGACGCCGGGTTATGATCGTTGCCAATACCGGGTCACCCAATTAATCTTCCTGATTTGCCCAAAACTGAGAATTTGAAGATGTTCCTCCTTTATATGCATATTACTTGTAGCCCCCAAGTTTTAAGAGGAGAACATAATGATAGCTTAAGACTTGTTTCAATATAAATATTGCAGCCTTGAAGAAATCTAGATTGTTCATCTCAGTCACTAGTCACAATTGTATATTCCACATATGTAGCCCCCAAGTGCCGGGTTGTTATGCTTGCAGCAACCTGGGACTTGTAATTGCCTTATACTCATAACAACTTCAACCAATGTAGCCCCCAAGGGTCGGGTTATTATGCAATAATGAGCAGGGACTTTGTAAATATGATCATGCAAACTTGAGCAACGACGTGTAACCTCCAAGGGCCGGCTTAGTAAGATAATACTGAGCTGAGACTTTATATATATTTCATTGACAATAATATCATATGATGTAACCCCCATCATGGGGCTTGAACCCACGTCCACAAGGTTAAGAGCCTTGTGATGTATCAACTAAGCAGTGTATCCTTCAATATAATGGACTGAGGCTTGTGTACCTTGAATTTTTGACAGGAGCAATTGGTAGCCCCCAAGGGCCGGCTCATTTAGACTATGATGAGTTGGGTCTTCAATAAATTGAGCAAAAAATGACTTTGCATTAGCCCCCAAGTGTCATGGTGCATGCTTGCAGCGACATGAGACTTGCAGATATAATCTCGACTTGAATAATGTAGCCCCCAAGTGCCGGGTCATAAGCCTGCAGCGACTCGGGACTATTCCTTCAATTGTAGAATAAATCATATCCATTGATAATATAATAGCCATTGCGCTAAAGCAACTTTGAAAACCTTAATCATAATACTGGTTACTGATAACCATAATAAAATCCAGCCATGTTGGCTATTTGAAGATTTGAATAATATAATCCAATGATTCATGAGCGCATGATTCCAATGGCGCAATCCAAATATATACTGGCGACTTATAGTCCCAAGCCAGGCCGGTTTAATAAACATCGGAGAATTTATCATCATACTGGCAACTTATAGTCCAAAGCCAGGCCGGGTTAACAAACGCCGGTGATTTATAATTATACTTTATTCAACTTGTTTCTGCATGCAACAAGTTTAAAGTTTCCTGACGGTTTACCGCCGGACGGGTCATAATGCCCAACATATAACCCAGGTTTATAACCAAGGCTGCACTTAAGAATAATCAAATATGAAATATATCATACCTGTGACATTGAATCACATCGTTGGTTTACCAACTTTTTGTAATAAGGGTGATAACCCAAATCTTGAGTACTGATAACTCCTCCCATATTGTGCCGGTTTATGATAAAACCGTTCCGGGTTGTGATAAACACCGATTTATTTTATACTGGTGACTTGTTAGTCAAAACCAGACCAGGTTAAAGAACGCTGAATTAGAATTGATCATGCACTGACAACTTGTTAGTTGAAAGCAAAGTCGGGTCAAGGATGCCGGTTTATCAGAAGATGTTATAAATCTCATCAAAGGAGAAAAAAAACTTGGCAAATGAAAGCATATGAAAACTTGCAGTCGAGGCTTTTTACGAGCTGCCGGGCTCCAAATCGAGGCTTTTCATGGGCTGCCAGGCCACTGAATTAACCATTTCACAAAGCCTTTTAAGACGGACCTCAATCTTTAACCAATCACGTTTTAACTTTGACAAGTTCAGGGTCTATGAGATTGACTGTCAAACGTTCGCGGGTCGTACCAGGTTTACCTGGGCGGAGTGACTTACTTAAAGAAGGCAGGTTAATCCGGGGGTTTTAGGTGCGTACACCAGGCTTCCAAGCCAGGCTTGATAGCCTATTACAAGGGTGCAGACTCTTAGTTCGATGCGAAGCAAAGAGCCCCCAAGTAACTTCCCTGGTGGCCTTACGCCGATCAAGAGGTGTAGCTATGGTTCGAATACGACCAAGCCCCCAAGTGATATATTTCTGAGTTGTGCTCATCGAGTGCCTATGTTTGAGTTGTGTTGTGCAACAAACTCTCTTTGGCCCCTTATGATAATATTGGCTTGATAGCCGGATCAATATGTAATCAGAACTCCGCTTTATAAACATAAGCCCCCATGTGATCAATAATATGATAAACCAATAAGGCAGGATGCCCATGTTTGAACCACGCATCATGGCAGCAAGTTCTCTTTGGCAATCTTTAATTTTTTAAAAGAGATAACTTCTTCTTGAACCGGATGCAAAGAGCCCCCAAGTGACCATATATAGTAAGCCGTAAGGCAGGATACCCATGTTTGAACCGCGCATCATGGCAACAAGTTCTCTTTGGCAACTTTTAATCTTCTGAGAACTCGAATCTTGCGAGAGATTAATACTTTTTGAACCGGAACCTTAAACCGGATTTGAAAGCTTCAAAACTTTGTGGGAGACAGATTGTCCTTGAGCCGGATGTTTGAACCAGATTTGAGAGCTTAAAATCTTTGTAAGAGACTAATTTACCTTGAGCCGGATGTTTGAACCTGATTTGAGAGCTTCAAAGCTTTGCGGGAGAGAGATGTCTCTTGATACGGATATTAAACCAGAATCTTTATTTTGAACCGACAATTTTCTGACGGCCTTTAAACTGGAAATATTTACTGAGCCATGGCATCATAACCCCCGAGTCTCAAGGCGGCTTGAGGAGTTGGCTTGACATTCTTCATAATTAACCGTGATATAGACCGGTTTGAATCCTGCATGGGACAACTTGCAAACCGGAGTAATTGCTCTTTTAAAGAAAGCAATATATAATATAAAAAATATGCTGGATGGATTTCACCTGATACGTCATGCCAGTAGTTATCCACCGCGGAGTTGATGATTACCACGGTGAAGCTGAAATCAATCGCAGTTGAGCCGGCCGCGGGAGCAGACGGATGAGTCGGCTATGGCGTTGTAAGCCAGTACAGACAAGCGACTCAATCACAGGCGCGGTAAACCGCGTAGACTGGCGAGTCAACCGCGTCATGTTGATGTAGCGGGGCGGCGATCTACACATATACCCGTCGAGCAGTAGGGCATAGACGAGCGCTAATGCAAAAATAATGTCAGCGCATGCCCTTTTGCTGCACCTTTGTAATGAATAATGGTCCTGCGAACAAATACCACAAACCGGAGTAATTGTTTTTAAACAATTTAAGATGTGCTAATAAGATATAAAAAAGGATAGCACCTGGTATGTTTGTCAGATCAACATAGGTCAGAGAGGCACCGTCCACGGGCAGCTCAGGAGGCTGTGGTTAACCCATCTTCCAAAGCTAGCTAGTAGCGAGTCAGTCAACTTGATTGACCGATTTCAGGTAGCCACACCATTCCTCTTTTTGTAGGCAACACCATAGCCTGATTTTTTTTTTATTTACCCACTTTGACTTTTCTTTCAATCGGCTCGGAGGCACTAGACCGCCCCAGAGACGGAGATCGCAACGGCGGCTCGTAGCAGAGATGACGACAACTTTGAAAAATGAAGGCCTCAACAGAGGAGCGGCAGCGGAACCTGACAGCTCGACACACGATGGTGGTGGCCGATACGATGGTCCAGTTCGGAGCGAGGCACAGCAAGTCGATAACGACGCAGGGTCGCGGCAGAGGTATGCGGAGGCGAGCATGGTGTCGGATTTAAGATGATCCAGTACCTTGTTGTCAAACCCAAATTTTATCACGAGCTCTTCAATGACCATGTACTGATGCTTCTGTATGACTGTATTGCCATTGTTAATGAATTGTTGAACACACTATTCTCCCCCAAATACATCATCGTTTACTCTTTTCCTCGTGCGTGCTACTCCCTCCATTCCGAATTACTTGTTTTGGATTTGTCTAGATACGGACCCAAGAACTCTCAAACCTCCCTGCAGAACACGGCTCCACAACGTATTTGGTAGTGGATCCACTTTTTCTTATCTGTTAACGTATACCTTTCCTCTGCCTATGAGCTAGCTAAAGATCCATCGTTATCCTTTCCGGCAATGGAGGCGGAATCAATGATCATGTCAGGTTTCAGATTCAAAGAGAGATGTCAAGCAAGCGCCGAATCTGAGTACTCAACTTGCCTGACCCGCCTACCTCCATATCTAGACAAATCCAAAACAAGTAATTCGGAATGAAGGGAGTAGATCACTGCCTATTTTGAATTTTGACGGCAAAGATTGGGTGCCCTATTGAGACAGCAGCAGCGCGATAGCTGAACGGCCGATGACTTTGCATTGTGCGTTCAGAGGAAAACAACGCGAAGTGAGGCAGCTTGCAGGCGAAACTGCGCCGGCGACTCGACGGCCGGATCTTGGCGTGATGGCAAGAGCGCGGCTATGAATCAGACCCCTAGCAAGGTGAGCAACTGGGCGGTGCAGAGGCGGAGGCGAGGCGGCACCGGTGAGTTGGAGGCGCAAACGTTCGACCAAACGAGTCACAAGAGGAGTCCAAGCCCGGAGACAACTGCTTCCGAGTCATGGCCGGTTCAATGACTCCTCGCTCGGGTTCCCTTGTAGGTAGTAGTCCCCTTTTTTTCAATTTTGACTTTTCTTACATCTAGATCTTGTAAGCAGATCAAACGTGACTCTGGCCATCGAGAAATAATAGACCAGCATAGTCTTTTTACGTGACTCTCGCCGATTTTTGAACACAGTACAGACGCAAGCGCTCATAAAAACGCGCATACACTTACCCGCATAAACGCACATATGCACATCCTACCCTTATGAGCACCTTCGAGAGACTGAGCCGGCATATCATCTTGAGATTTTACGAAGTCGCCGTAGGCGCCTCGTAGTCGACGGGAACGTCTCCTTCCATTGAAAGCGTATCGCCGGAATTTCTGAAATAAATCCAGGATAAATGCGAGCACCAGGATTTAAACCCTGATGGGTTAGGGATACCACTGTCCATCTAACCATCTCAACCAGAGGTTGGTTCGCGACTCTGGCCGATTGATTTGTAGTCTTCGGTCGTCATGCTAGGGAATAGCAGCGGAACATCATCTGACCCGGCTACTGCCGTGCATGTGCCATAGCAGAAAAAATCCAGTTGCGCTCGACAGCGACGGCGAATCAAAAACAACAGGCAGGTCATCAGGCGTGGCCTGGCGACTTGGCCGCGGGGATTGAGATGGAAACCCTCAGAGACAGAGGCGGTGACAGCGACTCGACGACACAAGCCATGGGAGCCGACTCAGATTCGATGCGTCTTTTTCAGAAATCTGTCCGTCTCGGCGCTGATCTCAATTTGGTATATACTACTGCTGATAGCTTTTTATCTTGACCGATGAGCTAATATAGCTGATGTGAATCCTTCCACGCCGGTTTGAGCCAGAAAATTGCGAACGTCTCGAACCCTAAAAAAGATCCCTTCAAAAACTCAACACCATCGTGCGCGGGCCCCACGGTGGGCGCCAACTGTCGTGGAATTGTCACGGCAGATGTCTTTAGTGTCAGGACTTAATCGCGAGGCCAACACATCTATGTGGTAGCTTAAGAGGGGTTGAGCGGGACGAGAGGCACGATGTTTTACCCAGGTTCGGCCCCTCACGGTGGAGGTAAAAGCCTACATCCTGCTTCATTGATATTGATGATGATGATCACAGTTACAAAAGTGCTCTATCTCGAGAGCTATTGTCTAAACCTAACTTGTCCAACTTGTGGAACTTGTCCCTCTTCTCCCTTTTGGGGAGCCCTGCCCCTCCTTATATATGTTGAAGGGGCGGGTTACATCTGTAGTCCTATTAGGATTAGGACTAGTCTATCTTCTAATACAAGCCGGATACAAGTCCGGGTCTTGACTCCTTGTAAGGGAAATATTATTCACGCATTTCCTCTTAAACCGGCCCACAATAAACCGGCCTTCCATAAACCGCCCGTTGGGCCACCGGGTCTTGTCGCTCCTCTGACCCGCCTGCCGGATTACCAATCAATCATAAACCGCCAGGTCCAAGCGGGTCGCCAGTGAATCGCCAAGCTCTAGCCGGGTCATACATCCGGCGGTTTATACCGCGGGGTATATCCCCGACAATAATAACATAATTGGATCATATAACTATCCCTCAACATGCAACAAAGAGTCACTCCAAAGTCACTAATAGCGGAGAACAAACGAAGAGATTATGGTAGGGTACAAAACTGCCTCAAAGTTATTCTTTCCAATCAATCCGTTGGGCTAATCCTATAAGTGTCACAAACAGCCCTAGAGTTCATACTAGAATAACACCTTAAGACACAAATCAACCAAAACCCTAATGTCACCTAGATACTCCAATGTCACCTCAAGTATCCGTGGGTATGATTATATGATATGCATCACACATCTCAGATTCATCTATTCAAACCAACACAAAGTACTTCAAAGAGTGCCCCAAAGTCCTACCGGAGAGTCAAGACGAAAACGTGTGCCAACCCCTATGCATAGGTTTATGGGCGGAACCCGCAAGTTGATCACCAAAACATACATTAAGTGAATCACGTGATATCCCATTGTCACCATAGATACGCACGGCAAGACATACATCAAGTGTTCTCAAATCATTAAAGACTCAATCCGATAAGATTACTTCAAGGGAAAAACTCAATCCATTACAAGAGAGTGAAGGGGGGGAAACATCATAAGATCCAACTATAATAGCAAAGCTCGTGATACATCAAGATCGTACCACCTCAAGAACACGAGAGAGAGAGAGAGAGAGAGAGATCAAACACATAGCTACTGGTACATACCCTCAGCCTCGAGGGAGAACTACTCACTCCTCATCATGGAGAGCGCGGGGATGACGAAGATGGCCACCAGTGAGGGTTCCCCCCCTCCGGCATGGTGCCGGAACGGGTCTAGATTGGTTTTTGGTGGCTACGGAGGCTTCTGGCAGCGGAACTCCCAATCTATTGTGTTCGTCAATCGTTTTAGGGTATATGGGTATATATAGGAGGAAGTACGCCAGGGGCGTGCCCTAGGGGGCTGAGCGCGCCCCCTACCTCGTAGCTCCCTCGTTTCTTTCCTGACATGCACTCCAAGTCTATCAGGTTGCTTTCCTTCCAAAAATAACTTCTCCAGAAGGTTTCATTCCGTTTCGAGTCCGTTTGATATTCCTTTTCTTCGAAACACTGAAACAAGGGAAAAAATAGGAACTGGCACTGGGCTCTGGGTCAATAGGTTAGTCCCAAAAATAATATAAAAGTGGATAATAAAGTCCAATAATGTCCAAAACAGAAGATAATATAGCATGGAGCAATCAAAAATTATAGATACGTTGGAGACGTATCAACATCCCCAAGCTTAATTCCTGCCCATCCTCGAGTAGGTAAATGATAAAAACAGAATTTTTGATGCGGAGTGCTACTTGGCATAATTTCAATGTAATTCTTCTTAATTGTAGTATGAATATTCAGATCCGAAAGATTCAAGATAAAAGTTCATATTGACATAGAAATAATAATACTTCAAGCATACTAACTAAGCAACTATGTCCTCTCAAAATAACATGGCCAAAGAAAGTCCATCCCTACAAAATCATATAGTTTAGTCATGCTCCATTTTCGTCACACAAGAATGCTCTCATCGTGCACAACCCCGATGACAAGCCAAGCAATTGTTTCATACTTTAGTAATCTCAAACTTTATAAACCTTCACGCAATACATGAGCGCGAGCCATGGATATAGCACTATGGGTGGAATAGAATATGATGGTGGGGGTTATGTGGAGAAGACAAAAAGGTGAAAGTCTCACATCAACGAGGCTAATCAATGAGCTATGAAGATGCCCATCGATTGATGTTAATGCAAGGAGTAGGGATTGCCATGCAACGGATGCACTAGAGCTATAAATGTATGAAAGCTCAACAAAAAAACTAAGTGGGGGTGCATCCAACTTGCTTGCTCACGAAGACCTAGGGCACTTGAGGAGGCCCATTGTTGGAATATACAAGCCAAGTTCTATAATGAAAAATTCCCACTAGTACATGAAAGTGACAAAACAAGAGACTCTCTATCATGAGGATTATGGTTCTACTTTGAAGCACAAGTGTGGCAAAGGATAGTAGCATTGTCGCTTCTCTCTTTTTCTCTCATTTTTTTGGGCCTTCTCTTTTTTATGGCCTCTCTCTCTCTCTCTCTCTCTCTCTCTCTTGGGCCTTCTCCCTTTTTTAATGGCCTTTCTCTTTTTTTTATTCCTCACTTGGGGCAATGCTCTGGAAAATGATCATCATCACACTTCTATTTATTTACAACTCAATGATTACAACTCGATACTAGAACAAAGTGTGACTCTATATGAATGCCTCCGGCGGTGTATCGGGATATGCAATGAACCAAGAGTGACATGTATGAAATAATTATGAACGGTGGTTTTGCCACAAATACTATGTCAACTACATGATCATGCTAAGCAATATGACAATGATGAATGTGTCATGATAAACGGAATGGTGGAAAGTTGCATGGGAATATATCTCGGAATGGCTATGGAAATGCCATAATAGGTAGGAATGGTGGCTGTTTTGAGGAAGATATAAGGAGGTTTATGTGTGAAAGAGCGTATCATATCACGGGGTTTGGATGTACCAGCGAAGTTTGCACCAACTCTCAATGTGAGAAAAGGGCAATGCACGGTACCGAAGAGGCTAGCAATGATGGAAGGGTGAGAGTGCGTATAATCCATGGACTCAACATTAGTCATAAAGAACTCACATACTTATTGCAAAAATTTACAAGTCATCAAAAACCAAGCACTACGTGCATGCTCCTAGGAGGATAGATTGGTGGGAAAAGACCATCGCTCATCCCCGACCGCCACTCATAAGGAGGACAATCAAAGAACACCTCATGTTTCAAATTTGTTACATAACATTTACCATACGTGCGTGCTACAGGACTTGCAAACTTCAACACAAGTATTTCTCAAATTTACAACTACTCAACTAGCACAACTTTAATATCACTATCTCCATATCTCAAAACAATCATCAAGCATCAAACTTCTCTTAGTATTCAAAACACTCATAAGAAAGTTTTTACTAATCTTGAATACCTAGCATATTAGGATTAAGCAAATTGCCATGCTGTTTAAGACTCTAAAAATAATATAAGTGAAGCATGAGAGTTCATCTATTTCTTCAAAATAAAACCACCATTGTGATCTAAAAGATATAAGTGAAACACTAGAGCAAACGACAAACTACTCCAAAAAGATATGAGTGAAGATCAATGAGTAGTTAAATAATTATGCAACTATGTGAAGACTCTCCCATTTTAAGAATTTCAGATCTTGGTATTTTATTCAAACATCAAGCAAAGCTAAAGAAAATGACATGACGCTCCAAGCAAAACACATATCATGTGGTGAATAAAAATATAGCTCCAAGTCAAGTTACCGATGAACGAAGACGAAAGAGGGGATGCCTTCCGGGGCATCCCCAAGCTTAGGCTTTTGGTTGTCCTTGAATATTACCTTGGGGTGCCTTGGGCATCCCCAAGCTTAGGCTTTTTCCACTCCTTATTCCATAGTCCATCGAATCTTTACCCAAAACTTGAAAACTTCACAACACAAAACTTAACAGAAAACTCGTAAGCTCCGTTAGTATAAGAAAATAAATCACCACTTAGGTACTGTTGTGAACTCATTCTTTATTTATATTGGTGTTAAACCTACTGTATTCCAACTTCTCTATTGTTTATAAACTCTTTTACTAGCCATAGATTCATTAAAATAAGTAAACAACACACGAAAAACAGAATCTGTCAAAAACAGAACAGTCTGTAGTAATCTTTAACTAACACAAACTTCTGGAACCCCAAAAATTCTAAAATACATTGCTGGACATAAGTAATTTATCTATTAATCATCTGCAAAAAGAATTAACTAAATAGCACTATCCAATAAAAAATGGCAGCAATTCTTGTGAGCGCTAAAGTTTCTGTTTTTTACAGCAAGATCAACAAGACTTTCCCCAAGTCTTCCCAAAGGTTCTACTTGGAACAAACACTAATTAAAAGCATAAAACCACATCTAAACATAGGCTAGATGAATTATTTATTACTAAACAGGAGCAAAAAGCAAGGAACAAAAATAAAGTTGGGTTGCCTCCCAACAAGCGCTATCGTTTAACGCCCCTAGCTAGGCATGATGATTTCAACGATGCTCACATAAAAGATAAGAATTGGAATATAAAGAGAGCATTATGAAGAATATGACTAGCACATTTAAGTCTAACCCACTTCCTATGCATAGGGATTTTGTGAGAAAACAACTTATGGGAACAAGAATCAACTTGCATAGGAAGGTAAAACAAGCATAACTTCAAGATTTTAAGCACATAGAGAGGAAACTTGATATTATTGCAATTCTCACAAGCATATATTACTCCCTCATAATAATTTTCAGTAGAAGCATGAATGAACTCAACAATATAACCAGCACCTAAAGCATTCTATTCATGATCTACTTGCATAGAAATTTTATTACTCTCCACATAAGCAACATTCTTCTCATTCGGAATAGTGGGAGTATCATAAGAAACTCGAATACTATAAATTATTTCCACATTAAAAGGATAATGTTCAGAAAAAGGGTAATCATAACCATGACAAGTTTTATAAATATAACCATCACTACTTTTTATAGCATAAGTATCATCACAATAATTATCATAAGTAGTCTTGATAACCCACAAGTATAGGGGATCGCAACAGTTTTTGATAAGTAAGAGTGTCAAACCCAACGAGGAGCTAAAGGTAGAACAAATATCCCCTCAAGTTCTATCGATCACCGATACAACTCTACGCAAGCTTGACGTTCGCTTTACCTAGAACAAGTATGAAACTAGAAGTACTTTGTAGGTGTTGTTAGATAGGTTTGCAAGATAATAAAGAGTATGTAAATAAAAAGTAGGGGCTGTTTAGATAAAGAAACAATAAAGTAAATATAGCGAGTGTGGAAAAGTGGTGGTAGGAGTTGCGAAATTGCCCCTAAGCAATTGACTACTTTACTAGACCAATAGCATGTATTATGTGGGAGAGGCCACTGCTAGCATGTCATCCCTGACTTGGAATTCTATGCACTTATGATTGGAACTATTACCAAGCATCCGCAACTACTAATGTTCATTAAGGTAAAACCCAACCATAGCATTAAGGTATATTGGTCCCCCTTCAATCTCGTATGCATCAATTTCTATGCTAGGTTGAAGCTTCTGTCACTCTTGTCCTGCAATACATAGTCCTATCAACATACAACTAACCCTAGGGTGTGATCCACGCGCGCAATCATATGATGGGCACCAAAGGACAGCAACATAACCACAAGCAAATTAAATCAATCATAGCAATTCATCAACCACCGATAGGACAACGAAAATCTACTCAGACATCATAGGATGGAAACACATCATTGGATAATAATATGAAGCATAAAGCACCATATTCAAGTAGAAGGTACAGCAGGTTGCGGGAGAGTGGACCGCTGTAGATAGAGGGGGGAAGGTGATGGAGATGTTGGTGAAGATGGCGGAGGTGTTCGTGTAGATCGCGGTGATGATGATGGCCCCCGGTGGCACTTCGGTGCCACCGGAAGCGAGGGGGAGAGAGCCCCCCCTCCTTCCTCTTCTTCCTTGACCTCCTCCCTAGATGGGAGAAGGGTTTCCCCTCTGGTCCATGGCCTCCATGGCAAGGGAGGGGCGAGAGCCCCTCCGAGATTGGATCTGTCTCTCTGTTTCTGCATTCTTAGATTCTTCCCTTTCACCGTTTCTTATATTCCCGGAGATCCGTAACTCCAATTGGGCTGAAATTTTAACACAATCTCTATCCGGATATTAGCTTTCTTGCGGAGAAAGAAGGGCATCAACCGCCTTACGGGTGGCCCACGAGGGTCAGGGGCGCGCCCAGGGGGCAGGCGCGCCCCCTGCCTCATGGCCACCTCGGGCACCGTCTCGCGAGGATTTTTCTTCCCAAAAATCACATATATTCCAAAAAAATCTCCGTCAGTTTTTATTCCGTTTGGACTTCGTTTGATATGGATATTCTGTGAAACAAAAAACATGCAACAAACAGGAACTGGCATTGGGCACTGGATCAATATGTTAGTCCCAAAAATAGTATAAAAAGTTGCCATAAGTATATGAAAGTTGAATAATATTGGCATGGAACAATCAAAAATTATAGATACGATGGAGACGTATCAGCATCCCCAAGCTTAATTCCTGCTCGTCCTCGAGTAGGTAAATGATAAAAAAGATAATTTTTGATGTGGAATGCTACCTAGCATAATCTTGATCACATATCTAATCATGGCATGAATATTAAGATACGAGTGATTCAAAGCAATAGTCTATAATTTGACATAAAAACAATAATACTTCAAGCCTACTAATAAAGCAATCATGTATTTTCAAAATAACATGGCCAAAGAAAGTTATCCCTACAAAATCATATAGTCTGGCTATGCTCCATCTTCACCACACAAAATATTCACATCATGCACAACCCCGATGACAAGCCAAGCAATTGTTTCATACTTTTGACGTTCCCAAACCTTTTCAACTTTCACGCAATACATGAGGGTGAGCCATGGACATAGCACTATAGGTGGAATAGAATATGATGGTGGAGAAGACAAAAAGGAGAAGATAGTCTCACATCAACTAGGCGTATCAACGGCTATGGAGATGCCCATCAATAGATATCAATGTGAGTGAGTAGGGATTGCCATGCAACGGATGCACTAGAGCTATAAGTGTATGAAAGCTCAGACTAGAAACTAAGTGGGTGTGCATCCAACTTGCTTGCTCATGAATACCTCGGGCATTTGAGGAAGCCCATCATCGGAATATACAAGCTAAGTTCTATAATGAAAATTCCCACTAGTATATGAAAGTGATAACTCAAGAGACTCTCTATATGAAGAACATGGTGCTACTTTGAAGCACAAGTGTGGAAAAAGGATAGTAACACTGCCCCTTCTCTCTTTTTCTCTCATTTTTTTATTTTTTTTTGTGGGCTTCTTTGGCCTCTTTTATTTTTTTGTAAAGTCCGGAGTCTCATCCCGACTTATGGGGGAATCATAGTATCCATCATCCTTTCCTCACCGGGGCAATGCTCTAATAATGATGATCATCACACTTTTATTTACTTACAACTCAATATTACAACTCAATGTCTAGAACAAAGTATGACTCTATATGGATGCCTCCGGTGGTGTACCGGGATGTGCAATGATCTAGTGTAGCAATGACATCAAAAAACGGACAAGCCATGAAAACATCATGCTAGCTATCTTACGATCATGCAAAGCAATATGACAATGAATGCTCAAGTCATGTATATGATGATGATGGAAGTTGCATGGCAATATATCTCGAAATGGCTATGGAAATGCCATGATAGGTAGGTATGGTGGCTATTTTGAGGAAAATATATGGTGGGTTTAAGGTACCGGCGAAAGTTGCGCGATACTAGAGAGGCTAGCAATGGTGGAAGGCTGAGAGTGTGTATAATCCATGGACTCAACATTAGTCATAAAGAACTCACATACTTATTGCAAAAGTCTATTAGTCATCGAAACAAAGTACTACGCGCATGCTCCTAGGGGGATAGATTAGTAGGAAAAGACCATCGCTCGTCCCCGACCGCCACTCATAAGGAAGACAATCAATAAATAAATCATGCTCCGACTTTGTTACATAACGGTTCACCATACGTGCATGCTACGGGAATCACAAACCTCAACACAAGTATTTCTACAATCCACAACTACCCACTAGCATGACTCTAATATCAGCATCTTTATATCGCAAAACTATTGCAAGGAATCAAACATATCATATTCAGTGATCTACAAGTTTTATGTAGGATTTTATGACTAACCATGTGAATGACCAGTTCCTGTCATCTCTCTGAATAGATATAAGTGAAGCAAGAGAGTTTAATTATTTATACAAAAGATATGCCTGTGCTCTAACAAATCTAAGTAAAGCAAAAGAGCATTCTACAAATGGCGGATTTCTATGTAAAGAGAAACAGGCAATCCAAACTTCAAATGATATAAGCGAAGCACATGAAGCATTCTATAAAGCCATACTCAAAAGATATAAGTGAAGTGCATAGAGCATTCTATAAATCAACCAAGTACTATCTCATACCAGCATGGTGCATAAAATAAAAATGAAAACTAAATGCAAAAGACGCTCCAAGATTGCACATATCGCATGAACGAAACGAATCCGAAAACATACCAATACTTGTTGAAGAAAGAGGGGATGCCTTCCGGGGCATCCCCAAGCTTAGACGCTTGAGTCTCCTTGAATATTTACTTGGGGTTCCTCGGGAATCCCCAAGCTTGAGCTCTTGCCTCTCTTCCTTCTTCTCACATCAAGACCTTCTCGATCATCGAACACTTCCACACAAAACTTCAACAGAAAACTCGGTAAGATCCGTTAGTATAATAAAGCAAATCACTACTCTAAGTACTATTGCAAACCAATTCATATTTTGTTTTTGCATTGTGTCTACTGTAATATAACTTTTTCATGGCTTAATCCACATATATCAATTGATAGTTTCATCAAAACAAGCAAACTATGCATCAAAAAAAGAATCTATCTAAAACAGAACAGTCTGTAATAATATGAACATTCACCATACTTCTGATACCTGAAAAATTATGAAAAAATTAGGAAAAATAAAAAATTTGTATAGGAAGACAGTTAAAAAAGAATCAGAACCATTTGACATTCCAGCAAAAAATGTAAAATCGCTCACTACAGCCAAAGTTTCTGTCCTGCACCGTACAAACCATCAAGCAAATGTAAACATTCTAAAGGCAAACCTTGGCACATTATTTTTATAATACAATGGAATTGTACAAGGGGATAATTATTTTTATTGAAAAGTTTTTGTAATCAAGATTCACAAAGTTTCCATGAGCATGAACAAAGTTCAAGGCTAGCTCCCACTTCAACAATGCTTGTCTTTCTCACTTTCGCTTTCCTTTTTGAAAAAGTTTTGGGTTCCCCTCTTTATTTTTGTTGTTTTTAAACTATATAAAAGCACTCAACAGAAATAAATGACTCTCTAAAAATTCCGGGTTGTCTCCCTGGCAGCGCTTTCTTTAAAGCCATTAAGCTAGGCATATAGTGCTCAAGTAATGGATCCACCCGGATCCCAAGGTATATCAAAGCCAATTTTAATTACCAATGATTTGTAATTTAGTGGTGAGCACAAGGTAACATATAGCATGTAATGACGAAGTCTAACTCTCTTCCTATGCATCGGCATGTCATAAAAGAACAATTCATGCACACAAAGTAAAGGCCAATGCATAGTATAGACAGTTTGTTGCAATTTTATCATATTGGAAACATAGAGAGGTGGAGATATAGTTCCTCTCTCATAATAATTGCAAGTAGGAGCAGCAAGCACATGCATATTATATTCATCAAAATCATCATGTGCAATGGTAAAAGGCAACCCATCAATATATTCCTTAATAAGAGCAAACTTCTCCGATATAGTGTAGTTTGGAGAATTCAAAAAGATAATAGGACTATCATGCGTGGGTGCAATAGCAACAATTTCATGTTTAACATAAGGAACTATAGCAAGTTCATCTCCATAAGCATAATTCATATTGGCATCTTGGCCACAAGCATAGCAAGCATCGTCAAAAAGGGATATTTCAAAAGAATCAACGGGATCATAACAGTCATCATAGCAATCATCCTCTGGTAAGCACGAAGGGAAATTAAACAATGTATGAGTTGAAGAGTTACTCTCATTAGAAGGTGGGCACGGGTAGCTAATCCGCTCTTCCTCCTTTTGTTCTTCGCTCTCCTCCTCATCTTTTTCATACAATGAGCTCACAGTTCCATCAATTTCTTCTTCCATAGACTCCTGCAAAATATTAGTCTCTTCTTGGACAGCCGAGAATTTCTCAATAAGCGCATTAATATAGGAATTATGTTCATAATTATCATAGCAATATTTTAAGATAGCTAAATTTTCAGGCCTATAAACATCATCATCATAAGCTTCATGCTTTTCAAACAAAGATTCAATTTCATAAGCACCCTTAAAAGCAACAAATTATTATATTTGTTCCACATCATAGTAATCATATATACCATTAGCATAAGAAGCTAAGGTTTCATTATCATTAAATTCACATGAAAAGGGAAGGTGTGGAGCCTTCACCTTAGAGCAACAAGTATAATCATATCTCAAGCATAGTTGCCTAGCATACCAATTCAATATATGAATTTGATCCCATAACAGTTTCCCTTTTTGTGTCAAGCGGTAACCCCTAAAGTATTCATGTTGATCCAACGTTACTCCCATTACATAATTGAATGGGATTTTCTCAAGATTATTAAAGTAGTACATAATATTTTTCACATAACCAGCATCGAGGGTTTTAGGAGGTTCCCCATCTCCATGAGTAGCAAGTGCACCTAAATTTTTTGGTATTTCGTGTTCCATATCCATAACTAAAGATAGAGAACAACTAAGAACAGCAAATAAAAATTACTTAGTGATAAAGCAAACAAGCACACACGAGAATATTCACCCCACGCTATTGCTCCCCGGCAACGGCGCCAGAAAAAGGTCTTGATAACCCACAAGTATAGGGGACCGCAACAGTTTTCGATAAGTAAGAGTGTCGAACCCAACAAGGAGCTAAAGGTAAAACAAATATTCCCTCAAGTTCTATCGACCACCGATACAACTCTACGCAAGCTTGACGTTCGCTTTACCTAGAACAAGTATGAAACTAGAAGTACTTTGTAGGTGTTGTTGGATAGGTTTGCAAGATAATAAAGAGTACGTAAATAAAAAGTAGGGGTTGTCTAGATAAAGAAACAATAAAGTAAATATTGCGAGTGTGGAAAAGTGGTGGTAGAAGTTGCGAAATTGCCCCTAAGCAATTGACTACTTTACTAGACCAAAAGCAAGTATTATGTGGGAGAGGCCACTTCTAGCATGTCATCCCTAAATTGGAATTCTATGCACTTATGACTGGAACTATTAGCAAGCATCCGCAACTACTAATGTTCATTAAGGTAAAACCCAACCATAGCATTAAGGTATGTTGGTCCCCCTTCAATCCCGTATGCATCAATTTCTATGCTAGGTTGAAGCTTCTGTCACTCTTGCCCTCCAATACATAGTCCTATCAATATACAACTAACCCTAGGGTGTGATCCACGCGCGCAATCATATGATGGGCACGAAAGGACAACAACATAACCACAAGGAAATTAAATCAATCATAGCAATTCATCAACCACCGATAGGACAACGAAAATCTACTCAGACATCATAGGATGGCAACAAATCATTGGATAATAATATGAAGCATAAAGCACCATGTTCAAGTAGAGGGTACAGCGGGTTGCGGGAGAGTGGACCACTGTAGATAGAGGAGGGAAGGTGATGGAGATGTTGGTGAAGATGGCGGAGGTGTTGGTGTAGATCACGGTGATGATGATGGCCCCCGGTGGCACTCCGGTGCCACCGGAAGAGAGGGGGAGAGAGCCCCCCTCCTTCTTCTTCTTCCATGACCTCCTCCCTAGATGGGAGAAGGGTTTCCCCTCTGGTCCATGGCCTCCATGGCAAGGGAGGGGCGAGAGCCCCTCCGAGATTGGATCTGTCTCTCTCTGTTTCTGCGTTCTCAGATTCTTCCCTTTTACTGTTTCTTATATTCACGGAGATCCGTAACTCCGATTGGGCTGAAATTTTAATGCGATATCTATCCGGATATTAGCTTTCTTGCGGAGAAAGAAGGGCATCAACCGCCTTACGGGTGGCCCACAAGGGTCAGGGGGGCGCCCAGGGGGCAGGTGCGCCCCCTACCTCGTGGCCACCTCGGGCACCATCTCGCGAGGATTTTTCTTCCCAAAAATCACATCTATTCCAAAAAAAATCTCCGTCAGTTTTTATCCCGTTTGGACTCCGTTTGATATGGATATTCTGCGAAACAAAAAACATGCAACAAACAGGAACTGGCACTGGGCACTGGATCAATATGTTAGTCCCAAAAATAGTATAAAAAGTTGCCAAAAGTATATGAAAGTTGAATAATATTGGCATGGAACAATCAAAAATTATAGATACGACAGAGACGTATCAAGTAGCAACTTTGTTCTCATCATAATCGATTGAAACCTTTTCCAAGATAGTGGAATCATTACTAAATAAAGTCATGACCTCTCCAAATCCACTTTCATAATTATCACAATAAGATTCAACATCCTCCAAAATAGTGGGATCATTACTTCCTAAAGTTGACACTCTTCCAAAACCACATTCATCAATATAATCATCATAAGTAGGAGGCATGCTATCATCATAATAAATTTGCATATCAAAACTTGGGAGACTACAAATATCATATTCATTAAACATAGCTTCCCCAAGCTTGGGACAAACATTAATTGCAGCAAATATATTCTCAAAAACATCATCTTCATCAAACATAGCATCCCCAATCTTGGGCCTTTTCATATCATAAGCATAATCACTCATCATTAATAGTATGGATAGCACCAATAGTATATAAATTATCATATTCTTCCAAGCAAGTGCCAAAAAGATTTTCAAGATCATAAGAAGTATCATCATCTTCCACAATTATATTTTCATGAGGCACAATAGTAATAGGAGCGGCATTATTTGGGGGAGATATCTTTTTACCTCTCTTCCTTTTTCTTTTCTTCTTCTTCACCACATCATGTGTGGGTTCAATCCTCTTTTTGGAGCTCCTTATTAATGAGATTGGTTGAATAGGAGGCTCCTCCTCGTTACCTGGTTCATCATAAGAAATAATAGGAGGGTATTGGGAAGTCTCTTCCCTTTCATTAGTATTCTCTTCATCTTCTATTTGTTTTCTTTTCTTTATGTAGTTGGCAATATAAGGATTTTCAATACAATTCACCGCACAATACATATAAATTTCCTCTAGATCAAAGCCAAGAAGTTTATCACGGGCAAATACTGGAAGATAGTTAGTTATACGTTTCATTTCTTCGTAACCCATAAGCAAACTAAGTTCATTATGATGTGCAAGAGAAATCAAGTCATCACATTTTTTTGGATACGATTAGATCATGAAACAATTTGCATCGGATGGTTAAATGACCACGTTCATTGCAAAGCTCACAAGTATGGCCAAGAAAATTTAAATTTTTAGCACAAACATCTAGCCTTTCTTGCAACAATTTAGTTTCTAAGTACTTATGCCTCTTGCAAAATCTATCTTCCCTAATTGGTGTGTACTTGCAAACCCAATGCACTCTAGAAAAATTGACATGTTTATAGGAGACATTTTCATCATAACTAGTGCAATCATCATTAGTACCATGGATATTTAAAGAGTTCATACGAACAACATTGCAATCATGCTCATCATTCAAAGATTTAGTGCCAAACATTTTAATGCATTCTTCTTCTAACACTTCGGCACAATTTTCCTTTCCATCATACTCACGAAAGATATTAAAAAGATGAAGTGTATGAGGCAAACTTAATTCCATTTTTTTGTAATTTTCTTTTGTAAACTAAACTAGTGCTAAAACAAGAAACAAAAATATTTGATTGCAAGATCTAAAGATATACCTTCAAGCGCTAACCTCCCCGGCAACGGCGCCAGAAAAGAGCTTGATGTCTACTACACAACCTTCTTCTTATAGATGTTGTTGGGCCTCCAAGTGCAGAGGTTTGTAGGACAGTAGCAAATTTCCCTCAAGTGGATGACCTAAGGTTTATCAATCCGTAGGAGGAGTAGGATGAAGATGGTCTCTTTAAAGCAACCCTGCAACCAAATAACAAAGAGTCTCTTGTGTCCCCAACACATCCAACGCAATGGTAAATTGTATAGGTGCACTAGTTCGGCGAAGAGATGGTGATACAAGTGGTATATGGATAGTAGATATAGGTTTTTGTAATCTGAAAATATAAAAACAACAAGGTAACTAATGATAAAAGTGAGCGTAAACGGTATTGCAATGCTAGGAAAAAAGGCCTAGGGTTCATACTTTCACTAGTGCAAGTTCCCTCAACAATAATAACATAATTGGATCATATAACTATCCCTCAACATGCAACAAAGAGTCACTCCAAAGTCACTAATAGAGGAGAACAAACGAAGAGATTATGGTAGCGTACGAAACCACCTCAAAGTTATTCTTTCCAATCAATCTGTTGGGCTAATCCTATAAGTGTCACAAACAGCCCTACAGTTCATACTAGAATAACACCTTAAGACACAAATCAACCAAAACCCTAATGTCACCTAGATACTCCAATGTCACCTCAAGTATCCGTGGGTATGATTATATGATATGCATCACACAATCTCGGATTCATCTATTCAAACCAACACAAAGTACTTCAAAGAGTGCCCCAAAGTTCTACCGGAGAGTCAAGACGAAAACGTGTGCCAACCCCTATGGATAGGTTCATGGGCGAAACCCGCAAGTTGATCACCAAAACATACATCAAGTGAATCACGTGATATCCCATTGTCACCACAGATACGCACGGCAAGACATACATCAAGTGTTCTCAAATCATTAAAGACTCAATCCGATAAGATTACTTCAAGGGGAAAACTCAATCCATTACAAGAGAGTGGAGGGGGAGAAACATCATAAGATCCAACTACAATAGCAAAGCTCGCGACACATCAAGATCGTACCACCTCAAGAACACGAGAGAGAGAGAGAGAGAGAGAGAGAGAGAGAGATCAAACACATAGCTACTGGTACATACCCTCAGCCCCGAGGGAGAACTACTCCCTCCTCGTCATGGAGAGCGCCGGGATGATGAAGATGGCCACCGGTGAGGGTTCCCCCCTCCGGCAGGGTGCCGAAGCGGGTCTAGATTGGTTTTTGGTGGCTACGGAGGCTTCTGGCAGCGTAACTCCCGATCTATTGTGTTCCTCGATCGTTTTAGGGTATATGGGTATCTATAGGAGAAAGAAATACGCCAGGGGAGCCACGAGGGGCCCACGAGGGTGGAGGGTGCGCCCCCTACCTCGTGGCTCCCTCGTTTCTTTCCTGACATGCACTCCAAGTCTACCAGGTTGCTTTCCTTCCAAAAATAACTTCTCCAGAAGGTTTCATTCCGTTTCGACTCCGTTTGATATTCCTTTTCTTCGAAACACTGAAACAAGGGAAAAACAGGAACTGGCACTGGCACTGGCACTGGGCTCTGGGTCAATAGGTTAGTCCCCAAAATAATATAAAAGTGGATAATAAAGCCCAATAATGTCCAAAACAAAAGATAATATAGCATGGAGCAATCAAAAATTATAGATACGTTGGAGACGTATCATATACAAAGGTAGGTTTCGAGCTTGTCCAGACCCATGCTGCGAGACATGGTCGAGCAAGATGGGATTTGCCCCTCCGATCAGGAGAGATATACTTTGGGCCCCTCGTGTGATCCGACCAGGATAAGCATGGCCATGCGACAAGGATTATGAGATAATCTGGTTTGTGGTCGGCATCACTGGAACGAGAAAGAGGTCGGGCTAGCACAAGGATGACAGACTCGCCTTGAGCCCGACAACATATATCGTGTGGCAAAAGGAATGGAAGTGTGATGTACAGGTTCGCCTAACCAGCTTCATAGTCTACTTCGTGTTCGGCATGCCTTGCTAGGGGCCGCTACCAACCGTGCAATTCGGAGGTGATCCGAACTGTGACCAAGCCGTCTTGAACCTAAGGGGTCGCGCGCTTAAGGGAAGGAACCTACGAGGTCAGATCCAGGAACACTGGTCGGATGTGATCCGAACTGTATTCGGATTGTGGCCGAGTAGACTTATGGGCTTTAGGGTCCGTGCGAGGCCCAAGTGTTGAGCCCGCGAAGGACGCCTATATAAAGTGGGGTGCGGCACACTCATGCGGTTGATAGCTTTGGCGCTGTCACTAGGGTTTGCATGTGTTGCGAATAGACACCTCCACTCGCCGCCGGTTGTGCGATCGGACCTAGCAGTCCGCCGCACGACGTTCCTCCTACAAGCGCGGATACCGTTAGAGGCGGTGCACTTGCGCTGCTCCGGCGAACCTGTACGTGGGAACCGACGACCGGCTATTCAGGGGAGATCGAACGAGGAGACGATCCACGCGAACGCGCTACCCCAACTCTTCTTCCGTTGCATGGCACTGCGTGTCTAGTGGTAACGAACTGTGATCCATCTCTCATAGCATGTTCTTGGTTGTTCTACGCATAGGAAAACTTTAATTTGCAGTCGACGCACCCTGCCGTAGAACCCAACAGTGGTATCAGAGCCTCTGCTATAGGATTTAGATTCAGATCATATGCATATTAGATATGTGGAGGCGATAGATGAGATCTGTTGTCGTTGATGAGATCAACTGCACATGGGGATCGATGTGGCTATGTTTTTTGATGATCGGAGTCGATGAGGTTGTGACACAACCTACCCCTACCGGTCAGTATCCTCTGTCGGGGTTAACAGTGAAACATAAATCTGAATGGGACTCGCGATGATTGATAAGATCGGTCAGATCGGAAAATTCGGCTTGATCGAAGTTCAGATGTGATCTGTAATTTCCGAAAACGTGTGCGTAGCGCCTTGTATTTCGTACACAATCACTCAAATCAGTAGAATGCGATTCTATGCGTAACTTTGTTTTGCAGGTTTGATGTGAATAGTATGGCTCATGTGTATGTGATGCATGTGTGTAAATTATACATGGCATGCGTGTCATGTTTGTCAGCCGCAGGAGCCAAAGTGATGTCATTATATTGTATAATGACCTGTGTGTCGACTTGTGACTCTATGTAAAATTCATTACTAGTTGTAGTAGTTGGATTATAGAGATCAGGTTGGTAGCTTGGCGTCCTGGTGTGACAAACAAGATGGAGTTCCTAGATGGTCATCGGAGTCGGAGCCGACCTGGAAGAACATCCATGAAGGAGCCATACTATTTCACAATATATGTTTTATTTGTGATTGTTATGCTTCTTGTTATCTATGCATGTTAGAATGATAGAAAGATCCCTCGTTGATATCAAGAAATTTCCCATTCCCGATGTTGCACCTTCGCACATCAAGTATGTCTAGTAGTGGGCTCATAAAATTGGGGCGCTGCTAGGTGTCCTTGAACTGAAGGGTTCATGTCGGACACGGACATGCACTGCATCAGGTTAACTTGACAAGGCTATCAAAACGGTTTTGGGCCTTGTGGCAAAGAAGGTTGGGGGCCAGGGTATGAGATACCTTCTTGACCGACGGGAGTCGTATAGAGATACAATTAGCAAGGAGTTGCTTACCAAATAGGCATGTTGTCTAGCAGTGATGCTAAAGCTCACTAGTCGCATATGCTAGTCGGATCCTGAATCACTGAGAGTTTGCAGAGGGATGCCAACTTTAGTGGGAG
Organism: Triticum monococcum; assembly: GCA_034509565.1. Classification (NCBI taxonomy): domain Eukaryota; kingdom Viridiplantae; phylum Streptophyta; class Magnoliopsida; order Poales; family Poaceae; genus Triticum; species Triticum monococcum. Next base: position 688,416,579 of record CM067843.1, read on the forward strand.
TATTTATATTTAAGGCTTAAATTACTCTACATAAACACATTGCTTAGTGATTGCATATTTTCTGTTGTAGATCAATGGCAACACCTGCTCAACCCAACTTTGCATTGAAATCAATTCTGGAAAAGGATAAACTGAATGGAACAAACTTTACCACCTGGTATAGAAATTTGAGATTTGTTCTCAAGCATGATAAAAAGGAACAAGTTCTAGAGGATCCACTTCCAGAGGAACCTGCTGATAATGCTAGTGCCACGGCTAAGAATGCCTACCAGAAACTCGTTGATGAATCAACGGAGATCAGTTGCCTGATGCTGGCTTGTATGGAGCCTGATTTGCAACAGCATTTCGAAAATGTTGAGGCTTATGATATGATCGAAAGTCTCAAGATCATGTTTTAGACACAGGCTAGGACCGAAAGGTTCAACGTCTGGCGATCCTTGATGGATTGCAAGCTGAAGGAAGGTGATCCACTGAGCCCACATGTGATCAAGACGATCAGATATGTGCAGGCTTTGGATCGTTTGGGCTTCCCGCTCTTGGATGAGCTAGCTACTGATGCAGTTCTGGGTTCTCTTCCGCCCAGCTATGGGATGTTCATATCGAACTATCATATGCATGGCATGGATAAGAAACTCACTGAATTGCATGGGATGCTTAAAGTGGCAGAGCAGGATATTAAGAAAGGCACACATCAAGTGTTGATGGTGCAGAAATCGACTAAGTTCAAGAAGAGTTGGTCCAAGAAAAAGGCAAAGGGCATGGAGACAGTAACCTCTGCCACTACGCCAAAGTCTGGACCAGACTCAAAGACCATTTGCTATCATTGCAAGGAGACCGGTCACTCGAAGAGGAACTGTAGCAAGTGGCTTGCAGAGCATGACAAGAAGTCCGGAAATGCTTCTTCGGGCAAAGGTACACTTGTTGCATATGTTATAGACATTTACCTTGCTAACATACCTAGTAGCTCTTGGGTATTTGATACCGGATCGGTTGTTCATATTTGCAACTCAATGCAGGGGCTGGTAAGAACTAGGCGTGTGGCACAAGGGGAGATTGACATCAGGGTCGGCAACAAAGCAAGAGTTGCTGCGTTGGAGGTCGGCACGATGCAGCTCCAGCTTCCTTCTGGATTTATTTTGGAATTGAATATTTTTTATTACATTCCTGCACTTAGTCGGAACATTATTTCTGCCTCATGTTTGATGAGTCAGGGTTATGAATTCAATTTAAAGGACAATGGTTGTTCGATTTATTTGAATGGTATGTTCCACGACTATGCACCCATTGTTGATGGGCTATTTATATTGAATCTAGAACAGGAATTGGTCTATAACATGAATGTCAAGAGGCATAAGCCTAATGAGTTAAATCTGACGTACTTCTAGCATTGCCGGCTTGGACACATTAGTCTGAAACGCATGAAGAAGCTCCATGATGATGGGCTCCTAACTTCGTCCGACTTCGGGTCGTTCGAGACATGCGAATCATGCTTGCTCGATAAGATGACTAAGTCTCCTTTCACGAAGAGTTGCGAGAGGGCGTTCGAGCTATTGGAACTGATACACAGTGATATGTGTGGACCAATGAGCACAACTTCGAGAGGTGGCTATCAGTACTTCGTGACTTTTACCGATGACTTGAGTAGATATGGATATATCTATTTGATGAGGCACAAGTCGGAAACTTTTGAAAAGTTCAAAGAGTTTCAAAACGAAGTTGAGAATCAGCTCAGCAAGACTATAAAACTTCTATGATCTGATCGTGGAGGTGAGTACATGAGCCAGGAGTTTGATGATCATCTGAAAAGCCGAGGTATAGTACCTCAGCTCACACCTCCGGGTAAGCAACAGAGAAACCGTGTGTCAGAACGGAGGAATAGGACCTTGTTAGACATGGTCCGGTCAATGATGAGCAAATCGGATTTACCCTTGTCATTCTGGGGATATGCTCTAGAAACTGTAGCTTCCACACTTAACAGGGTACCATCAAAATCCATAGATAAGACACCACATGAGATGTGGATCGGGAAGACTCCCAGTTTGTCTTTTCTAAAGATTTGGGGTTGTGAAGCATTTGTCAAGTGACTCATGTCAGACAAGTTTACACCCAAGTCAGACAAATGCACATTCGTGGGATATCCGAGGGAAACCTTGGGATATAGCTTCTACAACCGGGAAGAGAACAAAGTGTTTGTTGCTCGGAACGGGGTTTTCCTTGAGAAAGAGTTTCTCAGTCGGGAGGCCAGTGGGAGGACGGCCCAACTCGAAGAAATTCGAGTACCACTTGGGGATGGCTCGGCGGGTGATGAGATCATACCGGGTTCAGTCAGGGAACCCGTAGCGGAAGCGGCACCAGAACCACGGAGGTCAGAAAGATTGCACAGAGTGTGTGATGTATTGTTGCTAGAAAGTGACGAACCGGCCACGTATACGGAACCGATGGTGAGCCCGAATTCCGAGGCATGGCTAGAGGCGATGAGATCCGAGTTAAAGTCCATGGATGAAAATCAAGTCTGGGACTTGGTTGATCTGCCGCCTGACATAAAGGCCATTGGCTGCAAATGGGTCTTTAAGAAGAAAACCGATGTGGATGGAAATGTTCAGATCCCCAAAGCTCGGCTTATCGCTAAAGGTTATGGACAAGTTCAAGGAATTGACTATGACGAGACTTACTCGCCGGTAGCAAAGCTGAAGTCGGTAAGGATCGTACTAGCTATAGCTGCATATTTCGATTACGAGATATGGCAGATGGATGTCAAAACGGCTTTCCTTCATGGAAATTTAACTAAGGACGTGTATATGATACAGCCCAAGGTTTTGTCGATCTGACTAGCACTATAAAGTATGCAAGCTCAAGAGATCCATTTATGGGTTGAGGCAAGCATCTCGGAGTTGGAACATTCGTTTTGATGAGGTCGTCACTGGTCTCAGTTTCATCAAAAACGATGAGGACGCTTGTTTATACAAGCATTTAAGTGGGAGCTCGATTGTGTTTTTGATCTTACATGTGGATGACATACTACTAATCGGAAATGATGTTTCGATGCTGAACTCGGTCAAGGAATCATTGAATGGCAAGTTTTCAATGAAGGACCTTGGTGAGGCAGTTTACATTTTAGGCATCAAGATCTATAGAGATAGATCGAGGAGGCTGCTCAGCTTGAGCCAAAGCACGTACATAGATAAAGTGTTGAAGCGTTCAACATGAGTGAGGCCAAGAAAAGGTTCTTGCCTGTCTCACATGGTATAAGGCTAAGCGAGACTCGGAGTCCTTCGACATGTGATGAGCAAAGCAGGATGAGTCGGATTCTGTATGCCTCGGCAATTGGATCCATCATGTATGCCATGATATGTACACGGCCCGATGTTGCTTTTGCAATAAGCCTAACAAGTAGATACCAGGCCAACCCAGGTGAGAGCCACTGGGCAGTGGTAAAGACTATTTTGAAGTACCCGAAAAGGACTAAAGAGATGTTCCTAGTTTCTCGTCGTAAGGGGTTATGCCGATGCTAGTTTCTAAACCGACAAAGATGATTGTCGATCATAATCTAGATTCATGTATGTCATGAACGGATGAGCAGTGAGCTGGATGAGTTCCAAGCAAGATAGAGTGGTCGATTCTGCCACAGAAGCCGAATACATTGTGGCTTGTGAAGCTGCAAAGGAAGGTGTTTGGATCCGGAACTTTCTGGATGATCTTGGTATTTTCCCAGCCTCGGTAAAACCATTGGACCTTTATTGTGATATTTCTGGTGCCATCACACAAGCCAAGGAGCCGAGGGATCACCACAAGATCAGACACATAGATCGGAAATATCACCTAATACGAAAGATCGTAAAGAATGGTGATGTTGAGTTATGCAAAATACACACGGATGCAAATGTTGCGGATCTGTTGACTAAGCCGCTTACACAAACCAAGCATGAGGGGCACGTCAGAGCTATGGGCATTCGATGTCTATTTGATTGACTCTAGTGCAAGTGGGAGACTGTTGGAGATATGCCCTAGAGGCAATCATGTATGATGATATTTCCTATGTGCTTATGAATAAAGATAGTCCTTGGACATTATCAATGATGTGTATCAGCAAGTACGTGACTTATTTGTGGGACTATGCATTGTATGATGACTGTCCTAAAAGGTCCCTAGTCGAAAGGGCTGTGTGTACGCACAGCCGACTAGACTAGCATATGACACGGTCGATGGCTTGGTCTCACTAGCCATGGAGCATTGGATTCTAACCGGATAATATGGAGTCGGAAGGATCTGGTCAGATTCGACGTAGTCGGATCCGAGTTGAGATAAGGTCCGAGTCGGACAGACCCAACTATGAGACACAGCGATATGTCATCTATGAGTCTCTAGTACAACATATGTTCTATGTCCTAAGACCTGAGCTGGCGCATGTACTCGGGATGGTGACAGACTTTCTTTGGGCCAACCAAACGCTACTCCGTGACTGGGTAGTTACAAAGATAGGTTTCGGGCTTGTACGGACCCATGCTGCGAGACATGGTCGAGCAAGATGGGATTTGCCCCTCCGATCAGGAGAGATATACTTTGGGCCCCTCGTGTGATCCGACCAGGATAATCATGGCCATGCGACAAGGATTATGAGATAATGTGGTTTGTGGTCGGCATCACTGGAACGAGAAAGAGGTCGGGCTAGCACAAGGATGACAGACTCACCTTGAGCCCGATAACATATATCGTGTGGCAAAAGGAATGGAAGTGTGATGTACAGGTTCCCCTAACCAGCTTCATAGTCTGCTTGGTGTTCGGCATGCCTTGCTAGGGGCCGCTACCAACCGTGCAGTTCGTAGGTGATCCGAACTGCGACCAAGTCGTCTTGAACCTAAGGGGTCGCGCGCTTAAGGGAAGGAACCTACGAGGTCGGATCCGGGGACACTGGTCGGATGTGATCCGAGATGTATTCGGATTGTGGCCGAGTAGACTTATGGGCTTTAGGGTCCGTGCGAGGCCCAAGTGTTGAGCCCGCGACGGACGCCTATATAAAGTGGGGTGCGGCACACTCATGTGGTTGATCCCTTCAGCGCTATCACTAGGGTTTGCATGTGTTGCGAATAGACACCTCCACTCACCGCCGATTGTGCGATCAGACCTAGCAGTCTGCCGCACGACGTTCCTCCTGCACGCGCGGATACCGTTAGAGGCGGTGCACTTGCGCCGCTCCGGCGAACCTGTACGTGGGAACCAACGACCGATTGTTCGGGGGAGATCGAACAAGGAGGAGACAATCCACGCGAATGCGTTGCCCCAACTCTTCTTCCGCTGCACGGCACTGCGCATCTAGTGGTAACGAACTGTGATCCATCTCTCGTAGCATGTTCTTGGTTGTTCTACGTGTAGGAAAATTTTAATTTGTAGTCGATGCACCCTACCATAGAAACCAACATGTACAAGGGGATAATTGTTTTTGTGAGAGTCTTCATGAAAAATTCTACATTGTTTCCATGAGCATGAACACAAGTGTTCAAGGTCTACCCTCACTTCTCCAATGCATAACTTCCAATCGCTTCTCTTTTTGTGAAAAGGTTTTTAAGTTCCCCTCTATATTTTTTCGTTTTTAAAGTTTATGAAAGCACTCAACAGAAATAAATGACTCTCTAAAACTTCGGGGTTATCTCACTGGCAGCGCTTTCTTTAAAGCCATTAAGCTAGGCATAAAGTGCTCAAGTAATCCACCCGGATCCCAAAGTATATCAAAGCCAGTTTTAATTAACAATGATTTGGAATTTAGTAATGAGCACAAAGCAACATAAACTATGCAATGACGAAGTCTAACTCTCTTCCTATGCATCGGCATGTCATACAAGAACAATTCATGAACATCAAGTAAAGGCCAATACATAGCATAAGCAGTTTCTTGCAATTCTATCGTGTTGGAAACATAAAGAGGCGGAGATGTAGTACCTCCCTCATAATAATTGCAAGTAGGAGCAGCAAGCACATGCATATTATATTCATCAAAATCATCATGTGTAGTAGAAAAATGCAACCTATCAACATAATCCTTAACAAGAGCAAACTTCTCCAGTGTAGTGTAGTTTGGAGAATTCAAAAAGATAATAGGACTATCATGTGTGGGTGCAATAGCACCAATGTCATTCTTAACATAAGGAACTATAGCAAGTTCATCTCCATAAGCATAATTCATATTAGCATCTTGGCCACAAGCATCAAGTTCATCAAAAAGGGATATTTCAAACGAATCAACGAGATTATAGCAATTATCATAGCATTCATCCTTCGGTAAGCATGAAGGGACATTAAATAATGTATGAGTTGGAGGGTTCCTCTCATTAGAAGCTGAGCACGGGTAGCTAATCCGTTCTTCCTCCGTTTGTTCTTCGCTCTCTTCCTCGTCTTTTTCATCCAATGAGCTCACAGTTTCATCAATTTCTTCTTCCATAGATTCCTGCAAAATATTAATCTTTTCTTGGACAGCGGAGTTATTCTCAATAAATACATCAGTATCGTAATTGTATTTATAATTATCATATCAATATTTAAGGATAGCAAGATTTTCAGGTCTATAAACCGAATCATCAAAATCTTCAAACTTTTCAAACAAAGATTCAATTTCATAAGCACCCTTAAAAGCAAAGAATTCTTCTATTCGTTCCACATCATAATAATCATATATACCTCTAGCATAAGAAGCCAAGGTTTCATTATCATTAAATTCGCATGAATAGGAAAGGTGTGGAACTTCAATCTTAGAGCAACAAGTATAATCATATCTCAAGCATAGATTCCAAGCATACCATTGCAACATTTCAATTTGATAACATAGAAGTTTTCCCTTTTGAGTCAAGCGATAATCCCTAAAGTATTCACGCTGATCCAACGTTACTCCCATTATCAAGTTGGATGTGATTTTCTCAGGATTATCAAAGTAGTGTATAATATTTTTCACATAACGAGCATCGAGGGTTTTAGAAGGTTCCCCATCTCCATGAGTAGCAAGTACCACTAATTTTTTTGGTGTTTCGTGTTCCATATCCATAACTAAAGATAGAGAACAACTTAGAGCAGGATATAAAAACTACTTAGTGATAAAGCAAACAAGCACACATGAGAATATTCACCCCACGCTATTGCTCCCTGGCAACGGTGCCAGAAAAAGGTCTTGATAACCCACAAGTATAGGGGATTGTTTGTAGCCTTTTTCGATAAATAAGAGTGCCGAACCCAATGAGGAGCTAAAGGTAGAACAAATATTCCCCCATGTTCCATCGACCACCGATACAACTCTACGCATGCTTGACGTTCGCTTTACCGGAAACAAGTATGAAACTAGAAGTACTTTGTAGGTGTGATATGATAGGTTTGCAACATAATAAAGAGCACGTAAATAAAATCTAGGGGATGTTTAATAAAGACACAACTAAGTTAGTTTTAGTAGAGAGCTTTTGTCAACAAGAAAGTTATTTGTCCCTAGGCAATCGATAACAAGTACCGGTAATCATTCTTGTAATTTTATATGAGGGAGATGCATGAGCTAACATACTTTATCTACTTGGATCATATGCACTTATGATTGGAACTCTAGCAAGCATCCGCAACTACTAAAGATCATTAAGGTCGTGAAACCCAACCATAGCATTAAGTATCAAGTCCTCTTTATTCACATATGTCATACCCCACCTACTCGGGTTTAAGTTTCTGTCACTCTCGCAACCCACCGTAAACGAACCATGAACATGTTGCAACACCCTATAGCGGGGGGCCTTCACGTTTGCGCGAGAATGGAGGGAACCATAGGACAACACCATAAATAAAATATACAATCATACCAACCAAGATCACGATTAACCCACATGACAAAACTGATCTACTCAAACATCATAGGATAACCATAGATCATTGGGAAATAATATATGGAGTTGAGCACCATGTTTAAGTAGAGATTACAGCGGGAGAAGAGGTGTTACACTTACACCGCTGCATAGAGGGGGAGAGAGTTGGTGTTGACGGTAGCAAGATTGTTGATGTAGATCACCGTCCCGATCATTGCCCCGGTGGCACTCCGGCGCCACCAGAAGCGAGGGGGAGAGAGCCCCCCCTCCTTATTCTTCTTCCTTGGCCTCCTCCCTAGGTGGGAGATGGGTTCCCCCTCTGGTCCTTGGTCTCCATGGCGGCGGAGGGGCGGGAGCCCCTCCGAGATTGGATCCCCCTCTCTGCTCTCTTCCGTTTCGCGTTTCCCAGATCTGGTCGAAAACCGTTTCTTATATTCCCGGAGATTCGTAACTCCGATTGCGCTGAGATTTTGACACGATTTTTTTCTGGATATGAACTTTCTTGCACCCGAAGTAGAGGTCCAACCGACGTACGAGGTGGGCACAACCCACCACCACGCGCCAGGGGCCTCTAGCGTGCCCCGGTGTCTTGCGGTGTGTGTGGGCCTCCGTTTGCGGTCATTCCAACTCCCAAAAATCACAAATATTCCAAAACAATTCTCCATGAAATTTTATTGCATTTGGACTCAGTTTGATATGGATACTCTGTGATACAAAAAACATGCAGAAAACAGGAACTGGCACTAGGCACTGGATCAATAGGTTAGTCCAATAAATCATATAAAAATGTGCCAAAAATATGTGAAAGTTGTATAATATTAGCATGAAACAATCAAAAATTATAGATATGATGGAGATGTATCAAACACCATCACGGAGGGGTTCACCACTTCCATTGGTAGCTCTCCGATGATGCGTGAGTAGTTATTTGCAGACCTTCGTGTCCGTAGTTAGTAGCTAGATGGCTTCCTCTCTCTAGTTTGATTCTCAATACAATTGTCTCTTGGAGATCCATATGATGTAACTCTTTTTGCAGTGTGTTTGTTAGGATCGTATGAACTTTGAGTTTATGATCAGATCTATCTTTTTATATCCATGAAAGTTATTTGAGTTTCTTTGATCTCTTATATGCATGATTGCTTGTAGACTCGTATTTCTTCTTCGATATTTGGGTTTTGTTTGGCCAACTTGATCTATTTATCTTACAATGGGAAGAGGTGCTTTGTAGTGGGTTCGATCTTACCGTGCCTGATCCTAGTGACAAAAGGGGAACCGACACGTATGTATCATTGCTACTAAGGATAAAACGATGTGGTCTATCTCTACATAGATAGATCTTGTCTACATCATGTCATCATTCTTATTGCATTACTTCGTTTCCCCATGAACTTAATACACTAGATGCGTGCTGGATAGCGGTCGATGTGTGGAGTAATAGTAGTAGATGCAGGTAGGAGTCGGTCTACTAATCTTGGATATGATGCCTATGTAATGATCATTGTCTGGATATCATCATGATTATTTGAAGTTCTATCAATTACCCAACAGTAATTTGTTTACCCACCGTTTGCTATTTTTCTCGAGAGAAGCCACTAGTGAAACCTACGGCCCTCGGGTCTCTTTCTCATATTACTTACCTTTGCGATCTACTTTTCCTTTGCTTTTATTTTTAGATCTATTAAACCAAAAATACAAAAATACCTTGTTGCATTTTATTCTTATTTATTTTATTTGGCGTTCGATCTATCAATCTACTACAATTTATTTCACGTTTGTTTGCCTATCTTGGGGCGCATCTACCCGAAAGGGATTGACAACCCCTTTTACACGTCGGGTTGCGAGTATTTGGCTGTTTATGTTGTGTTGCTTCATTCTCCTACTGGTTCGATAACCTTAGTCTCATCACTAAGGAAAATACCTACCACCGCTATGCTGCATCATCCCTTCCTCTTTGGGGAAATACCGACGTAGCTTCAAGCCGCATCAATTACAAGGGCATAAAATTGGTTTGTCTAACCTTCTTACTAGGCCAGGTCAAAGTTACCACTGTATTTGTGCATGAGTTATCATGTATACAATGCGTATAGTACTCGTGGGTATGTTTTTAAACAACCCCCTCGGGTCAAAGTTATGGTGGTGTTTGTGCGTGAGTTATCAACTCTATTGTGTGTTATGTTACCATGCTATTTATAAATAATTCATCGTAGGTATGTTTTGAACTTTTTTTTGCTCCGATCAGAAGTTACCATGGTGGTTGTGTGTAAGTCAGGTTAATGATTCACATATTACCATGTTATTGACATAGAAGTTACCGGGGCATGTTTTCAACAACCTTTTCCCCGGGTTAACAAGTTATCATGGTGTTTGTACCTGAGTTATCAGGTCTACGGTGCATATATTACCATGTTATTTCCACAGAAGTTATCAGGGGTTTGGTTTCAACAACTGTTTTTCTCTCTGGGTCAAAGTTACCGCGGTATTTGTCCATAAGTGACCACATCTGTGGTCTGTATATTACCATGTTATTTAGACACAAATCGATAGAACATATTCGATAGATGAGATTCATTCAGACATACGATCTTGAGGCAGACCAATTTGTACTCTGTACCCCGTCCACAATCAATACAATACAAGCAAGACGTAGGGTTTCACCTCTTCGAGATGGTCTAAACCTGGGGAAATACCGTGACCTTATTTTGTTCTCTTACCATCTAGCAAAGATCACCAGCTCGGGACCCGTCACCCGAGATCTGCCAGATTAAGCTCCGCCAGGCGGCACACCATCGAGCCCCCTCGGCATCCGCTCATTTCCTTCCTCTTCCCACCATCGCTCTGTCATTCGTTCCCCTCCTCTGCCCGCCCCGCCCCCATCTACCGCCTAGACCCTCATCTTCGACGGTGCCGACCTTCCCAACCGCAAAACCTCATTTCTTGTCGCCCCTTTTCCGTTGCCTGCCCAGATCTCCCAGTCGTCCCCTTCCATCGGATTTAGCCTACATATGTTCTTCCCCCTTCGGTTCCTTTCCTTGCTCATGTTCCCCCTTCCCCAAGTCCTCATTTTCCCTTTCTCCCGTTCCTCCCCTCCTCTCCTTCCCTTACTAATCATGGATCTGATTATTTGCAGGCTTATCTCCACGAGGAGGTGTTGAACGTTGTTGAATGAACATATGTACTGTATTATTAGATTGTGTGAATTTGATGTAGTGTGGGAACATTGGAGAATTTGATGCACCGTGAGGAGTTCAGGACATTGATGCACTTTGAGGAGGAGGAGGAGGTGAACAAATGCATGCTTGTGTGACATGGTGGTGAACGTTGTATTATTATTAGATTGAATCATCCGTGTATAGATTGATTAACACATGGCTATTTTTGTGAATTGAGATTGCTGCTTTGAGGCATGTAAAACAAAGTATCAAAGTATCATCTTTATATCAATGTTACTATTCAGTTCCATAATTTCTAAACAACATTTGATATTAAAACCTTACTGTGATTCTATAAGCTAATTAAATGAACAACCAGACAATTGAATTGTTATTCCACCCAATTCAATACGAAGCCCTTCAACACAAACATCCAAAGACAACATCAATGGAATTGCGGTTCGAACTAAGGGGTGTTTGTTTTCAGGGACTTTTTTGTGTAGAGACTAGAAAAAGTACCTCTTAAAGACTTTTTTACCAAACGGGAGGGACTTTTTAGGGACTAAACTAGGCATTTGGGACTAAATGAAGAAGACTCTTAAGAAGAGTCTTTTTGAGACTCTTTGAAACTTTTTCAACAATGCCCCTCCATTTATCTATTGGTCCGCCATCCTATGGTGTTGTTTGATTGTTACTCCCTCTGTCCGAAAATACTTGTCATAAAAATGGTTGAAAATGAATGTATCTATAACTAAAATAAGTCTAGATACAATCATTTCTAAGACAAATATTTCCGGACGGAGGGAGTATTTTTCTATATACTATGGGCAACATGGTCATTTAATAACCTCTAGAAAAGGACTGGAGACTTTTTAGTCCCTGAAAACAAACAGGAAGGAACTTTTTAGGGACTAGAGACTTTTTAATTGGGACTAGAAAAAGTCCTAGGACTAGAGAACCAAACACCACCTAAAAAATGGGATTTCTTTATAATAAAAAATATATCGGGGAAACCCCGTGAAGAAAACGCAAAGGCAGAGTCTCCGCAAGTCCTCCCACCCCCCACTCCCCATCTATCCCCGCCCCGCCCGTCCCGGATCCACACCGCCGCCGCGATGCCGTCGTTCAAGGCCCCGGCGCCGGGCTTCTCCGTCCGCTTCAGCCCGTTCCACGAGCATCGCCTCCTTGCGGCCACCTCGCAGCACTTCGGTCTCGTCGGCAACGGGCACCTCCTGGTTCTCGACCTCTCCGCCGCCGGGCCCGGCGGGCCCGGCCTCACCCCGCTCTTCTCCTTCCCCACCTCCGACGCGCTCTTCGACTGCGCGTGGTCCGAGTCCCACGACTCCCTCTGCGCCGCCGCGTCGGGGGACGGCTCCGTGCGGCTCTTCGACGTCACGCTGCCGCCGGCGCAGAACCCCGTCCGCCTCCTCCGGGAGCACGCGCGGGAGGTCCACGGGATCGACTGGAACCCCGTCCGCCGCGACGCCTTCCTCTCCGCCTCCTGGGACGACACCCTCAAGCTCTGGTCCCCCGACCGGCCCGCCTCCGTCCGCACCTTCCGCGGCCACGAGTACTGCGTCTACGCCGCCGCGTGGTCGGCCCGGCACCCGGACGTCTTCGCGTCGGCGTCCGGCGACCACACGGCCCGCGTCTGGGACGTGCGGGAGCCGGGGCCCACCCTCGTCATCCCGGCTCACGACCACGAGGTGCTCTCCCTCGACTGGGACAAGTACGACCCGTCCATCCTGGCCACCGGCTCCGTCGACAAGTCGATCCGCATCTGGGACGTCCGCTCGCCGCAGGCGCCCCTCGCCCAGCTCGCGGGGCACGGGTACGCCGTCAAGCGCGTCAAGTTCTCGCCGCATCGGCAGGGCATGCTCATGTCCTGCTCCTACGATATGACGGTCTGCATGTGGGATTACCGGAAAGAGGACGCCCTGCTGCAAAGGTACGGCCACCACACCGAGTTCGTAGCCGGGATCGACATGAGCGTGCTCACCGATGGGCTGCTCGCCAGCACCGGCTGGGACGAGATGATCTACGTTTGGCCATTTGGGAGTGATCCCAGAGCAATGTAACACAACATGTTTTGGCAATCTGTATCATGTCTGTTGAGTCGATCTTACATTGGTTGTGATACATATGGAATGGAAGTACACACCTGGTGAGTTGAAGTTAGAATAATGCTACGGTGCCATTGTTTGCTTCACAAACTGGTTAAGTTTTGTATGTGTTGAGTTGGACTGTCCTTCCCATACATTGCAGCCTGCTATTGCTAGCTTGTTTAGATTTTTCATGTTGCTATTGCTAGTATGTTGCCAAAGTAAGCACAAGGTTTTCTTTGGGCTTTTGATCAACAACAGACTGAATACCAGAGAGCTTCTTCTGACGAAACAATTTCACATTGAAGATTGCAACTGCCTTGTGTGTGGACTGTACACTCTAGAAACCTGAGACCATCTTTTCTTCAAATGTCATTTTGCATCGATTTGCTGGAGATATTTATGTCCTGGACTCCCGGTTGCATCAATTTTGCATCAATGTCATTTCGCTGGAGAATGATCGAGCATTTCAGAGATCTGATAGGGGTGCCTTTCTTCCTAGAATTATTCATTTTGACTTGCTGGGCTTTCTGGACTGCAAGAAATGATTCCATCTTCCAGAACATTCAGGGAAACCTCTACAAACGCAGAAGAAAATTTGAAGAGGAAATCAAGCTGCTGGTTCACAGAGCTAATAGGAAAGCATACTTTCAGATTCCAACTGGGTCTCTGCTTTCCATTAACTCGGTGGATTCACTCCTAAATTAGGTTATGTTTGGTACATACATAGAGTAGGCTCTCATTTCTTTTACCTGTAATTTATATGGGGCATGCTACGTGTCGGTGTTGTTGCGGAAGGAAATTTTGCAACATGGGTGTTGTTATGGAATGAAAGTTTGCAACATGGTATTGTTGCGGAAGGAAATTTTGCAACATAGATGGTGTTGCAGAAATTTTTTTAGAGAAATTTCTGTCTTCACTTTTTTTGCAATATGGGTGTTGTTGTGGAAGAAATTTTTGCAACACGGATGATGTTGCAGAAAAAAATGCATACTATTTTCTCCATCTTCATTTTCTTACAACATGGGTGCTATTGCGGAAAGAAATCTTGTAACACATATGATGTTCAGATGTTGCAGATTTTTTTTTTTTTACAAAAATAGGCACTCAAAGACACGCGTCGCACGGAGGAGGTGACGGACGGTCGCGTGCGATCTGCAGGCTGAAATGAAGCATTTCCCAATTCATATGCCGAAGAAGTCAATATAAATACATGCAGTGGAAGTAATCCCTCTGTTTTTCTGTCATTTTTTCTATGACCATGTTAGGAAAAAGGCGTAGATCTGGATAGCGCCACCGGAGAATAGAACAAATACGAGAAAAGCAACAACCATGTGGCACACACATATATCCTTGTGGTTGTAGTAGCCACTCGATACATGGGGAGAATTTGAATCCATGAGGGCTTGTGTTGCGAACTTTGGAAGCTTCTGGACAACACCAAACCGTCTAGGGATCCTTACAATCCCATAAGTAACAAGCAATATGAAGAACTTGGTGAAATCACAAATCTAGTGTCCCTTTTTTACTTTTCTTCCCAACAAATCTAAGTTTGGTTGGCTGGATAGGGGATGGGATCTCATAGTGGTCAACAGTCATGGTTTTCATATATCTTACCCACCCCCGTCTTTAGGGGTTTTAGCACAAAAACGTTAGTTGTTTATAGGATATGTACGATGGTATGAATCCCACTCTTGTTCCTTGCACAAGCCGTCTAAATGGTATGGTGTTCCTATTCGACTAGATGATATGCAAATAATCAATTATATGTAAACATACCGTACAAATTGGAATACATTGCCTTCTTCTATCCTTATTAAATTGTGCGTGCGCGTGTGTGTGTGTTTACAATCACGTTGGTTTCATTTCATTTCATTGCGACATCATATTTTCTGCATGCAGGGCTTATACTCCTACAGAGATGCGTTGGAAGCGGAGCTTTGTGCTGTTATGGAGGGCTTGTTTGCATCTATCCAGCGCACGGATTCTCCTACCTTGGTGGAGATGGATTCAGTCAAAGCGATCTCCATGATTACTGGAAGTGAAACAGACCGATCAGTTTATGCTTCTCTTGTCGATAAGATCAAATATCTCATGAGTTTTAGACTTACTCGTATTACTCACATTTTGCGTTCCCAGAACAAGCCTAGTGATTCTTTAGCTACCTTTGGAAGACTTCAGAGTAGGACCATGACTTGGATTGCTTCGGGCCCTACGGAGGTTTTGAACATTGTTTGAGATGATTGTAATATTCCAATGAATGAGTAATACAAGTATTTTCCCCGCAAAAAAAGGAATACTATTAGCCCCCATAATCACATATCATTATTACCAAAATCCGCCTAACTATACCAAACAAAGGATTATGAATAAAATGGCACATCCCATATTTTACCTCAACACAACTTCCCTCTAAGCTTCCATTCTCCTCCTGAATAGTTGTCAAACACATTGAAAGTGTGCCGCTAACAAAAGTTCCACCAACAATAGGGCCGACCTTCGACCCTCTGTGCATATACAAGCGAGTCGATGACTCCCAACCTCTCCTCTCTCTAGGAGATAAGGCCCCGGCCTGGTTCCCCGCCCTCCATTTGTTGCTCCAATGGCGTGGTGGTGGTGGGAACCCTGATTTTGCGTGTTTGACATGTAGTCAGGGTTAGAGTATGGTGTCATGGTGACACAGCTTAGATGGCGGCGGTGGTGGTCAAGGACATTGCTTAGTTGGTGGGTTAGTGTCATTGTCGACAATATGCTCCCTCATTTGTGTGGTGCTGGCTTGGTTGCATCTTGTTGCCAATGATCTCTTCATGTGTGTAGAATGATCCCACCCGAGGGTGATCGAAAATCAGGTCATCGATTCCCATCGAAACAGGTCAGGGCATGCCCCGCGCCAAATCTCCCCCCCCCCTCCCCGCCATACATGACGAGTGGCTACTATGACAACAATGAGGGGTATGCGTAGGCGACATAGTTGTTACTCTTCTCGCCTTGTTCTCTTTGGTGGTGCAACGACGGACAAACAAACAACGGTGAATTATGTCGAGTGGCTACTACGACAACAATGAGGGGTATGCGTAGGCGACATAGTTGTTACTCTTCTCGCCTTTGTTCTCTTTGGTGGTGCAACACGGACAAACAAACAACGGCGAATTAAATTCAAAAGGATTTTCTCAGATCTAGATGCATTTCTAAGTTTTCATAGGATATTTTCTGAATGTTTCCTTAATTAATACTCCCTCTATAAACTTTTATAAGATAAAGCCAATCTTGATCGACATGGTATTGGATTATGTAAACCTGTTCATGGACAACCTGACCCAGAGGCCCAAACCCGAAGCCCGACATTCAGGCCAGGCTCGGGCTCCCCTTTCTCAACCGAAGCCCGGCCCAAAAGCCCAAAATGCACATATAAACATACTTTATTCAAAATATAGGTATAATAAATTAATATAATATCCCAAATATGATTAATTTAATAAAAATGTCACTGTTCATGTACTTCGGGCCAGGCTTGGCTTGGATTTTCTCTTCAGGCTTTGCCAAGCCCGGCGCGAACCCGACCCGGCCCAACCAATGATCAGGTTTGATAATATGCCAGGCAGTCGAAGAATGCACCAATGAGGTGCAGAGACATAATCCATCACAATCAGTTTCGCTATGAATGTAGAAACACATTTAACTAGTGCTATGCTATCAAATTTATAAGAATTGTTCATTGAACGTCACAAGTTACAACTGCAAAAGAATCAACAACCACACACAAATACACGACCACACCGACAATTGGAACACAAGCTTTACTCCGCGCCTCAACTGAAACCAAAAGGCAAACAACTGAATCACTACAAGCTTACACGTGTACCAGAGTTGAATCTTGGTATAAGATGGCCATAAAATCATAGAGTTTCACCCTGCTCCCGTGCCACAGAAGTTGAAAGGATGGCAAGGCTGTTGTTTAAGAACGTGAGCGCGGATTCACAGTCTGAAATGATTTTTGTGACGGATGAAGGCTCGCTTGAATTTGAAAGTGAGCCAGCTGCCATTGCTGTATATGAATCTCGCAGGCTCCTCAAATTTCCAAGGAACTGCACATCATAAATAAGCACTCAAGTCAAAGCATGTTTTGTAAGAGTATGGTTGACGCTGTCAGCACTTAGCCAGAGCACGCTAACTACTTCAAAGGACATGAATTACTACAAGAGCTGTAAAAGTTTGAAGAGGTGGTATTATTTTAAACGGATGACACAGTGTAATTCTACATAAAGCTATACCATGTTATCTTATAATACTATTTTGGAGATACATTTCATAGAACAGAATACAAGGACTACTCACTACACAGAAACTTCCAGGCTTATAGATATCTGAAGCTACCCAGATTTGCTTTAGAATTTGTAGCAGGGTGTTTAATTCCTGTTGACTAGAGTTCACAAGATAATATTGCCGGCCATCAGCATTTCAAAAATAACACCAATAAGGTTTATACAAGGCTATTTTTGAGTTTTTGACAGGGAAAAACAAACATCTGTCCTGTGCATTCAGTTCATATTGCAGGACAATAAATAAGCTATGATAATAAATAGTCACTGAAACTTGAAAGAAATGTCATAAAACTATGACAGTATTTTGACATACTGAGTACCTACTGACAAATGAACTTCTACTATTTTCATCCCATCAAAAGTTCAAATAACCAGATCATGACATATAGGTCAGACCGTCAGAGATAGACAAGAAATTCAAACGAGCAACAAAGTGACCAATAAACGAATAAAAAATATTCAGATAGTACCTTTAAAAGTGTGTTATAAGCCTCTAACAAGCGGTTAGCAGCTGGACCAAACCCATGCAACTGTGGCACCTCCATCATGTGGGTCCAAGGATGAATTTCCTACAACGACAAATAACTTCTATCATCTAACAACTCAAAACACATGAAAAATGATAATCAGAAGTACAAATGATATTCATGTCAAGGTTATTTGTCTGGAATATAAGGAGATACAGGGAGAAAATTACATAACGATGCATAAGATGTTCACCTTAGTGTATATCATATTGAAGGATTTTACTGTTTCAAGAAACGATTGCAAATGTTCCCTCAACTTCAACTCTGTCTCGGCATAGTCTTCGTTCGGATTATAGTCATACTGGGCAGCAGAGACCACAGTTAGCGCAAATAGCATACTGCAGGGTACTGTCAACAAACTAACAAACATGATATGCATGGGAATTTCAGATAGAAGTGTATAGATTGATTTTAAATATATGATCACAACTATACGAATACAGAAGCAGGATCCAGTGCTGTGTTTATATACCTTTGAGGCTAGCTCCTGCACCATCTGTTGCAGATTTGACATCTTTTTGGTATACTCAGAGAGCTTCAACTCTAGTTCTGCTATATCAGGCCTGCAAAATGATAATTTAACTCAGTGAAATAGTGGTGGTTCACTGGTTCGTTAAATTGCTAGTCAACTGGGGGTCATAAGACAGCAAGATGGATTAATACCATTTAAGGACTTATAAGGGTGCTAGAAATCCGAGCCCTCTAAATAACACAAATGATAAGAGCATCAAATTGGGCGTACTTACAGGGGGTAAATTGATTGTATTTGGACATCTGCAGGAAAAAGCTTGCACTCCTCTGAAAATATTTGTGCCTGTTTCTCTGCAATGGAATCTACAAGTTGTACGTCCTTTGCCAACTGCTCATCAACACTGCCAGGGAGCAATTTGTCAGAAAATTTATGTTTTAGATGCCCTAATACTGAGGTTAAAGCATCATCTAATATTTTCTGTACAACACAGTACATTTTGCATCAAATATTCCTTTCCACATACAGTGCTAGAAAATGTTTAACTGAAAATAGCTACCAACATCAGAATCTGACTAATGCCTTTGTATAATCAGCATAGCAAAAGAATACCACAGACAGTAAAGTGCAAACCAACCTCCACTCTGGATTGTCGGCATAGCAGCTAGCTTCCACCAAGTCAACAATTAGACGGAGGAGCTCCACCCGCTCGTCGTAGCTGCCTCTGCCCTGCAATCCCGCAAAAGATGACAAACGCTGAATCTGAGTTTGCGATTTTCACCACACACCAGAGATCTGCCATCTGTGTGTAACAAAATCTAATACTCAACAAATGTAAGCTTCGTAGAACAAAGAGCTGCATTCCTCTCACCTGAATCGCCTCAGTGTCGACTGAAGGCGTGATACCAAGGAAATTCGCGATCTCCGCCAAGTCTGCGTAACCCCAACCATCAGCACAAGGCACGAGCAAGCACTCCCAATTCAGCGCGGCGAAACAGGTGGAGCAGAAACCTTACGTTGGATCCTGCTGTTCTCCTCGTCGCGGTCGAGGCTGTCCCCCTGCCAGTTCTGCTGCGTGAACGGCGATCTGTCGCCCAGCAGCCTCCGGACCACAGCAGCAGCAGCAGGTCAGCAAACGAAACCCTCAATTCGGAAACCCTACGAGCCCCAGAACCCGCGCCGAGGCACACGGCGGAGGGCGGGCGGGGCGGAAATGCGGGGGCGGGCGTACCGGAAGAAGAGCCACTCGAGGAGGCGGTAGCGCTCGACGCCGGCGAAGAGGAGCGACTGCGCGGGCGCGCTGGCGCGCGGGTAGGCCAGCACCGCCAGCTTCCGCTGGATCTCCTCCATCTGCTTCGACGCCATGGGGAAATCAATCCCCCCGCTCGCGGCGGCCGGCCGGCTTGGTGGTGGTTGGGCTGTGGGGATCGAGCCGACGGGGGACGGCCCAGCGAGCGAGATGGATGACGTTACGCCCGGGGCATTTCTTTTCCTCTTTCTATCTACTAGATCGAATTATTTTCGTTTCAAATTTCGAAGGATCGGTTCTCTCTCCCCTAGGGGTGGGGCCCGCGTGTCGGGTTCTAGGTCCGGAAAGCAACAAGCGAGCGGTCCAATCCAAGCGGCCGACGAAGAGGGGAGAGGGGGCTAGCCGGCTAGCGTGTGGACGGGTGCGGCTCTCGGCTCGCCACGCGGAGACGGCACGAGCCCCGATGCCGCCGCCCCGCCGCGCCGGCGCGGGCGACACGAGCGCCTTCTTCGCGGCGACGCTGGTGCTGTGGGCCGTGTCGGTGGGGTTCGAGATCGGCGCCCGGGGCCGCCGCGAGCTGGCCGCCGTGGCCGCCGGCTTCGCCTTCTTCCAGGCCGCCAACACGGCCGTCCGCGCCGCGGTCTCCCGCGACCCGCTCTTCGTCAACACCGCCGTCTCGCTGCTCCACTCCTCCCTCACCTCCGCCTCAGGTCCGGCCCCTCCCTCTCTCTCTCCCCCCCTCTCCGAACCCTCGCATTTAGTTCCGTCGCTTTTCCCGTACACGTGCTTCGGGTTAATCGCCTAGTAGAAGAAAGCGTACGCCCAGTTGACTTCCAGCGTTGCGCGAATTTGGTGGGGATAGAGAGGGCGCGGCAGATTAATCAGCCGGTAAACCTGTTGATGCTTGATGCAATTTGGTCGGCCCTGAACAAAAGGGGGCACTATGAGCTATGTACTGTTATTGTTAGTATCGTTGGTCACTGTGATACTGCTTACTTGTGCTGTTGAAAATTGTCTCCATTTGAGCTTTGATTGGCTGAAATTGTGCAGGATTTCTAAAAGCCCATATTGCTTGCTACCTTGCTGTTTATAGCATGTTCAGCTTCTAGAGGTTGTGTGGTTTCAGTTTCCAAGTAAATGTGGCAACCATGCAATGGCCTTGCGTGCAAATACTTCCATGTTTTCCATGAAAATTTGCCAACCCTTGAAAAGAATGGTGATGGTATAAAGTGTGTTTAGAAGAGTTCACTAGTTAGGCACCAAATATCTCCATTTTGTCTGCTAGTTGGGCGGCAAATCAGCATCTAGTGCCTAAACGCCAATTAGGTGGGCCTAGGAGGGATAAATTGGCTAGCAGGATGGGTGTCACCTAGTATCTGGGGGCCCTCTAGGTGCACTAGGCGGCTGATTTTTAGAACACTACCTTTCTCAAGCATTACTTTTCGTGTACCACTTCTTTGCACGTACTTATTGCCAGTAAATCCATCGCCCATGTAATTGACAATGCCTAAGCAAAAAAATGATAGAAATGGAAATTTTATGTCGTAGATGGTCCATGTGCCATTGGATTTAGTGGTGCTGTTGTTTCTCTCAAGATAGTTAGGAAGTTGTAGAGCATTCCCTCTGCAGTATGTAAAACTGTTGATCCTTCTTTTAAATGGATGGCTCGTAGGTGTAATGCATATTCTTGAACTATGTCTTTTTTTGGTAAATATTTATCTCTTTAGTTTGTTCCATCGATGCTGTCATATGTTGTTAGGCTTGTTGATCGACTCTATCTCACTTCTATCTCGATTTGCAGTTATCTTTGTTCTATTGTGCCAATGGCGTACCAAGGGCCTTGAGAACATGTTTCAGCATGAAGAATTAGTTGGTAGCAGTTGGATTGGAGCATATTCTGCTCTGTGCTTTTCATGTGGCTACTTTGCTTATGACCAATTGGATATGCTCCGCTACCGGCTGTACAGTGGATGGATTCCTGGGATTCTGATGCATCACCTTATTCTGCTTATTTGCTTTACGCTAGCTCTGTATCGGAATGTGACAATCAACTACCTAATTCTCACTCTTCTATGCGAGGTACATACATATATCTTTTCTCATATTTTCTGGCATTTAATTTTGTTGACAAATTTGGTTTACTTGGTTACTTCAAATAGTTTTTTGTCTTATCATTTGCCATGGGGTTACTATTTACCCAGTTGTTGAGGAATAGGTGTGTACTCCTTAAGAGAGAAATCCTTTCCTTTGCACTTATAAATTGCATTGCACCTAAATTGTGACCAACAGACCATCTTCGTGGCATGTGATGTAAATCAGTAAACTAGCATTGCCTTTCCAACTCAGGATTGCGAGCTGCTGTCACAAGCATGACCATAGTTGGTAGATGACCACATTAATAAGTTGTAGCCCAAAATTTATTGCAGTAGACCTTTTGCCAATGATAATACAAAGAGAACGTAGAGAAGACCTTTCACTTTATCAGTACAATTTGGAACAAATGACATGGTAGGCCCATTCAGTATGACCTTGAAGGCTAACTGTTTTGATTGCCCAGCTGGGATTTAAACCACTCGATAGTGGCCATTGCAGTTCCTTCTTCGTGTTCACTAACATTGCTAGAATACAATATTTTGAGTTCTTGCACGGGTTGGCGCATCATGTTGCTAGAATTGAATATTACTGAGGCAATCATGTCTTGTTTTAAGAACACGGTATCGAAATAATTAGTTCAGTTCAGTCTCCACCGTAATCAGTGGGTAGGTGTACATTTGGAGTATACACTTTTCTTTCACTTGTGAGTATTTGTATGGTTTGCGTATATTTTACCAAGGAAATACTAATCAGCAAAAATAGGAGTACATTCTACCCTAGAAACACTAAATGTGAGCTGAAAAATCGCGAGTAGATATATTTCCTGAATACTAAAAGCCGGAAAAAAATAGCGAGTACATTGTACCATGGGAATACTAAAATGTCAGCTAAAAAAGTAGGTCTCGCCGGGATTCGAACCCACGTCGCCAGATTCAAAGTCTGGAGTGCTAACCACTACACTACGAAACCATTTGTTGAGTGTGGTACACTGATGGTTATATTTCTGTCATTTGGCTTACAGCCAAAAGATTTTCCTTTACTTGATGGTTCCTGTTAAATTTCTTTCCCTTTTTTGGATTTACTTCCATTTGCCACTTGGCAGCTACATGTAGCAAGTAATATCCGACAATTTTTTTTTCAATTCATTTTAGCCAAAGGCTCAATTGCATGGGTATGATAATTTTGTCTCATTGAGCTGCTATTAGGATTTACTAGGTGTTTAGTGTCTGTTTGGTGTTCTTTCTCTTGTTCTTTGTTACGCTTCAAGGATATATTATGCACTTAAGAACACACAACATATGAGAGGAGATGCATTGGGACAAAAATTGGATAACAAAATGTATAAAGCTTCAACATGATTAGCCAGTGGTGGATTTTCCATAACTTGTTCTATAGCACCTTAAAAAATAAGCACATACCAAAAGTATTGTTACTATTAGCACCATCTTCGTCGTGGTCGGGTCTCCCTTCTTACATGTCTCCGATATGGCGATATCTCACTTCTATGGTCTCTGACTATCCTAGGATTAAATCTGCATTCAACTTGTTCGCCCCCTTCGACAATTTCACAACAGAGGTAATGCCGACTTACCAACTAAGTTGTAGCCCAAACTTTGTGGCAGTAAACCTGTTTGCGGAACGATGATACATAGAGAACATAGAGAAGACATTTCCCTTTATCCTTACATTACAAGTAATGTGGTCAGCATTCAATATGACCTTGAAGGCTAATTGTTTTGATTGTCCATCTTGGCTTTTGACCACTCGTTATTGGCCATTGCAGTTTCTTCGTCATGTCCATGCACATTGTTAGAATGCAAGATTTTGAGTTTTTGTACGTTTCTGCATCACATTGCTAGAACAGAATATTAATGAGTCATTGATGTCCCATTTTAAGAACAAGGGTATAAGCATCTATTGAAACAAGTAGTTCAGTTCAGTCTCGGCCGTAAGCAGTCGGGAAGTGGTACATTTGGTTGCAGCGTCTAATCTGAAGTTAGCAAGTATAGGTAATGTCCCTTTCTTGATAGTGTACTGTAAATTTTGGCGAGGTTATAGTCACACCAATGTAAATCAGAAGGCAGA
Organism: Triticum monococcum; assembly: GCA_034509565.1. Lineage (NCBI taxonomy): Eukaryota > Viridiplantae > Streptophyta > Magnoliopsida > Poales > Poaceae > Triticum > Triticum monococcum. Next base: position 688,440,399 of record CM067843.1, read on the forward strand.
GATATGTTTCAAGTGTTATTAACCTCTAGTCTGAGTATCTGTACCATGGATGGTCTGGGTACATTGTACCAGGGAAATACTAAATATCAGCAAAAATATGAGTGCATTCTACCCTGGAAACACTAAATGTCAGCTAAAAAGTTGCGAGTCAATATTTTTCTCAAATACTAAATGCCACTAAAAAATGTGAGTATATTGTACCATGGAAAACTAAATTGCCAGCTAAAAAAATAGGTCTCGCCGGGATTTGAACCCAGGTCACCAGATTCAAAGTCTGGAGTGCTAACCACTACACTACGAAACCATTTGTTGAGTGTGATCCGCCAATTGTTATATTTGTGTCATTTGGCTTAAGACAAAATATTATCTCTTTAGGCCATGCTTCATGTTACATTTTCTCTGTCTTTTTGGACCTGCTACCGGTTGCCACTTGGCAGTTAAATGGGGCAAGGCATATCTGATGAATGACTTACTTACTTACTTACTTACGAAGCCTTTTATCCCAAACAAGTTGGGGTAGGCTAGATATGAAACCCTTTCACGAGGACTTCCCAGGAGGTCACCCATCCTAGTACTACTCTCACCCAAATGGGTTTCATACCCAAAAGACTGGCTAGTTTTTACGTTGGCTCGCCAAGCCTATCACAACCCTTAGATATGAAACCCTTTCACGAGGACTTCCCAGGAGGTCACCCATCCTAGTACTACTCTCGCTCAAATGGGTTTCATACCTATGGGACTGGCTAGTTTTTACGTTGGCTTGCCAAGCCTATCACAACCCTCTTCCTTTACCCGGGCTTGGGACCGGCTATGCCTAAAAGACATAGGCGGAGTTATTTGATGAATGACTTGTTTTATTTTATTTTTCAATTCATTTTAGCCAAGGGCTCCATTGGGTGAGTACGGTCTTTTGTCTGTTTGGGTTGCTATAAGGGTTTTCTAGGTGTTTGATGTACGATAATTTGGAAAAAGTAATGTGGTCGGTCCATTCATTATGACCTTGAAGGATAATTGTTTGATGGGCCAGCTGTGCTATCAACTACAGTACTCGGTAATGGCCATTGCAGTTGCATCTTCATTTTTCACTCACATTGCTAGAATACAAGATTTTTAGTTATTGTACGGGTCTGCATCACATTGCTAGAATAGAATATTAATGAGTTTCTTTTGCGGGTAAATGAGGTGTTGATGTCCCTTTTTAAGAACAAGGGTATACACATCTATGGAAATAGGTAGTTCGTACATTTGTTGCAGCTACTAATCTGAAGTAAGTAACTATAGGTACTAAATGTGCCTTTTTTGATGATGTACTGTAATTTTTTGGCGAGGTTACAGTCACAGGAATGTAAATCAGAAGACCGAGGTATGTTTCAAGTGTTCTTAGCCTCTAGACCATTGTTTTTAAGGCGGTAAGGCGACCTAAGGCGAGCACCACCCGCTCTAGCGCCTAGGCGACTCCTAAGCGCCTAAGGCGGACGCCTAAGCGCCTAAGGCAGGCATATTTGTAAGGCGCTGCCCAGGCGCCTTATCGCCGAAGCGTCCAAGGCAGGACGCCTTAAAAACAATGCTCTAGACTATGAGTATCTGTACCATGGAAGGTCCGGGTACATTGTACTAGGGAAATACTAAATGTTAGCAAAAAGGAGGCACATTCTACCCCAGAAACACTAAATGTCAGCTAAAAGATTGGGAGCCGATATTTTCCCCGAACACTAATATGTCATAAAAAATTGTGAGCACATTCTATGCAAATACTATATTGCAAGCTAAAAAAGTAGGTCTCGCCGGGATTCGAACCCAGGTCGCCAGATTCAAAGTCTGGAGTGCTAACCACTACACTACGAAACCATTTGTTGGGTGTGACCCACTAATGGTTATATTTCTGTCATTTGGCTTACAGACAAAATATTTTCCTTTACTCGATGGTTCCTGTTAAATTTCCTTCTGTTCTTTCGGACTTGCTTGCGTTTGCCACCTTGCAGCTAAATGGAGCAAGGAATATCCAATGATACCTTACTTCTATTTTTATTTTGGTAAGGTTATAGTCACACCAATGTAAATCAGAAGACATAAGTATGTTTCAAGTGTTATTAGCCTCTAGATTGTGAGTATTAGTATACCATGGTAGGTCTCTATACATTGTACCAGGCAAATACTGAATGCCGACAAAAATAGGAGTACATTCTACCCTGGAAACACTAAATGTCAGCTAAAAGATTGTGAGTCGATATTTTTCCCGAATAGTAAAATGTCATAAAAAATGTGAGTTCATTGTAGCATGGAAATCACCCAGGTTGTCAGATTCAAAGTCTGGAGTGCTAACCACTAAACTACGAAACCATTTATTGGGTGTGACTCACTGATGGTTATATTTCTGTCATTTGCCTAACAGACAAAATATTTTCCTTTACTCGATGGCTTGTGTTAATTTCCTTCCAATTTTCTGTATTTGCTTCCATTTGCAACTTTGGAGCTTAATGGAGCTAGGAATATCTAACAAGTAACTTTTTTTAGAACTCATTTTAGCCAAGGGCTTCATTGCGTGGGTACCATAATTTTGTCTCATTGAGCTGCCATTAGGATTTACTAGGTGTTTGAGGTACGATAACTTGGAACAAGTAATATGGTCGCTCCATTCAGTATGACCTTGAAGGACAATTGTTTTGATTGCCAGTTGTGCTTTCAACCACTCGCTAGTGGCCATTGCAGTTCCTTCATGTTCACTCACATTGCTAGAATACGATATTTTGAGTTCTTGTATGGGTCTGCATCACATTGCTAGAATAGAATATCAATGAGGCATTAGTGTCCCTTTTTAAGAATAAGGGTAGACGCATCTATGGAAATGGGTAGTTCAGTTCACTCTCCACCGTAAGCACTGGGGAGGGGGTACGTTTGGTTGCAGATACTAATCTGAAGTTAGTAACTATAGGTACTGAATGTGCCTTTTTTGATGCTGTACTGTAAATTTTGGTGAGGTTATAGTCATACCAATCTAAATCAGAAGATCCAAGTGTTCTTAGCCCCTAGACTGTAAGTACCTGTACCATGGAAGGTCTTTGTACATTGTACTAGGGAAATACTAAATGTCAGCAAAAATAGGAGTACATTCTACCCTGGAAACGCTAAATGTCAGCTAAAAGATTGCGAGTTGATATTTTTCCTGAATACTAAAATGTCATAAAAAAAGATGACTTCATTGTAGCATGGAAATACTAAAATGCCAGCCAAAAAGGTAGGTCTCGCCGGGATTCGAACCCAGGTCGCCAGATTCAAAGTCTGGAGTGCTAACCACTACACTACGAAACCATTTGTTGAGTGTGACCCAATGATGCTTATATTTCTGTCATTTGGCTTGCAGACAAAATATTTTCTTTTACTCGATAGTTCCTGTTAAACTTTCTTCTGTTTTTTTGGACTTGCTTGCTTTTGCCACCTTGCAGCTAAATGGAGCAAAGAATATCCAATGATTATGTTATCTTATTTTATTTTTTGAAATCATTTTAGCCATGTGCTCCATTGCGTGGGTAGAATATTTTTTTCTCATTGACCTGTATTAGGATCTAAGAGTTGTTTTAGGTACGATAATTTGGAACAGGTAATTTGGTCGCTCTATTCAGTATGACCTTGAAGGATAATTGTTTTGATTGGCCAGCTTGCTTTTTACCACTAGCCAGTGGCCGTTGCAGTTCCTTTTCAAGTTCACTCACATTGGTAGAATACAATATTTTGAGTTCTTGTTCAGTCTCTGCCGTAAGCAGCGGGGAAGGGGTTCCTTTGGTTGCAATGACTAATCTGAAGTCAATAACTATAGGTACTGACTGTTCCTTTCTTGATTGTGGCCGTAAATTTTGGTAAGGTTATAGTCACATGAATGTAAATCAGAAGACAGAGGTATGTTTCAAGTGTTTAGCCTCTAGATTGCGAGTATTAGTAGTTTAGTACCATGGTAGGTCTGGGTACATTGTACCAGGGAAATACTGAATGTCAGCAGAAATTGGAGTACATTCTACCCTAGAAACACTAAATGTCAGCTAAAAGATTGTGAGTCGATATTTTTCCTGAATACTAAAATGTCATAAAAAACTTGAGTTCATTGTAGCATGGAAATACTAAAATGCCAGCCAAAAAATTAGGTCTCGCCGGGATTTGAACCCAGGTCGCCAGATTCAAAGTCTGGAGTGCTAACCACTACACTACGAAACCATTTGTTGGGTGTGATCCACTGATGGTTATATTTCTGTCATTTGCCTTACAGACAATATTTTTCTTTACTCGATGGTTTGTGTTAAATTTCCTTCCCTTTTTTTGGACTTGCTTCCATGTGCAACTTTGGAGCTTAATGGAGCTAGGAATATCCGACAAATACCCTTTTTTAAATTCATCTTAGCCAAAGGCTTCACTGCATGGTTACCATAATTTTGTCTCATTGAGCTGCTATTAGGATTTACTAGGTGTTTGAGGTGCGTTAATTTGGAACAAGTACTATGGTCGCTCCATTCTGTATGACCTTGAAGGATAATTGTATTGATTGGCCAGCTGCGCTTTCAACCACTTGCTAGTGGTTATTGCAGTTACTTCTTCATGTTCACTACATTGCTAGAATACGATATTTTGAGTTCTTGTACTGCATCACATTGCTAGAATAGATTATTGGTGAGGCATTGATATCCCATTTTGAAAACAAGGGCATAAGCATCTATGGAATTAAGTCTGTTCAGTCTCCGCCGTAAGCAGTGGGTAATGGGCATCTTTGGGCTTTGGTTGCAGCGACTAATCTCAAGTTAGTAACTATAGGTACTGAATGTGCCTTTCTTGATAGTGTAGTGTAAATCTTGGCAAGGTTGTAGTCACACTAATGTAAATCATAAGACAGAGGTATGCTCAAGTGTTATTAGCTTCTAGACTGAGTATTTGTACCGTCGAAGGTCTGGGTACAATGTACTAGGAAATACTAAATATCAGCAAAAAGGGGTACATTCTACCCTGGAAGCACTAAATGTCATCTAAAAAATTGTGATTCGATATTTTTCAGGACTACTATATGTCATCAAAATAAAATAAAATTATGAACTCATTGTACTATGGAAATACTATAATGTCAAATAAAAAAGTAGGTCTCGCCGGGATTTGAACCCAGGTCGCCAGATTCAAAGTCTGGAGTGCTAACCACTACACTACGAAACCATTTGTTGAGTGACATCCTCAGCTGGTTATATTTCTGTCATTTGGCTTACAGACAAACTACTTTCCTTTACTTGATTGTCCCTGTTAAATCCTTTCGTTGGACTTGCTTCCGTTTGCCACTTGGCAGCTAAATGGAATGATGAATGTCCAAAGAATACTTCTTTTCCATTCATTTTACCCAAAGGCTCCATTGCGTGGGTACGATAATTTTCTCTCGTTGAGCTGCTATCAAGACTTACTAGGTGTTTGGTGTTTTTTCTCTTCTTCTTCATTAAGCTTCAAAAGTATATATTATGCACTTTCAGCATACATCGTATGAGAGGAAATGCATTGCGACAACCATCGGATAACAAAATCTATCTAGCTTCAACATGATTAGCCAGTAGTGGCAAATAAACACATGGCAAAAACATTGTTATTATTAACGCCAACCTCCTGGTGGTCGAGTCGCCCTTCTTACAGGTCTGTGATATCTCAGTTCTGTGGATCAGTAGTTGTAACCATACCCCCTCCCCCCCCCCCCCCCCCCTGGGGGGGGGGGCACCTCTTCCTTCGAGCCTACCGCCGGCCCGCTATCATATCATCTTTACCGCTCTCTAACAATCCTAGGACCGAATCTGCGGTCAACTTGTTCACCCCCTTTGACAATGTCCTGACGGAGTTCATCCGTCTTAGCAACTAAGCTGTAGCCCAAACTTTACAGTAAACCTGTTGCCAGAATGATGATATGACTAGAACGTAGAGAGAACATTTAACTTTATCCTTACAGTTTGGAACAAGTAATGTGGTTGGTCCATTCAGTATGGCCTTGAAGGTTAATTGTTTTGATTGTCCAGCTGGGCTTTCAACCGCTCGCTAGTGGTCATTGCAGTTCCTTCTTCATGCTCACGCACATTGCTCGAATACAAGGTTTTGAGTTCTTTAATGTGTCTGCATCACTTTGCTAGAATAGAATATTAATGAGACGTTGATGTCCCATTTTAAGAACAAGGGTATAAGCATCTATTGAAATAAGTAGTTTTGTTCAGTCTCCACCTTTAGTGGTGGGGAATGGGTACATTTGGCTGAGTTAGTAACTATATGTACTAAATGTGCCTTTCTGGATAGTATACTGTAAATTTTGGTGAGGTTATACCGTTATAGGCACAGCAATGTAAAACAGAAGACAGTGGTAAGTTTCAACTTTCAAGTCTTATTAGCCTCTAGACTGTGATGGAAGGTCTGGGTACATTGTACCAGGGAAATACTAAATGTCAGCAAAAATAGGAGTACATTCTACCCCGGAAGCACTAAATGTCATCTACAAAATTGGGAGTCGATATTTTCCTGACTACATGTCATCTTTTAAAAAAAAGTGAGCACATAGCACCATGGAAATACTAAAATATCAGCTAAAAAACAGGTCTCGCCGGGATTTGAACCCAGGTCGCCAGATTCAAAGTCTGGAGTGCTAACCACTACACTACGAAACCATTTGTTGAGTGTGATCCGCTGATGGTTATATTTCTGTCACTTGGCTTACAGACAAAATATTTTCCGTTATTCCATTGTTCCTTCTAAATTTCCTTACATTTGTTTTGGACTTGCTTCAGTTTGCCATTTGGCAGCTAAATGGAGCAAGGAATATCTGACGAATACTTTTTCTTTTGAATTGATTTTCGCCAAAGGCTCCGTTGTGTGGGTATGATAATTTTGTCTCATTGGGTTGCTATTACAATTTACTGCGTGTTTTGAGTGTTTGTTTTGTGTTTTTCTCTTCTTCATTAAGCTTCAAGAATATTTATGCACTTAACAACACACATCATATGAGAGGAGATGCATTGGGACAACCATTGGATAATTTCTTTTATCTAGCTTCAACATGCTTAGCTAGTAGTGGATTTCAACCACTTGTTCTATGGCATCTTAAAAAATGAGCACATGGCAAAGACATTCTTACTTATTAGCACCACCCTCGTCGTGGCAGGCCCACCCTTCTTACACGTCTCCGATGTCTCACTTCTTTTGATCAGTAGTTGTAACCGTGCCTCCATACGAAGAGAACGTAGATAAGACATTTCACTTTATCCCTACAATTTGGAACAAGTATTACAGTCGGTCCATTCAGTCAGTATGACCTTCAAGGTTAATTGTTTTGATTACCCAGCTGGGCTTTCAATCGCTCGCTAGTGGCCATTGCAGTTTGTTCTTCATGTTGATTCACATTGCTAGAACACAATTTATGTTTTCTGGTATGGGTCTGCATCACTGCTAGAATATAATATTAATGAGACATTAATGTCCCGTTTTAAGAACAAGGGTATAAGCATCTACGGAAATATGTAGGTCAGTCTTCAACTTAAGCAGTGAGGAAGGGATACATTTGGTTGCAGCGACTAATCTGAAGTTGGTATCTATAGGTACTGAATGTGCCTTTTTTGATTGTGTACTATAAATATTGGTAAGGTTATAGTCACACCAATGTAAATTACTAGAGTTATGTTCAAGTGTTATCAGCCTCTAGTATTTGTACCATGGAAGGTCTGGGTACACTGGGAAATACTGAATGTCAGCATAAATAGGAGTACATTGTATTGTACCCTGGAAACACTAGATGTCAACTAAAAATTTGAGTACACTGTACTATGGAAATACTATATTGTTAGATAAAAAAGTAGGTCTTGCCGGGATTTGAACCCAGGTCGCCAGATTCAAAGTCTGGAGTGCTAACCACTACACTACGAAACCATTTGTTAAGTTGATCCACTGATGATTATTATATTTCTGTCATTTGGCTTACAGACAAAATATTTTCCTTTACTCGATTGTCCCTGTTAAATTTCCATCTGTTTTCTTGGACTTGCTTTAGTTTGCCACTTGGCAGCTAAAGTGAGCAAGGAATATCCAACGAATGTCTTATTTTATTTTAGTTTTTCAATTCATTTAGCCAAATGCTCTATTGCGTGGTACAATAATATTGTCTCATTGAGGTGCTATTCGGATTTACGAAGTGTTGAGTGTTTTTTTGGTGTTTTTCCCTCTCTTTATTAAGCTTCAAGAATATACATTGTGCACTTAACAACACACAATATTTGAGAGCAGATGCATTGGGTCAACCATTGGATAACAAAATGTATCTAATTTCAATATGGTTAGCCAGTAGTGGATTTTCCAGCACTAGTTCTATTTCACCTTACAAAATAAACACACGACCAAAACATTGTAACTTATCAGCACCACCCTCGCCGTGGCCGGTCTCTGATATCTCACTTCTGTGGATCAGTTGTAACCATAGCCCCCCTTTGACAATGTCATGACAGAGGTAATACTGTCTTAGCGACTAAGTTGTAGCCAAACTTTACTCCAGTAAACCTGTTGCTTGAATGATGATACAAATAGAACGCAGATAAGACAATTCACTTTATCCTTACAATTTGGAATATGGTTGGTCCATTCAGTATGACCTTGAAGGTTAATTGTTTTGATTGCTCAGCTGATCTTCCAACCACTCGCTAGTGGCCATTGCAGTTCCTTCTTCATGTTCATGCACATTGCTAGAATACATGATTTGAGTTCTTTAACATGTCTGCATCACATTGCCAGAATGGAATATTAATGAGGCATTGATATCCCATTTTAGAAACACAAGGGTACATCTATCGAACTAACTAGGTCAGTTGAGTCTTCACCGTAAGCAGTGTGGAAGGGGTACATTTGGTTGCAGCGAATGTGCCTTTCTTGATAGTGTCTGTAAATTTTGGTAAGGTTATAGTCACACCAAGGTAGATCAGAGGACAGCGGTATGTTCAAGTTTACCATGGAAGGTTATTAGCCTCTAGATTGAGAGTAGTTGTACCATGGAAGGTTATTAGCCTCTAGACTGAGAGTAGTTGTACCATGGAAGGTTAGTAGCCTCCAGACTGAGAGTAGTTGTACCATGGAAGGTTAGTAACCTCTAGAGTGCGAGTAGTTGTACCATGGAAGGTTATTAGCCTCTAGACTGTGAGTAGTTGTACCATGGAAGGTTTGGAGACACTAAATCTCAGCAAAAAATAAGAGTACATTGTACCCTGGAAACACTAAATGCCAGCTAAAAATTTGTGAGTCGATATTTTATCCAATACTAAACGGTCAGCCCAAAAAAGAAGTGAGTAGATTGTACCATGGAAATACCAATATGTCAAAATAAAAAAATAGGTCTCGCCGGGATTCGAACCCAGGTCGCCAGATTCAAAGTCTGGAGTGCTAACCACTACACTACGAAACCATTTGTTGAGTGTGGTCCACTGATGGTTATATTTATGTCATTTGTCTTACAGACATAATGTTGATGGTTCCTGTTAAATTTCCTTCCGTTTGTCAATTGTACAGGTCTGCATCACGTTGCTTGAATATGAATACAATATTAATGAGGCATTAATGTCCCAATTTAAGAACAAGGGCATAACCATCTAGTATTGTAATAACTAGTTCAGTTCAGTCTCCACCGTAAGCAGGCCGTGGGGAAGGGGTACATTTGGTTGCAGCGATTAATCTTAAGTTAGAATATTGGTACGCAGCAATGGCAGACAGATTGACAAACTTTATGACTGCAGATGCACTCCATATTCTTGCACGTAAGGAAATTGAGGAGAATGGCTGGATTCCGTGATTTCAACAGAAAACTGGTGAAACTGGAATGGGTACTCAACTGGACTACCTTTGTGACAGCAAGGGTGATCTGCCACATATTGATCACATACAGACTGATCACCGACGCACACAAGTTTGATAAGGGCATTGAGCTGCCACTAGCTCTTTCTGGTATGGCGGGAATGAATGTGCTCAATGTATCTTTAGGGCTTGATCTATTTAAAGCATTTGCGAGAGAGAGAAATCAGCAGACGCATCAGGACTGAATGTTCTTGGCAGTGTAGTGTAAATTTTGGTAAGGTTATAGTCACACCAATGTAAATCAGAAGACAGAGGTATGTTCTAAGTGTTATTAGCATCTAGACTGTGGTGACAACCCATATATGTAACCTGTTATGTATGATGAATTTGTCTCGCGGAAAGATTCTCTGGCTACGCCAGCATTAGTGGAATTACATCATGACTTACATAGACAACCCGACCTGGATCCACCATTTGCACAGATTTTTTAAAGTAGAAAGCAAAGGAAGTGTTTGTATTGTTTAGCCCTTCACCTAATGTACTAACAGATGCTTAGGCGACTTTTTTGCAAGCCTTAATTTCTTTTTGGCTTACTGTTTCTATTTAATGTTTCATTGTGAATGTTATTTGTGCATGGTTTTTGATACTTATTCTTCAACACATTTCTTTCACTTGTGAGTTTTGTAGCACGGAAGGTATGCATTGTACCAGGGAAAAAAGCGTGAGTACACAGTACCATGTAGATACCAAATGTCAGAAAAAAAAGAGTCTGAGTACATTGTAAACTGAAAATACTAATCTCTAACAAAAACTGAGTACACTGTACGATTTAAATGGTAATGTTAGTTTCAAAAAAATAGAGGTCTCGCCGGGATTCGAACCCAGGTCGCCAGATTCAAAGTCTGGAGTGCTAACCACTACACTACGAAACCATTTGTTGAGTTTTTTCACTGGTAATTCTATTTATCTTATAGACCGAGCATTTTCCTTTACGTTCGGGTTAAATTTCTTTTCTGGTTATTTTTGGACTTGGTTTCGTTTGCCACTTGGCAGCTAATTGGAGCAGGGTATATCCGACGATTACAGCTTCCTTTGTTTTCCTTGTTCATACCATCGTTTTAGCAAAAGACTCCATTGCCATCATCTACCACTCTCCGGCTATCCCCCTTCGATATTGCCACGACGGAGGTGAAATGCCAGTAGTACCGTCTTCGTCACTAATCTGTGGCTGAGGTTATGCCACAATGGGAGAATGTCACCGCTGTGGCGAAGAGGTGGAGTAGATGAGTTCGTCGGACCTCACCCGAAGATTCGGAGGCTGGAAATTCAGTCTGCTAATTTTCACAAAAAGAATTTACTAGTTGTGCGACGGATGGCACTGCCGATACCAGAAACGCCAGCCATGCCACTCACAGTCCACTTCGCTAGACTCCAAACGCAGTACAGTACAAATTACAATGTACCAGTGGCCTCGCACACGCGTGGCACCGCGGCAGCCTGGCCCTGCAGCACTTTTCAGTGAGGCGAGCGTACTACCAACTCCGTCGGCTCCCGGGCCGTTGTTCGATCGCACAAACCGTATCAGCTAAACGAGAGGGCTGTCCACGTGTGCATCGCCCCGGCCATTGGCCGGATACGGGGGAACGTGGTCTCCCCGCTGCCCTTCGCGCACCCTATCCTCGCCCCGCCCGCTCGCCAATCGCGCGCCCCCGCAGCGCCACACGTAGGCGCCACCCCGTGCCGTGCGATCTCATAAAATGTGGCCGCGCGGCCGCAGAGCAAAGTCCCCCAAGCTGTAGCACCCCCACAGCCACAGACGACGCGCGAAGCGATATCATCACGAGTGAGCGTCTAGGCGGGCATCCATGGCACAGTCGATGCTCATGTCCGGCGTCAACGGCGTGGCCTCCGGCAGGAGCCTGCTGCAGGCGGCGCGGCCGTCGACGGCGTCCACGCCCTTCTCGCGGCTCGCGCTCTCCTCGTCGTCCTCGGCGGCGTACTACAAGCACATGCCGTCCCTCTCCGTCCGGACCATGGCCCTGTTCGGCAAGAAGACCAAGGCCGCGCCGGCCAAGAAGGTTCGAGCCTAGCTACCTGATATCTTGTTCACCAATGCAGGTCTGCCTCTGCTTGTTTATCTGACGCTGGATGGCCTTGTGTTTTGGTTATATGTATATAGGTCGTTGCCCCCAAGCCCAAGACCGAGGACGGCATCTTCGGCACGTCCGGCGGGATCGGTTTCACCAAGGAGAACGAGCTCTTCGTCGGCCGTGTTGCCATGATTGGCTTCGCCGTGAGTACTCCTGCACCGTAATTTAACCATCCATGCATGAACGTCTTTTATGTGCGGACCGTTCCAAGCGTAGACACACAAACAGACACTAGGCCGTTCCAAGGGTACGTAGAACCAGAACAGTACTAGCTGCTTAACAAATTAAGTTAGCAATCTGGTTTGCCACAGGATGGCATGTATGTATATATGTATGTATGTATGTATGTATGTATGTATGTCCCTGTGGTAAAGTTGATGAGTTCGTACTATTCAGTTCAAACTGAAAGATAGTTAAAGAGAAATTAGAAACTGATCGAGGGGGGAAATCTACATACATACATGAAATGGTGTTAAAAAGCTTATTCAATTGCTTAAAAAGATCAGAAAATATCATTTTTGTTAGTAGGAAGAGAGGGAAAAGCTTAGGTTGGTTTTTCTAGGATACCTATAAATTTGAACTAAAACCATGACAAACACGAGGGAGTAATAAATAAATAAATGGATTTGCTATAATAGAGTAGAATTTAAACTACTGGTATATTTCAAAACAACAGTGTTAGATAGTTCAAAGAAAGTTATACATAACTTATAATATTTTTGTAAATTATTTAACTTGTTTCTAAAATTTTCAGTTTTTGTCCTAAATTTTCATAAAACAAAATAGTACCGCAAATTTAGTCTAAAGATTATACTACTCTATAGAATGAGATGGGGCTGAGAAGAGGTTCGTGTTGATGAAAAGTGTTTACAATAGGACTGACACTCAAGAGAAGATCTCATTAAACTTCAGAATAGTCAATATTAAATTGTACAACATTCGTCCGGAATTAACTGTTGCTGAAATTAGTTAGTATTTTGCTATGCCGCATCAAAATTATGTTTAGATGGCAGTGTACATTGCACAACTAGTGAAGCAAAAACAAACTTTTCTTACAAAGGGAACGGTCAAGATGAACTTCTGAGCGCCGTCCTTTTAATTAGCCTGAATATAACTGTTTTGCTGTTGATGATGTCTGCAGGCATCGATCTTGGGAGAGGCCATCACCGGCAAGGGCATCCTGTCCCAGCTGAACCTTGAGACCGGCATCCCGATCTACGAGGCTGAGCCCCTCCTCCTCTTCTTCATCCTCTTCACCCTCCTCGGCGCCATCGGCGCGCTCGGAGACCGCGGCAGGTTCGTCGACGAGCAGCCCACCGGCCTCGACAAGGCCGTCATCGCCCCCGGCAAAGGCTTCCGCTCCGCCCTCGGCCTCAGCGAGGGAGGTACGTAGCAACAGTTAGATCGATTTCCGTGGCGTCTTCGCGCCTCGACGACATGCATGTCTGATGATTTTGTACGATGCATGCTGCAGGGCCGCTGTTCGGGTTCACCAAGTCGAACGAGCTGTTCGTGGGGCGGCTGGCGCAGCTGGGGATCGCCTTCTCCATCATCGGGGAGATCATCACGGGCAAGGGCGCGCTGGCGCAGCTCAACATCGAGACCGGGGTGCCCATCAGCGAGATCGAGCCGCTCGTGCTCTTCAACGTCGTCTTCTTCTTCATCGCCGCCATCAACCCCGGCACCGGCAAGTTCATCAGCGGCGAGGAGGACGACTAGAGATCACGCGCGAATGCTTTTTGGCCATTAATTGTACGTCCGTCCGTCCGTGCTTTGCTTGTTTGTTGTGTACGTGAGACCTTGGGGTGTACTTAGGTGTAAGAAAGAAGTTGGTCGTTGCCTTATGAAAAACAAGAGCTAGCAGCTAATTTGCCATGCATGCCGACAGTTGCGGATCTATCGTCTCGGATTCTTGATCGTTCCCTTCTACCTTAATGAAGCGTACAGTACAATTCTTGAAATGAAAAACAAAAGGCACGACTATATGCAAGCCGCCTCTCTAAAATCGTGCAAGTCGATTTTGTCCAGCCGCTCGATTGAAATCCAACGGCTGGGCACCCTTCTTCCTCCGGCCTCCCCTCTTCTTCCTCCTCCGGCAACTCACCTCCATGTGTCACCTCCGTCTATGACGTCGCTGTTGAGACTGGACAGCAACAATGCGTTGTACAAATTCACCGACACGGCAAATATACACACTACACAACTCCTTCCACTTGTGATGAACTTTGAGGACAGCTTCAATCAACAAGTAAGTAATGAAATAACATAAACAACATGCACATGTGACACAGGATTTAACGTGGAAAAACCTCCTCAACTTGAGGAGTAAAAAACCACGGCTGTGGACCGATCGGGTCCACGCAACTTCACTATGAGAATGATGAGTACAATATTTTCTCTAGAACTTTTAGAGAGATTTACAACACACTCTCCACGTTGCCAACCGGCAATAGCAACAACAGCCACAAGAAGCAAGATTTCAGCAAAGCAGAGTTTACACAACTTCTGTATCCTTCAGTGTTTTGCAAACTGCTCTTAAACCGCTGAACCAAACATCACCAAATTTGGCAGACAAGTAGACACATGGGTTCTTGACATCCCCTCCAAATTTCAGCTCAATCGAACATCATTTGCCTACCTAAACTATTCGTCTCCCAAAACTACTCTGTTATGAAACTGCAGCAGTCAGAGCTGACAAAACCACTCTCAAATCTGATGCTCCACTGACCCAATCCTGAAACCAGCTAACCAGATCGAAGCACTCAAAGTAAGGAACGAGCTCAACAAGTTTGGGGTCGACCCAAGTACGTTTGAGCCTTCAACCACCAGCTTGAACACTGTCTAGTCAGATGCAACAAATCTGGACAGAACCTCTGCTTCTTCTTCTTCCTCTCTCTCAGGTTGTGTTTTCTCTTGTGTGCTCTCTCTCACACACACTCTCACGAGCCACCACCAGCAGGGGTGAAGTGGCTAGGATTTTCTCCTTATCTCACTTCCCTTAGAAGCGCTCTCAACCGTTGGATGTAGCGAAGATCAACGGCTGACATGTGTTGAACTTACGGGCTGATGTTGGGCTGCCAACACACCTCCATGTGGAGGGACTTAGCCCAACAAACTCCCCCTCCCGACATCATGGAGGGTCTCACTGTCTTCCGACAGCCATGCCAGCGAGTCGGCGGCATACTTCGAGCTTCTTCCTTGTCACCACTTTAGTTAACATATCAGTCCCATTGTCATCGGTGTGAACCTTCTCAAGTTGCATTTGCTTGGAATATAACACATCTTAAATCCAATGATAGTTGACTTCTATATTTTTAGACCTTGAATGAATACTTGCATTCTTACTCAAGTGGATAGCACTTTGGTTGTCGCAAAACAACATATACTTGTCTTGCTTAAAACCAAGCTCACAAGCCAACCGTTTCAGCCACAATAACTCTTTGCTCGCCTCTGTTACTGCAATGAATTCAGCTTCAGTTGTATTCAATGCCACACACTTTTACAACCTGCTTTGCCATGACACCGCTCCCCCTGCATAGGTAACCAAATAACCTAAAGTAGACTTCCTTTTGTCAACATCTCCAGCCATGTCAGAATCTGAAAAAGAATCAGCTTGGCCTCACCATCACTAAAGCAAAGTTTCAGATTTGTGCTGCCATGGAGATATCTCAAAATCCACTTCACGGCTTCCCAATGAGGTCTTACTGGATTGGACATAAATCTGCTCATAGTACTAACCGCATGAGCAATGTCAGGCCTTGTACACACCATATCATACATCAAACTCTCAACCGTTGAAGCATAAGGAACATGATGCATTTCCTTTTTCTGCTCATCAGTGGTAGGACATTGCTTTCTGCTTAACTTGAAATAGGATGCTAGTGGATAACTCACAACTTTAGCATTTTCCATCCTGAACTTCTGAAGTACCTTCTCAATATACTTCTCTTGAGACAAGTACAACTTGTTGCAATTTCTGTCTCGCTCAATTCTCATTCCAAGAATGTTCTTTGCTGGATCTAAGTTTTTCATGGAAAAACATTTGCTCAACTCCTTCTTCAACTTAGCAATCCTAGAGACATTCTTGCCAACTATCAGAATATCATCAACATAGAGCAGTAATATGATGAAATCATCACCCGAGAACCTCTGAATAAACACACAATGGTCTGAGCTACACTTCTTGTAGCCTTGCTTCCCCATGATAGTTTCAAACTTCATGTACCATTGTCTTGGTGCTTGTTTCAGGTCATAGAGACTTTTCTTCAGCTTGCACACATAGTCTTCTTTGCCTTTCACAAGAAACCCCTCAGGTTGCTCCATGTATATTTCTTCCTCCAACTCACCATGAAGGAATGTAGTCTTCACATCCATTTGCTCAACCTCCAAGTTGAGACTTACTGCCATACCAAGGATTACTCTTATGGATGTCACCTTCACAACCGGAGAAAAGATCTCATCATAGTCAATGTCTTTTCTCTGGCCGAATCCTTTTACAACTAGCCTGGCCTTGTATCTTGGATGTGATGTGTGCTCTTCTTGCTTGATTCTATAGACCCACTTGTTCTTCAAAATTTTCTTCCCCTTGGGCAACTTCACCAACTCATAAGTATGATTCTTATGCAAGGAATCCATCTCTTCTTGCATAGCCTTTTCCCATTCCTTCTTGTGCTCATCTTCCATTGCATCTGCAAAGCATTCATGTTCTGAACCGTCAGATAATAACACCATGTATGATCTGAGGGATACCTGCTGGAAGGAATTCGACCCCTGTTGGATCTTCTGAGTGGAGCAGCTGGTGGACTTTCTGGTGTTGGTGCTTCCTGCTGATCCGGATCATCAACTTCAGCATCATACTCTTGCTGCTACAGGGGAGCATCTTCTTCTTCACCTAAACCACCATGTACATCATCTTGTACATCTTCTGCATCTGCTTCAACTTGCACGGGAGCTGGAGCTGCAGGAACTGGGTCAGAATCAATCATGTCTTGCTGTTGAGGAGGAACCTGCCCCTTTGTCTTCACAATATCCTCAATTGTTTGGTCTTCAACAAACACAACATCACGGCTTGTCACAACTTTCCTTGCTATAGGGTCAAACAGCTTGTAGCCAAACTCATCACCACCATAGCCAAGAAAGATACACTGGCGTGTCTTCGAATCAAGCTTTGACCTTTCATCTTGAGGAATATGAACAAAGGCCTTGCACCCAAAAACCTTCAGGTGGTCATATGAGACGTCCTTGTCATACCAGACCCTGTTAGGAACATCTCCCTGCAAAGGATAACTTGGTGAGAGATTAATAAGATAAACTGCAGTCATTAAAGCCTCACCTCAAAAGTGTTTAAGTAGCTTTGCACTTGACAGCAAGCATCTAACTCTCTCCATAATTGTCATGTTCATCCTCTCAGAAAGACCATTCAGCTGTGGTGTCTTCGAGGGAGTAAATTGATGCCTAATACCTTGCTGCTTGCAATATGCATCAAATGCCCCAATGTACTCTCCTCCATTATCAGTGCGAATGCACTTGATCTTCTTCTTAGTTTCTCTCTCAACCGAGGCTTGGGATTGCTTGAATACACCTAGTACTTGATCTTTGGTCCTCAAAGTGAAGGCCCAAACTTTCCTGGAAAAGTCATCAATAAAAGTCACAAAGTACTTAGCACCACCAAGAGATCTTACCGACATTTTGCAAACATCGGAATGTATCAAATCCATCTTCTCGGGCTTCTTGTGAGGAGGTAGAGTTTTGAAGGAAACTCGGTGTTGCTTCCCTGCTAGACAATCTGAACATCTCTTGATGTGAACTTGTAAGTGCATCTAGTGCCACCCCTAGTTGGTTTTGGAGTATTGACGACAAACCTAGTTGAGGGACTAATGTGTTTGTGAGAATTGCAGGATAACACAGGTAGAAGTCCCTCATTGATTCGGTTTTCCTACCAGAGATGACCCCTAAAAATGTAAGAAGACATTGAAGTCAAAGGTGGTATGTGAAGACATTCACATTGAAGACTATGACAAGAGAAGACATCGCATGAAGACTATGGAGCGCGAAGACTTAGTTCTTTCGTCGTTCTTTTTCTTCTTTGTTGAGTCATAGGAACCACCGTACTGTTAAGTGGGGTCCAAGAGAACCAGTCAGAATGACTGAAGTGATGCTTAACCAAAATCCTATGTCTTCGAGTGAAGACTATGAGAGCAAATCTTGTGCAGAGTTGGATAAGTCAGCTTTGCTTGTAGTCCAAGTAAAGTTGCCATGTGTGTTTAAAATCTGATCGTTGGAACACGTGTCAGTTCCTTAGTGACCAAGGGTCATTTCGGACAAACCAGGTCGGGTTGCCCAGTGGCTATAAATAGCCCACCCCCTACAACCATAAACGGTTGGCTGCTCAGAGTTAGAGTATGACTTTTGTCGTTTGAGAGCAACCCACCTCGAAGCCTTTGAGAGAGAATTCCTTGCGAGGATAAACCCCTAAACACCCAGAGCCAAAGAGTGTTAGGCATCACTTAAGTCTTCCTGTCTGTGTGATCTGAAGACTTATTACACTTGAGGACTATGAATCCTCCAGCCGGTTAGGCGTCGTGTTCTAAGCATCCAAGAGTCATTGTGGATCGCCGGTGAACGAAGTCCGTGAAGGTTTGGAAGTCTACCTTGAAGACTTACCAGAGTGATTGGGCGAGGTCTGTGTGACCTTAGCTCAAGGGGAATACGGTGAGGACTGAGTGTCCTGAGCTGCGTGTTCAGGACTGGGTGTCCGGGACTGTGTGTCCTCAGGTTTAAATACCTAGCCGCCCTAACCAGACGGACAACTGTCACAGCAGTTTGAACTGGTCTACCAAATCTTTGTCTTCACCAAGCTCACTGGTTCTATCCTTCCCATCTCTTTATTTATAGTTGGTCCTTGTGAAGTCATTGCCTATTTGCATTGTCCATTTGTCTTCACTGTGTGACTATTTGTTCAGATTGATTTCATATTATCTTCCATCCTGATCCGTACTGCCTAGCTGATGTTAGTCTTTGTGCTTTCACTTCATTGAATACTTGACTATGGCTTGTCTAGGGTAGTCTACCTTCCGCTGCATTGTTATAGGTTCAATTCTATTGTTTGTCTTCAAAAATCCCATGTTTTGAAGACTTTCATAAAAATCGCCTATTCACCCCCCTCTAGTCGATATAACGCACTTTCAATTGGTATCAGAGCGAGGTACTCCCTTGTTCTATGTGATTTTGGTTTAACCTCCTGGAGTTTTAGTTATGTCGACCACATGAATGAAGACTGTGTCATGCCCCATCTTTGACGGTCACGAGTATCCCAAGTGGAAGGCCATGATGAAGAAGCGCCTCATGGCGATGAACAACGAGCTGTGGACCGTCACTGAGATTGGTCTGACCGATCTGTGCAAGATGGCGGAAGTTGATGACATTCGCAAGTACATTCTTCTCAACCTCACGGCGAAGGACGTCATCTGCTTATGTCTGTCTCAAAATCAGTTCAGGAATATCATGCATCTCAATCATGCGAAGCTTATCTGGGACCGTCTCTCTGAGGTCGATGAAGGTCATCGAACTCGTCATGATCCTTGGTTTGAGGACTTTTAAGGAATCTCTCAAAGTGATGACATTCGAACCAGAATCATCATCTTCTGCATCATGCCTTATGGCAAAAGATGCTAAGGTAACTGAATGATATCTATCTGAATCCAGTGATGATGAATCTGGTGATGAATTTGGGCCCAGCTATGCAAAACTTGCTTCCCTTGCCACTAAACAACAGAAAGCTATGGAACATATTCAAAAACTGTTAGAGAAAAGTGATGATCTGTTGGATGCTGAAATGACTCGATCTCAGTCCTTAATTGAAGACATAAAAAATCTTCATGTTAAGTATGAGGAACTTGAAAGTCGTCATGAAACGCTCTCAACAACTCATGAAAAGCTTTCCTATGATTATCTTCAAAGGAAGCAAGAACTCGAGAAATTGAGAGCGGCTCATGAAGATCTTCAAAAGGAAAATGAGTCACTTCGCACTGAATAGATCAGTCTCGCTCAGGAAGGATTTGAACCACCATGTCTTAAATGCCTTGAGCATGATAACGCTACTTCTGTTGCTGAATGTTCTACTGCTGCTACTGTTGATGTGGTAACTAACCCCTCAGCTGAGGATGCCACTACTATTGCTGATGAAAATGCTAGGTTGAAGACATTGCTTGAAACAGGGATGTACAAAAGTCTCAAAGGGCATCAGACACTATGTGATGTCCTCAAAAGGCAGATCCTGAACCGAAACCCTAGGAAAGAGGGTGTTGGGTTCGAAAGGAAAATGAATGCTGATGGCTCTTTCTGGAAACCTGAGAAGTACCCCAAAACCACATGGGTTGCTGCAAAGGGACCTTCAGTGGATCCATCCACCCTATCTGGCTTCACTTGTGCTAATCCCATTGTTATTGATGAATCCTTTGATGCAAACTATAAACTGTTTAAGAATCAGAAGGGTGAAGTGTTTACCAGGTATATTGGTACTAACTGCAGAAATGGACCGCCTATGAAGAAGGTCTGGGTGCCGAAAAGGTGTTTGGAGAATCTTCGAGTGAATGTCATCATGACACTACAGGTGAAGAAGACAAACCCCAGACCACAGGCTTCATATAGACAGAGGACTCACCCGAGTCGCACTAACACAGATGTTTTGCAGGGAAGCCATACTCAGGCCTGTGAATATGAGCGTGTTTCATCAAACCGCCATGTTCATAAGACCAAGAACTATTCTGCTTATTCTTATGAGTACTATTGTCCACCTGCAAGACTTTTTACTAGGGCTCCAAAGCCAAAGTTCTCAGATGCTGCACTTAGACTCATTGCTTCGAAGCCACCCTTGAAGATGTGGGTGGCTAAGAAAGCTTAACTCTCTTTTGCAGTGAAAGGTCTCCAGCCGAAAACCAAAATCGTCTGAAGCTATTGCTGGGGACCTTAAACATCTTGTAGGGTGCAAGATCAAATCCCCAAATGGTCTTATTATGTACTTTGTTCCTGATTCGCTTGCTACTTGCCCTATCAGTCCTAATCTTGATCTAAGCTTTCATAATCCCCTGGCTCGTCAAATGTTTTTGCTTCACAATTCTCTTCGTGAAGCCTATCCCCCTAACTGCACTGTAGGGTACGACACCAGCTGCTTCAGAATGGATTATTGATAGTGGGTGTACCAATCACATGACTGGCAAGCGAAGCCTTCTTATGGACTCAACCTTACGTCCATCTGACAAAAGTCACATCACATTTGCTGACACTGGTAAAAGTATGGTATTGGGTCTAGGTAGAGTTGCAATCTCAAAGGATCAACACATGGATAAAGGCATGCTTGTTGAATCCCTCGGTTTCAACTTAATGTCTGTCTCAATGCTTTGCGATTTAAACATGATTGTGATGTTTGGAAAATATCGTTGCCTTGTTCTAATGGAATCGGACAAGTCTCTAGTGTTTGAAGGGTATCGGAAAGATGATTTGTACGTGGTAGATTTCTCAGCAGGACCACAGCTTGTTGTATGTCTTCTAGCAAAAGCTTCAGAATGCTGGCTCTGGCATCGGAGGCTAGGGCATGCTGGCATGAGGAACTTGCACACTCTTGCAAGAAAGAAGCATGTCATAGGCATCGAGGGCGTCAAGTTCAAGAAGGATAACTTATGCGGTGCCTGTGAAGCAGGAAAGATGACGAGGGCCAAGCATCCTTTGAAGACAATCATGACAACGACTCAACTCTTCGAACTACTCCACATGGATCTTTTCGAATATCTTCAGACGCTTCACCAATCGAGCAATGAACAACTATGGCGTCAAGATAAAGCACATCAGAAGTGACAATGGCACTGAATTCAAGAACACTGGCCTAGATACATATCTTGATACTTTGGGCATCACACATGAATTCTCAGCTCCCTACACACCGCAGCAGAATGGCGTCGTGGAACGCAAGAACAGAACACTTATTGAGATGGCCCAGATGATGCTTGATGAATACAAGACTCCAAGAAAGTTCTGGCCTGAAGCCATTGATACTGCATGCCATATCATCAAACGTGTTTATCTTCACAAGCTTCTCAACAAGGCATCCTATGAGCTCCTTAGTGGCAAGAAGCCAAATGTCAGTTACTTCAGAGTATTTGGTGCCAGGTGCTGGATCAAGGATCCACATCACACTTCAAAATTTGCACCAAAAGCACATGAAGGTTTTATGCTTGGATATGGAAAGGATTCACACTCCTACAGAGTCTTCAACCTTTTTCACTATAAAGTGGTTGAAACAGTGGATGTGCAGTTCGATGAGACTAACGGCTCACAAAGAGAGCACCTGCCAAACGTGCTAGATGAAGTTCCATCCAGTGAATCAATCAAACTTATGGGAACTAGAGAAATCATACCATCTGAATCTCAGCCTGAAGAGGAACTTATCATCTCCGCACCTGATCAAACTGAAGACAATGCTCAGCCTGAAGACAATCCTTCTAACGATGACAATGATCAGCAAGAGCAAAATCTTCGTCCTGTACATCCTTGTGTTGCAAATGAAGTACAGATTGAAAGAATAATTGATAGCATCAATGCACCAGGTCCACTCACTCGTTCGAGGGCAACACAACTAGCAAATTTCTGTGGGCACTTCGCATTTGTCTCAATATCTGAACCCAAGAAAGTTGAAGAAGCCTTCATGGAACCTGAATGGATTCAAGCTATGCAAGAAGAGCTTCAATAGTTTGAGCTGAATAATGTATGGGAACTGGTTAAGCGTCTTGATCCTCGCAAGCACAATATAATAGGCACCAAATGGATATATCGCAACAAGCAAGATGAGCATGGTCAAGTTGTCAGAAACAAAGCTCGTCTCGTTGCTCAAGGGTACACTCAAGTTGAAGGGATTGACTTCGATGAAACATTTGCTCCTGTGGCTAGACTTGAAGCCATACGCATACTACTGGCCTATGCAAATCATCATAACATTCTTCTGTATCAAATGGATGTGAAGAGCACGTTTCTCAATGGCAAGATTGAAGAAGAAGTGTATGTTGCACAACCGCCTGGCTTTGAAGATCCAAAACATCCTGACATGGTGTACAAGCTCAACAAGGCACTGTATGGCCTCAAACAAGCCCCTCGGGCTTGGTATGACACACTCAAAGACTTCCTGAAGAGCAAAGGCTTCAAACCTGGTTCCCTCGACCCCACTCTCTTCACGAAGACATATGATGGTGAACTGTTTGTGTGCCAAATATATGTGGATGACATTATCTTCGGCTGCACCAATCAGAAATACAGTGAAGAGTTTGGATATATCAGATGTCCATGATGGGTGAGCTGAAGTTATTCCTTGGTCTTCAAATACGTTAGCAATGCAACGGCATCTTCATATCTCAAGAGAAGTACCTCAAAGATTGCCTGAAGAAATTTGGAATGCAAGATTGCAAAGGCTACACGACGCCAATGGTAAAGAGTTCGATCAAAAGGTATACCGCTCCATGATTGGTTCCTTACTTTATTTATGTGCATCTAGGCCAGATATCATGCTTAGTGTTTGCATGTGTGCCCGGTTCCAAGCGGCACCAAAGGAATCGCATCACTTAGCTGTGAAGCGAATTCTCAGATATTTGGCTCACACCCCAACACTAGGATTATGGTATCCAAAGGGCTCAGAGTTTGATCTGGTTGGATTCTCGGATGCTGATTATGCTGGTGACAAGGTGGATCGCAAGTCTACATCAGGCACATGTCATTTTTCTGGGACGATCACTTGTATGTTGGTCTTCAAAGAAGCAGAACTGTGTATCTCTCTCCACTGCTGAATCTGAATACATTGCTGCTGGATCTTGCTGTGCTCAGCTTCTATGGATGAAGCAAACACTCAAAGACTATGGCATTCATCTGAAGCAAGTGCCACTCTACTGCAACAACGAAAGCGCCATCAAGATTGCCAACAACCCAGTTCAGCACTCGAAGACAAAGCACATTGAAATTCGTCATCACTTTCTCAGAGATCATGTTGTGAAGGAAGATATTGATATCATACACGTCAACACTGAAGAGCAATTGGCAGATATCTTCACCAAGCCCTTTGATGAGAAGAGGTTTTGCAAGTTATGGTGTGAGCTAAATATCTTGGAATCCTCAAATGTCCTGTGATCAAGCACACATCCTAACACTTATGCATATTGATGACTTAGATGTGCAACACACGAAGTAAAGTATATCTTCAATCAATGAAGACTTACATTCTAAGTGTGAATACATTAATGTGGAATTTGACTTCGGAGCGCCACGATAATTGTGCGTCGTGTCTGGGTCTAATACTTCCTATACGATGGGTAACGCCACCACCAAAATTTTCTGTTTGAAGTGTTTCACTCATGGCGTTACGTTTGGTATGTCTTCACATTTGGTTTGGCTTCAATCTCAACTTGTCTTCAGTGTTCTGTCCTCTACAACATTCACTTATAGCTATGTCTTCTTGTTGAATCTTTTGAACTAAGTGAATGATCGGACCCTAACCTCTCTATGCTTTCTATCTCAAACTCTATCTCTCCAAATCATATGCATTCTATTGAAACTGCCGAATATCTTCTCTGCGTCCTTGTCAGCAGAAGATACAGAGACAAACATTAAGTCTATTTTCAATGCTAAATCCTTTCACCTGAAACCCGGAGAAGTGGGAATGACCACCCAACAATCCAGGCGTGCGCGGGAACATGGAACAACCTCCGATATGTTGCATGATGGCCACGTGTCCTTCAGATGTGAATCGCCAGGGGCACCTGTGTAATAACACTGTGCCGTCCCTGTCCCTATAAATACACGCCTCACCACAGTCATTATCCTTTCTTCCACTCTCGCACAAACCCTAGCGCCACCGTTAGCCCTCGACGACGCCAACGACGAAGCGCTTAGCTGCCACAACCTCACCGACGTCGTCTTCACGCCGGCCGCGGACATCGTCTTCTCCGCCGTCGCCGTAGGTGTCCCCCGTCGCCAAGTTAGGGCACAGATGATCGAACTGCTCGGCCTCCTCTCCCACTCCGTCTAGCAGTTCTTCGTGTTGTAAATAAAACTTTCTTTTTACGGCCCCTTTGATCCTATAGATTCATCACTTTCTACCACAAGCAGTTTCTGTTCACACAAGTTGGATCTATTTCATACTGCATCTCATAATATGCCTAGTATGTTCACTTATGCTTCACAAAGTAGTTAGATTCCTCACTTGTACTTATTCGTGGATTCGTACAAATCTGGAACCAACTCTCTATCTATGAGTGAATGTCTTCGCACTATGAGGTCAATGTCTTCTAAACTGATTTATCTTCAAAATCTTCTGAGAATGCATATGACCTCTTCCCCTTCCCTCGCACCTTAATGCTGTCACAGGTACATGTCCGTGGGAGAATCCCTTGGTTCTCATAGTCTGCATTCATTTGTAGAATTCTTACAGCATCATATAAATTCTCCCGAAGGCAGTTCCTATTTGACCCGCAGGCGGAAGCCTTGAAACCTTTGAACATGTTGAAGCCATTCAGTTTGAAGTTCATGGCTACAGAGAAATCTACAAGGAAGGGAGGCAGACAGCGCCATGGAAACACTGCTAAGGACCTGCCACCAGATCTCTATGAGATATACAAGTCAGATCCAGAAGAAACCTATGGAGAACGCAAGAACCGAATCCAATGGATTCGAAGACATTGGGCAGAGGAATGGTTCAAGTACAGATTCGTCACCGACGAATATGCTGAGAAGAGTGCTATCAAGGGCCCATGGGGAGATATCATATACAAAGGTATTCAGCCCAAATCATAGTCCGAAGCTATTGCTCAAGGCTTTTACCCCTGCATGCTTCGTGGACCTCAGCCTGCTAATGTCGACCCATCCTCTCTTTTATGGTTTCGCGAAGACAATATCTTCAAGCGCAACTATCAGTTTGCACAGAACTCTGCCAAGGAAAACAAGAAGTCATTGGGATTAGACTTCAACCCAGGCCCCTCTGCGCCACGTGCTGATGGCACACGAGAAGCTGAACCCAATCTGGTTGGGCCCTTCTACAACCTAGAAGGTCTCATCACTCATATTATGGTTCAAGGGGCAGTCGTGGATCAACCTGCAGATGATGCTGAATCTGACGAAGCACCTGCACCACCGAAGCCAACGAAGCTGAAGAAGCCTAAAGCTTCAAAGTCTGCCTCAGCACCAAAAATCTTACGTGCGAAGCCACTGGCTACTGCACCTCCTGAAGACAGTGTGCAGTCTGAAGATCTATCACGTATCTCCAAGAAGACTGAGATGAGAAAGAATACTGATCAGGCACTAACTTCTGCTGCTATTCTACGCAATGACGCCATTGATCTGTCCAGCGATGAAGATCTTGCAGAAGCAGAGATCTTCAATGATTTGCCTCTCTTTGATGTGGCAGTCATCCATAACTTCATTGATGAGTGGTTTGACACTCCCAACCTCAGCTTTGAAGATCTGCAACTTCCAATTGGCCTCAGTGTCGCCGTCACTGGCGCCATTGTTTCTGAGCTAGCTCTAGCTCAGCGCATCGTTGAACTGAAGCAAAAGATCGACTATGAGAAAGCTCAGTTCAAGAAGCACATGACCAAGCTCAGCATGCAAGATGTGAAAAACTTCAAGATTATGCTGCACGAGCTCAAGGAAGTCTTTCTCAAGAAGCGTGAAGAAGCTAAAGGTTCTCGTGAGTGCATGAAGAGCCTGGCTGACAAGTGTGTGCAAGCCTACAATGAGGCTGAGAAGCACAAGGCTCTTGGTCGTCCTGGCATCGACCCAAGAATGGCTGCAAAGAAGAAGAAGCCATCAACAGACCAATCTGCACCTTCAAGGCGGGAAGAGCCACGCATAGTCTTTCCAAGCAGAATGACTAGCTCGAAGCCAAAGGTCCGGTCAACCGCTTCAGAACTAAAGAAGACGAGGACTGCCGAGGCTGAAGCCAGAAAGAGGAAAAATCCCGATGCTTCTGATGTCGCTCCCTCCAAGAAGAAGCGTAGAACTAAGAAAGATCGGGCTGCTCCCACAGAGCCCCTTGTTGTAGAACCCATCTATGTTGTTCGCCCTGATTCCTCGCATCAAGAACGACGGGTAGTAGTTCATGAGCCTGCTTCCACAGAGGCTCCTGAAGCTGAAGACATTCCAGCAGTTGACCCCACCGCTGCTGAAGACATTGGTCACCATGACAATGTTGAAGATGATGAAGTCCTTCCTCAGATCGAGCACCAACTGGTATCATCGCCTGTGCTCACGCATAGCGAACTCATCAGCATTTGTCGTCCTCTGACGCCAACTGCTCAGGATGCATCATGGGCTGATCACCCACAACAACAAGACACCCCGAGTACTCCCCAACAACAACAAGTCATACCACCCGTGCAAGACGAAGAAGACGACTTTGAGGCCCAGCCAACTCCATCTCCACAGGCGTCACCAGCGCTATGCAGGCTTCACAAAGGACCAAGGCCTCAAGTCCCTCTTTCGAGCGTTCCAGAAGGAGAAGTGCACCACCAATCTGTTGCACGTCAAGTGTTTCCAGATGCCACTCCTACTGTGACTGTCTCTGAATCCGAAGCCAAAATGGCTGAAGATGTTCCGGCTGCATCAGCCGATGAAGAAGAATCCCCAAGAGTTGCTACACCCCCGTCTCACCAAGATGTTGTTCTCGAGGAGAACGTGACCGACCCTCCAGCTTCTGAAGTGGAGGTTGAGAATCCTGAGGCTGCCACCACTAACATCACTGAAGCCAATGACGTGGTCATGGCTGAAGACACTGTGGAGCCTGCACCTAACACTGTGCCAGAGGCCAATGAAGCCAATGATGCACATGCAACAGATGTGCAGCCTGACGCCTCTGTTGATGCCACTGCTCCTGTTCCGCCACCAAGGCCACACACTATCGAGCAAGAATTCAACTATGGCCAACTTACCACTGTCAAATGGCCTTTTCTGACTCCTCCGCCTGTTGTTGGTCCTCAGTTTGACTATCATGTTGAGCACAGGCCTCAGGTTCAGAAGCCAATGCCAAGGTTGCCCAGGTTTCCAGGTACTGCATCTGCACCCGGATCTTTTAATATCAATGGCTTCAAGGCACACAACACCTTCTTTGATAGCGCCAAGAACCCCTACACCAAGGCAAGAATATCTTCTGATCGGTTCTGGAGCTATCAGCAGCGCAGTTATTACTCATGCATTATGTACAATCAAGGTCGCATTTTCCCACATATGCGTCTTGACACTGAAGCCATAACTGGTCTGCCTTGTTTGGAAGAAGCTCTGGATTGCTTTAGAGAGTCTGGATTGTTGCCGTTCGTCACTGACAAGGAGCACTGGAACGAAGAATTGCTGCTCCAATTCTATGCCACTCTTCATATTCGTGGCTACAACAAAGATCCAAAGACTTGGGTCCTTGAGTGGATGACAGGCAATGTTCATCACGAAGCCAAAGCCTTTGATATCATTGACCTCACTAGCCTGCCCACTCCAGGAGATCTTTATGAACCTGGTTGTCAGCTTCACAGTGCAGCTATGGAGAGCATTTTTCACAAGCCTGAACCAAACATGAGTCAGATGCTTAGCATGATGAAGCCTTTGCCTCCAGATGCTGCATATCCTAAGGAGTTCTTTGTTGAAGACCTTGAGTATCTGCCACGCACTATCTATCACATTATAAGGAGAACTCTCTGGCCCATCAAAGGACATTCTCCACATGCAAAGCTGGAAGGTGCAATGAAGACTTTGGTCTTCCATATTCTTCACGGCAAATGCTTCAATGCACAAGACTTCTTCATCCGCCAACTTGCTGCATCAGGATCTAATCTCTTTGGCTTGAAATTTTACGCTCCATGGATTATGCGGCTGATCAAACTACACTCAGCTGTCACCTATCAGCCCTCTGCTCGCAATCATCAGATCTTTCTGCCTGACGTCGATATGTCAGTTGAAGCCATCTATCCAGAGCCTGCCAAGGAGCCCCTTAGTCTTCAGAATGCTGATAAGCAAAGTTTCTCTCAACACATTGAAGGCGACCCAGCAGTCACTCGTGTTTATTCTCTGGCTGGTACTACCCGTGCACCTCATCGTGCCCTCACTGAAGCCACTGAAATCACCATTGCACGACGGCCCAAGAAGCGATCCCGTGTTCTCAATGACCAAGAGCTTCTGGTTGCCCTTCATCAGAAACAGGATAAGCATCATGACTGGCTGAAGCGCCAAATGCAAAGCCTCTTGGTGGACGTAAACAAGATTCGCAACCTTGCCACCAAGAATGCCTTTGTTGCCCATGAAACATGTCGGCGTACATGGAAAGGGCTGACGCTTATGTGTTCTAAAGATGATATTCAAGAGGATGGCTTCTCTGAACGCTTCAAGTTTGACTCAACACCTCCAAGAAGGACTGTGCTGCGACGAACTCCGTCTCTTGAAGACTATGAGTTCTCCTCCTCTGCTGCAACAGTGAATGCACGTGCCATCGATTATGAAGACGATGCTACTTCACCATCTTCAGCGCGAATCAACACTGCACCAAGTTCGTCTGCACCGCCAACCAACATCGAAGACCCTGCCGCTTCACCAACTCCTCATGGGGACGAGTAGGTGCTCTATGTCTTCAAACCTTTTTGGTCCTTACTGACAAAAGGGGGAGAAGCATATGAGTTTGATAGTCTTCAAGCGGGTTCATATGGGTGGTAGTTTTATATTTTGCCTAGTGTTTACAACTCTCGCGTTTTGATACATTTGGTTCTTTGAGTTGTAACACTCAAACTCGATGGTCGTCTGCTACTTATTTGCTTTTTTGTGATGCGATGATAAATTCCGCATGTGCGACGATAAATTCCGCACTTAGATCATTTTGCAGACGTCCATTTTTCATTATGCATGTCATTATCTTCACATACTTTTCATGCATGATGAATTGTCATCATAAGTTGAAGAGGATCTCCACAAGTACAACCTGCCATGTGCATTTGCATTCCAAAAGCAAATTACTTATATGCACATCTTCAGGGGGAGCCCTTGCAACTTATGAAGACAATCCCCTATCCTTTACAATTTCACATATTATATTTCCCGTTGAAAACTTCAACTAGTTTGTCATCAATCACCAAAAAGGGGCAGATTGTAAGTGCATCTAGTGCCACCCCTAGTTGGTTTTGGAGTATTGACGACAAACCTAGTTGAGGGACTAATGTGTTTGTGAGAATTTCATGATAACACAAGTAGAAGTCCCTCATTGATTCGGTTTTCCTACCAGAGATGACCCCTAAAAATGTAAGAAGACAGTGAAGTCAAAGGTGGTATGTGAAGACATTCACATTGAAGACTATGACAAGAGAAGACATCGCATGAAGACTATGGAGCGCGAAGACTTAGTTCTTTCGTCGTTCTTTTTTCTTCTTTGTTGAGTCATAGGAACCACCGTACTATTAAGTGGGGTCCAAGAGAACCAGTCAGAATGACTGAAGTGATGCTTAACCAAAATCCTATGTCTTCGAGTGAAGACTATGAGAGCAAATCTTGTCCAGAGTTGGATAAGTCAGCTTTGCTTGTAGTCCAAGTAAAGTTGCCGTGTGTGTTTGAAATCAGACCGTTGGAACACGTGTCAGTTCCTTAGTGACCAAGGGTCATTTCGGACAAACCAGGTCGGGTTGCCCAGTGGCTATAAATAGCCCACCCCCTACAACCATAAACAATTGGCTGCTCAGAGTTAGAGTACGGCTTTTGTCGTTTGAAAGCAACCCACCTCGAAGCCTTTGAGAGAGAATTCCTTGCGAGGATAAAGCCCTAAACACCCAGAGCCAAAGAGTGTTAGGCATCACTTAAGTCTTCCCGTCTGTGTGATCTGAAGACTTATTACACTTGAGGACTGTGAATCCTCCAGCCGGTTAGGCGTCGCATTCTGAGCATCCAAGAGTCATCGTGGATCGCCAGTGAACGAAGTCTGGGAAGGTTTGGAAGTCTACCTTGAAGACTTACCAGAGTGATTGGGCGAGGTCTGTGTGACCTTAGCTCAAGGGGAATACGGTGAGGACTGAGTGTCCCGAGCTGCGTGTTCAGGACTGGGTGTCCGGGACTGTGTGTCCTTAGGTTTAAATACCTAGCCGCCCTAACCAGACGTACAACTGTCACAGCAGTTGGAACTGGTCTACCAAATCTTTGCCTTAACCAAGCTCACTGGTTCTATCCTTCCCATCTCTTTATTTATAGTTGGTCCTTGTGAAGTCATTGCCTATTTGCATTGTCCATTTGTCTTCACTGTGTGACTATTTGTTCATATTGGTTTCATATTATCTTCCATCCTGATCCATACTGCCTAGCTGATGTTAGTCTTTGTGCTTTCACTTCATTGAATACTTGACTATGGCTTGTATAGGGTAGTCTACTTTCCGCTGCATTGTTATAGGTTCATTTCTATCGTTTGTCTTCAAAACTCCCATGTTTTGAAGACTTTCATAAAAATCGCCTATTCACCCCCCTCTAGTCGATATAACGCACTTTCAGAACTCCTTTCTAACCCTCCAACAATTTTTTCTTCACTAGCACTGTCATCCCCTTCTCACTCATGTGCCCAAGTCTCTTGTGCCATAGAGCACAATGATCATCCTTCTCTAGTGTATTGACAGAAGCATTAAAGAGCTTAGCATGAACATGATACAACAATGAGACCATTTTACCTCTTGCAACAATCATGTTGCCTTTGGTGAGCTTGTACTGCCTGAGGGAGTCCTAGATTAGGGGGTCTCTGGACAGCCGGACTATATCCTTTGGCCGGACTGTTGGACTATGAAGATACGAGATTGAAGACTTCGTCCCGTGTCCGGATGGGTCTCTACTTGGTGTGGAAGGCAAGCTAGGTGAAAGTGCGTTATATCGACTAGAGGGGGGGGGGGGTGAATAGGCGATTTTTACGAAAGTCTTCAAAACGTGGAAGTTATGAAGACAAACAGAATAGACAAGCCTATCACTATGCAGCGGAAGTTAGATTACACAAGGCAAGCCATGGTCAAGTATTCAATATAGTGAAAGCACAGTGACAAACAGCTTCAGTGTAATAAGGATCAGGTAGGAAGAAGTTATGAAGCCAAACAAATCATACAGTTAAGTTGTGAAGACAGAAGATAAAGCAAGCATGCAATGGCTTCACAATGTGTAACGGTAAGTAACAGGGAGGTGAAGATGAAACCAGTGACACGTTGAAGACAATGATTTGTTGGACCAGTTCCAGTTGCTGTGACAACTGTATGTCTGGTTGGAGCGGCTAGGTATTTAAACCAAAGGACACACAGTCCCGGACACCCAGTCCTGAACACGTAGCTCAGGACACCCAGTCCTCACCGTTTTCTCCTTGAGCTAAGGTCACACAGACCTCGCCCAATCACTCTGGTAAGTCTTCAAGGTAGACTCCCAAACCTTCACAGACTTCATTCACCGGCAATCCACAATTTCTCTTGGATGCTCAGAACGCGACGCCTAACCGGCTGGAGGATGCACAGTCCTCAAGTGTAATAAGTCTTCAGATCACTCAGACAAGAAGACTTAAGTGATGCCCAATTTACTCTGGCTCTGGGTGGTTAGGGTTTTTCTCCTCGCTAGGAATTTTCTCTCAAAGGCTTCGAGGTGGGTTGCTCTCAAACGACAAAAGCCGTGCACTGAAATCTGAGCAGCCAACCGTTTATGGTTGTAGGGGTGGACTATTTATAGCCACTGGGCAACCCGACCTGATTTGTCCGTAATGACCCTGGGTCACTAAGGAACTGACATGTGTACCAACGGTCGGATTTCGAACTCACACGGCAACTTTACTTGGGCTACAAGTAAAGCTGACTTGTCCGTCTCTGGACAAGATTTGCTCTCATAGTCTTCGCTCAAAGACATAGGATTTGAATTAGGCATCACTTCAGTCATCCTGACTGGTTCTCTTGGACCCCACTTAACAGTACGGTGGTTCCTATGACACAACATAAATGAAGTAAAACTACGAAGGATCTAAGTCTTCGAGTTCCATAAGCTTCATAGGGAGTCTTCACATGTCATTGTCTTCAATATGAATATCTTCATGAACCACCATTGTCTTCAATGTCTTCGTACATTTTTAGGGGTCATCTTTGGTAGTGAAACCGAATCAATGAGGGACTTCTACCTGTGTTATCCTGCAATTCTCACAAACACATTAGTCCCTCAACTAGGTTTGTCGTCAATACTCCAAAACCAACTAGGGGTGGCACTAGATGCACTTACAATCTCCCCCTTTTTGGTGATTGATGACAAACTAGTTGAAGTTTTCAACGGGGAATATAATTTGTGAAATTGTAAAGGAATTGTCTTCATAAGCTGCAAGGGCTCCCCCTGAAGATGTGCATATAAGTAATTTCCTTCTGGAACGCAAATGCACATGGCAGGTTGTACTTGTGGAAATCCACTTCAACTTATGATGACAATCCACCATGCATGTAAAAGTATATGAAGAGAATGACATGCATAATGAAAAATGGACGTCCGCGAAATGATATAAGTGCGGAAATTATCGTCGTACATGCGGAATTTATCTTCGCAAAAACATAGTGGCAAACAAGTAGCAGACGACCATCAAGTTTAAGTGTTACAACTCAAAGAACCAAATGTAGCAAAACGAGAGTTGTAAGCACGAAGCAAAATGTAGCAAAATATAAAGCACCCGCCCATATTGACCCGCTTGAAGACTATAAACATCATATGCTTCTC
Organism: Triticum monococcum; assembly: GCA_034509565.1. Lineage (NCBI taxonomy): Eukaryota > Viridiplantae > Streptophyta > Magnoliopsida > Poales > Poaceae > Triticum > Triticum monococcum. Next base: position 688,474,118 of record CM067843.1, read on the forward strand.
CCCCTTTTGTCAGTGATGACCAAAAAGGTTTGAAGACATAGAGTTTTCTACGCGTTCCCAGGCGCAGCAGGGTCGGTGGAGGCGTTTGGTGGTGGTGAAGAGCTTGGTGCAGGGTCGACGCGCGCTGAAGGAGGTGGTGGTGACGTAGCGTCGTCTTCTTCCTCAATGATTCTTCCAGTCACGGTGGCAGCAGAGGAAGAGAACTCAGAATCTTCAAGGGATGGAGTTCCGCACAGCACATCTCTTCTGCGGGGTGTGGAGTCAAACTTGAATCTCTCTCTGAAGCCATCCTCTTGAAGTTCAGCTTCAGTGCACATCATGGTGAGGCCTTTCCAAGTGCGGCGACAGGTTTCATGTGTGACGAATGCATTCTTGGTGGCCAGATTTCTGATGCGATTGACGTATTGCATGATACTTCTCATCTGCCTCTTGAGCCAGTCGTGATGCCTATCTTGCTTTTGGTGAAGAGCCACAAGAAGTTCTCGGTCATTGAGTGCACGAGCGCGTTTCTTGGGTCTCTGTGCAGCTGTGCTGTCAGTGGCTTCAGTTGATGCAGGGGCACGTGTGGTGCCAACCATTGGATAGACTCTTGAGATGGCTTCAACACCTTCATCATGCTGAGTGAAGCTCTGGTGTTCTGCATTCTGAAGACTTAATGGTTGCTTGGCAGGCTCAGGATATATTGCTTCAGCAGAGGTGTCCATATCGGGTAAGAAGATCCTATGGTTGCGGGCTAAGGGCTGATAGGAGATAGCAGAGTGAAGCTTGATCAGCCTCATAACCCAAGGAGCATAAAACTTTAAACCAAAGAGATCTGAGCCAGACGCTGCAAGTTGGCGTATAAAGAGATCCTGTGCGTTGAAGCATTTGCCATGCAGGATACAGAAGATGAGAGTCTTCATGGCACCTTCAACCTTGGCATATGGAGAGTGCCCCTTAATGGGCCATAGAGTCCGCCTGACGATGTGATATATGGTTCGGGGCAGGTACTCTAAGTCTTCAACGAAGAACTCAGTTGGATAAGGTGCATCAAGAGGCAGTGACTTCATCATTGAGAGCATCTGACTCATATTTGGCTCAGGCCGCTGGAATATGCTCTCAATAGCTTCAGCATGGAGTTGGCAGCCTTCTTCGAAGAGTTCGCCAGGAGTGGGTAGGCCGGTAAGCTCAATGATATCGAATGCATTAGCTTCATGATGGACATTGCCGGTCATCCACTCCAGGACCCAAGTCTTCGGATCTCTGTTATAGCCTTTGATATGCAGGGTGGCATAGAAATGGAGCAGAAGCTCTTCATTCCAGTGCTCTTCATCGGTGATAAACGGCAGCAGACCCACTTGCTTGAAGCAATCCAGTGCTTCTTCCAGACCAGGCAGACCAGCAACAGCTTCAACCTCAAGGCGCTGGTGAGGAAAGATGCGGCCTTGGTTGTATAGGATGCATGAATAGTAGTTGTGCTGTGGGTAGCTCTAGAACCTATCTGATACAATCCGTTCCCTTGAATAAGGGTTCTTGGAGCTGTTGAAGAACGTGTTATCTGCCCTGAAGCTGTTGATGTTGAAGGAGCCAGGAGCTGATGCAGGACCTGGGAACCTTGGCAGTCATGGGATCGGCTTCTGGACCTGGGGCCTGTGCGCAACGTGATAGTTGAATTGTGGACCAGCAGCAGACGCAGGCACAGAAGGTTCAGGTGCAGTAGCTTCAGTGTCTCTTGAAGCTTTTGTTGGGGAGGGCTCCACAATTGCTTCAGTGTTGGTTGTGGCAGCCTCAACGTTTTCAGCCTCAACACGTGTAGTGAGAGGGACGGATTCAGGTAGAACTGCTTCTTGTTGGTGCGGGGGAGATGGAACTTGAGGTTCTTCTTCATGCTCTTCGGCTGATGCAGCCGGAATATCGTCAGCAGCCTGAGCCCTTGGCCCTTTGCGAAGCCTACGGAATGTAGGCGACGCCGGTGGAGTTGCAGTGGGCTGGGGCTCATTATCTTCCTCCTGTGGACGATCTGCCCACGATGCATCTTGTGTGATTGGTGTCAATGGACGACCAATGCTAATCAGTTCGCTTGTCTCAAGCTGAGGAAGGGCTGCATCATCTTGTACATTGTCTTGGAGACCAATGTCTTCAGCAGCGTTGGGGTCGGCTGCTGGAATGTCTTCAGCGTGCGGAGCCTCTGTGAAAGCAGGCTCATGCACTGTCAACTGACGATCTTCGTCAGGATAGCGGACGGAGAGGGGTTCAACTATCAAGGGCTCTGTGGGAGCAGCCTGAGATTTCTTGGTCTTGCACTTCTTGATGGTGGGGCCAGAAGGAGAGGCTTCAGAGTGTTTCCTCTTCCTTGCTTCAGCTTCGGCTGTCCGTGTCTTCTTGAGCTCTGAAGCGGTTGACCGGTGCTTTGGCTTCGAGCCAGTCGTAGCAGTGGGGAAGACAATCGGAATAACTTCTGACCTTGGTGCCTCTGGTTCAGCCACAGCAGGCTTCTTCTTTTTCTTCGCGGCCATCCTGGGGTCGATGCCGGGACGCCCAAGTGCCTTGCGCTTCTCGGCCTCATTGTAGGCCTGCACACAACGATCAGCCAGAGTCTTCATTCGCTCTCGTGAACCCTGAGCTTCTGCACGTTTCTTCAGAAAGTTTTCCTTTAACTCGTGCAACATGATCTTGAAGTCCTTGACTTCTTGGACGCTGAGCCTGGCCATATTCTGCTTGAACTGAGCCTTTTCAAAGTCAATTTTCTGCTTCAGTTCAACAATGCGCTGGGCAATTGCAAGTTCTGAAGCAATAGCACCGTGGAAGGCGACGCTGAGGCCAATGGGCAGCTGTAGATCATCGAAGCTGATATTGGGTGTATCAAACCACTCATCGATGAAGTTGTGGATGATTGCTGCATCAAACAGAGGCAGATTGTTGAAGATTTCAGCCTCCTCCTTACTCTTGATGAGCTGCTCAAGAGCGTCATCTCCAAGATCTTCGTCGCTGGACAGATCAATGGTTTCGCAGCGCAGAATGGCAGCAGCTGTGAGCTCTTTGCCTGGGTGTGGCTGAGGCTTCTTGGCTTCTTGGGGCTTGGAGACTCGTGATAAGTCTTCAGACTGCACACTGGTTTCAGGAGGTGCAGTTGCCAATGGCTTCGCTCTGGAGATTTTGGGAGAAGTGGCTGGCTTTGAAGCTTTTGGCTTCTTCGTCTGCTCCGGCTTCGGTGCAGCAGGAGCGTCATCAGACTCAGTGTCTGCTGGAGGGTCATTCACGGTAGTCCCTTGGACTAGAATGCAGGTGATGAGGCCCTCGAGATTGGCATACGGCCCGATGATATTGGGATTGGTGTCGCGTGTGCCATCCGCCCTTGGTTTAGAGGGACCAGGGTTGAAGTCCAACTCCAGCTCCTTCTTGTTTTGCTTCGCAGAGTTCTGAGCAAATTGGAAGTTGCGCTTGAACAGATTGTCATCGCGACACCAGAGAAGTGATGACGGATGAGCATCAGCAGGCTGCGGTCCTCTGACCATGCATGGATAGAAACCTTGAGCAATGGCTTCGTCTCTGGACCGGGGTACGAGATTTTTGTACAATACGTCTCCCCACGGTCTCGCGATGGCGCACTTTTCTGCATATTCCTTAGTGACGAAGCGGTATTGGAACCACTGCTCTGCCCAATATCTTCGAATCCATTGGATTCGTGTCTTGTGCTGACCATAGCTCTCTTCAGGATCAGTTTTGTACATTTCTGCCAAGTCATCAGGCAGATCTTTAGACGTTTCACCACATCTCTGTCTGCCTCCCTTCCTTGCTGGTTTTTTCTGCTGCCATGAAGCTTAACTTGGAAGGCTTCAAAGGTTTTCTTTTGCTGGACCAACAGGAACTGGCTTCAGGAGAATTGATGTGACGCTGTAAGAACTCTGCAAATGAATGCAGACTATGAGAACCAAAAGATTCTCCCACGGACATGTACCTGTGACAGCATTAAGGTGCGAGGGAAGGGGAAGAGGTCATATGCATTCTCAGAAGATTTTGAAGATAAACCAGTTTAGAAGATATTGACCTCATCATGCGAAGACATTCACTTATAGAAAAGAAGTTGGTTCCAGATTTGTACGAACCCATAGATCAGTACAAGTGAGGAATCTAACTACTTCATGAAGCACAAGTGAATATACTAGGCAAGTTATGAGATGCAGACAGTTCTAACTTGTGTGAAGAGAAACTTCTTATGGCAGAAAGTGACCGAACTATAGGATCAAACGAGGCTGTAAAAAGAGGTTTTATTTACCCCACTTGGAACTGCTAGAAGAAGTGGGAGTTGACGCCGAGCAGTTCGATCCTCCGCGCCCTAACTTGGCGACGGAAGACACCTACGGCAACGGCGGAGAGAGCGATGTCCGCTGTCGGCGTGAAAACGGCGTCGGAGAGGTTGCGGCAGTGAAGCGCTTCGTCGCCGGCGTCGTTGAGAGCTAGCGGTGGCGCTAGGGTTCATGCAAGGGTGGAAGAAGAGATAATGACCGCAGTGAATCGTGTATTTATAGGGATAGAGGCAGCACTGCGCTATTACTCAGGTGCCCCTGGCGATTCGCATCTGAACAGCACGTGGCCATCATGCGGTATTGTGGGGGCAGTTCCACATCCCATGCACGCCTTGATTGTCAGGTGTCGTGCCTACTTCTCCGGATTTCTTGTTGATGAAAAAAACATTGAAAACGGTTTTAAAGTTTGTCTCTGTGTCTTCTTCTGACAAGGATGCAGTGAAGACATTCGACAGTTTCAATAGAATGCATACGACTTGGAGAGATAGAGTTTGAGGTAGGAAGCATGGAGAGGTTAGGGTCCGATCACATTCACTTAGTTCAAAAGATTCAAACAAGAAGACATAGCTATAAGTGAATGCTGTAGAGGACAAAACACCAGTATATATATATATATCTATATAATTAACGCAGTGAAGATAATCATGAAGACAAATTGGTTGAAGCCAAACCAAATGTGAAGACATTGCGAGGTAACGCCATGAGTGAAACACCTCAAATAGAACATTTGGTGGTGGCGTTACCCACCGTATAGGAAGTATTAGACTCAGACACGGCGCACAATTATCGTGGCGCTCCGAAGTCAAATTCCATGTTAATGTATTCACACTTAGAATGTATGTCTTCATTGATTGAAGATATACGTTACTTCGTGTGTTGCACATCTAAGTCATCAACATGCATAAGTGTTAGGATGTGTGCCTGATCACATGACATTTGAGGATTCCAAGATATTTAGCTCACACTGTAACTTGCAAAATCTCTTCTCATCCAAGGGCTTGGTGAAGATATCTGCCAATTGCTCTTCAGTGTTGACGTGTATGATATCAATATCTTCCTTTGCAACATGATCTCTGAGAAAATGATGGCGAATTTCAATGTGCTTTGTCTTCGAGTGCTGAACTGGGTTGTTGGCGATCTTGATGGCGCTTTCGTTGTCGCAGTAAAGTGGCACTTGCTTCAGATGAATGCCATAATCCTTGAGGGTTTGCTTCATCCATAGAAGCTAAGCGCAGCAGGATCCAATAGCAATGTATTCAGATTCAACAGTGGAGAGAGATACACAGTTCTGCTTCTTTGAAGACCAACATACAAGTGATCGGCCCAGAAAGTGACATGTGCCTGACGTGGACTTCCGATCAACCTTGTCACCAGCGTAATCAGCATCCGAGAATCCAACCAGATCAAACTCTGAGCCCTTTGGATACCATAACCCTAGAGTTGGGGTGTGAGCCAAATATCGAAGAATTCGCTTCACCGCTAAGTGATGCGACTCCTTTGGTGCTGCTTGGAATCGAGCACACATGCAAACACTAAGCATAATATCTGGCCTAGATGCACATAAATAAAGCAAAGAACCAATCATGGAGTAGTATACCTTTTGATCGAACTCTTTACCATTGTCGTCAGAACCCAGATGATGTTTGGCTGGCATTGGTGTTGTGAAACCTTTGCAGTCTTGCATACCGAACTTCTTCAGGCAATCTTTGAGATACTTCTCTTGAGATATGAAGATGCCATTGCGTTGTTGCCGTATCTGAAGACCGAGGAAGAATTTCAGCTCCCCCATCATAGACATCTGATATTGCTCTTGCATCATATATCCAAACTCCTCACTGTATTTCTGATTGGTGCAGCCGAAGATAATGTCATCCACATATATTTGGCACACAAACAGTTCACCATCATATGTCTTCGTGAAGAGTGTGGGATCTAAGGAACCAGGTATGAAGCCTTTGCTCTTCAGGAAGTATTTGAGTGTATCATACCAGGCCCGAGGGGCTTGTTTGAGGCCATATAGTGCCTTATTGAGCTTGTACACCATGTCAGGATGTTTTGGATCTTCAAACCCTGGTGGTTGTGCGACATACACTTCTTCTTCAATTTTGCCATTGAGAAAGGCACTCTTCACATCCATTTGATACAGAATTATGTTGTGATGATTTGCATAGGCCAGCAGTATGCGTATGGCTTCAAGTCTAGCCACAGGAGCAAATGTTTCATCGAAGTCAATGCCCTCCACTTGAGTATATCCTTGAGCAACGAGACGAGCTTTGTTTCTAACAACTTGACCATGCTCATCTTGCTTGTTGCGGTATATCCATTTGGTGCCTATTATGTTATGCTTCCGTGGATCAGGACGCTTAACCTGTTCCCATACATTGTTTAGCTCAAACTGTTGAAGCTCTTCTTGCATAGCTTGAATCCATTCAGGTTCCATAAAAGCTTCTTCAACTTTCTTGGATTCTGTGATTGAAACGAATGCGAAGTGTCTGCAGAAATTTGCCAGTTGAGTTGCCCTTGAACGAGTCAGTGGACCAGGTGCATTGATGCTGTCAATTATTCTGTCAATCTGCACTTCATTGGCAACACGAGGATGTATGGGTCGAAGACTTTGCTCTTGCTGATCTATGTGGTCGTGGGGAGGTATGTCTTCAGGCTGAGCATTGTCTTCATGTGGATCAGGTGCTGAGATGATAAGTTCTTCTTCAGGATGAGCTTCAGAAGGTATAATTTCTCCAGTTCCCATTAGCTTGATTGATTCACTGGCTGGAACTTCTTCTAGCACATCTGACAGTTGCTCTCTTTGTGAACCATTGGTCTCATCGAACCGCACATCCACTGTTTCAACCACTTTGTAGTGAAAGAGATTGAAGACTCTGTAGGAGTGCGAATCCTTTCCATATCCAAGCATAAAGCCCTCATGTGCTTTTGGTGCAAATTTTGAGGTGCGGTGAGGGTCCTTGATCCAGCATCTTGAGCCAAATACTCTGAAGTAACTGACATTTGGCTTCTTGCTAGTTAGAAGTTCATAAGATGTCTTGTTCAGAAGCTTGTGAAGATAAACACGGTTGATTGTATGGCATGCAGTGTCAATGGCTTCAGTCCAGAATTTTCTTGGAGTCTTGTACTCATCTAGCATTGTTCTGGCCATCTCAATGAGTGTTCTGTTCTTGCGTTCGACGACGCCATTCTGCTGTGGCGTGTACGGGGCTGAGAATTCATGTGTGATGCCCAAGGTATCCAGATATGTATCAAGGCCAGTGTTCTTGAATTCAGTGCCATTGTCACTTCTGATGTGCTTTATCTTGGCGCCATAATTGTTCATAACCCGATTTGCGAAGCGTCTGAAGACATCCTGCACTTCAGTCTTGTAGAGGATTATGTGCACCCAAGTATATCTAGACTAATCATCAACAATGACAAAGCCATAGAGGCAAGCAGTAGTGGAAAAAGTTGAGTAGTGAGTGGGACCAAAGAGATCCATGTGAAGCAGTTCGAAGGGTCGAGTAGTGGTCATGATTGTCTTCGAAGGATGTTTTGCCCTTGTCATCTTCCCTGCTTCACAGGCACCGCATAAGTGATCTTTCTTGAACTTGACGCCCTCGATGCCTATGACATGCTTCTTCTTCGCAAGGGTGTGGAGATTCCTCATGCCAGCATGCCCAAGCCTCCGATGCCAAAGCCAGCATTCTGAAGCCGTTGCCAGAAGACACACTGCAAGCTGTGGCCCTGCTGAGAAATCTACCACGTACAAATCATCTTTCCGATACCCTTCAAACACTAGAGACTTGTCAGATTCCATTAGTACCAGGCAACGATATTTTCCAAAGATTACAATCATGTTCAAATCGCAAAGCATTGAGACAGACATTAAGTTGAAGCCAAGGGATTCAACAAACATGACTTTATCCATGTGTTGATCCTTTGAGATTGCAACTCTACCTAGACCCAATACCTTACTTTTACCAGTGTCAGCAAATGTGATGTGGCTCTTGTCGGATGGACGTAAGGTTGAGTCCATAAAAAGACTTCTTTTGCCAGTCATGTGATTTGTACACCCACTGTCAATAATCCATTCTGAAGACTCTGAAGTCGCTGGTGTCATACCCTACAGTGCAGTTAGGGGGATAGGCTTCACGAAGAGTATTGTGAAGTAAAAACATTTGACGAACCAGTGGGTTATGAAAACTTAGATCCAGGTTAGGACTAATAGGGAGAGTAGCATGCGATTCAGGTACGAAATACATAGTGATGCCATTCGGGCATTTGATCTTGCGCCCCACAAGATTTTTAAGGTCCCCAGCAATAGCGTCAGAAGATTTTGGTTTTCTACTGGAGACCTTTCCCTGCAAAAGAGAGTTAAGCTTTCTTAACCACCCACATCTTCAAGGGTGGCTTAGAAGCAATAAGTCTAAGTGCAGCATCTGAGAATTTTGGCTTTGGAGCCCTAGCAAACAGTCTAGCAGGCGGGCAATAGTACTCATAAGAATAGGCAGAATAGTTCTTGGACATATGAGCATGACGGTTTGAAGAACCGCTCTCATATGCCTGAGCATGGTTTCCCTGCAAAACATTTGCGTTAGTGCGACTCAGGTGTGTCCTCTGCCTGTATGAAGCCTTTGGACCATATGAAGCCTTTGGTCCGAGGTTTGTCTTCTTCATGTGAGGTGTCATGAGGACATTCACAGGAAGATTCTCCAGACATGTTTTTGGAACCCAGATCTTCTTCATAGGCGGTCCATTCCTGGAGTTAGTACCAATGTACCTGGCAAATACTTCACCATTCTGATTCTTAAACAGTTTATAGTTTGCATCAAGGGATTCATCAATGATAATAGGATTAGCACAAGTGAAGCCAGATAGATTGGATGGATCTGCTGAGGATTCCTTTGCAGCAACCCATGTGGTTTTGGGGTACTGCTCAGGTTTCCAGTAAGAGCCATCTGCATTAATTTTCCTCACGAACCCAACACCCTCTTTCCTAGGGTTTCGGTTCAGAATCTGCTTCTTGAGGACATCACATAATGTCTGATGTCCTTTGAGACTTTTGTACATCCCTGTTTCAAGCAATGTCTTCAACCTAGCATTCTCATCAGCAATAGCAGTGGTATCCTCAGCAGAGGGGTTAGTTACCACTTCAACAGTTGAAGATATTGCAACAACAGCAGCAGTGGAACATTCAGCAACAGAAGTAGCATTATCACGCTCAATGCATTTAAGGCATGGTGGTTCAAATCCTTCTTGAGCGGAACTGATCTGTTCGGCTTGAAGTGACTCGTTTTCCTTTTGAAGATCTTCATGATCCGCTCTCAACTTCTCAAGATCTTGCTTCTTTTGAAGATAATCATAGGAAAGCTTTTCATGAGTAGTTGAGAGAGTCTCAAGACGATCTTCAAGTTCCTGATACTTAACATGAAGATTTTTTATGTCTTCAATTAAGGATTCGGAACGAGTCATTTCAGCACCCAACAGATCATCGCTTCTGTCTAACAGTTTTTGAATATGTTCCATAGTCTTTTGTTGCTCAGTTGCAATTTTAGCAAGTGTTTTGTAGCTAGGTTTCGAATCACAATCAGAGTCATTGTCACTGGATGTTTGATAGTGAGTAGTGCGTGTGTTTACCTTGGCACCGCGTGCCATGAAGCAGTAGGTAGGAGTAGAGTCGTCCTTGTCATTTGCATCGGTGTTGGTGATGAAGTCATTGTCTTCAGTGTTGAAGATGGACTTGGCGACGTAGGCTGTAGCCAGACTCGCAATGCCAGAATCAGACTCCTCCTCAGACTCCACCTCTGCCTCCTCAGAAGCGGACTCCTCCTCTGAATCCATTTCCTTGCCAACAAACGCACGAGCCTTGCCAGTTGAGCTCTTCTTGTGTGATGAAGACTTTGATGAAGACTTGGAAGAAGACTTTGAGTATTTCTTCTTTCTGTCGTCGGAGTCATATTCCTTGCTCTTCTTCTTCTTTCTGCTCTCATTGTCCCACTGTGGACACTCAGAGATGAAGTGTCCAATTTTCTTGCAATTGTGACATGTTTTCTTCTTGTAGTCATGAGCAGAAGCTTCATCATTCCTTGAGCTTGATCGTGAAGACTTTCTGAAGCCTTTCTTCTTTGTGAATTTCTGGAACTTCTTCACTAGCATTGCAAGTTCCCGTCCAATGTCTTCAGGATCATCAGAACTGCTGTCAGATTCTTCTTCAGATGAGGACACATCTTTTGCCTTCAAGGTACGAGTTCGCCCATAGTTTGGACCGTAGATATCTCTTTTCTCAGAAAGCTGAAACTCATGTGTGTTGAGCCTCTCAAGTATGTCAGACGGATCGAGTGTCTTGAAATCTGGACGTTCTTGAATCATCAGGGCTTGGATGTTAAACAAACTGTCAAGTGATCTCAGCAGCGTCTTGACGATTTCATGTTTGGTGATCTCAGTGGCGCCGAGGGCTTGAAGCTCATTTGTGATGTCAGTGAGCCGGTCAAATGTGTGCTGGACATTCTCATTGTCATTTCGCTTGAAGCGGTTGAAGAGATTGCGAAGAACACTGATTCTCTGATCTCTCTGGGTTGAGATGCCTTCATTGACTTTGGAGAGCCAGTCCCAGACCAGCTTGGATGTCTTCAAGGCACTTACACGGCCGTACTGTCCATTGGTCAGATGACCACAGATGATATTCTTGGCAGTAGAGTCCAGTTGAGTGAACTTCTTGAAATCAGCAGCAGTGACACCTTCTCCAGCCTTGGGAACGCCGTTTTCGACGACATACCATAGGTCGATGTCAATGGCTTCAAGATGCATGCGCATCTTATTCTTCTAGTAGGGATATTCAGTTCCATCGAAGACGGGGCACGCAACGGAGACTTTAATTATCCCTGCAGTCGACATAGCTAAAACTCCAGGTGGTTAAACCGAATCACACAGAACAAGGGAGCATCTTGCTCTGATACCAATTGAAAGTGCGTTATATCGACTAGAGGGGGTGAATAGGCGATTTTTATGAAAGTCTTCAAAACATGGAAGTTATGAAGACAAACAGAATAGACAAGCCTATCACTATGCAGCGGAAGTTTGATTACACAAGGCAAGCCATGGTCAAGTATTCAATATAGTGAAAGCACAGTGACAAACAGCTTCAGTGTAATAAGGATCAGGTAGGAAGAAGTTATGAAGCCAAACAAATCATACAGTTAAGTTGTGAAGACAGAAGATAAAGCAAGCATGCAATGGCTTCACAATGTGTAACGGTAAGTAACAGGGAGGTGAAGATGAAACCAGTGACATGTTGAAGACAATGATTTGTTGGACCAGTTCCAGTTGCTGTGACAACTGTACGTCTGGTTGGAGCGGCTAGGTATTTAAACCAAAGGACACACAGTCCCGGACACCCAGTCCTGAACACGCAGCTCAGGACACCCAGTCCTCACCGTTTTCTCCTTGAGCTAAGGTCACACAGACCTCGCCCAATCACTCTGGTAAGTCTTCAAGGTAGACTCCCAAACCTTCACAGACTTCGTTCACCGGCAATCCACAATTTCTCTTGGATGCTCAGAACACAACGCCTAACCGGCTGGAGGATGCACAGTCCTCAAGTGTAATAAGTCTTCAGATCACTCGGACAAGAAGATTTAAGTGATGCCCAATTTACTCTGGCTCTGGGTGGTTAGGGCTTTTCTCCTCGCTAGGAATTTTCTCTCAAAGGCTTCGAGGTGGGTTGCTCTCAAACGACAAAAGCCGTGCACTAAAATCTGAGCAGCCAACCGTTTATGGTTGTAGGGGTGGACTATTTATAGCCACTGGGCAACCCGACCTGATTTGTCCGTAATGACCCTGGGTCACTAAGGAACTGACACGTGTACCAACGGTCGGATTTCGAACTCACACAGCAACTTTACTTGGGCTACAAGTAAAGCTGACTTGTCCGTCTCTGGACAAGATTTGCTCTCATAGTCTTCGCTCGAAGACATAGGATTTGAATTTGGCATCACTTTAGTCATCCTGACTGGTTCTCTTGGACCCCACTTAACAGTATGGTGGTTCCTATGACACAACATAAATGAAGTAAAACTACGAAGGATCTAAGTCTTCGAGTTCCATAAGCTTCATAGGGAGTCTTCACATGTCATTGTCTTCAATATGAATATCTTCATGAACCACCATTGTCTTCAATGTCTTCGTACATTTTTAGGGGTCATCTCTGGTAGTGAAACCGAATCAATGAGGGACTTCTACCTGTGTTATCCTGCAATTCTCACAAACACATTAGTCCCTCAACTAGGTTTGTCGTCAATACTCCAAAACCAACTAGGGGTGGCACTAGATGCACTTACACTAGGCAATACGGATATGTATATCTCCTACTTTGTAACCGACCTTGTGTAACCCTAGCCCCTTCCGGTGCCTATATAAACCGGAGGGTTTTAGTCTGTAGGACAACATACAATCATACCATAGGCTAGCTTCTAGGGTTTTAGCCTCTCCGATCTCATGGTAGATCAACTCTTGTACTACTCATATTATCAAGAATAAATCAAGCAGGATGTAGGGTTTTACCTCCATCAAGAGGGCCCGAACCTGGGTAAAACATCATGTCCCTTGCCTCCTGTTACCATCTGCCTTAGACGCACAGTTCAGGACCCCCTACCCGAGATCCATCGGTTTTGACACCGCCATTGGTGATTTCATTGAGAGTTCCTCTGTGTCGTCATCATTAGGCTTGATGGCTCCTTCAATCATTGATAGCAATGCAGTTTAGGGTGAGACTTTTCTCCCCGAACAGATCTTTGTGTTCGGCGGCTTCACACTGCGGGCCAACTCGCTTGGCCATCTGGAGCAGATCGAGAGTTACGCCCCTGGCCACCAGGTCAGGTTTGGAAGCTTAAACTACACGGCCGATATCCGCGGAGACTTGATCTTCGACGGATTCGAGCCCCTGCCTAATGCGCCACACAGTCACGATGAGCATGATTTTGCTCTGCCATCGGACAGTGTTCAGGAGATCGCACCGGCAACCACTCTGACCCTCAATTCGGAGCCAGATGCGCCATCCATGGACGGGTGGATAGACCCCGCCACGGAGGCCGCACTCTCATCGGCGATCGAGCCGAGTATCGACCTTACCCTTCACGAGAGCCGTTACGCCGAACTACCGGATTCTTCCCCGGCCACGGAATCCGAACCGCCTGCGCCCGTGCCTATCGAATCCGACTGGGCGCCGATCATGGAGTTTACCTCCGCGGATATCTTTCAGCACTCGCCCTTCGGCGACATACTGAACTCATTAAGGTCTCTCTCCTTGTCAGGAGAATCCTGGCCGAACTATGTCCGGCAGGATTGGGATGCGGATGACGAAGAAATTCGCCGCCCACCCACCACCCACTTAATAGCCACTGTCGACGATTTGACTGACATGCTCGACTTCGACTCCGAAGACATCGACGGCATGGACGATGATCCAGGAAGCGAACAAGAACCACTCCCCACAGGGCACTGGACATCCACCTCGTCATATGACATATACTCCCTCCGTCCTTTAAAAAGTGTACTTCCAACTTTGTTGGAAAGTCAAACATTTTTATGTTTGACCATATTTATATAATGTTACATCAACATTTATGCCATCAAATTAGTAGCATTAGATTCATGATAAAATATACTTTCATCATATACCTATTTGGTTTCATAAACATTGATATATTTTTGCACAAACTCGGTCAAACTTTGAGATAGTTTGACTCTCCAACAAACTTGGAAATACACTCTTCAAAGGACAGAGGGAGTATATGGTGGACACACCCAAAGAAGGCAATGGCGATGGGACAGCGGAGGATGAACCCTCCAAGAAGCAACCCAAGCGCCGACGTCAGCGGCGCCGCTCTAAGTCTCGCCAAAGAAAAAGCGGTGACACTGGCACATGAGATAATAGCACTTCGAACAGTGCCGAAGACGACAACAATCCCCTCCAGCAAGATTTAGGGCAGGAGGATGGAGAAAGCCAGCCCTCCCGACAGAGCGGCAAATGGAGAGGCGGAGAATGATAATTACATGCCTCCCTCCGAAGACGAGGCAAGCCTCGATGATGACGAATTCATCGTGCCTGAGGATCCCGTTGAACAAGAGCGCTTCAAGCACCGGCTTACAGCCATGGCAAATAGCCTTAAGAAAAAGCAACAGCTGCTTCAAGCTGATCAAGATTTGCTAGCTGACAGGTGGACTGAAGTCCTTGCGGCTGAGGAATATAAACTCGAACGCCCCTCCAAGAGTTACCCAAAGCGCAGGTTGCTACCCCGACTGGAGGAGGAAGCACCAAAACCTACATCTCCAGCGTATGACGCGGCTGATCGGCCACCTCGTGGCCACGACAAAGAGGCATTCCAGCCAAAAGTTCAGCCCGCACCCCGACGCCACTCAAATAAAAATGTCAAGACATGGGGAAAATACGCCAGATCTGCGAGACGTATTGGAGGACAAAGCAAAACACGCAAGATCGATCTATGGATCGCGAGGGCGCGACACTATGCGAGACGATAACCGTCACGCCGGATACAGTAAAAGTAAGTCCAACCGGGCCGGACGCAGCGGACAAGACTCATTTGAGCTGTGTCGCGATATAGCCCAGTACAGAGGCGCCGCACACCCACTATGCTTCATAGACGAAGTAATGGATCATCAAATCCCAGAGGGTTTCAAACCCGTAAATATAGAATCATACAACGGCACAACAGATCCTGCGGTATGGATCGAGGACTTCCTCCTGCACATCCACATGGCCAGTGGTGATGATCTACACGCCATCAAATACCTCCCACTCAAGCTCAAAGAACCAGCTCGGCATTGGCTCAACAGCCTGCCAGCAGAATCCATTGGCTGTTGTGAAGATCTAGAAGCCGCATTCCTTGACAACTTCCAGGGCACTTATGTGCGACCACCAGATGCCGATGACTTGAGCCACATAATTCAGCAGCCAGAGGAATCGGCCAGGCAATTCTGGACACGGTTCCTAACAAAGAAAAATCAAATCGTTGACTATCCGGATGTAGAGGCCCTAGCAGCTTTTAAGCACAACATCCGCGACGAGTGGCTCGCCCGGCACCTTGGCCAGGAAAAGCCGAAATCTATGGCAGCCCTGACGACACTCATGACCCACTTTTGCGCGGGAGAAGACAGCTGGCTGGCTCGCAGCAATAACATATCAAAGAACCATGGTACTTCGGATACCAAGGATGGCAATGGCAGGTCACGTCACAACAAATATAAGCGCCGCATTAACAACGATAATACCGAGGATACGGCAGTCAATGCCGGATTTAAAGGCTCTAAACCCGGTCTGCGGAAAAAGCCATTCAAAAGAAGCACTCCGGGCCCGTCCAGTTTGGACCGTATACTCGATCGCTCGTGTCAAATACACGACACCCCCGACAAGCCAGCCAACCACATCAACAGGGATTGTTGGGTGTTCAAGCAGGCCGGCAAGTTAAATGCCGAAAACAAAGATAAGGGGTTGCATAGCGATGACGAGGAGGAGCCCCGGCAGCCGAACACCGGAGGACAGAAGAGGTTCCCCCCACAAGTGCGGACGGTGAACATGATATACGCAACCCATATTCCCAAGAGGGAGCGGAAGCATGCGCTAAGGGACGTATATGCGTTGGAGCCAGTCGCCCCAAAGTTCAACCCATGGTCCTCTTGTCCGATCACCTTCGATCGCAGGGACCACCCCACTAGTATCCGTCATGGCGGATTCGCCGCACTGGTCCTAGACCCAATCATTGACGGATTTCACCTCACTTGAGTCCTTATGGATGGCGGCAGTAGCCTGAACCTGCTTTATCAGGACACAGTGCGCAAAATGGGTATAGACCCCTCAAGGATCAAACCCACAAAAATGACCTTCAAAGGCGTCATACCACGTGTGGAGGCCCATTGCACAGGCTTAGTCACACTGGAAGTGGTCTTCGGATCCCCGGATAACTTCCGAAGCGAGGAGTTTGTTGGAAATATGCCCTAGAGGCAATAATAAAATGGTTATTATTATATTTCCTTGTTCATGATAATTGTCTATTGTTCATGCTATAATTGTGTTATCCGGAAATCGTAATACATGTGTGAATACATAGACCACAACACGTCCCTAGTGAGCCTCTAGTTGACTAGCTCGTTGATCAAAAGATAGTCATGGTTTCTTGACTATGGACATTGGATGTCATTGATAACGGGATCACATCATTAGGAGAATGATATGATGGACAATACCCAATCCTAAGCATAGCTTAAAGATTGTGTAGTTCGTTTGCTAGAGCTTTTCCAAATGCCAAGTATCATTTCCTTAGACCATGAGATTGTGCAACTCCCGGATACCGTAGGAGTGCTTTGGGTGTGCCAAACATCACAACGTAACTGGGTGACTATAAAGGTGCACTACGGGTATCTCCGAAAGTGTCTGTTGGGTTGGCACGAATCGAGACTGGGATTTGTCACTCCGTATGACGGAGAGGTATCTCTGGCCCACTCGGTAATGCATCATCATAATGAGCTCAATGTGACCAAGTGGTTGATCACAGGATCATGCATTACGGTATGAGTAAAGTGACTTGCCGGTAACGAGATTGAACGAGGTATTGGGATACCGACGATTGAGTCTCGAGCACGTAACGTACCGATTGACAAAGGGAATTGTATACGAGATTGATTGAATCCTCGATATCGTGGTTCATCCGATGAGATCATCGAGGAGCATGTGGGAGCCAACATGGGTATCCAGATCCCACTGTTGGTTATTGACCGGAGAGTCGTCTCGGTCATGTCCGCGTGTCTCCCGAACCTGTAGGGTCTACACACTTAAGGTTCGGTAATGCTAGGGTTGTTGAGATATTAGTATACGGTAACCCGAAAGTTGTTCAGAGTCCCGGATGAGATCCTGGATGTCACGAGGAGTTCCGGAATGGTCCGGAGGTGAAGATTTATATATAGGAAGTCAAGTTTCGGCCATCGGGAAAGTTTCGGGGGTAATCGGTATTGTACCGGGACCACCGGAAGGGTCCCGGGGGTCCATCGGGTCGGGCCACCTATCCCGGAGGGCCCCATCGTCTGGAGTGGGAGGGGAACCAGTCCCTAGTGGTCTGGTGCGCCCCCTTGGGCCTCCCCCTGTGCCTAGGGTTGGAAACCCTAGGGGTGGGGGCGCCCCACTTGGCTTGGGGGGCAAGCCCCCCCCCTTCGCCGCCGCCCCCCCTTGGAGATCTCATCTCCTAGGGCCAGCGCCCCCCTAGGGGTCCTATATATAGTGGGGGGAGGGAGGGCAGCCGCACCCTAACCCCTGGCGCCTCCCTCTCCCTCTCGTGACACCTCTCTCTCGCTGAACTTGGCGAAGCCCTGCCGAGATCACCGTTGCTTCCACCACCACGCCGTCGTGCTGCTGGATCTCCATCAACCTCTCCTTTCCCCTTGCTGGATCAAGAAGGAGGAGACGTCTTCCCAACCGTACGTGTGTTGAACGCGGAGGTGCCGTCCATTCGGCCCTAGGTCATCGGTGATTTGGATCACGACGAGTACGACTCCATCAACCCCGTTCTCTTGAACGCTTCCGCTCGCGATCTACAAGGGTATGTAGATGCACTCCCCTTTCCCTCGTTGCTAGATAACTCCATAGATTGATCTTGGTGATGCGTAATTTTTTTTTAAAATTCTGCTTCGTTCCCCAACAGTGGTATCAGAGCCAGGTCTATGCGTAGTTTCTATGCACGAGTAGAACACAAAGCAGTTGTGGGCGTCGATATTGTCAATTTACTTGTCGTTACTAGTCTTATCTTGATTCGGTGGCATCGTGGGATGAAGCGGCCCGGACCGACCTTACAAGTACGCTTACGTGAGACTGGTTCCACCGACTGACATGCACTAGTTGCATAAGGTGGCTAGCGGGTGTCTGTCTCTCCCACTTTAGTCGGATCGGATTCGATGAAAAGGGTCCTTATGAAGGTTAAATAGAAATTGGCATATCACGTTGTGGTTTTGGCGTAGGTAAGAAACGTTCTTGCTAGAAACCTATAGCAGCCACGTAAAAACTTGCAACAACAATTAGAGGACGTCTACCTTGTTTTTGCAGCATGTGCCGTGTGATGTGATATGGCCAAAAGGATGTGATGAATGATATATGTGATGTATGAGATTGATCATGTTCTTGTAATAGGAATCACGACTTGCATGTCGATGAGTATGACAACCGGCAAGAGCCATAGGAGTTGTCTTAATTTATTTATGACCCGCGTGTCAACATAAACGTCATGTAATTACTTTACTTTATTGCTAAGGTGTTAGCCATAGTAGTAGAAGTAATAGATGATGAGACAACTTCAAGGAGACACGATGATGGAGATCATGGTGTCATGCCGGTGACAATGATGATCATGGAGCCCCGAAGATGGAGATCAAAAGGAGCAAATGATATTGGCCATATCATGTTACTATTTGATTGCATGTGATTTTTATCATGTTTTACATCTTATTTGCTTAGAACGACGGTAGCTTAAATAAGATGATCCCTCGTAATAATTTCAAGAAACTGTTCCCCCTAACTATGCACTGTTGCGAAGGTTCGTTGTTTCGAAGCACCACGTGATGATCGGGTGTGATAGATTCTAACGTTCGAATACAACGGGTGTAAGCCAGATTTACACACGCAATACACTTAGGTTGACTTGACGAGCCTAGCATGTACAGACATGGCCTCGGAACACGGAAGACCGAAAGGTCGAGCATGAGTTGTATAGAAGATACGATCAACATGAAGATGTTCGCCGATGTTAACTAGTCCGTCTCACATGATGATTGGACACCGCCTAGTTGACTCGGATCATGTTTCACTTAGATGACTAGAGGGATGTCTATCTGAGTGGGAGTTCATTGAATAATTTAATTAGATGAACTTAATTATCATGAACTTAGTCTAAAATCTTTACATTATGTCTTGTAGATCAAATGACCCACGCTAATGTTGCCCTCAACTTCAACGCGTTCCTAGAGAAAACCAAGCTAAAAGATGATGGCATCAACTATACGGACTGGATCCGGAACTTGAGGATCATCCTCGTAGCTGCCAAGAAAGATTACGTCCTAGAAGCACCGCTAGGTGACGCACCCATCCCAGAGAACCAAGACGTTATGAACGCTTGGCAGTCACGTGCTGATGATTACTCCCTCGTTCAGTGCGGCATGCTTTACAGCTTAGAACCGGGGCTCCAAAAGCGTTTTGAGCAACACGGAGCATATGAGATGTTCGAAGAGCTAAAAATGGTTTTCCAAGCTCATGCCCGGGTCGAGAGATATGAAGTCTCCGACAAATTCTTCAGTTGTAAGATGGAGGAAAATAGTTCTGTTAGTGAGCACATACTCAAAATGTCTGGGTTGCATAACCGCTTGACTCAGCTGGGAGTTAATCTCCTGGATGACGCGGTCAATGACAGAATCCTTCAGTCGCTTCCACTGAGCTACAAGAGCTTTGTGATGAACTTCAATATGCAGGGGATGGAAAAGACCATTCCTGAGGTATATTCAATGTTGAAATCACCGGAGGTGGAGATCAAAAAGGAACATGAAGTGTTGATGGTTAATAAAACCACTAAGTTTAAGAAAGGCAAGGGTAAGAAGAACTTCAAGAAGGACGGCAAGGGGGTTGCCGCGCCCGGTAAGCAAGCTGCCGGGTAGAAGCCAAAGAATGGACCCAAGCCCGAGACTGAGTGTTTTTATTGCAAGGGAAGTGGTCACTGGAAGCGGAACTGCCCCAAATATTTAGCGGACAAGAAGGCCGGCAACACTAAAGGTATATGTGATATACATGTAATTGATGTGTACCTTACCAGTACTCATAGTAGCTCCTGGGTATTTGATACCGGTGCGGTTGCTCACATTTGTAACTCAAAGCAGGAGCTGCGGAATAAGCGGAGACTGGCGAAGGACGAGGTGACGATGCGCGTCGGGAATGGTTCCAAGGTCAATGTGATCGCCGTCGGCACGCTACCTCTACATTTACCTACGGGATTAGTTTTAAACCTCAATAATTGTTATTTAGTGCCAGCTTTGAGCATGAACATTGTATCAGGATCTCGTTTAATTTGAGATGGCTACTCATTTAAATCCGAGAATAATGGTTGTTCTATTTATATGAGAGATATGTTTTATGGTCATGCTCTGCTGGTGAATGGTTTATTCTTAATGAATCTCGAGCGTAATGTTACACATATTCATAGTGTGAATACCAAAAGATGTAAGGTTGATAATGGTAGTCCCACATACTTGTGGCACTGCCGCCTTGGTCACATAGGTGTCAAACACATGAAGAAGCTCCATGTAGATGGACTTTTGGAGTCTCTTGATTACGAATCATTTGAGACGTGCGAACCATGCCTCATGGGTAAAATGGCCAAGACTCCGTTCTCAGGAACAATGGAGCGAGCAACCAACTTATTGGAAATCATACATACTGATGTGTGCGGTCCAATGAGTGTTGAGGCTTGCGGTGGTTATCGTTATGTTCTCACCCTCACTAATGACTTGAGTAGATATGGGTATGTCTACTTAATGAAACACAAGTCTGAGACCTTTGAAAAGTTCAAGGAATTTCAGAGTGAGGTTTGAGAATCAACGTGACAGAAAAATCAAGTTCTTGCGATCAGATCATGGGGGAGAATACTTGAGTCATGAATTTGGCACGCACTTAAGGAAATGTGGAATAGTTTCACAACCCACGCCGCCTGGAACACCTCAGCGTAATGGTGTGTCCAAATGTCGTAATTGCACTCTATTGGATATGGTGCGATCTATGATGTCTCTTATCGATCTACCACTGTCATTTTGGGGCTATGCTTTAGAGACTGCCGCATTCACTTTAAATAGGGCTCTGCTGAAATCCGTTGAGACGACATCGTATGAATTATGGTTTGGGAAGAAACCTAAGATGTCGTTTCTGAAAGTTTGGGGATGCGATGCTTATGTCAAGAAACTTCAACCTGAAAAGCTCAAACCCAAATCAGAAAAATGCGTCTTCATAGGATACCCTAAAGAAACTATTGGGTATACCTTCTACCTCAGATCCGAAGGCAAGATCTTTGTTGCCAAGAATGGATCCTTTCTAGAGAAAGAGTTTCTCTCGAAAGAAGTAAGGGGGAGGAAAGTAGAACTTGATGAAGTATTGCCTCTTGAACCGGAAAGTGGCGCAGCTCAAGAAAATGTTTCTGAGGTGCCTGCACCGACTAGAGAGGAAGTTAATGATGATGATCATGAAACTTCAGATCAAGTTGCTACTGAACTTCGTAGGTCCACAAGGACACGTTCCGCACCAGACGTCACAACTTAACTAGGTGACTATAAAGGTGCACTACGGGTATCTCCGAAAGTGTCTGTTGGGTTGGCACGAATCGAGACTGGGATTTGTCACTCCGTATGACAGAGAGGTATCTCTGGGCCCACTCGGTAATGCATCATCATAATGAGCTCAATGTGACCAAGTGGTTGATCACGGGATCATGCATTATGGTATGAGTAAAGTGACTTGCCAGTAACGAGATTGAACGAGGTATTGGGATACCGACGATCGAGTCTCGGGCACGTAACGTACCGATTGACAAAGGGAATTGTATACGGGATTGATTGAATCCTCGACATCGTGGTTCATCCGATGAGATCATCGAGGAGCATGTGGGAGCCAACATGGTTATCTAGATCCCGCTGTTGGTTATTGACCGGAGAGTCATCTCGGTCATGTCTGCGTGTCTCCCGAACCCATAGGGTCTACACACTTAAGGTTCGGTAACGCTAGGGTTGTTGAGATATCAGTATACGGTAACCCTAAAGTTGTTCGGAGTCTCAGATGAGATCTCGGACGTCACGAGGAGTTCCGGAATGGTCCGGAGGTGAAGATTTATATATAGGAAGTCAAGTTTCGGCCATCGGGAAAGTTTCGGGGGTAATCGGTATTGTACCGGGACCACCGGAAGGGTCCCGGGGGTCCATCGGGTGGGGCCACCTATCCCGGAGGGCCCCATGGGCTGAAGTGGGAGGGGAACCAGCCCCTAGTGGGCTAGTGCGCCCGGGCCTCCCCCTGCGCCTAGGGCTGGAAACCCTAGGGGTGGGGGCGCCCCACTTGGCTTAGGGGGCAAGCCACCCCCCTTGGCCGCCCCCCCCTTGGAGATCTCATCTCCTAGGGCCGGCGCCCCCCTAGGGGTCCTATATATAGTGGGAGGGAGGGAGGGCAGCCGCACCCTAGCCCCTGGCGCCTCCCTCTCCCTCTCATGACACCTCTCTCTCGCTGAGCTTGGCGAAGCCCTGCCGAGATCACCGTTGCTTCCACCACCACGCTGTCGTGCTGCTGGATCTCCATCAACCTCTCCTTTCCCCTTGCTGGATCAAGAAGGAGGAGACGTCTTCCCAACCGTACATGTGTTGAACGCGGAGGTGCCGTCCGCTCGGCACTAGGTCATCGGTGATTTGGATCACGACGAGTACGACTCCATCAACCCCGTTCTCTTGAATGCTTCCGCTCGCGATCTACAAGGGTATGTAGATGCACTCCCCTTTCCCTCGTTGCTAGATAACTCCATAGATTGATCTTGGTGATGCGTAGAATTTTTTTAAAATTCTGCTTCGTTCCCCAACAGAGTTAATCTTTGATATAGTCCCGTTCCGCAGCGGCTATCATGCACTGCTCGGGCGAACCGCATTTGCGAGATTCAATGTGGTACCGCATTATGCATACCTCAAGCTCAAGATGCCAGGACCTCGGGGGGTCATCACAGTCAATGGAAACATAGAGCGCTCTCTCCGTATGGAGGAGCACACTGCGGCCCTCGCAGCAGAAGCGCAAAGCAGCCTCTTAAGGCAATCCACCAATTCGGCGATTAAAGACCCGGTCACCTTCAAGCGCGCCCGGAGTAATCGGCAACAAGACCGCCTGGCACGTTCTGAGCTCGCATAGCAATGCAGCCCCTGCCCCAGTCCTAGCCAAACGGCGAAATCCGTGCCACACATACACAATTACGCATTGAAAATACCATGGGCACAAGTGGGGAGGGGGGCACGACTACGGCACGCCCAAAACGCGGCCCAACCGCACTAGGGGCTTCCCGCTTTGTTATTTTTCTCTCTTTCAGGACTTTAATCTCTGGAAACCCCGTCCGGCAGTACGGTTGCCGGACACATGATGCAACAACCAAGGAGGCAGAAAGCTACATCGCACCACGGAACTCCCAGGTGGTGTCTGACAACGAGTGAAATACCTACTTTAAATACCATTCCTCAGCTTGCCCTTGGAGGGGACATGTCAAATAGTCCTAATTTTTGCTTATCGCACTACTTGTATCATTCTGCTTTAACGCACCCTTTTTGAATAAACAATGCATAGCGCTAGACTATTATCGCATTCTCTATTCTTCTTTATATATATATATATATATATATATATATATATATATATATATGTATGTTCATTCATGACATCCAGCAGCCATACACTCTGGTACGGCCAATACGCTAGGGGCTTAAGCATACCCCATAATACGGCGTGAGAAGTCCGAACACTTTCGACAGTGCGGCACCCCAAACTTATAGCATTATATGCATCAGCTCCGAATCATGTCTTGGGTCAATAGTTGGGTTTGCCTGGCTCCCATGTTTTGGTACCTTATGTTTCGCTATATCGGCTAAGGTAGCACTGGGAGAACTACTGTGATTGTGCCCCGGTTCAGCTGGGCTAAGCACCTCAGTAGAGAAAGCTAAAACTGACTGTCATGATAAGGCGAGAGCTGGTCGCTGTTCGAGTGGTTTCGAGTCCCTAAAGACTTATGCCGCTTAGAGTGAGGAGTCGGCTTTGTCCGGCTTCAGGCGTGTATAGCGCCCCGAATTCGGCCTTCCGAATACTAGGGGCTTTGCCAAAATTTAAAATTGTAGAATTCTATGGCTAAGTGAGAGTGATAAAGCATTATAGTCCGGTTGCCTTGTTCGTTGTGTTGAGCACCTCCCTCAAAGGACCCAACAATGGGAAAAAGAGTGCTTAGATTTATCCCGAACACCCCAGCACTCGTGGCTTGGGGGCAGAAGCCGACGACTGGCCATCTCTCAGATTTGATAAACAGCCGCACAGAAGGTAATATTTTAAATTCAAACAAGCGTTGCATAGCGCATATGAACCAGTTTTCATAATATAGGATCACACGAGCAAGTTCATTCAAAAATTACATCTTTTGCACGCTCGTCGCCACAAGACGGGCACCCTTCAGGACAGCCTCATAATACATTTCAGGGTGGCGATGTTCCTTGCCCTGCGGCGGTCCCTCCTTCACCAGTTTTTCAGCGTCCATCTTGGCCCAGTGCACCTTCGCACAGGCAAAGGCCCGGTGTGCACCCTCGATGCAGACGAATTGCTTTATGGCCTCCAGCCATGGGCAGGCATCCATAAGCCGCCTCACCAGGCCAAAGTAGCTGTTGGGAAGGGAGTTGCCAGGCCACATCCGGACTATAAGGCCCCTCATGGCCTGTTCGGCCGCCTTGTGCAGCTCGACCAGTTGCTTCATCTGGTCGCTCATAGGCATCGGGTGTTCGGTCCCAGTATACTGAGACCAGAATAGCTTCTCCGTCGAGCTTCCCTCCTCGGCCTAGTAAAACTTCGCAGCATCCGACACGCTGCGGGGCAAATCTGCGAATGCTCCTGGAGAGCTCCGGACTCGGGTAAGTAACGAGTAATTTACTTTCACATGCTTGCTTTGCATATTGAATGCCTTACCCGCCACTATCTTCCTCATCGCCTCAATCTCCTGGAGGGCCTTTTGGGCTTTAGTCTGGGCATTCTTTGCGCTATCGAGGGCCACGGCAAGCTCAGACTCTCGCGTCTTCGAGTCAAGCTCCAAAGCCTTGTGCTTCGTCGCGAGAGCCTGGAGCTCTTGCTGCACCTCGCCCACCCGTGCCTCTTGCTTTTTCCGCTCGGTGCGCTCCTTGGCCGCTTTGTTTTCGGCCTCGGACAGCGCTTGCTTCAGGGTCGCCACTTCGGTCGTGGCCCCTGGCACATTCACGATGATCCTGTCATTTCGCAACCACATTTTTCTTTTATATATAGACAAGGTATTACTTACCTTTGTTCTCCTCGAGCTGCCTCTTGGCAAGGTCGAGCTCTTTCTCGGACCCCTCGAGGTCCTGCTTCAGTGCAGCGACCTCCGCAGTCAGTGCGGTAGAGGTCAGCAGCGAAGCCTGCATACGCATACAGACATACTTATATTAGACTCCTGCATATTTTATTTGATCCTCTATTCGGCTTTTCTTTGTGAACACCAAACAGAGCATCAGGGGCTACTATCTATGCGGTAATATTTTTCCTATATTTTAAATACTTACCTCAAAGCCTGTTAGAAGGCTGGCACAGGCTTCAGTCAGTCCGCTCTTGGCGGACTGAACCTTCTTGATCACCGCACTCATAATAGTGCGGTGTTCTTCGTCGATGGAAGCACCGCGAAGTGCTCCCAGCAGGTTGTCCGGTGCCTCTGGATGGACAGAGGTCACCGGCACGGGCGTCTTGCCCCTTTTGGAAGGGGGCCGCCTGCCCGAGTCCGGAACCACTGGAGGTTCCGGCGCGGTGTTTGGCTGAGAGCCGAACTTGGAGCCCCCGGGAGCCTTGCTCCCTTTGCTCCTGGAGTCCGGAAGGTCGCCTTGAGGCGCCTCCGGGACTGTCTCCCCTTGGCTCAAAGCCCCTTGAGACAATACCTCGGCATTGTCCGTAGGGCAAGGAGAGGTGGCAGTTGGAAGTGTATCACTATTCATGTCAGACGAGTCCAAGGAACCATCTAACAATGATACATCGATACGGGCTTGGGGCGGACTGCATAATCATATTTGGCGTTAGAAGAAGCAGTGCGACAAAGGTATGCTATGAGTTACTCTGGTATCTGAATACTTACGACTTCACCAGGGACTTGGCCCTGAGCAGCCACTCGTCTTCACCGTCGGCGGCGGTGGTGGAGCAGTTCAGAAGGAGAGTTCTTCCCTTCTTGGACCCTTCGGCCTCCCCGGTTGGGGTGGCCTTCCTTTTCTTGTCTCCCCCGGCTGGAGGGGGAGAATCTTCATCTTCCTTCTCCTCGTTTTCATGGGAGGAGGGTGTCTCGGTGTTATCGGACAATGAGCCGATACCACCTGGCACTGGGAACTCTTTCGGGTTCCCTTGGCCTTCTTCTTGGTCTTCTCCGGCACCTCATAAGGAGCCGGAGTACGCATCTCCGTCAGGAGAGCGTCCGCAGTGTCTTCGGGCAGAGGGGCCGGGCAGTCAATCTGCTCCGATGCCTCCACCCAGTCCTGTCAAAGGCATGGGAGCTCAGACCCCGCACATGGTTAAGCTATGGGAAATAAATATCCTACCAGATGTACAGAACTTACCGGATTCGCAGGGCGCTTCGCGCTTAGCCCGCGGTCCTCGGTGAGAGAGCGAGGGACCTCGACGCCCTTGAACAACACTCTCCAGACGTCTTTTGTGCGTCATGTCGAAGAGCTCGCTTAGAGTCTGGTGTCGGGCTGGGTCGAACTCCCATAAGTTGAAATCCCGTTGTTGACACGGGAGGATCCGGCGGAAGAGCATGACCTGGACTATGTTGACAAGCTTAAGTTTCTTGCTTGTCATGTTCCGGATACACTTCTGGAGTCCGTCCAGCTCCACCGATGAACCCTAGGACAGGCCCTTCTCCTTCCAGGATGTGAGCCATGTGGGGATTCCGGATCGAAACTTGGGGGCTGCCACCCA
This sequence comes from Triticum monococcum, assembly GCA_034509565.1. Taxonomy (NCBI): domain Eukaryota; kingdom Viridiplantae; phylum Streptophyta; class Magnoliopsida; order Poales; family Poaceae; genus Triticum; species Triticum monococcum. Next base: position 688,501,160 of record CM067843.1, read on the forward strand.
GTTGGTGTCGCGTGGCTCGGTATGTAGAACCACCCCGATTGCCACCCCTTTACGGTCTCCACGAAGGAGCCCTCGAGCCATGCAACTTTGGGCATTTTCCCCACCATGGCTCCGCCGCATTCCGCTTGTTGGCCGCCTACAACCTTCGGCTTGATATTGAAGGTCTTCAGCCATAGGCCGAAGTGGGGCCGGATGCGAAGGAAAGCCTCGCACACGACGATGAACGCCGAGATGTTGAGGATGAAATTCGGGGCCAGATCATGAAAGTCCAGCCTGTAGTAGAACATGAGGCCGCGAACAAATGGATGGAGGGGAAACCCCAATCCGCGGACGAAATGGGGGAGGAAAACCACCCTTTCACGAGGTTCCGGGGTAGGGACGATCTACGGCTGGCAACCGGTGCATGATATCCGCGGCTAAGTATCCGGCTCCACGTAACTTTTTGATGTGCCCCTCCGTGATGGAGGAGGCCATCCACTTGCCTCCCGCTCTGGACATGTTTGGAGAGAGTTGAGGAGGAGGATGCGGACTTGGGCGCTGGAGATCAAGTGCGCGAGAATGGATGAGCAAGGAGGAAGAATGCGTGGGTAGAAAAATGTGAGATCTTATCCCTTTATAAGGGCAGACTAAAGTATGCGCCCCCACTTGCCTGGTAAAACTCGCTTATCCCCCAAGCGCCGTAATTGATGGTGCGGTTGGGTTACCCACGTCCATATTGATGAGAATCCCGTAATAAGGGGAACACGATCTTTGCTTTGACAAGACGTGTCAAGAAACCGCCTCGTGTTATGTGCGGGCTGGTTAAAGAAAAATGGTTCAAATAATTACTGGGTCGTGGCGTGATGTCATGCTGCCAAAATGTGTCAGCAGATTAGATTTGTGGTAATATTATTCTCTCTACGGTGGTATGTGGAACTTATTTTGCAGGGTCGGACACTATCCTTGTATTCAAATTCTTCCGTGGTGTATTCGGAGGAGGAACCCGCCTTGCAATGCCGAAGACAACACTGCACGCCGGACTCATCGTCATTGAATCCTGGTTCAGGGGCTACTGAGAGAGTCCTGGACTAGGGGGTCTCCGGACAGCCGTACTATATCCTAATTAGGGGGTCTCCGGACAGCCAGACTATATCCTTTGGCCGGACTGTTGGACTATGAAGATATGAGATTGAAGACTTCGTCCCGTGTCTGGATGGGACTCTACTTGGCGTGGAAGGCAAGCTAGGCAATACGGATATGTATATCTCCTCCTTTGTAACCGACCTTGTGTAACCCTATCCCCTTCCGGTGTCTATATAAACCGGAGGGTTTTAGTCCGTAGGACAACATACAATCATACCATAGGCTAGCTTCTAGGGTTTAGCCTCTCCGATCTCGTGGTAGATCAACTCTTGTACTACTCATATTCTCAAGAATAAATCAATCAGGACGTAGGGTTTTACCTCCATCAATAGGGCCCGAACCTAGGTAAAACATCGTGTCCCCTGCCTCCTGTTACCATCCGCCTTAGACGCACAGTGCGGGACCCCCTACCCAAGATCCGCCGGTTTTGACACCGACACTGCCCTTTTCCAAAACTGCTCAAGTAATCATCTCCATCAAGCAAACCAACTAAGATAATATTGAGTCGAAGTGCCTCAACATGCCTCATAGATTTGAGGACTAACCTTGTACCATTTGCAGTCTCCAAATGCACATCTCCTTTTCCAATGATGGTTGCTCTATCATTGTTTCCCATCTTCACAACACCAAAATCACCTGATAAATAGTTAGTGAAGAGCTCTCTGCGAGATGTAGCATGAATGGTAGCATCACTGTCCGGTATCCAAATCATCTCATCACCATCCACAAGGTTGACGGTTTCATCAGAAACAACAATGATCCTCTCCTCAAAAGTGGAACCAAATCTACCCTCATTTTCTTCATGCATAACAAGCATGATGTCCTCTTCTACTGCAGTAACTCGGTTGCCCTCTGTGTCACTATCACTGTCAACTTGCTTCTGATCTTGCTTCTTCTTTTTCTTTTTTTCTTTCTTCCACTTGTCACATTGCCACTTAATGTGGCCCTTCTGATGGAAGTGATGGCACTCATAATCAGCATACTTACTTTTTGATTTGCTCCTGTTGGGAACGCAGTAATTTCAAAAAAAATCCTACGCACACGCAAGATCTATCATGGTGATGATAGCAATGAGAGGGGAAGAGTGTTGTCCACGTACCCTTGTAGATCGTAAGCGGAAGCGTTATGACAACGCAGTTGATGTAGTCGTACGTCTTCACGGTCCGACCGATCCTAGTACCGAAAGTACGGCACCTCCGCGATCTGCACACGTTTGGCTCGGTGACGTCCCATGAATTCCCGATCTAGCTGAGTGTCGAGGGCTAGCTTCGTCAGCACGACGGTGTGATGACGGTGATGATGAAGCTATCGGCGCAGGGCTTCGCCTAAGCACTACGACGATATGACCGAGGCGGGCTATGGTGGAGGGGGGCACCGCACACGGCTAAGAGATCAATGATCAACTTGTGCGTCCATGGGGTGCCCCCCTCCCCCTTATATAAAGGAGTGGAGGAGAGGGAGAGGGCCGGCCTCCTAGGCGCGCCCAGGGGGGGTCCTACTTCAGGTGGGAGTAGGATTCCCCCTTCCCTAGTTGGAGTAGGAGAGGGAAGGAAGGGGGAGAAGGAGAGAAGGAAAGGGGGCCGGCCCCCCTCCCAATTCGGATTGGGCTTGGGGGGGCGCCCCCACCTTGGCCGCCTCCTCCTCCTTTCCACTATGGCCCATTAAGGCCCATTGACTCCCAGGGGGTTTCGGTAACCCCCGGTACTCTGGTATATGCCCGAACTCTCTCGAAACCTTTCCGATGTCCAAACATAGTCATCCAATATATCGATCTTCATGTCTCGACCATTTCGAGACTCCTCGTCATGTCCATGTTCACATCCGGGGACTCTGAACTACCTTCGGTACATCAAAACACATAAACTCATAATACTGATCGTCACTGAACGTTAAGCGCGCGGACCCTACGGGTTCGAGAACTATGTAGACATGACCGAGACACGTCTCCGGTCAATAACCAATAGCGGAACGTGGATGTTCATATTGGCTCCCACATATTCTACGCAGATCTTTATCGGTCAAACCGCATAACGATATACGTTGTTCCCTTTGTCATCGGTATGTTACTTGTCCGAGATTCGATCGTCGGTATCTCAATACCTAGTTCAATCTCATTACCGGCAAGTATCTTTACTCGTTCCGTAATGCATCATCCCGCAACTAACTCATTAGTCACATTGCTTGCAAGGCTTATATTGATGTGCATTACCGAGAGGGCCCAGAGATACCTCTCTGACAATCGGAGTGACAAATCCTAATCTTGATCTATGCTAACTCAACAAACACCATCGGAGACACCTGTAGAGCACCTTTATAATCACCCTGTTACGTTGTGATGTTTGGTAGCACACAAAGTGTTCCTCCGGTATTCGGGAGTTGCATGATCTCATAGTCATAGGAACATGTATAAGTTATGGAGAAAGCAATAGCAACAAACTAAACGACCATCGTGCTAAGCTAACGGATGGGTCAAGTCAATCACATCATTCTCTAATGATGTGATCCCGTTAATCAAATGACAACTCATGTCTATGGTTAGGAAACATAACCATCATTGATTCAACGAGCTAGTCAGGTAGAGGCATCCTAGTGACATTCTGTTTGTCTATGTATTCACACATGTACTAAGTTTCCGGTTAATACAATTCTAGCATGAATAATAAACATTTATCATGATATAAGGAAATATAAATAACAACTTTATTATTGCCTCTAGGGCATATTTCCTTCAGTCTCCCACTTGCACTAGAGTCAATAATCTAAATTACATTGTAATGATTCTAACACCCATGGAGTCTTGGTGCTGATCATGTTTTGCTCGTGAGAGAGGCTTAGTTAATGGGTCTGCAACATTCAGATCCGTATGTATCTTGCAAATCTCTATATCTCCCTCCTTGACTTGATCGCGGATGGAAGTGAAGCGTCTCTTGATGTGCTTGGTTCTCTTATGAAATCTGGATTCCTTTGCCAAGGAAATTGCACCAGTATTGTCACAAAAGATTTTCATTGGACCCGATGCACTAGGTATGACACCTAGATCGGATATGAGCTCCTTCATCCAGACTCCTTCATTTGCTGCTTTCGAAGCAGCTTGTATTCCGCTTCACGCGTAGATCCCGCCACGACCCTCTGCTTGGAACTGCACCAACTGACAGCTCCACCATTTAATAAAAACATGTATCTGGTTTGTGACTTAGAGTCATCCGAATCAGTGTCAAGCTTGCATCGACGTAACCTTTTATGATGAGCTCTTTGTCACCTCCATATACGAGAAACATATCCTTGGTCCTTTTCAGGTATTTCAGGATGTTCTTGACCGTTGTCTAGTGATCCACTCCTGGATTACTTTGGTACCTCCTTGCTAAACTGATAGCAAGGCACACATCAAGTCTGGTACACAACATTGCATACATGGTAGAGCTTATGGCTGAAGCATAGGGAACATCTTTCATTTTCTCTCTATCTTCTGAAGTGGTCGGGCATTGAGTCTCACTCAACTTCACACCTTGTAACACAGGCAAGAACCCTTTCTTTGCTTGATCCATTTTGAACTTATTCAAACCTTTATCAAGGTATGTGCTTTGTGAAAGTCCAATTAAGCGTCTTGATCTATATCTATAGATCTTGAAGCAGCTTCACCGAGGTCTTTCATTGAAAAATTCTTATTCAAGTATCCTTTTATGCTATTCAAAAATTCAGTGTCATTTCCGATCAACAATATGTCATCTACATATAATATCAGAAATGCTACAGAGCTCCCACTCACTTTCTTGTAAATATAGGCTTCTCCAAAAGTCTGTATAAAACCATATGCTTTGATCACACTATCAAAGCATATATTCCAACTCTGAGAGGCTTGCACCAGTCCATAAATTGATTGCTGGAGCTTGCACACTTCGTTAGCACCTTTTGGATCGACAAAACCTTCTGGTTGCATCATATACAACTCTTCTTTAAGATATCCATTAAGGAATGCAGTTTTGACATCCATTTGCCAAATTTCATAATCATAAAATGCGGCAATTGCTAACATGATTCGGACGGACTTAACCATCGCTACGAGTGAGAAGGTCTCATCGTAGTCAACTCCTTGAACTTGTTGAAAACCTTTTGCAACAAGTCGAGCTTTGTAGACAGTAATATTACCGTCAGCGTCAGTCTTCTTCTTGAAGATCCATTTATTCTCTATGGCCTGCCGATCATCGGGCAAGTCAACCAAAGTCCACACTTTGTTCTCATACATGGATCACATGTCAGATTTCATGGCCTCAAGCCATTTTGCGGAATCTGGGCTCATCGTCACTTCCTCATAGTTCATAGGTTCGTCATGGTCAAGTATGACCTCCAGAACAGGATTACCGTACCACTCTGGTGCGGATCTTACTCTGGCTGACCTACGAGGTTCGGTACTAACTTGATCAGAAGTTTCATGATCATCATCATTAGCTTCTTCACTTACTAGTGTAGGAATCACTGGAACTGATTTCAGTGATGAACTACTTTCCAATAAGGGAGCAGGTACAATTACCTCATCAAGTTCTACTTTCCTCCCACTCACTTTTTTCGAGAGAAACTCCTTCTCTAGAAAGGATCCATTCTTAGCAACGAATATCTTGCCTTTGGATCTGTGATAGAAGGTGTACCCAAGAGTCTCCTTTGGGTATCCTATGAAGACACATTTCTCCGATTTGGGTTCGAGCTTATCAGGTTGAAGCTTCTTCACATAAGCATCGCAGCCCCAAACTTTAAGAAATGACAACTAGGGTTTCTTGCCGAACCACAGTTCATAATGTGTCGTCTCAACGGATTTAGATGGTGCCCTATTTAACGTGAATGCAGCCGTCTCTAAAGCATAACCCCAAAATGATAGTGGTAAATCAGTAAGAGACATCATAGATCGCACCATATCTAGTAAAGTACGATTACGACGTTCGGACACACCATTACGCTGTAGTGTTCCGGGTGGCATGAGTTGCGAAACTATTCCACATTGTTTCAAATGAAGTCCAAACTCATAACTCAAATATTCACCTCCACGATCACATCATAGAAACTTGATTTTCTTGTTACGATGATTTTCCACTTCACTCTGAAATTCTTTGAACTTTTGAAATGTTTCAGACTTATGTTTCATTAAGTAGATATACCCATATCTGATTAAATCATCTGTGAAGGTGAGAAAATAACGATATCCGCCGCGAGCCTCAATGTTCATTGGACCACATACATCAGTATGTATGATTTCCAATAACTCTGTTGCTCGCTCCAGTGTTCCGAAGAACGGAGTTTTAGTCATCTTGCCCATGAGGCATGGTTCGCAAGTACCAAGTGATTCCAGAAGTCCATCAGAATGGAGTTTCTTCATGCACTTTACACCAATATGACCCAAACGGCATTGCCACAAATAAGTTGCACTATCATTATCAACCCTGCATCTTTTGGCTTCAGTACTATGAACATGTGTATCACTACTATCAAGATTTAGTAAAAATAGACCACTCATCAAGGGTGCAGGACCATAAAAGATATTACTCATATAATAGAAGAACCATTATTCTCTGATTTAAATGAATAACCGTCTCACATCAAACAAGATCCAGATATAATGTTCATGCTCAACGCTGGCACCAATTAACAATTACTTAGGTCTAAAATTAATCCCGGAGGTAGATGTAGAGGTAGCGTGCCGACGGCGATCACATCGACTTTGGAACCATTTCCCACGCGCATCGTCACCTCGTCCTTAGCCAATCTTTGCTTAATCCACAACCCCTGTTTCGAGTTGCAAATATTAGCAACATAACCAGTATCAAATACCTAGGCGCTACTGCGAGCATTAGTAAGGTACACATCAACAACATGTATATCAAATATACCTTTCACTTTGCCATCCTTCTTCTCCGCCAAATACTTGGGGCAGTTCCACTTCCAGTGACCAGTCTCTTTGCAGTAGAAGCACTCAGTCTCAGGCTTAGGTCCAGACTTGGGTTTCTTCACTTGAGCAGCAACTGGCTTGCTGTTCTTTTTGAAGTTTCCCTTCTTCCCTTTACCCTTTTTCTTGAAACTGGTGGTCTTGTTGACCATCAACACTTGATGCTCCTTCTTGATTTCTACCTCTGCAGCTTTTAGCATTGCAAAGAGCTCGGGAATAGTCTTATCCATCCCTTGCATATTATAGTTCATCACGAAGCTCTTGTAGCTTGGTGGCAGTGATTGAAGAACTCTGTCAATGACACTATCATCAGGAAGATTAACTCCCAGCTAAGTCAAGTGGTTGTGGTACCCAGACATTCTGAGTATATGTTTACTGACAGAACTATTCTCCTCCATTTTGCACCTGTAGAACTTATTGGAGACTTCATATCTCTCAATCCGGGCATTTGATTGAAATATTAACTTCAACTCCTAGAACATCTCATATGCTCCATGACATTCAAAACGTCGTTGAAGTCCTGGTTCTAAGCCGTAAAGCATGGCACACTGAACTATCAAGTAGTCATCAGCTTTGCTCTGCCAGGTGTTCACAACATCTGGCGTTGCTCCTGTAGTGGGTTTGTCACCTAGCGGTGCTTCCAGGACGTAATTCTTCTGTGCAGCAATGAGGATAATCCTCAAGTTACGGACCCAGTCCATGTAGTTGCTACCATCATATTTCAACTTAGCTTTCTTTAGGAACATATTAAAATTCAACGGAACAACAGCACAGGCCATCTATCTATAATAACATAGACATGCAAAATACTATTAGGTACTAAGTTCATGATAAATTAAAGTTCAATTAATCAAATTACTTAAGAACTCCCACTTAGATAGACATCTCTCTAATCATCTAAGTGATCACGTGATCCATATCAACTAAACCATGTTTGATCATCACGTGAGATGGAGTAGTTTTCAATGGTGAACATCACTATGTTGATCATATCTACTATATGATTCACGCTTTTCCTTTTGGTCTTAGTGTTCCGAGGCCATATCTACATATGCTAGGCTCGTCAAGTTTAACCCGAGTATTCTGCGTGTGCAAAACTGGCTTGGACCCGTTGTATGTGAACGTAGAGCTTATCACATCCGATCATCACGTGGTGTCTCGGCACGACGAACTGTAGCAACGGTGCATACTCAGGGAGAACACTTATACCTTGAAATTTAGTGAGAGATCATCTTATAATGCTACCGCCAAACTAAGCAAAATAAGATGCATAAAGGATAAACATCACATGCAATCAATATAAGTGATATGATATGGCCATCATCATCTTGTGCCTTTGATCTCCATCTCCAAAGCACCGTCATGATCACCATCGTCACCGCCTTGACACCTTGATCTCCATCGAAGCATCGTTGTCGTCTCGCCAACTATTGCTTCTGCGACTATCGCTACCGCTTAGTGATAAAGTAAAGCAATTACATGGCGATTGCATTTCATACAATAAAGCGACAACCATATGGCTCCTGCCAGTTGCCGATAACTGTGTTACAAAACATGATCATCTCATACAATAAAATTTAGCATCATGTCTTGAACATATCACATCACAACATGCCCTGCAAAAACAAGTTAGACGTCCTCTACTTTGTTGTTGCAAGTTTTATGTGGCTGCTACGGGCTGAGCAAGAACCATTCTTACCTACGCATCAAAAACCACAACGTGGTATAGTGATTGCTTTCTGATATTCAGAAAGAACCCTGTTCATTGAGTCCGATTCAACTAAAGTTGGAGAAACTGACACCCACCAGCCACCTGTGTGTGAAGCACATTGGTAGAACCAGTCTTGCGTAACCGTATGCGTAATGTCGGTTTGGGCCGCTTCATCCAACAATATCGCTGGATCAAGAATCAACTAGTGATGGCAAGCAATATGTATATACCCATGCCCACAACTCCTTTGTGTTCTATTCGTGCATATAATATCTACGCATAAACCTGGCTATGATACCACTGTTGGGAACGCAGTAATTTCAAAAAAAAAACCTACGCGCACGCAAGATCTATCATGGTGATGCATAGCAACGAGAGAGGAAGAGTGTTGTCCACGTACCCTTGTAGACCGTAAGCAGAATCGTTATGACAACGCGGTTGATGTAGTCGTACGTCTTAACGATCTGACCAATCCTAGTACTGAAAGTACGGCACCTCCACGATCTGCACACGTTCAGCTCGGTGACGTCCCATGAACTCTCGATCCAGCTGAGTGTCGTGGGAGAGCTTCATCAGCACGACGGCGTGATGACGGTGATGATGAAGCTACTGGCGCAGGGCTTCGCCTAAGCACCATGACGATATGACCGAGGTGGATTATGGTGGAGGGGGCACCGCAGATGGCTAAGAGATCAATGGTAAACTTGTGTGTCCATGGGGTGCCCCCATCCCCCGTATATAAAGGAGTGGAGGAGGGGAGAGGGACGGCCTCCTAGGCGCGCCCAAGGGGGGAGTCCTACTCCTGGCAGGAGTAGGATTCCCCCTTCCCTAGTTGGAGTAGGAGAGGGAAGGAAGGGGGACAAGGAGAGAAGGAAAGGGGGCCCCCCTTCCAATTTGGATTGGGCTTGGGGGGCACCTTGGATGCCTCCTCCTCCTTTCCACTATGGCCCATTAAGGCCCATTGACACCCCGGGGGGTTCCGGTAACCCCTCGGTACTCCGGTATATGCCCGAACTCTCTCGAAACCTTTTCGATGTCCAAACATAGTCATCCAATATATCAATCTTTATGTCTTGACCATTTTGAGACTCCTCGTCATGTCCGTGATCACATCCGGGACTCCGAACTACCTTCGGTACATCAAAACACATAAACTCATAATACTGATCGTCACCGAACGTTAAGCGTGCGGACCCTACGGGTTCGAGAACTATGTAGACATGACCGAGACACGTCTTCGGTCAATAACCAATACCGGAACCTGGATGTTCATATTGGCTCCCACATATTCTACGAAGGTTTTTATTGGGCAAACCGCATAACGATATACGTTGTTCCTTTTGTCATCGGTATGTTACTTGCTCGAGATTCGATCGCCGGTATCTCAATACCTAGTTCAATCTTGTTACCGGCAAGTCTCTTTACTTGTTCCGTAATGCATCATCCCGCAACTAACTCATTAGTCACATTGCTTGCAAGGCTTATATTGATGTGCATTACCGAGAGGGCCCAGAGATACCTCTCCGAAAATCGGGGTGACAAATCCTAATCTCGATCTATGCCAACTCAACAAACACCATCGAAGGCACCTGTAGAGCACCTTTATAATCACCCAGTTACGTTGTGACGTTTGGTAGCACACAAAGTGTTCCTCCGGTATTCGGGAGTTGCATGATCTCATAGTCATAGGAACGTGTATAAGTTATGGAGAAAGCAATAGCAACAAACTAAACGATCATCGTGCTAAGCTAACGGATGGGTCAAGTCAAGAACATCATTGTCTAATGATGTGATCCTGTTAATCAAATGACAACTCATGTCTGTGGTTAGGAAACATAACCATCATTGATTCAACGAGTTAGTCAAGTAGAGGCATCCTAGTGACATTCTGTTTGTCTATGTATTCACACATGTACTAAGTTGCCGGTTAATACAATTCTAGCATGAATAATAAACATTTATCATGATATAAGGAAATATAAATAACAACTTTATTATTGCCTCTATGGCATATTTCCTTCAGCTCCTACCTCTTTCTGCCCCTTTACCTGGACCTTTGCTCTTGCTTCTCCCCCTGGGCTGAGTGACCAACACATCTGAATGTGAGGAAGAACTAGCTTCAGCCACCTTTTTGGACTCTTCATTTAGTACCCTGGTTTTCACAAGATTCCAAGTGACAACTCCATTAGGTGCTGAATTGCAAACCGTGACCTTAAATGTCTCCCAGTTGTCCGGTAATGAGCCTAGTAGCAGCAAAGCTCTCACTTCATCTTCAAATGTTATTACCATTGAAGAAAGCTGATTTATAATGCCTTGGAATTTATTCACATGATCTGCAATTAGAGTGCCCTCTTTGTACCTCAAGCACATCAATTGTTTGATCAAGAACATCTTGTTTGTACCTTATTTTCAGGCAAACAACTCTTCCAATTTCTGCCATAAGGTGCGTGCATGCGTCTCATCAATGATATGGTTCAAAACATTGTCATCGACCCATTGCCGAATAAACCCGCAAGCTTGGCGATGAAGTACCTTGCACTGACCTTCCTCAATGCCCTCCGGCATCTCAGTAGAGAACACTAGCTTCCAGTATTCTTTCACATACAACAAGTCCTCCATCTTGCCCTTCCATGCTTGATAATTTGTACCATTCAAAGATACCATCCTGCTGGTATTCACTTCCATCTTTGATCACAAGAAACTCAGCAATTTGCACAAGCAAACCAAGGCTCTAATGCCACTTGCTGAGGCTGGATAGCAACAATGCGCTGCACAAATTCACTGACACGACAAATATGCACACTACACAACCCCCTCCACTTGTGATGAACTTTGAGGACAGCTTCAACCAACAAGTAAGCAGTGGAATAACACAAACAACATGCACATGTGACACAGGATTTAACGTGGAAAAACCTCCTCAACTTGAGGAGTAAAAAACCACGACTATGGACCAACCGGTCCATGCAACTTCACTATGAGAATGATGAGTACAAAGTCTTCTCTAGAACCTCTAGAGAGATTTACAACACACCCTCCACGTTGCCAACCGGCAACATCAACAACAACCACAAGAAGCAAGATTTCAGCAAAGAAGAGTTTACATAGTTTCTGTACCCTTCAGTGTTTTGCAAACTGCTCTTAAACCGCTGAACCAAACAACACCAAATTTGGCAGACAAGTAGACACATGAGTTCTTGACATCCCCTTCAAATTTCATCTCAACCAGACATCATTTGCCTACCCAAAATGTTCGTCTCCCAAAACTAATCTGTTCTGAAACTGTAGCAGTCAGAGCTGACAAAACCACTCTCAAATCTGATACTCCACTGACCCAATCCTCAAACCAGCTAACCAGATTGAAGTACTCAAAGTAAGGAGCGAGCTCACCAAGTTTGGGATCGATCCAAGCACGTTTGAGCCACCAACCACTAGCTTGAACACTGTCTAGTCAGATGCAGTAGATCTGGACAGAACCTCTGCTTCTTCTTCTTCTTCTTCCTCTCTCTCGGGTTGTGTTTTCTCTTGTGTGCTCTCTCTCTCTCACACACACACTCTCACGAATGGCAGCCACCACCAGCAGGGGTGGAGTGGTTAGGGTTTTCTCCTTGCCTCACTTCCCTTAGAAGCGCTCTCAACTGTTGGATGCAGCGAAGATCAACGGCTGACATGTGTTGGACTTATGGGTTGATGTTGGGCTGCCAACACACCTCCATGTGGAGGGACTTAGCCCAACAGTCGCGTTGTCCCTGCCTCCGACGAGGTCATTGTCTAATCCGAGAGGGAATAAGAAAACTAAAGGCACCACCATCCGCACCTGTCAAGCCCTCGCCTCGCCTCCACCTGTCGCGTCATGTCCGACGCCGGCTCGTTCCTAACTCAGCCTCAGAGCTCCACCTCGCCTCGCCTCCCTTCCTTCTCTATGAAAATCGACTTACACCAATGTGATTTATAGGAACCTTATGAATAGCAGATGAAAAAAAATTAAAATCCGTTGTGAACTACAAAAGGCACATTGGTCTCTCTTACCTTCTTGAAGTGATGGGGTATTTTAGAGATAGACAAATAATGGTCCATGGCAACTTTTTTGCTTACCAATGATGTTGCATGCCATAGTGAGAAGGATAATAGAAACAACCATCTTTCCGGTATTAGAGTCACACAATCGCCATTGGTTTTGCGAGCCGTAATAGTCACCCGTCTCCAAAGACAGGATCAAATTCATCATTCAAAACACACGACGGGGAATACATGCTTCTCTAGCCCACATCTAAGATTACCACCATCCATCATCGAGGAAGATACTCACTCTCGTGCACACCACCGCCACTGCATGGAACCAAAGCATCGAATGGTCATTAACTTCCAAATGATCCAGCAGATCAAATGAAGGAACAACATGCTAAAACCTATATTCATTATTCATTGGTATCGTAGCAAGCACCATCAAAACAAGGGCGGAGCGGGAAGTGTTGGAAATATGCCCTAGAGGCAATAATAAATTGATTATTATTATATTTCCTTGTTCAGGATAATCGTTTATTATCCATGCTAGAATTGTATTGATAGGAAACTCAGATACATGTGTGGATACATAAACAACACCATGTCCCTAGTAAGCCTCTAGTTGACTAGCTCGTTGATCAATAGATGGTTACGGTTTCCTGACCATGGACATTGGATGTCGTTGATAACAGGATCACATCATTAGGAGAATGATGTGATGGACAAGACCCAATCCTAAGCCTAGCACAAGATCGTGTAGTTCGTTTGCTAAAGCTTTTCTAATGTCAAGTATCATTTCCTTAGACCATGAGATTGTGCAACTCCCGGATACCGTAGGAGTGCTTTGGGTGTGCCAAACGTCACAACATAACTGGGTGACTATAAAGGTGCACTACGGGTATCTCCGAAAGTGTCTGTTGGGTTGGCACGAATCGAGACTGGGATTTGTCACTCCGTGTGACGGAGAGGTATCTCTGGGCCCACTCGGTAGGACATCATCATAATGTGCACAATGTGATCAAGGAGTTGATCATGGGATGATGTGTTATGGAATGAGTAAAGAGACTTGCCGGTAACGAGATTGAACAAGGTATCGGGATACCGACGATCGAATCTCGGGCAAGTATCGTACCGATAGACAAAGGGAATTGTATACGGGATTGATTAAGTCCTTGACATCGTGGTTCATCCGATGAGATCATCGTGGAGCATGTGGGAGCCAACATGGGTATCCAAATCCCGCTGTTGGTTATTGACCGGAGAACGTCTCGGTCATGTCTGCATGTCTCTCGAACCCGTAGGGTCTACACACTTAAGGTTCGATGACGCTAGGGTTATAAAGGAAGTTTGTATGTGGTTACCGAATGTTGTTCAGAGTCCCGGATGAGATCCCGGGCGTCACGAGGAGTTCCGGAATGGTCCGGAGGTAAAGATTTATATATGGGAAGTCCTGTTTTGGTCACCGGAAAAGTGTCAGGGTTTATCGGTAACGTACCGGGACCATCGGGAGGGTCCCGGGGGTCCACCAAGTGGGGCCACCAGCCTCGGAGGGCTTCATGGGCCAAGTGTGGGAGGGGACCAGCCCCAGGTGGGCTGGTGCGCCCCCCACCAAGGCCCAAGGCGCCTAAGGGGAGGAAGGGGGCAAACCCTAAGGGCAGATGGGCCCTAAGGCCCATGCTCCCTGCGCCTCCCTCTCCTCCCCCCTTGGCCGCCTCCCTCAGATGGGATCTGGGGCTGCCGCACCCCTTGGGGTGGGAACCCTAAAGGGGACGCAACCCCCTCCCCTTCCCCTCTATATACTTGAGGCCTAGGGGCTGCCCAACATGCGATTTGATCTCTCCATGGCGCAGCCCTGCATCTCTCCTTCCTCCTCTCCCGCGGTGCTTGGCGAAGCCCTGCAGGATTGCCACGCTCCTCCACCACCACCACGCCGTTGTGCTGCTGCTGGATGGAGTCTTCCTCAACCTCTCCTTCTCCCCTTGCTGGATCAAGGCGTAGGAGACGTCACCGGGCTGTACGTGTGTTGAACACGGAGGTGCCGTCCGTTCGGCACTAGGATCATCGGTGATTTGGATCACGACGAGTACGACTCCATCAACCCCGTTCACTTGAACGCTTCCGCTTAGCGATCTACAAGGGTATGTAGATGCACTCTCCTTCCCTCGTTGCTGGTTTCTCCATAGATAGATCTTGGTGACACGTAGGAAAATTTTGAATTTCTGCTACGTTCCCCAACAGGAAGGACTTATTCCAACCCAAGGACACTGTATTCTGCCACCCCTTCATCATCCTCGCCAAGAAAATGTAATACAAAAGCATGACCATTTCCTCGCTTTGCCGTTGTGGATCTATGCAAGGTACACCACAGCAACAAAGTCTACGAGGGCCTTTGGGACCGCCACAAGGTTGTGGATATCAAAATGGAACAAAAAACCAATGAAAAACTATACCAACCCTAAGTTACCGATTAGTTTTGTTTCTCATTACCGGCATGTTATGAGAATCACTAAGCATTTAATAGTAAAGAAAACATTGCCATTTTTAATTTAGTTTATTTGTGTAAATCCAAGAAAAATGATTAACCGAGTTAACCAAAGAAAATAATCATGACTCTGATTTTTCTCTTAGCTGTAGACTTACACAAGTAAATATTGCTCTATGTCTTCCTGCAGTTCGTGTTGCATGTGTAATGTACGTTGTGCATGTAAATAAGGATCGGTAGAGAATGGTAAGTGGTTATGTTATTGACCAGGTAAGTTTAATTTGATTTTTGTTGGTGTTTGTTGATCGACACAAACATATTTAGTCATCATATATGCAAAAAAAAATACTGTTGCCTCATTTTTAGCGTCAACTTTGTTTATTGTGGTAAGTGCCGAAACCAACCCCAGATAATTTATACATGCCAAAACCAAAATTGTATTCTTAATTAATACCATATAATTACCAAAATATCACAATTATATTTATCAAAATCAATATTAGCAAACAAATTAACTGACTGGACCAGCCCGGGCCGACAGGCACACTAGACAAACTTATAGCGGCACAACGTAGTGCAACAAATTCGAATACATATGGGCTTCAGGTGGGCCTTCTTTTTGGACCGAGGTAGGCTTTCACTTGTGCACTAGGCAAGCCCAATTAAGCCCAAAATTTATGGCGCATTGTCGCCATCTTCTTCCAGTATGATGCTTCTTTTTCCCATTCGAGGTGAGCTCTACACCACAGCCACCATTGGGAACCCCACGGAAGGAACTAGAAGCACCAGAACAAAATTCATTCCCAATCTTCAGCCATTTTGGGCACCTTGAATGCTTTTGCCGATGGAACGGAAAACTGCGCCTTTCCAGCTTGGGGTTTCCTATTTGGCGCGTAGGGTGCGCCCAACCGGCGTAGCGAGTACCCCCTCCAGCCTTCGACTCCCTTGAGCTGGCCCATTAACGGATTTTTACCCTCCGGGTTTGGGAAGGTCCTAGAACCTTCCCTGAACCGGTTTTTTGTTGTTGTTTCTTTCTTTTTCTTTTTTCCTTTTCCATTTTATTTTCTTTTTTTACTTTCTGTTTTCTTCTTTTCTTCTTTTCTTCATTTTTCGTTTTCACTTTTTATTTGTTTTATTTTTTATTTTCATTTTTGATTTGCAAACATCATTCAAATTCATGAACATTTTTTCAAATCATGAATAGTTTTTAAAATTATGAACATTTTTCAAATACATGAACATACTTTTGAAATTATGAGCATTTTTCAAATTTTTGAAAAAAATTGTGATTTTTTTTCAAATTCACGAACATTTTCTAAAATTGCGCATAATTTTTGGAACACGTGAAAATTTGTTTGAATGGCAAAACTTTTTTTGAAATTTGGGAACAATTTTTTGAAACTCAGGAACATTGTTTGTTTTTCACCAACATTTTTTAAGTTCAGGAATTATTTTGAATCAGTGCACATTTTTGAATTTTTTGGAATTTTATGAACATTCATTTTCCCGAAATTCCTCAACATTTATTTAATATTGGAAAATTTCCTAGAATTTTGGGAACAATTTTTTATATTCAGGAACATATTTTTTGCTTTAGAAGATATTTTTAGTTCATAATACTTTTTGAATCGGCGAACATTTATTGAATTTTGTGAATATTTTTTGAGAATTAGGAATAATTTTGGAAATTCCCGAACATATTCTGAGTATTTTGAACTTTTTCTAGAAATTCATGAACATGTTTTTCGAATTCATGAACATTTTTTGAATATTGTATATTTTTCGAATAGAGGATCTTTTTTAGAAATTGCAAACATATTTTTAATCCTTGTTAATTTATCATTTCCTGAACACAGTTTAAATAATGAACATTTTCTGAATTCATGAACTTTTTTTTTACAATTCGCAACTTTTCTTAAAATCCTGAATTATTGTTATAAAGGGAAAACGTAAAGCAGAAAAAAAACAAGGGGCTTCTTGTTTCCCGCCCCGCACATGGAATCTGGCGCGTAGGGCGTCAAATAGGAGCTCCCTTCCGGCTTTTCGCTTACCAAATCTGCTGCCACGGCACGGCACGCGCACACACGTCAAGCTGCGGGCCTGGCCATATATACGCTGGACGCAAGTCCACTGGCGCGGAAGATGTATCCCTGGCCGCCAAAGTTCGTTGCGCCAAAAAAAATGATGCGCCAAACTATTCCCTCCATTCCTAAATATAATTCTTTTTAGAAATTTTTAATATGAATTACGTACGGATGGATATAGACGCATTTTACGGTGTAGATTCACTTATTTTGCTCTATATGTAGTCTATATTGCAATTTCTAAAAATGCTTATATTTAGGAACGGAGAGAGTATAATTTAAGAGCGAACAGCCACGTGAAATTAACAGATATATTGTTACAGGCAGAATGCAAATATGTATAACTATACAAGGAACAAATAATTGAGATCCCATAACTCATACAGCGCTGATAATATATAGGCCCCAACTAAAAGGTGGCCTTTGTATCTAGTCTAGCGAGGAGGGCCCTGATGAATCATTTCATGCATCAGCTGGACTAGTTGAAAAGACATTATATACAATATAAGATATGCTATCCTGATCTATGGGTACAACCAGAAAAGGAACAATCCCAAATCTAAGCTCACGTCTGCCCGACGATGATGATTCTCAAGCCCAAGAGACATGACATGCCAGGTAGCCAAAGAGAATGACAGGGTAGCACTATAAGAACTATAGGAAATATACAAATCAACTAAGGCAAGAGAATAATAATAATAATGTATATATGATATCAGCTTAACTGTTCTTAGGTGTTAGTTGGCTTTCGAGGGGCCACGCTGCAACTTTGCAAGCAAGCTAGCTGCGAGCCAGTACGGTTAGATAGCTTCTTTTCCCCCAGGGTGGTTAAGGAACTGGTTGTTTTATAATTTATGGGTGGTACATACATACGTATACCTTACGTATTGTGTACAACTTATGCATGTCTGATGTGAAGCTTAGTTTGGTGTGCTAGTATATGTTGCGGTCCTGCAGTTAGCTGCGCATGCATACTAGGTATTGCCGAGGTATCACAGCTTCGATCGTCAATACGATCATTAGCACATTATTAATTACTTAGGGCGTGTTCGGAATGTCTTTCGTCTGTTAACTCCGCTCTGTGCGAAAAGCGCGGTCTGAGCCGCTCTCAGCAATGTTGCTGGCCCTCCGTCCACTCCGGGAGCTGCTGGGGCGGAGCGGATAGTATCCGAACAGGGCCTTAATTGCACAGTTTAAGTGAGGAATTAGTGGACCGCCATGCTCAAGCCATCCATTAACGGAATCTCTTAAGCTGCCGTTGTTCCATCATAATCGTACTGTTCGTATATGAGGTGTATGCTGTGGACCATGCCTCACGTGGCCACAACGACGAATGAATGGCCTGGCCGGCCCCACAGGGATATGGCGCATTAATTAATCCCGAGAGGTGTCTTCGCGGCAGCACACGTACACAGAAGCTCCTGGATTAATTAACGGTGGTGCGCTTTCATCAGGAGGCTAAACAAAGTTGGAGTGCTGTATGTACTATTAACTGTGATTTGACAGGAAGAAACTGTGATTTGACATGGAGAAATGCATGTCCCATCGGATATACTTCCTTCGTTTCAAATTATTCATCACAAAAATGAATGTATCTAGAACTAAAATACATCTAAAGAGTACTTCTCTGCGTGAACGCATACGCTTGTGCGTGGGTTCTTTTTCTTACCGTAGAGCGTGGTACTCTACTCGTGACCTTGTCAAGAATTTACTACATTAATGAGGAGACGACGTACGCCGGCACAGTGTACTACTCGACACGTGCACGCAAGGCTACGTATTTATTTTCTTTTTTGAGGGGCAGAGCTACGTATTTCTAGTGGGACACATTCTCTCTCAAAGGAAAAAATGTACTACTACGAATTAACCGCACCGGATCGTGCCATCGTGGTTAATTTTTTTTCGACATTTTGGTGTATTCTGTCGAGGATCACATGTCATGCACCCTCCACCGGGCTCTGCATCTTGGCGTGCAGCGTGCCCGCTGCGTACGGTACGTGCAGGTGGCAGGGGCCTTTGCCTTGGCTGCCTGCCAAAATCCACGTAGCCAGCCGGACAAGAGACAGTGTGGCCAACTAACCACGTCGATCCACCCATGCACCTGCTCGTGCACCGTGGGCCGGCAGCCACGTGGGCGGGTCGGAGTGCCACGCGGACAGGTCGGAAGGCCCGGGCTCGATCTCGTCGTCACGCCTTGTCGTTTCTACCGTGGCACATGGCCTACGTACGTACATGTGGCATGGAGCGAGTAGCTAGCTTCGCCCCGAAGAAAATGCTGTACAGATTATTTACAATTTCCGCACCGTACACTCGTACACGCACACGTAGCCGGGTTCGAAAACTCAGCACAAGATATATTTTTTTTTGAAAAGGGAGCTCCCGGCCTCTGCATCAACAAGATTAATTTACCACTAGCATTTTTAAAAAAATTAGACCGGCCAGTCACCGGTATCCTTAACTGCGGTGCCAACTTGCTAGATACTCCTACTCAACATCTACATCAGAGTTAGTAGATATTTCCGTGGAAAAACAGTAGTGTAAGTAGATATTTATGCGTCGTCACGTCACGGTCGTATGTCGCGGCAACCACTAAACCGTTGCTTATTATAGGCTAATAATTTCTTGACTTCAGCCGACGGCTGGGCGGATAAAAAGGACACGCAATTTGAACGTAAAAAATACTTATGCATAGCAACCCCGAAAAAAAATGGTGAGAACTGTCACGCTTGTGAAGGGCAGGCCGCGTGCATGGCGCCGATCTTCGTTCGTGCACTAGGGTCTAGGGCCAGCACTGCTGATTTGTGTTCGTGCGAAACAGTGGGCTAGGCCAGAGGCACGATACGGCGCCACATGCACTTGTTTCCCGCTTGCTTGAGAAGAAGAAAGGAAGACAAAACCTATGGCGGCATGGCTTGATCTGATCTCTGATGTGAATCTCTGTCCCTCGTCCTGCCCTGCCCTGTTCTCTGTAGCCGGATTACTAGGCTGGACCCCGAAGTCTCCGAGCCGGACCGTATCCTCGCGCCAACGAATCAAATCCCTATCCTGTTGGCCAGCTCCAATTACCGCCACAGTTCATCCGTCTCCTTGCGTTGCATTGCACCCAAATAATTCATGCACCCGCCGCATATATTCTTCGGTTCGGACTTGAAAGATTTCTCGCCTTGAGATGGTTCGAACCGCCGGTCAGATCAGAGAAGACCGTGCCGCGCTGCGTTCGGTTAAGCAACACAGCGGAGCCGACGCGTGGAGCGGCCGCGGCGCGAGTGCTCCGACCACCTTCGTTAAAAAGAGGAGAATTGACCCGTGCAGAAGCAGGCGACGAGACGGGGGCCATCTTTCGCGCGACAGCGAGCGGCGCGGGCGGTCGATCTTGCCCGGTCGCCGCCGTGGGCGCTCCCGGTCCACCCGTCGCGAGCTCCCCGGAGTCGGCCGGCCGCCGGCGGGTCGCTCTCGCCCCTTTTCCTCCCGCCTCTCTGCACCGTCGCGGTGATCGAGTTGTGCAGTCTAGCTCTAACCGCCCGTATAAACAGCAGCTTAACTGCTGGCCCGTACGTACGGCACAGTGGCACTTGTCACTCGCCCGCGGCCGCGGGTCGCGGTCGGGCTTCTCCACCGGCCAAGCGCGCGACGTTTGCTACGTACGAGTGCGTGCCGACGACGAGTGTCATCGCGTCGCTGGTGTGAACTGTGAGGCGTCTGCGTGGTGCACGCACAGGGCACGGCGGTGTCGGCCAGGTGAATGCACGGCGGGGTCGGGTTGGGTTGTGTCTTGCTTTACGGTGAAAAGCACCTCGCGGTTGATTTATACTCGTCGTGCCGCTGTGCGTCCGACACGTGATTTTTCTGCTGTTTTTCATTTGGGGTTGTTAATAAGAAAAATATGAGAGCTGTAGGAGTATAATCGTACCAAACAAAAGAAAATAAAAAAATTGTGCCGATCTGTTCAAATGTTTTGAGTAGAGTAATATATTATTTCACAAGAAAAAAAAGAATGTTATCTCAGCACGAACTTTTACGTGCTGTATACTTTTCTTTAGTTTATGCCTTTTTCTTTAATTTACTATTTATGCGATTGCATATGCATCCGAGCACCAAAACAACCCTTAGTGTCACATATATTCTTGCATGTATGTAAGGACCCCATGTATTGAGGAATCGTTGCCTCGCGGCTGTAACTCTATAATTCTTGCAAAAGAGAGATTGTGACTTCATAATTTCGGGATAAAACTCCTTTTAACCCCCAACAAAGATGTATCTTTTTTTTTCTTTTCCATGAATTCTTTTGTACTACCTACTTAAATGTCATCCAATTAGACCGCTGCATGAAGCCTGGTTAAGTGCTGAAGGGAAAGAATCTATCACCCTACCCATCGCTCAAATCAATCGCTCACCCATCGCCCGACCGATCGCTCCACTCCAACGGTCATGCACGGCCCAGTGTTAAAAGAACCGTACCGGAGGATTTAACGGAACCATCAAAGACTTTCGGGATTAACCAGACATCATCCTGCTACATCTATATGAGACGAACATGATACTTCAGCAATGTAGTAGTACATCCAACTCAAAAAATAAAAAGCAATGTAAATAGTAGTACAGTACGTGGACCCATTATTCTTTATCTAGACAAAACGGAGCGTGAAGCAGCGATTCATAATTGCTGTGAATCGGTACCCTGCCCGTGCCGGACGTACGAGTTCACATGGAGCGCAATGAGAGACCACCCGGCCGGTGCCATGATTTGTACGGCGCCATGCCTTCCGGCCGGGGAAGGAAACAATAGCGAAAGTGAAGGCTGTGACTACGTACGAGTGATCTTTTTTCTTTTGGTTTCTTTATTTATTATACGTATCACATTTGTCCCTCCTTTGAACAGCATATGAACTGTGGGCTAACAAGGTTACGTACAACTCAGTGATAAAGTGACGTGTTTTGCAAAGCCCAGGTGGATCGAGGCATCGAGCAAACATGGAGGTTAATAATTGCCATTGTTCTTTAGCACAAAGAGATGGAGGTCGGACGATTCTGATCAAAGTTTGATGCAAAAGCAACTATGTTTCGGCGATTAGGGCATCTTCAATAGCGACCCGTAAATTTGGTCTCATATCCGTCCGTGAACAGGGAGACCTGTCTGCGGATAATGATGCGAAAGATCATCATCCAACGTTATCCTATATATGTCTGTTAGTAGAGGGCAATTCCAAATTCTCACATCCGTCCGTGAATAGGGAGACCTGTCCACGGACAATGATGCGAAAGACCATCATCCACCGCCGCCTGTATTGTGGGCGCGCCCGTCTGGTGACGTCCGCCACGACCACCGCGACCACCATGCCCAACGCCACAACCAGGCCAACCGCTTCTTGACCTTATCCTCTATTACGGCCTTTGCTTCGACACGACAAATTTGCGCGTACACTATTAGGAGAAAGCCTACTAGTAGCGTTGGAAATAACCATAGCGTTGGCGGCAGCGTTAGTGCTAAAGCGCTATAGCTAAAGTTGTAGCAGTAGTGCTGCTTCAATCAGTGCTGCTAGTAAGTATGGTTAGCAGTAGCGCTGCTTCAACCAGCGCTAGTACTACGTATCTGTAGCGCTGCACAAAGACAAACGCTGCTACTAAACCAGCGCTGCCGGTAGGTCTAGACACCTACCAGCGTTACTGCTAATATTCCTGCTTTCATAGATTTATTTCTCCTCTACGTATTTGTGATGTATTTGTGCATGCTCTATATAGTAGTTTCATCATATCATGATAAACATACATTATTCTCATCATATCGTACACATACAGTGGTCTCGTCATACCATCATCATTGTCATCATCCAACACAAATATCATCACATCTCGAAAAATAGCGATACATAAGTCATGTCATGTCTCGAATAAATGCAACTGCATGGTCATGGCACACACACACATAAGTTTCATCGTCTCTATCTAAACCATGATGTAGAAGAGAAGAGCGACCGGTATGAGCAAGAACGCGACTATGTAGTACTTCTTGAGGCACCGGTTTCGCTCCCTCTCTTACCGGAGCGTCCACCTCAAATAACTATTTTTCGCTTCAGCTCTGCTGTCGAACCCTCTGTGACTAGTGCCCGGGTACCTGTCCACCTGGGCTTGAGCGTCTGGCCAGTGGTCGTACTGTTGGGGAACGTAGTAATTTCAAAAAAATTCCTACGCACACGCAAGATCATGGTGATGCACAGCAACGAGAGGAGAGTATGATCTACGTACCCTTGTAGATCGCAACGGAAGCGTTGACACAACATAGAGGAAGTAGTCGTACGTCTTCTTCCCGATTCGACCGATCCAAGCACCGTTACTCCGGCACCTCCGAGTTCTTAGCACACGTACAGCTCGATGACGATCCCCGGGCTCCGATCCAGCAAAGCTTCGGGGAGGAGTTCCGTCAGCACGACGGTGTGATGACGATCTTGATGTTCTACCGACGCAGGGCTTCGCCTAAGCACTACAACGATATGATCGAGGTGGAATATGGTGGCAGGGGGCACCGCACACGGCTAAGGAACGATCAACTTGTATCAACTTGTGTGTTTAGAGGTGCCCCCCTGCCGCCGTATATAAAGGAGCAAGGGGGAGGCCGGCCGGCCTATGGGGCGCGCCAAGGGAGGGGGAGTCCTCCTCCTAGTGGGAGTAGGACTCCCCTTTCCTAGTCCAACTAGGAGACTTGGGGGGAAGGAAAGAGAGGGAGAGGGAGAGGGAAAGGGGGGGCCGCGCCCTCCCCTCCTAGTCCAATTCAGACTCCCTTGAGGGGGGAGGGGGCACCTCTTGGGCTGCTGCCCTCTCTCTCCCCTCAGGCCCAATAAGGCCCATTACTTCCCCGGGGGGTTCCGGTAACCCCTCCGGCTCTCCGGTTTTCTCCGAAATCATCCGGAACACTTCCGGTGTCCGAATATAGTCATCCAATATATCAATCTTTATGTCTCGACCATTTCGAGACTCCTCGCCATGTCCGTGATCACATCCGGGACTCCGAACTAACTTCGGTACATCAAAATGCATAAACTCATAATAACTATCATCGTAACGTTAAGCGTGCGGACCCTACGGTTCGAGAACAATGCAGACATAACTGAGACACATCTCTGGTCAATAACCAATAGCGGGACCTGGATGCCCATATTGGCTCCTACATATTCTACGAAGATCTTTATCGGTCAGACCGCATAACAACATACATTGTTCCCTTTGTCATCGGTATGTTACTTGCCCGAGATTCGATCGTCGGTATCCAATACCTAGTTCAATCTCGTTACCGGCAAGTCTCTTTACTCGTTCCGTAATACATCATCTCACAACTAAGATATTAGTTGCAGTGCTTGCAAGGCTTATGTGATGTGCATTACCGAGAGGGCCCAGAGATACCTCTCCGACAATCGGAGTGACAAATCCTAATCTCGAAATACGCCAACCCAACATCTACCTTTGGAGACACCTGTAGTACTCCTTTATAATCACCCAGTTACGTTGTGACGTTTGGTAGCACCCAAAGTGTTCCTCCGGTAAATGGGAGTTGCATAATCTCATAGTCATAGGAACATGTATAAGTCATGAAGAAAGCAATAGCAACATACTAAACGATCGGGTGCTAAGCTAATGAAATGGGTCATGTCAATCAGATCATTCAACTAATGATGTGACCTCGTTAATCAAATAACAACACATTGTTCATGGTTAGGAAACATAACCATCTTTGATTAATGAGTTAGTCAAGTAGAGGCATACTAGTTACACTAAGTTTGTCTATGTATTCACACATGTATTATGTTTCCGGTTAATACAATTCTAGCATGAATAATAAACATTTATCATGATATAAGGAAATAAATAATAACTTTATTATTGCCTCTAGGGCATATTTCCTTCAGTCTCACACTTGCACTAGAGTCAATAATCTAGATTACACAGTAATGATTCTAACACCCATGGAACCTTGGTGCTGATCATGTTTTGCTCGTGGAAGAGGCTTAGTCAACGGGTCTGCAACATTTAGATCCGTATGTATCTTGCAAATCTCTATGTCTCCCACCTGGACTAGATCCCGGATGGAATTGAAGCGTCTCTTGATGTATTTGGTCCTCTTGTGAAATCTGGATTCCTTTGCCAAGGCAATTGCACCAGTATTGTCACAAAAGATTTTCATTGGACCCGATGCACTAGGTATGACACCTAGATCGGATATGAACTCCTTCATCCAGACTCCTTCGTTTGCTGCTTCCGAAGCAGCTATGTACTCTGCTTCACATGTAGATCCCGCTACGACGCTTTGTTTAGAACTGCACCAACTGACAGCTCCACCATTTAATGTAAACACGTATCCGGTTTGCGATTTAGAATCGTCCGGATCAGTGTCAAAGCTTGCATCAACGTAACCTTTTACGGTGAGCTCTTTGTCACCTCCATATACGAGAAACATATCCTTAGTCCTTTTCAGGTATTTCAGGATGTTCTTGACCGCTGTCCAGTGATACACTCCTGGATTACTTTGGTACCTCCCTGCTAAACTTATTGCAAGGCACACATCAGGTCTGGTACACATCATTGCATACATGATAGAGCCTATGGCTGAAGCATAGGGAACATCTTTCATTTTCTCTCTATCTTCTGCAGTGGTCGGGCATTGAGTCTGACTCAACTTCACACCTTGTAACACAGGCAAGAACCCTTTCTTTGCTTGATCCATTTTGAACTTCTTCAAAATTTTGTCAAGGTATGTGCTTTGTGAAAGTCCAATTAAGCGTCTTGATCTATCTCTATAGATCTTTATGCCTAATATGTAAGCAACTTCACCGAGGTCTTTCATTGAAAAACTCTTATTCAAGTATCCCTTTATGCTATCCAGAAATTCTATATCATTTCCAATCAGCAATATGTCATCCACATATAATATCAGAAATGCTACAGAGCTCCCACTCACTTTCTTGTAAATATAGGCTTCTCCAAAAGTCTGTATAAAACCAAATGCTTTGATCACACTATCAAAGCGTTTATTCCAACTTCGAGAGGCTTGCACCAGTCCATAAATGGATCGCTGGAGCTTGCACACTTTGTTAGCTCCCTTTGGATCGACAAAACCTTCCGGTTGCATCATATACAACTCTTCTTCCAGAAATCCATTCAGGAATGCAGTTTTGACATCCATCTGCAAAATTTCATAATTATGAAACGCGACAATTGCTAACATGATTCGGACAGACTTAAGCATCGCTACGGGTGAGAAGGTCTCGTCGTAGTCAACCCCTTGAACTTGTCGAAAACCTTTTGCGACAAGTCGAGCTTTATAGATAGTAACATTACCGTCAGCGTCAGTCTTTTTCTTGAAGATCCATTTATTCTCAATTGCTTGCCGATCATCGGGCAAGTCAACCAAAGTCCATACTTTGTTCTCATACATGGATCCCATCTCAGATTTCATGGCTTCAAGCCACTTTGCGGAATCTGGGCTCACCATCGCTTCTTCATAGTTCGTAGGTTCATCATGATCTAGTAGCATGACTTCCAGAACTGGATTACCGTACCACTCTGGCGCGGATCTTACTCTGGTTGATCTACGAGGTTCAGTAGTATCTTGTTCTGAAGTTTCATGATCATTATCATTAACTTCCTCACTTATTGGTGTAGGTGTCGCAGAAACCGTTTTCTATGATGTACTACTTTCCAATAAGGGAGCAGGTACAGTTACCTCGTCAAGTTCTACTTTCCTCCCACTCACTTCTTTCGAGAGAAACTCCTTCTCAAGAAAGTTTCCGAATTTAGCAACAAAAGTCTTGCCTTCGGTTCTGTGATAGAAGGTGTATCCAATAGTTTCCTTTGGATATCCTATGAAGACACATTTCTCTGATTTGGGTTCGAGCTTATCAGGTTGAAGCTTTTTCACATAAGCATCGCAGCCCCAAACTTTTAGAAATGACAACTTTGGTTTCTTGCCAAACCATAGTTCATGAGGTGTCGTCTCAACGGATTTTGATGGTGCCCTATTTAACGTGAATGCGGCCGTCTCTAGAGCGTATCCCCAAAATGATAGCGGTAAATCAGTAAGAGACATCATAGATCGCACCATATCTAGTAAAGTACGATTACGATGTTCGGACACACCATTACGCTGTGGTGTTCCGGGTGGCGTGAGTTGCGAAACTATTCCACAATTTTTCAAATGTACACCAAACTCGTAACTCAAATATTCTCCTCCACGATCGGATCGTAGAAACTTTATTTTCTTGTGACGATGATTTTCAACCTCACTCTGAAATCTTTGAACTTTTCAAATGTTTCAGACTTATGTTTCATTAAGTAGATATACCCATATCTGCTTAAGTCATCTGTGAAGGTGAGAAAATAACAATATCCGCCACGAGCCTCAACATTCATCGGACCACATACATCTGTATGTATGATTTCCAATAAATCTGTTGCTCTCTCCATAGTACCGGAGAACGGTGTTTTAGTCATCTTGCCCATGAGGCACGGTTCGCAAGTACCAAGTGATTCATAATCAAGTGGTTCGAAAAGTCCATCAGTATGGAGTTTCTTCATGCGCTTTATACCGTTATGACCTAAACGACAGTGCCACAAATAAGTTGCACTATCATTATCAACTCTGCATCTTTTGGCTTCTACATTATGAATATGTGTATCACTACTATCGAGATTCAACAAGAATAGACCACTCTTCAAGGGTGCATGACCATAAAAGATATTACTCATATAAATAGAACAACCATTATTCTCTGATTTAAATGAATAACCGTCTCGCATTAAACAAGATCCAGATATAATGTTCATGCTCAACGCTGGCACCAAATAACAATTATTTAGGTCTAATACTAATCCCGAAGGTAGATGTAGAGGTAGCGTGCCGACTGCGATCACATCGACTTTGGAACCATTTCCCACGCGCATCGTCACGTCGTCCTTAGCCAATCTTCGCTTAATCCGTAGTCCCTGTTTCGAGTTGCAAATATTAGGAACAGAACCAGTATCAAATACCCAGGTGCTACTGCGAGCATTAGTAAGGTACACATCAATAACATGTATATCACATATACCTTTGTTCACCTTGCCATACTTCTTATCCGCCAAATACTTGGGGCAGTTCCGCTTCCAGTGACCAGTCTGCTTGCAGTAGAAGCACTCAGTTTCAGGCTTAGGTCCAGACTTGGGTTTCTTCTCTTGAGCAGCAACTTGCTTGCCGTTCTTTTTGAAGTTCCCCTTCTTCTTCCCTTTGCCCTTTTTCTTGAAACTAGTGGTTTTGTTAACCATCAAAACTTGATGCTCCTTTTTGATTTCTACCTCCGCAGCTTTCAGCATTGCGAAGAGCTCGGGAATAGTCTTGTTCATCCCTTGCATATTATAGTTCATCACGAAGCTCTTGTAGCTTGGTGGCAGTGATTGGAGAATTCTGTCAATGACGCAATCATCTGGAAGATTAACTCCCAATTGAATCAAGTGATTATTATACCCAGACATTTTGAGTATATGCTCACTGACAGAACTGTTCTCTTTCATCTTGCAGCTATAGAACTTATTGGAGACTTCATATCTCTCAATCCGGGCATTTGTTTGAAATATTAACTTCAACTCCTGAAACATCTCATATGCTCCATGACGTTCAAAACGTCGTTGAAGTCCCGATTCTAAGCCGTAAAGCATGGCACACTGAACTATCGAGTAGTCATCAGCTTTGCTCTGCCAGACGTTCATAACATCTGGTGTTGCTCCAGCAGCAGGCCTGGCACCCAGCGGTGCTTCCAGGACGTAATTCTTCTGTGTAGCAATGAGGATAATCCTCAAGTTATGGACCCAGTCCGTGTAATTGCTACCATCATCTTTCAACTTTGCTTTCTCAAGGAACACATTAAAATTCAACGGAACAACATCACGAGCCATCTATCTACAATCAACATAAACAAGCAAGATACTATCAGGTACTAAGTTCATGATAAATTTAAGTTCAATTAATCATATTACTTAAGAACTCCCACTTAGATAGACATCCCTCTAATCCTCTAAGTGATCACGTGATCCAAATCAACTAAACCATGTCCGATCATCACGTGAGATGGAGTAGTTTCATCGGTGAACATCATTATGTTGATCATATCTACTATATGATTCACACTCGATCTTTCGGTCTCCGTGTTCCGAGGCCATATCTGTATATGCTTGGCTCGTCAAGTATAACCTAAGTATTCCGCGTGTGCAACTGTTTTGCACCCGTTGTATTTGAACGTAGAGCCTATCACACCCGATCATCACGTGGTGTCTCAGCATGAAGAACTTTCGCAACGGTGCATACTCAGGGAGAACACTTCTTGATAATTTAGTGAGAGATCATCTTATAATGCTACCGTTAATCAAAGCAAGATAAGATGCATAAAAGATAAACATCACATGTAATCAATATAAGTGATATGATATGGCCATCATCATCTTGTGCTTGTGATCTCCATCTCCGAAGCACCGTCATGATCACCATCGTCACCGGCGCGACACCTTGATCTCCATCATAGCATCGTTGTCTTCTCGCCAATCTTATGCTTCCACGACTATCGCTACCGTTTAGTGATAAAGTAAAGCATTACATCGCGATTGCATTGCATACAATAAAGCGACAACCATATGGCTCCTGCCAGTTGCCGATAACTCGGTTACAAAACATGATCATCTCATACAATAAAATTTAGCATCATGCCTTGACCATATCACATCACAACATGCCCTGCAAAAACAAGTTAGACGTCCTCTACTTTGTTGTTGCAAGTTTTACGTGGCTGCTACGGGCTTTAAGCAAGAACCAATCTCACCTACGCATCAAAACCACAACGATAGTTTGTCAAATAGACTCCGTTTTAACCTTCTCAAGGACCGGGCGTAGCCACACTCGGTTCAACTAAAGTTGGAGAGACAGTCGCCCTCAAGCCATCTATGTGCAAAGCATGTCGAGGGAACCGGTCTCGCGTAAGCGTACGCGTAATATTGGTCCGGGTCGTCTCGTCCAACAATACCGCTGAACCAAAGTATGACATGTTGGTAGGTAGTATGACTTGTATCGCCCACAACTCACTTGTGTTCTACTCGTGCAAATAACATCAAACCATAAAACCTAGGCTCGGATGCCACTGTTGGAGAACGTAGTAATTTCAAAAAAATTCCTACGCACACGCAAGATCATGGTGATGCACAGCAACGAGAGGAGAGTATGATCTACGTACCCTTGTAGATCGCAACGGAAGCGTTGACACAACATAGAGGAAGTAGTTGTACGTCTTCTTCCCGATCCGACCGATCCAAGCACCGTTACTCCGGCACCTCCGAGTTCTTAGCACACGTACAGCTCGATGACGATCCCCGGGCTCCGATCCAGCAAAGCTTCGGGGAGGAGTTCCGTCAGGACGACGGCGTGATGACGATCTTGATGTTCTACCGACGCAGGGCTTCGCCTAAGCACTACAACGATATGATCGAGGTGGAATATGGTGGCAGGGGGCACCGCACACGGCTAAGGAACGATCAACTTGTATCAACTTGTGTGTTTAGAGGTGCCCCTGCCCCCGTATATAAAGGAGCAAGGGGGAGGCCGACCGGCCTATGGGGCACGCCAAGGGAGGGGGAGTCCTCCTCCTAGTGGGAGTAGGACTCCCCTTTCCTAGTCCAACTAGGAGACTTGGGGGGAAGGAAAGAGAGGGAGAGGGAGAGGGAAAGGGGGGGCCGCGCCCTCCCCTCCTAGTCCAATTCGGACTCCCTTGAGGGGGGGGGGGGGGGCGCCACCTCTTGGGCTGCTGCCCTCTCTCTCCCCTCAGGCCCAATAAGGCCCATTACTTCCCCGGGGGGTTCCGGTAACCCCTCCGGCTCTCCGGTTTTCTCCGAAATCATCCCGAACACTTCCGTTGTCCGAATATAGTCATCCAATATATCAATCTTTATGTCTCGACCATTTCGAGACTCCTCGTCATGTCCGTGATCACATCCAGGACTCCAAACTAACTTCGGTACATCAAAATGCATAAACTCATAATAACTATCATCGTAACCTTAAGCGTGCGGACCCTATGGTTCGAGAACAATGCAGACATGACTGAGACACATCTCCGGTCAATAACCAATAGCGGGACCTGGATGCCCATATTGGCTCCTACATATTCTACGAAGATCTTTATTGGTCAGACCGCATAACAACACACGTTGTTCCCTTTGTCATCGGTATGTTACTTGCCCGAGATTCGATCGTCGGTATCCAATACCTAGTTCAATCTCGTTACCGGCAAGTCTCTTTACTCGTTCCATAATACATCATCTCACAACTAACATATTAGTTGCAGTGCTTGCAAGGCTTATGTGATGTGCATTACCGAGAGGGCCCAGAGATACCTCTCCGACAATCGGAGTGACAAATCCTAATCTCGAAATACGCCAACCCAACATCTACCTTTGGAGACACCTGTAGTACTCCTTTATAATCACCCAGTTACGTTGTGACGTTTGGTAGCACCCAAAGTGTTCCTCCGGTAAACGGGAGTTGCATAGTCTCATAGTCATAGGAACATGTATAAGTCATGAAGAAAGCAATAGCAACATACTAAACGATCGGGTGCTAAGCTAATGAAATGGGTCATGTCAATTAGATCATTCAACTAATGATGTGACCTCGTTAATCAAATAACAACACATTGTTCATGGTTAGGAAACATAACCATCTTTGATTAATGAGCTAGTCAAGTAGAGGCATACTAGTGACACTAAGTTTGTCTATGTATTCACACATGTATTATGTTTCCGGTTAATACAATTCTAGCATGAATAATAAACATCTATCATGATATAAGGAAATAAATAATAACTTTATTATTGCCTCTAGGGCATATTTCCTTCACGTACACTCCTAGAACCCTCCCAATGAATAGGACGTGGCAGTCCTTCGCCATCTCTGATCTATGTACATGCATCGCCAGTTGATGAATTCAGCGATAATATGCAACATAATGTACTTGAGAAACACAAAGAGGCATAGTTAGAAAAATACAAGCAACTATAGTAAACATAAATAACGAAGTTCCTCATACCCAAACTAATTAACTAGAGCGATCTACGCTAGTTCAGGAGGACGGTTTAATTACATCACAGAGTTTGTCATGCATAAATTTAAAGTTTTGTCATAGAAAGACAGTAGTGACTAAACAGACACATTGTCATCGCCAGTCACTCCTCCATGTCGGTGGTCCAATCTTCATAGTCAGGGAGGAAGCACCCGAGCTTCGTGAAAAGCTTCAGGTCCAGACGCTAAGCGAGTAGCAGTGCTCGGACATCATCCTGCGTGATTGGCCCATGGTAACATCCGTGTTAGTTTGAGGACCTCCTTCATGATCACTTTGGCAAGTTCACACTGTACGTGATAAAACTCAGCTCGGATTCGATGATGCGGTGTCCTGCCTATGCTTGTGGCCCAGTTAACAATCTCGGCATCGCTGGAAGTAGGTGACATGCGGAGGCGTTGATTATCCCTTTTGTACTCGATCATGTGATGCATGCGGTAGAATCTATCAGCCTTACTAGTGTACAGTTGCTGGATGCAGCAGAAGTCGGTCTTATGGCCGAAACCCAGCCTGCTCTACCTATATTTTTTTCACCTTGATATATCCACCAGACAGGCTGAAGGTTAATATGGCTGTATCGAGAACACTCTTTATGTGTGTGTAATCCTTTTTCTTGATGTTCCTCGATGAGTCCAAGTACAAAGCATGGGAGTATTGTGGGTACAGACAGATGAGGACGGCGCCCCCATCCCCCTACTGCGCAAAATAAGTACACCTCAAATTAACCTCCATGCTTGCAAAGGAATGATTAAAACTTACAAAAGGATATCTGTGGATGACCTACGTGGGATAATAAGGTAGGAGAATTATTTCCTTGTCCTTATTAGCGATCATGAACTGACCGATGTACTTGCTCACATAGTCACAGTGCTCTTTGAATACTGCCAAGAAGCTCTCGTGCATATAGTACGGGTCCGCGACGCAGATATATTTTATGTTCTCGCGCCTGATGATGTTATTGAGATGCAGTGCATACATGCGGATGAACTGGAAATCCAGCTTGGTCATGTGGAACATGTCGTAGATGTAGTCAAATCGCAGGATGACTTATCCGCGGGCCTTCTCTCGACCTAGAACTTCCCACCCGACACCTGAGCCGCGTAAAGCGGGTATCCTGGATTTTTCGAGATGAGAAGGCTTTTCTCTCTGGCCAGCACATCTTCATGAAGTCTCCTTAGATCATTGCTCAGTATGTTCTCTAGCACTTTCGGAGGTAGGACCGGGTGGCCGGTGACATGGAAACGCTCCACACCTTCAACAGATATTCTGTCTACCTCCTGGGGCTTCAGAGGCGGCTGGCTGCTTGAAGCAGCTCTGGTGCCTTTAGGGCCTTTCTCATCTGGTATCCTCCTTTGCTTCTTGGTAGGTGGTGGTAGTGAGCCCACCATACCTTCCCTAACCACCACCCCCAGTGTCGTCGGGCTAATCAGTGGAGGACCCTCGGGTTGTTGTTGCTGGGTAGAGGCGACATCTGGAGGCGTCTCCTGCGAGGATCGCATGAAGAGAGACTTTTTGCATTCCGCCTTAGGATGTTCCGGCTCCGGCAAATCAGGTAGCATCAAGTCATCTCAACGCTCATAGCCTGAGTCATAGTCCCGAGCCATCAATCCTCCATCGTCATAGGTGGCATTGATATACTTGAGAGGGTCATCATAATCCTCCTCCATGACATCATCAACATTTGCTTCTTCGATGGGGGCGATGTCATCTGGCACTAATGGAGGCTCTCCCTCGCATCATCCGCTATCACTCGCCACGACGGGTGCAGGTAATTGGGTAGGTGGGGTGGTGTTCATACCTTGTTGAGGAGATGTCGTTGTTGTGCTACCGGGCGCCTCGACACGAAGAAGAGTCTTCAACCAAGGCAAGAACCAGCTCTTTCATGCGCCAATCCATTTAGGGGTCTCGTCGTCATCGACTGGTACCGAAGGAGGCAAATCCTGGAAGCCCGCTTTGACACTGGCCACGCAAATCTTGAAGACGCAATGGGGCATCTCTTGGTTGTGCAACATGCGGTCCTTCGACCTCACAATTTTTGCCTTTCCCATGCCCACCTTCTGGTCGTTGATGTCATGCAGTAGGGTGCACGGGGTTTCATCGGCCTGCGAAGACATGTCTGCGGCATCAAACATCCGAAAGGCAACTGAAACAGAAGACTATAGACATGCTGATGAAGAGGGTATGACGCGTAATTACCGTGAGGGCGTCGAGCTCAGCCAAAGATGAAGCCCCGCCAAGCACGCCAGAGATGGAGGACTGGCTGCTATGAATAGGAGCGGGACCTTGTGCGGTTGCGTGAGCAGGTGCTGGTGGTGTGATGTTCACCGAATTGCTCCCGACGTAGCTGGGAAGGGGAAAGTCCACTGGCCCTTTATCTAGATTGTTCTTCGTCCAATCGATAATTGCCGGAATCAAGCTGGTAATAATGGGAGATTGAAAGTGAGCCATGATGCCAGCTAACGGTGCATTGGTCGCTGCATCGACTACCTTGACCAACTCTTCTTTGGTCTCAGCTTTGGTATTATTGACTGCAATCGTGACCTTCTCGTCGATGGTCTGTTGAGTAAGCAACCCTCTCTGCCTTCTTTCCTCTGGCTTCTCATGGTAGCACGTCTTCCACGAGGCGCCATCTCCGATGCCGTGCACACGTCCATACGATGGTGGTTTGTCCTCCGGGACCTTTTTCAGTATGTTTAGGGCCCGGTTAAAAGGGGTGTCCCACTTGGGCCTCGCCGTTGACTGTGACGACTCGTCGCTTTCGGCTGCCTTTTGGTGCTGCTCTTTCTGCAAAAAGAACGTTGATGGTTTACAAATGTGACAAAACTTCTAGTCGAATTGATTGGAAGCTAATATAAGGTGGTAACATAAAAACTGCCAGTAGTCTCATGAACTCCCTCGTGTTCAGGTCCGTGTAAAAGATCTTATTGACGCAGTCCCACTTGTACCGGACCCTGATCCAGTCACGCTCCTGTGGGTCGGTGAACTCCGCCAAGGGGTCTGGGGTTCCGTGATTTTCACGTTCGGCGTCCTCCTTGGCCCATCCGTGCATCTTCCCCTCGTAACCACGGTTTCCGAGGTGGTGGGGAGGCGTGTTCTTGGCCTGGAGCGCCTACATTTTCTCCGACCTTTTCTTGACTTCTTCTTTAGCGCAAGTCTCCTTGAATTTTCTAAGGTCCTCTTCCTTTAGTGTCGGATTGTCAACATGAATCTTGGACCACAGTTCATTCTTTGCAATCGCTTTTTTCACCCTTACTTTCTAGACGGACAAGTCATTGGTGAACGTCACCATTGCCTTGTTGTTTATCTTTGTCATGGGTTCATCGTCCCACGGATGTTTGCTTTCATCCCGGCTGGGGAACAGGAACCTATTTTGCAACTTATTTAGGAGCATGTGCTCCATATGTGGTATCTTCTTTAACTTTTCGTCGTTGATGTTGGCGGTTTCCTTGAGGATGCATCCTAGTTGATGGTCGTAGCACGCGCGCGCTTCCTGCAACGTCGTTGACTCTAATTTCTTGGGGTGCATCGCCGTGACCACAATTTGTCCGATGGCGAGCTCGTTTGGTTTTCGTGTCCTCTTCGGCTTCGGTGATTTACCGGCTATGACAATATCATTGCCGGTCTCGGGGGTGGTGTCTGTGCCGGTGCCGGTGTCGGTGTTGGGGTTGGTGCCACTGCCACCCTACACCCGCAACTGGTGTTCGTCCAGGTAATCGAAATAATGATTTCCTGCCTCGACGGGGTCTTCTTCGAGGCAACCAGAACCCCCGGCTTCCACGTGGCTAGACATGTTCCTACGATTAATTATAAGTATGCTAGTTTAATTCTAGAACGATTAAAATGAATAATGAAAAGAAAAAAGGGGCCTATATTTGGCCGGAATGTTGATTCATCCCCCTTTCGGCAAATCCCGAGCACTCGATATGTCCTAGTTTCTAGCACAAGTCATGCTGAAATTCACGGAATTTTTGGTATGACCTTTGCTAAAAAGTGGACATATGGAGTGCCTGAAATTTGCCGGAACATAAATGAATCAACATTCCGGCAAAACATAGGCCACTCAGGATATTCTTCAACGATTGTCCATTCAACCAACATTAATCATATCATATTCAACAGTTGTAAATGAACACCAATGACAAACCGGAATGGAATATGCTAATGAACATCAATGACATATTTCATATAACATCAATCTTGTTTTTTTTGTTTATATAACAACAATTACTTTAACCAAGTTTTTGAAAAGGAAAACATTTCTGTTTTTTGTTTATAGCTAAATGCCACATAGCTACTATTTTTGTTTATAGCTAAATGCCATAGCTTCGGCAAGTGTTACTGCAACTATATAGCAGCAATAGTAATTATAGCAAGAGAGGTTAAACAGACCTATGGTAAGGAAAATACCATGAACAACATCTATAATGAAGAGAACAGTAGAGGCAGTTAACCTACTAATTGAAGAATTCTTCAATTAATAGGAACAGCAGAGCCACATAGGAGCAAACAACAAACAATAGATTAAGCACGACTCCTAACCAACTTAGCAAATCTAGAGCAACCCCATGTCACCAGAGCATCATAGGAGAACATATATAAAGCAAGTACTCATGGGCAGCTACTGACAGACCCTAGAACCGCATGAATTTATCACCAGAGAGCTCTACTAGGAGCTGATGCTTGATGCTAAAAGTACAGGAAGGGATCATCTTTAAAATAAAACTTGCCTAAAATATTTCCTTGAAAAATAGTGGTCTTTTCAAAAACCAAAAACCTTTGCAAAATGACCTCACTAAACACTTCTCTGCCTAGGACAAAACCAAAATTATGTTTTTTATTTATAGCTAAATGCTATTATTTTATTTGTAGCTAAATGCTATTGTTTTTTGTTTATAGCTAAATGCTTCTATTTTTTATTTAGAGATAATTTATATACCCTATGTTAATGCCCTAGCTAAATGCTATTATTTATATACCCTATGTTAATTTAAAGCTAAATGGAATTACTGTTTAGGCATTTTCATAAAAAAATGCCCTGGCTAATTTCCTAAAAAATGTTATTTTTTCCTAAATGCTACAAAATTTCCTACTGTCCTAAAAATATCCCTACTATCCTAATTCCTAATCACAACAGCAACATCTCATCTCCTAGGGTTCATACATCCAACTCCTAGCTAGGGTTCATATTAGAGAGAGAGAGAGAGCAGAGAGCAGAGCAGAGAAAGAGAGAGGAGGGCAGGGGAGAGGGGAGGGAGAGGCTTACGTGGCGGCGGCGAGGTCAAAGGTAGTGGAGAGGGAGGCGACGAGGTCGAGGGCAGTGGAGAGGGCGGCGGCGAGGTCGAGGGTGGGCCCGTGTAGCGATGGTTAAGTTGAGGGAGGGATCTCGGGCGACGACCGGCGACAAGGTCAAGGGCGGGTAGGGCAACGACGGTGACTGGACGGGGGAGGGGGGCGATGGCGATTGGCCGAGGGCAGGGAAGAGGAGCGCGGGGGAGAGGGGTGAGGACTTAGCCAAATTTTGAGCCCGTGTGGGGGGTTAAGTCAAATTAGTAGTAGCGCTGGGTACGGACCCAGCGCTATGGCTAACTTAGGTGTAGCAATGGGTACAAGTATTGCAATTTTAGTTTTTTAGTTCTAAAATACACATAGTAGTAGCGCTGGATTGGGACGCAGCGCTATAGCTAAGTTAGCTATAGTGTTGGTTCCTAGTCCAGCGCTACTGCTAATTCTTATTATTTTCTTTTTATTACTGTCCCTTTCTAATTTTTAGTTTTATTTTCTTTTTATTAGTTTCCTTTCCTATTATGTTTACTTTCCTTTTTCTTTTGTATTGCTTTCTCCTTTTTGTTTTTGTTTTTTGTTTTTCTCCCGAAGGCCTCGCACGCAGTCGACGAGAGCGTCTCCTGCCACACTGCGGGAGATACGATGTATACATCATTTGGTTACTTAAGTGCGTACACAAAATAGATACATATATATATAAATTATTGTTATATTTACAGACTCTTCTGTAACGGGGAATCTTCATGGATTCTTTACAGACTCTTCTGTTTAGACAGATTGCTGTTATGTTTGCATTGTTTGCATTGTTTGCATTGTTTGCATATGTTTTCTTGTTTAATGATTCTATTTGAGGATAGGAGTGTTAAATATGCAGAGGCATTTAGTATTAATATCAAATTATAATTTTAGTGATTTTCTACAGTAGAGAATGATAAGGTTTTGCATTGATTTATACTAACTTATCTCATGAGTTCTTGTTGAGTTTTGTGTGGATGAAGTTTTTAAGAATTAGGAAAACTGTGATATGAGAGGAATTAAGGAGACACAAGAGCTAAAGCTTGGAGATGCCCAAGGCATCCCTAGTTAATATTTCAAGAAGTCTCAAGCATCTACGCTTGGGTATGCCCTGGTTGGCATCCCACCTTTCTTCTTCAATAATGATCGGTCAATTTTGGTTGAACCTAAGTTTTTGCTTCTTCACATGATATGTGATATCCTTGGAATATCATTTTATTTTGTTTTTCTTGTTGTTTTAATAATATCCAAAGATCTGAAATTTTTAAATGAGAGAGAGTCTCCACATAGCTACATAATTATTCAACCACTCATTGATCTTCACTCATACCTTTTGGAGTAGTTTGTCATTTACTCTCGTGTTTCACTTATATCTTTTTGAGAGTCTTACACATATTATGGCGATTTGCTTAGGTTATTAATTTAGTCCTAATATGATAGGCATCCAAGAGGGATATAATAAACACTTTCATATATGAGCATTGAATAACATGAGAAGTTTGATTCCTTGCATTTGTTTTGAGATATAAAGATGGTGATATTAGAGTCATACTAGTGAGTAATTGTGAATTGGTAGAAATACTTGTGTTAAAATTTGTGATTCCTATAGCATGCACGTATGGTGTACCGTTATGTGATGAAGTCGAAGCATGAATTATTTTTTGATTGTCTTCCTTATGAGTGGCGGTCGGGGACGAGCGATGGTCTTTTCCTACCAATCTACCCCCCTAGGAGCATGCGTGTAGTACTTTGTTTTGATGGCTAATAAATTTTTGCAATAAGTATGTGAGTTCTTTATGACTAATATTGAGTCCATCGATTGTACGCACTCTCACCCTTCCATCGTTGCTAGCCTCTCTAGTACCACGCAACTTTTGCCGGTGCTTTAAACCCACCATATACCTTCCTAAAAATAGCCACCATACCTACCTATTATGGCATTTCCATAGCCATTCCGAGATATATTTCCATGCAACTTCCACCGTTCCGTTTATTATGACACATACCATCATTGTCATATTGCTTTGCATGATCATGTAGTTGACATAGTATTTGTGGCTTGGCCACCATTCATATTTTTTTATACATGTCACTCTTGATCATTGCACATCCCGGTACACCCCACTGGAGGCATTCATATAGAGTCATATTTTGTTCTAGTATCGAGTTGTAATTCCTGAGTTGTAAGTAAATAAAAGTGTGATGATCATCATTATTAGAGCATTGTCCCATGTGAGGAAAGGATGGTGGAAGCTATGGTTCCCTCACAAGTTGGGATGAGACTCCAGACTTAAAAATATATTAAAAAATCAAAAGAGGCCTGATAACCCACAAGTATAGGGGATCGCAACAGTTTTCGAGGGTAGAGTATTCAACCCAAATTTATTGATTCGACACAAGGGGAGCCAAAGAATATTCTCAAGTATTAGCAGTTGAGTTGTCAATTCAACCACACCTGGAAACTTAATATCTGCAACAAGGTATTTAGTAGCAAAGTAATATGATAGTAGTGGTAACAGTAGCAGAAGTAACGGTAGCAAAAGTAATATTTTGGGGGTTTTATAGTGATTGTAACAATAGCAACGGAAAAGTAAATAAGCGAAGAACAATATATGGAAAGCTCGTAGGCATTGGATCGGTGATGGAGAATTATGCCGGATGCGATCGATCATGTAACAGTCATAATCTAGGGTGACATAGAACTAGCTCCAGTTCATCAATGTAATGTAGGCATGTATTCCGAATATAGTCATACGTGCTTATGGAAAAGAACTTGCATGGCATCTTTTGTCCTACCCTCCCGTGGCAGTGGGGTCCTATTGGAAACTAAGGGATATTAAGGCCTCCTTTTAATAGAGTACCGGACCAAAGCATTAACACATAGTGAATCCATGAACTCCTCAAACTACGGTCATCACCGGTAGTGGTCCCGATTATTGTCACTTCGGGGTCAACGGATCATAACACATAATAGGTGACTATAGACTTGCAAGATAGGATCACGAACTCACATATATTCATGAAAACATAATAGGTTCAGATCTGAAATCATGACACTCGGGCCCTAGTGACAAGCATTAAGCATAGTAAAGTCATAGCAACATCAATCTCAGAACATAGTGGATACTAGGGATCAAACCCTAACAAATCTAACTCAATTACATGATAAATCTCATCCAACCCATCACCGTCCAGCAAGCCTACGATGGAATTACTCACGCACGGCGGTGAGCATCATGAAATTGGTGATGGAGGAAGGTTGATGATGACGATGGCGACGGATTCCCCTCTCCGGAGCCCCGAACGGACTCTAGACCAGCCCTCCCGAGAGAGTTTAGGGCTTGGCGGCGGCACCATCGTAAAACGCGATGAATCCTTCTCTCTAGGTTTTTTCTCCCCGAAAGTGAATATATGGAGTCAAGGTTGAGGTTGGTGGAGCGTCAGGGGGCCCACGAGGCAGGGGGCGCCCCCCACCCTCGTGGACAGGGTGTGGGTCCCCTGACGTGGATCTTTCTTCCAGTATTTATTATATATTCCAAAATAATTCTCCATTGATTTTCAGGTCATTCCGAGAACTTTTATTTATGCACAAAAATAACACCATGGCAATTCTGCTAAAAACGGCATCAGTCCGGGTTAGTTCCATTCAATTATGCAAGTTAGAGTCCAAAACAAGGGCAAAAGTGTTTGGAAAAGTAGGTACGACAGAGACGTATCAACTCCCCCAAGCTTAAACCTTTGCTTGTCCTCAAGCAATTCAGTTGATAAATAAACTGAAAGTGATAAAGAAAAACTTTTATAAACTCTGTTTGCTCTTGTTGTTGTAAATATGTAAAGCCAGCATTCAAGTTTTCAGCAAAGATTATGACTAACCATATTCACAATAACACTTAGATCTCATGTTTACTCATATCAATGGCATAATCAACTAGCGAGCAATAATTATAAATCTTGGATAACAACACTTTCTCAAAACAATCACGATATGATATAACAGGATGGTATCTCGCTAGCCCTTTCTAAGACCGCAAAACATAAATGCAGAGCACCTTTAAAGATCAAGGACTGACTAGACATTGTAATTCATGGTAAAAGAGATCCAGACAAGTCATACTCAATGTAAACTAACAGTAATGAATGCAAATGACAGCGATGCTCTCCAACTGGTGCTTTTTAATAAGAGGATGATGACTCAACATAAAAGTAAATGGATAGGCCCTTCGCAGATGGAAGCAGGGATTTGTAGAGGTGCCAGAGCTCGGTTTTGAAATAGATATGAATAATATTTTGAGCGGTATACTTTCATTGTCAACATAACAACCGAGAGATCTCGATATCTTCCATGCTACACACATTATAGGCGGTTCCCAAACAGAATGGTAAAGTTTATACTCCCCCTCCACCAACAAGCATCAATCCATGGCTTGCTCGAAACAACGAGTGCCTCCAACTAACAACAATCCTGGGGGAGTTTTGTTTGCAGTTATTTTGATTTGATTTGCATAAAGCATGGGACTGGGCATCCCGGTGACCAACCATGTTCTCGTGAGTGAGGAGCGGAGTCCACTCCTCTTGAGAATGACCCACCTAGCATGGAAGATACAGACAGCCCTAGTTGATACATGAGCTATTCGAGCATACAAAACAGAATGTTTATTTGAAGGTTTAGAGTTTGGCACATACAAATTTACTTGGAACGGCAGGTAGATACCGTATATAGGTAGGTATGGTGGACTCATATGGAACAACTTTGGGGTTTATGGAGTTGGATGCACAAGCAGTATTCCCGCTTAGTACAGGTGAAGGCTAGAAAAAGACTGGGAAGCGACAACAGTCATGAACATGCGTTAAAATTAATCAACACCGAATGCAAGCATGAGTAGGATATAATGCACCATGAACATAAATATCGTAGAGGCTATGTTGATTTTGTTTCAACTACATGCGTGAACATGTGCCAAGTCAAGCCACTCGAATCGTTCAAAAGAGGATACCATCCTATCATACCACATCACAACCATGGATCTGAACATTCATGCCACAATAAAGAAGATTACATTGATAAATATGTTAGGTAGCATTCACACTTCATAAATTCTTTCCTTTATCATTTACCTACTCGAGGACGAGTAGGAATTAAGCTTGGGGATGCTGATACGTCTCCAACGTATCTATAATTTATGAAGTATTCATGCCATGTTTGCAACAATTTTATATGGTTTTGGTATGATTTTATTAGAACTAACCCTGACCGATGTTGTTTTCAGCAGAACTACCGTGGTGTCGTTTTTTGTGTAGAAAAAAGTTCTCGGAATGGGCTGAAAATTTACAGTGATTTTTTATGGACCAAAAGAGACCCCCGAAGCAGCGGAGCTGGACCAGAAGAGTCCCGAGGAGTCCACAAGCCAAGGGGCGCGCCCTGAGGGCTTGTGGGCCCCTTGGCACCTCCTTGACTTGTTTCCGACGAAAAAAATTCTTATAAATATAGAAACCTCCGAAAAGAACCCTAGATGAGAAGTTCCGCCGTCGCAAGCCTTTGTAGCCATGAAAACCAATCAGGACACCGTTCTGGCACCCCGACGGAGGGGGAAACCATCACCGGAGGCCATCTTCATCATCCCGGTGGCCACCATGATGAAGAGGGAGTACTTCACCCTCAGGGCTGAGGGTATGTACTAGTAGCTATGTGTTTGATCTCTCTTTCTCTCGTGTTCTTGATTTGGCATGATCTTAATGTACCGTGACCTTTGTTACTATAGTTGGATCATATAGTGTTTCTCCCCTCTACCTTCTTGTGATGAATTGAGTCTTCCTCTTTGAGGTATCATTATGTTGGATTGAGTATTGGATTTAAGAACACTTGATGTATGTCTTGCGATGGGATATCTGTGGTGACAATGGGATGTTCTATTGATTCACTTGATGTATGCTTTGGCACTCAACTCGTGGATTCCCGAGGTGACATTGGGGTAATCTATGCATACGAGTTGATGCACGTTTTCGTCCTACGTTCTCCGATAGAAACTTTGGAGTGATTCTTTGTTGCATGTTGAGGGATTGTTATATGATTCAATTATGTTATCATTGTTGAGAGAATTTGCACTAGTGAAAGTATGAACCCTAGGCCTTGTTTCCAAGCATTGCAATACCGTTCTTGCTCACTTTTATTACTTTCTACCTTGCTGTTTTTATATTTTCAGATTACAAAAACCTATATCTACTATCCATATTACACTTGTATCACCATCTCTTCGCCAAACCAGTGAACCTATACAATTTACCATTGTATTGGGTGTGTTGGGGACACAAGAGACTCTTCGTTATTTGGTTGCAGGGTTGTTTGAGAGAGACCATGTTCATCCTATGCCTCCCACGGATTGATAAACCTTAGGTCATCCACTTGAGGGAAATTGCTACTGTGCTACAAAACTCTGCACTTGGAGGCCCAGCACGAGTATACATGAAGAAGGTTGTGTAGTAGACATCAGTACCCATGGCTTAGTTTTGGCGATGACGTTAACGTTCATGGTAGCGCTCTTCGCGTCAGGTATAGACATGGTAGTGAAATACTTGTTTTCTCTTACGACGGCCTTAGCCGATCTGACAAGGAACATCATCGCATCATGCATTCCAGCATACTCAAGCTCCCAGATCTCTTCGACCCTTTCGTAGAATCTTTCAGTTGTGCCGTTGG
Organism: Triticum monococcum; assembly: GCA_034509565.1. Classification (NCBI taxonomy): domain Eukaryota; kingdom Viridiplantae; phylum Streptophyta; class Magnoliopsida; order Poales; family Poaceae; genus Triticum; species Triticum monococcum. Next base: position 688,545,607 of record CM067843.1, read on the forward strand.
CGTCAGTCACGCATTCAATTGTCACCCCTGAGTTCCAGTAATCACTGTCCATGTCTTTGGCCTCCGTGTAGAACGTGTACCGGTTGATATCGTATGCCTGATAGGTCACGAGTTTCGGCGCGGGGTCATGTGCTAAGGCGTGTATGAGCAATCCGTCCGAACTGCCCTCTTCCGGGGGATTGGCAAGAACTTGCTCTTTGAACCAATGCAAGTAAGTGGCGTTGTGCTCTATGGTAACTTCGTCGTCCGTCTTGCGCATCCCCTGATCATGGTACTTCTTTGCGATGGTTTCTTTGTGCAGTGTCACATAATCATCTACCACATCTAGGTGTTGTAGCACTACTAAGTTAGCCCTATCAAAGTTGTTCCGTCGATCCGAGTAGTCCACGTGCAATTCCCTCCGGCCATTGTTGTGACCTTCTCCTCCAAGCCTCCCATGGTACTTCTTGACGGGCAAACCAACAACAGGGTCTCCACCGTCTATATAATTCTCGCAAAAGGAAATGCACTCTTGGGTCAGATACCCCTAGACTATGCTCCCATCGGGACGGGACATGTTACGAACGAATCCTTTGATGACCCCATTCATCCTCTCGAATGACATCGTGCTGTGAAGGAATGTCGGCCTGAGGTCGATGATGTTGTCCATGATGTGGACACACAGATGCACCATGACGTCAAAGATTGCGGGCGGGAAGTACATCTCAAGCTCACATAGTATGACAATGATCTCTTCCTATAGCCTTCGGAGCTGCTTCACACTAATGGACTTTCGAGAGATAACGCCAAAGAAGTTGCAGAGACCATTAAGCATGTCACAGACATGCTTGTCCATTATCCATCTAATGGCAACCGGAAGTATCCGCGTCATCATCATGTGGCAGTCATGAGACTTCATCCCGCTGAACCTTTTCTTCTTGGTGTCTATAAATCTGCTTATCTTCCCACAGTAACCGGAACTGACTTCGATTCCTGTAAGGCACTTGATGAATTGATCGATATCCCTCGCACTTAAGGTGAAGCAAGAAGGGGGCAATAATTCTCCTCTCAAAGCACAAGTGCTCCCTGGGTGATTTTGGTAATTAATGTCAACATATCTCTTGTTGGACTAATGCTTCTACCTAGTATGTTTCAGATAAGTTCAACAATGGAGTGACATGGACTAGAGGATGTGGAACCCCTTCAAAATGCCAAGGACAAAAGGATTGGCTCAAGCTCAAAGCACAAGACTCTACATTTTTAATTTTAGTGATGCAAGATCACATTGAGTCCATAGGAAAAGCCAATACGATCAAGAGGGGGTGAGGTGCTGCTTAATGAGGTTCTTGCTCAAAATGCTTAGTGATATGCTCCAAAGCCCTCAACTACTTTCTCATATCTACATATGTCCCTAACCAAAAGTCAAACTCGGCCCCACCGAAATTTTCTATCCGGCGCCACCGAGTTCTCTTGACATAGCCACTACCAGAAACCCTAATCAATTCGGTCTCACCGATGGGATCTTGGTCTCACCGAGATGGGATTGTAATCTCTTTGTTTCCCTTCATAACGTTTCGGTCAAGCCGAGATAAGCGATCGGTCCCACTGAGGTTGCAATGCAAACTCTCTATTTCCCTTTCGTAACGTTTCGGTCCAACCGAGATGAGCGAATCGGTCCCACCGAGTTTGCCCGACCAACTCTCTGGTTAGTCTATTACCAAAATCGGTCTCACCGAGTTTGTGTAATCGGTCTCACCGAGATTAAGTTATGCCCTAACCCTAATGACATTGGTCCCACCGAGTTGACATGTCGGTCCCACCAAAAACCATAACGGTCACATTATGAACCACATCGGTCTGACCAAGTTTCATGATTCGGTCCCACCGAGTTTGGTAAATTGTGCGTAACGGTTAGATTTTGTGTGGAGGATATATATATACCCCTCCACTCACTCTTAATTCATGGAGAGAGCCATCAGAACATGCCTACACTTCCAACATACATTTTCTGAGAGAGAACCACCTACACTTGTGTTGAGGTCAAGATATTCCATTCCAACCACATAAATCTTGATCTCTAGCCTTCCCCAAGTTGTTTTCCACTAAAATCTTCTTTCTACAAAATCCAAATCCCGTGAGAGAGAGTTGAGTGTTGGGGAGACTATCATTTGAAGCACAAGAGCAAGGAGTTCATTATCGACACACCATTTGTTACCTCTTGGAGAGTGGTGTCTCCTAGATTGGCTAGGTGTCACTTGGGAGCCTCCGTCAAGATTGTGGAGTTGAACCAAGGAGTTTGTAAGGGCAAGGAGATCGCCTACTTCGTGAAGATCTACCCGAATGAGGCAAGTCCTTCGTGGGCGACGACCATGGTGGGATAGACAAGGTTGCTTGTTCGTGGACCCTTCATGGGTGGAGCCCTCCGTGGACTCACGCAACTATTACCCTTCGTGGGTTAAAGTCTCCATCAACATGGATGTACGATAGCACCACCTATCGGAACCACGCCAAAAATCTTCGTGTCTCCAATTGCGTTTGCACACTCCAACCCCATCCCTTTACATTCTTGCAACTGGCATGATTTACTTTCCGCTGCTCATACTCTTATCATGCTTGCTCGATATGTATTGTGAATGCTCAAACTTGTGCCAAAACTCCACTTCAACTTAAAGAAATTAAAAAACTGCAACTTTTCTTGCTAAGAGTCTATTCACCCCCCTCTAGACACCTCTTCTCGATCCTTACATCCTCCTTGTTGACTTTTAAGCCCCTTTCCCCGCCTCCATCTCCGTCTCCGTCTCCTCTGTCGAATTTTTTTGGGGCGGCATGTGGAGATCTCTCCCGATCTCCAAATCTTCCAAGTATTTCCTTGCTTTGGCCCATCCTTGGTATTCTCCGGCATGTTCATCAGTGTGTCAAGCAAGCTCTCGAGGACATTCTTCGTGATATGCATTTGATTAAGGCATGTCGTCATTGGGCTAGTACTCCAAGTCCCAGAAAATAGACCTCGTTTTCCATACCTTCAGCAGCGGCTTCAACGCCTTTTTCATCTTTCCCGGTGCGGGGCACTATTCCCAGTTTTTAACGTCCCGTTGATTTCGGCGCCGCTCCTCTTACGTGGAGGTCCTCAATCCTCAGCCAAGCCATTGAATAGATCTCCATGTTTTCTCCACGGGTCATCCTTCTCGAGCCATCTATGATGCCCCATGTACATGATTTTCTCAGACCCGCCATCTTTCATTGACGTAAGCTGCTGAGACATTGTATCATCCATGCACCTCATGCATCCGCAATATCTGTGGCACACCTGGCCTGAGGTGTACCCATTACTGAGATAGTCGTGCACCGTCGTCATCAATGTGGCTCTCATATAGAAATACCTGCCTTTGCTGGCGTCCCATGTCCATGCCGGTGTTTTCCATAACATGTCTAGCTCCTCTTTCAGAATCCCCATATACAGGTTAATATTATTTCCCGGTTGTTTCAGCCCTTGAATCAATATGCTCATTGTATGTACTTTGTCTTCATGCACTTCCATGGGGGGAGATTGTACATCCATACAAAGACGGGCCATGTGTCGTGGTTGGTGTTCTGGTTTCCAAACGCATTCATGCCATCAGTATTTGCACCAAGCACGATGTTCCTTGCATATTTTGTGGAAAGACGATATTCGTAGTTGAATGCTCTCCACTAGCTAGCATCTGTGAGGTGTCTCAGCTTCGGATCATCTCCATCATAGGGCTTCTTCCTCTTCGCGTTCCAGCGCATGAGCTTTGCTTCCTTAGGATCTACGAAATATCATTGCACACGGGGAGTGATCGGAAAGCACCATACAACTTTCTAAGGAGCTTTCTTTCCTACCTTCTTGTATCGAGAAGCATTGCACACTGGACAGCTAGTTTTTTCCGCGTGCTCCCCCGGATAAATGATCCAATCGTTGATGCATGCGTGGTATGTAATGTGCGGCAAATCAAGAGGGAAAACAATTTTCTTGGCCTCCTCGACACCAGTAGGACATAGGATCCCCGCGGGAAGAACTTTATTATGTAGATACTTCAAATGCTCATCGAGGCTTTTGTTTGTCCATTTGTTTTTGGCCTTCGTCTTTGGATGTTCGAGCATGAAACTCAAGTGGGTCACCTCAGGATCGCAATCGTCATACAGTGGAGTCTTCGAGTCTACTTCAAGTTGCGCCAGCTTGGCCTCCTCTCTAGAAGCAGCCCTGTCGCTAGTCGTACTCTTTCGAAGGAGGTCTCAAACATAAGGGTCCTGCACAACTGAACTTAGTAGCATCGAAGACTACGGCGTGTAGTCCGTCGCCTCTTCTCCGCCATGTCCGGACCCTTCTCCGCCATGTCCGAAATCTTCTCCGCCCCTGGCATGTCCGTACTCTTCCCCTCCGCCATGTCCGACGCCATCATCTTCGTGTCGATCGATCATCTCTTCGTCTAGCCCCATGTCGTTATTCCCTGCCATGTGGACGTCCTCCTCATCATCTTCACTTATCCATCGAGTATAGCCATCCATGAAACCATTCATCAACAGGTGCACCTTCAAACTACCACGAGCAAAAGGGTCCAAAATGATTCCTTCTTTGCATCTTGTACATGGACATCTAATCCCAGTCCGATTATTTGCATCTTGTACACGGACATCTAATCCCAGTGCGCCTTCATGACCAATTGCATGGTATAACAAGCAAAAGGGTTATAAACAAAATGCATGCATGCATCAAAAATATGGCATGACCTTGCCTAAAAATAGGACATATCGAGTTTGCTCGAAATTCGCCGAAACGGAAATAAATCAGCATTTCGGCAAAACATAAGCAACTCAGGGGGCATGTCACTCGCACAAATCCCTCCATATCGCAAACACACATATTCCCATTCTTGAAATGCACAACTTTTTACTCACCTATCTCCCAAGAGAGATCGAGCACGGTTAGATGAGGCCTTTGCTACCTATAGGTGAAGGAAATATGCCCTAGAGACAATAATAAAGTTGATATTTTTATATTTCCTTATATCATGATAAATGTTTATTATTCATGCTAGAATTGTATTAACCGGAAACTTGATACATGTGTGAATACATAGACAAAACACCGTGTCCCTAGTAAGCCTCTACTAGACTAGCTCGTTAATCAAAGATGGTTAAGTTTCCTAACCATAGACATGTGTTGTCATTTGATGAATGGGATCACGTCATTAGGAGAATGATGTGATGGATATGACCCATTCATTAGCTTATCATTATGATCGTTTAGTTTTATTGATATTTCTTTTTCATGTCAAATACATATTCCTTTGACTATGAGATTATGCAACTCCCGGATACCGGAGGAATACCTTGTGTGCTATCAAACATCACAACGTAACTGGGTGATTATAAAGATGCTCTACAAGTATCTCCGAAGGTGTTTGTTGGGTTGGCATAGATCGAGATTAGGATTTGTCACTCCGAGTATCGGAGAGGTATCTCTGGGCCCTCTCGGTAAGGAGTTTCAGGCACCCCCGGCAAAGATATGGGCCTAATGGGCCAAGTGAGGAAACACACCAGCCCTGGTGCGCCCCTACAGAGGCCAGCCCTATGAGGAGGAGAAGGAAAGAGGGGAGGGCAAGGAAAGTGTGGATTAGGATTCCTACTTCCTTCACTCTACCCCCTCTTTCCTTCCCCCTCGGTTATATATGGCAGGGGGCGCGCGCGGCTTGGGAGGGACTCCAAGTAGGATTCCTCCTACTTGGGCACCTCCTATGGCTACTCCTCCCTCCCTCCCACCTATATATATATATATATTATATATGAGGAGGGGGGCGCCTAGCACAGACCAGACAATTGCCTAGCCGTGTGCGGCGCCCCCTCCACAGTTTACACCCCTGGTCATATTTTCACGGTGCTTAGGCGAAGCCCTGCGAGGATCATTTCACCATCACCGTCACCATGCCGTCGTGCTGACGGAACTCATCTACTTCCTCGACACCTTGCTGGATCAAGAAGGCGAGGGATGTCATCGAGCTGAACATGTGCAGAACTCGGAGGTGTCGTATGTTCGGTGCTTGATCGGTCAGAGCTAGAAGAAGTTCGACTACATCAACCGCGTTGTCAAATGCTTCCGCTTTCGGTCTACGAGGGTACATGGACACACTCTCCCCCTCTCGTTGCTAAGAATCTCCTAGATAGATCTTGTGTGAGCGTAGGACTTTTTTTCAAATTGCATGCTACGTTTCCCTACAGTGGCACCCGAGCCAGGTCTATGCGTAGATGATATGCACGAGTAGAACACAAAGAGTTGTGGGCGGTGATCGTCATACTGCTTACCACCAATGTCTTATTTTTATTCGGCGGTATTGTTGGATGAAGAGGCCCAGACCAACCTTACATGACCACGTTAATGAGACCGGTTCCACCGACAAACATGCAACTAGTTTTGCATAAAGGTGGCTGGCGGGTGTGTGTTTCTCCTACTTTAGTTGAATTGAATTTGACCGCGGCCGGTCCTTGTTGAAGGTTAAAACAACAAACTTGATAAATCACTGTTGTGGTTTTGATGCATAGGTAAGAAAGATTCTTGCTAGAAGCCCGTAGCAGCCACGTAAAACTTGCAACAACAAAGTAGAGGATGCCTAACTTGTTTTTGCAGGGCATATTGTGATGTGATATTGTCAATACATGATGTGATAAACGTTATTGTATGAGATGGTCAAGTTTTATAAGATATCTGACAACCGGCAGGAGCCTTATGGTTGTCTCTTTATTGTATGAAATGCAAACGCCATGTAATCGCTTTATTTTATCACTATGCGTTAGCGATACTTGTAGAAGCAATAGTTGGCGAGACGACCATGATGCTACGATGGAGATCAAGGTGTCGAGCCGGTGACGATGGAGATCATGAAGATGCTTTGGAGATGGAGATCAAAAGCACAAGATGATGATGGCCATATCATGTCACATCTTTTGATTGCATGTGATGTTTATCTTTTATGCATCTTATTTTGCTTAGTACGGCGGTAGCATTATAAGACGATCCCTTCACTAAATTTCAAGGTAAAAGTGTTCTCCCTGAGTATGCACCGTTGCTATAGTTCTTTGTTTCGAGACACCACATGATGATCAGGTGTGATAGACTCTACATTCACATACAACAGGTGCAAGAAAGTTTTGCACATGCAGAATACTCGGGTTCAACTTGACGAGCCTGGCATGTACAGACATGGCCTCAGAACACTGGAGACCGAAAGGTCGAACGTGAATCGTATAGTTGATATGATCAACATAGAGATGTTCACCATTGATGATTACCCCATCTCATGTGATGATTGGACATGGGTTAGTTGATTTGGATCACGTATCACTTAGATGACTCGAGGGATGTCTATCTAAGTGGGAGTTCTTAAGTAATTTGATTAATTGAACTTTAATTTATCATGAACTTAGTCCTGATAGTATTTGCAAATTATGTTGTAGATCAATAGCTCGCGTTGTAGCTCCCCTATGTTTTTGATATGTTCCTAGAGAAAATAAAGTTGAAAGATGATAGTAGCAATGATGCGAACTGGGTCCGTGATCTGAGGATTATCCTCATTGCTGCACAGAAGAATTATGTCCTTGATGCACTGCTAGGTGATAGACCTATTGCAGGAGCAGATGTAGACATTATGAACGTTTGAAAAGCTCAGTATGACGACTACTTGATAGTTTAGTGCGCCATGCTTTACGACATAGAACCGGGACTTCAAAAATGTTTTGAATGCCACGAAGCATATGAGATGTTCCCAGAGTTGAATTTAATATTTCAGATTCATGCCCATGTCGAGAGGTATGAGACCTATGACAAGTACTTTGCCTACAAGATGGAGGAGAATAGCTCAGCCAGTGAGCATGTACTCAGAATGTCTAGGTACTACAGTCGCTTAAATCAAGTGGGAGTTAATATTCCAAATAAAATAGTGATTGACATAGTTCTCTAGTCACTATCACCAGCTACTAGAACTTCGTGATGAACTACAATATGCAAGGGATGACGAAAACGATTCCCGAGCTCTTCGCGATGCTGAAATCGGCGAAGGTAGAACTCAAGAAAGAGCATCAAATGTTGATGGTTACCAAGACCACTAGCTTCAAGAAAAAGGCAATGGAAAGAGAGGTAACTTCAAGAAGAATGGCAAGCAAGTTTCCACTCCCTGGAAAAAGCCCAAAGCTGGGCCCAAGCCTGAAACTGAGTGCTTCTACTACAAAGGGAATGGTCACTGGAAGCGGAACCACCCCAAATACTTGGCGGATAATAAGGATGGCAAAGTGAACAAAGGTATATCTGGTATACATGTTATTGATGTGTACTTTACTAGTGGTCATAGCAACCCCTACGTATTTGATACCAGTTCAGTTGCTGAGATTAGTAACTCGAAACAGGAGTTGCCGAAAGAACAGAGACTAGTTAAGAGCGAAGTGACGATGTGTGTTGTAAGTGATTCCAAGGTTGGTACGATCACCATCGCATACTCCCTCTACCTTCGGGATTAGTGTTGAACCTAAAATAAATGTTATTTGGTGTTTGCGTTAAGCATGAATATGATTAGATCATGTTTATTGCAATACGGTTATTCATTTAAGTCAGAGAATAATTGTTGTTCTGTTTACATGAATAAAACCTTCTGTGGTCATACACCCAAGGAAAATGGTTTATTGAATCTCGATCATAGTAATACACATATTCATAATATTGATGCCAAAAGATGCAAAATTGATAATGATAGTGCAATATATTTGTGGCACTACCGTTTATGTCATATTGGTGTAAAGCGCATGAAGAAACTCCATGGAGATGGGCTTTTGGAATCACTTGATTATGAATAATTTGATACTTGCGAACCATGCCTCATGGGCAAGATGACTAAAACTCCGTTCTCCGGAACAATGGAGCGAGCTAATGACTTATTGGAAATAATACATACTGATGTATGCGGTCCGATGAGTGTTGAGGCTCGCGGCGGGTATCGTTATTTTCTGACCTTCACAGATGATTTGAGAAGATATGGGTATATCTACTTGATGAAACACAAGTTTGAAACATTTGAAAAGTTCAAAGAATTTCGGAGTGATGTGGAGAATCATTGTAACAAGAAAATAAAGTTTCTATGATCTGATCGTGGAGGCGAATATTTGAGTTACGAGTTTGGCCTTCATTTAAAACAATGTGGAATAGTTTCACAACTCACCCCACCTGGAACACCACAGCGTAATGGTGTGTCCGAACATCATAACCGTACTTCATTAGATATGGTGCGATCTATGATGTCTCAAACTGATTTTACCACTATCGTTTTGGGGTTATGCATTAGAGACAGTTGCATTCACGTTAAATAGGGCACTATTTAAATCCATTGAGACGACACCATATGAATTATGGTTTGGCAAGAAACCTAAGCTGTCATTTCTTAAAAAGTTTGCGGTTACGACACTTATGTCAAAAGGCTTCAGCCTGATAAGGTCGAATCCAAAATGGAAAAGTGCATCTTCATAGGGTACCCTAAGGAAACAATTGGGTACACCTTCTACCACAGATCCAAAGGCAAGATCTTTGTTGCCGAGAATGGAACCTTTCTAGAGAAGGATTTTCTCTCGAAAGAAGTGAGTGGGAGGAAAGTAGAACCTGATGAGGTAATTGTACCTTCTCTCGAATTGGAAAGTAGCACATTAGTGAAATCCGTTCCCGTGATGCCTACACCAACTAGAGAGGAAGCTAATGATGATGATCATGAAACTTCAGATCAAGTTACTACTGGACCTCGTAGGTCGAATTGAGCATGTTCTGCACTAGAGTGGTACAGTAATCCTGTCCTAGAAGTCATGTTATTAGACCATGGCAAACCTACGAACTATGAAGAAGCTATGATGAGCCCAGATTCCGACAGATGGCTTGAGGCCATGAAATCTGAGATGGGATCCATGTACGAGAACAAAGTGTGAACTTTGGTGGGCTTGCCCAATGATCGACAAGCCATTGAGAATAAATGGATCTTCGAGAGGAAGACTAACACTGATGGTAGTGTTACTATCTACAAAGCTTGACTTGTCGCAAAAGGTTTTTGACAAGTTCAAGGTGTTGACTACGATGAGATTTTCTCACTTGTAGCGATGCTTAAGTCTGTCTGAATCATGTTAGCAATTTCCACATTTTAGGAAATCTGGCGAATGGATGTCAAAACTGCATTCCTTAATGGATTTCTTAAAGAAGAGTTGTATATGATGCAACCAAAAGGTTTTGTCAATCCTAAAGGTGCTAACAAAGTGTGCAAACTCCAGCGATCCATCTATGGACTGGTGCAAGCATCTCAGAGTTGGAATATACGCTTTGATAAGGTGATCAAAGCATTTGGTTTTATACAGAATTATGATGAAGCCTCTATTTACAAGAAAGTGATTGGGAGCTCTGTAGCATTTCTGATATTATATGTGGATGACATATTATTCATTGGAAATGATATAGATTTTCTGGATAGCTGATACGCCTCCGTCGTATCTATAATTTTTGATTGTTCCATGCCAATATTCTACAACTTTTACATACTTTTGGCAACTTTTTATACTATTTGTGGTACTAACATATTGATCCAGTGCCCAGTGCCAGTTCCTGTTTGTTACATGTTTTTTCTTTCGCAGAAAATCCATATCAAATAGAGTCCAAACGGGATAAAAACTTACAGAGATTTTTTTGGAATATATGTGAAGGGAAGTGGAATCAACACGAGATGATGCCCGAGGGGCCTACGAGGGTGAGGGGCGCGCCCTGGGCCCTCGTGGCCACTCCGTAAGGCGGTTGGTTCCCTTCTTTCGCCGCAAGAAAGCCAATATCTCGATAAAAATTGTGTGCAAATTTCATCCCAATCAGAGTTACGGATCTCTGGGAATTTAAGAAACGGTGAAAGGGCAGAATCAGGAAGCGCAAAAACAGAAGGAAACAGATAGAGAGATCCAATCTCGGAGGGGCTCTCACCCCTCCACCGCCATGGAGGCCATGGACTAGAGGGGAAACACTTCTCCCATCTAGGGGGAAGTTCAAGAAAGAAGAAGAATAAGAAGGGGGCTCTCTCCCCCTCTCTCCCGGTGGCGCCGGAACGCCGCCGGGGCCATCATCGCGACAACGATCTACACCAACAACTTCACCGTCGTCATCACCAACTCTTCCCCCCTCTATGCAGCGGTGTAACCCTTCTTTTACCCACTGTAATATCTACTTAAAAATGGTGCTCAATGCTATATATTATTTCCCAATGATGTATTGCTATCCTATGATGTTTGAGTAGATCCGTTTTGTCCTATGGGTTAATTGATGATCGTGATTGGTTTGAGTTGCATGTTTTATTATTGGTGCTGTCCTATGGTGCTCTGCGTGTCACGCAAGCGTGAGGGATCCCTGTTGTAGGGTTTGCAATATGTTCATGATTTGTTTATGGTGGGTGGCGTGAGTGATAGAAGCACAGACCCGAGTAAGTAGGTTGTTTGCGTATGGGAGTAAAGAGGACTTGATGCCTTATAATGCTATGGTTGGGTTTTACCTTAATGATCTTTAGTAGTTGCAGATGCTTGCTAGAGTTCCAATCATAAGTGCATATGATCCAAGAAGAGAAAGTATGTTAGCTTATGCCTCTCCCTCAAATAAAATTGCAATAATGATTACCGGTCTAGTTATCGATTGTCTAGGGACAAATAACTTTCTCGTGACAAAAAGCTCTCTACTGAAACTAACTTAGTTGTGTCTTTATCTAAAAAGCCCCTAGCTTTTATTTACGTTCTCTTTATTATCTTGCAAACCTATCCAGAAACACCTACAAAGTACTCCTATTTTCATACTTGTTCTAGGTAAAGCGAACGTTAAGCGTGCATAGAGTTGTATCGGTGGTCGATAGAACTTGAGGGAATATTTGTTCTACCTTTAGCTCCTCATTGGGTTCGACACTCCTACTTATCGAAAGAGGCTACAATTGATCCCCTATACTTGTGGGTTATCAAGACATTTTTCTGGCGCCGTTGCCGGGGAGCAATAGCGTGGGGTGAATATTCTCGTGTGTGCTTGTTTGCTTTATCACTAAGTGGATTTTATTTGTTGTTATAAGTTTTTCTCTACCTTTAGTTATGGATATGGAACATGAAATACCAAAAAATAGGTTTACTTGCTACTCATGGAGATGGGGAACCTCCTAAAGCCCTCGATGCTCATTATGTGAAAGATATTATGCACTACTTTAATAATCCCGAGAAAACCACATTCAGTTATATAATGGGAGACACTTTGGATCAATGTGAATACTTTAGGCATTATTGCTTGACTCAAAAAGGGAAACTATTATGGGATCAAATTTATATGTTGCATTGGTATGCTCGACAACTATGCTTGAGATATGATTATACTTGTTGCTCTAGGATGAAGGCTCCACACCTTTCCTTTTCATGCAAATTTAATGATAATGAAACCTTAGCTTCTTATGCTAATGGTATATATGATTACTATGATGTGGAACGAATAGAAGAATTTTTTGCTTTTAAGGGTGCTTGTGAAATTGAATCTTTGTTTAAATATTTTGAAGATTTTGATGATTCAGTTTATAGACCTGAAAATTTGATCATCCTTAAACATTGCTATGATAATTATAAATACAATTATGATATTGATGAATTTATTGAGAAAGTCTCTGATGTCCGAGAAGAGACTAATATTTTGCAGGAGTCTATGGAAGAAGAAATTGATGAAACTGTGAGCTCATTGGATGAAAAAGATGATGAGGAGAGCGAAGAACAAAAGGAGGAAGATCGGATTAGCTACCCATGCCCACCTTATAATGAGAGTAACTCTCCAACTCATACATTATTTAGTGTCCCTTCATTCTTACCGAAGGATGAATGCCATGATAATTGCTATGATCTCGTTGATTCGTTTGAAATATCCCTTTTTGATGAACTTGATGCTTGCTATTCTTGTGGCCAAGATGCCAATATGAATTATGCTTATGGAGATGAACTTGCTGTTATTCCTTATGTTAAACATGAAATTGTTGCTATTGCACCCACACATGGTATTACTATTATCTTTTTGAATTCTCCAAACTACACTATATCGGAGAAGTTTGCACTTATTAAGGATTATATTGATGGGTCGCCATTTACCGTTGCACATGATAATTTTGATGAATATAATATGCATCTGCTTGCTGATCCTACTTGCAATTATTATGGGAGAGGAACTACATCTCCGCCTCTCTATGTTTCCAACACGATAAAATTGCAAGAAACTTCTTATGCTATGCATTGGCCTTTACTTGATGTGCATGAATTGTTCTTGTATGACATGCCGATGCATAGGAAGTGTAAGCGCATATTTATCCCAAAGGTGTTTTGGTGATTGATGACAATGCTTTTGCGGACTAATCGTGTGCTTTGAGCGTTTCAGAGATTCATCCTTTGGCACGAGACGATTCTTTCCCCTTGGAGTTTTTATCAAGACGGTGTAGCTTTTTCGTTTCTATTTTGGTGGCCTTGTTTCGTAGGAGTCACCATACTATCAAGAGGGGGTCCACTTTGGTAAGGCTAGGGTGGAATCAACACGTACACTTCCTTTTCACACCCTCCGAGCCTTCCCGCTTCGATGGAGGTTTCATTCCCTGTTTTATGAGTATGGTTTGGTCCCAGCGGTAGTACCGCGGTGCCCAGCGGTAGTACCGCCTGTGGATCCTCAGTACCGGGATCCTACCGCGTCGACTAGAGGGGGTCACCTCTCGTGTCAGATTGTGCGGCACTAAGAAGCGGCGGTAGAAGCGGTAGTACCACCCTACCACCGCGGCAGTACCGCACTGGGTCTGACTCCTGCTCATATGCCAGCCCTCCTAGAGTGCATGACAGTACCGCGAGGGGGAGCGGTAGTACCGCTGGTACCAGCGATAGTACCGCTGCCCCCTGCAGTAGTACCGCCCTCTGTGGGGCTGTTTCGGGGGGGGGGGGTAACAGTTGGATTGTTCCCCCCTCTATAAAAGGGGGTCTTCTTCTCCAAGGGTGACTCACCTCTTCCCCCAAAGCTCCATTATTGCTCCAAGCTCCATTTTCGCCCGAGCTCTCTTCCTAGCCAATCAAACTTGTTGATTTGCTCGGGATTGGTTGAGAAGGCTCCGATCTACACTTCCACCAAGAGAAATTTGATTCCCCCACTAATCCCTAGCGGATCTTGTTACCCTTGGGTGTTTGAGCACCCTAGACAATTGAGGTCACCACGGAGCCATAGTCCATTGTGGTGAAGCTTCGTGGTATCGTTGGGAGCCTCCAATTAAGTTGTGGAGATTGCCCCAACCTTGTTTGTAAAGGTTTGGTCGCCGCCTCCAAGGGCACCAATAGTGGAATCACGACATCTCGTATTGTGTGAGGGCATGAGGAGAATACGGTGGCCCTAGTGCCTTCTTGGGGAGGATTGTGCCTCCACACCGCTCCAACGGAGACATACTTCCCCTCAAAGGGAAGGAACTTCGGTAACACATCCTCGTCTTCATCGACTCCACTCTTGGTTATTTCGTACCTTTACTTGTGCAAGCTTATATTGCGTTGCATCTCTTGCTTGCTTGTGTGCTTGTTGCTGTTGCATCATATAGGTTGCTCACCTAGTTGCATATCTAGACAACCTACTTTGATGCAAACTTTAAATTGATAAAGAAAAGGCTAAAAATTGTTAGTTGCCTATTCACCCCCTCTAGTCAACTATATCGATCCTTTCAATTGGTATCAGAGCCTCGTCTCTTTTTAAGGACTTTGCCGTCCGAAGAGTATGGTTGACGTCGTAGACGGTGTGGAGGAGCACTCCGGTTTGAATCCGGTCTCGTCTACGGGCGATGGGGGAACCTCGGTCTCTCGTGAGGAATTCAATGTGGCCTTGGAGACATTGAAAACCTCCATGACGACCGAGGTTGAAAGCATGTTTAATAAATTCATTGAAGGGCTTAAACTATCCACCGCACCGTTGAAAGTGGGTGATCCCACTAACAAGGTGACGGATGCTAACTCGGACAAGGGGGATGCTACTAGTGAAAAGCTCCTTCTTCTAGTGGTAAGAATGGCACCGACATCTTTGCCCATGTGGAACCTCCACTTGTTTATGGTGGACCGATTCCCTCTACTCGTTTGAATCATGCCGGTCCTCCCCCTAAGATTGTGAAAAATGAGGACTTTTGTTCTTGGATTTATCGCTTTAAGCGTCATTTAAATCATGTGAATACTAATCTTTGGAGATTCATTGAAGAAGGTTTCTATCTGCATGACCCAAGCAACTTCACCCCTAGAGAAGCCGCAGATAACCAATTCAATGAGAATGCTCTATTCATCATCCAAGATGCAATTCCACCTGAAGATCTCCCTCATCTTCGGCCCTTCACCTTGGCCAAAGATGCATGGCTTTGTGTTGTCTCCCTCTATCGGGGAAGCGCAAGCATTCAACACTCCAACTATGAAGTAGTGCAAGATGAAGCCGATGAGTTTGCAATGAAAGAAGATGAAGAACCTCGTGAGCTTTATCAGAGAGTAACCAAACTCGCGTCCTCACTCCGAGATCATGGGAGCAAGGACATGGATGAAAATTGGATCAAGCGCAAATTCCTCAAGGCAATGATGCCTTACCACAAGGCCATGTCCCCCGTTATTCGTCAAAGGCTGGACTTCCACACTTTGTCCTCAAGTGAAGTGTTGGATGAGTTTGTGGTCATGAGCATCTTGGACAAGACCGCCGACAATGCGGTGCTACGTTCTCAAAAAGCAAATAAGCCCAACCTTGCATTATAGGCCAAGGTTAGTGTAGAAGAAGAGGACGAAGAAGAAGAAGAGGAGAGCAACCCCAAAGATACAAAGTATGCCTGTCATGAACACATGGCTCTTGCTTCAAGGCAATTTTGGAGCAAGAAAAACTCGAGGCCCAACTTCAACAAGAACAACTCAAGTGGCACAAAGGGAAAGCAACGTGTGAGGACTTGCTATAATTGTGGCAATGTGAGCCATTTTGTTGCGGAGTGCACGTATGAGAAGAGGGAAGACAATGGTGGCAAGCTCATCCGAAAAGACAAAGCCAAGTCTTTCCCAAACAAGAGCAACTTCACCAAGAAGACTCCTCCCAAAGCGTTGGTGGTACAAGAAGAGTACAATGAGGATGATGAGGATGCGTTAGTTGCCATGGCCTCCGTTGCCATTGCGACAACTCCACGAGTGTCACTCTTTGACTCACCCAATGAGAGCATCACCGCCAAGTGCCTCATGGCTAAAGCCACCAACAAGGTAACCCCCAACATCAAAACTACCATCATTAATAATCCTTCTTTGATGGATTGCATTGATGAACATGATGGACCTAATGTGGAGGAAAATGACTTTGAGTCCTTTATGGGAAAACTCAAGGGTAAATCCAAGAAGCACTTTGTTGCTCTCTTGGAACAACTTGGTGAAGCCAATGACATGATCGAAGCTCACGAAGATACCATCTCTAAGATGGAGAGGAATAGTCGTGACTATGCCGATGAGATTTCGGATCTTTCCAATGTTCTTGAGAAAGAGCGTGGTCTTCGTTTGGCTCTTGAGGAGTCACACAACGATGATCACGCTAAGTTAAAGGAAGATCTTGATCATGCCATTGTTGTTTCTCATGTGCAAAACTCCGAGAAGGCCAAGCTTGGGGTTGATCTTGCTAGACTCAAAGAGGAGTTTGACCTACTTGACAAGGCTCACAAGGTCTTGAAGGGTACTCATGCTAGCCTCAAAGAGTCTCATGATCAACTTCAAGTAAAGCTAACCAAGGAGAAAGCCATATTTCCTTATATGGTGTTAATTGATAATGCAAATGCTACTAACCCATGTTGTGAGCATGTGCATCTTGTTGAGGAGAATGCTAAGTTGAAGGAGCGACTTGAGAAAGGCCTTGTTTCTTGCATACAAGGTGATAAAAAACTCAATGACCTTTTGAGCAATCAAAAGGGAGTTGTGGCCAAGGAAGGGATTGGGTACACACCCGAGTCCAAGAACAAGAAGAAGAATGACAAGGCCAAACGACCTCTCCCTCTCAATCAAACCTTTGTGAAGGAGGGAGAGGGTGATACTAAGGAGAATAAGAAGAACACCGGGAAGGGTGGTGATGCCAAGAAGGGCAACACTTCCCTTCCCAACCAAGCCGGCGACTTTAACCCTTCTTATGTGTTGTGATGTGCTAGTGATGGACATGTTTATGCCAAATTTGTTGGCTCTCCTTATGAGTACATTGAATGGTCTATTTGGGTTCCTAAGACCCTCGTTACTAACATCAAAGGACCCATTACTAAATGGGTACCTAAAACCAAGCATTGATCTCTAGTAGGTGTTTGCTTCCGGTGGGGGATCATGGTTGCTCGATAGTGGAGCCACTAATCATATGACTGGAAGCAAGGACTTGGTGGTGGATGTTCACAAGATTCCATCTATGCCCACCAATGTCGAGTGTGGTGATGCCTCGTCCTCCAAGGTATTGGGGCTTGGCAAGTTTGTCATTTCTCATGATCTCACGATTGAGAAGGTCATGCTTGTTGAGTCCCTTGCATACAATTTACTTTCCGTTCATCAACTTGCACTCATGGGCTTTGCCACTTTCTTTGATATTGATATCGTGGCCCTCTTGTGGAGCAAGACTCTTAAAGTGGCCTTTGTTGGGCATGTCAAGAATGGTCTCTATGTGATTAACTTTTCGGAGCGACCCACTAAGACTGCGACATGCCTAATGGCTAAAGTTGACGTGGGTTGGCTTTGGCATCGCCGTTTAGCCCATGTCAATATGAGATCCTTGCAAAGTCTTCTCAAGGGGGACCATGTCCGTGGACTAACAAATGTTAGTTTTGCTAAAGATCGTGCTTGCAGTGCATGCATCGAAGGAAAGCTACATGAGAAGGCTCACCCTCCCACGACTATCATCTACTCGAAGAGGCCTTTGGAGCTCCTTCATATGGATCTCTTTGGGCCTCCATCCTTTGATAGTCTTGGGGGTAGAAAGTATTTCTTGATGATTGTGGATGATTATTCAAGATACGCTTGGGTATATTTCTTCAAGAGTAAGAGCGAGACCCAACAGACCGTCATTGACTTTGCAAATGAAGCCCAGCGTCAACACAATGCAAAGATCTTGACTATAAAAAGTGACAACGGCACCGAGTTCAAGAACTACACCTTGGATGAGTTTCTTAGTGATGAGGGGATCAAGCATGAATATTCTGCACCATACACCCCTCAACAAAATGGTGTAGCAGAGAGGAAGAACCGGACGTTGATGGATGCGGCAAGGACCATGATGGCGGAGTTCAAGTCTCCATACAACTTTTGGGCCGAAGCCATCAACACCGCATGGCATGTATCAAATTGGCTCTATCTCCGCAAAGGCTTGAACAAGACTCCATATGAGATACTCACCGGTAACAAGCCCAACCTCAAGTACTTCCGGGTGTTAGGGTGTAAGTGTTTCATTCTGAAGAAAGGTGTTCGTTTGTCTAAATTTGAGACCAGAGCTTATGAGGGCATATTTGTTGGTTATGCTACAAACTCTCATGCTTACCGTGTCTGTAATAAGTCCACGGGGCTTATTGAGGAGACGTGTAACGTGGAGTTTGATGAGAATAACGGCTCCCAAGTGGAGCAAAGTGGCACTTGTGATGTAGGTGATGAAATTCCTCCTCAAGCCATAAGAATAATGGGTGTTGGTTTTATCCTACCCATTGAGGAACCCCTTGTGGCCGAAGGAGAAGGACAATGCTCCACTCAAGTGGAGCCATCACCAACCCAAGGCCCACACGCTTCCGAAGAACAAAGTAAAGGCCCTCAACCTCAAGAACAAGAACAAGGGCAAGGTCAATCTCAAGATGGTGTTGAAACATCAAGTGATGCCCAAGGTCAAGTTCTCTCCTCCGAGCAAGTTCAAGATTAAGAGCTTCCTCGAGATCAAGAACAAGCTCAAGACAACGCTCAAGATGATCAAGTGACCGCTCCTCGACTCACCCCCGAGGAGGAATTGGAGCGTCGTGCCGCCAAAATTGCTTCCAAGCTCTCCACCAAGGGTCATCTCATGAAGAATGTGCTTGGAAGCATTCAAAAGGGGGTAATCACTCGTAGAAAATTGGCAAACTATTGTGAACATCACGCGTTTGTCTCTTGTGTTGAACCCCAAAAGGTATATGAGGCGCTCGAAGATACGGATTGGCTTAATGCCATGCATGAAGAACTCAACAACTTTGAGCACAACAAGGTGTGGAGAGTGGTGCCAAGGACAACGGGGAACCACAATGTCATTGGAACCAAGTGGATATTTAAGAACAAGAAAGATGTTCATGGGACCATTGTTCGCAACAAGGCAAGATTGGTGGCACAAGGCTACTCCCAAGTCGAGGGCATCAACTACAGTGAAACCTTTGCTCCCGTTGCTCGCCTTGAATCCATTCATTTGTTGATTGCTTATGCTTCTCATCACAACTTTAAATTGCAACAAATGGATGTTAAAAGTGCTTTTCTTAATGGTCCTATTAATGAGTTGGTATATGTCAAGCAACCCCCCGGGTTCGAGGATCCCTACTTTCCCGATCATGTGTATCAACTCGATAAGGCACTCTATGGCCTTAAACAAGCCCCACGTGCGTGGTATGACCACCTTACCGAGTTGTTACAAGACCGTGGATTTGAAGTTGGGCTAATCAACCCACTCTTTTTACTAAGAAGGTCAAAGGGGAGTTGTTTGTGTGCCAACTATATGTTGATGATATTATTTTTGGTTCCCCTATCAAAGCTTTCAATGAGTTATTTGCCGCTCTCGTGACCTCTAAGTTCAAGATGTCTTCGATGGGGGAGTTGAAGTTCTTCCTTGGCTTGGAAGTCAAACAAAGAAGAGATGGAACCTTCATCAACCAAGCCAAATACACTCAAGACACGCTCAAGAGATTCAAGTTAAGTGATGTCAAGCCGGCTTCCACTCCCATGCCCACCAAGTGCCAACTTGACATTGATCCCAATGGTAAAGCAGTGGATCAAAAGGTATATCGCTCCATGATTGGCTACTTGCTTTACCTTTGTGCATCTAGACCGTATATCATGTTGAGTGTGGAAATTTGTGCATAATTTCAAGCCGCACCTAAGGAAAGCCACTTTGTGGCGGTCAAGCGAATCTTTCGATATTTGGCTCATACCCCAAACTTTGGCTTATGGTACCCAAGATGACTTGGATGTCTATGCCAAGAAGAAGAAGGATCACAACACTATGGCACATATGTATAAAGAGATCCCATATGCTGCTCTTGAGACACACAAGTTTGGATCAGTACATTACCTTCTATCAGGTTTGGCAACAATCAACTGGATTCTCAGGCACACTCTCTTGCCAAAGTCAGGTTATCACAAGATGATCAGAGGCCATGCAATTAACCTGATTCACATATTTGATGTGCCTCAAAAGTTCAAATTCATGAGCCTAATTGTGGAAACCATTAAGAGAACAGCTGCAAATCAGAAGAGAAGTTATGGGTATGCCCCACAGATCCAGGAGCTAATCAACTCCAAGATGGGCACTGTCACATATCTCTTGGACAAGGAACACATGCCCATCTACCCAGACTTTTGAGGAAAACACTGTGGTGATGGATGAAAATGAACCATCTTCTATGCAAGTACAAGCAAAGAGGGAGAAGGCAAGGACTGAAAAGGCTGCAAAGATGCCAACCATTGATGAGGCATCTCAGTATCTTCTGAAGATCAAGCAAGATCAGCTTGGCTACTTGATTGCCTCCAGTATGAGGATTGAGAAGGGATTGGCCACCCTGACTCAAAACCAGGAGAGCTTGGAGAGGATCATGGAGCAGAAGTTCTATGATTTAGATGTGAAGGTCACTGAGATCCAGTCAGTTGTTGAGCAACTTCAGGATGAAGTGCAGGAGAAGAAGGGCAAGTCTACCACTGATGCTTTTGCTAGAGTGCCCATAGGACAAAGATCTGCTGCAGTGCCTGTTATAGACACCAGAGCAACTTCATCTGCACCAGCTACAGCTTCAGTGCCACCAGCTCCAGCACCCACTCCACCAGCTCCATCTACATCAACTGATGCCTTCATCCTTGGCGTGTTATCTACACCACCACCTGAAGACCAAGCCTGAGAGTCGATCTAGCACTATGCATTTTTTATGAACTTTTTGGTAACTTGTTGCCAAAGGGGGAGAAAATGTATAGATCATAGGCTGAGAGAGAGAGAGTTGCTTTTTTATTCTCTCTTATTATTTGGTGGTTAAACTTTGTTTATTTGCTTGTTTGCGATACTTTATGCTTGTGTGTGATACTTGGATGATCATGTGTTTGATCATATGCTACCTTAATGCTTGTTGGATGACATTATCCTTTTATATCCCCATATGATCATTCACTTTGCTTGGTGATGAGTGCGTGCATTTAATTATTATCATTTTGAGCGCTCCACCAAGATGTATGTGACATGGAAGAGTAACCCATGATCCTAACTCATTGTGCATTTGCAGTCCAAAGCAAATCTTAGACTATGCACAAATTTAGGGGGAGCTCTTTCTTTTCACATACTTCTCCAAGTGACAGTGTTTATCACTCTTATTATCATTTGTCGAAGCTTTGATCTATATGTTGTCATCAATTACCAAAAAGGGGGAGATTGAAAGTGCAACTATCCCTAGGTGGTTTTGGTAATTCCTAACAACATATAGCTCATTGAGCTAATGCTGTTTCAAGATTAATATCTCAGGAAAGCTCAATGATTGGCATGGCATGGATGAGAAAAGTGGACCCCTCAAAATGCTAAGGACAAAAGGATTGGCTCAAGCTCAAAGCTCAAGACTCTACATTTTCTATTTTAGTGATCCAAGATCACATTGAGTCTATAGGAAAAGCCAATACTATCAAGGAGGGATGAGGTGTTGCTTAATGAGGCTCTTGCTCAAAATGCTTAGTAATATGCTCCAAATCCCTCAACTACTTTCTCACATCCACATATGACCTAAACCAAAAGTCAAACTCGGCCCCACCGATTCTTTCTATTCGGCGCCACCGAGTTCAAATGTCATAGCCACTGCCACAAACCCTAGGCAAATCGGTCTCACCGATAGGGATCTCGGTCTCACCGAGATGGGATTGTAATCTCTCTATTTCCCTTCGTAACGTTTCGGTCCCACCGAGATGAGCGATCGGTCCCACCGAGATTGCAATGTAAACTCTCTGTTTCCCTTTTGTAAGATTTCGGTCTCACCGAAATGAGAGAATCGGTCCCACCGAGTTTACCTGACCAACTCTTTGGTTAGCTTGTTACCAAAATCGGTCTCACCAAGTTTGTGTAATCGGTCTCACCGAGATTATGTTATGCCCTAACCCTAACCATATCGGTCCTACCGAGTTGCATGTCGATCCCACCGAAACTCTTAACGGTCACTAGCTTTGCTGAATCGGTCTGACGAGTTTAACAATTCGGTCCCACCGAGATTGGCAAGTTGTGTGTAATGGTTAGATTTTGTGTGGAGGCTATATATACCCCTCCACCACCTCTTCATTTGTGGAGAGAGCCATCAGAAAAAACCTACACTTCCAACTTACTTTTTTTCTGAGAGAGAACCACCTACACTTGTGTTGAGGCCAAGATATTCCATTCTTACCATATGAATCTTGATCTCTAGCCTTCCCCAAGTTGCTTTCCACTCAAATCCTCTTTCCACCAAATCCATATCCTGTGAGAGAGAGTTGAGTGTTGGGGAGACTATCATTTGAAGCACAAGAGCAAGGAGTTCATCATCAACACACCATTTGTTACTTCTTGGAGTGTGGTGTCTCCTAGATTGGCTAGGTTTCACTTGGGAGCCTCCGACAAGATTGTGGAGTTGAACCAAGGAGTTTGTAAGGGCAAGGAGATCGCCTACTTCATGAAGATCTGCTGCTAGTGAGGCAAGTCCTTCGTGGGCGACGGCCATGGTGGGATAGACAAGGTTGCTTATTCATGGACCCTTCGTGGGTGGAGCCCTCCGTGGACTCGCGCAGCCGTTACCCTTCGTGGGTTGAAGTCTCCATCAACGTGGTTGTACGATAGCACCACCTATCGGAACCACGACAAAAACATCCGTGTCTCCTATTGCGTTTAAATCCTCCAAACCCTTCCCTTTACATTCTTGCAAGTTGCATGCTTTACTTTCCGCTGCTCATATACTCTTTGCATGCTTGCTTGAATTGTGTTAAGATTTCTTGACTTGTCCAAAGTTGCTAAAATCTGCCAAGAACTAAAATTGGGAAAGGATAAGTTTTTATTTGGTCAAGTAGTCTAATCACCCCCCTCTAGATATACTTTCGATCCTACACTTGGTCAACCGCCCGTTCTGGAACCGTTTTAAGTATGCCATCTACTTTGATGTGATCAAAGCCAAGAAGAACCTTTTTGTTGATGTTCACTGCATCGACGTTGCCTTTATGGAGAAGGATCCTGACTACTTTGGGGAGGCTCTTTAGATGTGCTCTCAGTTGAACATCCTCAGGATCATGCAGTCCAACAAGGATTTTGATGCAGATTTGGTGGCTCTATTTTATGCCACCATCCATCTTGGAACAGATGAGGACGGGACTCTGACTTGGATGACAAATGGCAGGCTGCTTACTGTCAAGTGGAAGGCCTTCATGGAGCTTCTTGAAGTTGAGGATCAAGGTCTTGAGAACCCAGTTTGCTTTCGCCCTCACCGCAATGCAACTTCCACTCACAAGCAATCTCTCTGGCCATACTATACCTTGAAGATTAACCTAGTGACTCAGAAGGAGACCTATGAGCTGCCAGCATTTCTGGATATTCTCCATCGCATCTTTAGGAAGACCCTCTACCCTCGCATTGGCAACTTGGATATGGTACACTCTTATCTTGTGGACATGCTTCTTTTCTGTCAACATAAGAAGGAAGAAAACACTGGAGACTCTTTGGATATCTCTCATGTCATGTGGTCTAAGCTGGTTTCCGCCATCTCTGAGCGCAAGTTCCCTATCTATGGACCGTTTATCATGTTGCTCATTGAGAAGGCCTGGGAGCGTGTGTATCCTAGGGTGGTGCAGGAGACTGGGGATCTAGTTTCTCATGAGATCAAGCGTTTGAGGAAGAAGGAGAACTGGGGCACCACTGCTCCGAGTTCTGGCATTCCGCCCGGAGCTGCTGGCATGGAGACCGAGGCTGATGCAGATGATGATGATGACTATGAGCCATCTGGAGCAGAGCCCTCTTGGGCAAAGAAGCTCAAGCGCAAGATGAAGAAACTCTTCTTCATGGAGTCTCACAGTCAGTACATGACTCATGTGGGTGAGAAGCAGGCCAGGAGTCGTGACAAGGAGCTCATGCGTCAGTTGGGTGCGACCATTGCCAGCGGTTCTGAGGGCAAGATCACTGATGAGGAGGAGTGGATTCAGCAGCACTGTCCGTGGACCAACTCAGACTCCGAGCAGTTTCCGACCGACGACGGCGGTGCAGACGATCCCATTGGGATATGATGTTCGAGATCCTTAGTTGGATATCACCTGGAGCCGTAGCATCTCTCTTTGCCTTTTTTGGTGTCTCGATGCCAAAGGGGGAGAGAGTTTAGGGATTTGTGTCATTGTCGAGTTGCGAGCGTGTGTTTGTGCGGTGTGTTTGCCTTGCCTGTCTTTCTCGCAAACTCTTTTCTCGTGTTGAACCTTGCTTGCGTTGGTTTGGTTGTGCTCGTGAGACTTATCTATCATATGGTGTAAGACATATGCACTCTATCGCATCTTATTGAGCTTATGTTATCTTCTGCTAGTTATGTTATGCTCATTTTTACTATCTTGCTTAGTGTTAGCCTTATTGTTGCAAGTTATGCATTGTCTATAAAATATAGGGGGAGTGTTGATCCTAGTATGTGCACCGTGCAATCCAAAGCACTTTTCTAGAAAGCACACATCTAGGGGGAGCCTGTCTATATTTTAGAGATGTGGGGTTTGCTTATGTCCTATTTTTTCCCCTTTGTGCAAATCCCGTATTGTCATCAATCCACCAAAAAGGGGGAGATTGTAAGGGCATATTTATCCCTAAGGTGTTTTGGTGATTGATGACAATGCTTTTGCGGACTAATCGTGTGCTTTGAGCATTTCAGAGATTCATCCTTTGGCACGAGACGATTCTTTCCCCTCAGAGTTTTTATCAAGATGGTGTAGCTTTTTCATTTCTGTTTTGGTGGACTTGTTTCGTAGGAGTCATCGTACTATCAAGAGGGGGTCCTCTTTGGTAAGGCTAGGGTGGAATCAACACGTACACTTCCTTTTCACACCCTCCGAGCCTTCCCGCTTCGATGGAGGTTTCATTCCCTGTTTTATGAGTATGGTTTGATCCCAGCGGTAGTACCGTGGTGCCCAGCGGTAGTACCGCCTGTGGGTCCTCAGCCATAGTACCGCTGCGGTACCGGGCTCCTACCGCGTCGACTCGAGGGGGTCACCTCTCATGTCGGATTGTGCGACACCAAGCAGTGGCAGTAGATGCGGTAGTACCGCTCAAGAGCGGAAGTACCGCCTACCACCGCGGCAGTACCGCACTGGGTCTGACTCCTGCTCATACGCCAGCCCTCCCAGACTGCACATCAGTACCGCGAGGGGGAGCGGTAGTACCGCTGGTCCCAGCGGTAGTACCGCTGCCCCCTGCGGTAGTACCGCCCTCTGCGGGGCTGTTTCGGGGGGTAACGGTTGGATTGTTCCCCCCTCTATAAAAGGGGGTCTTCTTCTCCAAGGGTGACTCACCTCTTCCCCCCAAAGCTCCATTATTGCTCCAAGCTCCATTTTCGCCCGATCTCTCTCCCTAGCCAATCAAACTTGTTGATTTGCTCGGGATTGGTTGAGAAGGCCCCGATCTACACTTCCACCAAGAGAAATTTGATTCCCCCACTAATCCCTAGCGGATCTTGTTACTCTTGGGTGTTTGAGCACCCTAGACGGTTGAGGTCACCACGGAGCCATAGTCCATTGTGGTGAAGCTTCGTGGTGTCGTTGGGAGCCTCCAATTAAGTTGTGGAGATTGCCCCAACCTTGTTTGTAAAGGTTTGGTCGCCGCCTCCAAGGGCACCAATAGTGGAATCACGACATCTCGCATTGTGTGAGGGCATGAGGAGAATACGGTGGCCCTAGTGCCTTCTTGGGGAGGATTGTGCCTCCACACCGCTCCAACGGAGACATACTTCCCCTCAAAGGGAAGGAACTTCGGTAACACATCCTCGTCTTCATCGACTCCACTCTTGGTTATTTCGTACCTTTACTTGTGCAAGCTTATATTGCGTTGCATCTCTTGCTTGCTTGTGTGCTTGTTGCTGTTGCATCATATAGGTTGCTCACCTAGTTGCATATCTAGACAACCTACTTTGATGCAAACTTTAAATTGATAAAGAAAAGGCTAAAAATTGTTAGTTGCCTATTCGCCCCCCTCTAGTCAACTATATCGATCCTTGCAGGAAGAGAGTTAGACTTCGTCGTTGCTTGATATATGTTTCTTTGTGCTCACTACTAAATGCCAAATCATTACTAATTCAAATTGGCTTTGATATACCTTGGGATCCGGGTGGATTCATTACTTGAGCACATTATGCCTAGCTTAATGGCTTTAAAGAAAGCGCTGCCAGGGAGACAACGCGGAAGTTTTAGAGAGTCATTCATTTCTGTTGAGTGCTTTTATAGAGTTTAAAAACAAAAAAATTAAAGAGGGGAACCCAAAACTTTTCAAAAAGGAAAGTGGAAGTGAGAGAGACAAGCATTGTTGAAGTGAGGGAGCTCCTTGAACTTTGTTCATGCTCACGGAAACTTTGTGAATCTTGATTACAGAAACTTTTCAATAAAAATAATTATCCCCTTGTACAATTCCATTGTATTATAAAAATAATGTTCCAAGATTTGCCTTTAGGATGTTTACATTGCTTGTTGGTCTGCGCGATTTTACATTTTTTACTAGAACGTCAAACGGTTCTGAAACTTTTTGCACTGTCTCTCTATAAAAATTGTTTATTTTTCCTAATGTTTTAAGAATTTTTGGAGTACCGTAAGTATGGTGAATGTTCAGATTACTACAGACTGTGAGACAGATTCTGTTTTTGATGCATTGTTTGCTTGTTTTGATGAAACTATCGATTTCTATCAGTGGATTAAGCCATGGAAAAGTTATATTACAGTAGATACAATGCAAAAACAAAATATGAATTGGTTTTCAACAGTACTTAGGGTAGTGATTTTCTTTATTATACTAACGGATCTTACCGAACTTTCTGTTGAGTTTTGTGTGGATGAAGTGATCAAGGATCGAGGAGGTCTCGATATGAGGAGAATGAGGAGAGGCAAGAGATCAAGATTGGGGATGACCAAGGCACCCAAGTAAATATTCAAGGATACTCAAGCGTCTAAGCTTGGGGATGCCCCGGAAGGCACCCCATCTTTCTTCAACAAGTAGCGGTATGTTTTTAGTTTCGTTTCGTTCATGTGATATGTGCACATCTTGGAGCGTCTTTTGCATTTAGTTTTCACTTTTCTTTGATGTACCATGCTGGTATGAGATAGTTCATGGTTGATTTGTAGAATGCTCTTTGCACTTAACTTATATCTTTTGAGTATGGCTTTATAGAATGCTTCATGTGCTTCGCTTATATCATTTGAAGTTTGGATTGCCTGTTTCCCTACACATACAAAACCGCCATTTGTAGAATGCTCTTTTGCTTCACTTATATTTGTTAGAGCATGGGCATATCTTTTGTAGAAATAATTAAACTCTCTTGCTTCACTTATATCTATTTAGAGAGTTGACAGGAATTGGTCATTCACATGGTTAGTCATTAAATCCTACATAAAACTTGTAGATCACTAAATATGGTATGTTTGATTCCTTGCAATAGTTTTGCGATATAAAGATGGTGATATTAGAGTCATGCTAGTGGGTATTTGTGGATTGTAGAAATACTTGTGTTGAAGTTTTTGATTCCCGTTGCATGCACGTATGGTGAACCGTTATGTAATGAAGTTGGAGCATGAGGTATTTATTGATTGTCTTCCTAATGAGTGGCGGTCGGGGACGAGCGATTCCTACCAATCTATCCCCCTAGGAGCATGCGCGTAGTACTTTGTTTCGATGAATAATAGATTTTTGCAATAAGTATTTGAGTTCTTTATGAATAATGTTGACTCCATGGATTATACGCACTCTCAACCTTCCATCATTGCTAGCCTCTTCGGTACTGTGCATTGCCCTTTCTCACCTTGAGAGTTGGTGCAAACTTTGCCGGTGCATCAAAACCCCGTGATATGATACGCTCTATCACACATAAGCCTCCTTATATCTTCCTCAAAACAGCCACCATACCTACCTATCATGGCATTTCCATAGCCATTCCGAGATATATTGCCATGCAACTTCCGTAATCATCATATACATGACTTGATCATTTATTGTCATATTTCTTTCCATGACCGTAAAATATCTAGCATGATGTTTTCATGGCTTGTCCATTTTTTCATTTCATTTCCACGCTAGATCATTGCACATCTCGGTACACCACCGGAGGCATTCATATAGATTCATATATTTGTTCTAGTATCGAGTTGTAATATCGAGTTGTAAGTAAATAAAAGTGTGATGATCATCATTATTAGAACATTGTCCCATGTGAGGTTATCAAAATAAAAGTGGCCAGAGAAGCCCCCCCCCCCCAAAAAAAGAGAGGCTAAATAAGCCTCAAAAAAAGAAAAAATGAGAGAAAAGAGAGAAGGGACAATGTTACTATCCTTTTACCACACTTGTGCTTCAGAGTAGCACCATGTTCTTCATATAGAGAGTCGCTTGAGTCATCACTTTCATATACTAGTAGGAATTTTCATTATAGAACTTGGCCTGTATATTCCAACAATGGGCTTCCTCAAGTGCCCTAGGGCTTCATGAGCAAGCAAGTTGGATGCACACCCACTTAGTTTTAGTTTGAGCTTTCATACACTTATAGCTCTAGTGCATCTGTTGCACGGCAATCCCTACTCCTCCCATTGACATCAATTGATGGGCATCTCCATAGCCCGTTGATTAGCTGTGTCAATGTGAGACTTTCTCGCTTTTTTGTCTTCTCCACACAACCTCCATCATCATATTCTATTCCACCTACAGTGCCATATCCATGGCTCACGCTCATGTATTGCGTGAAAGTTGAAAAAGTTTGAGAACATCAAAAGTATAAAACAATTGCTTGGCTTGTCATCGCGGTTGTGCATGATTTGAATATTTTATGTGACGAAGATGGAGCATAGCCAGACCATATGATTTTGTAGGGATAACTTTCTTTAGCCATGTTATTTTGAAAAGACACGATTGCTTTATTAGTATGCTTGAAGTATTATTGTCTTAATGTCAAATTTTAGACTATTGCTTTGAATCACTCGTGTCTTAATATTCATGCCATGATTAGATTACATGATCAAGATTATGCTAGGTAGCATTCCACATTAAAAATATTTTTTTATCATTTACCTACTCGAGGACGAGCATGAATTAAGCTTGGGGATGCTGATACGTCTCCGTCATATCTATAATTTTTGATTGTTCCATGCCAATACTCTACAACTTTGACATACTTTTGGCAACTTTTTATACTATTTTTGGGACTAACATATTGATCCAATGCCCAGTGCCAGTTCCTGTTTGTTGCATGTTTTTTGTTTCACAGAAAATCCATATGAAACGGAGTCCAAACGGGATAAGAACTTACGGAGATGTTTTTGGAATATATGTGAATTTTGGGAAGTGGAATCAACGCGAGACGATGCCCAAGGGGCCCACGAGGGTGAGGGGCACGCTCCAGGGGGTAGGGCACGCCGTGGGCCCTCGTGGCCACTCTGTAAGGCGGTTGGTGCCCTTCTTTCGCCGCAAGAAAGCCAATATCCGGATAAAAATTGTGTCAAAATTTCATCCTAATCGGAGTTACGGATCTCCGTGAATCTAAGAAACAGTGAAAGGGCAGAATCAGGAAGCGCAGAAACAGAAGGAAACAGAGAGAGATCCAATCTCGGAGGGGCTCTCGCCCCTCCGCCGCCATGGAGGCCATGGACCAGAGGGGAAACCCTTTTGCCATCTAGGGGGAAGGTCAAGGAAGAAGAAGAAGAAGAACGGGGCTCTCTCCCCCCCTCTCCCGGTGGCGCCGGAACGCCGCCGGGGCCATCATCGCGACAACGATCTACACCAACAACTTCACCGCCGTCATCACCAACTCTTCCCCCCTCTAGGCAGCAGTGTAACCCCTCGTTTACCTACTGTAATCTCTACTTAAACATGGTGCTCAATGCTATATATTATTTCCCAATGATGCATGGCTATCCTATGATGTTTGAGTAGATCCGTTTTGTCCTATGGTTTAATTGATGATCATGATTGGTTTGAGCTGCATGTTTTATTATTGGTGCTGTCCTATGGTGCTCTCCATGTCGAGCAAGCATGAGGGATCCCCGCTGTAGGGTTTGCAATATGTTCATGATTTGCTTATGGTGGGTGGCGTGAGTGACAGAAGCACATACCCGAGTAAGTAGGTTGTTTGCGTATGGGAGTAAAGAGGACTTGATGCCTTATAATGCTATGCTTGGGTTTTACCTTAATGAGCTTTAGTAGTTGCGGATGCTTTCTTGAGTTCCAATCATAAGTGCATATGATCCAAGAAGATAAAGTATGTTAACTTATGCCTCTCCCTCAAATAAAATTGCAATAATGATTACCGGTCTAGTTATTGATTGTCTAGGGACAAATAACTTTCTCGTGACAAAAAGCTCTCTACTGAAGCTAACTTAGTTGTGTCTTTGTCTAAACAGCCCCTAGCTTTTATTTATGTGCTCTTTATTATCTTGCAAACTGATACGTCTCCAACGTATCTATAATTTTTAATTGCTCCATGCTATATTATCTACTGTTTTGGGCAATATTGGGCTTTATTATCCACTTTTATATTATTTTTGGGACTAACCTATTAACCGGAGGCCCAGCCTAGATTTGCTGTTTTATGCCTATTTCAGTGTTTTGAAGAAAAGGAATATTAGACGGAGTCAAAACGGAACGAAATCAACTTGAGAAGTTATTTTTGGAAGGAAACACACCTGATGGACTTGGACCCCACGTCAAGGAAACGAGGTGCTCACGAGGGTAGGGGGCGCGCCCCCTGTCTCGTGGGGCGCTCATGGCTCCCCTGACGTACCTCCTGCACCCATATATACCTACGTGACCTAAAACTTCCAAAACAGAGATTAGATCGGGAGTTTCGCCACCGCAAGCCTCTGTAGCCACCAAAAGTCAATCGGGACCCTGTTCCGGCACCCTGCCGGAGGAGGGATCCCTCGCCGGTGGCCATCTTCATCATCCCGGCGCTCTCCATGACGAGGAGGGAGTAGTTCTCCCTCGGGGCTGAGGGTATGTACCAGTAGCTATGTGTTTGATCTCTCTCTCTCTCTCTCTCGTGTTCTTGAGATGATACGATCTTGATGTATCACGAGCTTTGCTATTATATTTGGATCCTATGATGTTTCTTCCCCCCTCTACTCTCTTGTAATGAATTGAGTTTCCCCTTTGGAGTTATCTTATCGGATTGAGTCTTTAAAGATTTGAGAACACTTGATGTATGCCTTGCCATGAGTATCTGTGGTGACAATGGGATACCACGTGATTCACTTGATGTATGTTTTGGTGATCAACTTGCGGGTTCATGAACCTATGCATAGGGGCTGGCACACGTTTTCGTCGTGATTCTCCGGTAGGAACTTTGGGGCACTCTTTGAGGTCCTTTGTGTTGGTTGAATAGATGAATCTGAGATTGTGTGACGCATATCATATAATCATACCCACGGATACTTGAGGTGACATTGGAGTATCTAGGTGACATTAGGGTTTTGGTTGATTTGTGTCTTAAGGTGTTATTCTATTACGAACTGTAGGGCTGTTTGTGACACTTATAGGAATATCCCAACGGATTGATTGGAAAGAATAACTTTGAGGTGGTTTCATACCCTACCATAATCTCTTCGTTCGTTCTCCGCTATTAGTGACTTTGGAGTGACTCTTTGTTGCATGTTGAGGGATAGTTATGTGATCTAATTATGATATTATTGTTGAGAGGACTTGCAACAGGGAAAGTATGAACCCTAGGCCTTGTTTCCTAGCATTGCAATACCGTTTACACTCACTTTTACCATTAGTTACCTTGCTGTTTTTATAATTTCAGATTACAAATACCCATATCTACTATATACCACTTGTATCACCATCTCTTCGCCGAACTAGTGCACCTAAACAATTTACCATTGTATTGGGTGTGTTGGGGACACAAGAGACTCTTTGTTATTTGGTTGCAGGGTTGCTTGAGAGAGACCATCTTCATCCTACGCCACCTACGGATTGATAAACCTTAGGTCATCCACTTGAGGGAAATTTGCTACTGTCCTACAAACCTCTGCACTTGGAGGCCCAACAACGTCTACAAGAAGAAGGTTGCGTAGTAGACATCAAGCTCTTTTCTGGCGCCGTTGCCGGGGAGGCAAGGAAAGCGGCACTAACACACCCCGTCAACTAAGCTCTTTTCTGGCGCTGTTGCCGAGGAGGTTAGCGCTTGAAGGTATATCTTTAGATCTTGCAATCGAGTCTTTTAGTTTCTTGTTTTATCACTAGTTTAGTTTATAAAAGAAAACTATAAAAAAATGGAATTGAGTTTGTCTCATACGCTTCACCTTTTTAATATCTTTCGTGAGTATGATGGAAAGGATAATTGTGCTCAAGTGCTAGAAGAAGAAATCTATAAAATTATTGGCACTAAATCTTTGAATGATGAGCATGATTGCAATGTTGTTAGTATGAATTTCTTGAATATCTATGATGCTAATGATATGCAAAGCCACAAGCTTGGGGAAGCTACGTTTGATGAAGATGATAATTTTTGTCCCCCAAGTTTTGATGAGCAAATTTATTATGATGAAAGCATGCCTCCTATCTATGATGATTATTGTGATGACACATATGCTTTAAAGAATAATGATAACCATGAAACTTGTCATCTTGATCTTAATTTTCAATCACATGATAGTTATTTTGTTGAGTTTGCTCCCACTATTATTTATGAGAAGAATTTTGCTTGTGTGGAGAGTAGTAAATGTTCTATGCGTGTAGATCATGAAAATAATGCTTTAGGTGCTGGTTATATTGTTGAATTCATTCATGATGCTACTGAAAATTATTATGAGGGAGGAACATATGCTTGTAGGAATAGATAAACCTTAGGTCATCCACTTGAAGGAAATTTGCTACTGTCCTACAAACCTCTACACTTGGAGGCCCAACAACGTCTACAAGAAGAAGGTTGTGTACTAGACATCACAAACCTATCCAACAACACCTACAAAGTACTTCTAGTTTCATACTTGTTCTAGGTAAAGCGAACGTTTAGCGTGCATAGAGTTGTATCGGTGGTCGATAGAACTTGATGGAATATTTGTTCTACCTTTAGCTCCTTGTTGGGTTCGACACTCCTACTTATCGAAAGAGGCTACAATTGATCCCCTATACTTGTGGGTTATCAATAGAATAAAAGGATACTTGAATAAGAATTTTCAATGAAAGACCTCGGTGAAGCTACTTATATATTGGGCATCAAGATCTATAGGGATAGATCGAGACGCTTAATAGGAATTTCAAAAAGCACATACCTTGACAAGATTTTTAAGAAGTTCAAAATGGGTTAGTCAAAGAAAGGGTTATTGCCTATGTTGCAAGGTGTGAAGTTGAGTAAGACTCAAATCCCTACCACGGCAGAAGATAGAGATAGAATGAAAGTATGCCATGCTGTGTACCAGACAAATTTTGTACCTTGCCATGAATTTGGCAAGGGGGTACAATAGTGATCCAGGAGTAGATCACTGGACAATAGTCAAAATTATCCTTAGTTACCTAAGAGGACTAAGGAGATATTTCTCGATTATGGCAGTAATAAAGAGTTCATCGTAAAGGGTTACATCGATGCAAGCTTTGACGCTGATCCAGATGACTCCGAGTCTAAATCTGGATACGTATTGAA
This sequence comes from Triticum monococcum, assembly GCA_034509565.1. NCBI lineage: Eukaryota > Viridiplantae > Streptophyta > Magnoliopsida > Poales > Poaceae > Triticum > Triticum monococcum. The sequence continues at coordinate 688,579,698 of CM067843.1, forward strand.
AGTGGGAGCAATTAGCTAGAGTAGCCCCGTGTAGAGCATTGTAGACACAGAAATTTGCAAAATACATACAGATCTCAATGTGGTAGACCCGTCGACTAAACTTCTCTCACAAGCAAAACACGATCACTCCTTAATACTCTTTGGGTGTTAACCACATGGCGATGTGAACTATATTATTGACTCTAGTAAACTCTTTGGGTATTGGTCACCTGGCGATGTGAACTATGGGTGTTAAATCACATGGTGATGTGAACTAGATTATTAACTCTAGTGCAAGTGGGAGACTGAAGGAAATATGCCCTAGAGGCAATAATAAAGTTGTTATTTTTATATTTCCTTATATCATGATAAATGTTTGTTGGATCACAGGTTCCGGTAGACCCTTAAGGTTCGAACACTGGGGTGCGCGCAGAGATCACGCCTTCAACCTCCCCGTCTCGCAAAGATCTAAGCTACTAAAAGAACTGCACAAGAGACTCAAGATTTATACTGGTTCGGGCCACCGTTGTGGTGTAACACCCAATCCAGTGTGTGATTGGTGGATTGCCTTCTAGGGCTGGTGATGATGAACAATACAAGGAAGAACAGCCTCGCAAGGGTCTGTTCTTGGCTGGGGCGATGAACTGCCATGAGGAGTTCAGTCACCCTTCTCTCTCTCACTCACTCTCTCTGCTTTGCTCTCACTTGTTGACCGTCTGTTTGCTATGTGGGTGGATGGCCCTATTTATAGGCAAAGGCCCTGGGCCTCTTCCCAAATATTGAGCGGGAAGGGCGCCAACAATTGGCCAATTCGAAGGGGAACATCTAGTACACTTATCCTGACTAAAGTTGGTCTTCGCCTGCCAAAGGCTCTGTGGTGATGTCGTGCTGGGCTCCATGGTGACCTTTGTCTCGTAGTCCGCTTGGTCTTGGTCTCGTTGCATCAAAATGGCAACCTTTGCCTGATGCCTCGGTACTCCGCGGCTGCGCTTGCCCCCTTTGTACCAAAGAGGAAAGAAGGACGCTGCGCGCGCTGGCGCCCGCCTGGCACCCTCGATCGTCATGGCTTGCGCCATGGGCACCTCACGAGGTACCCTGCCTTGATCTCTCCGCCTCCTCGCGAGCCAGCCTGATGAGGCTACGCCTGAGGATGCGCCGTGTCGTCCGCCCCGCAAGGCTTGGCCCCTCGCGAGGGTCTTGAGCCTTGTATTGATGAAGATGGGCCATGCTGGGCCCCCTTTGAGCCACGCCGCAGGCCGCAGGCAGGCAAGTCTGGGGACCCCCGTTCCCAGAACGCCGACAGTAGCCCCCGGGCCCAAGGCGCGCATGGACTTGGCCGTGCCGAGAGGCGAAAGGGCAAGGGCGAAGCGCCGCGGGCCCTAATAGCCTGCGGCCTTGGGCGCCGCGTGGCGGTTGATGGGACGTGGGCGTCTCCACTTCCCCACAATGCCTTGGTGATCGCGCGAGTTGGACAAGTCCCTGCATGCAAATCGTGTCATGATTACCTGTGATCGTGGAGGCCGGCGGTTGGCCTTCGCCGGCTATAAGTACGGCACGGCGCGTGCCCTTCCAGTCCATCTCTTCTTGTTTTCTCCTTTGCCTCAATTCTTGCTCCGCCTTGGTGTGATGGCTCCATCGAGGAGGTACTCGGCTGCGGAGAAAGGGAAGGCCCTCCAGGTCGATCTTGCCTCTCCCCCGCCCAAGCGCGGCCGTGGGCGCCCTCGGAAGCATCCGGTGGCCGCCCCGGTAGCGTTTTGTGGTCATGGGGGCGGCTCCCAGCGCGGCGGTGGGCGAGCCCCTGTGGCCGAGGGACGCGCCTGGGTTGCGCGCTCCCCTAGGCCGCGCTTTCGCGCTGCGCAGGTGCTGCCGGAGTTCGTCGTCTGGTCGGCGGAGCCGACTAGCGCCCGGCTCCAATTCCCTCGCTTCCTCCTTGGTGAACTCCCGACCGGTGCTCCTGGTGGCCTCTGGCTCCAGGCGGAGGGCTGCTGCAGCAGGTCCTCATGGGTCGCGCTGGAGGTCTCTGCCAACGGGGGCTTGGCCTTAACTCGTGGCTGGCAGGCGTTCGCCCGCGCTCGCGACCTGGGGCGCCGGTGCACCCTGCACTTTAGGTTCGACGGCGAGGCCACCCTCTATGTGAGGGTGTTTGGGGAAGATGGTCGCCGCGCGGGGTGTTGCCCTGAGGACGACGACTGCGGCCGGGCCCCCCGCTCTGACGGTGATGGAGGAGACAGTGCCCACGCGGATAGCGGCGTCCGAGACTCCCCAAGCTTCGTCAACTCTTCCTTAAGCGACTCCTCCAGCGGTGGCCGCAGTCAACCCTCGCGCCGTCGAGCTTGCTTGGGAGATGGTGGTTCGTCCGCCCGCCGTCGTGCCCCGGTGAAGCGCGAGAGGGAGTCTGCCTGAGGCCCGGAGGCAGCCCGGGTCGCCTCCGCGGGCCGTTGTGAGGTGGGCCGCGCTGGGCTCGTCCTTTCCTTTTCCTTTTGTTTCCTGTGTAAGACAAAACAACTGCATGGAGCCCCGATGGGGCGTGTTGGGAATTACTGCCGTTTTAGCCAGTACCTTGATCTTATTTTTGCGCCTCTTCACTACACGCTTGTGCGTAGATAGTTTTTGACCCCTGCCCGGGGGGGGGGGACCGACCCAGGCCCTGTGTGCGCGTCGCGGTGCCCGAGGGGCACGGACTAGAGGGGTGCTCCTGTAACGTGCCCGGGCCATGAAACCTTCCAGTGGCTAGAGCAGAAACGCTCGCGAGGACATTTGAGTACCATCCCTCGCGAGGTCGTTTATGAGAGAAACCAAAGCAAGGAGCGAAAATCGACGAAGCACAAATCGGCAACAACGATAACTTCGATAAGACTTCAAATGCAAGTAAACACGTCAACTGCGGAGAGCAAATGAAAAAGCCGCGTCCGGCACCTAGTCTAGTCTTCGACGTCTTCTCAATAGCGCGGAGGTAAGTGCTGCCACTGGGCGTGGGAGGGAGCCCCAGGGCCTGAGGCCGGCGCTCCTGAGACTCCGGGGCGTGTACAACCCCACTCATTATTACGTGAGAGTGTCACGGGGCGGCGAGCTTCACAGGCATTGGCCTTGCTTCACAGGCTCTGGGCCTTTTCCAAAACGCGATAGATTCACAGGCACTCGCCTTGCTTCACAGGCTCCGGGCCTTTCCCAAAACGCGATAGCTTCACAGGCTCCGGGCCTTTCCCAAAACACGATAGCTTCACAGGCACTCGCCTTGCTTCACAGGCTCTGCGCATTTCCCAAAACGCGATAGCTTCACAGGCACTCGCCTTGCTTCATAGGCTCTGGGCCTTTTCCAAAAAGGGAAGGTCTTCACAGGCACTCGCCTTGCTTCACAGGCTCCGGGCCTTTCCCAAAAAGGGAAGGTCTTCACAGGCACTCGCCTTGCTTCACAGGCTCCGGGCCTTTCCCAAAACACGATAGCTTCACAGGCACTCGCCTTGCTTCACAGGCTCTGGGCCTTTTAGGGGTAGAACCTCCGGATGTGCTGGATGTTCCACGCGTTCTGGACCGGCTCGCCCTCTTGAGTCTCCAAGCGCACGGAGCCTGGCCTGGAAACATGAACAACCTTGAACGGGCCCTCCCACATGGGAGAGAGCTTGTGCAACCCCTCCCTGGAGAGAACCCGCCTGAGTACGAGGTCTCCTACCTCGAGGGTCCTGGGGCGGATGTTGCGGCAGTGATATCGTCGTAGCGCCTGTTGGTACCTTGCCGCTCGCAGCGCGGCTTCCCGGCGGCGTTCCTCCCCCAGCACGAGGTCCATCCCCCGCATGGCATCCTGCTGCGCCTCGTCGAACGCCAGGACCCGTGCGGAGCGACGCCTGACCTCGTGAGGAAGGACTGCCTCGGCTCCATAGACCAGGAAGAACGGGGTCTCCCTAGTCGGTTTGGTCGCGGTTGTGCGGATGGACCACAACACGGACTGAAGCTCGTCGTACCAACCTCTGCCACAGGCCTCCAGCTTCTTCTTGAATGTCCTGGTCTTGAGGCCTCTCAGGACCTCCGCGTTGGCTCGTTCGGCCTGCCCATTGCTTCGCGGGTGTGCCACCGAAGCGTAGCATATCTGCGTCCCAAGGTTAGCACAGTATGTTTTGAAGAGATTACTGGCGAACTGCGAACCGTTGTCCGTGATGATGCGATTTGGTACCCCGAACCGGCTCACGATACCCCTGATGAACTTGACCGCGGAGCCAACGGGGATGGTACGGACAGCCTCCACTTCTGCCCACTTGGTGAACTTGTCAATGGCGACGTAGAGGTAACGGTAGCCCCCTGGCGCCCGAGGAAACGGGCCCAGAATATCCAACCCCCAAACCGCGAAGGGCCACGAGACGGGTATAGTCTGCAAGCCCCCTGCCGGTTGATGGATCTGCTTGGAATGAAACTGGCAGGCCTCACAAGCCTTTACCAATTCGATTGCGTCATTGAGCATGGCGGGCCAATAGAACCCACTACGGGATGCCTTGCCGACGAGGGTCCGTGATGATGAGTGGTGTCCGCAGTCTCCGCCGTGTATGTCCTTCAGTAGTTCCTTTCCTTGCTCCCTGGAGATGCAGCGCAGAGATACATCGTTTGGTCGCTTCCGGTAAAGTTCTCCATCTCTGATGCAGTATGTCGTGGCCTACCGCGCCACACGCTCTGCTTCCTCTTCCTTTTCCGGTAGGGCCCCTTGCGTTAAATAACTCCGGAGTTCTGCGATCCAGCACTCCTCCTGAGGTTCCATCGTCAGGAGCAGGCATGCTCTTGAGGTTGGTCCGCAGACCGGGGCTCCTGAGGCTGGCGGCTGGGGGAGCTCCTCTCGAGACTGAGCGGTGTTTGATAACGTCAGCTATGCTGAAGGTTTGAAGAGCCGCTCTTCGAAGATGCCGGGTTCCTACGGCAACCGCCTGGATGCCCGCCCGGCTATGTCGTCAGCTTCCTGATTGGTGCCACGGGGCACGTGCTTCAGCTCCAGCCCCCAGAACTGCTTTTCCATCCTGCGGACCTCCGCTAGGTAGGCCTCCATATGCTCTTCCTTCGGCTCGTACACCTTGTTGGAGAAGTTGACTAGAAGCTGCGAGTCGCCCTTGACGGTGAGGCGTTTCACTCCCAGGGCTACTGCGGCCTTCAACCCGGCTATCAGTCCCTCTTATTCTGCTATGTTATTGGAGACCTTTTCACCTTGCTGGAAATAGAGCTGTACGGCATAGTAGAGCTTATCCTGAGTGGGTGATATCAGCACCGCGCCAGCCCCCGCGCCGTGTTTGGAGAACGCCCCATCAAAGTACATGACCCAGCCTTCCGGCGCCTCACTCACTGGAGAAAGGGACCGATCCTCGTTGTCCCTGAGGCCTGGTGCCTCCGCCCATTCCGCTATAAAATCCGCCAACGCTGCTCCTTTGATGACCCTGGTTGTGCTGAACTCGAGCTCAAACGCCTGCAGCTCCATGTTCCACTCGGCGACCCTTCCGGCTGAGTTAGGGCTCCTGAGCACTCTCTCCAGGGGGTACAATGAGATGACTTTGATGGGATGAGCCTAGAAGTAGTGACGCAGCTTGCGCGAGGCTACCAGTAGCGTGAGGAGGAGCTTTTGAGGCATTGGGTACCGTGCCCTCGCGTCCCGTAACACCGTGCTAACAAAGTAGACTAGATGCTCAACAAGGCTGAGAGCATCTGGGGTCGCGGCGCCCTCAGGAGGCAAGGGCGCCTCACGAGATGATGCGGCCTCGGGAGGTGGATCATCTGGGCGTGCGGCCTCTCCTGCCTCTAGTGCATTCTTCGGTAGCTGACCCTCCTCAACTGCGGTCGTGGCTTCTGCAGGCTTTCCTTGTTCCCGTTTTGTCTTGCCTCGGGCTGCCGCTGCGGTCTTGACTCGGCGCTCCTCCTTAACCGCCACCAGGGCTGCGCTGGCGGAGTAGGGAGTGGCGGCGAGGTAAAGCAGCATGGGCTCTTGAGGGCGCGGAGCCACCATGACTGGGGGACTGGTCTGGTACCTCTTGAGATCTTGAAACGCCTTATCTGCCTCTTCAGTCCATTCAAAGGGCCCCTTTTTCTTCATCAGCTGAAAGAAAGGCAGCGCTCGCTCCCCCAATTGGGAGATGAAGCGCCCTAGCGTGGTCACGCGCCCGGTGAGCTTCTGCATTTCTCTGAGGGTCTTTGGCGGGCTCATGTCCTCGACCGCCTTGACCTTCTCGGGGTTGGCCTCGATGCCACAATGGGACACGAGGAATCCCAAAAGCTTGCCTGAGGGGACGCAAAACACACATTTCTCCGGGTTGAGCCACAGGTTTACTGCATCGAGGCTCGTGAAGGTCTCCTCCAGGTCTTCTATCAGGGTCTTGGCCTCCCGAGATTTTACTACAATGTCATCAACGTAGGCTTCGACATTCTTTCCGAGTTGCGGGCCCAAGGTGATGTGCATCAGCTGCTGAAAGGTTGCCCCTGCGTTCCGCAGTCCGAACGACATGCATGTATAGCAGTATACCCCGCACGGGGTTAAGAAGGTGGTCTTCTCAACGTCTTCTACTGCCATCTTGATCTGGTGATACCCGGAGAAGGCGTCCAGGAAGCATAGCAGGTCGCACTCCACAGTGGAATCAACGATCTGGTCGATGCGGGGGAGCGGAAACGGATCTTGCGGGCATGCCTTGTTGAGGTTGGTGAAGTCGACACACATGCGTTCCTTCCCCCCTTTCTTGGGCACAACGACAGGGTTGGCCAACCAGTCCGGGTATCGGACCTCGCGAATGACCCCAGCGGCTTCTAGCTTGCGGGTCTCTTGGACAATGAAGGCCTGCTTCTCCACGGATTGTCGCCTGGCCTACTGCTTCACGGGGCGCACATTTGGGCACACGTTGAGGTGATGCTCGATGACACTCCTTGGGATCCCCGCCAGCTGATCGGGCTCCCAAGCAAATACCTTCTTATTCGCGCGCAGGAATTTGACCAAGGCCTCCTCCTGCTCAGGCTCAAGGTTGGCGCCTATGGTGAAAGTGGCACTGGAGGACCCGTCCTCGTCGACGGGTATCTGCTTGGTTTCTGCCTTGTTTTGGGTGAACAACTGCTTCTTCTTGCCGGGCGCAGCCCCCTTGGGCTCAGGGGTCTCCGCGTTGACGGGCCGTGCCGATGCCGCCGTCTTGAAGGCAAGCTTGAGTACTCGCAGGGCGTCCCCGGTGTCCCCGTGCACGGCGAGGGTACCGCTGCTCCCGGGCATCTTCATGAGGTTGTACGCCGGGTGCGTGGCGGCCATGAACTGAGCCAGTGCCGGGTAGCCAAGAATGGCATTGTAAGGGAGGCCGATGGGGGCGATTTCGAAGTCGACCATCTCCGTGTGGAAGTTGTCGTAGGTGCCGAAGGTTACCGGGAGCCGGATCTGTCCCAGGGAGTCGGATGATCCGTCCCCGACGCTCGAGAAAGATCGGCTGGGTTGCAGCCGCTCCCGGGGTATGTAGAGGAGGTTGAAAGTCCCGACCGAAAGCACGCTAAGGCCCGCGCCGCCGTCAACGAGGGTTCTAGTGACAGCCACCTGGCAGATGGTGGGGGTGCACAACAGGGGGAGCGCGCCCGAGCCGACCAGGTTGGTGGGGTGGTCCTCCGAGCTGAAGGTCAGACCAACCTCGCGCGCCGCCCGGTCCGGGGGAGGCCCCTGCCGTGCGGAAACGGTGCTGACCCGACGGGCAAAAGGCTTGACGTGGCGACTCGTGGGCGGCGCCTGCGAGCCGCCCAGGAGGGCCGCAACGACTGGAGGCGTCGATGTTGCGGTGCAGCTACTCTGCCGCGTAGGCAGATGCTGGGGGGGGGGGGGGTGCTTGCCGCTCGCTCCCCGTCGGGCCGGTGGTGGTGTTGACGGCGGGCGACGGGGGACAACGAGAACGCCCATCGGCGAGGGCTGCCGGGGCGACGCGAGCTCGACTGGCACCGTACATGGATGCGGCGGCCGGAGGAGGATGGAGCGGTGGAATACAGATTCCGGCGCACCCCTACCTGGCGCGCCAAATGTCGGATCATGGGTTCCGGCAGACCCTTAAGGTTCGAACACTGGGGTGCGCGCGGAGATCACGCCTTCAACCTCCCCGTCTCACAAAGATCTAAGCTACTAAAAGAACTGCACAAGAGACTCAAGATTTATACTGGTTCGGGCCACGTTGTGGTGTAACACCCTACTCCAGTGTGTGGTTGGTGGATTGCCTTCTGGGGCTGGTGATGATGAACAATACAAGGAAGAACAGCCTCGCAAGGGTCTGTTCTTGGCTGGGGCGATGAACTGCTATGAGGAGTTCAGTCACCCTTCTCTCTCTCTCACTCACTCTCTCTGCTTTGCTCTCACTTGTTGACCGTCCGTTTTCTATGTGGGTGGATGGCCCTATTTATAGGCAAAGGCCCTGGGCCTCTTCCCAAATATTGAGCGGGAAGGGCGCCAACAATTGGCCAATTCGAAGGGGAACATCTAGTACACTTATCCTGACTAAAGTTGGTCTTCGCCTGCCAAAGGCTCTATGGTGACGCCGTGCTGGGCTCCATGGTGACCTTCGTCTCGTAGTCCGCTTGGTCTTGGTCTCGTTGCACCGAAATGGCAACCTTTGCCTCATGCCTCGGTACTCCGCGGCTGCGCTTGCCCCCTTTGCACCAAAGAGGACAGAAGGACGCTGCGCGCGCTGGCGCCCGCCTGGCACCCTCGATCGTCATGTCTTGCGTCATGGGCACCTCGCGAGGTACCCTGCCTTGATCTCTCCGCCTCCTCGCGAGCCAGCCTGATGAGGCTGCGCCTGAGGATGCGCATTGTCGTCCGCTCTGCGAGGCTTGGCCCCTCACGAGGGTCTTGTGCCTTGTGTTGATGAAGATGGGCCATGCTGGGCCCCCTTTGAGCCACCCCGCAGGCCGCAGGCAGGCAAGTCTGGGGACCCCCGTTCCCAGAATGCCGACAATGTTTATTATTTATGCTAGAATTGTATTAACCGGAAACTTGATACATGCGTGAATACATAGACAAAACAACGTGTCCCTAGTAAGCCTGTAGTAGACTAGCTCATTAATCAAAGATGCTTAAGTTTCCTAACCATAGACATGTGTTGTCATTTGATGAACGGGATCACATCATTAGGGGAATGATTTGATGGACATGACCCATTCGTTAACTTAGCATTATGACCGTTCAATTTTATTGCCACTGCTTTCTTCATGTCAAATACATATTCCTTTGACTATGAGATTATGCAACTCCCGGATACCGGAGGAATACCTTGTGTGCTATCAAACGTCACAATGTAACTGGGTGATTATAAACATGCTCTATAGGTATCTCCGAAGGTGTTTGTTATGGCATAGATCGAGATTAGGATTTGTCACTCCGAGTATCAGAGAGGTACCTCTGGGCCCTCTCTGTAATGCACATCACAAGAAGACTTGCAAGCAAAGTAACTAATTAATGAGTTAGTTGTAGGATGATGTATTACGAAATGAGTAAAGAGACTTGCCAGTAACAAGATTGAACTAGGTATGTAGATACCGACGATCGAATCTCGGTCAAGTAACATACCGATGACAAAGGGAATAATGCATGTTGTCATAACGGTTCAACCGATAGAGATCTTCGTAGAATATGTAGGAGCCACTATGAGCATCCAGGTTCCGCTTTGGTTATTGACCGGAGAAGTGTCTCGGTCATGTCTACATAGTTCTCAAACCCGTAGGGTCCGCATGCTTAACGTTCGTTGACGATATAGTATTATATGAGTTATGTGATGTGGTGACCGAATGTTGTTTGAAGTCCCGGATGAGATCACAGACATGACGAGGAGTCTCAAAATGGTCGAGATTTAAATATTGATATATAGGATGATGGTATTTAGACACCGGAAGTGTTCCAGAGGGTAACAGGTACTTATTGGGTCACCGGAATGGAGTTTCGGGCACCCCTGGCAAAGATATGGGCCAAGTGAGGAAACACACCAGCCCTGGTGCGCCCCTACAAAGGCCAGCCCTATGAGGAGGATAAGGAAAGAGGGGAGGGCAAGGAAAAGTGTGGATTAGGATTCCTACTTCCTTCCCTCTCCCCCTCTTTCCTCCCCACTCGGTTATATATGGTAGGGGCACGCGCGGCTTGGGGGCGTCATCAAGAAGGCGAGGACGTCATCAAGCTGAACGTGTGCAGAACTCGGAGGTGCCGTACGTTTGGTGCTTGATCGGTCAGACCTAGAAGAAGTTCGACTAGATCAACCGCGTTGTCAAATGCTTCCGCTTTCGGTCTACGAGGGTACATGGACACACTCTCCCCCTCTCGTTGCTATGCATCTCCTAGATAGATCTTGCGTGAGCGTAGGATTTTTTTTGAAATTGCATGCTATGTTTCCCAACAATAGGGATTGAAAGTGGATGGCTAAATAGCTAGCTGGATTTAGTTGTTGGGAGGAGAGATGACTCTAGCTAACTAATGGACATGGAGAGAGATGAGCTTGCTAGATCTATATGTATGGAAGGAGGGAGAGCCAAATAAATGAGGAAGATAGAGAAGAGAGGCCATTTATGGAGGAGAATTATGGTGGAGGGGGGCTGACGGTGTCCTGGACTAGGGGGTACTCACCACGTCATCTCCCGATCTGTTAGATTGGGCCGAGGACCCCCATGGCCGTATACTCATGGGCCAGTTCGGACAGCTGCCGCATACAAGGAAGATTCCACAAGACTTGGCGATCAAGACAAGGACTCCTCCCCACCGGCGTATTCGTCTAGGACTCTTGTTATCCTAGGCCTCTGGTGCATTATATAAACCGAGGCCAGGCTAGTCGATAGATCATATACATCATACAATCATACCATAGGCTACCTTCTAGGGTTTAGCCTATCTGATCTCGTGGTAGATCTACTCTTGTACTACCCATATCTTCAATATTAATCAAGCAGGACGTAGGGTTTTACCTCCATCAAGAGGGCCCGAACGTGGGTAAAACTTCGTGTCCCTTGCCTCCTGTTACCATCCGGTCTAGACGCACAGTTCAGGACCCCCTACCCGAGATCCGCCGGTTTTGACACCGACATTGGTGCTTTCACTAAGAGTTCCACTTTGTGTTCGACAAAAGGTTGATGGCTCGCCAGAAGATCAACTGCGACTTCGGCATCTTCGTCACCAGCTCGACTGGTCACCTTGGTTTGACCAAGGACTGCACCCTACCTCCGATCGTCATGTTCGGATAAGAGCCTTTATAAACATCAACTCCGATCTCTATCAAGATCATGGAGAAATCATCCAGGGAGCCCGGGGGCTCAACGTCAGCATTGCCCTCGGGCGACCGTGCTGTTTTTCTGGACAGCGGACTTGTGTCCGCCGCCACCGCCTCCTCAAGTGTCTTTTTAACGATCGCTTTGGTGGAATTGTGCGGAATTGAGTCTAGAGCAACTCCAATAAAATGTTAGAGAGTCTTCATATAGTTGCATAATTATTCGACTGCTCATTGATCTTCACTTATATCTTTCGGAGTAGTTTGTCATTTGCTCTAGTGCTTCACTTATACCTTTTAGAGCACGGTGGTGGATTTGTTTTATAGAAACTATTGATCTCTCATGATTCACTTAGATTATTTTGAGAGTCTTAAATAGCATGGTAATTTGCCTAAAATCCTAATATGCTAGGTATTCAAGAATAATAAAATTCTCTTATGAGTGTGCTGAATACTATGAGAAGTTTGATACTTGATAATTGTTTTGAGATATGGAGATGGTGATATTAGAGTCATGCTAGTTGAGTGGTTATGAATTTGAGAAATACTTGTGTTGAGGTTTGTGATTCCCGTAGCATGCACGTATGGTGAACCATTATGTGATGAAGTCGGAGCATGATTTATTTATTGATTGTCTACCTTATGAGTGGCGGTCGGGGACGAGTGATGGTCTTTTCCTACCAATCTATCCCCCTAGGAGCATGCGCGTAGTACTTTTCTTTGATAACTTCTAGATTTTTGCAATAAGTATGTGATTTCTTTATGACTAATGTCGACTCCATGGATCATACGCACTGTCACCCTTCCACCTTTGCTAGCCTCTCTAATACCGCGCACCTTTCGCCGGTATCATACACCTACCATATACCTTCCTCAAAAGAGCCACCATACCTACCTATTATGGCATTTCCATAGCCATTTCGAGATATATTGCCATGCAACTTTCCACCGTTCCGTTTATTATGACACACTCCATCATTGTCATATTGCTAGGATGATCATGTACTTGACATCGTATTTGTGGCAAAGCCACCGTTCATAATTCTTCCATACATGTCAGTCATGAGTCATTGCACATCCCAGTACACCGCCGGAGGCATTCATATAGAGTCATATCTTGTTCTAAGTATCGAGTTGTAATTCTTGAGTTGTAAGAAAAATAAAAGTGTGATGATCATCATTATTAGAGCATTGTCCCAGTGAGAAAAGAATGATGGAGACTATGATTCCCCCACAAGTCGAGATGAGACTCTGGACAAAAAAAAGAGGCCAAAGAAGCCCAAATAAAAAAAAGGGAGAGGCCATAAAAAAAGAGAAAAGGCCCAAATAAAAAATAAAAAATAAAAAAATGAGAGAAAAAGGGAGAAGGGACAATGTTACTATCCTTTTACCACACTTGTAATCAAAGTAGCACCATGATCTTCATGATAGAGAGTCTCCTATGTTGTCACTTTTATATACTAGTGGGAATCTTACATTATAGAACTTGGCTTGTGTATTCCAATTATTGGCTTCCTCAAAATGCCCTAGGTCTTCGTGAGCAAGCAAGTTGGATGCGCACCCACTAGTTTCTTTTGTTGAGCTTTCATACATTTATAGCTCTAGTGCATCCGGTGCATGGCAATCCCTACTCACTCACATTGATATCTATTGATGGGCATCTCCATAGCCCGTTGATACGCCTAGTCGATGTGAGACTATCTTCTCCCTTTTTGTCTTCTCCACGACCACCACTCTATTCCACCTATAGTGTTATATCCATGGCTCACGCTCGTGTATTGCGTGAAGATTGAAAAAGTTTTGAAAAATTTAGAGTATTAAACAATTGCTTGGCTTGTCATCGGGGTTGTGCATGATTTAAATACTTTGTGTGGTGAAGATAGAGCATAGCCAGACTATATGATTTTGTAGGGATAACTTTCTTTCGCCATGATATTTTGAGAAGACATAATTGCTTTATTAGTACGCTTGAAGTATTATTATTTTTATGTCAATATGAACTTTTGTCTTGAATCTTTCGGATCTGAATATTCATATCACAAGTAAGAAGAATTACATTGAAATTATGCCAACTAGCATTCCACATCAAAAATATCTTTTTATCATTTACCTACTCGAGGACGAGCAGGAATTAAGCTTGGGGATGCTTGATACGTCTCCAACGTATCTATAATTTTTGATTGCTCCATGCTATATTATCTACTATTTTGGGCAATATTGGGCTTTATTATCCACTTTTATATTATTTTTGGGACTAACCTATTAACCGGATGCCCAACCCAGATTTGCTGTTTTATGCCTATTTCAGTGTTTTGAAGAAAAAGGAATATCAGACGGAGTCGAAACGGAACGGAATCAACTGCAGAAGTTATTTTTGGAAGGAAACACACCTGATGGACTTGGACCCCACGTCAAGGAAGGAACGAGGTGCTCACGAGGGTAGGGGGCGCGCCCCCTGTCTCGTGGGGCCCTCGTAGCTCCCCGGACGTACCTCCTGCACCCATATATACCTAAGTGACCTAAAACTTCCAAAACGGAGATTAGATCGGGAGTTATGCCGCCGCAAGCCTCTGTAGCCACCAAAAGTCAATCGGGACCCTATTCCGGAACCTTGCCGGAGGGGGGATCCCTCACCGGTGGCCATCTTCATCATCCCGGCGCTCTCCATGACGAGGAGGGAGTAGTTCTCCCTCGGGGCTGAGGGTATGTACCAGTAGCTATGTGTTTGATCTCTCTCTCTCTCTCTCTCTCGTGTTCTTGAGATGATACGATCTTGATGTATCGCGAGCTTTGCTATTATATTTGGATCCTATGATGTTTCTTCCCCCCTCTACTCTCTTGTAATGAATTGAGTTTCCCCTTTGGAGTTATCTTATCGGATTGAGTCTTTAAAGATTTGAGAACACTTGATGTATGTCTTGCCGTGCGTATCTGTGGTGACAATGGGATACCACGTGATTCACTTGATGTATGTTTTGGTGATCAACTTGCGGGTTCATGAACCTATGCATAGGGGTTGGCACACGTTTTCGTCGTGATTCTCTGGTAGGAACTTTGGGGCACTCTTTGAGGTCCTTTGTGTTGGTTGAATAGATGAATCTGAGATTGTGTGACGCATATCGGATAATCATACCCACGGATACTTGAGGTGACATTGGAGTATCTAGGTGACATTAGGGTTTTGGTTGATTTGTGTCTTAAGCTGTTATTCTAGTACGGACTCTAGGGCTGTTTGTGACACTTATAGGAATAGCCCAACATATTGATTGGAAAGAATAACTTTGAGGTGGTTTCATACCCTACCATAATCTCTTCGTTCGTTCTCCGCCATTTGTGACTTTGGAGTGACTCTTTGTTGCATGTTGAGGGATAGTTATGTGATCTAATTATGATATTATTGTTGAGAGGACTTGCACTAGGGAAAGTATGAGCCCTAGGCCTTGTTTCCTAGCATTGCAATACTGTTTACACTCACTTTTACCATTAGTTACCTTGCTGTTTTTATAATTTCAGATTACAAATACCCATATCTACTATCCATATACCACTTGTATCACCATCTCTTCACCGAACTAGTGCACCTATACAATTTACCATTGTATTGGGTGTGTTGGGGACACAAGAGACTCTTTGTTATATGGTTGCAGGGTTGCTTGAGAGAGACCATCTTCATCCTACGCCTCCTACGGATTGATAAACCTTAGGTCATCCACTTGAAGGAAATTTGCTACTGTCCTACAAACCTCTACACTTGGAGGCCCAACAACGTCTACAAGAAGAAGGTTGTGTAGTAGACATCACAAACCTATCCAACAACACCTACAAAGTACTTCTAGTTTCATACTTGTTCTAGGTAAAGCGAACGTTAAGCGTGCATAGAGTTGTATCGGTGGTCGATAGAACTTGAGGGAATATTTGTTCTACCTTTAGCTCCTCGTTGGGTTCGACACTCCTACTTATCGAAAGAGGCTACAATTGATCCCCTATACTTGTGGGTTATCAATATAATAAAAGGATACTTGAATAAGAATTTTCAATGAAAGACCTCGGTGAAGCTACTTATATATTGGGCATCAAGATCTATAGGGATAGATCGAGACGCTTAATAGGAATTTCAAAAAGCACATACCTTGACAAGATTTTGAAGAAGTTCAAAATGGGTCAGTCAAAGAAAGGGCTATTGCCTATGTTGCAAGGTGTGAAGTTGAGTAAGACTCAAATCCCTACCACGACAGCAGATAGAGATAGAATGAAAGTATGCCATGCTGTGTACCAGACAAATTTTGTACCTTGCCATGAATTTGGCAAGGGGGTACAATAGTGATCCAGGAGTAGACCACTGGACAACAGTCAAAATTATCCTTAGTTACCTAAGAGGACTAAGGAGATATTTCTCGATTATGGCAGTAATAAAGAGTTCATCGTAAAGGGTTACATCGATGCAAGCTTTGACGCTGATCTAGATGACTCCGAGTCTAAATCTGGATACGTATTGAAAGTGGGAGCAATTAGCTAGAGTAGCCCCGTGCAGAGCATTGTAGACATAGAAATTTGCAAAATACATATAGATCTCAATGTGGCAGACCCGTCGACTAAACTTCTCTCACAAGCAGAACACGGTCACTCCTTAATACTCTTTGGGTGTTAACCACATGGCGATGTGAACTAGATTATTGACTCTAGTAAACTCTTTGGGTATTGGTCACATGGCGATGTGAACTATGGGTGTTAAATCACATGGTGATGTGAACTAGATTATTAACTCTAGTGCAAGTGGGAGACTAAAGGAAATATGCCCTAGAGGCCATAATAAAGTTGTTATTTTTATATTTCCTTATATCATGATAAATGTTTATTATTTATGCTAGAATTGTATTAACCGGAAAATTGATACATGCATGAATACATAGACAAAACAACGTGTCCCTAGTAAGCCTGTAGTAGACTAGCTCATTAATCAAAGATGCTTAAGTTTCCTTACCATAGACATGTGTTGTCATTTGATGAACGGGATCACATCATTAGGAGAATGATGTGATGGACATGACCCATTCGTTAACTTAGCATTATGATCGTTCAGTTTTATTGCCACTGCTTTCTTCATGTGAAATACATATTCCTTTGACTATGAGATTATGCAACTCCGGGATACCGGAGGAATACCTTGTGTGCTATCAAACGTCACAACGTAACTGGGTGATTATAAACATGCTCTATAGGTATCTCCGAAGGTGTTTGTTATGGCATAGATCAAGATTAGGATTTGTCACTCCGAGTATCAGAGAAGTACCTCTGGGCCCTCTCTGTAATGCACATCACAAGAAGACTTGCAAGCAAAGTAACTAATTAATGAGTTAGTTGCAAGATGATGTATTACGAAATGAGTAAAGAGACTTGCCAGTAACAAGATTGAACTAGGTATGTAGATACCGACGATCGAATCTCGGTCAAGTAACATACCAATGACAAAGGGAATAATGTATGTTGTCATAACGGTTAAACCGATAGAGATCTTCGTAGAATATGTAGGAGCCAATATGAGCATCCAGGTTCCGCTTTGGTTATTGACTGGTGAAGTGTCTTGGTCATGTCTACATAGTTCTCGAACCCGTAGGGTCCGCATGCTTAACGTTCGTTGACGATATAGTATTATATGAGTTATGTGATGTGGTGACCGAATGTTGTTTGAAGTCCCGGATGAGATCACAGACATGACGAGGAGTCTCAAAATGGTCGAGATGTAAATATTGATATATAGGATGATGATATTTAGACACCGGAAGTGTTCCGGAGGGTAACAGGTACTTATCGGGTCACCGGAAAGGAGTTTCGGGCACCCCCGGCAAAGATATGGGCCAAGTGAGGAAACACACCAGCCCTGGTGCGCCCCTACAAAGGCCAGCCCTATGAGGAGGAGAAGGAAAGAGGGGAGGGCAAGGAAAAGTGTGGATTAGGATTCCTACTTCCTTCCCTCTCCTCCTCTTTCCTCCCCACTCGGTTATATATGGCAGGGGGCGCGCGCGGCTTGGGAGGCATCATCAAGAAGGCGAGGACGTCATCAAGCTGAACATGTGCAGAACTCGGAGGTGCCGTATGTTTGGTGCTTGATCGGTCGGACCTAGAAGAAGTTCGACTAGATCAACCGCGTTGTCAAATGCTTCCGCTTTCGGTCTACGAGGGTACATGGACACACTCTCCCCCTCTCGTTGCTATGCATCTCCTAGATAGATCTTGCGTGAGTGTAGGATTTTTTTGAAATTGCATGCTATGTTTCCCAACAATAGGGATTGAAAGTGGATGGCTAAATAGCTAGCTGGATTTAGTTGTTGGGAGGAGAGATGACTCTAGCTAACTAATGGACATGGAGAGAGATGAGCTTGCTAGATCTATATGTATGGAAGGAGGGAGAGCCAAATAAATGAGGAAGATAGAGAAGAGAGGCCATTTATGGAGGAGAATTATGGTGGAGGGGGGCTGACGGTGTCCTGGACTAGGGGGTACTCACCACGTCATCTCCCAATCTGTTAGATTGGGCCGAGGACCCCCATGGCCGTATACTCATGGGCCAGTTCGGACAGCTGCCGCATACAAGGAAGATTCCACAAGACTTGGCGATCAAGACAAGGACTCCTCCCCACCGGCGTATTCGGCTAGGACTCTTGTTATCCTAGGCCTCTGGTGCATTATATAAACCGAGGCCAGGCTAGTCGATAGATCATATACATCATACAATCATACCATAGGCTACCTTCTAGGGTTTAGCCTCTCTGATCTCGTGGTAGATCTACTCTTGTACTACCCATATCTTCAATATTAATCAAGCAGGACGTAGGGTTTTACCTCCATCAAGAGGGCCCGAACGTGGGTAAAACTTCGTGTCCCTTCCTCCTATTACCATCCGGCCTAGACGCACAGTTTGGGACCCCCTACCCGAGATCCGCCGGTTTTGACACCGACATTGGTGTTTTCATTGAGAGTTCCACCGTGTGTTCGACAAAAGGTTGATGGCTCGCCTGCAGATCAACTGCGACTTCGGCATCTTCGTCACCAGCTCGACTGGTCACCTTTGTTTGACCAAGGACTGCTCCCTACCTCCGATCGTCATGTTCGGATAAGAGCCTTTATAAACATCAACTCCGATCTCTATCAAGATCATGGAGAAATCATCCAGGGAGCCCGGGGGCTCAACGTCAGCATTGCCCTCGGGCGACCGTTCTATTTTTCTGGACAGCGGACTTGTGTCCGCCGCCACTGCCTTCTCAAGTGTCTTTTTAACGATCGCTTTGGTGGAATTGTGCGGAATTGAGTCTACAACAACCCTGGAAAGTTTCGTCGAGTTCCGATGGAGGAATCTCTGGCAATCCATGATATACCGGAGCCCTGTCAAATCCGGACGGGAATCTGGATGAGTTTAGGGCGTGGTGTCCAGCTTCTAGCTCGGACGTCCTTTGGAAGATCCAAACGTTGATCGGCTGTGGAATTCCTATATCTACCACCTCTCAAAATTTCAGCTCGATCTGACCATCCAAACTCTGGGAACCTTCCGATTAGTGCATCACTTTTCAGATCTGTTTTCTGCGCGAAAACGAATCCGACCCGAGTTCGTCTTTTTTATGAACGGGATTTCGGACATCCCTTTTGAAGGAAGTTTTGTATGGGGTATTGTGTTTTGTTCCCGAACACATCCCACTAACTTTAAGATCTTTTGAACATGATCTTCAACATCATGCTGGTGTCAAACCAGTCCAGCAAAATTGCTCCACGGCTGCCGACCTGCACTAGACACGTCGTCACTTTGTGGAGCCGAGCTCAACCTCCTCGGATCATCATCTCGGCAAGCTGAACAAGAGTCTGGCATCGTGAAGGATAAATCATCACCAACATCGCCGCCCCACGGATTACACGGAGCGGGCATACCGGCATCGCCGCACGGTCGCTTCATCAAGCCGGCATCGACCACGTCACGACCTGCATCGGCAGTGCCGCACTATTGCCTCTTCAAGCTGGTGTCCATCATGCCGACCTACTTCGACTCATCGGCTGACATCAAGACTTCGACATCTCGGCTAGACTGGGGGCTTCGCCATCTCTTCATCAACCTACTCCGGACACTTCATCGTCACTAGCCGACTAGCTCCGTCACGTTAGCTGGACCGAGGGCTTTGCCTCGGCGAGCCAACCTTTGCCAGCATTGCCATGCCGTCGTTTTATCGCCCATCAGGAAATGAGTGTGCGGATCGGGTCCCAATTTTGGGAATCACCTTCCTTCGGATTGCTACAACAAATAAACCAGGTGCTATTAATCCAAATATTTTTTGCTTGTTTGGGTTCATTTTTCCCAAGGAATTATTACTCTTGTTTGCCCATCATATGTACACAGGTCTATCAAATGGTGGCCGCATTAACGATAGTCGCATGGTGGTTCAGTCAGTTTCCGTACATAGTCCGGCGAACGCTGCATCCGGAGCTCGGACCGACCTGTGAATTCAGGCTTTGCCACGCCTTTACCGCATCACGCCGACGCCCTGCATCGACATTGACTTTGGCGCATGCCATATTTCTTTTATTACTCAGTTTGCATAAATTATTTATTATGCAACGATTTTTTAATTATCATTATTACTATTATCTCCGGTTTGCACTATTTTTTGTGCACAGGAAAATGATCCGGGGACTTCGGCGTCACTCTGCCGGTCTGCATTGACCATGCTATGTCACCACTTCAGCGTGTTGAGCTCTCCGCTCCGCCACCTCGGGACCGGCTTGGGGGACGGAACCTTGTCCCGCATCAAGCTTGGACAACGTCATCAATACCGAACACATTAACCAGCTAAGTCGCTTTCATGCTCAAAGCTTTAATTTCTAACTTGTGTTCGGTTTGACCAAGCATTATACTTTTTTGGAAAAAAGCTGCTTGTAAATTTTTTCCTTGTCCAAACTTTGTTTGTGATGCATAAATTCAAATACCCAATTCATTTGGGGGCTTCCTTCATGAAGCTTTTCCTCTTGTATATGATTATACTTGCATGACTTCGTTCCTTGTTCGTGTATTACGCCACAATATGCACCATATTGACTTAAGCGATTTGCAAGCTGGGTTGCCTCGCTCATGTGTTTACCCCTACGTTCCCGATTGTTCGGCTAGGGAGTAAAGGGAGCACCTCTGCGATTGTCACGATCGGGTCATCCGAGCCGGACCTCAGACTGGGTGAGGCCGAAAGCTAGCGCTCTTATAGTTTTCAATGATGGTCGGCACACAATGGAACTCATGAGTACAAAAAATCTATTGCACAAGTCTCATAATAACAATGAGCACCGAAGAAAGGTATCATTGGTGGTACTATTTTCTTCGAACATGCTTCTTACACTTCGCGGTAATATAGCATAAGTTCCCTGAGCGCACTTTGTCTGTTACAGCCTTATGGCCTGATTGCCTGGTTATTGGAAACACCATCGATATTCTCGACAGATGGAGTACATAACACTTTTCAGTCCTTGACCGAAGAGGGAGAAGCTGACGGTCGGTTAAGACGCATTTAAAGTTCGGTTGAACATAGATATGATATAAGTACTTCGGTACATGCAATCATTCTTTTACCCAAGTCACTTGGGGGCTCTTAAATTTATATGAGCCGTTTTATGATAAGTGTTCTTCTTCTTAGTCGTTGCAAAGTTTTATTATTATTATTATTATTATTTATCATTCCTTTTTTCAACACAAGTATGTGGTCACTAGCTGAGGATCCTAATTTCTCTGTCGAAACCGCTAGAGTTTAGTTTGCTAAACTGGCCTAATGAGAAGTACTCCGCCTTCGGGATAGGAGGTTGAAGCCGTAGGCTAACCCTCTTGAAGTCTTGAGATAGGATGTGTCATGTTAAAGCATGGCAGAAGCACTTTTTTTCAAGTCCAATTTTCAGATTGGCACCGAACACTTGATCTAGTTCGAACATTAAACTTTTGAATAAGTTTTTTGGCTTTTCGAGCCTATGGCACTTTTAAACTATTTGTGCTTTTCCAGCATAAGTCTCGCAGTGCAACGCCGGACACCTTTAGGGATTCGGCAAAAACATTCTCGGATATTGCTATATATGCATCGGTTTCGAATTGTGTCTTCGGTCAATAGTTGTGTTGCCCGGCTCCTGTGCTTTCCTCCTACGTTCCGCTTTGTTCGGCTAGGTGTGCAAAGGGAGAACCACTGCGATTGTGCTTCCAGCTCGCATGGTCAAGCACCTCACTGGAGAAAGCCGAAAACTGACTGTCACAATAGGCGTAAACTGGTCAGCGATCCGATGACTATGTTAAATGACGAGTCGTTCATAACATTGGCCGAAGTGTTTACGGATTGACCTCGACTGTCGCCGAACACTACCGGGGGCTATTAACTGGCCTCCCAAACTAAATCCTCGATATTTTGCTCTTACATTTGAGCTGAGGTTTCATGATCATGCTTAGCATGACAACCCAAAGAATGGAACCGATAGCGGGACTATTTTCTTTGGAAGACATTTCTTCTGTTAAACAGTAATATAACATATCTCTCTGCGCACCTTTGTTTATAAAACCGTGTGGCTAGATTGCCTTGTTTGTCGTAAATCTTTGCCCTCATAAAGGCTTTATAAAGTAGGACAAACACTCCTCGGCTACTGGCCGAGGAGGTGGAAGCCGATGGTCGGTCAACAAAGTTTTGTACAATGTGGATCCGAGCATTAATGACGTAAAGTAATTGGATACATAGAGTCATTACACATAATTTGTGATTTTACTATGGATATCGATCCTTAATTCGGCCACCCGTGCCCGCATTAAGGCTCGGGGGCTACTGGGCTTCGGGCTTATTATTTACAAACATTACAAGGGCACGTCGATCCCCTGATCTGGTGTTGCCAACCGACCAATGTCTCGGGGGCTACTGCATTGGCAATCCAGTGCAGAAAATTTAAGTGTCATATAGTTTCCGAGGAGATTTTGATCCTCAGGTTGGTCGGCCGCACCCAACCTGAGTCTCGAGGACTAAGCACGCTGCTTTTTGTGTTCCGAAGTATTCTGCCTAGCTAGGACTTGATCCTCAGACCGATTTTGCAAATCAACCTGAGTCTCAGTGGCTACTGGGATCAGCGGTCTTATGTCATCCTTCATGTGCATCTCGGGTTTTAGACTGATACACACCTTGAGGGCTACGGGCTATATATCTCGGCAGAGAATAAATTGCACCAATAAAAAATATTCACAAAAATCGGCCCACATTCGGGGTGGTCCACCACCTCAGAAGTAGTCCGGCATAAAGCTCGGGCGCTAGTGGCTGGCTCCATAGAGGGCATTTCTGGCATTAAGCTCGGCTAAACTCCTTCAAACTTCTTTCGAACCAAGGTGATTTACGACACCTCAGATACAGTCCGGCGTTGGAGCTCGGATACAGTCCGGCGTTGGAGCTCGGATACATAGTCCGGCGTTGGAGCTCGGATACAGTCCGGCGTTGGAGCTTGGATACATAGTCCGGCGTTGGAGCTCGGATACATAGTCCGGCGTTGGAGCTCAGATACATTCCGCAGTAGAGCTCGAAAGCGGTCCGGTGTTGGTGCACGGCTGCAAAAGATACCTCGAATGCAGTCCGGCATTAGAGCTCGGACGCAAGAGGACACTGCCTCCCGGGAAAAACTTCAAACCCGAGGTGTGGCATAGAAATAACAAGGCATTGATAAAGGCCGGAAACTTAAAGGGGCTCCTCGGATACCCGACGTGTAAACTCGCCGAATGCATTTCGGCGATCCTAAGATCAAAGATGAGAAGATTTGTTGAACCAGTTTTCAAGACCGACGACCGAAGATGAAGAATAGTTCGGAAGAATCGAGGAGCGTCCCTAACTTGAAGACCGGTTCATGGGGCTACTGACGGTGTCCTGGACTAGGGGGTACTCACCACGTCATCTCCCGATCTGTTAGATTGGGCCGAGGACCCCCATGGCCGTATACTCATGGGCCAGTTCGGACAGCTGCCGCATACAAGGAAGATTCCACAAGACTTGGCGATCAAGACAAGGACTCCTCCCCACCGGCGTATTCGGCTAGGACTCTTGTTATCCTAGGCCTCTAGTGCATTATATAAACTGAGGCCAGGCTAGTCGATAGATCATATACATCATACAATCATACCATAGGCTAGCTTATAGGGTTTAGCCTCTTTGATCTCATGGTAGATCTACTCTTGTACTACCCATATCTTCAATATTAATCAAGCAGGACATAGGGTTTTACCTCCATCAAGAGGGCCCGAACCTGGGTAAAACTTCATGTCCCTTGCCTCATGTTACCATCCGGCCTAGACGCACAGTTTGGGACCCCCTACCCCAGATCCGCTGGTTTTGACACTGACAGGGGCATTAATGGGGAGAGAAGAGAGGTAGCAGGATGAGAGAAGAAGGGCAATAATGGTGGAGAACTAACTTACATAGGGGAGAGGGGAAAGGAGGGGAGATGGCAACGGGGGAGTAAAGGGGAGGGGAGAGGGGTGTGTGAAAAGTTGGCAGCCACGCCTAGCAGTAGCGATGTATTCTTGACGGTGCTACTGCTATGGTGCTTTGTAGTAGCACTTGTCAGGAGCAGTGCTACTACTAAGTAGGGCACTACTGCTAAAATCTTAGTAGCGGTGTTGTCGTAGCACACTACTGCTAAAATCTTAGTAGTAGCGTTGTATTTTGGGTCGTGCTGCTACTACAACTAGCGTCTGTGGGCTCGTTGGGTTCCACTTATCAATAGCGCTCTTTCTATTTCCACCGCTACTGCTAAGGCCTCACTTGTAGCGCTGCCTGAGACCAACGCTACTGCTAATTAGCAGCAGCGCTGGTTATTTTCCAGCACTACTACTGATGTGTTACCTATAAGCATTTCCCTAGTAGTGGTACCCAAGCTGGATCTTCTAGGCGAGCGTGATACTGGGATCCTCTCGCACCTTTGACATCTTCATCTCTGACATGTTCTCCGGCATTTCCATGCGTCGGCGGCGGAAGCAAGGAGAGGGTGGGAGAAAAGAGCGGGAATTGGGCGGAAAGCAGCGAGGGATAGAATAAGAGAGTAGGGGATTTTAGGGGATTTCGGCGCGGAAACAATGCGGGTTGCTACAAAAGCGCGGGTTCCGCCTTCCTTTTGGGTGAGCCAATGGGTCAGGAAGCGTCGTTTCACGTGTCGGTACTCTTGTGAAAAAACCACATTTGGTTCCGATTATAGGAAAATCATGGTCTAGAGTCTGGACAGTGCCGCGGATCGATACAAGACCGCGTTGGATGGCTTCTATCGTATGGACAACGCGATCTAGACGGATGTGGGCGGTTTGAGGGTCGGCGTTGGAGATGACCTAAGGGCCTCTTTAATCATATATCCACTATTAATAAAGAGGAGTTTGGACATCTCCATCGCGGACCCTCAAACCTCCCACATACGCCCGGACCACGCTGTCCGGACGTGTTGTGTCATCCAACGCAGCTCTGTATCGGTCCGTAGGGCGGTCTTGATGCATTTTCTCCCACAAACCGAAGATAAATGTGGGGGGCTTTGCAAGCGTCCGGACAACACTCACACCCGCTCTTGACCACCTTGGCCTACCCAAAACCCTCCTCTATCGCCTGCGCGCATTCCTGCTCGGCGCCAGCTACCCACATTCATGCCGCTGTAGAGAGGCCGCTCCACATTGAAGTCGGCTGATACATCCATTTTGCATCATGATTCCCTACTGATATTTTTTTAGATTATTATAGCACTTTGTGATGCAATTCTAATGTCTTTTCTCTCTTAATTTGCAAGATTTACATGAAGAGGGAGATTGCCGGCAGCTGGAATTATGGACCTGGAGAAGCTACGTCAGAGATACCTATTCAGCAAAACTCCAAATGAGCTGAAATTTCATGGAGAATTTTTTTGGAATATATGAAAAATACTAGAGCAAAGAAGTACCAGAGGGGACCCACCAGTTGCCTACAAGGCAGCAGGGCGTGACCCCCTGGGCGTGCCCTAATGCCTTGTGGGGCCACTGGCGGGCCTCTAGCCCACCATCTCCTGCTATATGAAGGGTTTTCACCTAGAAAAACCAAGAAAAGACTTTCGGGATGAACCACCGCCGTCTCGAGGCGGAACCTGGGTAGCAGCACTTTAGCTCTCCAGCGGAGCGATTCCACCGGGGACACTTCCCTCCGGGAGGGGAAAATCGAAGCCATCGACATCACCAACAACACCCTATCATCGTCGGAGGATCAATCTTCATCAACATATTCACCAGCACCATCTCACCTCAAACCCTAGTTTATCTCTTGTATTCAATCTCTATCTCAAAACCTCATATTGGTACCTGTGGGTTGCTAGTAGTGTTGATTACATCTTGTAGTTGATGCTAGTTGGTATATTTGATGGAAGATTATATGTTCAGATCCTTGATGATATTCAATACCCCTCACATCTTGAACATGAATATGATTTGTGAGTAGTTACTTTTGTTCTTGAGGACATGGGAGAAGTCTTGTTGTAAGTAATCATGTGAATTTAGTATTCGTTCGATATTACAACGATATGTATGTTGTTGCTTCCTTTAGTGGTATCATGTGAACATCGACTACATGACACTTCTCCATACTTGGGCCTAAGGTAAGGCATTGTGGAGCAGTAATTAGATGATGGGTTGCTAGAGTGACAGAATCTTAAACCCTAGTTTATGCGCTATTCTGTAAGGGGCTGATTTGGATCCATATGTTTCATGTTATGGTTAGGTTTATCTTAATTCTTCTTTCGTGGTTGCGGATGCTTGTGAGAGGGGGAAATAATAAGTGGGAGGCTTTTTCAAGTAAGAATAGCACCCAAGCAGTAGTCCACTCACATATCAAATTATCAAAGTAGTGAATGCGAATCAAATAAACATGATGAAAGTGACTAGATGAAATTACCATGTGTCCTCGAGAACGCTTTGCTTACTATAAGAGACCGTTCTGGCTTGTCCTTTGCTATAAAAAGGATTGGTCCACCTTGTTGCACCTTTGTTACAATTGCTACTTTATGCTCATTACAAATTAGCTTGCTACCAAACTATCTGTTACCAATAGTTTCAGTGCTTGCAGAGAATACCTTGTTGAAAACCTCTTATCATTTCCTTCTGCTCCTCGTTAGGTTCAACACTCTTACTTATTGAAAGGACTACGATTGATACCCTATACTTATGGGTTATCAAGACTATTTTTTTGGTGCCGTTGCTGGGGAGCGAAATGCCTTTGGTAAGTAGAATTTGGTAAGGAAACATTTACACTACATGCTGAAATTTACTGTCACTTATTACTAGGGAAAGTAATCCTTTGAGGGGTTTGTTTGGGGTATCTTCATCTCGACCGAAAGAAATAAGAGTTGCCCCTCAACCTACTTAACCTACTAAAAATATTTATTATGATATTCCTTCGGGTATGTTAGAGAAACTGCTAGCTAATCCTTATCAGGAGATGCAACAGTACATCCTGATATGCACTTAATCTATGTGGATGAAATTTGTGGATTTTTTGAGCTTGCAGGTTTATCCGAGGATGGAGTTAAGAAGAAGGTTTTCCCTTTATATTTGGAGGGAAAGTCATTGACATGGTATAAGCTATGTGATGATATTGGAACCGATTGAAATTAGAATTTCATCAAAAGTCTTATCCTATGCATCTGGTTCATCGTGATCGGAATTATATATATATATATATATATATATATATATATATATATATATATATGGCCTCGTGAAGGAGAAAGTAGCGCTCAATCTTGGGCGAGGATTAAGTACATGATGTACACATGTCCCAATCATGAGCTCTCAAGAGAAATTATTATACAAAAAATTTATGCTCGGTTTTCTCATAATGATCAATCCATACTCGATTCTTCTTCTACTTGGTACTTTATGAAGAAAACTATTGAATCCAAATGGCATCTTCTGGAAAGAATGAAACACAACTCTGGATATTGGGAACTCGACAAAGGTAAAGAGTCAGGTATAAAACTTGAGTTTGATTGTGTTAAATCTTTTATGGAAACCGATGTTTTTCATAAGTTTAGTGCTAAATATGGAATTGACTCTGAGATAGTAGCTTCCTTTTGTGAATCATTTGCTACTCCCGTTGATCACCCTAAGAATAAGTGGTTTAAATATCATCCACCAATTGAAAAAAACATTGAGGAACCCGTTATAGTTAAAGATGAGACTATAATTTATAATGTTGATCCAGTTGTGCCTATTGCTTATATAGAGAAACCTCCTTTCCCTGTTAGGATCAAGGAACATGCTAAATTTTTAACTGTGGTTAATAAAAGTTATAATAGAACACTTATACCCTCTGAACAAATAAGTGTGTAACCTCATATTACTATGGTTAAAGATCTCTTAGTCGATAATATTGATGAGCATGTTATTTACTTATGTGATGAAGCAACTAGGATTGCTAAGCCTGGTGTTAAAGGTAAGAATAAACCAGTTATTGGCATGCCTGTTGTTCCTGTTAAAATAAGAGATCATTGTTGTTGGGAAACATTGCATGGAAAACAAAAAAATTCTACGCACACGCAATGATCTATCCATGGAGATGCATAGCAACGAGGGGGAGAGTGTGTCTACGCACCCTCGTAGACCATAAGCGGAAGCGTTTAACAACGCGATTGATGTAGTTGAACTTCTTCATGCTCCAACCGATCAAGTACCGAGCGTATGACACCTCCATATTCTGCACACGTTCAACTCGGTGACGTCCTCGATCAAGACGGCGAGGTAGTAGATGAGTTCCAACAGCACGACAGCGTGGTTACGGTGATGGTGAAGTGATCTCCGCTGGGCTTCGCTTAAACACTATGAAAATATGACCGGGGGTGTAAACGGTGGAGGGGGCGCCACACGCGGCTAGGCAATTGTCTCTTGGGTGATAGGCACCCCCTCCCACACACACACACACACACACACACACACACACACACACACACACACACACACACACACACACACACACACATATATATATATATATATAGGTGGGAGGGAGGGGGAGCATCCAAAGGAGGCGCCCAAGTAGGAGGAATCCTACTTGGGGTCCCTCCCATGATGCGCGCCCCTCCCCTTTCCTTTTTTGGAGTGCGGGGAAAGGCAGGGGAGGGTGGCGCCCCCATTTCCTTTCTCCCATGAGTGGGAAAGGTAGGAGGGGCTAGCCCTCCCCATTTTCCTTCCCTAGGGCTGGCCAAACAAGCGAGGGGGTGCACCATCCCCCTTGTGGGCTGGTCTGTCCCCTCCTTTGGCCCATAAGGCCCATAACTTGTTGGGGGGGGGGGGGGGGTTGCCCGGAACCCCTTCCGGTGACCCGATTCCTTCCCGGTATATCCCGAAACACTTCCGGTGTCCAAATACCATCGTCCTATATATCAATCTTTACATGTATTTGACATGAAGAAAGAAATAGCAATAAACTGAACGATCATTATGGTAAGCTAACAGATGGGTCTTGTCCACCACATCATTCTCCTAATGACGTGATCCCGTTATCAAATGACAACACATGTCTATGGTTTGGAAACCTTAACCATCTTTGATCAATGAGCTAGTCTAGTAGAGGCTTACTAGGGACACAGTATTTGTTTATGTATTCACACATGTATTTAAGTTTCCAATCAATACAATTCTAGCATGAATAATAATCCTTTATCATGAATAAGGAAATATAATATGATATAAAAACTTTATTATTGCCTCTTAGGCATATTTCCTTCAATTGTTATCATGGTTTTTGTGATTTGGGTGCTAGTGTGAGTGCTATTCCTTTTACTTTATATCAAGAGATTATGAATCATATTGCACCTACTGAGATAGAGAACATTGATGTTACTATTAAGCTTGCAAATAGAGATACTATTTCACCACTTAGGATTGTTCGAGATGTTGAAGTCTTGTGTCACTACAAAAAAATACACTTCCGTGATGATACGTGTTTGTCACAGTAGGTCACGTTTTCTCTCATGTATGTACATCCATGCCGATTTTATGACAGAATCAAGATAGTCATACCTGTGTTGTCGTAGAAGTGTTCGATGACAATACCAAAATTATCATCACGGAAGTGTTCTCTTCCATGGCGATAAATGACGCGTCATGGAAGTGCTTTCATCAAGGGTAACTGACACGTGGCATCCACCCTAATGGGTCGCCGTTAAGCTATGGGTCCGGTTTTGGATTCGATAACCCGTTAACAGCCCGGACCAATGGGGATTTTCCACGTGTAAAATTCTCATTGGCTAAAGGAAACACGTGTCAGCTCGTAATTGGGTCAGATAGGCGCCTATGATATGTCGACATGTGCAATAGGCCAACACTGGCCCATTTAGCTTACAAAGGCCGGCCCGTTTGACTTGGTCAAAAGTTAACGGGCCGTCCCATGAAAAGCATGTTAACAGTTTGTTCGCATATAGCCCAGTTTATGGCCCGGTAAGTCATGGCCTATTAGGGTCTTCCCAAAATCGGCCCAACAACGTCATGTGGGCCGTCGAATATAACACCAACCCATTTCACTTTCGGCCCATGTATGGCCCACGAAGTCTTTCGGCCCATATGAGGCCATTCGTATCTTTAGGCCCATGTGACTCTGGACCATAATGAACAGTAAATTTCTTTGTACCAATTAATGGCCCATGATTCACATGTGTCGTTTCCAGCCCGTGTTAGCTTTCATCCTACTAATGGCCCATACATTCTTGGGATCCTTTCCGGCCCTTGATTATTTCCGGCCCGTTACTGGTATGTTCCCCTAACAGGCCAAATTCGGCTCGTGGTTAGAACCGGCCTGTTTGTGGCCTATTAACCCGTTGCCCCATTTCCAGCCCGTCCTATATTCTGGCCCATTAACGACCCGTTATGCCTGTGACAGAATTAAGCCTTTGCTGTCTTCCGGCCTGTTAATGGCCCGTTACCATGCTGGCACGATACCAATTATGACCGTTTACGGCCCATGTGGTCCCATTTATCCAAGGGCCTGAGGCCCACCTATTCTATGACCCATTGAAGGCCCATTTATCCAACGGCCCATGGATCCTACGGCCTGTAGCAGGGTCAAGGTTACCATGGTACGTATATGGCCCATGGTTGTTGCGGCCATTAGCAAACCAGGGAAAAAGAAGACTAGGAAATAAATAAGCCCGAAACTAACGCTAGGCTATTAAGGCGATTGCACAAATCACACTATTAAGCCCAAAACTGGGCATCAAAGTTCGCCACCAGTGCAAATATAGGGAACACCCTACACTATACAAAAATGGCTTGATGTTTTCTTTAGCCGGTGGCTGCGTGTTAAGAACAAATTTTGTATCACAACAAAACAAATTACAACCATAAAACAAAAGGAAGATTGGCATAAAAGTTAACAGTCTGGCAGATAAATGTACCACCAGAAGTTTAGAAGCTCAGTTCATTTGACCTGACTGTTACGTTTTCATGCTGTATTATCCGATGGAGCACCATAACCTTCGCCTTCATTTCTCCTAGGCTCCTGAACAACATAGCAAATGTCTGATGGTCTGGTTTCAAAACCATGCATATCTTGACGACATCGAACAATGGTTGTCCTTGTTTCAAAAAGGGCCTTTGTTAGGGAATGGACTTATGTCTGGAGCGTAGATATAACATTGTTCTGAGCTTGCATATCTTGATCATGAGGCAGTTTGGACGAGATCGCCTTAACAACCAACCCAGTATTACACAGGAACATGCGTTTGACACTATTAGTGGACAGGTACCGACCCATTGCAGCAAGAGGTGACATTGCGGTTATAGTTGCCTCGTAACCTTCAAAAGGTGGTGGTTCCACCATTTTTTCCATAGCTTGCTGAAAATTTGAGTTTTTACATTAGTAGTACCAGAACAGAAAATATTAAGGAGGAAGCAAAACCAAACAAAATAGCTTTGGTCTATATACAGAACTTATTCTAGTGAACCCGTGTAAAATATTAGTTGTATTTTACTTCAAGTACATAATAAAACCAGGTTCCAAACATATGACCATGTACCATGGCTAATGTATTGTCTATTTCTTCACATTGTATTGACAACTAAGGATAAAGAGACAAAGTTTATAATGCGGTAAGCATAGTATGACATCATTCATATCGTAAAACAACTGAGAACAGACAAACATGCAATTGTAACGTTGTGTGGGCAAGTCCAGCACGGAACTAGATTATAGATCAAGATCAAAGGAACATCACTCCTCTCTTTAACCTTGTAAGGTGCAATTATACGCTAAGACAATTGTGTATAAAATTGAAAAGAGTAATATACATTGGCTGCAAACCATGCAGTTCAATGCACGAGTCAGAGTAAGTACTAGTTAAAAGGCATGAGGATTAAGGACTTACAACAACATCTTTGACTGGTGTAGTCATGCCCTTCGTCTTGCTGGTGTGACAATCCTTGAAGATTTCCACAACATTTTGTTCAGGTACTTTTTGGTCCTTGCATGCTTTCCTCTACATTTGGAACAAGTCAATATAGATCTGATAATATGGCACAGTGAAAAGAGTGAAACAACAGCTAACTACAAGAGCCTCGCAGTGTGCAATATAGCTATGAGATCCTGTCATCTGTTGGAATTTC
The DNA here is from genome assembly GCA_034509565.1 of Triticum monococcum. Taxonomy (NCBI): domain Eukaryota; kingdom Viridiplantae; phylum Streptophyta; class Magnoliopsida; order Poales; family Poaceae; genus Triticum; species Triticum monococcum. Next base: position 688,611,516 of record CM067843.1, read on the forward strand.
ACTTTCGTACGGTTGGCCTTGTTCTTTGAACAGCTCACCTACAAGAAGATAGATTTGTGAGGCACATGTGTAAATAGGAGTTCAATGTGTGATCTGATCACTGATACGTCCATTTTGCATCATGCTTTTATATCGATATTTATTGCATTATGGGCTGTTATTACACATTATGTCACAATACTTATGCCTATTCTCTCTTATTTTACAAGGTTTACATAAAGAGGGAGAATGCCGGCAGCTGGGATTCTGGGCTGGAAAAGGAGCAAATAGTAGAGACATATTCTGCACAGCTCCAAAAGTCCTGAAACTTCACGGAAGTCATTTTCAGAATATATAAAAAATACTGAGCGCAAGAAGTTCTAGAGGGGGTCCACACCCTGGCCATGAGGGTGGGGGCGCGCCCTACCCCCTGCATCATGGGCCCCTTGGTGGCCCTCTGATGCCCATCTTCTGCTATATGGAGTCTTTTGTTGAGGAAAAACATAAGCAAGGTTTCGGGACGAGACTCCGCCGCCACGAGGCAGAACCTTGGTGGAACCAATCTAGGGCTCCGGTGGAGCTGTTCTGCCGGGGACACTTCCCTTCGGGATGGGGAAATCATCTCCATTGTCATCACCAACGATCCTCTCATCGGGAGGGGGTCAATCTCCATCAACATCTTCACCAGTACCATCTCCTCTCAAACTCTAGTTCATCTCTTGTATCCAATTCTTGTCTCCAAGTCTGGGATTGGTACCTGTGGGTTGCTAGTAGTGTTGATTACTCCTTGTAGTTGATGCTAGTTGGTTTATTTGGTGGAAGATCATATGTTCAGATCCTATATGCATATTAATACCCCTCTGGTTATGAACATGAATATGCTTTGTGAGTAGTTACGTTTGTTCCTGAGGACATGGGAGAAGGCTGGCTATTAGTAGTCATGTGAATTTGGTATTCGTTCGATATTTTGATGAGATGTATGTTGTCTCTCCTTTAGTGGTGTTATGTGAACGTTGACTACATGACACTTCACCATTATTTGGGCCTAGAGGAAGTCATTGGGAAGTAATAAGTAGATGATGGGTTGTTAGAGTGACAGAAGCTTAAACCCTAGTTTATTCGTTGCTTCGTAAGGGGCTGATTTTGGATCCACATGTTACATGCTATGGTTAGGTTTACCTTAATGCTTTTGTTGTAGTTGTGGATGCTTGCAATAGAGGTTAATCATAAGTGGGATGCTTGTCCAAGTAAGGACAACACCCAAGCACCGGTCCACCCACATACCAAATTATCAAAGTACCGAACGCGAATCATATGATCGTGATGAAACCCAGCTTGACGATAATTCCCATGTGTCCTCGGGAGCGCTTTTCTCTATATAAGAATTTGTCCAGGCTTGTACTTTGCTACAAAAAGGATTGGGCCACCTTGCTGCACTTTATTTACTTTTGTTACTTGTTGCTCGTTACAAATTATCTTATCACAAAACTATCTATTACCTATAATTTCAGTGCTTGCAGAGAATACCTTGCTGAAAACCGCTTATCATTTCCTTCTGCTCCTCGTTGGGTTCGACACTCTTACTTATCAAAAGGACTATGATAGATCCCCTATACTTGTGGGTCATCAAGACTCTTGGGTCGTTGCCGGGGAGTGAAGCGCCTTTGGTAGGTGGAATTTGGTAAGGAAAAATTTATATAGTGTGCTGAAATTTACTGTCACTTGTTACTATGGAAAGTAATCCTCTGAGGGGCTTGTTTGGGGTATCTTCACCCCGACCAGTAGAGCAAAGAGTTGCTCCTCAACCTACTGAACCTACTGAAAATGAAAATGTCTGCTTTGAAATTCCTTCGGGTATGATAGAAAAACTGCTAGCGAATCCTTTTGCAGGAGATGGAGCATTACATCCTGATGAGCACCTAATATATCTGGATGAAGTTTGTGGATTATTTTAGCTTGCAGGTATGCCCGATGATGTTATCAAGAAGAAGGTCTTCCCTTTATCTTTGGAGGGAGACACATTGACATGGTATAGGCTATGTGATGATGGGATCATGGAACTACAAACGAATGAAATTAGAATTTCATCAGAAGTTTTATCCTATGCATCTTGTTCATCGTGATCATAATTATATATATAATTTTTGGCCTCGCGAAGGAGAAAGCATCGCTCAAGCTTGGGGGAGGCTTAATTCAGTGTTATATTCATGCCCCAATCATGAGCTCTCAAGAGAAATGATTATTCAAAATTTTTATGCTCGGCTTTCTGATAACAACCGCACCATGCTCGATACTTCTTGTGCTGGCTCTTTTATGAAGAAGACTATTGAATTCAAATGGGATTTATTGGAAAGAATTAAAGGCAACTCTGAAGATTGGGATCTCAATGAAGGTAAGGAGTCAGGTATGGCACCTAAGTTTGATTGTGTTAAATCTTTTATGGATACCGATGTTTTCCATAAATTTAGCACTAAATATGGACTTGACTCTGAGATAGTAGCTTCTTTCTGTGAATCTTTTGCTACTCATGTTGATCTCCCTAAGGAGAAGTGGTTTAAATATGTAGCGACCAGACGTCAAACAGTCCAATCTCTGTGCTCCGGTGTCATCCCTGGATCAGTAATGCTGACTCCACACAGTACTTGAAGGATTTATAATAGAGTAGCAATCACACACTTATTACATCGAGTGTCTCAATAGAGAACTTATTACAAAAAATGGCTTAAGGCCATCTAATAACGATAACAGCGGAAGGCTTGGAAGATAAGTGAGTCCATCAACTCCAACGGCATCACTGAGTATAGAACCACGACCTAAAACTCCTTAATCATCGTCTGAAAAGTCTGCAACATTAACATTGCAGCCCGAAACGGGTCAGCACATGGAATATGCTGGCAAAGTAACACATAGAGAATAATGGAATGAAACAGCTATTCTATATGCATATTTGGCTGGTGGAAGGCTCTATGGTTACAGTTTTGCGTAAAGCCAATTTTTCCCTACTGCAAAGGAATAAATTTATTTAACTATCATGGTGGTTGTTAAACATTGAGAATGGTTGACAGCATTCTCAATCCCAATTCAGCATCATCATTAAACAAACCCATCAAAATTAATTTTATAGTAACATGTTGAGATTCACATGATAATCTAGGTACTAGATACTCAAGATGTCCATAACCACGGACACAGCTAACCATGATTAGTTTATACACTCTGCAGAAGTTTGCGCACTTTTCCCCACAAGTCTCGATCTCCTCCGTTGGATTTCTCGCACTACATGGTGTTTGAGAAACGGATGACCGAGACATAGTCTTTCAGAAGCGCTAGCACCTTACGATGGGTAGACCGTACCACCTACATCCCCTACATCTGCTAGTCTACCACTATAAGAGTTCGCACGACTTAGTCAACTATGCTAAAGCCCATAATAGCTTGTGGCTGCACACGAAAGTTTCTAGCATGAACAATCTCATGATCCCTTTGAGCCTGGGTGGCGGTCTGAGAAAAAACAGGCAATCCTGGAATACCCAGGTACCTCAGTCCACCCAGATGTGTGTTTAAGTTGCCACCTTAAATAAACCATTAATTAACAATCTCACATCTGTCATGGATACACTCACCCAATCCACGTCTACTAGCATAGCATGGCATAATAAGCAAACGTAGAAGTAACTCCCAAAGGTTTGATAATAAACAGGTAATAGGTACTACCTCAACTACTTCCCAAACCTGCAATCTTAATTAGATCCTAATGATGCGATGTGTGAGGATTGATCTAATGCAATAAAACTGGGTAGTAGGAGGTATGATCAAAGTGTTACTTGCCTTGCTGATGATCCGCGAAACCTAGCGATTCGAAGTAGCAAGCGGTGCACTCCGGGTACTCTAACGCAAAAAAACAAGCATACAATAAGTACTCAACTAATGCATGGGTAAAACTCAAATAAGAGATCTAACCAGAAAGTTCAACTTAAGAACTCCGGTTGGCAAAAAGAATCAAATCGAACGAAACAACGAAAGACAAACAGCAAAAGAAACATGCTTCGTTTACTATTCTGGATCTAAGGCAATTTTTACAGTGGCAAAAACTTGTTTGAGTTGGTTAAACAGAAAGAGAGTTTCGAGACGAAACTCCAGGCGCTTGAATCATATGATTCCGATAAACGAGCGAAAAGTTAGATAATCCTTCGGGCAATTCCAACTTATAGGCAACTTCTCCCATACGCTCCAAATCTTTGTATGGGCCTACAAAATGTGGCGCTAACTTTCCCTTAACTCCAAAAATGCTTAACTCCTCGAAGTGGTTATACTCAAAGATAAACTCGGTCTCCGACTTCGTAAACTGTCTCCTTGCGTTTAGAATCTGCATAACTCTTCTGCCTGGATTGAGCTACCTTCAGCCTGTCGCGAATTAATTTCACTTTCTGTTCAGACTCCTTTATCAGATCCGGTCCAAACAACTGGCGATCTCCAACTTCATCCCAGGACAATGGGGTCCTGCATCTCCTTCCGTACAAGGCTTCAAAAGGGGCCATTTTCAAACTGGATTGATAGCTGTTGTTGTAAGAGAACTCTGCATACGGCAAATTCTCGTCCCAACTAGATCCGTAATCTAGAGCACAAGCTCTTAGCATATCCTCCAAAATCTGATTGACTCTCTCAGTATGTCCATCTGTCTGCGGATGAAAAGCTGTGCTAAACTCCAGTCTAGTTCCCAAAGTCTCATGCAACCGATTCCAGAACTTTGAGGTAAACTGGGTTCCTCTGTCTGATACAATGCTCCTTGGAACTCCATGCAGACATACGGTTCTGGTCATGTATATCTTTGCCAACTTCGCACTGGTATAGGTAGTCTTCACTGGAATGAAATGAGCTACCTTTATCAAACGATCGACTACAACCCATATCGAGTCATAGCCTGAACGTGTTCTGGGCAATCCTGTAATAAAATCCATGCCTAGCTTATCCCACTTTTATTCGGGTATCGGCAATGGTTGTAGCAATCCTGCTGGTTTCTGATGCTCTGCCTTCACTCTCTGACATACATCACAAACTACTACATACTCCGCAATATCCTTCTTCATTCCGGTCCACCAGAAAATATCCTTCAAATCCAAATACATCTTGGTATTTCCTGGGTGAATCGAATACGGTGAATCATGGGCCTCTTGTAAAATTAACTTCCTGATCTCCACATCATTTGGCACATAAACACGGTCTTCAAACCATAGGGTGTCATGCTCATCCTCATGAAATCCCTTAGCTTTTCCTTTGCTCATTTTCTCCTTAATAGAAGCAATCTCCTTGTCAGTCCTTTGAGCTTCTCTGATCTTATCCATCAAAGTAGACTGAATATCCAATGCTACTACCTAGCCTCTCAGGACTATTTCCAAACATAGCTCTTGAAGATTTTCGGCTAACTCCCTTGGTAAATCTCACGTCATTAGGGTGTTGACATGGCTCTTAAGGCTTAACGCGTCAGCTACTACGTTAGCCTTTCCAGGGTGATAATGCAATCTCATATCATAATCCTTGATGAGCTCCAACCATCTCCTTTGTGTGAGATTCAACTCCTTCTGTGTGAAAATATACTTCAAGCTCTTGTGATCCGTGTACACCTCGCAATGGTTTCCAATCAGAAAATGTCTCCAAGTCTTCAATGCATGCACTACGGCTGCTAACTCCAAATCATGCGTAGCATAATTCAACTCATGGGGCTTAAGCTGTCGTGAGGCATATGAAACAACTCTTCCTTCCTGCATAAGCACTGCTCCAAGTCCTCGACGTGAAGCGTCACAATACACCTCATAATACTTGGTCTGATCCGGTAAAATCAACACTAGTGAGGTAACCAAATGTTTCTTCAGCTCCTGAAAACTAGCCTCACCTTCCTCAGTCCATATGAACTTGGTATCCTTCTTCAACAACTCCGTCATAGGCTTCACAATCTTTGAGAAATTCTCAATAAACCTCCGGTAGTATCCTGCGAGTCCAAGAAAACTCCGGATCTCTCCAACTATGGTTGGCGCTTCCCACTTGGTCATGGTATCAACTTTAGTGGGATCTGCTGCTATACCTTCTCCGGATATAACGTGTCCGAGAAACCCAACTTCTTTCAACCAAAACTCACATTTGCTAAACTTGGCACATAACTGATGTTCTCTGAGTTTTCAAAGAACCAAACGCAAATGCTCCTTATGCTCCTCTTCATTCTTCGAGTAAACCAGGATATCATCAATGAACACTATGACGAACTTATCCAAGAACTCCATAAACACTTTGTTCATCATGTTCATAAAATATGCAGGTGCATTAGTCAGACCAAATGACATAACGGTACACTCATACAGCCCATACCTGGTGGTAAAAGCCGTCTTAGGTATATCCTGTTCTCGAATCTTCAAGTGGTGGTATCCTGATCGCAGATCGATCTTGGAAAATACCTTAGCTCCTTGCAATCGATCAAACAGATCATTGATTTGTTAAGGTATCAATCCTTCTTTTCTACTAGAAGTACTGGCGATCCCCAAGGCGATGAACTTGGGCGAATATATCCTTTATCCAGTAACTCCTTAATCTGCTTCTTGATTTCCACCAAATCCTTTGCGGGCATCCTATATGGTCTCTTTGATATTGGCCCTGTGCCTGGCAAAAGCTCAATCAAAAACTCAATATCTCTATCTGGTGGCATGCCTGGCAACTCTTTTGGAAATACATCGGGGAAATCCTTCACTACTGGTACCTACTCCTGCACAACTCCTGTTAAACAATTTACTTGAGTCCTCTTCGGCACATGCCGGGATACATACTTGATCCTTCTCCCTTCTGGGGTGGTAAGAAAGATCGACTTACTGGCACATTCAATATTCCCTTCATACTTTGACAACCAATCCATGCCTAATATCACATCCAATCCTTGAGATTCCAACACTATTAGGTCTGATGGAAATACGTAGTTACCAATCCTTAATGGTAACCGATCACACCATAGACTAGCCATATATTCTGCTCCAGGCGAGGTTACTAACATGGGTGACCTAAGGGCTTGGGTTGGCAGTTTATACTTATCCACAAATCCTCTTGGTATGTATGAATACAATGCACTAGTATCGAAAAGAACGAGTGCAGTAAATGACTTAACCAAAAACTTACCGATTACCGCATCCGGCTGCTCTTCGACCTCCTCCACATTAACGTCGTTCACCTGTCCCCTGTTGAACGGGTTCGGCTTCTTCCCAGAGCTTCCATTGCCATTTCCATTCTATGATTCAGGACATTCGTTGGCATAATGTCCAGTCTTCTAGCACTTAAAGAAAGTGACTTGGCTCAGGTCTTTCTTGGCTGGGGTCGATGGGTTGGTGCGGTTTTGGCCGTTGCTTCCTCCATTCCCATTACCAGTCTTGGGGCTATTGTGAAGGTGCGAGCTACCTCCTCCATGGGTATGCTGGAAATGTCCTCCCGGTCTAGGGGTAAAACGTGGCTTCTGCTGAGCTCCAGAATTGTACTTTCCTTGTCCATACTTCCTCTTGCGATTCTCAATTTGCCGCTGATTCCCTTCAATCATGAGAGCATGATCTACCAACTCCTGGTAGTTGTTAAAGGTTGCTACCATCAACGGCATGCTCAACTCATCATTCAGTCCTTCCAGAAACTTCTCCTGCTTTGCTGCATCCGTACCAACGTCATCTGGGGCATAACATGCTAATTTACTAAAGTCCTCCACATACTGGCCAACTGTCCGTCCTCCTTGGCGCAAGTTGCGAAACTCTCGCTTCTTCATGGCCATAGCTCCTGCTGAAACATGGGCAGTTCGAAAAGCCTGCTGAAACTGGTCCCACGTGACAATGTCGACAGGGAAAGTGGCTGTGAAATTCTCCCACCATGATGCTGCGGGTCCTTCAAGCTGATGTGCGGCAAACTTCACCTTTTCCGCATCCGTGCATCCTGCTGTGGTCAACTCTCTAGCTGTCTTGCGGAGCCAATCATCTGCTACTATCGGCTCGGTGCTACTGGAAAACACCGGCGGATTCAGCCTAAGAAAACGGGCTAAGTGATCAACAGGTGGTGGTGGTGGTGGTGGGTTGTTGTTGTTGTTCCCTTGATTCTGATTCTGGACTAGTAACTGCATCAATGTGTTCTGCTGCTGGATCAACTGGGTGAGCTCCGGTGGGAAGGTAAATCCGGGGTCACGTCTCAGAAGCATCTGAGGGTTTAGAAAAGATGAGATTTAAGAATAGAGGGGGTCTAAAGAGAAAACACTACCCATATGCACATGAGGCAAAAGCAAACAATTCACTTCATTCAATCAATCAAATAAGGGCATACAATCGATCTAACTATCGCAAAAGTGCTCGGACTATAATATTTACATGGTGGACTACTACTGCTGATGAGGTGGTCTACTAGAAATATTCTTCGGTTGCAGACTCCATGATATCTGCTCCAGCTTCATCAACGTAGTCATCATCGCTATCATCCAGATCCGAGTCGGTGTCGTCGATGATGATGTAGTCTTCCAGGCGAATCTCCTTGGGTTCTTCATCTTCTTCTACCGGTGTAGGGCCTCCCATAAATATTCCGATCTTCTTGATCAGATCGTCATTCTTCTCTACTAATACTTTGTTGGGGAACATAGTAATTTCAAAAAAATTCCTACGCTCACGCAAGATCGTGGTGATGCATAGCAACGAGAGGGGAGAGTGTTGTCTACGTACTCTCGTAGACCGAAGCGGAAGCGTTATGACAAGGCGGTTGATGTAGTCGTACGTCTTCACGGCCCGACCGATCAAGCACCGAAACTACGGCACCTCCGAGTTCTAGCACACGTTCAGCTCGATGACGATCCCCGGACTCCGATCCAGCAAAGTGTCGGGGAAGAGTTCTGTCAGCACGACGGTGTGGTGACGATATTGATGTACTACCGTCGCAGGGCTTCGCCTAAGCACCTCTACAATATTATCGAGGATTATGGTGGAAGGGGGCACCGCACACGGCTAAGAATATGATCATGTGGATCAACTTGTGTGTCTATGGGGTGCCCCCTGCCCCCGTATATAAAGGAGTGGAGGAGGGGAGGGCCGGCCCTCTCTATGGCGCGCCCTAGGGGAGTCCTACTACCACCGGGAGTAGGATTCCCCCTTTTCCTAGTCCAACTAGGAGTCCTTCCAAGTATTAGGAGTAGGAGACACGGAAAGGGAAGGGAGAAGGGAAGGAAGGAGGGGGCGCAGCCCCTCCCCCTAGTCCAATTCGGACTAGGCCTTGGGGGGCGCGCGGCCTGCCCTAGGCAGCCCCTCTCTCTTTCCCGAATGGCCCAATAAGGCCCAATACTTCTTCCGGCGAATTCCCGTAACTCTCCGGTACTCCGAAAAATACCCGAATCACTCGGAACCTTTCCGATGTCCGAATATAGTCATCCAATATATCGATCTTTATGTCTCGACCATTTCGAGGCTCTTCGTCATGTCCCCGATTTCATCCGGGACTCCGAACTCCTTCGGTACATCAAGATTCATAAACTCATAATATAACTGTCATCAAAACCTTAAGCGTGCGGACCCTATGGTTTGAGAACAATGTAGACATGACCGAGACACGTCTCCGTTCAATAACCAATAGCGGGGCCTGGATGCCCATATTGGCTCCTACATATTCTACGAAGATCTTTATCGGTCAGACCGCATAACAACATACGTTGTTCCCTTTGTCATCGGTATGTTACTTGCCTGAGATTCGATCGTCGGTATCCAATACCTAGTTCAATCTCGTTACCGGCAAGTATCTTTACTCGTTCCGTAATACATCATCCCGCAACTAACTCATTAGTTGCAATGCTTGCAAGGCTTAAGTGATGTGCATTACCGAGAGGGCCCAGAGATACCTCTCCGACATTCGGAGTGACAAATCCTAATCTCAAAATACGCCAACCCAACATGTACCTTTGGAGACACCTGTAGAGCTCCTTTATAATCACTCAGTTACGTTGTGACGTTTGGTAGCACATAAAGTGTTCCTCCGGCAAACGGGAGTTGCATAATCTCATAGTCATAGGAACATGTATAAGTCATGAAGAAAGCAATAGCAACATACTAAACGATCGGGTGCTAAGCTAATGGAATGGGTCATGTCAATCAGATCATTCAACTAATGATGTGATCCCGTTAATCAAATAACAACTCTTTGTCTATGGTTAGGAAACATAACCATCTTTTATTAACGAGCTAGTCAAGTAGAGGCATACTAGTGACACTCTGTTTGTCTATGTATTCACACATGTATTATGTTTCCGATTAATACAATTCGAGCATGAATAATAAACATTTATCATGATATAAGGAAATAAATAATAACTTTATTATTGCCTCTAGGGCATATTTCCTTCAGTCTCCCACTTGCACTAGAGTCAATAATCTAGATCACATCGCCATGTGATTTAACATCAATAGTTCACATCTTTATGTGATTGGTTCACATCTCCATGTGACTAACACCCAAAGGGTTTACTAGATTCAATAATCTAGTTCACATCGCTATGTGATTAAGACCCAAAAAGTGATCATGTTTTGCTTGTGAGAGAAGTTTAGTCAATGGGTCTGCCACATTCAGATCCGCATGTATTTTGCAAATTTCTATGTCAACAATGCTCTGCATGGAGCTACTCTAGCTAATTGCACCCACTTTCAATATGTATCCAGATTGAGACTTAGAGTCATCTGGATCAGTGTCAAAACTTGCATCGACGTAACCCTTTACGACGAACCTTTTTGTCACCTCCGTAATCGAGAAACATATCCTTATTCCAGTAAGGATAATTTTGACCGCTGTCCATTGATCTACCCCTAGATCACTATTGTACTCCCTCTCTTAACAAAGTGTATGGTATACAATAGATCTGGTACACAGCATGGCATACTTTATAGAACCTATGACTGAGGCACAGGGAATGACTTTCATTCTCTTTCTATCTTCTGCCGTGGTCGGGCTTTGAGTCTTACTCAACTTCACACCTTGTAACACAGGCAAGAAACTTTTTCTTTGACTGTTCCATTTTGAACTACTTCAAAATCTTGTCAAGGTATGTACTCATTGAAAAAAACTTATCAAGCATCTTGATCTATCTCTATAGATTTTGATACTCAATATGTGAGCAGCTTCACCGAGGTCTTTCTTTGAAAAACTCCTTTCAAACACTCCTTTATGCTTTGCAGAATAATTCTACATTATTTCCGATCAACAATATGTCATTCACATATACTTATCAGAAATGTTGCAGTGCTCCCACTCACTTTCTTGTAAATACAGGCTTCACCGCAAGTCTGTATAAAACTATATGCTTTGATCAACTTATCAAAGCGTATATTCCAACTCCGAGATGCTTACACCAGTCCATAGATGGATCGCTGGAGTTTGCACATTTTGTTAACACCTTTAGGATTGACAAAAACTTTTGGTTGCATCATATACAACTCTTCTTTAAGAAATCCATTAAGGATTGCAGTTTTGTTATCCATTTGCCAGATTTCATAAAATGCGGCAATTGCTAACATGATTCGGACAGACTTAAGCATAGATACGAGTGAGAAACTCTCATCGTAGTCAACACCTTGAACTTTGTCGAAAACCTTTTGCGACAATTCTAGCTTTGTAGATAGTAACACTACTATCAGCGTCCATCTTCCTCTTGAAGATCCATTTAATCTCAATGGCTCGCCGATCATTGGGCAAGTCAATCAAAGTCCATACTTTGTTCTCATACATGGATCTCATCTCAGATTTCATGGCCTCAAGCCATTTTGCGGAATCTGGGCTCATCATCACTTCCTCATAGTTCGTAGGTTCGTCATGGTCTAGTAACATAACTTCCAGAACAAGATTACCGTACCACTCTGGTGTGGATCTCACTCTGGTTTACCTACAAGATTAGGTAGTAACTTGATCTGAAGTTACATGATCATCATCATTAGCTTCCTCACTAATTGGTGTAGTAGTCACAGGAACAGATTTCTGTGATGAACTACTTTCAAATAAGGGAGAAGGTACAATTACCTCATCAAGTTCTACTTTCCTCCCACTCACATCTTTCGAGAGAAACTCCTTCTCCACAAAGTTTCCGAATTTAGCAACAAAAGTCTTGCCTTCGGATCTGTGATAGAAGGTGTACCCAACTGTCTCCTTTGGGTATCCTATGAAGACATATTTCTCCGATTTGAGTTTGAGCTTATCGAGATGAAACTTTTTCACATAAGCATCGCAACTCCAAATTTTAAGAAATGACAGCTTAGGTTTCTTGCCAAACCATAGTTCACACGGTGTCGTCTCAATGGATTTTGATGGTGCCCTATTTAACGTGAATGCGGCCGTCTCTAAAGCATAACCCCAAAACAATAGCGGTAAATCAGTAAGATACATCATAGATTGCACCATATCTAGTAAAGTACGATTATGACGTTCGGACACACCATTACGCTGTGGTGTTCTGGGTGGCGTGAGTTGCGAAACTATTCCGCATTGTTTTAAATGTACACCAAACTCATAAATCAAATATTCTCCTCCATGATGAGATCGTAGAAACTTTATTTTTTTGTTATGATCATTTTCAACTTCACTCTGAAATTCTTTGAACTTTTCAAATGTTTCAGACTTATGTTTCATTAAGTAGATATACCCATATCTACTTAAGTCATCTGTGAAGGTGAGAAAATAACGATATCCGCCACGAGCCTCAATATTCATCGGACCACATACATCTGTATGTATGATTTCCAACAAATCTGTTGCTCTCTCCATAGTTCCGAAGAACGGAGTCTTAGTCATCTTGCCCATGAGGCATGGTTCGCAAGCATCAACTGATTCATAATCAAGTGATTCCAAAAGCCCATCAGCATGGAGTTTCTTCATGCGCTTTACACCAATATGACCTAAACGGCAGTGCTACAAATAAGTTGCACTATCATTATTAACTTTGCATCTTTTGATTTCAATATTATGATTATGTGTATCACTACGATCGAGATCCAACGAACTATTTTCATTGGGTGTGTAACCATATAAGGTTTTATTCAAGTAAACAGAACAACAATTTATTCTCTTACTTAAATGAATAACCGTATTACAATAAACATGATCAAATCATATTCATGCTCAACCTAAACACCAAATAACACTTATTTAGGTTCAACACTAATCCCGAATTTATAGGGAGTGTGCGATGATGATCATATCAATCTTGGAACCACTTCCAACACACATCGTCACTTCACCCTTAACTAGTCTCTGTTTATTCTGCAACTCCTGTTTCGAGTTACTAATCTTAGCAACTGAACTAGTATCAAATACTGAGGGGTTGCTATAAACACTAGTAAAGTACACATCAATAACATGTATATCAAATATACTTATGTTCACCTTGCCATCCTTATTATCTGCCAATCACTTGGGGTAGTTCCGCTTCCAGTGACCAGTCCCTTTGCAGTAGAAGAACTCAGTCTCCGGCTTAGGTCCAGACTTGGGCTTCTTCACTTGAGCAGCAACTTGCTTGCTATTCTTTTTGAAGTTCGCCTTCTTCCCTCTGCCCTTTTCTTGAAACTAGTGGTCTTGTCTACCATCAACACTTGATGTTTTTCTTGATTTCTACCTTCATCGATTTCATCATCATGAAAAGCTCGGGAGTCGTTTTCATCATCCCTTGCATACTATAGTTCATCACGAAGTTCTACTAACTTGGTCATGGTGACTAGAGAATTCTGTCAATCACTATCTTATCTGGAAGATTAACTCCCACTTGATTCAAGCGATTGTAGTAACCAGACAATCTGAGCACATGCTCACTAGTTGAGCGATTCTCCTCCATCTTTTAGCTATAGAACTTGTTGGAGACTTCATATCTCTCAACTCGGGTATTTGCTTGAAATATTAACTTCAACTCCTGGAACATCTCATATGGTCCATGATGTTCAAAACGTCTTTGAAGTCCCGATTCTAAGCCGTTAAGCATGGTGCACTAAACTATCAAGTAGTCATCATATTGAGCTAGCCAAACGTTCATAACGTCTGCATCTGCTCCTGCAATAGGTCTGTCACCTAGAGGTGCATCAAGGACATAATTTTTCTGTGCAGCAATGAGGATAAACCTCATATCACGGATCCAATCCGCATCATTGCTACTAACATCTTTCAACATAGTTTTTCTCTAGGAACATATTAAAATAAACACATGGAAGCAACAACGCGAGCTATTGATCTACAACATAATTTGCAAAATACTACCAGGACTAAGTTCATGATAAATTTAAGTTCAATTAATCATATTACTTAAGAACTCCCACTTAGATAGACATCCCTCTAATCCTCTAAGTGATCACGTGATCCAAATCAACTAAACCATGTCCGATCATCACGTGAGATGGAGCAGTTTCATTGGTGAACATCACTATGTTGATCATATCTACTATATGATTCATGCTCGACCTTTCGGTCTCCGTGTTCCGAGGCCATATCTGTATATGCTTGGCTCATCAAGTATAACCTGAGTATTCCGCGTGTGCAACTGTTTTGCACCCGTTGTATTTGAACGTAGAGCCTATCACACCCGATCATCATGTGGTGTCTCAGCACGAAGAACTTTCGCAATGATGCATACTCAGGGAGAACACTTCTTGATAATTAGTGAGAGATCATCTTAAAATGCTGCCGTCAAACTAAGCAAAATAAGATGTATAAAAGATAAACATCATATGCAATCATAATATGTGACATGATATGGCCATCATCATCTTGCGCCTTTGATCTCCATCTCCAAAGTACTGTCATGATCTCTATCGTCACCAGCATGACACCATGATCTCCATCATCTTGATCTATATCAATGTGTCGTCACACGGTCGTCTCGCCAACTATTGCTCTTGCAACTATTGCTATCGCATAGCGATAAAGTAAAGCAATTATTTGGCGCTTGCATCTTATGCAATAATGAGACAACCATAAGGCTTTTGCCAGTTGCCGATAACTTCAAAAAAACATGATCATCTCACACAACAACTTATATCTCATCACGTTTTGACCATATCACATCACAACATGCCCCGCAAAAACAAGTTAGACGTCCTCTACTTTGTTGTTGCAAGTTTTATGTGGCTGCTATGGGCTTAAGCAAGAACCAATCTTACCTACGCATCAAAACCACAATGATAGTTTGTCAAGTTGGTGCTGTTTTAACCTTCGCAAGGACCGGGCGTAGCCACACTCGATTCAACTAAAGTTGGAGAAACTGACACCCGCCAGCCACCTGTGTGCAAAGCATGTCGGTAGAACCAGTCTCAGGTAAGCGTATGCGTAATGTCGATCCGGGCCGCTTCATCCAACAATACCGCCGAACCAAAGTATGACATGTTGGTAAGCAGTATGACTTATATCGCCCACAACTCACTTGTGTTCTACTCATGCATATAACATCAACACATAAAACCTAGGCTCGGATGCCACTGTTGGGGAACGTAGTAATTTCAAAAAAATTCCTACGCACACGCAAGATCATGGTGATGCATAGCAACGAGAGGGGAGAGTGTTGTCTACGTACTCTCGTAGACCGAAGCGGAAGCGTTATGACAACGCGGTTGATGTAGTCGTACGTCTTCAAGGCCCGACCGATCAAGCACCGAAACTACGGCACCTCCGAGTTCTAGCACACATTCAGCTCGATGACAATCCCCGGACTCTGATCCAGCAAAGTGTTGGGGAAGAGTTCCGTCAGCACGACGGCGTGGTGACGATCTTGATGTACTACCGTCGCAGGGCTTCGCCTAAGCACCGCTACAATATTATCGAGGATTATGGTGGAAGGGGCACCGCACACGGCTAAGAATATGATCACGTGGATCAACTTGTGTGTCTATGGGGTGCCCCCTGCCCTCGTATATAAAGGAGTGGAGGAGGGGAGGGCCGGCCCTCTCTATGGCGCGCCCTAAGGGAGTCCTACTCCCACCGGGAGTAGGATTCCCCCTTTTCCTAGTCCAACTAGGAGTCCTTCCAAGTATTAGGAGTAGGAGACAAGGAAAGGGAAGGGAGAAGGGAAGGAAGGAGGGGGCGCAGCCCCTCCCCCTAGTCCAATTCGGACTAGGCCTTGGGGGGCGCGCGGCCTGCCCTAGGTAGCCCCTCTCTCTTTCCCGTATGGCCCAATAAGGCCCAATACTTCTTCCGGCGAATTCCCGTAACTCTCCGGTACTCCGAAAAATACCCGAATCACTCGGAACCTTTCCGATGTCCGAATATAGTCGTCCAATATATCGATCTTTACGTCTCGACCATTTCGAGACTCCTCGTCATGTCCCCGATCTCATCCGGGACTCCGAACTCCTTCGGTACATCAAGACTCATAAACTCATAATATAACTGTCATCAAAACCTTAAGCGTGCGGACCCTATGGTTCAAGAACAATGTAGACATGACCGAGACACGTCTCCGTTCAATAACCAATAGCGGGACCCGGATGCCCATATTGGCTCCTACATATTCTACGAAGATCTTTATCGGTCAGACCGCATAACAACATATGTTGTTCCCTTTGTCATCGGTATGTTACTTGCCTGAGATTCGATCGTCGGTATCCAATACCTAGTTCAATCTCGTTACCGGCAAGTCTCTTTACTCATTCCGTAATACATCATCCCGCAACTAACTCATTAGTTGCAATGCTTGCAAGGCTTAAGTGATGTGCATTACCGAGAGGGCCCAGGGATACCTCTCCGACATTCAGAGTGACAAATCCTAATCTCGAAATACGCCAACCCAACATGTACCTTTGGAGACACCTGTAGAGCTCCTTTATAATCACCCAGTTACGTTGTGATGTTTGGTAGCACACAAAGTGTTCCTCCGGCAAACGGGAGTTGCATAATCTCATAGTCATAGGAACATGTATAAGTCATGAAGAAAGCAATAGCAACATACTAAACGATCGGGTGCTAAGCTAATGGAATGGGTCATGTCAATCAGATCATTCAACTAATGATGTGATCCCGTTAATCAAATAACAACTCTTTGTCTATGGTTAGGAAACATAACCATCTTTGATTAACGAGCTAGTCAAGTAGAGGCATACTAGTGACACTCTGTTTGTCTATGTATTCATACATGTATTATGTTTCTGATTAATACAATTCTAGCATGAATAATAAACATTTATCATGATATAAGGAAATAAATAATAACTTTATTATTGCCTCTAGGGCATATTTCCTTCATACTTCAATTTCTTCTTCGTAATCTTCACGTGTAGCCTTGAGTTCTTCCTCCAGTTCCTCGATCCTTGTCTTTGCCTTCTTCAGGTCTATCATGTCGGTGCACATCTGGTTCTCCTGACGTCAAATGTGCTGGTTTAACTTCTGGATAAAAGCTGCGACTGATCTATCCTTTCTGGTGCTAATCATCTCCCAGTGCTCATCTCGGCGCCCACAAATCTGGTAGATAGTATCCTTGAGATCATTGCGGTAGACTTCTCCAATGCGTCCCATGGCAATGTGAGCTGCCATGCTCTTTCCTAGACTCCAAGTTGGTGCATCAAAAGAATACTCTATGGGCTCAGTGACTAGCATGAACGTCCTTCCTGGAACTTGAACTTGAATCATCCAGCGCTCTTCTTCAGGTAAAGTGGCATTGTAGGTGCCGGTGAAGGTTGGTACTCCTATGTTCAGGTATCTAGTGACTTCCTTCAAATGATGTCCAAAAGGTGTATCTTCATCCGGTTCAGTGAACTTGTTCCTTGCATCCGCCATCCTAAAAGAGTAGAAAAGATGAGAAGTCAGAAAGAGAAGAGAGTGAGTAGTGATCTAGGTGTTTAGCTTAGTGGTCGTGTCCTACAGCCAGCGTGTGCTCTGATACCATCTTGTAGCGACCAGACCTCATACAGTCCAATCTCTGTGCTCTGGTGTCATCCCTGGATCAGTAATGCTGACACTAGACAGTACTTGAAGGATTCATAACAGAGTAGCAATCACACACTTACTACATCGAGTGTCTCAGTAGAGAACTTATTACAAAAAAATATGGCTTAAGGCCATCTAATAACGATAACAGCGGAAGGCTTGGAAGATAAGTGAGTCCATCAACTCCAACGGCATCACTGAGTATAGAACCACGACCTAAAACTCCTTAATCGTCATCTGAAAATTCTGCAACATTAACGTTGCAGCCCGAAACGGGTCAGCACATGGAATATGCTGGCAAAGCAAAACATAGAGAATAATGGAATGAAACAGCTATTCTATATGCATATTTTGCTGGTGGAAGGCTCCATGGTTACAGTTTTGCGTAAAGCCAATATTTCCCTACTGCAAAGGAAAAAATTTATTTAACTGTCATGGTGGTTGTTAAACATTGAGAATGGTTGACAGCATTCTCAATCCCAATTAAGCATCATCATTAAATAAACCCATCAAAATTAATTTTATAGCAACATGTTGAGATTCACATGATAATCCAGGTACTAGATACTCAAGATGTCCATAATCGGGGACACGGCTAACCATGATTAGTTTATACACTCTGCAGAGGTTTGCGCACTTTTCCCCACAAGTCTTGATCTCCTCCGTTGGATTTCTCGCACTACATGGTGTTTGAGAAACGGATGACCGAGACATAGTCTTTCAGAAGCGCTAGCACCTTACGATGGGTAGACCGTACCACCTACATCCCCTACATCTGCTAGTCTACCACTATAAGAGTTCGCACGACTTAGTCGACTATGCTAAAGCCCATAATAGCTTGTGGCTGCACACGGAAGTTTCTAGCATGAACAATCTCATGATCCCTTTGAGCCTGGGTGGCGGTCCGAAAAAAACAGGCAATCCTGGAATACCCAGGTACCTCAATCCACCCAGATGTGTGTTTAAGTTGCCACCTTAAATAAACCATTAATTAACAATCTCACATCTGTCATGGATACACTCACCCAATCCACGTCTACTAGCATAGCATGGCATAATAAGCAAACATAGAAGTAACTCCTAAAGGTTTGATAATAAACAGGTAATAGGTACTACCTCAACTACTTCCCAAACCCACTATTTTAATTAGATCCTAATCATGCAATGTGTGAGGATTGATCTAATGCAATAAAACTGGGTAGTAGGATGTATGATCAAAGTGTTACTTGCCTTGCTGATGATCCGCGAAACCTAGTGATTCGAAGTAGCAAGTGGCACACTCCAGGTACTCTATCGCAAACAAACAAGCATACAATAAGTACTCAACTAATGCATGGGTAAAACTCAAATAAGATATCTAACCAGAAGGTTCAACTTAAGAACTCCGGTTGGCAAAAAGAATCAAATCAAACGAAGCAACGAAAGACAAACAGCAAAAGAAATAGGCGTCATTTACTATTCTGGATCTAAGGCAATTTTTATAGTGGCAAAAACTTGTTTTAGTTGGTTAAACGGAAAGAGAGTTTCGAGACGAAACTCCAGGCGCTTGAATCGCCTGATTCCGATAAACGAGCGAAAAGTTAGACTAAAAGGAAAATCGGATCAGAGATCGTGATCAGAAAAAAATCACGAATTTAATCCGAGAAAAAGAAAAACGACGAACGTTCGTTAAAACGAACGAATAGGTGAACACTCACTATTTAAATAAACCGGAAAAACTGATCTATTTAAAAAAAACCGAAACGAAAAAAAACGAATAAAACCGTCAGAAAAACCGAACGGTTTTTCAGAAAAAACCGGAGGCGAAAAATACATCCGGCAACTCCGGCGACGGCGGGGCGGCGAGGCGGCAGCAGCTGTGGCAGCAGGGCGGCGGCAGGGCGGCGGCAGCACGACAGCGGCGGCGGCGGTGGCTCGGGCAGGCTAGGGTTAGGGTTTGGTGGGGCAGCGGCTTGGGCTTCGGCCGGGGTGGGGCACGGCTTAAAAGAGGCCCGGCCAGGAGAGTCCTGGTCGGTTATGGCCCAAAGTCGGTTCAGACGTTTTTTTTTAAATAATTACACTCGGAAAAAAAAACAAAAGGACTACTAAACGGACTCCAAAAATCCCGAAATAAATTTTCCCCGGCTTCTAAAATCAAGCCGCACTGGATGAACATTTATTTGGGGCCTAAATGCAATTTTGAAAAACGCGCATTTTTCCTAAATTCAAATAAAATAGCAAATAAATCAAATAAAATCTTATTTGATTTTTTATTAAATCCTATATATTTATTTATTTTGGGAAAGTCATTTTATTCCCTCTCTCATAATTTTTATAATAGAAATAATTGAAGATAAAATAAATAAAATCAAATGATCCTGTTTTCAAAATTTGAGACAACTCAAATATGAAAATAACGAAATCCCCAACTCTCTCCGAGGGTCCTTGAGTTGCGTGAAATTTCTAGGATCAACCAAAATGCAATAAATATGATATGCAATGATGGTCTAGTGTATAACGTTCCAAATTGAAAATTTGGGATGTCACAAAATATCATCCCCCATTGAAGTAAAAGTAGTTGCACCTATTAAAGTTGAAGAAAAGACTGTCACTTATAATGATCCTATTATTTCTACTGCTTATGTTGAGAAACAACCTTTTCCTGTTAGGATAAAAGATCATGCTAAAGCTTCAACTATGGTTCCTAAAAGCAATATTAGAACCTATACACCTCCTGAGCAAGTTAAAGTTGAACCTAATATTGCTATTGTTAAGGATCTCTTGGCTGATAATATTGATGGGCATGTTATTTATTTTTGTGATGAAACTGCTAGAATTGCTAAACCTTGTGCTAAAGATAAACATAGACCTGTGGTAGGCATGCCTGTTATTTCTATTAAAATAGGAGATCATTGTTATCATGGCTTGTGTGATATGGGTTCTAGTGCTAGTGCAATACCTATTGACTTATACAAATAAATTATGCATGATATTGCACCTGCTAAGTTAGAAGAAATTGATGTCCCCATTAAACTTGCCAATAGAGATACTATTTCACCAATGGGAACTGTTAGAGATGTTGAAGTCTTGTGTGGGAAAACTAAATATCTTGCTGATTTTCTTGTTCTTGGTTCCCCACAAGATAGCTTTTGTCCCATTATATTTGGTAGACCCTTCTTAAACACTGTTAATGCTAGGATAGACTGCAAAAAGGATGTTATTACTATTGGTTTAGGTGACATGTCTCATGAGTTCAACTTTTCTAAATTTCATAGACAACACCGTGAAGAAGAATTGCCTAGTAAAGATGAAATTATTGGTCTTGCTTCTATTGCCGTACCTCCTAGTGATCCTTTAGAACAATATTTGCTAGACCATGATAATGATATGTATATGAATGAAAGAAGGGAAATAGATGAAGTGGTCTTTAAACAGGGACGTATTCTAAAACACAACTTGCCCGTGAGATCTTAGGGGATCCTCCTCCACCCAAGGGTGATCTCGTGTTTGAGCTTAAACCATTGCCTGATACTTTTAAATATGCTTATCTAGATAAAAAGAAGATATATCCTGTTATTATTAGTGCTAACCTTTCAGAGAAGGAGCAAGAAAAATTATGGAAAACTCTAAAGAAGCACCGTGCTGCTATTGGATATACTCTTGATGATCTTAAGGGCATTAGTCCCACTCTATGTCAACACAAAATAAATTTGGAAAAAGATGCCAAACCAGTTATTGATCACCAACGACGCTTGAATCCTAAGATGAAAGAAGTGGTAAGAAAAGAAATACTAAAGCTCCTTGAGGAAGGTATAATTTATCCCGTTGGTGATTGTCAGTGGGTAAGTCCTGTCCATTGTGTTCCTAAGAAGGGAGGTATTACTTTCATTCTAATGATAAAGATGAATTGATTCTTGTAGCGACCCGACCTCAGACGGTCAAGTCTCTATGCTTAAGTGTCATCCCTAGATCGGTATGCTGCTATGCTACGCGTGTGGGCGGCGGTTAGTTCCAGGCACACGCGTAGTTTTTTTTCTCTTTTTTGTATAGAAACAAAAAAGGAAAACTAGATAACGAAAATAAAATAAAATTTTATATAGGCAGATTATATATCAAAATTTTCAGAAAAAGATTTTCTACAACATGAACATTTCTCTAGTGCCAAATAAAATTCACAAAAATTCAAATAATGCAAACAATGCTACTTCTACAATAAACCCAATAAAAATCATTTTAGAAATACCAAAATGATTTCAAAATTATTTCTCTCCAATTTTCTTATGTAGGGAATCATTTTACCCTATTTTCCATTTATTTTATTTTTGGAGAAAAATAATTTGAATAAAACCCAAATAACTCCAAATTGAAAATAATTTCAAACGGACTTTAAATTTGATGCTTTTAAACTTCCAACTTGTATTTCATATATTTTGAAGAAGTCATTTTATCTTCTCTCATGAAAATCATTGAGTTGCTTAAAGTTTTTGAATTTGAAATATTTCCAAATAAAATTCAAATCTTTTCAAAAACCCCTTTTCATTTAATTAAATGGAAGAAGTCATATCATCTTCTCTCTAGGGTTTTGTATTTGAAAAGAATTTGAATTCACGGGGATCAAAATGCAGAATGAAAGTTTGGGAAATTCCTGTTATTCCCTCTCATTTAACTTTCAAAAATTTTCGAATTCACTCATTTTCAGTCAATCAATCACAGAGCAATCAAAACTATCTATTTATTATAACATTCCAAATTTTAGAATTTTGGGATGTTACAAACCTACCACCCTTAAAATGAATCTCGTCCTCGAGATTCGGAGAGGCTATAAAGAAATAGGTTAGGTTTGGGGGTCTTGTCAAAATCCATCGATCATCACAGGGGGTCTGGTGCTACCACCCTTAAAAGCATTGTTACAGTTCCAACAAGACTCTTATACTCCATCTTTATTGTTGGCAATGTCGATCTTCTTAGATTTTCGGGAAAACTCCTTCTCTGGGCTCTTCCGGTAGTGGCATAACCTTTTCCTCAATTCTTCTGTCCTTTCATCTTGGTAAGGTTATTCCAAGAGTGTGTCTTCTTAGCTAACGGGTCTGGCGCCAAAACTAAACAACTATCGATATCTCATGGTGGTCATCAATTCATGGTTTCTCCTGCAAGAAATGGGTCTGGGTTGATCCTCACCGTTATAACCTACGGTTGGCAAAAGTTGCCTTGTACAAGGGAAAATTGCTATACCATTCTAAGGTTTAAACAAGGTTTAATATCCCCGTCTCTCTACTATAGGTAAGTCACTCAGATTTACCATCCCATATAGCAAGGCAAATAATAAGAGTAAGTCGGTATGGTGATCAATCCATCCCGCACCCAAATCATTACTTTGTACACGGTTTAGCGAATCTCGCATTCTAACACTCGGTCATCCTCACAAGCAATGCAAAAAATTTCTTTTCGACGAACTAGGTTCGGATAAATCCATTGATTCTGCAAGCCAAACAAACATCTATCGTTTCTTCACAACTCTCAGGTTTTGCGTAAACTCCTATAAAATCATTTGTTTCTAAAATTGTAACTTCTTCCATGGTTTTTCCTTAAGCAAGGGTGTGCTTGCTTCTTGGTAGGTCCTGGGCCTGTGGGTTATGGCCCATCTCATCACTTGTAAACCTTGAACTCATCATCGGGGCAACTGATGACTACTCCAACATCCAACCTCCCAGCATTCTTAAATCCATCTGATTCTACTGTCTTTCTTTCTTCTATTGGCACCAAACTAAGACGTGATTACTCCGTCTCATCATGGAGTTACAATTGCTCCATATTACCAACATCAAACCTCCTTTATATCAAATAGTACTTCCTCCCTTCATACTCTCGGAGTATCGCACATATTGAGATAAAACTCGTACTTAATTTTGTCCAAAATACACTAAGTGGAATATCCTTATCTTTTCCAGGGGTCAATTGTCCTCGCAGGGTACTACCACCCTTGAAATGCACAAATTCATCCATAGACCATATTTCTCATATCCTTGAAAATGGTCAAAAATCTTCTTCATAGAGTAACAACTCATAAAATCCATATTAGTACCAACGATGCTAACTTTATTTATTCTCCAATGATTACAATCTCTCTCTTTTCCATTACATGCCTCAACTCAACACCTCAATACAAAAGAGTTGTTCCCACTACTTCTACTACTACTAGATTACTTCTCACAGACACAACTAATTATCACAAGTCTCCTTCTCCTTGGGACAATCCCTGGCAAAGTGCCCTGCTTCATTACAACGAAAACATATTACTTCTGACAACTCCCGAGGTTTCCTTGTGATTATATAGCCTCCTTGGGTCCTTGGCTTCCTTTTTGGGCAATTGCTGAGGTAGTGCCCTGACTCCTTGCACCTATAACAGGTGATATGACTCAGATCATTCCTGGAATCCAATCTACTTCTCTTTCTGGACTTTTCCGTTCCAATCAGGGCTTCTATTTCCTGTGGGTCATACTCTACTTCCTCTGTCGGGAATACTACTAGATCCCCATTCAAACAATTCTGGGAGATGTGTCCTTCTCCACATGATTAGCATGACTTGGTGCAGGGTTTAATTGGTTCTTCTTTGGGTGTGTCCTCCACCTCTTCCTTCATCACTAGTTATTCTAAAATTTCCATGAGGGCTCCTTTCATTTCTTCTTTCTTCTGTTGTACGGTTCTTTTACCATGGGGTAAATGTGACACTGAGAAGGGTAGTGGGTAGTCCCTTCACACAAGAAACAAGTGATCTGCCTAGTTGGGCATTCTTCAGCTATGTGACTTCCTTCACATTTAGGGCATTCATCCTTGTGTTCTTTATGGGTGTGTCCTATTTCTCCACAAAGCTTCCATGCACAAAGCTTCTTCATATCATTTCCATAAGGCTTCAACTTATGGGACACAAGCTGAGACTTTGGCAGAGTCAACTTAAATTCTTTCCAAGTGGTTACTCCTTGCCATCCATTGACGGTTTGGTACATCCTCCACCAAGTAGCAGCACCTCTTTCAAAGCACTGAAGAGCATGTTGGGCCATATCCTTTCCAGCTATAGTGTGATTCTCCATGTGATCCTCCATGTTCTGAATCCATCGGTCCGTCTCCAATTGACTCATCTGTCCAGAAAATACAAGCTCATCTCCATTCATCCTCTATTGGGTCCATGGGTTTTTGGGGTGAGATAAGAGAGATAGAGAGGGATACACACAATGCAAACAATAGTTTTGAAGAGACAAGTTTTATTTGTGGCTGTCGGAAAAACATCAAACAAATGACAGCTCACAATCGTCGCATCTAATGTAGGTATATAACAGGGGCTTGGTCTTCTAAAGGTCAATGAATCTTCAAAGTTGTCAAACTCCTCACATCTTGTTCATGTCTCTGATGGCTACTTCCGATCGTGCTTGTCCTTCTCAAGTTCTTTTGCCAGATCATCTCTGTAGACGCGAAGTCTCTCAAGACGTCCTTCAATATTCTGGGGTTGCGTTCCAAACTTCTGGGTTTCAACATCCTTGGCATGAACCATGGTCCTACTGTCCTTCAGTTCCTGACAAATCTCTGGTATCTCGAGGTTGTAGCTCCTCTAGCTTGGCTACTTTCAGCTTCTAGTTCCTGAGTTCTTCACGAAATGCTTCCTTGTCTAATACGGCTTCCTGGAGCTCCAATCTTAAAATTCTTGATGTACTACTCCAGATCCCGGTGATACACCGGCTAAGGTTAAAACTTCATCTTGCTGATAGGTGCTCCATCAGCTTTCTTGTCATCCAATCCTTCCGAAGAAATGCAAGCTCAACTCAGCATGGTGACCATAGTATCAGTGGCGATGACATCATGGATAATCGCGTTTCTGCCCTTGTCATTGCCATGAGTTGTCTTCCATAGTTTATATCTCCTGCCTTAGGGTTTTCTTGACAAAAATTTGAGTTCTCATGCTCCATGTTCCGGTCTTTCTCTGATACACCTTGATCTCGGGTATTGACGGCTTCCATAGTCTAAAAAATTCCAATAGGGTAGCCTTCCTAGGTCATACAAATCTGGAAAATTCTACAGGGCCTTCAAATTCTCCTAGTCTTCGGAGTCTCCAACCGTTGTAGTTTCCATTATCATAATGTATGGTGAAATCCTCTTCATTCCAAAGTGGTCTTAGTTGTCCGATATCTTGTACTTCTTGAAGTGGTCTCATCAGTCAAATCTTCATGGTCAAAAGGGGAAAGGGGTATAGTCTCACTAAAAGGGAATATTTGAATAAGCTTAAAAAAGAAGAGAGGAAAAGATCTTTTTGAAAATGAAGTTGTAGAGAAAAATCTTTCCTATGGGCTTGCCAGTTTCTAGGGGTCACGTCCTACAGTTAACATGTGCTCTGATACCATCTTGTAGCGACTCGACCTCAGATGATCAAGTCTCTGTGCTTAAGTATCATCCCTAGATCGGTATGCTGCTATGCAACGCGTGTGGGCGACGGTTAGTTCCAGGGGCACGCGTAGTTTTTTTTCTTTTTTTGTATAGAAACAAAAAAGGAAATCTGGATAACGAAAATAAAATAAAATTTTATATAGGCATATTATATATCAAAGTTTTCAGAAAAAGATTTTCGACAACATGAACATTTCTCTAGTGCCAAATAAAATTCAAAAAAATTCAAAGAATTCAAACAGTGCTACTTCTACAATAAAACCCAATGAAAATCATTTTAGAAATACCAAAATGATTTCAAAATTATTTCTCTCCAATTTTCTGATGTAGGGAATCATTTTACCCTATTTTCCATTTATTTTATTTTTGGAGAAAAATAATTTGAATAAAACCCAAATAACTCCAAATTGAAAATAATTTGAAACGGACTTTAAATTTGATCCTTTTAAACTTCCAACTCGTATTTCATATATTTTGAAGAAGTCATTTTATCTTCTCTCATGAAAATCATTGAGTTGCTTAAAGTTTCTGAATTTGAAATATTTTCAAAGAAAATTCAAATCTTTTTAAAAACCCCTTTTCATTTAATTAAATGGAAGAAGTCATGTCATCTTCTCTCTAGGGTTTTGTATTTGAAAAGAATTTGAATTCACGGGGATCAAAATGCAGAATTAAAGTTTTGGAAAGTCCTTTTATTCCCTCTCATTTAACTTTCAAAAAGTTTTGAATTCACTCACTTTCAGTCAATCAATCTGAGAGCAATCAAAACTATCTATTTATTACAACATTCCAAAATTTAGAATTTTGGGATGTTACAATCCCGCAAAGAATTATTGCAGGTTATAGGATGGTAATTGATTTCCGCCAATTAAATAAGGCTACTAAAAAAGATCATTACCTCTTACCTTTTATTGATCAAATGCTAGAAAGATTATCCAAACATACACATTTTTGCTTTCTAGATGGTTATTATGGTTTCTCCCAAATACATGTGTGAGCTGATGATCAATCTAAGACCACTTTTACTTGCACTTTCGGTACTTTTGCTTATGGACGTATGCCTTTTGGTTTATGTAATGCACCTGCTACCTTTCAAAGATGCATGATGGCTATATTTTCTGATTTTTGTGAAAAGATATGTGAGGTATTCATGGATGGTTTCTCCATTTATGGATCATCTTTTGAAGATTGCTTAAGCAACCTTGATCGAGTTTTGCAGACATGTGAAGAAACTAACCATGTCCTGAATTAGGAGAAATGACACTTTATGGTTAATGAAGGTATTATCTTGGGTCACAAAATTTTTGAAAGGGGCATTGAAGTTGATAAAGCTAAAGTTGATGCTATTGAAAAGATGTCGTGTCCCAAGGACATCAAAGGTATAAGAAGTTTCCTTGGTCATGACGGTTTTTATAGGAGGTTCATTAACGACTTCTCAAAAATTTCTCGGCCTCTGACTAATTTATTACAAAAAGATATACCATTCATCTTTGATGATGATTGTATAGAAGCCTTTCAAATACTTAAGAAATCATTAATCTCAGCATCTATTGTGCAGCCACCTGATTGGAATTTACCTTTTGAAATTATGTGTGATGCTAGTGATTATGATGTAGGTTCTGTTCTAGGGAAAAGAGTTGATAAGAAATTAAATGTTATTCAATATGCTAGTAAAGCTCTAGACAATGCCCAGAGAAATTCTACTATACAACCGAAAAAGAATTCTTAGCAGTTGTATATTCTTGTGATAAGTTCGGACCTTATATTGTTGATTCTAAAGTAATTATTCACACAGATCATGCTGCTATTAAATATCTTATGGAAAAGAAAGATGCTAAACCTAGACTTATTAGATGGGTTCTCTTGCTACAAGAATTTGATCTGCATATTATTGATAGAAAGGGAGCTGAGAACCCTGTTGTAGACAACTTGTCTAGGTTAGAAAATGTTCTTGATGACCCACTACCTATTGATGATAGCTTTCCTGATGAACAACGAAATGTCATAAATGCTTCTCATACTGCTCCATGGTATGCTGATTATGCTAATTACATTGTTGCTAAATTTATACCACCTAGTTTCACATACCAGCAAAAGAAAAAGTTTTTCTATGATTGAAGACATTACTTCTGGGATGATCCACATCTTTATAAAGGAGTAGATGGTGTTATTAGACGTTGTGTACCTGAGCATGAACAGGAACAGATCCTACGCAAGTTCACTCCGAAGCTTATGGAGGACACCACACTGGAGATAGAACTGCACATAAGGCATTGCAGCCCGGTTTTTATTGGCCTAATCTCTTCAAGGATGCCCGTAAGTTTGTCTTATATTGTGATGAATGTCTAGGAATTGGTAATATTAGTAGGCGTCAAGAAATGCCTATGAATTATTCACTTGTTATTGAACCATTTGATGTTTGGGGCTTTGATTATATGGGGTTGTTTCCTTCCTCTAATGGATATACACATATTTTAGTTATTGTTGATTACGTTACTAAGTGGGTAGAAGCTATTCCAACTAGTAGTGCTGATCATAACACCTCTATTAAGATGCTTAAAGAAGTTATTTTCCCGAGGTTTCTGAGTCCCTAGATATCTAATGACTGATGGTGGCTCACATTTTATTCATGGTGATTACTGTAAAATGCTTGCTAAATATGATGTTAATCATAGAATTGCATCTCCTTATCACCCACAGTCTAGTGGTCAAGTAGAATTGAGTAATAGAGAACTCAAATTAATTTTGCAAAAGACTATTAATAGATCTAGAAAGAATTGGTCCAAGAAACTTGGTGATGCATTATGGGCCTATAGAACTGCATATAAAAATCCTATGGGTATGTCTCTGTATAAAATGGTTTATGGAAAAGCATGTCACTTACCTCTCAAACTGGAACATAAGGCTTATTGGGCTATTAAAGAGCTCAATTATGATTTCAAACTTGCCAGTGAGAAAAGGTTATTTGACATTAGCTCACTCGATGAATGGAGAACCCAAGCCTATGAGAATGCCAAATTGTTTAAAGAAAAGGTTAAAAGATGGCATGACAAATGGATACAAAAGCGTGAGTTTAATGTAGGTGATTATGTATTGCTATACAACTCTCGTTTAAGATTTTTTGCAGGAAAGCTTCTCTCTAAATGGGAAGGTCCTTACGTTATTGAGGAGGTCTATAGTTTCGGTGCCATAAAAATCAACAACTTCGAAGGCACAAAGCCGAAGGTGGTGAACGGTCAAGGAATCAAACATTATATCTCAGGTAATCCTACAAATGTTGAAACCAATGGTATTGAAACCGTAACCCAGGAGGAATACATAAGGGACACTTTCCGGAATGTTTCAGACTCCGAAAAGGAATAGGTATGTGGTACGGTAAGTAAACCGACTCCAAAACAGTTCTAATGGCAATTTTTCACCGTTTTGGAATATTTAGAAAAAATAGAAAAGTAAGAAGCAGTCCGGGAAGGACACGAGGGCTCCACGAGGGTGGAGGGCGTGCCCTACTCCCCTGGGCGCGCCCCCTGCCTCATGGGCACCTCGTGCGCTCTCCGGACTCCGTTTTCTTGCTCGTTACATATTTTGGTCGGTAAAAATTCATTGTATAACCTTCCGAAAGTTTTGACCACCGTATCACGAAAATATCCTTTGTTCTTGTTTCGAGTTGTTTTTTGACAGATCCAGATCATCATGACGTCTCCAAGTGCCCCCAAGGACAAGTTCTTCGATAAGGTCATCAACCCCTACCTCGCGGAAGTGCTACAACACCCTCAAACCATTGAGATGCATGAGGGGGTGCTGCACATCCGTGATGTTGAGGGACCAAGGAGGACCGGCAGCGTGGAGACAAGGCTCGAGGCAATGGAGCAACAAGTTTTCAGGTGCCAGGAGATGGTGGAGCGTGGACTTGACTCCAACCACATTATGATCACGGAGTTAACCAACAACCACAAGCTGGACGCCAAGGACATTGGGGAGGCCATCTTCAAGCTTCATGAGAAAATTGAGCACCTCCAAGCCCAGATTTATGACCTGCAAAATCAAAACTGTGAGTATGAGTATAGATTCAAGAGGATGATTTTGGCTACAGATTTGAGGATTCAGGAGAGTCGGTCATCCTTCTATGATGGCGAGCCTATGCCTTGGAAGAGGGACAACAAGCCTACATCATCAACAACTCTACCCTCTCCACCAACAAAGAAGAATTGAGTATCTGGTATGGGCACTCCCCTTGGCAGCTGCCAAGCTTGGGGGAGTGCCCCGGTATCGTATCACCATCACTTCTATCTTTACCATTTTTCTTAGTTCGATCCTTTTGGTAATATCTTGATCTAGTAGCATAAACTTTTAGTATGATCTAGTTGTAAGTTTTGCTTTATGATCCCTCTATGTAATCGAGTCCGTGAGCTATATATAATAAAGATTAGTGTTGAGTCAAGGGCTTGATTATTTTGCCATAATCTTGAGTGAATAAAAGAAAAGAGAAAGAAATAAAAAGAAACAAAGAGATCATATGACAAGAATTATATAAGTTGTTGCTCTAAGAATGATCATGATGCCTTCATGTCCGTATTTTATTTTTATCGACACCTATATTTCTAAACATGTGGACATATTTTTTGATTTCGGCTTTCGCTTGAGGACAAGCGAGGTCTAAGCTTGGGGAGTTGATACGTCCATTTTGCATCATGCTTTTATATCGATATTTATTGCATTATGAGCTGTTATTACACATTATGTCACAATAGTTATGCCTATTCTCTCTTATTTTACAAGGTTTACATAAAGAGGGAGAATGCCGCCAGCTGGGATTCTGGGCCGGAAAAGGAGCAAATATTAGAGACCTATTCTGCACAGCTCCAAAAGTCCTGAAACTTCACGGAAGTCATTTTCAGAATATATAAAAAATACTGAGCACAAGAAGTTCCAGAGGGGGGCCACACCCTGGCCACGACGGTGGGGGGCGCGCCCTACCCCCCTGGGCGTGCCCCCTGCCTCGTGGGCCCCCTGGTGGCCCTTCGATGCCCATCTTCTGCTATATGGAGTCTTTCATTGAGGAAAAAATCATAAGCAAGCTTTCGGGACGAGACTCCGCCGCCACGAGGCGGAACCAATCTAGGGCTCCGGCGGAGCTGTTCTGCCGGGGATACTTCCCTCCGGGAGGGGGAAATCATCGCCATCGTCATCACCAACGATCCTCTCATTGGGACGGGGTCAATCTCCATCGACATCTTCACCAGCACCATCTCCTCTCAAACCCTAGTTCATCTCTTGTATCCAATTCTTGTCTCCAACTCTGGGATTTTACTCCTTGTAGTTGATGCTTGTTGGTTTATTTGGTGGAAGATCATATGTTCAGATCCTATATGCATATTAATACCCCTCTAATTATGAACATGAATATGCTTTGTGAGTAGTTACGTTTGTTCCTGAGGACATGGGAGAAGTCTTGCTATTAGTAGTCATGTGAATTTGGTATTCATTCGATATTTTGATGAGATGTATGTTGTCTCTCCTCTTGTGGTGTTATGTGAACGTCGACTACATGACACTTCACCATTATTTGGGCCTAGAGGAAGTCATTGGGAAGTAATAAGTAGATGATGGGTTGCTAGAGTGACAGAAGCTTAAACCCTAGTTTATTCGTTCCTTCGTAAGGGGCTGATTCGGATCCACATGTTACATGCTATGGTTAGGTTTACCTTAATACTTTTGTTGTAGTTGCGGATGCTTGCAATAGAGGTTAATCATAAGTGGGATGCTTGTCCAAGTAAAGACAACACCCAAGCACCGGTCCACCCACATACCAAATTGTCAAAGTACCGAACGCGAATCATATGATCGTGATGAGACCCAACTTGACGATAATTCCCATGTGTCCTCGGGAGCGCTTTTCTCTATATAAGAATTTGTACAAGCTTGTACTTTGCTACAAAAAGGATTGGGCCACCTTTCTGCACTTTATTTACTTTTGTTACTTGTTGCTCATTACAAATTATCTTATCACAAAACTATCTATTACCTATAATTTCAATGCTTGCAGAGAATACCTTGCTGAAAACCGCTTATCATTTCCTTCTGCTTCTCGTTGGGTTCTACACTCTTACTTATCAAAAGGACTACGATAGATCCCCTATACTTGTGGGTCATCAATCACATACATATAACATACTTGATACTTTGGATCAAATGAGTGTTTAATGCGGCCTCTCCAGTCTTCATCCGATATATTTTCCACTGGAGATGTTTGGGCAAGTTCACTGTTAGTCTTGCCTTCAAAGTGAGTTTTCCTCAAGTTATACTAATACTGTCGCATAGTAGACTTGAAAAGATGGGTGCAAGCTTGTCTGGTTGCATCATCTTGGCTATCCAAGTTGATCCTCATCTGCTAAAAATTATGGGAGTCTCATTATCAGCAACCTAGAAAGTATAGGACAGAGCAAGACGATATTACTAGTTTTCATACAGAACCATACTTACAGATAAATGGTCGAGGAAGGTGTTGAACTGGGTTCCGTGTTTGTCCTTCCTATACTGAATCCATGTTGGGAGGATACGTGCATGACACCTAACAACAACTGCTGCCTCTGGTACTAACTTGGTTGACTCTGTAATATCACGTGACCTTTTAAAACCTGCCTCAAAACGGATCTCCATTCTTCCTCCTCTAGATTTAGTTAACCTATCGAGAATTATCCCTGATGTTTGTTTCCTCTTGCACCTAGATGCTAGTCCAACAACGAACATAGGAAGTGTTAGTGTACATCAAACTGTGAGACTACATATAAAGAAGCATGCAATTATAACTTGACTCTAGCAACTACCTTCTTGCTGTTGGGGCTCACAAGGTTCATCTGATCTTGCCAACTCGTCTTGTGTCAAGAGTACTTCGGAAGTAGTGTCAGGTGGCAAGGGAGCTTGGGAATGTGCTACTAGCTGAGTTGACAAATGAGTAACTCCTGCAGCTGGTGGTACTGTGGAAGGTGTTGCAACAAATAGGGCTGTTGCTGCTTCTTTGGTGGTAACTATTAGTTTCTGTTTGGCTTGTTTTGTAGCTTGTGTGGCATGGGATACCGTGTTTGTACAATTTTCCACTGGACTTTGACCTTCTATTGCACCATCAGTACCAGCAGAATCTACGTAATTCTTCTACTTTTGTTTCCGTGTGTCCTTAATACTAACACCATCCCCTATCATTTTGTGTTCCTTCCTCTTTCTGTGTGCCATGTTAAGTCAAGCCGACAAGAAAAAGGAATAAACATTTAGTTCTTCAGAAAAAATTGATGCATGATACAGACGAACTAAACTTTGATGTTAGACAACCACATGATAGGAGGATGTAATATGTATGAAAAATAGGACGGCATGAGATAATCAGAACTATGATGTGTAAACTAAGCAGAAGGTATTTCAATAAATTAGAAGCAATGCAATGGAAGGTAGACACTAAAGGAAATATGCCCTAGAGGCAATAATAAAGTTATTATTTTATATTTCCTTATATCATGATAAATGTTTATTATTCATGCTAGAATTGTATCAATTGGAAACTTGATACATGTGTGGATACATAGACAAAACACCATGTCCCTAGTAAGCCTCTACTAGACTAGCTCGTTAATCAAAGGTGGTTAAGTTTCCTAACCATAGACATATGTTGTCATTTGATGGACGGGATCACATCATTAGGAGAATGATGTGATGGACAAGAACCATCTGTTAGCTTAGCATATTGATCGTCCAGTTTTATTGCTATTGCTTTCTTAATGTCATATACATATTCCTTTGACTATGAGATTATGCAACTCCCAGATAGTGGAGGAATACCTTGTGTGCTATCAAACGTCACAACGTAACTGGGTGATTACAAAGATGCTCTACAGGTATGTCCGAAGGTGTTTGTTGGGTTGGCATAGATCGAGATTAGGATTTGTCACTCTGAGTATCGGAGAGGTATCTCTAGGCCCTCTCGGTAATGCACGTCATAAGAAGCCTTGCAAGCAAAGTGACTAATGAGTTAGTCACAAGGTGATGTATTATGGAACAAGTAAAGAGACTTGCCGTTAATGACATTGAAATAGGTATGAAGATACCGATGATAGAATCTCAGGCAAGTAACATACCGATGGACAAAGGGAACTATGTATGTTGTCATAAAGGTTCGACCGATAAAGATCTACGTAGAATATGTAGGAGCCAATATGGGCATCTAGGTTTTGCTATTGGTTATTGACCAGAGAGGTGTCTCGATCATGTCTACATAGTTCTCGAACCCATAGGGTCCGCACGCTTAACGCTCGTTGACGATATAGTTTTATATGAGTTATGTATGTTGGTGACCGAATGTTGTTCGGAGTCTGGGATGAGATCACGGACATGACGAGGAGATCCGGAATGGTCCGGACGTAAATATTGATTTATGGGATAATAGTGTTTGGTCTCCGGAAGGGTTCGGATGTTTCCCTAAATGTTTGGGTACAAGAACACTTTATTTGGGCCAATGGGGAAAGCCCATGAGGTTTCTGGATAGTGCAAAAGGAAGTTTTGCGAAGACCAGAGGCTAGACGCCAGGAACCCTGGCATCTAGGGGGTAGATGCCGGGAACCCTGGTATCTAGCCCTGGAGTCCGAGAAGGACTCTTACCTTTCGGGCAAAACCGACTTTGAGGAGGCTTTACTCCAAGTTTTGACGCCAAGGCTCAACATATAAATAGAGGGGTAGGGCTAGCACCCAAGACACATCAAGATTCACCAAGTCATGTGCCGGCAACCCCGTCCCCCCTAGTTTATCTTCCATCCAGTTTCTGTAGTGCTTGGCGAAGCCCTGCGGAGATTGTTCTTCATCACCAATCGTCACCACGCCGTCGTGCTACCAGAACTCATCTACTACTTCGCCTGTCTTGCTGGATCAAGAAGGCGAGGACGTCATTGAGCTGAATGTGTGCTGAACGTGAAGGTGCCGCAAGTTCGGTACTTGATCGGGACGGATCGTGAAGGTGTACTACTACATCAACCGCGTTGATAAACACTTCCGCTTTGCGATCTTCAAGGGTATGAAGATGCTCTCCCCCTCTCGTTGCTATGCATCTCCTAGATAGATCTTGCGTGAGCGTCGGAATTTTTTTGAAATTGCATGCTACGTTTCCCAACAGTGGTGATACAAATATTCATAATATTGATGCCAAAAGATGCAAAGTTCATAAGGATAGTGCAACATATTTGTGGCATTGCCGTTTAGGTCATATTGGTGTAAAGCGCATAAAGAAACTCCATGGAGATGGACTTTTGGAATCACTTGATTATGAATCATATGATGCTTGCGAACCATGCCTCATGGGCAAGATGACTAAAACTCCATTCTCCAGAACAATGGAGCGAGCCACTAACTTATTGGATATAATACATACCGATGTATGCGGTCCAATGAGTGTTGAGGCTCGCAGCGGGTATCATTATTTTCTGACCTTTACAGATGATTATTTGAGCAGATATGAGTATATCTACTTGATGAAACACAAGTATGAAAGATTTGAAAAGTTCAAAAAAATTTAGAGTGAAGTGGAGAATCATTGTAACAAGAAAATAAAGTTTCTACGATCTGATCACGGAGGCGAATATTTGAGTTACGAGTTTGATCTTCATTTAAGACAATGTGGAATAGTTTCACAACTCATGCCACCTAGAACACCACAACGTAATGGTGTGTCCAAACATCGTAATCGTGCTTTATTAGATATGATGCAATCTATGATGCCTCTTACCGATTTACCACTATCATTTTGGGGTTATACATTAGAGACAGTTGCATTCACTTTAAATAGGGAACCGTCTAAATGCGTTGAGACGACAGCGTATGAACCGTGGTTTGGCAAGAAACCTA
The DNA here is from genome assembly GCA_034509565.1 of Triticum monococcum. Classification (NCBI taxonomy): domain Eukaryota; kingdom Viridiplantae; phylum Streptophyta; class Magnoliopsida; order Poales; family Poaceae; genus Triticum; species Triticum monococcum. Next base: position 688,647,705 of record CM067843.1, read on the forward strand.
AGATGTCATTTCTTAAAGATTGGAGTTGCGATGCTTATGTGAAAAAGCTTCAGCCTGATAAGCTCGAACCCAAATCAGAGAAGTGCGTCTTCATAGGATACCCAAAAGAAACTGTTGGGTACATCTTCTTCCACAGATCTGAAGGCAAGACCTTTGTTGCTAAGAATGGATCCTTTCTAGAGAAGGAGTTTCTCTTGAAAGAAGTGAGTGGGAGGAAAGTAGAACTTGATGAGGTAATTTATGAAGTATTCATGCTATTGTATTATCATTCTTGGATGTTTTACAATCATTTTATAGCAACTTTATATCATTTTTTGGGGACTAACCTATTGACCGAGTGCCCAATGCCAGTTGCAGTTTTTTGCTTGTTTTTTACATCGCAGGAAATCAATATCAAACGGAGTCCAAACACTGTGAAACTTTTTGTGCATTTTTATGGACTAGAAGATATCCAATGGGCCAGGGCAGCACCTAGGGGGTGCCCCGAGGGGGGCACAACCCACCAGGGCATGCCTGGGGGCCCAGGCGCGCCCAGGTGGGTTGTGCCCACCTCGCTGGCCTCCCGCACCCCCTCTTTGCCCCATAAATTGCCAAATGTTCCAAAACCCTCGGGGGTAACCCTAGATCAGAAGTTCCGCCGCCGCAAGGCTCTGTAGCCACGAGAAACCAATCTAGACCCCATTTCGGCACTCTGCCAGATGGGGAAATCATCATCGGTGGCCATCTTCATCACCCCGGCGGCCACCACGATGAGGAGGGAGTAGTTCACCCTTGGGGTTGAGGGTTTGTAGCAGTAGCGATGTGTTTGATCTCTCTCTCTCTCTCGTGTTCTTGTTGGCACGATCTTGATGTATCAGGGGCTTTGTTAATGCAGTTGGATCATATGGTGTTTTCCACTCTCTATCTTGTTGTGATGAATTAAGTTGTCCCTTTGAGATTTCGTTTTACCGGATTGAATACTCTTATGGATTTGAGAGCACTTGATATATGTCTTGCATATGAATACCCGTGGTGACAATGGGGTATTATTTTGATTCACTTGATATATGTTTTGGCACTCAACTCGCGGATTCCCGAGGTGACTTTGGGGCAACCTACACATAGGGGTTGATGCACGTTCTTGCCTTTGTTTCTCCGGTAGAAATCTTGGGGTACTCTTTGAGGTTCTTTGTGTTGAATTGAGTATTATGAATCTGAAATTATTTGGTGTTATTTTAGTACGAACTCTTGGATAGACCGATCGGAAAGAATAGCTTCGAGGTGGTTTCATACCCTACAAACGATTTCTTCTTATGTTCTCCGCTAGATAGGAACTTTGGAGTGATTCTTCATTGCACGTTGAGGGATGGTTATATGATCCAATTATATTAGCATTGTTGAGAGATTGCACTAGCGAAAGTACGAACCCTATGCCTCATTTTCAAGCATTGCAATACTGTTTGTGCTCCGTTTAATCAATTGCTACCTTGCTGTTTTTTATTGTTCTTGTCACAAAAATCAATATCTACTATCCATACTACACTTGTATCACCATCTCTTCGCCGAATTAGTGCACCTATACAAATTACCATTATATTTGGTGTGTTGGGGACACAAGAGACTTTTTATTATTTGGTTGCAGGGGTGTTTGAGACAGACCATCACTACTGCAGGATGCTGCTAACGCGACACTACGATTAGATACCCTTTGAGAAACTGTGTGCGATGCAATAATCGCAAACGATGGTGTATGAAACCCGTCAAAAAAAGGTGAAAATATTTGCGATGGAGGATGCATCAAACATGGTTCAGATTTTAGTTGCGTGTGCGATGAAGGGCATACAGTTTAGTTCAATTAACTGTTTGCGATGAGGAGGAACAAAAGAAACGGGCAGCCAGGTGAAGGCGTGTGCGGTACACAGCATACGGTTCACTCAGATGAACTGTTTGTGATTAGGCAAAACAAAATAAACGGGCGACCAGATGAAGGTGCGTGCAATATAGCATACGGTTCACTCGGATGAACTATTTATGATTAGGAAACACAAAAGAAACGGTCAACCAGATCAAGGTGTGTGCGATATACAGCATGCGGTTCACTCGGATGAACTGTTTGCGTTGACACAAGCGAACATAAACGGTTCAACTTAACAAGATGTGTGTGTTGTGCGATGGGATTACATACAGGACAACAACATATATAATATATACACACTTATAAGGACATGATTGCATAACCAAATTAAACATCCACTTACATAGGTGGCTACTACAACCATGGCATTTGCACACACCAAAGTAAACTATTACATGCATAATTACGTAGGTGGCTACTACACACATGACATTTCCACACACCAACAATAAAGTAAAATATATATTACATGCATGATTAACTAGCATAAACGATCATCTGATCATCATCTACTTCTTGTGACGCCTGCTCTGCTTGTGGCTCGATCCGGGCTCGTCGATTTTGGTAACGAGGCACTTCCTCATGTGAACGATCCGCCTATGCATCTCGTAGCATGTGTACACGCTCTTGGCCGCGGACCTGGGGTGAGGTTCATCCCGTTGCCGCATCCAGGCCCCATGCCTGGATACGGGACTTGTTCTCTGGGCATCCTGCTTCATCTTTTCGTAGTAGGGGTCGATGATGGCCGAGGCGAGTTCGACTAGGGAGTCCTTCTTCGTTCTGCCCCAGACCCTGTAGTGGTCACGTATTTCAACAAGGTTCTTGCAGTCCAAGCCCGTAACATGGAGCGCGTTTACGTCGTTGGTGGTTTCCACTGTGGCGAACTTGTAGTCAGAGCTATTGACAAACCTATTGAAACGGTCACAAGGCTCTGTAGCCATCATGTAGTGGTAGGTGAGGACATGATGGCCCACACACAACTGTGCGACGGCAACCTTCTGATCTATGCCGGGACGACCGGTGATGTACTGGAGGTCAATGCCGACCACCTTGTACTTGTCTCGAGCAAGCAACTGCTCAATGCTATTGATGTAGTTGTCCACCACGGCCGGGTTGATGGTGTACACCACCGAGAGATCCGTCTCCCTCGTGTAGGTCTCCACTCTATGCTCTCCGAACTCCATTGGAGCACTGCTGGACATCCCCTCTCTATGTGTCATCATGGGTGTGCTTGTTGTGTTGTGGGGCGTGATCGAAAGATTGAAGAGACTAAGGTTGTAATGGCCGCGGGAATTAAAGGGGAAGCCGTACGACCAGGAATATCGGTAGGCCCTGATGACTATTCTAATTTGCAGCGCATAACTCCATCGTACCGCATGTAGCTGCATCATGTGGCAACATGCGCACCGCAGCCGCATGCATATGGGGCCCCCGACGTGATCGTGCGCACGCCCAACCGCTGGCAGAGCGCGCGCGGAGGGACATGAGCAGAGCGCTCCGTGGTTGCCTCAACGGCAATCAACCATCTCTATCTCTACTCTTATAAAATATTGAGTTGGTGATGATGGTGTACCTGCCATCGTGTAATATAGACCGTCCGATCTATATCTAACGGTTAGAAAGCAAACTATGACAATTTCGCAAAAAGATACCCACACCTCTCTCCACACTTGCAGATAAGGACTTCTCTCATTCATCCTTTTCTCTCACAAGATAAACTACTCATACAAATATATCTTGATGTTCCGTGCAACGCACGGGCATCTTGCTAGTATATATATATATATGCATATAGCAGTTGAACATGCAAGGAAAAGTTGTCCACAAGCCGAGCGCGCTAACGGACGCGAGCAGAGCGCGCCAACGGACGTGACAGAGCGCGCCGCGGAGCCTAACAACGAGCAGAGCTTGCCGAGGGACGCGAGCAGAGGACACCACAGTGATACGTGGCAAATAAGACGAACTGTGCGAGCGATGTCAGAGACATCAAGCACGAATCAGATTAGAGTTGTGTATGCGATACGTGGCATACATTTGATCCATCCGAGCTGTTTGTGATGGAATAAGCTGTGTGTGTTGTGGGCAAACGCTTGCTAGTATATAACCTAAAATTTAACCAAAACAGTGTTAATGCATGTTACAAAAATTTTATAGCTGGAAACTATGTTCAATTACGAGTCCAACGATATAATCTTTGGCGACATGCATTCGTATTTTATTAGTTAAATACAACTTATAAACCAGGACGGGGGTATAGTGGGTAATTAAATCGCAAACGTTTTTTTGTTAAACGTGTCCTCTCACATGTCTTGTCACCCCGCTGCCGCAGACGGCTTACAGTGCCAGCTTGCACAGCACGCGAGGGCGTTCTTTTGGCCAAACGGTGGCGCCGATGAATCGTCGGTGAGCCCGTTCCCGCACAACCTCGCAGGTTCCCGCGCAAGCTTCCCACCCAACTCGGTGAAATCCCCCAAAATCGGAATGCTTACCGGCCTGCTATAAAAACCCTCACGGCCGGCGAGTCATGTGTCGCATTTTCCCCTCTGTCGGTGTCAAAACTGGCAGATCTCGGGTATGGGGTCCCGAACTGTACGTCTAAGGGGGATAGTAACAGGAGGCAGGGGACACAATGTTTACCCAGGTTCGGGCCCTCTCGATGGAGGTAACACCCTACTTCCTGCTTGATTGATCGTGATGATATGAGTATTACAAGAGTTGATCTACCACGAGATCATAGAGGCTAAACCCTAGAAGCTAGCCTATGATTATGATTGTTGTGGTCCTACGGGCTAAACCCTCCAGTTTATATAGACACCGGAGGGGGCTAGGGTTACACAGAGTCAGTTACAAGGGAGGAGATCTACATATCCGAATTGCCAAGCTTGCCTTCCTCGCAAAGGAGAGTCCCACCCGGACACGGGACAAAGTCTTCAATCTTGTATCTTCATAATCCAACAGTCCGGCCAAAGGATATAGTCCGGCTGTCCGAGGACCCCCTAATCTAGGACTCTCTCAGTAGCCCCCGAACCAGGCTTCAATGACGATGAGTCCGTCGCGCAGATCGTCCTCGGCATTGCAAGGCGGGTTCTTCCTCCGAATACTCCATAGAAGATTTCGAACACAAGGATAGTGTCCGGCTCTGCAAAACAAATTCCACATACCACCGTAGAGAGTATAATATTTCCACAAATCTAATCTGCTGACAACTTTTCATAACGTGACATCATGCCATGGCCCGGTCATTATTCGAACCATTTTTCTCAACCAGCTACTGCACATATTGCGAGGCGGTTTTCTTGGCACGTCTTGTCGAAGCAGAGATCGTGTCCCCTTATCACGGGATTCTCATCAATACGGGTGTGGGTAACGCTACCGCGGCATCAATCACGGCACTTGGGGAATAAGCGACTTTACCAGGCAGGTGGGGAGGCGCATAGTTTCTTCCGCCCTTATAAAGGGACAACGACTCCTCCTTTTCACCCACACCTTCTTCTTCCCTGCACATCCTTTCTCGCGCACTCGAGCTCCAGCGCCCAAGTTCGCATTTCCTCCGCAAAGCCACTCCAAACATGTCCGGAGCAGGAGGCAAGTGGATGGTCTCCTCTGTTACGGAGGAGAACATTATGAAGCTCCGGGAAGCCGGATACCTGGCCGCAGATATCGTGAACCGGCTCCCAGACGCGGGGCAGATTGTCCCTACCCCCGAACCCCAGACGCGGGAGGCAAGTTGTATTCCTTACCCATTTCATCCGCGGGCTGGGATTTCCCCTCCACCCATTTGTTTGTGGGCTCATGTTCTACTACGGGCTGGACTTCCACGATCTGGCCCCCAATTTCATCCTCAACATCTCGGCATTTATCGTCATGTGCGAGGCCTTCCTCCGCATCAAGCCCCACTTCGGCCTGTGGCTGAAGACATTCAACGTTAAACCGAAGGTGGTGGTCGGCTAGCAAGCGGAGTGCGGAGGCGCCATTGTGGGAAAAATGCCCAATGTCACCTGGCTCGAAGCCTCCTATGTGGAGACAGTGAAGGGGTGGCAATCGGGGTGGTTCTACATCATCGAGCCGCGTGACACCAACTGGGTGCGGCCCCCGAATTTGGATCCGGCATCCCCACGCGGCTCACCTCCTGGAAAGAGAAGGGCCTATCCCGGGGTTCATCGGTGGAGCTGACCGGACTCTAGAACTGTGTTTAAAACATGATAAGCAAGAAAATGAAGCTTGTCAACATGGTCCAGGTCATGCTCTTCCGCCGGTTCCTCCCGTGTCAAAGATGGGCATTCAATATGTGGGAGTTCGACCCGGCTAAGCACCATACGCTGCGAGAGCTCTTCGACACGACACACCAGGACATCTGGAGGGTGCTGTTCAAGTCCGCTGAGGTACCTCCTCCCCTTACCGAGGATCGTGGACTCAGCGCAAAGCACCCTGCCAATCCGGCAAGCTCCTTATATCTCATAAGATGTTTCTCTCCCTAGTATAATCATGTGGGGGATCTAAGCCTCCACGCCATTTAACAGGAATGGGTCACGACAGTGGAGCGGATCAATTGTCCGACCCCACTACCCGAGGATCCATCAAGCACTCTCTTAATGGAGATGCTGGTTCCGGCGCCCTATGAGGCGCCGGAGAAGAAGGCCACGGGGACCAAGAAAGGTCTCCGGCGCAAGGTCGTATCGGACTCATCGTCCTATAACACCAAGGCGCCCTCTTCCCACGAAAACGACGAGGAGGAAGAGGAAAGTGCTCCTCCCAGCCGGGGGAGACAAGAAAAGGAAGGCTGCCCCGTTAGGGGAAGCCGAAGGGTCCAAGAAGGGAAGGACTCTCCTTTCGGACTGCTCCACGGCGGCCACTTTTAGCGACGAGGAGCGGTTACCCAGGGACAAGCCCCTGGCGAAGTCGTAAGTATCCAGATACCATAATAGTACTTGGTATGTTGTATTTTATTACTTCTTATCATGCCGAACATGATCATGCAGCTCATCCAAAGCCCGTATCAACGTATCCTCTTAGGATGAGTCTTTGGGCCCGTCGGAGATGAACAACGATTCACTCCCGACCGCCTCCTCCCCCCGCCCTACGGACGATGTCGAGGTGTTGTCTCAAAGGGTACTGAACCAAGGGGAGACAGTTCCGGAAGCGCCCCAAGGCGACATTCCGGACGCTGGGCGCACGAGGGGCAAGACTCCCATGGGCTCTAATGCTGAGGGCAGCAAGTCTAAGGGGGACAAGCCGTCTGTGCCGATGGCGTCTGTCCATCCAGGGGCATCAGACAATTTGCTGGAAGCGCTTCGCGGCGCTTCCATTGACGAAGAGCACCGCACTATCATGGGTGCCATGGTCAAGAAGGTTCAGTCCGCCAAAAGTAGACTGACTGAAGCCTGTGCCAGCCTCCTAACAGGCTTCAAGGTAAGTAATCAAATTATGAGAAAATGTTAAAGCATAGACAGTAGCCCCTGATGCTCTGTTTGGTGTTCGGAAGAAAGGCCGAACGGAGGATCAAATAATAATCACAGGAGTCTAATCAGAATATGTCTATGTGAATAAGCAGGCTTCACTACTGGCCGCTGCCGCTCACACGATGGAGGTCTCCGCACTGAAGCGGGACCTTGAGCGGTCCGAGGAAGAGCTCGGCCTTACCAAGAGGCAGCTCGAAGAGAACAAAGGCAAGTGATACCTCATCTGTTTATTGATAAAGAAAAGGAAACTGTTTGTTAGATCACAGGATCGTCATGAATTTTGCTAGGGGCCACAACTGAAGTGGCGACCCTGAAGAAGGCGTTGTCCGAGGCTGAAGGCAAAGCGGCCAAGGAGCGCGCAAGCGCGAGAAGCAATAGGCCCGAGTCGGCAAGGTTCAGCAAGAGCTCCCGGAGTTTGTCAAGAAGTACGAGTCCTTGGAGCGTGACTCTAGAACGCAAGGGTCCGAGCTTGCGAAGGGCCTCGAGATCGCACAAAATGCCAAGGCCGAAGCCCAAAAGGCCCTCCAGGAAACTGAGGCAGTCAGGAATATAGCGGCGGGTAAGGCATTCATTATGCAAAGCAAGCATGTGACGGAAACTTTCCTTTTACTTACCCGAATTCGGAGCTCTCCAGGAGCGTTCGCACATCTACCCAGCAGTGTGTCGAATGCCGCGGACTTCTACCGGGCCGAGGAAGGGAGCTCGACGGAGAGATTGTTCTGGTCTCAGTATACTGGGACCGAACATTCGATGCCCTTGAGTGACCAGTTGAAGCAACTGGTCTAGCTTCACAAGGCAGCCGAACTGGCCATGAAGGACCTCATAGTGCGGATGTGGCCTGGCGAGCCCCTGCCTGGCAGCTATTTCGGACTGGTAAGGCGGCTTGTGAATGCCTGCCCACGGTTTGAAGTCATAAAGCAGTCCGTCAGCATTGAGGGTGCGCACAGGGCTTTTGCCCGGGCAAAAGTGCACTGGGCAAAGATGGACGCCGAAAAGCTGGTGAAGGAGGGGCCGTCGGAGGGCAAGGAGCATCGCCACCCTGAAAAGTATTATGACAGTGTCCTGAAGGGTGCTCGCCTTGTGGCAGAGGAATTTGCTAAGGATGTAATATTTGAATGTACTCATGCGATCCTGTAATGTGAAGCGAGTTCATGTGCACTATGTAACGCTTGTTGATTTAAAATATTACCTTCTGTGCGGCCATTTATAAAATTTGATAGTTGGCCAGTCATCGGCTTCTGCCCCCATGTAACTAGTACTGAGGTGTTCGGGATAAACCTAATCACTCTTTATCCCAGTTTTGGGTCCTTCTAAGGAGGTGTTCAACACAACGAACCAGGCAATTGGACTATAAAGATTTATCACTCTCACTTAGCCATAGAAGTCTACAGTTTTAAATTTTGGTGAAGCCCCTAGTATTCGGAAGGCCGAACTTGGGGCGCTATGTATGCCTAAATCAGACAAGGCCGACTCCTCGCCCGAAGCGGAAAAATCTTTAAGGATTTGAGACCTCTTGAACAGCGACCAGCTCTCGCCGCATCATGACAGTCAGTTTTCGGCTTTCTCTACTGAGGTGCTCGTCCGGAAGAACCGGGACACAATCGTAGTAGTTCTCCCAGTGCTACCTTAGCCGATATAGCGGAATGTAAGGTACCAAAACATGGGAGCCAGGCAAACCCAACTATTGACCCAAGACATGATTCAGAGCTGATGCATATAATGCTATAAGTTCGGGGTGCCGCACTGTCGAAAGTGTTCGGACTTTTCATGCCGTGTTATGGGGTATACTGAAGCCCCTGGCGCACTGGTCGTATCAAAATGTACGGGTGCGACTTGTCGTAAGCAAGCAGACGGGAAAAAAAGATAAAGGAATGTAATAATGAGTTGATGTTGTACATTGTTATTTAAATGATACGTCAAAGCGTATGCATACATGTAGAGCAATAAGTAAAAAATAGGACTATTTGACATGTCCTATCCAAGGTCAAGCTGCATGTGGGTATGCAAAACAGGTATATCGATCGTTATCAGAGACCACCTGAGGATTCCCTTGTACGTCAAAGCTTCTTGCTTCCTTGGTGTTTCCTTCCCATGACGGGTCCGATAATCATACAATCAGAGAGGGCCTTCAAAGAATAGGGGCCTGAAAGGAAGAAAATGTTAAAGGTATACGGGTCCTGAAGCGGTTGACCCGCATTGTGGGTCGTGCCATGGCCGTGCCTCCGCCTATGCCCATGGTATCTTGAGTGCGTAATTATGTACGCGCGGCACAATTTTCGCCGCTTGACTGGGACTAGGACGGAGGCCGAATTGCTAGACGAGCTCTAAACGTGCCTAGCGATCCTCTTGCAGGGTACTCCGGATTCGCTTGAAGGTGTCCGGGGTCTTTTTCGCCGAATTGGTGGTTTGCCTCATAAGGCTGCTTTGTGCTTCTGTTGCGAGGGTCGTAGTGTGCTCCTCCGTGCGGAGCGAGCGTTCTGTGTTTCCATTAACTGTTATAACCCCGCGAGGTCCAGGCATTTTGAGCTTGAGGTATGCATAATGTGGTACCGCATTGAATCTGGCAAATGCGGTTCGTCCGAGCAGTGCGTGATAGCCACTGCGGAAGGGGACGATATCGAAGATTAACTCCTCGCTTCGGAAGTTGCCCGGAGATCCGAAGACCACTTCCAGTGTGATTGAGCCCATGTAACAGGCCTCTACACCCGGGATGACACCTTTAAAGGTGGTTTTGGTGGGTTTGATCCTCGAGGGGTCTATACCCATTTTACGCACTGTATCCTGATAGAGCAGGTTCAGGCTGCTGCCACCGTCCATAAGGACTCGAGTGAGGTGAAATCCGTCAATGATGGGGTCAAGGACCAATGCGGCAAAACCGCTATGACGGATACTGGTGGGGTGGTCCCTGCGATCGAAGGTGATTGGACAAGAAGACCATGGGTTGAACGTTGGGGCGACTGGCTCCATCGCATAAACGTCCCTCAGTGCACGCTTCCGTTCCCGCTTGGGAATATGGGTTGCGTATATCATGTTTACCGTTTTCACTTGGGGATGAAATTTCTTCTATCCTCCTATGTTCGGCGGCCGGGGCTCCTCCTCGTCATCGCTATGCAGCCCCTTTTCCTTGTTTTTGGCAATTAACTTGCCGGCCTGTTTGAACACCCAGCATTCTCTGTTGGTGTGGTTGGCTGGTTTATCGGGGGTGCCGTGAATTTGACACGAACGATCGAGTATGCGGTACAAGCTGTACGGGCCCAGATTGCTTCTTTGGAATGGCCTTTTCTATTGACTGGATTTAGAGCCATTGAATCCGGCATTAACTGTCATGTCTTCGGCATTGTCGCCGTTGTTGCGGCTCTTGTGTCTGTTGCGACATGTCCTGCCGTTGCTATCTTTGGCATCTGAATTGCCAGGGTTTCTTGATGTGTTGTTGCTGCGAGCCAGCCAGCTATCCTCGCCTGGACAAAAGCGGGTCATGAGTGTTGTGAGGGCTGCCATGGACTTCGGCTTTTCTTGGCCAAGGTGTCGGGTGAGCCACTCGTCACGGATGTTATGCTTAAATGCCGCTAAGGCCTCGGCATCCGGACAGTCGACGATTTGGTTCTTTTTAGTTAGGAACCGAGTCCAGAATTTCCTAGCTGATTCCCCTGGCTGTTGGGTTATGTGACTCAAGTCATCGGCATCCGGTGGTCGCACATAAGTGCCCTGGAAGTTATCATGGAACGCATCTTCCAAGTTCTCCCAACTGCCAATGGAGTTTGCCGGCAGCCTATTGAGCCAATGTCGAGCAGGTCCTTTGAGTTTTAGTGGGAGGTACTTGATGGCATGTAGATCATCACCGCGGGCCGTGTGGATGTGGAGGAGGAAATCTTCGATCCATACCGCGGGGTCTGTTGTGCCAGCATATGCTTCGATGTTCACGGGTTTAAAACCTTCTGGGAATTCGTGATCCATTACTTCATCAGTGAAGCATAGGGGGGGGGGGTGCGGCGCCTCTGTGCCGGGCTATATCACGACGCAGTTCATACGAGTCTTGTCTGCTGTATTCGGCCCGGCCAGATTTACTTTTAGTATATCCGGCGTGACGATCATCGTGACGCGTTGGGGCGCACCCCCGTGATCCGTAGATCGATCTTGCATGTCTTGCTTTGTTTTCCAGTACGTCCCGCAGGTCCCGCGTGTTACCCCGGTCCTTGGTATTTTCGTTTAACTGGCGACGGGGTGCGGGCTAGACTTCGGGCTGATATGCCGCTTTGTCTCGGCCATGAGGTGGCTGGTCAGCCGCATCATACGTTGGTAGTGTAGGCTTTAATGCTTCCTCCTCGAATTGGGTAGCAACCTGCGCTTTGGGTAACTTTTGGTTAGGCGCTCGAGTTCGTATTCCTCGGCTGCCAGCACCTCGGTCAATCTATCCGCTAGCAGATCTTGATCAGCTCGAAGCTGTTGTTGCTTTTTCTTCAGGCTTTTTGCTGTGGCTATAAGCCGGCGCTTGAAGCGCTCCTATTCGGCGGGATCCTCAGGCACGATAAATTCTTCGTCACCGAGGTTCACCTTGCCTTCGGAGAGAGGCATGTAATTGTCATCCTCTGATTCTCCGTCCGGTGCCTGTTCCTTAGGGCTAGCTTGCCCATCCTCCCGCTCAAGGCCTGGCTGGAGGGGATTATCTAAGTCTTAGGCACTATCCGCAGCGTTATTGTCTCTTGTGCCGGTATCACCAATTTTGCTATGGTGGGGCTTAGAGCAGCGCCGTTGACGCCGGTGCCTAGATGGCTTCTTGAGGGGATTATCCTCTGTTGCCTTATTGACATCGCTTTCTTTGGGGGTGTCCACCATGTATATATCATATGATGAGGTGGAAGCCCAGCGCCCTGTAGGCGGTCGTTCCTGTTCTTCTCCTAGATCGTCGTCCATACTGTTGATGTCTTCAGAGCTGAAACCAAGCATGTCGGTTAAGTCATCGACAGTGGCTATTAAGTGGATGGTGGGTGGGGGACGAATTTCTTCGTCGTCCGCTTCCCACTCAAGCCGGACACAGTTTGGCCAAGGGCCTCCTAACAAGGAAAGAGACCTTAATGAATTTAGCACATCGCCCAAGGGCAAGTGCTGAAAGATATCCGTAGAGGAAAACTCCATGATCAGTGCCCAATCAGATTCTATAGGCACGGACGCAGGCGGTTCAGTGCCCATGGCCAAGGACGAATCCAAGGATCCGGTTGTTGGAAATATGCCCTAGAGGCAATAATAAAAGCATTATTATTATATTTCCTTGTTCATGATAATTGTCTTTATTCATGCTATAATTGTGTTATCCGGAAATCATAATACATGTGTGAATAATAGACACCAACATGTCCCTAGTAAGCCTCTAGTTGACTAGCTAGTTGATCAACAGATAGTCATGGTTTCCTGACTATGGACATTGGATGTCATTGATAACGAGATCACATCATTAGGAGAATGATGTGATGGACAAGACCCAATCCTAAACATAGCACAAGGTCGTATAGTTCATTTGCTAGAGTTTTCTAATGTCAAGTATCCTTTCCTTAGACCATGAGATCGTGTAACTCCCGGATACCGTAGGAGTGCTTTGGGTGTACCAAACGTCACAACGTAACTGGGTGACTATAAAGGTAGACTACGGGTATCTCCGAAAGTGTCTGTTGGGTTGACACGGATCAAGACTGGGATTTGTCACTCCGTATGACGGAGAGGTATCACTGGGCCCACTCGGTAATGCATCATCATTATGAGCTCAAGGTGACCAAGTGTCTGGTCACGGGATCATGCATTACGGTACGAGTAAAGTGACTTGCCGGTAACGAGATTGAACAAGGTATTTGGATACCGACGATCGAATCTCGGGCGAGTAACATACCGACTGGCAAAGGGAATTGTATACGGGGTTGCTTGAATCCTCGACATCGTGGTTCATCCGATGAGATCATCGAGGAGCATGTGGGAGCCAACATGGGTATCCAGATCCCGCTGTTGGTTATTGACCGGAGAGTCGTCTCGGTCATGTCTGCATGTCTCCCGAACCCGTAGGGTCTACACACTTAAGGTTCGGTGACGCTAGGGTTGTAGGGATATGTATATGCAGTAACCCGAATGTTGTTCGGAGTCTCGGATGAGATCCTGGACGTCACGAGGAGTTTCGGAATGGTCCGGAGGTAAAGAATTATATATAGGAAGTGCTATTTCGGCCATCGGGACAAGTTTCGGGGTCACCGGTATTGTACCGGGACCACCGGAAGGGTCCCAGGGGTCCACCGGGTGGGGCCACCTACCCCGGGGGGCCACATGGGCTGTAGGGGGTGCGCCTTGGCCTACATGGGCCAAGGGCACCAGCCCCAAGAGGCCCATGCACCTAGGGTTTAAGATGGGAAGAGTCCCAAAAGGGGAAGGCACCCCCTAGGTGCCTTGGGGGGAGGGACTCCTCCCTTGGCCGCCGCCCCCCTAGGAGATTGGATCTCCTAGGGCCGGCGCCCCCCCTTAGGCCCCCCTATATATAGTGAGGGAAGGAGGGCCTCTCATAACACGCCTTTGGTGCCTCCCTCTCCCTCTCCAACACCTCCTCCTCCTCCATAGAGCTTGGCGAAGCCCTGCCGGAGTACTGCCGCTCCATCACCACCATGCCGTCGTGCTGCTGCTGGAGCCATCTTCCTCAACCTCTCCTCTCCCCTTGCTGGATCAAGAAGGAGGAGACGTCATCCGCTCCGTACGTGTGTTGAACGCGGAGGTGCCGTCCGTTCGGCACTTGGTCATCGGTGATTTGGATCACGTCATGTACGACTACCTCATCCCCGTTCTTTGAACGCTTCCGCTCGCGATCTACAAAGGTATGTAGATGCATCCGATCACTCGTTGCTAGATGAACTCATAAATGGATCTTGGTGAAACCATAGGAAAATTTTCGTTTTCTGCAACGTTCCCCAATAGTGGCATCATGAGCTAGGTCTATGCGTAGTTCTTCTTGCGCGAGTAGAACACAATTTGTTGTGGGCGTAGATGTTGTCAACTTTCTTGCCGCTACTAGTCTTATCTTGCTTCAACGGTATTGTGGGATGAAGCGGCCCGGACCAACCTTACACGTACGCTTACGTGAGACCGGTTCCACCGACTAACATGCACTAGTTGCATAAGGTGGCTGGCGGGTGTCTGTCTCTCCCACTTTAGTTGGAGAGGATTCGATGAAAAGGGTCCTTATGAAGGGTAAATAGAAGTTGACAAATCATGTTGTGGCTTTCACGTAGGTAAGAAAATGTTCTTGCTAGAACCCTATTTCAGCCACGTAAAACTTGCAAAAACAATTAGAGGACGTCTAACTTGTTTTTGCAGCAAGTGCTTTGTGATATGATATGGCCAAAGTTGTGATGAATGATGAATGATCTATATGTGATGTATGAGATGTTCATGCTATTGTAAGAGGAATCACGACTTGCATGTCGATGAGTATGACAACCGGCAGGAGCCGTGTCATTGAGAAACGCCATGTAAATTACTTTACCTTATTGCTAAACGCGTTAGCCATAGTAGTAGAAGTAATAGTTGGCGAGCAACTTCATGGAGACACGATGATGGAGATCAGGGTGTCAAGCCGGTGACAAGATGATCATGGAGCCCCAAGATGGAGATCAAAGGAGCTATGTGATAATGGCCATATCATGTCACTATTATTATTTGATTGCATGTGATGTTTATCATGTTTTGCATCTTGTTTACTTAGAGCGACGGTAGTAAATAAGATGATCCCTCATAATAATTTCAAGAAAGTGTTTCCCCTAACTGTGCACCGTTGAGACAGTTCGTTGTTTCAATGCACCACGTGATGATCGGGTGTTCTATTCTGACGTTCACTTACAATGGGTGTAAAACAGATTTACACATGCAAAACACTTAGGTTGACTTGACGAGCCTAGCATGTACAGACATGGCCTCAGAACACAGAAGACCGAAAGGTCGAGCATGAGTCGTATAGAAGATACGATCAACATGAAGATGTTCACCGACGTTGACTAGTTCGTCTCACGTGATGATCGGACAAGACCTAGTTAACTCGGATCATGTTATACTTAGATGACTGGAGGGATGTCTATCTGAGTGGGAGTTCATTGTATAATTTGATTAGATGAACTTAATTATCATGAACTTAGTCTAAAATATTTACAATATGTCTTGTAGATCAAATGGCCAACGTAGTCCTCAACTTCAACGCGTTCCTAGAGAAAACCAAGCTGAAAGACGATGGCAGCAACTACACGGACTGGGTCCGAAACCTGAGGATCATCCTCATAGCTGCCAAGAAAGATTATGTCCTACAAGCACCGCTAGGTGAAGCTCCCATCCCACAGAACCAAGACGTTATGAACGCTTGGCAGACACGTGCTGATGACTACTCCCTCGTTCAGTGCGGCATGCTTTACAGCTTAGAGCCGGGGCTCCAAAAGCGTTTTGAGAGACATGGAGCATATGAGATGTTCGAAGAGCTGAAAATGGTTTTCCAAGCTCATGCCCGGGTCGAGAGATATGAAGTCTCCAACAAATTCTTCAGCTGTAAGATGGAGGAAAATAGTTCTGTCAGTGAGCACATACTCACTATGTCTCGGTTACATAACCGCTTGACTCAGCTGGGAGTTAATCTCCCGGATGATGCGGTCATTGACAGAATCCTCCAGTCGCTTCCACCAAGCTACAAGAGCTTTGTGATGAACTTCAATATGCAGGGGATGGAAAAGACCATTCCTGAGGTATTTGCAATGCTGAAATCAGCAGAGGTAGAAGTCAAGAAGGAACATCAAGTGTTGATTGTCGGGGTAAATAGCCACGGGTAGCCCAGCCGGCTTCCCCTGGCCCCTCTGAAAAAATTGTGAGCCCGTCCGGCTCATAAGAAGACTCAAGACTTGGGCCGGCTCCCCCCTAGCCGGCTAACTTCCTGGCCGGCTTGGGGGGCGGCCCGCTCCTTTTACCCCCGCAAGAAAACTATGGAGGGCCGGCTACGACAGGGCCGGCTATGGCAAGGCCGGCTATGGCACGGCCGGCTACCGCCGGGCCGGCTCCGATAAAGCAGTCAACGCCGTACCCGTGATGTACGCGTCCACTCTGTGATGATGAAGCGGGGCGTGGCTACAGTGGAGCCTGCCACCCCCAAAACCCGGAGCTCGCCTGGTACAGCGCGTCGCGCGGGCAGCCGCGGCCCGTCCGGCGTGGCACTGTAGCCACGGCGGCTCTGACGCTGTCCACGACGGGCCACCAGCGTGGCCCCCGAGGCGGTGGGCCCCTTCGGGCAGAGAGATGCCGAAGGCGGCCGCACCCCCCCTCTAGCCGGCAAGACCGAGGGCCGGCTTGGCGTAGCCGGCCTGCCGCCTTCCTCGATGGAGACGCCCATCACGTAGACAAGGTGCGGCGGGGCTACAGTAATCGCCCGCCAAGGCGGCGTTACTGTAGCCACGCTTACCCCGACCAAACCTGCGCCAACAAACACGGAGCAACAGTAACCGGCCGCCGACAAGGCCCTGGCCGGTGGGGCCGGCCTGTCGTCCCAGGAGCCGGCAGTCGGCGGGACCCACCAGCCGGCTGGCCCCAGAAGCCGGCGAAGAAGCCGGCGAACATAGTCACCGACAGCTGGGCCTCGCGCCCAGTCGGATTACCATTGTACCCCCGGGGGGTAGGCCTATATAAACCCCCCGGTGCGCCCATGCAAAGGGTTGAACTCTTCTTCTAGACATAGACACATACAAGGAGAGGAGACGGGCTGTGCTAAACCCTTCTTCCTCCTTCCTCCCCAAACAGCTCAAGGAGCATTGTAGCCACCTGTGAACTTAGTAACCATGCGGAGACCCTGCAGAGCAGCAGTAGGGGTGTTATCTCCCGGAGAGCCCTGAAGCTGGGTAAGATTCGCCAGCGTGCATGCCTACGCCTCATCCCGTTTCCAGGCACCGGCGACGTTCTTTTGGCCCCCGCAATGATAAGCCACCCGTTGGCATATGTCGATCCTACCACCCGACATTTGGCGCCCACCGTGGGGCCAGGTGCACCGTCGTCCGGAGACTTATTCTGGACGGGAACCCTTTTCCTCCCTCGCGGGCGCAGCCAGCCTGGCTCGCCCGATGGCGCATGCCGCGACGCGCTGCACGGCGTCGCCGACGTCTGCGCGACTAGCGGCCTCGCCAGCCCCTTCGACAATGCCCGCCTCTCCGACGAGCTCGCCTCCGATGCGGGCGCATATCACCTCGCCAACCTCCTCAGCCAGCTCCATGTCTCCGGCGAGCCCGCTGCGGACTTGGAGTCGGTTGGCTCCACCGACCCGATGCCCGTCGATTCCGACGCGGCATCCTACGACACCTTCCCCACCAACGTCACGGTCTACAACGACCCGCTCCCTCCGGCTGGCGATCGCGATTCTGACGCCCCCGAGGTGATGGTTATCGGCCTCGACGGCCCGACCGACGAGGGCGCCCGCGACTCCCCGCGCGCGGCAGCCCAAGACTTGTCCGTCCCCCTTCCGGCTGACGCCAGCGACGAAGTTCTGGAGGCACGCCGCCTCGCTCTCCTCGTGGAGGGCCGGCGGCTGGCCTCCGTAAGACGCCTCACCGAGGCCTACCAGCGCGAAGCTGATCGCGCCGCCTTCGGCACGCCGGCCCCGGCTGGACTTAGCCGGGCCGGCGCCATCAGGCAACGCGGCGCCGTCATCGCCGACACGCTCGGCGTGGATCGCCCGGTCTACGCCACCCCGCTCGAGAACCTGCGCGCCGCCCAGGCGGCCGTCGACGAGCTAGACGGCTTGGAAGCCGAAGATCTCCCCCATATGACGCGGCGCATCCAGCAGCTAATCGATGCGGCCGCACGACGGCACGAGGCCGACGCCTACGCGGGAAGCCCGCCCCCGCGCCGCGAGCACGGCGCGACCTCCCGGTGGCCGACTACCAGCTACACCCGCGCGCGGCGCGAGAAAGAGCCGGCTCCCAGCCGAAGCCGGACCCAAGTCTCCATCGAGCGAGACGCGGACGGCCGCCCCCGAGCCATGGAATGGCGGGGCACCCCGCCTCCGCCTCGAACCCGCGGAGAAAGATATCCTACCCCGCCTCCCGTGGCTCACCCGACTCTCAGCGGCCGGCTTGGTCGCCGGGAGGGAATCGGCGAAAACGACGCCCGCCACCGGATCGACCGTCTGGCTCGATCTCTGGCGCTGGAAGAAGAAGACGATGTCGGCCCGCCTTGCTTCGGCCCCCGCATCCGCGACGAGCCCTTCCCCAAAGGGTTCTCGCTCCCAAGAGACACGCCTAAGTACAACGGCTCGGTGAAGCCGGAAGACTGGCTGACCGACTACTCCACGGCCGTCAGCATCGCCAATGGCAACCGGCGCGTTGCCGTAAAATACGTGCCCCTCATGCTGCAGGGCACGGCGCGGACGTGGCTTAACAGCCTTAAGCCGCTCAGCATCAACAGCTGGGTGGACTTCACTGAAGCCTTTGTTCGCAACTTCACCAGCACCTACAAGCGGGCCCCCAAGCCCAGACAGCTCTCCCTGTGTGTACAGGGCCCAGCCGAGTCCACTCGCGACTACCTGACGCGTTGGGCCGAGCTCTGCAACTCCTGTGAGGGGGTGCACGAGGTGCAAGCCATCGAATACTTCACCGCCGGGTGCCGAGAGGGCACCCTCCTCAAGCACAAGCTTCTCTGCGATGAGCCGACTACCCTCGACGAGCTCCTAAACATCGCCGACAAGTACGCCACCGCCGACTCCTCGATGAAGACCGAGCTCCGGGTGGACGCATCCGGAAAGGTACTCAATCCGGCGCCCAAAGCGCCGGCTAGAGACGGCGGCCGATGTTAACACCAGAACGATAAAAAACGCAAGGGCCCTGCGCCGCCTCCCGCCAGTCGGCAGGTGGCCACGGTCGAAGATGCGTCGCCTGAAGGGCGGCCTGCGCCCAAGAAGCTAAAGGGTGGCCGGCCGGCTTGGCAGCCGGCCTTCTCCTACGAGCAAACCCTTGATGCCCCATGCAAATTCCATAGCGGTGCGAAGCCGTCCAACCACACGACCCGCAAATGCAACTGGCTCGCCCGAATCTCGAAGGGCGAAGGGCTCACGCCGACTCCGCCTGCCGGCCCGCCACCGCCGGCTCCGCCGCCCAAAGCCGCCCGGCCCGCGGTCGACGCCGTGCAGGACGAGTTCCCCGACGAGCAAGCGTCTTATGTCATCTTCACGAGCCAGCCCGAAGACCGGCG
Source organism: Triticum monococcum (assembly GCA_034509565.1). Classification (NCBI taxonomy): domain Eukaryota; kingdom Viridiplantae; phylum Streptophyta; class Magnoliopsida; order Poales; family Poaceae; genus Triticum; species Triticum monococcum. The sequence continues at coordinate 688,667,289 of CM067843.1, forward strand.
CAGCAGGCGCCAAGAGCAACAGGAGGTCGACATGGCCGCTACCAGCCCAGCCGGCCACATGCACTGGTCGGAGAAACCCATCAGCTGGAGCCGGGCCGACCACCCAGAGGTGATGCCCTCCCCCGGCTCCTACGCATTGGTCCTGGAGGCCACCCTCGCTACTGATACGCGCGCCGCACGCTTCTCCCGCGTGCTGATCGACGGCGGAAGCAGCATCAACATCCTGTACCGCGACACCATGGAGAAGCTGGGCGTCAAGGCCAAGCAACTTGCGCCGACTCGAACGGTGTTCCACGGCATCGTACCCGGACTGTCCTGCGCCCCCCTCGGCAAGCTCAAGATCGATGTACTCTTTGGGGGCAAGGATCATTTCCGCCGAGAAGCAATCTGGTTCGAGGTGGTGGACCTGGATAGCCCTTATCATGCCTTGCTTGGCCGACCCGCCTTGGCCAAGTTCATGGCGGTCCCCCACTATGCTTACCTCAAGATGAAGATACCGAGCTCTAAGGGCGTCATCACCATCGCCGGCGACTACAAGAAGTCCGCCGACTGCGCCGCGGCCAGCAGCCGGCTGGCCGAATCCCTTGTGATCGCGGCCGAGAGGAAGACGCTGGACCGGGTCGTGGCCCTGGCCAGCAAGCAGTTAAACCAACCCGCCGACTCCAAGGAGTATGATGCCCAAGGATCTTTCCAGCCAGCCAAGGAGACCAAGAAGATACAGCTCGACCCCGAGCACCCCGAGAGGTTCGCCGTCATTGGGGCGAGCCTAGATAGCAAATAGGAAGGCGAGCTCGCCGATTTCCTCCGTGAGAATCGGGATATCTTTGCATGGTCCCTCAAAGACATGCCGGGTGTTCCAAAGGATTTCGCCGAGCACAAATTGCACGTGCGGGAGGATGCCAAACCAGTCAAGCAGCCCCTCCGCCGACTGTCAGAAGAGAAGAGAAGGATCGTAGGGGAGGAGATAGCCCGGCTCCTTGCAGCCGGCTTCATCATGGAAGTTTTCTTCCCTGAATGGCTCGCGAACCTAGTTCTCGTGCTGAAGAAGAATAACAAGTGGCGCATGTGTATAGATTACACGAGCCTCAACAAAGCCTGCCCAAAGGATCCCTTCGCCCTGCCCAGGATCGATCAAGTAATAGACTCCACAGCCGGATGCGAGCTGTTGAGCTTTTTGGATGCCTACTCGGGATACCACCAGATCAAGCTGAACCCGGATGACCAGCTGAAAACCGCCTTCATCACGCCGTTTGGGGCCTTCTGCTACCTGACCATGACGTTCGGCCTGAGGAATGCCGGCGCCACGTTTCAGCATTGCATGCAGAAGTGCCTCCTCACGCAGCTCGGCAAGAATGCCCACGTTTACGTGGATGATGTTGTGGTGAAGACGGAGAAGCGTGGCACCCTGCTGGAAGACTTGAAGGAAACATTCGAGAACCTGCGCCGGTTCCGAATCAAGCTCAACCCAGAGAAATGCGTGTTCGGAGTGCCAGCCGGCTAGCTCCTTGGCTTCCTGGTCTCTGAACGCGGCATAGAGTGCAACCCTGTGAAGATCAAAGCCATCGAGAGGATGGCGGTCCCAACCAAGCTCAGAGAGATCCAGAAGTTCACCGGGTGCTTGGCCTCCCTTAACCGCTTCATCAGCCGGCTCGGAGAAAAGGCTCTCCCCCTCTACCGCCTCATGAAGAAGAGCACTCACTTCGAGTGGAACGACCAGGCCGACCAAGCTTTCCACGAGATGAAGAAAATGTTGTCCACGCCGCCTGTCTTGGCGGCACCGACTGAGAAGGAGCCCATGCTCCTATATATTGCCGCCACCAGCCGGGTGGTCAGCACCGTCATTGTGGTTGAACGCCCCGAAGAAGGCCGCGCCCAGCCGATGCAGAGACCAGTCTATTACCTGAGCGAGGTGATGTCCACCTCGAAACAAAATTACCCGCACTATCAGAAGATGTGCTACGGCGTGTACTTCGCCGCCAAGAAGCTGAAGCCGTACTTTCAAGAGCATCCCATCACGGTCGTATGCACTGCCCCGCTTGCCGACATCATAGGCAGCCGGGATGCATCCGGCCGGGTGGCCAAATGGGCCATCGAGCTGGCCCCCTACACCATCTTCTACCAACCCCGCACCGCCATCAAGACGCAAGCGTTGGCCGACATCCTCGTCGACTGGGCCGAGACCCAGTACTTACCGCCGGCGCCCGACTCCACCCATTGGCGCATGCACTTTGACGGATCAAAGATGCGCACCGGCTTGGGAGCCGGCGTCGTCCTAACTTCTCCAAAGGGCGACAAGCTCAAATACACGCTGCAGATCCACTTCGCCGCCTCCAACAACGTCGCCGAGTACGAGGCACTCATACACGGGCTCCGGCTGGCCAAGGAGCTTGGTATTCGCCGGATCTTGTGCTATGGTGACTCGGATTTGGTGGTGCAGCAGTCTTCTGGCGATTGGGACGCCAAGGACGCAAACATGGCGAGCTACCGTTTCCTGGTACAGCAAATCAGCGGATACTTCGACGGATGTGAGTTCCTTCACGTGCCGCGGGCCGACAACGAGCCGGCGGACGCCCTGGCTCGAATAGGATCCACGCGGCAAGCAATACCAGCCGGCGTCGCCCTATAGCGCCTCCTCAAGCCTTTAATCAGGCCGTCTCCGGAGTCCGATTCCATTTTTGTGCCGCCTAACCCCGAGGGGGCCGGGTCCGGCTCGAAGAATCAAGCAGCCGGGCCGGGGACTTCAATATTCGGCTCAGGAACTGCCGCACCCGGCCCGGGGACTGCAGCAGCCGGCCCGGGGGCTGCAGTGGCCGGCCCGGGGACTTCTTCAGCACAGGAAGTGGCGGCCGACTCCAGCGCTGCACTACCCAACCCACCCACCCTGGTGGCTCTGGCCACATTGGTGGCTGAGGAGGTCGTCGCCCCATCATGGGCCCAAGCCATCCGCAACTTTCTGGTGAACCATGACCTGCCGGCTGACAAAAACGAAGCAAGACAAGTCCAGCGCCGGGCTGGAGCATACACCATCGTCAACAGAGAGCTTGTCAAGCGCAGTGCCACCAGAGTCTTGCAGCGATGCATCGAGCAGGAGAAGGGCATCGCGATCCTCAGGGATATACACCAAGGAGAATGCGGCCATCATGCCGCATCAAGGTCACTGGTCGCCAAAGCTTTCCGCCACGGTTTCTTCTGGCCGGCTGCTTTGGACGATGCCAAAGAGCTAGTCAAACACTGCAAAGGCTGCCAGCTTTTCAGCTCGCAGCAACACATGCCGGCTTTGGCACTCAAGACCATTCCCATCACCTGGCCCTTTGCCGTCTGGGGGTTGGATATGGTGGGCCCATTTAAGACGGCGCGCGGCGGCATGACTCATTTGCTCGTCGCCGTTGACAAATTCACCAAGTGGATCGAGGCGAAGCCGATCAAGAAGCTGAATGGGCCGACTGCAGTGACGTTCATTGCAGATATAACAACCCGGTATGGCGTACCACACAGCATCATCACCGACAACGGCACGAATTTTGCCAAAGGTGCCCTGGCACGGTTCTGCGCTGCGCAAGGTATCCGGCTGGACCTTGCGTCAGTCGCCCACCCACAGTCAAACGGCCAGGTGGAGCGGGCAAATGGCCTCATTCTGTCCGGCATCAAGCCTCGACTGGTCGTACCCCTGGAGCGTTCAGCCGGCTGCTGGCTCGATGAGCTGCCGGCTGTCCTATGGAGTCTGCGCACTACTCCCAACAGATCAACCGGCTTCACTCCTTTCTTCCTTGTATATGGTGCCGAGGCGGTCATCCCAACAGACATCGAGTTCGACTCGCCTCGGGTAACCATGTACACGGAAGCGGAAGCCAAAGAAGCACAAGAAGACGGCGTCGACCTGCTAGAAGAGGCCCGGCTGTTAGCCCTCAGCCGGTCCGCTATCTACCAGCAGGGTCTGCGCCGCTACCATAGCCGGAGGGTCCGCCCAAGATCCTTCCAGGAGGGCGACCTTGTGCTCCGGCTGATCCAGCGGACAGCCGGCCAGCACAAGCTCGCAGCCCCCTGGGAAGGCCCCTTCATCATCAGCAGAGCCTTGGGCAACGACGCCTACTACCTCATCGACGCGCAGAAGCCAAAGGCACGCAAGAGAGACGACTCCGGCAAGGAGTCGGAGCGACCGTGGAACGCAAATTTCCTTCGAAAGTTTTACAGTTAAAGCGCAGTATGTGTCATGCCCACTTTTGTATTTAGTATGATACAGTAGGCTCCCCGAGAAAGACTCGGGGACTGCCACCCGTTGTTTTATGAACGAAAGTTATCATGCGTATGATAATATCTTCTCATTTATTTTGTCCGGTACCGGGTCCGACGAGTCGGCCCGGGGACTGGCCGACTAGAGTTATATCAAGAACCTCACCCGCAGTCAGACAAGTAATGTGTCGACACCCAGGCTTGGCTCTTGCCGAAATCGCAGCTCGAAGAACCGACTGCCCGACTGGCAAGAGCCACCAGCCGGAAAGGGTGCGCACATGAAAAATGGCTAGGGACCAAACAGGCTCGCATATATAACAAAAGTCGGCTTGCCGCCTCCCGCCGACCGACTACCAGAGTAGCCGACCGGCCGGCTTACATTCAGTCTACTTCAAATCCAAGAAAACTCAAGTACTTGCCTTCCCAAAGAGGGAAGGCGGCAAAGGAAAGAGCCTAAGGACAAAAAGTACACTCGGATGAACGCCAGCACATGCACATATTAATAAATTACACAAAAAACCTCCAGAGAGGTCGACATTCAGCATTGTTCGATATACACCCAGTGGGTGGAATTGCAGAAACTTAAACTTGTCCAAAAAGAAAGACAGGGACGAAACGAAAGGCAGCTCAAGCCGGCGGGGCCGCAAACGAGCTAGATTAGGCGGCGGAGGTAGTCTCGCCGGCTGAAGGAGCGGCCGACTGACGAACCTCGGCTTGATCGTCGCCTCCGGCAGAGGGCGCGCTCCTGCGCGGCTCGTTGCTAGAGGCACGGTCGGCTGGGGGACGGTCGGCCGCCCCACCAGTCGGCTCGGCGTCTTCGCTGTCTTCCTCCTCGTCGTCTTCGCCCTCGTCGCTAGAGGCGATCTCTTCCGCCGAGTCTTTGCCGTCCGCCGGGTTCAGCCCGAACCATTCCTCCGGCTTGGCGGCGCCATCGTCGTTAAGCTCCAGCGCGAAGACGCTGGTGTCGGTGCACTCGGCGATCGTCGAGGCGCGCTGCGCGATCGCCGGCCGCACCTCCTCCAGTTCGGCGTCGGCTTCCGACCGCCACGTCCGCAGCTGGTCCAGGCTTAGCCTTGGGTACCACGCGCGGACGAACTCCAGCGCGCGCCCGGCTCCAAGACGGGCCGCGGACGCCTTCCAGGCCTCGAAGCGGCCGACTGCGACCTCGAGCCAGTCGGCCGTCCGGCTTGGGGTCCGGGGAATTGCCTGGCCGGGCCAGAGCGCGGCCAGCATCGTCGCCCCGGCGCGCTGGAGTCGGCGGATCAACCGGTGGGCCGGCTGCAGCCGCGCCTGGACGGCGATAAGCTGCTCCGACAATGTCCGGTTCGCATCCGGCGGAATCACGACCCCGGCTTGACGGCGCTCCTCGCGGTAGGCTTCGATGGCTTGGGCGGCTAGGATAGACTGGCCGGGGAAGTACTCTGCGCAAGACAGCGAACACAAGTCAAAACAAAACCATAGGCGGCCGGCGATTGGAAGAAGAGCAAGGAAGACAGCCTACCGTCAATAAGATCCTCGACCCGGCCAAAGCCTTCTTCCAGTGCCCGGCGCGTCTCGGCCCAGCTCGCCTCCCTGGCCCCGAACTCCGCCCTCAGGGTAGCCTCGTCGTCCTGCGCTTTTTGTAGGGCCGCCTTGTGGCTCCTCTCCTGGTCGGCCAGTTTCGTTGCCAGGCGGTCGCGCTCTTGAGCCAGATCAGCGTACTCGGCGTCCTTGGCACGAAGAGCGGCCTGCACCACGCCGAGTTCCCTCCGCAAGTCGGCGTTGGCCTCTGCACGAGCAAGAAATAAACAGAGAAATCAGCAAAGGGAAAGTCGTCAAAAAAGATCCGACCCGACTGCACTGCAGTCGGCCCGGATCTCGGGGACTACACCCAGTGGGTGCGCTGTCGCGCCCCCACGAGAAGTTAACCATGACAAGACACTTACGCCGGCTGCTGGCGAGGTCCTCGGTCCTCCGGCTTAGCTCCCGAGCCTGGGAGTTGAAGGCGGCCGCGCGAGAGTTGTGATAATCCTGAAGATCAGAAAAAACAGTCAGCATAGTCGTCTAGTAAGATCCGACCCGACTGAGCTGCAGTCGGCCCGGATCTCGGGGACTACACCCAGTGGGTGCGCTAGCGCGCCCCCATGGAAAAAATTCAAAGGACCACAGTGGTCAAGGAGTGAAGACTTACCCGGATTGCAGACCGCGTCGACAGAAACTCCTGAGTGAATTGCCTCAGGAGGCCGGCCTGCGCCTGCAACCGGCTCCGAACCTCTTAGGCCGCAACGTTCAGCTCACCGCTCCCTCCGCTGGGAGTCCACCCGGACGTGGCGGAGCTGGCCGCCTCCAGGGCATCTACCGTCCGATCGGCTCCCGCGGCTCGGCGCGTGTCCGGCGGGGCCGTGCCCCCTCCGGCGGGCCGGTCCGCCGCCGGCTCGATCTCAAGGCCGGCTCCGGCCTCGGGTGTAGCCCGGGCCGGCTCCTCCGGCACCGCCGACGATCGGCCGCCTTCGCCTGCTCCAGCTAGCGCTGCCGGCGACGTCCTCTCGGCGGATCCCTCGACGGCCTCTCCCCTCTGCACCGGCGGCTGCTCGGGGATAATCTCCTCCGCCGTGGGCAGAGGGACGTCCGGATCCAAGGTCTGGAGGGGGATGGCGAGCAGCGGAGTCTGGCTGCGCGCGCTTTCCACCTCCGCCTCCACGGCCGCCCGCTCCGATGGAGCCTCAGCCGCTGCGCTCGCTCGCCCTGGCGCCGTTTGGGCGGCCTCTCGCTCCGCCGTCGCCCGCTCGGCCACCTCCCTCTCTCGGCGCGCCTCGCGTGCGTTGCGCTGCGTGGCTGCGTCAAGTTCGGCACGGGGGTCCACTCGGCGGGACCCTGAAGAGCCGGCACCCGGCCTGACCACGGAGCCGGCTGGGCCTCTTTCGAGGGAGAGCGGCGCCCTGCTCAGGAAATCAGAAAACATTCAAGGAAAGAAAACTTCAGAATAACAAGCACGCAAGCGGCTACCAGACTTACGCGGAAACTGACGGGGGCTTCTTCACCGCCTTCCGAAAGCGGGTCGCCTTCGCCGCCGCCTCCTCGCGCTTCGTGGCCGCGGCGGAGGCCTTCGGTTTCTTCGGCCGGCCCCCGAAGAGCGGGAGCGCGGCCCGGCGTTTTCCCTTCCCGCCGCCGGCAGTCGGCGCGGCGGACGAGCTCGCGCTGCGGCAGTCGGTTGCCGACTGGCGGCGAGGGAGTTCTCCGGCTTCGAAGTCGTCCGGCCAGTCGTCGAAGCTGGCCGACAGCCCGGTGCCGCCGAGCTCGACGGCACCCCCCGTGGCGGCGTCCTCCATGGCGACGGCGGAGAGATCCGGGTCATCAGGGTCATCCTCCGTGCGATCCGGGGCGTACTCATGGTCGACTCCGGCTGCCCCGGCTGGCAGCAGGAGGAGAGGATTCTGATAAAGGAAAAGAGAAAAGGGGTCGCCTGGTCAGAAGCCGGCTATCCCAAGCCGGCAGACGGCAAGAGGAAAGGCTTACCACAAGCGGAGGCTGGGCGCGGGAGTACGGCGCCTTGCCGAATTGCCACTCATCGGTGAGCTTCAAGTTGGCGACGTAGTTCGCCATCAGAGCCACCTCGGTGTGCGGCATCTCCCAGGTACTCAGCCGGCAGGGATCGAACCGGCCGCTCATCTGGCACATCATGTGCGGCCGGCTTTGGAGAGGCAAGATCCGGCGCTCAACGAAGGCGGTTACCAAGTCGGACGCAAGCAGACCCTCCGATTGGATCATCACCCGAAGCCGGGAGATGGAAGCGTTCCCCGCTGGAGAAAGGGACTTCGACCGGTAGCCCCAGGTCCGCCGCTTCCCAGTCGGCGGGCCGGCTACGTAAGCCGGCAGGTTGATGTAGTCGCCGTGCCGGGCGATGTTCTTGACGTAGAAGTAAGACTTTTGCCACAGCTTGACCGACTGGATCAGTGGAATGTGGGGGAAGGGGTTGTCGTCGCAGGCCCTCTTCATCGCGATGAAGGCGCCGCAGGGAGCCGGCACGCCGGCGGAGACGGTGCCGAGCTTGTTCTGGAACAATTCGGCCCAGAGCTCCAGCGTCGGCAGCACCCCCAAGTACCCTTCGCAGAGCGTGACGAAGGCCGAGAGTTGGAGCACCGCGTTGGGCGTGACGTGGTGCGGTTGAAGATTGTAGAACTCGAGAAACGATCGCATGAAACTGCTCGCCGGAAAGCCGAAGCCCCGGAGGAAGTGCGTGCGGAAGACGACGCGCTCGCCTTCCTCCGGCGCCGGCGAGACCTCCTTCGCGGGCGCTAGGCGCACCTGCACGAGGTCGGCGGAGGGCAGACGCCGGGTCTGGCGGAGGAACTCGATGTGCTCGTCGTGGACGTTGGACCCGTCCCACGAGCTCGACAAGGCCAGCGACATGGCGACGTGGGAGGGCTACGGCGTGAAGCTGCATCGAGCAAGAAGAAGAGCAGGAAGAAGAAGAGCAAGGGGGATGGGGAGCGGGGGAGCGAGCGGGCCCGTGCCTCTCCCCCTCCCCCCCTACTTGTAGGCGCATGCGCCGGAGACGAGGAGGCGCCGCGTGGGGGATTGTGGGGATCGATCGTGCCCATCTCCCCCACGCTCGCGTTATTTACGTGCCTTGATGGCGCAGGGTAACGGCCGCGGGGAGGCGAGCAGCCCCCTCGGGCCACAGAAGATCCGCGCCCGGGCCGAGGCCGGGGAGTGGCGGGCCTGGACCTGCGGCGGCGTCCCGTCGCGTGCGTGCGACGACAGGACTTCCCCGCCACGTGGCTCGTCGTGGGGCCCGCGGCCGGCCCGCGGGTCAACCACGGTCGCCCTAATAAAGAAAAGCGTTCCGAGGCCGGCGGCGACAACGCAGTCGGCCCCGCACGGTATGAAGCCGGCCTAGCTTCCCGTCCGTTCGTCTGCCGCGAAGCTCGCCCGCCTTCGGGGACTACTGTCGGGGTAAATAGCCACGGGTAGCCCAGCCGGCTTCCCCTGGCCCCTCAGAAAAAATTGTGAGCCCGTCCGGCTCATAAGAAGACTCAAGACTTGGGCCGGCTCCCCCCTAGCCGGCTAACTTCCTGGCCGGCTTGGGGGGCGGCCCGCTCCTTTTACCCCCGCAAGAAAACTATGGAGGGCCGGCTACGACAGGGCCAGCTATGGCAAGGCCGGCTATGGCATGGCCGGCTACCCGCGATGTACGCGTCCACTCTGTGATGATGAAGCGGGGCGTGGCTACAGTGGAGCCTGCCACCCCCAAAACCCGGAGCTCGCCTGGTACAGCGCGTCGCGCGGGCAGCCGTGGCCCGTCCGGCGCGGCACTGTAGCCACGGCGGCTCTGACGCCGTCCACGACGGGCCACCAGCGTGGCCCCCGAGGCGGTGGGCCCCTTCGGGCAGAGAGATGCCGAAGGCGGCCGCACCCCCCCTCTAGCCGGCAAGACCGAGGGCCGGCTTGGCATAGCCGGCCTGCCGCCTTCCTTGATGGAGACGCCCATCACGTAGACAAGGTGCGGCAGGGCTACAGTAATCGCCCGCCAAGGCGGCGTTACTGTAGCCACGCTTACCCCGACCAAACCTGCGCCAACAAACACGGAGCAACAGTAACCGGCCGCCGACAAGGCCCTGGCCGGTGGGGCCGGCCTGTCGTCCCAGGAGCCGGTAGTCGGCGGGACCCACCAGCTGGCGGGCCCCAGAAGCCGGCGGAGAAGCCGGCGAACATAGTCACCGACAGCTGGGCCTCGCGCCCAGTCGGATTACCATTGTACCCCCGGGGGGTAGGCCTATATAAACCCCCCGGTGCGCCCATGCAAAGGGTTGAACTCTTCTTCTAGACATAGACACATACAAGGAGAGGAGACGGACTGTGCTAAACCCTTCTTCCTCCTTCCTCCCCAAACAGCTCAAGGAGCATTGTAGCCACCTGTGAACTTAGTAACCATGCGGAGACCCCGCAGAGCAGCAGTAGGGGTGTTATCTCCCCGGAGAGCCCTGAAGCTGGGTAAGATTCGCCGGCGTGCATGCCTACGCCTCATCCCGTTTCCAGGCACCGGCGACGTTGTTTTGGCCCCCGCAATGATAAGCCACCCGTTGGCATATGTCGATCCTACCACCCGACATTGATGGTCAATAAAGCCACTAAGTTCAAGAAGGGCAAGGGTAAAAACAACTTCAAGAAGGACGGTAAGGGAGTTGCCGCGCCCGGTAAGCAAGCTGCTGGGAAGAAACCAAAGAATGGACCCAAGCCCGAGACTGAGTGCTTTTATTGCAAGGGAAGTGGTCACTGGAAGCGGAACTGCCCCAAATACTTAGCGGACAAGAAGGCCGGCAAAACAAAAGGTATATGTGATATACATGTAATAGATGTGTACCTTACCAGTATTCGTAGTAGCTCCTAGGTATTTGATACCGGTGCAGTTGCTCACATTTGTTACTCAAAGCAGGAGCTGCGGAATAAGCGGAGACTGGCGAAGGACGAGGTGACGATGCGCGTCGGGAATGGTTCCAAGGTCAATGTGATCGCCGTCGGCACGCTACCTCTACATTTACCTAAGGGATTAGTTTTAAACCTTAATAATTGTTATTTAGTGCCAGCTTTGAGCATGAACATTGTATCGGGATCTCGTTTAATTCGAGATGGCTACTCATTTAAATCCGAGAATAATGGTTGTTCTATTTATATGAGAGATATGTTTTATGGTCATGCTCCAATGGTGAATGGTTTTATTCTTAATGAATCTCGAGCGTAATGCTACACATGTTCATAGTGTGAATACCAAAAGGTGTAAGGTTGATAATGATAGTCCCACATATTTGTGGCACTGCCGCCTTTGTCACATAGGTGTCAAACGCATGAAGAAGCTCCATGCAGATGGACTTTTAGAGTCTCTTGATTATGAATCATTTGACACGTGCGAACCATGCGTCATGGGTAAAATGACCAAGACTTTGTTCTCAGGAACAATGGAGCGAGCAACCAACTTATTGGAAATCATACATACTGATGTGTGCGGTCCAATGAGCGTTGAGGCTCGCGGTGGCTATCGTTATGTTCTCACCCTCACTGATGACTTGAGTAGATATGGGTATGTCTACTTAATGAAACACAAGTCTGAAACCTTTGAAAGTTCAAGGAATTTCAGAGTGAGGTTGAGAATCAACGTGACAGAAAAATCAAGTTTTTGCGATCAGATCGTGGAGGAGAATACTTGAGTCATGAATTTGGCACACACTTAAGAAAATGTGGAATAGTTTCACAACTCACGCCGCCTGGAACACCTCAGCGTAACGGTGTGTCCGAACGTCGTAATCGCACTCTATTAGATATGGTGCGATCTATGATGTCTCTTACCAATTTACCGCTATCTTTTTGGGGCTATGCTTTAGAGACTGCCGCATTCACTTTAAATAGGGCTCCGTCGAAATCAGTTGAGACGACACCGTATGAATTATGGTTTGGGAAGAAACCTAAGCTGTCGTTTCTAAAAGTTTGGGGATGCGATGCTTATGTCAAGAAACTTCAACCGGAAAAGCTCGAACCCAAGTCGGAAAAATGCGTCTTCATAGGATACCCTAAAGAAACTATTGGGTATACCTTCTACCTCAGATCCGAAGGCAAGATCTTTGTTGCCAAGAATGGATCCTTTCTGGAGAAGGAGTTTCTCTCGAAAGAAGTAAGTGGGAGGAAAGTAGAACTTGATGAAGTATTACCTCTTGAACCGGAAAATGGCGCAACTCAAGAAAATGTTCCTGAGGTGCCTGCACCGACTAGAGAGTTAGCTAAGGATGATGATCATGAAACTTCAGATCAAGTTGCTACTGAACCTCGTAGGTCCACAAGGACACGTTCCGCACCAGAGTGGTACGGCAACCCTGTCCTGGAAATCATGTTGTTAGACAACGATGAACCTTCGAACTACGAAGAAGCGATGGCGGGCCCGGACTCCGACAAATGGCTAGAAGCCATGAAATCCGAGATAGGATCCATGTATGAAAACAAAGTATGGACTTTGACTGACTTGCCCGATGATCGGCGAGCCATAGAAAATAAATGGATCTTTAAGAAGAAGACAAACACGGATGGTAATGTGACCATCTATAAAGCTCGGCTTGTCGCTAAGGGTTATCGACAAGTTCAAGGGGTTGACTATGATGAGACATTCTCACCCGTAGCAAAGCTGAAGTCCGTCCGAATCATGTTAGCAATTGCCGCATACTATGATTATGAGATATGGAAAATGGACGTCAAAACGGCGTTCCTTAATGGTTTCCTTAGGGAAGAATTGTATATGATTCAGCCGGAAGGTTTTGTCGATCCTAAGAATGCTAACAAGGTGTGCAAGCTCCAACGCTCGATTTATGGGCTGGTGCAAGCATCTCGGAGTTGGAACATTCGCTTTGATGAGATGATCAAAGCGTTTGGGTTTACACAGACTTATGGAGAAGCCTGTGTTTACAAGAAAGTGAGTGGGAGCTCTGTAGCATTTCTCATATTATATGTAGATGACATACTTTTGATGGGGAATGATATAAAACTCTTGGACAGCATTAAGGCCTACTTGAATAAGAGTTTTTCAATGAAGGACCTTGGAGAAGCTGCTTATATATTAGGCATCAAAATCTATAGAGATAGATCAAGACGCCTCATAGGTCTTTCACAAAGCACATACCTTGATAAGATATTGAAGAAGTTCAATATGGATCAGTCTAAGAAGGGGTTCTTGCCTGTGCTACAAGGTGTGAAATTGAGCTCAGCTCAATGTCCGACCACGGCAGAAGATATAGAAGAGATGAGTGTCATCCCCTATGCCTCAGCCATAGGTTCTATTATGTATGCCATGCTGTGTACCAGACCTGATGTAAACCTTGTCGTAAGTTTGGTAGGAAGGTACCAAAGTAATCCCGGCAAGGAACACTGGACAACGGTCAAGAATATCCTGAAGTACCTGAAAAGGACTAAGGAAATGTTTCTCGTTTATGGAGGTGACGAAGAGCTCGTCGTAAAGGGTTACGTCGACGCTAGCTTCGACACAGATCTGGATGACTCTAAGTCACAAACCGGATACATGTATATTTTGAATGGTGGGGCAGTAAGCTGGTGCAGTTGCAAGCAGAGCGTCGTGGCGGGATCTACATGTGAAGCGGAGTACATGGCAGCCTCGGAGGCAGCACATGAAGCAATTTGGGTGAAGGAGTTCATCACCGACCTAGGAGTCATACCCAATGCGTCGGGGCCAATCAAACTCTTTTGTGACAACACTGGAGCTATTGCACTTGCCAAGGAGCCCAGGTTTCACAAGAAGACCAGGCACATCAAGCGTAGCTTCAACTCCATTCGTGAAAATGTTCAAGATGGAGACATAGATATTTGTAAAGTACATACGGACCTAAATGTAGCAGATCCGTTGACTAAACCTCTCCCTAGAGCAAAACATGATCAACACCAGAATTCCATGGGTGTTCGATTCATCACAATGTAACTAGATTATTAACTCTAGTGCAAGTGGGAGACTGTTGGAAATATGCCCTAGAGGCAATAATAAAAGCATTATTATTATATTTCCTTGTTCATGATAATTGTCTTTATTCATGCTATAATTGTGTTATCAGGAAATCGTAATACATGTGTGAATAATAGACACCAACATGTCCCTAGTAAGCCTCTAGTTGACTAGCTCGTTGATCAACAGATAGTCATGGTTTCCTGACTATGGACATTGGATGTCATTGATAACGAGATCACATCATTAGGAGAATGATGTGATGGACAAGACCCAATCCTAAACATAGCACAAGGTCGTATAGTTCGTTTGCCAGAGTTTTCTAATGTCAAGTATCCTTTCCTTAGACCATGAGATCGTGTAACTCCCGGATACCGTAGGAGTGCTTTGGGTGTACCAAATGTCACAATGTAACTGGGTGACTATAAAGGTAGACTACGGGTATCTCCGAAAGTGTCTGTTGGGTTGACACGGATCAAGACTGGGATTTGTCACTCCGTATGATGGAGAGGTATCACTGGGCCCACTCGGTAATGCATCATCATTATGAGCTCAAAGTGACCAAGTGTCTGGTCACGGGATCATGCATTACGGTACGAGTAAAGTGACTTGCCGGTAACGAGATTGAACAAGGTATTTGGATACCGACGATCGAATCTCGGGCGAGTAACATACCGACTGGCAAAGGGAATTGTATACGGGGTTGCTTGAATCCTCGACATCGTGGTTCATCCGATGAGATCATCGAGGAGCATGTGGGAGCCAACATGGGTATCCAGATCCCGCTGTTGGTTATTGACCGGAGAGTCGTCTCGATCACGTCTACATGTCTCCCGAACCCGTAGGGTCTACACACTTAAGGTTCGGTGACGCTAGGTTTGTAGGGATATGTATATGCAATAACCCGAATGTTGTTCGGAGTCTCGGATGAGATCCTGGACGTCACGAGGAGTTTCGGAATGGTCCGGAGGTAAATAATTGTATATAGGAAGTGCTATTTCGGCCATTGGGACAAGTTTCGGGGTCACCGGTATTGTACCGGGACCACCGGAAGGGTCCCGGGGGTCCACTGGGTGGGGCCACCTACCCCGGGGGGCACATGGGCTGTAGGGGGTGCGCCTTGGCCTACATGGGCCAAGGGCACCAGCCCCAAGAGGCCCATGCGCCTAGGGTTTAAGATGGGAAGAGTCCCAAAAGGGGAAGGCACCCCCTAGGTGCCTTGGGGGGGAGGGACTCCTCCCTTGGCCGCCGCCCCCCTAGGAGATTGGATCTCCTAGGGCCGGCGCCCCCCCTTAGGCCCCCCTATATATAGTGAGGGAAGGAGGGCCTCTCATAACACGCCTTTGGTGCCTCCCTCTCCCTCTCCAACACCTCCTCCTCCTCCATAGAGCTTGGCGAAGCCCTGCCGGAGTACTGCCGCTCCATCACCACCACGCCGTCGTGCTACTGCTGGAGCCATCTTCCTCAACCTCTCCTCTCCCCTTGCTGGATCAAGAAGGAGGAGACGTCATCCACTCCGTATGTGTGTTGAACGCGGAGGTGCCGTCCGTTCGGCGCTTGGTCATCGGTGATTTGGATCACGTTGTGTACGACTACCTCATCCCCGTTCTTTGAACGCTTCTGCTCGCGATCTACAAAGGTATGTAGATGCATCCGATCACTCGTTGCTAGATGAACTCATAGATGGATCTTGGTGAAACCGTAGGAAATTTTTTGTTTTCTGCAACGTTCCCCAACACCGGCAACACAGGTCTCGTAGGAGGTGAAGTCAGTATTCGGCTTTATCGCCACTGAGTGTGCGGCCTCCATGGCGGGGTCCATCCACCCGTCCACGGACAGCGTGATCTGCTCCAGATCAAGGGCCGGAGTTGCCACAGGGGTGATCTCCCGAACACTGTCCGGTGGTAGAGCTAAGTCATGCTCGTCGTGACTGTGCGGCGCACCTGGCACGGGCTCGAATCCGTCGAAGATCAAGTCTCCGCAGATGTCGACAGTAAAGTTTAAGTTTCCAAACAACACCTGATGGCCAGGGGCGTAGCTCTCGATCTGCTCCAGATGGCCAAGCGAGTTGGCCCGTAGTACGAAGCCGCCGAATACGAAGATCTGTCCAGGGAGAAAAACCTCACCCTGGACCGCATCATTGCCGATAATCGAAGGAGCCATCAAGCATTATGGTGACGACACAGTTGAACTCTCAATGAAAGCACCAATGTCAGTGTCAAAATTGGTGGATCTCAGGTAGGGGGTCTCGAAGTATGTGTCTAAGGTGGATGGTAACAGGAGGTAGGGGACACAATGTTTACCCAGGTTCGGGCCCTCTCGATGGAGGTAATACCCTACTTCCTGCTTGATTGATCTTGATGATATGAGTATTACAAGAGTTGATCTGCCACGAGATCGTAGAGGCTAAACCCTAGAAGCTAGCCTATGATTATGATTGTTGTGGTCCTACGGACTAAACCCTCCGGTTTATATAGACACTGGAGGGGGCTAGGGTTACACAGAGTCGGTTACAAGGGAGGAGATCTACATATCCGAATGGACAAGCTTGCCTTCCACGCAAAGGAGAGTCCCACCCGGACACGGGACGAAATCTTCAATCTTGTATCTTCATAATCCAACAGTCCGGCCAAAGGATATAGTCCAGCTGTCCGAGGACCCCCTAATCCAGGACTCCCTCACCCTCCCTCCCTGTAGTTTATCTCGTCTGCTTCTCCCACAATCGCCAATGGCACAGGTCCATCGTCGTCACTCAGCCACTCCGCCGTCATCAGAGGACAGCTCCAACTGGGAGGCTACACCACGGCGGCGGCGCAGTCCCCGGCATAGTGTAGTGCACGTGGTGTCCCTGTTGGGTGTACGCGGAACACCCACCACACGCTCCGCCGCCGCTACCCGTCGGCAGCTATTGCCGGCCGCCGTTGCTGCCACGCCACTGTCGAAAGCCAAGGCCATCTCCCGCTCCGCCGCCGTGGCCCGAAGGCAGGAGGTGGCCGTCGTGGCCGCCACCCCACCGCCGGCCACCGTGGCCATCACCCGCTCCGCCACCACGGCCCGAAGGCGGGAGGTGGTGGTTGTGGCCGCCACCCCATCATCGGCCGACATGGCCGCCAGCCCACCATCGACCGTCGGGATTATCACTGGCTCCGCCTCCGCGGCCTGAAGGCGGGAGGCGGAGGTGGACGCCCGCATGTGCGTCAGCGACCTTGCCCGCTACATCGAGTTCCTGTGGGAGGAGGAGGAGCGCCTCGTCGAGCACACGAAGAGCCTTACCACAGTCGTGGCCGCAGCACACGTCGACGCAGAGGCGAGGAATCAGGAGATCTACAAACAGTCCGGCCGCTTCGAGAGGGATTGTCTGGAGCGGCAGTGGGCGTTCGAGCTGGCAAGCGTTGCTGAACGTGCAGCACCGGCAGGCACCGTATTGCATTTGTCCAGATCGTCGGTAGGCTCCTCCTCCTCTGCCTCTTACTGAGGGGGTGAGCGCGCTCGGCAGAGGAGAGGCTGCCGGAAGTAGCACAAAGCCCCTAGTAGTATTTATGGGCTATTTCGTTCAGTTCATCTGATTATAGATGTGTAGTCGAACTGTACAACATACTTAAAATTAGCTACTATATATAATTGAACTAGCTATTTCAGTACGTGGTTGGCAACAATTGGGGAGAAGTTTGGTCGGTTTAGCTGTCGAGTTGAATCGTTTGTGTAAATTAAGAACAACTGCTTAATCTATGAATGAAATCTATGCTTTATTACTGAATATTAGTTGCAAAAATTAGATAGTGCTAATGATTTCTAGTTGCATATTTTGACAAATCGCAGTGTTACAAGGATTGACAAATGGCAACATTACTAGATCAACAAATGTAAATCTTTCCAGTTTGACAAATGGCAACATACCCAATAATTGTTTGTATGTGGTTGCACACGGGTCCTCCAAAACAACCATTTGCGTTGAAGGGACGCACAAATCCTACGCTGCTCTCACTTTGCATACGGGTGTTCTATCTAAAACGTTTGCGATCAAGAGCTGCACAAATCCTGCTCAACACATTTTCCCTTGGCTTCTTGGGGAAGTTGTCGCTTTACATAAGGGTGTTCTAACTAAAACGTTTGCGATGAGTGTTTTATATTTAAAACCCGAATTAAACTGGGGAAACCGAATTAAACCTCGGGAAGCTGACAAAAATTTTACCATGGCATGTTGATGCCGCTCCATGATAGCATGCCAAGTTTTCTGAATTTCAAACGAGTTTTGGATTTCCTAGAATTTAAAAACCAGGTATGTCAATATGTGTGGCCAAGTGACGGTGGCAGGGTATTTGAAATTCATTCCCATTTATTGCATGGGACCTAAGCATGCAACCAAGGACACATATTTGATTTTTCAACTGGTTTATATGCACTAGAGAATGTGCATGTAGTTCAAATTTGAATTATGCACATAAAATGCCTCGAAAGCCCAGTTAATGTATAAAAATGTCCAAACAAACCCCGAAAAATTCCAAAATTGAACACAACATTCTTGTTGTTCTATGTTGACACTCAAATTTTTTTGAAAGCAATAAGAGGCAACAGATATCGTTTCGTCCCCAAAGGTGGAATGTTCCCTATCGAAACCATCATACTTGTTGTGAGAAGCTCTAGTTTGTGAGAAGCTTAAACCCAAACCTACCCCAAATGGGACAAAAAATTTACCACGGCATGTTGATGCCGCTCCATGATAGCATGCCAAGTTTCATGAATTTCAGACGAGTTTTTGATTTACTAGAATTTTAAAACCAGGTATCTCAATATGTGCGGCCGACTGACGGTGGCATGGTGTTTGAAATTCATTCACATTTCTTGCATGGGACCTAAGCATGCAACCAAGGACACATATTTGATTTTTCAACCAGTTTATATGCACTAGAGCATGTGCATGTAGTACAAATTTGAATTATGCGCATAAAATGCCTAGAAACCCAGTTAATGTATAAAAATGTCCAAACGAACCCTGAATAATTTCAATTTTTTTATCGACACACCTATAGTTGCATGTTCACTGCAGATAAAAGTTCTAGCAATTGAAACACCGTCCATGGCCGCTGTGACCCCACTATGTAATTCAAATCAAGATGAAAAATCAAGTAGATCCCACACAGTTTATTATAACCAACTGTGTGAGGTGCAGCACAAAATTTCTTCGGGTCGTGTCTAAATAAGGGACCGTATCTGATGACACTTTGCGTGCTAGTTTTTTGGCTGAAGCGGTTCCAAATTTTCAGCTTCCACAGAAATATCTACCTCCCCGCCCCCTCCCCCTTACCAAAAGCTACATTTCCCCTGTTTACACCTTCTTTTCCAAGTTAAAACATTCACGCCTTGCTTGCAGCGCCGCCGCCTCCTCACCGGTGACCCTCCTTCATGCTGCTCGGCCTCGCCTATCCAAGCAGGTAATCCACACCCGACCCCCATCCTCCTCCTCCTTCCACATCCCACATGCCTCGACCGTCGGCGCAAGCGCGACACCTTCCACCCAAATCACCGACCCCTCCACCAAATAAGCGTCGGCCTAAGCCATGGTCGCAGAGAAGCAAATCGCGGCCGCACGCGCGGATGAGGTCGCGATGGCTGCCATTCATGCCGACCCCCGGATCTTGAAGGAGCACCTTGCCATTTGCTAGCTATGCCAGTTAAGCATGCTTGGTTTACCCGTTGCGTGTGCTGCTCCTGCCTTTCCTTCACAAATTCTAGTGAATTGTGCTATCTATTTTTACCATGCAATTTGTTGCTCTAATGCATATGTTCTATATGTTGTGAAGTGTGGTGCTCACTTATTAACTCTTTTGTTAATTAGTTGTCGTCTTCAGTTAACTGTTTGGTTCAATTCTGCAAATGTGATGTTCAATTCTTGAGGCTACAATTTTGTATTGTCTTCCATGTGATAAATAAATTGAATTTATCTTTACAAAATACATGAGAAACTAATACAATTGCTATATTTCCAAGTTGTCAAGCATGCTTGGTTTGGTTATACATTGTGCAATGCGGTTCTCAGTTAACGTTTGGTTCATTTGTGTTGTGGTGTTTAGTTAACTATTTGGTTCAATTCTGCAATGTGATGTTCAATAGTTGTGGGTGCATTCTGTTATTGTATACCACGTGAGGAATAAATTGAATTTGGCTGTAGTGAATACATGAGAAACAAATACAATTGGTTGTAGTTAACTGTTTGGTTAACTATTTGATCTTCTATTAGGAGTATGTTATATTTTGCAATGTGGTGTTCAGTTAATGTTGGTTCATTTGTTGTGGTGTTTAGTTAACTGCTTGGTTCAATTCTGCAATGCGATGTCCAATTGTCGTGGGTAGAATTTTGTATTGTTGTGCATGTGAGGAATAAATCGAATTTGGCTGCACTTAATACATGAGAAACATATACAAGTGGTATATTTCTTAGTTCTTAATCATGCTTGGTTTGGATAAATGGGTTTTCCGTGTGGCTTGAATTAATCTGATGAATCTGCAATGTGCTTATTTTTCATCAACATATTTTACTAATAGCATGCAAACCCTTACTTAACCTGATGACTAACTACCTTATATGTGTTGCAGGGAAACAATGGGAAGCACTAAGGTTTACAATCGAGGTTAGCACGTGCATGGTCCGTTGTCTAATAGCACATTATTGTGAAATTGCAGGAACCATTCTAATATTTAGGTTTTTAATAATTTGTTCTTGCACACGTAGGTCATGCTGTCAGAGGTTTTGACCCACTGTTCGACCCCTTTTGCATATGGGGAAATGAGTTGTCATGAATATCAATCAAGTCAAGAAACTCAGAAAGATTGTTAGGATAAATAAATTAGCGACAAAAAACAACAAGATCTTTGTCTGCATAATGAAGAAAACATCAGTTCACTACAAGATGGTACTAACTATTATACCTTGCCTTTTTTATACCTTTGCCCCATTTCCAATATAGAGAAGATATTTATGCACATCTTTGTTTTCAGGACTTTCCAAAGCAGTTCACTGATGATTACCTCTCAAACCACCTGTATGGTCAGGAGGCGAGGAAGGTATTCATACAACACCCACGGTTCAATATTGAAGTGTTCCTGAAGAGGATGAAGGATGGATGGTCAATCATCCACAGGCACTGGCCTAAACTTACAAAGACCTTCAACATCAATGAAGGCTCAATATTCGCCTTCTGCTACAGCAGTTTTCCAGATGAGATACATCTGTCTATGTACCGTCTATGATGCTAATTTCGAAATGTTATAGATGTTGCATGTGAAACTTGGTCCTGATGTAGTTGTGTAATGGGGTAGCTGAGTGCTGAAGCTATATGATGTTGTACTTTGATGTATTTCAATTATGAAAATGAAATATATTGTGTGCTTAATATGAATAATTGGATAATTAACCTGCTAATGGCAAATTAGCCTGCTAATTGGGTTTTGCTATTCAAACGGTTGTTGAAAAAATACCGTGGGCGATGACCTCGGGAAACACACACAGTTTCTAGGAATAAACCATGTCAATGAACAATCACACATGACTTTCTCTTGAAAACTGTTTGGGTTAGACCACCATGCGCAAACGTTTACCACATAAAAACTGTGTGTGATGGAGAGCCTTTGCCACACAGTTTCTTCTACGGACCATGTGTGATACATTCAATAACGCAAACGATATAACGGGATTTTTTTTGTGATATACCTATGAACGGAAACGTTTTCCTCGAAGCGACTATGTGGGATGTACATACGAATGGAAACGTTTGGCGGGGACTGACTGTGTGGGATGTACTTGCGACCGGAAACAATTTTGCCGTATAATTGTAGTTTTTAGCTCTACTGTATGTATTTCCATATTTGAGCGCTCGCCGGTCGCACACGATCTCATTTTGCCGAGCGTGCATGCCAGGAGGGCATATCCCCGACGGTTTCTGGGTCGTTTGGGAAGGACCCCCCTATCGCCCATACTCACTTGGCGACGGTTCCAAATGCCGTCGCGAAAAGGGGTTAAAACCCGTTTGTTTAGGAGCTCGTTGTACTAGTGCATCTTCATCCTACGCCTCCCACGGATTGAAAAACCTTATGTCATCCACTTGAGGGGAAATTGCTACTGTCCTACAAAACTCTGAGTTTGGAGGCCCAACACATGTCTACAAGAATAAAGTTGCGTAGTAGACATCAGGTTGGCATAGATCGAGATTAGGATTTGTCACTCCGAGTATCGAAGAGGTATCTCTGGGCCCTCTCGGTAATGCACATCATAAGAAGCCTTGCAAGAAAAGTGACTAATGAGTTAGTCACAACGTGATGTATTATGGAACAAGTAAAGAGGCTTGCCGGTAACAAGATTGAACTACGTATGAAGACACCGACGATCGAGTCTCGGGCAAGTAACATACCGATGGACAACGGGAATTACGTATGTTGTCATAAAGGTTCGACTGATAAAGATCTTCGTAGAATATGTTGGAGCCAATATGGGCATCCAGGTTCCGTTATTGGTTATTGACCGAAGAGGTGTCTCGGTCATGTCTACATAGTTCTCGAACTCATAGGGTCCGCATGCTTAATGTTCGTTGACAGTATACTTTTATATGAGTTATGTATGCTGGTGACCGAATGTTGTTCGGAGTCCTAGATGAGATCACAGACATGATGAGGAGCTCAGGAATGGTCCGGAGGTAAAGATTGATATATGGGATAATAGTGTTTGAACTCCGGAAGGGTTCCGGATGTTTCCCGAAATGTTTGGGTACGAGAACACTTTATTTGGGCCAAAGGGAAAAGCCCACGAGGTTTTTGGAAAGTGCAAAAGGAAGATTTGTGGAGACCAGAGGCTAGACGCCAGGAACCCTGGTGTCTAGGGGGTAGACGCCAGGAACCCTGGCGTCTAGCCCTGGAGTCCAAGAAGGACTCTTACCTTTTGGGAAAAACCGACTTTGAGGAGGCTTTTACTCCAAGTTTCGACCCCAAGGCTCAACATATAAATAGAGGGGCAGGGCTAGCACCCAGGACACATCAAGATTCACCAAGCCGTGTGCCGGCAACCCCGTCCCCTCTAGTTTATCCTCCGTCTAGTTTCTGTAGTGCTGGTCCAAGCCCTACGGAGATTGTTCTTCATCACCAACCGTCACCATGCCATCGTGCTGCCGGAAATCATCTACTACTTCGCCTGTCTTGCTGGATCAAGAAGGCAAGGACGTCATCGAGCTGAATGTGTGCTGAACGCGAAGGTGCCCTATGTTCGGTACTTGATCGGGATGGATCGTGAAGGTGTATGCTACATCAACTGCGTTGATAAACGCTTCCGCTTTGCGATCTTCAAGGGTATGAAGATGCTCTCCCCCTCTTGTTGATATGCATCTCCTAGATAGATCTTGCGTGAGCGTAGGAATTTTTTTTTTGAAATTGCATGCTACGTTTCCCAAAAAACACCATATGAAAGATGCTACAAATATTGATCTACCAAGTTAACAATGTCTCGTCATAACTGGCATTTAAATAAATGTGAAGCCGTACAAGAAATAAATCATATGCAAGATGCAAACAACATCACACTACCAAGTTAAAGGTCTCTCGTCATTAGTGCCATTGCATATTCACGGCATTGCATATTCATGGCTTATGAGGTGTAAACTAAGCAGAAGGCATTTCAACAAATTAGAAGCAATGAAAGCTAGACACCATATGTAAGACGCAACGAATATCACTCTACCAAGTTAAAATTGTCTCGTCATTTGTGCCATTTCAACAAATTAGTAGTACAAGCTAGAAAATAATGTGAGATGTAAACTATATCAGACTCCCAAGTTAAACGTGTCTTGTGAAAAGTGATTGGTGCAGGTTACACAACAGTAGTACTTTGATGTAAGAACATTGGTGTGATAGACAGATATTGTATGTTCTAGAAACAGGAACACGTGTCTTATTCACAAGTATAATGTGTAAAGTAAGCAGATGGAATTCAAAAAAATTAGAAGAAATACAAGCTAGACATCATACATAACATGCAACCACATATAACAGTGCCATGTTAGAGGGAGCACCTATGTTAGTGGACAAGGGGGAACGTGCTCATCATCAACACAACTACTTTGAGTGTCTATGCATGTGTTGTCTTCCAAATCTTGTTGGGGGCATGGTCGAGTAGAATGTGGAGAGGCCCTCCGTTTGGAAGAACCACCTTTATCCATTGCCTTGCTAATTTCCTTCTGCTTTATTGATTTTGCATTGTCAAGTAAAACCGAGAATAAAAAGCAATAAAATTCACTCTTCAGAACTCATTCATGCATGATACTGACAATCACTACCTTGATGTAAGGCAAACACATGATACGAGGATGAAATATGTATGGAAAAACAGGCCGACATGGCATATTCACAACTATTTGTGTAAACTAAGTTGAAGTAATGTAATCAAATTACAAGAAATACAAGTGAGGCACCGTATGCAACATGCAATACAATATCACACTGCCAAGCTAGAGAAAGCACATGGGATGTCGGTTTCGCCGGAAGACCGCCATCAGTCCCTGCCTCATTTTTTCCTTCCTATTTCTTAATTGTATTGCCTTGTCAAGTCAAACCCACAAGAAAAATGAATAAAAATTCACTTTTCAGAACTCATTGATGTAGGATGCTGACGAGCACTACTTTGATGTAAGATGACCGCATGATAGGACGATTGAATGTGTAAGAAAAAAGGACAGCATTGCATATTCACAGCTATGATGTGTAAACTAAGCAGAAGGCATTTCAACAAATTAGAAGCAATGAAAGCTAAACACCATATGAGAGATGCAACGAATATCACTCTACAAAGTTAAAACTGTCTTGTCATAAGTGCCATTTCAACAAATTAGAAGTAGTACAAGCTAGAAAAGAATGCGAGATGTAACCTATATCACACTCCCAAGTCAAACGTGTCTTATGATATGTGATTGGTGTAGGTTACACAACAATAGTACTTTGATGTAAGAACATGGTGTGATAGACAGATATTGTATGTTCTAGAAACATGAACACGTTTCTTATTCACAAGTATAATGTGTAAAGTAAGCAGATGGAATTCAACAAAATTAGAAGCAATACAAGCTAGACATCATACATAACATGCAACCACATATAATAGTGCCAAGTTAGACGCATCACCTGTGATGGTGCACTAGAGGAGACTCGCTCATCATCAACACAGCTACGTTGAGTGTATATGTATATGTTGTCTTGCAAATCTTCTTGGGGTGGCGGAGTAGAATCTATAGAGGCCCTCCGTTTGGAAGGAGCACCTTTATCCACTGCCTTGCTAATTTCCTTCCACTTTATTAATTTTGAATTGTCAAGTAAAATCGACAAGAAAAAGCAATAAAATTCACTCTTCAGAACTCATTCGTGCATGATACTGACAATCACTACTTTGATGTAAGGCAAACACATGATACCAGGATGGAATATGTACGAAAAAAACAAGGCGACATGGCATATTCACAACTATTTGTGTAAACTAAGCAGAAGCCATTTCAACAAATAAGAAGCAATGCAAGCTAGACACCACATGAGATACCTTAAAATCTAGGATTGATTTGACACACCTGGGTATCAGAAATGATTTGCAGGCGGAAGGTGAAGGTAAACCACAAGATATGGCAGCAGCTGTGTACGTCTTGGACAAGGTAAAAAGAAAAGAATTCTGTGAGGTCCTGTCACGTGTGAGATTCCCACATGGATTTGCTTCCAACCCTAAAAGGATAGTCATTGCAGGTGGAAACAAGGTACAAGGGTTAAAAACTCATGACTGCCACATCCTACTTCAGAGGATTTTACCTGTTATCCTTAGAGGATAGGGCCGCCCTGACTTATACAGTGTAGTTGCAGAGTTGGGAAAATTCTTCAGGGAACTCTACAGTAGAAATATCAGGATAGATGCTTTGGAGCGTCTTAGAGACAAGATACCAACTATCCTATGCGACCTTGGGAAGATATATCCTCTAGCCTTCTTTGATGTGATGGTGCATTTGGCTGTTATGCTACCTGATGAGGCACTCCTTAGAGGTCCAGTATAGTATGGCTGGATGTACCCTATTGAAAGGCGGCTAGGCACTTTCAAGGGCTATGTTAGGAACAAAGCTAGAGCTGAGGGTTCCATTGCAGAGGCCTACGTTGCTACAGAAGCGTTGACATTCTGCTCGAAATACATTGAAACAGCTGATCAGCTTAGCAAAGAGGTGGGTGAAGACAATCCTGGGCTCAATGTTATCGATTGTTCTGTTCGAGTTACAGGGAAGAGTCGACAAGATGACAAACCTAAAGATTTGGACAAAATGGTTTGGTATGTGTTGAATAACTGTCTTGAAATTCTACCTTATATCGAGTAAGTGCTAAGTACTGCAGCTTATACATCATAATCTACTAAACTTGTAGCACATTCTTATATATTTAGATGTTTGACGCGATCACTACGTTGTGCAACATCTACAAAAAGGAGTTACTGCCGCAAAATCCAAGAAACATTGACAAACTGGTTATGGCAGGATCTGCAAAATGGTTCAAGAGCCATGTCAGTTTTTGAATTGCATTGTCAGTTTTTTAACATATTGAGTACATAAGATGATCAGCTTGTCTATTTTCTAACCATAGGTTAAGAAGATGCGGAGGATGGGCAGGCAGTTAATGATGCCCT
This sequence comes from Triticum monococcum, assembly GCA_034509565.1. Lineage (NCBI taxonomy): Eukaryota > Viridiplantae > Streptophyta > Magnoliopsida > Poales > Poaceae > Triticum > Triticum monococcum. The sequence goes on from CM067843.1 coordinate 688,693,673, forward strand.
TTACGCACTAGGAATGGGCCCTGATACTTGGGTAATACATTATAAATCTTGCATTGTTGGAGATGTGCGCTACAACACCCTTGCACGCGACGAAGGCAAGTAGACACAAAACAGTGCCATCATGAGCCCGGATATGTATGGCAAAGAGACAACTGAAGTGTATGCTAACATAACAGACATTGTTCAGTTGTAGTATATCTCCAGTTTCGAGGTTCATCGGTGTGTGGTTCTGTTGTGCTCTTGTTGGTATAACTTGTTTTCCAGGATCACAAAACCCAGAGCTGATGATTATTTCAAATCCATAAATGTCAAGGCGGTGTACCAGACCTACGAGCCTTTTATTTTGGCAAATCAAGCAACACAGATATTTTTCTTGGAAGACAAATTTGCACGTAGTGATGACAGGATAGTATTGCAAAGGTTTGAGCAGAGGAATTCGTTTAACAAAGTTGCACAACAAGATGATGCTTACAATGCTCCTGGTGTAGAAGATTTCACAGATGTTCCTGATATCTTTGAGAACCATCACGTCAATGACACCAGCAAAAAGATTGTCTGTCGAGCTGTGGACATACGAGAGTTGATCAATAAGAAGCCAATGTTCGAGGACATTGAGGATGAAGAAGAAGATGACACTAGGGGGAATTACTATTCAGACTAATACACATGGCGAAGATGTTGACGCTGCTGCTGCGGATGATGATTAGATTGCTTTTGTCGTATTTTCCTATCAGAAGACATTTTTTATCTACTATGTGAAATTGTGTTTGCTATGACAACTGAAACCTGATGAAGTTGTTGTTTAGTATTTTGCTGTGAGAACATCACTTATTATGTATGTTGATTTGTGTGGTGATTGTATGACGACTAAATTATGATGACATTGTTGTTTAGTTGTACTCATATTTGGCTGTGAAACTTGTATTTGATGACATAGTTTGATGTTGGACTGCAATTTGCTCGACATCTTCGAATGGGAACAAAGCTGACCCGACATGGTCTCTGCTAATTTATTTATTTATTAGCAAAAGGGCCTCTGCTATTTATTTATTTATGAGAAAAAGGGGATACCCCCCGATTTCCGTTAACAGAAATCATTAGATGTTCACAACACTATGCCCAGCCTGCTAAACAGGTTTCATTCATTACTAGTTTCAGCAAAGTGCTCATGTCATAGCCACTGAATACATCACGAGTGCTACATACACTGCAAATAAAGAGACAATCGTCCTATAGAGCACTTCGATTTTCCCATTATCTTCACAAGCTCTTTCATCTCCTCATTGCTGTCAACGCCGTTCAGCAGCTGTTGCTTGGCCATGGTCAAAGGAACTGCATCTTTAACCTTCTGCTTTGCATCTTCCTCTTCTGTTGTTCTTTCAGTTACTTGCCCAACACCCCAACCTGCTAGTATTGGGATTCCTCGGCTAACCAAATAATCAGCATTGTTGCATTCCCCCACATCAACAACTTCCCAGAAATACAAATCACATGAATCTTCCGATTTCTACACGAATCAAATTGGAAGATCATCAACCAAAATATATAAAAGTCAGCAGTTGAAAGCAGCGGAACAACACTTACACATATTATTACCCCATGATTCGATCATTTGTAGAAGACTCGGCCAGGGTTGATGATTGTGGTTGAGTTGCAACAGATGACTCTGCGTGATTTGCAGCAGTGGCACCACACCAACGGCAGCGGGTTGCAATGAGCAACCAGCTGCGGTGCGTGTGCCGGCGGGGGTGTGATGAGACCCACAAGCGATGGTATGGGTGGCGACTTGGCGCATATCTGGTTGTTGACTCCTGAAGAATAGGTGGACGAGCCGCGAGCGGGCATGGTTGCTGCGGCCAGAGCTTCTGATGCTAGGCAGAGTAAGTAGAGAAGAGGAGAAGCGAACGTTGGATATGTTAGTTTCATTACTTGTAGAGTAGCATGGCACCATATATAGTCATAGTCTAGGTTTGGATTCGAACCAGCTACAGGAGCACGTATCTCTTTTTTCTAAAACTCGGCAACGTCTCTTTACTGGTACACTAGCTTGTTCTGTATGCCTTCTCAAGTCTTTGATTTTCTTTCTCTCTTTTTTTGCGAGGAAGGAAGGAGGACAAAATTGAGGGTTCCTAGGACTCGAACCCAAGACCTCTCAGTTGAAAACTGTCGGATTTCGGGTTCCGGCAGACCCTTAAGGTTCGAACACTGGGGTGCGCGCGGAGATTACGCCTTCTACCTCCCCGCCTCGCAAAGATCTAGGCTACCCAAAGAACTACACAAGGGACACAAGATTTATACTAGTTCGGGCCACCGTTGTGGTGTAATACCCTACTCCAGTGTGTGGTTGGTGGATTGCCTCCTGGGGCTGATGATGATGAACAATACAAGGAAGAACAGCGTCGCGAGGGTCTGTTCTTGGCTGGGGTGACAAACTGCTAGGAGGAGTTCAGCCTCCCTTCTCTTTCTCTCTCTCTCTCTCTCTCTCTCTCTTACTCTTACTAGCCAACCGAACCCGAAGTTCCAACCCCTTGCTACGTGGGCAGCTGGTCCTATTTATAGAGGCCCTGGTCCTCCTCCCAAATATTGAGCGGGAAGGGAGCCAACAATGGCGGGCTAATTTGAAGGGGGACAGCAAGTATCAACTACCCTGACAAAAGCGGTCTTCGCCTGTGCAAAGCTCTGGTGATGACGCCGTCTTGGGCTCCACGGTGACCTCTGTCTCGCAGTCCTCCTGGTCTTGGTCCCATTGCACCGAAACGGCAAACTTTGCCTGATGCCTCGATACTCCGCGGCTGCGCTTGCCCTCTTTGCACCGAAGAGGAAAGAAGGACGCTGCGCGCGCTGGCACCCGCCTGGCGCCCTGAGTCGTCATGGCTTGCATCATGGGCATCTCGCGAGGTACCCTGCCTTGATCTCTCCGCCTCCTCGCGAGCCAGCCTTACGAGGCCGTGCCTGAGGAAGCTCCGTGTCGTCCGACTCGCGAGGCTTGGCCCCTCGCGAGGGTCTTGAGTCTTATGTTGATGAAGATGGGCCATGCTGGGCCTCTTCCGAGCCATGCCGCAGGCCGCAGGCAGGCAAGTCTGGGGACCCCCGTTCCCAGAACGCCGACAGTAGCCCCGGGCCCAAGGCGCGCCCGGACTTGGCCATGCTGAGAGGCGAAAGGGCAAGGGCGAAGCGCCGCGGGCCCTAATAGCCTGCGGCCTTGGGCGCCGTGTGGCGGTTGATGGGACGTGGGTGTCTCCACTTCCCCATGACGCCTTGGTGACCGCGCGAGTTGGACAGGTCCCTGCATGCAAACCGTGTCATGATTACCTGTGATCGTGGAGGCCGGCGGTTGGCCTTCGCTGGCTATAAGTAGGGAACTACGCGTCCCCTTCCAGTCCATTCCTCCTTGCTTCTCCTTCTTCCCGATCCTTGCTCCGTCCTGCAGCGATGGCTCCGATCCGCCGGTTTTCTGCAGCAGAGAAGGGGAAGGCCCCTCAAGAGGGACCAGATCCGCTCCCGCCGAAGAAGCGGCTCGCCCTTTGCAGCTGGGACAAGGAGGACCGGCAGGCGGCACCGAGGCCCTGGTGCGAGCGGGCTCTGCCGGGGTTCCCACTTCCCTTGTATGCCCACGTCGAGGGCCCCGAAGGTGCCGATGCCGATCGCCGCGGTCGGCACCGTCGTCGGCACCGTCGGGTCACGAAGGCGTGGGTTGTTCCTCCTGGGGTTCACGCCGAAGGCTCCTCCCAAGAGTTCGTGCTCCATGTCGCCATTCCTCTCCAGTCTTGGATCCGTCTACCTCCCTTCTTCACCTCCGTCGTCCCGCCGGGGGGCCCCTGGAACTCTGGCTGCAGCACGCCGGCTGCAGCACCCTCGCGACCGAGGCAGAGGTCGTGGTTACTGCCCCGGGCGAGGTCTAGATGTCCCGCGTCTAGAGAGAGATCGCCCGGGTTTGCAGGGAAAGGGGCGTCTTCGCGGTCCACTTGGAGTACGATGGGGCTTCGGCGATGTTCTTCAAGGTCTTCGATGCGAATGGGTGCCGGCTGGAGTGCTTCCCCGGGGGAGGTGGCCAGGACCATGCCCTGGTGAGGGCTAGGCCCTCGACCGCTCCCTTGGCGGCTCTGCAGGCGACGGAGGCGCCGGACGATCCTGCGACTCCGGCGAGGTCTTCGCGACTCCGGAGACGAGCGACGACAGCTATGAGCCCCCGAGACGGCGCCGCTCCCGGAGCAGGGCGGGCTCGTCCGGCCGTCGCCGACCCTGATCTGGATGGGGTTGGCGCCGGCGCTTGACGGCCCACTGTTGATGATGGCGTTTTTTGCAGGAGCGCGTGTAGCTAGTATCCCTTAGGATCCATTCCCTGTGAGGAACCAAAATGCGCCCCATGGGGGCTTGTAAGGTGCCTGCAGTCTCGCTTGTTAATACATAACCTTTGTTGTGGAGTTGCGCGAGTTGCTGATTCCGTCTTAGCTTAGTATTCCCTTTCGAACCTCGCGAGGGCTTGGTGCTCTGCGCCGACAGGTCCCAGTCTCAAGGCAGCATCAGCCATCGCTGGTATGCCAGGTTGCGATGCCGTGGTCAAGGCCAGGAGGTGAGCGACCCGGGGTCCGGTAAGAGCCCCTGAGTCGCGATGCTCAGGAGGTCCCCTTTGGCGCCCAAGCAGCCGTCGTTCGGCGAGAAAGGAGAACGGCATCCCTGACACGGAATTGCATTAGGTGCGGGGGTAGCGTCGCGATAGCTGGTGCTTTCGGGCGGTGACTTATCTTGAGAGTCGGGGATTATCCCTGGTGTGACGCCGGGTCCGCGTGTCGGCAGGAGCGGAATCGCTCGGCGAGGTCCCCGTGAGCCCCCTTCTCCCCCGCCTTCGCTCCCCTTTCTGCTCTACGTCCTCGTGTCCCGGCCCTCGAGCTGGTATCAGCCATCGCTGGTATGCCAGGTCACGATGCCGTGGTCAAGGCCAGAGGGTGAGGGCTGGAGAGCCAGTAGGAGCCCTGAGTCGCGATGCTCAGGCACCCCCCCCCTTTAACGTGCAAGTGGTTTGCGTGAACGAGAGTGAAAGGAACGCCGCGAGGGCCTCGCCTGGTGCAACTTCCTTAGGGGATCCTGCAAACTCATCACGGAAGGAAGAAAAGATTGTCATGACAACTATCAGTCTGCCGTTAGTTGCTTCCGAGGGGAGGTGAGGCACTGGAGGCTTGACGAGGTGGCGTCATGCGGGGCTCCTGCAGCCAGAGCTCAGCCACCCAAGTTTGTCGGCGTTGCAGGGACGGACCCATGCGCAACCGTCGTGCCGTTGTGGGAGCAATTCCGTCAGTTGGCGTCAGTTGAGCAGGCAACTAGATCAAACACGTTAGCTGTGGAGGAGTGGATTCATTCAAACAGATGCTGGGAAGGTAAACATCACTGGGTCGGGCCCGAGCGACTTGGGGATGATGCAGCCCGAGGGGCGCCCCCAACAAAGCAAGCTAACGACATGAAATAAAGGGATACACGCCGCAGGGACGGACCCACGCGGCCTGGGAACGATGCAGCCCTGGGAGGGCGCACCCAGCTGAGAATGAAACTGGTAAGATGTCACCTGAGGGTGTCGCGGGCGAAGGGGTGTTGGTGCAGCAGACTCGGGAGGCCGCGGAAGCCGATACTCACGAGCCCCCAGGCCCAGGGGCCTCGGGAGGCTCCGGAGGCACTGGAAGCTCTTGGCGAATCGCCTCCATCTCCGCCAGGGCCGTGGAACGCCTGTCTTCTTGAGCCTCCATGATGCCCCTCATGAGGCGCTGGCACGTAGCAACCACGCTCGGCAGGCCGTAAGGCATGCAAACGTAGCTGTGGGGCAGACCCCGGCAGCGCCCCACTCGCGAGGGCCAGAGGCGCTCCATCGTAGCGGCTTGGTTGAGCCCTGGCACATCAACGCAGACGCACAGCTCACCATCCTCGCCTGGATGGGGAGCCGCAGCCAGCAGACGGCGGCAACCTCTCACGATCCTTGATTCCTGTAGTTCTTGAATGGCTTTGTCGACGAACTCCTGTGGGTCCGACCTTCCTCGCCTTGCTCCTTCTTGAGGGAAACGTGCTTCGAAACACGACTCCACGTGGTGCCCAAGCGCCTTCCTCGTGACCCTGGCCAGGTCGGAGGCCCTCCAGGGGAGAGCCCCCGAGCCCTGCCTGAGTAGGGCGCTGGGCGCGCTTTCCTATGCGATGGAAGGAGGCTCCCCTAGGCAGGCGCGGGCCCTGAGGGGCCTGCCTCCCTAGGGGCTGGTCCAGACGATGTCTTCTTCTTCTTGGCGGTGGCCTCGGGAAGCCTCCTGCTCCCGCGATCCGGGTCTTCCAGTGACGTGGCCTGAAAGGCTCACTCCAGGGAACACACTGCATCCCTCTCTTCGCAGGGCACCGTGATGACTCCGCCACTCCCTGGCATCTTGAGGATGTTGTAGCCATGGTGAGTCACGGCCATGAACTTGGCCAGCACTGGGTACCCGAGGATGGCGTTGTACGGCAGGCGGATGTGGGCGACGTCGAAGTCGATGAGCTCAGTGCGGTAGTTGTCGCGTGCCCCGAAGGTGACAGGGAGGCGGACCTGCCCAATCGGGACCCTGGAGCCGTCGGTGATTCCGAAGAAGGGCTTGGTTGGCTGAAGCTGGTCGTAGGGCACTGGGAGATTGTTGAATATTTCCACGGACAGGGCGTTGAGCCCTGCCCCACCATCGATGAGGGTCTTGGTGACTAGTACATTACTGATGACTGGGGAGCAGAGCATCAGGAGGACGCCAGCTGTGGCCGCACACTTGAGTTGATCCGCTGAGCTGAACATGATGGTGCACGCCGACCACTTGAGAGGACGCGTTGCTTCGAGCCTGGGGAGGGCTGCGTTCACCTCGTGAGCAAACTGCTTGAAGATGCGTTGGGAGGCTGGGGCTTGAGCTCCGCCCAGGATGCAGGCGATTGCGCGTGGCTCCTGGAAGCCCCCAGCCCCCTCGTCTTGATGGCGGTCCTCGTTCCTCCTTGGTTGAGGCGGCAGTGGGGGGAGGCCTACGTTGCCTTGTGGGCGATCCTCACGAGGCTGATCCCTCCAGTCCCCCTCGTGAGGCAGGTCTCGCCAGCGGTCCTCGCAAGGCTGATCACGCCACACTTGGCGCGGGCCATTGTCTTCCCAGCGTCCTGCGTTCCTTCCTCCTCCTCGGTCGTAGCCCCGATCGGCACGGTCGGGACGACGGCCGATCCTTCCTTCTCGCACGGCGCGGAGTTCTTGGCATTCGTTGGTGTTGTGGGTGTGGAGGTCGAGGTACACACAGTACCGGCTGCCCCTGGTGGACTCAGGCAGATCTTTGCCCCGCTTGGTGTCTGGTTCTGCTACGAGCACGGCAGCCCCCTTGCGCTTCACGTCCTTGGCCTTGGGCTTCTTCTCCTCTGGTTCTGCGGCAGGCAGCTCAACGAGGGAGAGGCGTCCCTCCTCAGCCCTGGCGCACTTGGATTTAAATTAAGGTATGTTTAGTTTTTAAATTAATTTGAATCTGGCTAGAAATTTCGGGATGTACGCTGTTTGTGTTAGATTTGGAGGCTGACATGTGGGTCTACTAGGTTGACGTGTACGAAAGGCTTTGTCAACTTAGTCCACAAACGATTCTAGAAGCACTGACCGTGGGATGTTAATCCAACGGTCGTGTTGCTTCTTCAATATCTGATCTTCTTGCTCCAGCCGCCCAAACCAGCGTCGGTGGGACTGCCGGCTCCCGCCTCCCGTGGCCGGCTGTGCTGCTGCATAGGCCGCACCGCATCGCCCCACCCTACTCCATCGCTGGCCAGGCCATTCCTCTACTCACCCACACCTCCTATTATTTTCCGGCGACGGCAGCCGAACCAGTAAACCCTCGTACTCCCCATCGCGTGGGCCACCATTGCCGAGTCTTCCCCGGCTCTAGGTCGCTCCCTTCCTAGGCCTCACCGTCGTCCACCCCCTGGTGCTCTCGGCGCGACGTGGTCAACATAATCAACGAACGACATCCATTTGAAGAGGACTATACGTGGAGAGGCTGACAGTTGGGTCCATGGCCACACGCAAGGAAGTGCCTACTTATTACGCACAAAAAATGATTCCTCCACCTGACAGCAGGAACCCACCGGAAGGGACGCTGTATTTCGTGAAAAAAAACGTTTCTCCCGCTGACAACTTGGACCCACCAACTATATCTTCACACGCAAGGAAGTGTCTCCTTATTACGCACAAAAATATGAATACTCCCCCAACTAGTTGGGACCCACCATAGTCGGAGGCTGACTTGTGGGCCTACTGACGCGTACGGAGGGCTTTGTCAACTTAGTCAATATGAACGATTCTAGCTCCAGTGACCGGTCGATGTCCATCCAACAGTTGTAGTGCTTCTTCAACCTCTGGTCTTCTTGCTCCAGCCGCCCAAACCAGCGTCGGTCGTGTCACCTACTCCTGCCTCCCGTGGCCGGCTTTGCTGCCGCGCAGGCCTGACTGCCCCACCCTACTCCAACCTCTGGCCAAGCCATCCCTCTACTCACCCACAACCCCTGTTATTCTGCAGCGACGGCAGCCTCACACCACAACCGAACCAGTCAACCCTCGTACTCCTCTCCGCGTGGACATCCACTGCCGCGCCTTCCCCGGCTCCGCGTCGTCTAGGGCTGGGCATTTGGTTCCCTGAACCATTCGGGTCGGTCTTTCGGTCTATTAAAATTTTTAGTTTTGTCAGAATGCAGACCGGTCGGTCAATATAAAATTGGCTAACCGAAGATTCTATGTACCAAAATTTCAGTTCGTTCGTCGGTTCCACCGAACAGCACTGAGATGTACTGGAATCGCTACCTTTTACCTGTACTAGTAGCAACAATCGCTACTACTTTATTCTGAATGTATAGTGCATGTAGCTTTGTCTACTAGCTAGCTACTAAAGGCTGGTCTCCTTGGCTACACTATCTCTTCCGAGCGAGACTTTATTACTCTGTACAATTAGCGGTGGCGGCTCACTAGATAAAGTACTCCATGTACAAAATTTAAGCAGAGGTACTACTAGTACAGCTAGGATCACTGGGTTAAGTTCACTTAACTTTACTTCTCTTTTTTACACAAAATTTATAGTGGCAACAACGGTTGACTGGGTTAGGCTCGCGTCTTCCCGATGCGGCTGTGGGGCTCATGCACTTGGCAGAAAGCGGATAGAAAATAGAGTCCATGTTCACATGAGTGATAATCCCCAAGTGCAGGGAATCATCGTAGCAATTCCCAATGGTGGAAGTGATAAGTATGAAGTGTCGAACCCACAAGGAGCTAAAGATAATATCAATATTCTCTCAAGCCCTATCTGCCACTGATATGACTCTATGTACACCAAACGTTTGCCTCCAACTAGAAACGAGAAATAAAACTATGTTGTGGGTATGAAGAGGATAACTTTGCATGGTATCGGAGAGCTAAAATATGAAAGTAGGTGTTGTTATCATAAAGTTAGAATATATTACTAAATATTATAAATAGCGAGTGTGGAATAATGATGGATCGGTGTGCGGAATTGTCTTAGGCAATTGTTAACAAGACCGATAGTCGTCATTGCAATTTCATATGAGGGAGAGGCATAAGCTAACATACTTTCTCTTCTTGGATCATATGCACTTATGATTGGAACTCTAGCAAGCATCCGCAACTACTAAAGATCATTAAGGTAAAACCCAACCATAGCATTAAAGCACCAAGTCCCCTTTATCCCATACGCAACAACCCCTTACTCAGGTTCATGCTTCTGTCACTCAAGCAACCCACTATAAGCGAATCATGAGCGTATTGCAACACCCTACAGCAGGAATCCCTCATGCTTGCGCGACACGGAGGGCACAATAGGACAGCACCAAAATAAAATATACAACTCGTACCAATCTAGATCATCAATCAACCCAAAGACAAAGGATATCTACTCAAAACATCATAGGATGGCAACACATCATTGGATCATAATATGTGGCATAAAGCACCATGTTCAAGTAGGGATTATAGCGGGGTGTGGGAGAGTGGACCGCGTAAAAGAGATGAGGATGGTGATGTTGATGAAGACGATCACCGCGGCGATGATTCCCCTCCCGATGGCACTCCGGCGCCACCGAGAGAGAGGAGGAGAGGTTCTCCCCCTTGTGCTTCCTCCTCCATGGCCTCCCCCTGGATGGGGAGAGGTTCCCCCTCTGGTCCTTAGCTTTCATGGTGATGATGGCCCCTCCGAGATCCTCCTCAATAGCCTCCGGTGATGATGGCCCCCTCCGGCAGGGTACCAGAGAGGGCCTAGATTGATTTCTTGTGGCTATAGAGGCTTGCGGCGGCGGAACTTCCGATCTAGGTTATTTCTAGAGGTTTGGGCATTTATTGGAGAGGTTAGCATCAAGAACAAGTTAGGGGGCCCCACGGGAAGTCCACCAGGCACATGGGTGTGCCCACCCCTAGGCGCGCCCCCCACCCTCGTGGGCCCCACGGGACTCCCCTCCGGTAGATTTTTGTTCTAGTATTTTTTATATTTTCTAGAAAAAATCTCCGTTGATTTTCCTCGCATTCCGAGAAGTTTTATTTCTGCACAAAAACAACACCACGGTAGTTCTACCAAAACAGCGTCAGTCCGGGTTAGTTCTAATTAAATCCTACCAAAATCATATAAAACTATTGTAAACTTGGCATGAATACTTCATAAATTATAGATACGTTGGAGACATATCAATGAGCACTTGAGTAGACAGGCGCGCAGGTCAGACCTCTGTGTTTACTCAGTTTTCGGTCCACTCGGGTACCTAAGGGATAAACCCGAATTCATTGAACTTAGTTCGGTTTTCAACATTTGCAAACCGAACGTATCACCAAAGTACTCGGTTTTGGGAAATTCGGTCTCGGAACCGGTTAGTTTGGTTTGGGACATCGGTTTTCGGGTTATATGCCAGCCCTAGCGTCGCCCCCTTCCTAGGCCTCGTCGTCGTCCACCACCTTGGTGCTCTCGGCGCGACATGGTCAATGTAGTCAAGGAACGACTTCCATCGGAACAGTACTGTACGTGGAGAGGCTGACAGCTGGGTCCATGGCCGTAGCAAGGAAGTGCCTCCTTATTACGCGCAAAATAATGATTCCTCCACCTGATAGTAGGGACCCACCGGACGGGCCACCGTATTTCATGAAAAAATGTTTCCCCCTGATTGTTGCGACCCACTAGCTACATCTTCGCACGCAAGGAAGTGCGTCCATATTACGGGCAAAAAATATGATTCTTCCCCTGACAGCTGGGACCCACCAGCTATATCTTTGCATGCAAGGAAGTGCCTCCTTACCTCCCTGAAAGCTGGGACCCACCCGGTCGAACCGTACGTAGGGTTGTCTGTCTAGTCGCGAACGTGTATGTACATACTGTTCGATCGATCTGTCTGCAGGCTGCAGCGATGAACCGTGGCCGAGTAAGAAAGGGCACATGTCGTAGTAGAGGCGCGGACGTAGCTGTAAGTGCATCTAGTGCCACCCCTAGTTGGTTTTGGAGTATTGACGACAAACCTGGTTGAGGGACTAATGTGTTTGTGAGAATTGCAGGATAACACAGGTAGTAGTCCCTCATTGATTCGGTTTTCCTACTGGAGATGACCCCTAAAAATGTATGAAGACATTGAAGACAAAGGTGGCATGTGAAGATATTCACATTGAAGACTATAACAAGAGAAGACATCGCGTGAAGACTATGGAGCATGAAGACTTAGTTGTTTCGTTGTTTCCTTTTCTTCTTTGTTGAGTCATAGGAACCACCGTACTGTTAAGTGGGGTCCCAGTGAACAAAGTCAGAGTGGCTGAAGAGATGCTTAACCAAAATCCTATGTCTTCGAGCGAAGACAATGAGAGCAAATCTTATCCAGAGCTGGATGAGTCAGCTTTACTTGTAGCCCAAGTAAAGTTGCCGCGTGTGTTTGAAATCTGACCGTTGGAACATGTGTCAGTTCCTTAGTGACCTAGGGTCATTTCGGACAAATCGGGTCAGGTTGCCTGGTGGCTATAAATAGCCCACCCCCTACACCATAAATTGGTTGGCTGCTCAGAGTTAGTGCACGGCTTTTGTCGTTTGAGAGCAACCCACCTCGAAGCCTTTGAGAGAGAAATCCTTGCGAGGACAAAGCCCTATACACCCAGAGCCAAAGAGTGTTAGGCATCACTGAAGTCTTCATGTCTGTGTGATCTGAAGACTTGTTACACTTGAGGACTGTGAATCCTCCAGCCGGTTAGGCGTCGCGTTCTGAGCTCCAAGAGTCATTGTAGATCGATGGTGAACGAAGTCTGTGAAGGTTTGGAAGTCTACCTTGAAGACTTACCAGAGTGATTGGGCGAGGACTGGGTGTCCTTAGCTCAAGGGGAATAAGGTGAAGACATGGTCTTCTGAGTTAAATCTCAGCCTCCCTAACCAGACGTACAGTTGTCACAGAAACTGGAACTGGTCCAACAAATCATTGTCTTCAACAAGCAACTGGTTCTATCCTTCCCATCTCTTTATTTACAGTTGGTCCTTGTGAAGTCATTGCCTGTTTGCGTAATCTATTTGTCTTCACTGTGTGTCTGCTTGTTCTGATTGGCTTCATACTGTCTTCCATCCTGATCCATACTGCCTAGCTGCTATTAGTCTTTGTGCTTTCACTTCATTGAATACTTGACTATGGCTTGCCTAGTGTAGTCTACCTTCCGCTGGATGTTAATAGGTTCATTTCTATCGATTGTCTTTGAAACTTCCATGTTTTGAAGACTTTCATAAAAATCCCCTATTCAGCCCCCCTCTAGTCGATAACTAGCACTTTCAATTGGTATCAGAGCAAGGTACTCCCTTGTTCTGTGTGATTCGGTTTAACCACCTTGAGTTTTAGCTATGTCGACTGCAGGGATAATCAAAGTCTCCGCTGCGTGCCCCGTCTTCGATGGAACTGAATATCCCTACTGGAAGAATAAGATGCGCATGCATCTTGAAGCCATTGATGTCGACCTTGGTATGTCGTCAAGAATGGCGTTCCCAAGGCTGGTGAAGGTGTCACCGCTGCTGATGTCAAGAAGTTCGTTCAACTGGATTCCACTACTAAGAACATCATCTGTGGTCATCTGACCAAAGGGCAGTATGGCCGTGTGAGTGCTCTGGAAACATCTAAGCTAGTCTGGGACTGGCTCTCCAAGGTCAACGAAGGCGTCTCAACCCAGAGAGATCAAAGGATCAGTGTCCTTCGCAACCTCTTCAACCGCTTCAAGAGAAATGACAATGAGAATATTTAGCTCACGTTTGATCGCCTCACTGACATCACAAATGAGCTTCAAGCTCTTGGCGCTACTGAGATCACCAAGCATGAAATCGTCAAGACACTCCTGAGATCACTTGACAGCTCGTTTGACACCCTAGCCCTGATGATTCAAGAACACCGTGACTTCAAGAGACTCGATCCGTCTGACATACTTGAAAGGCTCAACACACATGAGTTTTAGCTTTCTGAGAAAAGAGATATCTACAGTCCCAACTATGGCCGAACTCGTGCCTTGAAGGCAAAAGTTGTTTCCTCATCTGAAGAAGAATCTGACTGCAGTTTTGATGATCCTGAAGACATTGGAAAGGAGCTTGCTATGCTTGTGAAGAAGTTCCAAAAATCATCAAGAAGAAAGGCTTCAGAAAGTCTTCACGATCCAGCTCAAGGAATGATGAAGCTTCTGCTCATGACTACAAGAAGAGAACATGCCACAAGTGCAAGAAACCTGGTCACTACATCTCTGAGTGTCCACAGTGGGACAATCAGAACAAGAAGAAGAAGAAAAAAAAGAGCAAGGAATATGATTCTGACGACAAGAAGAAGAAGAAATACTCAAAGTCTTCTTCCAAGTCTTCCTCAAAGTCTTCATCACACAAGAAGAGCTCATCTGGCAAGGCTCGTGCGTTTGTTGGCAAGGAAATGGATTCAGAGGAGGAGTCTGCTTCTGAGGAGGCAGAGGTGGAGTCTGAGGAGGAGTCCGATTCTGGTGTTGCAAGTCTGGCTACAGCCTACGTTGCCAAGTCCATCTTCAACACTGAAGACAATGACTTCCTCACCGACGCCGATGCTAATGACAAAGACAACTCCGCTCCCACCTATTGCTTCATGGCACGCGGTGCCAAGGTAAACTCACGTAATACTCACTACCAAACATCCAGTGAAGATGACTCTGATTGTGATTCCAAACCAGCTACAAAGCACTTGCTAAAATTGCAACTGAACGACAGAAAGCTATGGAACATATTCAAAAACTGTTAGACAAAAGCGATGACCTGTTGGACGCTGAAATGACTCGATCTCAGTCCTTAATTGAAGACATAAAAAATCTTCATGTTAAGTATGAGGAACTTGAAAGTCGTCATGAAACGCTCGCAACAACTCATGAAAAGCTTTCCTACGATTATCTTCAAAGGAAGCAAGAACTTGAGAAATTGAGAGCAGCTCATGAAGATCTTCAAAAGAAAAACGAGTCACTTCGCGCTGAACATATCAGTCCTGCTCAGGAAGGATTTGAACCACCATGTCTTAAATGCCTTGAGCGTGATAACGCTACTTCTGTTGCTGAATGTTCTACTGCTGCTACTGTTGCAATATCTTCAACTGTTGATGTGGAAACTAACCCCTCTACTGAGGATGCCACTGCTATTGCTGATGAAAATGCTAGGTTGAAGACATTGCTTGAAACAGGGATGTACAAAAGTCTCAAAGGGCATCAGACACTATGTGATGTCCTCAAAGGCAGATTCTGAACCGAAACCCTGGGAAAGAGGGTGTTGGATTCGAAAGGAAAATGAATGTTGATGGCTCTTACTAGAAACCTGAGCAGTACCCCAAAACCACATGGGTTGCTGCAAAGGAACCTTCAGTGGATCCATCCACCCTATCTGGCTTCACTTGTGCTAATCCCATTGTCATTGATGAATCCTTTGATGCAAACTATAAACTGTTTAAGAATCAGAATGGTGAAGAGTTTGCCGGGTATATTGGTACTAACTGCAGGAATGGGCCACCTATGAAGAAAGTCTGGGTGCCGAAAAGGTGTCTGGAGAATCTTCCTGTGAATGCCTTCATGACAACACAAGGGAAGAAGACAAACCCCAGACCACAGGCTTCATATGGTCCAAAGGCTTCATACAGACAGAGGACTCACTTGAGTCGCACTAACACAAATGTTTTGCAGGAAAACCATACTCAGGCCTATGAATATGAGCGTGTTTCATCAAACCGCCATGTTCATAAGACCTAGAACTACTCTGCTTATTCTGATGAGTACTATTCTCCACCTGCAAGACTATTTGCTAGGGATCCAAAGCCAAAGTTCTCAGATGCTGCACTTAGACTCATTGCTTCAAAGCCACCCTTGAAGATGTGGGTGGCTAAGAAAGCTTAACTCTCGTTTGCAGGGAAAGGTCTCTAGCCAAAAATCAAATGCATCTGAAGCTATTGCTGGGGACCTAAAACATCTTGTAGGGCGCAAGATCAAATGCCCAAATGGTCTTATTATGTATTTTGTTCCTGAGTCGCTTGCTACTTGCCCTATCAGTCCTAACCTCGATCTAAGCTTTAATGATCCTCTTGCTCGTCAAATGTTTATGCTTCACAATGCTCTTCGTGAAGCCTATCCCCCTAACTGCACTGTAGGGTATGACAGCAGCTGCTTCAGAATGGATTATTGATAGTGGATGTACTAATCACATGACTGGAAAACGAAGTCTTCTCATGGACTCAACCTTACGTCCATCTAACAAAAGTCACATCACATTTGCTGATACTGGTAAAAGCAAGGTATTGGGTCTAGGTAGAGTTGCAATCTCAAAGGATCAGCACATGGATAAAGTGATGCTTGTTGAATCCCTTGGTTTCAACTTAATGTATGTCTCAATGCTATGCGATTTGAACATGATTGTGATATTTGGAAAATATCGTTGCCTTGTTCTAATGGAATCTGACAAGTCTCTAGTCTTTGAAGGGTATCAGAAAGATGATTTGTACATGGTAGATTTCTCAGCAGGACCACAGCTTGCCATATGTCTTCTTGCAAAAGCTTCAGAATGCTGGCTCTGGCATCGGAGGCTAGGGCATGCTGGCATGAGGAACTTGCATACTCTTGCAAAGAAGAAGCACGTCATAGGCATCGAGGGCGTCAATTTCAAGAAGGATCACGTATGCGGTGCCTGCAAAGCTAGAAAGATGACGAGGGCCAAGCATCCCTCGAAGACTATCATGACAACGACTCAACCCTTTGAACTGCTACACATGGACCTCTTCTGCCCTACTCACTACTCTACCCTTACTACTACTACATGTCTCTATGGCTTCGTCATTGTTGATGATTATTCAAGATATACATGGGTGCATATAATCCTCTACAAGACTGAAGTGTAGGATGTCTTCAGACACTTCGCCAATCGAGCCGTGAACAACTACGGCGCCAAGATCAAGCACATCAGAAGTGACAATGGCACTAAATTCAAGAACACCGGCCTCGACACTTATCTCGATACATTGGGCATCACTCATGAGTTCTCAGCTCCGTACACGCCGCAGCAGAATGGCATCGTGGAACGCAAGAATAGAACACTCATTGAGATGGCTCGGACGATGCTCGATGAATACAAGACACCAAGAAAGTTCTGGCCTGAAGCTATTGATACTGCATGTCATGTCATCAACCGTGTTTATCTTCACAAGCTTCTGAAGAAAACATCCTATGAACTCCTCATTGGTAAGAAGCCAAATGTTAGTTACTTCAGAGTATTTGGTGCTAGGTGCTGGATCAAGGATCCACATCACACTTCAAAATTTGCACCGAAAGCACATGAAGGTTTTATGCTTGGATACGGAAAGGATTCGCACTCCTACAGAGTCTTCAACCTCTTTCACTATAAAGTGGTAGAAACTGTGTATGTGCGGTTCGATGAGACTAACGGCTCACAAAGAGAGTACCTGCCAAACGTGCTAGATGAAGTTCCATCCAGTGAATCAATCAAACTTACGGGAACTGGAGAAATCATACCTTCTGAAGCTCAGCCTAAAGAGGCACTTATCATCTCCGCACCGAATCAACCTGAAGACAATGCTCAGCCTGAAGACAATCCTTCTAACGATGACAATGATCAGCAAGAGCAAAATCTTCATCCTGTACATCCTCGTGTCGCAAATGAAGTACAGATTGAGAGAATAATTGATAGCATCAATGCACCAGGTCCACTCACTCGTTCAAGGGCAACACAGCTAGCAAATTTCTGTGGGCATTTCGCATTTGTCTCAATATCTGAACCCAAGAAAGTTGATGAAGCCTTCATGGAACCTGAATGGATTCAAGCTATGCAAGAAGAGCTTCAACAGTTCGAGCTGAATAATGTATGGGAACTGGTCAAGCGTCCTGATCCTCGTAAACACAATATCATAGGCACTAAATGGATATATCGCAACAAGCAATATGAGCATGGTCAAGTTGTTAGAAACAAGGCTCGTCCCGTTGCTCAAGGATACACTCAAGTTGAAGGAATTGACTTTGATGAAACATTTGCTCCTCTGGCTAGGCTTGAAGCTATACGCATACTGGTGGCCTATGCAAATCATCATAACATCCTTATGTATCAAATGGATGTGAAGAGTGCCTTTCTCAATGGCACGATTGAAGAAGAAGTGTATGTTGCACAACTGCCTGGTTTTGAAGATCCAAAACATCCTGACATGGTTTACAAGCTCAACAAGGCACTGTATGGCCTCAAACAAGCCCCTCGTGCTTGGTATGACACACTCAAAGACTTCCTGAAGAGCAAAGGCTTCAAACCTGGTTCCCTGGATCTCACACTCTTCACGAAGACATATGATGGTGAACTGTTTGTGTGCCAAATATATGTGGATGACATTATCTTCGGCTGCACTAATCAGAAATACAGTGATGAGTTTGGATACATAATGCAAGAGCAATATCAGATGTCCATGATGGGTGAGCTGAAGTTTTTCCTTGGTCTTCAAATACGACAGCAATGCAACAGCATCTTCATATCTCAAGAGAAATACCTCAAAGATTGCCTGAAGAAGTTTGAAATGCAAGACTGCAAAGGTTATACGACGCCAATGCCTACCAAGAGTCATCTGGATCCTGGCGCTAATGGTAAAGAGTTCGATCAAAAGGTATACTGCTCCATGTTGGTTCTTTGCTTTATTTATGTGCATCTAGCCTAGATATCATTCTTAGTGTTTGCACGTGTGCCCGATTCCATGCGGCACCAAAGGAATCGCATCACTTAGCTGTGAAGCGAATTCTTCGATATTTGGCTTACACCCCAACACTAGGATTATGGTATCCAAAGGGCTCAGAGTTTGATCTAGTTGGATTCTCGGATGCTGATTATGCTGTTGACAAGGTGGATCGCAAGTCTACATCAGGCACATGTCACTTTCTGGGACGATCACTTGTGTGTTGGTCGTCAAAGAAGCAGAACTGTGTATCTCTCTCCACTGCTAAATCTGAATACATTGCTGCTGGATCTTGCTGCGCTCAGCTTCTCTAGAAGAAGCAAACGCTCAAAGACTATGGCATTCATCTTAAGCAAGTGCCACTCTACTGCGACAATGAAAGCGCCATCAAGATTGCCAACAACCCAGTTCAGCACTCGAAGACAAAGCACATTCAGATCCGTCATCACTTTCTCAAAGATCATGTCATGAAGGAAGATATTGATATCATTCACGTCAACACTGAAGAGCAACTGGCAGATATCTTCACAAAGCCCTTGGATGAGAAAAGGTTTTGCAAGTTGTGGTGTGAGCTAAATATCTTGGAATCCTCAAATGTCCTGTGATCATGCACACATCCTAGCACTTATGCATGTTGATGACTTAGATGTGCAACACACGAAGTAACATATATCTTCAACAAATGAAGAATTACACTCTAAGTGTGAATACATTAACGTGGAATTTGACTTCAAAGCGCCATGATAATTGTGCGTCGTGTCTGGGTCTAATACTTCCTATACGGTGGGTAACACCACCACCAAACTTTTGTTTGGAGTATTTTTTGTTGGCGTTATATTTGCAAAGTCTTCACATTTGGTTTGTCTTCAATATTAACATGGCTTCATGTTTATATTCACAATATTGATTTGGTCTCATTCGGATATATTCATGTATTTGCGTTATGTCCTCTATAGCATTCACTTATAGCTATGTCTTCTCGTTGGATCTTTTGAACTAAGTGAATGTGATCGAAACCTAACCTTTCTATGCTCCCGTCTCAAATCTATCTATCCAAATCATATGCATTCTATTGAAACTTTCAAATGTCTTCGCTGCATCCTTGTCAGCACAAGATACAGAAACAAACATTAAATCTGTTTTAAATGCTCAATCCTTTTTGCCTGAAACCCGGAGAAGCGGGAACGACCACCCGATAATCCAGGCGTACGTGGGAATGTGGAACAACCTCCAATGAGTTGCATGATCGCCACGTGTCCTTCAGATGTGAACCGCCAGGGGCACCTGCGTAATAACGTTGCGCCGTCCCTGTCCTTATAAATACACGCCACACCCCAGTCATTATCTCTTCTTCCAATTCTCTTTCTCGCACAAACCCTAGCGCCACCGCTAGCCCTCGACGATGCTGGCGACGAAGCGCTTAGCTGCCGCGACCTCACCGACGCCATCATCACGCCGGCCACGGACATCGTCTTCTCTGCCGTCGCCGTAGGTGTCCTCCGTTGCCAAGTTAGGGCATGGAAGATCGAACTGCTCGGCCTCATCTCCTACTCCGTCTAGCAGTTCCTTGAGTGGTAAATAAAAACTCTTTTTACAATCCTTTTTGATCCGATAGATTCATCCTTTCAACCACAAGTGGTTTCTGTTCCTACAAAGTTGGATCTATCCTGTTCTGCATCTCATAACATGCCTAGTATGTTCACTTATGCTTCACAAAGTAGTTAGATTCCTCACTTGTACTTATTCGTGGATTCGTAAAAATCTGGAACCAACTCTCTACATATGAGTGAATGTCTTCGCACTATGAGGTCAATGCCTTCTAAACTGATTTTATCTTCAAAATCTTCTGAGAATGCATATGACCTCTTCCCCTTCCCTCACATCTCTAATGCTGTCATAGGTACATGTGCGTGGGAGAATCCCTTGGTTCTCGTAGTCTGCATTCATTTGCAGAGTTCTTACAGCATCACATAAATTCTCCCGAAGCCAGTTCCTGTCTGACCAGCAGACAGAAGACTTTGACAGTGTTGAACCCTTTCAGTCTAAACTTCATGGCAATAGAGAAATCAGCAAGGAAGGGTGGCAGACAGCACCGTGGGGGTACATCAATGGATCTGCCCGAAGATCTCTATGAACTATACAAAACTGGCCCCGAAGAAAGCTATGGTCAGCGCAAGACACGAATCCAATGGATTCGAAGATATTGCGCCGAGCAATGGTTCAAGTACAGATTCGTCACCAAGGAGTATGAATGCTATCACGCGTCCTTGGGGAGATATTCTCTATAAAAATCTTGAACCCAAGACCAGAACTGGAGCCATTGCTCAAGGATTCTACCCTTGCATGGTCTGAGGGCCACAGCCTACTGATGCCGACCCATCGTCATTGCTATGGTGTCAAGATGACAATCTGTTCAAGCGCAACTTTTAGTTTGCCAAGAACTCGGCCAGGGAAAACAAGAAGTCTTGGGGATTAGACTTCAACCCAGGCCCCTCTGCGCCACGTGCCGATGGCACACACGAAGATGAACCCAATCTTGTTGGGCCCTTCTACAACTTAGAAGGTCTCATCACTCACATTTAGGTTCAAGGGGTAGCTTTGGATCACTCTGCAGATGACACTGAATCTGACGAAGCGCCTGCACCATCGAAGCCAGTGAAGCAAAAGAAACCAAAGGCTTCAAAGCCCTCCTCCGCACCAAAGGTCTTGCGGGCGAAGCCTCTGTCCACTGCACCTCCTAAAGCCAGTGTGCAGTCTGAAGATCTTTCTCGCATCTCCAAGTCTGACAAGTTGAAGAAGCCCATGCAACCAACTGGTCAAGCATTGACTCCTGCTGCTGTTTTGAGAAACGAGAATGACGCCATTGATCTGTCTAGTGACGACGATCTTGGCGATGATGCTCTTGAGCAATTGATAAAGAGCAAGAAAGAGGCAGAAATCTTCAATGATCTTCCCCTCTTTGATGTGGAGATCCTGTACAAGTTTATTGATGAGTGGTTTGACAGCCCAGACCTCAGTTTTGATGATCTTCATCTCCCAATTGGCCTCAGCGTCTCTTTCCAGGGAGCCATTGCTCCTGAGCTGGCTCTTGCACAGAAAATTGTTGAGCTAAAGAACAAGATTGATTATGAAAAGGCTCAGTTCAAGAAACACATGGCCAAGCTCAATGTTGAAGACATTCAAAACTTCAAGGTCATGATGCATGAGCTCAAGGAGGCGTTCCACAAGAAACGAGAAGAAGCAAAAGGTTCTCGTGAGCGCATGAAGAATCTTGCTGCCAAATGTGTTCAAGGCTACAATGAAGCTGAAAAGCACAAGGCTTTGGGGCGACCAGGCATCGACCCCAGAATGGCTGCCAAGAAGAAGAAGAAGCCTGCTGTGGCCCAACCAGATGCATCAAGGAAGGAAGAACCTCACATTGTCTTCCCGGCCAGTATGACAGGCTCGAAGCCTAAGGTCCCCACAGTGGCTTTGGAACTCAAGAAAACAAGGGCAGCTGAAGCCGAAGCCCGCAAGCGCAAGACCAAGCACACCACTGACGACGCTCCACTGACTAAGAAGAGAAAGACAAAGAAGAGAGACTGGGCTGCTCCCACAGAGCCCCTTGTCGTCGAGCCAATCTTAGTGGCTCATCCTGCGTCTGAACATCATGAGCGCCAGTTGATAGTTCATGAGCCTCCTTCCACAGAGGCTTCTGAAGCTGAAGACATTCCAGCTATTGACCCCACCACAGCTGAAGACATTGGTCATCAAGACAATGTTGAAGATGATGAAGTCCTTCCTCAAATCAAGCACAATTTGGTATCATCGCATGTTCTCACGAACAGCGAACTCATCAGCATTGGTCGTCCATTGACGCCAATTGCTCAGGATGACTCGTGGGCTGATCACCCTCAAGAATCCCCTTGTGATGAAGAAACACCAGTTACTCCCCCAACCCAGGTCACCACTCCGGTGATTGACAATGAAGACTTTGAGGCCCAACCAACTCCATCTCCACAGGCGTCGCCCGCACTCCGCAGGCTTCGCAAAGGACCAAGGCCACAGGTCACTTTGTCAAGTGTTCTAGAAGGAGAAGAGCACCAATCCATTTCACGCGAAGTCTTTCCTGAAGCCTCTCCTACTGCGAGCATCCCTGAATCTGAAGCCAAAGCGGCTGAAGATATTCCGGCTACATCGGCCGATGACCAAGAAGAAGAACCAAGAGAAGAAGAATGTGTTGCTACACCCCTGTCCAACCCTGAAGTTGTTCTCGAGGAGAACGTGTCCGACCCTCCAGCTACTCGCGTGGAGGTTGAAAACTCTGAGGCGGCCACTAACACCAACACTGACACCAATGACGTTGTCATGGCTGAAGCTACTGTGCAGTCTGAAGTTGCAGTACCTGGAAACCTTGGCAGCCTTGGCTTTGGCTTCTGGACCTGAGGCCTGTGCTCCACATGATAGTCAAATTGAGGTCCGGGAGCAGGCGGAGGAACCAGAATTGGCCAGCGGACGGTAACAACCTCACCAGGATCATTTAATCTGGATGGCTTCATAGCACACAACACATTCTTTGACAGTGACAAGAACCCCTACACAAGGCCAAGAATCTCCTTAGATCGATTCTGGAGTTATCAGCAGCGCAACTACTATTCTTGCATCTTATACAATCAGGGGCGCATTTTCCCTCATATGCGTCTAGACTGTGAAGCCATTGCTGGATTGCCTTGCCTTGAAGAAGCTCTTGACTGCTTCCGTGATGCGGGTCTGCTCAACTTTGTGACTGCCAAGGAACATTGGAATGAAGAACTTCTGCTTCAATTCTATGCTACCCTCCACATTCATGGATACAACAGGGATCCGAAGACTTGGATCCTTGAGTGGATGACGGGTGATGTACATCATGAAGCTAAAGCCCAAGACATCATTGAGCTCACAGCCCTGCCCACTCCTGGCGAATATTATGATCCAGGTTGTCAGCAACACGAGAATGCTTTGGAGAGCATTTTTCAGAAGCGAGAGCCTAACATGAGCCAAATGCTGAGCATGATGAAGCCTCTGCCACGCGACGCTGAATACCCAACGGAATTCTTTGTTGAAGACCTAGAGTATCTGCCCCACCATCTATCATATCATCAGGCAAACTCTATGGCCTGTCAAAGGACATTCAACTGCAGCAAAGCTTGAAGGAGCAATGAAGACTTTGGTTTTCTATATCTTCAATGGCATCAGTTTCAATGCTTGAGACTTTTTCATCAGGCAGTTAGCTGCATCTAGCTCCGACATCTTTGGTCTGAAGTTCTATGCTCCATGGGTAATGCGCCTCATCAAGCTTCACTCTGCTACAAACTATCAGCCGTCTGTGCATAATCACCTTATATTCTTGCCAGAGGTTGATCTGTCTGTCGAAGCCATTTACCCAGAGCCTGCAAAGGAGCCAATTTATCTTCACAATGTCGATCATCAAAGCTTCACCTAGCCCATTGAAGAAGTTTAGGCCGTTTCTCGTGTTTGCCCCTTGGCTGGCAATACACGTGCCCCTCGCACCCAAACTGAAGCCACTGCAAGTACCATTGCACAAAGGCCTCGGAAGCGATCTCGTGTTCTCAATGACCGGGAGCTTCTCGTCGCTCTACATCAGAAACAGGATAAGCATCATGACTGGCTTAAGCGTCAGATGCAAAGCCTCATGGTGGACGTTAATCACATTCGAAATCTTGCCACCAAGAATGCCTTTGTTACACATGAAACCTGTTGGAGGTCTTGGAAGAGTTTGACATTGCTCAGTGCTAAAGTTGATCTTAAAGACGATGGCTTCACACAGAGATTCAAGTTTGACTCAACTCCTCCAAGGAATGCTCACTTGCGTCGGACTCCCTCACTTGAAGACTCTGACTATTCTTCCTCAGCTGCAACAGACAATGCCAGAGTCATAGATGATGCTACCTCACCACCTCCAACTTTGGCGTGTATCGACACTGCACCAAGTTCGTCTGCACCACCAAACCTCAACAACGACCCTGCTACACCTACTCCGAACGAGTAGAAGCTCTGTGTCTTCAAACCTTTTTGGTCATTACTGACAAAAGGGGGAGAAGCATATGAGTTGATAGTCTTCAAGCGGGTCCATATGGGTGGTTGCTATACTTTTGCTACATTTGCCAAGTGCTTAAAACTCTCACTTTTGATACATTTGGTTCGTTTTGAGTTGTAACACTTAAACTTGATGGTCGTCTGCTACCTTTTCGACACTATGTGTTGCGATGATAAATTCCGCATGTGCGATGATAAATTCCGCACGAAGTCATTTTGCAGACGTCCATTTTTCATTATGCATGTCATTATCTTCGTTATATCCTTTCATGCATGATGAATTGTCTTCATAAGTAGAAGAGAAGCTCCGCAAGTACAACCTGCCATGTGCATTTTCATTCAAAAGCAAAATACTTGTATGCACATCTTCAGGGGGAGCCTTTCTGCTACTTACGAAGACAATACCTAAATCCTTTACAATTTCACATACTTTTATCCCTGTTGAAAACTTCAACCAGTTTGTCATCAATCACCAAAAAGGGGGAGATTGTAAGTGCATCTAGTGCCACCCCTAGTTGGTTTTGGAGTATTGATGACAAACCTGGTTGAGGGACTAATGTGTTTGTGAGAATTCCAGGATAACACAGGTAGTAGTCCCTCATTGATTCGGTTTTCCTACTGGAGATGACCCCTAAAAATGTATGAAGACATTGAAGACAAAGGTGGTATGTGAAGATATTCACATTGAAGACTATGACAAGAGAAGACGTCGCGTGAAGACTATGGAGCGCGGAGAGTTAGTTGTTTTGTTGTTTCCTTTTCTTCTTTGTTGAGTCATAGGAACCACCGTATTGTTAAGTGGGGTCCCAGTGAACAAAGTCAGAGTGACTGAAGAGATGCTTAACCAAAATCCTATGTCTTCGAGCAAAGACAATGAGAGCAAATCTTATCCAGAGCTGGATGAGTCAGCTTCACTTGTAGCCCAAGTAAAGTTGCCACGTGTGTTTGAAATCTAACCATTGGAACACGTGTCAGTTCCTTAGTGACCCAGGGTCATTTCGGACAAATCAAGTCAGGTTGCCTAGTGGCTATAAATAGCCCACCCCCTACACCATAAATTGGTTGGTTGCTCAGAGTTAGTGCACGGCTTTTGTCGTTTGAGAGCAACCCACCTCGAAGCCTTTGAGAGAGAAATCCTTGCAAGGACAAAGCCCTATACACCCACAGCCAAAGAGTGTTAGGCATCACTGAAGTCTTCCTGTCTGTGTGATCTGAAGACTTGTTACACTTGAGGACTGTGAATCCTCCAGCCAGTTAGGCGTCGCGTTCTAAGCATCCAAGAGTCATTGTGGATCGCCGGTGAACAAAGTCTGTGAAGGTTTGGAAGTCTACCTTGAAGACTTACCAGAGTGATTGGGCGAGGACTGGGTGTCCTTAGCTCAAGGGGAATAAGGTGAAGACACTGTCTTCTGAGTTAAATCTCAGCTTCCCTAACCAGACGTACAGTTGTCACAGCAACTGGAACTGGTCCAACAAATCATTGTCTTCAACGAGCAACTGGTTCTATCCTTCCCATCTCTTTATTTATAGTTGGTCCTTGTGAAGTCATTGCCTGTTTGCATAATCTATTTGTCTTCACTATGTGACTGCTTGTTCTGATTGGCTTCATATTGTCTTCCATCCTGATCCATACTGCCTAGCTGCTATTAGTCTTTGTGCTTTCACTTCATTGAATACTTGACTATGGCTTGCCTAGTGTAGTCTACCTTCCGCTGCATGTTAATAGGTTCATTTCTATCGATTGTCTTTGAAACTTCCATGTTTTGAAGACTTTCATAAAAATCGCCTATTCACCCCCCCTCCCTCTAGTCGATAACTAGCACTTTTAGTAGCATGTCACGCAGTCCCGTCAATATCATGTACATGTACGTACAACCAGGGTGCAAGTAAGTAAATACGGCCACGTATGTACATACGATCGGGGTCTCGAATGCCTACTCGTGCATACGTACGACTAGGGATCGTGTACATGGAGAGGCGGCAAAGAGTAGCAACGGCGTCCTGTTCATCGGCAGCCAACCGGCTGGGTCAGAATGGAGAAATTGCGTCGTGTTTATCGAGAGGCAACAAAATGCATCATGTTCATCGGGAGCCAACCGGCTTGGAGGGAACAGCCGAAACGTCCTTCTGTT
Organism: Triticum monococcum; assembly: GCA_034509565.1. Lineage (NCBI taxonomy): Eukaryota > Viridiplantae > Streptophyta > Magnoliopsida > Poales > Poaceae > Triticum > Triticum monococcum. The sequence continues at coordinate 688,720,093 of CM067843.1, forward strand.
CGACCGCCTACGGTCAAAACGGGATCCTGTTCACCGGGAGGGGTCTGGCATACCGCAAAACAGAGGAAACGGACTTCTCTTCGACCTCCTACGGTCGAAACGGGGTCCTGTTGATCGGGAGGGGTGTGGTGTACCACAAAACAGAGGAAACGGACTTGTCTTCAACCTCGTACGGTCGAAATGGGGTCCTGTTCATCGGGAGGGGTGTGGCGTACCGCGAAACAGGGCTCCATGGGCTACTGTTCATCCACCGTCTACTGCCTCGCTCCAGCCTCCACGGGCTACTGTTCCTCCACCGTCGACCTCCTCCGGCCTCCACCTACAACTGTTCATCCACGACGCCTCCCTCCTGCCTCCACCAGCTACTATTCATCCACGGGTTCCTGTTCATCCAGCCTCCATTGCTCCTCCCCCGACTACTGTTCAACCACCCCTCCACAGGCTACTGTTCATCCAGCCCTCCACTAGCTACTATTCAACCAGCCCTCCACGGGGTCCTGTTCATCCACCCCCAACCGGCTCGATCGGGGTCCTGTTCATCCAGCGGCAACAGCCTCTAATACCACGGGGTCATGTTCATCCAACCCCCACTGGGAACTGTTTATCCAACCCCCAACAACGCTCACTATTCATCAAGAGGCAGCATGTTCGATCGCCTTCAGTTAGCAGCAGTAAAGAAAGAATCGCTCGATCGGGTTCAGTTAATAGCGAGGGATCGATCAATCGCTCGGGTTCAGTAACGCGTAGCCAGTGCAATCACTCGGGTTCAGTAGGTGAATGCCTCACTCGGGTTCAGTTAGAGCCCAATGCCCTCGCACCCATGCGCGTATGTGTATGAGAGAAATGCACAATCCCTTCGTGCATCGCTCGGCCCCGACCACCCACCGTAACCGGGAACTCCCCGGTATTTTCCTCGCCCTCGCTTCTACCAAGGTTTTTTCCGTCATGGATGGCCCAAAGAATGTCATGCAGCTGCGTCTCCGGCCCTCCCAGGATGAAAAGCCCATTTTCTGTCATAGAAGTAGAAGCCCACCACATCTATGATGATATGGGGCTTTATCACAATTATCGCCATAGAAGTGTCATACGCATGATAGAAAAAAATTCATTCGGTCCAAAATGTCACAGATGTGTCTTTTTTTGTAGTGTGTGATAAGATCAAATACCCAACTGATTTTCTAGTTCTTGGTTCTCAACAAGATGATTTTTCTCTCATTATGTTTGGTAGACCTTTCCTAAATATAGTTAATGCTAAGATTGATCGCAATAAGGAAGTCAGTGTTAATTTTGGTGATGTATCTCATGAGTTTAATTTCTCTAAATTTCATAGACAACCTCATGATAAATAATTGCCTAGTAAGGATGAATTGTTGGTCTTTCTTCTATTGTCATACCTCTTACTGATCCGTTAGAACAATATTTGATAGACCATGAAAATAATATGCATATGAATGAAAGAAATGAAATAGATGAGATATTCTTTAATCAAGCACCTATCCTTAAACATAATTTTCCTATTGAAACTCTTGGAGGTCCTCCTCCACCAAAGGGTGATCCTGTGTTTGAACTTAAGACATTACCTGATACATTGAAATATGCTTATCTTGATGAAAATAAGATATATCCTATTATTATCAATGCTAGCCTTTCAGAGCATAAAGAAAAGAGATTACTTAAAACTCTAAGGAAGCATCGTGCTGCTATTGGATATACTCTTGATGATCTTTAGGGCATTAGTCCCACATGTAAGTGCATCTAGTGCCACCCCTCGTTGGTTTTAGAGTATTGACGACAAACCTGGTTGAGTGACTAATATGTTTGTGAGATTGACAGGATAACATAGGTAGAAGTCCCTCATTGATTCGGTTTACCTATTAGAGATGACCCCTAAAAATGTATAAAGACATTGAAGACAATGGTTGTTCGTGAAGACATTCACGTCGAAGATAATGACGTGTGAAGACATTCACTTGAAGATAATAGAGTGCGAAGACATAGTTTCTTTCATAGTTCCATTTTCTTTCTTGTGTCATAGGAACCACCGAACTATTAAGTGGGGTCCAAGTGAACAAAGTCAGAAAACTGATGTGATGCTCAACCCAAATCCTATGTCTTTGAGTGAAGACAATGAGAGAAAATCTTATCAGAGTTGGACGAGTCAACTTTGCTTGTAGCCCAAGTCAAGCTGTCGCGTGTGTTTGAAATCCGACCGTTGGACACATGTCGGTTCCTTAGTGAACCAGAATCATTTCGGACATATCATGTCGGGTTGCCTCCTGGCTATAAATATCCCACCCCTACACCATAAATTGGTGGCCGCTCAGAGTTAGTGCACAACTTTTTTCATTTGAGAGCAACCCTCCTCCGAAGCCTTTGAGAGAGAATCCTTGCGAGGACAAAGCCCAAAACAGCCAGAGCCCAAAGAGTGTTGGCATCATAGAAGTCTTTCTGTTTGCGTGATCTGAAGACTTATTACACTTGAGGATTGTGTATCTTCTAGTTGGTTAGGCATCGCGTTCTGAGGATCCAAGAGTCATTGTGGATCGCCGGTGAATGAAGTCTGTGAAGATTTGGAAGTCTACCTTGAAGACTTACTAGAGTAATTGGGTAAGGACTAAGCATCCTTAGCTCAAGGGGAATAAGGTGAAGACGCGGTCTTCTGAGTTTAATCTCAGCCTCCCTAACCATGTGTACAGTTGTCACATCAACTGGAACTAGTTTACCAAATCCTTGTCTTTGTCAAGCAACTGGTTCTATCACTTCACCCTTTACTTATTGTTTAGCTTCGTGAAGTCATTGCTTGTTTGTCCTGTTTGACTTCATAGTGTGAAGACATTCTCTCTGATTGCATATTTGGCTTCACACTGTCTTCCTATTCCGATCTATTCTATCTAGCTGTTGTTTGTCTTTGTGATGTCCTTGTACTGTTTCTTTGACTATGGCATGTCTAGAGTAGTTTATCTTCCGCTGCATACCGTGTAGGTGTTATTTGCTTGCTTGTCTTCGAAGACATTTCATGTCTTAAAGACTTTCATAAAAATCGCCTATTCACCCCCCTCTAGTCGATAACTAGCACTTTCACCACTCTATGTTAGCATAAGATAAATATGGAGCCTGATGTTAAGCCAGTTGTTGATCATCATGATGATTGAATCCTAAAATGAAGGATGTGGTAAGAACTAAATGATTAAAGCTTCTGGAAGCAGGTATAATTTATCCCATATCTAATAGTAGATGGGTAAGTCATGTTCATTGTGTTCCTCAGAAAGGAGGTATAACTATTGTTCCTAATGATAAAAACAAACTTATCCCACAAAGAATTGTAACTGGTTATAAGGCGGTAATTGATTTCAGGAAATTAAACAAAGCTACTAGAAAAGATCATTACCCCTTGCCTTTTATTGATAAAATGTTAGAAAGATTGTCTAAGCATACACACTTATGTTTCCTTGATGCATATTCTAGTTTTTCTCAAATACCTATGTCAAAAGAAGATCAAGAGAAAACTACTTTTACTTGTCCTTTTGGAACTTATGCTTATAGACACATGCCTCTTGGTTTACGTAATGCACTTGCTACCTTTCAAAGATGTATAACTGCTATATTCTCTGATTTTGTGCAAAGATTGTTGAGGTATTCATGGATGATTTTTCCATTTACGGGACTTCTTTTGATGATTGCGCAAGCAACCTTGATTGGGTTTTGCAAAGATGTGAAGAAACTAATCTTGTCTTGAATTGGGGGAAGTGCTACTTTATGGTGTATGAAGATATAGTGCTTGGGCATAAAATTTCTGAACAAGGTATTGAAGTAGCACTATTGCAGGATGTTGCTAACGCGACACTTCGATCAGAGACCCTTCGAGAAACTGTGTGTGATGCAATAATCGCAAACGGTGGTGTGTGAAAACCGTCAAAAAAGGTGAAAACGTTTGCGTTGGAGGATGCATCAAACATGGTTCAGATTTTAGTTGTGTGTGCGATGAAGGGCATACGGTTTAGTTCAATTAACTATTTGCGATGAGGAGGAACAAAAGAAACGGGCAACCAGATGAAGGTGTGTGTGATACACAGCATACGATTCACTCGGATGAACTGTTTGTGATTAGGCAACACAAAAGAAATGGGGAGCCAGATGAAGGTGTGTGCGATATACAACATACGGTTCACTCGGATGAACTGTTTGTGATTAGGCAACACAAAAGAAACGGGTAGCCAGATCAAGGTGTGTGTGATATACGGCATGCGGTTCACTCGGATGAACTGTTTGCCTTGACACAAGAGAACAGAAACGGTTCAACTTAACAAGATGTGTGTGTTGTGCGACGGGATTGCATGCGGCTCACTCGTCCGTTGTCGTCAGTGTGTGACCTCTGTGGCAACCGTTCGCTCCCCAGGCGCCTCTTCATGTACCGTGGCAACCGTCCACCGACTCTTCGCCTTTCCCTCTCGATTTGGAACTACTGTCACACGCTAGCTCCTCCTCCCTCCTCCATTTGCCTTCACCCTTCCTTCTGCCATTGTTTGATCATCTTCTCCATGGAGGGAACAAGCTGGAAACGACCCCGTTAGTCTTGCCCCGATCTGAATGATGACGTGATGGAGGAACTCATTGATCGGTGCAACGTCATCACCTCGGCTAGCATGGTAGGTTCCTTCAAGACCATTCTCGACTCAACTAATAACATCATTACAAGGAACTCAAGGGTTCCGGAGCGGTTTGATCTCCCCTATCTTCTTCGCCATGACCCTGCTGACTGGCGCGGGAACGAGGGAAGCCTCGCCTTGTGTAAGTTGATGCCGCTTGATAATGATATGTATGATGTTAAGATGCCATCGCTTGAGGGCAAGGATAGGGCAGGCGCAAATGGAGATTGGGTTGTTTATATTGGGTACAACTACGAGTGGGAACTTGTGAATGTGTACACTCGTCATCGGGTTCCACTTCGAAAAATCTCAGACGACTGCCCAGAGGTTGAGTACACCGGTATTCTACGTGAGTTCAAATACGATCATGCTGATTGTCGTCTACGGAAGATAGCAATTTGTCGAGTTCCCAACCGCTCTTGGGGTTATAGGAATGCTTATGTTGTCGCTATCTTCGACAAGCTTTTTGTCGTCCTTCATGGTTCGACTCGATGGATATTGCTCAAAAATCAGTTACTATACACGGATGAGTACTGTGATGCAATTCAATACAAGGGTCTTGTGTTTGCTGCCACCACTCGTGGCACTGTTTTTGCATGGAATCCTCATGATTTCGTTACGTTTGTCTTCCACCATAATTATAATTGTTTCATCCACATGCATGCGGGTTAGCTAGTTTCCCTTTACTAATTAACCTTCTTGTGTTTCCAAGGTCCTATGAACATTCCACCACCTATACTTGAAAATTTTATTCACGAGTATGAGGATGAGCAGGAGGAGGAGCAGGACCCATATACTCAGTGGCGCCTGGCAACTTATTCCGATGGATCACCTCTTCTTGTTGTATACGGGGCACTGCTGATGTTACTAAGGAAGCAAGTGTTTTCTCATATGGTCACACTCTCCGGACCTATTCCAACATCCGTTGCAGGGTATTCGGGATGGATACTAGTGTACTAGCGCCAACACCTTCTCCCTAGTTTAGTATTGAAAGTCTTGGAGGAAACTCGCTCTTCCTTGGACAGAACTATCAAATGATGGTGGAAGGTGATCCAGCTGCTGTTGACACAACGTTACTACCATTTATGAGAAGCAACCGTATCTATACCTCGGACATTACTATGTTTCCCTACCGTCCCAATATGGGTATTGAAATAGGCCGCTTCAGCTTGAATGATCAGTCCTGCGTCGGTCTCGAGATTGACAGTAGCTAGCCCTTCCTAGAGAATCACTTCTGGTTCAAAGCAAGCGTTTCCAATGCTGACGAGTGGTTGAGCTAAAGTTCATTTCATCGCTTTGTTATTTATTGTGTGAGAAAAACTTTACTAGAATGTTTTGTTGGAAATGATCTATAATCCAACGTGTATCCTCGTTGTCATTGTGGGTTGATGACTTGTTGTATGTAATCAATGGTACATTTGCATATGCGTCCATGAACTCAGGCCTGCTAGTGGTGTCCATATGAACAGTGCTAGTGATTTTAGTTGCAAAAATTAGATAGTGCTAGTGATTTGTAGCTGCATATTTTGACAAATCGCAGTGTTACAAGGTTGACAAATGGCAATGTTACTAGATAAACAAATGTCAATCTTTCCAGTTTGAGAAATGACAACATACCCAAAATGACAGATATGCAAATCTTACCCAATTGTTTGTACGTGGTTGCACACGGGTCATGCAAAACAACTGTTTGCGTTGAAGGGATGCAGAAATCCTGCTTAGCACATTTTCCCTTGGTTTCCTGAGGAAGCTGTCGGTTTGCATACGGGTGTTCTAACTAAAACGTTTATGTTGAGTGCTTTATATTTAAAAATCGTTGACATTTTTTTTAAAAAGAAAATCATTTGATAAGTTTGTACATTAATAGAGAAAAATGCAAGTTCATTCAAACCATATCTTTCCTTCAGTCACACTGCAAATTTATATTCATATGATCGAGAATTCAAGATACAGTATTAAACCCCAAAAAACTATTTCGGGCGGCAGCGGAGGCGGCGTGCCGCGCCGTCGTTGTCGTTGTCGTCCTCCGGGACGTCGTTGTTGAAGTCTTCAAGGCAGCACAAAATGTGATTCACGTGTAAATCAAACACCATGTCGTCGCGCGATCGACGGGCGGGGCGCGGGAGGACGGCAACTGGCGCCTTTGAGAAGTAGAGGTCGACGGCAGCATCCCATGCCGCTGAGGGGGGGGCGCACGGGCACGGGCGTAGCGGGTGCAGCCAAACGCACGGGGACTGGCGCCGTAGTGGGTGGAGGGGCGCGCACGGGCGCGGCGGGTGCATCCAAACGCACGAGGGCCGGCGCCACGGTGGGTGGAGGGGCACGCACGGGCGCTAGCGCTGGCATGTACACGAACTCGCGCGGATCCGCGGAGACCTCGCTAACGCCCATGGCTTCCATCTCTGTGATAGTGCTCGGCGACCAGCCCGTCAATGCTACGGGGATGGTCGCTAGCGCGGGCGCGGGGATGGGAGCTGGGATGGGAGCGGGGGCAGCAACTGTCGTGGCTAGCTTGTTCTAGGCCATGTCCATGAGGCCCCATTCCTCCTTATTTTCTATCTCCTCCGGCTTGGAGTCGACTTCACCAAACTTGAAGACTAGTAGCAAATGATCATTCTGCGCCATGGCGGTGGAGGTCTGCGGGGGAGGGGAATGGGAGGCGAATAGTAAGGCCGCCCGTATTAAACAGTGGCTCGGCGCCATTAATGGAGAGGAAGGCGGGCGGCCATGGAAGTCAAAGGGCTCGCTTCCCAGTTAACCCGGGAAGCGTACAGCTCGCACGCTTCCCGGTGAGCCTGCGCATTGGAGGACAGCTTGCACGCCTCTCGGTTAGCCTACGCATCAGACTGCGCTCGCATGCCTCCCGTTCAGTCAAGGTCAAGCAGTTGTCCGCACGGCACCTCCTACAGCCATTAACACCAAGACACATGGCGTCACGTGAATGGTTAACAGAACGCACACGGTTTGAATTATACAAACGTTTGAGATATTAAAGTGGCAGCTATTTTTTTCAAAATGCCTTTGTTGGCCCTCATTATTCGAGTGCGCCTTCTCTCAAAATGGACACAAAAAATACCACATCATGTTGGGTGCCATTCCATGATAGCATGCCAAGTTTCATGAATTTCAGATGAGTTTTGGGGTTACTAGAATTTAAAAACCAAGCATCTCAATGTTTTGTCGGCAATCAACGGTGCCCTGGTGTTTGAAATTCATTCTCATTTGTTGCATGGGACCTAAGCATGCACCCAAGGACACAAATTTGATTTTTCAACCAATTTGTATGCACTGAAGCATGTGCATGTAGTTCAAATTTGAATTATGCACCTAAATGCATTAAAAACTCAGTTAATGCATAAAAATGCCCAAAAGAACCCTAAAAAATCACAAAAATTGACACAAAACTCCTATTGTTCTATGTTGACACAAGAAAAAATTTGGAAGCAATAAGAGGCACTAGATATGGTTTCGTCCCCAAAGATGGGACGTTCCCTACCGAAACCATGATGCTTGTTGTGAGAAGTTTTGGTTTGTGAGAAGCATATACCCAAACCTGCCCCAAACGGGACAAAAATTTTACCACGACATGTTGATGCCGCTGCATGAAAGCATGCCAAATTTCATGAAATTCAGACGAGTTTTGGATTTACTAGAATTTAAAAACGAGGCATCTCAATGTTTTGCCGGCAATCAACGGTGCCCTAGTGTTTGAAATTCATTCCCATTTCTTGCATGGGACCTAAGCATGCACCCAAGGACACAGATTTATTTTTTCAACCAATTTATATGCACTGGAGCATGTGCATGTAGTTCAAATTTTAATTATGCACATAAATGCATTGAAAACTCAGTTAATGCATTAAAATGTCCAAAGGAACCCCGAAAACCCCAAAAATTGACACAACACTCCTGTTGTTCTATGTTGACATGAGAATTTTTTTGAAAGCAATAAGAGGCAATGGATATCGTTTCGTCCCCAAAGGTGGGACATTTCCTACCGAAACCATCATGCTTGTTGTGAGAAGCTCTGGTTTGTGAGAAGCATATACCCGAACCTGCCCCAAATGGGACAAAATTTTTAACACGGCATGTTGATGCCGCTCCATGATACCATGCCAAGTTTCATGAATTTCAGACGAGTTTTGGATTTACTAGAATTTAAAAATCAGGCATCTCAACATTTTGTCGGCAATCAACAGTGCTCTGGTGTTTGAATTTCATTCCCATCTCTTGCATGGGACCTAGAAATTCACCTGAGGACACAGATTAGATTTTTCAACCAACCTTAGTGCATTGGAGCATGTGCATGTAGTTCAAATTTGAATTATGCACATAAATGCATTGAGAACTCAGTTAATGCATAAAAATGTCCAAACGAACCCCGAAAAATCCCAAAATTTGACACAACACTCCTATTGTTCTATGTTGACACAAAAAAATTAAAAGCAATAAGAGGCAATGGATATCGTTTCGTCCCCAAAGGTGGGACATTCCCTACCAAAACCATCATGCTTGTTGTGAGAAGCATATACCCGAACCTGCCCCAAATGGGACAATTTTTTAACACGGCATGTTGATGTCGCTCCATGATAGAATGCCAAGTTTCATGAATTTCATACGAGTTTTGGATTTACTAGAATTTAAAAACCAGGCATGTCAACGTTTTGTCGGCAATCAACAGTGCCCTGGTGTTTGAATTTCATTTCCATCTCTTGCATGGGACCTAGAAATTCACCCAAGGACACACATGTGATTTTTCAACCAACCTTAGTGCATTGGACCATGTGCTTGTAGTTCAAATTTGAATTATGCACATAAAATGCCTAGAAAACCCAGTTAATGTATTAAAAAGGCCAAACGAACCCCAAAAAATTCATTCCCATTTCTTCCATGGGACCTAAGCATGCACCGAAGGACACATATTTGATTTTTCAACCAATTTGTATGCACCGGAGCATGTGCATGTAGTTTAATTTTGAATTGTGCACTTGAAATGGCTAGAAAACGAGTTTAATGTATGAAATGTCCAAATGAACCCTGAATAATTCCAATTCTTTTACGACACACATATAGTTGCATGTTCACTGCAGATAAAAGGTCTAGCAATTCAAACACCATCCATTGCCACTATGACCCCATTTTGTAATTTAAATCAAGTAGATTCCATATAGTTTATTCTCACCAACCGTGTGAGATGTAGTACAAAATATCTTGGAGCACCATCGGTGTATAGTACGCCTATGGCTTACGTGAGAAGGTGTGTCGGCTATAGTCCACAGCCGGCGTGTGAAGCACACTAGCTCGATCCCCCAAAAGTTCCGCCTCTGCATCCCTCACAATCTCGAAAATATCTACCGCCTGGAAGGTTTTAATGTTTGATAGCACATGATTAATATGTGCGGACCGTGTGCCATGTCTGTTACTCCCGCTCTACTTCAGTCCCTTGATTCAAATTTTCAGTAGCCCCGGCATTTTACTCCCGCCTTTGCATCCCTCGCAATCTCAAAAATATCTGCTCGCCCTTGATCCAAATTTTCAGTAGCCCCGCCTTGTTGCTCCCGCCTAGTAAAATTTTTAGTTGCCGCAGTATTTCCTCAAACACAACCTCCGCACACACAGACACACACAACCCTCGAAACCATTGGTAGGTCGCCACCATCGCTGGCGCCTCCATCCTCAACCTATGCCTATGTGCCGGGGAGCTTGAGTAGCCAATGGCCAAAAAGAGGTTTATCGCGGCCTGTTCGCCCGATGCCGGCAAGGTGTCCCCGTCGTACTCCGCGGGCCCGATCCACCATCGCCGGTCCCCTGATCCGCCCGCCGCTGTGCCCCTATGCCGGTTCGAGGACTTCCCGTCCTCCCCCGGACCCGGCAGCCGACGAAGTCCTACTTAGGGGTCCGGCAGCGGCGGTGGGGGACGTGGGTCGCCGAGATTATAGATCGAGAGACCCGCACCCGTCGGTGGCTCGGTAGCTTCCACACGGCCGAGCTCGTGGCCACGGAGTACGACCGCTGGCAGGTCCACTACCACGGCGCGGCAACTAGGCTCAATTTCCCCTTCGGCACACGTCCAGTCCACCTCATTCCGCCGGAGCCAGGGGTGGTGAGCTTGGCTATGACGCGGGAGGACCGCGAAGTGTGGGAGCGTCTCGAGGCCGAGGCCACCAACGAGGCCGAAGCTCATGGAGGCCGAGCGGGCGATCTTTGCCGGCGCGTAGGGCGGCGAGGTTATCGCGCTCTCCTCTGATGACGAGGTCGAAGGCGGCGGCATCGGTGGCGCGAAGGGCTTCGAGGTGGGCCCCAAGGACGAGGAGATCGACGTCGATGAGTGGAGGAGTGCCTTCCCCAACGACCCCGACGATGGTACTGGCCCGGACCCGGCTCGCGGCAACCCGTACATGACGAGGAAGGATTGGCTCGACCTCTACTTCGACCGAAAGTAGTTTAGCTTAGTTTAAATTTATGTTTTGTGTTTGGTTATGCATAACTATCTATGTTTTTGTTTAAATGCATGCTACTTTCGGTTGAACCTGCTTTGAACTTGATCAAATTGAAGTTTACAACCTTAAGTTTAGGGGATCGACTAGAAAAGGCCAAAAATTGCTGGAGTATATATATATATATATATATATATATATATATATATATAAGGGTTTTAGTCCTTTAACTTTTTAAGGATCGCCTAGAGATGTCCTTATGACTTGTTTATTTCAGTTCTTCACAATGTGATGCTCTATATGTGCAACTATTTGTTGTGCAGTTCAATTTCATCAATAACAGTTTCAACAATACCACTATGAATTACGATATTTGGTTGCTGTTAAGGATATTGCAGTTAACATGCCTTTTCGTTTTTCAATTGTTGTTTAGCAACATGCATTGTACTGAATGAATAAATATGCAATCCCAGGCTACATAGCAACAAGGAAGAGTGTTACCTTAATGTTCTGATGATGTCTAGATATACATGTAATAAAATCTTATATAATGGGATGGATGGAGTGTTGTACTACATCATTTTTTTAATTGTTGTTTAGCTTCTAATATTAGCTTGGTGCTTTTAGGTACATATATCATTGCCAAAGATCCACACTTCGACCCTTTCTGCGTATGGGGTAATGAGATATTCATGAACTAGCATCAAGTGAGGAAACTGATAAAGATTGTTACTAAAATGGGTCAAAAGATGTCAATCGAACTATTTATTTACACTTTATGCAGACAACAGTGAACTATAGGATGGTAAGTAAGAACCCTGTAGCCTTCTTTTTACTACCCGTAATGAGTTGTGTTAGATGACAATATCTGAATCTTTTTTCTTTTGCGGTGGATCCTGAAGCAGTTTACTCAAGATTACCTCTCAAACTACATGATTGGTGGCCAGCCATCACAAGGGGTTGTACTAGATTCCTGCATGCCTTCTGCATCCAGGAGAGCACAACAGGGCCATTCCGCTTCACCTTGTTCAACAACTGGAATGTCTGTCGCCTCTTTATTTACCATCTGTAATAGTACAAGTATAGAACCCTGGTACATCATTCTTTATTTGGTGCTTCTGTAATTCTTAAACATATGTACCTGTGAATCGAATAATGCATTGGTTGTTTGAACCTGATGGATATGAATAAAGCTATAGCCTACTTTGAAGTTTAAATTAGGTACAATTTTAAATAGCAACAATTAAATTAGGGCGAAATTACATTGTGCAGGTCATTACGGCACACACGGTAGGTAAAACACAAACGTTTGCGATATACACCATAATCCGAGACGGTTCACAGAGAGGAAACATGTGCAAGCATGCACACAGATGCCATTTGTAAAGCGTGTGTGATGTCAGACATTATCACATACGATGCGGGAAAACTTGATTGTCTACCTATCGTACATAGTTTTATAATCATGAACTGTTTGTGATGTGCCAGGCATTGTAAATCTCATGTGCCTAGAATCTGCCTAGAAAACTCCCGTGCCTGGAATCTGCCTGGTTTTAGGCAGAACCACAAAACTCTGACTACGATGGCAATGCGAGCACAAACGAGTGGCAAGGATGAAGCGTTTGGGATATTCGAGATATTGGAAACGGTTATACATGGACAAATGTATGCATCAAGGCTCCCTATCCCCGACGGTTTTTAGGTCGTGTGGGAAGGACCCCCCTATTGCCGACACTCACTTAGAGACGGTTCCATATGCCGTCACGGAAAGGGGTTAAAACCGTTTGTTTAGGGCTGACGCGCACCAGTGTAGACAAAGCTAAAATTGATGCAATTGGGAAAATGTAGGATTTTGCAATGTCATGCCACTTATTTTACAAGAATTCGGTTTGCTAGATTGCATCAAAGGAAAAAATAAAAGGACTATTTCTAGGAGGCTTGAGTGATGCAAAAATTCTTATGGAATGTTCATTTATTTTTTATGAAATGTAGGGCAGATGAATCCTTGTGATTTTTTATATGATTCAATCCTATGAATAACAACATAGTAAAAACACCTAAAGATTCAAATCCTTCAAAATTCCTATGAAAATCGTATTGCTAATTGATGTTAAAGGGCCAAACACTTTCTAGTAATTTAGTGTCGCTAGGTTGTCATTGGGCCGAATGGACAATCTAGTCAGGCTAGTTGGGCCAAATGGACAATCCATTTCTCCCTCCAGCTAGGAGCAACTTGTCGACCTTGCTTGGCCTGCACCGTGTTTCGACCATCGTCGAGGGAGAGCCCATCATTTTGGTAGTGGTTATGGTATCCGGATAATGTCTGGCCTGTTGGAGTTCTGAGGTCAACTTGTTTCACCACTATAGTATGGCCCCCACAATGCCCCCTGGATGCCCGGCAAGGCGTCCGCCAATGAGGAAAGTGATAATTTTGACTCTATTAACATTCATTCACCCGAGTCCATTGAGCAGTTGGTTTATGTGGTTGATGCAGATGGTATGTTGGCGCTTGCTCTTGGGAGCCACTTTTTTTAACAAACTTTGTGATTTCCTTGGCAGCTTGGATGTCACTAACCCTCGACTAGGCAATATGATTGGTGGCCTCATGAAGGAGAAAGGAATTAGGGGCAAAAGAGAGAAGGGTGGCTCTAGCACTCAATACAATATTCTGACATCCACAAAGAGAAATTAATTAGGAGCAAAAGCAAAAAAAAGGATGGATCTAGCTTTGGACCAGGCATCAAAAGCAGAAAATAATTATGAGCAAGAGTAAGACGGATGATGATAAATTGAAGGTGTATGCGGTTACATAATGCATGGTTCCTCATTTTTTGGTCATCAACATGGATTTGGTGGTGTCTATTGTTTCTGTCGATATGTTTTCTCAAGTTGCAGCCAACCAATTGAGGTTCCTTTGTGGTGTAGCGACCTATGCGTTGAGGGTTTATAGAAGAGCGAGTTCCATACTTTTGTTGATCTCTTGGTGGTCGTTGGGTTTGGTGTGTGGGAGTATTAGGCATATGCCTTGTAAGGTTGCTGCTTGTTTGTATTTTATCATGAAGTCTGTAGCGGTTGTTGTTTGATTTTTGCTAATTATTTGGAAAAGTATTTTTTGTTTAACTAATGGATGATTCAAATATTTAGTATTCATTTAAAAATCAAAATTAACACAATTGTTGAGGAAACCTTGATGTCACTTCAAACTACGTCGGTATTTGATACGTCTCCAACGTATCTATAATTTTTGATTGCTCCATGCTATATTATCTACTGTTTTGGACTATATTGGGCTTTATTTTCCACTTTTATATTATTTTTGGGACTAACCTATTAACCGGAGGCCCAGCCCAGAATTCTGTTTTTTGCCTATTTCAGTGTTTCGGAGAAACACAATATCAAACGGAGTCCAAGCGGAATAAAATCTTCGGGAACGTGATTTTCTCACCGAACGTGATCCAGGAGACTTGGACCCTACTCCAAGGAGTCAAAGAGGAGGTCACGAGGGTGGGGGGCGCCCCCCCCCCTAGGGCGCGCCCCCTGCCTCATGGGCCCCTCGGTGCTCCACCGACGTACTCCTTCCTCCTATATATACCTACGTACCCCCAAATGATCAGAACAGGAGCCAAAAACCTAATTCCACTGCCGCAACTTTCTGTATCCACGAGATCCCATCTTGGGGTCTGTTCCGGAGCTGCACCGGAAGAGGGCCGTCATCACGGAGGGCTTCTACATCATCCTAGCCCCTCCGATGAAGCGTGAGTAGTTTACCTCAGACCTTCGGGTCCATAGTTAGTAGCTAGATGGCTTCTTCTCTCTCTTTGAATCTCAATACAAAGTTCTCCCCCTCTCTTGTGGAGATCTATTCGATGTAATCTTCTTTTTGCGGTGTGTTTGTTGAGACCGGTGAATTGTGGGTTTATGATCAAGTCTATCTATGAATAATATTTGAATCTTCTCTGAATTCTTTTATGTATGATTGGTTATTTTTGCAAGTCTCTTCGAATTATCCATTTGGTTTGGCCAACTAGATTGGCAGTTCTTGCCATGGGAGAAGTGCTTAGCTTTGGGTCCGATCTTGCAGTGTCCTTTCCCAGTGACAGAAGGGGCAGCAAGGCACGTATTGCATCGTTGCCATCGAGGATAACAAGATGGGGTTTATTTCATATTGCATGAATTTATCTCTCTACATCATGTCATCTTTCTTAAGGCGTTACTCTGTTTTTAACTTAATACTCTAGATGCATGCTGGATAGCGGTCGATGAGTGGAGTAATAGTAGTAGATGCAGAATCGTTTCGGTCTACTTTTCACGGACGTGATTCCTATATACATGATCATGCCTAGATATTCTCATAACTATGCTCAATTCTGTCAATTGCTCAACAGTAATTTGTTCACCCATCGTAGAATACTTATGCTCTTGAGAGAAGCCACTAGTGAAACCTATGGCCCCCGGGTCTATTCTCATCATATCAATCTCCATCACTTAAATCTTGCTTTGCTTTTTTACTTTGCCTTTACTTTTTACTTTGCATCTTTATACCAAAAATACCAAAAATATTATATCTATCATATCTCACTCTCATAAGTGACCGTGAAGGGATTGACAACCCCTAATCGCGTTGGTTGCGAGTAGCTATCATTTTGTGGAGGCACGAGGGACTTGAGCGTGGCCTCCTACTGGATTGATACCTTGGTTCTCAAAAACTGAGGGAAATACTTGTGCTACTCTGCTGCATCATCCCTTCCTCTTCGGGGAAAACCAACGCAAGCTCAAGACGTAGCAAGAAGGATTTCTGGCGCCGTTGCCGGGGAGTCTATGCAAAAAGTCAACATGCCAAGTACCCATCACAATCCCTATCTCTCGCATTACATTAATTGCCATTTGCCTCTCGTTTTCCTCTCCCCCCCCCCAATTCACCCTTGCCATTTTATTCGCCCTCTCTCTCTCTCTCTATCCTCCCTCTCTATTTTCCTCTTTTGCTCGTTTGCTCTCGTTTGCTCATGTGTTAGATTACTTGTTTGTCATGATGGCTCAACCAAGATTTGGTGATCTTCACCTTAAAAGGTTAGAGGAGATCGAAAACAACGTTAGGAAGTTTATGGTTTTGCAATTTGAGCATAATAATTTCTTTAGAAACGAGCTTAAGGAACAAAAAAGTATTATGAGTTATGTGAATAAAGAGCTTGACGATATGTCTAAAGAATTTGATGGTATAAGACCCCAGATTGCTCGTCTAGAGAAGATGACTGCTGAAATTTCGGATATGCAAGCCACCTTAGTCAATAAGATGGACGCTAAAACTAATACCTATGAAAATCAAGATGAAGATCTAAAAGTTATTGATGTGTCCCCTATTAAATCTTTGTTTTGCAATTTGAATCTTGATGAAACTGAATATGATCTTCCTTTACCTAGAAGGCATTCTAAAAATTCAGAGTATTTAGATCTTAATGATGAAATTGATGAAAGTGGGATTGAAAGAAATAAAAATCTAGATGTTGCTAAACCCACTAT
Source organism: Triticum monococcum (assembly GCA_034509565.1). Taxonomy (NCBI): domain Eukaryota; kingdom Viridiplantae; phylum Streptophyta; class Magnoliopsida; order Poales; family Poaceae; genus Triticum; species Triticum monococcum. Next base: position 688,736,693 of record CM067843.1, read on the forward strand.
ATTGGATTTCAAGGAATTTAATTATGAAAGTTTTTCTTTAATTGATTGTATTTCCTTGTTGCAATCCATGCTAAATTCTCCACATGCTTATAATCAAAATAAAGCCTTCACCGAACATATTGTTGATGCCTTGATGCAATCTTATGAAGAAAAACTTGAGTTGAAAGTTTCTATCCCTAGGAAACTCTATGATGAGTGGGAACCAACTATTAAAATTAAAATTAAAGATCATGAGTTTTATGCTTTGTGTTATTTGGGCGCTAGTGTCTCCACTATCCCCAAAACTTTGTGTGATTTACTAGATTTCCGTGATTTTGATGATTGCTCTCTAAACTTGCATCTTGCGGATTCCACTATTAAGAAACCTATGGGAAGGATTAGTGATGTTCTTATTGTTGCAAATAGGAATTATGTGCCCATAGATTTCATTGTTCTTGATATAGATTGCAATCCTTCTTGCCCTATTATTCTTGGTAGACCTTTCCTTAGAACGGTTGGTGCGATTATTGATATGAAGGAAGGGAATATTAGATTTCAATTTCCATTAAAAAGGGCATGGAACACTTTCCTAGAAATAAAATAAAATTGCCATATGAAACTATCATGAGAGCCACTTATGGATTGCCTACCAAAGATGGCAATACCTAGATCCATCCTCGCTTTTATGCCTAGCTAGGGGCGTTAAATGATAGTGCTTGTTGGGAGGCAACCCAATTTTATTTTTATTCCTTGCTTTAAGCTCCTGCTTAGTAATAAATAAATTATCTAGCCTCTGTTTTGGTTGTGATTTTTTGTGTTTAATTAGTGTTTGTGCCAAGTAGAACCGTTGGGAAGACTTGGGGAAAGTCTTGTTGAACTTGCAGTAAAAAAACAGAAACTTTAATGCTCACGAGAACTGCTGTCATTTTTATTTGAAGAGTGCTATTGTAACGCCCTCGATGCGGCTATATCTCCCACGTGTCGAAGCACGACTTAGAGGCATAACCGCATTGAAAGCAATGTCGCAAGTGAGGTAATCTTCACACAACCCATGTAATACAATAGGGGAAAAGATACATAGTTGGCTTACAATCGCCACTTCACACAATTACATGAATAAAGCATTACATCATCGAGATACAATCAAGGTCCGACTACGGAACCAAAATAAAAGAAGAACCCCAAATGCGACAAGGTCCCCGATCGACCCCAACTGGGCTCCACTACTGATCAACTAGAACGAAACAACGTAAAGGACAAGATCTTCATCGAGCTCCTCCTGAGCTTGGTTGCGTCATTTGTACGGTCTCATCGGCACCTGCAAGCTGGTTTTGGAAATATCTGTGAGCCACGGGGACTCAGCAATCTCGCACCCTCGCGATCAAGACTATTTAAGCTTATGGGTAAGGTAAAGATATGAGGTGGAGCTGCAGCAAGCAACTAGCATATATGGTGGCTAACATGTTCGCAAAAGAGAGCGAGAAGAGAAGGCAAAGCACGAACGAAGAACTATGATCAAGAAGTGATCCTATAACAACCTACGTCAAGCATAACTCCAACACCGTGTTCACTTCCCGGACTCCGCCGGAAAGAGACCATCATGGTTACACACGCGGTTGATGTATTTTAATTAAGGTCAACTTCAGGTTTTCTACAACCGGACGTTAACAAATTCCCATCTGCCCATAACCGCGGGCACGGCTTTCGAAAGTTCAAATCCCTGCAGGGGTGTTCCAACTTAGCCCATCACAAGCTCTCACGGTCAACGAAGGAATAGACCTCCTCCCGAGACATTCCGATCAGACTCGGTATCCCGGTTCTACAAGACATCCTCGACAATGGTAAAACAAGTCCAGCAAGACCACCCGATGCGCCGACATCCTGATAGGAGCTGCACATATCTCGTTATCGGGGCAACACCGGATAAGCAATCCGTACAACTAAAACCAGCCCTTGAGTTTCCCCGAGGTGGCGCTGCAAGGGGCTCTAGTTTGGACCAACACTTAGACAAGCACTGGCCCGGGGGTTAAAATAAAGATGACCCTCGAGATGCGCGACTCCCAAGGGAAAAAGGCTAGGTGGCGAATGGTAAAACCAAGGTTGGGCCTTGCTAGAGGAGTTTTATTCAAGGCGAACTGTCAAGGGGTTCCCATTATAACCCAACCGCGTAAGGAACGCAAAATCCGGGAACATAACACCGATATGACGGAAACTAGGGCGGCAAGAGTGGAACAAAACACTAGGCATAAGGCCGAGCCTTCCACCCTTTACCTAGTATATAGATGCATTAATTAAATAAGAGATATTGTGATATCCCAACAAGTAAACATGTTCCAACAGGGAACAACATCTCCATGTTCTAACAAGGAACAAACTTCAATCTTCACCTGCAACTAACAACGCTATAAGAGGGGCTGAGCAAAGCGGTAACATAGCCAAACAACGGTTTGCTAGGACAAGATGGGTTAGAGGCTTGGTTCAACAATATGGGAGGCATGATAAGCAAGTGGTAGGTATCGCAGCATAGGCATAGCAAAAGAGCGAGCAACTAAGCAAGCAAAGATAGAAGTGATTTCGAGGGTATGGTCATCTTGCCTGAAATCCCGCAAGGAAGAAGAACGGGTCCATGAAGAAGACAAATGGACATAGTCGAACGGGTCCTCACAAACACCACGTTACCGGAACCAACCCGAAGAAGCAAACACCGGAAACAAGCACACAACATAGTAAAGAACCAACACATGAACATGGTACGATATGCGAGAAGCGGTATGAGATGCATATGTATGATTTGATAAGGAATGAATGAACCTGGCCTCAACTTGGAAATACAAGTGTGCCACTAGAAAGATGAGATGAAATCGCTTGAAAACAATATAAAGATCACCGGAATCGGATCCACGGTTTGGAAATGGCAAGCAAAACAAATATGGCACCGGTCTGTGATGAACAGCAAGTAGCCATCTAAATGCAACAAGCTGAACATGCTACAGCACTCAAACATGGCAAAAAATACATGGCAGGGATCCACTCAAGATGCTTAACAAAAGTCTAGCACTGAGCTACGGCCAATTCATCCATTAACAGGTTCAAACAAGCATGGCAAAAGAGCAATTGGTAAACAGATTTCAGACTTAATGAAATTAACACTTGTCTGGAATTTCAGATCAGATAGCACTCTTTGGAGCAACAAAACTACATGCTACATGACCTGAACATGGCAAAGTAAAGCATGGCATGGAGCTACTCAAAGAGCTTAACAAAAGTCCCTTAGTGACCTTGAGCCAAAAGGGACCAGAAAATACATTTGCAAGCATGTGAACATGGCAAAAACATAATCAGATCACAGACTTGGTGAAAATTGGAGCATGCTGAAACGGATATCAAGTAGGCATGTTTACGAGCTCGATGCACTCACTACAGAGCAAGTCATGGAAATCTAAGCATGCACCCATCAAGAATACACAAAATGCAAGCTAGACATGGCAACAACAATAACATAGCATGCACGGATCAACTACAACATCCTCGGCAAAATTGCTAACAAGTAGACAATCTGCCCAGATTCACGAAATAGCAAAAGTAGAGCTCGATTGACTCAAGCTAGGGTGCTCCATAATTGCAAACAAATACATGGATGGATAGAGCACTACAAGATTAACAAAACATCCTTATTGATCATCCTCAAAAGAGGCACGGATCACTAGGAAACAACATGAACATATGGCCATATGAGATAAACAGGTCAAGGACTTAGTGGAAATGCTAAGTCCCTGAAATCAGCATTAACGAATGCTCCACTTTGCAAGCTTGTGCTAGCCACCACACACATCACAAAAATACATGGTTTGCACCTCTGGAAAGATGGCAAAACCCTTAACAAAACACATGTAGAGCTCATGGGCATATCATGCACACAATAATCATGGCAAAAATGACAAATATTTAATTGGAGCAGCAGATCTGACAATTATCTCAAATAGCATTCTTCCAACAGCATTTCGGGCATCAAGATGAACTCAAATGAAAATGATGCAATGTAATGAAATGATGTACTCTCTGAGACGAACATTTTGATATGTTATATGCTCAAATCGGAGCCACGAATGCGGAGATACAACATGATGAACATGGGCATATGGGATCGGGCAATTTCGGGGACTTAGTGAAATTCTCACCCCCGGGAAAAGTCAACGGGCGGAGTGGATCGGGTTGGACGAAGGCGGAGCGGATCGGGTCGGGCCGAGGCCGAGGAGGGCCCGAGCGATGGAGACGGCGGCTCCGGCAAGGTCGTCGCCTGCGGGGCGGCGGATCCGGCCGGGCTCGGGGCTCCCGTGGCTGATCTGGCGACGGGCGGCGGCGGAGCTCCTCCGAGGGGGCGGGCGGTGGTGCGGCGAGGCGAACGGCGGCGGCGGCGCGGAGCCGTGCCGGCGAGGCGGTGAACACCGGCGGGCGGCAGAGCATCCCAGTGGCGGCGCGCGGAGAGGCAGGCGAGCGGCGGTCGCCTCAGGCGGCGGCGCGAGGGAACGGGCCCGCGCGGGCCGGATCTGGGCCCCGCGGGCCACGCGGTGAGAGGGCGCGGGGAGGCCAGGTGGCGGGCGCCGGTTGGTCTGGAGCGGCGGCAGAGATGATGTGGCGCGACGCTATTGGGCAGAGTGAGGTGGCGGCGGCGCGGCGGACATGTCCGGCGCGCTGAGGACGCGTCCGGCGGTGCGAGGAGAGTGTTTTTAGGGTTTCATCCGTGAATAACTCGGAGGGGATCACATATATATAGGTGGAAGGAGCTAGGAGAGTCCAAATGAGGTGCGGTTTTTGGCCACGCGATCGTGATCGAACGACCGAGATGATGGAGGAGGTTTAGGTGGGTTTTGGGCCAAAATGAAGGGGTGTTGGGCTGCAACACACACGAGGCCTTTTCGGTCCCTCGGTTAACCATTGGAGCATCAAACGAAGTCCAAATGGTACGAAACTTGATAGGCGGTCTATCGGTAGTAAACCAAGGCCGCTTGGCAAGTCTCGGTCCAATCCGGAAATGTTTAATCCCCACACATGAAAGAAAGGTAGAAATGACCGCCGCAGGAGAACGGAGCGCCGGAATGCAAAACGGACAATGGGGAAAATGTTCGGATGCATGAGACGAACATGTATGCAAATGAAATGCACATGATGACATGATATGCAATGCATGTCACGCAAGCAATGACAACGCAACAACAGCGAATAACTGGAGGACACCTGGCACATCAGTCTCGAGGGCGTTACAGCTATTTAGTTAATTCTTTTTGCAGATGATTAATAGATAAATTCCTCACGTCCAGCAATTTATTTTAGAATTTTTTGGGTTCCAGATCTTGCGCTAGCTACAGATTACTACAAACTGTTCTGTTTTTGACAGATTCTGTTTTTCGTGTGTTGTTTGCTTATTTTGATGAATCTATGGCTAGTAAAATAGTTTATAATCCATAGAGTAGTTGGAATACAGTAGGTTTAACACCAATATAAATAAATAATGAGTTCATTACAGTACCTTGAAGTGGTCTTTTGTTTTCTTTCGCTAACGGAGCTCACGAGTTTTCTATTTTGAGTTTTGTGTTGTGAACTTTTCAAGTTTTGGGTGAATTCTTGTGATGGATTATGGAACAAGGAGTGGCAAGAGCCTAAGCTTGGGGATGCCCATGGCACCCCCAAGATAATCCAAGGACACCAAAAAGTCAAAGTTTGGGGATGTCCCGGAAGGCATCCCCTCTTTTCGTCCACTTCCATCGGTAATTTACTTGGAGCTATATTTTTATTCACCAACATGATATGTGTTTTGCTTGGAGCATCTTGTATTATTTGTGTCTTTGTTTGTTAGTATGCCACAATCATCCTTTCTGTACACACCTTTTGAGAGAGCCATCCATGAATTAAAATTTGATAGAATACTCTATGTGCTTCACTTATATCTTTTGAGCTAAGTAGTTTTGCTCTATATGCTTCACTTATATCTTTTGAGCTAAGTAGTTTTGCTCTATATGCTTCACTTATATCTTTTGAGCTAAGTAGTTTTGCTCTAAATGCTTCACTTATATCTTTTAGGCGTTATAATTTTGCTCTATGTGCTTCACTTAGATCTTTTAGAGCACGGTGGTGGATTTGTTTTAAAGAAACTATTGATCTCTCATGCTTCACTTAAGTTATTTTCATAGTCTCTTAATAGCATGGAAATTTGCTTAATAATAATATGCTTGGTATTCAAGATTTGTGAAACTTTCTTTTGAGTGTGTTGAATACTAAGAAAAGATTGAAGCATGATAATTGTTTTGAGATATGGAGGTGATAATATTAAAGTCATGCTAGTTGAGTAGTTGTGAATTTAAAGAATACTTGTGTTGAAGTTTGTGATTCCCATAGCATGCACGTATGGTGAACCGTTATGTGATGAAGTCGGAGCATGATTTATTTATTGATTGTCTTCCTTATGAGTGGCGGTCGGGGATGAGCGATGGTCTTTTCCTACCAATCTATCCCCCTAGGAGCATGCGCGTAGTACTTTGCTTTGATAACTTCTAGATTTTTGTAATAAGTATATGAGTTCTGTATGACTAATGTTGAATCCATGGATCATACGCACTCTCACCCTTCCACCTTTGCTAGCCTCTCTAATACCGTGCACCTTTCGCCGGTATCATACACCCACCATATACCTTCCTCAAAACAGCCACCATACCTACCTATTATGGCATTTCCATAGCCATTCCGAGATATATTGCCATGCAACTTTCCACCGTTCCGTTTATTATGACACACTCCATCATTGTCATATTGCATATCCCGGTACACCGCCGGGGGCATTCATATAGAGTCATATCTTGTTCTAAGTATCGAGTTGTAATTGTTGAGTTGTAAGAAAAATAAAAGTGTGATGATCATCATTATTAGAGCATTGTCCCAGTGAGGAAAGGATAATGGAGACTATGATTTCCCCACAAGTCGGGATGAGACTCCGGACAAAAAATAAAAAAATAGGCCAAAGAAGCCCAAATAAATAATAAAAAAAGAAAGGCCATAAAAAAGAGAAAAGGCCCAAATAAAAAAATAAATGAGAGAAAAAGAGAGAAGGGGCAATGCTACTATCTTTTTTCCACACTTGTGCTTCAAAGTAGCACCATGATATAGCGAGTCTCATATATTGTGCTTCAAAGTAGCACCATGTTCTTCATATAGAGAGTCTCATATGTTGTCACTTTCATATACTAGTGGGAATTTTACATTATAGAACTTGGCTTGTTTATTCCAATGATGGGCTTCCTCAAATTGCCCTAGGTCTTCATGAGCAAGCAAGTTGGATACACACCCACTTAGTTTCTTTTTGAGCTTTCATATACTTATAGCTCTAGTGCATCCGTTGCATGGCAATCCCTACTCTCTCACATTGATATCTATTGATGGGCATCTCCATTGCCCGTTGATACGCCTAGTTGATGTGAGACTATCTTCCCCTCCTTTTTGTCTTCTCCACAACCACCATTCTATTCCACCTATAGTGCTATGTCCATGGCTCAGGCTCATGTATTGCGTGAAGATTCAAAAAGTTAGAGTATGAAACAATTGCTTGGCTTGTCATCGGGGCTGTGCATGATTTAATACTTTGTGTGGTGAAGATGGAGCATAGCCAGACTATATGATTTTGTAGGGATAACTTTCTTTGGCCATGTTATTTTGAGAAGACATAATTGCTTTGTTAGTATGCTTGAAGTATTATTATTTTTATGTCAATATAAACTTTTGTCTTGAATCTTTCTAATCTGAATATTCATACCACAATTAAGAAGATTTGCATTGAAATTATGCCAAGTAGAACTCCGCATCAAAAATTCTCTTTTTATCATTTACCTACTCGAGGACGAGCAGGAATTAAGCTTGGGGATGCCTGATACGTCTCCAACGTATCTATAATTTTTATTGCTCCATGCTATATTATCTACTGTTTTGGATTATATTGCGCTCTATTTTCCACTTTTATATTATTTTTGGGACTAACCTATTAACCGGAGGCCCAGCCCAGAATTGATGTTTTTGCCCATTTCAGTGTTTCGGAGAAACAGAATATCAAACGGAGTCCAAATGGAATAAAATCTTTGGGAACGTGATTTTCTCACCGAACGTGATCCAGGAGACTTGGACCCTACTCCAAGGAGTCAAAGAGGAGGTCACGAGGGTGGGGAGCGCCCCCCCCTAGGGCGCGCCCCCTGCCTCGTGGGCCCCTCGGTGCTCCACCGACGTACTCCTTCCTCCTATATATACCTACATACCCCCAAACGATCAGAACAGGAGCCAAAAACATAATTCCACCGCTGCAACTTTCTGTATCCATGAGATCCCATCTTGGGGCCTGTTCTGGAGCTTCGCCGGAAGAGGGCCGTCATCACGGAGGGCTTCTACATCATCCTAGCCCCTCCGATGAAGCGTGAGTAGTTTACCTCAGACCTTCGGGTCCATAGTTAGTATCTAGATGGCTTCTTCTCTCTCTTTGAATCTCAATACAAAGTTCTCCCCCTCTCTCGTGGAGATCTATTCGATGTAATCTTCTTTTTGCGGTGTGTTTGTTGAGACCGATGAATTGTGGGTTTATGATCAAGTCTATCTATGAATAATATTTGAATCTTCTCTGAATTCTTTTATGTATGATTGGTTATCTTTGTAAGTCTCTTCGAATTATCCGTTTGGTTTGGCCAACTAGATTGGAAGTTCTTGCCGTGGGAGAAGTGCTTAGCTTTGGGTTTGATCTTGTGGTGTCCTTTCCCAGTGACAGAAGGGGCAGCAAGGCACGTGTTGCATCATTGCCAACGAGGATAACAAGATGGGGCTTATTTCATATTGCATGAATTTATCTCTCTACATCATGTCATCTTGCTTAAGGCGTTACTCTGTTTTTAACTTAATACTCTAGATGCATGCTGGATAGCGGTCGATGAGTGGAGTAATAGTAGTAGATGCAGAATCGTTTCGGTCTACTTGTCACGGACATGATGCCTATATACATGATCATGCCTTGTAGCGACCAGACCTCAAATGGTCTGATCTCTGTGCTCCGGTGTCATCCATGGATCAGTAATGCTGACACCACACAGTACTCGGAGGATTTATAACAGAGTAGCAATCACACACTTATTACATCGAGTGTCTCAAGAGAGAACTTATTACAATAAATATGGCTTAAGGCCATCTAATAATGATAACAGCGGAAGGCTTGGAAGATAAGTGAGTCCATCAACTCCAACGGCATCACTGAGTATAGAACCACGACCTAAAAACTCCTTAATCATCGTCTGAAAAGTCTGCAACATTAACGTTGCAGCCCGAAACAGGTCGGCACATGGAATATGCTGGCAATGTAACACATAAAGAGTAATGGAATGAAACAGCTATACTATATGCATATTTGGCTGATAGAAAGCTCTATGGTTACAGTTTTGCATAAAGCCAATTTTTCCCTACTTCAAAGGAATAAATTTGTTTAACTATCATGGTAGTTGTTAAACATTGAGAATGATTGACAGCATTCTCAATCCCAATTAAGCATCATCATTAAACATAACCCAACAAAATTAATTTACAGTAACATGTTGAGATTCACATGAAAATCCAGGTACTAGATACTCAAGATGTCCATAACCTGGGACACGGCTAACCATGATTAGTTTGTTACACTCTGCAGAGGTTTGCGCACTTTTCCCCACAAGACTCGATCGACTCCGTTTGGTTTCTCGCACTACATGGTGTTTGAGAAGACGGATGACCGAGACATAGTCTTTCGGAAGCGCTAGCACCTTACGATCGGGTAGACCGTACCACCTACATCCCCTACATCTGCTAGTCTACCACTGTAAGAGTTCGCACGACTTAGTCAACTATGCTTGAGCCCATAATAGCTTGTGGCTGCACACGGAAGTTTCTAGTATGAATAGTCTCATGATCCCTTTGAGCCTGGGTGGCGGTCCAAAATAAAACAGGCAAGTCCTGGAATACCCAGGTGCCTCAATCCACCAAGATGTGTGTTTAAGTTGCCACCTTAGATCAACCATTAATTAACAAAACTCACATCTGTCAAGGATATCACTCACCCAATCCACGTCTACTAGCATAGCATGGCATAATAAGCAAACGTAGAAGTAACTCCCAAAGGTTTGATAATAAACAGGTAATAGGTACTACCTCATCTACTTCCCATCCCATAATTTAATTAGATCCTAATCATGCAATGTGTGCGGATTGATCTAATGCAATAAAACTGGGTAGTAGAAAAGGTATGATCAAAGTGTTACTTGCCTTGCTGATGATCCGCGAAACCTAGAGATTCAAAGTAACAGGCGGCGCACTCCGGGTATTCTATCACAGACAAACAAACAAGCATATAATAAGTATTCATCTAATGCACAGGTAAAACTCAAATAAGAGATCTAACCAGAAAGTTCAACTTAAGAACTCCAGTTGGCAAAAAGAATCAAATCGAACGACGCAATGAAAGTCAAACGGCGAAAGAAAACAACTTCGTTCTACTAATCAGGATCTAGGGCAAATTTACAGTAGCAAAATCTTGTTTAAGTTGGTTAAACGGATAGAGGGTTTCGAGACGAAACTCTAGGCGCTTGAATCGCCTGATTCCGATAAACGAGCGAAAAGTTATACTAAAACGAAAATCGGATCAGGAATCACGATCAGAAAAATCGCGGATTTAATCCGAGAAAAAGAAAAAAAACGACAAATGCTCGATAAATTAAATAAACCGGAAAACCGATCTATTTAAAAAAACTGAATCTAAAAAAACCGACGAAAAAACCGAACGGTTCTTCGGAAAAAAACCGGTGCGGATTTCGAGGCGGCGGCGAACCTCGGCGAGCGTGCGACAGCGGCGGCGAGGCGGCGGCGCTGGCGGCGCGGGGCTCGAGGCGGCGGGGCGCTAGGGTTTGGGGGCGGCGGCTGGGCCTCGGGCTGGCTCCCCCCCCCCGGCTTATAAAGCCAGCCGGGCCAGGAGTCCGGGTCGGACACAGCCTGTTAAGTCGGTTCGTTTTTCTTTTAAATAATTACGCGCAGAAGAAAAATAAAAAGAAATACTAAACAGACTCCAAAAATTCCGAAATAAATTTTCACGGGCTTCTAAAATCAAGCCGCACAAGGCGAACATTTATTTGGGACCTAAATGCAATTTTGAAAAACACACATTTTTCCTAAATTCAAATAAAACACCGAAAAACTCCGAAATAAAATCTTATTTGATTTTATTTTTAAATCCTCAATATTTCTTTATTTTGGGAAAGTCATTTTATTCCCTCTCTCATATTTTTGTAATAGAAATAATTGATGATAAAATAAATAAAATCAAATGATCCTATTCTCAAAATTTGAGAAAACTCAAATATGAAAATAACGAAATCCCCAACTCTCCCCGTGGGTCATTGAGTTGCGTAGAATTTTCTAGGATCAACCAAAATGCAAAATAAAATATGGTATGCAATGATGATCTAATGTATAACATTCCAAATTGAAAATTTGGGATGTTACAAACCTACCCCCCTTAAGATGAATCTCGCCCTCGAGATTCGGGTTGGCTAGAAAATAAGTGAGGGTGGTCCTTGAGAAAATCCTCCTCTCGCTCCCAGGTGGCTTCATCCTCTGTGTGGTGGCTCCACTGAACTTTGCAAAACTTGATAACCTTGTTGCGAGTAACTCGGCTGGCAAACTTGAGGATCTTAATTGGTTTCTCCTCGTACGTCAAATCGTTATCCAACTGAATAGTTTCCAAAGGCACTGTGTCTCTCAACGGTATGTCAGCCATCTCCGCGTGATATTTCTTTAACTGAGAAACGTGGAACACATCATGAACTCCTGACAATCCTTCAGGCAATTCCAACTTGTAGGCCACTTCTCCCATACGCTCCAAAACTCGATATGGTCCTACAAATCGTGGTGCTAACTTCCCTTTAACTCCAAAACGCTTTGTTCCCCAAAGTGGAGATACTCGAAGATAAGCTCTATCTCCGACTTCGTAAACTGTCTCCTTGAGTCTAGAATCTGCATAACTTTTCTGTCTGGACTGGGCTATCTTGAGCCTATCGCGAATCAACTTCACCTTCTGTTCAGACTCTTTAATCAAGTCAGGACCAAACAACTGGCGGTCTCCAACTTCGTCCCATGACAACGGTGTCCTGCACCTCCTTCCGTACAAAGCTTCGAAAGGGGCCATCTTTAAACTGGTTTGGTAACTGTTGTTGTAAGAGAACTCTGCATATGGAAAATTGTCGTCCCAACTAGATCCATAATCTAGCACACAAGCTCTCAACATATCCTCCAAAATCTAATTGACTCTCTCGGTCTATCCATCTATCTGTGGATGAAAAGCTGTACTGAATTCTAGCCTAGTACCCAAAGTTTCGTGCAACTGCTTCCAGAACTTTGAGGTAAACTGGGTTCCTCTATCTGATACGGTACTCCTTGGAACTCCATGCAGACATCCGATCCTGGTCATGTATATCTTTGCCAACTTAGCACTGGTGTAAGTGGTCTTTACTGGGATGAAATTGTTGGGGAATGTAGTAATTTCAAAAAAATTCCTACGCACACGCAAGATCATGGTGATGCATAGCAACGAGAGGGAGAGTCTGATCTACGTACCCTTGTAGATCGCAACGCAAGCGTTGACACAACGTAGAGGAAGTAGTCGTACGTCTTCTTCCCGTTCCGACCGATCCAAGCACCGTTACTCTGGCACCTCCGAGTTCTTAGCACACGTACAGCTCGATGACGATCCCCGGGCTCCGATCCAGCAAAGCTTCGGGGAGGAGTTCTGTCAGCACGACGGTGTGATGACGATCTTGATGTTCTACCGACGCAGGGCTTCGCCTAAGCACTACAACAATATGACCAAGGTGGAATATGGTGGCAGGGGCACCGCACACGGCTAAGGAATGATCTCAATGATCAACTTGTGTGTCTAGAGGTGCCCCCTACCTCCGTATATAAAGGAGCCAAGGGGGAGGGTGCGGCCGGCCAGGAGGAGGGCGTAGGAGGAGTCCTACTCCTACCGGGAGTAGGACTCCCCCCCCCCCCAATCCTAGTTGGACTAGGATTCTCCATGGGGGAAAGAGAGAGAGGGGGGCCGGCCACCTCTCCTAGTCCTAATAGGACTAGGGGAGGGGGGAGGCGCGCGGCCACCTTGGGCTGCCCCTTTCTCCTTTCCACTAAAGCCCATTAAGGCCCATATGGCTCCCGGGGGGTTCCGGTAACATCTTGATACTCCGGTAAAATCCCGATTTCACCCGGAACACTTCCGATATCCAAATATAGGCTTCCAATATATCAATCTTTATGTCTCAACCATTTCGAGACTCCTCGTCATGTCCGTGATCACATCCGGGACTCCGAACTAACTTCGGTACATCAAAATGCATAAACTCATACTAACTATCATCGTAACGTTAAGCGTGCGGACCCTACGGTTCGAGAACAATGTAGACATGATTGAGACACATCTCCAGTCAATAACCAATAGCGGGACCTGGATGCCCATATTGGCTCCTACATATTCTACGAAGATCTTTATCGGTCAGACCGCATAACAACATACGTTGTTCCCTTTGTCATCGGTATGTTACTTGCCTGAGATTCGATCATCGGTATCCAATACCTAGTTCAATCTCGTTACTGGCAAGTCTCTTTACTCGTTCCATAATACATCATCTCGCAACTAACTTATTAGTCACAATGCTTGCAAGGCTTATGTGATGTGCATTACCGAGAGGGCCCAGAGATACCTCTCCGACAATCGGAGTGACAAATCCTAATCTCGAAATACGCCAACACAACATCTACCTTTGGAGACACTTGTAGAGCTCCTTTATAATCACCCAGTTATGTTGTGACGTTTGGTAGCACACAAAGTGTTCCTCCGGTAAACGGGAGTTGCATAATCTCATAGTCATAGGAACATGTATAAGTCATGAAGAAAGCAATAGCAACATACTAAACGATCGGGTGCTAAGCTAATGAAATGGGTCATGTCAATCAGATCATTCAACTAATGATGTGACCTCGTTAATCAAATAACAACACATTGTTCATGGTTAGGAAACATAACCATCTTTGATTAATGAGCTAGACAAGTAGAGGCATACTAGTGACACTAAGTTTGTCTATGTATTCACACATGTATTATGTTTCCGATTAATACAATTCTAGCATGAATAATAAACATTTATCATGATATAAGGAAATAAATAATAACTTTATTATTGCCTCTAGGGCATATTTCCTTCAGTCTCCCACTTGCACTAGAGTCAATAATCTAGATTACACAGTAATGATTCTAACACCCATGGAGCCTTGGTGCTGATCATGTTTTGCTCGTGGAAGAGGCTTAGTCAACGGGTCTGCAACATTCAGATCCGTATGTATCTTGCAAATCTCTATGTCTCCCACCTGGACTAGATCCCGGATGGAATTGAAGCGTCTCTTGATGTGTTTGGTCCTCTTGTGAAATCTGGATTCCTTTGCCAAGGCAATTGCACCAGTATTGTCACAAAAGATTTTCATTGGACCCGATGCACTAGGTATGACACCTAGATCGGATATGAACTCCTTCATCCAGACTCCTTCGTTTGCTGCTTCCGAAGCAGCTATGTAGTCCGCTTCACATGTAGATCCCGCTACGACGCTTTGTTTAGAACTGCACCAACTGACAGCTCCACCGTTTAATGTAAACATGTATCCGGTTTGCGATTTAGAATCGTCCGGATCAGTGTCAAAGCTTGCATCAACGTAAACTTTTACGGTGAGCTCTTTGTCACCTCCATATATGAGAAACATATCCTTAGTCCTTTTCAGGTATTTCAGGATGTTCTTGACCGCTGTCCAGTGATCCACTCCTGGATTACTTTGGTACCTCCCTGCTAAACTTATTGCAAGGCACACATCAGGTCTGGTACACAGCATTGCATACATGATAGAGCCTATGGCTGAAGCATAGGGAACATCTTTCATTTTCTCTCTATCTTGTGCAGTGGTCGGGCATTGAGTCTGACTCAACTTCACACCTTGTAACACAGGCAAGAATCCTTTCTTTGCTTGATCCATTTTGAACTTCTTCAAAATTTTGTCAAGGTATGTGCTTTGTGAAAGTCCAATTAAGCGTCTTGATCTATCTCTATAGATCTGTATGCCTAATATGTAAGCAGCTTCACCGAGGTCTTTCATTGAAAAACTCTTATTCAAGTAACCCTTTGTGCTATCCAGAAATTCTATATCATTTCCAATCAGCAATATGTCATCCACATATAATATCAGAAATGCTACAGAGCTCCCACTCACTTTCTTGTAAATACAGGCTTCACCAAAAGTCTGTATAAAACCAAATGCTTTGATCACACTATCAAAACGTTTATTCCAACTCCGAGAGGCTTGCACCAGTCCATAAATGGATCGCTGGAGCTTGCACACTTTGTTAGCTCCCTTTGGATCGACAAAACCTTCCGGTTGCATCATATACAACTCTTCTTCTAGAAATCCATTCAGGAATGCAGTTTTGACATCCATCTGCCAAATTTCATAATCATAAAACGCGGCAATTGCTAACATGATTCGGACAGACTTAAGCATCGCTACGGGTGAGAAGGTCTCATCGTAGTCAACCCCTTGAACTTGTCGAAAACCTTTTGTGACAAGTCGAGCTTTATAGACAGTAACATTACCGTCAGCGTCAGTCTTTTTCTTGAAGATCCATTTATTCTCAATTGCTTACCGATCATCGGGCAAGTCAACCAAAGTCCATACTTTGTTCTCATACATGGATCCCATCTCAGATTTCATGGCTTCAAGCCACTTTGCGGAATCTGGGCTCACCATCGCTTCTTCATAGTTCATAGGTTCATCATGATCTAGCAGCATGACTTCCAGAACTGGATTACCGTACCGCTCTGGCGCGGATCTTGCTTTGGTTGATCTACGAGGTTCAGTAGTATCTTGTTCTGAAGTTTCATGATCATTATCATTAACTTCCTCACTTATTGGTGTAGGTGTCGCAGAAACAGTTTTCTGTGATGTACTACTTTCCAATAAGGGAGCAGGTACAGTTACCTCGTCAAGTTCTACTTTCCTCCCACTCACTTCTTTCAAGAGAAACTCCTTCTCAAGAAAGTTTCCGAATTTAGCAACAAAAGTCTTGCCTTCGGATCTGTGATAGAAGGTGTATCCAATAGTTTCCTTTGGATATCCTATGAAGACACATTTCTCCGATTTGGGTTCGAGCTTATCAGGTTGAAGCTTTTTCACATAAGCATCGCAGCCCCAAACTTTCAGAAACGACAACTTTGGTTTTTTGCCAAACCATAGTTCATAAGGCGTCGTCTCAACGGTTTTGATGGTGCCCTATTTAACGTGAATGCGGCCGTCTCTAGAGCGTATCCCCAAAACGATAGCGGTAAATCAGTAAGAGACATCATAGATCGCACCATATCTAGTAAAGTACGATTACGACGTTCGGACACACCATTAAGCTATGGTGTTCCGGGTGGCGTGAGTTGCGAAACTATTCCACAATTTTTCAAATGTACACCAAACTCGTAACTCAAATATTCTCCTCCACGATCAGATCGTAGAAACTTTATTTTCTTGTTACGATGATTTTCCACTTCACTCTGAAATTCTTTAAACTTTTCAAATGTTTCAGATTTATGTTTCATTAAGTAGATATACCCATATCTGCTTAAATCATCTGTGAAGGTGAGAAAATAACGATATCCGCCACGAGCCTCAATATTCATCGGACCGCATACATCTGTATGTATGATTTCCAACAAATCTGTTGCTCTCTCCATAGTACCGGAGAACAGTGTTTTAGTCATCTTGCCCATGAGGCACGGTTCGCAAGTACCAAGTGAATCATAATCAAGTGGTTCCAAAAGTCCATCAGTATGGAGTTTCTTCATGCGCTTTACACCGATATGACCTAAACGGCAATGCCACAAATAAGTTGCACTATCATTATCAACTCAGCATTTTTTGGCTTCTACATTATGAATATGTGTATCACTACTATCGAGATTCAACAAGAATAGACCACTCTTCAAGGGTGCATGACCATAAAAGATATTACTCATATAAATAGAACAACCATTATTCTCTTATTTAAATGAATAACCGTCTCGCATTAAACAAGATCCAGATATAATGTTCATGCTCAACGCTGGCACCAAATAACAATTATTTAGGTCTAATATTAATCCTGAAGGTAGATGTAGAGGTAGTGTGCCGACTGCGATCACATCAACTTTGGAACCATTTCCCACGCGCATCGTCACCTCGTCCTTAGCCAATCTTCGCTTAATCCGTAGTCCCTGTTTCGAGTTGCAAATATTAGCAACAGAACCAATATCAAATACCCAGGTGCTACTGCGAGCATTAGTAAGGTACACATCAATAACATGTATATCACATATACCTTTGTTCACCTTGCCATCCTTCTTATCCGCCAAATACTTTGGGCAGTTCCGCTTCCAGTGACCAGTCTGGTTGCAGTAGAAGCACTCAGTTTCAGGCTTAGGTCCAGACTTGGGTTTCTTCTCTTGAGCAGCAACTTGCTTGCCGTTCTTCTTGAAGTTCCCCTTCTTCTTCCCTTTGCCCTTTTTCTTGAAACTAGTGGTTTTGTTAACCATCAACACTTGATGCTCCTTTTTGATTTCTACCTCCGTAGCTTTCAGCATTGCGTAGAGCTCGGGAATAGTCTTGTTCATCCCTTGCATATTATAGTTCATCACGAAGCTCTTGTAGCTTGGTGGCAGTGATTGGAGAATTCTGTCAATGACGCAATCATCTGGAAGATTAACTCCCAATTGAATCAAGTGATTATTATACCCAGACATTTTGAGTATATGCTCACTGACAGAACTGTTCTCTTCCACCTTGCAACTATAGAACTTATTGGAGACTTCATATCTCTCAATCCGGGCATTTTCTTGAAATATTAACTTCAACTCCTGAAACATCTCATATGCTCCATGACGTTCAAAACGTCGTTGAAGTCCCGATTCTAAGCCGTAAAGCATGGCACACTGAACTATCGAGTAGTCATCAGCTTTGCTCTGTCAAACGTTCATAACATCTGGTGTTGCTCCAGCAGCAGCCCTGGCACCCAGCGGTGCTTCCAGGACGTAATTCTTCTGTGCAGCAATGAGGATAATCCTCAAGTTACGGACCCAGTCCGTGTAATTGCTACCATCATCTTTCAACTTTGCTTTTCTCAAGGAACGCATTAAAATTCAACGGAACAATAGCACGAGCCATCTATCTACAATCAACATAAACAAGCAAGATACTATCAGGTACTAAGTTCATGATAAATTTAAGTTCAATTAATCATATTACTTAAGAACTCCCACTTAGATAGACATCCCTCTAATCCTCTAAGTGATCACGTGATCCAAATCAACTAAACCATGTCCGATCATCACGTGAGATGGAGTAGTTTCATCGGTGAACATCATTATGTTGATCATATCTACTATATGATTCACGCTCGACCTTTCAGTCTCCGTGTTCCGAGGCATATATGTATATGCTTGGCTCGTCAAGTATAACCTGAGTATTCCGCGTGTGCAACTGTTTTGCACCCGTTGTATTTGAACGTAGAGCCTATCAAACCCGATCATCACGTGGTGTCTCAGCACGAAGAACTTTCACAACGGTGCATACTCAGGGAGAACGCTTCTTGATAATTTAGTGAGAGATCATCTTATAATGCTACCGTCAATCAAAGCAAGATAAGATGCATAAAAGATAAACATCACATACAATCAATATAAGTGATATGATATGGCCATCATCATCTTGTGCTTGTGATCTCCATCTCCGAAGCACCGTCATGATCACCATCGTCACCGGCGCGACACCTTGATCTCCATCGTAGCATCGTTGTCGTCTCGCCAATCTTATGCTTCCACGACTATCGCTACCGCTTAGTAATAAAGTAAAGCATTACATCGCGATTGCATTGCATACAATAAAGCGACAACCATATGGCTCCTGCCAGTTGCCGATAACTCGGTTACAAAACATGATCATCTCATACAATAAAATTAAGCATCATGTCTTGACCATATCACATCACAACATGCCCTGCAAAAACAAGTTAGACGTCCTCTACTTTGTTGTTGCAAGTTTTACGTGGCTGCTACGGGCTTAAGCAAGAACCAATCTCACCTACGCATCAAAACCACAACGATAGTTTGTCAAATAGACTCCGTTTTAACCTTCGCAAGGACCGGGCGTAGCCACACTCGGTTCAACTAAAGTTGGAGAGACAGTCGCCCGCAAGCCACCTGTGTGCAAAGCACGTCGGGGGAACCGGTCTCGCGTAAGCGTACGTGTAAGGTTGGTCCGGGTCGTCTCGTCCAACAATACCGCCGAACCAAAGTATGACATGCTGGTAGGCAGTATGACTTATATCGTCCACAACTTACTTGTGTTCTACTCGTGCACATAACATCAAACCATAAAACCTAGGCTCGGATGCCACTGTTCGAGAACGTAGTAATTTCAAAAAAATTCCTACGCACACGCAAGATCATGGTGATGCATAGCAATGAGAGGGAGAGTCTGATCTACGTACCCTTGTAGATCGCAACGGAAGCGTTGACACAACGTAGAGGAAGTAGTCATACATCTTCTTCCCGATCCGACCGATCCAAGCACCGTTACTCTGGCACCTCCGAGTTCTTAGCACGCGTACAGCTCGATGACGATCCCCGGGCTCCGATCCAGCAAAGCTTCAGGGAGGAGTTCCGTCAGCACGACGGCGTGATGACGATCTTGATGTTCTACCGACGCAGGGCTTCGCCTAAGCACTACAATGATATGATCGAGGTGGAATATGGTGGCACGGGGCACCGCACACGGCTAAGGAACGATCTCAATGATCAACTTGTGTGTCTAGAGGTGCCCCCTGCCTCCGTATATAAAGGAGCCAAGGGGGAGGGTGCGGCCGGCCAGGAGGAGGGCGCAGGAGGAGTCCTACTCCTACCGGGAGTAGGACCCCCCCCCCCCAATCCTAGTTGGACTAGGATTCCCCATGGGGGAAAGAGAGAGAGGGGGGGCAGCCACCTCTCCTAGTCCTAATAGGACTAGGGGAGGGGGGAGGCGCGAGGCCACCTTGGGCTGCCCCTTTCTCCTTTCCACTAAAGCCCATTAAGGCCCATATGGCTCCCGGGGGGTTCCGGTAACCTCCTGGTACTCCGGTAAAATCCCGATTTCACCCGAAACACTTCCGATATCCAAATATAGGCTTCCAATATATCAATCTTTATTTCTCGACCATTTCGAGACTCCTCGTCATGTCCGTGATCACATCCGGGACTCCGAACTAACTTCGGTACATCAAAATGCATAAACTCATAATAATTGTCATCGTAACGTTAAGCGTGCGAACCCTACGGTTCGAGAACAATGTAGACATGACTGAGACACATCTCCGGTCAATAACCAATAGCGGGACCTGGATGCCCATATTGGCTCCTACATATTCTATGAAGATCTTTATCAGTCAGACCGCATAACAACATATGTTGTTCCCTTTGTCATCGGTATGTTACTTGCCCGAGATTCGATCGTCGGTATCCAATACCTAGTTCAATCTCGTTACCGGCAAGTCTCTTTACTCGTTCCGTAATACATCATCTCGCAACTAACTTATTAGTCACAATGCTTGCAAGGCTTATGTGATGTGCATTACCGAGAGGGCCCAGAGATACCTCTCCGACAATCGGAGTGACAAATCCTAATCTCGAAATATGCCAACCCAACATCTACCTTTGGAGACACCTGTAGAGCTCCTTTATAATCACCCAGTTATGTTGTGACGTTTGGTAGCACACAAAGTGTTCCTCCGGTAAACGGGAGTTGCATAATCTCATAGTCATAGGAACATGTATAAGTCATGAAGAAAGCAATAGCAACATACTAAATGATCGGGTGCTAAGCTAATGAAATGGGTCATGTCAATCAGATCATTCAACTAATGATGTGACCTCGTTAATCAAATAACAACACATTGTTCATGGTTAGGAAACATAACCATCTTTGATTAATGAGCTAGTCAAGTAGAGGCATACTAGTGACACTAAGTTTGTCTATGTATTCACACATGTATTATGTTTCCGGTTAATACAATTCTAGCATGAATAATAAACATTTATCATGATATAAGGAAATAAATAATAACTTTATTATTGCCTCTAGGGCATATTTCCTTCAGAAATGAGCTACTTTCGTCAATCGATCGACTACAACCCAAATCGAGTCATAGCCTGAACGAGTCCTGGGCAATCCCGTGATAAAATCCATGCCTAGCTTATCCCACTTCCATTTGGGTATTGGCAATGGTTGTAACAATCCTGCTGGCTTCTAATGCTCTGCCTTTACTCTCTGACATACATCACAAACTGCTACATACTCCGCAATATCCTTCTTCATTCCGGTCCACCAGAAAATGTCCTTCAAATCCAAATACATCTTTGTATTTCCTGGGTGAATTGAATATGGTGAATCGTGTGCCTCTTGCAATATCAACTTCCTGATCTCCGGGTCATTGGGCACGTAAACGCGGTCTTCAAACGATAGGGTGTCGTGCTCATCCTCACGAAATCCTTTAGCTTTTCCTTTGCTCAGTTTCTCCTTTATAGCGGCAATCTCTTTGTCAGTTTTCTGAGCTTCCCTGATTCTATCCATCAATGTAGACTGAATCTCTAGTGCTGCTACATAACCTCTCGGAACTATTTCCAAACATAGTTCACGAAGATTTTCTGCTAACTCCTTGGGTATTTCTCCCGTCAGTAACGTATTTACATGGCTCTTACGGCTTAATGCGGCAGCTACTACATTAGCCTTTCCGGGGTGATAATGCAATTTCATATCATAATCCTTGATGAGATCTAACCATCTCCTTTGTCTGAGATTCAACTCCTTCTGCATGAAAATGTATTTCAAACTCTTATGATCCGTGTACACCTCACAATGGTTTCCAATGAGGAAATGTCTCCATGTTTTCAATGCATGCACTACGGCTGCTAACTCCAAATCATGCGTGGCATAATTCAACTCATGAGGCTTAAGCTGTCTTGAGGCATATGAAACAACTCTCCCTTCCTGCATAAGCACTGCTCCAAGTCCTCGACGTGAAGCGTCGCAATACACCTCATAATTTTTGGTCTGGTCTGGCAAAATCAACACTGGTGAGGTAACCAAACGTTTCTTCAACTCTTGGAAACTAGCCTCACATTCCTCCATCCATATGAACTTGGTATATTTGTTTAACAACTCAGTCATAGGCTTCGCAATCTTTGAGAAATTTTCAATAAATCTCCGGTAGTATCCTGCGAGTCCAAGAAAACTCCGGATCTCTCCAACTGTTGTTGGGGCTTCCCACTTGGTCACGGTATCAACTTTAGTGGGATCAACTGCTATACCTTCTCCAGATATAACGTGTCCGAGGAATCCTACTTCCTTCAACCAAAATTCACATTTGCTGAACTTGGCATATAATTGATGTTCTCTGAGCTTTCCAAGTACCAAACGCAAATGCTCCCTAGGCTCCTCTTCATTCTTAGAATAAACCAGGATATCATCAATGAACACTACGACGAACTTATCCAAAAACTCCATAAACACTTTGTTCATCATGTTCATAAAATAGGCAGGTGCGTTAGTCAGACCAAATGACATAACGGTATACTCGTACAGCCCATGCCTAGTGGTAAAAGCTGTCTTCGGAATATCCTGTTCTCGAATCTTCAACTGGTGGTATCCTGATCGCAGATCGATCTTGGAAAATACCTTAGCTCCTTGCAATCGATCAAACAGATCATTGATCATTGGTAGTGGGTACTTGTTCTTGATCGTTACTTCATTCAATCCTCGATAATCAACAACCATCCTTAACGATCCATCCTTCTTCTCCACTAGAAGTACTGGCGATCCCCAAGGCGAAGAACTTGGGCGAATATATCCCTTATCCAGTAACTCCTTAATCTACTTCTTAATTTCCATCAAATCCTTTGCTGGCATCCTATATGGTCTCTTTGATATTGGCCCTGTGCCTGGCAATAGCCCAATCAAAAACTCAATATCTCTATCCGTGCCTGGCAACTCCTCTGGAAATACTTCAGGGAAATCCCTTACCACTGGTACTTCCTCCTGAACAACTCCTGTTAGGCAATTTACTTGAGTCCTCTTCGGCACATGCCGGGATACATACTTGATCCTTCTCCCTTCTGGGATGGTAAGCAAAATTGACTTACTAGCACATTCAATATTCCCTTCATACTTTGATAACCAATCCATGCCTAATATCACATCCAATCCTTGAGATTCCAATACTATTAGGTCTGAGGGAAAAACATAGTTACCAATCCTTAATGGTAACCGATCACACCATAGACTAGCCATATATTCTGCTCCAGGCGAGGTTACTAACATGGGTGACCTAAGGGCTTGGGTTGATAGGTTATACTTATCCATAAATCCCCTTGAGATGTATGAATGCGATGCACTAGTGTCAAAAAGAATGAGTGCAGTAAATGACTTAACCAAAAACTTACCTATTACTGCATCAGGCTGAGCTTCAACCTCCTCCACGCTAACGTGGTTCACCTGTCCACCGTTGAAAGGGTTCGTCTTCTTCCCAAAACTTCCATTGCCATTTTGGCCTTCAGGACATTCATTGGCATAATGTCCGGTCTTCTGACACTTAAAGCAAGTGACTTGGCTTAGGTCCTTCTTGGCTGGGGTTGATGGGTTGGTGCGGTTCTGGCCGTTGCTTCCTCCATTGCCATTACCATTCTTGGTGCCATTGTGATTGTGCGAGCTACCTCCTCCATGGGTATGCTGAAAATGTCCTCCCGGTCTAGGGGTAAAACGTGGTTTCTGCTGAGCTCCTGAATTGTACTTCCCTTATCCATACTTCCTCTTGCGATTCTCAATTTGTTATTGCTTCCCTTCAATCATAAGAGCACGATCTACCAACTCCTGGTAGTTGTTGAAGGTGGCTACCATCAACTGCATGCTCAACTCATCATTCAGTCCTTCCAGAAACTTCTCCTACTTAGCTGCATCTGTAGCGACGTCATCTGGGGCATAACGTGCTAACTTACTAAAGTCCTCCACATACTGGCCAACTGTCCGTCCTCCTTGGCGCAATTTGCGAAACTCACGCTTCTTCATGGCCATAGCTCCTGCTGAAACATGGGCAGTACGAAAAGCCTGCTGAAACTGATCCCATGTGACAGTGTCGACTAGGTAGGTGGCTGTGAAATTCTCCCACCATGATGTTGCGGGTCCTTCAAGCTGATGGGCGGCAAACTTCACCTTCTCCGCATATGTGCATCCTGCTGTGGTCAATTCCCTAGCTGTCTTGCGGAGCCAATCATCTGCTACTATTGGCTCGGTGCTACTGGAAAACACCGGCGGATTCAGCCTAAGAAAACAGGCTAAGTGATCAACAGGTAGTGGTGGTGGTGGGTTGTTGTTGTTGTTCCCCTGATTCTGATTCTGGACTAGCAACTACATCAATCTGTTCTGCTACTGGATCAACTGGGTGAGCTCCGGTGGAAAGGCAAATCCGGGATCACGTCTCGGAGGCATCTAAGGGTTTAGAAAAGATGAGGTGTAAGAATAGAGGGGGTCTAAAGAGAAAACACTACCCATATGCACATGAGGCAAAAGCAAACAATTCACTTCATTCAATCAAACAAGGGCATACAATCAATCTAACTATCGCAAAAGTGCTCAGACTACTATATTTACATGGTGGACTACTACTACTGATGAGGTGGTCTACTAGAAATATTCTTCGGTTGCAGACTCCATGATATCTGCTCTAGCTTCATCAACATAGTCATCATCGCTACTATCTGGATCCGAATCGGTGTCATCGATAATGATGTAGTCTTCCGGGCTAATCTCCTTAGGTTCTTCGTCTTCCTCTACTAGCGTAGGGCCTCCCATAAATATTCCAATCTTCTTGATCAGGTCATCATTCTTCTCCACCAATACTTCAATTTCCTCTTCATAATCTTCACATGTAGCCTTGAGTTCTTCCTCCAGTTCCTTGATTCTAGTCTTAGCCTTCTTCAGATCTATCATGTCGGCGCACATCTGGTTCTCCTGTCGTCGAATGTGCTGGTTTAACTCCTGGATAAAAGCTGCGATTGATCTATCCTTCCTGGTGCTGATCATCTCCCAGTGCTCATCTCGGCGCCCACAAATTTGGTAGATAGTATCCTTGAGATCCTTGCGGTAGACTTCTCCAATGCGTCCCATGGCGATGTGAGCTGCCATGCTCTTTCCTAGACTCCAAGTTGGTGCATCAAAAGAAAACTCTATGGGCTCAGTGACTAGCATGAACGTCCTTCCTGGAACTTGAACTTGAATCATTCAGCGCTCTTCTTCAGGTAAAGTGGCGTTGTAGGTTCCGGTGAAGCTTGGTACTCCTATGTTCAGGTATCTAGTGACTTCCTTCAAGTGACGTCCAAAGGGTGTATCTTCATCTGGTTGCGTGAACTTGTTCCTTGCATCCGCCATCCTAAAAGAGTAGAAAAGATGAGAAGTTAGCAGAGAAGAGAGTGATCTAGGTCTGTAGCTTAGTGGTCGTGTCCTACAGTCAGCGTGTGCTCTGATATCATCTCTGTACCGACCAGACCTCAAACGGTCTAATCTCTGTGCTCCGGTGTCATCCCTGGATCAGTAATGCTGACACCACACAGTACTCGGAGGATTTATAACAGAGTAGCAATCACACACTTATTATATCGAGTGTCTCAAGAGAGAACTTATTACAATAAATATGGCTTAAGGCCATCTAATAACGATAACAGCGGAAGGCTTGGAAGATAAGTGAGTCCATCAACTCCAACGGCATCACTGAGTATAGAACCACGACCTAAAAACTCATTAATCATCGTCTGAAAAGTCTGCAACATTAACGTTGCAGCCCGAAATGGGTCAGCACATGGAATATGCTGGCAATGTAACACATAGAGAGTAATGGAATGAAACAGCTATACTATATGCATATTTGGCTGGTAGAAAGCTCTATGGTTACAGTTTTGCGTAAAGCCAATTTTTCCCTACTTCAAAAGAATAAATTTGTTTAACTATCATGGTAGTTGTTAAACATTGAGAATGGTTGAGAGCATTCTCAATCCCAATTAAGCATCATCATTAAACATAACCCAACAAAATTAATTTAGAGTAACATGTTGAGATTCACATGAAAATTCAGGTACTAGATACTCAAGATGTCCATAACCGGGGACACGGCTAACCATGATTAGTTTGTTACACTCTGCAGAGGTTTGCGCACTTTTCCCCACAAGACTCGATCGCCTCCGTTTGGTTTCTCGCACTACATGGTGTTTGAGAAGGCGGATGACCGAGACATAGTCTTTCGGAAGCGCTAGCACCTTACGATCGGGTAGACCGTACCATCTACATCCCCTACATCTGCTAGTCTACCATTGTAAGAGTTTGCACGACTTAGTCAACTATGCTAGAGCCCATAATAGCTTGTGGCTGCACACGGAAGTTTCTAGTATGAATAGTCTCATGATCCCTTTGAGCCTGGGTGGCGGTCCAAAATAAAACAGGCAAGTCCTGGAATACCCAGGTGCCTCAATCCACCCAGATGTGTGTTTAAGTTGCCACCTTAGATAAACCATTAATTAACAAAACTCACATCTGTCATGGATATCACTCACCCAATCCATGTCTACTAGCATAGCATGGCATAATAAGCAAACATAGAAGTAACTCCCAAAGGTTTGATAATAAACAGGTAATAGGTACTACCTCATCTACTTCCCATCCCACAATTTAATTAGATCATAATCATGCAATGTGTGAGGATTAATCTAATACAATAAAACTGGGTAGTAGAAAAGGTATGATCAAAGTGTTACTTGCCTTGCTGATGATCCGCGAAACCAAGAGATTCGAAGTAACAGGCGGCGCAATTCGGGTATTCTATCGCAGACAAACAAACAAGCCTACAATAAGTATTCATCTAATGCACAGGTAAAACTCAAATAAGAGATCTAACCAGAAAGTTCAGCTTAAGAACTCCGGTTGGCAAAAAGAATCAAATCGAACGAAGCAACGAAAGTCAAACGGCGAAAGAAAATAACTTCATTCTACTAATCTGGATCTAGGGCAAACTTTACAGTAGCAAAATCTTGTTTAAGTTGGTTAAACGGATAGAGGGTTTCAAGATGAAACTCTAGGCGCTTGAATCGCCTAATTCTGATAAACGAGCGAAAAGTTATACTAAAACGAAAATCGGATCAGGAATCGCGATCAGAAAAATTGCGGATTTAATCTGAGAAAAGGAAAAAACGACGAACGCTCGATAAATTAAATAAACCGGAAAACCGATCTATTTAAAAAAACCGAAGGAAAAACCAAACAGTTTTTCGAAGAAAAAAACGGCCGGATTTCGAGGCAGCGGCGGACCTCGGCGAGCGTGGGGCGGCGGCGGCGTCCGGTGGCAGAGGCGGCGCGGCGGGCGGCGGCGGCGGGTGGCGCGGGGCTCGAGGCGGCGGGGCGCTAGGGTTTGGGGGCGGCGGCTGGGCCTCGGGCTGGCTCCCCCCGGGCTTATAAAGCCGGCCGGGCCAGGAGTCCGGGTCGGACACGGCCCGTTAAGTCGGTTCGTTTTTTTTAATTAATTACGCGCAGAATAAAATAAAAAGAAATAATAAACGGACTCCAAAAATTCCGAAATAAATTTTCACGGGCTTCTAAAATCAAGCCGCAGAAGGTGAACATTTATTTGGGACCTAAATGCAATTTTGGAAAACACACATTTTTCCTAAATTCAAATAAAACACCGAAAAACTCCGAAATAAAATCTTATTTGAATTTATTTTTAAATCCTCAATATTTATTTATTTTGGGAAAGTCATTTTATTCCCTCTCTCATATTTTTGTAATCGAAATAATTGATGATAAAATAAATAAAATCAAATGATCCTATTCTCAAAATTTGAGAAAACTCAAATATGAAAATAACGAAATCCCCAACTCTCTCCGTGGGTCATTGAGTTGCGTAGAATTTTCTAGGATCAACCAAAATGCAAAATAAAATATGGTATGCAATGATGATCTAATGTATAACATTCCAAATTGAAAATTTGGGATGTTACATGCCTAGATATTCTCATAACTATGCTCAATTCTGTCAATTGCTCAACAGTAATTTGTTCACCCATCGTAGAATACTTATGCTCTTGAGAGAAGCCACTAGTGAAACCTATGGCCCCCGGGTCTATTCTCATCATATCAATCTCCATCACTTTAATCTTGCTTTGCTTTTTACTTTGCCTTTACTTTGTACTTTGCATCTTTATACCAAAAATACCAAAAATATTATATCTATCAGATCTCACTCTCGTAAGTGACCATGAAGGGATTGACAACCCCTAATCGCGTTGGTTGCGAGTAGCTATCGTTTTGTGTAGGTACGAGGGACTTGAGCGTGGCCTCCTACTGGATTGATATCTTGGTTCTCAAAAACTGAGGGAAATACTTACGCTACTATGCTGCATCATCCCTTCCTTTTCGGGGAAAACCAACGCAAGCTCAAGACGTAGCAGTATTTCCCCAAAAAGGAAGGGATGATGCAGTACAACTACAGTAGGTATTTTCCTTAGTTGTGAAATACTACTTCTTGAGCTTGCGTTGGTTTATTCCTTGAAGAGGAAAGAGTGATGCACCACAGTAGAGATAAGTACTTCCCTCAGTTCAGAACCAAGGTATTAATCTAGCAGGAGAAGAACGTGCAAATCACCAATACCTGTACAAACAAACAAACACTTGCACCCAATGCAATAAAGGGGTTGTCAATCCCTTCACAATCACTTGCGGAAGTGAGATCTGATAAAGATAAATAAAACTAAACAAAAGATAACTAAATATTTTTGGGTTTTTTTGGTTTATAGATCTGAAAATAAAAGATTGCAAAATAGTAGATCGGAAACTAATATGATGGAAAATAGGCCCGGGGACCATAGGTTTCACTAGAGGCTTCTCTCTTGAAGGCAAATAATACGATGGGTGAACAAATTACTGTTGAGCAATTGATAGGAAAGTGCGAGGTTATGACGATATCCAAGGCAATGATTATGTAATATAGGCATCACGTCTGTGTCAAGTAGACCGACTCCTGCCTACATCTACTACTATTACTCCACACATCGACCGACTCCTGCATGCATCTAGAGTATTAAGTTCATAAAGAACAGAGTAATGCTTTAAGTAAGATGACATGATGTAGAAGAATAAACTCAAGCAATATGATGTAAACCCCATCTTTTTATCCTTGATGGCAACAATACAATACGTGCCTCGCTACCCCTACTTTGCCACTAGGTGAGGACACCGCAAGATTGAACCCAAAGCTAAGCACTTCTCCCATTGCAAGAAAAACCAATCTAGGTGGCCAAACTAAACCGATAGTTCAAAGAGAATTACAAAGATATCAAATCATGCATATAAGAATTCAGAGACGATTCAAATAATATTCATAGATAATCTGATCATAAATCCACAATTCATCGGATCTCGACAAACACACCGCAAAAGAAAATTACATCGGATAGATCTCCAAGAACATCGAGGAGAACATGGTATTGAGAATCAAAGAGAGAGAAGAAGCCATCTAGCTACTAGCTAGGGAACCGTAGGTCTGAGGTAAACTACTCACGCTTCATCAGAAGGGCAATAGAGTTGATGTAGACGCCCTCTGTGATCGAATCCCCCTCCAGCAGGATGCCGGAAAAGGCCCCAAGATGGGATCTCACGGGAACAGAAGGTTGCAGCGATGGGAAAGTGTTTTCGTGGATAGTTCTGGAGGTTCGGGAATATATGTGAATATATAGGGGGAAGAACTAGGGTAGGGGAGTGACAAGGGGCCCACAAGGTAGGGGCGCCGCCTAGGGCGCGCCCTCCACCCTTGTCGCCGCCTCGTGGCTCTTCTGACTTGAACTCCAAGTCTCCTGGGCGTCTTTTGGTCCAAGAAAAATCACCGCGAAAGTTTTATTCTGTTTGGACTTCGTTTGATATTCCTTTTCTTCGAAGCTAAAAAACAAGGAAAAACAGAAACTGGCACTGGGCTCTAGGTTGATAGGTTAGTCCCAAAAATAATATAAAATAGCATATTAATGCGTATAAAACTTCCAAAATAGATAATATAATAGCATGGGACAATAAAAAATTATAGATACGTTGGAGACGTATCAACCATCCCCAAGCTTAATTCTTGCTCGTCCTCGAGTAGGTAAATGATAAAAACAGAATTTTTGATGTGAAATGCCACCTAACATATTTATCCACGTAATTTTCTTTATTGTGGTATGAATGTTCAGATCCATAAGATTCAAAACAAAAAATTAATATTGACATAAAAACAATAATGCTTCAAGCATACTAACAAGGCAATTATGTATTCTCAAAATAACATGGCCAAAGAAAGCTATCCGTACAAAATCATATAGTGTGGCTATGCTCCATCTTCATCACACAAAATACTCAAATCACGCACAACCCCAATGACAAGCCAAGCAATTGTTTCATACTTTTGGTGTTCTCAAACCTTTTCAAATTTCATGCAATACATGAGCGTGAGCCATGGACATAGCACTATACATGGAATAGAATATGATGGTTGTGAAAAATACAAAAAAAAGGATATAGTCTCACATCAACTAGGTGTATAAACGGGCTATGGAGATGCCCACCAATAGATATCAATGCGAGTGAGTATGAATTGCCATGCAACGGATGCACTAGAGCTATAAGTGTATGAAAGCTCAAAAAGAAACTAAGTGGGTGTGCATCCAACTTGCTTGCTCACCAAGACCTAGGGCAATTTGAGAAAGGCCATCGTTGGAATATACAAGCCAAGTTCTATAATGAAAAATTCCCACTAGTATATGAAAGTGACAACATAGGAGACTCTATCATGAAGATCATGGTGCTAATTTGAAGCACAAGTGTGGAAAAAGGATAGTAACATTGCCCCTTCTCTCTTTTCTCTTTTTTGTTTGTTTGGCTTCTCTGGCCTCCTTTTTTGTTGGCTTCTTTGGCCTCTTTTATTTTTTTTCTCACATGGGGCAATGCTCTAATAATGAAGATCATCACACTTTATTTACTTACAACTCAAGAATTACAACTCGATACTTAGAACAAAAATATGACTCTATATGAATGCCTCCGGCGGTGTACCCGGATGTGCAATGACTCAAGAGTGACATGTATAAAAAATGATGAAAGGTGGCTTTGCCACAAATACGATGTCAACTACATGATCATGCAAAGCAATATGATAATGATGAAGTGCGTCATAATAAACGAAACGGTGGAAGTTGCATGGCAATATGTCTCAGAATGGCTATGGAAATGCCATAATAGGTAGGTATGTGGTTGTTTTGAGGAAGGTATATGGTGGGTGTAAGGTACCGGCGAAAGTTGCATAGTACTAGAGAGACTAGCAATGGTGGAAGGGTGAGGGTGTGTATAATCCATGGACTCAACATTAGTCATAAAGAACTCACATACTTATTGCAAAAATCTATTAGTCATAAAAACAAAGTACTACGCGCATGCTCCTAGGGGATAGATTTGTAGTAAAAGACCATCTCTCGTCCCCGACCACCACTCATAAGGAAGACAATCAATAAATACATCATGCTCCAACTTCCTTACATAACGGTTCACCATATGTGCATGCTACGTGAATCACAAACTTTAACACAAGTATTTCTCCAATTCACAATTACTCACTACCATGACTCTAATATCACCATCCTCATATCTCAAAACAATCAAAATGAATCAAACTTCTCCTAGTATTCAATGCACTTTATATGAAAGTTTTTATTATATCCCTCTTGGATGCCTATCATATTAGGACTAAATTCATAAGCAAAGCAAATTACCATGTTGTTTAAAGAGACTCTCAAAATAATATAAGTGAAGCATGAGAGTTCAACAATTTCTTCAAAATAAAACCACCCCATGCTCTAAAAATATATAAGTGAAGTACTAGAGCAAAATTGCCTAGCTCAAAAGGTATAAGTGAAGCACATAGAGTATTCTAATAAATCACGATTCATTCGTGTCCCTGTCAAAAGGTGTGTACAGCAAGGATGATTGTGGCAAACTAATAAGCAAAGACTCATATCATACAAGATGCTCCAAGCAAAACACATATCATTTGGTGAATAAAAATATAGCCTCAAGTAAAGTTACCAATAGACGAAAACGAAAGAGGGAATGCCTTGCCAGGCATCCCCAAGCTTAGGCTCTTGGTTGTCATTGAATATTACCTTGGGGTGCCTTGGGCATCCCCAAGCTTAGGTCTTGCCGCGTCTTATTCCATAGCCCTTCAAATCTATACCCAAAATTTGAAAACTTCACAACACAAAACTCAACAGAAAATCTCATGAGAACCGTTAGTATAAAAAATTAAATCACCACTTATGGTACTGTTGTGAACTCGTTTTTTATTTATATTGGTGTAATATATACTATATTACAACTTCTCTATGGTTCATACCCCCCGATACTACCCATAGATTCATCAAAATAAGCAAACAACACAAAGAAAACAGAATCTGTCAAAAACAGAACAGTCTGTAGCAATCTGTAACTCTCGAATATTTATGTAACTCCAAAAATTCTGAAATATTAGGACAACATAGGAAATTCGTATCTTAATCTTCTGCAAAAAGAATCAGTATTTTATCATGCCTCTGCTAAAAATGAGAATTGTTTTCCTGAGCGCAAAAGTTTCTGTTTTTCAGCAAGATCAAATGAACTATCACCGTAAGCTATCCCAAAGGTCTTACTTGGCACAAACACTAATTAAAACACAAAAAGACATCTAACCAGAGGCTAGACAAATTTTTATTGCGAAACAGGACCAAAAAATAAGAACAAAAATAGAATCGGGTTGCCTGCCAACAAGCGCTATTGTTTAACGCCCTTAGCTAGGCATTAAAACAATGATCTAGGTATTACCATAATAAAAATAAGGCATATCACGTATGCTCATCTCATACTCCCTTCGTTCAGCAACAAGTTTTCTTTGTGGTAAGCAAAAGTAATCAAAAGGGCTAAATTTAATAGGGTAAGGATCCCTAAGATCAAGTTCGGGAGGAATTGGCTCCTCCTTTGGCCCCTCATATTGTATGATCAACTCATCATTGTAAGCGTTCTTTTGGTAAAAAGTCATAAGCTTGTTTTCTAGATATAAACCTAATCCTTGTTTTGTATAGCAAAATTATCATTAAGTCCAGAAATTCTCTCAACTAGAACATCGGTAGGGACCCTTTTTCTTAAATTTTCGTTATAAGAAACATGACGGAGAGATCGTAAACGCATTATTTCTTCTTGATAAAAGAGAATCCCCTCAATGGGTGGATGACCACCATCTATTTTATAATGCGCAAAAAATTCACTAGCTTCTTTCATAATGAATCTAAACTCATGAGCTAGAAATATGGCAGTGGCGCGTTTAACTGAAGAATGCTCAACATTAGAGAACTCTAGGAAAATCTATTGTATGCAAGGGTGCATATGAACAAATTGTCTTTCAAGTTCAATTACAAGCAAAGTTATTTCATCCACGAGACTACTGGTTTTATGGAGAATAGATCCACCTAACGTGGGCAACGCACCGGCACAAGTTAAGAAATCTTGAATAACTCATGTTCCAATAATATTGCCGCTACCTATGCGAAGTTTTTTAGTGTGCAAGATAGTAGATTCTTCATGAGGATCAAAATTAGCAAAATTATCCATGTTTCCCTCATAATTACAACTATCCTTTTCAACAATAATCTCCCCAAACTCAGACATGGTGGCAACAAACCAATCTAGCGAACGAGCGAACGAAAAGCAAGCGAGAAGACGAGCGGAAGAAAGGCGAAGGAAAGGGAAAATCTTTTTGAAAATCATTTTAGAAATGTGGGAGAGGAAAACGAGAGGCAAATGGCGAATAATGTAATGCAAGAGATGAGATTTTATGTTGGGTACGTGGTGGGCTTGACTTGGCGTAGATCTCCCCAGCAATGGCGCCAGAAATTCTTTCTAGTACTTCTTGAGCTTGCGTTGGTTTTTCCCCTTGAGAGGAAAGGGTGATGCAACACAGTAGAGATAAGTATTTTCCTCGGTTAAGAACAAAGGTATCAATCCAGTAGGAGAAGAACGCGCAAATCACCAATACCTGCACAAACAAATAAACACTTGCACCCAACGCGATAAAGGGGTTGTCAACCCCTTCACGGTCGCTTGCAAAAGTGAGATCTGATAAAGATAAATAAAACTAAATAAAAGATAATTAAATATTTTTGGTTTTTTTGGTTTATAGATCTGAAAATAAAAGATTGCAAAATAGTAGATGGAAAACTAATATGATGGAAAATAGACCCAGGGGCCATAGGTTTCACTAGAGGCTTCTCTATTGAAGGCAAATAATACGGTGGGTGAACAAATTACTGTTGAGTAATTGATAGAAAAGCGCAAAGTTATGACAATATCCAAAGCAATGATTATGTAATATAGGCATCACGTCCGTGTCAAGTAGACTGACTCCTGCCTGCATCTATAACTATTACTCCACACATCGACTGACTCCTGCCTGCATCTAGAGTATTAAGTTCATAAAAAACAGAGTAACGCTTTAAGTAAGATGACATGATGTAGAGGAATAAACTCAAACAATATGATGTAAACCTCATCTTTTTATCCTTGATAGCAACAATATAATATGTGCCTCGCTACCCCTAGTTTGCCACTAGGTGAGGACACCGCAAGATTGAACCCAAAGCTAAGCACTTCTCCCATTGCAAGAAAAACCAATCTAGTTGGCCAAACTAAACCGATAGTTCAAAGAGAATTACAAAGATATCAAATCATGCATATAAGAATTCAGAGACGATTTAAATAATATTCATAGATAATCTGATCATGAATCCACAATTCATCGGATCTCGACAAACACACCGCAAAAGAAGATTACATCGGATAGATCTCCAAGAACATCGAGGAGAACATGGTATTGAGAATCAAAGAGAGAGAAGAAGCCATCTAGCTACTAGCTAGGGAACTGTAGGTCTGAGGTAAACTACTCACGCTTCATCAGAAGGGCAATAGAGTTGATGTAGATGCCCTCCGTGATCGAATCCCCCTCCAGCAGGATGCTGGAAAAGGCCCTAAGATGGGATCTCACGGGAACAGTAGGTTGCAGCGGTGGAAAAGTGTTTTCGTGGATAGTTCTAGAGGTTTGGGAATATATGTGAATATATAGGAGGAAGAACTAGGGTAGGGGAGTCACGAGGGGCCCACAAGGTAGGGGCGCCCCCCTAGGGCGCGGCCTCCACCCTTGTCGCCGCCTAGTGGCTCTTCTAACTTGAACTCCAAGTCTCCTGGGTGTCTTTTGGTCCAAGAAAAATCCTTGTGAAAGTTTTATTCCGTTTGATATTCCTTTTCTGCGAAGCTAAAAAACTAGGAAAAAACAGAAATTGGCACTGGGCTCTAGGTTAATAGGTTAGTCCCAAAAATAACATAAAATAGCATATTAATGCATATAAAACATCCAAAACAAATAATATAATAGCATGGAACAAAAAAATTATAGATAAGTTGGAGACGTATCATGAAACCAAGCTATCAATCCAGTAGGAGAACCAAGCAACACTATGTAAACGGTACATGCACACAAAGAGCAAATACTTGCAACCCGACGCGTATGAGGGGTTGTCAATCCCTCTTTGGGTAATGGCGCCAGAAATTGTCAAGTTGACAGGATTTTTTTGTAGATTGGATAAATAGATCTCGATAAAACGCAAAATAAAATAAGTACTAAAAAAGTGCAGCAAAGTATTTTTGGGTTTTTGGAATAATAGATCTGGAAACAAAGGCAATTAAAAATAGATCTCAAAGCAAATATAATAAAGAATAGACCCTGGGGCCGTAGATTTCACTAGTGGCTTCTCTCAAGAAATAGCATACGGTTGGTAAACAAATTACCGTT
Organism: Triticum monococcum; assembly: GCA_034509565.1. NCBI lineage: Eukaryota > Viridiplantae > Streptophyta > Magnoliopsida > Poales > Poaceae > Triticum > Triticum monococcum. The sequence goes on from CM067843.1 coordinate 688,772,781, forward strand.
GGGCAATTGATAGAAGATCAAATAATTATGATGATATCCAAGGCAATGATCAATATATAGGCATCACATCCAAGATTAGTAGACCGACTCCTGCCTGCGTCTACTACTATTACTCCACACTTCGACCGCTATCCAGCATGCGTCTAGTGTATTAAGTTCATGGAAAACTGAGTAATGCAATAAGAACGATGGCATGATGTAGACGAGATCTATTCATGTAGGAATAGCCCCCATCTTGTTATCCTTAATAGCAACGATACATGCGTGTCTTGCTGCCCCTTCTGTCACTGGGAAAGAACACCGCAAGATCGAACCCATCACAAAGCACCTCTTCCCATGGCAAGAAAAATTGATCTAGTTGGCCTAACTAAACCAAAGATTCGAAGAAGAAATACGAGGCTATAAATAATCATGCATATAAGAGATCAAAGAAGACTCAAATAATATTCATGGATATAGATCTGATCATAAACTCAAAGTTCATCGGATCCCAACAAACACACCGCAAACAGAGTTACATCAAATAGGTCTCCAAGAGACCATTGTATTGAGAATAATAAGAGAGAGGGGAAGCCATATAGCTACTGCCTATGGACTCGTAGGTCTATGGTGAACTACTCACGCATTATCGGAGAGGCGCCAATGAGGATGATGAACCCCTCCGTCATGGTGTCTAGATTGGATCTCGTGGTTCTGGAACTTGCAGCGGCTGGAATTGTATTTCGTCGACTCCCCTAGGGTTTCTGGAATATTTGGGGATTTATAGGGCGAAGAGGCGGTGCAGGAGGTCACCGAGGGGGGCACAAACCCCCTAGGCGCGCCTGGGCCTCCTAGCGCGCCCTGGTGGGTTGTGCCCACCTCGGGCCTCCCCTCTGGTACTTCTTTGGCCCACTGGGTGTCTTCTGGTCCAAATTTTTTTTTTCAAAAAGTTTCGCTCCGTTTGGTACTGATATTCTGCGAAGTACAAAACAAGCAAAAAACAACAACTAGTACTTGGCACTATGTCAAGGTTAGTTCCAAAAATGATATAAAGTTGATATAAAATGATTGTAAAACATCTGAGAATGATAATATAACAGCATGGAACAATCAAAAATTATAGATACGTTGGATACGTATCAAACCCAAGGAAAATAAAATTAGCCAGGTCATGCAACATTGCGAGATATAGGAAACATAGAAAGAAATCCAGTCCTTCGTAGATGCTGGCCTTGTTGGAGATACTTTGGCCAACGTCCCCTGCCGCCGCCTTGCTTTGACACAACAAGGGAATAAGGGCCTCCCATGGAGGGTGCAGATGAAGGCATAAAGGGCCAATGACAAGGTCGATGGGTGGTCGGCGATCCACCCATGCCTCACTAGAGGCACATCATAGAGTGTTTTTAGATCCACAACCTAGGTGGTGGAGGTCTTCCTGCGCAATAAGATCATTGATGCCCCCCACCCCAGAGCGCCACATCAAAGGAAATTGAAGACAAATTCACCCCCAATTCTTTTATTGCCCCCACGATGGCTCGGGGAGAGGGGATGGAGATCTTCGTCGGCAGATTTGGCACACTGCCAAGCTTACTGAGGGAGGAATCATAGAATCTACCAACCAACTTCTAGCTTCCTCCATAGGGGAAGAGCACAACAACCATCAAGCACTATATGCATGGTAATGAAGAACCGCAAACAAGCACAAAGCGGCATGCCCTTAAGGCAAGTGTTATCATATATCTACTATGTACATAGGCTCCTCGAGCTCCCATTACCCTTCCACCCTGGTTGACGACAATGACAGACGAAAAGGGGAGATGGGTCGGGAGAGCGTTCGTGCCTCTCAACGAGAAAGGGAATTAGGGAGAGATAAAGAGGATAAAAGAAATGAGATCTTACGGAACCATGATTATGTGATTAACTAATGGTTTTAAGTTTTATCTTATTTTAAAATTATTCAACACTATGCCTATGAATTTGGGATGTCTGCTATAATCATGTAATGCCTCATTTCATGTTTCTTTCACGGTTATCTTTGAAGTCTTTGGACCTGAGAAAAATTACGAAACTCGTTGAGGGAGAGCCCATCGTCGGGGTCATGGCTTTGGTGCTCAAGATAATGCCCAACCTGCTGGAGTTGTGTGGTCAGCTTGTTTCACCAATATCAATTGTGTGGTGGAAGGTGGTCTCACTTGGGGTCTCAACTATAATTATGACGCCCATAGTGCTCCCCCTCTTGATGCCCCTGCAAGGCGTCTGCCAATGAGGAAAGTGGTAGTTTTGACTTTACTAACATTCATCCGCCCAAGTCCATTGTGTAGGTGGTTTATGTGGTTGATGCAAATGGTATGTTGGTGCTTGCTATTGGAAGCCACATCTTTAAAAAAATTGTCATTTCCTTGGCAGGTTGCCTGCTGCTAACCCTCGACTAGGCAAGATAATTGACTGCATCGTGAAGGAGAAAACAATAAGCGAGAAGGGTGGCTCTAACCCTGATCCGGTATTTCAACATCCAAAATGAGAAACCAAATAGGAGCAAAAGCAAAAAAGGATGGCGCTAGCTCTCGATTAGGCATCCAAAAAATAGAAAACATTTAGGAGCAAAAGTATATGGGTGACGCTAACGGGGAGGTGTCTTTTGTCACATAATGCATGGTTCCCATTTTTGGGGTTGTCAACGTGGATTTGGTGGTGTCTATTAGTTTTTCGATGTGTTATCCTCAAGCTGTAGCCAGCCGATTGAGGTTCCTTTGTGGTGTAGTGACCCACGTGTCGATGGTTTACAGAAGTAGCGGCTTGCATGCTTTTGTTGACTGTTGTAGTGGTCGTTGGACTTTGGTGTCTGGCAGTAGTCTGCATGCATTGTACGGTTGTTGCTTGTTGGTATTTTATGGTCAAGTTTGTAATGGATTTCGCTCAATTTTCACTAATTATTCAGGCAAGTATTTTCTTGCTTAACTAATGGGTGAGTCAAATAATTTGTGTGTATTTCAAAATTAGAATTAACGCAACAGTTGAAGGAACCTAAGGAAAATAAATTTACCCAAGTCCTTGAACTTTTCGATAAGCACCCGTTATAGGAAACATATAAAGCAAACCAGTCCTTGAGTAGATGTTAACCTCGTTGGAGACACTTTGGCCAACGTCCCCTACCGTTGCCTTGCTTAGAGACAACAAGGGAACAAGGGCCTCCCATTGAAGGTTGCAGATGAAGGCACATGCAATAAGAGAAGTCGACGAGCGGTCGACGATCCATCCATGCCTTCCAAGAGGCATATTGGAGAGTTTTTTGTCCTTAGATCCACAACTCAGGTGGCAGAGGTCTTCCCGTGCAATAAGAAAAGCAAGAGATCATCGATACCAGCCTTCCTCTCTGAGCGCCAGACCAGGGGAAGCTGATGACAGATTCACACCCAATTTTTTACTAACCCCGCGACTGCTCAAGGTGAGGGAATGGACATCCACGCTGGTCCGATTTGGCCCATTGCCAGGCTTATTGAGGGAGCACTCATTAGGTCTACCATCAACTGCTAGTTTCCTCCATAGAAAACAATTAGGAAAAAAGCATGACAACCATCATACACCATCTGCATGGTACATTGAAGAACTTCAAACAAGCACAAAGCCACATGTCCTTAAGTTGACTGCTACTAGCCCAATTTACTATGTAAAGAGTCTACTCGAGCTCCCCTCCCTTTCCCACTCATGTTGGCGACAACGACTGAGGAGAAGGGGAGAGGAGTCGGGGTAGAACGTTGGGGACTCTCGACGAGAAAGGGGACATGGGGGAGATAAAGAGAAGAACGAAAATGAGAGCTTACAGAACCATGGTTATGTGATGAGCTAATGGTGTTAAGTGTTATCAGATTTCAAAGCTATTCAACACTATGCCCGTGAATTTGGGATGCCAGCTACGAACATGTAATGCCTCACCTGATGTCATTCTTTAGTGGTTAGCTTCTAAGTTTTTGGACCTGGGCAAAATTACACAAAACTACAGGACTCCTTGAGGGGTTTTCTTGAAAGTTTGGATGAGCTCTTCCTGGGTATAATCCATGATCCAACGACCCAGGGGCTCCAGAGCTGGAAGCACATGATCATCCTCTTCCCCCTACAACCACAATATTACTCCACTACCTAGTTCACAAAATCAGCCGGCTAAGATAACACAAAGATACGATAAAGTGAATTTCAAAAAAGAAAAAGATATGATAAAGTAAAGCCGACATGCGACGCTGTGACCTGATTAGTACAGCATTGATTATACCCAGTGGGATCATTCCTTCGATGGAAACAGGTATTCATAGCAGCAGGATACCAAATGGATGTTTTCCCGTTTTCCCCCCTCCGGGATATTTTTCCGCCGATCAAACAGCGCAAAGCTCCAGCAGTAGCGAACCATTTTGGACACATCGAAACGAATCCAGCGGCGAACAGGAGCCAGCCAGGCGGCAGGCAGGCGGGGTCCGCGCGCCACGGTGCGTGACGCGGACCCGCCGACGGCGTGGCCCACCGGGCAGCCCCTCCGCCCACTCCACCTCCCCACCCCCCTCCCGCCTGGCTCCTCCTCCACCTCGCTGGCCGCGCCCCTCCCCCCCTGGGTATATAATCCTCCCCGCGACACACGCCCACGCACCGCCCCCACACACGCGCCACCGCAGACGCAACCCGCGGCACGGCCCAGAGCCAAACCTACCGACCCAACGAACGAGGCACGGCGCGAGCCCCCACCGCACCGCACCCTTCCGCAGCCTCGCCTCGCGCCCTTCCGCCGCCGCCGTGCCCTCCGTTCCGTCCGCGGCTCCGGCCGGCAGGCAGGCCGTCGTGGGTCCCACGGGGATCGTGCGCGCGAGGGAGGAGGAGGCCGAGGGGCGGGGGCAGGGGGGCGCGGCCGGCGACGCGCGGGGGGCGGAGGAGGGAGGGAGGGAGGGGATGGAGAAGTACGAGGCGGTGCGGGACATCGGGTCGGGCAACTTCGGGGTGGCGCGGCTGATGCGCAACCGCGAGACCCGCGAGCTCGTCGCCGTCAAGTGCATCGAGCGCGGCCACCGGGTTCGTTCGCTTGTCTTCCTCCGCCCGTCCTCTCCGTTTATTTATTTTTGTGCTACATACAAGGAGGAGTAATTGGGCTGGCTGGCTTGCTTGTCCGGCGGGAGGAGGATTAATTGCCGTTTTGGGGATCTGTGCCCTGCAGATTGACGAGAATGTCTACAGGGAGATCATCAACCACCGCTCGCTGCGCCACCCCAACATCATCCGCTTCAAGGAGGTTCGTGCAAAAATTCGTCCGCATGACCCAATTCTCTCTCTGTTTTTTAAAACAATTTTTTTGCGTTTCTGAACACAAATCGTTTGGTATTCACGGGGTAGGAATGGCGCGGGTGATTTTTTTTCCTGTAAAAAATTCTCCTAACTGCATGTGGTGAGGAATCTTCGATTGCTACCTAATGTTTGATACCTCCCTTCCTTTTCCCCCTTTCCTGATTTCGCTTTACACAAGCCCCTTGTATATTTGTGTGGTTTGGGCATGGATTCTCATGTTACAGATGCATGTCGCCGAGAGGCACCTTCTCCGTGGCAATTATTCACCTGAAACATAAAGGCATATCTTTCTGTTTGCATTGCAATAGCACAAACTTTTGATGGAAGAAGGAATCAGATTGTGCTTTTAGCTTTATTATTTACTTGTTCCTTATCACAACCACGCGTCCACACACATGATTTTAATTAGTTGTTCTGGGGGAAAATTCTCCAGGTGGTACTGACGCCAACAAATCTTATGATTGTCATGGAGTTCGCAGCAGGTGGGGAGCTGTTTGAGCGAATCTGTGATCGTGGGCGCTTCAGTGAGGATGAGGTCTCGTGATTTATTCCTCAATTTTATAATCTTATGGATTTGGGTGGAAGAGCAATACTTAATCTGGTTTTGCTTCACGCAGGCAAGGTATTTCTTTCAGCAGTTGATCTGTGGTGTGAGCTACTGCCATCACATGGTACGAACATGCAAGCAAGAGTATTGTTATAATAATTTACATTCAAATCAGCAGCCCACTTTCCTGAATCACAAGTGACTAGTGTGCCTAGTGTTTCACCTTTCAAGTTTCTTTTATGTTTCACGGCTGGTTTCACTGTTAACCTTCTGCAGTCTTCAAGATCTAGTGTACTGTATTTCTATTAACTTGATTCTCGGGACAATCTTGTCATATACCAGCAAATATGCCATAGAGATTTGAAGCTGGAGAACGTTCTCTTGGATGGCAGTGCAGCTCCACGGCTCAAAATATGCGATTTTGGCTACTCCAAGGTTGTCCCTGAACCCACATATTGAACCTTCAAGTTATCGATGTCTGTAAATTCTCACAGAAACTGTTCTTCCCATTTCTGGATCAGTCATCAGTATTGCATTCAAGGCCCAAATCAGCAGTGGGGACGCCAGCATATATTGCACCAGAGGTGCTATCCCGACGTGAGTATGATGGAAAGGTGAGTTTGTAATTTTTTATTGTTTTACATTTACCGTATCTGGTTTCTGTTAGTCCTTTGCAAGATAATCTGTTAGTTCATTAGAACAAACCTCTTTTCTAGGCATTGTATGTGCAAATATCTCTTTCATCTTGTGGTTTTCACATGAGAAATATAGTATGCAAGTTTTACTCATGATTTCACTGAAATTACGAGTATTTGGGCATTTTGCCAAGCCTTTCTGATTGGTTAAATAGTCGGTGCCTTGACACTATTTAAACTTCTCCATTGAAACCATTTAGTGGATGCACTTGCGTCATGATTGTGACGTTACATATGCTTGGCCCCTCAATTTAATCAAAAGGCCGGTTGAATGACGGGCACCCCAAGGCTAAAGGAGTACCTTCCAAAAGCTTGCATTATCTAAAAGCAGGGAAAAGATTTTAGGAAATACCTGATATTTGGCTTTATTTATTAAATTGTGATGGACAATACATTATATTATATTTAAAAATACCACCAATATTGGACAAACAGATTATCTGAAATTCTCTTGGCAAGCTTCTGTTTGATGAGGAGTCATTGTCAGCATGAGGTGCTGGAACATCTTCTGTTTGGTTTGTCGAGGTAAGATGTACAACAAAGGATGTTGACATCGGAAAAGTGGAGTGGGCTATTTGGTGAATGCAGACCATCCATCCACAACATAGGTTCTTATCCTCTAGATTCTACATGTTTCTAGATATGATTCACCTTTTTAACTATTCATGGAGTTTTTGGATTCTAGTTTCTTGTTCAAATCATTTTATCGCAAATAGGTAGGTAGGTTTGCCTGGTAACAGAAGTAGGTCCAGCACGGCCCCTACCGTGGCAAATCTGCAGCCTAGTTTCCTGCCTTGCTGTTTGCTTCTATTGAATCCATTGTATTTTATGAAGTCTAAATTTTAGAGCATGGTAAATGCATGCAAGGATGTCTAATTCCTGTCCACATTGTAGGAAATGTGATGTCATGGCTTCCTTGATACAAAGATGCATTGTATTGGCATATATTATGCAAATGTTGGGCTGTATTCCATAGCTTTTCACGGGAATGGAGATCTGTAGCATTGGCATGCCTGTTTCACTTAGTTTTTGCCATGTTGGTGCTTCCCTGATCGACCCAGCGACTGTGGGAGTGGTGGGTGGATTCGTACACGTGACTATGCTCCATCAAATGAAGCCAGTTACTTTGCTTTAATCATTATTCATGGCTACCGGGGCTAGTATAATTTATAAGTTGGTTTTGCTGATCAAGGCGATGGTCCTTGTGGTTAATTTGTAAGTTCAGTATGCTAGCACACTGAAACTTCAACAACGCAAGGAAGAACCTTTAGGCTAAATGAATAATGCAACAACAGAACAGAAGTACAAAACTGCACTAGAACTGCATCATTAGGATGCTTTATCTTGACACTGCAGAGTCAACACAATTTTCCTGTGCGGTTACTGAATCTGAAGTTTAGCATCACAGTAAACCATGCTAATCATAGTCACATAAGAGATTGTCAGATGTCGGTCCTGAACTTTGTACGTTCCTAATGGATATTAGCTAGTATCTAGTGACATGAGACTATTCTTCAGCTATATACTAATTAGCAGCAATGGATCTTGTTAATGTAGCTTGCAGATGTGTGGTCTTGTGGGGTGACTCTTTACGTCATGCTTGTGGGAGGCTATCCATTTGAAGACCAGGATGACCCCAAGAATATCCGCAAGACCATTCAGGTAACATTCTAGAATTATGCGACGCAGATTTATCCTATTTTGGCTCACAGTATTTCCTTTTGCTCGTCAAATGACCCTCATTATGGCCACTTCATCTGCAGCGAATAATGTCCGTGCAATATACTATACCTGATCATGTCCACATATCCATGGAATGCCGACAGCTTATGGCCCGTATCTTTGTTAACGTCCCGTCGAAGGTGATGACCTCAAATCTGTATCTTTCGCCTTCTTCTTTTTAGGAAGTCACCATGTTTCATAGCAAGTGACATCGCGTTGACGTGATAATCTGAATGCTGTCCAGAGAATCACGATGAGGGAGATAAAGAGCCACCCATGGTTCCTGAAGAACCTGCCAAGGGAGCTCACAGAGACGGCGCAGGCCATGTACTTCAGGAGGGATAACGCCGTGCCTTCTTTCTCGGAGCAGACTTCAGAAGAGATCATGAAGATCGTCCAGGAGGCAAGGACCATGCCAAAGTCATCCAGGCCAAGCTACGGTTGGGGCGATGAGGGTTCGGACGACGAGGAAGAGAAGGAAGAGGAAGAGAGGCCAGAAGTGGCGGAGGAGGAAGAGGAGGATGAGTACGACAAGAGGGTCAAGGAGGTTCATGCAAGCGGAGAGCTCCGCATGAGCTCGCTACGCATATCATGAAAGTATGCGGAGTAAGTTACCTGTAGATAATCGGCCTATCGTGGAACTTGTGCGCACAGTGGGGTATGCAATTTTTGCTGGAAGTTTGCTTCTGTTTGGTTTTGGTTCCTGTAACATAATTTACATGGGACAATGGGGGCTTGATGAATGCTGTAATATTTGGCTCTTGACAGAGAAACTTATGTACATATAAAGCGTATGCTTGTATTCCCTGTGATTGGGAGAAATGGCGCTCCTCAGGCTATCCAGCGGTTCATTTTTGAAGCATGAAGTATTGCCGACGCATTCTGTTCTCCGCCCTAAAACTGGCAATTTGTGCTATTAGTGGAGAATTAGCAGGATCAGTACTTGAAGTGGTCCTTGCTGAAAGAAAACTTTCTTTACTTGCAATGCCAGGCGCAGGCAAATGCCACTGGCACCAGCGTGGGTGTTAAGGTGGATACACCCTCTTCAGAATGTCCCTTGGCTACTTTTGGTATAACAGCTTAGTTCCACCAACCCATCCTAAACCGGTACCAAATACTCCTACCAGTTGGTGCGATGACCGCAAGCACCACCTACAGCTACAGCTCCTAAACTGGTATCATGGGCACTTGCCTTTCTTTCTCAGCTTTGCAGAGACATGCCAGGATTCAAACCTTTTTTAATGTCTCGGCAGCCAACGAGCTAGCACCAGCACATACCTCCGACGATATGCTTCTAGCACGGAGATGCTCTATTTCACAGTTGCTTGATTTGCAACTAAATTTAACAAGTCTAAGAGCCTGTTCGGACTCTCTCCGCTCTCCGAACTCTGCTCCGGAGCGTAGCAACATCCAGCTCTAATTTGTGGAGTGGCTGAAAGGGCACTCCGCGCGCTCCGCTCCATACTGAAGGAGTGGACGGTTGCCGAACATGGCCTAAATAGAAAGCAAAAGAAGCAAGATGCACTGTACACAAGTACAGCTATGGTTAGACTGCATGTCCCTCTTTCTTGAAATCTGGAACATCAATATAGGTCCTGTTTGGATCCATGGGTTAGAGTTAGTTTGAGCTCAAATAGCCTTAAACTATACAAACATGAAGGCTAGTTTGAGCTAGTCGCATCTAACCCACCCTAGAAAACTATCCCACCCAAAAGATGCTAATTGGAGCTAGTTCTCCTAGTGCATTTATTGTCAATCTAACCCTGTCATTCAAACACCTATTTGGCTAGAGTTAGTTCAGGGTTAATCATGAGCTAGAAACTAACTCTAACCTCTAGCTAAGTTAGAGTATCTAAACAGGGCCATACCATAGCAAAAGTGAGAGAACGAAGATGCACACCGTTCAGCTAAATCACAGGAGCCTTCACAGAATACACTGCATGTCCTCTTTCCTTTGAACATCAACACATCATGGCATATAGCATATCATGGATTCAATAATTAGCCGCGAGCTTACAAATACAACATGAATCACAAGCTATTCCTACTGCATTGACCCACTGTACTGCTTATTTACTCATCAGCAACAATCTCTGGCTGGGGCGCCGAAGTCATCTACGTCGAGGTGAACTGAACGCTACGGGGAGACAACAGGAACCGACATGTACAGTGCCAATGTCTCGGGTGAGATGGGATCACAACTGTACTTTCACATATGCCTTGCCCGGTTATCATTTCTATCAGCTAGCATGGATTAGTATTGTACTATTATTACTATCATAGTATACACTTGCGCTTCCAAAAAAGTGAGATGACATTGTAAAACTAGTCAGTCACCTTTCGCGATCACAACAAACACGTCGTCTAGAGACCACTTCTTGATCTCCGACTTGTGCTCTGGATTAATGATTGCCTCATCGGTGTTGGCAAGACGATAGCCGATCACAATCTCGTCTCTCTCACGAGCCCTCACCATTATGTCCAGGAAACTCAACTCCTCTTGTTCGTACAGGTAAAACTCAGCAGACCGTATGCACATCTCATTGCCCTGTACCATAGGATTACCACGGTCAGATCTAAGGCAGGTCACTGGGTAGTGTGGTCTTGTACATATAGATTGTGGAAAAAGCATGTTATTGCAATATTAAAGCATAATTCAAATCATGTCGCAATTTAGGTAGTACCTCCTCAGCAAAAAGTTCCTCGAGAACTCTGTTGATTTGCTTGTCTTCTGCTACCATTGCTAGTGCCATACTGACAAGTTCATTTGACAGGACGTAATCGCTGATTTTCGAGACAGATACAAGGTTTCTAGTTCTTGAGTCCAGTATCTCACTGATTATTATTGATTTGTCCGATGCATGCTGCATCTTCCGAATCCAGGAGCTGTGAGAGAAGCCATTGTGATGCAGAGGTGATTTTGACTCCTTCGACGGAAGACGTTTGGACTACAGAAGAAGGTACACATCAGTAATGCAGCGTTTATCTACCTGTACACTGTCAGTTATATATGCTACAGCCAGGCTGCTTCTTGCTCACCTGAACGTCACGAATTAGAAGAAGTGTAGCTAAGGACCGTGAATCTGATTGTACAATGGAGTCCTCCACCGACTCATCTGCAAGAATTAAAATCTGTGCTTTCAAAGTTAGCAATGGGTGTATTTCAGCATAGGTAAACTGACAGTAAAAGAAATGCAAGCCAAGATGACTAACTGTTTTGGACAACGTTGACGGTTTCATAAAACATTGTTTGAATAGAAACGTTCAGAATACTATATTTGCCTCTATGATAGGGCATATACTCACAGAATCAAAGGTCTCAAGAGGCAAGCTTTCTAAGTGCCGCCTGATGACAGCATTCCCTTCTTTGTGTACAAGTTTAATGTTTGTTAGTCCAAGAATATCCATACCACCGTCAGTCAGTTTTGTCTCCCTCGCCTTCTCTGGCACCTCGTTGAACATCCACAATTCAGAACCTGGAGCGAGAAATGCTTCTAGAACCTACACAACAGCACCAACATTCATATCCAAAATGTGCGTAAACGTACATCGATCCTGGCAAAATGCACAGGTTAACTTACCATTATCATATCGTGGATGTCACGTCGCCAACCACAGAACAAAATTTTCTCTGGATATTTAGGAGGGGTGGGAACGTTAGGTAGAAAACCCTTATGCACCTGGCAAGAAATAACATAGATCAAATAAAAATCAAAGTGAACAGGAATTTTTCATCTGGGCAGTATGACTGGCTTGATGATAGTTGGTACAAAGAGACTAAATATTATACAACATTAAGCATAGCTCAGAAAATTAACCTCTGGTAGAGGAGCAGGTGCATAAGTATCATCATCTTCTGCTATAACAAGGATCTCATCACCTTCTCTTAAAACATAATCATCATCTGGATTCATTAATATACTTCCAAATCTTGACGCAAGCTTCACTCCGCAGGGCACAGCATCAGGGAATGAGATTAACACATCCCCAAACCGCATGCCATCCAATTCTGGCCATCTTTTTATATAGAATTCTGCATTTTCAAATCCCAAAATATCCTCCCATATCTGCAAAAGAATATGGTGGGTTAGCAATCATGGAGATACATCCCGGGCAAAAATACAGGACCAAACAGCATTGCAGTTTAGTATGCTAGGCTCAAAGATTTTGTTTCTTTTCTTTCTTACTGCAGAACCAAGTGTTACATTGAAATGTACCTGTGCCAAGCCAGGTTGGAGTGCACACTGTATCATCAAACGTCCAATGACATCATGGGCAACAACTGTTTCAATTAGTTCACCTCCAACCAATTTCACTAAAGGTTCATTGTCAAGGTCACTCATCTCTACAACAATATGCCCCCTTAAGCCCTCTTTTACTCCAGTCAGGCTCAGTACGACACGCAAAGCTCGTGCATCACTCTGGGGGGGAATGGAGAAAATGAACGTTGGGCAAATAATTATATGAGCTGTCAACCCCAAAATAGTAAAGGTGGATAGAAGAAAACACTAACTTGGTCTGCATTTTCATCAGATGCTAAAACAATAATAGCACGCGCTTTGGAAACAGAAACCTGTGGGGAGGAAAGGACATTTCAGGTAGATATTTACATGACACATAGCATGAAAAGAAACCATCCAAGGAGTGTATTCATAGTGGAGGATCAGAAGAACAGCTCGGTACCTTCTTCAGATCTGCTAGGATTAGAGGACTGCCGCTTCTACATATTACAGATGTTCCCATGAAATCAAATCCTAGCTTTCCTATGTCCATCTCCATCTCTTCCTTGTCTCTTTCTGCCAGGACAACAACTACACCACCACCAATGCTTTTATTGGCTATAGCCAGCTGCTTCAGAAGAGAGCCCTGCTCCACATAGTGAAAAAAGTAGTAAGCCAGTTGATTCAGTCTTTATCAATACCAAAGCAAGCAAATAAACCTCAGTGCTCAGTGCACAACTTCCCTCGGTAAGATTGGAGGATAATGTACAAAATGAAGTGCATAAAGTGACTAAAAATGGTGAAAAAAGACCAACATTTAACTTCCGAAGTTGGTTTGTCTAAAATGAAATTTAAAATACAGACTTAAGTTTTGAAAGCATAATGTGCATTGAATCCTTGAAAATGAAATCCTACAAGTCAGCATACATTAACATTTCTTACAAACCTACTTCAGAAACGCGCTACTAGGGGATCGTCAGGTTCTATCACAGGACGCTTTACTAAGTTATCTGCTGCCTGACTGATTTGTTACTTATTAGTATTGATACTCAAGCAATATTTCACCAGAACATTACCAGCTTGTCGCTCCATCCGAGGATTAGTATATGGTTGACCTCTATCACCTCACTTTTCCCCTTACGCCAAGAATCCACCTTCTCCGATATCGCATCTGACACAAGCCCGAGCATCGTGGCAAACACCAGCATGCCACCGGCGCTAATCGACACGGACACAATCCTTGGACCGAGGCCAACCTGGTCAGCATGGTTTCCTGAATCTGCCACAAAAGTCCAGGAAAGCCAAAGAGCCTCCAGGAACCCACTGCCACTGACAGAATACAGCGCAATGCCGCCCGAGGCAATGAGAACTACAGTGGCGATCAGGAGGGCAAGCAACTTAGCATACGGATGCCCTGAGAAGAACACATCAACCTTGTAAGCAATCCTCTTCTCAAGAGGCACTTCTTCCTCGGTGCTTCTCGTCCTGCTGGAATTTTCTTTCTTTCGCCGCAGCTGGTCAGCGTATTTAAAAAGGAACAACGGTATTGCCAGAGCAAGCATCGGAGCTAATTTCCAGCTCTCGGAGCTAACAAAGCCGGAACCAGGGTCCCCAAGAACCCAGGATGTCTCGGCAGTTTCCTCACTGTCCGCAGCATCAGCACCACCACTGCATGATCTGACCTTTTTCTGCAAAAAAGCAAGTGCTTATAAGCTGTCAGAGATATCAGTTATGGTGAAACCAACTGGCACCACACAAATTTTGGCAGGTGAAATAGATAGGTAACCTGGAGTCCCAACACTTTCATCCACTGCCAGAAGGCCAGGGAGGAGCTTGTGACGGTTACGACCAGCAACTGCAAGCAATTAATTCACGGGTAAGGAAATGGACCAGAATAGTAAGTCAGCTGTTGCAAACAAGGCTGGAGCTTTAAATGGCATTGCTTACTAGTAGGAGGCAGTAGGGAGAGAGATCGAATCGGCGAGCGCGCGGCGGCGGCGGCGGCGGGGGCGAGAGCGGCCTCCTGTCCCCGAGCAGCACGGACTGCTTGACCACGGACGCCAGGGACTTCTCCTCGTCCCGCTGCGAGGCCGCCACCCTCCGCGTGGTGGCGGGGTTGCCGCTAGGGTTCCGGCGGGCGGCGGCGGGCGGCGGCGTCTGCTGCTGGCGCGGCGGGCGCGGGCGCGAGGCGTGCGGGCCGAGGAAGGACGGGTAGCACCAGTCGCGGTCGAGCACGCCGGCGTTGGGCGCCGCGTGGGAGGGGTCGTCCACGGCGACGGTGAGCCGCCGGGGCACCTGCGGGAGGGGCGCCGCCGCCGCCGTGGTCGAGCGGCGGGCGAGGATGCCGCCGTCCCTCCCGCCCCGCCTTATCTCGGCGGAGGCGGCGGCGGCCGCGGTGGCAGAGCCGGCGATGGTGCGCGATTTGGCGAGCTGCGGCCGCTGCGCGCGCGGGGCCGGGTCGTCGCCGCCGCCGGCCGCGCGGCCGGCGCCGGGGTCCGCCTCGCCGCCGTCGCTCTCCGCCATTAGCAGCAGCGGAGCTCGAGCCCGAGCTCCCCTCTCCCCCGTCCGGCGCTCGCCCAGCTGGTGGTGGCAGTAAGAAGCCACTCCGCGGAATTCTTCCACTTTAACCACGTGATTAGTTATCCCGGCGACCCCGGACAGGATCAGCGGACCACGACTAGTGGGGCGGCCCCACCTGTCATCCGCCGTGAATAGTTCTTTAGTGAACAGCTAGTTGGCCGTGGCTGTGGAGTGAGCGGGACAGCGGCGGCATGGCGTAGCTAGCTCGGCGGAGGCGGTGACCGCGGGAGGCGGAGGCAGCGCACGTGCGGCGCGCGTGGGCAGCCGCAAAGGCAGCCGGAGCCCAACACCAACAGCGATGGATGGATTCCCCGTCCCGTGCCGTGATCTGATCTCTCTTCCTTTTCATTTCCGCGCGTAAACCGCCGGGCCGGGCCTGGCCTGGGTCATGTGAAGCCGGTGGGGGTAGGGTGATCTGGTCCGTCCGTCGCTCCACTTGGCGGGGAGGTCGCCGGATCGCGGCCGTCCGTCGGTGAGTCGCCGGACCGGACGAAACTTTGCCGGCCCATGTTATTGTAGGAAAAAAAAGGAAGTTTGGTTAACTGCTTCAGCTGGCAGTGTAGGAGTAATTTCCTTTGTGTTGGCATGAGAGCCTGTGCTCGTGCGTTGTTAATTCCAGGACAGAACTTTCCATCCCTGATTGGAGCAGTAATTCGTTTGTTTATTGCAGCGGCCCGTATGGCACGGCAACAGGGCACATGTCCTCGTGTTTCTTTCAGGTTTGCTTGCTTTCTTGCTAGCCTAGCGAGCATCCAAGGAGCACACAAGTTTTTTTTTCCTTTTTAGTTCGCCCTAAAAGAGTTGTTTTTCCTTCAATCGTCCATTTTCCCCTTCAGAGAATACCGTTTGGCAATCTGTGATGGGATGGAGAGAGTAATTACTACTTCCTCCGTCCGAAAATACTTGTCATTAAAATGGATAAAAAAAATGTATCTAGATGTATTTTAGTTCTAAATACATCCCTTTTTGTCCATTTTGATGACAAGTATTTTCGGACGAAGGGAGTAGTTTTTTCAAAAAAAAACAACAACATGTCTCTAGTATCTTATAAATTGGAGTTGTTGGCGGTGTTGGTGGTTAGTTCTCTCCTCCGCGCCATCCCAATCTCCTTCATCCATCTAGAACCCATCAGACCCTCCAATTTGATGAGAGAAAAATAAAATCACATCTTACAATGGTGCTCTCATCGCTGCCACACTTACGCAAGTGCGGCGTTGGCTACTTAATTGAATTTCTTCTCCTTAGTATTAAATGATGCATTGCTTTTTGTATACAACTACTCCCTTCGTTCCAAATTACTTGTCGCAGAAATGGATATATCTAGAACTAAAATACGCCTAGATACATCCATATATGCGACAAGTAATTCGGAACGGATGAAGTACAATGCAATTGAATCATTTTTTTGTGGTAGTAATGCACGACCAATGAGCTAGTCTACTAGTAATAGTAGAAACTACTCAGCAACGAGATACAAGCGAATACAGTGTAACCTTTCTTTTGAGAAAAAAAAAGTGAGACCCAAGCTACCACTTTTTTGTACACGGAACCTACACCGTCCTGAATCGCCTTCAAGAGGCTTTATACGGCATGTGCCAGCGTGAATCGCCTTCAAGAGGCTTTATACACAGTACTAGGAACTCGCCTACAACGAGACAACGGCTTCACTATTCGCACGTCGATCGAG
Organism: Triticum monococcum; assembly: GCA_034509565.1. NCBI lineage: Eukaryota > Viridiplantae > Streptophyta > Magnoliopsida > Poales > Poaceae > Triticum > Triticum monococcum. The sequence continues at coordinate 688,789,533 of CM067843.1, forward strand.
ACTTGCTCCGAACTTAGCGGGTGTGGATGAAGATGACAAAATGGGACCCATGACATCTAGATGACCTGACCCATGAGAACACATCCTCGATGGCTCCATTCCGACACCAAAGAAGATACCTCCATGATGAGGAAGGAGCCAAAGGACTTACGTATAGGAAACGACATCACCATCATGGCTCCATTGCTTGGACACCAATACCTACAAAGAACAAACAACACACTTTGTGAAAATCACCCCCCACCACCGCCGCCGCCGAGCACACATGCAAAATAACGGAGATGAGTGGACACGCTAGATATTTGGCGTGGAGAGATGAGATCGCTTGTCGCGGAACCGTCCAAGACGGTTAGTGAGTAATGGCAAACTATCAGAGGTACATACCCCATGGATGTGAGTGGATTGTGCCAAAGGAAGAGCTTAGGTCATTTTAGGAATGGATTCACGAAACGTCACAATGAGGACGCCAGGTGGCCATTTGTGCAACATTATAGGGATCCATCAGGATTGTATGCAAGGGTTTAGGGATTGCAATAGAAGTAGTGTTCCCTGAAGTGGAGCATAGGGAATGTATGCGACACCTAGCTGCTAATTTTACAAGGAACTTAGGGGGGTTTATGATGAGAACCTACGGCCAACCTCACACACATGCAACTTGAGGAAGCATGAGCACCGCTTAAGAGTGTTGTACACTGAGAATCCTTTGGTGCAGGAATACATTGAATCACATCATGGAAAATGTGTGGTCAAAAAGCAAATTCGATGAAATACGCAAGGTAGAGTATGTGACCAATAACCTTGAAGAGTGTTTCAATTCAAAGATCAAGTCAGTGAAAGGGCTTATGTTGTGACAAACATTTGACAATATGAGGCATATGTTGATGATAAAGACAGATTTGCGCAAAAGAGTTGCATATACACAATATGTTGGGCATGTCATACTCTCATATGTGATTAAGGCATTGCATGCAAAGCTAGAGGATTGCATATGAAATGTATTATATGCTCAACCTATGAGGCCGAGATGACATATACCAACAGTAAAAACAAGGAATGGAGGTATCTATTGGATTTACCAAGTGGTACATGTAGTTGTTGGCAATGGCAGATACGTGGCCAGCCAATGTGCATATGTTCCTTGATATTCATGGCGAACATCAGGGATGCCAATGACACAATGTTCTCTTTTATAATTTATTTTTATTATAAAAAATCATAATTCCTATGATAAGATTGTTCACAATGGTAACACCCATAGTTGTGCCAGATGTCATCATGTTATCATGGACTATGTCATGCATGTGACCATGGCCATGGCCATATGCCTTGAATTCCATGCATGTTCATACTAGGTAGGAAGTTTTGTGAAAGTTTTCTTTTCAAATTTGTGGTATTGCAAGTTTGTTATTTTCTCCATAGACTAGTGCACATAAGATGGCTCAATGCAAAAGCATTTCAATTTTGAGTCTTTTTTTTCAATTTCTTTGATTTCTTTGCAAAATGGGGTCAAACTAGAAAGGTTGACCATTCATACCAAATGGTTTACAATTTCGCTTTTGGTTGTCCCAAGTGCATACACCACCAACATTAAAGCCTAAAATGATTTTTTTTCAATTTTCAAGACCAATCTACATCACAGTTCTAGTTCAAATTTCAGCAAGTTCTGGTAGTTCATTAGAAGTCCAGTAAATTGATGAAATATAGCAACGACACTCTGAATTAAAGAAAACTTGGTCAATGGGCATCCAACATGACATACTTTTGATGAAAAATGAAAATGCCCAATTTTTAAAGTTATTTCAGGGACTTCCTTCACAAAAAAGTCATTATTGACACTTGGATGCCCATGTTGACAAAAAATTATAGAAAATGATCAAAGTCTCGAAAATGGAAATCCTTTTGCAAATATCCCTTTTTTATGGACTAGTTTGAGGGGGAAATGATAAACAAGCAATTTCAAATACTAGAAAAAACCATGCACACCCCCTACAGTAGTGAGTGAATCTTGAGTACATCTGTTGCGGTTGTGAGTACATAAAAGGGCGGTGAGTGTTTCAGAACACACGTACACATACTAGCTTAGTTGACGCTTCCGCTATTCTTTGAGCAGGCGGACTGGAGTTCGAGTACCCTTCCCGAAATTATAAGCCACCTTTTTGGGCCGTTTAGCTAGGCACTGACACACGGGCCCTCTGGCCACCTATGACCATGTGGCCCACATGTGCTATCCCACGCGTCAATAACTGCACCCACCTATGACCACCCAACCACATACATATGAACCCGCAGGGGGTGTCTCACATGTCAGTAACTGCGTCCACTTATGACCACACAACTGCTGACAGATGGGACCGCACGAGATGTCCCACGCGTCAGTAAATGTGCCCACCCATGATCGCGCAGCCACTGACAGATCGGCCCGCACAAGAGTATCCCATGTGTTTGTAATTGCGCCAAGTAACGGTCAAAGGCCGTGACCCGATGGCAAACCCCGTTTGTGCTTTTGTAAGCGTGCGTCGCGTGATGGAGGGGAAAAATAAGTAATGACAAAGAACATAGACAAAAGGAAAACTAAGCAATGAGGGACATGAAAATAAAAATCCCATCAAAATTCCAGAGCCCAAGAGCAACAAGCCTAGAAGTCGAAGGGAAAGAGCCCATAAGCACAACAAGCTGGACAACAAGGACATACCGTCAAGTGAATGAGATATAGCTACATCTCATCTATATGAGCTCCACACGTAGTCATTGGTTAATTAGTTATTACCTCTGTAAATTAATCTAAGACATTTTAAATCACTAATAATGATCTAAAACGTCCAAAGATATAGCTACATCTAAGCTAGATGAGCTCCAGAAGCTCTCATTAGTTAATTAGTTACTCCCTCTATAAATAATGTAAGATGTCTTAGGTCACTTATGTTTACAGAAAGACTATTATGTAAAACCGAATATTCATTTATGAGCTCGAGCTCTGCACCATATCAACAGTAAAATCGAAAAAATCTGAATTTCTTTTGCATGGTAGATGAGTCAGTGCGTGAGGTCCATTCCAAATTTTAGATCGTTTGGATTGTTGGGTTCTACGGTAGGGTGCATCAACTGCAAATTAAAATTTTCCTATGGGCAGAACAACCAAAAACATGCTACGAGAGATGGATCACAGATCGTTACCACTAGACGCGCAGTGCCGTGCAGCGGAAGAAGAGTTGGGGCAGCGCGTCCGTGTGGATCATCTCCTCCCCGTGCGGTGTCCCTCGAACAGCCGGTCGTCGATTCCCACGTACAGGTTTGCCGGAGCGGCGCAAGTGCACCACCTCTAACGGTATCCGCGCGTGCAGGAGGAACACCGTGCAGCGGACTGCTAGGTCCGATCACACAGTCGGCGGTCGAGTGGAGGTGGCCATTCGCAACACATGCAAACCCTAGTGACAGTGCCGAAGCGATCGATTTCATGAGTGTGCCGCACCCCCACTTTATATAGGCGTCCGTCGCGGGCTCAACACTTGGGCATCGCACGGACCCTAAAGCCCACAAGTCTACTCGGCCACAATCCGAATACAGCTCGGATCACATCCGACCAGTATCCTCGGATCCGACCTTGCAGGTTCCTTCCCTTAAGCGCGCGACTGTCGGTGTCAAAACCGGCGGATCTCGGGTAGGGGGTCCCAAACTGTGCGTCTAAGGTCGATGGTAACAAGAGACAAGGGACACGATGTTTACCTAGGTTCGGGCCCTCTCTATGGAGGTAATACCCTACGTCCTGCTTGATTAATATTGATGAATATGAGTATTACAAGAGTTGATCTACCTCAAGATCATAATGGCTAAACCCTAGAGGTCTAGCTTGTATGGCTATGATTATGAGTATATCCTATCCGGACTAAGTCCTACGGTTTATATAGACACCGGGAGGATCTAGGGTTACACAAGGTCAGTTACAAAGAAAGGAATCTACATATCCGGTTGCCAAGCTTGCCTTCCACGCCAAGGAGAGTCCCATCCGGACACGGGTACAGTCTTCGGTCTTCGTATCTTCATAGCCCATCAGTCCGGCCCATGGCTAACAGGCCGGACGCCCGGGGACCCCTAAGTCCAAGACTCCCTTAGTAGCCCCTGAACCTGGCTTCAGTGACGAGGAGTCCTGCGCGCAGATTTGTCTTCGGCATTGCAAGGCGGGTTCCCTTCTTTCCGAACTCCAAAGCAGTCTTCGGACGAATTGATTGTGTCCGAACCTGTAACTCACACCACACACAATCGTAGAGAGAATATAATAATACACGAGTCCAATCCGCTGGCAACTTTTACAACATGACATCACGTCCATCCGGTCATAATTTCGAACCATTTTTTGCCTGCCGCTCCACATTTCGAGACGCGGTTGCCATTGGCACATCTTCTCAAAGCAGAGATCGTGTCCCCTTATTACGGGATTCTCATCAATACGGGCATGGGTAACCCAACCGTGCCATTTACACAGCCCTTGGGAGCAGGCGAATTTTGAGGCGAGTGGGATGGCGTTCAATATTCACCGCCCTTATAAGGAGATAAGATTCCCTCTTCGTCCCCCATGCCTTCTTCCCGCCTTTACACTCTTGAGCTCCAGCGCCCAAGTCCTCATTTGTTTCCCACTCAAGATAAAGCACTCCAACCATGTCCGGATCCAGAGCTGGTGGCAAGTGGATGGCTTCTTCTGTCAAGAAGAAGGACATCAAGGAGCTTCGAGGGGCCGGATACCTGGCCAAGGAGATCGCTCACTGTCTCCCGGCCGAAGGACAGATCGTCCCTACCCCAGAGCCCCATGAGAGGGTTGTATTTCTTGCACACTTCGTCCGCGGGCTGGGATTCCCTCTCCACCCGTTTGTCCGCGGACTAATGTTTTACTATGGGCTAGACTTCCATGATCTAGCCCCCAACTTTGTCCTCAACATCTCGGCATTTACAATCGTTTGCGAGGCCTTCCTCCGTATCCCGCCTCACTTTGGCCTATGGTTGAAGACTTCCAATGTAAAGCCGAAGGTGGTGAGAGGCTAACAGGCAGAGTGCGGAGGTGCCATGGTGGGCAAGATGCCCAATGTTACATGGCCCGAAGGCTCCTTTGTGGAGACAGTGAAGGGGTGGCAGTCGGGGTGGTTCTACATCACCGAGCCGCGCGACACCAACTGGGCGGCGGCCCCCGAATTTTGATCCGGAGCTCCGCTGCGGCTCACCTCCTAGCAAGAGAAGGGCCTCGCCTGGGGCTCTTCGAGCGAGCTGACTGGGCTCCAGACGTGCGTTCAGAACATGATAACCAAGAGGATCAAACTCGTCGACGTGATCCAGGTTATGCTCATTCGTCGGATCCTTCCGTGCCAACACCGGACTTGCTATTTGTGGGAGTTCGATCCGGCCAAGCACCAGATGCTACTAGAGCTCTTCGGCACAACGCACGCTGGAAAGTGCTCTTCAAGGCCGGCAAGACGCCACCGCCCGCGATCGAAGATCGTGGGCTCATCTTAAAGCGCCAGGCCAATTCGATAAGTTCTTTCATGTATTCAAGGTATAGCCTTTACTGGCATATTTTGGGGAGGAGTCTAAGCCTTCCTATCAATTTTCAGGCCTGGATCGACATAGCGGGGCGGATTAATTGTCCAGCTCCACTTCCCGAAGATGAGGAAACCCCACTCCTAACGAAGATGCTATTTCCGGCACCTTATGTTGTGCCCGAGAAGAAGGACAAAGGGAGCAGGAGTGGCCTTCGCCGAAAGGGCGCTTCGGACATGTCATCCGAAGACGAGACTGACTCTTTGGTCACCGAAGACGACGGCGAGGAGGAAGAAGAAGACGGCTTCCCCCCGGAGGGGGGAAAGAAGAAAAGAGAGGCCTCCATGATTTTGGAGGCGAAGGCGCCCAAGAGGGGGAAGGGCTCCCTTGCGGATAACTCCGCATGGGATGTCGAAAGCAGTCCGGAGCGAATGCCCCGGACCAAGCCTCGGGCTGCCTCGTAAGTACCAAAACCCTATGCACCTCCCAATACCTGGCCTTTCCAGTTTATAATATTAATATGTTTAAACTATGCCATTACAGTCTGGCCCGCGACGGCTCCCCGCGATCCTCGACAGAGGATTTGCTAGACTCAAAGGAGATGGCTAGCATGTCTCTGCCGCCCGCTCATTCTGCTTCACCCATGGGTGATGACGAGGTGGCATCCCAAAGGATCTTCCCAGACTAGGGGAGATTCCAGAAGTCGTTAAGGTGGCGTCCCAGGATGACTCCTCGGCTGCCGGACACATGAGGGGAAAGCCCTCATGGGGACTGGCAATGGGGGCCAAGTTCCCTTCGGCCCTCCGCCGAATACCGTTCCGGAGACCTACACAGCTCCGGAGTCCAGCGAACTGCCTTCCCCGAAAGGAGGAGGCGTGCCTGTTCCACCGATGACCTCTGTCCAACCAGAGGCACCGGACAATCTGCTGGAAGCGCTGCGAGGCGCCTCCATTGTGGACGAGCACCGTGTCCTTATGGGTACGATGATCGAAAAGGTTCAGTCCGCCAAAAGCAATTGAGGTAACAATTGTAGAAAAAATATCACAATGTGGACAGTAGCCCCTGATGCTCTGTTCGGTGTCCAGAAAGGAAAAGCCGAACAGGGGATCAAAATAATTTTCGCAGGAGTCTAACATAATATGTCTGTGAGTAAGCAGGCGTCGCTGCTGGTTGCTGCCGCTCACACTACGGAGGTCTCCGGACTAAAGCAGAGCCTGGAGCGGGCCGAGAAAGAGCTCGGCCTCGTGAAGAAGCAGATGGAGGATAGTAGGGGTATGCAGTAACCTGCGTGTATATTTAGGAACAATGAATGGTTCGTGATGACTAAAGTGCCCTGAACTTTATTAGGGGCCACGGCTGAGGTGGTGGCCCTCAAGAAGGCGTTAGAGAAGGCCGAGGACAAGGCGGCCAAGGAACGCGACGCGCGCGAGAAGCACAAGGCCCGGGTCGGCGAGGTTCAGCAAGAGCTCCAGGACGCCGTCAAGAAGTGCGAGTCCTTGGAGCGTGATTCCAAGACGCAAGCGTCCGAACTTGCGAAGGCCCTCCAGAGCGCACAAGAAGCTCGAGCCAAAACCCAGAGCGCCCTTCAGGAAATCCAGGCGGCCCAGAAGATCGCGGCCGATAAGGCTTTCATTATGCAAAGTAAGTTTGTGAAGGGAGCGTTCCTTTTACTTACCCGGATTTGGAGCTCTCTAGGGGCGTTTAAGGATTTGCCACACGGTGTATCAGACGCTGTCGAGTTTTATCGAGCCGAGGAGGGGAGTTCTACGGAGAAGCTGTTCTGGTCTCAATATCTTGTGCCCGAACATCCAGTGTCCTTTAGCGACCACCTGAAACAGCTGGTCGAGCTGCACAAGGAGGCCGAGCTAGCCATGAAGGAGCTCATAGTCCGACTATGGCCTGCCGCACCGACACCTAGCAGCTACTTCGGACTTGTGAAGCGGCTTGTTGATGCCTGCCCCCGGCTTGAGGTTATAAAGCGTCGGTCTGTATCGAAGGTGCATGGATGGCCTTTGCCCGCGTCAAAACGCACTGGGCGAAGACGGATGCCAAGAAGCTAATGGCCGAGGGGCCACCTGAGGGCAAGGAGCACCACCGACCCGAGTTGTATTTTGATGGTGTCCTGGAGGGATCCCGCATTGTTGCGGATCACTGTGCGAAAAGACACTATCTTTGAATGAATGTATGGGATCTCCCTCTGCCTTGTATGATAGAACAAAGTGTTTATGCAATATAATGCTTGTTATGTTTTTAAATTTTTATTTCCTGTGCGGCCGTGTTGTATGAAATCTGAGGGTTAGCCACTCGTCGACTTCTGCCCCCACGTAGGTGAAGGAAATATGCCCTAGAGGCAATAATAAAGTTATTATTTATTTCCTTATTTCATGATAAATGTTTATTATTCATGCTAGAATTGTATTAACCGGAAACATAATACATGTGTGAATACATAGACAAACAGAGTGTCACTAGTATGCCTCTACTTGACTAGCTCGTTAATCAACGATGGTTATGTTTCCTAACCATGGACAAAGAGTTGTTATTTGATTAACGGGATCACATCATTAGATGAATGATCTGATTGACATGACCCATTCCGCTAGCTTAGCACTTGATCGTTTAGTATGTTGCTATTGCTTTCTTCATGACTTATACATGTTCCTCTGACTATGAGATTATGCAACTCCCGTTTACCGGAGGAACACTTTGTGTGCTACCAAACGTCACAACGTAACTGGGTGATTATAAAGGTGCTCTACAGGTGTCTCCAAAGGTACATGTTGGGTTGATGTATTCCGAGATTACGATTTGTCACTCCGATCGTCGGAGAGGTATCTCTGGGCCCTCTCGGTAGTGCACATCACTTAAGCCTTGCAAGCATTGCAACTAATGAGTTAGTTGCGGGATGATGTATTACGAAACGAGTAAAGAGACTTGCCGGTAACGAGATTGAACTAGGTATTGGATACCGACGATCGAATCTCGGGCAAGTAACATACCGATGACAAAGGGAACAACGTATGTTGTTATGCGGTCTGACCGATAAAGATCTTCGTAGAATATGTAGGAGCCAATATGAGCATCTAGGTTCCGCTATTGGTTATTGGCCGGAGACGAGTCTCGGTCATGTCTACATTGTTCTCGAACTCGTAGGGTCCGTACGCTTAAGGTTTCGATGACAGTTATATTATGAGTTTATGAGTTTTGATGTACCGAAGGAGTTCGGAGTCCCGGATGAGATCGGGGACATGACAAGGAGTCTCGAAATGGTCGAGACGTAAAGATCGATATATTGGACGACTATATTCGGACTTCGGAAAGGTTCCGAGTGATTCGGGTATTTTTCGGAGTACGAGAGAGTTACGGGAATTCGCCGGGAAGAGTATTGGGCCTTATTGGGCCATACGGGAAAGAGAGAGGGGCTGCCTAGGGCAGGCCGCCCCCCCCCCCAAAGCCTAGTCCGAATTGGACTAGGGGGAGGGGCCGCGCCCCCTCCTTCTTTCCCTTCTCCCTTCCCTTTCCTTGTCTCCTACTCCTAATACTTGGAAGGACTCCTAGTTAGACTAGGAAAAAGGGGAATCCTACTCCCGGTGGGAGTAGGACTCCCCTAGGGCGTGCCATAGAGAGGGCCGGCCCTCCCCTCCTCCATTCCTTTATATACGGGGGCAGGGGGCAGCCCATGGACACAAGTTGATCTTCGTGATCATTCCTTAGCCGTGTGCGGTGCCCCCCTCCACGATATTACACCTCGGTCATATTGTAGCGGTGCTTAGGCGAAGCCCTGCGACGGTAGTACATCAAGATCGTCACCACGCCGTTGTGCTGACGGAACTCTTCCCCGACACTTTGCTGGATCGGAGTCCGGGGATCGTCATCGAGCTGAACGTGTGCTAGAACTCGGAGGTGCCGTAGTTTCGGTGCTTGATCGCCGTGGAGACGTACGACTACATCAACCAAACGCTTCCATTGTTGATCTACAAGGGTACGTAGATCATACTCTCCCCTCTCGTTGCTATGCATCACCATGATCTTGCGTGTGCGTAGGAAATTTTTGAAATTACTACGTTCCCCAACAGTAGGTAGTACGGGGCTGTTCGGGATGGAACCTAAACAATCTTGATCCAATTAGATGGTCCTTGAAGGAGTTGTTTAGCTCAACGAACCAGGCAACCAGACTATGCGGCTGTAACGCCCTCACTTAGCCATAGGAGTGCGACAATAAAAACATGGGCGCAACCCCTAGTATCTGAACTTGAGTGCTATAAGCGTCTGATCGGGAAGTACCAATCCTTTGCGCAATGCAGAAGAAATCTCCAACGATCTGCAACCTCCGAATAGCTGACCGGCTCTCGCTGCATCATGACAGTCAGTTTTTGGCTTTCTCTACTGAGGTGCTCCTTTGGATAAACCAAGGCACAATTGCAGTAGTTCTCCCTTTACTACCTTAGCCGATATAGCGGAATGTAAGGTAGCAAGCACAGGAGCCGGGCAACCCAACTATTGACCAAAGACATGATTCAGAGCCAATGCATATAATTAATGCTAAATTCAGGGTGCCGAACTATACTTATAAAAAGTGTTCGGACTTGTGTTGCCGTAATGTGGGGTGACGTGCAGCCCCTGGTGAACATGAAACATACCAAAGTGTACGGGTGCTACCTGATAGGGTTATCCACAGGGGAACTGAAAAAAAAACAGAAAATGTACGAAGGTAAAAAGCTGGAGTCCTACAGCTCCAGCCGCAAACTGTTCTCATTATAATTTAATTAGTATGTCAAGGCGCATTGATACAGGTAGTGCAATAAGCAACAGGCTATTTGACATGCCGAAACCAAGGGAGAGCTGCATGTGGGTCCTGAAAAATAGGTAAAGTTTGAAGGAAATATGCCCTAGAGGCAATAATAAAGTTATCATTTATTTCCTTATATCATGATAAAAGTTTATTATTCATGCTAGAATTGTATTAAACGGAAACATAATACATGTGTGAATATATAGACAAACAGAGTGTCACTAGTATACCTCTACTTGACTAGCTCATTAATCAAAGATGGTTATGTTTCCTAACCATGGACAAAGAGTTGTCATTTGATTAAACGGGATCACATCATTAGTTGAATGATCTGATTGACATGACCCATTCCATTAGCTCAGCACCCAATCGTTTAGTATGTTGCTATTGCTTTCTTCATGACTTATACATGTTCCTATGACTATGAGATTATGTAACTCCCGTGTGCCGGAGAAACACTTTGTGTGCTACCAAACGTCACAATGTAACTGGGTGATTATAAAGGTGCTCTATAGGTGTCTCCAAAGTTACATGTTGGGTTGACATGTTACCAGCATGTCATACTTTGGTTCGGCGGTATTGTTGGACGAAGTGGCCCGGACCAACATTACACGTACGCTTACGCGAGACCGGTTCTCCCTACGTGCTTTGCACATAGGTGGCTTGCGGGTGACAGTTTCTCCAACTTTAGTTGAACCGAGTGTGGCTACGCCCGGTCCTTGCGAAGGTTAAAACAGCACCAACTTGACAAACTATCGTTGTGGTTTTGATGCGTAGGTAAGATTGGTTCTTGCTTAAGCCCATAGCAGCCACGTAAAACTTGCAACAACAAAGTAGAGGACGTCTAACTTGTTTTTGCAGGGCATGTTGTGATGTGATATGGTCAAGACATGATGCTGAATTTTATTGTATGAGGTGATCATGTTTTGTAACCGAGTTATCGGCAATTGGCAGGATCCATATGGTTGTCGCTTTATTGTATGCAATGCAATCGCGCTGTAATGCTTTACTTTATCACTAAGCGGTAGCGATAGTCGTGGAAGCATAAGATTGGCGAGACGACAACGATGCTACGATGGAGATCAAGGTGTCGCGTCGGTGACGATGGTGATCATGACGGTGCTTCGGAGATGGAGATCACAGGCACAAGATGATGATGACCATATCATATCACTTATATTGATTGCATGTGATGTTTATCTTTTATGCATCTTATCTTGCTTTGATTGACGGTAGCATTATAAGATGATCTCTCACTAAATTATCAAGAAGTGTTCTCCCTGAGTATGCACCATTGTGAAAGTTCTTCGTGCTGAGACACCACGTGATGATCGGGTGTGATAGACTCTACGTTCAAATACAACGGGTGCAAAATAGTTGCACACGCGGAATACTCAGGTTATACTTGACAAGCCAGGCATATGCAGATATGGCCTTGGAACACGGAGACCGAAAGGTCGAGCGTGAATCATATAGTAGATATGATCAACATAGTGATGTTCACCAATGAAACTACTCCATCTCACGTGATGATCGGACATGGTTTAGTTGATTTGGATCACGTGATCACTTAGAGGATTAGAGGGATGTCTATCTAAGTGGGAGTTCTTTAAGTAATTTGATTAATTGAACTTAAATTTATCATGAACTTAGTACCTGATAGTATCTTGCTTATGTATGTTTGATTGTAGATAGATGGCCCATGTTGTTGTTCCGTTGAATTTTAATGCATTCCTTGAGAAAGCAAAGTTGAAAGATGATGGTAGCAATTACACGGACTGGGTCCGTAACTTGAGGATTATCCGCATTGTTGCACAAAAGAATTACGTCCTGGAAGCACCGCTTGGTGCCAGGCCTGCTACTGGAGCAACACCAGATGTTATGAACGTTTGGCAGAGCAAAGCTGATGACTACTCGATAGTTCAGTGTGCCATGCTTTACGGCTTAGAATCGGGACTTCAACGACGTTTTGAACGTCATGGAGCATATGAGATGCTCCAGGAGTTGAAGTTAATATTTCAAGCAAATGCCCGGATTTGGAGATATGAAGTCTCCAATAAGTTCTATAGCTGCAAGATGGAGGAGAACAGTTCTGTCAGTGAGCATATACTCAAAATGTCTGGCATAATAATCACTTGATTCAGATGGGAGTTAATCTTCCAGATGATTGCGTCATTGACAGAATTCTCCAATCACTGCCACCAAGCTACAAGAGCTTTGTGATGAAGTATAATATGCAAGGGATGAATAAGACTATTCCCGAGCTCTTCGCAATGCTGAAAGCTGCGGAGGTAGAAATCAAAAAGGAGCATCAAGTGTTGATGGTCAACAAGACCACTAGTTTCAAGAAAAAGGGCAAAGGGAAGAAGAAGGGGAACTTCAAGAAGAACAGCAAGCAAGTTGCTGCTCAAGAGAAGAAACCCAAGTCTGGACCTAAGCCTGAAACTGAGTGCTTCTACTGCAAGTAGACTGGTCACTGGAAGCGGAACTGCCCCAAGTATTTGGCGGATAAGAAGGATGGCAAGGTGAACAAAGGTATATGTGATATACATGTTATTGATGTGTACCTTACTAGAGCTCGCAGTAGCACCTGGGTATTTGATACTGGTTCTGTTGCTAATATTTGCAACTCAAAACAGGGACTACGGATTAAGCGAACACTGGCAAAGGACGAGGTGACGATGCGTGTGGGAAATGGTTCCAAAGTCGATGTGATCGTGGTCGGCACGCTACCTCTACATCTACCTTCGGGATTAGTATTAGACCTAAATAATTGTTATTTGGTGCCAGCGTTGAGCATGAACATTATATCTGGATCTTGTTTAATGCGAGACGGTTATTCATTTAAATCGGAGAATAATGGTTGTTCTATTTATATGAGTAATATCTTTTATGGTCATGCACCTTTGAAGAGTGGTCTATTTTTGATGAATCTCGATAGTAGTAACACACATATTCATAATGTTGAAACCAAAAGATGCAGAGTTGATAATGATAGTGCAACTTATTTGTGGCACTGCCGTTTAGGTCATATCGGTATAAAGCGCATGAAGAAACTCCATACTGATGGGCTTTTGGAACCACTTGATTATGAATCACTTGGTACTTGCGAACCGTGCCTCATGGGCAAGATGACTAAAACACCGTTCTCCGATACTATGGAGAGAGCAACATATTTGTTGGAAATCATACATACAGATATATGTGGTCCGATGAATATTGAGGCTCGTGGCGGATATCGTTATTTTCTCACCTTCACAGATGACTTAAGCAGATATGGGTATATCTACTTAATGAAACATAAGTCTGAAACATTTGAAAAGTTCAAAGAATTTCAGAGTGAAGTTGAAAATCATCGTAACAAGAAAATAAATTTTCTACGATCTGATCGTGGAGGAGAATATTTGATTTACGAGTTTGGTGTACATTTGAAGCAATGCCGAATAGTTTCGCAACTCACGCCACCCGGAACACCTCAGCGTAATGGTGTGTCCGAACGTCGTAATTGTACTTTACTAGATATGGTGCAATCTATGATGTCTCTTACTGATTTACCGCTATCGTTTTGGGGTTGTGCTTTAGAGACAGCCGCATTCACGTTAAATAGGGCACCATCAAAATCCGTTGAGACGACGCCTTATGAACTATGGTTTGGCAAGAAACCAAAGTTGTCGTTTCTTAAAGTTTGGGGCTGCGATGCTTATGTGAAAAAGCTTCAACCTGATAAGCTCGAACCAAATCGGAGAAATGTGTCTTCATAGGATACCCAAAGGAGACTGTTGGGTACACCTTCTATCACAGATCCGAAGGCAAGACATTCGTTGCTAAGAATGGATCCTTTCTAGAGAAGGAGTTTCTCTCGAAAGAAGTGCGTGGGAGGAAAGTAGAACTTGACGAGGTAACTGTACCTGCTCCCTTATTGGAAAGTAGTACATCACAGAAAACTGTTTCTGTGACACCTACACCAATTAGTGAGGAAGCTAATGATAATGATCATGAAACTTCAGAACAAGATACTACTGAACCTCGTAGATCAACCAGAGTAAGATCCACGCCAGAGTGGTACGGTAATCCTATTCTGGAAATCATGCTACTAGATCATGATGAACCTACGAACTATGAAGAAGCGATGGTGAGCCCAGATTCCGGAAAATGGCTTGAAGCCATGAAATCCGAGATGGGATCCATGTATGAGAACAAAGTATGGACTTTGGTTGACTTGCCCGATGATCGGCAAGCAATTGAGAATAAATGGATCTTCAAGAAGAAGACTGACGCTGACGGTAATATTACCGTCTACAAAGCTCGACTTGTCGCAAAAGGTTTTCGACAAGTTCAAGGGGTTGACTATGATGAGACCTTCTCACCCGCAGCGATGCTTAAGTCTGTCCGAATCATGTTAGCAATTGCCGCATTTTATGATTATGAAATTTGGCAGATGGATGTCAAAACTGCATTCCTGAATGGATTTCTGGAAGAAGAGTTGTATATGATGCAACCGGAAGGTTTTGTCGATCCAAAGGGAGCTAACAAAGTGTGCAAGCTCCAGCGATCCATTTATGGACTGGTGCAAGCCTCTCCGAGTTGGAATAAAAGCTTTGATAGTGTGATCAAAGCATTTGGTTTTATACAGACTTTCGGAGAAGCCTGTATTTACAAGAAAGTGAGTGGGAGCTCTGTAGCATTTCTGATATTATATGTGGATGACATATTACTGATTGGAAATGATATAGAACTTCTGGATAGCATAAAGGGATACCTGAATAAGAGTTTTTCAATGAAAGACCTCGGTGAAGCTGCTTACATATTAGGCATAAAGATCTAGAGAGATAGATCAAGACGCTTAATTGGACTTTCACAAAGCACATACCTTGACAAGATTTTGAAGAAGTTCAAAATGGATCAAGCAAAGAAAGGGTTCTTGCCTGTGTTACAAGGTGTGAAGTTGAGTCAGACTCAATGCCCGACCACTGCAGAAGATAGAGAGAAAATGAAAGATGTTCCCTATGCTTCAGCCATAGGCTCTATCATGTATGCAATGTTGTGTACCAGACCTGATGTGTGCCTTGCTATAAGTCTAGCAGGGAGGTACCAAAGTAATCCAGGAGTGGATCACTGGACAGCGGTCAAGAACATCCTGAAATACCTGAAAAGGACTAAGGATATGTTTCTCGTATATGGAGGTGACAAAGAGCTCATCGTAAACGGTTACGTTGATGCAAGCTTTGACACTGATCCGGACGATTCTAAATCGCAAACCAGATACGTGTTTACATTAAATGGTGGAGCTGTCAGTTGGTGCAGTTCTAAACAAAGCGTCGTGGCGGGATCTACATGTGAAGCGGAATACATAGCTACTTTAGAAGCAGCAAACGAAGGAGTCTGGATGAAGGAGTTCATATCCGATCTAGGTGTCATACCTAGTGCATCGGGTCCAATGAAAATCTTTTGTGACAATACTGGTGCAATTGCCTTGGCAAAGGAATCCAGATTTCACAAAAGAACCAAGCACATCAAAAGACACTTCAATTCCATCCGGGATCTAGTCCAGGTGGGAGACATAGAGATTTGCAAGATACATACAGAGCTGAATGTGGCAAACCCATTGACTAAGCCTCTTCCACGAGCAAAACATGATCAGCACCAAAGCTCCATGGGTGTTAGAATCATTACTGTGTAATCTAGATTATTGACTCTAGTGCAAGTGGGAGACTGAAGGAAATATGCCCTAAAGGCAATAATAAAGTTATTATTTATTTCCTTATATCATGATAAAGGTTTATTATTCATGCTAGAATTGTATTAACCGGAAACATAATACATGTGTGAATACATAGACAAACAGAGTGTCACTAGTATGCCTCTACTTGACTAGCTCGTTAATCAAAGATGGTTATGTTTCCTAACCATGGACAAAGAGTTGTCATTTGATTAACGGGATCACATCATTAGTTGAATGATCTGATTGACATGACCCATTCCATTAGCTTAGCACCCGATCGTTTAGTATGTTGCTATTGCTTTCTTCATGACTTATACATGTTCCTATGACTATGAGATTATGTAACTCCCGTGTGCCGGAGGAACACTTTGTGTGCTACCAAACATCACAACGTAACTGGGTGATTATAAAGGTGCTCTTGTTGGGGAACGTAGTAATTTCGAAAATTTTCCTACGCACACGCAAGATCATGGTGATGCATAGCAACGAGGGGGAGAGTGTTGTCTACGTACCAACGCAGACCGACTGCGGAAGCGATCACATAACATAGAGGAAGTAGTCGTACGTCTTCCCGATCCGACCGATCCAAGCACCGTTACTCCGGCACCTCCGAGTTCTTAGCACACGTTCAGCTCGATGACGATCCTCGGGCTCCGATCCAGCAAAGCATCGAGGAAGAGTTCCGTCAGCACGACGGCGTGGTGACGATCTTGATGTACTACCGACGCAGGGCTTCGCCTAAGCACTACAACGGTATGATCGAGGTGGAATTTGGTGGCAGGGGGCACCGCACACGGCTAAGGAACGATCTCAAGGATCAACTTGTGTGTCTAGAGGTGCCCCCTGCCCCCGTATATAAAGGTTTCAAGGGGAGGGGCTGGCCGGCCAAGTTGGGAGGCGCAGGAGGAGTCCTACTCCTACCGGGAGTAGGACTCCCCCCTCCAATCCTAGTCCAACTAGGTTTCCTCAAGTGGGAAGTGAAAGAGAGAGGTGGCCGGCCCCTCTCCTAGTCCTAATAGGACTAGGGAGAGGGGGGGAGGCGCAGCCCTATGTGGGCTGCCCTCTCACCTTTCCACTAAGGCCCATGTTGGCCCATTTGGCTCCCGGGGGGTTCCGGTAACCCTCCCGGTAATCCGGTAAAATCCCGATTTCACCCGGAACACTTCCGATGTCCAAACATAGGCTTCCAATATATCAATCTTTACGTCTCGACCATTTCGAGACTCCTCGTCATGTCCCCGATCTCATCCGGGACTCCGAACTCCTTTGGTACATCAAAACTCATAAACTCATAATATAACTGTCATCGAAACCTTAAGCGTGCGGACCCTACGGTTCGAGAACAATGTAGACATGACCGAGACACGTCTCCGGTCAATAACCAATAGCGGGACCTGGATGCCCATATTGGCTCCTACATATTCTATGAAGATCTTTATCGGTCAGACCGCATAACAACATACGTTGTTCCCTTTGTCATCGGTATGTTACTTGCCCGAGATTCGATCGTCGGTATCCAATACCTAGTTCAATCTCGTTACCGGCAAGTCTCTTTACTCGTTCTGTAATACATCATCCCACAACTAACTCATTAGTTGCAATGCTTGCAAGGCTTAAGTGATGTGCATTACCGAGAGGGCCCAGAGATACCTCTCCGACAATCGGAGTGACAAATCCTAATCTCGAAATACGCCAACCCAACATCTACCTTTGGAGACACCTGTAATGCTCCTTTATAATCACCCAGTTACGTTGTGACGTTTGGTAGCACCCAAAGTGTTCCTCCGGCAAATGGGAGTTGCATAATCTCATAGTCATAGGAACATGTATAAGTCATGAAGAAAGCAATAGCAACATACTAAACGATCGTGTGCTAAGCTAATGGAATGGGTCATGTCAATCAGATCATTCAACTAATGATGTGACCTCGTTAATCAAATAACAACTCTTTTGTCCATGGTTAGGAAACATAACCATCTTTGATTAACGAGCTAGTCAAGTAGAGGCATACTAGTGACACTCTGTTTGTCTATGTATTCACACATGTATTATGTTTCCGGTTAATACAATTCTAGCATGAATAATAAACGTTTATCATGATATAAGGAAATAAATAATAACTTTATTATTGCCTCTAGGGCATATTTCCTTCAGTCTCCCACTTGCACTAGAGTCAATAATCTAGTTCACATCGCCATGTGATTTAGCAGCAATAGTTCACATCACCATGTGATTAACACCCATAGTTTACATCGTCATGTGACCAACACTCAAAGGGTTTACTAGAGTCAGTAATCTAGTTCACATCTCTATGTGATTAGCACCCAAAGAGTACTAAGGTGTGATCATGTTTTGCTTGTGAGATAATTTTAGTCAACGGGTCTGTCACATTCAGATCCGTAAGTATTTTGCAAAATTCTATGTCTATAATGCTCTGGATGGAGCTACTCTAGCTAATTGCTCCCACTTTCAATATGTATCCAGATTGAGACTTTAGATTCATCTGGATCAGTGTCAAAAACTTGCATCGACGTAACCCTTTACGACGAACCTTTTTGTCACGTCCATAATCGAGAAACATATCCTTATTTCACTAAGGATAATTCTGACCGCTGTCTAGTGATCTACTCCTAGATCACTATTGTATTCCCTTGCCAAATCAGTGCAGGGTATACAATACATCTGGTACACAGCATGGCATACTTTATAGAACCTATGAATGAGGCATAGGAAATGACTTTCATTCTCTTTTCTATCTTCTGCCGTGGTCGGGCTTTGAGTCTTACTCAACTTCACACCTTATAATACAGGCAAGAACTCTTTCTTTGACTACTCCATTTTGAACTACTTCAAAATCTTGTCAAGGTATGTACTTATTGAAAAAACTTATCAAGCGTCTTGATCTATCTCTATAGATCTTGAAGCTCAATATGTAAGCAGCTTCACCGAAGTCTTTCTTTGAAAAAACTCCTTTCAAACACCCCTTTATGCTTTACAGAATAATTCTACATTATTTCCGATCAACAATATGTCATTCACATATACTTATCAGAAATGTTGTAGTGCTCCCACTCACTTTCTCGTAAATACAGGCTTCACCGCAAGTCTGTATAAAACTATATGCTTTGATCAACTTATCAAAGCGTATATTCCAACTCCGAGATGCTTGCACTAGTCCACAGATGGATCGCTGGAGCTTGCACATTTTGTTAGCACCTTTCGGATTGACAAAACCTTCTAGTTGCATCGCATACAACTCTTCTTTAGCAAATCCATTAAGGAATGCAGTTTTGTTTATCCATTTGCCAGATTTCATAAAATGCGGCAATTGCTAACATGATTCGGACAGACTTTAAGCATAGATACGACTGAGAAAATCTCATCGTAGTCAACACCTTGAACTTGTCGAAAACCTTTTGCGACAATTCTAGCTTTGTAGATAGTAACACTACTATCAGCGTCCGTCTTCCTCTTGAAGATCCATTTATTTTCTATGGCTTGCCGATCATCGGGCAAGTCAACCAAAGTCCATACTTTGTTCTCATACATGGACCATATCTCAGATTTCATGGCTTCAAGCCACTTTGCGGAATCTGGGCTCACCATCGCTTCTTCATAGTTCGTAGGTTCATCATGATCTAGTAGCATGACTTCCAGAACTGGATTACCGTACCACTCTGGTGCGGATCTCACTCCGGTTGATCTACGTGGTTCAGTGGTATCTTGTCCTGAAGCTTCATGATCATCATCATTAGCTTCCTCACTAATTGGTATAGGTGTCGCAGAAACAGTTTTCTGTGATGTACTATTTTCCAATAAGGGAGCAGGTACAATTACCTTATCAAGTTTTCTCCTTTCCTCCCACTCACTTCTTTCGAGAGAAACTCCTTCTCTAGAAAGGATCCATTATAAGCAATGAATGTCTTGCCTTAGGATCTGTGATAGAAGGTGTACCCAACAGTCTCCTTTGGGTATCCTATGAAGACATATTTCTCCGACTTGGTTTTGAGCTTATCAGGATGAAACTTTTTCATATAAGCATCACAACCTCAAACTTTAAGAAACGACAACTTTGGTTTCTTGCCAAACCATAGTTCATATAGTGTCGTCTCAACGGATTTAGATGGTGCCCTATTTAACGTGAATGCAACTGTCTCTAATGCATAACCCCAAAAACGATAGTGGTAAATCGGTAGGAAACATCATAGATTGCACTATATCCAATAAAGTACGGTTATGACGTTCGGACACACCATTACACTGTGGTGTTCCATGTGGCGTGAGTAGTGAAACTATTTCACATTGTTTTTAACTGAAGGCCAAACTCGTAACTCAAATACTCTTCTCTACGATCAGATCATAGAAACTTTATTTTCTTGTTATGATGATTTTTCACTTCACTCTGAAATTCTTTGAACTTTTCAAATGTTTCAGACTTATGTTTCATCAAGTAGATATCCCCATATCTGCTCAAATCATCTATGAAGGTCAGAAAATAATGATACTTGCTGCAAGCCTTAATATTCATCGGACCACATACATCAGTATGTATGATTTCCAACAAATCTGTTGCTTGCTTCATTGTTCCGGAGAACGGCGTTTTAGTCATCTTGCCCATAAGGCATGGTTTGCAAGCATCAAGTGATTCATAATCAAGTGATTCCAAAAGCCCATCAGCATGGAGTTTCTTCATGCGCTTTACACCAATATGACCTAAACGGCAGTGCTACAAATAAGTTGCACTATCATTATTAACTTTGCATCTTTTGGTTTCGATATTATGATTATGTATATCACTATGATCGAGATCCAATGAACTATTTCATTGGGTGTGTAACCATATAAGGTTTTATTCATGTAAACAGAACAACAATTTATTCTTTTACTTAAATGAATAACCGTATTACAATAAACATGATCAAATCATATTCATGCTCAACGCAAACACCAAATAACACTTATTTAGGTTCAACACTAATCCCGAAAGTATAGGGAGTGTGCGATGATGATCATATCAATCTTGGAACTACTTCCAACACACATCGTCACTTCACCCTTAACTAGTCTCTGTTTATTTTGCAACTCCCGTTTCGAGTTACTAATCTTAGCAACTGAACTAGTATCAAATACTGAGGGTTTGCTATAAACACCAGTAAAGTACACATCAATAACATGTATATCAAATATACTTATGTTCACTTTTCCATCCTTCTTATCCGCTAATCACTTGGGGTAGTTCTGCTTCCAGTGACCAGTCCCTTTGCAGTAGAAGCACTTAGTCTCAGGCTTAGGATCAGACTTGGGCTTCTTCACTTGAGCAGCAACTTGCTTGCTGTTCTTTTTGAAGTTCCCCTTCAACCCTCTGTCCTTTTCTTAAAACTAGTGGTCTTCTCTACCATCAACACTTGATGTTTTTCTTGATTTCTACCTTCATCGATTTCATCATCATGAAAAGCTCGGGAGTTGTTTTCGTCATCCCTTGCATACTATAGTTCATCACGAAGTTCTACTAACTTGGTGATGGTGACTAGAGAATTCTGTCAATCACTATTTTATCTGGAAGATTAACTCCCACTTGATTCAAGCGATTGTAGTACTCAGACAATCTGGGCACATGCTCACTAGTTGAGCGATTCTCCTCCATCTTTCAGCTATAGAACTTGTTGGAGACTTCATATCTCTCAACTCGGGTATTTACTTGAAATATTAACTTCAACTTCTGGAACATCTCATATGCTCCATGACGTTCAAAACGTCTTTGAAGTCCCGATTCTAAGCCATTAAGCATGGTGCACTAAACTATCAAGTAGTCATCATATTGAGCTAGCCAAACGTTCATAACGTCTGCATCTGCTCCTGCAATAGGTCTGTCACCTAGCGGTGCATCAAGGACATAATTCTTCTGTGCAGCAATGAGGATAAACCTCAGATCACGGATCCAATCCGCATCATTGCTACTAACATCTTTCAACATAATTTTCTCTAGGAACATATCAAAATAAACACAGGGAAGCAACAACGCGAGCTATTGATCTACAACATGATTTGCAAAATACTACCAGGACTAAGTTCATGATAAATTTAAGTTCAATTTAATCATATTACTTAATAACTCCCACTTAGATAGACATCCCTCTAATCCTCTAAGTGATCACGTGATCCAAATCAACTAAACCATAACCGATCATCACGTGAGATGGAGTAGTTTTCAATGGTGAACATCGTCATGTTGATCATATCTACTATATGATTCACGCTCGACCTTTCGGTCTCTGTGTTCCGAGGCCATATCTGCATATGCTAGGCTCGTCAAGTTTAACCTGAGTATTCTGCATGTGCAAAACTGGCTTGCACCCGTTGTAGATGGACGTAGAGCTTATCACACCCGATCATCACGTGGTGTCTGGGCACAACGAACTTTGGCAACGGTGCATACTCAGGGAGAACACTTCTTGATAAATTAGTGAGAGATCATCTTATAATGCTACCGTCAATCAAAGCAAGATAAGATGCATAAAAAAGATAAACATCACATGCAATCAATATAAGTGATATGATATGGCCATCATCATCTTGTGCTTGTGATCTCCATCTCCGAAGCATCGTCATGATCACCATCGTCACCGGCGCGACACCTTGATCTCCATCGTAGCATCGTTGTCGTCTCGCCAATCTTATGCTTCCACGACTATCACTACCGCTTAGTAATAAAGTAAAGCATTACATCGCGATTGCATTGCATACAATAAAGCGACAACCATATGGCTCCTGCCAGTTGCCGATAACTCGGTTACAAAACATGATCATCTCATACAATAAAATCAGCATCATGCCTTGACCATATCACATCACAACATGCCCTGCAAAAACAAGTTAGACGTCCTCTACTTTGTTGTTGCAAGTTTTACGTGGCTGCTACGGGCTTAAGTAAGAACTCATCTCACCTACGCATCAAAACCACAACGATAGTTTGTCAAATAGACTCCGTTTTATCCTTCTCAAGGACCGGGCGTAGCCACACTTGGTTCAACTAAAGTTGGAGAGACAGTCTTCCGCAAGCCATCTATGTGCAAAGCACGTCGAGGGAACCGGTCTCGCGTAAGAGTACGCATAAGGTTGGTCCGGATCGTCTCGTCCAACAATACCGCCGAACCAAAGTATGACATGCTGGTAGGCAGTATGACTTGTATCGCCCACAACTCACTTGTGTTCTACTCGTGCAAATAACATCAAACCATAGAACCTAGGCTCTGATACCACTGTTGGGGAACGTAGTAATTTCGAAAATTTTCCTACGCACACGCAAGATCATGGTGATGCATAGCAACGAGGGGGAGAGTGTTGTCTACGTACCAACGCAGACCGACTGCGGAAGCGATCACATAACATAGAGGAAGTAGTCGTACGTCTTCCCGATCCGACCGATCCAAGCACCGTTACTCCGGCACCTCCGAGTTCTTAGCACACGTTCAGCTCGATGAAGATCCTCGGGCTCTGATCCAGCAAAGCATCGAGGAAGAGTTCCGTCAGCACGACGGCGTGGTGACGATCTTGATGTACTACCGACACAGGGCTTCGCCTAAGCACTACAACAGTATGATCGAGGTGGAATTTGGTGGCAGGGGGCACCGCACACGGCTAAGGAACGATCTCAAGGATCAACTTGTGTGTCTAGAGGTGCCCCCTGCCCCCGTATATAAAGGTTTCAAGGGGAGGGTCTGGCCGGCCAAGTTGGGAGGCGCAGGAGGAGTCCTACTCCTACCGGGAGTAGGACTCCCCCCTCCAATCCTAGTCCAACTAGGTTTCCTCAAGTGGGAAGTGAAAGAGAGAGGTGGCCGGCCCCTCTCCTAGTCCTAATAGGACTAGGGAGAGGGGGGAGGCGCAGCCCTATGTGGGCTGCCCTCTCACCTTTCCACTAAGGCCCATGTTGGCCCATTTGGCTCCCGGGGGGTTCCGGTAACCCTCCCGGTAATCCGGTAAAATCCCGATTTCACCCGGAACACTTCCGATGTCCAAACATAGGCTTCCAATATATCAATCTTTACGTCTCGACCATTTCGAGACTCCTCGTCATATCCCCGATCTCATCCGGGACTCCGAACTCCTTCGGTACATCAAAACTCATAAACTCATAATATAACTGTCATCGAAACCTTAAGCGTGCGGACCCTACGGTTCGAGAACAATGTAGACATGACCGAGACACGTCTCCGGTCAATAACCAATAGCGGGACCTGGATGCCCATATTGGCTCCTACATATTCTACGAAGATCTTTATCGGTCAGACCGCATAACAACATACGTTGTTCCCTTTGTCATCGGTATGTTACTTGCCCGAGATTCGATCGTCGGTATCCAATACCTAGTTCAATCTCGTTACCGGCAAGTCTCTTTACTCGTTCTGTAATACATCATCCCACAACTAACTCATTAGTTGCAATGCTTGCAAGGCTTAAGTGATGTGCATTACCGAGAGGGCCCAGAGATACCTCTCCGACAATCGGAGTGACAAATCCTAATCTCGAAATACGCCAACCCAACATCTACCTTTGGAGACACCTGTAATGCTCCTTTATAATCACCTAGTTACGTTGTGATGTTTGGTAGCACCCAAAGTGTTCCTCCGGCAAATGGGAGTTGCATAATCTCATAGTCATAGGAACATGTATAAGTCATGAAGAAAGCAATAGCAACATACTAAACGATCGTGTGCTAAGCTAATGGAATGGGTCATGTCAATCAGATCATTCAACTAATGATGTGACCTCGTTAATCAAATAACAACTCTTTTGTCCATGGTTAGGAAACATAACCATCTTTGATTAACGAGCTAGTCAAGTAGAGGCATACTAGTGACACTCTGTTTGTCTATGTATTCACACATGTATTATGTTTCCGGTTAATACAATTCTAGCATGAATAATAAACGTTTATCATGATATAAGGAAATAAATAATAACTTTATTATTGCCTCTAGGGCATATTTCCTTCAGCTCTACAGGTGTCTCCAAAGGTACATGTTGGGTTGACGTATTTCGAGATTAGGATTTGTCACTCCGATCGTTGAAGAAGTATCTCTGGGCCCTCTCGGTAATGCACATCACTTAAGCCTTGCAAGCATTGCAACTAATGAGTTAGTTGCAGAATGATGTATTACGGAACGAGTAAAGAGACTTGCCGGTAACGAGATTGAACTAGGTATTGGATAGCGATGATCGAATCTCGGGCAAGTAACATACCGATGACAAAGGGAACAACGTATGTTGTTATGCGGTCTGACCGATAAAGATCTTCGTAGCATATGTAGGAGCCAATATGGGCATCCAGGTCCCGCTATTGGTTATTGACCGGAGACATGTCTTGGTCATGTCTACATTGTTCTCGAACCCGTAGGGTCCGCACGCTTAAGGTTTCGATGACAGTTATATTAAGAGTTTATATGTTTTGATGTACCGAAGGTTGTTCGGAGTCCCGGATGTGATCACGGACATGACGAGGAGTCTCGAAATGGTCAAGACATAAAGATTGATATATTGGAAGCCTATGTTTGGATATCAGAAGTGTTCCGGGTGAAATCGGGATTTTACCGGAACCCCCCGGGAGCTATATGGGCCTTAGTGGGCCTTAGTGGAAAAGAGAAGAGGTAGCCTGAGATGGGCCGCGCGCCCCTCCCCTCCCTTGATCCGAATAGGACAAGGAGAGGCCTCCCTTGATCCGAATAGGACAAGGAGAGGGGGCCGGCCCCCCTTTCTCTTCCCCCCCCCCTCCGCGAATCCTATTCCAACTAGGATTGGGGGGAGTAGGACTCCTCCTGGCGCGCCACCTCTAGGCCGGCCGCACCCCCTTGAACCTTTATATCCGGAGGCAGGGGCACCCCAGAGACACACAAGTTGATCCACGTGATCATATTCTTAGCCGTGTGCGGTGCCCCCTTCCAGCATAGTCCTCGATAATATTGTAGCAGTGCTTAGGCGAAGCCCTGCGACATTAGTACATCAAGATCGTCACCACGCCGTCGTGCTGACGGAACTCTTCCTCGACACTTTGCTGGATCGGAGTCCGATGATCGTCATCGAGCTGAACGTGTGCTAGAACTCGGAGGTGCTGTAGTTTCGGTGCTTGATCGGTCGGGCCGTGAAGACGTACGACTACATCAACCGCATTGTCATAACGCTTCCACTATCAGTCTACGAGGGTACGTAGACAACACTCTCCCCTCTCATTGCTATGCTTCACCATGATCTTGCGTGTGTGTAGGAATTTTTTTGAAATTACTACGTTCCCCAACAAAGTTATCGTTAACGGAATCACCTAGAAAGTCCCCCATATGTCTGTGTTTCTCGCCGTCTTGGTGTTTTTTATCCTTCAAGAGGACCGATGACCAGGCCCTCAGATGGTGCATGTGGGATTGAGACCCGAAAAGGAAACAAGTAAAAGTGAAAGTATGTGTGTATCCAATGTCGGTTGAGAAGTACTACGGACCACAACCTAGCTATGCCTCCGTTGATGCCCATGGGATTTTGAGTGCGTAGTTATGTACGCGTGGCACGAATGCCACCACTTGATCGGGACTGAGACGGAGGCCGGATTGCTAGTCGAGCTCCTGACGAGCCGAGCTCTCCTGCTGCGGAGTAGTTCGGAGCCTCTTAACGGTGTATGTGGGTTCGGCAACCGAATTATGGTTCTGCTTGAGAAGGTCGCTCTGTACTTCTGCTGCTAGGGCAGCTGTGTGCTCTTCTGTACGAAGGGGGCGTTCCGTATTTCCATTAACCATTATGACGCCATGCGGACCGGACATTTTGAGCTTGAGATAAGCATAGTGTGGTACTGCTTTGAATCGAGCGAACGTGGTTCGTCCGAGCAGTGCGTGATAGCCGCCGCGAAAGGGGACGATATCGGAGATTAACTCCTTGCTTCGGAAGTTGTCCAGAGATCCGAAGATAACCTCTAGTGTGATTGAGCCCGTACAGCGGGCCTCTACACCTGGTATGACTACTTTGAAGGTAGTCCTGGTGGGCTTGATCCGAGATGGGTTAATGCCCATTTTTCGTGTTGTGTCCTGATAGAGCAGATTGAGGCTGCTACCTCTATCCATAAGGATGCGAGTCAGGTGGAACCCATCAATTATTGGGTCTAGGACCAGTGCGGCCGAGCCACCGTAACTGATACTGGTCGGATGATCCCGGCGATCAAAGGTGATCGGGTATGACGACCATGGATTAAATTTTGGGGCGACTGGTTCTATCGCGTAGACATCCCTGAACGCACGCTTGCGCTCCCTCTTGGGGATGTGGGTAGCGTATATCATGTTCACCATTTTGACCTGAGGGGGAAACTTATTTTGTCCCCCTGTGTTCGGTTGCTGGGGCTCTTCGTCATCGTCCTCGCTTTGCGATCCTTTCTCTCTGTTCTCGGCGTTTAATTTGCCGGCCTGTTTAAAAACCCATCAATCTCTATTTGTATGATTGGGTGGCTTGTCTGGGGTGCCATGAATCTGGCACGGACGATCAAGTATGCGGTCCAAGTTGTATGGGACCGAATTGTTCTTTTGGAACGGCTTCTTCCGCTGACCGGACTTAGAGCCCCTGAATCCAGCATCGACTGTCGTGTCCTCGGTGTTATCACTGTTGTTTCGACGCTTGTATCTGTTGCGTCGAGACTTGTCTTTGCTAGTTTTAGCTTCAGGGGTGTCGGCGTCGCTTGCATTGTTTTTGCTACGGGCCAACCAACTGTCCTCGCCCGCACAAAAGCGGGTCATGAGTGCCGTGAGGGCTGCCATGGATTTTGGCTTTTCTTCGCCGAGGTGGCGAGCGAGCCATTCGTCGCGGATGCTGTGTTTGAAGGCTGCTAGGGCTTCGGCATCCAGACAATCGACGATTTGGTTCTTTTTAGTTAAGAACCTCATCCAGAATTTCCCGGCAGACTCTCCGGGCTGTTGAACTATATGGCTTAAGTCATCAGCGTCCGGAGGTCGAACATATGTACCTTGGAAGTTATCGAGGAAGGCCTCTTGCAAGTCCTCCCAACTGCCAATAGAATTTGCAGGCAGACTATTGAGCCAGTGCCGAGCTGGCCCCTTGAGTTTTAAAGGGAGGTATTTGATGGCGTGGAGGTCATCGCCGTGGGCCATATGAATGTGGAGAATGAAGTCTTCGATGCACACCGCGGGGTCCGTGGTTCCATCGTATGATTCTATATTCACGGGTTTGAACCCTTCCGGGAATTCATGATCCATGACCTCATCAGTGAAGCAATTAGGGTGTGCGGCACCTCTATATCGGGCCGTATCGGGCCGTATCGCGACATAGCTCTGATGGAGTCTGTCTGCGGTTTTCTGCCCGCGCACTAATAAGTTTGTCACGTCCGAATAGGTGGCCGTCGCCGCATGTCGAGGCACGTCCTCGCGATCCGTAGATTGATCTAGTATGTCCTGCTTTATTGTTCAGGTTCTGCCGGAGGTCATATGTATGACCATGGGCTAATTTGCCTCTACCTGTGCGCTGAGGCGGGGCTGGCTGGTGTCCGGCATGAGTTGCCGTTTTGTCTCGACCACGTGGTGGTCGGTCAGCCGCATTGTACTATGGGGGTATGTATTCCGACGCCTCCTCATCAAACTGAGGTAGCAATTTGCACTTCGGGTAGATTTTGGTTGGGCGCTTGAGGCCGTATTCTTCAGCTTCTAGGACATCGGTCCATTTATCATTGAGCAGATCTTGGTCAGCTTGAAGCTCCTACTGCTTCTTTTTCAGGCTTCTTGTAGTGGCGATTAGCTGGCGCTTGAAGCGCTCCTGCTCTAGAGGTTCCTCAGGCACGATGAAATCATCGGTACCGAAGCTCACCTCATCCTCGGAGAGCGAAAGATAACTTCCGTCCTCCGAGTCCTCGCGCATGGCCTGCTTGTCAGGGCTAGCCTGCCCATCTTCCCGTTCATATTGTTCATTAGCTGTTTCAACGGGGTCTTCGTTGTCTTTGGCACCTTCTGGAGGATTATCTTCTTCTGTGTCGGTGTTGATGTCTTTACTACGGCGTGACTTAGAGCGGCGCCGCTGACGCCGGCGCTTGGATTGTATTTCGAAAGGTTTATCCTCGGCAGGATCTTCCTTGTCATTGACGTTGTTCTCCTTTGGTGCATCCACCATGTATACATCATACGAGGAAGTGGCCGTCCAACGTCTGGTGAACGGCGGGTTCTGGGCCTGCTCTTCTCCGGCATCGTCATCCATACCATCGATGTCCTCGGAGTCGTAATCAAGTGTGTCGGTCAAATCCTCGACCATGGCGATGAAGTGGGTGGCGGGTGGGAAGCAAAATTCTCCACCGTCAGCCCCTAGTTCGAACCGGATATAGTTCGGCTATGAGTCCTCTGCCAAGGACAGGTTCTTTAATGAGCTTAGCACATCACCTAAAGGAGAGTGCTGGAAGATGTCTGCGGCGCTGAACTCGAAGATTGATAAACAATCAAGTTCGGCGTCTGCGGTCTCACATGGTTCGAAACTTACGGCCGAAGACGAGTCCGGAGTTCCAGTGACAAAGATGTCGTAAGAGGTTAAGTCTATGTGCGGCTCCAACACCGTGGAATCTGTGACCTCCGTGGTGGGGTTGATCCTCCCGTCCTCGGATGGCGCAGTCTGCTCTGGCTCTAAGTGTTGGAAATATGCCCTAGAGGCAATAATAAATTAGTTATTATATCATATTTAATTGTTCATGATAATCTTTTATTATCCATGCTAGAATTGTATTGATAGGAAACTCAGATACATGTGTGGATACATAGACAACACCATGTCCCTAGTAAGCCTCTAGTTGACTAGCTCATTGATCAATAGATGGTTACAGTTTCCTGACCATGGACATTGGATGTCGTTGATAACGGGATCACATCCTTAGGAGAATGATGTGATGGACAAGCCCCAATCCTAAGCCTAGCACAAGATCGTGTAGTTCGTATGCTAAAGCTTTTCTATGTCAAGTATCATTTCCTTAGACCATGAGATTGTGCAACTCCCAGATACCGTAGGAGTGCTTTGGGTGTGCCAAACGTCACAACGTAACTGGGTGGCTACAAAGGTACACTACAGGTATCTCCGAAAGTGTCTGTTGGGTTGGCACGAATCGAGACTGGGATTTGTCACTCCGTGTAAACGGAGAGGTATCTCTGGGCCCACTCGGTAGGACATCATCATAATGTGCACAATATGACAAAGGAGTTGATCATGGGATGATGTGTTACGGAACGAGTAAAGAGACTTGCCAGTAACGAGATTGAACAAGGTACCGGGATACCGTGATCGAATCTCGGGCAAGTATCGTACCGCTAGACAAAGGGAATTGTATACAGGATTGATTGAATCCTTGACATCATGGTTCATCCGATGAGATCATCGTGGAGCATGTGGGAGCCAACATGGGTATCCAGATCCCGCTATTGGTTATTGACCGGAGAGATGTCTCGGCCATGTCTGCATGACTCCCGAACCCGTAGGGTCTACACACTTAAGGTTCGATGACGCTAGGGCTATAGGGAAAGTATGTACGCGGTTACCAAATGTTGTTCGGAGTCCCGGATGAGATCCTGGACATCACGAGGAGTTCTGGAATGGTCCGGAGGTAAATATTGATATATAGGAAGTATGGTTTTGGCCACCGGAAGTGTTCCGGGCATCACCAGTAGTGTACCGGGACCACCGGAGGGGTCCGGGGGTCCACCAGGTGGGGCCACCAGCCCCGGAGGCCTACATGGGCCAATAGTGGGAAGGGACCAGCCCCTAGGTGGGCTGGGGCGCCTCCCACCAAGGCCCAAGGCGCAAGGGAGAGTGGGAGGGGGCAAACCCTAGGTCCAGATGGGCCTTAAGGCCCACCCTAGGTGCGCCCCCCTCTCTCCCCCCTTGGCCGCAACCCTAGATGGGTTTTGGGGCTGCCGCCACCCCTAGGGAGGGAACCCTAGATGGGGGCGCAGCCCCTCCCCCTCCCCTATATATACTTGAGGTATTGGGGGGCTACAACACATGCGAGATCATCTCCCTCTTGGCGCAGCCCTACCTCTCTCCCTCCTCGTCTCTCGTAGTGCTTGGTGAAGCCCTGCTGGAGTCCCGCGCTCCTCCACCACCACCACCACCATGCCGTCGTGCTGCTGCTGGACGGAGTCTTCCCCAACCTCTCCTTCTCCCCTTGCTGGATCAAGGCGTAGGAGATGTCACCGGGCTGCACATGTGTTGAACGCGGAGGCACCGTGGTTCGGCGCTTAGATCGGAATCAACCGCGATCTGAATCGCTAGAAGTACGACTCCTTCATCCGCGTTCTTGCAACGCTTCCGCTTAGCGATCTACAAAGGTATGTAGATGCACTCCCCTTCCCCTCGTTGCTAGATTACTCCATAGATTGATCTTGGTGATGCGTAGAAAATTTTAAATTTCTGCTACGATCCCCAACAGTGGCATCATGAGCTAGGTCTATGCGTAGTTTCTATGCACGAGTAGAACACAAAGCAGTTGTGGGCGTCGATTTTGTCAATTTACTTGTCGTTACTAGTCTTATCTTGATTCGGCGGCATCGTGGGATGAAGCGGCCTAGACCGACCTTACACGTACTCTTACGTGAGACTGGTTCCACCGACTGACATGCACTAGTTGCATAAGGTGGCTAGCGGGTGTCTGTCTCTCCCACTTTAGTCAGATCGGATTCGATGAAAAGGGTCCTGATGAAGGGTAAATAGAAATTGGCATATCACGTTGTGGTTTTCGCGTAGGTAAGAAACGTTCTTGCTAGAAACCTATAGCAGCCACGTAAAAACTTGCAACAACAATTAGAGGACGTCTAACTTGTTTTTGCAGCATATGCCTTGTGATGTGATATGTCCAAAAGGATGTGATGAATGATATATGTGATGTATGAGATTGATCATGTTCTTGTAATAGGAATCATGACTTGCATGTCGATGAGTATGACAACCGGCATGAGCCATAGGAGTTGTCTTAATTTATTTATGACCTGCGTGTCAACTTAAACGTCATGTAATTACTTTACTTTATTGCTAAAGCGTTAGCCATAGTAGCAGAAGTAATAGATGACGAGACAACTTCAAGAAGACACGATGATGGAGATCATGATGATGGAGATCATGGTGTCATGCCGGTGACAACAATGATCATGGAAACCCGAAGATGGAGATCAAAAGGAGCAAAATGATATTGGCCATATCATGTCACTATTTGATTGCATGTGATGTTTATCATGTTTTACATCTTATTTGGTTAGAACGAAGGTAGCTTAAATAAGATGACCCCTCTCTAAAATTTCAAGAAAAGTGTTCCCCCTAATTGTGCACCGTTGCGAAGGTTCGTTGTTTCGGAGCACCACGTGATGATCGGGTGTGATAGATTCTAACGTTCGAATACAACGGGTGTTGACGAGCCTAGCATGTACAGACATGGCCTCGGAACACATGTGAAACACTTAGGTTGACTTGACGAGCCTAGCATGTACAGACATGGCCTCGGAACATGGAAGACCGAAAGGTCGAACATGAGTCGTATAGAAGATACGATCAACATGAGATGTTCACCGTTGATGACTAGTCCGTCTCACGTGATGATCGGACACGGCCTAGTCGATTCGGATCATGTTTCACTTAGATGACTAAAGGGATGTCTATCTGAGTGGGAGTTCATTAAATAATTTGATTAGATGAGCTTAATTATCATGGACATAGTCTAAATTGTCTTTGCAAATATGTTGTAGATAAATAGCTCACGTTGTAGCTCCCTGTTTCAATACGTTCCTAGAGAAAGACCAAGTTGAAAGATATTGTAAGCAAGATGCGGACTGGGTCCGTAGTCCGAGGAGTGTCCTCACTGCTACACAGAAGGCTTACGTCTTTGATACACCGCTCGATATGCAAACCCCTACAACGTCGTCTGTGGATGTTGTGAACACCTGATAGACACATCGTGATGACTACTTGATAGTTTAGTGCACCATACTTTACGGCTTAGAATCGGGATTCCAATGACGTTTTGAACGCCATAAGACATATGAGATGTTCCAAGAACTGAAATTGGGATTTCAGGCTCATGCCCGTGTTGAGAGGTGTGAGACCTTTGACAAGTTCTTTTGCCAACAAGATGGAGGAGAATAGCTCAGCTAGTGAGCATGTGCTCAGAATGTCTGGGTGCTACAATCACTTAAATGTTGATGGAGTTAAACTTCCAGATAAGATAGTGATTGATAGAGTTCTCTAGCCACTATCACTAAGCTACTAGATCTTCGTGATGAACTATGACATGCAAGGGATGGAGTTGATCCCGGAGCTATTCGCGGTGCTTAAGACCGCAAAAGGTAGAAATCAAGAAGGAGCATCAAGTGTTGATGGTTTAACAAGACCACTAGTTTCAAGAAGGGCAAGGGATAGAAGGGAAACTTCATGGATGGCGAACCAGTTGTCGCTCCAGTGAAGGAACCCAAGGTTGAACCCAAACCAGAGACTAAGTGCTTCTATTGTAAGGGGAATGGGCACTGGTAGCGGAATTACCCCAAATGCATGGTAGATAAGAAGGCTGGCAACTTCAACAAAGTATATACGTGTTATTAATGTGTACCTCACTAGTACTCTTGGTAGCACCTGGGTATTGGATACCGGTTCAGTTGCTATTATTGGTGACTTGAAGCAAAAGCTACGGACTAAACGGAGACTGGCTAAGGGCGAGGTGACGATGTGTGTTGGAAGTGTTTCCAAAGTTGATGAGATCACCATCGCACGCTCCATCTGCCTTCGGGATTAGTATTGAACCTAGATAAATGTTATCAGGTGTCTACATTGAGCATGGATATGATTAGATCATGTTCATTGCAATACGGTTATTCATTTAAATTAGAGAATAATGGTTATTCTGTTTACATGAATAATACCTTTCATGGTCATGCACCCTATGTGAATGGTTCATTGAATCTCGGTCGTGGTAATACACATGTTCACGCCAAAAGATGTAGAGTTAATAATGATAGTACCACTTTCTTGTGGCACTGCCGCTTAGGTCATATTGGCGTAAGATGCATGAAGAAACTCCATGTCGATGGATGTTTGGAGTCACTTGATTTTGAATCGCTTGACACATGCGAGCCATGCCTCATGGGCAGGATGACTAAGACTCCGTTTTTAGGTACAATGAAACGGGCAAGTGACTTGTTGGAAATCATACATGCTGATGCGTGTGATCCAATGAGAATTGAAGCGTGCGGTGGATATCGCTATTTTCTCATCTTCACTGACGATTTGAGTAGATATAGGTATATTTACTTAATGAAGCACAAGTCTGAAACGTTTGAAAAGTTCAAGCGATTTCAGAGTGAAGTTAAGAATCATCATAACAAGAAGATCAAATTCCTACAATCTGATCAATGAGAATTTCTGAGTTATGAGTTTGGCAAACACTTAAGACATTGTGGAATTGTTTCACAGTTTAAGCCACCTGGAACACCACATGGTAATGGTGTGTCCGGACGTCGTAATCGAACCTTATGAAATATGGTGCGATCTATGATGTCTCTTACCGATCTACCGCTATTATTTTGAGGTTATGTATTAGAGACAGCTGCATTCACTTTAGATAGGACACCATATAAGTCTGTTGAGACGACGCCGTATGAACATTGGTTTGGCAAGAAACCAAAGTTGTCGTTTCTTAATGTTTGGGGCTGCGATGCTTAAGGCTTCAGCCGGAGAAGCTCGAACCCAAAGCGGACAAACACATCTTCATAGGATACCCAAAGGTGAAAGTTGGGTATACCTTCTATCTCAGATCCGAGGGCAAATTGTTTGTCGCTAAGAACGGGTCCTTTCTCGAGAAGGAGTTTCTCTCGAAAGAATTGAGTGGGAGGAAGATAGAACTTGATGAGGTTGTTGAACCTTTATTTCAACCAGAAAGTGATGCAACACAGAAAGATGTTTTCTGTGGCGCCTAGGTCTGTTGAATAGGAAGTTAATGATAGTGATCATGAAGCTTCGGATCAAGTTGCTATCGAACCTCGTAGGTCGACAAGGATATGTGCTACTCCTAAGTGGTGCGCTGATCCTGTCTTAGATATCATGTTGTTAGACAACAATGAACCTACGAGCTATGGAGAAGCGATGGTGGGCCCGTATTCCGACAAATGGTTAGAAGCCATGAAATCCGAGATAGGATCCATGTATCAGAACAAAGTATGGACTTTGGTGGACTTGCCCGTTGATCGGCAAGCCATTGAGATAAATGGATCTTTAAGAAGAAGACGGACGTGGGCAGTAATGTTACCGTCTATGAAGCTCGACTTGTGGGAAAGAGTCTTTTCACAAGTTCAAGGAGTTGACTACGATGAGAATTTCTCACCTGTAGCGATGCTTAAGTCCGTCAGAATCATGTTAGCATTAGCTGTATTTTTCGTTTATGAAATTTGACAGATGGATGTGAAAGTGCGTTATATCGACTAGAGGGGGGTGAATTGGCGATTTTTATGAAAGTCTTCAAAACGTGGAAGTTATGAAGACAAAGAGTAGAGATATGCCTATTACTATGCAGCGAAAGGTAGACTACACTAGGCAAGCCATGGTCAAGTATTCAATAGAGTGAAAGCACAATGACAAATAGCTGCAGTGTAATAAGGATCAGGTAGGAAGATATTATGAACCCAAACAGAACATACATTCATGTTGTGAAGACAAAAGATAGAGCAAACATGCAATGACTTCACAACGAGTAACAGTAAGTAAAGGGAAGTGAAGATGAAACCAGTGACTCGTCGAAGACAATGATTTGTTGGACCAGTTCCAGTTGATGTGACAACTGTACGTCTGGTTGGAGCGGCTAGGTATTTAAACCTTAGGACACACAGTCCCGGACACCCAGTCCTGAACACGCAGCTCAGGACACCCAGTCCTCACCGTATTCTCCTTGAGCTAAGGTCACACAGACCTCGCCCAATCACTCTGGTAAGTCTTCAAGGTAGACTCCCAAACCTTCACAGACTTCGTTCACCGGCAATCCACAATGTCTCTTGGTTGCTCAGAACGCGACGCCTAACCGGCTGGAGGATGCACAGTCCTCAAGTGTAATAAGTCTTCAGATCACTCAGACAAGAAGACTTAAGTGATGCCCAATTCTCTCTGGCTCTGGGTGGTTAGGGCTTTATCCTCGCTAGGTATTCTTTCTCTCAAAGGCTTCGAGGTAGGTTGCTCTCCAACGACAAAAGCCGTGCACTGAATCTGAGCAGCCAACCGTTTATGGTTGTAGGGGGTGGGCTATTTATAGCCACTAGGCAACCCGACCTGATTTGTCCGAAATGACCCTGGGTCACTAAGGAACTGACACGTGTTCCAACGGTCAGATTTCAAACCCACACGACAACTTTACTTGGGCTACAAGCAAAGCTGACTTGTCTGACTCTGGACAAGATTTGCTCTCATAGTCTTCACTCGAAGACATAGGTGTTTTGTTTAGGCATCACTTCAGTTGTTCTGACTGGTTCTCTTGGACCCCACTTAACAGTACGGTGGTTCCTATGACTCAACACAAATGAAAAAGAACTACGAAAGATCTAAGTCTTCGAGCTCCATAGGCTTCATGTGGTGTCTTCTCTTGTCATAGTCTTCAATGTGAATATCTTCATATACCACCATTAACTTCAATGTCTTCATACATTTTTAGGGGTCATCTCTCGTAGGAAAACCGAATCAATGAGGGACTTCTACCTGTGTTATCCTGCAATTCTCACAAACACATTAGTCCCTCAACTAGGTTTGTCGTCAATACTCCTAAACCAACTAGGGGTGACACTAGATGCACTTACAATCTCCCCCTTTTTGGTGATTGATGACAAACTAGTTGAAGTTTTCAACGGGGAATATAATCTATGAAATTTTAAAGGATAAGGAATTGTCTTCATAAGTTGCAAGGGCTCCCCCTGAAGATGTGCATATAAGTAATTTGCTTTTGGAATGCAAATGCACATGGCAGGTTGTACTTGTGGAGATCCACTTCACCTTATGATGACACTCCACTATGCATGTGAAAGTATATGAAGATAATGACATGCATAGTGAAAAATGGACATCTGCAGAATGATCTAAGTGCGGAATTTATCGTCGCACATGCGGAATTTATCATTGCAAAACAAGTTGGCAAATAAGTAGCAGACGACCATCGAGTTTAAGTGTTACAACTCAAAGAACCAAATGTAGCAAAACGAGAGTTGTAAGCACGAGGCAAAATATAAAGCACCCGCCCATATGGACCCGCTTGAAGACTATCAACCTCATATGCTTCTCCCCCTTTTGTCAGTGAGGACCAAAAAGGTTTGAAGACATAGAGCATCTACTTGTTCCCATGAGGAGTAGGTGAAGTAGCAGGGTCTTCGGTGGTGTTTGGCGGTGCAGACGAACTTGGAGCAGTATCGATGTGTGCTGAAGGAGGTTGCGGTGAAGTAGCATCATCTTCATCCTCGATAACTCTGGCAGTCACTGTGGCAGCAGAGGAAGAAAACTCAGAGTCTTCAAGGGATGGTGTTCCTCGCAGCACAGCCCTTCTAGGAGGTGTGGAGTCAAACTTGAATCGCTCAGTGAAGCCATCCTCTTGAAGATCAGCTTCAGAACACATCATCGTTAGCCCTTTCCATGTGCGGCGACAGGTTTCATGGGTAACGAAAGCATTCTTGGTGGCAAGATTTCGAATGCGATTAACATCCACCAAGAGGCTTTTCATCTGATGCTTCAGCCAGTCATGATGCCCATCCTGTTTTTGATGAAGCGCCACAAGAAGCTCTCGGTCATTGAGAACACAAGTGCGCTTCTTGGGTCTTGGAGCAGTTGTGCTATCAGTGGCTTCAGTGGAAGAAGGGCGTGGTGCACGGGTAGTGCCAGCCAAAGGATACACCCGAGAGACTGCTTCAACTCCTTCAATGTTTTGAGTGAAGCTCTGTGTTCTGCATTCTGAAGGCTTAGAGGTTGCTTGGCAGGCTCAGGATAGATGGCTTCAACAGAGGTATCCACATCAGGCAAGAAGATACGATGGTTGCGGGCTGAGGGCTGATACGAGATAGCAGAGTGAAGCTTGATCAGTCGCATGACCCAAGGGGCGTAGAACTTCAAACCAAACAGATCAGTGCCTGATGCAGCTAGTTGGCGTATGAAGAAGTCCTGTGCATTAAAGCATTTGCCATGAAGGATATAGAATATCAAAGTCTTCATTGCACCCTCTATCTTGGCATTTGGAGAGTGTCCTTTAATGGGCCAGAGAGTCCGCCTGATGATGTGATAGATGGTTCTTGGCAGATACTCAAGGTCTTCAACGAAGAACTCTGTGGGATAAGCAACATCTTGGGGCAATGGCTTCATCATGCTGAGCATCTGACTCATATCAGGGTCAGGCCTCTGAAAGATGCTCTCAATAGCTTCAGTATGCAGCTGACAGCCTTGCTCGAAGAGATCGCCAGGAGTGGGCAAGCCAGTGAGCTCAATGATGTCAAATGCATTGGCTTCGTGATGAACATTGCCGATCATCCACTCCAGGACCAAAGTCTTCGGATCTCTGTTGTACCCACGGATGTGGAGTGTGGCATAGAATTGGAGCAGCAGCTCTTCATTCCAATGCTCTTGGTCAGTTATGAATGGCAGCAGTCCAACTTGCTTGAAGCAATCCAAAGCTTCTTCTAGGCAGGGCAGACCAGCTATAGCTTCAACGTCAAGGCGCTTGTGTGGGAAGATGCGACCTTGGTTGTACAGTATGCATGAGTAATAACTTCGCTGAGGATAGCTCTAGAACCGATCTGATGAAATCCTTTCCCTTGAGTAGGGGTTCTTGGAGCTATTGAAGAATGTATTGTCTGCCCTGAAGCCATTGATGTTGAAGGAGCGAGGTGCTGATGCAGGACCTGGGAACCTTGGCAGTCTTGGGATTGGCTTCTGTACCTGAGGCCTATGCTCAACATGATAGTCGAACTGGGGACCGGCAACAGACTCAGGAACAGAAGTGTCAGGATCAGTGGCTTCGCTGTCTTCTGATGCTTTTGGTGGGGAGGGCTCCACATTAGCTTCATTGTTAGTTGTGGCAGCCACACGATTTTCATCCTCCACTTGACGAGCTGGAGGGTCGGACACAAGCACGTTCTCTGTAAGAACTGCTTCTTGGTGAGACGAGGGGACTTGTGGTACTTCTTCTTCTTCGGCTGATGCAGCCGGAATGTCTTCAGTAGAGACTTGAGGCCTTGGACCTTTGCGAAGCCTGCGCAACGCAGGCGACGCATGTGCAGATGAAGTTGGCTGGGCCTCATTGTCTTCTTCCTCTTGTGGGCAATCCGCCCATGAAGCATCCTGAGCGATTGGCGTCAGAGGACGACCAATGCTGATTAGTTCGTTGTTCTCGAACTGAGGAAGGACTGCACCATCTTCTACATTGTCATGTTGACCAATGTCTTCAGCAGCGATGGGATCAGCTGCTGGAATGTCTTCAGCTCCACGAGCCTCTGTGAAAGCAGGCACATGGATGGTCAGTTGGCGTTCTTGTGGATTGGCGTCGGGGTGAACCATGGAAATGGGTTCAACAACCAAGGGCTCTATGGGAGCAGCCCTATCTTTCTTGGTCTTTCTCTTTTTCTCGGAGGGGGCAGTAGGAGAGGCTTCAGGATATTTCCTTTTCCTCGCTTCAGCCTCAGCAGTCCTCGTCTTCTTGAGCTCTGAAGCTGTTGACCGGATTTTTGGCTTCGAGCCAGTCATTCTTGTGGGGAAGACAATCGGAACTGCTTCCTGCCTTGGTGCATCGGGTTCAGCTGTAACAGGCTTCTTCTTCTTCTTTGCGGCCATCCTAGGGTCGATGCCAGGATGCCCAAGTGCCTTGCGCTTCTCAGCCTCATTGTAGGCTTGCACACATCTATCAGCCAGAGTCTTCATGCGCTCACGCGAACCCTGAGCTTCTGCACGTTTCTTCAGAAAGGTTTCCTTGAGCTCGTGCAGCATGATCTTGAAGTTCTTCACATCTTGCACGCTGAGCTTGGCCATATGCTTCTTGAACTGAGCCTTTTCATAGTCAATCTTCTGCTTCAGTTCAACAACGCGTTGGGCGATGGCTAGTTCTGAAGCAATGGCGCCATGGAAGGCGACACTGAGGCCAATGGGTAGCTGTAGATCATCAAAGCTGATGTTTGGCGTGTCAAACCATTCATCAATGAAGTTGTGAATGATTGTGACATCAAAGAGCGGCAGATCATTGAAGATTTCTGCCTCTTCTTTGCTCTTGATGAGTTTCTCAAGAGCGTCATCTGCGAGATCTTCGTCACTTGATAGATCAATGTCATCATTGCACAGAATGGCAGCAGCTGTAAGCTCTTGGCCGGTGTGTGGCTGAGGCATCTTACTCTTCTGGGGCTTGGAGATGCGTGATAAGTCTTCAGACTGCACACTGTCTTCAGGAGGTGCAGTTGCCAGTGGCTTCGCCCTTGAGATTTTCGGTGAAGGGGCAGGCTGTGAAGCTTGAGGCTTCTTCACCTTCTTTGGTTTCAGCACTGCAGGAGCTTCTTCTGATTCAGTGTCAGCTGGAGGCTCATTCACTGCAGTCCCTTGAACTAAGATGCGGGTGATGAGGCCTTCAAGGTTGGCGAAAGGACCAATGACATTGGGTTCTGCTTCTCGTGTGCCATCTGCCCTTGGTGCTGAGGGACCAGGGTTGAAGTCTAACCCAAATTTCTTCTTGTTCTGCTTCGCTGAGTTTTGGGCAAACTGGAAGTTGCACTTGAACAGATTGTCGTCACGACACCAGAGTAGTGATGACGGATGTGCATCATCAGGCTGTGGCCCACGGACCATGCATGGATAGAAGCCTTGGGCAACGGCTTCATCTCTGGACCTGGGTAGAAGATTCTTGTATAGGATGTCTCCCCACGGTCTTTTGATGGCACTTTTTCAGCGTACTCTTGGGTTACGAAGCGGTATTTGAACCATTGTTCTGCCCAATATCGTCGAATCCATTGGATTCGGGTCTTGCGCTGACTGTAATCCTCTTCAGGATCTGTCTTGTACATTTCTGCGAGTTCATCTGGCAGATCTCTGGATGTGCCGCCACGACGCTGTCTGCCCCCCTTCCTTGCTGCTTTCTCTGAAGCCATAAACTTTAACTTGAAAGGCTTCAAGACGTTCAAAGGCTTCAAAGGCTTTCTCTTGCTGGACCAATAGGAACTGGCGTCAGGAGAATTTATGTGATGCTGTAAGAATTCTGCAAATGAATGCAGACTATGAGAACCAAAGGATTCTCCCACGGACATGTACCTGTGACAGCATTAAGGTGCGAGGGAAGGGGAAGAGGTCATATGCATTCTCAGAAGATTTTGAAGATAAATCAGTTTAGAAGACATTGACATCATCGTGCGAAGACATTCACTCATAGATAAGGAGTTGGTTCCAGATTTGTACGAATCCACAGATCAGTACAAAGTGAGGAATCTAACTACTTTGTGAAGTACAAGTGAATATACTAGGCATGTTATGAGATGCAGTATGAACGAGATCTAACTTGTGTGAACAGAAACTGCTTGTGGTAGAAAGTGACAAATCCATAGGATCAACGGTGCTGTAAAAAGGAAGTTTTATTTACCACAGTAAGAACTGCTAGGCAGAGTGACAGATGAGGCCGAGCAGTTCGATCTTCCGTGCCCTGACTTGGCGACGGAGGACACCTACGGTGACGGCGGAGAGGACGATGTCCGGCGTCGGCGTGAAGACGGCGTCGGAGAGGTTGCGGCAGCTAAGCGCTTCGTCGCCGGCGTCGTCGAGGGCTAGCGGTGGCGCTAGGGTTCGTGCGAGAGTGGAAGAAGAGATAATGACCGCTGTGAAGTGTGTATTTATAGGTACAGGGGCGGCACTACGTTATTACACGGGTGCCCCTGGCGATTCGCATCTGAGGAACACGTGGCCATCATGCGGAAGTTTGGGGTTTGTTCCACGTCCCACGCACGCCTGGATTGTCGGGTGGTCGTTTCTACTACTCCGGATTTCATGTGGATGAATGAGCATTGAAAACGGACTTAATGGTTGTCTCTGTGTCTTCTGCTGACAAGGGCGCAGAGAAGACATTCGACAGTTTCAATAGAATGCATATGACTTGGAGAGATAGAATTTGAGATAGAAAGCATAGAGAGGTTAGGGTCCAACCACATTCACTTAGTTCAAAAGATTCAAACAAGAAGACATAGCTATAAGTGAATGCTATAGAGGACAGAATACTAGTATATAAATATCTATATAATGAACATAGTGAAGATAATCATAAAGACATGTTGAGATTGAAGCCAAACCAAATGTGAAGACATTGCAAGGTAACGCCATGAGTGAAACACTTCAAAATAGAACGTTTGGTGGTGGCATTACCCACCGTATAGGAAGTATTAGACCCAGACACG
This sequence comes from Triticum monococcum, assembly GCA_034509565.1. Taxonomy (NCBI): domain Eukaryota; kingdom Viridiplantae; phylum Streptophyta; class Magnoliopsida; order Poales; family Poaceae; genus Triticum; species Triticum monococcum. Next base: position 688,831,984 of record CM067843.1, read on the forward strand.
GCGCACAATTATCGTGGCACTCCGAAGTCAAATTCCACATTAATGTATTCACACTTAGAATGTATGTCTTCATTGATTGAAGATATACGTTACTTCGTGTGTTGCACATCTAAGTCATCAATATGCATAAGTGTTAGGATGTGTGCCTGATCACAGGACATTTGAGGATTCCAGGATATTTAGCTCACACCGTAACTTGCAAAATCTCTTCTCATCCAAGGGCTTAGTGAAGATATCTGCCAATTGCTCTTCAGTGTTGACGTGTATGATATCAATATCTTCCTTCACAACATGATCTCTGAGAAAGTGATGACGAATTTCTATGTGCTTTGTCTTTGAGTGCTGAACTGGGTTGTTGGCAATCTTGATGGCGCTTTCGTTGTCGCAATAAAGTGGTACTTGCTTCAGATGAATGCCATAGTCCTTGAGAGTTTGCTTCATCCACAGAAGCTGAGCGCAGCAAGATCCAGCAGCAATGTATTCAGATTCAGCAGTGGAGAGGGATACACAGTTCTGCTTCTTTGAAGACCAACATACAAGTGATCGTCCCAGAAAGTGACATGTGCCTGATGTAGACTTCCGATCAACCTTGTCACCAGCATAATCAGCATCCGAGAATCCAACCAGATCAAACTCTGAGCCCTTTGGATACCATAATCCTAGAGTTGGGGTGTGAGCCAAATATCGAAGAATTCGCTTCACAGCTAAGTGATGCGACTCCTTTGGTGCCGCTTGAAATCGAGCACACATGCAAACACTAAGCATAATATCTGGCCTAGATGCACATAAATAAAGCAAAGAACCAATCATGGAGCGGTATACCTTTTGATCGAACTCTTTACCATTGTCGTCGGGACCCAGATGATGTTTGGCTGGCATTGGTGTTGTGAAGCCTTTGCAGTCTTGCATACCAAACTTCTTCAGGCACTCTTTGAGATACTTCTCTTGAGATATGAAGATGCCGTTGCGTTGTTGTCGTATTTGAAGACCGAGGAAGAACTTCAGCTCCCCCATCATGGACATCTGATATTGCTCTTGCATCATGTATCCAAACTCTTCACTGTACTTCTGATTGGTGCAGCCGAAGATAATGTCATCCACATATATTTGGCACACAAACAGTTCACCATCATATGTCTTCGTGAAGAGAGTGGGGTCTAGGGAACCAGGTATGAAGCCTTTGCTCTTCAGGAAATATTTGAGTGTGTCATACCAGGCCCGAGGGGCTTGTTTGAGGCCATACAGTGCCTTTTTGAGCTTGTATACCATGTCAGGATGTTTTGGATCTTCAAAGCCAGGCGGTTGTGCAACATATACTTCTTCTTCAATCTTGCCATTGAGAAAGGCACTCTTCACATCCATTTGATATAGAAGTATGTTATGATGATTTGCATAGGCCAGCAGTATACGTATGGCTTCAAGTCTAGCCACAGGAGCAAATGTTTCATCGAAGTCAATGCCTTCCACTGGAGTATATCCATGAGCAACGAGACGAGCTTTGTTTCTGACAACTTGACCATGCTCATCTTCCTTGTTGCGGTATATCCATTTGGTGCCTATTATATTGTGCTTCTGTGGATTAGGACGCTTAACCAGTTCCCATACATTATTCAGCTCAAACTGTTGAAGCTCTCCTTGCATAGCTTGAATCCATTCAGGTTCCATGAAGGCTTCTTCAACTTTCTTGGGTTCTGTTATTGAAATGAACGAGAAATGCCCACAGAAATTTGCCAGCTGAGTTGTCCTTGATCGAGTGAGCGGACCAGGTGCATTGATGCTGTCAATTATTCTCTCAATCTGCACTTCATTGGCAACACGAGGATGTACAGGGCGAAGACTTTGCTCTTGCTGATCATTGTTGTTGTTGGAGGGATTGTCTTCAGGTTGACCATTGTCTTCAGGTTGATCTGGTGCGGAGATGATGAGTTCCTCTTCAGGATGAGCTTCAGAAGGTATGATTTCTCCAGTTCCCATTAGCTTGATTGATTCACTGGATGGAACTTCATCTAGCACATTTGGCAGGTGCTCTCTTTGTGAACCGTTAGTCTCATCAAACCGCACATCCATTGTTTCAACCACTTTATAATGAAAGAGGTTGAAGACTCTGTAGGAGTGTGAATCCTTTCCATATCCAAGCATAAAACCCTCATGTGCTTTTGGGGCAAACTTTGAAGTGTGATGTGGGTCCTTGATCCAGCACCTTGCGCCAAATACTCTGAAGTAACTGACATTTGGCTTCTTGCCAGTGAGGAGCTCATACGGTGTCTTGTTCAGAAGCTTGTGAAGATAAACACGATTAATTGTGTGGCATGCAGTATCAATGGCTTCATGCCAGAATTTTCTTGGAGTCTTGTATTCATCTAGCATTGTTCTGGCCATCTCAATGAGTGTTCTGTTCTTGCGTTCGACGACGCCATTCTGCTGTGGCATGTACGGGGCTGAGAATTCATGTGTGATGCCCAAGGTATCAAGATATGTATCAAGGCCAGTGTTCTTGAATTCAGTGCCATTGTCACTTCTGATGTGCTTTATCTTGGCGCCATAGTTGTTCATTGCTCGATTGGCGAAGCATCTGAAGACATCCTGCACTTCAGTCTTGTTAAGGATTATATGCACCCAAGTGTATATAGAATAATCATCAACAAGAGAAAGCCATCAGAACATACCTACACTTGTGTTGAGATGGCTCTCCCTCTCCCTCTCCTCTCCCTCTCCCTCCCCTCCACCCCAACCTCCACCTCCACCACTAGCGGCCATGGATCTCTCTGAGTCACCATGGAAGGGCTCCTTCACTGGGACTTCAACCCCGGCCTTAAGGTTGAGGACTAGGTTCGTAGGCATTTCAGATCCATGGTCCATTTCTCCCCAGATTCTTCCTCCAAGGAATTTTTCGTGGTGGCCACGTTCTCTTCTGCTTTGTTTCCCTTGACATGTGCTTCGGTTGGTTTGGCCTTACAATGTTGCATTGGAGGAGTTGCTTCTGGTTTCAAAGTCACATCTATTGGAGCAAGAAATTTTAGGTTTTCGGTGGCTTCTAATAAAGTTGGACATTTCATTTATGCCCTACAGGATAGGGTTTGGCCAGATTTTGTCTGTCAATTTGGTCTCTTCAAGCACCCCTGGAATGTGCCAATTATGGATCCAGTTGTGGGCAGCACTCCTCTTGGGAGTAGTGCCCCTCAAGCCATCCGTTCTAAACTGCATTTTCTTGAAAAAAGTGCATCTAAAGATGGCTCAGCCTCTAAGGAATTGGCCAAGTTTGGGTTTTGCATTCAGCGTTCTACCAACTTAATGAATTCATTCGATGAGGCTTCTGCTCAACCTGGATGCTCACAAACATTGCACATCGTGGATGGTCATTCGCTCAACAATGCACACCTTGAGAATGAAGGAAATATGCCCTAGAGGCAATAATAAAGTTATTATTTATTTCCTTATATCATGATAAAGGTTTATTATTCATGCTAGAATTGTATTAATCGGAAACATAATACATGTGTGAATACATAGGCAAACAGAGTGTCACTAGTATGCCTCTACTTGACTAGCTCGTTAATCAAAGACGGTTATTTTTCCTAACCATGGACAAAGAGTTGTCATTTGATTAACGGGATCACATCATTAGTTGAATGATCTGATTGACATGACCCATTCCATTAGCTTAGCACCCGATCGTTTAGTATGTTGCTATTGCTTTCTTCATGACTTATACATGTTCCTATGACTATGAGATTATGTAACTCCCGTGTGCCGGAGGAACACTTTGTGTGCTACCAAACGTCACAACATAACTGGGTGATTATAAAGGTGCTCTACAGGTGTCTCCAAAGGTACATGTTGGGTTGACGTATTTCGAGATTAGGATTTGTCACTCCGATCGTCGGAGAAGTATCTCTGGGCCCTCTCGGTAATGCACATCACTTAAGCCTTGCAAGCATTGCAACTAATGAGTTAGTTGCGGAATGATGTATTACGGAACGAGTAAAGAGACTTGCCGGTAACGAGATTGAACTAGGTATTGGATACCGACGATCGAATCTCGGGCAAGTAACATACCGATGACAAAGGGAACAACGTATGTTGTTATGCGGTCTGACCGATAAAGATCTTCGTAGAATATGTAGGAGCCAATGTGGGCATCCAGGTCCCGCTATTGGTTATTGACCGGAGACGTGTCTCGGTCATGTCTACATTGTTCTCGAACCCGTAGGGTCCGCACGCTTAAGGTTTCGATGACAGTTATATTATGAGTTTATATGTTTTGATGTACCGAAGGTTGTTCGGAGTCCCAGATGTGATCACGGACATGACGAGGAGTCTCGAAATGGTCGAGACATAAAGATTGATATATTGGAAGCCTATGTTTGGATATCGGAAGTGTTCCGGGTGAAATCGGGATTTTACCGGAGTACCAGGAGGTTACCGGAACCCCCCGAGAGATATATGGGCCTTAGTGGGCCTTAGTGGAAAAGAGAAGAGGCAGCCAGAGATGGGCCGCGCGCCCCTCCCCTCCCTTGGTCCGAATAGGACAAGGAGAGGGGGCCGGCCCCCCTTTCTCTTTTCCCCCCTCCGCGAATCCTATTCCAACTAGGATTGGGGGGGGGGATCCTACTCCCGGAGGGAGTAGGACTCCTCCTGGCGCGCCTCTCCTAGGCCGGCCGCACCCCCCCTTGAGCCTTTATATACAGAGGCAGGGCCACCCCAGAGGAATACAAGTTGATCCACGTGATCATATTCTTAGCCGTGTGCGGCGCCCCCTGCCACCATAGTCCTCGATAATATTGTAGCGGTGCTTAGGCGAAGCCCTGCGACAGTAGTACATCAAGATCGTCACCACGCCGTCGTGCTGACGGAACTCTTCCCCGACACTTTGCTGGATCGGAGTCCGGGGATCGTCATCGAGCTAAACGTGTGCTAGAACTCGGAGGTGCCGTAGTTTCGGTGCTTGATCGGTCGGGCCGTGGAGACGTACGACTACATCAACCAAACGCTTCCGTTGTCGATCTACAAGGGTACGTAGATCACACTCTCCCCTCTCGTTTCTATGCATCACCATGATCTTGCGTGTGCGTAGGAATTTTTTTGAAATTACTACATTCCCCAACAGTGGCATCCGAGCCTAGGTTTTATGTGTTGATGTTATATGCACGAGTAGAACACAAGTGAGTTGTGGGTGATATAAGTCATACTGCTTACCAGCATTTCATACTTTGGTTCGGCGGTATTGTTGGATGAAGCGGCCCGGACCGACATTACGCGTACGCTTACGCGAGACCGGTTCTCCCGACGTGCTTTGCACATAGGTGGCTTGCGGGTGACAGTTTCTCCAACTTTAGTTGAACCGAGTGTGGCTACGCCCGGTCCTTGCGAAGGTTAAAACAGCACCAACTTGAAAAACTATCGTTGTGGTTTTTATGCATAGGTAAGATTGGTTCTTGCTTAAGCCCGTAGCAGCCACGTAAAACTTGCAACAACAAAGTAGAGGACGTCTAACTTGTTTTTGCAGGGCATGTTGTGATGTGATATGGTCAAGACATGATGCTAAATTTTATTGTATGAGATGATCATGTTTTGTAACCGAGTTATCGGCAACTAGCAGGAGCCATATGGTTGTCGCTTTATTGTATGCAATGCAATCGCGCTGTAATGCTTTACTTTATCACTAAGCGGTAGCGGTAGTCGTGGAAGCATAAGATTGGCGAGACGACAATGATGCTACGATGGAGATCAAGGTGTCGCGCCGGTGACGATGGTGATCGTAACGGTGCTTCGGAGATGGAGATCACAAGCACAAGATGATGATGGCCATATCATATCACTTATATTGATTGCATGTGATGTTTATCTTTTATGCATCTTATCTTGCTTTGATTGACGGTAGCATTATAAGATGATCTCTCACTAAATTATCAAGATAAAAGTGTTCTCCCTGAGTATGCACCGTTGCCAAAGTTCGTTGTGCCCAGACACCACGTGATGATCGGGTGTGATAAGCTCTACGTCCATCTACAACGGGTGCAAGACAGTTTTGCACACGCAGAATACTCAGGTTAAACTTGATGAGCCTAGCATATGCAGATATGGCCTCGGAACACTCAGATCGAAAGATCGAGTGTGAGTCATATAGTAGATATGATCAAGATAGTGATGTTCACCATTGAAAACTACTCCATTTCACGTGATGATCGGTTATGGTTTAGTTGATTTGGATCACATGATCACTTAGAAGATTAGAGGGATGTCTATATAAGTGGGAGTTCTTAAGTAATATGATTAATCGAACTTAAATTTATCATGAACTTAGTACCTGATAGTATCTTGCTTATCTATGTTTGATTGTAGATAGATGGCCCATGTTGTTGTTCCGTTGAATTTTAATGCATTCCTTGAGAAAGCAAAGTTGAAAGATGATGGTAGCAATTACACGGACTGGGTCCATAACTTGAGGATTATCCTCATTGCTGCACAGAAGAATTACGTCCTGAAAGCACCGCTGGGTGCCAGGCCTGCTGCTGGAGCAACACCAGATGTTATGAACGTCTGGCAGAGCAAAGCTGATGACTACTCAATAGTTCAGTGTGCCATGCTTTACGGCTTAGAATCAGGACTTCAACGATGTTTTGAACGTCATGGAGCATATGACATGTTCCAGGAGTTGAAGTTAATATTTCAAGCAAATGCCCAGATTGAGAGATATGAAGTCTCCAATAAGTTCTATAGCTGCAAGATGGAGGAGAACAGTTCTGTCAGTGAGCATATACTCAAAATGTCTGGGTATAATAATCACTTGATTCAGATGGGAGTTAATCTTCCAGATGATTGCGTCATTGACAGAATTCTCCAATCACTGCCACCAAGCTACAAGAGCTTCGTGATGAACTATAATATGCAAGGGATGAATAAGACTATTCCCGAGCTCTTCGCAATGTTGAAAGCTGCGGAGGTAGAAATCAAAAAGGAGCATCAAGTGTTGATGGTCAACAAGACCACTAGTTTCAAGAAAAAGGGCAAAGGGAAGAAGAAGGGGAACTTCAAGAAGAACAGCAAGCAAGTTGCTGCTCAAGAGAAGAAACCCAAGTCTGGACCTAAGCCTGAAACTGAGTGCTTCTACTGCAAGCAGACTGGTCACTGGAAGCAGAACTGCCCCAAGTATTTGGCGGATAAGAAGGATGGCAAGGTGAACAAAGGTATATGTGATATACATGTTATTGATGTGTACCTTACTAGAGCTTGCAGTAGCACCTGGGTATTTGATACTGGTTCTGTTGCTAATATTTGCAACTCAAAACAGGGACTACGGATTAAGCGAACACTGGCAAAGGACGAGGTGACGATGCACGTGGGAAATGGTTCCAAAGTCGATGTGATCGCGGTCGGCACGCTACCTCTACATCTACCTTTGGGATTAGTATTAGACCTAAATAATTGTTATTTGGTGCCAACGTTGAGCATGAACATTATATCTAGATCTTGTTTAATGCGAGACGGTTATTCATTTAAATCAGAGAATAATGGTTGTTCTATTTATATGAGTAATATCTTTTATGGTCATGCACCTTTGAAGAGTGGTCTATTTTTGATGAATCTCGATAGTAGTAACACACATATTCATAATGTTGAAACCAAAAGATGCAGAGTTGATAATGATAGTGCAACTTATTTGTGGCACTACCGTTTAGGTCATATCGGTATAAAGCGCATGAAGAAACTCCATACTGATGGACTTTTGGAACCACTTGATTATGAATCACTTGGTACTTGCGAACCGTGCCTCATGGGCAAGATGACTAAAACACCGTTCTCCGGTACTATGGAGAGAGCAACAGATTTGTTGGAAATCATACATACAGATGTATGTGGTCCGATGAATATTGAGGCTCGTGGCGGATATCGTTATTTTCTCACCTTCACAGATGACTTAAGCAGATATGGGTATATCTACTTAATGAAACATAAGTCTGAAACATTTGAAAAGTTCAAAGAGTTTCAGAGTGAAGTTGAAAATCATCGTAACAAGAAAATAAAGTTTCTACGATCTGATCGTGGAGGAGAATATTTGAGTTACGAGTTTGGTGTACATTTGAAGCAATGCGGAATAGTTTCGCAACTCATGCCACCCGGAACACCTCAGTGTAATGGTGTGTCCGAACGTCGTAATCGTACTTTACTAGATATGGTGCGATCTATGATGTCTCTTACTAATTTACCACTATCGTTTTGGGGTTGTGCTCTAGAGATGGCCGCATTCACGTTAAATAGGGCACCATCAAAATCCGTTGAGACGACGCCTTATGAACTATGGTTTGGCAAGAAACCAAAGTTGTCGTTTCTTAAAGTTTGGGGCTGCGATGCTTATGTGAAAAAGCTTCAACCTGATAAGCTCGAACCCAAATCGGAGAAATGTGTCTTCATAGGATACCCAAAGGATACTGTTGGGTACACCTTCTACCACAGATCCGAAGGCAAGACATTCGTTGCTAAGAATGGATCCTTTCTAGAGAAGGAGTTTCTCTCGAAAGAAGTGAGTGGGAGGAAAGTAGAACTTGACGAGGTAACTGTACCTGCCCCCTTATTGGAAAGTAGTACATCACAGAAAACTGTTTCTGCGACACCTACACCAATCAGTGAGGAAGCTAATGATAATGATCATGAAACTTCAGAACAAAATACTACTGAACCTCGTAGATCAACCAGAGTAAGATCCGCGCCAGAGTGGTACGGTAATCCTATTCTGGAAATCATGCTACTAGATCATGATGAACCTACAAACTATGAAGAAGCGATGGTGAGCCCAGATTCCGCAAAATGGCTTGAAGCCATGAAATCCGAGATGGGATCCATGTATGAGAACAAAGTATGGACTTCGGTTGACTTGCCCGATGATCGGCAAGCAATTGAGAATAAATGGATCTTCAAGAAGAAGACTGACGCTGACGGTAATATTACTGTCTACAAAGCTCGACTTGTCGCAAAAGGTTTTCGACAAGTTCAAGGGGTTGACTACGATGAGACCTTCTCACCCATAGCGATGCTTAAGTCTGTCCGAATCATGTTAGCAATTGCCGCATTTTATGATTATGAAATTTGGCAGATGGATGTCAAAACTGCATTCCTGAATGGATTTCTGGAAGAAGAGTTGTATATGATGCAACCGGAAGGTTTTGTCGATCCAAAGGGAGCTAACAAAGTGTGCAAGCTCCAGCGATCCATTTATGGACTGGTGCAAGCCTCTCCGAGTTGGAATAAAAGCTTTGATAGTGTGATCAAAGCATTTGGTTTTATACAGACTTTCGGAGAAGCCTGTATTTACAAGAAAGTGAGTGGGAGCTCTGTAGCATTTCTGATATTATATGTGGATGACATATTACTGATTGGAAATGATATAGAACTTCTGGATAGCATAAAGGGATACCTGAATAAGAGTTTTTCAATGAAAGACCTTGGTGAAGTTGCTTACATATTAGGCATAAAGATCTATAGAGATAGATTAAGACGCTTAATTGGACTTTCACAAAGCACATACCTTGACAAGATTTTGAAGAAGTTCAAAATGGATCAAGCAAAGAAAGGGTTCTTGCCTGTGTTACAAGGTGTGAAGTTGAGTCAGACTCAATGCCCGACCACTGCAGAAGATAGAGAGAAAATGAAAGATGTTCCCTATGCTTCAGCCATAGGCTCTATCATGTATGCAATGTTGTGTACCAGACCTGATGTGTGCCTTGCTATAAGTCTAGCAGGGAGGTACCAAAGTAATCCAGGAGTGGATCACTGGACAGCGGTCAAGAACATCCTGAAATACCTGAAAAGGACTAAGGATATGTTTCTCGTATATGGAGGTGACAAAGAGCTCATCGTAAACGGTTACGTTGATGCAAGCTTTGACACTGATCCGGATGATTCTAAACCGCAAACTGGATACATGTTTACATTAAACGGTGGAGCTGTCAGTTGGTGCAGTTCTAAACAAAGCGTCGTGGCGGGATCTACATGTGAAGTGGAATACATAGCTGCTTCGGAAGTAGCAAACGAAGGAGTCTAGATGAAGGAGTTCATATCCGATCTAGGTGTCATACCTAGTGCATCGGGTCCAATGGAAATCTTTTGTGACAATACTGGTGCAATTGCCTTGGCAAAGGAGTCCAGATTTCACAAAAGAACCAAGCACATCAAAAGACGATTCAATTCCATCCGGGATCTAGTCCAGGTGGGAGACATAGAGATTTGCAAGATACATACGGAGCTGAATGTGGCAGACCCGTTGACTAAGCCTCTTCCACGAACAAAACATGATCAGCACCAATGCTCCATGGGTGTTAGAATCATTACTGTGTAATCTAGATTATTGACTCTAGTGCAAGTGGGAGACTGAAGGAAATATGCCCTAGAGGCAATAATAAAGTTATTATTTATTTCCTTATATCATGATAAAGGTTTATTATTCATGCTAGAATTGTATTAACCGGAAACATAATACATGTGTGAATACATAGACAAACAGAGTGTCACTAGTATGCCTCTACTTGACTAGCTCGTTAATCAAAGATGGTTATGTTTCCTAACCATGGACAAAGAGTTGTCATTTGATTAACGGGATCACATCATTAGTTGAATGATCTGATTGACATGACCCATTCCATTAGCTTAGCACCCGATCATTTAGTATGTTGCTATTGCTTTCTTCATGACTTATACATGTTCCTATGACTATGAGATTATGTAACTCCCGTGTGCCGAAGGAACACTTTGTGTGCTACCAAACATCACAACGTAACTGGGTGATTATAAAGGTGCTCTACAGGTGTCTCCAAAGGTACATGTTGGGTTGACGTATTTCGAGATTAGGATTTGTCACTCCGATCGTCGGAGAAGTATCTCTGGGCCCTCTCGGTAATGCACATCACTTAAGCCTTGCAAGCATTGCAACTAATGAGTTAGTTGCGGAATGATGTATTACAGAACGAGTAAAGAGACTTGCCGGTAACGAGATTGAACTAGGTATTGTATACCGACGATCGAATCTCGGGCAAGTAACATACCGATGATAAAGGGAACAACGTATGTTGTTATGCGGTCTGACCGATAAAGATCTTCGTAGAATATGTAGGAGCCAATATGGGCATCCATGTCCCGCTATTGGTTATTGACCGGAGACGTGTCTCGGTCATGTCTACATTGTTCTCGAACCCGTAGGGTCCGCACGCTTAAGGTTTCAATGACAGTTATATTATGAGTTTATACATTTTGATGTACCGAAGGTCGTTCGGAGTCCCGAATGTGATCACGGACATGACGAGGAGTCTCGAAATGGTTGAGACATAGAGATTGATATATTGGAAGCCTATGTTTGGATATCGGAAGTGTTCCGGCTGAAATCGGGATTTTACCGGAGTACCAGGAGGTTACCGAAACCCCCCGGGAGATATATGGGCCTTAGTGGGCCTTAGTGGAAAAGAGAAGAGGCAGCCAAAGATGGGCCGCGCGCCCCTCCCCTCCCTTGGTCCGAATAGGACAAGGAGAGGGGGCCGGCCCCCCTTTCTCTTTTCCCCCCTCCGTGAATCCTATTCCAACTAGGATTGGGGGGGGGGAATCCTACTCCCGGAGGGAGTAGGACTCCTCCTGGCGCGCCTCTCCTAGGCCGGCCGCACCCCCCTCTTGAGCCTTTATATACAGAGGCAGGGGCACCCCAAAGGAACACAAGTTGATCCATGTGATCATATTCTTAGCCGTGTGCGGTGCCTCCTGCCACCATAGTCCTCGATAATATTGTAGCGGTGCTTAGGCGAAGCCCTGCGACAGTAGTACATCAAGATCGTCACCACGCTGTCGTGCTGACGGAACTCTTCCCCGACACTTTGCTGGATCGGAGTCCGGGGATTGTCATCGAGTTGAACGTGTGCTAGAACTTGGAGGTGTCGTAGTTTCGGTGCTTGATCGGTCGGGCCGTGGAGACGTACGACTACATCAACCAAACGCTTCCGTTGTCGATCTACAAGGGTGCGTAGATCACACCTCCTCTCTCGTTGCTATGCATCACCATGATCTTGCGTGTGCGTAGGATTTTTTTTGAAATTTCTACGTTCCCCAACAGAGAATTTGCAAGAGAATCTGTTCTTTGGTAGCTTACAAATCCCAGTTTCTTCGGATCATACGGCAATCACTACCAAGAGATTCTTAGGTAAGGATCATCGTGAACAGATTTGGCGCAAAATTCCTGCGTTAGTTTTGGAGGATATCTTGGACCTAAGGCAAGCTAATTATGATGATGTAAGTATCCAAAAATCTTATGATTTGGAGGATCTGCCTACCTCGGATTTCATTTACCATCTTTTAGGTCGTTGTACCAAATGTTGTGGGAATGGCCATGATGCTATTAATTGCCTCGCCAAAATTTGTGGCGCTTGCCATAATTTTGAACGTGCATTTTTCTGCTTGAGGAAGGTGGTGGGCCGGCCAGCTAAAACATGCACTATATGTAATAGCCTGGCCCATCCGAGGGAATTTTGTCCTGGGCTTATCTGGTGCAAGCGATGCAATCTGCTGGGCCATGGGGCCAATTACTGTGCCACTGAATCTGCTCCTCGATTTAGTGGGAAAAAGAGGAAGGTGGAACGGCAAGATCGTATCAACATGAATGCGTTGCCGCGGGTTCGATCAATCATCCCACCACAGAATCCAAATATTCCTATTAAAAACGAGTTTGGCGTCCCAGAAAGGAAGTGCCAATACCTGGGCCCACTCCCTCGCTTGTCATTGGGCAGACGCTTCCGGTTCAAGCAGTACTACCTCTGCCGACTCCATCACCCCTGTCAGCCAACGAGCAGAGCGACACATCCCCCTCCTCCCCTGTTTTGCCTCTATTTGCTGAGACTGTCGTCGCCACCGCTGCTCCCATGGCCTACTTCCCGGCACGGCTGTTCCAATTCGTGCCGATGGGAGCCAGGATTGAGCGTGGGCCGGATCACAGGCTAGCTCGCAACATGATGGTGGTGGATGATCCGCCTTTGAGCCATGAGAGGTATGCCATTGTTACCGCTGTCCCTCCGGTCCCAGATCATCAGAAACAGATTGTGTTGGATGAGGTAGTTCGCATCATGAGAGAGGATTTCCATCTTGATGTGCCCGATGCATTTGTTTATCCGATTGGTACAGGCATGGTTGCTTTTGCTGATGTTGCTTTAAGGGATCAGTTTATTCAGGAGAGTCCACATCAATTAGATCCCATAGATGAGGATATGACCTTCTCTTTTGTGTCGCATGACGAAGGAGAGAATATGCGTAGATGTCCGTTTCAATATGTTGCCTGGGTGCTGTTTCTTGCCTTTCCTATGGACTACCAGAACGACCACTGCATCAACAAGGCGGTTTCGTGCTTTGGGAAGCTGGATCTCTGGCACAGGCCTGGGCACAACAAAGAAAGAGTGCTGGTGCGAGTCATCATCAGTGACATCGCGCAAGTCCCCCACAGCTTGGTGATCAAACGTATAGGCACTCTGCCAGGTATGGGCAGGTCGTGGTCGGTCCCTGTTTATGTACTGAATGGAAGGCACACAATCCCTGATATGGTTGGCAATGAAGATGATGCTCCGGCAATGAACGCTTCCCCACATCCGTATGATTTGCCATATCTGACGGCGGCACAACAGTGGGCTCTTGATCATCAGAGATGGCAGCAGCAGGTTGACGAAGCCTGGGAACAGCAGGCACCACAGCAACAGACGACACAGAACGGAGGATGGGGTGAATGGCCAGTTGCACCACCACCATACAGGGGGTTTAGCTTCAGAACCTTGTTCCAGTACACGGGCCCCTCTCTCATGGACGGTGTGGAACGGGAGAGCAATACCACTGACGATCCCCAGGATGAGTGGTCGATCTATTCTGAAATCTCTGAGGCTGCGGATGCACTGGTCAATGGAACACCAACTTTGGGACTGCAGTTTGTGCGTGTCAATGGCAGCTCTCTTGATGTGGAAGTTCAGGCTGATGAAGGATACCTATTTTTGCAATTCCTCTGGACAATCTCGTTTGGAAGGTACACTCGCTGCATCACTGCACCTGAGGATTGCCCGATGAAAGGGGTGTTCCCCCTGAACCCTCTTGCTCTTCTTAACTATGTGGGTGCTGCTGTGAGCATAGGTATGTACTGTATGAATGTACAGATCCGCCCTGAGGCCGCTCTGCTACCCCGTCTCTATATTGATACTGTCATACCTGCGGAGCTCTGGGCTAACTATGCTGAAACTGTCTCTCTACCTGAGATGGATGCGTCTGATGGAGTGTCCAGGGATGCTGTTATCTTAACTGAATCTTCTGAAACTGTCGCGGCCAAGCCCCTGAACAAATATATTCAGAAGATGATCCTTGCGGAAAAAGCGCCAGTTGACACGATCAGTCTGAGACGTAGCTCAAGTGCTACTAGGTATGATGGATTCAAAGCACATATGATCACTGACGCTAAGAAACCGCTTTCCAGGGTCAAGTCTAGGAGAGCTCCTGCGATTGCTAGTTCCTCCAAGGCGACAGACCCCTGCTCCCCAGTGACAATGAAGCCTGCAGTGGATATACCTCCCCCAACCTCGATCCAACAACTACAGCGTGTGGGGACTGAGCTATGTGGGATTCCAGCTGAAGATCTTAGTGACCAGATTCTCCTGGCACATGGCCGGGGGGATGATCCGGTGCTGAACTAAACCTAAATGGCGACAAATAAGCACTGGAACGTCCTCTGTTGGAACGTGCGCGGCATCAACTCGGAAAAAAAGCAGTTGGCGATCCGTAATGCAATTGAAATTAGTGGGTGTTCAGTAGTTTGCTTTAAAGAAACCAAGCGTGAAACTTTTGATGCGTCGTATGTTAAACGCTTTTGCCCTAAGAAGTTTGATATGTTTGAATTTGTGCCGTCTGTGGGTAATTCTGGGGGCTTAATTACTGCCTGGATGAGTTCAGTTTTCACGGGTGTATCTGTTTTCTCTGAATCTTTCGCTCTTGGTGTTAGGCTTACCTGACCCAGTCCAACGATTCGTGGACACTTGTTAACGTTTATGGTCCATGCGCCGACCCCAACAAAGCTCTGTTTACTGCTTGGCTCTTTGATCTCCAAATTCCAATTGGGGAAGATTGGCTAATACTAGGTGACTTCAACTATATCAGAGCGCCTGATAACCGTAACCGTGGGGGTGGTGATGCTAATGACATGCTAATCTTCAATGAATTCATACGTAGGCACTCATTGATAGAAATCCCAATCAAAGGGCGTGCGTTCACGTGGAGCAACATGCAAACTAATCCCCTCCTTGAGCAGTTAGACTGGCACTTTACCTCTGTTGATTGGGCGGCCAAGTACCCGAATACGCTAGTCATGCCTCTGGGGAGGCCCACATCAGATCATGTGCCTTGTTATGTCAGTATCCAGACCAAAATACCAAAAACCAAATTGTTTCATTTTGAGGACTACTGGATCAAGCAACCAGGTTTCTTTGATGTGGTGCAGCGATCTTGGAACAAACGCTGTTACGCCCCGAACGCAGCTGCGGTCTTATGCAAAAAGCTCAAAACCCTGAGGTATGATCCGAAACAGTGGAGCAAGAGAATATCCAAACTATCTGTACTGATCGATAACTACAATAAAACTCTCTTGGAGCTTGATGGTCTTGAGGAGCGTAGGAGGTTGTCGGTGCCAGAAGCAAACTTCAGAATCATCCTGAAGAGGCACCTTATCCACTTGCTTGAATGCAAAAAAGCGTACTGGAAGAAACGCTACACTGTTAGGAAATTCAAATTTGGTGATGGCAACACCAAGTTCTTCCATAGAGTCGCTACTGAACGATTCCGCAGAAACAATATTGCCTCGTTATGGTTGGCTGATGGTTCAGTCGTCTATGACCATGGGGCCAAGGAGGCAGTGCTGTTACAAACTTACAAAGAAAGGCTGGGATGCTCCACCCCTACCAACATGAAATTTGAACTTGACCGCATCACCAAAAAAATAGATGGGTCGCAGTCCTTGTCCCAGCCCTTCACCCGGGAGGAGATTGACCAGGTGGTTAAAGAGATGCCATCGTATAGGGCCCTTGGACCTGACGGTTTTAGTGGGAGCTTCATCAAATCCTACTGGCACATAGTCAAGGAGGAGTTCTGTCATCTTTGCTTTGACTTTTATGCAGGCACTTTGGACCTTGAAAGTTTAAATACTGGTTTCATCACCCTCATCCCCAAGAATCAATCGTCGGAGACAGCGGATGAATATCGCCCCATAACGCTTCTCAACTGCTGCCTCAAGTTACTGACGAAACTGCTGGCTAATCGTTTACAGAAAGTGGTCCTTAAAATTATCCACCGTAACAAGTACGGATTCTTGAAGGGTAGATCGATCCAGGATTGTGTGGCGTGGGCGTATGAATTCATTCATCAATGTCAAAACTCGGGGAGGGAAATTGCCATCCTTAAGCTTGATTTCGCAAAGGCCTTCGACACGATCGAGCACGCTCCAATGCTGCAGATCATGAAATGTATGGGTTTTGACGATCGATGGCTGGGGTGGATCCAATGCCTGTTCTCGACGGCAAAGTCCTCGATACTCCTAAACGGAACCCCAGGTAGGCAATTCTTCTGTAAGAGAGGGGTGCGCCAGGGGGATCCGCTGTCCCCCCTCATCTTAGTCTTGGCAGCTGACCTTCTTCAAGCAGCCATCAATGACGCCTATAGAAGGGGGGAGCTCGAGCTGCCCATGCCCAGCGTGGAGAGTGATTACCCTGTGATTCAATACGCGGACGATACTATCTTAATAATGCCAGCTGACCAAGCGCAAGCGGAGACGACCAAATGCATCCTCCAGGACTATGCATCCTCCATAGGTTTGCGCATCAACTTTCAGAAATCGACTCTCATGACTGTCAACACAGCGGTCGATGCGACGGAACGACTGGCTGAGGTCTTTGGGTGCAAGGTTGGAGAGATGCCGTTCACATACCTTGGCATGCCGATGGGCACGACTAAACCCACAGTCCATGACCTGATGCCGCTTGTGGCTTCGGTCGAGCGTAAGTTGTCCACGGCGGCGTCGCTACTGGACCTTGGATCAAATCTCACCCTAGTCAACTCGGTGGTCACGTCCCTCGCGATCTATGCTATGTGCTCGATCAGGCTGCCTCCGAAGATCCTGGAACACCTTGACAAACTAAGGAGATATTGTCTATGGGCGAAGGAAACAGATGATGGCCACAAAGCTATATCTTTGGCGGCTTGGACCCTTGTTTGTCGCCCCAAAGAAAAGGGTGGGTTGGGGATAATTAACCTTCAAATTCAGAACCAAGGCCTACTGCTCAAGCAACTACACAAGTTTTATAATCGATGTGATGTGCCGTGGGTCAACCTAATTTGGTCCAAATACTATGAGGGTTTGGTGCCCCATGCAGCTGATCAGTGCGGGTCGTTCTGGTGGCGCGATATCATGTAGCTCGCTCCAACATATAGAGGAGTTACGTCGGTTCAGGTTCAGGACGGGAGCACAATGCTCTTTTGGAAGGATCTGTGGCACAACAGCGTCCTCGGTGATAGCCACCCCAGGTTGTTCTCCTTTGCGACTGACGAAGATGTCTCGGTGCAAGCGCTACTGACAGCACCTACGCTTGGGAGAAATTTTCAGCTGCCACTCTCGATGCAAGCCAGGGAAGAGCTACATGATCTTCAATGCAGTTTGGCCTCCACAGAGCTCGCTGAAGCCCGGGACGTCTAGAGATGCACCTGGGGGGGTACGGGATTCAGTCCCAAAAGGTACTACGATCATTGCTTTCGTGAGGTGGTGGCAGACGAGGCTTTCAAATGGATCTGGAATTCAAAATGCACAAATAAATGGAGGGTTTTTGCATGGCTCCTTCTAGCGGACAGACTGAATACCAGAAACATGCTAAAAAGGAGAGGCATGAAGCTGCGTGATGACGTGTACGCGTGCCTCCTCTGTGATGACCCGCCAGAAGAAACGGTTGAGCATCTTTTCTTCCATTGTCCGTTCAGTAGGGCTTGCTGGATGCAGCTGGGGATCGATTGGAGGAGCGGCGGTAACAGGCTCCAACTTGTGCATGAAGGGAGAGCCAGGTGGGCGAACCCTATGTTTATGGACATTTTTATCATTTTGGCCTAGAGCATTTGGAAGGAACGCAACAACAGACACTTCAGGGGGGTGCTACCTACATTCGAGGGCTGGCTCCTCAGGTTCAAGACCGACTTTCATATGATGAGATACAGGGTCAGGGAGGCTCTGGTGCCATTCGTGGATAGCTTTGTCACTTCTATCTAGCTTGCCAAAACAGAGCGCTTCTTTGCATTGTATCTTGACCCTCTACTCTATTTCCTCTCTAGTGGTGAGGGATTAACATACCCATCCTAATGTAACACCACAGAGTTGTACATGTACGTTTGTTTTGAGTTAATTTGAAGTCAGTGAGGGGCTGCCCTCACTGTCCTAAGCTTTCAAAGAAAATCATCAACAATGACAAAGCCATAGAGACAAGCAGTAGTAGTAAGAGTTGAGTAATGAGTGGGACCAAAAAGATCCATGTGAAGCAGCTCGAGGGGTCGAGTGGCGGTCATGATTGTCTTCGAGGGATGTTTGGCCCTCGTCATCTTTCCTGCTTCACAGGCACCGCATAAGTGATCTTTCTTGAACTTGACGCCCTCGATGCCTATGGCATGCTTCTTCTTTGCAAGGGTGTGGAGGTTCCTCATGCCAGCATGCCCAAGCCTCCGGTGCCAGAGCCAGCATTCTGAAGCCTTTGCTAGAAGACATACGGCGAGCTGTGGCCCTGCTGAGAAATCTACCACGTACAAATCATCTTTCCAATACCCTTCAAACACTAGAGACTTGTCAGATTCCATTAGAACAAGGCAGCGATATTTTCCAAATATTACGACCATGTTCAAATCGCAAAGCATTGAGACAGACATTAAGTTGAAGCCAAGGGATTCAACAAGCATGACTTTATCCATGTGTTGATCCCTTGAGATTGCAACTCTACCTAGACCCAATACCTTACTTTTACCAGTGTCAGCAAATGTGATGTGGCTCTTGTCGGATGGACGTAAGGTTGAGTCCATAAGAAGGCTTCTCTTGCCAGTCATGTGATTTGTACACCCACTGTAAATAATCCATTCTGAAGACGCTGGTGTTGTACCCTACAGTGCAGTTAGGGGGATAGGCTTCATGAAGAGAATTGTGAAGCAAAAACATTTGACGAGCCAGTGGGTTATGAAAACTTAGATCCAGATTAGGACTAATAGGGAGATTGGCATGCGATTCAGGAACGAAGTACATAGTAATGCCATTCGGGCATTTGATCTTGTGCCCTACAAGATGTTTAAGGTCCCCAGCAATAGCGTCAGACGATTTTGGTTTTCTGCTGGAGACCTTTCCCTGCAAAAGAGAGTTAAGCTTTCTTAGCCACCCACATCTTCAAGGGTGGCTTAGAAGCAATAAGTCTAAGTGCAGCATATGAGAACTTTGGCTTTGGAGCCCTAGCAAAAAGTCTCGCAGGTGGACAATAATACTCATAAGAATAAGCAGAATAGTTTTTGGTCTTATGAACATGGCGGTTCGATGAATCGCGCTCATATTCATAGGCCTGAGTATGGTTTCCCTGCAAAACATTTGCATTAGTGCGACTCAGATGAGTCCTCTGTCTGTATGAAGCCTTTGGGCCATATGAAGCCTGTGGTCTGGGGTATGTCTTCTTCATATGTGGTGTCATGATGACATTCACAGGAAGATTTTACAAACACCTTTTGGGCACCCAGATCTTCTTCATAGGCGGTCCATTCCTGCAGTTAGTACCAATGTACCTGGCAAACACTTCACCATTCTGATTCTTAAATAGTTTATAGTTTGCATCAAGGGATTCATCAATGATAATGGGGTTAGCGCAAGTGAAGCCAGATAGATTGGATGGATCAACTGAAGGTTCCTTTGCAGGAACCCACGTGGTTTTGGGGTACTGCTCAGGCTTCCAGTAAGAGGCATCAGCATTCATTTTCCTTACGAACCCAACACCCTCTTTCCTAGGGTTTCGGTTCAGAATCTGCTTCTTGAGGACATCACATAGTGTCTGATGCCCTTTAAGACTTTTGTACATCCCTGTTTCAAGCAATGTCTTCAACCTAGCATTCTCATCAGCAATGGCGGTGGTATCCTCAGCAGAGGGGTTAGTTACCACATCAATAGTTGAAGATATTGCAACAGTAGTAGTAGTAGAACATTCAACAACAGAAGCAGCATTATCACGCTCAATGCATTTAAGACATGGTGGTTCAAATCCTTCCTGAGCGGAACTGATCTGTTCGGCGCGAAGTGACTCGTTTTCCTTTTGAAGATCTTCATGAGCCGCTCTCAATTTCTCAAGATCTTGCTTCCTTTGAAGATAATCATAGGAAAGCTTTTCATGAGTTGTTGAGAGCGTTTCATGACGACTTTCAAGTTCCTCATACTTAACGTGAAGATTTTTTATGTCTTCAATTAAGGATTCAGATCGAGTCATTTCAGCGCCCAATAGATCATCGCTTTTGTCTAACAGTTTTTGAATATGTTCCATGGCTTTCTGTTGTTCAGTTGCAATTTTAGCAAGTGTTTTGTAGTTGGGTCTTGAATCACAATCAGAGTCACCGTCACTAGATGTTTGATAGTGAGTAGTGCGTGTGTTTACCTTGGCACCGCGTGCCATGAAGCAGTAGGTAGGAGCAGAGCCGTTCTTGTCATTTGCATCGGCGTCGGTGGTGAAGTCATTGTCTTTAGTGTTGAAGATGGACTTAGCAACGTATGCTGTAGCCAGACTTGCCACGCCAGAATCGGACTCCTCCTCAGACTCCACCTCCGCCTCCTCAGAAGCAGACTCCTCCTCTGAATCCATTTCCGTGCCAACAAACGCACGTGCCTTACCAGATGAACTCTTCTTGTGTGATGAAGACTTTGAGGAAGACTTGGATGAGGACTTTGAGAATTTCTTCTTCTTCTTGTCGTCAGAGTCATATTCCTTGCTCTTCTTCTTCTTTCTGTTCTCATTGTCCCACTGTGGACACTCAGAGATGAAGTGTCCAGTTTTCTTGCACTTGTGGCATGTTTTCTTCTTGTAGTCATGAGCAGAAGCTTCATCATTCCTTGAGCTTGATTGTGAAGACTTTCTGAAGCCTTTCTTCTTGGTGAATTTTTGGAACTTCTTCACAAGCATTGCAAGTTCCCTTCCAATGTCTTCATGATCATCAGAACTGCTGTCAGATTCTTCTTCAGATGAGGAAATAGCTTTTGCCTTCAAGGCACGAGTTCGTCCATAGTTTGGACCATAGATATATCTCTTTTCTCAGAAAGCTGAAACTCATGTGTGTTGAGCCTCTCAAGTATGTCAGACGGATCGAGTGTCTTGAAATCAGGACGTTCTTGACTCATCAGGGCTAGGATGTCAAATGAACTATCAAGTGATCTCAGCAGTGTCTTGACGACTTCATGATTGGTGATCTCAGTAGCGCCGAGGGCTTGAAGCTCATTTGTGATGTCAGTGAGTCGGTCAAATGTGTGCTGGACATTCTCATTGTCATTTCACTTGAAGCGGTTGAAGAGGTTGCGAAGGACACTGATTCTCTGATCTCTTTGGGTTGAGATGCCTTCATTGACCTTGGAGAGCCAGTCCTAGACCAGCTTGGGTGTCTTCAAAGCACTCACACGGCCATACTGTCCTTTGGTCAGATGACCACAGATGATATTCTTGGCAGTAGAGTCCAATTGAACGAATTTCTTGAAATCAGCAGCAGTGACACCTTCTCCAGCCTTGGGAACGCCGTTCTCGACGACATACCATAGGTCGACGTCAATGGCTTCAAGATGCATGCGCATCTTATTCTTCCAGTAGGGATATTCAGTTCCATCAAAGACGGGGCACGCAGCGGAGACTTTAATTATCCCTGCAGTCGACATAGCTAAAACTCCAGGTGGTTAAACCGAATCACACAAAACAAGGGAGCACCTAGCTCTGATACCAATTGAAAGTGCGTTATATCGACTAGAGGGGGGTGAATAGGCGATTTTTATGAAAGTCTTCAAAACGTGGAAGTTATGAAGACAAACAGTAGAGATATGCCTATTACTATGCAGCGGAAGGTAGACTACACTAGGCAAGCCATGGTCAAGTATTCAATAGAGTGAAAGCACAATGACAAATAGCTGCAATGTAATAAGGATCAGGTAGGAAGATATTATGAACCCAAACAGAACATACATTCACGTTGTGAAGACAAAATATAGAGCAAACATGCAATGACTTCACAACGAGTAACAGTAAGTAAAGGGAAGTGAAGATGAAACCAGTGACTCGTCAAAGACAATGATTTGTTGGACTAGTTCCAGTTGCTATGACAACTGTACATCTGGTTGGAGCGGCTAGGTATTTAAACCTTAGGGCACACAGTCCCGGACATCCAGTCCTAAACACGCAGCTCAGGACACCCAGTCCTCACCGTATTCTCCTTGAGCTAAGGTCACACAGACCTCGCCCAATCACTCTGGTAAGTCTTCAAGGTAGACTCCCAAACCTTCACAGACTTCGTTCACCGGCAATCCACAATGTCTCTTGGTTGCTCAGAACGTGACGCCTAACCGGCTGGAGGATGCACAGTCCTCAAGTGTAATAAGTCTTCAGATCACTCAGACAAGAAGACTTAAGTGATGCCCAATTCTCTCTGGCTCTGGGTGGTTAGGGCTTTATCCTCGCTAGGTATTCTCTCTCTCAAAGGCTTCGAGGTGGGTTGCTCTCCAACGACAAAAGCCGTGCACTGAATCTGAGCAGCCAACCGTTTATGGTTGTAGGGGGTGGGCTATTTATAGCCACTAGGCAACCCGACCTGATTTGTCCGAAATGACCCTGGGTCACTAAGGAACTGACACGTGTTTCAACGGTCAGATTTCAAACCCACACGACAACTTTACTTGGGCTACAAGCAAAGCTGACTTGTCCGACTCTGGACAAGATTTGCTCTCATAGTCTTCACTCGAAGACATAGGTGTTTTGTTTATGCATCACTTCAGTCGTTCTGACTGGTTCTCTTGGACCCCACTTAATAGTACGGTGGTTCCTATGACTCAACACAAATGAAAAAGAACTACGAAAGATCTAAGTCTTCGAGCTCCATAGGCTTCATGTGGTGTCTTCTCTTGTCATAGTCTTCAATGTGGATATCTTCATATACCACCATTGACTTCAATGTCTTCATACATTTTTAGGGGTCATCTCTGGTAGGAAAACCGAATCAATGAGGGACTTCTACCTGTGTTATCCTGCAATTCTCACAAACACATTAGTCCCTCAACTAGGTTTGTCGTCAATACTCCAAAACCAACTAGGGGTGGCACTAGATGCACTTACAGGATGTCAAAACAAGTTTTCTTACCGGTTTCCGGAAGAAAAGGTTGTATGTGATACAATAAAAGGTTTTGTCGATCCTAAGGATGCTAAAAGGTATGCTAGCTCCAGCAATCCTTCTATGGACTAGAGCAAGCATCTCAGAGTCAGAATACATGCTTTGATAGAGTGATCAAAGCTTTTAGGTTTATACAATGTTTGATAGAAACTTGTATTTACAAGAAAGTGAGTGGTAGCACTACAACATTTCTGATAAGTATATGTGGATGACATATTGTAGATCCGAAATAATGTAGAATTTCTGGAACGCATAAATGGTTGTTTGAAGAGTGTTTTTCAAAGGAAGACCTGGATAAAGCTGCTTACATATTGGGCATCAAGATCTATAGAAATAGATCAAGACGCCTGTGATACTTTCAAAGAACGCACACCTTGACATGTTTTTGAAGGAGTTCAAAATAGATCAGTCAAAGAAGGGGTTCTTACCTGAGTTGTAAGGTGTGAAGTTGAGTAAGACTCAAAGCTTGACCACGGCAGAAGAAAGAAGAAGGACGAAGATCGTCCCCTATGCTCTTATCATAGGCTCTATATGGTATGCCATGCTGAGTACCGCACCTGATGTGTGCCTTGCCACATGTCTGGCAAGAGGGTACAAAGGTGATCTAGGACTGGATCACCAGATAGCGGACAAAATTGTCCTTAGAGGAATAAGGGAAATGTTTCTCGGTTATGGAGGTGATAAAGAGTTCGACGTAAAGAGTTACGTTGATGCAAGCTTAACACCTATCCAGATAGCTCTGAGTAGAGATACCGGATACGTATAATGGAGCAACAATTTGGAATAGCTCCAAGTGGAACATGGTAGCAGAATCTACGATATGACATAAAGTTTTGCGAAATACATAGGGATCTGAATATGGCAAGACCCGTTGACTACAACCTCTCTCACAAGCATAACATGATCAAACAAAGAACTCTATGAGTGTTTATCACATAGTGATGTGAACTAGATCATTGAGTCTAGTAGACTCTTGGATGCTGGTCACATGGCGATGTGACCTGTGAGTGTTAATCACATGGCGATGTGAACTAGATTATTGACTCTAGTGCAAGTGGGAGACTGTTGGAAATATGCCCTAGAGGCAATAATAAATTAGTTATTATATCATATTTCATTGTTCATGATAATCATTTATTATCCATGCTAGAATTGTATTGATAGGAAACTCAGATACATGTGTGGATACATAAACAACACCATGTCCCTAGTAAGCCTCTAGTTGACTAGCTCGTTGATCAATAGATGGTTACAGTTTCCTGACCATGGACATTGGATGTCGTTGATAACGGGATCACATCATTAGGAGAATGATGTGATGGACAAGACCCAATCCTAAGCCTAGCACAAGATCGTGTAGTTCGTATGCTAAAGCTTTTCTAATGTCAAGTATCATTTCCTTAGACCATGAGATTGTGCAACTCCCGGATACCGTAGGAGTGCTTTGGGTGTGCCAAACGTCACAACGTAACTGGGTGGCTATAAAGGTACACTACAGGTATCTCCGAAAGTGTCTGTTGGGTTGGCACGAATCGAGACTGGGATTTGTCACTCCGTGTAAACAGAGAGGTATCTCTGGGCCCACTCGATAGGACATCATCATAATGTGCACAATGTGACCAAGGAGTTGATCATGGGATTATGTGTTACGGAACGAGTAAAGAGACTTGCCGGTAACGATATTGAACAAGGTATCGGGATACCGACGATCGAATCTCGGGCAAGTATCGTACCGCTAGACAAAGGGAATTGTATACGGGATTGATTGAATCCTTGACATCGTGGTTCATCCGATGAGATCATCGTGGAGCATGTGGGAGCCAACATGGGTATCCAGATCCCGCTGTTCGTTATTGACCGGAGAGTTGTCTCGGCCATGTCTACATGACTCCCGAACCCGTAGGGTCTACACACTTAAGGTTTGATGATGCTAGGGTTATAGGGAAAGTATGTACGCGGTTACCGAATGTTGTTCGGAGTACCGGATGAGATTCGGGACGTCACGAGGAGTTCCGAAATGGTACGGAGGTAAAGATTGATATATAGGAAGTATGGTTTTGGCCACCGGAAGTGTTCTGGGTATCACCGGTAGTGTACCGGGACCACCGGAGGGGTCCGAGGGTCCAGCAGGTGGGCCACTAGCCCCGGAGGTCTACATGGGCCAATAGTGGGAAGGGACCAGCCCCTAGGTGGGCTGGGGCGCCTCCCACCAAGGCCCAAGGTACAAGGGAGAGTGGGAGGGGGCAAACCCTAGGTCAAGATGGGCCTTAAGGCCCACCCTAGTGTTGGGGAACGTAGTAATTTCAAAAAAAATTCCTACGCACACGCAAGATCATGGTGATGCATAGCAACGAGAGGGGAGAGTGTGATCTACATACCCTTGTAGACCGATAGCGGAAGCGTTAGCACAACGCGGTTGATGTAGTCGTACGTCTTCACGGCCCGACCGATCAAGCACCGAAACTACGGCACCTCCGAGTTCTAGCACACGTTCAGCTCGATGACGATCCCCGGACTCCGATCCAGCAAAGTGTCGGGGAAGAGTTCCGTCAGCACGACGGCGTGGTGACGATCTTGATGTAATACCGTCGCAGGGCTTCGCCTAAGCACCGCTACAATGTTATCGAGGATTATCGTGGAAGGGGGCACCGCACACGGCTAAGAATATGATCACGTGGATCAACTTGTGTGTCTATGGGTTGCCCCCTACCCCCGTATATAAAGGAGTGGAGGTGGGGAGGGCCGGCCCTCTCTATGGCATGCCCTAGGGGAGTCCTACTCCCACCGGGAGTAGGATTCCCCCTTTCCTAGTCCAACTAGGAGTCCTTCCATGTAGTAGGAGTAGGAGACAAGGAAGGGGAAGGGAGAAGGGAAGGAAGGAGGGGGCGCAGCCCCTCCCCCTAGTCCAATTCGGACTAGGCCTTGGGGGGCGCGCGGCCTGCCCTAGGCAGCCCCGCTCTCTTTCCCGTATGGCCCAATAAGGCCCAATACTTCTCCCCCATATTCCCGTAACTCCCCGGTACTCCGAAAAATACCCGAACCATTCGGAACCTTTCCGATGTCCGAATTGAAGGAAATATGCCCTAGAGGCAATAATAAAGTTATTATTTATTTCCTTATATCATGATAAATGTTTATTATTCATGCTAGAATTGTATTAATCGAAAACATAATACATGTGTGAATACATAGACCAACAGAGTGTCACTAGTATGCCTCTACTAGACTAGCTCGTTAATCAAAGATGGTTATGTTTCCTAACCATGAACAAAGAGTTGTTATTTGATTAACGAGGTCACATCATTAGTTGAATGATCTGATTGACATGACCCATTCCATTAGCTTAGCACCCGATCGTTTAGTATGTTGCTATTGCTTTCTTCATGACTTATACATGTTCCTATAACTATGAGATTATGCAACTCCCGTTTACCGGAGGAACACTTTGGGTACTACCAAACGTCACAACGTAACTGGGTGATTATAAAGGAGTACTACAGGTGTCTCCAATGGTACATGTTGGGTTGGCGTATTTCGAGATTAGGGTTTGTCACTCCGATTGTCGGAGAGGTATCTCTGGGCCCTCTCGGTAATGCACATCACATAAGCCTTGCAAGCACTGCAACTAATATGTTAGTTGTGAGATGATGTATTACGGAACGAGTAAAGAGACTTGCCGGTAACGAGATTGAACTAGGTATTGGATACCGACGATCGAATCTCGGGCAAGTAACATACCGATGACAAAGGGAACAACGTATGTTGTTATGCGGTCTGACCGATAAAGATCTTCGTAGAATATGTAGGAGCCAATATGGGCATCCAGGTCCCGCTATTGGTTATTGACCGGAGACGTGTCTCGGTCATGTCTACATTGTTCTCGAACCGTAGGGTCCGCACGCTTAACGTTACGATGACAGTTATTATGAGTTTATGCATTTTGATGTACCGAAGGTTGTTCGGAGTCCCGGATGAGATCACGGACATGACGAGGAGTCTCGAAATGGTCGAGACGTAAAGATTGATATATTGGAAGCCTATGTTTGGACATAGGAAGTGTTCCGGGTGAAATCGGGATTTTACCGGAATACCGGGAGGGTTACCGGAACCCCCCGGGAGACTAATGGGCCTATTGGGCTTTAGTGGAAAAGAGAAAAGGGAAGCCCACAAGCTGGCTGGCGCCCCCCCTTTCCCCAAGTCCTAGTAGGACTAGGATAGGGGGCCGGCCCCCCTTCTCTCTCCTTTTCCCCCCGGGAGTCCTAATAGGATTAGGATTGGAGGGAGGAGTCCTACTCCCGGTGGGAGTAGGACTCCCCTGCGCCTCCTCTCCCTGGCCGGCCGGCTCCCCCTCCTCCAACCTTTATATACGGGGGCAGGGGGCACCCCAAGACACACAACTTGATCCTTGAGATCGTTCCTTAGCCGTGTGCGGTGCCCCCTGCCACCAAATTCCACCTCGATCGTACCGTTGTAGTGCTTAGGCGAAGCCCTGCGTCGGTACTACATCAAGATCGTCATCACGCCGTCGTGCTGATGGAACTCTCCCTCGATGCTTTGCTGGATCGGAGCCCGAGGAACGTCATCGAGCTGAACGTGTGCTAAGAACTCGGAGGTGCCGGAGTAACGGTGCTTGGATCGGTCGGATCGGGAAGAAGACGTACGACTACTTCCTCTATGTTGTGTGATCGCTTCCGCAGTCGGTCTGCGTTGGTACGTAGACAACACTCTCCCCTCTCGTTGCTGTGCATCACCATGATCTTGCGTGTGCGTAGGAAAATTTTTGAAATTACTGCATTCTCCAACAGTGGCATCCGAGCCTAGGTTTTATGGTTTGATGTTATTTGCACGAGTAGAACACAAGTGAGTTGTGGGCGATACAAGTCATACTGCCTACCAGCATGTCATACTTTGGTTCGGCGGTATTGTTGGGTGAGACGATCCGGACCAACCTTACGCGTACTCTTACGCGAGACCGGTTCCCTCGACGTGCTTTGCACACAGATGGCTTGCGGAAGACTGTCTCTCCAACTTTAGTTGAACCAAGTGTGACTATGCCCGGTCCTTGAGAAGGTTAAAACGGAGTCTATTTGACGAACTATCGTTGTGGTTTTGATGCGTAGGTGAGATGAGTTCTTACTTAAGCCCGTAGCAGCCACGTAAAACTTGCAACAACAAAGTAGAGGACGTCTAACTTGTTTTTGCAGGGTATGTTGTGATGTGATATGGTCAAGGCATGATGCTGATTTTATTGTATGAGATGATCATGTTTTGTAACCGAGTTATCGGCAACTGGCAGGAGCCATATGGTTGTCGCTTTATTGTATGCAATGCAATCGCGATGTAATGCTTTACTTTATTGCTAAACGGTAGTGATAGTCGTGGAAGCATAATATTGGCGAGACGACAACGATGCTACGATGGAGATCAAGGTGTCGCGCCGGTGACGATGGTGATCATGACGGTGCTTCGGAGATGGAGATCACAAGCACAAGATGATGATGGCCATATCATATCACTTATATTGATTGCATGTGATGTTTATCCTTTTATGCATCTTATCTTGCTTTGATTGACGGTAGCATTATAAGATGATCTCTCACTAAAATTATCAAGAAGTGTTCTCCCTGAGTATGCACCGTTGCCAAAGTTCGTCGTGCCCAGACACCACGTGATGATCGGGTGTGATAAGCTCTACGTCCAAATACAACGGGTGCAAAACAGTTGCACACGCAGAATACTCAGGTTAAACTTGACGAGCCTAGCATATGCAGATATGGCCTCGGAACACAGAGACCGAAAGGTCGAGCGTGAATCATATAGTAGATATGATCAACATGACGATGTTCACCATTGAAAACTACTCCATCTCACGTGATGATCGGTTATGGTTTAGTTGATCTGGATCATGTGATCACTTAGAGGATTAGAGGGATATCTATCTAAGTGGGAGTTCTTAAGTAATATGATTAATTGAACTTAAATTTATCATGAACTTAGTCCTGGTAGTATTTTGCAAATTATGTTGTAGATCAATAGCTCGCGTTGTTGCTTCCCTGTGTTTATTTTGATATGTTCCTAGAGAAAATTGTGTTGAAAGATGTTAGTAGCAATGATGCGGATTGGATCCGTGATCTGAGGTTTATCCTCATTGCTGCACAGAAGAATTATGTCCTTGATGCACCGCTAGGTGACAGACCTATTGCAGGAGCAGATGCAGACGTTATGAACGTTTGGCTAGCTCAATATGATGACTACTTGATAGTTTAGTGCACCATGCTTAATGGCTTAGAATCGGGACTTCAAAGACGTTTTGAACGTCATGGACCATATGAGATGTTCCAGGAGTTGAAGTTAATATTTCAAGTAAATACCCGAGTTGAGAGATATGAAGTCTCCAACAAGTTCTATAGCTGAAAGATGGAGGAGAATCGCTCAACTAGTGAGCATGTGCCCAGATTGTCTGAGTACTACAATCGCTTGAATCAAGTGGGAGTTAATCTTCCAGATAAAATAGTGATTGACAGAATTCTCTAGTCACCATCACCAAGTTAGTAGAACTTCGTGATGAACTATAATATGCAAGGGATAACGGAAACAACTCCCAAGCTCTTCGTGATGCTGAAATCAACGAAGGTAGAAATCAAGAAAAACATCAAGTGTTGATGGTTGACAAGATCACTAGTTTCAAGAAAAGGGCAAAGGGAAGAAGGGGAACTTCAAAAGAACGGCAAGCAAGTTGCTACTCATGTGAAGAAGCCCAAGTCTGGTCCTAAGCCTGAGACAAAGTGCTTCTACTGCAAAGGGACTGGTTACTGGAAGCGGAACTACCCCAAGTGATTGGCGGATAAGAAGGATGGCAAAGTGAACATAAGTATATTTGATATACATGTTATTGATGTGTACTTTACTAGTGTTTATAGCAAACCCTCAGTATTTGATACTAGTTCAGTTGCTAAGAGTAGTAACTCGAAACGGGAGTTGCAGAATAAACAGAGACTAGTTAAGGGTGAAGTGGCGATGTGTGTTGGAAGTGGTTCCAAGATTGATATGATCATCATCGCACACTCCCTATACTTTCGGGATTAGTGTTGAACTTAAATAAGTGTTATTTGGTGTTTGCGTTGAGCATGAATATGATTTGATCATGTTTATTGTAATACAGTTATTCATTTAAGTAAGAGAATAAATTGTTGTTCTGCTTACATGAATAAAACCTTATATGGTTACACACCCAATGAAAATAGTTCGTTGGATCTCGATCGTAGTAATACACATAATCATAATATTGAAACCAAAAGATGCAAAGTTAATAATGATAGTGCAACTTGTTTGTGGCACTGCTGTTTAGGTCATATTGGTGTAAAGCACATGAAGAAACTCCATGCTGATGGGTTTTTGGAATCACTTGATTATGAATCAGTTGATGCTTGCGAACCATGCCTCATGGGCAAGATGACTAAGACTCTGTTCTTCGGAACAATGGAGCGAGCAACAGATTTGTTGGAAATCATACATACTGATGTATGTGGTCTGATGAATATTGAGGCTCGCGACAGGTATCATTATTTTCTGATCTTCACAGATGATTTGAGCAGATATGAGTATATCTACTTGATGAAACATAAGTCTGAAAAGTTCAAAGAATTTCAGAGTGAAGTGAAAAATCAACGTGACAAGAAAATAAAGTTTCTACGATCTGATCGCGGAGACAAATATTTGAGTTACGAGTTTGGTCTTCAGTTAAAACAATGTGAAATAGTTTCACTACTCACGCCACCTGGAACACCACAGCATAATGGTGTGTCCGAACGTCATAACCGTACTTTATTGGATATAGTGCAATATATGATGTTTCTTACCGATTCACCACTATCGTTTTTTGGGGTCATGCATTAGAGACAGCTGCATTCACGTTAAATAGGGCACCATATAAATCCGTTGAGACGACACCGTGTGAACTATGGTTTGGCAAGAAACCTAAGCTGTCGTTTCTTAAAGTTTGGGGTTGCGATGCTTATATGAAAAAGTTTCATCCTGATAAGCTCAAACTCAAATCGGAGAAGTGCGTCTTCATAGGATATCCAAAAGAAACTATTGGATACACCTTCTATCACAGATCCGAAGGCAAGACTTTTGTTGCTAAAATTCGGAAACTTTCTGGAGAAGGAGTTTCTCTCGAAAGAAGTGAGTGGGAGGAAAGTAGAACTTGACGAGGTAACTGTACCTGCTCCCTTGTTGGAAAGTAGCACAACACAGAAAACTGTTTCTGTGGCACCTACACCAGTTAGTAAGGAAGCTAATGATGATGATCATGAAACTTCAGAACAAGATACTACTGAACCTCGTAGATCAACCAGAGTAAGATCCGCGCCAGAGTGGTACGGTAATCCTTTTCTGGAAGTCATGCTACTAGATCATGATGAACCTACGAACTATGAAGAAGCGATGGTGAGCCCAGATTCCGCAAAGTGGCTTGAAGCCATGAAATCTGAGATATGATCCATGTATGAGAACAAAGTATGGACTTTGGTTGACTTGCCTGATGATCGGCAAGCAATTGAGAATAAATGGATCTTCGAGAGGAAGACGGACGTTGATAGTAGTGTTACTATCTACAAAGCTAGAATTGTCGCAAAAGGTTTTCGACAAGTTCAAGGTGTTGACTACGATGAGAGCTTCTCACTCGTATCTATGCTCGAGTCTGTCCGAATCATGTTAGTAATTGCCGCATTTTATGAAATCTGGCAAAAGGATAAACAAAACTGCATTCCTTAATGGATTTATTAAAGAAGAGTTGTATATGATGCAACAGAAGGTTTTGTCAATCCGAAAGGTGCTAACAAAATGTGCAAACTCCAGCGATCCATCTGTGGACTGGTGCAAGCATCTCGGAGTTGGAATATACGCTTTGATGAGTTGATCAAAGCATATAGTTTTATACAGACTTGCGGTGAAGCCTGTATTTACAAGAAAGTGAGTGGGAGCACTACAACATTTCTGATAAGTATATGTGAATGACATATTGATGATCGGAAATAATGTAGAATTATTCTGTAAAGCATAAAGGAGTGTTTGAAAGGGGTTTTTCAAAGAAAGACTTCGGTGAAGCTGCTTACATATTGAGCTTCAAGATCTATAGAGATAGATCAAGACGCTTGATAAGTTTTTTCAATGAGTACATACCTTGACAAGATTTTGAAGTAGTTCAAAATGGAGCAGTCAAAGAAAGAGTTCTTGCCTGTATTTTAAGGTGTGAAGTTGAGTAAGACTCAAAGCCCGACCACGGCAGAAGATAGAAAGAGAATGAAAGTCATTCCCTATGCCTTGGCCATAGGTTCTATAAAGTATGTCATGCTGTATACCAGATCTATTGTATACCCTGCACTGATTTAGCAAGGGAGTACAATAGTGATCTAGGAGTAGATCACTGGACAGCGGTCAGAATTATCCTTAGTGAAATAAGGATATGTTTCTCGATCATGGACGTGACAAAAAGGTTCGTCGTAAAGGGTTACGTCGATGCAAGTTTTTGACACTGACCCAGATGATTCTAAGTCTCAATCTGGATACATATTGAAAGTGGGAGCAATTAGCTAGAGTAGCTCCATGTAGAGCATTGTAGACATAGAACTTGCAAAATACTTACGGATCTGAATGTGACAGACCCGTCGACTAAAATTATCTCACAAGCAAAACATGATCACACCTTAGTACTCTTTGGGTGTTAATCACATAGAGATGTGAACTAGAATACTGACTCTAGTAAACCCTTTGAGTGTTGGTCACATGACG
Source organism: Triticum monococcum (assembly GCA_034509565.1). Lineage (NCBI taxonomy): Eukaryota > Viridiplantae > Streptophyta > Magnoliopsida > Poales > Poaceae > Triticum > Triticum monococcum. The sequence goes on from CM067843.1 coordinate 688,865,227, forward strand.
ATGTGAACTATGGGTGTTAATCACATGGTGATGTGAACTATTGCTGTTAAATCACATGGCGATGTGAACTAGATTATTGACTCTAGTGCAAGTGGGAGACTGAAGGAAATATGCCCTAGAGGCAATAATAAAGTTATTATTTATTTCCTTATATCATGATAAATGTTTATTATTCATGCTAGAATTGTATTAACCGGAAACATAATACATGTGTGAATACATAGACCAACAGAGTGTCACTAGTATGCCTCTACTAGACTAGCTCGTTAATCAAAGATGGTTATGTTTCCTAACCATGAACAAAGAGTTGTTATTTGATTAACGAGGTCACATCATTAGTTGAATGATCTGATTGACATGACCCATTCCATTAGCTTAGCACCCGATCGTTTAGTATGTTGCTATTGCTTTCTTCATGACTTATACATATTCCTATAACTATGAGATTATGCAACTCCCGTTTACCGGAGGAACACTTTGGGTACTACCAAACGTCACAACGTAACTGGGTGATTATAAAGGAGTACTACAGGTGTCTCCAATGGTACATGTTGGGTTGGCGTATTTCGAGATTAGGGTTTGTCTCTCCGATTGTCGGAGAGGTATCTCTGGGCCCTCTCGGTAATGCACATCACATAAGCCTTGCAAGCACTGCAACTAATATGTTAGTTGTGAGATGATGTATTATGGAACGAGTAAAGAGACTTGCCGATAACGAGATTGAACTAGGTATTGGATACCGACGATCGAATCTCGGGCAAGTAACATACCGATGACAAAGGGAACAACGTATGTTGTTATGCGGTCTGACCGATAAAGATCTTCGTAGAATATGTAGGAGCCAATATGGGCATCCAGGTCCCGCTATTGGTTATTGACCGGAGACGTGTCTCGGTCATGTCTACATTGTTCTCGAACCGTAGGGTCCGCACGCTTAACGTTACGATGACAGTTATTATGAGTTTATGCATTTTGATGTACCGAAGGTTTTTCGGAGTCCCGAATGAGATGACGGACATGACGAGGAGTCTCGAAATGGTCGAGACGTAAAGATTGATATATTGGAAGCCTATGTTTGGACATAGGAAGTGTTCCGGGTGAAATCGGGATTTTACCGGAATACCGGGAGGGTTACCGGAACCCCCCGGGAGACTAATGGGCCTATTGGGCTTTAGTGGAAAAGAGAAAAGGGAAGCCCACAAGCTGGCCGGCGCCCCCCCCCCCCCCTTTCCCCAAGTCCTAGTAGGACTAGGATAGGGGGCCGGCCCCCCTTCTCTCTCCTTTTCCCCCCGGGAGTCCTAATAGGATTAGGATTGGAGGGAGGAGTCCTACTCCCGGTGGGAGTAGGACTCCCCTGCGCCTCCTCTCCCTGGCCGGCCGGCTCCCCCTCCTCCAACCTTTATATACGGGGGCAGGGGGCACCCCAAGACACACAACTTGATCCTTGAGATCGTTCCTTAGCCGTGTGCGGTGCCCCATGCCACCAAATTCCACCTCGATCGTACCGTTGTAGTGCTTAGGCGAAGCCCTGCATCGGTACTACATCAAGATCGTCATCACGCCGTCGTGCTGACGGAACTCTCCCTCGATGCTTTGTTGGATCGGAGCCCGACGAACGTCATCGAGCTGAACGTGTGCTAAGAACTCGGAGGTGCCGGAGTAACGGTGCTTGGATCGGTCGGATCGGGAAGAAGACGTACGACTACTTCCTCTACGTTGTGTGATCGCTTCCGCAGTCGGTCTGCGTTGGTACGTAGACAACACTCTCCCCTCTCGTTGCTGTGCATCACCATGATCTTGCGTGTGCGTAGGAAATTTTTTGAAATTACTGCGTTCTCCAACACGAATATAGTCGTCATATATATTAATCTTTACATCTCGACCATTTCGAGACTCCTCGTCATGTCCCCGATCTCATCCGGGACTCCGAACTCCTTCGGTACATCAAAACTCATAAACTCATTATATAACTGTCATCGAAACCTTAAGCGTGCGGACCTTACGGGTTCAAGAACAATGTAGACATGACCGAGACACGTCTCCGGTCAATAACCAATAGCGGAACCTGGATGCTCATATTGGTTCCCACATATTCTACGAAGATCTTTATCGGTCAGACCGCATAACAACATATGTTGTTCCCTTTGTCATCGGTATGTTACTTGCCCGAGATTCGATCGTCGGTATCCAATACCTAGTTCAATCTCGTTACCGGCAAGTCTCTTTACTCGTTCTGTAATACATCATCCCGCAACTAACTCATTAGTTGCAATGCTTGCAAGGCTTAAGTGATGTGCATTACCGAGAGGGCCCAGAGATACCTCTCCGACGATCGGAGTGACAAATCCTAATCTTGAAATACGTCAACCCAACATGTACCTTTGGAGACACCTGTAGAGCACCTTTATAATCACCCAGTTACGTTCTGACGTTTGTTAGCACACAAAGTGTTCCTCCGGCACACGGGAGTTACATAATCTCATAGTCATAGGAACATGTATAAGTCATGAAGAAAGCAATAGCAACATACTAAACGATCGGGTGCTAAGCTAATGGAATGGGTCATGTCAATCAGATCATTCAACTAATGATGTGATCCCGTTAATCAAATGACAACTCTTTGTCCATGGTTAGGAAACATAACCATCTTTGATTAACGAGCTAGTCAAGTAGAGGCATACTAGTGACACTCTGTTTGTCTATGTATTCACACATGTATTATGTTTCCGGTTAATACAATTCTAGCATGAATAATAAACATTTATCATGATATAAGGTAATAAATAATAACTTTATTATTGCCTCTAGGGCATATTTCCTTCAGTCTCCCACTTGCACTAGAGTCAATAATCTAGTTCACACCGCCATGTGATTTAACAGCAATAGTTCACATCATCATGTGATTAACACCCATAGTTCATATCATGATGTGATCAACACTCAAAGGGTTTACTAGAGTCAGTAATCTAGTTCACATCTCTATGTGATTAACACCCAAAGAGTACTAAGGTGTGATCATGTTTTGCTTGTGAGATAATTTTAGTCAACGGGTCTGTCACATACAGATCCGTAAGTATTTTGCGAATTCTATGTCTACAATGCTCTGCACGAAGCTACTCTAGCTAATTGCTCCCACTTTCAATATGTATCTAGATCGAGACTTAGAGTCATCCAGATCTATGTCAAAACTTGCATCGACGTAACTTTTTACGACGAACCTTTTGTCACCTCCATAATCGAGAAACATATCCTTATTCCACTAAGGATAATTTTGACCGCTGTCCAGTGATCTACTCCTAGATCACTATTGTACTCCCTTGCCAAAATTAGTGTAGGGTATAAAATAGGTCTGGTACACAGCATGGCATACTTTATAAAACCTATGGCCAAGGCATAGGGAATGACTTTCATTCTCTTTCTATTTTCTGCCGTGGTCGGGCTTTGAGTCTTACTCAATTTCACACCTTGTAACACAGGCAAGAATTCTTTCTTTGACTGTTCCATTTTGAACTACTTCAAAATTTTGTCAAGGTATGTACTCATTGAAAAAACTTATCAAGCGTTTTGATCTATCTCTATAGATCTTGATGCTCAATATGTAAGCAGCTTCACCGAGGTTTTTCTTTGAAAAAAAACTCCTCTCAAACACTCCTTTATGCTTTGCAGAATAATTCTACATTATTTCCGATCAACAATATGTCATTCACATATACTTATCAGAAATGTTGTAGTGCTCCCACTCACTTTCTTGTAAATACAGGCTTCACCGCAAGTCTGTATAAAACTATATGCTTTGATCAACTTATCAAAGCGTATATTCCAACTCCGAGATGCTTGCACCAGTCCATTGATGGATCGTTGGAGCTTGCATATTTTGTTAACACCTTTAGGATTGAAAAAACCTTCTAGTTGCATCGTATACAACTCTTCTTTAATAAATCCATTAAGGAATGCAGTTTTGTTTATCCATTTGCCAGATTTCATAAAATGCGGCAATTGCTAACATGATTCGGACAGACTCAAGCATAGATACGAGTGAGAAACTCTCATCGTAGTCAACACCTTGAACTTTGTCAAAAACCTTTTTCGACAAGTCTAGCTTTGTGGATAGTAACACTACTATCAACGTCCGTCTTCCTCTTGAAGATCCATTTACTTGCCGATCATCGGGCAAGTCAATCAAAGTCCATACTTTGTTCTCATACATGGATCTCATCTCAGATTTCATGGCCTCAAGCCATTTCGCGGAATCTGGGCTCATCATCGCTTCCTCATAGTTCGCAAGTTCATCATGGTCTAATAACATGACTTCCAGAACAGGATTACCGTACCACTCTGGTGCGGATCTCATTCTGGTTTACCGACGAGATTCGGTAGTAACTTGATCTGAAGTTTCATGATCATCATCATTAGCTTCCTCACTAATTGGTGCAGTAGTCACAGGAACAGATTTCTGTAATGAACTACTTTCCAATAAGGGAGAAGGTACAATTACCTCATCAAGTTCTACTTTCCTCCCACTCACTTCTTTCGAGTGAAACTTCTTCTCTAGAAAGTATCCATTCTCAGCAACGAATGTCTTGCCTTCGGATCTGTGATAGAAGGTGTACCCAACTGTCTCCTTTGGGTATCCTATGAAGACACATTTCTCCGATTTGGGTTTGAGCTTATCATGATGAAACTTTTTCTTATAAGCATCGCAACCCCAAACTTTAAGAAATGACAACTTTGGTTTCTTGCCAAACCATAGTTCATATTGTGTCGTCTCAACGGACTTAGATGGTGCCCTATTTAACGTGAATGCAGCTGTCTCTAATGCATAACCCCAAAACGATAGTGGTAGATCGGTAAGAGACATCATAGATCGCACTATATCTAATAAAGTACAGTTATGACGTTCGGACACACCATTACACTATGGTGTTCCAGGTGGCGTGAGTAGTGAAACTATTTCACATTGTTTTAATTGAAGGCCAAACTCGTAACTCAAATATTTTACCTCTGCGATCATATCGTAGAAACTTTTATTTTCTTGCCACGATGATTTTCCACTTCACTCTGAAATTCTTTGAACTGTTCAAATGTTCCAGACTTATGTTTCATCAAGTAGATATCCCCATATCTGCTCAAATCATCTGTGAAGGTCAGAAAATAATGATACCCGCTGCGAGCCTTAACACTCATCGGATCACATACATCAGTATGTATTATTTCCAATAAGTTAGTTGCTCGCTCCACTATTCTGAAGAATGGAGTCTTAGTCATCTTACCCATGAGGCATGGTTCGCAAGCATCAAGTGATTCATAATCAAGTGATTCCAAAAGCCCATCAGCATGGAGTTTCTTCATGCGCTTTACACCAATATGACCTAAACGACAGTGCCACAAATAATTTGCACTATCATTATTAACTTTGGATCTTTTGGCTTCAATATTATGAATATGTGTATCACTACGATCGAGATCCAACAAACCATTTTCGTTGGTGTGTATGACCATAGAAGGTTTTATTCATGTAAACAGAACAACAATTGTTCTCTAACTTAAATGAATAACCGTATTGCAATAAACATGATCAAAATCATATTCATGCTCAACACCAAATAACACTTATTTAGGTTCCACACTAATCCCGAAAGTATAGGGAGTGTGCGATGATGATCATATCAATCTTGGAACTATTTCCAACACTCATCGTCACCTCACCCTTAACTAGTTTCTGTTCATTCTGCAACTCCCGTTTCGAGTTACTATTCTTAGCAACTGAACTAGTACCAAATACTGAGGGGTTTCTATGAGCACTAGTAAAGTACACATCAATAACATGTATATCAAATATACCTTTGTTTACTTTGCCATCCTTTCTTATCCACCAAATACTTGGGGTAGTTCTGCTTCCACTGACCAGTCCCTTTGCAGTAGAAGCACTTAGTCTCAGGCTTAGGACCAGACTTGGGCTTCTTCACTTGAGCAGCAACTTGCTTGCTGTTCTTCTTGAAGTTCCCCTTCTTCCCTTTGCCCTTTTCTTGAAACTAGTGGTCTTGTTAACCATCAACACTTGATGTTTTTCTTGATTTCTACCTTCGTCAATTTCAGCATCACGAAGAGCTTGGGAATTGTTTCCGTTATCCCTTGCATATTATAGTTCATCACAAAGTTCTACTAACTTGGTGATAGTGACTAAAGAATTCTGTCAATCACTATTTTATCTGGAAGATTAACTCCCACTTGATTCAAGTGATTGTAGTACCCAGACAATCTGAGCACATGCTCACTAGTTGAGCGATTCTCCTCCATCTTTTAGCTATAGAACTTGTTGGAGACTTCATATCTCTCAACTCGGGTATTTGCTTGAAATATTAACTTCAACTCCTGGAACATCTCATATGGTCCATGACGTTCAAAACGTCTTTGAAGTCCCGATTCTAAGCCGTTAAGCATGGTGCACTAAACTATCAAGTAGTCATCATATTGAGCTAGCCAAACGTTCATAACTTCTGCATCTGCTCCTGCAATAGGTCTGTCACCTAGCGGTGCATCAAGGACATAATTCTTCTGTGCAGCAATGAGGATAAACCTCAGATCACGGATCCAATCCGCATCATTGCTACTAACAACTTTCAACACAATTTTCTCTAGGAACATATCAAAATAAACATATGAAAGCAACAACGCGAGCTATTGATCTACAACATAGATATGCTAATACTACCAGGACTAAGTTCATGATAAATTAAAGTTCAATTAATCATATTACTTAAGAACTCCCACTTAGATAGACATCCCTCTAATCATCTAAGTGATCACGTGATCCAAATCAACTAAACCATAACCGATCATCACGTGAAATGGAGTAGTTTTCAATGGTGAACATCAATATGTTGATCATATCTACTATATGATTCACGCTCGACCTTTCGGTCTCAGTGTTCCGAGGCCATATCTGCATATGCTAGGCTCGTCAAGTTTAACCTGAGTATTCTGCGTGTGCAAAACTGGCTTGCACCCGTTGTAGATGGACGTAGAGCTTATCACACCCGATCATCACGTGGTGTCTGGGCACGACGAACTTTGGCAACGGTGCATACTCAGGGAGAACACTTTTATCTTGAAATTTAGTGAGAGATCATCTTATAATGCTACCGTCAATCAAACCAAGATAAGATGCATAAAAGATAAACATCACATGCAATCAATATAAGTGATATGATATGGCCATCATCATCTTGTGCCTGTGATCTCCATCTCCGAGGCACCGTCATGATCACCATCATCACCGGCACAACACCTTGATATCCATCGTAGCATCGTTGTCGTCTCGCCAATCTTATGCTTCCATGACTATCGCTACCGCTTAGTGATAAAGTAAAGCATTACAGTGCGATTGCATTGCATACAATAAAGCGACAACCATATGGCTCCTGCTAGTTGCCGATAACTCGGTTCCAAAACATGATCATCTCATACAATAAAATTTAGCATCATGTCTTGACCATATCACATCACAACATGCCCTGCAAAAACAAGTTAGACGTCCTCTACTTTGTTATTGCAAGTTTTACGTGGCTGCTATGGGCTTAAGCAAGAACCAATCTTACCTACGCATCAAAACCACAACGATAGTTTGTCAAGTTGGTGCTGTTTTAACCTTCGCAAGGACCGGGCGTAGCCACACTCGGTTCAACTAAAGTTGGAGAAACTGACACCCGCCAGCCACCTATGTGCAAAGCATGGCGGTAGAACCAGTCTCGCGTAAGCGTACCCGTAATGTCGGTCCGGGCTGCTTCATCCAACAATACCGCCGAATCAAAGTATGGCATGCTGGTAAGCAGTATGACTTATATCGCCCACAACTCACTTTTGTTCTACTCGTGCATATAACATCAAACCATAAAAACCTAGGCTCGGATGTCACTGTTGGGGAACGTAGTAATTTCAAAATTTTCCTACGCACACGCAAGATCATGGTGATGCATAGCAACGAGAGGGGGGAGTGTGATCTACGTACCCTTGTAGACCGATAGCGGAAGCGTTAGCACAACGCGGTTGATGTAGTCGTACGTCTTCACGGCCCGACCGATCAAGCACCGAAACTACGGCACCTCCGAGTTCTAGCACACGTTCAGCTCGATGACGATCCCCGGACTCCGATCCAGCAAAGTGTCGGGGAAGAGTTCCGTCAGCACGACGGCGTGGTGACGATCTTGATGTAATACCGTCGCAGGGCTTCGCCTAAGCACCGCTACAATGTTATCGAGGATTATCGTGGAAGGGGGCACCGCACACGGCTAAGAATATGATCACGTGGATCAACTTGTGTGTCTATGGGGTGCCCCCTGCCCCCGTATATAAAGGAGTGGAGGAGGGGAGGGCCGGCCCTCTCTATGGCGCGCCCTAGGGGAGTCCTACTCCCACCGGGAGTAGGATTCCCCCTTTCCTAGTCCAACTAGGAGTCCTTCCATGTAGTAGGAGTAGGAGACAAGGAAGGGGAAGGGAGAAGGGAAGGAAGGAGGGGGCGCAGCCCCCCCCCCCTAGTCCAATTCGGACTAGGCCTTGGGGGGGGGTGCGGCCTACCCTAGGCAGCCCCTCTCTCTTTCCCGTATGGCCCAATAAGGCCCAATACTTCTCCCCCGTATTCCCGTAACTCCCCGGTACTCCGAAAAATACCCGAACCATTCGGAACCTTTCCGATGTCCGAATATAGTCGTCCAATATATCGATCTTTATGTCTCGACCATTTCGAGACTCCTCGTCATGTCCCCGATCTCATCCGGGACTCCTAACTCCTTCGGTACATCAAAACTCATAAACTCATTATATAACTGTCATCGAAACCTTAAGCATGCGGACCCTACGGGTTCGAGAACAATGTAGACATGACCGAGACACGTCTCCGGTCAATAACCAATAGCGGAACCTGGATGCTCATATTGGTTCCCACATATTCTACGAAGATCTTTATCGGTCAGACCGCATAACAACATACGTTGTTCCCTTTGTCATCGGTATGTTACTTGCCCGAGATTCGATCGTCGGTATCCAATACCTAGTTCAATCTCGTTACCGGCAAGTCTCTTTACTCATTCCGTAATACATCATCCCGCAACTAACTCATTAGTTGCAATGCTTGCAAGGCTTAAGTGATGTGCATTACCGAGAGGGCCCAGAGATACCTCTCCGACTATCGGAGTGACAAATCCTAATCTTGAAATACGTCAACCCAACATGTACCTTTGGAGACACCTGTAGAGCATCTTTATAATCACCCAGTTACGTTGTGACGTTTGGTAGCACACAAAGTGTTCCTCCGGCACACGGGAGTTACATAATCTCATAGTCATAGGAACATGTATAAGTCATGAAGAAAGCAATAGCAACATACTAAACGATCGGGTGCTAAGCTAATGGAATGGGTCATGTCAATCACATCATTCAACTAATGATGTGATCCCGTTAATCAAATGACAACTCTTTGTCCATGGTTAGGAAACATAACCATCTTTGATTAACGAGCTAGTCAAGTAGAGGCATACTAGTGACACTCTGTTTGTCTATGTATTCACACATGTATTATGTTTCCGGTTAATACAATTCTAGCATGAATAATAAACATTTATCATGATATAAGGAAATAAATAATAACTTTATTATTGCCTCTAGGGCATATTTCCTTCACCTAGGTGCGCCCCCTCCCCCCCCCCTTGGCCGCAATCCTAGATGGGTTTTGGGGCTGCCGCCACCCCTAGGGAGGGAACCCTAGATGGGGGCGCAGCCTCTCCCCCTCCCCTATATATACTTGAGGTATTGGGGGGCTGCAACACATGCAAGATCATCTCCCTCTTGGTGCAGCCCTACCTCTCTCCCTCCTCGTCTCTCGTAGTGCTTGGTGAAGCCCTGCTGGAGTCCTGCGCTCCTCCACCACCACCACGCCATCGTGCTGCTGTTGGACGGAGTCTTCCCCAACCTCTCCTTCTCCCCTTGCTGGATCAAGGCGTAGGAGACGTCACCGGGCTGCACGTGTGTTGAACGCGGAGGCGCCGTGGTTCGGCGCTTAGATCGGAATCAACTGCGATCTGAATCGCTATGAGTACGACTCCTTCATCCATGTTCTTGCAACGCTTCCGCTTAGCGATCTACAAAGGTATGTAGATGCACTCCGCTTCCCCTCGTTGCTAGATTACTCCATAGATTGATCTTGGTGATGCGTAGAAAATTTTAAAATTCTGCTACGATCCCCAACACTAAGGCCAGAGTGGTTATGGGAGCGATCTCCTGGATGCGGTCTGATGACAGATTTAGATCATGATCATCGGGGTGACCGGGGGTGGTAGCCGCGGCCTCCAATCCGGCGAAGATCAAGTCTCCATGGATGTCCGCAACGTAGTTCAGGCTCCCAAATCTGACCTGATAGCTAGGGGCGTAGCTTTCGATCTGCTCTAGATGGCCAAGCGAATTGGCCCGCAGTACGAAGCCGCCGAACACGAAGATCTGTCTAGGGAGGAAAGTTTCTCGTTGGACAGCGTCATTATTGACGATTGAAGGGGCCATCGAACTTTCTGGCGACAGCACAGTGGAACTCTCAATGAAAGCACCAATGTCGGTGTCAAAACCGACGGATCTCAGGTAGGGGGTCCCGAATTGTGCGTCTAAGGTCGATGGTAACAAGAGACAAGAGACACGATGTTTACCCAGGTTTGGGCCCTCTCTATGGACGTAATACCCTACGTTCTGCTTGATTGATATTGATGAATATGATTATTACAAGAGTTGATCTACCTCGAGATCGTAATGGCTAAACCCTAGAGGTCTAGCTTGTATGGCTATGATAATGAGTATATCCTATCCGGACTAAGTCCTCCGGTTTATATAGACACCTGGAGGATTTAGGGTTACACAAGGTCGGTTATAAAGAAAGGAATCTACATATTCGGTTGCCAAGCTTGCCTTCCACGCCAAGGAGAGTCCCATCCGGACACGGGTACAGTCTTCGGTCTTTGTATCTTCATAGCCCATCAGTCCGGTCCATGGCTAACAGGCCGGACGTCAGAGGACCCCTAAGTCCAGGACTCCCTCAGCGACCCCTTAGGTTCAAGCCGGTTTGGTCGCAGTTTGGATCACCTCCGAACTGCACAGTTGGTAGCGGCCCCTAGCAAAGCATGCCAAACACCAAGCAGACTATGAAGCTGGTGAGGCGAACCTGTACATCATACTTCTCTTCCCTTTGCCACACGATATATGTTGTCGGACTCAAGGCGAGTCTGTCATCCTTGTGCTAGCCCGACCTCTTTCTCGTTCCAGTGATGTCGATCACAAAATGGATTATCTCATAATCCTAATCGCACGGTCATGCTTATCTTGGTCGGATCACACGAGGGGCCCAGAGTATATCTCTCCTGATCGGATGGGCAAATCCCATCTTGCTCAACCATGTCTCGCAATATGGGTCTGGACAAGCCCGAAGCCTACCTTTGTAACTACCCAGTCACGAAGTAGCGTTTGGTTGGCCCAAAGCAAGTCTGTCACCATCCCGAGTACATGCGCCAGCTCAGGTCTTAGGACATAGAATGTATGTTGTACTAGAGACTCACAGATGAGACATGTCGCTGCGTCTCATAGTTGGGTATGTCCGACTCGAACCTTATCTCAACTCGGATCTGACTACGTCGAATCCGACCAGATCCTTCCGAGTCCATATTATCTGGTTAGCATCCAATGCTCCATGGCTAGTGAAACCAAGCCATCAACCATGTCATATGCTAGTCTAGTTGGTTGCGCGTCCACACAGCCCTTTTGACTAGGAACCTTTTAGGACAGTCATCATACAATGCATAGTCCCACAAACAAGTTACATACTTGCTGATACACATCATTGATAATGTCCAAGGACTATCTTTATTCATAAATACATAGAAAATATCATTATACATGATTACCTCTAGGGCATATCTCCAACAGTTGTCTGAGTAGCTCTCAGCAAAAAAAATCGGTCTTAACAATACACTTTTTCATAGACCTCGAACTTGTCTTTTTTGCTGAGAGCTCCTTAGATCTCGAATTGAGCTGAAATTTTACATGAATCTCACGCAGTGAAACATCTACCATGCAAAAAAATAGATTTTTGTTTTTGAAATTTTCTAGTAATTTTTTTATTTCACTATTTATGGTTGATGTAGATGAGCTCGGGAGCCAAATCGCCTCTCTCAGAATTATTTTATATTAATTTACAGAGAGAGTAGTTGGCGAATTGAAGTTGGATGTGAACTAAAGATGTAACACGCGTGCAGTCACCGATCCACGTCAAATAAGCCGAACTATCTGTCACGGTGCAATAACCAATTAGGAGTCACAATCATACAAATATGACCGTTGCATGGTGCTACAGCTAGCTAGACAGGTGAGGTGAGTTGAACAATACGAGATTTGTTACCAAACCTACAATTCCCATCTGCACCAAACCTGGAAGAAAAGTACGTACCACATCCACTGGTCTACATGGATGGAGCAAGACCTCCTCAATGCTAGTTGCATAGCTTGTACTACTACTAGATAGATATACAAGTACGCAGTATCCATTGACACAGTCTCTCTTCTCCCTCCTCGTCTGCACTAGTGCCAACTGCCACAATCAGCTGGCCTTGACCAAGCAAAGCAAAGCAAATCATGTACTACTACGCATCAAGACGAGCTAGCACTTTTTCAGAAAAGAATAAAGAAGCAAACTACAAAGCACGTTTTTTTTTCTTTAAGCCGGGGAGGAGCTTGGAAAGATCGATGTTAGTCGGAGCTCTATCTCGCCTGAATGTAGCCAAATGGCTGCCATTTAGTAGTTAATTATCCGGCCAGGCCTATCGGGATATCGAGGTCAGGATTAATCTCCAAATGTCGTGAGTTAGACCATTGCCTACCTATCACTTGTAATCACATGATTAATCACCTCCGACTTAGTCAAAGACATGAGACAAACTGAAAACAACGTTGGTATGTGGAGGCATCGATGGATACATATACATATACAGTGTAGCTTGAGAGATAGAGCCAAGCAAAGGCTTAACCATTCCCAGCCAGCCAGGGCCAATCTAGCTGCATGCACGTACGCTATACCTATGCAGATCGGATGAGATCGTCGACCAGCAGCTAGCTACTCCGCCCGATCGTGCACGGGCCGAGTGATCGGAAGGAAAAGATGGCTCCTCACGCTCTCTTGTCTCCGGAGTCGCGCAGCCGCGCTGCCATCCTGCCACTGCTACGCATACTGTGAGTTGATCGATCGAGGAGAGGAGATGGCACGCTTTCTTGGTCAAGTACGTCTGGATTTTGGACTCACGATCATGGTGCATGTACGTACGTTGTTGTTTTGCAGAGAAGATCATGGCGCGGATGCGCGGAAGAGCCGGCCGCCGGCGACCTCCTCCAAGGCCGGCAGGAAGAAGAAGGTGCTGGTGCTGGTGCTGACCGTGGTGGTGTCCGTCGTGCTCATGTTCGCCCTCCTCAAGACCAGAACCCTCGACGGCCGGATATTACTCCGTCATCGTCCAGCTCCTGTGATTAGTGTTCCACGGCCCCCCTACGCCGCGCACCGGCGCGTCCGGTGGGACAGCGTCACCGCCTCCCTGGTGGCGGCGCAGGCGGGGTCGGTGGCGCTGCTCAACTTCAGCCCGGCGGAGGTGAAGCGGTGGAGGAAGCTGCGGCTACCCGGAGCAGTGACAGTCCGAGCGGTGCGGTTGCAGGCCGTGGACAGCGCCGTCACGTGGGCCGCCCTCTACCCGGAGTGGATCGACGAGGACGGTAACGGCACCAGCAGCGGCAGCTGCCCCTCACTCCCAGACCCCGAAGATCAAGGAGGCCAGCGCTTCGACCTCGTCGCCGTCAACCTCCCCTGCCGCAACCGTAACGATAGCGGCCGCTGGTCCAGGGACGTGGCCAGGCTCCATCTCCAGCTCTCCGCCGCCAAGCTCGCCGTCTCCGTCCACTCGTCGCACGTCCTCGTCGTCTCTGACTGCCTCCCACTCCCCAACCTCTTCCCATGCAAGCACCTCCTCCACCGACACGGCCATGCCCGGCTCTACAAGGCTCACGCCGCCTACCTCCGGCCCCGCACTCGCCTCCCTGTCGGCTCATGCGACCTCGCCCTACGTCTTCCGACGAGTCCTACGAAGCCGCTTACGGCGCTCAGGCGGCGGCGGGAGGCGTACGCGACGGTGCTGCACTCGTCGGACGCCTACGTGTGCGGCGCCATCGCGGTGGCGCAGAGCATCCGGCAGTCGGGCTCCACCAGGGACCTGGTGGCGCTGGTGGACTACGGCAGCGTCGGCGCCGAGCAGCGCGCCGGCCTGGCGGCAGCAGGGTGGCAGGTGCGCGCCATGGACGGCCGCATCCGCAACCCGCGCGCCGTGCCCGGCACGTACAACGAGTGGAACTACAGCAAGCTCCGCCTCTGGCAGCAGCTCACCGACTACCGCAGGGTCGTGTTCGTGGACGCCGACCAGCTCGTGCTGCGCAACATCGACTTCCTCTTCGACGCCCCGGAGGTGAGCGCCACCGGGAACAGCCGGACGCTCTTCAACTCCGGCGTCATGGTGCTGGAGCCATGCAACTGCACGTTCGACATGCTCATGGCGCGCGTCCGCGACGTCCGGTCATACAACGGCGGCGACCAGGGGTTCCTCAACGAGGTCTTCACGTGGTGGCACCGCCTGCCGCGCACCGTCAACGTCCTGAAGTACTACCACCAACAGGGCCATGCTGCTGCTGCCGCCTCGGCGGCGCCGCAGCCGGAGCCGTACCTACTGCACTACCTGGGCATCAAGCCGTGGTTGTGCTTCCGGGACTACGACTGCAACTGGAACGTGCCGTCGCTGCGCCAGTTCGCCAACGACGAGGCGCACGCACGGTGGTGGGCCGTGCACGACCGAATCAAGCCGGGGGAGCTCGCCACCAGGTTCTGCGCGTTGCCGAAGAGTCAGAGGTCGTCGCTGCAGTATGAGCGGAGGCAGGCGGAGAAGGCCAACGCCACCGACATGCACTGGAGCCGTCCGATCACTGACCCAAGGAACACCCAACAACTCTTGTTGCCAATGCCACCCACCGCTTGATTCTATCCGCCGCTTGCTTGTACCTATGGTGTTTTTGTAAATTTGATTGATATTTCTACGGATATTTCTAATCATTTCACAGGGGTGAATATTTGTGAATTGCTTTTAGAAAAATCTGACGTCGATCGATTTTTCCTAGCCATTGGATTGCAATCATCCAATGGCCGAGCGTCTCGTTCTTCCTCCCAACCACTCTCTTCTTCTTCGTGAGCACCCTCCTCCTCTTCCGGGCGCTCATCACTGGCCACGATATCCCTGTCTTGGGCGAGGTCCTATCCCGGTATGGCTGGGATGCCGTGGTCAACCTATTGTATTTGTCTCACCCTCAGAGCTCTGCGTGAACCTCACTTCTCCTAGAAAATCGATTGATGTCACTTGCTTTTCCACGCGACTTACAAATAACAAATACACATTTATAATTATACGAACATCATCAAGCCTAGAGTGTTGTATGAATATGACTAAATGATCTGAGACAATTACTCATCAATTATCTTGACAACAAAATAGCACCACCTTAAAGCCAATGGTCTATATAGTAAATAACCATGATAAAACCCATGGAGTTTATCGACATGCCATAATACGGCTTTCAATGTGACCTACAACTTAGTTGGAGGATACCGTAAAAAAATCGACCAAACCAACGAAATTAAACAACATGGTCATGCCTCCAACGCAACCACAGGTCATGAGACTGCTGAATTATCAACAAGAAAAAACTAAATGAGGCGACAAAAAACAGTTTCGACCGATTCAGAAACTAGTGCTTGGAGCAGTTGATGGAAAACACATGACTAGATCATCATCTTCTATCTTCAGTAGGGATGTCAACGGGGTCTCATTTAAGCCCACTTATGGTGTAACACTTCAATAAAGTTTTTTTTGGAGGGAGAGGGGGGATGAACTACTAAGCTAGCTAGAGCTAACTAAGAGGGTGTTTGTTTCCAGGGACTTATTGATCTAGGGACTTAAATAAGTCCCTATAAGTCCCATCTAAACCAAACAGGAGGGACTTATAGGGACTTAAAGTGGGCATTTGAGACTTATGAAATAAGACTCTCAAGGAGGGACTTAGAGACCATATTATAACTATAAGTCCCTCCTTGAGAGTCTTATTTCATAAGTCCCAAATGCCCACTTTAAGTCCCTATAAGTCCCTCCTGTTTGGTTTAGATGAGACTTATAGAGACTTTTTTAAGTCCCCGAACCAATAAGTCCCTGGAAACAAACACCCTCTAAAAAAAGTCCTAGGACTTATAAACCAAACAGTGCCTAAACAGAACTTGTGGGTGCCATTTACATCCTTATTATTCAACCATTCTACCCCTCCCTCCTCCCCCACCACCCGGTTTGATCCAATAGCGCACAGTCTCCTCCCTCCCCCCTGATCCGGTTGTTCCATGCCTCTTCATCACCACCTTCAGGGCTTCGACGACATCCTATCCGCCCCCTCGCCGGCTATGCAGCGGCATGTCACAGCCTCCTCCTCTCTCAGCTCGGGCTCCGTCCAATCAGACTAAGGTCAATACAAAAACCACGTGGCATATATTGTGCGAGCACTCGTCCAATCAGATCCTATTCCGTTGCAAAGCCTCATGCTCAAGCTTCGCGTCGCTCGATATATGGGCCTGGCCAGCGAGCAATGGCACCCACAAGCGTTTTGTTCCATAATTTTTACTTCTGATTATTTTACTTTGTTTTTTACAGTTTTATTCAAATTCAAAAAATGTGGACAAGCACAAAAAAAGTATGTGAATTGAAACAATATTAACGAATCAAAAAAATATTCTGAATTTTGAAAAACAAAACATGAATTCAGAAAATGTTCGCCAATACAAAAAAATGTCCATGAATTAAAAAAAATCGTGAGTTCTAAAAAAATTGTGAATTTAAAAATGTTTGTGACTTTAAAAGATGTTCACAAATTTGAAAGTATATCCACAAATTTTAAAAGCATAAAAAAATTCAAAGGATGTTTGTGACTTTAAAAGATGTTCACAAATTTTTGAAGTATGGGTTAGTATAGTTTTAAAGCAAGATTTAATAAAATTTTGTAGCACATATTTTGCCCAGAGAAAAATCATCGAAACATATCAATATGTGATATAGTTTTAAAGATATTGACAAAACTAACGCGTCGATAAAAACGGTTTGTGATTTGGACGAATGGTTCGAGAGATATATCCTTTTGAAAAATCAAATCTATGAAAAAGCACAAACAAACCCACTTATTTCTCCTGCGTGTAGAAAAAAATGCACCAGAATTCTCTAACTTACGACAAATAACATACTCCCTCCGTTCCTTTTTTTGGCAAGGGTATTTGAAAGTGCAACTATTCGTAGGTGGTTTTGCTAATTCATAACAACATATAGCTCATTGAGCTAATACTATTTCAAGATGATTATTTCAGGAAAGCTCAATGATTGGCATGGCATGGATGTGAAAGTGAAACTCTCAAAATGCTAAGGACAAAGAATTGACTCAAGCTCAAAAGGTCAAGACTCTTCATTTTATATTTTAGTGATCCAAGATCACATTGAGTCTTTAGGAAAAGCCAATACTATCAAGGAGGGATGAGGTGTTGCTTAATGGGCCTCTTGCTTCATGTGCTTAATGACATGCTCCAAAATCCTCAGCTACTTTCCCATATCCACAAATGACCTAAACCCTAAGCCAAACTCGGTCATACCGATTCTTTCTATCCGGCGCCACCGAGTTTCACTTGTCATAAGCCATTCCCAAACCCTAGCAATTCGGTCCTACCATAGGGATCTCGGTCTCACCGAGATGGGATTGCAAACTCTCTGTTTCCCTTTCGTAACTTTTCGGTCTCACCGAAAGAGCGAATCGGTCCCACCGAGATTGCAATGTAAACTCTGTGTTTCCCTTTTGTAACTTTTCGGTCTCACCGAAAGAGCAAATCGGTCCCATCAAGTTTGCCTGACCAACTCTCTGGTTAGCTAATTACCAAAATCGGTCTCACCGAGTTTGTGTAATCGGTCTCACCGAGATTACGTTATGCCCAAACCCTAACAGAATCGGTCCTACCGAGTTGCATGTCAGTCCCACCGAAAATCTCTAACGGTCACTAGGTTTACCTTTTCGGTCTGACCGAGTTTATTGATTCGGTCCCACCAAGATTGGTAGATTGTGTGTAACGGTTGGATTTTGTGTGGAGGCTATATATATCCCTCCACCTCCTCTTCATTCGAGGAGAGAGCCATCAGAACACATACTCCATTCCAACTCATATGTTCTGAGAGAGAACCACCTACTCATGTGTTGAGACCAAGACATTCTATTCCTATCATATGAATCTTGATCTCTAGCCTTCCCAAGTTGCTTTCCACTCAAATCTTCTTTCCACTAGATCCAAATCCTATGAGAGAGAGTTGAGTGTTGGGGAGACTATCATTTGAAGCACACGAGCAAGGAGTTCATCATCAACACACCGTTTGTTACTTCTTGGAGAGTGGTGTCTCCTAGATTGGCTAGGTGTCACTTGGGAGCCTCCGACAAGATTGTGGAGTTGAACCAAGGAGTTTGTAAGGGCAAGGAGATCGCCTACTTCGTGAAGATCTACCGCTAGTGAGGCAAGTCCTTCGTGGGCGATGGCCATGGTGGGATAGACAAGATTGCTACTTCATGAACCCTTCGTGGGTGGAGCCCTTCGTGGACTCGCGCAACCGTTACCCTTCGTGGGTTGAAGTCTCCATCAACGTGGATGTAGGATAGCACCATCTATCCGAACCACGGGAAAAACATCCGTGTCTCCAATTGCGTTTGAATTCTCCAAACCCTTTCATTTACATTTTTGCAAGTTGCATGCTTTACTTTCCGCTGCCAATATACTCTTTGCATGCTTGCTTGAATTGTGTGATGATTGCTTGACTTGTCCTGAAATAGCTAAAATCTGCCAAGAACTAAAATTGGGAAAAGGTCAAGTTTTTATTTGGTCAAGTAGTCTAATCAACCCCCCCCCCTCTAGACATACTTTCGATCCTACAATACTCCCTCTATTCCTAAATATAAGACTTTTTTAAAATTTTAATACGGACTACGAGCAAAATGAGTGAACCTAAGTATGTCTATATGCATTTGTATGCAGTCCATATTAAAATCTCTAAAAAAAGGTTATATTTAGAAACGGAGGGAATACATACAACGTGTCACTTGTCACCATCACTAGAGAAAACGGAATGATCTTTTTTTAATACAGTACAAACGCAAGCGCTCATATACCCGCGCATACACTCATCCCTATGAACGCACACACGCATACGCTACCCCTACGAGCACCTTTGAAATACTGAGCCGGCATATCATCTTAAAATTTATGAAGTCACCGTAGGCACCTCGTCGTCGACGGGAACGTCTTTTCCCACTAAATGCGCATCGCCGAAAATCGTGAAATAAATCCAGAAATAAATGCGAGCATCAGGATTTAAATCCTGATGGGCTGAAGATGCCATAGTCCCTCTAACCATTCATTCAGCCACGGTCCTATTTCACAATACATATCATTCGCGGGATCCACTGTTGCAGACGACCGGCAAAACATCCGTCGAACCGGCCTTCGGGCTGGGCTGGGCTGGGCTGGGCCAGGCTTTATGCGTATGTTGAGTTGCCTCCTTGTTTTCCACACACACACAAAAAAAGAGGTGCCTCCTCCAATCGCTTCTCTGTTATTGTCCTTGGATGGACGATGAGATGTGCAAGATCACCGATTCACGTGAAGCGAGCTAGGCGACATCCAAAAGCAAGTGGCGCCCGTTCGTCCGTGAACCGATGCTCATCAAATTCGATCGTTCCAACAGCAAAAGATCGATCGGAGCAAGCATGCATGTCTCATCCCGGACCCGGAGCATCTGTATATATACATGCCACATCTGGCTGAGTTACACACATCCATTCATGAGTAAGCTCTTCACCACTGCACAGTGCACGCACCACTGACAGTGACTGAGAGACAGTATGGCAACAATGGCGCCCTCATCTGCTCTGCTGCCACTGCTCCTGCTCCTGCCCCTGCTTCTCCTCTCCGTCGTCTGTACTGCAGGCGCAGCACCGGCAGCAACAGCAACGGTGCCAACGATACCAGCGCAGCCCGGCAAGCCGAACTCGAACAACAAGCAGAAGCAGGGGGGCGCGCCGCTGGGGCCGGCGGTGCGCGCGCTGGTGCAGTCCACCTGCAACGCCACCACCTACTACGACCTCTGCGTGGCCGCGCTCGTGGCGGACCCGGCTAGCTCCACCGCCGACCTCCGCGGCCTCTGCGCCATCGCCGTCTCCGCGGCGGCCGCCAACGCCTCCGCCACCGCGTCCGCGCTCGCCAACACCACCTGGGCCGCCTCGGGCGCCCCGGAGACGGGCAGCGACGGGCGCGCACAGCAGGTGCCGGCGCTCCTGACGAGGACCTGCGCCGGCAAGTACGGCGAGGCGCGGGAGGCGCTGCTGGAGGCCCGGGAGTCGGTGGGCGAGGAGGCGTACGACTACGCGTTCGTGCACGTGGGCGCCGCCGCCGAGTACCCCGCGGTGTGCCGGACGCTGTTCCGGAGGAAGCGGGTGCCCTACCCCGTGGAGCTGGCCCGGCGGGAGCAGGCGCTGGAGCACCTCTGCACCGTCGTCATCGACATCATCACGCTCCTCGCCTAGCCTGCCACAGCCCCCTTGATCCCGCCTGAACCTATCCTGTTTATCGCACGCATCGTAATTTTAAATTTCCCGTTTGATGGATAATCGCGTGCGTTTTGGCATGCAGATTACGTACTCCTGTAGTAACTACTTCCACTGTAATAGTATCATTATCGAGCGTAAACCGGAGTGTACTGGCACTGCTACTGTGTAGCAACTTTGAGAGTGCATGTTGGCACACAGAATTTGAGTTGAGGGTTTCCGGCAAGAAACTAAAAAGATGGATCCAAGACTGAGATGTCGAGACAAGGCGGGCAGCGGCCATTAATGAAAAGGCCGATCACGTACTTTTCTTCTTTAACGCCATCCGCATACATATTGTCTCTACTGCTTGGAGAGGAATATGTCTGTCTCCATGGCGGCATCCCCACTCGTCTTGTTCAACGATTGCATGGGCTGTCTCCTGTGTGGATGAGGCCGTCCCCAGCGAACCAACCCATGGTGAACGAGTGCCTCCGCTCGACCATCGCATGTTCTCGATCTTGGCAACTGCGGCGAATAATGCACGTCTCGCAAGTTGCAACTGGGGCAGCTCTCCAGGAGGAGACATGAAGCCCGCCGGTGAGGAGGGTGTTTTGGTGACCCAGCTTCATGGTGGCCGATTTAAAAAAAAACATTTTGATTTTAAAAATTTCTAAAAATGCATGTATGTAAGGATGAAATGTATGTGTGTAGAAATTCACGGTGAAATACCTTGAATTACGACCTGTACAAAAAAACAAAATAGTGAACTTTGGGGATGAACGGTATCATATGCTGAAAAGCCATGGATTTTGTTATGGATGCAAGGACGCAAGCAATGGCCACTGCCTTGTCAGTTGGCGCCGGGTGTGCCGGCCCGTCGTCCTTGGTGGCCTTGGCATCCCTGATCTCCGGCGTCTGGGCATCTCCCTCCATACCCGCTGGTTGTGGCTTCAGAGGACCGACCCTTCTCACCCATGGCAGCACCTCCACATCCCACACTGCCCTGACGTCCAGGCCTTCTTCCTGGCCTCCACCTCTTGGTCACTCGGCGACGGGTGCACATGCAAATTCTGGGAGGACCATTGGCTCGATGGACAGTCCATTGTTTTTTTTTTGAAGTTATGGACAGTCCATTGTTGAGATCGCGTCTGTTGTCCATGCCAGGGTCCCCAAGCGGCGGCGCAAGTCGCTATCTGTGTGCGACGACCTTCACAACCGCGCCTGAATCGTGGACATCCAGGGCATGCTCGGACCTCCGGCTCCTACACCGCGCGCTCAAGCTACCAATCCCTCTTCATTGGTTCCACAGAAGACCCCCACTGGCGCATCACCTAGCGATCTTGGGTGCCGCTGCGCATCAAGTTCTTCATCTGGCTGGCCCTCCTCGGCCGATGTTGGATGGCCGACCGCCTCGCGCGGCATGCTCTACCCCCATGGGCCTACATGTCTCCTCTGCGACCAAGAGCCCGAGACGATGCAACACCTCCCCTCAGGCTGTTCCTTCTCCCACCAAGTTTGGCATGAGGTGCTCCCTTGGTGCCGCTCCACCGCCGCGCTCCCAGGCCAAAATGACGGGTTCATTGCCTGGCTCGCCTCAGCCATCGCCGCCACACCGCGCTGTCTTCGGCGTAGGCTCACCTCCATCACCATCCTCATGGATTGGTGGCTTTGCAAGCACCACAATGGCTGCATCTTCCACGGTGGCAACCCTTCTGCCAGCCAAGCTGTCAACGACATCCTGGAGGAGGCAAGACTATGGGCACGCGCGGGCGCCACATGTCTCGCGCTTATCATGCCCGAGACGTAGCCTAGGGACTTTGTGGTCGGCGCACCCACTTCTCCATGTGCGCCATGGCTGCCGCTGGATGCCATCCATGTGCACTAGCTAGGGAAACCTCCCTTCTCGTCTCAAACTTGTACTATAACGGATATCTCTACCTATCAATGCAATGATACGCAAACCTTTTGCGTATTCGCGAAAAAAGGCATGGTTTTTTTTGCATAACCCTCGTTTCAACGTATTTTATTGTGAAAATTTACACATATGTATATTATGCCTCCATGTAGTATATCTATAATTTTTGATAATTTTTAAACATAAAAAATGAATTTTGAATTTTTCATAAAACAACCTTCATGGAGCTCGACCTCCAAAAGCAATTTTCGCCGGCCGGTGTCCAAACAAGTCAAGCTCAACGCTTTTTCATGAACAAGGAGTTTGGTGCCTCACGCGACGTACTACAGGCATATTTGGTTGTCTGCATCATTTTTTGGCCTCCCTACATCTATGGTTGAAAGGTAATGAGGGCAAAAAAGCATGTTTTCACTTAGTTTGGTTGCATGCATCCTTCCCAGCATGGCTGAGGAGAAACACACGCATGATGTTTGGTTGCAAACATTTGCTCCCCAGATGCACGTGATGTTGTTTGATTACGTGCGCACAGATGATTAATCTCACCTCTTATTCACGTGATAAACTTACTTCACATGAGATCAGGTGTTGAAGGAAGAAGAGAAGGGTCGGCTCGAGGTAGAAGGTGTAACAACCCCCTTATGCGCATCTAACGGTCACAAAAGGTGACTAACACCTAGCTAGTCCCTTATAGCACAATACAATAGGTGAACATGTGTGTCGAAATAGAGAACTTACAACGCGAAATTCATGTGAAACGGCGAGATGAAGCCAATGGTTAAAGAAAATTTCAAACAGTCGACTATGTGGGAAGAATCTGCTGAAATTCGTCCAAAGAAACATGCACATGTATGTACAGTCTAGTAGGGAGACATGGATCTACTCGTCTACAACCATCGAAACAGAAAGCATACAACACAAAAGTCGTGTGAAACAACGAGATGAACCTAGTGGTCAATGGAAATTTCAAGCGATCACCTGTGTGCGAAGAATTTGACCGTTAGAGCATCAAGATCCCATGCTACAACATACAGGAGGAGAAAAGCACTACACAAGTCAGAATGTGCTTGTCGTTGTTGATTTCGATCTTAAGTTTACATATGTTTTAGTTGGTTGGGAAGCATCGACTCATGATGTTAGCATTCTTGCTAACAACATGGATCGACCTGATGTGATCAATATCCCTCCATCTAGGAGATGTTGGATATGCATGTTGGCATGGGGTTCTTCCACCCTTTAGGAAAACCAAGCACCATCTCAATGAGTTCTCTGCTAGGAACTATTCTAAGACTGTTGTCGAATTGTTCGGTCTCACATACTCCAGCCTTAGAGTTACGATTAAGAGGACATTTGATGCTTTGAATAATATATTTAAGCAACCGCAAAAAAAAATATTTAAGATCCATGGTTAGAAGGCATTCCATCCTTTCCCCCATGCAGACTAAGTTTTTTTTTCATATTCTCCACAGTTGATCTTAGACTAGGGTCTTGATGAGTATTGTGCCGGAAAAAGTGATGACTGATGATGTTTGTTGAGTATATTGTGTACATGTATATTTGTGTGTAGGGGCCCATCTCCTGTTTCCTTATATAGTTGAGATTGTGACCCACCTCTGTACTTATATATACATGCCTGGTGCACCGATCAATACATCGAGATTGCACAGCCCATAACTTGTCCTTCTACATGGTATCTATCGCAGCACGATCCTAAACCCTAAAGCCGCCGCCGCCGCGCCCCTACGCGCCGCCGCCGCCGCTACTCCTCGCCGCCACCAGCTCCCTCCCGGTCGTCGTCGCCGCTGCTGGTTGCTGCCGCCTCTCTCCACCACCTCCCACGCCGCTGCCGCCGCCTCTTCCCGAGGCTGCCGCCGCCGCTTCTCCCGCTTCCGCCCGCGCCCTCCACTACTAGGAAAAGGCCTACTAATGGCGCACCAGTTTTGCCTACTAATGGCGCATCACTGGTGCGCCATTACTAGCACGCCATTAGTATTTTTTACTAATGGCGCACCACTGGTGCGCCATTAGTATAGGCCACGGTGCGCCATTAGTATAGGCCACACGTGCGCCATTAGTATAGGCCACGGTGCGCCATTAGTATTTTTGAATTTTGAAGGCGGGAAAATAGTAGTGGCGCACCGTCTAACCCCCACCATGCGCCATTAGTATTTTTGAATTTTGAATTTGGATCTGGATCGTGATTTTTTTGCCCATTTTTTGCTAGTTTTTTTGCTCGTTTTTTGGCACGATATTATTTCAAATTTTGTTCCAGTTTTTGGATCTTGTACGTTCTTTTGCCGTGTTCTTTTGCCGGAGAGGAGTTCGCCGGAGAGGAGGAGATCACCGGAGAGGCGCTCGCCTACATCGCCGGAGAGGAGGAGGAGGTCGCCGGAGAGGAGTTCACCGAAGCATCGGAGAGGAGGAAGGAGAAACCATGAGGGAATGGGAGGAGAGGAGGGAGGAGGAGCTCACCGGAGAGGAGGGAGGAGAAACCGTGAGGGGAGGGGGGGAGAGGAGGGAGGAGGAGGTTCCTGGAGAGGAGGAGGTCGCCGGAGAGGAGGAGGTCGCCGGAGAGGAGGAGGAGGAGGTCGCCGGAGAGGAGGAGGAGGAGGTCGCCGGAGAGGAGAAGGAGGTCGCCGGAGAGGAGGAGATGGAGTGGAGGAGAGGAGGAGATGGAGTGGAGGAGAGGAGAGGAGGAGATGGAATGGAGGAGAGGTGGAGTGGAGGAGGTGCGCCCAGGCATGTATACGACATAGTAATGGCGCACCGTGGCCAGGTGCACCATTACTTTTTTTTATTTTTATTTTTTGAATTTTGAAGGCGGGAAGATACTAATGGTGCACCGTGGGCAGGTGCGCCATTAGTAACTCTTTTTTTGACTTATTTTGAATTTTGAAGGCGGGAAGATACTAATGGCGCACCGTGGGCAGGTGCGCCATTAGTAACTTTTTTTTTATTTTGTTGACTTATTTTGAATTTTGAAGGCGGGAAGATACTAATGGCGCACCATGGGCTGGTGCGCCATTAGTAAATTTGAAATTTTTTTAAATTTTTTTACCTCCAGATCTTAAAAGCCCCGTATCTTTTTTTCTGTTAGGTTTTTGAGGATTTTGAAAATGTTTAACGGGGTTCCCCCGTTAAATTTGGATGTAACTTTTCGAGTAGATGATTTTTCATATAAAAAAAATTTCATCCGAGTTAGTATGCAAAAGTTATGCCCATTTTTACAAATTCTCGAGAGATTTTGCAAATGAAGTCGAAATTCATATTTACAAATTTTCCCAACAACTAGACCACATATCACATGGGAAACTTATTTTCTTTTATTTTTTTGACATTTTCATCATTTTCTTTTATTTTTTTAAAACTGAAAAGGCGATCCACGCGGGGGGGGGGGGGGTATTCGGTGGAAGTGCTGGCCAAGGTACTAATGGCGCACCGTGGCATGGTGCACCATTAGTAGTTTTGAAAAAAAAATTACTAATGGCGCACCGTGGATGTGGTGCGCCATTACTAGTTGTGCGCCATTACTAGTTCAACTAGTAATGGCGCACCACTCCCACGGTGCGCCATTAGTAGTTTTGAAAAAAATTAAAAAAAATTTTTACTAATGGTGCACCGTGGATGTGGTGCGCCATTAGTATTTGGACACTAATGGCGTACCAACACATGGTGCGCCATTAGTATATAGTAATGGCGCACCACATGTCTGGTGCGCCATTAGTGTCAATTCCATCTATAGCCCTTTTCCTAGTAGTGCTCCCTCTCCCACACCCTTCCCTCCCACCCGCGCCGCCCCCTTCCCTCCCACCCGCGCCGCACCCACTCCACCCCACCTGCCACCTGCGCCGCCACACCTCCCAGCCCGCGTCGCAACCCGCCCTGCGGGTCCCAAACCCTAACCCTTGCCATGAGCTCCTCGTCCACCGTCTCCAACCCGTTCGCCGGTCCCGATGTCACTCTCGTCCGCGACCTCAACATCCATGAGCGTGTTCTGGTCAAGCTTGATCACACCACCGCGTCCTACTCCGCCTAGAAGCGGTATTTTTCGCTTGTGTTCCATGAGTACCTCCTGCACGGCCACGTGGACGGCACCGTGGACTCGGCGCTCATGATCAACGACGAGGAGTGGATGATCCTCGACACCACCATCATCCGCTGGTTCTACCTCACCATCTCCAGCGACCTCTTCCATACTGTGGTGGACGACGAGGATGACGCCCATGCGGTCTAGACCAAGCTCAACGGCCTCTTCACCGACAACCGGCTGCAGCGCAAGGTCCTGCTCTACGGTGAGTTTTACGGGTGCCAGCAACTTGACTCATCCATCGATGATTTTTGCATGCGCCTCAAGAAGCTCGCCGATGAGCTCCGTGATCTCGGGGAAAAGATTGGCGACGAGCTCCTCATCAGCACCCTCTCCAGTGGCCTCAACGAGGACTTCGGGAACGCCGCCTCCAACCTCACCCTCATCCCGGAGCCCACCTTCGCTAAGGTGGTCGCGTACCTCAAGTTGCAGGAGCGCCGGATGCGGGTGGCACGGACTCGCGCGACCCACACCGCCCTCGTCGCCGGCACCCGCAGGGGTTCTGCCCCGCCACCACCGCGCCCGACGCCGCCATAGTCGGCGACGCCTGTCTTCCCGCCAGGTTTCCCGCCCGCCCAGGCCGCCCCCTTCCCGCTGCCCCAGACGGTGGCCAATGGGGGGGGGGGGTCGTCGCGGCGGCCGTCGTGGTGGCCGCAAGCAGGGGGCGCAGGCGCTCAGGTAGGAGCACCCCGCCCACCGCAGCAGGCTTATCAGCCGGCCCCGTGGTACGCCGGCCAGAACCCATGGACCAGCGTTGTGCACGCCTACTCCATGCCGGTTCCTCGGGCCCCCGCCTCGGGACTTCTCGGCGCCCGGCCACAGCCACATCAGGCGTTCTACGCCGCGTCGCCGCCCTACGCGGCGCCCTACGGCCAGCAGACGCAGCCAGGTGGGCCGCAGCCGCTGCTGCCCCTGACGGCCGCGCCACCTCTCCTGTCGTGGGACCCGGCCCTTCTGGCGGCTCTTCACACTGCTCCCTCCCCGTCCAGCTACATCGGCGGTGGCGACTGGTACATGGACACCAGAGCCACCGCCCACATGGCGGCCTATCCCGGTAACCTCCACACCTCCTATCCTGTCCATACTTCCAACCGCATCACCGTCGGTAACGGCTCCTCTCTCCCTATCACCCATATAGGTCACGCATATTTTCCATCTAACTCCACTCCAATATCCATGTCTAATGTCCTAGTTTCTCCTGAACTTATCAAAAATCTTGTTTCTATTCGTTCTCTTACACATGAAAATCCGGTTATCGGTGAATTTGACGCATGTGGTTTTTCTGTTAAGGACGCTCGCACGCGGATGGTGCTCCACCGATGTGACAGCCCCGACGAGCTCTACCTGGTTCACTCCGCCACCTCCACCACTTCCGCCGCCCCTGTCGCTCTCGCCACCGGAGTGGATCTTTGGCATGCTCGCTTGGGTCATCCTAATCCAGCCACCCTTCGCCACATTCTTCGGAGTTTTTCTTTCATGTGTAATAGGAACGAGGATCACTCGTGTCATGCATGTCGCCTCGGCAAACATGCTCGTCTTCCGTTCAGGGCTTCTTCTTTTGTTGCATCGTACCCGTTTGAGTTAATTCATAGTGATGTTTGTTGGGGAACGTAGCAGAAATTCAAAATTTTCCTACGTATCACCAAGATCAATCTATGGAGAAACCAGCAACGAGGGGAAGGAGAGTGCATCCACATACCCTTGTAGATCGCTAAGCGGGAGCGTTCAAGAGAACGGGGTTGAAGGAGTCGTACTCGTCGTGATCCAAATCACCGGAGATCCTAGTGCCGAACGGACGGCACCTCCGCGTTCAACACACGTACAGCCCGGTGACGTCTCCCATACCTTGATCCAGCAAGGAGAGAGGGAGAGGTTGGGGAAGACTCCATCCAGCAGCAGCACAACGGCGTGGTGGTGGTGGAGGAGCGTGGTGATCCAGCAGGGCTTCGCAAAGCACTACAAGATATGAGGAGAAAGAGAGGGGTAGGGCTGCGCCAAGAAGGAGAGGAACTCTTATGTATTGGGCAGCCCAAACCTCAACTATATATAGGGGGAGGGGAGGGGCTGCGCCCCCACCTAGGGTTCCCTTCCTAGGGGTGGCGGCAGCCCCCTAGATCCCATCTAGGGGCGGCCAAGGGGAGGGGAGAGGGGGAGGCGCACCAGGGTGGGCCTTAGGGCCCATCTGCCCTAGGGTTTGCCCCCTTCCCCTCTTCCTTGCGCCTTGGGCCTTGGTGGGGGGGCGCACCAGCCCACCTGGGGCTGGTCCCCTCCCACACTTGGCCCATGCTGCCCTTCGGGGCTTGTGGCCCCACTTGGTGGACCCCCGGGACCCTCCCGGTGGTCCCGGTACGTTACCGATAAAACCCGAAACTTTTTCGGTGACCAAAACAGGACTTCCCATATATAAATCTTTACCTCCGGACCATTCCGGAACTCCTCGTGAAGTCCGGGATCTCATCCGGGACTCCGAACAACATTCGGTAACCACATACAAACTTCCTTTATAACCCTAGCGTCATCGAACCTTAAGTGTGTAGACCCTACGGGTTCGAGAGACATGCAGACATGACCGAGACGACTCTCCGGTCAATAACCAACAACGGGATCTGGATACCCATGTTGGATCCCACATGTTCCACAATGATCTCATCGGATGAACCACGATGTCAAGGACTTAATCAATCCCGTATGCAATTCCCTTTGTCCATCGGTACGATACTTGCCCGAGATTCGATCGCCGGTATCCCGATACCTTGTTCAATCTCGTTACCGGCAAGTCTCTTTACTCGTTCCGTAACACATCATCCCGTGATCAACTCCTTGGTCACATTGTGCACATTATGATGATGTCCTATCGAGTGGGCCCAGAGATACCTCTCCGTTTACACGGAGTGACAAATCCCAGTCTCGATTCGTGCCAACCCAACAGACACTTTCGGAGATACCTGTAGTGTACCTTTATAGCCACCCAGTTAGGTTGTGACGTTTGGCACACCCAAAGCACTCCTACGGTATCCGGGAGTTGCACAATCTCATGGTCTAAGGAAATGATACTTGACATTAGAAAAGCTTTAGCATACAAACTACATGATCTTGTGCTATGCTTAGGATTGGGTCTTGTCCATCACATCATTCTCCTAATGATGTGATCCCGTTATCAACGACATCCACTGTCCATGGTCAGGAAACCATAACCATCTATTGATCAACGAGCTAGTCAACTAGAGGCTTACTAGGGACATGGTGTTGTCTATGTATCCACACATGTATCTGAGTTTCCTATCAATACAATATTAGCATGGATAATAAACGATTATCATGAACAAGGAAATATAATAATAATCAATTTATTATTGCCTCTAGGGCATATTTCCAACAGTCTCCCACTTGCACTAGAGTCAATAATCCAGTTCACATCGATATGTGATTAACACTCAAGGTCACATCCCCATGTGACTAACACCCAAAGAGTTTTGGGTTTGATCATGTTATGCTTGTGAGAGAGGTTTCAGTCAATGGGTCTGAAACATTCAGATCCGTATGTACTTCGCAAATTTCTATGTCATCTTCTAGATGCAGCTACCACGTTCTATTCGGAGCTATTCCAAATAACTGTTCTACTATACGAATCCAGTTTACTACTCAGAATAATCTGGATTAGTGTCAAAGTTTGCATCGGCGTAACCCTTTACGACGAACTCTTTCACCACCTCCATAATTGAGAAAATTCCTTAGTCCACAAGTTACTAAGGATAACTTTGACCGCTGTCCTGTGATCCATTCTTGGATCACTCTTGTACCCCTTGACTGACTCATGGCAAGGCACACTTCAGGTGCGGTACACAGCATAGCATACTGTAGAGAGCCTATGACAAAAGCATGGGGGACGAACTTCGTCCTTCCTCTTTCTTCTGCCGTGGTCGAGCTTTAAGTCTTGACTTCATACCTTACAACTCAGGCAAGAACTCCTTCTTTGGCTGATCCATCTTAAACACCTTCAAGATCATGTCAAGGTATGTGCTCATTTGAAAGTACCATTAAGCATTTTGATCTATCCTTATAGATCTTGATGCTCAATGTTCAAGTAGCTCAATCCAGGCTTTCCATTGAAAAACACTTTCCAAATAACCCTATATGCTTTCCGGAAATTCTACGTCATTTCTGATCAACAATATGTCAACAACATATATTTATCAGAAATTCTATAGTGCTCCCACTCACTTCTTTGGAAATACAAGTTTCTCATAAACTTTGTATACACCCAAAATCTTTGATCATCTCATCAAAGCATACATTCCAACTCCGAGATGCTTACTCCAGTCCTTAGAAGGATTGCTGGAGCTTTGCATACTTATTAGCATCTTTCAGGATTGACAAAACCTTCTGGTTGTATCACATACAACCTTTCCTCAAGAAAATCGTTGAGGAAACAATGTTTTGACATCCTATCTGCAAGATTTCATAAATAATGCAGTAATCGCTAATATAATTCCAACAGACTCTTAGCATCGCTACGAGTGAGAAAGTCTCATCGTAGTCAACTCCTTGAACTTGTCGGAAAACATCTTAACGACAAGTCGAGATTTCTTAATGGTGATACTTACCATCATTGTCCGTCTTCCTTTTAAAATCCATATGTACCTAACAGCCTTACGACCATCAAGTAGTTCTTCCAAAGTCTACACTTTGTTTTCATACATGGATCCTCTCTCGGATTTTATGGCCTCGAGCCATTTATCGGAATCCGGGCCCACCATCGCTTCTCCATAGCTCGTAGGTTCATTGTTGTCTAGCAACATGACTTGCAAGACAGGATTACGTACCACTCTGAAGTATTACGCATCCTTGTCATCCTACGAGGTTTGGTAGTGACTTGATCTGAAGTTTCATGATCACTATCATAAGCTTCCACTTCAATTGGTGTAGGTGCCACAGGAACAACTCCCTGTGCCCCGCCACACACTAGTTGAAGAGACGGTTCAATAACCTCATCAAGTCTCCACCATCCTCCCACTCAATTCTTTCGAGAGAAACTTTTCCTCGAGAAAGGACCCGATTCTAGAAACAATCCCTTATTGCTTTCGAATCTGAGACAGGAGGTATACCCAACTATTTTGGGTGTCCTATGAAGATGCATTTATCCGCTTTGGGTTCGAGCTTATCAAACTAAAGCTTTTCATAAAAGCGTCACAGCCCCAAACTTTTAAGAAATGACAGCTTAGGTTTCTCTAAACCATAGTTCATACGGTGTCATTTCATCGAAATTACGTGGTGCCCTATTTAAAGTGAATGTGGTTGTCTCTAATGCCTAACCCATAAACTATCATGGTAATTCGATAAGAGACATCATGGTATGCATCATATCCAATAGGGTGCAGTTATGATGTTCGGACACACCATCACACTATGGTGTTCCAGGCTGTATTAGTTGTGAAACAATTTCCACAATGTCTTAATTCTGTGCCAAACTCGTAATTCAGATATTCATCTCTATGATCATATCATAGATATTTTATCCTCTTGTCACGACGATCTTTCAACTTCACCCTGAAATTACTTGAACCTTTCAATAATTCAGACACGTGATTCATCAAGTAAATATACTCAACATCTACTCAAATCATCTGTGAAGTAAGAACATAACGATATCCACTACACGCCTCAGCACTCATTGGACTGCACACATCAAAATGTATTACTTCCAACAAGTTGCTTTCTAGTTCCATTTTACTGAAAACGAGGCATTCAGTCATCTTGCCCATGTGGTATGATTTGCATGTCTCAAGTGATTCAAAAGCAAGTGAGTCCAAACGGTCCATTCGCATGGAGTTTCTTCATGCATATACACCAATAGACATGGTTCGCATGTCTCAAACTTTTCAAAACGAGTGAGCCCAAAGATCCATCAACATGGAGCTTCTTCATGCGTTTTATACCGACATGACTTACGTGGCAGTGCCACAAGTAGGTGGTACTATCATTACTATCTTATATCTTTTCGCATGAACATGTGTATCACTACGATCGAGATTCAATAAACCATTCATTTTAGGTGCAAGACCATTGAAGGTATTATTCAAATAAATAGAGTAACCATTATTCTCCTTAAATGAATAACCGTATTGCGATAGACATAATCCAATCATGTCTATGCTCAACGCAAACACCAAATAACAATTATTTAGGTTTAACACCAATCTCGATGGTAGAGGGAGCGTGCGATGGTTGATCATATCAACATTCGAAACACTTCCAACACATATCGTCAGCTCACCTTTGGCTAGTCTCCGTTTATCCCGTAGCTTTTATTTCGAGTTACTAACACTTAGCAACCGAACCGGTATCTAATACCCTGGTGCTACTAGGAGTACTAGTAAAGTACACATCAACACAATGTATATGTTGGGGAACGTAGCAGAAATTCAAAATTTTCCTACGTATCACCAAGATCTATCTATGGAGAGACCAGCAATGAGGGGAAGGAGAGTGCATCTACATACCCTTGTAGATCGCTAAGCGGAAGCGTTCAAGAGAACGGGGTTGATGGAGTCGTACTCGTCGTGATTCAAATCACTGATGATCCTAGTGCCGAACGGACGGTACCTCCGCGTTCAACACACGTACAACCCGGTGACGTCTCCCACGCCTTGATCTAGCAAGGAGAGAGGGAGAGGTTGAGGAAGACTCCATCCAGCAGCAGCACAACGGCGTGGTGGTGGTGGAGGAGCGTGGCAATCCTGCAGGGCTTCGCCAAGCACCACGGGATATGAGGAGAAAGAGAGGGAGGGCTGCACCAACAGGGAAAGATCAAATCGCGTGTATTGGGCAGCCCCTAGGCCAAGTATATATAGGGGAAGGGGAGGGGCTGCGCCCCCTTTAGGGTTTCCACCCCTAGGGGTGGCGGCCAGCCTAGATCCCATCTAAGGGAGGCGGCCAAGGGGGAGGGGGAGAGGGAGGCGCACCAGGATGGGCCTTAGGGCCCATCTGCCCTAGGGTTTGCCCCCTTGTCCTCTCCCTTGTGCCTTCGGCCCTTGTGGGGGGCGCACCATCCCACTTGGGGCTCGTCCCCTTGCACACTTGGCCCATGAAGCCCTCCGGGGCTGGTGGCCCCACTTGGTGGACCCCCGGGACCCTCCCGGTGGTCCCGGTACGTTACCGATAAAACCCGAAACCTTTCCGGTGACCAAAACAGGACTTCCCATATATAAATCTTTACCTCCGGACCATTCCGGGACTCCTCTTGACGTCCGGGATCTCATCCGGGACTCCGAACAACATTCGGTAACCACATACAAACTTCCTTTATAACCCTAGCGTCATCGAACCTTAAGTGTGTAGACCCTACGGGTTCGGGAGACATGCAGACATGACCGAGACGTTCTCCGGTCAATAACCAACAGCGGGATCTGGATACCCATGTTGGCTCCCACATGTTCCACGATGATCTCATCGGATGAACCACGATGTCAAGGACTTAATCAATCCCATATATAATTCCCTTTGTCTATCGGTATGATACTTGCCCGAGATTCGATCGTCGGTATCCCGATACCTTGCTCAATCTCATTACCGGCAAGTCTCTTTACTTGTTCCGTAACACATCATCCCGTGATCAACTCCTTGATCACATTGTGCACATTATGATGATGTCCTACCGAGTGGGCCCAGAGACACCTCTCCGTCACACGGAGTGACAAATCCCAGTCTCGATTCGTGCCAACCCAACAGACGCTTTCGGAGATACCCGTAGTGTACCTTTATAGCCACCCAGTTACGTTGTGACGTTTGGCACACCCAAAGTATTCCTACGGTATCCGGGAGTTGCACAATCTCATGGTCTAAGGAAATGATACTTGACATTAGAAAAGCTTTAGCATACGAACTACACGATCTTGTGCTATGCTTAGGATCGGGTCTTGTCCATCACATCATTCTCCTAATGATGTGATCCCGTTATCAACGACATCCAATGTCCATGGTCAGGAAACCGTAACCATCTATTGATCAACGAGCTAGTCAACTAGAGGCTTACTAGGGACATGATGTTGTCTATGTATCCACACATGTATCTGAGTTTCCTATCAATACAATTCTAGCATGGATAATAAACGATTATCATGAACAAGGAAATATAATAATAACCAATTTATTATTGCCTCTAGGGCATATTTCCAACAGTCTCCCACTTGCACTAGAGTCAATAATCTAGTTCACATTGCCATGTGATTAACACTCACAGGTCACATCGCCATGTGACTAACACCCAAGAGTTTACTAGAGTCAGTAGTCTAGTTCACATCACTATGAGATTAACACTCAATGAGTTCTAGGTTTGATCATGTTGCTTGTGAGAGAGGTTTTAGTCAACGGGTCTGCAACATTCAGATCCGTATGTACTTCGCAAATTTCTATGCCATCTTGTAGATGCAACTACTACGCTACATTTGGAGCCATTTCAAATAACTGTTCTAATTGGAGCTATTCCAAATTGTTGCTACATTATACGTATCTGGTATCTCTACTCAGAGCTATCCGGATAGGTGTTAAGCTTGCATCGACGTAACTCTTTATGACGAACTCTTTTACCACCTCCATAATCGAGAAAATTCCTTAGTCCACTAGTTACTAAGGATAACTTTGACCGCTGTCCTGTGATCCATTCTTGGATCACTCATGTACCCCTTGACTGACTCATGGCAAGGCACACTTCAGGTGCGGTACACAGCATAGCATACTGTAGAGCCTACGTCTTAAGCATAGGGGACGACCTTCGTCCTTTCTCTCTATTCTGCCGTGGTCGAGCTTTAAGTCTTAACTTCATACCTTACAACTCAGGCAAGAACTCCTTCTTTGACTGATCCATCTTGAACACCTTCAAGATCATGTCAAGGTATGTGCTCATTTGAAAGTACCATTAAGCGTTTTGATCTATCCTTATAGATCTTGATGCTCAATGTTCAAGTGGCTTAATCCAGGCTTTCCATTGAAAAACACTTTTCAAATAACCCTATATGCTTTCCAGAATCATTTCCGATCTATGATATGTCGAGAACATATATTCATCAGAAATTCTATAGTGCTCCCACTCACTTCTTTGGAAATACAAGTTTCTCATAAACTTTGTATACACCAAAATCTTTGATCATCTCATCAAAGCATACATTCCAACTCCGAGATGCTTACTCCAGTCCTTAGAAAGATTGCTGGAGCTTTGCATACTTATTAGCATCTTTCAGGATTGACAAAACCTTCCGGTTGTATCACATACAACCTTTCCTCAAGAAAATCGTCGAGGAAACAATGTTTTGACATCCTATCTGCAAGATTTAATAAAAAATGCAGTAATCGCTAATATAATTCCAACAGACTCTTAGCATCACTACGAGTGAGAAAGTCTCACCGTAGTCAACTCCTTGAACTTGTCGGAAAACATCTTAACGACAACTCGAGCTTTCTTAATGGTGAAATTTACCATCATTGTCCATCTTCCTTTTAAAATCCATATGTACCCAACAGCCTTACGACCATCAAGTAGTTCTTCCAAAGTCTACACTTTGTTTTCATATATGGATCCTCTCTCGGATTATATGGCCTCGAGCCATTTTGGAATCCAGGCCCACCATCGCTTCTCCATAGCTCGTAGGTTCATTGTTGTCTAGCAACATGACTTCCAAGACAGGATTACGTACCACTCTAAAGTAGTACGCATTCTTGTCATCCCACGAGGTTTGGTAGTGACTTGATCTGAAGTTTCATGATCACTATCATAAGCTTCCACTTCAATTGGTGTAGGTGCCACAGGAACATCTCCCTGTGCCCTATCACACACTAGTTGAAGAGACGGTTCAATAACCTCATTAAGTCTCCACCATCCTCCCACTCAATTCTTTCGAGAGAAACTTTTCCTCGAGAAAGGACCCGATTCTAGAAACAATCCCTTATTGCTCTCGGATCTGAGACAGGAGGTATACCCAACTATTTTGGGTGTCCTATGAAGATGCATTTATCCGCTTTGGGTTCGAGCTTATCGGCCTGAAACTTTTCACATAAGCGCAGCTTCAAACTTTTAAGAAATGACAGCTTAGGTTTCTCTAAACCATAGTTCATATGGTGTCATCTCATCAGAATTACGTGGTGCCCTATTAAAGTGAATGTGGTTGTCTCTAATGCCTAACCCATAAACTATTGTGGTAATTCGATAAGAGACATCATGGTATGCATCATATCTAATAGGGTGCAGTTATGATGTTCGGACACACCATCACACTATGGTTTTCCAGGCTGTATCAGTTGTGAAACAATTTCCACAATGTCTTAATTCTGTGCCAAACTTGTAATTCAGACATTCATCTCTATGATCATATCATAGACATTATATCCTCTTGTCACGACGATGTTCAACTTCACTCTGAAATTACTTGAACCTTTCAATAATTCAGACTCGTGATTCATCAAGTAAATTTACTCAACATCTACTCAAATCATCTGTGAAGTAAGAACATAACAATATCCACTACATGCCTCAGCACTCATTGGACTGCACACATCAAAATGTATTACTTCCAACAAGTTGCTTTCTAGTTCCATTTTACTGAAAACGAGGCTTTCAGTCATCTTGCCCATGTGGTATGATTTGCATGTCTCAAGTGATTCAAAATCAAGTGAGTACAAACGATCCATCTATATAGAGTTTCTTCATGCATATCTACCAACAAACATGGTTCGCATGTCTCAATCCTTTCAAAAATGAGTGAGTCCAAAGATCCATCAACATGGAGCTTCTCCATGCGTTTTATACCGATATGACTTAAATGGCAGTGCCACAAGTAGGTGGTACTATCATTACTATCCTATATCTTTTGGCATGAACATGTGTATCACTACGATCGAGATTTAATAAACCATTCGTTTTAGGCGTAAGACCATTGAAGGTATTATTCAAATAAACAGAGTAACTATTATTCTCTTTAAATGAATAACCGTATTGCGATAGACATAATCCAATCATGTCTATGCTCAACGCAAACACCAAATAACAATTATTTAGGTTTAACACCAATCTCGATGGTAGAGGGAGCGTCCGATGCTTGATCATATCAACATTGGAAACACTTCCAACACATATCGTCAGCTCACCTTTAGCTAGTCTCCGTTTAATCCGTAGCTTTTATTTCAAGTTACTAACACTTAGCAACCGAACCGGTATCTAATACCCTGGTGCTACTAGGAGTACTAGTAAAGTACACATTAACATAATGTATATCCAATATACTTCCATCGACAGCCTTCTCATCTACCAAGTATCTAGGGTAATTCTGCTCTAGTGGTTGTTCCCCTTATTACAGAAGCACTTAGTCTCGGGTTGGGGTTCAACTTTGGGTTTCTTCATTAGAGCAGCAGCTGATTTGTCGTTTCATGAAGTATCCCTTCTTGCCCTTGCCCTTCTGGAAACTAGTGGTTTCACTAACCATCAACAATTGATGCTCCTTCTTGACTTCTACTTTCGTGGTGTCAAACATCGCGAATATCTCAAGGATCATCATATATGTCCCTGATATATCATAGTTCTTCACGAAGCTCTAGCAGCTTGCTGGTAATGACTTCGGAGAAACATCACTATCTCATCTGGAAGATCAAATCCCACTCGATTCAAATGATTGTTGTACTCAGACAATCTGAGCACAAGCTCAACAATTGAGCTTTTCTCCCTTAGTTTGTAGGTTAAGAAAATCGTCGGAGGTCTTATACCTCTTGACGTGGGCACGAGCCTGAAATCCCAATTTCAGCCCTCGAAACATCTCATATGTTTCACGACGTTTCAAAACGTCTTCGATGCCTCAACTCTAAACCGTTTAACTGAACTATCACGTAGTTATCAAAACGTGTATGTCAGATGTTTGCAACATCCACAGACGACGTTCGAGGTTCAGCACACTGAGCGGTGCATTAAGGACATAAGCCTTCTATGAAGCAAATGAGGACTATCCTCAGTTTACGGACCTCGTCCGCATAATTGCTACTCTCAACTTTCAACTAATTTTTCTCTAGGAACATATCTAAACAGTAGAACTAAAGCGCGAGCTACGACATAATTTGCAAAGACCTTTTGACTATGTTCAGGATAATTAAGTTCATCTTATGAACTCCCACTCAGATAGACATCCCTCTAGTCAACTAAGTGATTACATGATCCGAGTCAACTAGGCCGTGTCCGATCATCACGTGAGACGGACTAGTCAACATCGGTGAACATCTTCATGTTGATCGTATCTTCTATACGACTCATGCTCGACCTTTCGGTCTTCTGTGTTCCGAGGCCATGTCTGTACACATGCTAGGCTCGTCAAGTCAACCTAAGTGTTTCGCGTGTGTAAATCTGTCTTACACCCGTTGTATGTGAACGTTAGGATCAAACACCCGATCATCACGTGGTGCTTTGAAACAATGAACTGTCGCAACGGTGCACAGTTAGGGGGAACACTTTCTTGAAATTTTAAAGAGGGATCATCTTATTTACTACCGTTGTTCTAAGAAAATAAGATGTATAAACATGATAAACATCACATGCAATCAAATAATAGTGACATGATATGGCCAATATCATATAGCTCCTTTGATCTCCATCTTGGGGCTCCATGATCATCTTGTCACCAGCATGACACCATGATCTCCATCATCATGATCTCCATCATCGTGTCTTCTTGAAGTTGTCTCGTCAACTATTACTTCTACTACTACAACTAACGGTTAGCAATAAGGTAAAGTAATTACATGACGTTTATGTTGACACGCAGGTCATAAATAAATAAAGACAACTCCTATGGCTCCTGCCGGTTGTCATATTCATCGACATGCAAATCATGGTTCCTATTACAAGAACATGATCAATCTCATACATCACATATATCATTCATCACATCCTTTTGGCCATATCACATCACATAGCATACCCTGCAAAAACAAGTTAGACGTCCTCTAATTGTTGTTTGCATGTTTTACGTGGCTGCTATGGATTTCTAGCAAGAACGTTTCTTACCTACGCAAAGACCACAACGTGATATGCCAATTGCTATTTACCCTTCATAAGGACCCTTTTCATCGAATCCGATCCGACTAAAGTGGGAGAGACAGACACCCACCAGCCACCTTATGCAACTAGTGCATGTTTGTCGGTGGAACCGGTCTCACGTAAGCGTACGTGTAAGGTTGGTCCGGGCCGCTTCATCCCACAATGCCGCCGAATCAAGATTGGACTAGTAACGGTAAGCATATTGAACAAAATCAACGCCCACAACTACTTTGTGTTCTACTCGTGTATAGAATCTACGCAATAGACCTAGCTCATGATGCCACTGTTGGGGAACGTAGCAGAAATTCAAAATTTTCCTACGTATCACCAAGATCTATCTATGGAAAGACCAGCAACGAGGGGAAGGAGAGTGCATCTACATACCCTTGTAGACCGCTAAGCGGAAGTGTTCAAGAGAACGGGGTTGATGGAGTCGTACTCGTCGTGATTCAAATCACTGATGATCCTAGTGCCGAACGGACGGCACCTCCGCGTTCAACACATGTACAGCCCGGTGACGTCTCCCACGCCTTGATCCAGCAAGGAGAGAGGGAGAGGTTGAGGAAGACTCCATCCAGTAGCAGCAGAACAGCGTGGTGGTGGTGGAGGAGCGTGGCAATCCTACAGGGCTTCGCCAAGCACCATGGGATATGAGGAGAAAGAGAGGGAGGGCTGCACCAACAGGGAGAGATCAAATCGCGTGTATTGGGCAGCCCCTAGGCCAAGTATATATAGGGGAAGGGGAGGGGCTGTGCCCCCTTTAGGGTTTCCACCCCTAGGGGTGGCGGCCAGCCTAGATCCCATCTAAGGGAGGCGGCCAAGGGGGAGGGGGAGAGGGAGGCGCACCAGGATGGGCCTTAGGGCCCATCTGCCCTAGGGTTTGCCCCCTTCTCCTCTCCCTTGCGCCTTGGGCCCTTGTGGGGGGCCGCACCGGCCCACTTGGGGCTGGTCCCCTTCCACACTTGGCCCATGAAGCCCTCCGGGGCTGGTGGCCCCACTTGGTGGACCCCCGGGACCCTCCCGGTGGTCCCCGTACATTACCGATAAAACCCGAAACCTTTCCGGTGACCAAAACAGGACTTCCCATATATAAATCTTTACCTCCGGACCATTCCGGAACTCCTCGTGATGTCCGGGATCTCATCCGGGACTCCGAACAACATTCGGTAACCACATACAAACTTCCTTTATAACCCTAGCGTCATCGAACCTTAAGTGTGTAGACCCTACGGGTTCGGGAGACATGCAGACATGACCGAGACGTTCTCCGGTCAATAACCAACAGCGGGATCTGGATACCCATGTTGGCTCCCACATGTTCCACGATGATCTCATCGGATGAACCACGATGTCAAGGACTTAATCAATCCCGTATACAATTCCCTTTGTCTATCGGTATGATACTTGCCCGAGATTCGATCGTCGGTATCCCGATACCTTGCTCAATCTCGTTACCGGCAAGTCTCTTTACTCGTTCTGTAACACATCATCCCGTGATCAACTCCTTGATCACATTGTGCACATTATGATGATGTCCTACCGAGTGGGCCCAGAGACACCTCTCCGTCACACGAAGTGACAAATCCCAGTCTCGATTCGTGCCAACCCAACAGACACTTTCGGAGATACCCGTAGTGTACCTTTATAGCCACCCAGTTACGTTGTGACGTTTGGCACACCCAAAGTATTCCTACGGTATTCGGGGGTTGCACAATCTCATGGTCTAAGGAAATGATACTTGACATTAGAAAAGCTTTAGCATACGAACTACATGATCTTGTGCTATGCTTAGGATTGGGTCTTGTCCATCACATCATTCTCCTAATGATGTGATCCCGTTATCAATGACATCCAATGTCCATGGTCAGGAAACCGTAACCATCTATTGATCAACGAGCTAGTCAACCAGAGGCTTACTAGGGACATGGTGTTGTCTATGTATCCACACATGTATCTGAGTTTCCTATCAATACAATTCTAGCATGGATAATAAACGATTATAATGAACAAGGAAATATAATAATAACCAATTTATTATTGCCTCTAGGGCATATTTCCAACAGTATATCCAATATACTTCTATCGACCTTGCCAGCCTTCTCATCTACCAAGTATCTAGGGTAATTCTACTCCAGTGGCTGTTCCCCTTATTACAGAAGCACTTAGTCTTGGGTTTGGGTTCAACCTTGGGTTTCTTCACTAGAGCATCAGCTGATTTGCCGTTTCATGAAGTATCCCTTCTTGCCCTTGCCCTTCTTGAAACTAGTGGTTTCACCAACCATCAACAATTGATGCTCCTTCTTGATTTCTACTTTTGTGGTGTCAAACATCGCAAATATCTCAAGGATCATCATATATGTCCCTGATATATTATAGTTCATCACGAAGCTCTAGCAGCTTGGTGGCAATGACTTCGGAGAATCATCACTATCTCATCTGGAAGATCAACTCCCACTTGATTCAAATGATTGTTGTACTCAGACAATCTGAGCACAAGCTCAACAATTGAGCTTTTCTCCCTTAGTTTGCAGGCTAAGAAAATCGTTGGAGGTCTTATACCTCTTGACATGGGCACGAGCCCGAAATCCCAATTTCAGCCCTCTAATCATCTCATATGTTTCGTGACATTTTAAAACGTCTTCGGTGCCTCAACTCTAAACCGTTTAACTGAACTAACACGTAGTTATCAAAATGTGTATGTCAGATGTTCGCAACATCCACAGATGACGTTCGAGGTTCAGCACACTGAGCGGTGCATTAAGGACATAAGCCTTCTATGAAGCAATGAGGACAATCCTCAGTTTACGGACCTAGTCCGCATAATTGCTACTATCAACTAAATTTTCTCTAGGAACATGTCTAAACAGTAGAACTGAAGCGCGAGCTACGACATAATTTGCGAAGACCTTTTGACTATGTTCAGGATAATTAAGTTCATCTTATGAACTCCCACTCAGATAGACATCCCTCTAGTCATCTAAGCGATTACATGATCCGAGTCAACTAGGCCGTGTCCGATCATCACATGAGACGGACTAGTCAACATCGGTGAACATCTTCATGTTGATCGTATCTACCATACGACTCATGTTCGACCTTTCGGTCTCTTGTGTTCCGAGGCCATGTCTGTACATGCTAGGCTTGTCAAGTCAACCTAAGTGTTTTGCATGTGTTCCGAGCCCATGTCTGTACATGCTAGGCTCGTCAACACCCGTTGTATTCGAACGTAAGAATCTATCACACCCGATCATCACCTGGTGCTTCGAAACGACGAACTTTCGCAACGGTGCACAGTTAGGGGGAACACTTTCTTGAAATTTTAATGAGGGATCATCTTATTTACTACCGTCGTTCTAAGCAAATAAGATGTATAAACATGATAAACATCACATGCAATCAAATAGTGACATGATATGGCCAATATCATATTGCTCCTTTTGATCTCCATCTTCGGGGCTCCATGATCATCATCGTCACCGGCATGACACCATGATCTCCATCATCATGATCTTCATCATTGTGTCTCCATGAAGTTGTCTCGCCAACTTATTACTTCTACTACTATGGCTACCGGTTAGCAATAAAGTAAAGTAATTACATGGCGTTGTTCAATGACACGCATGTCATATAATAAATAAAGACAACTCCTATGGCTCCTGCCGGTTGTCATACTCATCGACATGCAAGTCGTGATTCCTATTACAAGAACATGATCAATCTCATACATCACATATCATTCATCACATTCTTCTTGGCCATATCACATCACATAGCATACCCTGCAAAAACAAGTTAGACGTCCTCTAATTGTTGTTTGCATGTTTTACGTGGCTGCTATGGGTTTCTATCAAGAACGTTTCTTACCTACGCAAAAACCACAACGTGGTATGCCAATTGCTATTTACCCTTCATAAGGACCCTTTTCATCGAATCCGATCCGACTAAAGTGGGAGAGACACACACCCGCTAGCCACCTTATGCAACTAGTGCATGTCAGTCGGTGGAACCAGTCTCACGTAAGAGTATGTGTAAGGTCGGTCCGGGCCGCTTCATCCCACAATGCCGCAGAATCAAGATTGGACTAGTAACGGTAAGCATATTGAACAAAATCAATGCCCACAACTACTTTGTGTTCTACTCGTGCATAGAATCTACGCAGTAGACCTAGCTCTGATACCACTATTGGGGAACGTAGCAGAAATTCAAAATTTTCCTACGTATCACCAAGATCAATCTATGGAGAAACCAGCAACGAGGGGAAGGAGAGTGCATCTACATACCCTTGTAGATCGCTAAGCGGAAGCATTCAAGAGAACGGGGTTGAAGGAGTCGTACTCGTCGTGATCCAAATCACCGGAGATCCTAGTGCCGAACGGACAGCACCTCTGCGTTCAACACACGTACAGCCCGGTGACGTCTCCCATGCCTTGATCCAGCAAGGAGAGAGGGAGAGGTTGGGCAAGACTCCATCCAGCAGCAGCACAATGACGTGGTGGTGGTGGAGGAGCGTGGTGATCCAGCAGGGCTTCGCCAAGCACTACGAGATATGAGAAGAAAGAGAGGGGTAGGGCTGCGCCAAGAAGGAGAGGAACTCATATGTATTGGGCAGCCCAAACCTCAACTATATATAGGGGAGGGGAGGGGCTGCGCCCCCACCTAGGGTTCCCTCCCTAGGGGTGGCGGCAGCCCCCTAGATCCCATCTAGGGGCGG
Source organism: Triticum monococcum (assembly GCA_034509565.1). NCBI lineage: Eukaryota > Viridiplantae > Streptophyta > Magnoliopsida > Poales > Poaceae > Triticum > Triticum monococcum. The sequence goes on from CM067843.1 coordinate 688,909,760, forward strand.
CCAAGGGGAGGGGAGAGGGGGAGGCGCACCAGGGTGGGCCTTAGGGCCCATCTGCCCTAGGGTTTGCCCCCTTCCCCTCTTCCTTGCGCCTTGGGCCTTGGTGGGGGGGGGCGCACCAGCCCACCTGGGGCTGGTCCCCTCCCACACTTGGCCCATGCTGCCCTCCGGGGCTTGTGGCCCCACTTGGTGGACCCCCGGGACCCTCCCGGTGGTCCCGTTACGTTACCGATAAAACCCGAAACTTTTCCGGTGACCAAATAGGACTTCCCATATATAAATCTTTACCTCCGGACCATTCTGGAACTCCTCGTGACGTCCGGGATCTCATTCGGGACTCCGAACAACATTCGGTAACCACATACAAAGTTCCTTTATAACCCTAGCGTCATCGAACCTTAAGTGTGTAGACCCCACGGGTTCGGGAGACATGCAGACATGACCGAGACGACTCTCCGGTCAATAACCAACAGCGGGATCTGGATACCCATGTTGGCTCCCACATGTTCCACGATGATCTCATCGGATGAACCACGATGTCAAGGACTTAATCAATCCCGTATGCAATTCCCTTTCTCCATCGGTACGATACTTGCCCGAGATTCGATCGTCGGTATCCCGATACCTTGTTCAATCTCGTTACCGGCAAGTCTCTTTACTCGTTCCGTAACACATCATCCCGTGATCAACTCCTTGGTCACATTGTGCACATTATGATGATGTCCTACCGAGTGGGCCCAGAGATACCTCTCCGTTTACATGGAGTGACAAATCCCAGTCTCGATTCGTGCCAACCCAACAGACACTTTCGGAGATACCTGTAGTGTACCTTTATAGCCACCCAGTTACGTTGTGACGTTTGGCACACCCAAAGCACTCCTACGGTATCCGGGAGTTGCACAATCTCATGGTCTAAGGAAATGATACTTGACATTAGAAAAGCTTTAGCATACGAACTACATGATCTTGTGCTAGGCTTAGGATTGGGTCTTGTCCATCACATCATTCTCCTAATGATGTGATCCCGTTATCAACGACATCCACTGTCCATGGTCAGGAAACCATAACCATCTATTGATCAACGAGCTAGTCAACTAGAGGCTTACTAGGGACATGGTGTTGTCTATGTATCCACACATGTATCTGAGTTTCCTATCAATACAATTCTAGCATGGATAATAAACGATTATCATGAACAAGGAAATATAATAATAATCAATTTATTATTGCCTCTAGGGCATATTTCCAACAATGTTTGGACCTCTCCTGTTGCTAGTAATACGGGCTTTCTTTATTATCTTGTCATACTTGATGATTTTTCGCATTATGTGTGGACCTTCCCGTTGCGCCGCAAGTCGGATGTTATATCCACTCTCGCCATGTTCTACTCCTATGTCCTCACGCAGTTTGGTCGTCCCATTCTCGCGTTGCAGACAGACAACGGGAAGGAGTTTGACAACCTCGCTGTTCGTAATCTTCTTACCACACATGGCACGATTTTTCGTCTCACTTGCCCGTACACCTCGCAGCAGAACGGTCGCGTTGAGCGCATCCTTCGCACTCTCAATGACTGCGTTAGGACTCTTCTCTTTCATGCCAATGTGCCTCCGCGCTTTTGGCCTGACGCTCTCGCCACCGCTTCCCTTCTCATCAACATCCGCCCATGTCGTACTCGCGGAAACTTTACACCTCATCATCTTCTCTTCGGTGCACCCCCCTCTTATGATGGGCTGCCTCTGCTACCCTAGCATCGCCGCTACTGCGCCTCATAACCTTGCACCCCGCTCCATCGCTTGCATCTTTCTCGGCTACCCACCTAACACTAAGGGCTACCGCTGCTATGATCCCGTCTCCCATCGTGTTTTCACCTCCCGACACGTTTACTTTGATGAGATGGTGTTTCCGTTTCAGTAGCAGGTACCTCTTGTCGTCTCGTCATCGCCGGCCACCGGCGGCTCTTCGACGACTTCGTGAGGTGGCCGGTATCGTTCGGCCCGTGAACCGCCTCCGGGCTTTGGCGGTCCTCGCACCCTCATGCTGGCGCCCGCCCCCTCGGCTGACTCGGCCGACCCTGCCGGCGCAGCTGGCGCCTCTCCTTCACCCACCGCCCCCGACTCGGGCACCGCGGGGTCGGGCACTGCTGGCTCGGCCGCTTCTTCGTCGGTCCTGACGCCGGCCCCCTCGCCGGTTCCGACGCTGGCCACCACGCCGGCTTCCTCGCCGGCCCCGACGCCGGCCACCTCGCCGGCCCCCACGCCGGCCTCCTCGCCGGCTCCGACGCCGGCCGGCTCACCGGCCCCAATGCCGGCTGCCTCGCCGGTGGCTCCGACGGCGCCGCCTAGCCCAGTTACCCGGGCTCGTGCCGGCATTCATCGTCCGAGCCTCCGGTACTCGAGCGACGAGTATGTCCTCGCAGCCTCCACCGCGGCGCCGTCGCCTCTTCCCGCGTCCGCTCGCGCCGCCCTCCGTGATCCTCACTGGCTTGCGGCGATGCAGGAAGAGTTCGATGCTCTTCAACGGAACCGTACCTGGACACTGGTTCCCCGGCCTCCTCGCGCCAACGTCATCACCGACAAGTGGGTCTTTCGCCATAAGACTCGCTCGGATGGTACTCTCGAGCGCTACAAGGCTCGCTGGGTGGTTCGTGGTTTCCACCAGCGCGCCGGAGTGGACTTCACTGAGACGTTTGCCCCGCTTGTCAAACCGGGCACGATCCGCACTGTCCTCAAGCTCGCCGTCTCCCGCGGCTGGCCCGTTCACCAGATGGATGTCTCCAACGCCTTTCTCCACGACCATCTTGAGGAGCAGGTGTATTGTGAGCAACCCACTGGTTTCGTCGACGCCTCAGTTCCTGGCCATGTGCGTTTGTTGTCCCGCTCTCTTTACGGGCTCAAGCAAGCACCCCGCGCCTGGTACTAGCGGATCGCCGGGTTTCTTCAGACACTGGGCTTCAGCGTTACTCGCTCGGACGCCTCACTGTTTGTCTATCGCCACTGTGACACGACTGCATACTTGCTTCTCTACGTCGATGACATCATCCTGACGGCCTCCTCCACAACTCTTCTTCAACAGATTACTCTCCGGCTGCGTGACGAGTTTGCCATTAAGGACTTGGGTGCTCTACATTATTTCCTTGGCATTGAGGTCGTTCGGCGTTCGGATGGTTTCTTTCTTCATCAGCAGAAGTATGCACATGAGCTTCTTGAGCGTGCTGGCATGCTCAACTGTCACCCTGTTGCTACTCCCGTTGACACGAAGGCCAAGGTTTCTGCTCTTGAGGGCTCGCCTGCGTCGGATGCTCCTTTCTATCGGTCTATCGTTGGCGCTCTTCAGTACTTGACTCTCACCAGACCGGATCTTCAGTATGCTGTTTAGCAGGTGTGTCTCCACATGCATGCTCCCCATGACTCCCATTGGACTCTCGTGAAGCGGATCCTTCGTTACATCCGCGGCACGATGACCCTCGGGTTGACACTCACGGCGTCTACTTCTCTGGAGATGGTGGCCTACTCTGATGCAGACTGGATTGGCTGCCCCGATACTCGTCGGTCCACCTCTGGCTACTGCGTCTATCTCGGTCCTTCACTCGTCTCGTGGTCGTCCAAGCTACAACCCACGGTTTCGCGCTCCAGCGCGGAGGCTGAGTACCGAGCTGTGGCCAACGCTGTTGCCGAGTGCACCTGGCTACGGCAGTTACTTCAGGAGCTGCATCACGATGTCTCCCAGGCTACGGTTGTCTACTGCGACAATGTTTCTGCGGTGTACCTCTCCGCCAACCCCGTTCATCATCGCCGGACTAAACACATTGAGCTGGACATCCACTTTGTGCGCGAGCAAGTGGCTCTTGGTCGTATACGGGTTCTCCATGTGCCGACTGCACAACAGTTCGCCGATGTGATGACGAAGGGACTGCCGACTTCTACCTTCGAGGAGTTCCGTTCCAGTCTTTGCGTCACTGGCGCCGCTTCGACTGCGGGGGGGGGGGGGGGGGTGTTGAGTATATTGTGTACGTGTATATTTGTGTGTAGGGCTCACCTCCTGTTTCCTTGTATAGTTGAGGTTGTGGCCCACCTCTGTACTTATATATACGTGCCTGGTGCACCGATCAATACATCGACATTGCACAGCCCATAACTTATCCTTCTACAATGTTAACTTCGTCCATAGCATGGAGACAATTGAAAATGAAGCTTGAAAGAGCAAAATATTAGAGTGGGTTCAGACAATATGGGCTAACAGAGGATACACAAGGTTCTGAAGAAAAAGAGGAAGAGGAAGATGAAGAAGAAGAAACATGAGAATGTGAAGAAGAAGATAAGACGGGGATGGTGAACTCCCCCTTTTATCGCAGTGATGAACTTCGCCCCCCTTTATCTATAAGACCTTTAATTTGGTACCGCCGTTTATGAGTAGCTAAGACGAATTGCCATTTGTTTACTAGCTAGGACAAAAATGATGTATCTCATACTACTCGTGTATTGTGCTTTGTGGTAAGGTCACCACTACCAATAAGAAGGGTGAGGGCATCTCCATTGCTGGGCGCCTACGTAGACGCTTATGAATGAAAAGATAATTCTCATATAGAATAGGAAAGAAGCTTAGCGACCCAACGACAAGCGCTAATGAGGGGCGCTAATTAATCTTTTTTTTTCGAGGGTACGCAAATAACGTACCATAGTTTTATAGAAGGAGAGAAAATTAATACATGACACCTACCACTCGCTGCGAACAACGAGCGTAGCACAACAACACGTCCGGCTATCCTTAGGACATCCACACACGACATCACAACTACAACACGGAAAACCTGCCCAAAACCGAAACACCTCGCCGCGTCTTGATCAGACACCGAACATCTCCGAAGAAAAGCAACTCGAGCTTCCTTTGGGTTCATCGCGGGTGCGGGCATTTGGGACTAATAATGCATGGGAGAGTAGTGATCTTTATCTTTTGTTGTTGGATACTTGAGCGTTGTATTTGTAAACGAAACACTCTATTTCTCTGAATTAATGGATGAGGGAAAGCATTTGCATCCATTTTTTAAAAGTTTCATGAAAGAATGACACTAGTGGTATTTCTTAATAAATGAAACACAAGCCGACCTTGTTATTCCGTCAAAGAGTGTTTTTGAATACACTTTTCAATTTTGTCATTTAGCTTAGAATACCAAGGATGTCATTTTTTCGTGAAACTTCATATGCCAGTCAACCATGTATGTCACACAAAAAATAACTAGTTTTCCTAGTATTTGTTTCTTGAATTTACTATTCATAATGGGCGCGTGGAACCATGTTTCACATTTTCGTGTTCACCTTTTTAGACCCTAAAATTTGTGAAAAATCATGTATGTACACATATATGTCTAGTATATTGCATACAAATTTCCATCTACATATTTTTAATACATGTTTCATATAGAAAATACCTAGATTAAAATGGGATTACTTTGTTTTGGCCACAGATATGTCGTTTTAATGTAGCCTACAAGTCATCATATATTCCCACCACAACGATCATCAACATTTTACAAATGACCCCTAAAAAACATTTTCCAGATGGATAGAAAACATATCTATAGTTTTTGGACCCTTTTATCTTGCTGACATTTGCGGCATTTTAATGGCAGTTTTAGCTGGTGCCAACATATGACATTTTCTGAAAAGAAGGCTCAAAACTGTCGTCCTCCCAGAAAATGCAATGTTGCTCTGAAGAAACTGCCACCCCCGACATAACTATTACTATGAGGAAAAACATTCAAAATGCCATGCTCTCCCAGCAAATGTCATCCAGATAAGATTTCCGTAGTTTTTTTTAACTTGTAGAAATCAGTTTTGTTTTTGAAATTTCGAGATCCAAAATGATGCTCTACCGGCGAGGCACGCTCCCTCCGCCGGTCTCCTGTACGATCCCCCACATCGGCTAGCGCGCGCAAACACAAAACTCACAGAGCCACGGGCGCCAAACTCGATCCAGCCGAGCGCCCAAAAATCCGGTGGAAAGGAGGGGAGGAGAGCTCCAGAACCCTAGCCATGGCCGGGGGGGCAGGAGGGGGGCCGCCCCGCGACTGGCTCTCCGTAGACGAGACGGCGGCGGCCTTCCTCTCCCGCTCCCTCTCCACGCGGCCCCCCATCCTCCTCCCGCCGCCGCTCCACCGCGCGCCGCTCCGCCCGGGAAACGTTGTTGAGATCGCCGGCCCGTCTGGCTCCGGCAAGTCCCAGCTGCTCCTCATGGTAAGCGAAACTCCAGCGCTCACACACCTTTTTTCCCCAAAGAAATGTTGCATTTAGCGCCACAGGGTAGTACACTGCGCACTTGCAGGAGTTCACATCTATAGCCGGAAACACTGTAGCAGTTCACTGCAAGCTTTGGTTGATAGGAGTGTGTTTATGAAGTCGCATGAACACAGGAGCAATCTGCATCTATAATATCAGTTCAGACTTCAGAATGTAACCTTTACTGTAAAGTAAGTGTGATATATATATGCAGCACCAGGGCAATTTGTATAGAGTAAACAAGTTCATGGCATTGCTGAAACATATTGGCGGTGTGCAGAAAAGGAAGAAACAGTACCTTCAGTGCTTCATACGCTTGGAACCAACGTTTACGAGTCGAAGAGTCGACGAGTCGTTCCAAGGTTGAGACTCATAGACTAGTCTAGACTAGTCTAGACTAGTGCTAGACTAGTCGACATGGTACTGTAGCACTGAACTTACAATACATAACTAATAATACCTAGTAGTAGTATGCAGTATTACACTATATAAGTATACAAGTACAGTATACAATTGAAACAAGCAAAGTGGAGTCACTGAGGCAGAGCAGCACCAGCAACTAGCAGCAAGCACAGCAGCACCAACAGTCTATCTGCGAGCAGAGCAGCACCAACAGCAAGCAGAGCAGCACCAGCAGTCCAGCAGCGAAGCAGAGCAACAGCAGCGGCAAGCCAAGAAGAAAGAGGAGGAGAAAGGAGGGGCAAGGCAGAGCAGCACCAGCAGTCCAGCAGCGAGGCAGAGCAGCACTGAGGCTCACCTGCCTGAAGAGGAGAAGAGCACGAGGGGCCGGCGGCGCGAGACGAAGGCGACGGTGGAGCTTCAGATCCGCGACGTGGGGCCGGCGACGGTGGAGCTTCAGATCCGCTGCGGCAGGCGTCCAGCGGCCGGTGGCGCGAGGAGGGCTCGACGGGCGTGTCCAGCAGCCGGTGGCGCGTCCAGGTGAGGAGGGGAAAGAAAGGATTAGGTCTCCCGCGGGATGAGGCGTCGTATTTATACTCCCCCAGTTTTTTGAGTCGTTCGACTCGAACATGTCGACTAGTCTGGACTAGTCGTCGACTAGTCGATGACTGGCTCGACTCATACAAGTAGTCTACACGAGAAACCGAGTCGACAGCCAGTTTGCGACTCATAGACTAGTCGAGCGACTAGTCTAGACTAGTCGTTCGACTCGTAATCGTTGCTTGGAACTAGCACACCTGCAATCTTTCAGTGTTTGTTACATGCAAATGTGGATTAAATCAATGCTGTTTTAACACCTGATTTTTTTTCATATGAAATGATGCAAAATGCTGTGATCAGCAAGGAATATCTCAGCTCAGTGTGTGATTGCTGGTATGTTAGTCTGCAGTGCAGTGCATACTACCAAAGGAGTGGGAAGGTGTCTATTTCGGCGGCCTGGGGAAAGCAGTCATGTACATTGACCTGGACTGCCGATTTGATGTGCTGCGGCTGGCTCAGATCCTCAGGAAGCGCATTGCGGAGGGTTGTGGTACACTGTACTTAAATTATTAAATTTGCATTACAAATTTGTCAATCTGACTTATCCAATTTAGATCAAGCTAAAATATAGAATTCTTTCCTCACCAAAAAAATAATCCGTATAGTGCCTATAATAGTGTGCACTGTGAATTTTTTTTGCCCATAGGGTTGGAGTAGAACTGGATTAATGGGCACTGTTTCTCTGTTGTATTACCAGTGGTTTGGTTGTTGCCTAGTTGGATTTTGCGGCATTGATTTTAGCCTCTCTGCGCTCATAATCTACACTACATACTGTCCAGTTTTCATGGAGCAGAGATGTGCCTATAATAATGTCTTCATTTTTCTCATACTTTGCAGGTTCAGTGCATCATGAAGAATTTGAAACTGATGGTTCAAAAGATAAATTCCGTTTGTTTGAAAGTACACTGTTTTCTGATTGCATGAAGCGTTTCCTGTATGTCCGTTGTTACGATAGTTCCGAACTTATAGCTGCTTTGAAGGCAAGTCCTATATGTTTGTGACATACACCTGAGCATGTTACTACTCTTGTGATGTGTTCATATTTTTGTTATCTGTTCCTTGGTTTACTTGATTTAGAAATTAATTGAAACATATAAATAAGCTATGGCCATGTTGCATTATTGCTATGTGGCCAAAGGTTCTATTTCTAGCTAGAGAAAACTATGTAGATTTTCTCATTTCCATTGGCTGCCCATTCATGCAACTTTCATGTTATTTTGTTTTTTGGTACCCTTTTAGTCAATTGGATGTTGGCTGAAAAGGTGATAATGATAGAACTTGGGCATGTAGCAGCGCACACATTTGGGAGTAAGCATACATCATTATCATCTGATAAATACTATATGTGTGGTGTGTACAGCATGTCAACACAGCATATTTAGGATCATCATGTAGGTGTTTGATGCTTGGAGCTTGATTGTTCGAAAATAAGATACTTGTAAGAGTGAACAAAACACAGAGAAAGTTATTGGGTGCTATGTGTGGGATGAGTTACGAACAAGACACTTATGCCTGTCTCTTGCAACAGTCTAGGGGGTATACCATAATAAGCTATATCTTCATGTTTATGTAAGATGGATGTATTTCTTATATCTGGTTGGTGACTTCACAGAGTCTAAAATCTCAATCTGAAGCCAGGAACGAAATTTTTGATATTGGTGTATATTTCCTTATGTTAGACAGGTATGTTGCTGGCTTCCTAGAATTTATTCGGTTTTGTTTAACTGGTCAATTGAAGTTATAGCTACTGTATCAAAGTGATGCTTCTCCTTTTATACTTGAAATTGTCATCACCAAATTATGCTCCATTCCCGTGGAATCGTAGTGTTTGCTTATCCACTTCTTTTCTGTATTTTTCAATCACGTTGCTGGCTAACTGTTTTCTACTGTAACATATCCCCTTTACAGCATTGGCGCATTCTACTGGATAGATCGTGCTCTTCAACCTACTAGAGAGAGTAAAGGGTGATCACAACAAACATTACATGCAATACTAGTTTGATAGCCTCCTGATCTTATTATGCACATATCTTCAGTAACAGTTGGTTTGGCATGCATGCTTTATTTGGTTATTGCTTCATGTATTATGTGGAAGTCACTGTATACATGTGACTATTGGAAAAAGCTTTATCTCTACTTTGGTATAAGGAATTATCTCAAATATATGCTACTGAAGAGTAGTATGTCACATGAAAATAGTCAGTCATACTGTGCGTCATATAGGAACTAAACATAAAATCAACAGTTACAGTATGGTATAAACACACCAACAAGTTAGAACCTAACAGTTAAGCTGTAATAGTTAAAATAAAACAATATTTTTAACTAATATCAGAAGCATCATCGATGCAGAAAGTAAGCATCATGATAAGTACAAAATACAATGTACGTTTGATTTTCACTTCGACGACCAACTAGGCAACTAGTGGAACAATGCAAACAATGTAGATTGCCAGAATATAGATATATAGTAATCATGATGCTTATGAGTTATGAACCAAGTCAAAAACATGTCGGTGCTGGAAACATCCCCAATTTTTTCAAATCCAGAAATTTCCAGCATATTTACACTTATCTTAGAAGTGCATTATGGGTGTAAAAAACAGGACAGTAGCTGGTTCAATTAATTACAGATATGCAGTTTGCGAGCGCAATGGGGCCTCGGTGCTTTATGCATTTTTCAGGAATCATGTCTCTGCAGGAAAAAAACACCAAATTCCGTTTTTTACTGAATAATCCCTTTTCTCGTTTCCATGCTTGAGCACTCCCTTAGTAACACCCCTCTGCTTCTTGGCCGAACTTTTCACACCTGTCTTTGCAGGAAAACTCTATCATTTCAGAGTATCACCGAAACTGTTGTCCAGGAGATACACAAGTTTTTGCAACTTCAACCTATTTTGGTGTTGGTCACAAAGGCACCTATTTATGGTGAAGGAATCACGACATCAAACGACTTCCAAAGGTAATCCATAATCTATTATCACTAAACACTGTTGCGACTTGAGACCTAAGAATGTGCACTCTATTTCTGCTGCTGTTGTGTAAATGTATATGTTGGATGCTAGGACTGACCGAATCAGCTTGAATCTCGCTGATCATTCGTGGAGGTCGAACTTCTTAGATAACTTGAGATTATAGAATGTTAAGATTATGTTTTCTTGTACTGAACAGTCAAAACCTTTTCTATAGATTTATGAATGTATGCAGTACAAGAGTACTGTTTCCCGTAAAGAAAATCCTTTTCTGTAGTGTTTAGACCTTGGAATGCAGTAATCAGGTATGGTAAAGTTGATTCATTTAGTAAACCATTGCTGTGGTTTGAATATGGAAAAACGGAGCAAAATAGGCACTCTTCACTGGCAGGTGGTGATACCCTGATTGTGGTTTCAGTTTGTTCACCTTAACTTCATTTTATCTAATTCAACATGTTGCAGTATATAACCAAAAAATCATACTCCATCCACGATCAGTATATCACCAACATGTTGAATTAGGTATTTCAACGTACTGCACAGTGTCGAGTAGTGCCTTAATATAAAACTTCTCTTTTGAGTAGTTCCTTATCAGTATCAAACCATTTAAGCAAAATAATTGTTTCCAGGACAACTTTAGCGTCTTTTCGTCTTTTCAGAATCTATAGTTTGAGCTACCCCATCCACACATTCAACAATTTTTTGAGTTATGACTATCTCTTGGCTTACGACCCCTTCCATGTCTGCACTCCGCAATAATAGGAGAATGTGCTTTTGTTGTTGTGCTTTCTTAATTGCGAGATGCCAGGACCTAATGAATTGCGAAGCTGAAATTTGCAAATAGTGATTGATTTTTTCTATATTTTTCCTATATTTCTTATGTAATCAAATTCGCAATATGTAAATTTATTCCAACCATAGAACGCTAAAACAGTACTATCTGGGCATGTGTGTTTCTACCAAGACATTAAATCTTTCCATTTTAGTTGTGACCACTGTTTCGACCAGGAGAGTTTATTTCACGTGATGACCCGTGTTAAATGTTTTGTTTGCTAGGTACTATGAATTTCTTTTTTTAAAATCAACATGTTTCTCTGCCTTGTTTTCCTAGGAAGCCTGAAATAGATTGTCCTTTTTAATGGTATTTAGGGGTTCTTCAAAGTACATGTCAGAGGATTCAACACCTTTGGGATATCCGAAACGGGAAGAAGAAAGAAATGGTTCATGTCGCGAATACATGCCATCTGCATGGCAGGTCCGTGCCATCCTTTCCTCACCAAAAAGCTAGTTTGATGTCATATGATAAATTCTTCAACAAATTACCAGTTAGCTTCAGTTACTTTTCATTCGTTGCTGTGCACACATCTTTATGTTGCTAGGTGATCTCTACTAATATCTGAATAATGATAAATACATAGTGGTCTAAAAGCTTTCTAAATTTGTGTTTTACAGACATTTGTTACACACAGGATAAAGTTGCAAGATTTAGGTTGGTAAATGCACTTCTCTACGGTTCAACCCTCACGACCTCTTTAAGGACAAGCTGGGGGAGGAGGGTTTCCCCCCCTCCAATGTCACTTATATTATAAATTATCTAATTACTGCGAACTTACTGGATTGTCCTTTACAGCACAAGAACCAGGGTTTTTCTCTGAGCAGGAAAATGCAATCCTTTCTGTGCATACTTGTGAGTGGGTGCAGCCTTCCCTGAACTCAAAAGAGAAGTTCTATATCAAGGATGTAAGCTTCTGGGTCTTATTTTCTTTCTAGTTTCCCTTACCAGTTTGGCCAACTTCCATGTTTGTTTTAACTTAGATGATTCCTTTCCAATGATCAGGACGGTGTTGGCCTTATACAGTGAAGCCTATCAGTTTCTGTGCTGGCAGATAGCATGACTTGTCCGACCTCCTGACAGAACTGTTGTGATCTGTGATAAACGTATGTACGGGAAATGCTTAAGTAATATCTCTATCTTGGTCCTTGGGTATTATATGGCACAGAACCCAAAAGCAACAGGGATATTCTTTTGAAGGTTGCCGTTTTCCTCTGACTGATTTCACAATTGGCATGACTTAATCATACACTCATATTTTGTTGGTTGTTGCAAGAGACTACTTTTCACACTAAAACCCAAATGTAGACTAACTGAACATCATTTTGCACTATTAACAGAAGAAGTAGCATTTTTAAATACGGATGAATGTGATAATTTTTTTGTTCAGGTAACCGTTTGTGCTGTCTTCTGATATTTGGCATGGCATGATCACATGATGGGACCTGACATTATAATTTACAATTTTACATTGCTCCAGGGAAAAGTAAGTCTGGCTTCTTTATATTCTCTGAACTGCTAATGGCTGTTTAGTACTGTTGTCATTCAAATGTCTGTTCGATTTTTTCCCCCAAATTCATGACGTTTCATTTTTCTATGCTCATTAGGCAGTACACTTGCTGTTTAACTTAACATCAGAAGGTGAGATGGAGAAACCAAGGTGATATGCTCAAAGAGGCACCAGTGATTCAGCTGGTATGACCTTCCTAGTCATGTAGTAGCCCATATTCGAGCAACCCTGATGATGCCATCATAGATGTCGCTTCCTCTGTTCCTAGGGGTTTTACAGATTCACGTAGTTTAGGACTCGTCTGAGCCCCAGAAACTGGGGGGCTTAAGTTTATAGGGTATGGGGATAGGTACGGTCTGCGTTGGACATAAATAGGGTCTAAATTTAACTTGTTGATTTGTTCAAGGCCAACTGTTTGGCTAGTTGTCGTGGAATCATTCACCAAGTTTTCAGCTTAGGTCTAAACTATTATTTATGTACTAATATATCACCAGCCCATTGTCTTTTGTTCATCACGCCGCCCAGCACTATGAGAAACCTTGTTGCCAAAAACATCTCATTTGATGCTGTGATCTTCGCATGTTTCCCACATAAATTTTGTCTGCGAGTTCTCTACCCAAGCTTCTAGCTGTCTGATTAATCGTACCTATTCTCTTTGGATTCCGTTGCAGATTCTTGTGCCCCCAGCTGGTGTTTCTTGTTCATTCCTAGGAAGATACACACCCTGTCTTGGTCTTAGTTGTCGGAATGTGGCTTGTCATTTCTCAGCCGCTCTAGCATTTCGCCTTTTTTTAATAAACTGTTGTTATTCTAGTGCAGCATAGCATCACATGATGTAGTACTACTACTAGAATTGTAGTACAATCAACCGGCGAAAGGGAAATGCAAGCCGCTGCCAGTGGCAATGGTCTATTTCTGCCGGCCTTGCAACTGACATCAGATGTCGCTCTCTGTTTTTCTGTAACCATGCACGCAACTGCTGAGTTTAGATGGTGAGGTTGACTTGCTGTAACAATCATACGAAAGCATCGGCCGCAGCAAATGGGATGCATTGTTTTTCAACGAACTGCATGGGCTCTGAAGTCATCAAGATTATCAGGTTGCCCGGTCTCGTGCCATGTGTTACTACCCGTAGGCTGTCTTCATCACAATTTCTGATGTGTACCATTTTTCAAGGGGGTTGCACTAGAGCAGTTTGCGTGCCACTCTGATGCTGCTCCGCCAGCTCCGCGAGGTAGATCGTCTGCTTTAAGTTGCTGCAGTTTGTTGTTCACCCTAACTTGTGCACTACAAAAAGGCAGCCAACGATCTTCAGACGCTTCTGTTTAACTTCAAAAGTTAAGTACTTGTGCAACGAACGCTGCTTTGGTGCGTCCCACCCAACTGACCAGCGCTTGACTTGACTTTCCCCTGTGCCCTATCCAATGAATAAGAAGAAGGCCGGTCTGTCTATGACCTAGCAAGTTCGATCTCCTTTATACTTGCCGCAAACAAGAGTGCTCTTTGAAGGCTATTGGAGATTTGAATTTAATAATTATGTCAAATAAATTTATTACTTATTATTAAAATTGTGTGAGGAACTTGTACAAAGACAAAAAATCTTAAACATAAAAAAGCAAAACGTGTCAGGGATAAATACGATGGGATTAAAAACCCACTATGCACTAATGCATGTTGTATGGTAGAGACATTTTTATGTGTGGATCAGGCAACTATTGGTGGACTAAGCTAGCAAATGCAACTATCATAACAATTTTGATGATGTGGTTTATTGTGATGGTAGAAAAATAGCTATGATACTTCCCAACTGTCTATTACAATGAGTTTTGCCAGGCTCCGACAAGGGAGGGGCGATGACGGCGGCGCGCCTTCGGCTCGATTTAGTGCTTGTAGTCGTCGCTAGATGGTCTACGAATCTGAATGTTATTTTTATTATTTCTGGCATTAATTGTACTGTTGTGATTGAAGATAAATACTTCCTCCATCCCATAATATAAGACGCTTTTTTAACTCTAGTAGTGTCAAAAAAATGTCTTGCATTATGAGACGGAGGGAGTAGATTGGAAGTTTTCCTGCAAAAGAAAAAGAAAAATAGCTAGAATACTTTTTTTGTGGCGATATCTATTAATACTTTGGCAGTGGGGTTTGTATATAGATATCGTATGGCAAGAGGAAAATACAGTTCCTTGAAAATCGTTTTTTCCCACACCCACTGCAAAAACCAAATGGCGAGTTTATAGCATATAGGTACAGAGGGTGGGAACAAAGCACAGTTTCATGGCAATCTCACAATGTGGTGAAAATAACTTTGCCAAATGTCACAGTATCTGATGTCTGTGTACTGGATCTTCCAGGACCTGGAGTAGATACAAACTTGGAAGATTCTAATGCGGATGACAAAAGTTAAGGGTCGGGAGATTCTCAGCGACGAGTGGTGAGCTATCTCAAAAACAATAAACAATAATTTAAAACAAACTGACGTCTCAAAAACAGCAAAATGAATAGCTTATTCCACAACACCCGTTGTGCACGTTGTAACAAACAAAAAACGTACGACCAAACTCCAGCCACAGCCAGGAAGGGAAGCGGCCGGCGACCTAGACGTCCTGCGTGACGCCGCTGGGCGCCCTGTTGCGCGGCTGGTTGGTCTCGTTGTCCGAGTACCACCCGTGCTTGGACGAGTCGTACTTCTCGCCGTCGCCCCAGAGCGCGTAGGCCTCCTCGCCGTGCACCGCGTCGTCGCCGATCACGAGCTCCTCCTCCGGCATCCGCAGCGGCACGATGAGCCGGACGACGAGGCAGATGATGCTGGTGACCACCACGTTCCAGCCGACGATGAAGAGCGCGCCCACCACCTGCTTCAGGAGCTGCATGCCGCCGCTGCTGCCGCCGTAGAAGGCGCCGCGCGAGTTGGTCACCGGCACGAACATGCTGCACAGCGTCGGCTCCGCGAAGAGCCCCGTGGTCACGCCGCCGAGGAACCCCGCCACGGCGTGGGTGTGGAACACGCCCAGCGTGTCGTCCACGCGCTGCAGCAGCTTGGACCGCTTGTGCACGACCATCATGGTGAACCACGGGATGCTGCCGGAGAGGACCCCCATCACGATCGCCGCCCACCCCTGGACCAGACCCGCGCCGGGCGTGATGCAGACGAGGCCGGTGATCATGCCCTGGACGGCGCCGATCACGGAGGGCTTCTTGAAGAAGATGACGTCCAGGGAGGTCCAGACGAGTAGGCTGGTCGCGGCGCAGATGTTGGTGTTGAGCACTGCGATGGAGGAGTCGAGGTTGGCGGCGTAAGGGTCGCCGCCGTTGAACCCGGCCCACCCCATCCAGAGTATGCCGGCGCCGGCGAGCATGAGGAGCACGTTGTTGGGCGGGAACCTCTCCCTGTCCTTGGTGGACCTGGGCCCGACCCAGTACGCGGCGGTGAACCCGGCGATCCCGGAGGAGAGGTGGATGACGTAGCCGCCGGAGTAGTCCATGACGCCCCACTGGAAGAGGAAGCCTCCGCCCCAGAGCGAGAAGGCGCCGATGGTGTAGGAGAAGGTGAGCCAGAGCGGCACGAAGATCATCCAGGCCCTGATGTTCATGCGGCCCAGCAGCGAGCCGGCGAGGAGGATGAGCGTGATGGCGGCGAAGACGCACTGGAAGTAGACCATGGTGGCCATGGGGTAATTCGGGTTGATCCAGGCCGTCTCTTGGCTGCCGTCCTTGAAGAAGTGGGTGGACTCCGGCAGCACGGCCTGCATGAGGAGGAACTTCTGCCCGAGCGCCGGCCGCGCCTTGCCCCAGAAGGGGAGCAGCTGGTGGCCGAAGGACATGTTGTAGCCCCAGGTGACCCAGCAGAGCCACACGGCGGCGAAGGCGTAGAGCGCCATGAAGGCCGAGTTCACGGCCCACTTCTTCTTCACGATGCTGCCGTAGAGGATCACCAGGCCGGGCATGCTCTGCAGTCCCACCAGCGTCGCAGCGATCATCTGCCACGCGTTGTCGCCCTTGTTCAGCCATGGCGGCACCACTATGCCGTTGGGCGAGTACCCAACGGACATGTTGTAATCCGCGGCCGTCGACATCTTGCTACTTCGACCGGCAGGCCCGCGCTGCGCTCTCCTGCAGCTAGAGATAGTGTCCGCTATCGGCTAGCCGGAGATGGTAGTGGTGGGTGGTGAGTGGTGGTGACGACTGAAGCCAAGCGACGCTCCCGGTTCTATATATAGGTCGACCGTTTTCGGTCCCAGCTAGCGTAGGACAGCTGACCCATGGCTGACATGTGGGCAAACGAATGGCGGGCGTGCCTAGAAAGAGATGAACTGGCCGGTGGGTGACATGAGGAGCTGGATCCTATGCCAAAGATGAAACATGTATTGAACAGCTGGGACTTAGGGAGGTAGGGAAGGAAGGGATCATCCAGTCTCTCTCCCGGAGGATAAATGGCTTAGGCAACACCATTCTGCCGGAACATTATCCGACCTTATACCGCATTGTACGTCCTAAAAATGATACACTCATGTGCTTTGATCTCTTCTATAAAGTTAAGATACGCCATTAATGTACCCTCAAAAAAAACATGTGCTTTGATCATCTCCATCGGATATTTCTTTCGGAGAGGATTTCATTGGCCAAATCTTGTGTCCATATTATATTTGATTAATCTGATACAAAGACTGGATGTTTTTCGTTGGAATCTTACTATTTCGGGGTCATTCACAATCAACTTTATATACGTGCTCTTACAAGAGCATATTTTTGAGATCCCAGTGCAAGATAATAAGAAAATTTGGAATAGAAAATTTCACTAAAAGTCAAGATTTTTATAAGGTATATTTGCAGAGGAGCCGTGCTAACTAAAGACAACCTTGCTCACCGTAACTGACAATCAAGTAAGAAGTGTAGCTTTGTACTCACCATGAGATAATCAAACATCTCTTTTCCCGGTGCAAGTTTGCGCGCATCGTGGCCAGACATTCAAATAGCGTCCAATTTATATCTTACACAAATGTTGCCAATATTTATGGTCATTAATTGGATGAATTCCAAATAGGTTTAGTACGTAATAAGGGTGAGAGCCTCAGCCTTATGATCGCTATGGCCATGTAGAAATGATTTGGTTTTCAACTGCAAAAACTCTACTCCTTTGCAGGTAATTTTTCACTGTATGCACCGGCTTCATATGTGGTCTGTACTACACCGAACAGAGTACCATCCGCTGTTCAAGGTTGTGTGTATGCGATTGAAGCAGATGACCAAGGAGGGTTTTTACCCAAGATGGGTGGCATCATAATATCTGGATTGGTTCACCACTCCCTTAGACATTTTTTTTGGAAAAGAAGGATATACCCCCGCCTCTGCATCTGGACGATGCATGCAGCCATTTTATTAATTATTCATAAAGACCTAACAAATTAATACATCAGTACACCTCAAGCCACCACTCCCTTAGACATAGGCATAGCGTCAGTCTTTTACGACTTTATTGGTGCTAATATGTCGGCTTTTATTTTTTTCTCTTGTTAGACCATCCATGTTTGACTGTGTGGGTCATATCTATGCAGAAGCCGGGTATTATTCATTATGCTTTGTATCTGCTTCATGCTATATTTTCAGTTAATAAAAGTGTTCTTTATTAAAAAAAAGGAAAAAAAGAGAGATGGATCCAAGTACATGGCTTTGGAATAACGAGGGGCTAGCTGACTTCACCATCCTCTTAAGGTTAGTATCAACACAGTAAATTGTAGCTATTCTCTATTGTTTTCGCCTTGCCAAAGAGACCCCCCCCCCAAACGCTCTCTTTCCGTCCTCGAGGTACTTGAGCCCCCCTCGCCCCTCTATCCCCACCCCGTCGCCACCCCAGGAACTCGCCAAATGCAATGTGTGGCCTCCAGGGCAAGCCCCGCTGCAATGTTCCTCCCCTCTGTAGGGGCCTTAGAAAACCGGAGCGACGACCCCGGGTTGAGTTGGCAGCGTTGATCTCTTCTGATGGATGGCACTTCAGGTATTGGTCGGCCCTATTGGCCTTGTGAGTGGCGTTAGGGAGGTGGAGGTTCGTCGTTGTTATAGGCTACTGTGTCGCTCTCTCTCCCAAGGGCCTGTCAAGATGGAGATAAAGGTTAGAGACAGGTTACAAGTGAAGGAAATATGCCCTAGAGGCAATAATAAAGTTGTTATTTATATTTCCTTATATCATGATAAATATTTATTATTCATGCTAGAATTGTATTAACCGGAAACTTAGTACACGTGTGAATACATAGACAAAACAAAGTGTCCGTGGTATGCCTCTACTTGACTAGCTCGTTAATCAAAGATGGTTAAGTTTCCTAACCATAGACATGTGTTGTCATTTGATGAATGAGATCACATTATTAGGAGAATGATGTGATGGACAAGACTCATCCGTTAGCTTAGCATAATGATCGTTAAGTTTTATTGCTATTGCTTTCTTCATGACTTATACATATTCCTTTGACTATGAGATTATGCAACTCCCGAATACCGCAGGAACACCTTGTGTGCTATCAAACGTCACAACGTAACTGGGTGATTATAAAGATGCTCTAAAGGTGTCTCCGAAGGTGTTTGTTGGGTTGGCATAGATCGAGATTAGGATTTGTCACTCCGAGTATCGGAGAGGTATCTCTGGGCCCTCTTGGTAATGCACATCATGATAAGCCTTGCAAGCAACGTGACTAATGATTTAGTTGCGGAATGATGCATTACAGAACGAGTAAAGAGACTTGCCGGTAACGAGATTGAACTAGGTATGATGATACCGAGGACCGAATCTCGGGCAAGTAACATACCGATGACAAAGGAAATAACGTATGTTGTCATTGCGGTTTGACCGATAAAGATCTTTGTAGAATATGTAGGAACCAATATGAGCATCCAGGTTCCGTTGTTGGTTATTGACCGGAGATATGTCTCGGTCATGTCTAGATAGTTCTCGAACCCGTAGGGTCCGCACGCTTAACGTTCGATGACGATTTGTATTATGAGTTCTGTGTTTTGGTGACCGAAGATTGTTCGGAGTCTTAGTTGAGATCACGGATATGACGAGGAGTCTCGAATGGTCGAGAGGATAAGACTGATATATTGGACGATAGTATTCGGACACCAGAACGGTTCCGGATCATTTCGGGTATTTTTTGGAGTACCGGGAGGTTACCGGAACACCCCGGGGAAAGTAATGGGCCACTATGGGCGATAGGGGAGAGAGAGGAGGCATCCCACAAGGGGTGGTCGCGCTCCTCCCATGGGAATCCGAATTGGACTAGGGAGTGAGCGACGCCTACTACCTCTTGAGCACTGCGTTGATTTTCCCTTGAAGAGGAAAGGATGATGCAGCAAAGTAGCGTAAGTATTTCCCTCAGTTTTTGAGAACCAAGGTATCAATCCAGTAGGAAACTACACGCAAGTCACCTCGCACCTACACAAACAAATAAGAACCTTGCAACCAACGCGATAAAGGGGTTGTCAATCCCTTCACGGCCAATTGCAAAAGTGAGATCTGATAGAGATAATAAGATAAATATTTTTGGTATTTTTATGATATAGATTGAAAGTAAAGATTGCAAAGTAAAATAGCAAATTGGTAGGAAAATAATATGATGGAAGATAGACCCAGGGGCCATAGGTTTCACTAGTGGCTTCTCTCAAGATAGCATAAGTATTACGGTGGGTAAACAAATTACTGTCGAGCAATTGATAGAAAAGTGCATAATTATGAGAATATCTAGGCATGATCATGTATATAGGCATCACGCCCGCGACAAGTAGACTGAAACGATTATGCATCTACTACTATTACTCCACACATCGACCGCTATCCAGCATGCATCTAGAGTATTAAGTTCATAAGAACAGAGTAACGCATTAGGCAAGATGACATGATGTAGAGGGATAAAATCAAGCAATATGATACAAACCCCATCTTTTTATCCTCGATGGCAATAATACAATACGTGCCTTGCTGCCCCTGCTGTCAATAGGAAAGGACACCGCAAGATTGAACCCAAAGCTAAGCACTTCACCCATTGCAAGAAAGATCAATCTAGTAGGCCAAACCAAACTGATAATTCGAAGAGACTTGCAAAGATAACAAATCATACATAAAATATTTCAGAGAAGAATCAAATATTGTTCATAGATAATCTTGATCACAAACCCACAATTCATCGGATCTCGACAAACACACCGCAAAAGAATTACATCGAATAGATCACCAAGAAGATCGAGGAGAACTTTGTATTGAGATCCAAAGAGAGAGAAGAAGCCATCTAGCTAATAACTATGGACCCGAAGGTCTATGGTAAACTACTCACACATCATCGGAGAGGCTATGGTGTTGATGTAGAAGCCCTCCGTGATCGATCCCTCCTCCGGCGGAGCGCTGGAAAAGGCCCCAAGATGGGATCTCATGGGTACAGAAGGTTGCGGCGGTGAAAATAGGGTTTCGTGGTGCTCTCAGATGTTTTCGGGGTATATGAGTATATATAGGCAAAAGAAGTCGGTCAGGGGAGCCACGAGGGGCCCACGAGGGTGGGGGGCGCGCCTCCCAGCCTCGTGGCCTCCTCGATGCTTCCTTGACATCCACTCCAAGTCTCCTGGATTGCGTTTGTTCCAAAAATCACTCTCCCGATGGTTTCATTCTGTTTGGATTCCGTTTGACATTTCTTTTCTGCGAAACACTGAAATAGGCAAAAAATAACAATTTGCACTGGGCCTTTGGTTAGTAGGTTAGTCCCAAAAATAATATAAAAATGTATATTAAAGCCCATTAAACATCCAAAACAGATAATATAATAGCATGGAACAATCAAAAATTATAGATACGTTGGAGACATATCAAGCACCCCCAAGCTTAATTCCTGCTCGTCCTCGAGTAGGTAAATGATAAAAACAGAATTTTTGATGTGGAATGCTACCTAGCATAATTCTCAATGTAATTTTCTTTATTGTGGCATGAATGTTCAGATCCGAAAGATTCAAGACAAAAGTTTAATATTTACATAAAAATAATAATACTTTAAGCATAATAACAAAGCAATCATGTCTTCTCAAAATAACATAGCCTAAGAAAGTTATCCCTACAAAATCATATAGTCTGGCTATGCTCTATCTTCATCAGACAAAGTATTCAATGATGCGCAACCCCAATGACAAGCCAAGCAATTATTTCATACTTTTGATGTTCTCAAACCTTTTCAATCTTCACACAATATATGAGCGTGAGCCATGGACATATCACTATATGTGGAATAGAATATTGGTTGTGGAGAAGACAAAAATGAGAAGATAGTCTCACATCAACTAGGCATATCAACGGGCTATGGAGATGCCCATCAATAGATATCAATGTGAGTGAGTAGAGATTACCATGCAACGGATGCACTAGAGCTATAAGTGTATGAAAGCTCAACAAAAGAAACTAAGTGGGTGTGCATCCAACTCGCTTGCTCACGAAGACCTATGGCATGTTGAGGAAGCCCATCATTGGAATATACAAGCCAAGTTCTATAATGTGAAATTCCCACTAGTGTATGAAAGTGACAATATAGGAGACTCTCTATCATGAAGATCATGGTGCTACTTTGAAGCACAAGTGTGGTAAAAGGATAGTAACATTGTCCCTTCTCTCTTTTTCTCTCATTTTATTTCTTTCTTTCTTTCCTCTTTTTTTGGGCCTTCTCTTTTTTATGGCCTTTCTCCCCCTTTTTTTATTTTCATCCGGAGTCCCATCCCGACTTGTGGGGGAATCATAGTCTCCATCATCCTTTCCTCACATGGGACAATGCTCTAATAATGATGAACATCACACTTTTATTTACTTACAACTCGAAAAATTACAACTTGATACTTAGAACAAAATATGACTCTATGTGAATGCCTCCGGCGGTGTACCGGGATGTGCAATGAATCAAGAGTGACATGTATGATAAATTATGCATGGTGGCTTTGCCACAAATACGATGTCAACTACATGATCATGCAAGGCAATATGACAATGATGAAACGTGTCGTAACAAACGGAACGGTGGTAAGTTGCATGGCAATATATCTCGGAATGGCTATGGAAATGCCATAATAGATAGGTATGGTGGCTGTTTTGAGGAAGGTATATGGTGGGTTTATGATACCGACGAAAGTTGTGCGGTACCAGAGAGGCTAGCAATTGTGGAAGGGTGAGAGTGCGTATAATCCATGGATCAACATTAGTCATAAAGAACTCACATACTTATTGAAAAAAATCTATTAGTTGTCGAAACAAAGTACTACGCACATGCTCCTAGGGGGATAGATTGGTAGGAAAAGACCACTGCTCGTCCCCGACCGCCACTCATAAGGAAGACAATCAATAAATAAATCATGCTCCGACTTCATCACATAACGGTTCACCATACGTGCATGCTACAGGAATCACAAACTTTAACACAAGTATTTATCAAATTCACAACTACTCAACTAGCATGACTCTAATATTACCATCTTCATATCTCAAAACAATCATCAAGTATCAAACTTTTCATAGTATTTAATGCACTTTTTATGATAGTTTTTATTATACCCATCTTGGATGCCTATCATATTAGGACTAATTTTATAGCCAAAGCAAATTACCATGCTGTTCTAGAGGACTCTCAAAATAATATAAGTGAAGCATGAGAGATCAATAATTTCTATAAAATAAAACCACCTCCGTGCTCTAAAAGATATAAGTGAAGCACTAGAGCAAAATTGTCTAGCTCAAAAGATATAAGTGAAGCATAAGGAGTATTCTAATAAATTCTGATTCATGTGTGTCTCTCCAAAAGGTGTGTACAGCAAGGATGATTGTGGTAAACTAAAAAGAAAAGACTCAAATCATACAAGACGCTCCAAGCAAAACACATATCATGTGGTGAATAAAAATATAGCATCAAGTAAAGTTACCGATGGACGAAGACGAAAGAGGGGATGCCTTCCGGGGCATCCCCAAGCTTAGGCTTTTGGTTATCCTTGAATTTTAACTTGGGTTGCCTTGGGCATCCCCAACCTTAGGCTCTTGCCACTCCTTATTCCATAATCATCAAATCTTTACCCAAAACTTGAAAACTTCACGACACAAAACTCAACAGAAAATCTCATGAGCTCCGTTAGTATAAGAAAACAAACCACCACTTAAGGTACTGTAATGAACTCATTATTTATTTATATTGGTGTTAAACCTACTTTATTCCAACTTCTCTATGGTTCATACCCCCCGATACTAGCCATAGATTCATCAAAATAAGCAAACAACACACGTAAAATAGAATCTGTCAAAAATAGAATAGTCTGTAGTAATCTGTATGTTTCGAATACTTATGTAACCCCAAAAATTCTGAAATAAATTGTTGGACGTGAGGAATTTGTCTATTAATCATCTTCAAAAAGAATCAACCTAATCGCACTGTCCAGTAAAAAATGGCAGCAAATCTCGTAAGCGCTAAAGTTTCTGTTTTTTTACAGCAAGATCACAAAAACTTCCCCTAAATTTTCCCAAAGGTTCTACTTGGCACAAACACTAATTAAAAGCATAAAACCACATCTAAACAAAAGCTAGATGAATTATTTATTACTAAATAGAACAAAAAGTAAGAAACAAAAATAAAATTGGGTTGCCTCCCAACAAGCGCTATCGTTTAACGCCCCTAGCTAGGCATAAAAACAAGAATATATCTAGGTATTGCTATGATAATGATAAGGTAAATCATGAAAAATCATCTCATACTCCCTACGTTTAGCAGCAAGCTTTCTTTGTGGCAATCAAAAGTAATCAAAAGGGCTAAATTTAATGGGACAAAAGTCCCCAAGATCAAGCTCGGAAGGTATTGGTTCCTCATTTGGCCCCTCATATTGCACAACCAATCCATCATTATAAGCATTCTTTTGGCAAAAAGTCATGAGCCTTTGTTCAAGGGAAAAACCCAACCCATTATTTTGGATGGAAAAATTATCATTAAATTCAGAAATCCTGTCAACAAGAACATCAGTAGGAACCTTCTTTCTAAGGTTTTCGTTAAAAGCAACATGATCTAAAGATCGTAGGCGCATTATGTCCTCTTGATAAAAAGGATTGCTTCTATGGGAGGACGGACGACATCCACCCTATAATGCGCAAAAATTTCATTGGCCTCTTTTATTATAAATCTGAACTCATGAACTAAAAAGATAGTAGCTGCTCGCTTAACAGAAGAATGCTCAATATTAGAAAATTCTAGAAAGATCCTCTGTATGAAGGATGCATATGGATAAATTGTCTTTCAAGTTCAACCACAAGCAACGATATAGCATCCGCAAGACTACTAGTTTTATGAAGAATAGACCCACCCATGGTGGGCAAAGCACCGACACAAGTAACAAATCTTGAATAACTCCTTTTCCAATAATATTACCACTACCAATCCGAAACTTTTTAGTGTGTAAAATAGTAGGTTCTTCATGAGGATCAACAAAAGCATCAAAGTTTTCCATGTTATTACCACTATCCTTATCAACTATAACCTCCCCAATTTCAGACATGATGGCAGCAAGAGGTAAGCAAAAAGAGGCAAACGAAAAAAAGAGGGTGAATAAAACGGCAAGGGTGAAGTGGGGGAGAGGAAAACGAGAGGCAAATGGCAAATAATGTAATGCGAGGGATAAGAGTTTGTGATGGGTACTTGGTATGTCTTGACTTGTGCATAGATCTCCCTGGCAACGGCGCCAGAAATCCTTCTTGCTACCTCTTGAGCACTGCATTGCTTTTCCCTTGAACAGGAAAGGGTGATGCAGCAAAGTAGCGTAAGTATTTCCCTCAGTTTTTGAGAAGCAAGGTATCAATCCAGTAGGAGACTACACGCAAGTCGCCTCGCACCTACACAAACAAATAAGAACCTTGCAACCAACATGATAAAAGGGTTGTCAATCCCTTCACGGCCACTTGCAAAAGTGAGATCTGATAGAGATAATAAGATAAATATTTTTGGTATTTTTATGATATAGATTGAAAGTAAATATTGCAAAGTAAAATAGCAAATTGGTAGGAAAATAATATGATGGAAGATAGACCCGGGGGCCATAGGTTTCACTAGTGGCTTCTCTCAAGATAGCATAAGTATTACGGTGGGTAAACAAATTACTGTCGAGCAATTGATAGAAAAGTGCATAATTACGAGAATATCTAGGCATGATCATGTATATAGGCATCACGCCCGCGACAAGTAGACCGGAACGATTCTGCATCTACTACTATTACTCCACACATCGACTGCTATCCTGTTGGGGAACGTTGCAGAAAACAAAAAAAATTTCTACTCATTTCACCAAGATCATCTAGGAGTTCATCTAGCAACGAGTCAAGGAAGTGAGTTTGCATCTACATACCACTTGTAGATCACGAGCGGAAGCGTTCGTTAGAACGAGGTTGAAGTAGTCGTACTCGACGTGATTCCGATCACCGATGACCAAGCGCTGAAAGAACAGCGCCTCCGCGTTCAACACACGTACGGGACGATGGCGTCTCCTCCGTCTTGATCCAGCAAGGATGAAGGAGAGGTTGAGGAAGACAACTCCAATGGCAGCACGACGGCGTGGTGCAATTGGTACAGCAGTTCTCCGGCAGGGTTTCGCCAAGCAAAGACGGAGAAAGAGAGGAGTTGGGGAGGGGAGGGGCTGCGCCTTCAATTGTGTGTTGCAGCCCTCCCCTCACCCCTCTATATATAGGAGGAGAGGGCAAGGGGGGGCCGGCCACCTAGGGGAAACCCTAGATGGGGGCGGCGGCCAAAGGGGAGGAGGAAAGGGTGGCTTGCCCCCCAAGCTAGGGGGGCGGCCCCTTCTCCCCTTTAGGGTTTCCCCTCCCCAAACCCTAGCCGCATGGGCCTAGGTGGGGAGGCGCGCCCAGCCCACTAGGGGCTGGCTCCCTCTCCCACTTAGCCCATGTGGCCCCCCGGGAGGGGTGGCCCCTCCCGGTGGACCCCCGGAACCCTCCCGGTGGCCCCGGTACAATACCGGCATGCCCCCGAAACTTTCCGGAGTCCGTTTAACCACTTTCCATATATAAATCTTTACCTCCGAACTATTCCGGAACTCCTCGTGACGTCCGGGATCTCATCCGGGACTCCGAACAACATTCGGTAATCACATACTTGTCTTCCTAATAACCCTAGCGTCACCGAACCTTAAGTGTGTAGACCCTACGGGTTCGGGAGACATGTAGACATGACCGAGACGACCTCTGGTCAATAACCAACAGCGGGATCTGGATACCCATGTTGGCTCCCACATGTTTCTCGATGTTGTCATCGGATGAACCACTATGTCAAGGGTTCAAGCAACCCCGTATTCTATTCCCTTTGTCAGACGGTATGTTACTTGCCCGAGACTCGATCGTTGGTATCCCAATACCTCGTTCAGTCTCGTTACCGGCAAGCCACTTTACTCGTACCGTAATGCATGATCCCGTGACCAGACACTTGGTCACTTTGAGCTCATTATGATGATGCGTTACCGAGTGGGCCCAGTGATACCTCTCCGTCATACGGAGTGACAAATCCCAGTCTTGATCCGTGTCAACCCAACAGACACTTTCGGAGATACCCGTAGTATACCTTTATAGTCACCCAGTTACGTTGTGACGTTTGGTACACCCAAAGCACTCCTACGGTATCCGGGAGTTACACGATCTCATGGTCTAAGGAAAAGATACTTGACATTGCAAAACTCTAGCAAACGAACTATACGATCTTCATGCTATGTTTAGGATTGGGTCTTGTCCATCACATCATTCCCCTAATGATGCGATCTCGTTATCAATGACATCCAATGTCCATAGTCAGGAAACCATGACTATCTGTTGATCAACGGGCTAGTCAACTAGAGGCTTACTAGGGACATGTTGATGTCTGTTATTCACACATGTATTACGATTTCCGGATAACACAATTATAGCATGAATAAAGACAATTACCATGAACAAGGAAATATAATAATAATGCTTTTATTATTGCCTCTAGGGCATATTTCCAACATATCCAGCATGCATCTAGAGTATTAAGTTCATAAGAATAGAGTAACACATTAGGCAAGATGACATGATGTAGAGGGATAAACTCAAGCAATATGATATAAACCCCATCTTTTTATCCTTGATGGCAACAATACAATACGTGCCTTGCTGCCCCTGCTGTCATTGGGAAAGGACACCGCAAGATTGAACCCAAAGCTAAGCACTTCTCCCATTGCAAGAAAGATCAATCTAGTAGGCCAAACCAAACTGATAATTCGAAGAGACTTGCAAAGATTACAAATCATACATAAAAGATTTCAAAGAATAATCAAATATTGTTCATAGATAATCTTGATCATAAACCCACAATTCATCGGATCTCGACAAACACACTGCAAAAGAATTACATCGAATAGATCTCCAAGAAGATCGAGGAGAACTTTGTATTGAGATCCAAAGAGAGATAAGAAGCCATCTAGCTAATAACTATGGACCCGAAGACCTGTGGTAAGCTACTCACACATCATCGGAGAGGCTATGGTGTTGATGTTGGAGCCCTCCATGATCGATTCCCCCTCCGGCGGAGCGTCGGAAAAGGCCCCAAGATGTGATATCACGGGTACAGAATGTTGCATCAGTGGAAATAGGGTTTCATGGTGCTCTCGGATGTTTTTGGGGTATATGAGTATATATAGGCGAAAGAAGTCGGTTAGGGGAGACACGAGGGGCCCACGAGGGTGGGGGCGCGCCTCCCTACCTCGTGGCCTCCTTGATGCTTCGTTGACGTCCACTCCAAGTCTCCTGGATTCCGTTTGTTCCAAAAATCACTCTCCCAAAGGTTCCATTCTGTCTGGATTCCTTCTGATATTCCTTTTCTGCGAAACACTAAAATAGGCAAAAAAACAACAATTTGCACTGGGCCTTTGGCCAGTAGGCTAGTCCCAAAAATAATATAAAAGGTATATTAAAGCCCATTAAACATCCAAAAAAGATAATATAATAGCATGGAACAATCAAAAATTATAGATACGTTGGAGACATATCAGCGCCCTCCTTTCCTTCTCCTCCTCCCTCTTCTTCCCACTTTTCCCCCTCCATGAGAAGGAATAAGATGGGGGGGGGGCTGAATCCTACTAGGACTGGGAGTCCTAGTAGAACTCCCCCCCCACTTGGCGCGCTCCTTAGGGCCGGCCTCCTCCCTATCCCTCCTTTATATACGTGGGCAGGGCACCTGGAGACACACCAGTTGTTCCAAGCCGCGTGCGGTGTCTCCCTCCACGGGTTACCCCTCCGGTCATATTCACGTAGTGCTTAGGCGAAGCCCTGCGCAGATCACATCACCATCACCGTCACCACGCCGTCTGATATGTCTCCAATGTATCTATAATTTTTGATTGTTCCATGATGTTATATTATCAATCTTGGATGTTTTATAATCATTTTATAGTTATTTTATATCATTTTTTGGCACTAACCTATTGACATAGTGCCAAGTGCTAGTTGCTGTTTTCTGCATGTTTTTTACATCGCAGGAAATCAATACCAAATGGAGTCCAAATGTAATGAAACTTTATGGAGATTTTTTATGGACCAGAAGACACCTAATGGGCCAAGGTAGCACCCGGGGGGTGCTCCAAGGGGAGCACAATACACCAGGGCACGCCAGGAGGCCCAAGCGCGCCCTGGTGGGTTAGAAACCCTAGGGGAGTCGACGGAAATCAATTCCAGCCGCCGCAGAGTCCAGAACCACCAGATCCAATCTAGACACCATCAGGGAGGGGTTCACCACTTCCATTGGTGCCTCTCCGATGATGCGTGAGTAGTTCTTTGTAGACCTTCGGGTCCGTAGTTAGTAGCTAGATGGCTTTCTCTCTCTCGTTTGATTCTCAATACAGTGGTCTCTTGGAGATCCATATGATGTAACTCTTTTTGTGTTGTGTTTGTTGGGATCGAATGAACTTTGAGTTTATGACTAGATCTATCTTTTTATATCCATGAAAGTTATTTGAGTTTCTTTGATCTCTTATATGCATGATTGCTTATAGCCTCATATTTCTTCTCCGACATTTGGGGTTTGTTTGGCCAACTTGATCTATTTATCTTGCAATGGGAAGAGGTGCTTTGTAGTGGGTTCGATCTTACGGTGCTTGATCCCAGTGACAAAAGGGGAACCGACATGTATGTATTGTTGCTACTAAGGACGAAACGATGGGGTCTATCTCTACATAGATAGATCTTGTCTACATCATGTCATCGTTCTTATTGCATTACACCGTTTCTCCATGAATTTAATACACTAGATGCATGATGGATAGCGGTCGATGTGTGGAGTAATAGTAGTAGATGCAGGCAGGAGTCGGTCTACTAATCTTGGATGTGATGCCTATATAATGATCATTGCCTGGATATCGTCATGATTATTTGAAGTTCTATCAATTGCCCAACAGTAATTTGTTTACCCATCGTTTGCTATTTTTCTTGAGAGAAGCCACTAGTGAAACCTACGGCCCCCGGGTCTCTTTCTCATATCATTTGCCTTTGCAATCTATTTTATTTGCCTTTTATTTTCAGATCCACTAAACCAAAAACACAAAAATACCTTGCTGCAATTTATTCTTATTTATTTTATTTGGCGTTTGATCTATCGATATTTACAACTTTCTTTCGTCCACATGCCAATTTCTGGCGCCGCTACCTGAAAGGGATTGACAACCCCTTTTACACGTCGGGTTGCGAGTAGTTGTTATTTGTGTGCAGGTGCTGTTTACATTGTGTTGCTTGGTTCTCCTACTGGTTTGATAACCTTGGTTTCATATCTGAGGGAAATACCTACCGCCGCTGTGCTGCATCATCCCTTCCTCTTTGGGGAAATACCGACGTAGCTTCAAGCGACATCAAAAGGAATTTCTGGCGCCGTTGCCGGGGAGGATCTTCAAGATATACCAAGTTCCTAATCACAAATCTCATCTCCTTGCAAATTACATTATTTGCCATTTGCCTCTCATTTTTCTCTCCCCCACTTCACAAAAATTTGCCGTTTTATTCGCTTTTCGTTCGCCGTTTTCTCGTTGGATCTATCCTTTGCTTGCAACCATGAGTGATTTCGGTATGGCACCAGCAGATGAGGGCCTAACTCCTAAGATTGGACGTACGGGCAATCTGGATGCCAAAATTTTTATATTGGGGCAAGGGAATGTTATGGGAAAGGAACGTATCCAAGAATTTTCCAATTGTGTGGGAAATCTAAGTCTTGATGATGCTCCTATACTTAGAACTACTAGATCTTATGCGGATGCTATTTCAGCGCTAGTTCTGAAACTTGAAAGCAAATTTATCCGTACTCACCCTACTTTGCAAAGATTGTTTTTTGAGCTCCCCGTTATAAAGAATCCTAATGCTAAAAAGTTAGCCACTCTCGTTCTTATGAATGAGTTTGACTATATCATACGGGAAGCTAGGGAAATCTTTGATTTTTATGGTATGAATCGTGAAAAGCCTGTGATAGATGAAATTCTTAACAATAGCAATTATGCTTTAAGACATTTGCTTGGGGATAATAAAATGTTTGATGAAAATCTTAAAAAAGAAGTCCCTATCTTAGATATAATCCAACAAGTTTTCAATAATGTCAATCAACACTACTCTTGGATAGTTGCCGGAAATCAACATGGTTATGATAATGGGCAACTTAATAATGCTAAGGTTTATATGGATAATATGTTTTAGGTTATTTTTACAAAACCCCATGAAGAAAACACCTCTAAGGGAATTAAGAAGAAGGATGACAAAACTTAGATCCTTGCTTTATGCCTACCTAAGGGCGTAAAACTACAGTGCTTGTTGGAAGGCGACCCAATGAATAAAATTTATTTTTGCTTTTTTTTCTTTCTGTTCTTGAGTGTTTATACAATTATTATACTGTTATGATTGTGTTTTTTGTGTTTTAATTAGTGTTTGTGCCAAGTAAAGCCTTTAGGATCTTCTTTTGTGATAGTTGTTTGATCTTGCTGAAAAAACAAAATGTTTTGCGCTAGCAAAAATGATTTTCATTTTTAACCAGAGAGCGATAAAAATACCAATTCCTTTTGTAGTAGATTAATATACAAATTTCTAAGGCCTTCCTAATTTTTTAGAGTTTTTGGAGTTATAGAAGTATTCGAAACACCCAGATTTCTACTGTCTGTTCTATTTTTGACAGATTCTGTTTTCTTTGTGTTGTGTGCTTGTTTTGATGGCTCTATGGTTTTCTTTGATGAGTTTTTGCCATTGAAAAGTTGGAATACAGTAGATATAATGCAACAAAAATATATATTAATTGGTTTACTACAACACTTATAGTAGTGATTTGTTTTCTTATACTAACGGATCTCAAGAAGGCTTGTTGAGTTTTGTGTGATTGAACTTTTCAAATTTTGGGTTATCTTATGATGGATGAATGGATAAGGAGTAAGAATAGCCTAAGCTTGGGGATGCCCTGGCATCCCAAGCTATTATCCAAAAGAGAGCAAGCAGCTAAGCTTGGGAATGCCCCGAGTGGAATCCCCTCTTACTTCTAACGACCATTGATATTTTACTCAAAGCTATATTTTTATTCGTCACATACTTTGTGTTTTGCTTGGAGCATATTGTATGATATGAGTCTTTGCTTGTTTTATTTTGTGTTTTAAGTATTTATTCCTTGCTAGACACACCTATTTGAGAGACACAAAATTATGTCATGACTGGTTGAATTGCTCTCTATGCTTCACTTAATTTTTTTGTGAGCTATGGACTTGCTCTAGTGCTTCACTTATATATTTTTGAGCACGGTGTGCTTTAGTATTTTTGAAGAAATGCTCTCTTGCTTCACTTAGATTTATTTGAGCGTTAGTAATTTTTTTTGAAGAAATTCTCTCTTGCTTCACTTAAATTAATTTGAGAGAAAGAAATGTTATGCTCATGATCTTCACTTATATTTGTTTGAGCTTGTCAAAAGCAACACATGAAAATTAGTCCCAAAGTGATAGATATCCAAGAAGGATATAATAAATTTTTTTATGAAGATCACTGGACAAAATAAACTTTATTCTTAGTAATAGTTTTGAGATATGATCATGTGATATGTGAGTCATGTTGATGAGTAATTATGCTTTAGTAAGAATATTAGTGTTAAGGCTTGTGATTCCCTATGCAAGCACAAAAGTCAATAGTTATGCAATGAAATTATATCCTAGTTATGGTGCATTATTCGATGTTAATTATGCTTAATTCTCGCTTATGAGATTATTCGTTTCTTGGTTGGTCGCTTCTCAATCTTTTTGCTAGCCTTCATTTTGCACTAAGTATGATCACTTCTTGTGCATCCAAAAACCTTTGAACCAGTTTTGCCACATGAGTCCACTATATCTACCTATAAGCGGTATTATTTTGCCGTTCTAAGCAAATTTTTATGTGCCATCTCTAATTTTCAAAATAAACTTCTCTTTTGTGTGTTCGTACCGCTCGTGGAGCAGTGAGGGATGACTAATATTTTCCATGCTAGATGTGTTATTCTCACGATGAGTGTTTATTCACTTGTCATTGCACGAGAGTAACACAAAGGTATTAGGGATGCCCAGTCCCGTAATGAAAAATGAATTTACTTTATGTTGTCAAATAATAAATTCCTTGGAAATTGTTGGTATGGAAGGCACTCGTGGATACGGTTAGCCATGGAAAGTGAAAGTATGATGGAAAAAGGAATAAACTTTATTTTCTATTTGGAAACCGCCTATGATATATCTAGCATGGAAAGTGTTAGGAACTCTAAGTCGTTTTCGCTGGTGGGAAGGACATACCTCCAAAAATTTTCTTATCTCTAAGTTTTACGCTTTGAGCTCTGGCACCTCTACAAATCCCTACTTTCCTCTGCGAAGGGCCTTTCTTTTACTTTATGCAATTTTTATTTTGAATTTGAGTCTCCATCTTCTCTTATAAAAGCACCAACTAGGAGGCACTATGATCGTACTTGAGCATTGGGTGTAGTTAATATACGAGTGTGTTTTATTAATGGATCAATGATTGAGCATGATGGACTAGGGATAGCTTATTTTAGCGTTGATAGTTTGAAAGACATGGTTGCTTGTTGATATGCTTGAGTATTTAAGTTATCATGTCAAAACTAGACTATTCCTTTGAACAATATAAAAGTCCAAATGTCCATGCTATAAAGAAAAGAATATGATATGACATGTTAGGCAGCATTCCACATCAAAAGTTCTGTTTTTATCACTTACCTGCTCGAGGACGAGCAGGAGTTAAGCTTGGGGATGCTGATACATCTCCAACGTATCTATAATTTTTGATTGTTCCATGCTGTTATATTATCAATATTGGATTTATAGTCATTTTATATCATTTTTTGGTACTAACCTATTGACATAGTGCCAAGTGCCAGTTGTTGTTTTCTGCATGTTTTTTACATCATAGGAAATCAATACCAAACGGAGTCCAAATGAAACGAAACTTTACGGAGATTTTTTATGGACCAGAAGAAACCTAATGGACCAATGCAGTGTCGAGGAGGTGCTCTGACGGGAGCACAACCCACCAGGGCGCGCCAGGAGGCCCAGGAGCGCCCTGGTGGGTTGTGCCCACCTCGGGTGCCCCCCGGACCGCCTCTTTGCTCTATAAATACCCAATATTCCAGAAACCCTAGGGGAGTCGACGAAAATCAATTCCAGCCGCCGCAGAGTCCAGAACCACCAGATCCAATCTAGACACCATCACTGAGGGGTTCACCACTTCCATTGGTGCCTCTCCGATGATGCGTGAGTAGTTCTTTGTAGACCTTTGGGTCCGTAGTTAGTAGCTAGATGTCTTCCTCTCTCTCGTTTGATTCTCAATATAATGGTCTCTTGGAGATCCATATGATGTAACTCTTTTTGCAGTGTGTTTGTTGGGATCGGATGCACTTTGAGTTTATGGTCAGATCTATATTTTTATATCCATGAAAGTTATTTGAGTTTCTTTGATCTCTTATATGCATGATTTCTTATAGCCTCATATTTCTTCTCTGATATTTGGGTTTTGTTGGCCAACTTGATCTATTTATCTTGTAATGGGAAGAGGTGCTTTGTAGTGGGTTCGATCTTACGGTGCTTGATTCCAGTGACAGAAGGGGAACCGACACGTATGTATCGTTGCTACTAAGGATAAAACGATGGGGTCTATATCTACATATATAGATCTTGTCTACATCATGTCATCATTCTTATTGCATTACTCCGTTTCTCCATGAACTTAATACACTAGATGCATGCTGGATAGCGGTCGATGTGTGGAGTAATAGTAGTAGATGCAGGCAGGAGTCGGTCTACTAATCTTGGACGTGATGCCTTTATAATGATCATTGCCTGGATATCGTCATGATTATTTGAAGTTCTATCAATTGACCAACAGTAATTTGTTTACCCACCGTTTGCTATTTTTCTCGAGAGAAGCCACTAGTGAAACCTACGACCCCGGGTCTCTTTCTCATATCATTTGCCTTTGCGATCTATTTTATTTGCCTTTTATTTCAAGATCTACTAAACCAAATACACAAAAATACCTTGCTGCAGTTTATTCTTATTTATTTTATTTGGTGTTCGATCTATCAATATTTACAACTTTCTTCCGTCCTCATGCCAATTTCTGGCGGCGCTACCCGAAAGGGATTGACAACCCCTTTTACACGTCGGGTTGCGAGTAGTTGTTATTTGTGTGTAGGTGTTGTTTACTTTGTGTTTCTTGGTTCTCCTACTGGTTCGATAACCTTGGTTTCATATCTGAGGGAAATACCTACCGCCGCTGTGCTGCATCATCCCTTCCTCTTTGGGGAAATACCGACATAGCTTCAAGCGACATCACCGTCGTGCTCCTCGACACTTTGCTGGATCAAGAGTTCGAGGGGCGTCATCAAGCTGAACGTGTGCTGAACTTGGAGGTGTCGTACGTTCGGTACTTGATCAGTTGGATCGCGAAGACGTTCGACTACATCAACCGCGTTAACCTAATGCTTCCGCTTTCGGTCTACGAGGGTACGTGGACACACTCTCGCCCTCTCATTGCTATGCATCTCCTAGATAGATCTTGCATGATCGTAGGATTTTTTTTTGAAATTACATGCTACATTCCCCAAGAGTGGCATCCGAACCAGGCCTGTGCGTAGATGATATGCACGAGTAGAACACAAAGAGTTGTGGGTGATCATAGTCATACTGCTTACCACCAACGTCTTATTTTGATTCGGCGGTATTATTGGATGAAGCGTCCCGGACCAACCTTACATGACCACGTTCATGAGACCGGTTCCACCGACAGACATGCAACTTGTTTTGCATAAAGGTGGCTGGTGGTTGTCTGTTTCTCCAACTTTAGTTGAATCAAATTTACTACGGTTGGTCCATGTTGAAGGTTAAAACAACACACTTGATGAAAAATCGTTGTGGTTTTGATGCATCGGTAAGAACGGTTCTTGCTAGAAGCCCGTAACAGCCACGTAAAACTTGCAACAACAAAGTAGAGGACATCTAACTTGTTTTTGCAGGGCATGTTGTGATGTGATATTGCCAAGACATGATGTGATATAAGTTATTGTATGATATGATCATGTTTTGTAAAAGTTATCGGCAACTGGCAGGAGCCTTATGGTTGTCACTTTATTGTATGAAATGCAATCGCCATGTAATTGCTTTACTTTATCACTATGTAGTAGCGATAGTCGTAGAAGCAGTAGTTGGCGAGACGACAACGAAGCTATGATGGAGATCAAGGTGTCAAGCCGGTGACGATGGAGATCATGACAGTGCTTTGGAGATGGAGATCAAAGGCACAAGATGATGACGGCCATATCATGTCACATATTTTGATTGCATGTGATGTTTATCTTTTATGCTTCTTATTTTGCTTAGTACGACGGTAGCATTATAATATGACCCCTCACTAAATTTCAAGGTATAAGTGTTCTCCCTGAGTATGCAACGTTGCGACAGTTGTCGTGCCGAGACACGACGTGATGATCGAGTGTGATAATCTCTACATTCACCTACAACGGGTGCAAGACAGTTTTGCATGTGCAGAATACTCGGGTTAAACTTGACAAGCCTAGCATGTACAGACATGGCCTCGGAACACTGAGACCGTAAGGTCAAACGTGAAACATATAGTAGATATGATCAACATAGAGATGCTCACCATTGAAAACTACTCCATCTCACATGATGCTCGGACATGGTTTAGTTGATATGGATCACGTGATCATTTAGATGACTAGAGGGATGTCTATCTAAGTGGGAGTTCTTAAGTAATATGATTAATTGAACTTAAATTTATCATGAACTTAGTCCTGATAGTTTTTGCATAACTATGTTGTAGATCAATGGCCCGTGCTACCGTTCCCTTGAATTTTAATGCGTTCCTAGAGAAAGCTAAGTTGAAAGATGATGGTAGCAACTACATGGACTGGGTCCGTAACTTGAGGATTATCCTCATTGCTGCATAGAAGAATTACGTCCTGGAAGCACCGCTGTAGGAGCAACTCCGAACGTTATGAACGTCTGGCAGAGCAAAGATGATGACTACTCGATAGTTCAGTGTGCCATGCTTTACGGCTTAGATTCGGGACTTCAAAGACATTTCGAACGTCATGGAGCATATGAGATGTTCCAGGAGTTGAAGTTAATATTTCAAGCAAATGCCTGAGTTGAGAGATATGAAGTCTCCAACAAGTTCTATAGCTGCAAGATGGAGGAGAACAGTTTTGTCAATGAACACATACTCAAAATGTCCGGGTACCATAACCACTTGACTCAGATGGGAGTTAATCTTCCAGATGATAGTGTTATTGACAGAGTTCTTCAATCACTGCCACCAAGCTACAAAGGCTTCGTGATGAACTATAATATGCAAGGGATGGAAAAGACTATTCCCGAGCTCTTCGCAATGCTCAAGGCTGCGGAGAAATCAAGAAGGAGCATCAAGTGTTGATGGTTAACAAGACCACTAGTTTCAAGAGAAAGGGCAAAGGAAAGAAGGGGAACTTCAAGAAGAATAGCAAGCAAGTTGTTGCTCCCAGGAAGAAGCCCAAGTCTGGACCTAAGCCTAAAACTGAGTGCTTCTACTGCAAAGGGACTGGTCACTGGAAGCGGAAAGCCCCCAAGTAATTGGCGGATAAGAAGGATGGCAAAGTGAAAGGTATATTTGATATACATGTTATTGATGTGTACCTTACTAATGCTCGTAGTTGCACCTAGGTATTTGATACTGGTCATTAATATGTCCATTTTGCATCATGTTTTCCTACTATTATTTATGATGTTTTTATCCATAATAATGCTTTTTGGAGTAATTCTAATGTCTTTTTCTCATAATATGCAAGGTATACACAAAGAGGGAGAATTCCGGCAGCTGGAAATCTGGACCTCAAAAAGCTACGCCAGGCTACCTATTCTGCACATCTCCAAATAAGCCGAAACTTCACGGAGAATTTTTATGGAATATTTGAGGAATATTGTAGCAAATAACTACCAGAGGGGGCCCACCAGGTGGGCACAGCCCACCTGGGCGCGCCAGGGAGCCCAGGTGCGCCCTGGTGGGTTGTGCTCACCCAGGCCCACCTCTGGTGCTCATCTTCTGGTATATAAGTCATTTTGACCTAGAAAAAATAAGAGAGGATTTTCGGGATGGAGCGCCGCCGTCTCGAGATGGAACTTGGGCAGGAGTACTTTTGCCCTCTGGCGGAGCGATTCCGCCGGGGGAACTTCCCTCCCGAAGGGGGAAATCATCGTCATCATCATCACCAACAACTCTCCCATCTTGGGGAGGGAAATATCCATCAACATCTTCAACATGACCATCTCCTCTCAAACCCTAGTTCATCTCTTGTGTTCAATCTTGTTACCGGAACTATAGATTGGTGCTTGTGGGTGACTAGTAGTGTTGATTACATCTTGTAGTTGATTACTATATGGTTTATTTGGTGGAAGATTATATGTTCAGATCCAATATGCTATTTAATACCCCTCTGATCTTGAGCACGATTATTGTTTGTGAGTAGTTACTTTTGTTCTTGAGGTCACGGGAGAAATCATGTTGCAAGTAATCATGTGAACTTGATATGTGTTCGATATTTTGATAGTATGTATGTTGTGATTCCCTTAGTGGTGTCATGTGAACGTTGACTACATGACACTTCACCATATTTGGGCCTAAGGGAATACATTGTGGGGTAGCAATTAGATGATGGGTTGTGAGAGTGACAAAATCTTAAACCCCCAGTTTATGCACTATTCCGTAAGGCACCGATTGGATCCAAAAGTTTAATGTTATGGTTAGAATTTATTCTTAATACTTTCCTCGTAGTTGCGGATGCTTGCAGGAGGGTGAATCATAACTAGGAGGTTTGTTCAAGTAAGAACAACACCTCATGTAGCGACCCGACCTCAAACGGTCAAGTTTCTGTGCTTCAGTGTCATCCTTGGATCGGTAATGCTGACACACACAGTACTCGAAGGATTTATAATAGAGTAGCAATCACACACTTATTACATCGAATGTCTCAAAAGAGAACTTATTACAATAAATATGGCTTAAGGCCATCTAAGACGATAACAACGGAAGGCTTGGAAGATAAAGTGAGTCCATCAACTCCAACGACATAGCTGAGCTGCACGGCAACGACCTAGCGAACCTTACTCCTCGTCTGAAAAGTCTGCAACATAATACGTTGCAGCCTGAAAATGGGTCAGCACATGGAATATGCTGGCAAAATAACACAGTAGAGCAAGAACAGAAAAATGCTATCACTACATGCATATTTGGCTGGTGGAAAGCTCTATGGTTATAGTTTTGCGAAAAGCCAATTTTTCCCTACAGCAAAGGAATAGATTTTAATTTAACTATCATGGTAGTTGAAACATCATTGAGAAAGTTCCTCCAACTCAATCCCAATTAAAGTAATTATCAACCCAACAATATTAAGTTAAAAAGTGATGAGATACTTAAGATACTCCAAGTACTAGATACTCAAGATTGTCCATAACCGGGGACATGGCTAACCATGATTAGTTTATACACTCTGCAGAGGTTTGCGCACTTTTCCCCACAAGACTTGATCACCTCCGTTGAATTTCTCGCACTACATGGTGTTTGAGAAACGAATGACCGAGACACAGTCTTTTAGAAACATTAACTCTCTACTCCGGGCAGACCATACCAAACCTACAACCCACTACCTACTGATCTACCTCTTCGAGAGCTTCAGGTAACTTACTCAACTATGCTAGAGCCCATAATAGCTTGTGGCTGCACATGGAAGTTTCTAGCATGAATCATCTCAGTTCCCTTTGAGCCTAGGT
The DNA here is from genome assembly GCA_034509565.1 of Triticum monococcum. Classification (NCBI taxonomy): domain Eukaryota; kingdom Viridiplantae; phylum Streptophyta; class Magnoliopsida; order Poales; family Poaceae; genus Triticum; species Triticum monococcum. Next base: position 688,949,705 of record CM067843.1, read on the forward strand.
GGCGGTCCATAGGAAAATCACACGGAACCCCAGGATTTCCAAAAAATACAGGCAACACTGGGTTCTCCAGGTGCCTCAATCCACCCAGATGTGTATTCAAGTTGCCACCTTAAGTTGAACCATTAATTAACAATCTCACATCTGTCATGGATTTCACTCAACCAAACCACGTCTACGAGCATAGCATAGCAATATAAGCAACGCGTCGAAGTAACTCCCAAGGGTTTGAATGTAACAAGGCAATAGGTTCTACATCATCAACTACTTCCCAACCCACATGTTATTGGCATCCTAATCATGCAATGTTTTAGGATTGGAACTAATGCATAAAAACTGGTGAAAGGATCGATATGGTTGACTAGAGGGGGGGGGGGTGAATAGGCAACTGCCAATTTTTAGCTTTTCTTTACCAAATTAATCTTTGCATCAAAGTAGGTTGTCTAGATGTGCAACTAGGTGAGCAACCTATATGATGCAACAACAACAAGCACACAAGCAAGCAAGGGAATAATCACTAAAGAGCTTGCACAAGTAAAGGTAAGAGATAACCAAGAGTGGATCCGGTGAAGACGAGGATGTGTTACCGAAGTTCCTTCCTTTTGAGGGGAAGTACGTCTCCGTTGGAGCGGTGTGGAGGCACGATGCTCCCCAAGAAGCCACTAGGGCCACCGTATTCTCCTCACGCCCTCACACGATGCGAGATGCCGTGATTCCACTATTGGTGCCCTTGAAGGCGGCGACCGAACCTTTACAAACAAGGTTGGGGCAAACTCCACAACTTAATCGGAGGCTCCCAACAAGACCACGAAGCTTCACCACAATGGAATATGGCTCCGAGGTGAACTCAACCGTCTAGGGTGCTCGAACACCCAAGAGTAACAAGATCCGCTAAGGATGAATGGGGGAATCAAAAATCCCTTGGTGGAAGTGTGGATCGGAGCCTTCTCAACCACTCCCGAGCAAATCAACGAGTTTGATTGGCTAGGGAGATAGATCGGGCGAGATGAAGCTTGGGGTATGCAATGGAGCTTGAGCAATAAATGGTGCTTGGGCAATAATGAGGGTTGGTGGAAGAGGTAAGGCAAAGAGGGAGAAGAAGGAGCCCTTATATAGTGGGGGAAACAAGTGAACCGTTACCCCCCCACTCAGCCCCGCAGAGGGCGGTACTGCCGCTGAGACAGAGCGGTACTGCCGCCCAAGAGCGGTACTACCGCTCCCCCTCAGCGGTACTACCGCGCCAAAAGAAAAGGCCTAGGGCAGGGGCCCAGGGCGGTACTGCCGCCCTCGAGCGGTACTACCGCTCCCCCCCAGCGGTACTACCGCGGAGGTAGAGCGGTACTACCGCTCTCGAGCAGTACTACCGCCACTACTGCCGCGCCTAGTACCGCAAAACCCGACACGAGAAAATGTGTGCAAGAATCGAAGCGGAAGGAGCACCATGCCACCACGGTACTGCGGCTGAGCCCCAGCAAGCGGTACTACCGCTCCGAGGAGCAGTACTACTGCTGCTGACGCAGTGGCAGGGCGGCAGTAGCACGGTACCGCAGAGGTGCTGCCGCTGAGGCCACCCAGCGGTACTACCGCTCCAAGAGCGGTACTACCGCTTAGGAGGTCTCAGCCGCACTACCGCTGTGGACCGCGGTACTACCGCTGGGTCCAGGACAAACAGAGAAAGGACGGAAAGAAAGGCCCCAAGGTGCAGAAAAGATTGGAGGGAGTGAAGAGAACGTGTACGTGTTGATTCCACCCAAGTCATACCGAAACGGACCCCCTCTTGATAGTACGGTGACTACTACGAAACCTAGTCCACCAACAAGGTCACGGAATAGACTACACCGTCTTGAGTAGAGCGCCAAAGGGAAGTAATCATTCCGTGCCGAAGGATGAATATCTGAAAGCACTCAAAGCACATGATTAGTCCGCAAAATGCATTGTCATCAATCACCAAAACACCGTAGGGATAAATAGGCCCTTACAATCTCCCCCTTTTTGGTGGATTGATGACAATACGGGATTTGCACAAAAAAAAGTAATGACAAAGAATACAAGAGTGCTCACGCCTCTAAAATATAGATAGGCTCCCCCTGGATGTGTGCAAACTAGATGAATACTAGGGACTGAAAGGCACACGCACTAGGATCACAGCTCCCGCTATATTTTAGAGACCAAATAACCTAAGAAAGATACATGCAAACAACATGTATGATAGGATAAGCAAGCTATAAGATACCGAGGTGCATGATCATAGATAAGATAGCTAAGGTAGCATATGTCTTACACCATATGACGGGAACTTAAGTCTCACAACAAACCAAACCAAGAGAAACGCACAAGACTAAAAGCAAAGCACGACACAAGAAGCGAAAATGAGCAAATCAAATCCCTACACTCTCTCCCCCTTTGGCAGCGAGACACCAAAAAGGTCAAGAGAGACACTACGACTCCAGGTGATCATCACATCTCTGCATCTACGCCGTGGGGAGAGAACTGCTCGGCATCGGAGTCGGTCCAGTGGCAGTTCTGATGTATCCAGTCTTCCTCTTCAGTGATCTGTCCCTCAGATCCACTGACAACTGTGGCGCCCAGCTGGCGCATGAGCTCCTTGTGGCGTGACCTGGCATTCTTCTCCGCCACATGAGTCATATACTGACCATGGGACTCCAGACAGAAGAGCTTCTTCATCTTGCGCTTGAGTTTCTGAGCCCATGATGGTTCGGTACTGGAGTGGCCAAGGTCCGCATCATGGCCAGGAGGAGCATCCCCACCCTCAGTGTCCATGGCAGTAGCAGCGGCAGACGGGCCCCCGGTGGCAGCAGTAGAAGGACCCCCTGCGTGAGGTGCAGACCAGTTGTCCTTCTTCCTCAGACGCTTGACCTCATGGGAAACTAAATCTCTAGTCTCAAGCAACACTCTGGGGTAGGCCTGTGCCCAGGCCCGCTCAATGAGCCTCATGATGAAGGGGCCATAGATAGGACACTTGCGCTCAGACACGGCGGAGACAAGTTCAGACCACATGACATGAGAGATATCCAGGCTCTCTCCAGTGTTGGCATCCTTCTCATGCTGACAGAAAAGAAGCATGTCCACGAGATAAGAGTGGACCATATCCAGATTCCCAATGCGAGGGAAGAGAGTCTCACGGAAGATACGATGAAGAATGTCCAGATACGGAGACAGCTCGTAGGTCTTCTTCTCAGTGACAGGGTGGGTCTTGACAGTGCAGTAGGGCCAAAGGGCTTGCTTATGGGTGGAGGTATCATGGCGGTGAGGACGGAAACCGACTGGAGTCTCAAGCCCGTCATCCACCACATCAAGCAACTCCATGAACGCCCGCCACTTGACAGAAAGCAGCTTGCCATTGGTCATCCAGGTCAGGGTCCGGTCACCATCTGTTCCAAGGTGAACGGTGGCAAAGAACTGAGCCAACAGATCCGCATCGAAATCCTTGTTGAACTGCATGATGTTGAGAATGTTCAGCTGGGTGCACATCTGAAGGGCTTCCCCAAAGTACTCTGGATCCTTCTCCATGGCATCAACGTCAATAGAGCGAACATCAACAAACAGATTCTTCTTGGCCTTGATCACATCAAAGAAGATGGCAAACTGAAAACGGTTCCAGAACGGGCGGTTGACCAAAGAGGAATCTTGATCCTCGGTATAGGGGTTGCGACGACGCTTCTCCCAGAACTCCTTGTTGGTCATCTCAGTCACAGTCTTCCCTTTTGGCTTGTTGGCGGGTCGCTTCTGGTGCTGAGGAGGAGGAGGAACACTTGCTGAAGCCCGCGCTGGAGGCGGCTGAGTGCTGGAAGAAACACCGGCAGGCTCTGAGGTCCGGTAACGCTTGGAGGTGGCACGTCCAGGGTTGATACGGCGACCATGCTGCTCAGTAGGGTCATCACCTGGAGCCAAAACACACAAAGGACGCAAAACAAACAGAGGAGACGAGCATAAGCCAACAAACAAATCAAATGCAATGTAGGAGAATGATGGAAGTGGCATGCAGCGGTAGTACCGTGCCCTAACCGCGGTAGTACCGCCCCAGAGGGAGCGGTAGTACCGCACGAGGTCAAGCGGTAGTACCGCTCCAGGGGAGCAGTAGTACCGCTTGAGGCAGATGCACAGCAGTTCCAAAGCGTGGGGCGGAACCTCCACCATGAAACAGTGGCCTGCTACTACCGTGGACAGATCCGGCACTACCGGCCTACCAAGTTCAAACATAATCCTACCAAACAACAATCTCAATGATCTAGTTGCTTACTCCAACTAACTCAAGCCTAGATTTAGCCAAAAATCTAGAGATGCAACCAACATTGCCCCTAAAGCACAAGATCTAAACACAAGACCAAAAGAGAGAAGGAACGGGGCAATACCGGCATCCATTGCAAGAGGACGAGGTGGGGATCGACTCCACCGAAGGAAATGGAGAGGGATGCCCCGGAGGAGGAGATCCACCGGAGCCCTTCCGCGCCGGAACAGTGCTGGAGAGAGAGAGAGGCACGAGGGGGTAATGGGTATGGGGAGGAAGAAACCTCCCCTGCCCCTATACATACCCCTGACCCCCGCCCCACCGCGGTAGTACCGCGCTGGGAGCGGTAGTACCGCTTCCAGCGGTAGTACCGCTCGCCAGCAGCGGCAGTACCGCCCCAGCACACAGCGACAACTAAATCACAAGGCCTTGCTCAAAAAAAACACCGCAACGAAGAAGAAAAAGAAAGAATCACCACAGCAAGAGGCCAAGAGAGGGCGGTGGCCGAAGCCACCTATGTTTGAGTCAAGAGGTATGGCGCCGCGAAGATTTTAACCTTGGGCCCATGACCAAAACTCATCTTTTAAGCACACGTGCCATCAACAATGGCAAAAAGTGAAAGACTTAATCAATTTATGCATAATGGGGGAAGGGAGAGTTCATTGAGAGAACAACACTCCCCCTATGTCCATGCCTACACCTAAACTAGACAACAAATTGAGTAAGGTAGGGTGTGCACGGGTTCAAGCAACATTGCTCGAATCAATGATATTTAGCTCATGCCTTAACTCGCGAAATCTTGCTTCATCCAAGGGCTTCGTGAAAATATCTGCAAGGTTGTCATGAGTGTTGACATAGTTGAGCTCGATCTCTCCTCGCCTGATGTGATCCCGGATGAAGTGATACCGAATCTCAATATGCTTCGTCTTCAAGTGTTGCACCGGGTTGAGAGAAATCTTGATGGCACTTTCGTTGTCACACCAAAGAGGCACTTTGTCACAAGTGACACCGTAATCCTTCAAAGTTTGCCTCATCCACAAGAGTTGTGCACAACAACTACCGGCCGCAACATACTCCGCTTCGGTGGACGAGAGAGACACACAACTTTGCTTTTTGGAAGACCAACTTACCAGAGAGAAACCAAGGAATTGGCATCCTCCGGAGGTGGACTTCCTATCCACTTTGTCTCCCGCCCAATCGGAATCCGAGAACCCTACAAGCTTGAAGTTTGATCCTCTTGGGTACCATAGGCCAAAGTTTGGGGTATGAGCCAAATATCGAAAGATTCGTTTGACCGCCACATAGTGACTTTCCTTAGGTGCGGCTTGAAACCGTGCACAAATACCCACACTCAACATGATGTCCGGTCTAGATGCACAAAGGTAAAGCAAGGAACCAATCATGGAACGATATACCTTTTGATCCACCACTTTACCATTTGGATCAAGGTCGAGTTGGCACTTGGTGGGCATTGGGGTGGAAGCCGGCTTGACGTCACTTAGCTTGAATCTTTTGAGCATGTCTTGAGTGTATTTGGATTGATTGATGAAGGTTCCTTCTCTTCTTTGCTTCACTTCAAACCCTAGAAAGAACTTCAACTCCCCCATGGAGGACATCTCGAACTTTGAGGTCATGAGAGCGGCAAATTCCTCATTGAAAGCATTGTTAGGAGAACCAAAGATAATATCATCAACATATAGTTGGCACACAAACAACTCCCCTTTGACCTTCTTAGTAAAAAGAGTGGGGTCGATTACCCCGACTTCAAACCCACGGTCTTGTAACAACTCGGTAAGGTGATCATACCACGCACGTGGGGCTTGTTTAAGGCCATAGAGTGCCTTATCGAGTTGATACACATGATCGGGAAAGTAGGGATCCTCGAACCCGGGGGGTTGCTTGACGTACACCAATTCATTAATGGGACCATTAAGAAAAGCACTCTTCACATCCATTTGATGTAACTTAAAGTTATGATGAGAAGCATATGCAATCAACATGCGAATGGATTCAAGACGAGCAACGGGAGCAAAGGTTTCACCGTAGTCGATACCCTCGACTTGGGAGTAGCCTTGTGCTACCAAACGAGCCTTGTTGCGAATGATAATCCCATGGGCATCTTGCTTGTTCTTGAATATCCACTTGGTTCCAATAACATTGTGGGTCCCCGTTGGCCTTGGCACCAATCTCCACACTTTGTTGCGCTCGAAGTTGTTGAGTTCTTCATGCATGGCATTCAGCCAATCCGGATCTTCTAGCGCCTCATAAACCTTGTGGGGTTCCACACAAGAGACAAACGCATGATGCTCACAATAATTTGCTAATTGTCTACGAGTGCTTACCCCCTTTCTTAAGCTTCCAAGCACATTCGTCATGAGATGGTCTTTGGTGGAGAGCTTGGAAGCAACCTTGGCGGCCCGACGCTCTAATTCCTCCTCGGCAGTGAGTTGAGGAGCGGTTACTTGATTATATTGAGTGTCGTCATGAGCTTGTTCTTGGTCTTGAACTTGCTCGGAGGAGAGTACTTGACCTTGGGTATCACTTGGTGTGTCAACACCGTCTTGAGCATGATGTTGCCCTTGATCTTGTTCATGAGGTTGAGGGCCTTCACTTTGTTCTTCGGAAGCGTGTGGGCCTTGGGTTGGTGATGGCTCCACTTGAGTGGAGCATTGTTCTTCTCCTTCGGCCACAAGGGGTTCCTCAATGGGTAGGATGAATCCAACACCCATTCTTCTTATGGCTTGAGGAGGAATTTCATCACCTACATCACAAGTGCCACTTTGCTCCACTTGGGAGCCGTTATTTTCATCAAACTCCACGTTACACGTCTCCTCAATAAGTCCCGTGGATTTATTGAGGACACGGTAAGCATGAGAGTTTGTAGCATAACCAACAAATATGCCCTCATAAGCTCTAGCCTCGAATTTAGACAAACGAACACCCTTTTTGAGAATGAAGCACTTACACCCGAACACCCGGAAGTACTTGAGGTTGGGCTTGTTACCGGTGAGTATCTCATAAGGAGTCTTGTTCAAACCCTTGCGGAGGTAGAGCCGATTTGATGCATGACACGCAGTGTTGATGGCTTCGGCCCAAAAGTTGTATGGAGACTTGAACTCCGCCATCATGGTCCTTGCCGCATCCATCAACGTCCGGTTCTTCCTCTACGCAACACCGTTTTGTTGAGGGGTGTACGGTGCGGAAAATTGATGCTTGATTCCCTCATCACTAAGAAATTCATCCAGGGTGTAGTTCTTGAACTCGGTGCCGTTGTCACTTCTTATCGTCAAAATCTTTGCATTGTGTTGACGTTGTGCTTCATTTGCAAAGTCAATGACGGTTTGTTGGGTCTCACTCTTCCTCTTGAAGAAGTACACCCACGTGTACCTTGAGTAGTCATCCACAATCACCAAGCAATACTTTCTTCCTCCAAGACTATCGAAGGATGGAGGCCCAAAGAGATCCATGTGAAGGAGCTCCAAAGGCCTTTTTGAATAAATGATAGTCGTGGGAGGGTGAGCCTTCTCATGTAGCTTCCCTTCGATACAGGCACTGCAAGCACGATCTTTAGCAAAACTAACATTTGTTAGTCCACGGACATGGTCCCCCTTTAGGAGACTTTGCAAAGATCTCATATTGACATGGGCTAAACGGCGATGCCAAAGCCATCCCACATCAACTTTAGCCATTAGGCATGTCGCGGTCTTAGTGGGTCGCTCCGAAAAGTTAACCACATATAGACCGTTCTCGACATGCCCAACAAAGGCTACTTTAAGAGTCTTGCTCCACAAGAGGGCCACGGTATCGATATCAAAGAAAGTGGCAAAGCCCATGATTGCAAGTTGACGAACGGAAAGTAAATTGTATGCAAGGGACTCAACAAGCATGACCTTCTCGATCGTGAGATCATGATAGATGACCACCTTGCCAAGTCCCAATACCTTAGAAGATGAGGCGTCACCCCATTCGACATTGGTGGGCATAGATGGAACCGTGCGCACGTCCACCACCAAGTCCTTGCTTCCGGTCATATGATTTGTAGCTCCGCTGTCGAGCAACCATGATCCACCACCGGAAGCAAACACCTACAAGAGATCAATGCTTGGTTTTAGGTACCCATTTTGTAATGGGTCCTTTGATGTTAGTAACAAGGGTCTTAGGAACCCAAATAGACCATTCAATGTACTCATGAAGAGGGCCAACAAATTTGGCATAAACATGCCCATCACTAGCACGGCACAACACATAAGAAGGATTAAAATCGCCGGCCTTGTTGGGTGAGGTGACATTGCCCTTCTTGACTTTGTTCTTCTTCTTCTCCACGGGAACACTCTCTCCCGCCCTCACAAAAGTTTGCATGAGGGGAGGAGGTCGTTTGGTCTTGTCATCCTTCTTCTTGTTCTTCGAGTTGGGGACGTACCCAACCCCTTCCTTCGCCACACCTCCCTTTTGGTTGATCAAGAGATCATTGAGGTTCTTCTTGCCTTGTATGCACGTCACAAGGCCTCTCTCAAGTTGCGCCTTCAATGATGCATTTTCCTCAACAAGAAGCATATGCTCACAACACGGGTTAGTAGCATTTGCGTTATCAAGTAAAACCATATGAGGAAAAGTTGCTTTCTCTTTAGTTAGCTTCACTTGGAGTTGATCATGAGACTCCTTGAGACTCGCGTGAATACCCTTCAAGGCCTTGTGGGCCTTGTTGAGTATATCAAACTCCTCTCTGAGTCTAGCAAGATCAACCCCAAGTTTGGCCTTCTCGGAGTTTAGTACACGAGACACAACTAGGACATGATCATAATCTTTCTCTAACTTAGCATGATCAACGTTGTGTGACTCCTCAAGAGCCAAACGAAGACCACGCTCTTCCTCAAGAGCATTGGAAAGATCCGAAATCTCATCGGCATAGTCACGACTATGCCCTTCCATCTTCGAGATGGTGTCTTCGTGAGCCTCGATCATGTCATTGGCCTCACCAAGTTGTTCCAAGAGAGCAACAAAGTGCTTCTTGGATTTTCCCTTGAGTTTACCCATAAAGGCCTCAAACTCGTTAGCCTCCACATTAGCTCCCTCAACTTCATTCATGCAATCCAATGGGGAAGGATGATTAATGATGGTAGTTTTGATGTTGGGGGTTACCTTGTTGGTGGCTTTAGCCATGAGGCACTTGGCGTTGGTGCTCTCGTTGGGTGAGTCGAAGAGAGACACTTGTGACGTTGTTGCAATGGCAACAGAGGCCATGGCAATCGTCTCAACATCTTCATCATCGTCATCATCCTCATTGTACTCTTCTTGCACAGCCAAGGCCTTGGGAGGAGTCTTCTTGATGAAGTTGTTCTTGTTGGGGAACGACTTGGCCTTGTCCTTTCGGATGAGTTTGCCACCATTATCTTCCCTCTTCTCATACGGGCATTCCGCCACGAAATGACTCACATTGCCGCAATTGTAGCAAGTCCTCACACGTTGCTTGCCCCTTGTCCCACTTGAGTTGTTTTTGCTAAAGTTGGGCCTCGAGTTTTTCTTGCTCCAAAATTGCCTTGAAGCAAGAGCCATGTGTTCATGATATGCATACTTTGTATCTTCGGGGTTGCTCTCCTCTTCTTCCTCTTCTTCTTCTTCCACGGTGAGCTTAGCCTTCAAAGCAAGGTTGGGCTTCTTTGCCCGTTGAGACCGGAGCACCGCATTGTCGGCGGTCTTGTCCAATATGTTCATGGCCACAAACTCATCCAACACCTCGCTTGTGGTCAAAGTGTGGAAGTCCGGTCTTTGGCGGATGACGGAGGACATGGCCTTGTGGTAGGGCATCATAGCCTTGAGGAATTTGCGCTTGATCCAATTATCATCCGTGTCCTTGCTCCCGTGATCTCGTAGTGAGACCGCGAGTTTGGTGACTCTCCGAAAAAGCTCACGAGGCTCTTCATCTTCCGTCATTGCAAACTCATCGGCCTCATCTTGTACCACTTCATAGTTGGAGCGTTGAATGCTTGCGCTTCCCCGGTAGAGAGACACGACACAATGCCATGCATCTTTGGCCAAGGAGTAAGGGCGAAGATGAGGTAGGTCTTCGGGTGGAATTGCATCTTGAATGATGAAGAGAGCATTCTCATTGAATTGATTGTCCGCGGCTTCTCGAGGAGTGAGGTTGCTTGGATCATGTGGATAAAAACCTTCTTCAATGATTCTCCAAAGGTTAGTGTTCACATGATTTAAATGACGTTTAAAGCGGTAAACCCAAGAATCAAAATCCTCATTTTTCACAATCTTAGGAGGAGGACCGGCATGATTCAAATGAGTAGAAGGAACCGGTCCACCATAAACAAGTGGTGGTTCCACGTGGGCAAAGATGCCGGTGCCATTCTTGCCACTCAAAGAAGGAGCCTTTTCACTACTAGCTTCCCCTTTGTCGGGGGTAGCATCCGACACCTTGTTGGCGGGATCCCCCACTTTCAACGGTGCGGTGGAAAGTTTAAGCCCCTCAAGGAATTTAGTAAACATGTTTTCAACTTCGGTCGTCATGGAGGTTTTCAATGTCTCCAAGGCTACATTGAACTCCTCACGAGAGACCGAAGTTCCCCCATCACCCGTAGACGAGATAGGATTCACACCGGAGTGTTCCTCCGCACCGTCTATGGTATCAACCATACTCTTTGGACGGTAAAGTCCTTAATAAAGAGACGAGGCTCTGATACCAATTGAAAGGATCGATATGGTTGACTAGAGGGGGGGGGGGTGAATAGGCAACTACCAATTTTAGCTTTTCTTTACCAAATTAATCTTTGCATCAAAGTAGGTTGTCTAGATGTGCAACTAGGTGAGCAACCTATATGATGCAACAACAACAAGCACACAAGCAAGCAAGGGAATAATCACTAAAGAGCTTGCACAAGTAAAGGTAAGAGATAACCAAGAGTGGATCCGGTGAAGACGAGGATGTGTTACCGAAGTTCCTTCCTTTTGAGGGGAAGTACGTCTCCGTTGGAGCGGTGTGGAGGCACGATGCTCCCCAAGAAGCCACTAGGGCCACCGTATTCTCCTCACGCCCTCACACGATGCGAGATGCCGTGATTCCACTATTGGTGCCCTTGAAGGCGGCGACCGAACCTTTACAAACAAGGTTGGGGCAAACTCCACAACTTAATCGGAGGCTCCCAACAAGACCACGAAGCTTCACCACAATGGAATATGGCTCCGAGGTGACCTCAACCGTCTAGGGTGCTCGAACACCCAAGAGTAACAAGATCCGCTAAGGATGAATGGGGGAATCAAAAATCCCTTGGTGGAAGTGTGGATCGGAGCCTTCTCAACCACTCCCGAGCAAATCAACGAGTTTGATTGGCTAGGGAGATAGATCGGGCAAGATGAAGCTTGGGGTATGTAATGGAGCTTGAGCAATAAATGGTGCTTGGGCAATAATGAGGGTTGGTGGAAGAGGTAAGGCAAAGAGGGAGAAGAAGGAGCCCTTATATAGTGGGGGAAACAAGTGAACCGTTACCCCCCCACTCAGCCCCGCAGAGGGCGGTACTGCCGCTGAGACAGAGCGGTACTGCCGCCCAAGAGCGGTACTACCGCTCCCCCTCAGCGGTACTACCGCGCCAAAAGAAAAGGCCTAGGGCAGGGGCCCAGGGCGGTACTGCCGCCCTCGAGCGGTACTACCGCTCCCCCCCAGCGGTACTACCGCGGAGGTAGAGCGGTACTACCGCTCTCGAGCAGTACTACCGCTCTCGAGCAGTACTACCGCCACTACTGCCGCGCCTAGTACCGCAAAACCCGACACGAGAAAATGTGCGCAAGAATCGAAGCGGAAGGAGCACCATGCCACCACGGTACTGCGGCTGAGCCCCAGCAAGCGGTACTACCGCTCCGAGGAGCGGTACTACCGCTGCTGACGCAGTGGCAGGGCGGCAGTAGCACGGTACCGCAGAGGTGCTGCCGCTGAGGCCACCCAGCGGTACTACCGCTCGGGGAGCGGTACTACCGCTCCAGGGAGCGGTACTACCGCTCCAAGAGCGGTACTACCGCTTAGGAGGTCTCAGCCGCACTACCGCTGTGGACCGCGGTACTACCGTTGGGTCCAGGACAAACAGAGAAAGGAGGGAAAGAAAGGCCCCAAGGTGCGGAAAAGATTGGAGGGAGTGAAGAGAACGTGTATGTGTTGATTCCACCCAAGTCATACCGAAACGGACCCCCTCTTGATAGTACGGTGACTACTACGAAACCTAGTCCACCAACAAGGTCACGGAATAGACTACACCGTCTTGAGTAGAGCGCCAAAGGGAAGTAATCATTCCGTGCCGAAGGATGAATATCTGAAAGCACTCAAAGCACATGATTAGTCCGCAAAATGCATTGTCATCAATCACCAAAACACCGTAGGGATAAATAGGCCCTTACAACTGGGTGATAAAGGGGTATGATCAAAGTGTTACTTGCCTTGCTGACGATCCGTGAAACCTAGGGACTCCAAATAACACGGTTCGCACTCCGGGAATTCTATCGCAAACATACAATAGCATACATAAGCAATCAAGCAAAGAAGCATGGGTAAATCTCAAATAAGAAGATCTAACCAGAAAGTTCAACTTAAGAACTCCGGTTTGCAAAAAGAATCAAATCAAATGGAGCAACGAAACTCAAACGGCGAAAGAAAACAAGATCCGTTTACTAATCTGGACTAAGGGCAAATTTTACAGTAGCAAAATCTCGTTTAAGTTGATTAAACAGAAAGAGGGTCTCGAGACGAAGATCTAGGCGCTTGAATCGCCTGATTCCGATAAACGAGCGAAAAGATAAACTGAAATGAAAATCGGATCAGAGATCGCGATCAGAAATAATTGCGGAAAAATCCGATAAAAGAAAACTGACGAACAGACTAACGAACAAGCGTTCGTTGTTTGTAACTAACGAGCAAAAACTGTTCGTTTAAATGAACGTACAGACGAACGTCCGCTAAAGAGAAGAGCCGGGAAAAACCGGCGAACCGATCTAAAAAAACGAACTAGTTTTTTCAAAAAAAAACCGAATCGGTTTTCTTAAAAAACCGGCGGCGAACGGTTACCTCATCGAGTCCGGCGAGACACGGGGCTCTGGCGGGGTGAGGCGGCGCGGCGAGGCGCGGGTGGCGGCGCGGCTCGGGAGGCGGGCTGCGGCGACGGTGGTCAGTGGTGGTGGCGGGGGGGGGGGGGGGGGCTTGGGGCGGCATATAAGGGGGGGGGAGGTGGTTTGGAGGAGGGGGCAAGGCGGCAGCGGCGGAGGAGTCCGGCTCGGACTCCTGTCCGAGTCGGCGGCGGCCGTGGCGCGCGACGGCGGCGCGGGAGATGGGCCGGCCCGGCTGGGTTTCGGCCCAGTCGGCGCCCGAAGATTTTTTTTAAAACAATTCCGCCGAACAGAAAAAAAATCCTAGAAAATAAAATAAAAATCTAAAAATGCCAAAACAAATTTTCACCGTCTAAATAAAATATTTAGAACGAGATGAACATTTTCTTGGCCCTAAAATGCAATTTTGAAAACGTGCAATTCTTCTAATGCAAACAAAATTGTAATAAACTCCAAATAAAAACAAATATTTGATTTTAATATTTTTCCTCCAATATTTCAATTATTTTGGAGAAGTTATATTATCTCCTCTCATATATTTTAATATGAAATATTTTCGGAGAGAAAAATAATTAAAACCAAAAATCCTCGTTTCAATATTTGATAATAATCAAATTTGAAAACCGGGAAATCCCCAACTCTCTCCGAGGGTCCTTGAGTTGCTTAGGATTTTCGAGGATCGCGAGACGAAATGCAATAAAATATGATATGCAAGAATGATCTATGTATAACATTCCAAATTGAAAATTTGGGATGTCACACCTAAGCACCGGTCCACCCACATATCAAATTATCAAAGTACCGAACACGAATTAAGCCAACATGATGAAAGTGACTAGATGAAATTTCCGTGTACCCTCAAGAACACTTTGCTCATTAGAAGAGACCATTTTGGCCTATGCTTTGCCTCAAAAGGACTGGGCTACCTTGCTGCACTTTTGTTACTACTATCGTTACTTTCTCGTTACAAATTACCTTGCTATCAAACTAGTCTGCTACTTACAATTTCAACACTTGCAGACATTACCTTACATAAACCACTTGTCATTTCCTTTTGCTCCTCGTTGGGTTCGACACTCTTACTTATCGAAAAGAGCTAAAATTGACCCCCCTATACTTTTGGGTCATCAAGGCTATTTTCTGGTGCCGTTGCTGGGGAGTGAAGCGCCTTTGGTAAGTGGAATTTGGTAAGGAAATATTTATATAGTGTGCTGAAATTTATTATCACTTGTTACTATGGAAAACAATCCTTTGAGGGGTTTGTTAGGGGTATCTTCACCTCGACCGGAACCACAATTAGCTATCCCTCAACCTACTGAAAATATTGAATATGAAATTCCTTCGGGTATAATAGAACAACTGCTAGCTAATCCTTATGCAGGAGATGGAACCGAACATCCTAATATGCACTTGATATATGTAGAACAAATTTGTGGATTGTTCAAGCTTGCAGGTTTACCCGAAGATGAAGTTATGAATAAGGTTTTCCCTTTTTCTTTGAAGGGAAAAGCATTGGAATGGTATAGGCTATGCGATGATATTGGATCTTGGAATTGGAATTGATTGAAATTGGAGTTCCATCAAAAAATTATCCTATGCATCTAGTTCATCGTGATCGGAATTATATATAATTTTTGGCCTAGTGAAGGATAAAGTATCTCTCTAGCTTGAGGGAGGCTTAAGTCAATGTTATATTCATGCCCCAATCATGAGCTCTCAAGAGAAATTATTATCCATAACTTTTATGCTCGGCTTTCTCGTAATGATCAAACCATGCTTGATACTTCTTGTGCTGGTTCTTTTATGAATAAGACTATTGAATTCCGGTGGGATCTTTTGGAAAGAATTAAATGCAACTTTGAAGATTGGGAACTCGACAAAGGTAAAGAGTCAGGTATTAAACTTAAGTATGATTGTATTAAATCTTTTATGGATACCGATGCTTTTCAAAAGTTTAGCACTAAATACAGACTTGACTCTGAGATAGTAGCCTCCTTTTGTGAATCATTTGCTACTCATGTTGATCTCCCTAAAGAGAAGTGGTTTAAATATCACCCACCTATTAAGGAAGATATTAAAGAACCAGTACCAGTTAAATAAGAAACTATACTTTACAATGTTGATCTAGTGGTTCCTTCTACTTATATTGAGAAACCACCTTTCCCTATTAGGATAAAGGAACATGCTAAAGTTTCAACTATGGTCAACAAAAGCTATATTAGAACACCTAAACCTGATGAACAAATTAAAGTATAACCTAGTATTGCTATGGTTAAAGATCTCTTGGACAAAGGTATGGATGGGCATGTTATTTACTTTTGTGAAGAAGCTGCTAGAATTGCCAAACCTGATAAAAAGGATATACATAGACCTGTTGTTGGCATGCCCGTTGTCTCAGTTAAAATAGGAGATCATTGTTATCATGGTTTATGTGACATAGGTGCTAGTGTGAGTGCTATTCCTTATTCCTTATATCAAGAAATTATGAATGATATAGCACCCGCAGAGATTGAAGACATAGATGTTACTATTAAACTTGCTAATAGAGACACTATATCACCAATTGGGATTGTTAGAGATGTTCAAGTCTTGTGTGGGAAAATAAAATACCCTACTGATTTTCTTGTTCTTGGTTCCCCACAAGATGACTTTTGTCCCATTATCTTTGGTAGACCTTTCTTGAACACCTTTAATGCTAAGATAGATTGTGAGAAACAAACTGTCAGTGTTAGTTTTAGTGATGAATCTCATGAGTTTAATTTTTCCAAGTTTAGTAGAAAGCTTCATGAAAAAGAATTTCCTAGTAAGCATGAATTAATCAGTGTTGTTTCTATTGTTGTACTACCTACCGATCCTTTAGAACAATATTTGCTAGACCATGAAAATGATTTACATATGCATGAAAGAAATAAAATAGATAAGATTTTCTTTGAACAATGTCCTCTACTTAAACACAATTTGCATATTGAAGCTCTAGGAGGTCCTCCTCCACCTAAAGGTGATCCTATGTTTGAATTAAAACAATTGCCAGACACTTTGAAATATGCTTATCTTGATGAAAAGAAGATATATCATGTTATTATCAGTGCTAACCTTTCAGAACATGAAGAAGAAAGATTATTGGAAGTTCTAAGGAAGCACCGAGCTGCTATTGGATATACTCTAGATGATTTAAAGGGCATTAGTTCCACTTTATGTCAGCACAAAATTAATATGGAACCTGATGCTAAACCCGTTGTTGATCACCAATGTCGGTTAAATCCGAAGATGAAAGAAGTGGTAAGAACGAAAATTTTAAAACTTCTGGAAGCAGGTATAATCTATCCTATAGCTGATAGTAGATAGGTAAGTCCTTTTCATTGTGTCCCTAAGAAAGGAGGTATAACTGTTTTTCCTAATGATAAGAATGAACTTGTTCAAGAATTGTTACAGGTTATAGAATGGTAATTGATTTTAGAAAATTAAACAAAGCAACTATAAAAGATCACTACCCTCTGCCTTTTATTGATCAAATGCTTGAAAGATTATCTAAGCACACACACTTTTGCTTTCTTGATGGATATTCTGGTTTTTCACAAATACCTGTTTCTCAACCTGATCAAGAAAAGACCACTTTTACTTGTCCCTTTGGAACCTATGCTTATAGACGTATGCCTTTCGGTTTATGTAATGCACCTGCTACCTTTCAAAGATGTATGAATACTATATTCTCTGACTTTTGTGAAAAGATTGTTGAGGTTTTCATGGATGACTTCCCTGTTTATGGGAAGTCTTTTGATGATTGTTTAAGCAATCTTGATCGAGTTTTGCAGAGATGTGAACAAACAAATCTTGTCTTGAATTGGGAGAAGTGCCACTTTATGGTTAATGAAGGCATTGTCTTGGGTCATAAAATTTCTGAAAGAGGTATTGAAGTGGAAAAATCTAAGGTTGATGCAATTGAGAAAATTCCATGTCCTAAAGATATAAAAGGTATTCGTAGTTTCTTAGGTCATGCTGGTTTTTATAGGAGATTTATCAAAGACTTTTCTAAAATTTCTAGGCCTCTTACGAATCTTCTGCAAAAGGATATTCCTTTTGTTTTTGATGATGATTGTTTAGAAGCCTTTGAAACACTCAAGAAAGCCTTAATTTCTGCATCTATTGTTCAACCACCTTATTGGAACTTGCCTTTTGAAATTATGTGTGATGCTAGTGCTTATGCTGTTGGTGTTATTCTAGGACAAAGAGTTGATAAGAAACTGAATGTTATTCATTATGCTAGTGAAACTCTAGACAGTGCTCAAAGAAATTATGCTACTACTGAAAAAGAATTCTTAGTAGTGGTGTTTGCTTGTGATAAATTTAGACCTTATATTGTTGATTTCAAAGTAACTGTTCACACAGACCATGCTGCTATTAAATATCTTATGGAAAATAAAGATGCTAAACCTAGACTTATTTGACGGGTTCTCTTATTACAAGAATTTGACATATCATTGATAGAAAAGGAGCTGAGAGCCATGTAACTGATAATTTATCTAGGCTTGAAAATGTGCTTGATGACCCACTACTTATTGATGATAGTTTTCCTGACGAGCAGTTAGCTGCAATAAATGTTGCTCATAGTACTCCTTGGTATGTTGATTACGCTAATTACATTGTTGCTAAATATTCACCACCTAGCTTTACATACCAACAAAAGAAAAAATTCTTCTATGATTTAAGACATTACTTTTGGGATGACCCACATCTTTATAAAGGAGTATATGGTATTATTAGACGTTGTGTATCTGAGCATGAACAGGGACAAATCCTACGTAAATGCCACTCTGAAGCTTATGGAGGGCATCATGCTGGAGATAGAACTGCTCACAAGGTATTTAAATCTGAATTTTATTGGCATACTCTCTTCAAGGATGCCCGTAAGTTCGTCTTATCTTGTGATGAATGTCAAAGAATAGGTAATATCGGTAAGCGTCAAGAAATGCCTATGAATTATTCACTTGCTGTTGAGCCATTTGAAGTTTGGGGATTTGATTACATGGGATCTTTTCATTCCTCTAATGGGTATACACATATTTTGGTTGCTGTTGATTATGTTACTAAATGGGTAGAAGCTATTCTAACCATTAGTGCTGATCACAACACCTCTATTAAAATGCTTAAGGAAGTTATTTTCCCAAGGTTTGGAGTCCCTAGATATTTAATGACTGATGGTGGTGCACACTTTATTCATGGTGCTTTCCGTAAAATGCTTGCCAAGCATAATGTTAACCATAGAATTGCATCACCTTATCATGCTCAGTCTAGTGGTCAAGTTGAAATTAGCAATAGAGAAATAAAATTAATTTTGCAAAAGACTGTCAATAGGTCCAGGAAGAATTGGTCTAAGAAATTAGATGATGCACTTTGGGCTTATAGAACAACATATAAAAATCCTATGGGTATGTCTCCATATAAAATGGTTTATGGAAAATCTTGTCATTTGCCTCTTGAGTTAGAACATAAAGCATATTGGGCCATCAAAGAGCTCAATTATGATTTAAAACTTGTTGGTGAAAAGAGGTTGTTTGCTATTAGCTCATTAGATGAATGGAGAACCCAAGCTTATGAAAATGCAAAATTATTCAAAGAAAAAGTTAAAAGATGGCATGACAAAGGAATCCAAAAGCGTGAGTTTAAAGTCGGAGAATATGTTCTTTTGTACAACTCTCGTTTCAGATTCTTTGCAGGAAAACTCCTCTCAAAATGGCAAGGCCCCTATGTTATCGAGGAGGTTTATCGGTCTGGACCCATCAAAATAAATAATTACGAAGGTAATAACCCGAAGGTTGTCAATGGACAACGAGTAATGCATTATATCTCAGGTACGCCCATTAATGTTGAAAGTAATATTATCCAAACTTTGACATCGGAAGAACACATAAAACTGTCCTTCCGGAACAGTCCAGAATCGTGAAAATAAGGAGGTACGTGATACGGTAAGTAAACGGACTTTGAAAAATCCGCAAAAATATTTATTATTATTTTTGGAATATTTAGAAAATTAGGAAATAAAGAAACTTCTAGGAAACGTCCCCTGGTGGGCACAACCTGGCGCGCCCAGATGGGTTGTGCCCACCTGGGACACCTTCCAGACTGCATTTTTCTTATGTTTGCTTGTCCCCCAAGATAAAAAATCTGTATATACTTCCCAAACCTGTTGATCACCATATCACGGAGGAATCATCCATTCTCTTTCCTTGTTGTTTTTCTACCAGATCCGATCTACCATGGCCACCTCAAGCTCCTCCAAGGACAAGTTCTTCAAGAACGTCATCAACCCATATCTGCGGGAGGTGCTGCAGCACCCTCAGACCATCCAGATGCATGAGGGGGTTTTTCACCTGCGCGATGTGCCATGTCCCAAGGGGACGGTAACCGTGGAGGCCAGACTTGAAGCTATGGATCAATACGTCTTCCGATGCAAGTGGATGGTGGAGCGTGGGCTCAATGCCAATCACCTCATGATCATGGATCTCTCCCATGATCTCAAGGTGGACGGCAAGCCCATGAAGGACATCATCTTCACCCTCAACGAGCAAATCAACTTCCTCCAAAGCTAGATCTATGATCTCCAAAACCAAGTCTTTGAATATGAGGCGAGGTTTAAAGGTATGAGTTTGGTTGCTAGTTGCAGGACCCGCGAGACTCACTCCTCCTCTTATGATGGTGGACCACTGGCATGGAAATCCGAGGATAATATCTCTTCACCACCATATTATTCTTTACCACCAAAGGAGAACTAAGTATCGGGTATGGGCACTCCCCTTGGATTCCACCAAGCTTGGGGGAGGTGCCCCGGTATCGTATCATCCCACTATCTTTTTGCCTTTACTTATTTTAGTTCGATCTTTTGCTTTAGATCAATAAAAGTTAGTTCGGTCATTTCTTCTTTGAGAGTTTGCTTAGTGATCTATACTTGTAATCATGTGAAAGTTATATAATTAAGTTTAGTTTAAGTTTTTGCTTTCTTTACTTTCATGTTGCAAATAAAAGAAAAATAGAAAAGAAATAAATAAAATAAAGGAAATAAATGAAGAAAAGATCATATACTAATCTTATGGTAGGTGATGACACCACATAAGGAAAAGTATAAGTAGAAAATTTTATTAGAGATTGACAAACATAGCATTAGTCAATGATGCAACTCATGAAAGAATTAATAAGGGAAGAGAAGATTCACATATAAATATACTATCCTAGAAATCTTTTGTGATTGTGAGCCCTCATCAAAATATTATATGCCAAAATTGTTGACGTTGGACAAGGAAGACAACTTAATGGTTTATGTTTGTTTATATTCACATAGAAGTCATATTCTCATGGATCCTTTAACATGTGGTGCTTTCCCCCTATCTTTGCTAGCTAAAAATTCTGCACTAAGTAGAGATACTACTTGTGCATCCAAAAACCAATCTTATTTTCAAGTGTCCACCATACCTACCTAGGGATTGAGAAATATCCCTCAAGTAAGTTGTCATCGGTGTAAAGAGGCAATAAAAATTGCTTCTAAAAGTGTGAGATCATTTAGTGTAAGAGAAAATTGAGCATTGCACGAGCTTGTGATGGTGAAGAATAAAAGCGACAAACTGCATAATAAAGGTCGCTATCACAAGGGGCAATGCAACGTGACGTTCTTTTGCACTAAGGGGTTGAGCGTACAAACAAATAAGCGCATGGCAACTCTACTTCCCTCTGCGAAGGGCCTATCTTTTACTTTTATGTATTTACTTTTATGCAAAGAGTCAAAGGTTTCCTTCTATTCCTTTTTATTTTTCTCCTTTGGAAAGCATCATGTGGTGAGGAAAGATCTAGGCACATATGTCCAGTTGAATATAGATAGCATGAGTTATTGTTGTTGACATCACCCTTAAGGTGAATATGTTTGGAGGCGAAACTATATGCCCCTATCTTTCTATGTGTCCGGTTGAAACGTTTTGCTCATGTGTACGCCGTGAGTGTTAGCAATCATAGAAGACTATATGATGGTTGAGTATGTGGACTTGCCTAAAGGCTCCGATACGTGACCCTTCCTGAAAAGTTGACGAATTGTAGTTGCAAAGTTGACTGAGAACATAGTTTGTTGGTTTTTAATAGAGTTTTTGCTTTATACTTCATTTGTGTGATAAATTGTCACTTATTCATGGGAAGTCTATGATAAAAGTCCTATGATAAAAGTCTTATGCTTAAATTTGTTGCTGTTATAATAATCTACATGATGCTTATATGCATGTATTTTGTTTTTATCGACACCTCTCTCTCAAAGCATGTGGACATGTTTTTCGATTTCGGTTTTCGCTTGAGGACAAGCGAGGTCTAAGCTTGGGGGAGTTGATACGTCCATTTTGCATCATGTTTTCTTACTATTATTTATGATGTTTTTATCCATAATAATGCTTTTTAGAGTAATTCTAATGCCTTTTCTCTCATAATATGCAAGGTATACACAAAGAGGGCGAATTTCGGCAGCTGGAAATCTGCACCTGGAAAAGCTACGTCGGGATACCTATTATGCACAACTCCAAATAAGCTGAAACTTCACGGAGAATTTTTATGGAATATTTAAGGAATATTGGAGCAAATAACTACCACAGGGGGTCCATGTTGGGGAACATAGCATTCAATTTTTCAAAAAAATTCCTACGATCACGCAAGATCTATCTAGGAGATGCATAGCAACGAGACAAGGAGAGTGTGTCTATGATACGTCTCCAACGTATCTATAATTTTTTATTGTTCCATGCTATTATATTATCTGTTTAGGATGTTAATGGGCTTTATTTTACACTTTTATACTATTTTTGGGACTAACCTATTAACCGGAGGCCCAACCCAAATTGCTGTTTTTTTTGCCTATTTCAGTGTTTCGTAGAAAAGGAATATCAAACGGAGTCCAAACGGAATGAAACCTTCGGGAGTGTGATTTTTGGAACAAACGTGATCCATGGGACTTGGAGTGCACGTCAAGAAACAATCAAGGAGGCCACGAGGCAGGGGGCGCGCCTACCCCCTAGGCGCGCCCTCCACCCTCATGGGCCCCTCGTTGCTCCACCGACCTACTTCTTCCTCCTATATATATTGACATACCCCAAAAACATCCAGGAGCACCACGAAACCCTATTTCCACCGCCGCAACCTTCTGTACCCAAGAGATCCCATCTTGGGGCCTTTTCCTAAGCTCCGCCGGAGGGGGCATCGATCACGGAGGGCCTCTACATCAACTCCATGGCCTCTCCGGTGATGTCTGAGTAGTTTACCTCAGACCTTCGGGTCCATAGCTATTAGCTAGATGGCTTCTTCTCTCTCTTTGGATCTCAATACAAAGTTCTCCTTGATTTTCTTGGAGATCTATTCGATGTAATCTTCTTTTGCGGTGTGTTTGCCGAGATTCGATGAATTGTGGGTTTATGATCAAGTTTATCTATGAACAATATTTGAATCTTCTATGAATTCTTTTATGTATGATTGGTTTATCTTTGCAAGTCTCTTCGAATTATCAGTTTGGTTTGGCCTACTAGATTGATCTTTCTTGCAATGGGAGAAGTGATTAGCTTTGGGTTCAATCTTGCGGGGCTCGATCCCAGTGAGAGAAAGGGAAAGGACACGTATTGTATTGTTTCCATCGAGGATAAAAAGATGGGGTTTATATCATATTGCATGAGTTTATCCCTCTACATCATGTCATCTTGCTTAAGGTGTTACTCTGTTCTTATGAAGTTAATACTCTAGATGCATGCTGGATAGCGGTCGATGTGTGGAGTAATAGTAGTAGATGCAGGCAGGAGTCGGTCTACTTGTCACGGACGTGATGCCTATATACATGATCATGCCTAGATATTCTCATAATTATTCGCTTTTCTATCAATTGCTCGACAGTAATTTGTTCACCCACCGTAATACTTATGCTATCTTGAGAGAAGCCACTAGTGAAACATATGGCCCCGGGGTCTATTTTCCATCATACAAGTTTCCAATCTATTTTATTTTGCAATCTTTACTTTCAATCTATATCATAAAAATACCAAAAATACTTATCTTATTATTATCATCTCTATCAGATCTCACTCTTGCAAGTGGCCGTGAAGGGATTGATAACCCCTTTATCGCGTTGGTTGCGAGGTTCTTATTTGTTTGTGTAGGTACGAGGTGACTCGCGCGTGGTCTCCTACTGGATTGATACCTTGGCTCTCAAAAACTGAGGGAAATACTTACGCTGCTTTACTGCACCACCCTTTCCTCTTCAAGGGAAAACCAACGCAGTGCTCAAGAAGTAGCAATCTACGTACCCTCGTAGACTGAAAGCGAAAGCGTTAGGTTAACGCGGTTGATGTAGTCGAACGTCTTCACGATCCACACGATCCAAGTACCGAAAAAACGGCACCTCCATGTTCAGCACACGTTCAGCTCGATGATGTCCCTCGAGCTCTTGATCCAGTAGAGGGTCGAGGGAGAGTTCCGACAGCATGACGGCGTGGTGACGGTGATGGTGATGTGATCCGCGCAGGGCTTCGCCTAAGCACCACGACAATATGACCGGAGGAGTAAACTGTGGAGGGGGGCACCGCACACGGCTAAGAGAAATCTTATTGTGCCTTTGGGGTGCCCCCCGCCCCCGTATATAAAGGGGGGAGGAGGAGGTGGCCGGCCCAAGGGGGTGCGCTAAGGGGGGAGTCCTACTTGGACTCCCAGTCCAAGTAGAATTCGCCCCCTTCCTTCCAACGGAGAGGGGAAAGGGGAAAGGAGGGAGAAGGAGAAGGAAAGGCGGGGCCGCGCCCCCTCGCCTTGTCCAATTCGGATTGGGCAAGGGGAGGCGCGCGCCACCTCCCGTGGCCCGCCTCCTCTCCTCCACTATGGCCCATTAGGCCCATTAACTTTCCCCGGGGGTTCCGCTAGCCTCCTGGTACTCCGAAAAATCCCTGAACCTTATTGAAACCATTCCGGTGTCTGTATATAACTTCCAATAGATCAATCTTTGCCTCTCGAACATTTTGAGACTCCACGTCATGTCCGTGATCTCATACGGGACTCTAAACAAACTTCGCTCACCAAAACACATAACTCATAATACAAATCGTCATCGAACGTTAAGCGTGCGGACCCTACGGGTTCGAGAACTATGTAGACATGACCGAGACACATCTGGGGTCAATAACCAATAGCGGAACCTGGATGCTCATATTGGCTCCTACATATTATACGTAGATCTTTATCGGTCAAACGACATAACAACATACGTTATTCCCTTTGTCATCGGTATGTTACTTGCCCGAGATTCGATCGTCGGTATCATCATACCTAGTTCAATCTCGTTACAGGCAAGTCTCTTTACTCGTTCCATATTGCATCATCCCGTAACTAACTCAGTAGTCACATTGCTTGAAAGGCTTAAAGTGATGTGCATTACCGAGAGGGCCCAGAGATACCTCTCCGATACTCGGAGTGACAAATCCTAATCTCGATCTATGCCAACTCAACAAACACCTTCGGAGACACCTGTAGAGAATCTTTATAATCACCCAGTTACATTGTGACGTTTGATAGCACACAAGGTGTTCCTTCGGTATTCAGGAGTTGCATAATCTCATAGTCAGAGGAATATGTATAAGTCATGAAGAAAGCAATAGCAATAAAACTAAATGATCATTATGCTAAGCTAATGGATGGGTCTTCTCCATCACATCATTCTCTAATGATGTGATCCCGTTCATCAAATGACAACACATGTCTATGGTCAGGAAACTTAACCATCTTTGATTAACGAGCTAGTCAAGTAGATGCATACTAGGGACACTCTGTTTGTCTATGTATTCATACATGTACTAAGTTTCCAGTTAATACAATTCTATCATGAATAATAAATATTTATCATGATATAAGGAAATATAAAATAACAACTTTATTATTGCCTCTAGGGCATCTTTCCTTTAGTCTCCCACTTGCACTAGAGTCAATAATCTAGATTACATTGCAATGATTCTAACACCCATGGAGTCTTGGTGTTGATCATGTTTTTCTCGTGGGAGAGGCTTAGTCAACGGGCCTGCAACATTCAGATCTGTATGTATCTTGCAAATCTCTATGTCTCCTTCCTTGACTTGATCGCAGATGGAATTGAAGCGTCTCTTGATGTGTTTGGTTCTCTTGTGAAATCTGGATTCCTTCACCAAGGCAATTTCTCGAGTATTGTCACAAAAGATTTTCATTGGACCCGATGCACTAAGTATTACACCTAGATCGGATATGAACTCCTTCATTTGCTGCTTCCGAAGCAGCTATGTACTCCACTTCACACGTAGATCTCGCCATGAGGCTCTGCTTGGAACTACACCAACTTACAACTCCACCATTCAAAATAAATACGTATCCGGTTTGCGACTTAGAGTCATCCAGATCAGTGTCAAAGCTTGCATCGACGTAAACATTTACGACAAGCTCTTTGTCACCCCCATAAACGAGAAACATATCCTTAGTCCTTTTCAGGTATTTCAGGATGTTCTTGACCGCTGTCCAATGATCCACTCCTGGATTACTTTTGTACCTCCCTGCTAAACTTATAGCAAGGCACACATCAGGTCTGGTAGACAGCATTGCATACATGATAGAACCTATGTCCGAGGCATAGGGAATGACTTTCATTTTCTCTCTATCTACTACAGTGGTCGGGCATTGAGTCTGACTCAAGTGCACACCTTGTAACACAGGCAAGAACCCTTTCTTTGACTGGTCCATTTTTTATTTCTTCAAAACTTTATCAAGGTATGTGCTTTGTGAAAGTCCAATTAAGTGTCTTGATCTATCTCTATAGATCTTGATGCCCAATATATAAGCAGCTTCATCGAGGTCTTTCATTGAAAAATTCTTATTCAAGTATCTTTTTATGTTATCCAGAAATTCTGTATTATTTCCAATCAACAATATGTCATCCACATATAATATTAGAAATGCTACAGAGCTCCCACTCACTTTCTTGTAAATACAGGCTTCTCCAAAACTCTGTAGAAAACCATATGCTTTGATCACACTATCAAAGCGTATATTCCAACTCCGAGAGGCTTACACCAGTCCATAAATGGATCGCTGGAGCTTGCACACTTTGTTAGCACCTTTAGGATCAACAAAACCTTCTGGTTGCATCATATACAACTCTTCTTTAAGATATCCATTAAGAAATGCAGTTTTGACATCCATTTGCCAAATTTCATAATCATAAAATGCGACAATTGCTAACATGATTCAGATAGACTTAAGCATCACTACTGGTGAGAAGGTCTCATCATAGTCAACTCGTTGAACTTGTTGAAAACCTTTTGCAACAAGTCGAGCTTTGTTGACAGTAACATTACCGTCAGTGTCAGTCTTCTTTTGAAGATCCATTGATTCTCTATGGCTTGCCGATCATCGGGCAAGTCAACCAAAGTCCACGCTTTGTTCTCATACATGGATCCCATCTCGGATATCATGGCTTCAAGCCATTTCGCGGAATCTGGGCTCATCATCGCTTCCTCATAGTTCGTAGGTTCGTCATGGTCCAGTAACATGACCTCCAGAACATGACTACCATACCACTCTGGTGCGGATCGTACTCTGGTTGACCTATGAGGTTTGGTAGTAACTTGATCTGAAGTTTCGTGATCATCATCATTAGCTTCCTCACTAATTGGTGTAGGAATCACTGGAACTGATTTCTGTGATGAACTACTTTCCAATTCAGGAGAAGGTACAATTACCTCATCAAGTTCTACTTTCCTCCCACTCACTTCTTTCGAGAGAAACTCCTTCTCTAGAAAGGATCCATTCTTAGCAACGGATATCTTGCCTTCGGATCTATGATAGAAGGTGTACCCAACAGTCTCCTTTGGGTATCCTATGAAGACACATTTCTCCGATTTAGGTTCGAGCTTATATGGTTGAAGCTTTTTCACATAAGCATCGCAGCCCAAACTTTAAGAAATGATAGCTTAGGTTTCTTGCTAAACCACAATTCATATGGTGTCATCTCAGCGGATTTTCATGGTGCCCTATTTAACGTGAATGCAGCCATCTCTAAAGTATAACCCCAAAACGATAGTGCTAAATCAGTAAGAGACATCATAGATCACACCATATCTAATAAAGTACGGTACGACGTTCGGACACACCATTATGTTGTGGTGTTCCAGGTGGCATGAGTTGCGAAACTATTCCACATTGTTTCAAATGAAGACCAAACTCATAACTCAAATATTCACCTCCACGATCAGATCGTAGAAACTTTATTTTCTTGTTACGATGATTTTCCACTTCACTCTGAAATTCTTTGAACTTTTCAAATATTTTAGACTTATGTTTCATTAAGTAGATATACCCATTTCTGCTCAAATCATCGGTGATGGTTAGAAAATAACGATACCCGCTGTGAGCCTCAACACTCATCGGACCGCATACATCAGTATGTATTGTTTCCAATAAGTCAGTTTCTCGCTCCATTGTTCCGGAGAACGGAGTCTTAGTCATCTTGCCCATGAGGCATGGTTCGCAAGCATCAAGTGATTCATAATCAAGTGATTCCAAAAGCCCATCATCATGGAGTTTCTTCATGCGCTTTACACCAATATGACCTAAACTGTAGTGCCACAAATAAGTTGCAATATCATTATTAACTTTGCGTCTTTTGGCTTCAATATTATGAATATGTGTATCACTGTCGTTGTCAAAACCGGCGGATATCGGGTAGGGGGTCCCGAACTGTGCATCTAAGGTCGATGGTAATAGGAGACATGGGACACAATGTTTACCCAGGTTCGGGCCCTCTTGATGGAGGTAATACCCTACTTCCTGCTTGATTGATCTTGATGAATATGGTGATTACAAGAGTTGATCTACCACGAGATCGTAATGGCTAAAACCTAGATGTCTAGCCCGTGTTATTGTGATTCCCCTCTACGGACTAAACCCTCCGGTTTATATAGACACCGGAGGGGCCTAGGGTTGTACATAGTCGGTTTACAGAGGAAGGAATCTTCATGTCCGAACGCCAAGCTTGCCTTCCTCGCAAAGGAAAGTCCCATTCGGACACGGGAGGAAGTCTTATGTCTTGTATCTTCATGGCCAATCATTTCGGCCCATGTCACATAGCCCGGATGCCCGAGGACCCCTTAATCCAGGACTCCCTCAGTAGCCCCTGAACCAGGCTTCAATGACGCTGTGTCCGGCGCACAGATTGTCTTCGGCATTGCAAGGAGGGTTCCTCCTCCAAATACTCCAAAGTAGCCCGCGAACACAGAAAACGTGTCTGGCTTTGCAAAACAAGTACTACACACAACCGTAGAGAGAATAATATTTCATGGCTCCCATCTCCTGACAACTTTTGTAGCGAGACGCCACGTCCCCGCCTGGTCATTATTTCGAACCGTTTTTTAGCCTCCCGCTCCATGTTTTGAGATGCGGTTTTCATTGGCATGTCTTGTCAAAGCAGAGATCGTGTCCCCTTATTGCGGGATTCTCATCAATACGGGCTTGGGTAATCCAACTGCACCGTCTGCATGGCCCTTGAGGAATAGGCGAGTTTTAAGGTGAATGGGGAGGCGCTTGATATTCGCTGCCTTTATAAAGAGATAAGGATTCACCCTTTCACCCACGCCTTCTTTCTCTCTGCCCATCCATTCTTGAGCTACAGCTTCCATCCTTTCCTCCTCAAAAAAGCACTCCGACCATGTCCGGATCTGGAGCGCAGGGCAAGTGGATGGCCTCCTCCATCATGAAGAAGGACATCATGAAGCTCCGGGAGGTGGGGTACTTGGCCCAGGAAATCGCCCACTTCCGGCCAAGGGGCAAATCGTCCCCACCCCGGAGCCTCATGAGAGGGTGGTATTCTTCCCCCACTTCGTCCGCAGGCTGGGATTTCCTCTCCACCCATTCGTCCACGGACTCATGTTCTACTACGTGCTAGATTTCCATGATCTGGCCCCAAACTCCTTCCTCAACATCTCGGCATTCATTGTCGTGTGTGAGGCCTTCCTTCGCATCCCACCCCACTTCGGATTGTGGCTGAAGACCTTCAATGTGAAGCCGAAGGTGGTGGGCGGTCAACACGCAGAGTGCGGAGGCGCTATGGTGAGCAAGATGCCCAATGTGTCATGGCCCAAAGGAACCTTTGTGGAGACTGTCAAAGGGTGGCATCAGCAGTGGTTCTACGTCACAGAGCCCCGCGACACCACCTGGGCCGCGGCTCCCAAATTCAAGTCCGGGGCCCCAATGCGGCTTACCTCTTGGCTAGAAAAGGGCCTGGACTGGGTGTCATCGGACGAGGTGTCCGCGTTGCAGACACGCATCAAGAGCATGGTGGACAAGAACATCAAGCTTGTCAATGTGACCCAATGATGCTTTTTCGTCGGATCCTTCCTTGCCAAATACGGACTTGCAATTTGTGGGAGTTCGATCCGGCCAAGCACCAGACCTTGCAACAGTTCTTCGGCACTACACACGAAGGCATCTGGAAGGTGATTTTTAAGGCCAATGAGACGTGGCCGAAGATGACCGAGGACCATGGGTACAACCTGACCCATCCCTCCACTCCGGTAAGTTTTTCGCATTTCAAGGTGTATCCTTCACCCGCGCATTCAAGGAAGATGTCTAAGCTTCCCCATCTGTCTTTCCAGGGCTGGACAAGGAAGGCGGAGCGGATCCAGTGTCTAGCTCCGTGATAATCCCCAAGTGCAGGGAATCATCGTAGAAATTCCCAAAGGTGGAAGTGATAAGTATAGAGTGTCAAACCCACAAGGAGCTAAAAGTAAGAGCAATATTCTCTCAAGTCCTATCTGCCACTGATACAACTCTATGTACACCGAACGTTTGCTTCCAACTAGAAACGAGAAATAAAACTATGTTGTGGATATGAAGAGGATAACTTTGCATGATATCAGAGAGCTAAAATATGAAAGTAGGTGCTGTTATCATAAAGTTAGAATATATTACTAAATATTATAAATAGCGAGTGTGGAATAATGGTGGATCGGTGTATGGAATTGTCTTAGGCAATTGTTAACAAGACCGATAATCGTCATTGCAATTTCATATGAGGGAGAGGCATAAGCTAACATAACTTCTCTTCTTGGATCATATGCACTTATGATTGGAACTCTAGCAAGCATCCGCAACTACTAAAGATCATTAAGGTAAAACCCAACCATAGCATTAAACATCAAGTCCCCTTTATCCCATATGCAACAACCCCCTTACTCGGGTTTATGCTTTTGTCACTCAAGCAACCCACTATAAGCGGATCATGAACGTATTGCAACACCCTACAACGGGAATTCCTCATGCTTGCGCGACACGGAGGGCACAATAGGACAGCACCAAAATAAAACATACAACTCCTACCAATCTAGATCATCAATCAACCCATCGACAAAGGAAATCTACTCAAAACATCATAGGATGGCAACACATCATTGAATCATAATATGTGGCATAAATCACCATGTTCAAGTAGGGATTACAGCGGGGTGCGGGAGAGTGGACCGCATAAAAGAGATGAGGATGGTGATAATGATGGTGATGTTGATGAAGACGATCACCGCGGCGATGATTCCCCTCCCGATGGCACTCCGGTGCCACCAAGAGAGAGGAGGAGAGGTTCTGCCCCTTATGCTTCCTCCTCCATGGCCTCCCCCCTGGATGGGGAGAGGTTCTCCCTATGGATCTTGGCCTTCATGGCGATGATGGACCCTCCGAGATCCTCCTCCATAGCCTCCGGTGATGATGGCTCCCTCCGGCAGGGTGCCCGAGAGGGCCTAGATTGATCTCTCGTGGCTACAGAGGCTTGTGGCGGTGGAACTTCTGATCTAGGTTATTTTCCGGGGGTTTCTGTATTTATAGGAATTTTTGGCGTCGGTCTCATGTTAGGGGGGTCTCTGAGTCGTCCATGAGATAGGGGCCCACGCCCAGGGCGGTGGGGCGCGCCCCCACCCTCGTGGATGGCTCGGGACTCTTCTGGCCCAACTCTTTTACTCCAGGGGCTTCTTTTGGTCCATAAAAAATCATCAAAAATTGGCACGTCAATTGGACTCTGTTTGGTATTCCTTTTCTGCAATACTCAAAAACAAGGGGAAAACAAAAACTGGCGCTGGGCTCTAGGTTAATAGGTTAGTCCCCAAAATCATAGAAAATAGCATATAAATGCATATAAAACATCTAAGATGGATAATACAATAGCATGAATACTTCATAAATTATAGATACGTTGGAGACGTATCAGCATCCCCAAGCTTAATTCCTGCTCGTCCTCGAGTAGGTAAATGATAAAAGAAATAATTTATGAAGGGTGAATGCTAGCAAGTGTATAAGTTTCATCAATGATAGTTCCAATCACTTTTTTCTAGCATCATTATATATCATAACAGTGGCTCAACTCATGAAACTTCTCATGATCAAGTAACAAGCTATTCACATGTTAAAGTATAGATCATAAACTTTCTTGAAAACTAACAAACCGTGCTCTTAGTCATCAAACAATTGCAATTCATCTTATTTTCGGGAAGGGTTTATGTAAGAGCTTTGATTTAGCAAACTCCACATACTCAACTATCTTTTAATCTTTCACAATTGCTAACACTCATGTGATATTTATGGGTTCAAAGTTTTAATCGGACACCGAGAAAGATAGGGGCCTATAGTTTTGCCTCCCAACCTTTTACCTCAAGGGTAATGTCAACAATAATAATTTATGAGAACCTACATCCAAGTGGATATATGTATCCGAATCGATCCAACACAAAGTGCTTGCCAAAGGAAAAAGTGTAAAAAGGAAAGGTGATGACCACCATGACTCTTGTATAAGGGCAGAAGATAAAAGTAAAAGGTAGGCCCTTCGCAGAGGGAAGCGGAGGTTGTCATGCGCTTTTATGGTTGGATGCACAAAATCTTAATGCAAAATAACATCACTTTATATTGCCACTTGTGGTATGGACCTTTATTATGCAGTCCGTCGCTTTTATTTCTTCCACATCACAAGATCATATAAAGCTTATTTTCTCCACATTAATATATCATACATATTTGGAGAGCAATTTTTATTGCTTGCAACAATGACAACTTACTTGAAGGATCTTACTCAATCCATAGGTAGATATGGTGGACTCCCATGGCAAAACTGGGTTTAAGGATATTCAGAAGCACAAGTAGTATCTCTACTTGGTGCAAAGAATTTGGCTAGCATGTGGGGGAAAGGCAAGCTCAACATGTTGGATGATCCAAGACAATATAACATTTCGAATATAGGAAAACATAACCCATTAAGTTGTCTTCCTTGTCCAACATCAACTTTTCAGCATGTCATATTTTAATGAGTTCTCACAATTACAAAAGATGTCCAAGATAGTATATTTAGATGTGAAATCTCTCTTCCTTCAATATTCTTTCATGAATTGTTCAAGTGACCAATTCTGCGTTTGCTAACTTCCAATAAGTTTACTACCTATACTTATTATGTGTGAAGTCATTACTCCCCATGTTGCAAGCATATGAAACATATATAAATTCAAATTTATGATATTCAATTCATTCAACCATTTACTCATAGGATATATGTGAAGCACGTGAGTAAATGACAAACTACTCCAAAAAGATATAAGTGAAGAATAATGAGTAGTCAAATAATTAAATAGCCATGGGAGGATTCTTTTTCATTCAAGATTTCAGATCCAATGATTTTATTCAAACAGCAAGTAAAATTGAAAATATGCTCCAAGCAAAACACATATCATGTGACGAATAAAAATATAGCTCCGAGTAAGGTATACCGATAGTTTTGAAGACGAAAGAGGGGATGCCTTCCGGGGCATCCCCAAGCTTAGGCTCTTGAGTATTCCTTGAATATTACCTTGGGGTGCCTTGGGCATCCCCAATATTAGTGTCTTTCCACTCCTCATATCGATATCTCACACAAAGCTTGAAAACTTCAATCACACAAAACTTAACAGAACTTCGTGAGATAGGTTAGTATGATAAAGAGTAAACCATTCACTTTGGTACTGTCAAAGACAAGGTTAATAATTGTTCTCACACAATTAATACTGTACCCAATCATTTCTACAGTTTATATTGAGAAATATAAGCTATAGAAACTAGAAAACAAGCAAACTATGCAATGAAAATAGAATCTGTGAAAAACAGAAAAATCTGTAATGATCTGAACACCAACCATACTTCTTATACTCCAAAAAATTATGAAATAAATTGTTGGATGTGAGTAATTTGTATATTAATCTTCTGAAGAAAGAATCAACTCAAGCACACTCTTCTGTAAAAAATGACAGCTAATCTCGTGAGCGCATAGTTTCTGTTTTTTTACAGCAAGATCACATTAACTTTCACCCAAGTCTTCCCAAAGGTCTTACTTGGCACTTTATTGAAACAAAAGCTATAAAACATGATTACTACAGTATCTTAATCATGTAAACACACAATAACAGTAAGGGTAAATATTGGGTTGTCTCCCAACAAGCGCTTTTCTTTAATGCCTTTTAGCTAGGCATGATGATTTCAATGATGCTCACATAAAAGATAAGAATTGAAACATAAAGAGAGCATCATGAAGAATATGAATAACACATTTAAAACTAACCCACTTCCTATGCATGTGTATTCTGTGAGCACACAATTTATAGGAACAAGAATCAACTAGCATAGGAAGGAAAAACAAGTATAACTTCAGAACTTTAAGCACATAGAGAGGAAACTTGATATTATTGCAACTCCTACAAGCATGTATTCCTCCCTCATAATAATTTTCAGTAGCATCATGAATTAGTTCAACAATATAACCAGCACATAAAGCATCTTGTTCATGATCTACAAGCATACAAATGTTACTACTCTTCACATAAGCAAAATTCTTCTCATTCGGAATAGTGGCAGCAACCTTCTTCTAATTCCACTTTAGATGATAGTATTATTCATACTCCAAAAGATATAAGTGAAGTTCATGGAGCATCCTACAATTAATGTAGACTAACCAATATCCAAGCTCAAAATATATAAGTGAAGCACACGAAGCATTCTATAAAACCATACTCAAAAGATTTAAGTGAAGCACAAAGAGCAATTCTATAAGATCATACTTAAAAGATATAAGTGAAGCACATGAAGTATTCTATAAATAAATAAAGGGCTATCTCATACTAGCATAGTTCTTAAAGGAAAAAAACACAAAGGACACAAATTATGTGAACAAAACAAAAACCGAGGTATACCGATAATTGTTGAAGAAGAAAGATGGGATTCCAACCGGGGCATCCTCAAGCTTAGATGCTTGAGTATCCTTGAAATATTTACTTGGGGTGCCTTGGGCATCCCCAAGATTGAGCTCTTGCCTCTCTTTATTCTTCTCATATTGATAGCTCCTCGATCTTCGAACACTTCATCCACACAAAACTTTAACAAAAACTTTGTGAGATCCATTAGTGTAAATAAAGCAAATCACTACCTTTAGGTACTGTTGCAAACTTATTAAAATTTCATATTAGAACTATATCTACTGTATTCCAACTTCACCATGGTTCATACCCCCCGATACTACCCATAGATTCATCAAAATAAGCGAACAACTCATAGAAAACAGAATCTGTCAAAAACAGGACAATTTGTAGTAATCTGGAAGTTTAGTAAACTTATGTAACTCCAAAAATTCTAAAAATATATGAAAATTTAAAAAAATTGTACAGAAGTAATGTGAACAAAATTTCAGACCCATTTGACTTTCCAATAAAAAATGTAAAATCACGTGCTACAGCCAAAGTATCTGTTTTTGTACACAAAGTAAACAAGCAATCTAATCATCCTAAAACCAAGGCTTGGCACATTATTTTTATAATACAAGGGGTTAATTATTTTCAGAGAAGCTTCCATGAATTTTTTTACATTGTTTTCATGAGCACGGAAACAAGTGTTCAAGGTCAACCCTCATTTCTCCAATGCATAACCTTCCAATCACTTCTCTTATTGAAAAACTTTTTAGGTATGAGAGGCAAGAATTTTTTTTGTATTTTCATTCTTTAATTTTTTTGTATGTTTCACCCACAACTAAACAGAAACAAAAAGGGAAAAACAAAGTCTACTTAGTGAAGAAAGCAAACAAGCATACACAAGAATATCAACCCCATGCTATTGCTCCCCGGCAACGACGCCAGAAAAGAGCTTGATAATCCCCAAGTGCAGGGAATCATCGTAGCAATTCCCAAAGGTGGAAGTGATAAGTATGGAGTGTCGAACCCACAAAGAGCTAAAGGTAAGATCAATATTCTCTCAAGTCCTATTTGCCACTGATACGACTCTACGTGCACCGAACGTTTGCTTCCAACTAGAAACGAGAAATAAAACTACGTTGTGGGTATGAAGAGGATAACTTTGCATGATATCGGAGAGCTAAAATATGAAAGTAGGTGCTGTTATCATAAAGTTAGAATATATTACTAAATAGCGAGTGTGGAATAATGGTGGATCGGTGTACGGAATTGTCTTCGGCAATTGTTAACAAGACCGATAGTCGTCATTGCAATTTCATATGAGGGAGAGGCATAAGCTAACATACTTTCTCTTCTTGGATCATATGCACTTATGATTGGAACTCTAGCAAGAATCCACGACTACTAAAGATCATTAAGGTAAAAGCCAACCATATCATTAAAGCATCAAGTCCCCTTTATCCCATACGAAGAACCCCCTTACTCGGGTTTATGCTCCTGTCACTCAAGCAACCCACTATAAGCGGATCATGAACGTATTGCAACACCCTACAGCGGGAATCCCTCACGCTTGCGCAACACAGAGGGCACAATAGGACAACACCAAAATAATGTTGGAAATATGACCTAGAGGCAATAATAAAAGGATTATTATTATATTTCCTTGTTCATGCTAATTGTCTTTTATTCATGCTATAATTGTGTTATCCGGAAATCGTAATACATGTGTGAATACATAGACACCAACATGTCCCTAGTAAGCCTCTAGTTGACTAGCTCGTTGATCAACAGATAGTCATGGTTTCTTGACTATGGACATTGGATGTCATTGATAACGAGATCACATCATTAGGAGAATGATGTGATGGACAAGACCCAATCCTAAACATAGCACAAGATCGTATAGTTCGTTTGCTAGAGTTTTTCCAATGTCAAGTATCTTTTCCTTAGACCATGAGATCGTGTAACTCCCGGATACCGTAGGAGTGCTTTGGGTGTGCCAAACGTCACAACGTAACTGGGTGACTATAAAGGTACATTACAGGTATCTCCGAAAGTGTCTGTTGGGTTGGCACGAATCGAGACTGGGATTTGTCACTCCGTATGACGGAGAGGTATCTCTGGGCCCACTCGGTAATGCATCATCATAATGAGCTCAAAGTGACCAAGTGTTTGGTCACGGGATCATGCATTACGGTACGAGTAAAGTGACTTGCCGGTAACAAGATTGAATGAGGTATTGGGATACCGACGATCGAATCTCGGGCAAGTAACGTACCGATTGACAAAGGGAATTGTATACGGGGTTGGTTGAATCCTCGACATCGTGGTTCATCCGATGAGATCATCGAGGAGCATGTGGGAGCCAACATGGGTATCCAGATCCCACTATTGGTTATTGACCGGAGAGCCATCTCGGTCATGTCTACATGTCTCCCGAACCCGTAGGGTCTACACACTTAAGGTTCGGTGATGCTAGGGTTGTAGAGATATGAATATGCAGCAACCCTAAAGTTGTTCGGAGTCCCGGATGAGATCCCGGACGTCACGAGGAGTTCCGGAATGGTCCGGAGGTGAAGAATTATATATAGGAAGTGCAGTTTCGGCCATCGGGAGAGTTTCGGGGGTCACCGGTATTGTACCGGGACCACCGGATGGGTCCCGGGGGTCCACCGGGTGGGGCCACCCATCCCGGAGGGCCCCATGGGCTGAAGTGGGGAGGGGAACCAGCCCATAGTGGGCTGGTGTGCCCCCCTTGGCCCACCCCCTGCGCCTAGGGTTGGAAACCTTAGGTGGGGGGGGGGGGCGCCCCACTTGCCTTGGGGGCCACTCCACCCTTGGCCGCCGCCCCCCTAGGAGATCCCATCTCCTAGGGCCGGAGCCCCCCTTGGGGAGCCTATATAAGGGGGGGGGGGAGGGGCAGCCGCACCCTTGACTCTTGGCGCCTCCCTCTCCCCTGCTACACCTCTCCCTCTCGCAGAAGAACGGCGAAGCCCTGCTGCGGTGACTGCTGCATCCACCACCGCGCTGTCGTGCTGCTGGATCTTCATCAACCTCTCCTTCCCCCTTGCTGGATC
Source organism: Triticum monococcum (assembly GCA_034509565.1). Classification (NCBI taxonomy): domain Eukaryota; kingdom Viridiplantae; phylum Streptophyta; class Magnoliopsida; order Poales; family Poaceae; genus Triticum; species Triticum monococcum. The sequence goes on from CM067843.1 coordinate 688,987,369, forward strand.
AAGAAGGAGGAGACGTCACGCTGACCGTACGTGTGTTGAACACAGAGGTGCCGTCCGTTCGGCGCTAGGATCTCCGGTGATTTGGATCACGTCAAGTACGACTCCCTCATCCCCGTTCTCTTGAACGCTTCCGCTCGCGATCTACAAAGGTATGTAGATGCAATCCGATCACTTGTTGCTATATGAACTCATAGATGGATCTTGGTGAAACCGTAGGAAATTTTTTGTTTTCTGCAACGTTCCCCAACAGTGGCATCATGAGCTAGGTCTATGCGTAGTTCTCTTTGCACGAGTAGAACACAATTTGTTGTGGGTGTAGATGTTGTCAACTTTCTTGCCGCTACTAGTCTTATTTTGCGTCAACGGTATTGTGGGATGAAGCGGCCCGGACCAACCTTACACGTACGCTTACGTGAGACCGGTTCCACCGACTAACATGCACTAGTTGCATAAGGTGGCTGGCGGGTGTCTGTGTCTCCCACTTTAGTTGGAGCGGATTCGATGAAAAGGGTCCTTATGAAGGGTAAATAGCAGTTGACAAATCATGTTGTGGCTTTCACGTAGGTAAGAAAACGTTCTTGCTAGAACCCTATTGCAGCCACGTAAAACTTGCAACAACAATTAGAGGATGTCTAACTTGTTTTTGCAGCAAGTGTTCTCTGATGTGATATGGCCAAAGTTGTGATGAATGATGAATGATATATATGTGATGTGCGAGATCATGTTCTTGTAATAGGAATCACGACTTGCATGTCGATTTGTATGACAACCGGCAGGAGCCATATGAGTTGTCTTTATTTTTTGTATGACCTGCGTGTCATTGAGAAATGCCATGTAAATTACTTTACTTTATTGCTAAACATGTTAGCCATAGTAGTAGAAGTAATAGTTGGCGAGCAACTTCATGGAGACACGATGATGGAGATCATGATGATGGAGATCATGGTGTCATGCCAGTGACAAGATGATCATGGAGCCCCAAGATGGAGATCAAAGGAGCTATGTGATATTGGCCATATCATGTCACTATTATTATTTGATTGCATGTGATGTTTATCATGTTTTTACATCTTGTTTACTTAGAACGACAGTAGTAAATAAGATGATCCCTCATAATAATTTCAAGAAAGTGTTCCCCCTAACTGTGCACCGTTGCGACAGTTCGTTGTTTCGAAGCACCACGTGATGATCGGGTGTGATAGATTCCAACGTTCACATACAACGGGTGTAAGACAAATTTACACATGCAAACACTTAGGTTGACTTGATGAGCCTAGCATGTACAGACATGGCCTCGGAACACAGAAGACCGAAAGGTCGAGCATGAGTCGTATAGAAGATACGATCAACATGAAGATGTTCACCGACGTTGACTAGTCCGTCTCACGTGATGATCGGACACGGCCTAGTTAAATCGGATCATGTTATACTTAGATGACTGGAGGGATGTCTATCTGAGTGGGAGTTCATTGAATAATTTGATTAGATGAACTTAATTATCATGAACTTAGTCTAAAACCTTTACAACATGTCTTGTAGATCAAATGGCCAACGTTGTCCTCAACTTCAACGCGTTCCTAGAGAAAACCAAGCTGAAAGACGATGGCAGCAACTATACGGACTGGGTCCGGAACCTGAGGATCATCCTCATAGCTGCCAAGAAAGATTATGTCCTACAAGCACCACTAGGCGAAGCACCTGTTCTCCCTGCAGAACAAGACGTTATGAACGCTTGGCAGACATGTTCCGATGATTACTCCCTTGTTCAGTGCGGCATGCTTTACAGCTTAGAACCGGGGCTCCAAGAGCGTTTTGAGAGACACAGAGCATATGAGATGTTCAAAGAGCTGAAAATGGTTTTTCAATCTCATGCCCGGGTCGAGAGATATGAAGTCTCCGACAAGTTCTTCAGCTATAAGATGGAGGAAAATAGTTCTGTCAGTGAGCACATACTCACTATGTGTGGGTTACATAACCGCTTGACTCAGCTGGGAGTTAATCTCCCGGATGACGCGGTCATTGACAGAATCCTTCAGTCGCTTCCACCGAGCTACAAGAGCTTTGTGATGAACTTCAATATGCAGGGGATGGAAAAGACCATTCCTGAAGTATTTGCTATGCTGAAATCAGCAGAGGTAGAAGTCAAAAAGGAACATCAAGTGTTGATGGTGAATAAAACCACTAAGTTCAAGAAAGGCAAGGGTAAGAAGAACTTCAAGAAGGACGGCAAGGGAGTTGCCGCGCCCGGTAAGCAAGCTGCCGGGAAGAAGCCAAAGAATGGACCCAAGCCCGAGACTGAGTGTTTTTATTGTAAGGTAAGTGGTCACTAGAAGCGGAACTGCCCCGAATACTTAGCGGACAAGAAGGCTGGCATCACGAAAGGTATATGTGATATACATGTAATTGATGTGTACCTTACCAGTACTCGTAGTAGCTCCTGGGTATTTGATACCGGTGCAGTTGCTCACATTTGTAACTCAAAGCAGGAGCTGCGGAATAAGCGGAGACTGGCGAAGGACGAGGTGACGATGCGCGTCGGGAATGGTTCCAAGGTCGATGTGATCGCCGTCGGCACGCTACCTCTACATTTACCTATGGGATTAGTTTTAAACCTCAATAATTGTTATTTAGTGCCAGCTTTGAGCATGAACATTGTATCAGGATCTCGTTTAATTCGAGATGGCTACTCATTTAAATCCGAGAATAATGGTTGTTCTATTTATATGATAGATATGTTTTATGGTCATGCTCCAATGGTGAATGATTTATTCTTAATGAATCTCGAGCGTAATGCTACACATATTCATAGTGTGAATACCAAAAGATGTAAAGTTGATAATGATAGTCCCACATACTTGTGGCACTGCCGCCTTGGTCACATAGGTGTCAAACGCATGAAGAAGCTCCATGCAGATGGACTTTTAGAGTCTCTTGATTACGAATCATTTGACACGTGCGAACCATGCCTCATGGGTAAAATGACCAAGACTCCGTTCTCAGGAACAATGGAGCGAGCAACCTACTTATTGGAAATCATACATACTGATGTGTGCGGTCCAATGAGTGTTGAGGCTCGCGGTGGCTATCGTTATGTTCTCACCCTCACTGATGACTTGAGTAGATATGGGTATGTCTATTTAATGAAACACAAGTCTGAGACCTTTGAAAGATTCAAGGAATTTCAGAGTGAGATTGAGAATCAACGTGACAGGAAAATCAAGTTCTTGCGATCAGATCATGGGGGAGAATACTTGAGTCACGAATTTGGCACACACTTAAGAAAATGTGGAATAGTTTCACAACTCACGCCGCCTGGAACACCTCAGCGTAATGGTGTGTCCGAACATCGTAATCACACTCTATTAGATATGGTGCGATCTATGATGTCTCTTACCGATTTACCGCTATCATTTTGGGGCTATGCTTTAGAGACTGCCGCATTCACTTTAAATAGGGCTCCGTCGAAATCCATTGAGACGACACCGTATGAATTATGGTTTGGGAAGAAACCTAAGCTGTCGTTTCTAAAAGTTTGGGGATGCGATGCTTATGTCAAGAAACTTCAACCTGAAAAGCTCGAACCCAAGTCGGAAACATGCGTCTTCATAGGATACCCTAAAGAAACTATTGGGTATACCTTCTACCTCAGATCTGAAGGCAAGATCTTTGTTGCCAAGAATGGATCCTTTCTAGAGAAAGAGTTTCTCTCGAAAGAAGTAACTGGGAGGAAAGTAGAACTTGATGAAGTATTACCTCTTGAACCGGAAAGTGGCGCAACTCAAGAAAATGTTCCTGAGGTGCCTGCACCGACTAGAGAGGAAGTTAACGATGATGATCATGAAACTTCAGATCAAGTTGCTACTGAACTTCGTAGGTCCACAAGGACACGTTCCGCACCAGAGTGCTACGGCAACCCTGTCTTGGAATTCATGTTGTTAGACAACAGTGAACCTTCGAACTATGAAGAAGCAATGGCGGGCCCGGATTCCGACAAATGGCTGGAAGCCATGAAATCCGAGATAGGATCCATGTATGAAAACGAAGTATGGACTTTGACTGACTTGCCCGATGATCGGCGAGCCATAGAAAATAAATGGATCTTTAAGAAGAAGACAGACGCGGATGGTAATGTGACCATCTATAAAGCTAGGCTTGTCGCTAAGGGTTATCGACAAGTTCAAGGGGTTGACTATGATGAGACTTTCTCACCCGTAGCAAAGCTGAAGTCCGTCCGAATCATGTTAGCAATTGCCGCATTCTATGATTATGAGATATGGCAAATGGACGTCAAAACGACATTCCTTAATGGTTTCCTTAAGGAAAAATTGTATATGATGCAGCCGGAAGGTTTTGTCGATCCTAAGAATGCTGACAAGGTGTGCAAGCTCCAACGCTCGATTTATGGGCTGGTGTAAGCATCGCGGAGTTGGAACATTCGCTTTGATGAGATGATCAAAGCGTTTGGGTTTACGCAGACTTATGGAGAAGCCTGCGTTTACAAGAAAGTGAGTGGGAGCTCTGTAGCATTTCTCATATTATATGTAGATGACATACTTTTGATGGGAAATGATATAGAACTCTTGGACAACATTAAGGCCTACTTGAATAAGAGTTTTTCAATGAAGGACCTTGGAGAAGCTGCTTATATATTAGGCATCAAGATCTATAGAGATAGATCAAGACGCCTCATAGGTCTTTCACAAAGCACATACCTTGATAAGATATTGAAGAAGTTCAATATGGATCAGTCTAAGAAGGGGTTCTTGCCTGTGTTGCAAGGTGTGAAATTGAGCTCAGCTCAATGTCCGACCACGACAGAAGATATAGAAGAGATGAGTGTCATCCCCTATGCCTCAGCCATAGGGTCTATTATGTATGCCATGCTGTGTACCAGACCTGATGTAAACCTTGCTATAAGTTTGGTAGGAAGGTACCAAAGTAATCCCGGCAAGGAACACTGGACAACGGTCAAGAATATCCTGAAGTACCTGAAAAGGACTAAGGACATGTTTCTCGTTTATGGAGGTGACGAAGAGCTCGTCGTAAAGGGTTACGTCGACGCTAGCTTCGACACAGATCTGGATGACTCTAAGTCACAAACCGGATACGCGTATATGTTGAATGGTGGGGCAGTAAGCTGGTGCAGTTGCAAGCAGAGCGTCATGGCGGGATCTACATGTGAAGCGGAGTACATGGCAGCCTCGGAGGCAGCGCATGAAGCAATTTGGGTGAAGGAGTTCATCACCGACCTAGGAGTCATACCCAATGCGTCGGGGCCGATCAAACTCTTCTGTGACAACACTGGAGCTATTGCACTTGCCAAGGAGCCCAGGTTTCACAAGAAGACCGGGCACATCAAGCGTCGCTTCAACTCCATTCGTGAAAATGTTCAAGATGGAGACATAGATATTTGTAAAGTACATACGGACCTGAATGTAGCAGATCCGTTGACTAAACCTCTCCCTAGAGCTAAACATGATCAACACCAGAATTCCATGGGTGTTCGATTGATCACAATGTAACTAGATTATTGACTCTAGTGCAAGTGGGAGATTGCTGGAAATATGCCCTAGAGGCAATAATAAAAGGATTATTATTATATTTTCTTGTTCATGATAATTGTCTTTTATTCATGCTATAATTGTGTTATCCGGAAATCGTAATACATGTGTGAATACATAGACACCAACATGTCCCTAGTAAGCCTCTAGTTGACTAGCTCATTGATCAACAGATAGTCATGGTTTCCTGACTATGGACATTGGATGTCATTGATAACGAGATCACATCATTAGGAGAATGATGTGATGGACAAGACCCAATCCTAAACATAGCACAAGATCGTATAGTTCGTTTGCTAGAGTTTTTCCAATGTCAAGTATCTTTTCCTTAAACCATGAGATCATGTAACTCCCGGATACCGTAGGAGTGCTTTGGGTGTGCCAAACGTCACAACGTAACTGGGTGACTATAAAGGTACATTACAGGTATCTTCGAAAGTGTCTGTTGGGTTGGCACGAATCGAGACTGGGATTTGTCACTCCGTATGACGAAGAGGTATCTCTGGGCCCACTCGGTAATGCATCATCATAATGAGCTCAAAGTGACAAAGTGTCTGGTCACGGGATCATGCATTACGGTACGAGTAAAGTGACTTGCCGGTAACGAGATTGAACGAGGTATTGGGATACCGACGATCGAATCTCGGGCAAGTAACGTACCGATTGACAAAGGGAATTGTATACGGGGTTGCTTGAATCCTCGACATCGTGGTTCATCCGATGAGATCATCGAGGAGCATGTGGGAGCCAACATGGGTATCCAGATCCCGCTGTTGGTTATTGACCAGAGAGCCATCTCGGTCATGTCTACATGTCTCCCGAACCCGTAGGGTCTACACACTTAAGGTTCGGTGATGCTAGGGTTGTAGAGATATGAATATGCAGTAACCCGAAAGTTGTTCGGAGTCCCGGATGAGATCCCGGACGTCACGAGGAGTTCCGGAATGGTCCGAAGGTGAAGAATTATATATAGGAAGTGCAGTTTCGGCCATCGGGAGAGTTTCGAGGGTCACCGGTATTGTACCGGGACCACCGGATGGGTCCCGGGGGTCCACCGGGTGGGGCCACCCATCCCGGAGGGCCCCATGGGCTGAAGTGGGGAGGGGAACCAGCCCATAGTGGGCTGGTGCGCCCCCCTTGGCCCACCCCCTGCGCCTAGGGTTGGAAACCCTAGGGTGGGGGGGGGCGCCCCACTTGCCTTGGGGGCCACTCCACCCTTGGCCGGCCCCTCCCCTAGGAGATCCCATCTCCTAGGGCCGGCGCCCCCCTTGGGGAGCCTATATAAAGGGGGGAGGGAGGGGCAGCTGCACCCTTGACTCTTGGCGCCTCCCTCTCCCCTGCTACACATCTCCCTCTCGCAGAAGAACGGCGAAGCCCTGCTGCGGTGACTGCTGCATCCACCACCACGCCGTCGTGCTGCTGGATCTTCATCAACCTCTCCTTCCCCCTTGCTGGATCAAGAAGGAGGAGACGTCACGCTGACCGTACGTGTGTTGAACGCGGAGGTGCCATCCGTTCGGCGCTAGGATCTCCGGTGATTTGGATCACGTCGAGTACGACTCCCTCATCCCCGTTCTCTTGAACGCTTTCGCTCGCGATCTACAAAGGTATGTAGATGCAATCCGATCACTCGTTGCTAGATGAACTCATAGATGGATCTTGGTGAAACCGTAGGAAAATTTTTGTTTTCTGCAACGTTCCCCAACAAATAAAACATACAACTCGTACCAATCTAGATCATCAATCAACCCATCGACAAAGGAAATCTACTCAAAACATCATAGGATGGCAACGCATCATTGGATCATAATATGTGGCTTAAAGCACCATGTTCAAGTAGCGATTACAGTGGGGTGTGGGAGAGTGGACCGCGTAAAAGAGATGAGGATGGTGATAATGATGGTGATGTTGATGAAGACGATCACCGTGGCGATGATTCCCCTCCCGATGGCACTCCAGCTCCACCTAGAGAGAGGAGGAGAGATTCTCCCCCTTGTGCTTCCTCCTCCATGGCCTCCCCCTAGATGGGGAGAGTTTCTCCCTCTGGATCTTGGCCTTCATGGCGATGATGGCCCGTCCGGGATCCTCCTCCATAGCCTTCGGTGATGATGGCTCCCTCTGGCAGGGTGCTAGAGAGGGCCTAGATTGATTTCTCGTGGCTACAGAGGCTTGCGGCGGCGGAACTTCCGATCTAGGTTATTTTCTGGGGGTTTCTGTATTTAGAGGAATTTTTGGCGTCAGTTTCACGTTAGGGGGGGTCTCCGAGTCATCCATGAGATAGGGGCCCAGGCCCAGGGCGGTGGGGCGCGCCCCCCACCCTCGTGGACGTCTTGGGACTCTTCTGGCCCAACTCTTTTACTCCGGGGGCTTCTTTTGGTCCATAAAAAATCATCAAAAATTGGCACGTCAATTGGACTTCGTTTGGTATTCCTTTTCTGCAATATTCAAAACAAGGGAAAACAGAAACTGGCACTGGGCTCTAGGTTATCCCAAAAATCATATAAAATAGCATATAAACGCATATAAAACACCTAAGATGTATAATATAATAGCATGAATACTTCATAAATTATATGTTGGAGATGTATCACTCCGCTGCCTGAAAACCCAGCAATCCCATTTCAGACGAAGATGCTGGTTCCGGCGCCTGGATGTATCACTCCGCTGCCTGAAAACCCAGCAATCCCATTTCAGACGAAGATGCTGGTTCCGGCGCCCTACCAGGCGCCGGAGAAGAAGGCCCAGAAGAAGGCCCAGGCAGGAAGAGGCGGCCTTCGCCATAAAGGCACTTCGGACGTGACGTCCAAAGTTAAGGAAATATGCCCTAGAGGCAATAATAAAGTTATTATTTATTTCCTCATATCATGATAAATGTTTATTATTCATGCTAGAATTGTATTAACCGGAAACTTAGTACATGTGTGAATACATAGACAAACAGAATGTCACTAGTATGCCTCTACTTGACTAGCTCATTAATCAAAGATGGTTAAGTGTCCTAACCATAGACATGAGTTGTCATTTGATTAACGGGATCACATCATTAGGAGAATGATGTAATTGACAAGACCCATTCCGTTAGCTTAGCACTTGATCATTTAGTTTACTGCTATTGCTTTTCTTCATGAATTATACATGTTCCTATGACTATGAGGTTATGCAACTCCTGATTACTGGAAGAACACTTTTTGTGCTACCAAACGTCACAACATAACTGGGTGGTTATAAAGGTGCTCTACAGGTGTCTCCGATGGTAATTGTCGAGTTGGCATAGATCAAGATTAGGATTTGTCACTCCGATTGTCGGAGAGGTATCTCTGGGCCCACTCGGTAATGCACGTCACTATAAGCCTTGCAAGCATTGTAACTAATGAGTTAGTTGCGGGATGATGTATTACGGAACAAGTAAAGAGACTTGCCGATAACGAGATTGACCTAGGTATTGAGATACCGACGATCAAATCTCGGGCAAGTAACATACCGATGACAAAGGGAACAACGTATGTTGTTATGCGGTCTGATCGATAAAATATCTTCTTAGAATATGTGGGAGTCAATATGAGCATCCAGGTCCCCCTATTGGTTATTGACTGGAGACGTGTCTCGGTCATGTCTACGGAGTTCTCAAACCCGTAGGGTCCGCACACTTAAAGTTCGGTGAGGACCGGTATTATGAGTTTTTGTGTTTTCATGTACCGAAGGTAGTTCGGAGTCCTGGATATGATCACGGACATGACGAGGAGTCTCGAAATGGTCAAGATGTGAAGATCGATATGTTGGACGACTATATTCAGACATCGGAAGTGTTCCGGGTGGTTTCGGAGAAAACCGGAGTGCCGGACGGTTACCGGAACCCCCCCGGGAGAAATAATGGGCCTTATTGGAGAGAGACGGCTGGCCTAGGGCATGCTGCGCGCCCCTCCCCCTCTGGTACGAATTGGACTAGGAGAGGGGGGCACCCCCTTTCCTTCTCCCTCTCCCCCTTCCTTTCCCCTCCTACTAGGAGGAGGACTCCTCCTCCTGGCGCGCCTACAGGGGCCGGCCGGCCTCCCCCTTGCTCCTTTATATACGGGGGTAGGGGGCACCTCTAGACACACAAGTTGATCTGTTGATCTTTTCCAACCGTGTGCGGTGCCCCCCTCCACCATAATCCAACTAGATCATATTGTAGCAGTGCTTAGGCGAAGCCCTACGTCGGTAGCATCATCATCACCGTCATCACGCCGTCGTGCTGACGAAACTCTCCCGTGAAGCTCAGCTGGATCGGAGTTCGTGGGATGTCATCGAGTTGAACGTGTGCTGAACTCGGAGGTGCCATGCGTTCGGTATTTGGATCGGTCGGATCGTGAAGACGTACGACTACATCAACCGCGTTGTGCTAACGCTTCCGCTTTCGGTCTACGAGGGTACGTGGACACACTCTCCCCTCTCGTTGCTATGCATCACCATGATCCTGTGTGTGCGTAGGAAAATTTTGAAATTACTACGTTCCCCAACAGTGGCATCCGAGCCAGGTTTGTGCGTAGATGTTATATGCACGAGTAGAACAAAAGTGAGTTGTGGACGATACAAGTCATACTGCTTACCAGCATGTCACACTTTGGTTCGGCGGTATTGTTGGATGAAGCGGCCCGGACCGACATTACGCGTACGCTTACGCGAGACTGGTTCTACCGACGTGCTTTGCACACAGGTGGCTGGCGGGTCTCGGTTTCACCAACTTTAGTTGAATCGAGTGTGGCTACGCCCGGTCCTTGAGAAGGTTAAAACAACACTAACTTGACAAACTATCATTGTGGTTTTGATGCGTAGGTAAGAACGGTTCTTGCTCAGCCCGTAGCAGCCACGTAAAACTTGCAACAACAAAGTAGAGGACGTATAACTTGTTTTTGCAGGGCATGTTGTGATGTGATATGGTCAATACATGATGCTATATTTTATTGTATGACATGATCATGTTTTGTAACCGAGTTATCGGCAACTAGCAGGAGCCATATGGTTGTCGCTTTATTGTATGCAATGCAATCGTCCTGTAATGGCTTCACTTTATCACTAAGCGGTACCTATAGTCGTAGAAGCAATAGTCGGCGAGATGACAACGATGCTACGATGGAGATCAAGGTTTCGCGCCGGTGATGATGGTGATGATGACGGTGCTTTGGAGATGGAGATCACAAGCACAAGATGATGATGGCCATATCATATCACTTATATTGATTGCATGTGATGTTTATCTTTTATGCATCTTATTTTGCTTAGACTGACGGTAGCATTATAAGGTGCAAGTGTTCTCCATGTGTATGCACCATTGCGAAAGTTTGTCGTGCTGAGACACCACGTGATGATCGGGTGTGATAAGCTCTACATTCACATACAACGGGTGCAAGCCAGTTTTGCACATGCAGAATACTCGGGTTAAACTTGACGAGCCTAGCATATGCAAATATGTCCTCGGAACACTAAAGACTGAAAGGTCTACCGTGAATCATATAGAAGATATGATCAACATAGTGATGTTCACCATTGAAAACTACTCCATCTCACATGATGATCGGACATGGTTTAGTTGATATGGATCACGTGATCACTTAGATGATTAGAGGGATGTCTATCTAAGTGGGAGTTCCTTAATAATTTGATTAACTGAACTTTAATTTATCATGAACTTAGTACATGATAGTATTTTGCATGTCTATGTTGTTGTAGATAGATGGCATGTGCTGTTGTTCTGTTGAATTTTAATGTGTTCCTTGAGAAAGCAAAGTTGAAAGATGATGGTAGCAATTACACGGTCTGGGTCCGTAACTTGAGGATTATCCTCATTACTACACAGAAGAATTACATCCTGGAAGCACCGCTAGGTGCCAAACCTACTGCAGGAGCAACACCAGATGTTATGAACGTCTGGCAGAGTAATGCTGATCACTACTCAATAGTTCAGTGTGCCATGCTTTACGACTTAGAACCAGGACTTCAATGACGTTTTGAACGTCATGGAGCATATGAGATGTTCCAGGAGTTGAAGTTAATATTTCAAGCAAATGCCCGGATTGAGAGATATGAAGTCTCCAATAAGTTCTACAGCTGCAAGATGGAGGAGTATAGTTCTGTCAGTGAGCATATACTAAGAATGTGTGGGTATAACAATCACTTGATTCAATTGGGAGTTAATCTTCTGGATGATTGTGTTATTGACAGAATTCTTCAATCACTGCCACCAAGCTACAAGAGCTTCGTGATGAACTATAACATGCAAGGGATGGATAAGACGATTCCCGAGCTCTTCGCAATGCTAAAAGCTGTGGAGGTAGAAATCAAGAAGGAGCATCAAGTGTTGATGGTTAACAAGACCACCAGTTTCAAGAAAAAGGGCAAAGGGAAGAAGAAGGGGAACTTCAAGAAGAACGGCAAACAAGTTGCTGTTCAGGAGAAGAAACCCAAGTCTGGACCTAAGCCTGAGACTGAGTGCTTCTACTGCGAACAGACTGGTCACTGGAAGCGGAACTGCCCCAAGTATTTGGCGGATAAGAAGGATGGCAAGGTGAACAAAGGTATATGTGATATACATGTTATTGATGTGTACCTTACTAATTCTCGCAGTAGTGCCTGGTATTTGATACTGGTTCGGTTGCTAATATTTGCAACTCGAAACATGGACTACGGATTAAGCGAAGATTGGCAAAGGACGAGGTGACGATGCGCGTGGGAAATGGTTCCAAAGTCGATGTGATCGCGGTTGGCACGCTACCTCTACATCTACCTTCGGGATTAGTTTTAGACCTAAATAATTGTTATTTGGTGCCAGTGTTGAGCATGAACATTATATCTAGCTCTTGTTTAATGCGAGAAGGTTATTCATTTAAATCAGAGAATAATGGTTGTTCTATTTATATAAGTAATATCTTTTATGGCCATGCACCCTTAAAGAGTGGTCTATTCTTTTTGAATCTCGATAGTGAAGATACACATATTCATAGTATTGAAGCTAAAAGATGCAGAGTTGATAATGATAGTGCAACTTATTTGTGGCATTGCCGTTTGGGTCATATTGGTGTAAAGCGCATGAAGAAACTCCATTCTGATGGACTTTTGGAATCACTTGATTATGAACCACTTGGTACTTGCGAACCATGCCTCATCGGAAAGATGACTAAAACACCGTTCTCCCGAAGAATGGAGCGAGCAACATATTTGTTGGAAATCATACATACTGATGTATGTAATGAATGTTGAGGCTCGTGGAGGATATCGTTATTTTCTCACCTTTACAGATGATTTGAGCAGATATGGGTATATCTACTTGATGAAACATAAGTTTGAAACATTTGAAAAGTTCAAAGAATTTCAGAGTGAAGTGGAAAATGATCGTAACAAGAAAATTAAGTTTCTACGATCTGATTGTGGAGGAGAATATTTGAGTTACGAGTTTAGTCTTCATTTGAAACAATGCGGAATAGTTTTGCAACTCATGTCACCCGAAACACCACAGCATAATGGTGTGTCCGAACGTCATAATCGTACTTTACTAGATATGGTGCGATCTATGATGTCTCTTGCTAATTTACAGCTATCGTTTTGGGGTTATGCTTTAGAGACGGCTGCATTCACGTTAAATAGGTCACCATCTAAATCCGTTGAGACGACTCCTTATGAACTATGGTTTGGCAAGAAACCAAAGTTGTCGTTTCTTAAAGTTTGGGGCTGCGACGCTTATGTGAAAAAGCTTCAACCCGATAAGCTCGAACCCAAATCGGAGAAATGTTTCTTCATAGGATACCCCAAAGAAATAGTTGGGTACACCTTCTATCACATATCCGAAGGCAAGACTTTTGTTGCTAAGAACGGATCCTTTCTAGAGAAGGAGTTTCTCTTGAAAGAAGTGACTGGGAGGAAAGTAGAACTTGATGAGGTAACTATACCAGCTCCCTTATTGGAAAGTAGTTCATCACAAAAACCGATTCCTGTGACAGCTACACCAATTAGTGAGGAAGTTAATGATGATGATCATGAAACTTTAGATCAAATTACTACCGAACCTCGTAGGTCAACGAGAGTAAGATCCGCACTAGTGGTACGGTAATCCTGTTCTGGAGGTCATGTTACTAGACCATGACGAACCTACGAACTATGAGGAAGCGATGATGAGCCCAGATTTCGCAAAATGGCTACAGGCCATGAAATCTGAGATGGGATCCATGTATAAGAACAAAGTATGGACTTTGGTTGACTTGCCCGATGATCGGCAAGCCATCGAGAATAAATGGATCTTCAAGAAGAAGACTGATGCTGATGATAATGTTACTGTCTACAAAGCTCGAGTTGTTGCGAAAGGTATTCGACAAGTTCAAGGAGTTTACTATGATGAGACCTTCTCACCCGTAGCGATGCTTAAGTCCGTCCAAATCATGTTAGCTATTACAACATTTTATGATTATGAAATTTGGCAAATGGATGTAAAGACTGCATTCCTGAATGGATTTCTCGAAGAAGAGTTGTATATGATGAAACCTGAAGGTTTTATCGATCCAAAGGGTGCTAACAAAGTGTGCAAGCTCCAGCGATCCATTTATGGACTGGTGCAAGCCTCTCAGAGTTGGAATAAATGTTTTGATAGTGTGATCAAAGCATATGGTTTTATACAGAGTTTTGGAGAAGCCTGTATCTACAAGAAAGTGAGTGGGAGCTCTGTAGCATTTCTAATATTATATGTGGATGACACATTGTTAATTCGAAATGATATAGAATTTTTGGATAGCATAAAGGATATTTGAATAAGAGTTTTTCAATGAAAGACCTCGGTGAAGCTGCTTACATATTGGGCATCAAGATTTATAGAGATAGATCAAGACGCTTAATTGGACTTTCACAAAGCACATACCTTGACAAAGTTTTGAAGAAGTTCAAAATGGACCAGGCAAAGGAAGGGTTCTTGCCTGTGTTACAAGGTGTGAAATTGAGTAAGACTCAATGACGGACCATTGCAGAAGGTAGAGAGAAAATGAAAGATGGTCCCTATGCTTCAGCCATAGGCTCTATCATGTATGCAATGCTGTGTACCAAACCTGATGTGGGCCTTGCTATTAGTTTAGCAGGGAGGTACCAAAGTAATCCAGGAGTGGATCACTGGACAGCGGTCAAGAACATCCTGAAATACCTGAAAAGGACTAAGGATATGTTTCTCGTTTATGGAGGTGACAAAGAGCTCATAATAAATGGTTACGTTGATGCAAGCTTTGACACTGATCCGAACGATTCTAAATCGCAAACTGGATACGTGTTTATATTGAACGGTGGAGCGATCAGTTGGAGCAGTTCTAAACAAAGCGTCATGGCGGGATCTATGTGTGAAGCAGAGTACATTGCTGCTTCAGAAGCAGCGAATGAAGGATTCTAGATGAAGGAGTTCATATTCGATGTTGGTGTCATACCTAGTGCATCGGGTCCAATGAAAATCTTTTATGACAATACTGGTGCAATTACCTTGGTAAAGGAATCCAGATTTCACAAGAGAACCAAGCACATCAAGAGACACTTCAATTCCATCCACGATCAAGTCCAGGTGGGAGACATAGAGATTTGCAAGATACATATGGATCTGAATGTTGTAGACCCGTTGACTAAGCCACTCTCATGAGCAAAACATGATCAACACCAAGGCTCCATGGGTGTTAGAATCATTACTATATAATCTAGATTAGTGACTCTAGTGCAAGTGGGAGACTGAAGGAAATATTCCCTAGAGGCAATAATAAAGTTATTATTTATTTCCTTATATCATGATAAATGTTTATTATTCATGCTAGAATTGTATTAACCGGAAAGTTAGTACATGTGTGAATACATAGACAAACAGAGTGTCACTAGTATGCCTCTACTTGACTAGCTCATTAATCCAAAATGGTTAAGTTTCCTAACCATAGACATGAGTTGTCATTTGATTAACGGGATCACATCATTAGGAGAATGATGTGATTGACTTGACCCATTCCATTAGCTTAGCACTTGATCGTTTAGTTTACTGCTATTGCTTTCTTCATGACTTATACATGTTCCTATGACTATGAGGTTATGCAACTCCCGATTACCGAAAGAACACTTTGTGTGCTACCAAACTTCACAACGTAACTGGGTGATTATAAAGGTGCTCTACAGGTGTCTCTGATGGTAATTGTTGAGTTGGCATAGATCAAGATTAGGATTTGTCACTCCGATTGTCGGAGAGGTATCTCTGGGCCCACTCGGTAATGCACATCACTATAAGCCTTGCAAGCATTGTAACTAATGAGTTAGTTGTGGGATGATGTATTACGGAACGAGTAAAGAGACTTGCCGATAATGAGATTGAACTAGGTATTGAGATACCGATGATCGAATCTCAGGCAAGTAACATACCGATGACAAAGGGAACAACGTATGTTGTTATGCGGTTTGACCGATAAAGATCTTTGTAGAATATGTGGGAGCCAATATGAGCATGCAGGTTCCACTATTGGTTATTGACCGGAGACGTGTCTCGGTCATGTCTACATAGTTCTCGAACCCGTAGGGTCTGCACGCTTAAAGTTCGGTGATGATCGGTGTTATGAGTTTTTGTGTTTTGATGTACCGAAGGTAGTTCGGAGTCCCGGATATGATTAGGGACATGACGAGGAGTCTCGAAATGGTCGAGACATAAAGATCGATATATTGGACTACTATATTCAGACACCATAAGTGTTCCGGGTGGTTTCGGAGAAAACAGGAGTGCCGGAGGGTTACCGGAACCCCCCGGGAGAAATAATGGGCCATATGGGCCTTAGTGGAGAGAGAGAGGGCTGGCCTAGGGCAGGCCATGTGCCCCTCCCCCTCTGGTCCGAATTGGACTAGGAGAGGGGACGGCACCCCCCTTTCCTTCTCCTAGTAGGAGTAGGAAAGAGGGGAGTCCTACTCCTACGAGGAGGAGGAGGACTCCTCCTGGCGCACCTACAGGGGCCGGCCGGCCTCCCCCTTGCTCCTTTATATACGGGGACAGGGGGCACCTCTAGACACACAAGTTGATCTGTTGATCTTTCCCAGCCGTGTGCGGTGCCCCCCTCCACCATAATCCAACTCAATCATATCGTAGCAGTGCTTAGGCGAAGCCCTGCATCGGTAGCATCATCATCACTGTCATCATGTTGTCATGCTAACAAAACTCTCCTGTGAAGCTCTGCTGGATCGGAGTTCGTGGGACGTCATCGAGCTGAACGTGTGCTGAACTCGGAGGTGCCGTGCGTTCGGTACTTGGATCGGCCGGATCATGAAGACGTACGACTACATCAACCGCGTTGTGCTAACACTTACGCTTTCGGTCTACGAGGGTACGTGGACACACTCTCCCTTCTCGTTGCTATGCATCACCATGATCCTATGTGTGCGTAGGAAAATTTTGAAATTACTACGTTCCCCAACATGAAGACGCCGAAACCCACTCCTCCCCCGCCACCAAGGACGACGATGAGGAGGAGGAAAGCAATTCTCCCCCTGAGGGGGAAGGAAGAAGAGGGCGACCTCCATGGATCTGGAGGCAGAGGCATCCAAGAAGGGGAGGGTCTCCCTCGCGGATAAATCCACGTTGGACACTAATAGCAGCTCCGAGTGGCGTCCCAGGGAGAAGCCCCTGGCATAATCATAAGTACTCAAAGGCACTTATATACACATATATCCAACTTCTTTACTTCGTTGTTTTAATATGTAGAATCATGCGCAGCAGTCCGGCCCACGCCCGCTCCCAGCGATCCTCATCTTCAGGGAATTCGCTGGATCCAAAGGTGATGTACAACGGGTCGCTTCCGGTGGCCTCCTCTCCCAAGGTCACGGACGACGCCGAGGTGTTGTACCCAAGGACCTTCCCGGGCTAGGGAGAGGTACAGGAGGCCGTTAGGGTGGAGCCAGAGGGTGATACCTCGGCCGTCAGACACATGGGGGAGCCAATCCCCCTGGAGACTGGTGATGGGGGCCATATCCAATTCGGCCCCCAGCCGAATACTGTTCCAGAGGCCCATACGGCTCCGGAATCAGGCAAGCAGCCTCCTTCGAAAGAAGGAGGTGCACCTATTCCGCTGGTGACCTCTACCCATCCAGAGGTACCAGGTACTTTACTGGAAGCGCTGCAAAGTGCTTCCATTGTTGAGGAACACCGTATCCTCATGGGTACGGTGGTTGAGAGGGTTCAGTCCGCTAAGAGCAGACTGACCAAAGCCTGCACCAGCCTTCTAATAGGCTTTGAGGTATTCGACGTAATTATGCAAAAAGGATGTCATAGTATAGACGGTAGCCCCTGAGACTATGTCCGGTGTTCGGAAAGAAAAGCCAGACAGAGGATCAAATAATTGTCACAAGAGACTAACCATATGTGTCTATGTGAATAAGCAGGCGTCGATGCTTGCTGCGACCTCCCATTCTGCCGAAGTCTCCAAACCGAAGCAGAGTTTGGAGCGGGCCGAGGAAGAGCTCGTCCATGTGAAAAAACAAATAGAGGACAAGCAAGGTATGCAATGGCCTATTCAGATCTAGAAAGATATGAATTGTTTGTGTTGGTCATGTTATCATGATATTTCGCAGGAGCTGCGACCGAGGTGTATACCCCCAAGAGCGCGCTGGCCGAGGCCTAGAAGAGAGCGGCAAAGGAACAAGCCGCCCATGAAAAACATGAGGCAAGGGTCCGGGAGGTCTAGCAGGAGCTCCAGGATGCCGTAAGGAAATGCAAGTCCTTGGAGCGTAAGATTGCGGACCAAGAGTCCGAACTTG
The DNA here is from genome assembly GCA_034509565.1 of Triticum monococcum. Taxonomy (NCBI): domain Eukaryota; kingdom Viridiplantae; phylum Streptophyta; class Magnoliopsida; order Poales; family Poaceae; genus Triticum; species Triticum monococcum. The sequence goes on from CM067843.1 coordinate 689,005,698, forward strand.
CTAAGGCCCACCAAAGCGCACAAGAGGCCCGGGTTGAAGCCCAGGGCGCCCTCCAGGAAATCCAGGGGGCCAGGAAAATCGCGGTGGGTAAGGCCTTTATTATGCAGAGCAAATATGTGAAGAAAAGGTACCTCTTACTGACCCGGATTTGGAGTTCTCCAGGAGCGTTTTCGGATCTGCCGCGCAGTGTTACTGATGCTGCGGAGTTCTTCCGAGCCGAAGAGGGGAGCTCAATGGAGAAGCTGTTCTGGTCGCAATACCTTGCACCAGAGCATCTGGTGCCCTTTAGCGATTAGCTGAAACAGCTGACCGAACTACATAGGGTGGCCGAATCGCCCATGAAGGATTTGATAATCCGTCTATGGCCTGCTGAAGCCATACCTAGCAGCTACTTCAGGCTCGTGAAGCAGCTGGTCGATGACTGCCCTCGGCTTGATGCCATCAAGCAGTCGGTCTGCATCAAAGCTGCGCGGATGGCCTTCGCCCGTGTCAAGGTGCAGTGGGAGAAGATGGACGCCGTCAAGCTCGCGACTGAGGACCGCCTAAGGGAGTCCTGGATTAGGGGGTCCTCGGACAGCCGGACTATATACTTTGGCCGGACTGTTGGACTATGAAGATACAAGATTGAAGACTTTGTCACGTGTTCGGGTGGGACTCTCCTTTGCGTGGAAGGCAAGCTTGGCAATTCGGATATGTAGATCTCCTCCCTTGTAACTGACTCTGTGTAACCCTAGACCCCTCCGGTGTCTATATAAACCAGAGGGTTTAGTCCATAGGACAACAACAATCATAATCATAGGCTAGCTTCTAGGGTTTAGCCTCTACGATCTCGTGGTAGATCAACTCTTGTAATACTCATATCATCAAGATCAATCAAGCAAGAAGTAGGGTATTACCTCCATCGAGAGGGCCCGAACCTGGGTAAACATTGTGTCCCCCGCCTCCTGTTACCATCAGCCTTAGACGCACAGTTCGGGACCCCCCTACCCGAGATCCGCCGGTTTTGACACCGACATTGGTGCTTTCATTGAGAGTTCCACTGTGCCGTCACGATAAGGCTTGATGGCTCGTCTTGTTGTTAAGGACAACAATACCTCTGGGGGAGCCCTGGCTGTAGGCCAAACTCTTCGACTAGGCGGCTTCGTCATGACCGCCCGTTCGGCCGTCGCGCCGACGATGACTTCTCGGGTCATCAAAAACAGCCTCCACGCCGGCTCGGGATTCACCGAGAAGATGGATCCAATGGAGCTCTCTTCCTTGAACGAGCTCTTGGATCGCATCGCCACCTTGGGAGTCACCACGGACTATGATCGGATCGGGCTTAAACCCGACCAAAGGGAGATTAACTCTCCGCCGGTCACCCATCAGATAGCGTGGTGGAGGAGCGATGCAGCGATTCTTCCTCTATTTTGAGGACAAACTATGTCCGGATTCCCGAGCTCTCTGAGCCGGATACCCGTCTACAGGAGGACATGGCCCAAGCTTCGAACCTAGAATTGAACAGCGGGCCAGAACTATTGGGCAATGTCCCAGAGCCCGAACTGCCAATCTTGGAAACTCCTCTGCCCCTGGGTCTCAGATCGGGTCAGGGTTCGGACCTAAGTCTACCCACCCATCCTCACATAAGTGATCTTTCCCACATTAGACAAGAGCCCCAAGAGACAGTACATCACTATTGGGCCAGATTCCTCCTTGTAATGAGCAAGGTCAAGGACTATCGCGAGGAAGACGCAATTTCATTCTTTTGCAAAAATTGCATGGACAAGGGAATCCTCAACGCCATAAGCCGCCGTAACATAGCACACTTCGCTGACTTAGCGACCATAGTACGGAAGTACTGTGCGATGGAAAGCACCTGGAAAACCCAAACAAAATTCTGGGATCCTCCGGCTCTCACTAAACCCTCCGTCCGAACTAAAAGGGTGTACTCTCGTAAGTCACCCGATCCAATTACAAAGAAACCAAAGCCCACTATTTGGCGTGGAACCGTATTGGAGGGATGGCTCAATGGGCCATGCAAAATTCATAGTACACCGGATACCATGCCAACACATAGCTTAGAGCATGTTGGATACTCCGGCAGGTGGCCAAGAGCGGCAAGGATCTCCTCATCAGCAATATCACAGAGCACCATCCCGTGGAAAATAACAATACAGTACTGACAGTCTTCGAGACTTTTGCCTCAAATAATAGGCGCAAGCAAGCACTCTGCAGCCTCGCCGAAGTCTGCCACGTTGCAACAATAAATCCATGGAACGATACGGCTATAACCTTCAATGCCAAAGACGAAGCTCAATTCCGAACAGCCCGAGCACCAGCCGCTTTGGTCCTTAGTCCAATTGTGGATGGCTTCCAGCTTACTAAAGTGCTCATGGACGGTGGCAGCGGATTAAACCTCATCTACGAGGAAACTCTTAGCAAAATGGAAATAGACAAGAGCCGCACTGAGCAAAGCAGCACGACCTTCAGAGGAATCATCCCTAGTCGGGAGGCACGATGTGTGGAAAAATCACACTAGATGTGGTATTCGGCACATCGGAGAATTATAGGTCCGAAGAAATCACATTCCAAGTGGCCCCGTTTAGTAGCTGATACCACACACTTTTAGGGCGGGAGGCATTCACGATCTTCCAAGCTATACCCCATTATGGGTACATGAAGCTCAAGATGCCCGGGCCCAATGGAATTATCACTCTAGCTAGTGATGCGGACATAGCACTCCGCGCCGAAAATAAAACCGCCGCACTGGCCCTCGAGGCGTTATCCGAAGCCCTCGCGGCTGAAGAACTAACTGCGTTGCGCTCCACAGTGGATAGGGACGACGTGATACTCGACAAAAGACCCAAGTCCACCTCTTTTAAACCAGCGGACGAAATAGTCAAATTCCAGGTCCACCCAACGGACCCTACAAAAACAGCATCCATCGGGGCACAACTGAACCCCACAATAGACGCCGCACTGCGGGAGTTCTTGCGCGAGAATTGGGACATCTTCGCCTGGCATCCTTCAGACATGCCAGGAATCCCATGCAGGCTGGCCGAGCATAGCCTAAACATTCTAAAGGGATACAAGCCGGTCAAGTAGAATTTTTGGTGTTTCTCTGAGCCTAAGTGACAAGCCATGGGAGAAGAGCTAGCCAAGTTACTCGAGGCCGGATTCATTAGAGAAATAAAACATCCGGAATGGCTAGCAAACCTGGTGATGGTACCAAAGAAGGACAAATCCTGGCGCCTGTGTGTCGATTTCAAGGACCTTAACAAGGCTTGCCCCAAGGATCCCTTCCCCCTCCCCTGCATCGATCAAATTATCGATGCTACCGCAGGACATGACTCATTGTGTTTCCTCGGCGCATACTCCGGATACCATCAAATCAAGATGGCGGAGTCCGATCAAGCCGCAATGGCATTCCTCACACCATACGGCCCCTTCTGTTTTAACACCATGCCTTTCGGGCTCAAAAACGCTGGTGCAACCTATCAACGCATGATTCAGACATGCCTAGAAACACAAATCGGCAAAACAGTGGAGGCATATGTAGATGATGTGGTCATTAAAACCAGACACGTCGAATCTTTAATAGATGACTTGAGGCTTACGTTCGACAATCTCCGAACATATGACATTAAGCTCAATCCGGAAAATGCGTTTTTGGCATACCCGCCGGAAAGCTCTTGGGCTTCATCGTTTCCAATAGAGGAATTGAAACAAATCTGGCTAAAATCCGAGCTCTGTCACAGTTGGCTATCCCAACAAACCTCAAGCAAATCTAGAAATTAACCGGATGTGTGGCTGCCTTAAGCCGCTTCATCTCCCGATTGGGAGAAAATACATTACCTCTTTATCGCCTTCTTCGACGCACCGAACACTTCGAGTGGACGGATGCGGCCATGGCCGGATTGGAAGAAATAAAAGCCCTCTTGGGCAGCAACCCAATCTTGGCCGCACCAAATATCGGCGAACTAATGCTGTTATATATAGCGGCAACACACCAGCTTGTAAGCGCAGTGCTCGTCGTCGAACGAGAGACGGACGGACATAAGTTCCCGCTTCAAAAGCCGGTATACTACGTATCCACTGTCCTCACTCCATGCAAATCACGGCACCCACATTATCAAAAGATAGCATACACGGTCTTCATGGCATCCCGGAAACTACGACACTACTTTCAAGAGTGTTCAATTACGGTGGCCTCTGCGGTGGCCTCTGAAGTACCACTCAATGACATGATAAATAACCGCGATGCCATGGGCCAGATTTCTAAATGGGCTATTGAGCTCCTCCCATTTGACGTAACATACAAACCACGGCGAGCCATTAAGTCGCAAGTACTGGCTGATTTCGTCACCGAATGGACAGAAGCCGAACTCCCTAAAGAGTACGTCGCGTACTCCAATTGGATCATGCACTTCGACGGCTCTAAGATGTTGGCTGGTCTGGGGGCAGGCATCGTCCTGACATCCCCCACCGGAGATACAGTCCAATACGTACTCCAAATATTATACATAGACTCCAACAATGCAGCAGAATATGAGGCCCTGTTGCATGGTCTCCGGATGGCAGTCTCCATGGGCATTCAACGCCTAGAGGTGCGTGGGGATTCAAACCTCGCAATATCTCAAATAAATGGAGACTTTGACGCCAAGGACCCAAAAATGGCGGCTTACCGCAATGCCGTCCTCAAAATGTCAGCTCGGTTCGAGGGGCTCGAATTCCACCATGTGGTCTAAGAAAACAATCAAGCGGCAGATATCCTCACCCGCATCAGCGCTCAGCGTGACCCCGTCCCACCTAATATCTTCTTGGAAAGGTTGTTTAAGCCATCCATTGTGTGGGAAAGGGAGACCGGCAACAACAGTCCGGATCCGGCCACAACACCATATCCCGAAGACTCTGACGTAACCGGAGGCTCCGCCACCGAAATAACACCTTCGGCCCACGTGATTATGGCTGTAATTGCCCCGTGGACAGAACCCTTCTTGGCTTACCTAAGTAGGCAAGAAATCCCTGAGGACCCAAACGAGGCACGTTGCATTGTGTGGCGGTCTAAAGCCTACAAGGTCCACGAGGGAGAGCTTTATAAGAAAAGCGCTACCGGAGTACTTCAAAGGTGCATCTCCGAAGAGGAAGGACGACAACTTTTGGCAGAAATTTATGCTGGACTCGTCGGCCATCACGCCGCAGCTCGGGCCCTTGTAAGCAAGGCCTTCCATACAGGTTTCTACTGGCCGACAACCCGAGCAGACGCACAAGACCTCGTCCAACATTGCGTCGGTTGCCAGCTTTTTGCAAACCAAAGCCATATGCCACCTACCGCTCTCCAAACAATCCCCATTACTTGGCCCTTTGCGGTCTGGGGGCTTGATATGGTCGGACCCCTTAAAGGAAGAAGCCATAAGAAAAAGTACGTATTGGTCATGGTGGATAAATTCACCAAATGGATAGAAGCCAAACCAGTTAAAACAGCCGAGTCCGGACCAGTGATAGACTTCATATCCGTGGTTGTACACTGTTATGGTGTCCCCCACAGCATCATCACTGATAACGGCTCGAACTTCATAGCTGACGAGGTAAAAACTTGGTGTGGCAACATGGGCATTAAGCTCGATTATGCCTCCGTCTATCACCCCCAAACAAACGGTCAAGTGGAACGAGCAAATGGTCTTATTATGAGCGGAATTAAACCCAGATTAGTGCGATCCTTGAAGGAATTAGATACGCACTGGGTTGAGGAGCTCGACTCCATACTATGGGGGCTGCGGACCACGCCGAATCGCACTACCGGACACACACCGTTTTTATGGTGTACGGCGCAGAGGTGGTACTGCCGTGCAACATCATTCATGACTCACCTCGAGTGCGCATGTACAAAGAGAAAGAAGCCGAGCTTGATCGGCAGGACAGTTTAGACGCCCTGGAGGAGGAGCGTGACGTTGGAAAAGCCCGCTCTGCATTCTATCAGCAACAGGCTCGACGGTATCAAAGCAGAGAAGTACGGGTCAAAACTTATAACGTTGGCGAACTCGTTCTATGCTTACCAGAGAAGAAAAAGGACAAGCTCAAGCCCAAATGGGAAGGTCCCTTCATCATCGACAAAGTTCTAACCGGTGGAGCATACCGTCTGCGTGATGCATCGGACGATCGACTCGAGCCAAACCCATGGAACGCGGCCAGACTCCCAAGGTTCTATGCCTAGTGTCGGACTCTGTGTTCATCTCCTTACCTCCGCCCTTTTTTATATATATCCGCTATCTGTATTTATTTCTTTCTTTCTTCCCTTTTTCTTCACGGCCTTAAAAGGTTAAAATGTGTCTTGACTACACAATCAGGACGTGGCATGCATGCTCATTATACCTGGGGGCTTCTTATACAGAAGCTTAATATAATTATGTTCCGGGCTCTATGCCCACTTCACATGTGTTACTTTTCCACATGTACCTTTTCTTCGCCATTATATGCATCGATATGACTTAAGTTTTGGCCAAGCTGGGTTGCCTGGCTCTTGTGTTTATGCCCTACGTTCCTGTTAATTCGGCTAGGGCATAAGGGGAGCACCTCTGCGATTGTTACTGTCGGGTCAGCCGGATGTGTACCTCAGACTGGGTGAAGCCGAAAGCTAGCGTTCTTAAGGGAATGTTCGGCCGCTGAACAAAAGATGACTTTTACTTATTGCAATACATGCCCCCAGATGTTTATATCCTGCGTCTCTTTTCGCAGTTCGGACATGCACATTAATGCATGCGTACCCAGGGAAAGGAACCCTTAACGGAACTATTCTCCCTGGAAGCTGTTTCTTACTATCCATGTAATATAACATAACTAGTTGGGTACTTGTGTGTTCAAGCACTTATGACCCCTACGCTTGGTTTCCACGCGTACCCTGGTTTTTACATAACTGAGCGGGTATTCGGATACACTCCGGACTGTTGGGTCCGGAGGTCGAAGCGAAAAGGTCCGCCATGGCAAATGATTTACAATCCGTCTAGGGACAAAATATGTCACTTGAAGTACACAGTCACTTAGACTGACTAAATTCTTCTTCTATACCATCCAACAGGCTGTCTAGCCTACAATCCTGTTGGGAATACTTTGCGGCTAATTTTACCTGGTCATATACCAGACTAACGGGGATCTCTTTCCCATCATACCCTACAGGTCCGACCTCGGCCATGTGGTTCGGGTCAGGCTTGGTATATCGCGTCTTCACCATGGCCCTGGCTTCCCTTGCACCTTGTCGGCAGGCAGATATCTTCCATAATCGGAAGCACCGCCGCGCTCCCTTGAGCATCTCTACGAGCTCCGCCATGCCTCCTGGCAGGGAGGCGGATGGCCACAAGGCCTGGGCAATGCTCTGCATCACCTGTCGAACTTGTTTGTGCAGTTGTGAGAGCTCTGGCAGAAGATCGCCCGCAGATCCGGGCATCTCCTCTTCGGGATGACCCGTCAGCATACCTACAGATATAACTCTGTTAGCCGGTTTCTTCGTCGAACTCTATAAAAGTTCGTTCAAGTACTTACTAAAAATGCCGCGTCGAAGCCTCTTATTCTCCTTTACGGAGGCTGCTAGCTGGGCCCGAACATCTTTTAGTTCAACGCCCAGCCGGGTATTGGCATCTTGGAGATTGTTTTTCTCCTGCCTAACCCGCGTAAGCACGCGCTCGCCAGCCTCTAGCTGTTGTTGAGCATGTTGCTCATCCCCTCGCACAATCTTCAGATTCACTCCGGGATCATCTGCAGAATCTATTGTTAGATTTGCATGCATGCCGAAACTAACTAGTACATGTCATTTCATTCTTTTCGATCAGGACAAGTATTACCAGATGGGGCCTCCTTGGACTCCTGCATTCCGGCAATTGTGGCCCGTAGATGGGCTCTGCACTCCTCCAGCTCTTGAGACAACTGGGTATTCTTCTCCATAAGAACCTACGCATATAATAATCCTTAAATCAGTTGTGCCAACTGTTTCAAGTCTCAGGGGCTACTGATATACATAATTATCAGATTTTCTTATCCGTATATCCTTTACATACCGGTCCATGGCTCTGGCAAGGCCATTTTGAGCAGCTCGGATGTATGCTTCTCCTGAGTTGAAGGCATCAAACGCCTCTTCGGAGAAACCAGGGTCGCGGAGTACGGCCCGACGAGGCCTGTGATTCATGGCACTCTCCACTTACGAATTTGTAGCGGACAGCCTATCCGCATCATCTGTAGGAGGAACATCCGGTGTTGTCCCCACGTTAGCATCTGCCCCTAAGTATGGCTCTGGAGTCCGGCTGGTGGAGGCGTGGCTGGCAGGCTCTTGGGACATGGTCCGGCGAGCGTTTTTTCTGCCAGGAACCATGGATGTTATTATATTTTAAAGACGACAACCATGAAGCAGGGTTTTTTTCATACCTCTGCGACGGTGTCTCAGTCCAGACCGCCTTCCTTTTAAGCCTACCCGGCTTCGGTGCCCCTTGTTGATGAGTCACCGCGGGTTCGGCATGGTGCCCCGAGGGCCTTCCCTGTAAGAAGCAATACGTGTGCGGTGGGTGAGGTGCAAAAAAGGGATCCTTCTCGAAAGTTGGGACTCCAGTTTTACTTACATGCGATGCAGGGAGCAGGCCAGGATAATCGGCTATGATGGCCACCAAGGCACCGTCGCAGCTTAACTAATAGATCGTCCCGTCGACGAGCTCCACAAATATGTCCGGATCTTCTTCGAGTCCGGGGTCGAGGGCCTGGTCAGGGTCCTCTAGCTGTACAGACGGGTTGTGGACCTTGCTACGTCTCGAGCTAGCGTTGGTTTTCCCCGAAGAGGAGGGGGTGATGCAGCACAGTAGCATAAGTATTTCCCTCAGTTTTTGAGAACCAAGGTATCAATCCAGTAGGAGGTCACGTGTAAGTCCCTCGTACCTGCACAAAATGGTAGCAACTCACAACCAACGCTTAGGGGTTGTCAATCCCTTCACAGTCACTTACGAGAGTGAGATCTGATAGAGATAATATTTTTGGTATAAAGATGCAAAGTCAAAAGTAAAAGCAAAACAAGTAAAATAAAGTAATGGAGATTGATATGATGAGAATAGACCCGGGGGCCATAGGTTTCACTAGTGGCTTCTCTCAAGAGCATAGATATTCTACGGTGGGTGAACAAATTACTGTTGAGCAATTAATAGAATTTAGCGTAGTTATGAGGTTATCTAGGTATGATCCTGTATATAGGCATCACGTCCGTGACAAGTAGACCGACTCCTGCCTGCATCTACTACTATTACTCCACTCATCGACCGCTATCCAGCATGCATCTAGAGTACTAAGTTAAAAACAGAGTAACGCCTTAAGCAAGATGACATGATGTAGAGGAATAAATTCATGCAATATGATAAATAACCCATCTTGTTATCCTCGATGGCAACAATACAATACGTGGCTTGCAACTCTTTCTATCACTGAGTAAGGACACCGCAAGATTGAACCCAAAGCTAAGCACTTCTCCCATTGCAAGAACTACCAATCTAGTTGGCCAAACCAAACGGATAATTCGAAGAGACTTGCAAAGATAACTCAATCATACATAAAAGAATTCAGAGAAGATTCAAATATTATTCATAGATAAGTTGGATCATAAACCCACAATTCATCGGTCTCAACAAACACACCGCAAAAAGAAGATTACATCGAATAGATCTCCACGAGAGAGGGGGAGAACATTGTATTGAGATCCAAAAAGAGAGAAGAAGCCATCTAGCTACTAGCTATGGACCCGAAGGTCTGAAGTAAACTACTCACACTTCATCGGAAGGGCTATGGTGTTGATGTAGAAGCTCTCCGTGATGGATGCCCTCTCCGGCGGAGCTCTGGAACAGGCCCCAAGATGGGATCTCGTGGATACAGGAAGTTGCGGCGGTGGAATTAGGTTTTTGGCTCCGTCTTTGGTCTAATGGCTGTACGTAGGTATATATAGGAGGAAGGAGCACGTCGGTGGAGCTTCGAGGGGCCCACGAGGCAGGGGGCGCGCCCTCCACCCTCGTGACCTCCCTGGAAACTTCTTGGAGTAGGGTCCAAGTCTCCCGGATCACGTTCGGTGAGAAGATCATGTTCCCGAAGGTTTCATTCCGTTTGGACTCCGTTTGATATTCTGTTTCCTCGAAATACTGAAATAGGCAAAAAAACAGCAATTCTGGGCTGGGCCTCCCATTAATAGGTTAGTCCCAAAAATAATATAAAAGTGGAAAATAAAGCCCAATATAGTCCAAAACAGTAGATAAAGTAGCATGGAGCAATCAAAAATTATAGATACGTTGGAGACGTATCAGGCATCCCCAAGCTTAATTCCTGCTCGTCCTTGAGTAGGTAAATGATAAAAAGAGATTTTTTGATGCGGAGTGATACTTTGGCATAATTTCAATGTAAATCTTCTTAATCATGGTATGAATATTCAGATCCGAAAGGTTCAAGACAAAAGTTCATATTGACATAAAAATGATAATACTTCAAGCATACTAATCAAACAATTATGTCATGTCAAAATAACTTGGCCAAAGGAAGTTCATCCCTACAAAATCATATAGTTAGGCTATGCTTCATTTTCGTCACACAAAGATGTTCCCAACTTCTATACCCCCGATGACAAGCCAAGCAATTGTTTCATAATCAAATAATCTCAAACTTTTTCAACCTTCACGCAATACATGAGCGCGAGCCATGGACATAGCACTATGGGTGGTATAGAATATGATGATGGGGATTGTGTGGAGAAGACAAAAAAGGAGAAAGTCTCACATCAACGAGGCTAATCAATGAGCTATGGAGATGCCCATCAATTGATGTTAATGCTAGGAGTAGGGATTGCCATGCAACGGATGCACTAGATCTAAGAATGCTCAACAAAAGAAAACTAGTGGGTGTGCATCCAACTTGCTTGCTCATGAAGACCTAGGGCATTTTGAGGAAGCCCATCGTTGGATATACAAGCCAAGTTCTATAATGAAAAATTCCCACTAGTATGAACAAGACAACTTATGAGACTCACTATATGAAAATCATGGTGCTACTTTGAAGCACAATATATGAGACTCACTACATGAAGAACAAGGTGCTACTTTGAAGCACAAGTGTGGAAAAAGAGATAGTAGCATTGCCCTTTTTATTTTCTCTTTTTTTTGGGCCTTTCTTTTTTTTTCTTTTTGTCCTTTCTCTTTTTTTGATTGGGCAATGCTCTAATAATGATGATCATCACACTTCTATTGATTACAACATAATGATTACAACTCGATACTAGAACAAGATATGACTCTATATGAATGTAACGCCCCGAGACCGTTGTGCCAGTTGTCTGCCGGTTATTCGCTGTCATTGTCATGTCATTCGCTTGCGTGTTGCATCTTGTCTTGTCATCATGTGCATTGCATCATCATGTTTTTCAAAACTTGCATCCGTCCCGGCCTCCTCGTTCTTTCCGTTGTCTGTTCTGAGTCCAAGCACACTCGCACGCGCCCGCGGCATGTCCGAAATAGTATTTTATAAGTGGCCGGAAAATGTTCTCGTAATGGGATGAAAGTTGGCATGAGGTGTTGTTTTGTTATTAGTAGACCGCCTGTCAAGTTTCATCGCGTTCGGAGTCTGTTTGACGCCCCAACGGATAAATATAGCGGCAATATAGTCGGTCTATCGTCGGACGTTTTCGGTCTCCGGAAACAGTTGCCGGGTTGCTTTCCCCCTCTCTCTTCTCAGCCCACCACCACTCACCGCCAGGTCCTACCTAACCTCTCTCGTCAGCCCGCGGCCCTCCTCGCGCGCGCGTCCGAAAAGTTGTCCCGGACCCGACCCGGACAGTCGTTACCGTTGTGTCCGGATCATCCCCAAACATCTACAAAACGTCTCCCTTTTTCTCTTTGGGCTACCTAACCTATTTTTCCCGTCCGTCCGATTAAGATCGGAGGGACCAAATGCCCCTATCCAAAAATACAATTGCTTTATATAGACCCCTAACCTAATCTAGACAGACCACCTAATTTCTAGGGATCCTACCCTAGCGCCGCCACCATCTACATCGGGATCCCTCCCGATCCAAACCCACCAATCACCAGACCTCTCTCGATCCCCTCTGCACGAGCTCCTCCCGCAGCTCCCCATCGCTCTCAACCCTGCCTCGTCGTCCGGCCGACACCGGCGACCGAAACCTCGTCAGAGATGAGTGCCCCGACAGCCCCGCTCCTTTTCCCTCCTGTTTCTCAACATCTCCTTCTCACAATCTTCCTCTTCATTTCTCTATTTTTCTCTCACAGGGATCCATGGCGCTGCTGCTTGGAGCTCTGCCTCCTTCAGCCACCTCCTCGCCTCGTCGCCGTCGACCTGTAGAAGGATCTGCCATGGCCACCTTCGTCTTCAAGTCGCGTCGCCCGCGCTCGGATTCGGCGTCCTCGGCATGCCCACGCACGGATTCCTCCATCCCCGACCTCTCCTGCAACCCTTTCTCGAACTCCATGGGCAGCCTCCCCTGTTCGACACTTTGCGCCGCCCCGTTTGACCTCCAGCTCCAGTCCCTCGTCGCCACCGCTTCGCCTCGCTCCTGGGACGCACGTCTTCTTGCAGCACCAGCCGCCGCTGGGAGCCTCACCTTGCGCCACCCGGGTTCTGTGTCCCCTGCCCGACCTCCCCTGCTTCGCCTTGGTCCGCCATCGCTGCCCATCGCGCCACCCTTTGCCAGGCCCTAGCAGCCGCCGGCGACCTCTGCTCGCTCTGCATCGAGCAGAGGAGCTCGCACGACTCCCTCCAGCTCGCCTCCTCTTTGACCCGATCCGGCGCCAGCGTGGACAAACGCCCCAGGCCCAGCTCACTCTACATCTCCTATCGCCAGCTCCCACCTCCCCGACTAGGCCTCAGCCCGTGGTGAGCAGCCCAACTCCTTCAGATTCGGCCCATTAGTTTTTTTCCTTTGCCCTGCAATTTGCTAATTATCCAGGGAAAACCGGTTTTGTAGTTTAGTCCCTAGACCCTCATGTGTCATGCATTTATTATCTCACAAACCATGCATCGGTTTAAAATAAGTTATATATGAAACTTGCGTGGAATTTTGTGTAGATTAATAATTTCCAACTTTCACCCATGTTTAAGATGTTTAAAATGATGTTTGTTTAAATTTGTCCCTATGTCATGCTAGAATGTTTTAATTCATAACTATTTAACCATAGCTCGGTTTTAATTAATCTTTATATGTAAATGGGGTAGAATTTTGCCTAGTTTATCATGGTGGCATCATCTTTGCATGTTTAACAACTCTAAAATATGGTTTAGGGCAGAACAGGACCTAACCTAATATATGCACATGAGGAGTTCCGGATTTGTTGTTTGTTGTTCCCGGCCTCATTTAAACTTGACTAGATGGGTAGTTTTTCATTTGCTTCACCCTCTTGCCACGTTTAACAACATTTAATATTGTTGGGTACATAAACAAGATCGAACTAAATACGTTACGTGGTGTTTTGGCAATATGCAACTCCGTTGCATATTGTGCTCCACTTAATTTGTAGGGTTGCTTGTGCACTTTGCCATGCCATGCTTCATTAAACCGGACATGCATCATACTTGATTGTGCATCATGCCATGTTTATGTGATGGTTGTTTTACTAGGATTGTTTGTTTCTTTCCGGTGTTTGCTTCTTCGGGTTGGTTCCGGTAACGTCGCGTTTGTGATTAACCGTTCGACTACGTCCGTTTGTCTTCGTCATGGACTCGTTCTTCTTCCTTGCGGGATTTCAGGCAAGATGATCATACCCTTGAAATCACTTCTATCTTTGCTTGCTTAGTTGCTCGCTCTTTTGCTATGCCTATGCTGTGATACCTACCACTTGCTTATCATGCCTCCTACTTTGTTGAACCAAGCCTCTAACCCACCTTGTCCTAGCAAACCGTTGTTTGGCTATGTTACCGCTTTGCTCAGCCCCTCTTATAGCGTTGTTAGTTGCAGGTGAAGATTGAAGTTTGTTCCTTGTTGGAACATGGAGATATCGTTCCTTGTTGGAACATGGTTACTTGTTGGGATATCACTATATATCTTATTTAATTAATGCACCTATATACTTGGTAAAGGGTGGAAGGCTCGGCCTTATGCCTGGTGTTTTGTTCCACTCTTGCCGCCCTAGTTTCCGTCATATCGGTGTTATGTTCCCGGATTTTGCGTCCCTTACGCGGTTGGGCTATAATGGGAACCCCTTGACAGTTCGCCTTAAGTAAAGCTCTTCCAGCAATGCCCAACATTGGTTTTACCATTCGCCACCTAGCCTTTTCTTTCCCTTGGGTTCTGCAGACTCAAGGGTCATCATTATTTTAACCCCCCCGGGCCAGTGCTCCTCTGAGTGTTGGTCCAACCGAGCGATGTCCGGGGCTACCAGGGGCAACTCTGGGCTGGCCTACCCGACGTCTGGCTCATCTGAGTGTAGCCTGAGAAAGAGATATGTGCAGCTCCTATCGGGATTTGTCGGCACATTCGGGCGGTGTTGCTGGTTTAGTTTTACCCTGTCGAAATGTCTTGTTGTACCGGGATACCGAGTCTGATCGGAATGTCTCGGGTGGAGGTCTATTCCTTCGTTGACCGTGAGAGCTTGTGATGGGCTAAGTTGGGACACCCCTGCGGGGATTTGAACTTTCGAAAGCCGTGCCCGCGGTTATGGGCAGATGGGAATTTGTTAATGTCCGGTTGTAGAAAACCTGAAGTTGACCTTAATTAAAATGAATCAACCGCGTGTGTAACCGTGATGGTCTCTTTTCGGCGGAGTCCGAGAAGTGAACACGGTTGTTGGAGTTATGCTTGACGTAGGTTGTTTTAGGATCACTTCTTGATCATAGTTTTATCGGCCGTGCTTTGCCTTCTCTTCTCGCTCTCATTTGCGTATGTTAGCCACCATATATGCTAGTCGCTTGCTGCAGCTCCACCTCATACTTTTACCTTACCCATAAGCATAAATAGTCTTGATCGCGAGGGTGCGAGATTGCTGAGTCCCTGTGGCTCACAGATACTTCCAAAACCAGCTTGCAGGTGCCGATGAGTCCGTGCAGGTGACGCAACCAAGCACAGGAGGAGCTCTTTGAAGATCTTGTCCTTTATGTTGTTTCATTCTAGTTGATCAGTAGTGGAGCCCAGTTGGGGTCGATCGGGGACCTTTGTCGCATTTGGGGTTCTTCTTTTATTTTGGTTCCGTAGTCGGACCTTGATTGTATCTGGATGATGTAATGCTTTATTCATGTAATTGTGTGAAGTGGCGATTGTAAGCCAACTATGTATCCTTTCCCTTTATGTATTACATGGGTTGTGTGAAGATTACCTCACTTGCGACATTGCTTTCAATGCGGTTATGCCTCTAAGTCGTGCTTCGACATGTGGGAGATATAGCTGCATCGAGGGCGTTACAAGTTGGTATCAGAGCCTTCCCCGACCTTAGGAGCCCCCACTGCTTGATTGAATTAGCGGACGAGTTGAGTCTAGAAAAAATGTTTTGAGTCATTTAGGAATTATATATCGGAGAGCTTAGGAATTCTTTTTACTCCCCAGTCTCCTCATCGCTCTGGTAAGGCATCCTGACGTAGAGTTTTGACTCTTCTCTTATCAAATTTCACTAAAAACTTGGAATCGTTCCGATGGTTTTATGATGAGAACATTGTCTTGGTGCCTCCTGTCAGGGGTTTTGTGGAAGTGTCCCGGGGAGTTGAGCTCTGAGGTGTTGTCATCATAATTTTATCGTTGCAGTTCTGGAATACCTGAGTTTAGTACGCCGACATCGAAAATCTCTTTTATGCAGTTCGTTGGTGAGATAACCTCGACGCCACCCAGTACTGGGGTGGGAGTTCGGGAGTATCGCCATAACTTGTATAACGGATGCTTTTCGAAGGTTGAGGTAGATGATTTCTGAAGTTTTCTTGGTTATGTGTTGAAGGATGGATACAGCTGGATGTAGGATTTGCTAGTTTGGGTGAGATGTTATGCTTCCCCTGTATCCCCAACACCTGATTGCATAACCGGAAAATTTCGGGAGTTTCATAAGTGGGAATTCAAGTAGCTCTTAGGATATCTTTCTGACGGATATATGATATGAAATTGGGGTTCGACGTCTAGTGGTCCGCCTATTCACGGTCGGTTTTACAGTGGTCTTGTTGTGTCTTAAAGAGTCCTTGGCTATGCCGACTCGGGGACGCTTCGTATGTCATGTGCACTGCCTTGTACATGATGGTGCTATACGATGGAGCCCGTGTAGGCCCCACCACGAAAACTTCGGACGAAATCTCTATCATATGTTTGTTCCGGCTTATTCTGCAAGCCAACCTTTTGTTTTTGTTTTGAGTTGTGGTATTCGAGTTGCTTCAATGTCAAGTGTTGATTCCATACCTTCCCCAAATGGTGTTCTCATACTCCGATGTGAATACTAATCCTCCTCGATCATTGAGTTTGTCATTTCAATTTCTTCTCACCGGCGTGTTTTCTCTTCAAGTGGATCTGGTCATTCCAATATCAGCAAGATCAAGTATCAGTTCTTCTAAACGTTGTTTGTGTCATCCATCTCCAAGTTGCCTTTGCTTTTCCCACCGTCCCTTTGTTTTTCTCCAAGGACTCAGATTTCTTATTCAAGTATCCTGTTATTGTTGGGAAACTTCTTCATTCCTTTTCCCGTCAATATTCTTATCCGGTGATTCTCATGAAGATTCTAACAGAGCTTCAAGTTTATCATTCTTTGTTCTTTTATCTTCTCCGGTGGTTTCACGTCAAGCGTTGTTGATCTTACCCTTTCCTCGTTTCAATGTTTTCTCATGCCGGTGCAATTCTTAATCATTCACCTCTCGCTATTCAATTGTTCCGGAGTGCTCAAGATATCCCGAAGATTCGTGTTTCCACTCTTCTTTCGTTCAAACTATTCTGAGGATGTTATCTCATTCAAGTCATTTAATTCAACCGGTGCAACTTATCTTTTAAATCATTTCAACGGTGTTTCTTTTGAGTGGGCCCTAACCCATAGGTCTTTTTCCAGGATCTTACCTGACTCTTCTTATTTTCCCAGAGATATCCTCAAATTTCTTTTCGAAGCTTGACATAAGAATGATTTATCATCAGTCAAATGTTTTTCTCCAAGATCTTTCAAATTCTTTTCATCGTTGACTCAATCTCTTCGCTTTTGATTCTTCCGGAGTGCCTAAACGACTCTTGATGGTGTTTCTCATCGTCATTCTCATATTTTGAAGACCGAAGAAGAGTTTTACCTCATATTTTATCCGTTCTATCAGAGAATCGTCATTCTAGCTTGTTGCCATCCTCTCACAATTGTTTTTGATTGTGAGAATTCTTTTCACCCATCCGGAGCAATGCAAGAGTCTTCTCAATTTGTTATCCGGAGTCCATCCATTCAGGTTTATTTATCCTCAGCTGTGAGTTATCATTCTCTAATCTTACCGGTGCATGATTCAAGTTTTCTCTAATCAGCTCGTGATCTCTTCGTTCTCGTGGATCTAATTTCCCTCAAGCACCTTCGTGCATTTGATAATTCTTCCCGGTGTTTCTTTATTTTTCTTCTTCGTTCATTTTCAATTCTTATGGTGGTTCTTTCTAGAGTTCTCTTCCTTGGTTATCATATCAATTCATTCGTTGTTTCCTGATTCTACCAGTGGTTCGTCGAAGACCTTCTTAAGTTTGCGCTATATCTATCTTAAGCTTTCTACGAGGATAAGTAATATGCCAAATCCATTGCTTGTCATCAATTTAATGGGTGAAGGATAAGCATAATGTAATTCTTATTCTTGTTTTCATCCAAGTGATTAATTCCTTATTTCGGAGGCTCATCAAATTCTCGTCTTCATTTGTTTCATCTTTCTTTTACCGGAGTTCCAACCTCTTTCAATTATATCACCACGGAGATTCATCTAAATCATTGCAAGGATTCACCTTGTGTTTCCAACTTTTCTTTCCTTTCGTTTGATCATTCTTTTGTTTACCGGAGTTCTCCAAGAAGGTTATACATGATGGTTCATCAAAGAAATAATTCCTTCTCCAAGTGTTCATTGAGATTCTTTTCAAAGGAGCTCAAGCTTTCTTCATCTTGCTATCCGGAGTGCAATTCTTTCTTCCGTATTATTGAAGGTGGTATTATGTCATTCTTGATAATTTGAGTTCATGTTTTCATGATTCACATGTTGTCAAGAATGAGATATTTTAAATCCATCAATCTCGTCATTGGAGTTATCTTGGGTTATATTTCACCTAAAGCCTTCCCTAAGGATTGTTGCTACTTATGGTGCTCATATATGATCCAAGTTCTTCATCTACCCTCCCGGTGAAATAAGCTTCTCGTCTCCTTGTTCATATCAATCCAATTCTTCTTCTCGTGAGTGGTAGGTTGTCACCTCATAATTCGAGATGTATTCCATAAGAACTTATTGAGCTTATTCTTTTCGTTGTTGGTGTTCCAACAACTCCGTTCGACCCTTCTCCTAAAATATGCCTCTTCAAACTCTTTGTGACAGAAGTTGCCTTTTTCTTCTCCATTCTTTTATTTCAATTATCTATAGTCCATTCTTCCGTTCCGGAGGCGTTGTGTTGTTGTTCTCTTCAACCATCTTCTTGTTTTGTCAAGATCATGTTCAATTTCTTCCAATTACAGTCGAAGTGCTATCCAAATTATATCAGTGTTATTCCTTCTCCATCTTAATCTTAACCGAAGTGTTTTCAGTATATATCTTGCCCTCCAACCTCAAGGTTTTTCGCTATGTTCTTTGTCCCTCTTTTCTAACGGAGTGTTTCCAACTTCATTCATCTACATTGCATTCTTTTCTCGAATTGGCTCAACCTTTTCAAGGTTCTTTGGTTTCACTCATTCGTCAAAGAAGAATCTTAGTTTTACCTCTTCTCTTTCTCTTCCGTTTTCCCTCCGGTGCCATTCTAGATCTCGGGACGAGATCCTCTCGTAGTGGTGGAGTGTTGTAACGCCCCGAGACCGTTGTGCCAGTTGTCTGCCAGTTATTCACTGTCGTTGTCATGTCATTCTCTTGCGTGTTGCATCTTGTCTTGTCATCATGTGCATTGCATCATCATGTTTTTCAAAACTTGCATCCGTCCCGGCCTCCTCGTTCTTTCCGTTGTCTGTTCTAAGTCCAAGCACACTCGCACGCGCCCGCGGCATGTCCGAAATAGTATTTTATAAGTGGCCAGAAAATGTTCTCGGAATGGGATGAAAGTTGGCATGCGGTGTTGTTTTGTTATTAGTAGACCGCCTGTCAAGTTTCATCGCGTTCGGAGTCCATTTGACGCCCCAACGGATAAATATAGCGGCAATATAGTCGGTCTATCGTCGGACGTTTCCGGTCTCCGGAAACAGTTGCCGGGTTGCTTTCCCCCTCTCTCTTCTCAGCCCACCACCACTCACCGCCAGGTCCTACCTAACCTCTCTTGTCAGCCCGCGGCCCTCCTCGCGCGCGCATCCGAAAAGTTGTCCCGGACCCGACCCGGACAGTCGTTACCGTTGTGTCCGGATCATCCCCAAACATCTACAAAACGTCTCCCTTTTTATCTTTGGGCTACCTAACCTATTTTTCCCGTCCGTCCGATTAAGATCGGAGGGACCAAATGCCCCTATCCAAAAATCCACTTGCTTTATATAGACCCCTAACCTAATCTAGACAGACCACCTAATTTCTAGGGATCCTACCCTAGCGCCGCCACCATCTACATCGGGATCCCTCCCGATCCAAACCCACCAATCACCAGACCTCTCTCGATCCCTCTACACGAGCTCCTCCCGCAGCACCCCATCGCTCTCAACCCTGCCTCGTCGTCCGACCGACACCGGCGACCGAAACCTCGTCAAAGATGAGTGCCCCGACAGCCCCGCTCCTTTTCCCTCCTGTTTCTCAACATCTCCTTCTCACGATCTTCCTCTTGCTTTCTCTATTTTTCTCTCACAGGGATCCATGGCGCTGCCGCTTGGAGCTCTGCCTCCTTCAGCCACCTCCTCGCCTCGTCGTTGTCGACCTGTAGAAGGATCTGCCATGGCCACCTTCATCTTCAAGTCGCGCCGCCAGCGCCCGGATTCGGTGTCCTCGGCATGTCCACGCACGGATTCCTCCATCCCCGACCTCTCCTGCAACCCTTTCTCGAACTCCATGGGCAGCCTCCCCAGTTCGACACTTTGCGCCGCCCCGTTTGACCTCTAGCTCCAGTCCCTCGTCGCCACCGCTTCGCCTCGCTCCTGGGACGCACGTCTCCTTGCAGCACCAGCCGCCGCTGGGAGCCTCACCTCGCGCCGCCCGGGTTCTGCGTCCCCTGCCGGACCTCCCCTGCTTCGCCTTGGTCCACCGTCGCTGCCCACCGCGCCACCCTTTGCCAGGCCCTAGCAGCCGCCGGCGACCTCTGCTCGCTCTGCATCGAGCAGAGGAGCTCGCGCGACTCCCTCCAGCTCGCCTCCTCTTTGACCCGATCCGGCGCCAGCGTGGACAAACGCCCCAGGCCCTGCTCGCTCTACATCTCCTAGCGCCAGCTCCCACCTCCACCGACTAGGCCTCAGCCCGTGGTGAGCAGCCCAACTCCTTCAGATTCGGCCCATTAGTTTTTTTCCTTTGCCCTGCAATTTGCTAATTATCCAAGGAAAACCGGTTTTGTAGTTTAGTCCCTAGACCCTCATGTGTCATGCATTTATTATCTCACAAACCATGCATCGGTTTAAAATAAGTTATATATGAAACTTGCGTGGAATTTTGTGTAGATTAATAATTTCCAACTTTCACCCATGTTTAAGATGTTTAAAATGATGTTTGTTTAAATTTGTCCCTATGTCATGCTAAAATGTTTTAATTCATAACTATTTAACCATAGCTCGGTTTTAAATAAACTTTATATGTAAACGGGGTAGAATTTTGCCTAGTTTATCATGGTGGCATCATCTTTGCATGTTTAACAACTCTAAAATATGGTTTAGGGCAGAACAGGACCTAACCTAATATATGCACATGAGGAGTTTCGGATTTGTTGTTTGTTGTTCCCGGCCTCATTTAAACTTGACTAGATGGGTAGTTTTTCATTTGCTTCACCCTCTTGCCACGTTTAACAACATTTAATATTGTTGGGTACATAAACAAGACCGAACTAAATACGTTACGTGGTGTTTTGGCAATATGCAACTCCGTTGCATATTGTGCTCCACTTAATTTGTAGGGTTGCTTGTGCACTTTGCCATGCCATGCTTCATTAAACCGGACATGCTTCATACTTGATTGTGCATCATGCCATGTTTATGTGATGGTTGTTTTACTAGGATTGTTTGTTTCTTTCCGGTTTTTGCTTCTTCGGGTTGGTTCCGGTAACGTCGCGTTTGTGAGGAACCGTTCGACTATGTCCGTTTGTCTTTGTCATGGACTCGTTCTTCTTCCTTGCGGGATTTCAGGCAAGATGATCATACCCTCGAAATCACTTCTATCTTTGCTTGCTTAGTTGCTCGCTCTTTTGCTATGCCTATGCTGCGATACCTTCCACTTGCTTATCATGCCTCCTACTTTGTTGAACCAAGCCTCTAACCCACCTTGTCCTAGCAAACCATTGTTTGGCTATGTTACCGCTTTGCCCAGCCCCTCTTATAGCGTTGTTAGTTGCAGGTGAAGATTGAAGTTTGTTCCTTGTTGGAACATGGAGATATCGTTCCTTGTTGGAACATGGTTACTTGTTGGGATATCACTATATATCTTATTTAATTAATGCACCTATATACTTGGTAAAGGGTGGAAGGCTCGGCCTTATGCCTGGTGTTTTGTTCCACTCTTGCCGCCCTAGTTTCCGTCATATCGGTGTTATGTTCCCGGATTTTGCGTCCCTTACGCGGTTGGGCTATAATGGGAACCCCTTGACAGTTCGCCTTAAGTAAAGCTCTTCCAGCAATGCCCAACATTGGTTTTACCATTCGCCACCTAGCCTTTTCTTTCCCTTGGGTTCTGCAGACTCAAGGGTCATCATTATTTTAACCCCCCCGGGCCAGTGCTCCTCTGAGTGTTGGTCCAACCGAGCGATGTCCGGGGCTACCAGGGGCAACTCTGGGCTGGCCTACCCGACGTCTGGCTCATCTGAGTGTGCCCTGAGAAAGAGATATGTGCAGCTCCTATCGGGATTTGTCGGCACATTCGGGCGGTGTTGCTGGTTTAGTTTTACCCTGTCAAAATGTCTTGTTGTACCGAGATACCAAGTCTGATTGGAATGTCTCGGGTGGAGGTCTATTCCTTTGTTGACCGTGAGAGCTTGTGATGGGCTAAGTTGGGACACCCCTGCAGGGATTTGAACTTTCGAAAGTCGTGCCCGCGGTTATGGGCAGATGGGAATTTGTTAACGTCCGGTTGTAGAAAACCTGAAGTTGACCTTAATTAAAATGAATCAACCACGTGTGTAACCATGATGGTCTCTTTTTGGCGGAGTCCGGGAAGTGAACATGGTTGTTGGAGTTATGCTTGACGTAGGTTGTTTTAGGATCACTTCTTGATCATAGTTTTATCGGCCGTGCTTTGCCTTCTCTTCTCGCTCTCATTTGCGTATGTTAGCCACCATATATGCTAGTCTTTTGCTGCAGCTCCACCTCATACTTTTACCTTACCCATAAGTTTAAATAGTCTTGATCGAGAGGGTGCGAGATTGCTGAGTCCCTGTGGCTCACAGATACTTCCAAAACCAGCTTGCAGGTGCCGATGAGTCCGTGCAGGTGACGCAACCAAGCACAGGAGGAGCTCGTTGAAGATCTTGTCCTTTATGTTGTTTCGTTCTAGTTGATCAGTAGTGGAGCCCAGTTGGGGTCGATCGGGGACCTTTGTCGCATTTGGGGTTCTTCTTTTATTTTGGTTCCGTAGTCGGACCTTGATTGTATCTGGATGATGTAATGCTTTATTCATGTAATTGTGTGAAGTGGCGATTGTAAGCCAACTATGTATCCTTTCCCTTTATGTATTACATGGGTTGTGTGAAGATTACCTCACTTGCGACATTGCTTTCAATGCGGTTATGCCTCTAAGTCGTGCTTCGACACGTGGGAGATATAGCCGCATCGAGGGCGTTACAATGAATGCCTCCGGCGGTGTACCTGGATGGTGCAATGAATCAAGAGTGACATGTATGAAGAATAATGCATGGTGGCATTGCCACAAATACGATGTCAACTACAAGATCATGCAATGGCAATATGACAAAAGTAAAGCATGTCATGATGATGATGATGATGGTGGAAGTTGCATGGCAATATATCTCGGAATGGCTATGGAAATGCCATGATAGGTAGGCATGGTGGCTGTTTTGAGGAAGATATAGAGAGGTTTATGTGTGAAAGAGCGTATCATATCACGGGGTTTGGATGCACCGGCGAAGTTTGCACCAACTCTCAATGTGAGAAAGGGCAATGCACGGTACCGAAGAGGCTAGCAAATGGCGGAAAGGTAAAAGTGCGTATAATCCATGGACTCAACATTAGTCAAAAGAACTCATATACTTATTGCAAAAATTTAGAAGTCATCAAAAATCAAGTACTGCGCGCATGCTCCTAGGGGGATAGATTGGTAGGAAAAGACCATCGCTCGTCCCCGACCGCCACTCATAAGGATGCACAAGCCAGGTACACTTCATGCTTCAAATTTGTTACACAACTTTAACCATACGTGCATGCTACAGGACTTGCTAACTTCAACACAAGTATTTCTCAAATTCACAACTACTCAACTAGCATGACTATGATATTATCACCTCCATATCTCCAAACAATTATCAAGCATCAAACTTTTCTTAGTATTCAACCCACTAAAAAGAAAGTTTCACATATCTTGAATACCAAGTATATTAACATTAAGAAAATTACCATGCTATTAACGACTATCAAAATAATCTAAGTGAAGCATGAGAGATCAAGTTTCTTTAAAACAAACCACCACTGTGCTCTAAAAGATATAAGTGAAGCACTAGAGCAAAAATTATCACGCTCAAAAGGATATAAGTGAAGCACATAGAGTAAACTATCAAGCTCAAAAGATATAAGTGAAGCACATAGATTATTCTAACAAATTTCAATTCATACATGGCTCTCTCAAAAGGTGTGTACAGCAAGGATGATTGTGGTAGACTAACAAGCAAAGACACAAATAATACAAGACGCTCCAAGCAAAACACATATCATGTGGTGAATAAAAATATAGCTCCAAGTAAATTACCGATGGAAGTGGACGAAAGAGGGGATGCCTTCCGGGGCATCCCCAAGCTTAGGCTCTTGCCACTCCTTGTTCCATAATCCATCAAAAGAATTCACCCAAAACTTGAAAACTTCACAACACAAAACTCAATAGAAATCTCGTGAGCTCCGTTAGACAAACAAAACAAAATACTACTTTAAGGTACTGTAGTGAACTTGTTCTTTATTTGTATTAGTGTTAAACCTACTGTATTCCAACTTCTCTATGGTTTATAAACTATTTTACTAGCCATAGATTCATCAAAATAAGCAAACAACACATGCAAAACAGAATCTGTCAAAAACAGAACAGTCTGTAGTAATCTGTTACTAACGCAAACTTCTGGAACCCAAAAAATTCTACCAAAATTAGACGACCTGGGAAATTTGTTTATTGATCAGAAACAATTGGAATCACTATTTTATCACGTTCTGGTGATTTTTGACAATTCGGTCACTGAGCGCAATGATTCTGGAAATTACAGCAAGATCAAATAACTATCTTCCAAGAAGATCTAATAGGTTTAACTTGGCACAAACACTAATTAAAAGATAAAACCACATCTAAACAGAATCTAGATGGATTGTTTATTCCTAAGCAAAACCAAAAACAAAAAACACAAAATAAAATTGGGTCACCTCCCAACAAGCGATATCGTTTAACGCCCCTAGCTAGGCATAAAAGCAAGGATAGATCTAGGTATTGCCATCTTTGGTAGGCAATCCATAAGTGGCTCTCATGATAGATTCATATGTTAATTTTATTTTCTTTCTAGGAAAGTGTACCATGCCCTTCTTTAAGGGAAATTAGAATTTAATATTCCCTTCCTTCATATCAATAATTGCACCAATCGTTCTAAGGAAAGGTCTACCAAGAATAATAGGACATGAAGGATTGCAATCTATATCAAGAACGATAAAATCTACGGGCACATAATTCCTATTTGCAACAATAATAACATCTTTAATTCTTCCCATAGGCTTTTTAATAGTGGAATCCGCAAGATGCAAGTTTAGAGAGCAATCATCAAAGTCACGGAAATCTAGCAAATCACACAAAGCTTTGGGGATAGTAGAGACACTAGCACCCAAATCACACAAAGCATAAAACTCGTAATTTTTTATTTTTATCTTAATTGTAGGTTCCCACTCATCATGGAGTTTTCTAGGGATAGAAACTTTCAACTTAAGCTTTTCTTCATAAGATTGCATTAAGGCGTCAACAATGTGTTCGGTAAAGGCCTTATTTCGACTATAAGCATGAGGAGATTTTAACACGGATTGCAACAAGGAAATACAATCAATTAAAGAGCAATTTTCATAGTTAAATTCCTTGAGAGCCAAAATAGTGGGTTTAGCAATATCTAGATTTTTATTTCTTTCAATCCCTTTTTTATCAATTTCATCATCAGGATCTAGAAACTCAGAATTCTTCGAACGCCTTCTAGGTAAGGGAAGATCATAATCAGATTCATCAAGATTCACATTGCAAAACAAAGATTTAATAGGGGACACATCAATAACTTTCAGATCTTCATCTTGATTTTCATAGGATTTAGAAGAACACGCTTTAATAAAGGCATCTTTGTAAGCACGCATCCTAGCGATTCTTTCTTTGCACTCATCAATGGAAGTTCTCATGGCTTTGAGAGACTCATTGATATCATGCTTAGGAGGAATAGATCTAAGCTTTAAAGAATCAACCTCAAGAGAAATTCTATCAACGTTCCTAGCCAAATCATCAACTTTAAGCAATTTCTCTTCAAGCAAAGCATTGAAATTCTTTTGCGAATTCATAAATTCTTTAACACTACTCTCAAATTCAGAGGGCATCTTATTAAAATTTCCATAAGAGTTGTTGTAGGAATTTCCATAATTATTAGAAGGATTACTAGGATAAGGCCTAGAATTAAAATTCCCTCTATACGCGTTGTTACCAAAACTATTCCTACCAACAAAATTCACATCCATAGATTCATTATTATTCTCAAGCAAAGTAGATAAAGGCATATTATTGGGATCAGAAGAAACACTCTTAACAAATAAATTCCTAAGTTCATCCATCTTTTCACTCAAAACATTGATTTCTTCTATAGCATGCACTTTTTTATTAGTAGATCTTTCAGTATGCCATTGAGAATAATTGACCATAATATTATCTAGGAGTTTAGTAGCATCTCCTAAAGTGATTTCCAAAAAAGTGCCTCCCGCGGCTGAATCTAAAAGATTTCTAGAAGCAAAATTCAATCCAGCATAAATTTTTTATATAATCATCCATAAGTTCAAACCATGAGTAGGACAATTACGTAGCATTAATTTCATTCTCTCCCAAGCTTGTGCAACATGTTCATGATCAAGTTGCTTAAAATTCATAATATCATTCCTAAGAGAGATAATCTTAGCGGGAGGAAAATACTTAGAGATAAAAGCATCTTTGCACTTGTTCCAAGAATCAATACTATTTTTAGGCAAAGATGAAAACCACGCTTTAGCACGATCTCTAAGCGAAAAAGAAATAGCTTCAATTTAACGACATCATTATCGACATCCTTTTTCTTTTGCATATCACATAAATCAACAAAGCCATTGAGATGAGTAGCGGCATCTTCACTAGGAAGGCCGGCGAATTGATCTTTCATAACAAGATTCGACAAAGCAGTATTGATTTCACAAGATTCAGTATTGGCAAGAGGAGCAATCGGAGTGCTAAGGAAATCATTGTTATTGGTATTGGTGAAGTCACACAATTTGGTAGCATCTTGGGCCATCACGACAAGCAAGCAAACTAACACACGAGAAAACAAAAGGCAAAGGGAAAGAGAGGGCGAATAAAATGGCAAGGGTGAAGTGGGGGAGAGGAAAACGAGAGGCAAATGGCAAATAATGTAATGCGAGAGATAGAGATTGTGATGGGTACTCGGTATGTTGACTTTTGCGTAGGCTTCCCCGGCAACGGCGCCAGAAATGGCTCGTTGACGGGAGAGTAAATCTTGACTTGACTTGGCGTAGGCCTCCCCGGCAACGGCGCCAGAAATCCTTCTTGCTATGTCTCGAGCTAGCGTTGGTTTTCCCCGAAGAGGAGGGGGTGATGTAGCGCAGTAGCGTAAGTATTTCCCTCAGTTTTTTAGAACCAAGGTATCAATCCAGTAGGAGGTCACGGGAAAGTCCCTCGTACCTGCGCAAAACGGTAGCAACTCGCAACCAACGCTTAGGGGTTGTCAATCCCTTCACGGTCACTTACGAGAGTGAGATCTGATAGAGATAATATTTTTGGTATTTTTGGTATAAATATGCAAAGCAAAAAGTAAAGGCAAAACAAGTAAAATAAAGTAATGGAGATTGATATGATGAGAATAGACCCCGGGGCCATAGGTTTCACTAGTGGCTTCTCTCAAGAGCATAGATATTCTACGGTGGGTGAACAAATTACTGTTGAGCAATTAATAGAATTTAGCATAGTTATGAGGTTATCTAGGTATGATCATGTATATAGGCATCACGTCCGTGACAAGTAGACCAACTCCTGCCTGCATCTACTACTATTACTCCACTCATCGACCGCTATCCAGCATGCATCTAGAGTATTAAGTTAAAAACAGAGTAACGCCTTAAGCAAGATGACATGATGTAGAGGAATAAATTCATGCAATATGATAAATACCCCATCTTGTTATCCTCAATGGCAACAATACAATACGTGGCTTGCAACTCTTTCTGTCACTGAGTAAGGACACCGCAAGATTGAACCCAAAGCTAAGCACTTCTCCCATTGCAAGAACTACCAATCTAGTTGGCCAAACCAAACGGATAATTCGAAGAGACTTCCAAAGATAACTCAATCATACATAAAATAATTCAGAGAAGATTCAAATATTGTTCATAGATAAGTTGGATCATAAACCCACAATTCATCGGTCTCAACAAACACACCGCAAAAAGAAGATTACATCGAATAGATCTCCACGAGAGAGGGGGAGAACATTGTATTGAGATCCAAAAAGAGAGAAGAAACCATCTAGCTACTAGCTATGGACCCGAAGGTCTGAAGTAAACTACTCACACTTCATCGGAAGGGCTATGGTGTTGATGTAGAAGCCCTCCGTGATGGATGCCCTCTCTGGCAGAGCTCCGGAACAGGCCCCAAGATGGGATCTCGTGGATACAGGAAGTTGCGGCAGTGGAATTAGGTTTTTGGCTCCGTCTTTGGTCTAATGGGGGTACGTAGGTATATATAGGAGGAAGGAGCACGTCGGTGGAGCTCCGAGGGGCCCACGAGGCAGGGGGGCGCCCCTAGGGGGGCGCGCCCTCCACCCTCGTGACCTCCCCGGAAATTTCTTGGAGTAGGGTCCAAGTCTCCTGGATCACGTTCGGTGAGAAGATCACATTCCCGAAGGTTTCATTCCGTTTGGACTCCGTTTGATATTCTGTTTCCTCGAAATACTAAAATAGGCAAAAAACAGCAATTCTGGGCTGGGCCTCCGGTTAATAGGTTAGTCCCAAAAATAATATAAAAGTGGAAAATAAAGCCCAATATAGTCCAAAACAGTAGATAAAGTAGCATGGAGCAATCAAAAATTATAGATACGTTGGAGACATATCAGACCTCCCTCACAGCTTTTCGCAGTTCCTGCTATGAAATAGCAAGGAAAATATTTATGATGAAGAATGCGTGAAAGTCTGGAGTAAAAGGTAGCGGCTCACCCAGTTTGGGGGGTTGTACATGGAGAATCCATCTCGTGGCTTAATGCGGATGAACTCCTCTTCCTTTCCTTTGTACGAATCAGACAGTATTTTCGCTAGAGCGGGGCAGAGTCCGGACCTTTACGACCGCAGCGGGTGGCATCGTCTTCTCCACTGAAGTGCCACATGGGTTTCCCCCGATACTAAAGTGGCTACACCCCCCGCATTATACATATTGACATAACCTCGACTATTGTAGGCCAAACTCTCCGACTAGGCGGCTTCGTCATGACCGCCCGTTTGGCCGTCGCGCCGACGATGACTTCTCGGGTTATCAAAAACAGCCTCCACGTCGGCCCAGGATTCGCCGAGCAGATGGATCCAATAGAGCTCTCTTCCTTGAATGAGCTCTTGGATCGCATCGCTGCCCTGGGAGTCGCAACGGACTATGCTCGGATCGGGCTTAAACCCGACCAAAGGGAGATTAACTCTCCGCCGGTCACTCATCAGATAGCGGTGGTGGAGGAGCAATGTAACAATTCTTCCTCTATTTTGAGGACAAACTATGTCCGGATTCCCGAGATCTCCAAGCCGGATACCCATCCATGGGAGGGCATGGCCCAAGCTTTGAACCTAGAATTAGACAGCGGGCCAGAACTATTGGGCAATATCCCGAAGTCTGAACTGCCAAGCTCGGAAACTCCTCCGCCCCTGGGTCTCAGATCGGGTCAGGGTTCGGACCTAAATATTCCCACCCACCCAGACTCAAGTGATCTTTCCCACATTAGACAATAGCCCCAAGAGACAGTACGTCACTATTGGGCTAGATTCCTCCTTGTAATGAGCAAGGTCAAGGACTGTCGCGAGGAAGACACAATTTCATTCTTTTGCAAAAATTGCACGGACAAGGGAATCCTCAAAGCCATAAGTCGCCGTGACATAGCACACTTTGCTGACTTGGCGGCCATAGTACGGAAGTACTGTGCGATGGAAAGTGCCTGGAAAACCCAAACAAAATTCTGGGACCCTCCGGCTCTCACCAAACCCCCTGTCCGAGCTAAAAGGGTGTACTCTCGTAAGTCACCCGATCCAATTACAAAGAAACAAAAGCCCACTACAGGGTGTAGAACAGTATTGGAGGGATGGCTCAATGGGCCATGCAAAATTCACAGTACAGCGGATACCATGCCAACACACAGCCTTAGAGCATGTTGGATACTCCGGCAGGTGGCCGAGAGCGGTGAGGATATCCTCATCAACAATATAATAGAGCACCATCTTGTGGAAAATAACAATACAGTATTGACAGTCTTGGAGACCTTCGCCTCAAATAATAGGCGCAAGCGAACACTCTGCAGCCTTGGCAAAGTCTGCCACGTTGCACTAATAAATCCATGGAACTACATGGCCATAACCTTCAATACCAGTGACGAACCTCAATTCCGAACAGCCCGAGCACCAGCCGCTTTGGTCCTTAGTCCAATTGTGGACGGATTCCGGCTTACTAAAGTGCTCATGGACGGTGGTAGCGGATTAAACATCATCTACGAGGAAACTCTAAGCAAAATGGAAATAGATAAGAGCCGCATTGAGCAAAGCAGCACGACCTTCAGAAGAATCATCCCTAGTCGGGAGGCACGATGTGCGGGAAAATCACACTAGATGTGGCATTCGGCACACCGGAGAATTATAGGTCCGAAGAAATCACATTCCAAGTGGCCCCGTTCAGTAGTGGATACCACGCCCTTTTAGGGCGGGAGGCATTCACGATCTTCCAAGCTATACCCCATTACGGGTACATGAAGCTCAAAATGCCCAGGCCCAATGGAATCATCACTCTGGCTAGTGATCCAGACATAGCACTCTGCGTCGAAAATAAAACCACCGCACTAGCCCTCGAGGCGTTATCCAAAGCCCTTGCGTCCGAAGAACTAACTGCGCTGCGCTCCACAGTGGACAGGGATGACGTGATACTCGACAAAAGACCCAAGTCCACCTCTTTTAAACTAGCGAACGAAATAGTCAAATTCCAGGTCCACCTAACGGACCCTACAAAAACAGCATCCATCGGGGCACAGCTGAACCCAGAACAGAAGCCGCACTGCGGGAGTTCTTGCGCAAGAATTGGGACATCTTCGCCTGGCATCCTTCACACATGCCAGGAATCCCATGCAGGCTGGCCGAGCATAGCCTTAACATTCTACAGGGGTTCAAGATGGTCAAGCAGACTCTTCGGCGTTTCTCTGAGCCTAAGCGACAAGTCATGGAAGAAGAGCTAGCCAAGTTACTCGAGGCCGAATTCATTAGAGAAATAAAACATCCGGACTGGCTAGCAAACCTGGTGATGGTACCAAAGAAGGACAAATCCTAGCGCCTATGTGTCGATTTCAAGGACCTTAACAAGGCTTGCCCCAACAATCCCTCCCCCCCCCCCCCCCCGCATCGATCAAATTATCGACGCTACCGCAGGACACGACTCATTGTGCTTCCTCAACGCATACTCCGGATACCATCAAATTAAGATGGCGGAGCCCGATCAAGCCGCAACGGCATTCATCACTCCATACGGCCCCTTCTGTTTTAACACCATGCCTTTCGGGCTCAAAAACGCAGGTGCAACCTATCAACGCATGATTCAGACATGCCTGGAAACACAAATCGGCAAAACAGTGGAGGCATACGTTGACGATGTGGTCATTAAAACAAGACACGTCGAATCCTTAATAGACGACTTGAGACTTACGTTCGACAATCTCCGAACATATGACATCAAGCTCAATCCGGAAAAATGCGTTTTCGGCGTGCCCGCCGGAAAGCTCTTGGGCTTCATCGTTTCCAATAGAGGAATTGAAGCAAATCCGGCTAAAATCCGAGCTTCTTCACAGTTGGCTATCCCAACAGACCTCAAGCAAATCCAGAAGTTAACTAGATGTGTGGCTGCCTTAAGCCGGTTTATCTCCCGGTTAGGAGAAAAGGCACTACCTCTTTATCGCCTTCTTCGACGCACCGAACACTTCGAGTGGACGGATGCGGCCACGGCCGGATTGGAAGAAATAAAATTCGCATTGGCCACCAACCCAATCTTGGCCGCTCCAAATGTCGGCGAACCAATGATGTTATATATAGCGACAACACACCAAGTTGTAAGCGCAGTGCTCGTCGTCGAACGAGAGACGAACGGTCATAAGTTCCCGCTTCAATATCTGGTATACTATGTATCCACCGTCCTCACTCCATGCAAATCACGGTACCCACATTATCAAAAGATAGCATACGCGGTCTTCATGGCATCCCAAAAACTACGACACTACTTTCAGAGTGTTCAATTAAGGTGGCCTTCGAAGTACCACTCAACGACATAATAAATAACCGCGATGCCATGGGCCGGATTACTAAATGGGCTATCGGTCTCCTACCGTTCGACATAACATATAAACCACGGTGAGCCATTAAGTCGCAAGTACTGGCTGATTTCATCGTCGAATGGATGGAAGCCGAACTCCCTAAAGAGTATGGCGCGTACTCCAATTAGATCATGCACTTTGACGGCTCTAAGATGCTGGCTGGTCTGGGGGCAGGCGTCGTCCTGACATCCCCCACCGGAGATACAGTCCAATACATACTCCAAATATTATACCCAGACTCCAACAATGCAGCAGAATATGAGGCCCTGTTGCATGGTCTCCGGATGGCAGTCTCCATGGGCATTCAACGCCTAGAGGTGCGTGGGGATTCAAACCTTGCAATATCTCAAATAAATGGAGACTTTGATGCCAAGGACCCAAAAATGGCGGCTTACCGCAATGCCGTCCTCAAAATGCCAGCTCGGTTCGAGGGCCTCGAATTCCACCATGCGGTCCGAGAAAACAATCAAGCGGTGGATATCCTCGCCCGCATTGGCGCTAAGCGCGATCCTGTCCCACCTAATATCTTCTTGGAAAGGCTATTTAAGCCATCCGTGGTGTGGGAAGGGGAGACCAGCAAAAACAGTTCAAATCCGGCCACAACACCAGACGCCGAACACTCCGACGTAATCAGAGGCTCTGCCACCGAAATAACACCTTTGGCCCACGTGATTATGGATGTCATCGCCCCGTGGATAGAACCCTTCTTAGCTTACCTAACTAGGCAAGAACTCCCCGATGACCCAAATGAGGCACGTTGCATTGTGCGGCGGTCTAAAGCCTACAAGGTCCACGAGGGAGAGCTTTATAAGAAAAGTGCTACCGGAGTACTTCAAAGGTGCATCTTCGAAGAGGAATGACGGCAACTTTTGGCAGAAATTCATGCTGGACTTGGCGGCCACCACGCCACAGCTCAGACCCTTGTAAGGAAGGCCTTCCGTACAGGTTTTTACTGGCCGACGGCCCGAGCAGGCGCACAGGACCTCGTTCAACATTGCGTCGGTTGCCAGCTTTTTGCAAACCAAAGCCATATGCCACCTACCACTCTCCAAACAATCCCCATTACTTGGCCCTTTGTGGTCTGGGGGCTTGATATGGTCAGACCCCTTAAAGGGGGAAGCCATAAGAAAAAATACCTATTGGTCATGGTGGACAAATTCACCAAATGGATAGAAGCCAAACCCGTTAAAACGGCCGAGTCCGGACCAGTGATAGACTTCATATCCGGGGTTCTACACCGTTACGGCGTCCCCCACAGCATCATCACCGATAACGGCTCGAACTTTACAGCCGATGATGTATCAACGCGGGTGATAGACAGAGGCATAATCGAGCTTAATGCCCATGTTGCTGCACCAAGTTTTTATCGGTGATACAACATGGGCTGTAAAGCAGAGAAGTATGGGCCAAAACTTATAATGTTGGCAAACTCGTTCTACGCCTATCGGAGAAGAAAAAGAACAAGATCAAGCCCAAATGGGAAGGTCCCTTCGTTATTGACAAAGTTCTGACCAGTGGAGCGTACCGTCTGCGGGATGCATCGGACAATCGACTCGAGCCAAACCCATGGAGCGCAGCCAGACTCCGAAGGTTCTACGCCTAGTGTCGAACTCTGTGTTCGTCTCCTTACAACCGTCAATTTTTTGTATATCCGTTATCTGTCTTTTCTTTCTTTCTTCCCTTTTTCTTCACGGCCTTAAAAGGTTAAAATGTGTCTTGACTACACAATCTTGACACGCTAGGCGTGCTCATTATACCTGGGGGCTTCTCATACAGAAGCTTAATATAACTATGTTCCGGGCTCTATGCCCCCCGCACATGTGTTACTTTTCCACATGTACCTTTTCTTCACCATTATATGCATCGATATGACTTAAGTTTTGGCCAAGCTGGGTTGCATGGCTCTTGTGTTCATGCCCTACGTTCCCGTTAATTCGGCTAGGGCATAAGGAGAGCACCTCTGCGATTGTTACCGTCGGGTCAGCCGGATGTGTACCTCAGACTGGGTGAAGCCGAAAGCTAGCGTTCTTAAGGGAATATTCGGTCGGTGAACAAAAGATGACTTTTATTTATTGTAATACATGCCCCCAGATGTTTATATCCTGCGTCTCTTTTCACAGTTCGGACATGCACATTAATGCATGCGTACCCAGGGAAAGGAACCCTTAACGGAACTATTCTCCCTGGAAGATGTTTCTTACTATCCATGTAATATAACATAGCTAGTTGGGTACTTGTCTGTTCAAGCACTTATGACCCCTACGCCTGGTTTCCCTGCGTACCCTGGTTTTTACATAACTGAGCGGGTACTCGGATACACTCTGGACTGTTGGGTCCGGAGGTCGAAGCGAAAAGGTCCGCCATGACAAATGATTTACAATCCGACTAGGGACAAAATATGTCACTTGAAGTACACAGTCACTTAGACTGACTAAATTCTTCTTCTATACCATCCAACAGACTGTCTAGCCTACAATCCTGTTGGGAATACTTTGCGGCTAATTTCACCTGGTCATACACCAAACTGACGGGGATCTCTTTCCAATCGGACCCTACAGGTCCGACGTCGGCCATGTGGTTCGGGTCAACCTTGGTATTTCACGTCTTCACCATGGCCCAGGCTTCCCTTGCACCTTGTCGGCAGGCTAATATTTTCCATAATCGGAAGCGCCACCGTGCTCCCTTGAGCATCTCTACAAGCTCCCCCATGCCTCCTGGCAGGGAGGCGGATGGCCACAAGGCTCTGGCAATGCCCTGCATCACCTGCCGAACTTGTTCGTGCAGTTGTGAGAGCTCTGGCAGAAGATCACCCGCAGACTCGGGCATCTCCTCTGCAGGACGACCCGTTAGCATACCTACAGATATAACTCTGTTAGCCGGTTTCTTCGCCGAACTCTATAAATGTTCGTTCAAGCACTTACTAAAAATGCCGCGTCGAAGCCTCTTATTCTCCTTTACGGAGCAAGCTGGGCCCGAACATCTTTCAGTTCAACGCCCAGCCGGGTATTGGCATCTTGGAGATTGTTTTTCTCCCGCCTAACCTGCGTAAGCACGCGCTCGCCAGCCTTTAGCTGTCGTTGATCAGGTTGCTCATCCCCTTGCATGACCTCCGGATTCACTCCGGGATCATCTGCAGAATCTATTGTTAGATTTGCATGCATGCCGAATACTAACTGGTACATGTCATTCTTTTAGATAGAAACAAGTGTTACCAGATGGGGCCTTCTCGAACTCCTTCATTGTGGCAACTGCGGCCCGTAGCTGGGCTTTGCACTCCACCAACTCTTTAGACAACTGGGTATTCTTCTCCGTAAGAACCTACGCAAACAATGATCCTTAAATCAGTTGTGCCAACTATTTCAAGTCTCAGGGGCTACTGATATACATAATTATTAGATTTTCTTACCCGTATATCCTTTACATACTGGTACGTGGCTTGGGCAAGACCATTTTGAGCAGCTCGGATGTATGGGTCTCTTGAGTTGAAGGCATCAAACGCCTCTTGAGAGAAACAAGCGTCGCGGAGTATGGCCCGGCGACGCCTGTGATTCATGGCACTCTCCACTTAGGAATTCGTAGCGGACAGCCTATCCGCATCCTTTGTAGGAGGAACATCCGGTGTTGGCCCCACGTTAGCATCTGCCTCTAAGTCCGACTCTGGAGCCCGACTGGTGGAGGCTTGGCCAGCAGGCTCTCCAGATATGGTCTGACGAGCATTTTTCCTGCCAGGAACCATGGACGTTATTATATTTTAAAATACGACAACCACGGAGCGGGGTTCTTTTTCATACCTCTGTGGCGGCGTCTCAGTCCGGACCGCCTTCCTTTTAAGCCTACCCGGCTTCGGTGCCCCTTGTTGGTGAGTCACTGCGGGTTCGGCATGGCGTCCCGAGGGCCTTCCCTGTAAGACACCATATGTGTGCGGTAGGTGAAGTGCGAAAAAGGGATCCTTCTCAGAAGTTGGGACTCCGGTTTTACTTACATGCGATGCAGGGAGAAGTCCAGGATAATCGGCTATGATGGCCACCAAGGCACCGTTGCAGCTTAACTGATAGATTGTCCTGTCGATGAGCTCCACAAATGTGTCCAGATCTTCTTCGAGTCTGGGATCGAGGGCCCGGTCAGGGTCCTCTGGTTGTGGAGACGGGTTGTGGACCTCCCTCACAGCTTTTCGCAGTTCCTGCTATGAAATAGCAAGGTAAATACTTATGACAAAGAATGCGGGAAGGTCTGGAGTAGAAAGTAGCAGCTCACCCAGTTTGGGGGGTGTACATGGAGAATCCATCCCGTGGCTTAATGCGGATGAACTCCTCTTCCTCTCCTTTATATAAATCGGACAGTATTTTCGTTAGTGCGGCGACGGAGTCCGGTCCCTTACGACCGCAGCGGGTGGCATCGTCTTCTCCATTAAAGTGCCACATGGGTTGTCCCCAATATTGAAGTGGCTACACCCCCCTCATTATACATATTGACATAACCTCGATTATTGTCAATCCTGATTTGGCCAGCGTTTTTATCCGGCCCATCAGGTAAAGGACCTCTCTGATATCTTCGTCCTGGGGTCTCCGAGGGCGCCAGCTGCGGCGTTTCTTCGAAGGGGCGTTATTGAACTCAGGAAGGCCCAGCCGAATAGGGTCCGGAAGGGGGACGTCCTCCATATAAAACCACTCTGAAGGCCAGTCTTTGGATGTCTTCTTCGGAGTACCAGATAGGTATCCGGTCCCGGCGATGCGCCATATCTCGGCTCCGCCCACTTGATATATTGACCCCTCCTGTGTATGGGGTACGAGGCAGAATAGCCTCTTCCATAGCTCGAAATGAGCTTCGCAGCCCAAAAACAGCTCGCAAAGGGCGACATAGCCAGCGATGTGTAATATGGAGGCGGGAATAAAGTTATGCAGTTGGAGGCCGTAGAACTCCAGGAGCCCGCGGAGGAGTGGATGGATTGGAAATCCAAGCCCCCTTAATAAGTAAGGGACAAGGCATACCCGCTCCCCCATGGATGGGTTGGGAAAGCTCTCCGCCTGCTCCCCGTCATTGTAAGTGGCAAGTCCGGCTCGAACGGGGACCATATACGCTGGAGGGGGAAACCCCTGGGTCTATAACTCTACTAATTGGTTGTGGGGGCGGAACACTTCTTCCAATGGCTTGGCTTAGGGCTACGGGAGCGAGAGGAGGAGCTGCGATGGCCGGCCATGATGGGATGGACTTTTCCGGGCGTGCTCCGATGGATACTCGCTGTGGGAGGATGGTGTGATCTAGATCTGAGGATCCCCGTCTCTTTAAATAGACGATTTACTCACATGGTTAGGGTGGCAAGTGTAAAAATGCCCCGACTTCTCGCATTCGCTCAACACGTGGAGGATAGCCATTATTAGGCGCAGAAGCCAAGGAGTGCAACATTCATGGGAAGTCGAACACTACTCGACAGGTATTTGGAATTTGGAGAAGAACCCGCCTTGCAATGCCGAAGACAATCTACGTGCCGGACTCATCGTCATTGAAGCCTGGTTCAGGGGCTACTGAGGGAGTCCTGGATTAGGGGGTCCCAGATAGCCGGACTATATCCTTTGGCCGGACTGTTGGACTATGAAGATACAAGATTGAAGACTTCATCCCGTGTCCGGGTGGGACTCTCCTTTGCGTGGAAGGCCAGCTTGGCAATTCAGATATGTAGATCTCCTCCCTTGTAACCGACTCTGTGTAACCCTAGCCCCCTCCGGTGTCTATATAAACCGGAGGGTTTAGTCCATAGGACAACAACAATCATAATCATAGGCTAGCTTCTAGGGTTTAGCCTCTGTGATCTCGTGGTAGATCAACTCTTGTAATACTTATATCATCAAGATCAATCAAGCTGGAAGTAGGGTATTACCTCCATCGAGAGGGCCCGAACCTGGGTAATAATTGTGTCCCCCGCCTCCTGTTACCATCTGCCTTAGATGCACAGTTCGGGACCCCCTACCCAAGATCCGCCAATTTTGACACCGACACCCGCTGCCCCCTGGATGGGCTGGGAAAGCTCTCCGCTTGCTCCCCGCCATTATAAGTGGCTAGTCCGGCTCGGATGGGGACCATATACGCAGGAGGGAGACACCCCTGGGTCTGTAACTTTACTAATTGGCTGTGGGGGGCGGAACACTTCTCCCAATTCCCTGGCTTAGTGCTACGGGAGCGAGAGGAGGAGCTGCGATGGTTGGTCATGATGGGATGGACTTTTTTGGGCGCACTCTGATGGATACTCGCTGTGGGAGGATGGTGTGATCTGGATCTGAGGATCCCCGACTCTTTAAATAGATGATTTACTTACATGGTTAGGGTGGCAAATGTAAAAATGCCCCGACTTCTCGCATTCGCTCTACACGTGGAAGATAGCCATTATTAAAGCACAGAAGCCGAGGAGTGCAACATTCATGGGAAGCCGGACACGACTCGTTACGACAGGTACTCAGGATTTGGAGAAGAACCCGCTTTGCAATGCCGAAGACAATCTGCGCGCCGAACTCATCTACATTGAAGCCTGGTTCAGGGGCTACTGAGGGAGTCCTAGATTAGGGGGTCCTTGGACAGCCGGACTATATACTTTGGTCGGACTGTTGGACTATGAAGATACAAGATTGAAGACTTCGTCACGCGTCCGAGTGGGATTCTCCTTTGCGTGGAAGGCAAGCTTGGCAATTCAGATATGTAGATCTCCTCCCTTGTAACTGACTATGTGTAACCCTACCGCTTCGGTGTCTATATAAACCGGAGGGTTTAGTCCATAGGACGACAACAGTCATAATCATAGGCTAGCTTCTAGGGTTTAGCTTCTACGATCTCGTGGTAGATCAACTCTTGTAATACTCATATCATCAAGATCAATCAAGTAGGAAGTAGGGTATTACCTCCACCGAGAGGGCCCGAACCTAGGTAAACATTGTGTCCCCCGCCTCGTGTTACCATTAGCCTTAGACGCACAGTTCGGGACCTCCTACCCGAGATCCGCCAGTTTTGACACCGACACCGCCCACGGGCAAGGAGCACCGCACGCCCGAGCGGTATTTTGATGATGTCCTGAAGGGATCCCGCATTGTAGAGGGCCAGTGCGCAAAAGACATTATCTTTGAATGAAGACATTCATGTTATCCCATCCTGTATTTAGGAGACAAAGCTGATATGTAATATAATGCTTGTTGTTTGTTTAAAAAATTTCCTCCTGTGCGACCGTTTTATTAAATATGAGAGTTGGCCAGTTGTCAGCTTCAACCCCCACGTAGGTAGTATGGGGGTGTTCGGGTTGGAACCTAAACACTCTTGATCCAAGGATTTGGTCCTAGAAGGAGGTGTTTAGCGCAACAAACCAGGCAATCGGACTATGTGGCTTTATCACCCTCACTTAGCCATAGGAGTTTGACAATAGAAATGTAGGCGCAACCCCTAGTTAGTATTTGTTAATCCGGACTAGGGTGTTGTAGACACCTGATCGGGTGGAGGCCGATCCGTCACATAATGCGGGGGAAAATCGCAAGAGATTTTAACCTGCGAATATCTAACCAGCTCTCACCGCATCATGACAGTTAGATTTCAGATTTCTCTTCTGAGGTGTTTACCCGGATGAACCAGAAACACAATCGCAGTAGTTCTCCCTTTACTACCCTAGCCGATAGGACAGAATGTAAGGTAGTAAGCACAAGAGTCGGGCAACCCAACTATTGACCAAAGACATGATTTAGAGCCGATGCATATAATGCTAAATTTGGGGTGCCGAACTATGCTGTAAAAAGTGTTCGGACCTTGTTGCCGTAGTATGGAGCGTAATGAAGCCCCTGGCGAATTAAAGCATACCAAAGTGTATGGGTGCAATCGATAAGAATAGTGGAATAAAATGAAGTAGTAAGCCAGTTCCACATAAGTTGGGCCGCAAACTGTTTCCATTATAATTTGATTAATACGTCGAAGCGTATTTGTACAAATAGTGTGATAAGCAACTGGGCTATTTAACATGCTGAGACCAAGGGGGAGCTGCGTGCGGGTCCTGAGAACAGGTAGAGTGATCGTCAAGAAGACCACCTAGAGATTCCCCCACACGTCTATGCTGCTTGCCACCTTGGTATATCCATCCTTCGAAAGGATCGATGATCAGGCTGTCGTGAGGGGCCTGTGGAAAAGAAAAGGAAAAAGGAAGAAAAGGGAAAGTATGTGTGTCCGGGGAAGGTCGAGCCATATTATGGACCACAGTCGAGTTGTGCCTTCGTCTATGCCCATGGTATTTTGAGTGCATAGTTATGTATGCGCGGTACGTAAGCCGCCATTTGGTCGGGACTGAGACGGAGGCCGAATTGCTAGTCGAACTCCTGACGAGCTGGATTGTCAAGCTACAGAGTAGTCCGGACTCGTTTGATAGTGTTCGGGAGCTTGGCCCCTGAATTAAAATTATGCTTGATAAGGCCGCTGTGTACTTCTGCTGCCAAGGCCGCGGTGTGCTCCTCAGTACGGAGGGAGCATTCAGTGTTTCCATTGACTGTTATGACACCGCGTGGTCCGGGCATCTTTAGTTTGAGATAAGCATAGTGTGGCACCGCGTTGAATCGAGCAAATGCAGTTCGTCCGAGCAGTGCGTGATAGCCACTGCAAAAGGGGACGATATCGAACATCAAGTCTTCGCTTTGGAAGTTGTCCGGGGATCCGAAGACGACTTCCAGTGTGATTGAGCCCGTGCAGCGGGCCTCTACACATGGTATTAATCCTATAAAGGTAGTTTTTGTGGGCTTGATCCTTGATGGATCGATGCCCATCTTGCGGACTGTATCCTGGTAGAGTAGGTTGAGGCTGCTGCCACCGTCCATGAGGACTCATGTGAGGTGGAATCCATCAATGATTGGGTCGAGGACCAGTGCGGCTGAACCGCCATGACGGATACTGGTCGGATGGTCCCTGCGATCGAAGGTGATCGGGCAGGACGACCATGGGTTGAATTTTGGGGCGACTGGCTCTATCGCGTAGACGTCACTGAGTGCGCGTTTGCGCTCCTTCTTGGGGATATGGGTAACGTATATCATGCTCACCGTTTTAACCTAGGGGGGAAACTTCTTCTGTCCCCCTGTGTTCGGCGGACGGGGCTCCTCGTCGTCATCCTCACTTTGCGACCCCTTCTCCTTGTTCTCGGTATTTAACTTACCGGCCTGTTTAAAGACCCAACGGCTTCTGTTGGTATGATTGGCTGGTTTATAGGGGGTGATGTGGATCTGACATGGACGATCGAGTATGCGGTCCAAGCTGGATGAACCCGGATTGTTTCTTTTAAATGGCTTCTTCCGCTGGCTGGACTTGGAGCCATTGAATCCTGCGTTGACCGCCGTGTCATCGGTATTGTTACCGTTGCTTCGACGCGTGTGTCCGTTGCGTTGAGGCTTGCCGTTGCTATTTCTGGCTTCAGAGGTGCCTGGTTCGCTTGCATTATTATTGCTACGAGCTAGCCAGCTATCTTCGCCCGCGCAAAAGCGGGTCATAAGTGTCGTGAGGGCTTCCATGGACTATGGCTTTTCTTGGCCGAGGTGTCGGGCGAGCCATTCGCCACGGATGCTATGCTTAAAGGCCGCTAGGGCTTCGGCATCTGAACAGTCGACGATCTGGTTCTTTTTAGTTAGGAACCTAGTCCAGAATTTCCTAGCTGACTCTCCGGGCTATTGAACTATGTGACTTAAGTCATCGGCATCCGGAGATCAGACGTATGTACCTTGGAAGTTGTCGTGGAAGGCGTGTTCCAAGTCCCCCCAGCTGCCAATGGAGTTTTCAGGCAGGTTGTTCAACCAGTGCCGAGCTGGTCCCTTGATTTTTAGTGGGAGGTATTTGATGGCATGAAGATCATCACCGCGGCCATATGAATATGGAGAAGAAAGTCCTCAATCCATACCGTGGGATCTGTTGTTCCATCGTATGATTCGATATTCACGGGTTAAAACCCTTCTGAGAATTTGTGCTCCATTACTTCATCAGTGAAGCATAGGGGGTGTGCGGCGCCTCTATATCGGGCCAAGTCGCGATGTAGCTCAGATGGAGTTCGTCTACGGTTTTCGACCCGAACGTGGTTATGCTTGTCACATCTGGCTAGATAGCCGTCGTCACGCGTCAGGGCACGCCCCCGTGATCCGTAGATCGATCTGGTCTGACCTACTCTCTTTTCCAGGTCCTGCCGCGGGTCATATGTATATCCCCGAGCTGTTGTGTCCCTACCTGTATGGTGAGGTAGTATAGGTTGGTGTTCGGCTTGAGTTAGCATTTTGTCCCAGCCACGTGGTGGTCGGTCAGCCGCGTTACGTGTTGATGGTACGGGCCCAAGTGCCTCATCGTTGAATTGAGGTAGTAGTTTACGCTTTGGGTAACTTTTGGTTGGGCGCTCGAGGCCGTATTCCTTAGCGGCCAGGACATTAGTCCACCTGTTGTTGAGTAGGTCTTGACCAGCTTGAAGATGCTACTGCTTCCTTTTCAGGCTCCTTGTAGTGGCTATTAGCCGGCGCTTAAAGCACTCCTGCTCGAGGGGTTCCTCAGGCACGACAAAGTCTTCGTCGCC
Source organism: Triticum monococcum (assembly GCA_034509565.1). Taxonomy (NCBI): domain Eukaryota; kingdom Viridiplantae; phylum Streptophyta; class Magnoliopsida; order Poales; family Poaceae; genus Triticum; species Triticum monococcum. The sequence goes on from CM067843.1 coordinate 689,048,531, forward strand.
GAGGCTCACCTCATCCTTGGAGAGTGGAAGATAATTGATGTCCTCCGATTCTTCGTTTACGGCTTGTTCATCAGGGCTAACTTGCCCATCTTCCTGATCGTCCTATTCGGGGGTTGGCTCGACGGGGTCTTCTTGGTCTTCGGCGTCGTCCAGAGTGTCATTGTCTCTCGTGCCGGTATCGCTGTCTTTTCCACGGCATGATTTAGAGCGGCGCCGCTGACGTCGTTGCTTTGGCTGTATCTCAGGAGGTTTATCCTCGACTGGATCTTTATCGTTATCGCCGTTACCCTCTTTGGGTGTATCCACCATGTACACGTCATACGAAGAGGTGGCCGTCCAGTGTCCGGTAAACAGCGAGTTTTGGGCCTGCTCTTCTCCGGCATCGTCGTCCATACCGTCGATGTCTTCAGAGCCGTAATCGAGCATGTCAGTTAAGTCCTCGATAGTGGCTATGAAGTGGGTGGTGGGTGGGACGTAAAATTCCCCGCTCTCAGCCCATAGTCTGGGTTGTGTGTAGTTCGGACGTTGCTCCTCTGTAATGACGAGGGATCGCATCAAGTCCAGAGCCTCGCTTAAAGGCGAGGTTTGGCCAGGGAGAAGACAGTCCGTAGAGTACAACGGGAAGGAGACTCCTTGGTCGAGCTCACATGATGCTGACTCCGAGGGTTCGGAGCCAGTGTCCGGAGAAGAGTCCGGTTTCATGATGATTGCCAGCAACACTACTTCCTCCGGCTCTCTCGTATGGGGCTTAGTGGTCGCAGATAGTCCAGCGGGCTCAAGAATCCCATCTTCGGGCCTGGTGATGCGACCCGATCCAAGGCTGGAGCAGAGGTTGGGGTCGTGAACCCTTGGAAGATCAAGTCTCCTCGGATATCAACGACATAGTCCAGATTTCCAAAACTAATCTAGTGACATGGGGCATAGCTGTCGATCTGCTCTAGATGGCCAAGCGAGCTGGCCCGCAGTGCGAAGCCGCCGAATACAAAGATCTGGTCGAGGAGAAAAACTTCCCCCAGGGCGGCATGGTTGTAGATGACTAATGGAGCCATCGAACATTTCGATGACGACACAGTGGAACTCTCAATGAAAGCACCAATGTCGGTGTCAAAACCGGTGGATCTCGGGTAGGGGGTCCCAAACTGTGCGTCTAAGGTCGATGGTAACAGGAGACAGGGGACACGATGTTTACCCAGGTTCGGGCCCTCTTGATGGAGGTAATACCCTACTTCCTGCTTGATTGATCTTGATGAATATGATGATTACAAGAGTTGATCTACCACGAGATCATAAGGGCTAAAACCTAGATGTCTAGCCTGTGTGATTGTGATTCCCCTCTACGGACTAAACCCTTCGGTTTATATAGATGCTCGAGGGGCCTAGGGTTGTACAAAGTCGGCTTACAGAGGAAGGAATCTTCATATCCGAACGCCAAGCTTGCCTTCCACGCAAAGGAAAGTCCCATCCAGACACGGGAGGAAGTCTTCTGTCTTGTATCTTCATGGCCCATCAGTCCGGCCCACGTCACATAGCTCGGACGCCTGAGGACTCCTTAATCCAGGTGTAACATCCCAAAATTCTAAATTTTGGAATGTTATAATAAATAGATAGATTTGATTGATTGTTTGATTGATTGCGTGAAATTGAGTGAAATTCGAAACTTTTTTGAAAGTTAAATGAGAGGGAATAAAGGGACTTTCCCAAACTTTCATTTTGCATTCTATGATCTTCGTGAATTCAAATTATTTTCAAATACAAAACCCTTGAGCGAAGATGATATGACTTCTTCCATTTAAATTAAATGAAAGGGTATTTGAAAATAATTGAATTTCATTTGGAAATATTTCAATTCATAAACTTCATGCAACTCAATGATTTTCATGAGAGAAGATAAAATGACTTCTTCAAATTATATGAAATAGGAGTTGGGAGTTTCAAAGAATTAAATTCAAAATTATTTTGAATTTATTTTCAATTTGGAGTTATTTGGGTTTTATTCAAATTATTTTTCTCCAAAAACAAAATACATGGAAATTAGGGTAACATGATTCCTTACAATAGAAAATTGGAGAAAAATTAATTTGGAATCATTTTGGTATTTTTAAAATGATTTTTGATGCATTTTAATAGACCAGTAGCACTCTTTGATTTACTAGAATTTGTGTGTATTTTATTTGAATCTAGAAAAATGTTCAAGTTGTAGGAAATGTTTTTCTGAAAATTTTGATATATTATATGCCTATATAATATTTTCTTTTATTTTGTTTTGTTTGTCTGAAAAATGTTTTCTTTAAAAAAACAAATCCCTCTGGACCGACCGGACCGAGCCGGCCCAGCTCGCCAGGCCACGGCCCAGCCGGCCCACGCCCGTGCCCCGCTGTCCCCGAGCTCCCGCAGGAGTTCGTCTCCCGCACGGGAGCGCCGCCGCCGGAGTCCGGCCGGACTCCGCGACCGCCTTGCCCCTCCTCCACGCAAGGGCTGCCGCCCTCCCCCTCCTATAAAGCGCGCCTCGGGACCCCCTGGATCCCGTTCGCCGCCGCCGCCTCGGGCCGCATCGAATCGCCGCCGCCATGCCAGAATCGTCGCCGCCGCGCGCATCTCGCCGCCGCCTGCGCCGCCGCACTACTGCCCCACGCCGCCCCTCGCCACTGTCGCCGCCCCGCAGCCACCCCGGAGCCGCCGGCTTGCCGCGCCCCGCTCGCCGGAGCCGCACGGCCCTCGCCGGAGCCGCACGGCCCTCGCCGGAGCTCAACCGGTCCACCGCCGCCCGGTTTTCGATGAAAAACCCCGAACCGGTATAAACCCGAACCCGGTCCGATCCGGTTTTATTTTAAAGTTTGGTTTTTTTTTAAAAAACCCTAGACTAGATCTGTTTTTTTGGTTTTATTAAACAGCAAACGTCCACTGTTTAGACCTTATAAGCGAGCGTTCGCCTTTTAGTCTTTTTCTTTTTCTGTAATTTCGGCCAGGGACCTAGCTGTGAATACTTTATTTACCGAATAGCCCCTGATCTTCAAAACACCTTAACTTTTTGCTCGTTAGTCGGAATTAGATGAAACCAACGCCCACTTCTTCGTTATGATCCCCTCTATCCAGTAATCCAACTCAAACATGTTTTTGAAAATTTTAAATTTTGAATTAGATCAGATTTGAATTCAAAATTCTTTTGATCATATCTTTTTATCCGTAACTCCGTTTGAGTTGATTCTTTTTGCAAATCGAAACTCTTGACCTAAATTTTCTGATAAGGCCAAATTCACATAATTTTGGTACTGTTAGAAATTGTTTTATGTTGCAAGAGCTATTTGCTTGGTTTTGATGTTTTCCGAATCGACTTCTTCGATTTTCTCGATCTTTTGAGTGATTGCTTATGTGTGGTTACTATTGCTTGCTTACGATAGATTGACCGGAGTGTGACGAGTAGAGCTATCAAGATTTTTGAGTACGAATTATCTTCATCAACATTGCAGGCAAGTTCACACTTTGATCATATCGCCTTCATACCCAGTTTTCATTGCATTAGATCAAACCTCACACATTGCATGATTAGGATCTAATTAAATTGTGGGATGGGAAGTAGATGAGGTAGTACCTATTACCTGTCTATTATGAAACCTTTGGGAGTTACTTCTACATTGCTTATTATGCCATGCTATGCTAGTAGACGTGGATTGGGTGAGTGATATCCATGATAGATGTGAGATTGTTAATTAATGGTTTATCTAAGGTGGCAACTTAAATACACATCTGGGTGGATTGAGGCACCTGGTTTCTATCAGGACTTGCCTGTTTTTCTTTTGGACTGCCACCTAGGCTCAAAGGGATCATAAGATTATTCATACTAGAAACTTCCGTGTGCAGCCACAAGCCATTATGGGCTCTGGCATAGTTAATTAAGTCGTGCGAACTCTTACAGGGTAGACTAGCAGAAGTAGGGGAAAGTAGGTGTACCGGTCTATCCAACGTAAGGTGCTAGCGCTTCTGAAAGACTCTGTCTCGATCATTCGTTTCTCAAACATCATGCAGTGCGAGAAATCCAACGGAGGCGATCGAGTCTTGTGGGGAAAAGTGCGCAAACCTCTGCAGAGTGTAATAAACTAATCATGATTAGCCGTGTCCCTGGTTATGGACATCTTGAGTATCTAGTTCTTGGATTATCCTGTTGATCTCATCATGTTACTTCTAAATTAATATTGTTGGGTTATTGATGACTATTTTTAATTGGGATTGAGAATGCTGTCAACCATTCTCAATGTTTAACAACCACCATGATAGTTAAATAAAATTTATTCCTTTGCAGTAGGGAAAAATTTGCTTTTCGCAAAAAAACTATAACCATACAGCTTTTCCACCAGCCAAATATGCATGTAGTGATAGCCTTTATTCATCATTCTCTATGGTGTGAATTTGCCAGTACATTCAATGTACTGACCCTTTGTGGCTGCAACGTCTCATGTTGCACGATTATCTTACGACAAGTAAGTGATACGTTAGGGTTACGATTTCTACACTCAACTTTGTCGTTGGTGTTGATGGGAATCCACAACCTTGTTGCTTCCGCTATATATATGGATTGAGGTAATAGTATTTACGTTACTTTATACATGTGATTTACCTCTGTTATAAATCCTTCGAGTACTGTGTGTGTCAGCATACCGATCCAGGGATGACACTTAAGCACAAAGACTTGATCCATTCGGGTCGGGTCGCTACACCAGGACTCCCTCAATCACTACAATCGAGATTCAACAAAAATAGATCACTCGTCAAGGGTGCATGACAATAAAATATATTACTCATATAAATAGAACAACCATTATTCTCTGATTTAAATGAATAATCGTCTCGCATCAAACAAGATCCAGATATAATGTTCATGCTCAACGCTGGCACCAAATAACAAATTTTTTTGGTCTAAAACTAATCCCAACGGTAGGTGTAGAGGTAGTGTGCCAACAACGATCACATCAACTTTGGAACCATTTCCCACGCGCATCGTCACCTCGTCCTTAGCCAATCTTCGTTTAATCCGTAGCCCCTGTTTCGAGTTGCAAATATGAGCAACAGAACTAGTATCAAATACTCAGGCGCTACTACGAGCATTAGTAAGGTACACATCAATAACATGTATATCAAATATAACTTTCACTTTGCCATCCTTCTTATTCGCCAAATACTTGGGGCAGTTCCGCTTCCAGTGACCAGTCCCTTTGCAGTAGAAGCACTCAGTTTCAGGCTTAGGTCCAGACATGGGCTTCTTCCCTTGAGCAGCAACTGGCTTGATGTTCTTCTTGAAGTTCCCCTTCTTCCCTTTGCCCTTTTTATTGAAACTAGTGGTCTTGTTCACCATCAATACTTGATGCTCCTTCTTGATTTCGACCTCCGCGGCCTTTAGCATCGCGAAGAGCTCGGGAATTGTCTTTTCCATCCCTTGCATAATATAGTTCATCACGAAGCCTTTATAGCTTGGTGGCAGTGATTGAAGAACTCTGTCAATGACACTATCACTGGGAAGATTAACTCCCAGCTGAGTCAAGTGGTTATGGTACCCAGACATTCTGAGTATGTGTTCACTGACAGAACTATTCTCCTCCATTTTGCAGTTGTAGAACTTTTTGGAGACTTCATATCTCTCAACTCGGGCATTTGTTTGAAATATTAACTTCAACTCCTGGAACATCTCATATGCTCCATGACGTTCAAAATGTATTTGAAGTCCTGATTCTAAGCCGTAAAGCATGGCACACTGAACTATCGAGTAGTCATCAGCTTTGCTCTGCCAGACGTTCATAACGTCCAGAGTTTCTCCTGTAGCGGGTCTTGCACCTAGAGGTGCTTCTAGGACGTAATTCTTCTTTGCAGCAATGAGGATAATCCTCAAGTTATGGACCCAGTCCGTGTAGTTGCTACCATCATCTTTCAACTTAGCTTTCTCTAGGAACGCATTAAAATTCAAGGGAATAGTAGCACGTGCCATTTATCTACAACAACATAGATATGCAAAAACTATCAGGTACTAAGTTCATGATAAATTAAAGTTCAATTAATCATATTACTAAAGAACTCCCACTTAGATGGACATCCCTCTAGTCATCCATATCACCATGTGAGATGGAGTAATTTTCAATGGTGAACATCTCTATGTTGATCATATCTACTATATGATTCACGTTCGACCTTTCGGTCTCAGTGTTCTGAGGCCATATCTGCATATGCTAGGCTCGTCAAGTTAAACCCGAGTATTCTGTACGTGCAAAACTAGCTTGCACCCGTTGTATGTGAACATAGAGCTTATCACACCCGATCATCACGTGGTATCTCGGCAGGACGAACTGTAGCAACGGTGCATACTCAGGGAGAACACTTGTACCTTGAAATGTAGTGAGGGATCACCTTATAATGCTGCCGCCGTACTAAGCAAAATAAGATGCATAAAAGATTAACATCACATGCAATCAAAATATGTGACATGATATGGCCATCATCATCTTGTGCCTTTGATCTCCATCTCCAAAGCACCGTCCTGATCTCCATCGTCACCGGCTTGACACCTTGATCTCCATCGTGACATCGTTGTCGTCTCGCCAACTATTGCTTCTATGACCATCGCTACCGCTTAGTGATAAAGTAAAGCAATTACATGGTGATTGCATTTCGTACAATAAAGCGACAACCATATGGCTCCTGTCAGTTGCCGATAACTGTTAGAAAACATGATCTCTCATACAACAATTTATATCTCATCACGTCTTGACCATATCACATCACAACATGCCCTGCAAAAACAAGTTAGACGTCCTCTACTTTGTTGTTGCAAGTTTTACATGGCTATTACGGGCTTCGAGCAAGAACCATTCTTACGTACGCATCAAAAACCACAACGATTTTTCGTCAAGTGTGCTGTTTTAGCCTTCAACAAGGATCAGTCATAGTCAAACTCGATTCAACTATAGTTGGAGAAACAGACACCCGCCAGCCACCTGTGTGCAAAGCACGTCGGTAGAACTAGTCTCATGAACGCGGTCATGTTACGTCGATCCGGGCCGCTTCATCCAACAATACCGCCGAATCAAAGTAAGACATTGGTGGTAAGTAGTATGACTATTATTGTCCACAACTCTTTATATTCTACTCGTGCATATCATCTACGCATAGAACTGGCTCTGATACCACTATTGGGGAACGTAGCATGAAATTTCAAAAAATTCCTATGATCACGCAAGATCTATCTAGGAGATGCATAGCAACGAGACGGGGAGAGTGTGTCTACGTACCGTTGTAGACCAAAAGCGGAAGCGTAGGTTAACGCGGTTGATGTAGTCGAACATCTTCACGATCCAACCGATCCAAGTACCGAATGTACGGCACCTCTGTGTTCAGCACACGTTCAGCTCGATGACGTCCCTCGAGCTCTCGATCCAGTAGAGGGTCGAGGGAGAGTTCCGACAACACAACGACGTGGTGACGGTGATGGTGATGTGATTCGCACAGGGCTTCGCCTAAGCACTATGACAATATGACTGGAGGAGTAAACTGTGGAGGGGGGCACTGCACACGGCTAAGAGAAATCTTGGTGTGCCTTTGGGGTCCCCCCCCCGCCCCCGTATATAAAGGGGGGAGGAGGAGGTGGCCGGCCCAAGGGGGCACGCCAAGGGGGGAGTCCTACTTGGACTCCGAGTCCAAGTAGGATTCGCGCCCCCCCCCCTTCATGCCAGCGGAGAGGGGAAAGGGGAAAGGAGGGAGAAGGGGAAGGAAAGGGGGGCCGTGCACCCTCCCCTTGTCCAATTCGAATTGGGCAAGGGGGTGCACGCCACCTCCCGTGGCCTGCCTCCTCTCCTCCACTATGGCCCATTAGGCCCATTAACTTTTCCCGGGGGTTCCGGTAGCCTCCCGTTACTCCGAAAAATCCTCAAACCTTATCGGAACCATTCCGGTACCCGTATATAACCATACAATATATCAATCTTTACCTCTCGACCATTTTGAGACTCCTCGTCATGACCGTGATCTCATCCAGGACTCCGAACAAACTTCGCTCACCAAAAACACATAACTCAAAATACAAATTGTCATCAAACGTTAAGCGTGCGGACCCTACGGGTTCGAGAACTATGTAGACATGACTGAGACACATCTTCGGTCAATAAACAATAGCGGAACCTGAATGCTCATATTGGATCCTACATAATCTACGAAGATCTTTATCGGTTAAACCGCATAACAACATATGTTATTCCCTTTGTCATCGGTATGTTACTTGCCCGAGATTTGATCGTCAGTATCATCATACCTAGTTTAATCTCGTTACCGGCAAGTCTCTTTACTCGTTCTGTAATGCATCATCCCGCAAATAAATCATTATATGTTCAGATCCAATATGCTATTTAATACCCCTCAGATCTTGAGCATGATTATCGTTTGTGAGTAGTTACTTTTGTTCTTGAGGTCACGGGAGAAATCATGTTGCAAGTAATCATGTAACTTGATATGTGTTCGATATTTTGATAGTATGTCTGTTGTGATTCCCTTAGTGGTTTCATGTGAACGTCGACTACATGAAACTTCACCATATTTGGGCCTAAGGGAATGCATTGTGGAGTAGCAATTAGATGATGGGTTGCGAGAGTGACAAAAGCTTAAACCCGAGTTTATGCACTATTCCGTAAAGGACGTTTGGATCCAAAAGTTTAATGCTATGGTTAGAATTTATTCTTAATACTTTCCTCGTAGTTGCGGATGCTTGCGGAAGGGTTAATCATAAGTAGGAGGTTTGTTCAAGTAAGAACAGTACCTAAGCACCGGTCCACCCACATATCAAATTATCAAAGTACCGAACATGAATTAAACCAACATGATGAAAGTGACTAGATGAAATTCCCATGTACCCTCAAGAACGCTTTGCTCATTATAAGAGACCATTTTGTCCTGTACTTTGCCTCAAAAGGATTGGGATACCATGCTGCACTTTTGTTAATAATATCGTTTCTTTCTCGTTACAAATTACCTTGCTATCAAACTACTCTGCTGCTTACCATTTCAGCACTTGCAGACATTACCTTACTGAAAATCACTTGTCATTTCCTTCTGCTCCTCATTGGGTTCGACACTCTTACTTATCGAAAAGAGCTACAATTGATCCCCTATTCTTGTGGGTCATCAGTTTTGTTGCTCACATTTGCAACTCGAAACAGGGGCTACGGATTAAACAGAGATTGGCTAAGGACGAGGTGACGATGCGCGTCGGAAATGGTTCCAAGGTCGATGTGATCGCCGTCGGCATGCTACCTCTACATCTACCTTCCGGATTAGTTTTAGACCTGAATAATTGTTATGTGGTGCCACCGTTGAGCATGAACATTATATCTGGATCTTGTTTGATGCGAGACGGTTATTCATTTAAATCAAAGAATAATGGTTGTCCTATTTATATGAGTAATATCTTTTATGGTCATGCACCCTTGATGACTGGTCTATTTTTGTTGAATCTCAATCATAGTGATACACATATTCATAATATTGATGCCAAAATATGAAAAGTTAATAATGATAGTGCTACTTATTTGTGGCATTGTCGTTTAGGTCATATTGGTGTAAAGCGCATGAAGAAACTCCATGTAGATGGGCTTTTGGAATCACTTGATTATGAATCACTTGATGCTTGCGAACCATGCCTCATGCGAAGGAAATATGCCCTAGAGGCAATAATAAAGTTGTTATTTATATTTGCTTATATCATGATAAATGTTTATTGTTCATGCTAGAATTGTATTAACCGGAAACTTAGTACATGTGTGAATACATAGAAAAAACAAAGTGTCCCTGGTATGCCTCTACTAGACTAGCTCATTAATCAAAGATGGTTTAGCTTCCTAACCATAGACATGTGTTGTCATTCGATGAACGGGGTCACATCATTAGGAGAATGATGTGATGTACAAGACCCATCCGTTAGCTTAGCATAATGATTGTTAAGTTTTATTGCTATTGCTTTCCTCATGACGTATACATATTCCTTTTACTACGAGATTATGCAACTCCCGAATACCGGAGGAACACCTTGTGTGCTATCAAATGTCACAACGTAACTGGGTGATTATAAAGATGCTCTGCAGGTGTCTCCAAAGGTGTTTGTTGGGTTGACATAGATCGAGATTAGGATTTGTCACTCCGAGTATCGGAGAGGTATCTCTGGGCCCTCTCGGTAATGCACATCATGATAAGCCTTGCAAGCAATGTGACTAATGAGTTAGCTGTGGGATGATGCATTACAAAACGAGTAAAGAGACTTGTCGGTAACGAGATTGAACTAGGTATGAGGATACCGACGATCGAATCTCGATCAAGTAACACACCGATGACAAAGGGAATAACGCATGTTGTCATTGCGGTTTGACCGATAAAGATCTTCGTAGAATATGTAGGAACCAATATGAGCATCCAGGTTCCGCTATTGGTTATTGACCGGAGATATGTCTCAGTCATGTCTACATAGTTCTCGAACCCGTAGGGTCCGCACGCTTAACGTTCGATGACGATTTGTATTATGAGTTATGTGTTTTGCTGACCGAAGATTGTTTGGAGTCCCGTATGAGATCACAGACGTGGCGAGTAGTCTTGAAATGGTCAAGAGGTAAAGATTGATATATTGGACGATAGTATTCGGACACCGGAACGGTTCCGGATCGTTTCGGGGTTTTTTCAGAGTACCGAGAGGTTACTGGAACACCCGGAGGAAAGTAATGGGCCACTACGGGCCATAGGGGAGAGAGGAGGTAGCCCACAAGGGGTGGCCGCGTGCCCCCCCCCCCATGGGAGTCTGAATTGGACTAGGGGAGGGGGCGGCACCCCCCTTTCCTTCTCCTCCTCCCTCTCCTTCCCCCTTTTACCCTCCATGAGAAGGAATAAGAGGGGGGTGGAATCCTACTAGGACTGGGAGTCCTAGTAGGACCCCCCCCCCACTTGGCGCGCCCCCTAGGGCCGACCTCCTCCCTCTCCCTCCTTTATATACGTGGGCAGGGCACCCCTTGGAGACACACCAATTGTTCCAAGCCGTGTGCGCTGTCTCCCTCCACGGTTTACTCCTCCGGTCATATTCACGTAGTGCTTAGGCGAAGCCCTGCACGGATCACATCACCATCACCGTCACCACGCCGTCGTGCTGACGAAACTCTCCCTCGACACTTTGCTGGATCAAGAGTTCGAGGGACATCATCGAGCTAAACATGTGTTGAATTCGGAGGTGTCATACGTTCGGTACTTGATCAGTTGGATCGCGAAGACGTTCAACTACATCATCCGCGTTAACATAAGGCCTCCGCTTTTGGTCTACGAGGGTACGTGGACACACTCTCCCCCTCTTGTTGCTATGCATCTCCTAGATAGATCTTGCGTGATCGTAGATTTTTTTTTTGAAATTACATGCTACGTTCCCCAACAACAAGTATATATCATGTTGGGGAAGGAGAGAGGCATGGCATTGATGGTGAGGAAGGCAGAGGTGTCGATAATGGAGATTGAACCGACCATCTGGCCGGTGCAGAGCATTGGCAAAGACTCCTTCTTCCTTGTCTTGGCCCTTCCTTTGCAATGGAGGTGTGGTGGCTTCATATGGATATGTGAAGACCCGTGGGAGAGAGAGTTCGTGGCTAGGGTTGGAGATGTATATATATTCGGTCTCCACGGGTCAACTCCGTGGATCCACCACCTCACCTTTGACCCAAGGGCTCTAGACGAGTATCAACCTCTCATAATACCTTACTTGATGTCAAAGGATCACATAGGAACAAACGGGGATGAAATTGGTGAAGAATCGTGGAAGTTATAGCCAAATCTGCAACGAGCATCAGGCAGTACAACAATGCACGGTCGTACCACACACGTCTTCTCTTCCGGAGCATGCGCATGTTTGTTTCATATGTTTGGTCTCCATTTCGTTATACGGACTCTGATTTGGGCTTTCTTGGCATCGCTCGATTTGGTATTGGATCTTCAATTTGGGTTCGTTGGAAAAGTATTGTTTGTCAAACTCTCCAAAGGCTTGTGCCTGGTGCTTGTAACTTCTCTGGATAGGTCCCAGTTTGGGTCCTTTCATCATGGTAAGTTCCTGGGAGCTCAAACTCACCTACATACACAACAAAACAAAGGGAAAAACTATTAAAACTAAATACTATGCAATGACCTCAAGAAAATGCGCAGAAAATAAAAATCATGCAAAATGGACATGAAAGTGGCTAGATGGATATTGTAGGATCGAGAAGAGGTGTCTAGAGGGGGGTGAATAGACTCTTAGCAAGAAAAGTTGCAATTTTTAATTTCTTTAAGTTGAAGTGGAGTTTTGGCACAAGTTTGAACATTCACAATACATCTCAAGCAAGCATGACAAGAGTATATGAGCAGCGGAAAGTAAGTCATGCAAGTTGCAAGAATGTAAAGGGATGAGATTGGAGTGTGCAAACGCAATGGGAGATATGGAGATTTTTGGCGTGGTTCCGATAGGTGGTGCTATCGTACATCCACGGTGATGGAGACTTCAACCCACAAAGGGTAATGGTTGCACAAGTCCACGGAGGGCTCCACACATGAAGGGTCCATGAAGAAGCAACCTTGTCTATCCCACCATGGCCATCGCCCACGAAGGACTTGCCTCACTAGGGTAAATCTTCACGAAGTAGGCGATCTCCTTGCCCGTACAAACTCCTTGGTTCAACTTCACAATCTTGATGGAGGCTCCCAAGTGACACCTAACTAATCTAGGAGACACCACTCTCCAAGAGGTAACAAATGGTGTGTTGATGATGAACTCCTTGCTCTTGTGCTTCAAATGATAGTCTCCCCAACACTCAACTCTCTCTCATAGGATAGGATTTGGTGGAAAGATGATTTGAGTGGAAAGCAACTTGGGAAGGCTAGAGATCAAGATTTATGTGGTTGGAATGAAGTATCTTGACCTCAACACAAGTGTAGGTGGTTCTCTCTCAGAAAATGTATGTTGGAAGTGTCGGCATGTTCTGATGGCTTTCTCTACGAATGAAGAGTGGGTGGAGGGGTATATATAGCCTACACACAAAATCTAACTGTTACACACAAATCACCAAACTCGGTGGGACCGAATCATACAACTCGGCCAGACCGATTTAGTTCATAATGTGACCGTTAGGGTTTTCGGTGGGACCGACTTGATCAACTCAGTGGGACCGATGTGCTAGGGTTAGGGTAAAGCCTCATCTCGGTTAGACCGATTACACAAATTCGGTGGGAACGATTTTGGTAATAAACTAAACAGGGAGTTGGCCAAGCACACTCGGTGGGACCGATGTCATGTTTCGGTGAGACCGAAATTAATGCAATAGGCAACAGAGAGTTTGCAAGCCCATCTCAGTGAGACCGAGATCCCATCGGTGAGACCGAGTTGATTAGGGTTTCTGGTAGTGGCTGTGTCAAGAGAACTCGGTGGCACCGGATAGATCAAATCGGTGGGGCCAAGTTTGACTTTTGGCTTGGGATATATTTTGATATGAGAAAGTGGTTGAGGGTTGTGGAGCATATCACTAAGCACTTTGAGCAAGAACCTCATTAAGCAACACCTCATCCCCTCTTAATAGTATTGGCTTTCCTATGGACTCAGTGTGATCTTGGATCACTAAAATGAAAAATATAGAGTCCTGAGCTTTGAGCTTGAGCCAATCATTTGTCTTCATCATCTTGAAGGGGTCCCACATCCTCTAGTCCATGCCACTCCACTGTTGGACTTATCTGAAATATGCTAGATGAAATTATTAGTCCAACAAGAGATATGTTGACATTAATTACCAAAATCACCCGGGGAGCACTTGTGCTTTCAATCTCCCCCTTTTTGGTAATTGATGACAACATACATCAAAGCTTTAGATAAAGATATAGAGAATAACAGGTAAAGCTTTGGAAAGACATGTAACATGCATAGGCTCCCCCTATATGTATGCAATCATGTAAATATGGAATATAAGAACATGTGAATGCATAGCATGACAGAGTAAGCAATGTGTTACATGTATCTTGGCTATATGCATCAGAGCAAAAGATGTAAATATAGGAAATGTACCTACATGCTCATGAGTCTTTCTTGCAAACAATATGTACATCAGCAAGAAGTCATCATGCACATGAGTGTGATGCATATACTTACCTTGTGGTCTTGAGTTGGCTCAGGAGAAATGAACCTGAGTAAACAAGGTTAGATAACACAGATCCATCTACTAGCCAGAGTAAATAAAGAAACCACAAGAGTACCAAGACTGGGATGACATGTAGAGAGTGAGTACTGAGTACTCTATTGGATATAGACATGTCCCCAAAGGTAAAGATATGCAATGAATTCAAGGATTTCCTTCCCTTCGATGTCTTGCTCCCCCTGAATCTTGCTTGGGATACTGGGAGAATATAGGGACAGAAAATCAGAGCAACGAAAAAAGCAAATGCAAACAATCAAATATGAACATGTCTTTCCCCTCTTAAAGACATGTAACTTCTCTCCTCTTGAACACCAAGCATCCAGGGTCTTTGATGTTATACTTCTTTCTCATTGAAGAACTCTCTCCCCCTGAGTATTCTCTTTCCCCCTATAGAAATGATTAAGCTTTGATGTGATCTCTCTCCCCCTTTGACATCAATTTCCAAGAAGGGCTCTTCTGGATGTTTGTTACAAATGGGTTCGGTCCTTGAGTCACAAAGCAAAGCAGCAAGTCAAATGTGATGCTGGTAGAGGACAAGAATCATTGAGTGGAGCTGGAGTAAAAAAATGCAGGAACAAGTGACACGTTGTCTTTCCTGTAGTAAAATCGGTTGCACCGAGTGGTGTGTTCCGGTTGCATCGAGAGAGTTCGGTTGGACCGAATACAACAAACCGGTGTGACCGAGTTTATCACAGAGAAAACACTTGTCACCTCACCTCACTAGACAAGAAAGATCTCACGAGGATTTGCAAGGAATTGGATGCACGGAATGCAGAACAAAACAAAGAAAACAAAATCTAGATGAAGTTTGCAAAAACCCATGGAAACACTAGAGAACTTCATCTAGAATTGGGCGGTGAAAAAGTCACCAATGTTAGAGTATTTTGACTGAGGAGTCAAGTAAGAACACTTGATCGTAAGTCATACTCATCGTTTAAGCTCAAAATGGGGTTACCATGTTTCATTTAAGCATTTGATGTATTCACATCTTGTTGAGTTGCTTTGACCTATGTCTTGAGGTAAAGCTTCTCTAAGATGGAATGACATACCTTGGGTGGTGGTGTTGATCTTGATCATGTAGTTGAACTTGCGTGGGGTGCTCGAGGTTGATGTAGCACAAGAATGGTTGGGAGCACCACTTGGAGTTGATTTCATCTACCTACATGGGTTAGTTTTGCAAGAAAGAGCACTTGTGTATCCAAAATGACAATCATGAAATTTGATACATATAATTTGTCAAAGGATATGTTGAAGGGTTTCGTGCTTCCTTGTCATCAACCACCGTATTGTAGAGACTTGGTGATGTAGAGATCGCTCAACATGTGAGTGGGTTGCTATCTCATAGATTTAGATTCATCCAAGTACCTACAAGGGTTTGATAACATGCAAGGGTGCAAATATATCCAAGACATATGAATATCATCATAAGATAAATATCAAGGATTTGTCATAGATTCATGCCTTGCATGTATCCAAATGGAGTTCCTACTCCAAGTTTGAAGCATCAATGATGTTCAATTCACCTCTCAAACGGCAAAAGACTTTCTCATCAAGTGGTTTGGTGAATATATCCGCCGATTGCTTATCAGTACGAACATGCTGAAGATCAATGTCCCCTTTAGCAACATGATCTCGAATGAAATGATGCCGAACTTCAATATGCTTAGTTCGAGAATGTTGCACGGGATTGTGAGCAATCTTAATAGCACTCTCATTGTCACAAAGCAATGGAACATGTTTCACATTGATCCCATAATCTTTAAGAGTTTGGGTCATCCAAAGTAAATGAGCACAAGATGAACCAGCGGCAATGTATTCCGCTTCGGCGGTGGATAAGGATACCGAGTTTTGTTTCTTGGAAGACCAAGACACAAGAGATCTACCAAGAAATTGACAAGTACCCGAAGTGGACTTTCTATCAACCTTGTCTCCGGCATAGTCCGAATCGGAGTAGCCAACAAAGATCAAAAGATGACCTCTTAGGATACCAAATGCCAAAATTTGGTGTATGTATTAACTATCTCACTATCCTTTTCACAGCCTTAAGATGACATTCTTTGGGGGCCGCTTGATATCGTGCACACATGCACACACTTAGCATAATATCGGGACGAGAGGCACATAGATATAACAATGAACCTATCATAGAGCGGTAAACTTTTTGATCAACCGGTTCACCGTCCTTAGTCAAGTCAAGATGTCCACTAGTAGGCATGGGAGTTTTCATACCTTTGCTTTCTTGCATGTTGAACTTCTTGAATAAGTCCTTGGTGTACTTTGTTTGAGAGACAAAGGTGCCTTCCTTAGTTTGCTTGATTTGCAAACCAAGAAAGAACTTGAGTTCACTCAGCATAGACATCTCAAACTTCTCCGACATTAGCTTTCCAAACTTCTCGCTAAAATGAGGGTTAGTTGAGCCAAATATGATATCATCAACATAAATTTGGCATACAAATAACTCGCCATTAACCCTTTTAGTAAAAAGAGTAGAATCTATTTTTCCAATTTCAAAGCTTTTTTCAGTAAGGAACTTGGTCAAGCATTTATACCACGCTCTAGGAGCTTGTTTAAGACCATAAAGGGCTTTGTGAAGTTTGTAAACATGATCGGGTTTCTTAGGATTGACAAAGCCGGGAGGTTGTTTAACATAAACTTCCTCCTCAATTTCACCGTTTAGAAAAGCACTTTTAATGTCCATTTGGTATAAAGTGATATTGTTGTGATTAGCATAGGCAAGTAAGATGCGGATGGACTCAAGTCTAGCAACGGGGGCATATGTCTCACCGTAGTCCATACCTTCGACTTGAGTGTAGCCTTGGGCGACTAGACGAGCTTTGTTGCGGACGACTTGACCATCTTCGTCTTGCTTGTTGCGAAACACCCATTTGGTACCAATGATGTTGTGGTTGTTGTCGAGCTTCTCGACCAATGTCCACACTTGATTTCTCTCAAAGTTGTGTAGCTCTTCATGCATGGCATTTATCCAATCTGGATCTTCCAATGCTTCTTCAACCTTCATAGGTTCAATGCTAGAGATGAATGAATAATGTTCACAAAAGTTAGCCAAATGAGTTTTAGAGCGAGTGATTCTCCCGGTTTGGATATCATTGTAGATTTGCTCGACGGGGTGGTCTTTGGCGACCCTTGCTCGAACTTGTCGAAGCTTTTGCTTGGGTCGGGGTGGAACATCTTCTTCATCTTGTTCTTCTTCTTCTTGGCCTTCTTCATTGTTGATGTTGCCGTTCTCTTGTCGTGGCGGAGAAGGAGGTTGATGAGGTTCATCTTGGTGTACGTCCTCGTTTTCTTCGTCTTGGTGTGTCCCACTCATGGATGATTCCAATTCAACTCTTGGTTCACCTTGTCGTGAGGTGGAAGCTTCCACTTGGACGGACGAGGTACTCTCCTTCACCTCCGTTGGACGAATCTTGCTGATAGACAAGTCTTGAATTGCTTCCAAAGGGTCTTTGTCTCCTACATCAATTAGCAATTGCTCTACTTGTGAGCCGTTAGATTCATCAAACTTCACATCTACCGTCTCTTCAACCTTTCGGGTGAAATTGTTGTAGACCCGGTAAGTGTGAGAGTTTGAGCCATAACCAAGTAGGAAACCTTCATAAGATTTAGGAGAAAATTTAGAACGACGATGTTTATCAAGAATGTAGCACTTTGAGCCGAATACTCGAAATATCCAACTTGGGGTTTGTTACCGGTGAGGAGCTCGTATGTCGTCTTACCGAGTAGCTTGTGAAGGTACAAGCGATTTGTTGCATGACAAGCTGTCTCAACCGCTTCCGCCCAAAAGTGTTTTGGAGTCTTGTACTCATCAAGCATCGTTCTAGCCATCTCAATAAGAGTTCGGTTCTTCCTCTCAACGACTCCATTTTGCTGAGGCGTGTACGTAGCCGAGAACTCATGTGAGATCCCTTCTTCGTCAAGAAAGGTATCCACATTTGTGTTCTTTAACTCCATTCCATTGTCGCTGCGAACCTTCTTGATGTTCACTTCAAATTGATTTTGGGCCTTCCTAGCAAAGTTCTTGAAGATCTTTTGGACCTGCGATCTATCATCAAGAAAGAACACCCACGTAAATTTTGAGACTTTTATAGGCATTGGGACCAAAAGGATCCATATGAAGTAGCTCGAGCGGTCTTCTCGTGGTCATAATGTTATTCACGGGGTGACTTCCTCCAATTTGTTTTCCTGCTTGACAAGCACTACAAAGTCTATCCTTGTCAAATATAACATCTTTTACTCCAAGGATATGATCACCTTTAATAAGCTTATCAAGATTTCGCATACCCACATGACCTAGCCTTATATGCCACAACCAGCCTTTAGAAGATTTAGCAATTAAGCAAGTTATAGGTTGAGCCTTTTTAGTGAAATCAACAATGTAAAGATCACCTCTACGTATACCGGTAAATACCATTTTATGGTTATCTCTATGAAACACTTGGCAATCTACTTCAGTAAATAGGACATTGAAAACAAAGTCAGCAAGTCTAGATACGGAAAGTAAATTGTAGCCAAGAGATTCAAAGATCATAACATTTTGTATGGAGCTATCCTGTGAGATGGCCACCTTACCAAGGCCAACCACCTTACCCTTTGAGTTATCACCGAAAGTGACATACTTTCAAGGGTCGTTGTTTTCAGCAAGCTCACGAAACATATCTTTGTCTCCGGTCATATGATCAGTACATCCACTATCAAGGACCCATTCCTTTCCTCCAGCCATGTAGCCGCGAAGATTAGCCATAAGACCAAAGTGTCTCATCGCATGATCAAGATCATAGTCACTATCATCATCCTCATCATAGTATCCATTTTCAACATTGTCATGTGATGGATCAACTCCTAGAGAGGGTAATTCATTAGAAGTATGACCGTAACAATGTTCATCTCTATGGATTCTAATGACTTCGGAAATGATATTGCTCATAATTCCAACATCCCCTTTTGCACTCGTAATATTAGTAAGCTCAAATAAGCAATCACCAAACTTGGGATCATTAGAACTCATCTTACTCAAGGCAATAGACTTATGAAGAATCTCATCTAGGATTTTCAAGGAATAATTTGGGAATCGTTCCTCAAGAAATCTCCATAAGGTGTAGGCACAATCAAAAGTAGGCAAGCTAGCAAGCAAGTTTATAGGCAAACCTCTAGTGATTAAATTGACCGTTCTAAGATTATGGATCATGTCAATAGACACATCAAGGGTAGGATGCAAAGGATCAACAATGTGAGCACAAGGAGTAGTAATGTACTTGGTCAAATGATATTCATTGAAGATCTCAAGCATCTCATTTTTCCACTCATGAAAATACTCTCCATCAAGAATATGCACTCTATGTCTAAGACTCCCCAACGTAGACTCATCCATCTTCCTCCAAAGGAGTTTAAACCAAAGCAATGGAGACCAATGCTCTGATACCAATTATAGGATCGAGAAGAGGTGTCTAGAGGGGGGTGAATAGAATCTTAGCAAGAAAAGTTGCAGATTTTAATTTCTTTAAGTTGAAGTGGAGTTTTGGCACAAGTTTGAACATTCACAATACATCTCAAGCAAGCATGACAATAGTATATGAGCAGCGGAAAGTAAGTCATGCAAGTTGCAAGAATGTAAAGGGATGGGACTGGAGTGTGCAAACACAATTGGAGACACAGAGATTTTTGGCGTGGTTCCCATAGGTGGTGCTATCGTATATCCAGGTCGATGGAGACTTCAACCCACGAAGGTAACGGTTGCGCGAGTCCACGGAGGGCTCCACCCACGAAGGGTCCACGAAGAAGCAACCTTGTCTATCCCACCATGGCCATCGCCCACGAAGGACTTGCCTCACTAGGGTAGATCTTCACGAAGTAGGCGATCTCCTTGCCCGTACAAACTCCTTGGTTCAACTCCACAATCTTGATGGAGGCTCCCAAGTGACACCTAACCAATCTAGGAGACACCACTCTCCAAGAGGTAACAAATGGTGTGTTGATGATGAACTCCTTGCTCTTGTGATTAAAATGATAGTCTCCCCAGCACTCAACTCTCTCTCATAGGATAGGATTTGGTGGAAAGATGATTTGAGTGGAAAGCGACTTAGGGAAGGCTAGAGATCAAGATTTATGTGGTTGGAATGAAGTATCTTGACCTCAACACAAGTGTAGGTGGTTCTCTCTTAGAAAATGTATGTTGGAAGTGTAGGCATGTTCTGATGGCTTTCTCTACGAATGAAGAGTGGGTGGAGGGGTATATATAGCCTCCACACAAAATCTAACCGTTACACACAAATCACCAAACTCGGTGGGACCGAATCATACAACTCGGTCAGACCGATTTAGTTCATAATGTGACCGTTAGGGTTTTCGGTGGGACCGACTTGATCAACTGAGTGGGACCAATGTGCTAGGGTTAGGGTAAAGCCTCATCTCGGTTGGACCGATTACACAAATTCGGTGGGACCGATTTTGGTAATAAGCTAAACAGAGAGTTGGCCAAGCAAACTCGGTGGGACCGATGTCATGTTTCGGTGAGACCGAAATTAATGCAATAGGCAACAGAGAGTTTGCAAGCCCATCTCGGTGAGACCGAGATCCCATCGGTGAGACCGGGTTGATTAGGATTTCTGGCAGTGGCTGTGTCAAGAGAAGTCGGTGGCACCGGATAGATCAAATCGGTGGGGCCGAGTTTGACTTTTGGTTTGGGATATATTTGGATATGAGAAAGTGGTTGAGGGTTGCGGAGCATATCACTAAGCACTTTGAGCAAGAACCTTATTAAGCAACACCTCATCCCTTCTTAATGGTATTGGCTTTCCTATGGACTCAATGTGATCTTGAATCACTAAAATGAAAAATGTAGAGTCTTGAGCTTTGAGCTTGAGCCAATCATTTGTCTTCATCATCTTGAAGGGGTCCCACATCCTCTAGTCCATGCCACTCCACTATTGGATTTATCTGAAATATGCTAGATGAAAGTATTAGTCCAACAAGAGATATGTTGACATTAATTACCAAAATCAACCGGGGAGCATTTGTGCTTTCAGATATGCTATGAGGGATTTTGATACGAACCATGAAACTAATTAGATCTAAAACATGATAAAAAAATCCACCCATCAACATCACTAACCTTAAACCATTTTTATCCTTGAGCAAAATAGGTGGATAAACTCAATGGTCTTATCTATCTAGCCTAAAGGCGCATCTATAGCTCCAGCCAAAGTTTTTATGTACCTAGTCAAAGTTAAAGCTAGCATGAGAACGTATATTTGGATTGTCTTACTTAATTACTTATTCATTTATTTTTGTGTCTCTTCCAATGAAAACATAATTAAGGATGCGAGAACATGTCAAAGAAAATATAACACTAGATATATTTAGGACTTATCAGACTATGGGGTGGCCCTAGGTGTCCATCCTCCTCATGTGTCTTTTATTCCTTCATGAATTCTTTCCGCATATTTTTCCCGTTTTCCATTGGGGCTCCTTTCTTTTCTTCTGAATTTGCCGCTTTGAATGTGCTTCCACCAGAATCAATCCTAGATGGGTCGGGTGGTTGTGAGGCCCATCAACATTCTTTTTAATTTGTAGAATATTGTTAGAAATCTGTTTAACAATGGAAATTTCTAATATGCCAAGTAAGAAATGTCCATGTACTATGAATCTTTATATGTTTAAAATAAAAATCTCATATCATATAAATAACCTAGATATGAAATATATATATAGGTATTTAGAAAATTCCATACATGTCAAAATATAAAATTATTTACATGCCAAATATGTGTTCATAAAAAATAAAAATGTTCCAAGTTTTACCTAAAACAAAAATAAAAGGAATAAATAGCAAATGGAAAAATACAAAAAAGCAAAAGCAAAATATTAAAAAGAAACAACGAAGAATGGAAAAACCTGCCGGCTCAACAGGCCTGTAGGCGGGACGCATAGGTGTCAACTCCCTTGACGCCCACAACGGGCGTTAAATAAGAAAAAGTAGAATTTTCCATGAAGCTACACACATGGTGGCATAAAATGAAAATATGGTCGATTCCCACAATTTTTAGTGTACTAGTTTTCAAAACAATCAATTTTACCAAAAAGCAATTATTAAACATGAAAATAGATAACTACATTCTTCAATAAGTCATCATGTTGATCCCCAAAAAACTAGACATAATTTTGAAGCCATCATCTAAAGTCTAGTGATTTTTTTTTGGTGAAGTAGATAATTTGAGCTAAGAAATATTTTTAATCAACTTTAAATATACACATCGTCATTTTGTTTTTTTTATACACACTTATGTCAATTTGACTTTTTTCTTATGGATAAGATTTTTGCGTGTTAGATGTTACGTTGTTGAAATGATATGATGAACGCGAACCAACCTGTGGTTGGATGGTTAGTAGGACAGTGTTTTCCTCAACCCATCAGAGTTCAAGTCTTAGACTTGACACTAGGTGCCCGCATTTTTCTGGATTTATTTCAGGCCTTCCGGCGATGTGCGTTTACTGGGAGAAGACGTTCTCGTCGAGATGATGTGTCAGCTCAGTCTCTTGAATATGCTCATAGAGATAGGGTGTGTGTGCGTATGTTCATTCGTAAGAATGAGAGTATGTGTGTATGTATGAGTGCCTACGTGTGTATTGTGTATAAAAAAATGACATGGTGGACAGTTGCGGCCTTGCTAGCTCAAAGAAGAAAGGTGCGAACCAACCTGTGGTTGAATGGTTAGAGGGACTGTGGTATTTCCAGCCCACCAAGGTTTAAATCCTGTTGCTCGCATTTATTTCAGGATTTTCGACGATGCACATTCAGTGGTAGGAGATGTTCCCGTCGACGATGAGGTGTCTACGGTGACTTCATAAATTTCAAGATGATATGTCGACTCAGTTTTTTAGAGATGCTCATAAGGATAGGATGTACGTGTGTGCGTTCATGAAATGAGTGTATGCATGTGTATATAAGCATTTGCGTCTGTACCATGTTAAAAAAACTCCAAGAAGGAAATGGAGGGAATCCTATTTGACAGATTAAAGCGACAACTTGACGGGGTTTCACACAGACACGCGACCCTAGCACTCGAGTGGGCCCGCCCAATTTCAGATAGGGTGCTCACTGTTTTTTTCCTTCTATTTCTGATTAGAGTTTTATTTTTTTTTCTTTTTCAAAATATTTCTGTTTCCTAAAAATATTCATAAATTCTCAACAAAATTCTGATTTTTTTCTAAAAAGTTCAGGTGTTCATAGTTCGTTTGGAATTCTGAAAATGTTTGCTTTTAAAAAAAATCACCAATACAAAAATATTCTCGTTTTCTACTTTTTATATTTTTGAAAATTTTGAAAAAAAGACGTCATATTTTTTTGTATTTTCAAAAAATATACATGGTTTTTAGATACTGTTTTAAATTTCAAATAATGCTTCCAGTTTCGAAATAAGTTCATAAAATATTTTTTTCATTTGCACCAAAAATGTTCGAAATTTCACAAAACATGTCTGTTTTTAAAATCTTCTCATAAATTCGAAAGATATTAGCATTTTTTACATGTTTTGAAATTTTTAACAATGATGGTGTTTTAAAAAATAAAATTAATAATATCATACTAAAAATGTTTGAAAAAAGATCAGAAATTTTCACAATATATTCACGTTCAAAACAGTTCTGATTTTTTATTTATGGTTTTGCTACAGTGAACTGGAAAACAACAGTAGAGCCTTTCAAGACACTTCCTGTGCGGCAGCCTCCTATTGACGTAAAGAGCGTCAACAGGAGCTTCATAGAAATGGAGGGCGCCAAGCTAAAGTTTTAGGGTTCGTCTACGACACATTTAACCTCGTGTCCACTATGTTTGTGGTCTATTTTTCTTTGTCTCAGGTTTTTTTTATTCCTCATTATTGTGTTATTTATGGAAGTTTAGATATGACATCCTTAGAAAACATCTAAATGTGAATTAGACAGACTGAAAGCTTTATTCCGAACATTCCATTGTTACAAATAAATAAATCATGAATGCTACACGCTCAGTTCACAAACACAAGATGCTTAATTTTTTCTTTAAATTAAATGAAATGTACATGTACACGTTTTCATGTGTTTGTTTATCCATTTCTGTCATATGTACTTTGAATCGGATGCATATAGACACGTTTTAGTGTGTTTGTTCATTCATTTTAATTCATACATACTTTATATTGAACTATGCAAAACATTTTATATTTGTGAACATAGGGAGTATTAGAGATTTTCAAAAAAATAAATATGATAAGCAGATTTTTCAAAAAAAAAAAGGCAATCTGGTGCATGTAGCTCGGGCTTGCACAGGGTCCGGGGAAGGGTCGATAAGCAGATTAGTTTTTTATACACAGCTAAATATAGATAGCCCTTCCTTCAGTTCCAACGCCCCATGCTTGGAATCTTCTTCCTCCCTGCAACTCCGAGCCCCAGCTCATTGATACAGCTTGGCGGCATAGGATCTACCTCCTCGGCGAGCCACTTAACAATGCTCTAGCTCGGCACGCCCGCCGTTGGTCGGCCTTGCCCCAATGTTAGCCGCTGATCAGACTTTGTTTTGTTGGACACGACGGACCTCCCTATACTGATCCCTATATATAAGACCGCGACCCTAGCATAGCTTCACCAGCCATCAGTCACACCGACCGGTAGCTTCTCCGGCTAGCTAGCTCGCTCGCACGTGCGTGTACTATCTAACCGCAGCGAGCTCGGCGCGGGCCTGTCGGTCGAAGTAGCAAGATGTCGTTGCCCGCGGACTACAACATGTCCGTTGGGTACGCGCCCAACGGCATAGTGGTGCCGCCATGGCTGAACAAGGGCGACAACGCATGGCAGATGATCGCCGCGACGCTGGTGGGACTTCAGAGCATGCCCGGCCTGGTGATCCTCTACGGCAGCATCGTGAAGAAGAAGTGGGCCGTGAACTCGGCCTTCATGGCGCTCTACGCCTTCGCCGCCGTGTGGCTCTGCTGGGTCACCTGGGGCTACAACATGTCCTTCGGCCACCAGCTGGTCCCCTTCTGGGGCAAGGCCCGGCCGGCGCTCGGGCAGCAGTTCCTCCTCATGCAGGCCGTGCTGCCGGAGTCCACCCACTTCTTCAAGGACGGGAGCCAAGAGACGGCCTGGATCAATCCGAATTACCCCATGGCCTCCATGGTCTACTTCCAGTGCGTCTTCGCCGCCATCACGCTCATCCTCCTCGCCGGCTCGCTGCTGGGCCGCATGAACATCAGGGCCTGGATGATCTTCGTCCCGCTCTGGCTCACCTTCTCCTACACCATCGGCGCCTTCTCGCTCTGGGGCGGAGGCTTCCTCTTCCAGTGGGGCGTCATGGACTACTCCGGCGGCTACGTCATCCACCTCTCCTCCGGGATCGCCGGGTTCACCGCCGCGTACTGGGTCGGGCCCAGGTCCACCAAAGACAGGGAGAGGTTCCCGCCCAATAACGTCCTCCTCATGCTCACTGGCGCCGGCATACTCTGGATGGGGTGGGCCGGGTTCAACGGCGGTGACCCTTACTCCGCCAACGTCGACGCTTCCATCGCCGTCCTCAACACCAACATCTGCGCAGCGACCAGCCTCCTCGTCTGGACCTGCCTCGACGTCATCTTCTTCAAGAAGCCCTCCGTCATCGGCGCAGTCCAGGGCATGATCACTGGCCTCGTCTGCATCACTCCCGGCGCGGGTCTGGTCCAGGGGTGGGCGGCGATCGTGATGGGCATCCTGTCCGGCAGCATCCCGTGGTTCACCATGATGGTCGTGCACAAGCGCTCCAGGCTGCTGATGCACGTGGACGACACGCTGGGCGTGTTCCACACCCACGCCGTGGCGGGGTTCCTCGGCGGCGCGACCACGGGGCTCTTCGCGGAGCCGACGCTGTGCAGCTTGTTCGTGCCGGTGACCAACTCCCGCGGCGCCTTCTACGGCGGCAACGGCGGCATGCAGTTCCTGAAGCAGGTGGCGGGCGCGTTCTTCATCATCGGCTGGAACGTGATTGTCACCAGCATCATCTGCCTCGTCGTCCGCCTCATCGTGCCTCTGCGGATGCCGGAGGAGGAGCTCGCCATCGGGGACGACGCGGTGCACGGCGAGGAGGCCTACGCGCTCTGGGGCGACGGCGAGAAGTACGACTCCTCCAAGCACGGGTGGTACTCCGACAACGAGACCAACCTGCAGGCGCGCAACAAGGCGCCCAGCGGCGTCACGCAGAACGTCTAATTTATCATCGTCGCCGGCCTGATTGGAGTTTGCTTTTATCCATCTTACATGTGTTGTGGAATAATGTGGTGCTACCTACACAAGCATGAGCAAGATGTCCACGACACTTGCTTTTTGTACGCATAGCATCACTGCTCTTTGATTATTCGAGAGGGAATACAACATTCACTTTGTGGTTTACACTCTTTCTATCTTTTCTTTCTTTTTTGGTTTTGCCAATTCTCGGTTTACTGACATTTTCATAAATCGCAATCAACTGAGATTGAACATTACCAAGCCTATATCCTTGGAAGCACCAACTTTCAGCAATATGTCATCGCAACCTTTATTTTCAAGTTAGATGCATGGAGTGCCATCATCGTTGGTCACTCCTTCTAGGCATTGCTTTGATCTTATATGATTTTGCTTTTATGTTGGTGTGATCCTTTATGTGTGTGCGCACGCATTTGTGTTGATTGTGTGCGTTCTAGTCATGTAGGGATGAATGCATGATCATTTATGTGCACCCCGGTCTAGAGCTCCGGGGTGAAAGCCTAGGTTCGACCGGAGTTGGTTATATCTGAAAATGGTGATGTTTTTTTTACGTCGTTACTTTGTTGAAGGCATTGCTCGGACATGCTTTGAACCGATTCTTTAGGGTGAAAACCCAGATTCTGGCCTTAGTGGCTGCATCCGGCGACGGCGATACTTGAGCGTTGTTCCCTTTCTGAAGGCGTTGCTGTTGAAGACCTCGTCGTCCATGTGGTGTCATGATATGGTCGGTGCAGATATGGTCATTGTTGTAGTTTTGACGATCATGGACCTGATTGCTTTGGGACTTTTTTGTTTCCTTGCCTATGCATGCTTTGGTCTTATGACTTTGCTAGCTACCGGCGTGTTTGTGTGTGTTGGTGTTGGTTGTGTGTATCTTAGCTATGCAGAGGCCGAGTGCAGGCTCATCGTGTTTTGTATCTTCTTGATGCTTCATTTTGAGTCAATAAAATCCACCCTTTGTTGAAAAAATGAGTTAATAAAAAGACTTATATCGAAAAAAAGAATATGTAAAGTGAGAAGGGGATGATCGAAGTTTTCTAGTTGAAGACATTATGGCCGGCTTCAAATCATAGAAGACGGACGGCTGATCGGACACAATGTGCTAAGAATAAGTACTTGTAAAGACCATAAAATCGAATACGATAAAGCTAATGAATTGACTCTTACTGGGACTATATTTTGTGTGAACAGCTTGTCCGTCGGATCAGATGTCTGAATCCTAACTTAGGGCGCCTTGCCACGTTGTCATCTGGCAACTGTTCGCTCCATGGCTGGCAACCGCGAGAACTGTGGCAACATGGCCCGTTGCTCTAGTGCCACCCCATCACCCTACTTGCCCATGTCGCGTTTCCTCCACCGCCTCTTCCTCTCCTCCCTATCTATTCCTATCTTCACGTAGATACCTCTCTGTCGAAGATTTGATCCCAGTCGCTTGCCAGCGGCCGCATTTAGATTTACCAACATGCATTGTTGAACATTTCAAGGTGCGATGCTCAACCGCCTCCACCACGAGCTCGGCCACCCGCGCCGCCACGAGTTTCTGGCCAACACGCGCCACCTTTGCTTCTAGATCTGCTTTCCCTTCAGTCGCTCCAGCTTGTTGTGAGGCATGGTTCGACACTTCGGTGAGCCTTCAGCGTCGACAAGACACAATGGGTGGATGGAGGGGGGGGGCTGACCCGAGGCATGGAGGGGGGCATGCCATCCTCTTCTCACTTGCATCGCCTCCAACCTTCGCTGCACTTGCTCATTGTTGCTGCCGTTTTCTCTCCTACGATTGTGCCCATGCTGCCTTCGTCAACATCGTAGCTACCCCCTCTCCATGTGTGGGCGTCCGTAGGGATTCAGGGATGCATAATGCACTAACATTGACGAGGTACCAATCACGTCTCGGCAAGGTATGCCTCATCTTCCTCCCTTTTTCCCGTGGGTGTTTCTCTTGCAAAATGTTATTTGCAAACTTGGCAAATTCTGAAAATGTTTTGTACTGGTCCATGGAATTTTTTTTGAAAAAATGTTCTCTAAAATATGACAGCTTTTACATGCTATTTTCCTAACTAAATTAAGGCAATTTTCTATACCTGGGCAGCTTTAGGATTTTTCTCCTATAAAACATGGAATTTTTTTAACATGCTTTGTACTTGTCACATGTTAACCTTTTTGAACTTTTTGTTTTCTACAACATCGAAATTTTATAAAAAAATGTTTATTCACATTGCAAACATAGGGGAAAATGTCTTCTATATAATAGAAAACATAGAAAAAATTATATAGTACAACATGGCAAATTTATATAACTTTTGTTCAATTACATACTCACACTACAAGAAATATATCAACTAGTGACCTTCTGTCGGTGACCCTGGAAGAAATGGTCATAGATCTATGACCATTTCAGACCAATTGGTTAAAAGTTGTTCGGGGGCTCCAAACCCTAAACCATTGCGACCATTTTGGTCAGAAAGGTCGTAATTTTCTTACATGAAATGGTCATAAAGCAAACAGCGCTAGTCCGCTGCCTTATTTCTAATTGTTAACGACCAATATAGATGGTCATAGCCTTGTAAATTGTAGTGGGTTGCTATGACTAGGCGCCACCTCATCAGTTTTGCCTATGTGTCATGTCCATGTGGCAGTTTTTGCCCTAGGTTGTGAAGCAACCTATATTTTTGTCATTCCCAAAATTCCCAAAAAAATCTCATAAATTCTTTGGGTCATATCTTCGTTAAATATGTAAAAACCTTCCTTGCCTAGTTCAAAAATAATTCAAAAATATTCATTTTCCTATTCTGTTCAGAACAACAGTTTGTGAAGGAAGTACCACTTTGGCATGTCCAAATAGTATCCATTTTCTACAGTGCTTTCCTATGCCCAAATAACCATCCTCCATCAAATGCCAGCTCAATCCATTCATTATTTTGAGCCGAGCTTCAACATTCGTAGTTATGTCTAGTGTGGTAGTTTGCAAAGCAAGTACCACCTAGGCTCCCTGTTTTGAGCTGAAAATTTGTGAATACAGTCTTCTTAGTAACTGATCATCCTCAGCCAAAACTCACGCCCATTAGCCATGTGCATTTCCCGTACCGCTAATCAAACACTTGGCTGCTAATTCATGTTTGAGCATCGGTCGGTCTCCTCGCGAGAATCTTATGTTGTAATTTTCTTCCTAGCACCTACCTGGGGAGTGCCCAACCCACTAGACATGCCTAGGCTGCCCAGAACACATGGCAACGCCACGGTCACGCGGTGACCACGCGGCGGGCATGTGAGTTTACGCGCTCTAGAGTTGGGGCCCTCGGCCACCGCCGAAACCTCGACGTATCGCCACCAAACCATGTATTTATGATTAAATAGGTACTTATGTAACTAGAAATGATTTTTGAAAAAAATAAATAGCAAACTATGAGGCAGCTGTAGTTCAAATTTGACCCGCTTCCAACTGAATCGGCGGAAATTTGTCTATTTCACAAGAGGTGGATCAAAATTTTTTACACCCAATCATTTTGTCAATTACGCATTAAATATCTCCTAATATTTTAGAAAATTGATCTGGTCCAATTTTGCAACAATTATTTGGGAGGTCCTTCACAAAAAAACCTCCTTTTGGGCACTCGAAAAATGGAAAATGGTCTTTTCATCCAAAAAAATGAAAACTTCCTTAGGCAATATTGTTTGCCATTACAAAATGCACCCTTGTGCACAATACGAGATCATTTGAACAAACTATGCCATGAATGTGGCCATAGGATTGATCATCTCGCTTGAAAGCCATGAATCTTCACGCATGATAGCTCATTTTTTAGAATACTTTTTCAAAAGAATTGCCGTATTACAAGTTTATTATTTTTCCTGATAACTTGGTCATATATAATGACACAATGTGAAGGTTTTCCAATTTTTTGATTTTTTTTTGAATTTTTTATGTCCGTTTCAAAATGCGGTCAAAACGGCGGGAATGGCCGTTCCTAGCTAGTGGTTGAATCTTGGATTTTTTTTTGGTGTTTCTCTGATTAAATAGATACTTATGTATGTAGAAATGATTTTTGTAAAAAATAAAGAGCAAACTACAAGGCAGCTACAGTTCAAATTTGACCCGCTTCCAACTGAATCGGCGGAAATTTGTCTTTTTCACGAGAGGTGGATCAAACTTTTTATACCCAACCATTTTGTCAATTGTGCATTAAATATGTCCTATTATTTTAGAAAATTGATTTGGTACAATTTTGCAACAATTATTTGGGAGGTCCTTCACAAAAAAAACCTCCTATTGGGCACTCGAAAAATGGAGAATGGTTTTTTCGTCCAAAGAAAATAAAAACTTCCTTAGGCAACATTGTTTGTCATTCCAATATGCACCCTTGTGCACAATATGAGATCATTTGAACAAACTATGCCATGAATGTGGCCATAAGATTGATCATTTGGCTTGAAAGCCATTGATCTCCACACGTGATAGCTCGTTTCTGAGAATACTTTTTTAAAATAATTGCCTTATTACAAGTTTATTATTTTTCCTGGAAACTTGGTCACATATGATGACACAATGCGAAGGTTTTCCATTTTTTAAGTTTTTTTGAATTTTTTATGCCCGTTTCAAAATGCGGTCAAAACGACGGGAATAACCGTTCCTAGCTAGTTGTTGAATCTTGGAAATCATTTGATGTTTCTCTGATTAAATTGATACTTATGTACCTATAAATGATTTTTGTAAAAAAATAAACAGCAAACTATGAGGCAGCTATGGTTCAAATTTGACCCGCTTCCAGCTGAATCGACGAAAATTTGTCTTTTTCACCAGAGGTGAATCAAGACTTTTGACACCCAACCATTTGGTCAATTGTGCATTAAAGATGGCCTAGTATTTTAGAAAAATGATTTGGTCCAATTTTGTAACAAATATTTGGGAGGTCCTTCACAAAAAACCTCCTTTTGGGCACTCGAAAAATGGAAAATGAATTTTCCGTCCAAAGAAAATGAAAACTACCTTAGGCAACATTGTTTGTCATTTCAATATGCACACCTGTGCACAATATGATATCATTTGAACAAACTATGCCATGAATGTGGCCATAAGATTGATCATTTGGCTTGAAAGCCATTGATCTCCGTACGTGATAGCTCGTTTCTGAGAACACTTTTTTAAAATAATTGTCGTATTACAAGTTTGTTATTTTTTCTGAAAACTTGGTCACATATAATGACACAATGCGAAAGTTTCCCAATTTTTTGATTTTTTTTGAATTTCTTATGCCCATTTCAAAATGCGGTCAAAACGGCGGGCTTGACCGTTCCTTGCTAGCGGTTGAATCTTGGAAAACTTTTGCTGTTTCTTTGATTAAATAGATACTTTTGTACCTAAAAATGATTTTTGAGAAAAATAAAGAGCAAACTGTAGGCAGCTGCAGTTCAAATTTGACCCGTTTCCAGCTAAACCGGTGGAAATTTGTTTTCTTTTACGAGAGGTGGATCAAAACTTTTGACACCCAACCATTTGGTCAATTGTATATTAAATATGGAGTAGTATTTTAGAAAATTGATGGAGTCCAATTTTGCAACAAATATTTGGTAGTTTCTTCACAAAAAACCCATTTTTGCCACTCGGAAAATGATTAAAAATAGTTAGAAAGATCAGAAATGCATACAAATTGGTCCTTATCTATAAAATGTGGTCTAACTCTAGTGAAATTTTATGTGGTGCCCTTTTGAAAAAAATATTTTTAATAGCTACTTCACAAAATCCCTCTATTTTTAGTACTTCAAAATTATTTTAAACCATTGATTTTCCGAACCAATCAGAACACTTCCCACAGATCGATGACATGGCGTCCATCCATCCATCCATCTCTGCATCCCACATCCATCCATCCATCTTTCTACAGAAAAAAGATAAAAAGAAAACAAAAAGAGATACCCCCCACCCGCAGACCAAACTCTAGCTCAGATCGATCCCCCCGTCGCACCCTTCCTCCCATCTCCGCGCCGCCGCCGCCCCCCTCCCAATCCAGTCCTCTCCCGCGCGGCAACCCTTCCTCCTCACCCACCGCCCCGACCTCACGGCCCCCACATCACCGGATCCGCACCTCCTCACCCACCCCCAGAACACACCCGCCGCCGCCTCTCACTCCCCCTCTGCCCGATCCAGATCGACAATGACGGTCCCCCCGTCGCCAACCCCTCCTTCCCCATCCCGCCGCCGCCTCTCTCTCCCACCCACCCCGATCCATCCCCTCCCCGCAACCGTCGCCGCCCCAACCCAAACCATCTCCCTCCCACCTCGATCCGCTGTCACACCCACCGTCGACGACCCATATCGAGCAGGCGAGGCGGTGCTTCCAGACCGGCGACAGCGGTAGTGGGCTCGCGACCCAGATCACAAGGACGTCCCCTTCCTCCCGATCTCATCGTACTCCTCTCGATCCCGTCCCCTTCCTCCCCGCAGCGGAGCCTCGGTTTTGACCCGTCTCGTTGCTGTGTGCAGAAGTCCGGGAGGCACGGGGCCGGGGACGTGTGCCAGATCTGCGCCGACAGCGATGTGGTTCCACTCCAAGCCGGCCACGCTCGGGTTTGGGAGACGGGGCCCGCGCGGGACGGGGCGCACGCCCAGTTCGCGGCCGATGAGGGGTGGAACTACGAGGATAAGAGGAAGCCCGCGGGGGGCGTGGCTGGGGCCGGCGCCGGCGCCAAGGAGGAGGGACTGGAGATCATGAAGCTCGGGATCTCGTCAGAGATCCTCGACAAGCTCTCCGCCAAGGGCATCACCAAGTTGTTCCCCATCCAGGTAAGGGGAGCAGGCAGGCACGCATCCTTTCCCCCCTCTCTTCGATTGGAACGCGATTACTGCTCTCTTTATCTTCCATGGATTGTTTACTCTATGGGCACACTGCTTGATGATGTGATATGCTTCTTCATATATATTCATGCTTGATCTATTTGTGTTTCTCCCATTTGAATATGTGTGGAGCAATAGTTTGTCTTGCTTTTGTCCTGCTATGGATGAATGCTTCTTGAATGCATCTTGTCTTTGCTTCATTTTGTAGTACAGTGGAACGGATGCAGTTCTGGTTTTTGCTGATGATGTGATGATTCTTCATATGCATATGCTCTGTACGTGTTCATCTCTTCAAATTTGTGCAACAGCAGTTTGGAGCTTCCATTCTGCTATGGTGTCTTTGCTTAATTTGTACTACTATTAGAATGCAGACATTGCTTCGGTCCCAAATAATTTGTTGCTTGCTTCGGATAAGTTGACATGTTGTGCATATAATCTGTGTGAAGTTGTGGACAACAACAGATACAGAGCTGGCCTCTTTGTTTTTCACGGAGAGCCTGCTGCAGCTTTTCTGTTGCCATTGACTGAAATTGTTGGCCTCCCAATTCTTATCCAATCTGTTACTGCTCCTGGCAAACTGAATTGCTGGCCTCCCCTTGCTTGCTTCATCTCTCGCAGTTCTGTTAGATGCTCTACTTCTTAGTAGTGGGTGGGGGTCTTGTTGCTTGTCTCTGTCTGGATCCGGCATGTGCCAGCCTCATGATGCCAACATGTTTGTTGTAAAAACCTTATCAAAGCTGAATCGTTCAAACATTAATATGCTTGCTAGACTAACCAATCTTATGGCTCGACTAATTGATGGCAGCCAAATTTCGCTAGTCTTGCCTTCATCTCCGAGGCAGGCAGGCACATCGGACGATGCACTAGCCTCTCCGCCGCCTTTCCTTTTATTTAGAACGACGCTTCATCCCATCCAGCTGTTACGACAACGTTAAGCCAACATGCTCATGTTTCAGTTTACCCACTCCCAGCTAGCAAAGCAGATGCCTTGTTTCCTTCCTCTTTGATTTGTTCGAGTACTATCTGCACGTTAGTTTTTTTCGTTGAGTAGTTGGTATTTTCTGCTCATCTATGTTTGACATATATTTGTTCTATTTGAAGGTGCAGATTGTATAAGATGGGAAATGGACAACTCCAACCATTCCAAACCAGTTCAAGGGGCCATGGAAACAAAAGGTACACCATGAACTATCTCATGGCAATATGACTAGGTAGTCTATTTGCTTAGACAAGCAGCGATGTGTATTACAAGTTCTGAGCTGAGATTTCTGTGTATTCAGAATATCAAGAACCTGAACAACAAGGGCAAAGTGGAAGGCACCTCTGGTCGACAACCCAGGTAACCTGAGCTTACGCACTGCTATACTTTCTTTCGAACTTATTCGGTGAAAATTCAAAGCTTATGCAGTTTTATCCCCTATTGTTGCAGAGTACAAGGATTAATATTGCATCTATGCTTTTGACAGCTTGAAGTACATAAGCGCTGAGCTGTGGTAGGTTATTGCTATGAAGTTCAGTGACTTTCCCATCGCTGCATTATGTTCTTTTTACTTCCAGAGCTACAGTGCTCTCATACTATCATTGCACTGCCTGCTATTCTTGCTGCATACCTATATCTCAAGTATTTTAGATTTCCTGCTAGTTGCATATCTGCACTTCACTGTACGTACGTCGTGTTGGATCTCAGTCCAGAATCCAGATCCATAGCTTGTACTACAACTAATGTGTCATGCGTTTTGTGGCAGCAACAACAGCTGGCAGGAGCAATTCTCTTGCTGGTATGCATGTATGCCTCTCTTTGGTCTTACTGCATGTGAGCTCGGTTGTGTCCGTTGCTGCAGTGTAGCTATTCTGTTCCTGTAGATTTGGGGTGGGGGAGGGGGGATCTTTGCCCACTTAAATTACTTTTATGCAAATGCTTTAACTTTTAAACTCGAAACTGTTCCCTTTTCTGTTTGATTCAAGCTTACTCTCGTTGTAATGTATTGTGTAGTTGTTGTTTCAAACTGTTTTGCTACAAGTACCATAATTTGCATTGAAGATATTGTATTCTGTTGCTATATCATTGTTTAATAAAACCACAGCATGATGCTCACATGAGATATCCACATGTTTCTGTGCTGTTTGATTCAAGCTTACTCTCATTATAATGTATTCTGTTGCTGTTTTGCTACAAGCTGTGTGTTGATTTGAAAACGGGAGTTTCCTTGTCATGGTCCTATACTGCATTTTGACTCCTATGTTTCTGTGCGCGTGTGTTTAATTGATGTTGTTTCAACTTTGAACTACTTCTGCATATGGCCTATACTGCAATTGAGATTTAAATTTGTGGTTGTTCCTCTTTTACAGATGCTCAAGTGTGAAGTGTGAAGCAAGTGTGAAGCCGTGAAGTGTGAAGCCGTCAAGTTCTACTTAGTGAAGAGTAGCATATTGTAGCATATATGTGTTGTAAAGATTGTGATAGATTTATTTAGTGGTATATTTGATGAAATTTATGTGTTCTTTTTGATTATGTATGTGATCTGAAAACTTGTGAAATGGAAACTTGGCCAATGGGTCCACTTATGAAAATAATCTGTCAAATTTGTACATTTCTGACATGTGGGACCAATTTGAGAGATGATCATGACAAGTGGGACCCATCTGACTAGTGGGACCAGCTTGAATATATAATGGCTGAAAATAGAAAAGCAATAAATAATAAAAGGCCACGGGCCAACAATAAAAAAGGCTACAACGTTGGGCTTGGCCCATGAAGCCGACCAGAATTAACAAGGAAAAAATAATAAAAGGCTGAATTAATGGGCTCGTCCCATGTAAACAAAACAGTAGGCCTATTTTGGTCGTAAACGTCTACGACCTTCTTACAGAGATGGTCGTTAATTTCAGTTTACGACCGCCAGCTTTTGACCTTCTGTTTTTGGTCACAAAAGGCCGCAAATTAAAAACAATGACCTTTCAGTGACCAATAGTCAAGGTCACAAGTTGACATATTTCTTGTAGTGTCACATGACAATTTCAGAAAGTTGTGTCTCCTAAATAAATGCACATTTTACAGAAACAAATATAATAGTCACATGGCAAAATGTGGGGTTTTGTCCTATACTACATGGAATTTTTATAAATCTTTCAACGAGTGACATAGCACCTTTTTAGAAATTTTGCTTTGTACAACATGTCAAAATTACGATTTATTTGTACATTATCATGAAACTTTTAGGAAATTTTGTACTAAATCATGGCAAATTTAGAATGAATGTTGTAACAGTCACATGTCAAAATTTTGAAATGTTTTTGTACTAGTCACATGGCAAATTTAGAAGAAAACAAATGTGTTCACATGGCAAATATATGATTTTTTTTGTACTGTACCATGGAATTTTTCATGTATATTTTTTGTCTATACCATGTCAGAATAATGTTGCCATGCAATAAGTGTTAACTTTTTCCAAAAATTTCATGTACCATGTGATACGTATATTTATTTATTTTACAATTTAGCATGTGATAAGTTTTTTTAAAAAAATTGTCATATGAAGATTACAAAAATTTCAACAAGTTGCCATGCTTTTGGAGAACATAAAATCCTAAATTATAGGTGCAATGTTTTTTCTGTCATGACCGATAGAACATTTATCTCTCAAATTTACCATGGACATGGATGCACTTTGTATATATTTTTTTGGCAAACACGAACAATCTTGCAAACAATCACAACATGCACTAAAGGTGGTATGGGCGTGGGGAGTGGCAAATAAAAACACCAACTTTGTATTCAGCTCTAGAGCAAAGAGGATAGGACTACGCGATTATTCCCAAGCGGGAGAAAGATCATGTGCTCCTCTTCACCGTAACAAGAAAAATCATGACAAGACTTCCGGGTGGTTTGCTCAACTGCTGTTCTTGGCAGTAGCCCAGATTCCAGCCTCCCTCGAAATTTGGGACCCACAATCGCAAGAAAGGAATCTTGTTTCGTGACAACTGACAACAAGATGTGACATCATCGCTCTAGTCTTCCGCCTTGCTGTTGGCTCGGCTCGCGTCGGGGGCGCTCTGCGTCTACGTCGATCGTGTGGATCGCGGCCTCCGCCGCTCCTGGAAACTGCCGCTCAAACAGCCTTCATATACGCTACTGCTCCCGCTCTCGCCCTCTCCGCAGCGTCTTCTCGTCCGATCCCCGCGCCCCGCCATGGCAGCCGAGTCGGTCGGCGAGCTGCTGCGCCGCGCGGCGGCGCTGGTGCCCGCGGAGCACTACGCGCTCGCGGCCCTCGTCGCCGTGTCGGTCGTCGCGTACCGGTTCGTGGAGCTCCA
Organism: Triticum monococcum; assembly: GCA_034509565.1. NCBI lineage: Eukaryota > Viridiplantae > Streptophyta > Magnoliopsida > Poales > Poaceae > Triticum > Triticum monococcum. The sequence continues at coordinate 689,086,136 of CM067843.1, forward strand.
CGTGATTGGCGACCTCCTCCGCGGCCTGCGCGGCTGCCGCGTCGAGCTCACCTTCCACCCGGCCTCCGAGGTCTACCACTGCGTCGCCGCCAAGTGCCGCTCCCTCCACCGCAGGTACACACATACGGCTGCGAGACCCTGGACCGACCTGATCGCGTAATTTTCTCAGTCGCACGAGAAATAGCAGGGCCCAAAAGATGTTTGATCGCCCGGCCATTGCAATTCGGGGCAGCGCTATGGATGTGTCGCTTCACGCGAGTTGGAAGAAACGCTCGCCTGAAGCACGTAGCACATGGGCCGGGCCAGAAACGTCTGCAGCTCGCGCTCGCGGCTTGCCCTCCACAAATGGCGGCCGCAACGCTCGTTTAATTAGCTCGATGGGTTATTTTCCTAGCAAAAAGAAACTTTCTTGAATTGTTAGACAGACAAGTGGGCTTAAAACGGCGCGGCGTTGACATCGTGACCTCCAGCCAATAATGCACACATCCATACGCTCGCGTAGGCGTAGCTAAATTCGAGTCAACCTGCACTTCCAGCACTTGTGCCACTGCATTTTCTTCCAATTGTTTTCTTTTTGTTTCTAAAGCTTTAAAAATGTTCATTGTGCAATTAAAACTTGTTAACACAGTGTAAAAAAGTTCTTCGTTGCAACTTCTAGAAAATGTTCATACTATTAAAGAAATGTTTGTGACATTTAAATAAATGTTTATTTGTTTCAGAAAAAATGTTCGCCACACTTGAAAAAAAATTAATCATGTATTTGAAAATGTTAAACATGTATAAGAAAAATATTTCTTGTGTATACAAAAAATATTCTTTCCGTATGAAAAAGTAGGTTTCAAACATATATTTGAAAAAAATTGTTAATCATGTATTTAAAAAATGTAAACGTGTATAAGAAAATTGTTTCTTATGGATACAACAAATGTACAATCTGTATGAAAAATAGTAGACATCAAAACATATATCTGAAAAAATGTAATCATGTGTTGGAAAATGTTCAAATACTATAAAATGTGTTCCTACTATAAACGAAAAATGTACAATATGTATCAAAAAGTAGACCTCAAAACATATATTTAAAAGAATGTTAATAATGTATTACTAAAATGATAAATGTGTATAAAAAGATGTTCGTGTAGTTTTAGAAAAATGATTATTACTATGAAAAATTTCAACATATATTTGAAAAAACTGTTGACCGTGTATTAAAATGTAGATGGGATTTGAAAAATGTTCAACATGTATCATAAAAATCGTTCACATGTACACTAGAAATGTATTTTGTGCACTGAAGAAAAGTAGGCTTGTGTTAAGAAAGAGAAAACCAATGGAAATTGGCAAAGAAACAAAAAACAAAAGTGATGAAAGCCGAAGAAAATGAAGAAAGACATAAATTAAAAAAAGAATAAAAAAGCAAAACAAACAAAGAAAAAGGTGAAAAAACACAGAAAAAAAGCCCATTGAAAGCGAGAAAGAAACGAATAAAACCGATGAAAAAAGCAAGAAACACAAAAAAACAGTGAAGCAACTGAAAGCGGCCTCGATTGAAACCAGCGAACGAGAAAAAAATTTGAAAATGGGCTGGCCCAATAGCTACACGTTTTTAGAGAAAAAGTTAGAGCCCGACATTATAAATAAAGCGACACAGCAGAGTTAGAAGCCACAACAACTGTTAAGTCTTATAGAACCAAGGCAGGCAAATCAAGTAAATAGTTCGCCAAGAGGCACGCAGGCCAAGTACCTACGCTCGCAGGAAACTACGCTACAAAGCTAAAGTTGGATAGATGAACACCATCATTGGGGGGGGGGGGGGGCAGCTTGATCTTGCTGGTAAAGGGAAGACGATGTCGATCTAACAAGCGAGATCAGCACATTTGTAGCCCCACAGTCTGTCTTAATCAATAATCTCCACTGGTGAAGAAAAGATAACAGTTTGAACAAGCAATCAATAGGTTTATTAGGAAAGGCATGGTCAATAGTAAATTTATTTCTGGTGGTCCAGAGAACCCAACACATAGCAGCAAACCCAAACAAGAACAACCTCCGCTTCAGACTAGAGAGCCGAGATGTAAGAGCACGCAATTTCACAAAAAGAGGCAGGCACAAAATTCAGACCCAGGACTGTCATGCTTTTGAATCTAGTCGGCAGCAAGAAGCCTCCCACGAATGGCTTGCCACATTTTTTTTTTGGATTTTGAGAGGAATCTTGGCCTAACTAACGTATTTGAATTTATTAGTAGTAGAGCCCACAATCAACCTGGAGTAAAGTGACTTGATCGAGAACCTGCCAAAAGAGGAGTGGGCCAGGAAACCGAGTCAGCCTCCTCCGAGGGCGAAGGGAAGAGGGTAGCAAGATGTTGCCACTCTTCCAACTCTATAGGAGAGAGCACATGGCATAGTCCCAGGTCCCAATTATTACGAGAAAGCTTCAAGATGGAAATCTCAAGGGAAGAACACGAGAACAAAACAGGGAAGGAAGCAGATAGAGGTGCATCGCTGCACCACCAATCAATCAAGAACTGAACAAACTCCCCATTACCCACAACGGATTTGACTTGAACACGAAATTCATCCCTTACTTTAATTAAATCACGCCAAAGTTGAGACCCCCAACGGCCGTGGCAAACATAGGATTGCAATCCGGAAAATATCTAGCTTTGAGAAGCTGAAGACAAAGAGAATCAAGATCAGATGTCAAGATCCCCCACCATCATTTAATGATCAAACACTTATTCATGACACAAGTGTTAAGGATGCCCAACTCCTCAAGGTTTTTAGGTTTGCACATAAGCTTCCACTTAATCATCCGATATTTCTTTTTGTTCTCAGCATTAGCTACACGTGGGGATAAAAACCTTCAACGAGACGTTGTTAGTCTCGCGTTGAGCTAGATATAACATTTGCACTACAATTCGTTGTAGAAAACTGAAGCTGCATTGGTGCAAGTCTTGGCCATATGGTCGTGCTTTTAAGGATGGCCCATGGTTTTGGCCTGACATGGCATAAGAATAACCTTTTGAATTTTGTTTACTATATCTTAGTGTTATATCTAAAACAACCTCGGTTAATATATTTTGCGGGAGAAAAGTTGTGAGATGTTTATAATTTGATGCTAAGAAGTGCTATTAGGGAGTGAAGTTGTTGCACCCGAGCTCAAATGAGCTCGGGTGAACGGTAAAATCAAAAAATATATTTTTAAAAAATAATGACAAACTTTGGCAAATGTTCTAAGAGCTTGCATAGTTTCATCATGAAATCATATTTGTGGAAGTTGTGACAAAAAATCGATACTCTGAAAATGCTACTTTCAAAAACATTTTGGAGCACTGATTTATTTTTTTTGCCACGACTTCCACAAATGTAATTTCATGATGAAATTTTGCAAGCTCTTAGAACATTTCTCAATTCCATTAAAAAAATCAGATTTTTTTAAAACATTTTAAAAATGTTTTTTGAGTTATTGTTCATCCCGAACTCATTTGAGCTCGGGTGTAGAAAGGGACTTTCAGCCATATTAGATATTTACCTGTGAAAGTGTGCTAACATATAAACATTGGGATGGTAGGGAAAAGTAAGTAGCATAAAATATGAATGAAATTATGCTACAATAAAACTAATGAAGCAAAAGCAAAGACTACTTAGAGCATCTCCAGCCGTTGGCCCCCCCAGGACGCATAAAAATCGCCCCCTGGGGCGAGCCGGCGATACAATCGGCGCTGGGGGCGGTTTTGCGCTCAGTCGTCGCCCCCAGGCGCTGAAATTGGCCCATTTTTCAGCCTCATTTCGGCGAATAAAGGGCCCATATGGGCGAGAATAGGCTCATATTCGGCGTGGTTCGCCGTGTCTCAGCGTTCAATTATCAACACAATTTTTTTGTCACATATTTCATCACATAAAAAATCAAATACTTTAACAAAATAGTACAACAACAAATAATTCAATACAAATTATATAGTTCAACAAATAAAAACTCATATTTCATCACACGACGCCCCCTTGAGCCTCCATAGGTGCTCAATCAGATCTTTTTGCAGTTGATGATGCACCTGTGGGTCTCGGATCTCCTGACGCATACTGAGATAGGCAGCCCAGGTTGCCGGTAGCTGGTAATCAACTTCGGCTAGAGGACCCTGCCTGTAGTATGGTTCAGTGTCAAACATTGGATCTTCTTACTCGCTCTCGATGATCATGTTGTGCAAGATGACATAGCAAGTCATAATCTCCCACATTTGATCTTTGGACCAGGTCTGAGCGGGTACCGAACAACAGCAAATCGAGATTGGAGCACACCAAATGCCTGCTCGACATCCTTTCTGCAAGCCTCCTGAATCTTCGCAAACCAGGCGTTCTTGCCTCCCGGCACAAGGTTTGAGATCGTCTTCACAAATGCCGACCATCTCGGATAGATGCCATCAGCTAGATAGTACCCCTTGTTGTAGTGCCGCCCATTGATCTCGAATCTCCGCTGGAGGAGAATGACCTTCAACAAGCTTGGCAAAGACAGGAGAGCACTGCAGCACGTTGATGTCATTGTGAGTTTCTGGCATACCAAAGAAGGAGTGCCAAATTCAGAGGTCCTGTGTGGCCACCGCCTCAAGTACCACACTGCAACCGCCTTTGGCGCCTTTGTACATCCCCCTGCCAAGCAAATGGACAATTCTTCCATTTCCGATGCATGCAATCGATGCTTCCAAGCATCCCAGGAAATCCTCTTGATGCATTCTGTGCTAGGATCCGAGCAGTGTCTTCCGCATTGGGTGTTCTTAAGTATTGCGGCCCAAACACTGCCACCACGGCCCGACAGAACTTGTAGAAACACTCCATGCTGGTGGACTCGCCCATGCGCCCATAGTCATCGAGTGAATCACCGGGAGCTCCGTATGCAAGCATCCTCATCGCTGTCGTGTACTTCTGGATGGAGGTGAATCCAAGGGCGCCGGTGCAATCCATCTTGCACTTGAAGTAGTTGTTGAACTCCCGGATGGAATTCACAATCCTGAGGAAGAGCTTTTGGCTCATCCGATAACGGCGCCGAAATGTTTTCTCGCCGTGAAGTGGAGCATCGGCGAAGTAGTCGGAGTAGAGCATGCAGTAGCCTTTGAGACGATGCCGGTTCTTTGCTTTCACCCGTCCCGGCGCCGAGCCACCTCGCCGCGGCTTTTCATTGCTCGCCAGCAGCTGGGCGAGGGCGGCAAGCACCATGAGATGCTCTTCTTCCTGGACGTCGGCCTCGGCTTCCTCCTCCAGCAGCGCGGCGAGCGCTTCCTCGTCATCCGAGTCCATCGCCGAGGCAGGCAAATCGCCGAACACCTTGCACCCGGTGGGCGTGTACCCGCCGCTAAACTGCCCCTCCGCGGCCAGAAACAGCGGCCGGAAACGCCCAGCTGCTGTTGGAGGGGCTGCCGCGGCGAAGCTTTGCTATTTTTCCGGCGGGGAATGGCTATCTAGCGGTGAAGGACGGCAGGCGGCGCCGGGATATAGCTAGTGGCGGCCGAGGGCGCGGGGGGTGGGAGGCGAGTCGGGGAAGAAAACCTTGACGACTTTTCCCCTGACGGTGTGGGCCAGCCGCGCTTTTCCCTTACGCCGGAGCCCCCAATTGCCCCCCAGTGCGCCGGGTTCGGCCTGTGACCGCCGGGCGGAAAAAAAGGGCCGAACTGGCGATTTTCGACGTCCCTGGGGCACAACTGGGGCTTTTTTTTACGCCGACGCCGAAAAAGTGGCCTGGGGGCTGTTGGGGGCGCGGCTGGAGATGCTCTTATGAGCTACTAGTTCATTTAGCTAGTTCCTTACGTGCAGATGTATTCTCTTGAGAACAAATACACAGGTCAGCTTTAAAAAATACACATGGCTCCTTATGTTGGATTCAACACCATGAGTTTGTGTTATCCTAAGTGCCTGTACATGTATGTACAACAACTAATTAAATAGGACTCAGAACAAATCGACTACTTTTACAGTGTTCAGAATATTCTGCGCGTCATGGGAGCAGCCGGCTGCACCGAAGACAACGACACTAGCATGGAAACCAATAGCCAGGACCGAGTGGATTTTGTCAAAGCTTTCATGAGAACAGTCTTTGGTCATCAATGGAAGATGATGCTGCATGGAGTAATTAATTAAGCTGGATTTTGCCTAAGCTTTCATGAGAACAGTCTTTGGTCATCGATGGATGATGGAAGATGATGCTGCATGGATATTAAGCTGACACCGTGACCTTCTCTTCCAGCTTTAGCCAACTACGTAGTAAAAAAGTTTTCTTGACGCAAAATTAACTACTCCGTAAATCACCAGTTAATAGAAAACCGGTATGTTATCTCTTGAAGGTCCATCTCTCTGGCATACACTGACTAAAATCATGGAAGAAGGGAAATTGCGGTAGAGAAACTTGCAGCGATTGTTAAGGCATGAATGGCACGATCTCCCACGATTTCACGAGTCATGCCAATCGTCTCCTCACAGCTGACTACCTTGCCTTTGATCCCGTTGTGTTCATTACACAACAGTTATCTCATGGGTGCAGCTTTAGGGAGCATGGTCCTGCACTCATGCTCATGATTAAATTTGCTACTACTACATACTACTATAGTTGCATGGGCAGAACCAGTGTGGGTGTTATGGGGCCATTTTGTAAAGCTTTTTTTTACTGGTGAATGTTTATAATCTACTTCCTCCATCCAACAATATAGCGTGTATTATGCCTTTTTAAAGTCAAAATGATATAAACTTTGATCATAAATTTTACCAACAAAATATAAATTATATACCACAAAAAGTATGCACATTTCAAACAACATTCCGATGATATATTTTTAATGACATATAACCATATTTTGTTGACCAAAATTATAAGTCAAAGTTTGATAGGAAAAACGAAGTGATCTTTTATAAAATAAGGCGGGGTATAAGATGTTTTGGTATTTTAATATGGACTACATACAAAATGAAAATAAATGAACAATCACACTAAAATATGTCTATATACATCTGATTTTGAAAAGGTTAGAACATCTTATATTTGTACACGGAGGAAGTATTATAGAAATAGATAAATTTCTCTATAAACTTGGTCAAACCATTGTGCACTATATTACATGGGACAGAGGAAGTATTATTATAATTTGGTGCAGCCTAAATACTTCAATACCGAAGGTCTGATGTCCACAGAAATAGAAGATTAGCTTTCAGCCCAACATCATATAATTCAGACATTGATTCGGAGCCTAATACAACCCATCTCTACTCCTCATAAATACTACTGTGTACATTTGTAGGATCGAAAGTATGTCTAGAGGGGGGTGATTAGACTACTTGATCAAATAAAAACTTGACCTTTTCCCAATTTTAGTTCTTGGCAGATTTTAGTTATTTTAGGACAAGTCAAGCAATCATCACACAATTCAAGCAAGCATGCAAAGAGTATATTGGCAGCGGAAAGTAAAGCATGCAACTTGCAAGAATGTAAAGGGAAGGGTTTGGAGGATTCAAACGCAATTGGAGACACGGATGTTTTTCCCGTGGTTCGGATAGGTGGTGCTATCCTACATCCACGTTGATGGAGACTTCAACCCACGAAGGGTAACGGTTGCGCGAGTCCACGGAGGGCTCCACCCACGAAGGGTCCACGAAGTAGCAACCTTGTCTATCCCACCATGGCCATCGCCCACGAAGGACTTGCCTCACTAGCGGTAGATCTTCACGAAGTAGGCGATCTCCTTGCCCTTACAAACTTCTTGGTTCAACTCCACAATCTTGTCGGAGGCTCCCAAGTGACACCTAGCCAATCTAGGAGACACCACTCTCCAAGAAGTAACAAACGGTGTGTTGATGATGAACTCCTTGCTCTTGTGCTTCAAATGATAGTCTCCCCAACACTCAACTCTCTCTCATAGGATTTGGATCTAGTGGAAAGAAGATTTGAGTGGAAAGCAACTTGGGAAGGCTAGAGATCAAGATTCATATGGTAGGAATGGAATGTCTTGGTCTCAACACATGAGTAGGTGGTTCTCTCTCAGAACATATGAGTTGGAATGGTGTATGTGTTCTGATGGCTCTCTCTTTGAATGAAGAGGAGGTGGAGGGGTATATATAGCCTCCACATAAAATCCAACCGTTACACACAATCTACCAATCTCGGTGGGACCGAATCAATAAACTCGGTCAGACCGAAAAGGTAAACCTAGTGACCGTTAGAGGTTTTCGGTGGGACTGACATGCAACTCGGTAGGACCGATTCTGTTAGGGTTTGGGCATAACGTAATCTCGATGAGACCGATTACACAAACTCGGTGAGACCGAATTTGGTAATAAGCTAACCAGAGAGTTGGTCAGGCAAACTCGGTGGGACCGATTTGCTCTTTCGGTGAGACCGAAAAGTTACAAAAGGGAAACACAGAGTTTACATTGCAATCTCGGTGGGACCGATTCGCTCTTTCGGTGAGACCGAAAAGTTACGAAAGGGAAACAGAGAGTTTGCAACCCCATCTCGGTGAGACCGAGATCCCTATCGGTAGGACCGAATTGCTAGGGTTTGGCAGTGGCTTATGACAAGTGAAACTCGGTGGCGCCGGATAGATAGAATCGGTATGACCGAGTTTGGCTTAGGGTTTAGGTCATTTGTGGATATGGGAAAGTAGCTGAGGATTTTGGAGCATATCATTAAGCACATGAAGCAAGAGGCTCATTAAGCAACACCTCATCCCTCCTTGATAGTATTGGCTTTTCCTAAAGACTCAATGTGATCTTGGATCACTAAAATATAAAATGAAGAGTCTTGAGCTTTTGAGCTTGAGCCAATCCTTTGTCCTTAGAATTTTGAGGGTTCCACTTTCACATCCATGCCATGCCAATCATTGAGCTTTCCTGAAATAATCATCTTGGAATAGCATTAGCTCAATGAGCTATATGTTGTTATGAATTACCAAAACCACCTAGGCATAGTTGCACTTTCAACATTCCACGTCTAAATAAATGACGACACTTTCATTAAAAAAATTATGAAGTTGTTTCTCCGCTTCATCAACAGAGCTATGTATCAAGATGAGGGGGCCATTGCCCCCAACTATAAACCAATTTCTAAAGATTTTTTATTGGAGGGCTTAGGGCATCTCCAACAATGACTCCCAAATAGAACACAGTATCTTTCCGTGGACCGGTGGGGACCAGTTCACGGACAATGATGCGGGAGGGAGTCATCCAACGCTTATTCATGAATAATCCTGATTTGTTCGGTTGGGAGGCGAGAGAGGAGAGAGCGGGACCGTGCATTTGTTGTGTGGTTGGGAGGCGAGAGAGGAGAGAGGAGGACCGCATGGTTGATTTTCGTTGGTCAAGTGGATATCCCGACGCCCGCAAACCAACCGCAAATTTGCTTCTACAATACTGGATTTCAACATGCGGACTGGTCCGCGAACACTATAGGGACTCGGTTGGATAGCAAAAGTGGGAAAAGTGGTTCTAACACCATTGTCCGAACATATACGAGAGGTTTGAGGGTCCGCTTTGGAGATGCCCTTAGATGAAAAAAATTAGCCTTTGTGAGCCCTAAACAGTCATCTTATGTCTTGCCCCCATAACATATTTTGTCTAGCTCCGCCGATGTATAGTTGATTGGCCGATGATCATGCACACATGACTAGTGTCAGTTGCTACATTACAGTATGTACTGATCACTTCCATCCAACACTAGTTGATTAATTTTGTTGACCGGTGATGATTAATGAGATCAAGACCCCTTGGAATTAAGGGGGTGAGAGTCGAATCGAGAAGAGGGGAAAGGGCTTACTATTCCACCGCCGGGGAGAGGGCGCCATCAATTGGGTCATTTTCGTTGCAACGAAGCACGTACTGCTGCTACCCCGGGTCACCGCCGTTGTTCGCACCGTTACAGTTGGATGGGGAGAGGGTGGAGGAAGGATGCCGTTGTTGTCTCCCTCGGTAGAGCTATTGCTGCCCTCCATCACTAGTGCCGACGCTGGAGAGAGAGAGAGAGAGAGAGAGAGAGAGAGAGAGAGAGAGAGAGAGAGAGAGAGACGTGGTTTGGTTCCACGGGGTGGGACATGTGAATTGCTTCCCGACGGTTTCCACGAGGTTTGGGAGGGGTTTAATCCTAGTTGGGGTCTAACCAAAGGCAGCCAAAATGGATCCAACCCCTGTCGAGGCAAAACCCCCGAGGAACGGCGGGGATGGTATTACACGAACAAAGCCTAAGCAGGAGAAAGATCGTAAGCTCCTCTTCACCGGGAAAAGAAAAGAAAATCTTATACCCCTCAAGACACAAAAAACAAGAAAAAATCATGACAAGCACGCTTGGTTGTTCAACTGCAATTTTCTTGATAACTCATGATAGTACGAGGATGTTAGTCTCTGCCCAAAGTCGGGACCTGCGAGAAAGGAGTCTCATGGCATGTCGGTTTGCCTAAAAGCGACAAGAGGAGACGATATCGCTATAGTCCTCCGACAAGATGCCATAAGTTTCTGGCAAGCCATAAGGAGACTAGAATCTAGGCTATGCAACAAGAATAGTGATTGAACAAGAGGACTATGTAACAAAAATAGCGATTGAGCAACCCGTAAGAGGGCGAGGCGAGAAAACAACAAGATGTGACATATCACTATAGTCCTCCACGTTCGGGGCACTCTCATTGTTAAGGTCACTCGAGCCAGGTTGACCATTGATCCAGTCATTTATGGCATCTTCCTATACTTTTTCTTGAAAGCCAAACAATTTTTATTAGGCAATTGTAAGACAGACTCAGTCACTAAGAAGCCACGTACATTGATCATCGGCCCACTCACTTTCTAGCAACTGTATGAAAATACGATGATCATCACACATGACCGCATCTATTGTGTCGTCACATGAATCCCCCCCCCCCCCCCCCCCTCCCCCCTATTGTGCTATCACTCGAATCTTCCGCACCTATTGTGTGGGTCCGCATAAAAAGGCCTCAACCACATTTATCTTGACAATGCTCTTGGGATGCTTAAGCCACACCTTTCTACTGCATTATCTGTCCATAACTTGTAGATTATACCGTTTTTGTCCAAATGTATGTTACTATAGTAGTTAAAATGGTCATGTTCATGGTATCTAGGCTAACTGCCGCAAAAAAAAATGGTATCTAGGCTAGCATGTTTTAAAGTAATAAAGAATCTAGAGCAAAGAGGACATGACTTGGAGGTCATTCCTAAGCGGGAGAAAGATCATGAGCTCCTCTCTTCGTGACAGGTACGTACCACGTCCGTGCGGTTGTTCAACGGCACCTCTCTTGGTAGCTCGTGACGGTACGACCGTACGAGAATGCCAGCCTCCGCCCAAAATCGGGACCCGCGAGGAAGGGGCCTCGTGTCCTGGCGGTTTGCCTAAACGCGACGAGGCCCACGTCTCTCTCGCTCTCGTCCTTCGCCTTCTCGCGGGCCATCTCCGTCCATCGTCGTGTGGGTCGCGGCCTCCGCCGCTCGAACAACCTTCATATACTACCGCTCCCACTCCCGCTCGCCCCCTCCCTCCCTCCGGCCTCCCTCCACGCAGCCGCGGCCTCGTCTCGTCCGATCCCCTCGACCCCCCCGCGTCCCGCAATGGCGGCCGCGGCGGCCGCCGGCGAGTCGGCGGCCGAGCTGCTGCGCCGCGCGGCGGCGCTGGTCCCCGCGGAGCACTACGCGCTCGCGGCCCTCGTCGCCGTCTCGGCCCTCGCGTACCGGTTCGTGGAGCTCCACGTCATCGGCGACCTCCTCCGCGGCCTCCGCGGCCGCCGCGTCGAGCTCACCTTCCACCCCGCCTCCGAGATCTACCACTGCGTCGCCTCCAAGTGCCGCTCGCTCCACGGCAGGTACGCACGCACGGCCGCCGGGCCCTGGGCCTGATCGGCGAATTTTCTCGGTCGCGTCAGAAATAGCAGGACCCGAATAATAATTAAATTAAACGCCGCCTGGGGTTTTCAGTCTAATCGCTCGGCCAGCGCAATTCGTGGTCAGAGCTGCATTGGTGCGACTGACTCTGCTTTCCAGCGACTTCTGCATTTCGTCATGGCTGCCTGAGATTGACTGTGTTTGTGTTATGATGATGGACGCAGGTACCTGGCGACGCCTTGGCTTGCGAGCCCGCATTTGCAGACATTGTTCCTGGGAATCCATGGCAGACCACCGTCCTTCACCTACAAGAGGTTAGGCTAGATCCTTGTAGAGATAAGTTGTACAAGTGCATTCTGCTCTTGAACATTGCAAACTATCCGATTATAGTGTCCCTTTGAAAAAATTACCGCAGTCTGCACTGGCAGTTATTCTGCTACTGTATCACAAGTCTAACTACACGCTGGACTGTAGTTGCTGGTTCTGTGAACGCAAAACAATCAACTCATGTGATTTAATTTGGCTATGTATCATTTCTTCGTGACTGCTGTTATTGCTCTTCAATATGATAAAGATCAATGCGTTAACTCTTTTTGTTCATGATGTATGCCTTCTTGATTTTGGAGGAGCACGAGAATCACTTCTCTTACATTTTTGGTTGACAATGGACCGATTATATCCTCTATACTGCAGGCAACTGTACACAGTTCGTGATGGTGGAACCATTGCATTGGATTGGCTGCTGGCCTTTGATTTGGAGGGTATGGGGCTCACATATTGTGGAATTGTATATATTATATATGGTGGTGTCTGACATTTTTAGCTTGGCAGATGCAGATGAGATAATTTCAAAAGATTCTTCAACACCCCTTTTAGTTGTCGTCCCTGGATTAACCAGTGATTCTGATGCTGCTGTTAGTCTCTAACCTTTTTCTGACGTTGGCTTATACAGTTATACCTGTGTTGCATATTTGAGGAGCTCTGGGTTTCATGATTAGATAACTTATTACTCCCTCCGTTTCCTTTTAGTCTGCATATAAGGTTTGGTCAAAGTCAAGCTTTGTAAAGTTTGACCAACTTTATATTAAAAAATATCATCATTCACAATATGAAATAAATATTATCAGATGCACCATGAAATGTATTTTCATACTATATAGTTTTAATATTATGGATGTTCATATTTTTTCATATAAATTTGGTCAAACATCGTGTAGTTTGACTTTGACCAAATTTTATACGCGGAGTAAAAAGAAACGGAGGGAGTACTATATTTGGTAACCATTCTAAATATTTAGTTGGCTATTGCAGTATGCAAAACACTTGGTTCATTCCATGGCAAGAAAAGGGTGGAATGTTGTTGTAAGTAACCACAGGGGTCTTGGTGGTGTGTCCATTACAGTAAGTTCAGTTATATAATTTACATTTCCAATTATTGATATTTCACTCCGCAATCTCCCTGTTACTTTGCTGCAAACTTACAAATTCTTGATTACTGTTTGGAGTTCGCTTGTCACCTGTAAATTGTCAAGAAGATTTATGCCTGTTACTTGAGCTATAAACCTGGTTACCTTAAAATGACCATAGAACATGCCGGAAGTCAAACTTATAGACTGCAGAAAGAAGTTTGATGTGCACTGAATGAATTCATTTGGTCATTCACCATCACTCACCCCATAAATTTTATTTGCCTGACAGTCAGATTGCCTCTACAATGGTGGATGGACAGAGGATGTCCGAGAAGTTATTAATTATCTCCATCGCAAGTATCCAAAGGCTCCGATGTTCTGTGTTGGTACAAGCATAGGTGCCAATATCCTGGTATGTTATCTTTGTCTAAACTTGCCTTTCATTTTCTACCACAAGTGAGGATTGAATAGTTGTTAGTTGCTTAGTCTACTAACACCACTTGGACCTTTGTATGTGACTTTGCTTTAGTTTTAAAACTATAACTTCTTTACATACTACGTAAGAAACCAGACTGTACCATCCAGGAAGTGTCTGAAACCAGCTATTCTATCAAGTCTTCCCTCCACATATGATGTTAAACTGAGTAGTTTTTTGAAGAAAAATTACACACACATAATTAATGCAAATCTACCCTTTTTTGTCTTGCCAAAACCCCCGTAAGGATCATTTGGTAATCCTTGTCAGATCTAGCATTTAGATAATGTGGATTTCTACTATTGTGTGTTTACTAACTACCGTGCCGCTCTTTCTTATTATCTTAATAAATGCTAAAGTATGTCACTGGATCTAAGGGCAATCTTGATTGATGTACTGACAATGTATATTGAATACACATCTTTGCTCAGGTCAAGTACCTTGGAGAAGAAGGTGAGAGTACTCCTCTGGCTGGTGCTGCATCTATTTGTTCTCCATGGGATCTGGTGGTTAGTTGCTGGACCTGATTAACTGTAGTACATATTACTTATAACTGCGTATGCAATTTACTGCAACTCTCACTAATTTTGAACTTAGTTTGACACCACCTTCCTGAGAAGAATGTATTTGTCATGAATAAAGAGATTCGCTGCTCAAAGAACCTATGAATGATTTATTGGTAACTTAGGGTTAGGGTGGCATCTGGGGAGATTTCTGGAAGTGCTTTTGCTTTTTTCTTGTTTACCTAAAACTGTTAGGGGAGGCCGCAGCAGTAAATTTAAGTATCAAATTTTGCTTTTGCTTTACTATTACAGAGTTATCAATTCTTAACCTCCTCTTTTGAGTCATAGCGAAATCATTTCGATAGAATGGCAAGGGTTCTCTTCTGTACTACCAAGTTTACCCAATTGCTTCCACAGAGCAACACCAAATCAGCACTTAGCATCATTGTATCAGTGCAACACCAATTCAGCACTAGAATCATTGTATTTTGTCATTTAACTTCAATTTTGTAGGTATGTGACAGATTTATTTCCCGTAAGCTTGTGCAACGGTTTTATGACAAAGCCCTTGCGTTTGGTCTAAAGGGCTATGCAAAGCTGTAAGTATCCGGTCCTTAGTAAGCATTTTTACATGACTCTTTTTACCGAATCTCCAGTTTTGACGTCATTCTTACTGTTTTGGTTTCGGTGCTACTGCTATACTCTCCTGTAGATTCCTACTATGTGTATATATTAAACCTAAATTTAGTTTTTTTAATAAATTAAAGTCTCACTTGAGGACAGAAGATAAACTTTGTCTGTAACCCTAGTTCAGTGATGCCATTTTTTGTAGTTCTAATTCTTTTACAGCTTGGAAATACATGTCTGTACAAGGGGAAAAACTATATTTTGTACAGGTTTGAGCAAATGCGTGATATGTTCCCATTATCCAATAATCTCTGCAGCTTGCCGAAAATAAAACAATGTCTATGCAAGTGTATTGGTTCCGCTAGCAGTCTGGAGCTAGAACAGAACCTAGAAATGCTCTATATTTTCCACTTTTTGGTTGCAAGAGGCACTGGGTACAAGTCTATTGTCCATACTTCACTTCTGATCTGATCTCACTATGATAGTACCCTTTGCCCAGCAGTGACAGGAATAATGACAAAAGATCCAAGTTGTAGTTCATGGCACTAAAACTTGTAATCGATTATATGATGGCTGTTGAGCAAGAGGGCCCTTTCTTAGATTGCTTACGTTTTCCCCTTTTGCAGACATCAACCTGTCTTGGCTCGCCTTGCAAATTGGGAGGGTATTAAAAAGGTTTGACTCACTCTGCTGCAAAATTGTTTCAGGCACTGAATAAATCTGTGGGATTTATATTGAAACCCGTCCTTCTGTTAATTTGGACACTTTCACTTTGTGGGGCCAGAACGCCGATTTGTTGGCATGTACCGTTTTATAATTAGCTACTTCTCTACTTTAAATTCAAGCTGCCAACAGTTTGACTACTTTGCTACTTCATAACTGGGAGAGTTCATTTTGAGGGGTTATTCATGACTTGTGTAATATTCATTTTTTTTTCTATTTTCAGTCACGCTCTATCCGGGAGTTTGACCACCATGCCACTTGCATTGTTGCAAAATATGAGGTACCTTCCTAGCACGCCAATTGCCTAGCTTTGCTCATTACCTGATTCTGTCATCAATCAGATGTCTTACTCTTCCTGTTGCTTACATCACATGCCCACTGCTCTATGATTATAAGATTAAGAATTGTTTGCTGTTGAATAATGGGAGAATCTCATGGCTCACGATATTTTTTATTTCTCAGACTGTGGATACCTACTACCGCCGGTGCAGCAGTGCTAGTTTTGTTGGTAACGTGTCAGTTCCCTTGCTTTGTATAAGTGCTTTGGATGACCCCCTTTGCACAAGAGAGGCAATTCCTTGGGATGAATGCAGGTGATTTTTTTCCTTGTAAAAAGCATTCTCCTGAAATTTATATTTTCTATACCAATGTTTAAGCATGAGTTCTTTTGAGTTTGATCCAATCAATCCAGAGCATGCATAAGGAATTGATCCAATGGATGAGAAAATAAGATCAAACACATGCACTAATTATCCTCTTAATTGCACATTTAGCTCTCTTAACTTCTCGACAAATTTCCGTGTACATCTCATTGATATTTCTATTCCATCACATTCTTTATACTACCTCTGTTCATATTTATAAGATGTTTTAGACATTTAGATACTGTTCAAAACAGTGTACGAAGCAAGCTGTCTGAAACGTACGGAGGGAGTATTTGATTTACATACCCTGCTGCTTCTCTTGGTTGTACATGTACATGTCAGCTGCATATGCCATTTTATATCTCATGGGATGTATAATGTGATAACGTCCATTGCACATACATGATTGCTGGTATGTACTCACTGAAAGCATCTTGATTTGATTTAGAGCGAACAAGAACATTGTTTTGGCGACTACACAGAATGGTGGCCATCTTGCGTTTTTTCAAGGACTAACTGCTGGAAAACTATGGTATGGTGATCGTACTAAATCTGAAAATGTCTAGTATATCCATGTGAGTTGTATTTTTATTGCATGATTTAATTGATATACTTTGTAGGTGGGTCGGAGCTGTGTCTGAGTTCCTCTGTGCTCTGCATGACAGCTCGTACATGCATCGACAAAAGGTGTGTCACTATATCATGGTTCATGGATGAAAGCACCTAAGTGCAGCGCTTTGGTTCCCGGGTCCATTGGAGCCCGAGTTCAAAAAAAGGAAAATGAAATACATATTTTGAAGTTTCAGGAAAATATTTTGGAACACCAAAATCGTGTTCTGTAAACTTTGAAAAAAGGGGGGTTCCAACCGAACTGAGCTCATTTTATGATATCCTCATTTCCGTATGTCGCACACCCAATTTTGATATGGTCTTTACATTGGTCTGTTAATGTCGTAACTACATGCAGGCGGAAGATCATGTTCTGCATTCTTCATTGGAGTCGTCCATTGACAAGAGCCCGTACGTCAACATCCTTGGAGACGGAATGATAGCTCCGGTCGGAAACGATGGCCCCCCTTCTAGCCAGATCACAGATGATCTGAAGCCGCATGCCACGGTGAACAGCACGCAAGAAGATGAGCAAGCCAAGGAAGTGGAGAACAAAAGCGACATGGATGCAGATGCAGTGCCCGCTCAAAGGCCTGCAGCTGCAGGGTCCGCAAAGCAGCAAGGGGAGGAACGCTACGCTGATAAGATCCGCGACGCCATCGCTCCCGTCAAGAGATCCGTAAACAAGCTCGCCCGGTACCAAGGGAGGTCAGTCTGGCTCCTCGCGTACGTAGCCTTGGTAACGTCGTGGCCGCTGCTTGGCTCCCTGGCTTTCATGCTCTTCAGGAAGAAGTCGAGGAATCCTCTGTCCGCTAAGTAATCATGGGGCAGATAAGTAAACTGTGCCCATAGTACGTATTTACTTACTCCGTTTGCATCATGGTCTGTATGTACGCCTTGGTGCAGTGGTCGGAATAATAACGGTGCCATACATGCACCTGTCTTCAGCTATACGTGTTTAGGCAATTTTGTGCCGATAAGATGCTTCCATATCGTCGCGTAGCTATCTCGCACCAACCTGCATCCGTGTTACTACCATGGAAGAGAAAAGGCTGAGTTTGTCTTGTTGATCCCCTCTCTGGGCGCTTGCTAGAGACAAGTGGCTGGTGTGGAGGGTTTCTGTCTTCTTTAATCCAAGAAAGTGAGAATGGGAAAACTGGAAACTGGTGGTTTCCGTAGGTGGTTAACATTCTCAAGTGTCAACAAAAGGGACAATGGCTGACATTGACGTATCATCCCCTTGACGTGGCTATGCTCCTGGTCAGATTTGCTTGGATCGTCTACGATTTCGGTGCAGTGACTAGTGAGATATCTTTTGGGAGCACTTGTTCGATTCCAGGCCACACACGCGTGGCCCCGGCCGGCCTCTGCTCCGCTTTCGTTCTTGGCCTAGCGTAAAATTCCCTGCCTGCCTTTTCATGCCGATAAGATGCGCTTTTCTGAAAAACGATTCTGAATTTTCCGTTGGGAGATATACTTGCATCTTCCTCTGAATAATCTACGGAAATCTTCCGTTGAGAGATATACTTGCATCTTCCTCTGAATTATCTACGGAAATCTTATCTAACGACCGTTCGTCGGGAAGGGGTGACAGCTCGAACGTTTTTATTGACAGTCTTGGTTGTCAGGGGGTTGGCAGTTTTTTCAGAGCGACGTGTCATTTTCTGGGGTGAAAGCTCAAAACTGTCATCTCACCAGATAATGTCGCGTAACTATGAAAAAACTACATCCCACACACAACTAAAAATGTCATCAAAATGTTTGCAAGAGTGTCATCCATTCCTCGCCAGAGAATAGGGTCCATAACCTATTCGTCATAACGCAAGCCACTTTGACATGGAGTACTATATACTACTAGTACTATAAAACTATATATGGTGGAGAAATTATGGTGGCTTGTGATTTGCTGGCTTGTTGCGTGAACCATTCCGCCCGCTCTTGAGGCGTGCACGGATTTGGGAAGGCTAAACAAATACTGCCAAGGTCAGCTACGATCCTTCCGACTCTGCTGGATGGTCGAAAGCTACGCAAGTAGCTGTATATATGTGCCGCGGTGCCGGCCCTACCACTGCCAAATGTAAAGCCAGAGTACTTCTAGGGAGCGTGTTTGGGGAGACGGCTGCGTCGGTCGCTATGACTGGTCTGGATTAAGCAGCACTGAGGCGGGTGTGCCCAGGCCAGCTGGCCCGGTGATTTGGACCGCAGGAACCAACAGAGGGCAGGCACAGCGTGCTTCTGTTGGAGTGCGTGAGATGTTTCTTCGCCTCGCTTGTGTGGTGCCCCATGTGCGGCGGATGACCTCAGCGATGATGTCAAAACGAGTTCCTTCTTCTGCCGCGTCGCCGTCGCCATCGTGGCAGCTCTTGTGATCTTGTCCGGACCCGTCTGTTTGGGGTAAAATGGACAAACGAGACGGCCCAGCGCGCGGGAGCAAATGGATTTTTGTCCGTTTTGTGTCCGTTTTCGACCTATCCGCGGTCCAAGTTTGTGCCGCTTTTGGGGTGAAACGGACACCACGCGGACGCGCGGGTCGTCTGCGCGTGTCTTCCCCTGGCCCGCCCGTCGGTGGCACAGGGCGGGCCTTTTTCTATCCGCCCCCTTCCTCCGGCCGCACCCCTTCCACTCTTCCCCACTCTTCCCCTCGCTGCCGCCGCCGCCGCTGCCATTGCAGCCGTGCAGTTCGTACGCGAGCTCGCCCAACCCCTTCCCCTCGGCGCCGCCGAGCTACCCAACCACGACCACCTGGTGTGCGCACCCGCCGGCCGGATTTGGGGCGAATCCGGTCGGTCTTGAGCTCGGCCGGCTGTGGGAAGCCGGGCCGCGCCATGGACTGGCCGGGCACCTCGCCGGAAGGCCCTGGCAGGGCCGCAAGGCCACATGCAGACAGTGGCTCCTCATCTAGCCGCTCGGATCTGCACCGTCGGTGGTCCGCCGGCAGATACACGAATGGCGGCCGGCCGGGCTCGGTGCTTGCCCAAAAGCTCGCCGGCGCACCGTTGCCACTCATTAAGTGCGACCACTGCCCAAGGATGGTCGTGCGTCGCGTGTCTACAACGCCGGAACATCCCGGATGGGTGTTCTTCAAGTGCTTAAACGACGGGGTATGCGCTTTTTTTAGCATCGGTCTGTGCTCTAGATTTGACTAGTTGTGCTAACTTCAAATTTTGTTGTGTAGAATGGATGCAAGTTTTGGTATTGGGAAGAAGAGTACATCGATATATTGATAGAGTGAAATTTAGTACATGTTCGTGCACTTTTAGCTAGCATAGAGGCTGTAAATGAGACAAGTGCACTTGTTGCTAGATTCGAGGCTAGACACGAGACTAGGTCTGAGGAAGCAACATCTACTTCTGGCTTGAAGAAGAAAGGAGGATGCCAGATCGAGCCTCCTCCACAGATCAACAATGAGTGCATCGAGAAGGCCCTAACCCAACTCAAGGGGGCAGTTATGGAAGTTGGCTATCTTCTAAAATATATTCTTGTTTTTCTTATTTTCTTTGGTCTTACTTTACTAGTCAAAATGTGATGATGTATTGTCATGTACCAAAAATGAATGATAAAAAAGTTAAGGACTTGCAAAGAAAAATGCACGCGGACAGGATACGTCCGGGATGCGGCCGCGCGCTGGGCGTATGGCCACCGCATCCCAGGACACGCCCGGACACGACCCCAAATCCCTACCCAAACGGACAGAATCTGGACAAAACGGACGTCCATTTGGGGTCACGCGGTGGAGTTGGCCTGACATCCTTGCCAATGTAGTAGTGCCGCTGCATGCATCCTGGCCACAGTTTTTTTGTTGGTAGCTTACCAAGCTGGTCACAGATTTCCTGGGTGTTATTTGTAAGATTTTATGAACTTCTGTCTAACGTCGTCTTCTCTTGTGCTGCTCAATGGCATTCCTGGCACCCCCATTCCTCATGTGTGAGGCTTGCGACGGGGCGCCTCCCTCTCCCCTTTGTTGTTCATTATGACGACAGGCCCCGTCAACCACACCCTTGAGCATGCCACGAGCATCGGCCTCCTTTCAAGGCTCATGGGATTGTCACGGGCCTAGTAACCAATTGTCAGAAGAGCTCGGTGGTGCCGATCCGGTGCCATGGGATTGACCTCGATGATGTGCGCCGCGGCTTCTTGACAATGAAATCCGCCTTCCGCATAAGATACCTTGGGCTCCCGCTTACCACGGTTTGCCTCAGGCGTAGTGATTTTGCAGTACCTTGAGGACAAGGTGGTAGCCAAGCTGATGTCGTGGTGTGGCAGGCACACTACCACGGTTGGAAGGAATGTTTTGGTAAAGGATGTGCTCACCTCACTTGTCATCTACCACCTCACCCCATTGGACATCCCCATTGTTGTTCTATGCTACACTGATAAGCTTCGGCGTGCGTGCCTTTGGGCGACTAGCGACAAGATCTTGGGTGCAAATGTAAGATCTGGTGGGATAAAGTTTGTTGGCCTTGGAATCCTTAACCTAGAAAATTTTGTTGCCGCTCTTCGCCTACAACGGCTTTGGTTTGAATGGACAGACGACTCTAAGTCTTGGATTGGCCTCGGGAACCCCTACATCGATGACGATAGAGATATCTTTGTAGCAGTCATCAGTGATGGAAGAAGGCGAGGTTCTGGAGCTCACCGTGAACCTAAACCGACATATCTGGGGGTAGGGGATCCTAAGCTAGGCGTCTAGGAGCGATGGTAACAAGGACACTGATGACCCACAAGTATAGGGGATCAATCGTAGTCCTTTCGATAAGTAAGAGTGTCGAATCCAACAAGGAGCAGAAGGAAATGACAAGTGGTTTTCAGCAAGGTAATTTTTGCAAGCACTGAAATTGTCGGTAACAGATAGTTTGGTAGCAAAATAATTTGTAACGAGCAAGTAATGGTAACGGTAAGTAAAGTGCGGCAAGGTAGCCAAACCCGTGGCAAAGGACAGACCAAAATGGTTTCTTATAATAGGCAAAGCGTTCTTGAGGGTACACGGGAATTTCATCTAGTCACTTTCATCATGTTAGTTTGATTCGTGCTCGCTACTTTGATAATTTGATATGTGTGTGGACCGATGCTTAGGTATTATTCTTTCTTGAACAAACCCCCTACTTATAATTAACCCCCTCGCAAGCATCCGCAACTACGAGAAAAGTATTAAGATAATAGCTAACCATAGCATTAAACTTTTGGATCCAAATCGGCCCCTTACGAAGTAGCGCATAAACTAGGGTTTAACCTTCTGTCACTCTAGCAACCCATCATCTAATAACTACTCCACAATGCATTCCCTTAGGCCCAAATATGGTGAAGTGCCATGTAGTCGACGTTCACATGACACCACTAAGGGAATCACAACATACATAGCATCAAAATATCGAACACATATCAAGTTCACATGATTTCTTGCAACAAGATTTTTCCCGTGACCTCAAGAACAAAAGTAACTACTCACAAATGATAATCATGCTCAAGATCAGAGGGGTATTAAATAGCATAATGAATCTGAACATAAAATCTTCCACCAAACAAACCATATAGTGATCAACTACAAGATGTAATCAACACTACTAGTCACCCACAGGTACCAATCTGAGGTTCTGGTACAAAGATTGAACATAAGAGATGAACTAGGGTTTGAGAGGAGATGATGTTGTTGAAGATTGCCCTCCCTAAGATGAGAGGGTTGTTGGTGATGACGATGACGATGATTTTCCCCTCCGGGAGGGAAGTTCCCCCTGCGAAATCGCTCCACCAGAGGGCAAAAGTGCTCCTGCCCAAGTTCCGCCTCGAGACGGCGGCGCTTCATCCCGAAAGTCCTCTCCTCATTTTTTTCTAGGTCAAAATGACTTATATATATCAGAAGAGGGGCGCCGGAGGTGGGCTGGGCTAAGTACAACCCACCAGGGCGCGCCTGGGGTGCCTGGCACGCCCAGGTGGGTTGTGCCCACCTGGTGGGCCCCTCCGGCAGTTATTTGCTCCAATATTTTTCACATATTCCAAAATAATTCTCCATAAATTTTCAGCTCATTTGGAGATGTGTAGAATAGGTAACTCTGATGTAGCTTGTCAGGTCCAGAATTCCAGCAGACGGTATTCTCCCTCTTTGTGTAAACCTTGCATATTATGAGAGAAAAGGCATTAGAATTACTCCAAAAAGCATTATTATGCATAAAAACATTATAAATAACAGTATGAAAACATGATGCAAAATGGACGTATCAACTCCCCCAAGCTTAGACCCCGCTTGTCCTTAAGCGAAAAACCGAAATCGAAAAATATGTCCACATGCTTAGAGAGAGAGGTGTCGATAAAAACAAAATACAGACATAGAAGCATCATGCATATTATTATAACAACAACAAACTTTATCACATAACTTTTATCATATAACTTCTCACGAACAAGTAACAATTCATCACAACATCGAAGTATAAAGCATAGACTCTATTGAAAACCAACAAACTATGTTCTCAGTCAACTTTGCAACTACAATTCATTATCTTTTCAAGAAGGGTCACATATCATAGCCTTTTGGCAAGTCCACATACTCAACCATCATATAATCTTCTATGATTTCTAACACTCATCGCATACCCACGGGCAAAAAGTTTCAACCAGACACATAGAAAGATAGGGGCTTATAGTTTCGCCTCCCAATGTATTCACCTCAAGGGTGATGTCAACAATAATAACTCATGCTCACTCACATCCAACTAGATATATGTGCCTAGATCTTTCCTCACCACATGATGCTTGCGAAAGAGAAAATAAAAAGGAATGGGGAAGAATACTTTGACTCTTGCATAAAAGTAAATACATAAAAGTAAAAGATAGGCCCTTCGTAGAGGGAAGCAGAGGTTGTCATGCGCTTTTTGTTTGTATGCCAAATCCCTTAATGCAAAAGAACGCCACGTAATACCTTCCCTTGCTGTGAACATCAAAGAGAGCAGGCGAAGGTAAAAAGGTATCCACAACCGATTTTTTTAATAAACAGCAGGTTATATGTTATAATTATGGGATTCACCACTAAGGAACTTATGGCGTTTCATGGCGTCAAAGTCTAAGTACTACGTGGGTAGGATAGGGTCATTTTTTATTGCACGGGAAATTCAGAAAACGGATAAAGCATCGAATTTTATTTTATTTAGCTAAGAAAAACAGAAAATAAAAGGTAAAGACAAAAAGTAGTGGCTACTAAATTCATCAACTTCATACCTCTCAAAAGTGATCCATTAATAAGGTTGATCAAGTCTTATTAACAACCACCTTCAATTAGCATGAAACCGAAGAACTTTCATAAAACACAAAGTTACCTCAACGGGGATATGCATGTCCCCAACAATAAGTATATCATATTTCTTTTTGGCACTAGGAAGAGGTAGTTGAAAACTTCCAATAGTGATTGTCAGAGATATTTAAAAACATTAATACCATTCACTTGGAATTGTTTCTTCGGAAAGTGCACAATATGCTCATTATCATTGATATGAAAAGTGGCATTGCTTTTGTTGTAATCAATAACAGCCCCTGCACTATTCAAAAAGGGTCTACCAAGGATAATCGACATGTTGTCATCCTCGGGTATCTCAAGTATAACAATGTCGGTTAAGATAGTAACATTTGCAACAACAACTGGCACATCCTCACAGATACCGATAGGTATGGCAGTTGATTTGTCAGCCATTTGCAAAGATATTTCAGTAGGTGTGAGTTTATTCAAATCAAGTGTTTTATATAAAGAGAAATGCATAACACTAACACCAGCTCCTAAATCGGACAAGGCAGTTTTCACATAATTTCTTTTGATGGAGCAAGGTATAGTTGGTATTCCCGGATCTCTAAGCTTTTTAGGTACTCCATCCTTAAAAGAATAATTAGCAAGCATGGTGCAGATTTCAGCTTCCAATATTTTTCTCTTATTGGTGATGATGTCTTTCATATACTTTGCATAAGGGGCCATTTTCAAGATATCAGTCAAACAGGTACGCAAAAAGACTGGCCTAATCATTTCAGCAAAGTGTTCAAATTCTTCATCATCTTCTTCTTAGTTGATTCAGGTGGAAAGGGCATAGGTTTTTGAACCCATGGTTCTCTTTCCTTACTATGTTTTCTAGCAACAAAGTCTCTTTTATAATATCTTTTATTCTTGGGTTGTGGGTTATCAAGATCAACAACTGGTTCTATTTCAACATCATTGTCTGGTTCTTTATTATTTGTCTGGGTGTCTTCATGAACCTCATCATTATCTTTTTCATTATCACTAGGTGAGTTTTCATTACCAGATTAAGTTTCAGCATCAGAAATAGAAACATCATTATTACTATTAGGAGGCTTTTCTACTTCAGGTTCACTAGAGGCATGCAAAGTCTTATCATTTTTCTTCTTCTTCTTTTTAGAAGGACTAGGTGCATTTGTGTTAAGTCTTTGAGAATCTTGTTCAATTCTTTTAGGGTGTCCCTCAAGATAAAGTGGTTCCCGAGTCATTTTACCTCCTCTAGTTGCTACTCTAACCGCAAAGTCATTTATATTATTGTTCATTTCATCAAGCAATTCTTTCTAAGATTTAGCAACTTGTTCTAGTTGAGTTTGAACCATAGAGGCATGTTTTCCTACACCTCTAACATAATTGGTAATTCTAAATAACAAGTCACTCAAGCGAGCAATCATATCAGAGTTGTATTTCAATTGTTTCATAACATTTGCATTGAAGTGGTCTTGTTTTCTAATGTAATTATCAAACTCGTAAATGCATTGACTAGGATGCATATTATAAGGATTGTCATTGTCATTGAATTTCATGAAATAATTTACCTCTACCACCTTAGGTGGTGGTGGTGCGTCAAGCCCACGTATTTTTTCAATAGGAGGTAAATTTTTGACATCCTTGGCTTTAATACCTTTTTCCTTCATAGATTTCTTTGCCTCTTTCATATCTTCAAGACTGAGATATAAGATACCCCTCTTCTTCAGAGTAGATTTAGGCAGTGGTTCAGGAAGGGTCCAATCATCATAATTTTTCAATATGTTATTCAATAATTCCTCAGCTTGTTCAACATTTCGTTCCCTGGAAACACAACCAACACAACTATCTAGGAAATCCCTAGAAGCATCGGTTTGTCCATTATAGAAGGTATCAAGTATTTCATTTTTCTTAAGAGGGTGACCAGGAAAAGCATTAAGAAATTGAAGAAGCCTCCCCCAAACTTGTGGGAGACTCTCTTCTTTAATTTGCACAAAGTTAAATATCTCCTGTAAGGCAGCTTGTTTCTTATGAGCAGGAAAATATTTTTTAGAGAAATAGTAAATCATATCCCGGGGGCTACGCACACAACCATGAGCAAGAGTATTATACCAAGACTTAGCATCACCCTTTAATGATAACGGGAATAACTTGAGAATATAATAGTAGCGAATTTTCTTGTTAGGAGCAAATAGGGTGGCTATATCATTCAACTTAGTAAGGTGTGCCACAACAGTTTCAGTTTCATAACCGTAGAAAGGACCAGATTCAACCAAAGTAATTAACTCTGGGTCGACAGAGAATTCATAATCCTTATCATCAACAAAGATAGGTGAAGTAGCAAACTTAGGATCACATTTCATTCTAGCATTCAAAGACTTTTCTTTGAGTTTGCGTAATAATTTCTTGAGATCATCACTATCATTGCAAGCAAGAAAGTCTCCAGTTGTCTCCTTATCCATAACATAACCTTCTGGTATCTTAGGCAATTCATATCTAGAAGGACTAGGTCTAATAGGTGTTTCAAGATTTTCAGTTTCAAGTATTTCATTAGTTTCAATAATTTCATTCTCTTTAGCTCTAGCAATTTGTTCATCAAGAAAATCACCTAGTGGCACATCATCATCAAGCAAGGTACTAGCATAATCAGAAGCATTATCCATAGAAGTAGCATCATCAATAACTTGCGACATATCGGAATTAATAGCATGTGGTGGTGTTGCAAGTTTACTCAAAATAGAAGGTGAAACAAGTGCAGAGCTAGATGGCAGTTCCTTACCTCCCCTCGTCTTAGAGGGAAATATCTTAGTCTTGGTATCCTTCAGATTCTTCATAGTGATAAATTGATAATAATCCCAAGTGACTCAACAAATATAGCTATGCTCCCCGGTAATGGCGCCAGAAAAAGGTCTTGATAACCCACATGTATAGGGGGTCGCAACAGTTTTCGAGGGTAGAGTATTCAACCCAAATTTATTGATTCGACACAAGGGGAGCTGATAACCCACAAGTATAGGGGATCGCAACCATTTTCGAGGGTAGAGTATTCAACCCAAATTTATTGATTCGACACAAGGGGGCCAAAGAATATTCTCAAGTATTAACAGCTGAGTTGTCAATTCAACCACACCTGAAGGACTTAATATCTGCAGCAAAGTATTTAGTAGCAAAGTAGTATGGAAGTAACGGTAACAATGGCAAAAGTAACAATAGCAGTTTTGTAGCAATCGTAACAGTGGCAACAGAAAAGTAACTTAGCAAAGATCAATATGAAATGAGCTCGTAGGCAATGGATCAATGATGGATAACTATGTCGGATGGCGTTCATCATGCAACAGTTATAACCTAGGGTGACACAGAACTAGCTCCAATTCATCAATATAATGTAGGCATGTATTCCGAATATAGTCATACATGCTTATGGGAAAGAACTTACATGCCATCTTTTGTCCTACCCTCCCGTGGCAGCGGGGTCCTATTGGAAACTAAGGGATATTAATGCCTCCTTTTAATAGAGTACCAGACCAAAGCATTATCACTTAGTGAATACATGAACTTCTCAAACTACCGTCATCACCGAGAAGTGTCCCGACTATTGTCACTCCGGGGTTGCCGGATCATAACACATAGTAGGTGACTATAACTTGCAAGATAGGATCAAGAACACAAATATATTCATGAAAACATAATAGGTTAAGATCTGAAATCATGGCACTCAGGCCCTAGTGACAAGCATTAAGCATAGCAAAGTCATAACAACACCAATCTTAGAACATAGTGGATACTAGGGATCAACCCCTAACAAAACTAACTCGATTACATGATAGATCTCATCCAACCCATCACCGTCTAGCAAGCCTACGATGGAATTACTCACGCACGGTAGTGAGCATCATGAAATTGGTGATGGAGGAAGGTTGGTGAAGATGATGGTGACAATTTCCCCTCTCCGGAGCCCCGAACGGACTCCAGATCTGGCCTCCCTATGAAGAACATGGGGTGACGTCGGCTCTGTATTGTAAAACATGATGAATCCTTCTCTCTAATTTTTTTCACCCCGAACGTGAATATATGGAGTTGGAGTTGAGGTCGGTGGAGGTCTGTGGGACCCACAAGACCGGGAGGCGCGCCCCCACCCTTGTGGACAGGGTGTGGGCCCCCTCTGGTTGATTCTTTCACCAATATTTTTTATTTATTCCAAAAATAATCTCCGTGAAGTTTCAGGTCATTCCGAGAACTTTTTATTTCTGCACAAAAATAACACCATGGCAATTCTGCTGAAAACAGCGTCAGTCCGGGTTAGTTCCATTCAAATCATGCAAATTAGAGTCCAAAACAAGGGCAAAAGAGTTTGGAAAAGTAGATACGATGGAGACGTATCAACTCCCCCAAGCTTAACCCATTGCTTGTCCACAAGCAATTCAGTTGACAAACTGGAAGTGATAAAGAAAAACTTTTACAAACTCTGTTTGATCTTATTGTTGCAAATATGTAAAGCCAGCATTCAAGGTTTTAGCAAAGGTTATGAACTAACCATATTCACAATAACATTTAGGTCTCACATTTACTCACATCAATGGTATAATCAACTAGCGAGGAATAATAATAAATCTCAGATGACAACACTTTTCCAAAACAATCATGATATGATATAACAAAATGGTATCTCACTAGCCCTTCTGAGACTGCAAAACATAAATGCAGAGCACCCCTGAAGATCAAGGACTAACTAGACATTTTAATTCATGGTAAAAGAGATCCAGTCATAGTCATACTCAATATCAATTAATAAAAATGCATACAAATGATAGTGGTGCTCTCTAACTAGTGCTTTTTATAAGAGGATGATGACTCAACAATAAAACTAAATAGATAGGCCCTTCGCAGAGGGAAGCAGGGATTTGCAGAGGTTCCAGAGATCGAGTTTTTGAAACAGAGATGAATAATATTTTGAGCGGTATGCTTTCATTGTCAACATAACAACCAAGAGATCTCGGTATATCCCATACTAGATTCATTATAGGCGGCTCCCAAATAGAATGGTAAAGTTTATACTCCCCCACCACCAACAAGCACATTCCACGGCTGGTCCGAAACAATGAGTACCGTCCAACTAACTATAGTCCTAGGGGAGTTTTGTTTGCAATTAATTTTGATTTGATTTGAGCATGGGACCGGGCATCCCGGTTACCATCCATTTTCTCGTGAATGATGAGCGGAGTACACTCATCGTGAGAATAACCCAGCTAGCATGGAAGATACGGACAGCCCCCAGTCGCCACATGAGCGATTCGGGCATACAAAACAAATTATCATTTGAAGGTTTAGAGTTTGGTACATGCAAATTTACTTGGAACGACAGGTAAATACCGCATATATGAAGGTATGGTGGACTCATATGGAACAACTTTGGGTTTATGGAAGTGGATGCACAAGCAATATTCCCGCTTAGTACAAGTGAAGGCTAGAAAAAGACTGGGAAGCGACCAACTAGAGAGCGACAACAGTCATAAACATGCATTGAGATTAACCAACATTGAGTGCAAGCATGAGTAGGATATAAATCTAAAGGAAATATGCCCTAGAGGCAATAATAAAGTTGTTATTTATATTTCCTTATATCATGATAAATGTTTATTATTCATGCTAGAATTGTATTAACCAGAAACTTAGTACATGTGTGAATACACAGACAAACAAAGTGTCATTAGTATGCCTCTACTTGACTAGCTCGTTGAATCAAAGATTGTTAAGTTTCCTAACCATAGACATGAGTTGTCATTTGATTAACGGGATCACATCATTAGAGAATGATGTGATTGACTTGACCCATTCCGTTAGCTTAGCATTTGATCGTTTAGTATATTGTTGTTGCTTTCTTCATGACTTATACATGTTCATATGACTATGAGATTATGCAACTCCTGAATACCGGAGGAACACTTTGTGTGCTACCAAACGTCACAGCATAACTGGGTGATTATAAAGGTGCTCTACAGGTGTCTCCTATGGTACTTGTTGAGTTGGCATAGATCGAGATTAGGATTTGTCACTCCGATTATCGGAGAGGTATCTCTGGGCCCTCTCGGCAATACACATCACTATAAGCCTTGCAAGCAATGCAACTAATGAGTTAGTTGCGAGATGATGTATTGCGGAACGAGTAAAGAGACTTGCCGGTAACGAGATTGAACTAGGTATTGAGATACCGACGATCGAATCTCGGGCAAGTAACATACCGATGACAAAGGGAACAACGTATGTTGTTATGCGGTTTGACCGATAAAGATCTTCATAGAATATGTAGGAACCAATATGAGCATCCAGGTTCCGCTATTGGTTATTGACTAGAGATGAGTCTCGGTCATGTCTACATAGTTCTCGAACCCGTAGGGTCCGCATGCTTAACGTTCAATGACGATCGGTATTATGAGTTTATGTGTTTTGATGTGCCGAAGGTAGTTCGCAGTCTCGGATATGATCACGGACATGACGAGAAGTCTCGAAATGGTCGAGACATAAAGATTAATATATTGGACGGCTATATTCGGACACCAGAAGGGTTTCGGGTGATCTCGGAGAAAACCGGAGTGCCGGAGGGGTTACCGGAACCCCCCGGGGGACTAATGGGCCTTGATGGGCCCTAGTGGAGAGAGAGGGGCCGGCCAGGGCAGGCCGCACACCCCCTCTCATTGAGTCCGAATAGGACAAGGAAGGGGGGGCGCCCCCCTTGCCTTTCACCTCTCCCACTCCTTCCTCCCCCCTCCTAGTGGGACTAGGAAAGGGGAGTCCTACTCCTACTAGGAGGAGGACTCCTCTTGGCGCGCCCTCCTAGGGCCGGCCAGCCTCCCCCCTTGATCCTTTATATACGGGGGCAGGGGGCACCCCATGGACACACAAGTTGATCATTGATCTTTTAGCCATGTGCGGTGCCCCCCTCCACCATAATCCACCCCGGTCATACCGTAGCGGTGCTTAGGTGAAGCCCTGCGTCGGTAGCTTCATCAACACTGTCATCACGCCGTCGTGCTGACGAAACTCTCGCACGAAGCTCTACTAGATCATGCGTTCGTGGGACGTCACCGAGCTGAACGTGTGCAGATCGCGGAGGTGTCGTACGTTCGGTACTAGGATCGGTCGATCGTGAAGACGTACGACTACATCAACCGTGTTGTCATAATGCTTCTGCTTACGGTCTACGAGGGTACGTAGACGATACTCTCCCCTCTTGTTGCTATGCATCACCATGATCTTGCGTGTGCGTAGGATTTTTTTTGAAATTACTATGTTCCCCACCAAAATCACCATGAACATAAATATCGTGGAGGCTATGTTGATTTTTTTTCAACTACGTGCGTGAACATGTGCCAAGTCAAGCCACTTAAATCATTCAAAGGAGGGTACCATCCTATCATACCACATCACAACCATTTTAAAAGCATGTTGGCACGCAAGGTAAACCATTATAAACTCCTAGCTAATTAAGCATGGCACGAGTAACTATAATCTCTAATTGTCATTGCAAACATGTTTCATTCATAATAGGCTGAATCAGGAATGATGAGCTAATCATATTTACAAAAACAAGATAGGTCTAGTTCATACCAGCTTTTCCTCATCTCAATCACTTCATCATATATAATCATTATTGCCTTTCACTTGCACGACTGAACGGTGTGGATAATAATAATAGTGCACGTGCATTTGACTATGGAATCTGCAAACATTCATTCAAAAGAGAAGACAAGGTAATATGGGCTCTTTGTTAGATCAACAATAATGCATATGAGAGCCACTCAACATTTTCATCGTGTTCTCCTCCTCTCGATCCCCAAAGAAAAGAAAATAATTTCAAAGAAACACATTGAAATGTTTTTGGAGTTTTTATTTTTCTAAAGAAAGTAAAACAAGAACGAGAAAAACTATTTACACGGGAAAGCTCCCAATAAGCAAAAGAAGAACGATAAATCTTTTTGGGTTTTCTTTTAATACTACCACTAAGTAAACATGGTAAGTAAACTAAACTACAACTATTTTTTTTGGTTTTTCTTAAGAGCATCTCCAACAGTCGCCCAACGCGCGCCGCGCTAAAAACCAGTTTGCAGCGCGCCGACCGCCTGGTTTGGCACGGCGGGCAGCGCTGGCTCCAGCAGCCGCGATAAAATGCAGCGCGCTCATAGCTTCAGCAACGCGCGTGCATAGATATTTCACCATACATAGTTCACATAGCATAGATAAAAAACGATACAAAGATATTTTACAAAGTTCATAGCATAGATAAAAGACGATACAAAGATATGTTACATAGTTCATAGCATAGATAGATAAAAAGAACTACGGTGCAACTACATAAATTAAACTACGGTGCAACTAGATAAACTACGGTGCAACTAGAACTACTCCGGGTCGTCCTCATCATCACCCTCGCTGGTGCTGTCCGAGGTAGAGATCCACACGTCCTCCCAACATTCATCGTCGGGCGTGAAGAACGACTTCCCACCGGCGTTGACGAGATCGCACTGCGATATGGTTAGTGCCTTCCGCCGACGCCATTCCGCCCGCGCCGCGCGGCGCCTTGCCTTCCTCTCCGCCCAGAAGGCGCGCTCGTTGGCGACGTCCTCCGGGTGGTGCTGGTGCCACTCCGCCATGGCTCGCTCGTCCTCCTTGGCAATGAGGAGGCGGTGCTGCCGCCAACGGTGCTCCGCATGGTCCAGGTCCGTGATAAGACAAGGGGGAGGGGCGACTAAGGGAGTTCTGGATTATGGGGTCCTCGGGTGTCCGGGTTGTGTGATATGGGCCGGACTGATGGGCTGTGTATATATAAGGCAGAAGGCCTTCCCCCATGTCCGGATGGGACTCTCCTTTGCGTGGATGGCAAGTTTGGTGTCCGGATGTATAGCTTCCTTTCTCTGTAAGCCGAATTTGTACAACCCTAGTCCCCTCCGGTGTCTATATAAACTAGAGGGTTTAGTCCATAGAGCCAATCAGAATTCATATAGGCTAGACAGCTAGGGTTTAACTATTACGATCTCGAGGTAGATCAACTCTTGTAACCCCTATACTCATCAAAGTCAATCAAGCAGGAAGTAGGGTTTTACCTCCATTAAGAGGGCCCGAACCTGGGTAAACATTGTGTCCCCTTCGTGTCCTGTTATCCTCGATTCTCAGACGCACAGTTCGGGACCCCCTACCCAAGATCGGCCTGTTTCGACACTGACATTGGTGCTTTCATTGAGAGTTCCTCTATATCATCGATGGAAGGATTGATGGATCGCCTTGTCATTAATGAAAGTGATACGTCTCCGTCGTATCTATAATTTTTGATTGTTTCATGCCAATATTATACAACTTTTACATACTTTTGGCAACTTTTTATATGATTTATTGCACTAACCTATTGATCCAGTGCCCAGTGCCAGTTCCTGTTTTCTGCATGTTTTTTGTATCGCAGAGTATCCATATCAAACGAAGTCCAAATGCAATAAAATTTTATGGAGAATTATTTTGGAATATATGTGATTTTTGGGAGTTGGAATCACCGCAAACGGAGGCCCACACAGCCCACAAGACACCGGGGCGTGCCAGAGGCCCCTGGCGCGTGGTGGTGGGTTGTGCCCTCCTTGAACATCGGTTGAAGCTCTACTTCGGGCGCAAGGAAGCTTATATCCAGAAAAATTCATGTTAAAATCTCAGCGCAATCGGAGTTACAGATCTCCCGAAATATAAGAAATGGTTTTCGGCCAGATCTGGGGAACGCGAAACAGAAGAGAACAGAAAGGGAGATCCAGTCTCGGAGGGGCTTCTACCCCTCCGCCGCCATGGAGGCCATGGACCAGAGGCGGAATTCTCCTCCCATCTAGGGGGAGGCCAAGGAAGAAGAAGAAGGAGGGGGGCTCTCTCCCCCTCGCTTTCGTTGCCGCCGAAGTGCCGCTGGGGCAACGATCGGGACGGCGATCTACATCAACAATATTGCTACCGTCAACACCAACTCTTTCCCCCTCCATGCAGCGGTGTAACACCTCTTCTCCCCGCTGTAATCTCTACTTAAACATGGTGCTCAACTCCATATATTATTTCCCAATGATCTATGGTTATCCAATGATGTTTGAGTAGATCCGTTTTGTCCTGTGGGTTAATCGTGATCTTGGTTGCTATGATTGTATATTTTATTTATGGTGCTGTACTAGGTGCCCTCCATTCTCACGCAAATGTGAGGGGACCCCGCTGTAGTGTGGTGCAATATGTTCATGGTTCACTTATGGTGGGTTGCGAGAGTGACAGAAGCTTAAACCCGAGTAGGTGGGCTATGGCGTATGGGATAAAGAGGACTTGATACTTAATGCTACGGTTGGATTTCATGACCTTAATGATCTTTAGTAGTCGCTGATGCTTGCTAGAGTTCCAATCATAAGTGCATATGATCCAAGTAGAGAAAGTATGTTAGCTCATGCCTCTCCCTCATATAGAATTGCAAGAATGATTACCGGTACTTGTTATCGATTGCTAGGGACAAATAACTTTCTTGTTGACACAAACCCTTTTACTAAACACCTAAATTTTATTATCTTGTAAAGTACTTCTAGTTTTATTCTAGCAAAGTAGTTCTAGCATCACTCCTACAAAATAGTTTCATACTTGTTTTAGGTAAAGCAAACGTCAAGTGTGCCTAGATTTGTATCGGTGGTCGATAGAACTTGAGGGAATATTTGTTCTACCTTTAGCTCCTCGTTGGGTTAGACACTCTTATTTATCGAAGAAGGCTACAAACGATCCCCTATACTTGTGGGTTATCAGACAACATCACCTCTAGAAGGGCCCTGGCCCAGGATAGGTCCTCCAGCTTGGCGGCTTCACCAGTGGCGCCCGCTTGGACGTTAAGCCAAAGGCAGCCTCCGCGATCGCCAACCATCACCTCCGCATTAGCCTCGAACAATCTGAGAAGATGGATCCGGCAGATGTCTCATCCTTGAACGAACTGCTAGATCGCATTGCTTCCCTGGGAGTCGCAACGGATTATGATCGGATTGGGCTTAAACCCGATCGAAGGGAAATCAAGTCCCCGCCGATCACCCATCTGGTAGCGGTCGTGTAGGAGCAAGCCGAGGATACTTCTCCCCCAAGTTAAGAACAAGCTATGTTCGGATTTCCAAGCCCTGTGTGTCGTATACCCGACTTTGGGAAGAGACTGTATGTCCTCCGAACATGGAATCAGATGTCAAGCTCGAAAGTCTCCAGGACCCTCCGGATCCTGGACTAGTGACCTCGGAGATTCTTCAAGCTCCAGATCCAATGGCGGGTCAGGGTTCGGACTTTAACCCGCCCGCCCACTACAAGCAATATTCCCCAAGCAATTAAGGTCCTCCAGACGTATGTGACCTAATGTACGTACGACAGCAGCCTCAGGAAACGGTCCATCACTTCTGGGCCAGGTTCCTTCTTGTTAAAAACAAGATTAAAGATTGCTACGACGATGATGCGGTTTCAGTTTTTTGCCGCAATTGTACGGTCGAGGGAATCCTCAATGCCCTCAACCCCCACCGCATACTGCACTTTGCAGATTTGGCACACATAGTACAGAAGTACCGTGCAATGGAAAGCGCTTGGAAAGCCCAGACAACCCGATGGAATCCTCCTGCCTTTATGCAGCCCACCGGACGGGCTAAAAGGATGCACCCTTACGGGTCACCCAATCATCACCTCATTGACAAGAGAATCAAATCCTTCACAGGACATAGAATTGTCCTTGATGAACTGCTCGACAAGCCCTATCAGATACACACTACACCGAATACCGAACCCATACTTGACCTTCCGGCATGTTGGGTGCTCCGGCAAGTGGCTAAGAGCGGTGAGGCCATCCACACCAACACCACCCCGAAGACGCACTCTTCGGAAGACGATGATATCAATATCTTTATGGTCTTCGAGACATTTTCTTCAAACAATCGGTGCAAGAGGGCGCTCCGCGACCTCGCCGAAGTCAACCAAGTAGCCACAATAAATCCTTGGAACAATATGATAATAACTTTTACTGCTGACGACGAACCAAGGGCCAGATCAGTCCGAGCACCTGCCGCCTTGGTCTTAAACCCAATTGTGGATGGTTTTAGGCTCACTAAGGTGCTCATGGACAGCGGCAGCGGACTAAACCTTGTATACAAGGACATGCTCAATAAAACGCAAATGGACAAGAGTTGCATCGAGCAATGCAGTACCACCTTTCAAGGCATTATCCCCAGTCGAGAAGCACGATGCTCAGGAAAAATCAAACTTGATCTAGTATTCGGCACACTGGGGAACTACAGGTCCGAAGAGTTACTCTTCCATGTACCAACTTTCAACAGCGGATATCACACCCTGTTGGGGCGTGACGCCTTCACACGCTTTCAAGCAATACCCCATTATGGGTACATGAAGCTCAAAATGCTAGGGGCCAACATAGTTATCACCATTACCAGTGATTCGAACATAGCACTCGCGCCGAAAACAAAACTGCATCCTTGGCCCTCGAGGCACTATCTAAGGCCCCCGCGGCCGAGGAGCTAACCACTCCGCGGTCCACAGTGGACAAGGATGATGTAATCCTCGATAAGAGGCCCAAGTCCACTTCTTTCAAACCAGCAGACGAAATAGTTAAATTTCAAGTGCAACCGACGGATCCTAACAAAACAGCCTCCATCAAAGCACATCTGGATCCGATAGTCATCGCTGCCTTGCGAGCATTCATGCGTGAAAATTGGGTCATCTTTGCCTGGCATCCTTTGTATATGCCAGGAATCCCATGAAGACTGGCCGAACACAACCTCAACATAATAAAGGGGTTCAAACCAGTCAAGAAAATGCTACGATGATTTTTCGAACCCAAATGGCAAGCTATGGGGGAGGAGCTAGCCAAGATACTTGAAGTTGGGTTCATTAGAGAGATCAAACACCCGGACTGGCTGGCAAACCTGGTCATGGTGCCAAAGAAGGATAAATCCTGGCGCCTTTGTGTCGATTTCAAGGACCTCAATAAGGCTTGCCCTAAGGACCCCTTCCCACTGCCCCGCATTGACAAAATCATTGACACAAGTGCAGGACACGACTCATTGTGTTTCCTCGATGCATACTCCAGATACCATCAAATTAAAACGAAGGAGTCCGACCAGGCTGTAACAGCATTCATTACCCCCTATGGGCCTTTCTGCTTCAACACTATGCCTTTTGGGCTCAAAAACGCTGGTACCACTTACCAATGCATGATTCAAACATGTCTGGAAAAGCAAATTGGCAAAACAGTGGAGGCATACGAAGATGATGTCGTCATCAAGACTAAACACGTCGAATCATTGGTGGACAATCTACGACTCACATTTGACAACCTCCGAACATATGACATACGGCTCAATCCGAAAAATATGTCTTCGGCGTCCCAGCCGGAAAACTACTCGGGTTCATCGTTTCCAATAGAGGAATTGAAGAGAACCCAACAAAAATCTGAGCCTTGTCACAATCGGCAACGCCAACAGACTTAAAGCAAGTCCAAAAATTAGCGGGGTGCATGGCAGCCCTGAGTCGCTTTATCTCCAGGTCGGGAGAAAAGGCGCTACCGCTTTATCGACTACTCCGACACACCGGCCACTTCGAGTGGACGGACGCGGCTACAACCGGATTGGAAGAAATAAAAGCTTTGTTAGCAAGCAACCCAATCCTCGCCGCACCAAGTGTTGGTGAACCCATGTTGCTCTACATATCTATGACTCACCAGGTAGTGAGTGCGGTACTCGTCGTCGAACCGCAGGAGGAGGGACATAAATTCCCTCTCCAGAAACCAGTGTACTATGTATCGACGGTTCTAACACCATGCAAATCTCGATACCCACAATATCAAAAGATAGCGTATGCGGTCTTCATGGCCTCCCGGAAGCTGCGGCCCTACTTTCAAGAGTGTTCGATCACGGTGGCTTCCGAAGTTCCACTCAATGACATCATAAACAATTGGTATGCCACCGACCACATTGCCAAATAGGCAATCGAGCTCTTGCCATTTGAAATAACACACAAGCCACGCCGAGCTATTAAATCTCAGGTGTTGGCCGACTTTATTGCTGAATGGATAGAAGTTGAGCTCCCTAAAGAGTACAACACATACTCTAACTGGGTGATTGATACGTCCATTTTGCATCATATTTTCTTGCTGTTATTTATAATGTTTTATCCATAATAATGCTTTTTGGAGTAATTCTAATGCCTTTTCTCTCATAATTTGGAAGGAACACACCAAGAGGGAGAATTCCGACAGCTAGAAATCTGGACCTGGAAAAGCTACGCCAGGCCACCTATTCTGCACAACTCCAAATGAGCTGAAACTTTACGAAGAATTTTTATGGATTATTTAAGAAATACTGGAGCCAATAAACACCAGAGGGGGGCCACCAGGTGGGCACAACCCACCTGGGCGCGCCAGGCCCCCCAGGCGCGCCCTGGTGGGTTGTGGCCTCCTCGACCCACCTCCGGTGCCCATCTTCTGGTATATAAGTCATTTTGACCTAGAAAAAAAATCAGGAGAGGACTTTCTGGACAAAGCGTCGCTGCCTTGAGGTGGAACTTGGGCAAGAGTACTTTTGCCCTCTGGCGGAGCGATTCCGCTGGGGGAACTTCCCTCCAGGAGGGGGAACTCATCGTCATCATCATCACAAACAACTCTCCCATCTTGGGGAGCGAAATCTCCATCAACATCTTCAACAACACCATCTCCGCTCAAACCCTACTTCATCTCTTGTGTTCAATCTTGTTACCGGAACTATAGATTGGTACTTGTGGGTGACTAGTAGTGTTGATTACATCTTCTAGTTGATTACTATATGGTTTATTTGGTGGAAGATTATATGTTCAGATCCATTATGCTATTTAATACTTCTCTGATCATGAACATGTTTATCATTTGTGAGTAGTTACTTTTGTTCTTGAGGTCACGGAAGAAATCATGTTGCAAGTAATCATGTGAACTTGATATGTGTTTGATATTTTGATAGTATGTATGTTGTTATTCCCTTAGTGGTGTCATGTGAACGTCGACTACATGACACTTCACCATATTTGGGCCTAAGGGAATTGAGGGACTCCTGGATTAGGGGGTGTCCGGATGGCCGGACTATACCTTTAGCCGGACTCCTGGACTATGAAGATACGAGATTGAAGACTTCGTCCCGTGTCCGGGAGGGACTTCCCTTGGCATGGAAGGCAAGCTTGGCGATACGGATATGTGGATCTCCTACCATTGTAACCGACTTTGTGTAACCCTAGCCCTCTCCGGTGTCTATATAAACCGGAGGGTTTTAGTCCGTAGGACAACATACAGAACAACAATCATACCATAGGCTAGCTTCTAGGGTTTAGCCTCTCCGATCTCGTGGTAGATCTACTCTTGTACTACCCATATCATCAATATTAATCAAGCAGGACGTAGGGTTTTACCTCCATCAAGAGGGCCCGAACCTGGGTAAAACTTCGTGTCCCTTGCCTCCTGTTACCATCCAGCCTAGACGCATAGTTTGGGACCCCCTACCCGAGATCCGCCGGTTTTGACACCGACAGGAATGCATTGTGGAGTAGCAATTAGATGGTGGGTTGCGAGAGTGACAGAAGCTTAAACCCTAGTTTATTCGCTATTCCGTAAGGGACCGATTGGATCCAAAAGTTTAATGCTATGGTTAGAAATTATTTTTAATACTTTTCTCATAGTTGTGGATGCTTGTGGGAGGGTTAATCATAAGTAGGAGGTTTGTTCAAGTAAGAGCGGCACCTAAGCACCGGTCCGCCCACATATCAAATTATCAAAGTAGCGAACACAAATCAAACCAACATGATGAAAGTGACTAGATGAAATTCCCGTGTACCCTCAAGAACACTTTGCTTATTATAAGAGACCATTTTGGCATGTCCTTTGCCTCAAAAGGATTGGGCTACCTTGCTGCATACTTGTTACTATTATCGTTCTTGCTCGTTACAAATTATCTTGCTATCAAACTACTTGCTACTTACAATTTCAACACTTGCAGATAATACCTTATCGGAAACTACTTGTCATTTCCTTCTGCTCCTTGTTGGGTTCGACACTCTTACTGATCAAAAAGAGCTACAATTGATCCCCTATACTTGTGGGTCATCAAGGCTATTTTCTGGCGCCGTTGCCGGGGAGTGAAGCGCCTTTGGTAAGTGGAATTTGGTAAGAAAACATTTATATAGTGTGCTGAAATTTATTGTCACTTGTTACTATGGAAAACAATCCTTTGAGGAGTTTGCTCGGGGTATCTTCACCTCGTCCGGAACCACAATTAGCTACCCCTCAACCTACTGCACCTATTGAAAATATTGAATATGAAATTCCTTCGGGTATGATAAAACAACTGCTAGCTAATCCTTATGCGGGAGATGGAACCGAACATCCTGATACGCACTTGATATATGTGGAAAAAATTTGTGGATTGTTTAAGCTTGCAGGTTTACCCAGGGATGAAGTTATGAGAAATGTTTTCCCTTTATCTTTGAAGGGAAAAGCATTGGCATGGTATAGGCTATGTGATGATATTGTATCATGGAAGTGGAATCATTTGAAATTGGAGTTTCACCAAAAAAAATCCTATGCATCTAGTTCATCGTGATCGGAATTATATATAAAAAATTTGGCCTCGTGAAGGATAAAGTATCGCTCTAGCTTGGGGGAGGCTTAAGTAAATGTTATATTCATGCCCCAATCATGAGCTCTAAAGAGAAATTATTATCTAGAATTTTTATGCTCGGCTTTCTCGTAATGATCAAACCATGCTTGATACTTCTTGTGCTGGTTCATTTATGAAGAAGACTATTGAATTCCGGTGGGATCTTTTGGAAAGAATTAAACCCAAGTCTGAAGATTGGGAACTC
Organism: Triticum monococcum; assembly: GCA_034509565.1. Lineage (NCBI taxonomy): Eukaryota > Viridiplantae > Streptophyta > Magnoliopsida > Poales > Poaceae > Triticum > Triticum monococcum. Next base: position 689,127,115 of record CM067843.1, read on the forward strand.
TACGAAGGTAAAGAGTTAGGTATTAAACTTAAGTATGATTGTGTTAAATCTTTTATAGATACCGATGCTTTTCAAAAGTTTAGCACTAAATATGGACTTGACTTTGAGATAGTAGCCTCCTTTTATAAATCATTTGCTACTCATGTTGAACTCCCCATGGAGAAGTGGCTTAAATATCACCCACCTATTAAAGAAATTAAAGAACTAGTACCAGTTAAAGAAGAAACTATACTTAATAATGTTGATCCAGTTGTTCCTTCTTCTTATATTGAGAAACCTCCTTTTCCTGTTAGAATAAAGGAGCACGCTAAAGTTTCAACTGTGGTTAATAAAAGCTATGTTAGAACACCTAAACCTGATGAACAAATTAAAGTAGAACCTAGCATTGCTATGGTTAAAGATCTCTTGGAAGAAGATATGGATGGGCATGTTATTTACTTCTGTGAAGAAGCTACTAGAATTGCTAAACCTGATAAAAGAGATAAACTTAGACATGTTGTTGGCATGCCTGTTATTTCAGTTAAAATAGGAGATCATTGTTATCATGGTTTATGTGACATGGGTGCTAGTGTTAGTGCTATTCCTAACACTTTATATGAAGAAATCATGAAAGACATAGCACCTACTGAGTTAGAAGACATAGATGTTACTATTAAACTTGCTAATAGAGACACCATATCACCTTGTGGGATTATTAGAGATGTTGAAGTCTTGTGTGGGAGAATAAAATATCCTACTGATTTTCTTGTTGGTACCCTGCAAGATGACTTCTGTCCTTATCTTTGGTAGACCTTTCTTGAACACAGTTAATGCTAACATAGATTGCGAGAAATAGAATGTGGGTGTTAGCTTTGGTGATGAGGCTCATGAGTTTAATTTTTCCAAGTTTAGTAGAAATCATCATGAAAAAGAATTGCCTAGTAAGGATGAATTAATTGGTCTTGCTTCTATTGTTGTTCCACCTACTGATCCTTTAGAACAATATTTGCTAGACCATGAAAATGATTTACATATGCATGAAAGAAATGAAATAGATAAGGTTTTCTTTGAACAATGTCCTCTGCTTAAACACAATTTGCCTATTGAAACTCTGGGAGGTCCTCCTCCACCTAAAGGTGATCCTGTGTTTGAATTAAAACAATTGCCAGACACTTTGAAATATGCTTATCTTGATGAAAAGAAAATATACCATGTTATTGTTAGTGCTAACCTTTCAGAACATGAAGAAGAAAGATTATTGAAAGTTCTAAGGAAGCACCGAGCTGCTATTGGATATACTCTTGATGATTTAAAGGGCATTAGTCCCACTATATGCCAGCACAAGATTAATATGGAGGCTGATGCTAAACCTGTTGTTGATCACCAACGTTGGTTAAATCCAAAGATGAAAGAGGTGGTAAGAACGGAAATATTAAAACTTCTAGAAGCAGGTATAATCTATCCTATAGCTGATAGTAGATGGGTAAGTCATGTTCGTTGTGTCCCTAAGAAAGGAGGTATTGCTGTTGTTCCTAATGATAATAATGAACTCACTCCACAAAGAATTGTTACAGGCCATAGAATGGTAATTGATTTTATAAAATTAAATAAAGCTACTAGAAAAGATCATTACCCTTTGCCTTTTATTGATCAAATGCTTGAAAGATTATCTAAGCACACACACTTTTGTTTCCTAGATGGATATTCTAGCTTTTCACAAATACTTGTTTCTCAACCTGATCAGGAAAAGACTACTTTTACTTGTCCATTTGGAACTTATGCTTATAGACGTATGCCTTTTGGTTTATGCAATGCACTTGTGATGTCTACTACACAACCTTCTTCTTGTAGACGTTGTTGGGCCTCCAAGTGCAGAGGTTTGTAGGACAGTAGCAAATTTCCCTAAAGTGGATGACCTAAGGTTTATCAATCCGTGGGAGGCGTAGGATGAAGATGTTCTCTCTCAAACAACCTTGCAACCAAATAACAAAGAGTCTCTTGTATCCCCAACACACCCAATACAATGGTAAATTGTATAGGTGCACTAGTTTGGTGAAGAGATGGTGATACAAGTGCAATATGGATAGTAGATAAAAGTTTTTGTAATATGAAATTATAAAAACAGCAAGATAGCAAGTGGTAAAAGTGAGCGTAAACGGTATTGCAATGCTAGGAAACAAGGCCTAGGGTTCATACTTTCACTAGTTCAAGTTCTCTCAACAATAATAACATAATTGGATCATATAACTATCCCTCAACATGCAACAAAGAGTCACTCCAAAGTTACTAATAACAGAGAACAAACGAAGAGATTATTGTAGGGTATGAAACCACCTCAAAGTTACCCTTTCTGATTGATCTATTCAAGAGTCCGTAGTAAAATAACACGAAGCTATTCTTTCCGTTCAATCTATCCTAGAGTTCGTACTAGAATAACACCTTAAGATACAAATCAACCAAAACCCTAATGTCACCTAGATACTCCAATGTCACCTCAAGTATCCGTGGGTATGATTATACAATATGTATCACACAATCTCAGATTCATCTATTCAACCAACACAAAGAACTTCAAAGAGTGCCCCAACATTTCTACCGGAGAGTCAAGACGAAAACGTGTGCCAACCCCTATGCATAAGTTCATGAGGTCACGGAACCCGCGAGTTGATCACCAAAACATACACCAGGTAGATCACGTGAATATCCCATTGTCACCACAGATAAGCACATGCAAGACATACATCAAGTGTTCTCAAATCCTTAAAGACTCAATCCGATAAGATAAGTTCAAAGGGAAAACTCAATCCATTACAAGAGAGTAGAGGGGGAGAAACATCGTAAGATCCAACTATAATAGCAAAGCTCGGGATACATCAAGATCGTGCAAATCAAGAACACGAGAGAGAGGGAGATCAAACACATAGCTACTGGTACATACCCTCAGCCCCGAGGGTGAACTACTCCCTCCTCGTCATGGAGAGCACCGGGATGATGAAGATGGCCACGTGAGAGGGATTTCCCCCTCCGGCTGGGTGCCAGAACGGGTCTAGATTGGTTTTAGGTGGCTAAGCAGGCTTGCGGCGGCGGAACTCCCGATCTAGGTTTCTTTCTGGAAGTTTGGGTATATATAAGAGGTGTTGGAGTCGGGAACAAGTGAGGGGGTCCCCGAGGCGGCCACGAGGTAGGGGGGGCGCACCTTGCACCCTCGTGGGTGCCTCAGGACTCTTCTGGCCCATCTCCAGTACTCTGTGGGCTTCTTCTGGTCCAAAAATTGTCTCCGTGAATTTTCAGGTCAATTGGACTCCGTTTGGTTTTCCTTTTCTACAATACTCAAAAACAAGGAAAAAACATAAACTGACACTGGGCTCTAGGTTAATAGGTTAGTCCCAATAATCATATAAAATAGCATATAAATGCATATAAAACATCCTAGATGGATAATATAATAGTATGGAGAAATAAAAAAATTATAGATACGTTGGAGATGTATCAACCTGCTACCTTTCAAAGATGTATGACTACTATATTCTCCGACTTTTGTGAAAATATTGTTGAGGTTTTCATGGATGACTTTTCCGTTTATGGGAAGTCTTTTGATGATTGTTTAAGAAATCATGAACGAGTTTTGCAGAGATGTGAACAAACAAATCTTGTCTTGAATTGGGAGAAGTGCCACTTTATGGTTAATGAAGGCATTGTCTTGGGTCATAAAATTTCTGAAAGAGGTATTGAAGTGGACCAAGCTAAGGCTGATGCAATTGAGAAAATGCATGTCCTAAGGATATCAAAGGTATTCGTAGTTTCCTAGGTCATGCTGGTTTCTATAGGAGATTTATCGAAGACTTTTCTAAAATTTCTAGGCATCTTACTAATCTTTTGCAAAAGGATATTCCTTTTGTTTTTATGATGATTGTTTAGAAGGCTTTGAAACAATCAAGAAAGCCTTAATGTCTGCACCTATTGTTCAACCACCTGATTGGAACTTGCCTTTTGAAATTATGTGTGATGCTAGTGATTATGCTGTTTGTGTTGTTCTAGGACAAAGAGTTGATAAGAAATTGAATGTTATTCATTATGCTAGTAAAACTCTAGATAGTGCTCAAAGAAATTATGCTACTACTGAAAAAGAATTCTTAGTAGTAGTGTTTGCTTGTGATAAATTTAGACCTTATATTGTTGATTCCAATGTAACTGTTCACACAGACCATGCTGCTATTAAATATTTTATGGAAAATAAAGATGCTAAACCTAGACTTATTCATTGGGTTCTCTTGTTACAAGAATTTGATTTACATATCATTGATAGAAAAGGAGCTGAGAACCCCGTAGCTGATACTTTGTCTAGGCTTGAAAATGTGCTTGATGACCCACTACGTATTGATGATGGTTTTCCTGATGAGCAGTGAGCTGCAATAAATGTTGCTAATGGTACTCCTTGGTATGCTGACTATGCTAATTACATTGTTGCTAAATATTTACCACCTAGCTTTACATACCAGCAAAAGAAAAAAAATTCTTCTATGATTTAAGACATTACTTTTGGGATGACCCACATCTTTATAAAGGAGTAGATGGTATTATTAAACGTTATGTACCTGAGCATGAACAGGGAAAAATCCCATGGAAATGTCACTCCGAGGCTTACGGAGGGTATCATGCTGGAGCTAGAACTGTTCATAAGGTATTGCAATCTGGATTTTATTGGCCTACTCTCTTCAAGGATGCCCGTAAGTTCGTCTTATCTTGTGATGAATGTCAAAGAATAGGTAATATCGGTAAGCGTCAAGAAATGTGTATGAATTATTCACTTGTTGTTGAACCATTTGATGTTTGGGGATTTGATTACATGGGACCTTCTCCTTCCTCTAATGGGTATACACATATTTTGGTTGTTTTTTATTACTAGCAAAAAAGCCCGTGCGTTGCAACGGGAGAACAAAATCTTCTTATGCGTCAAGCGACTCATTCATGTTGCCAGTTCCATCTTCCATCTTCTCCTTCCAATCTTATCGAGGTTTGTGGTTTAATATGCCATAGTCCTTTAATTTCAGCCCCTCCCTTTCGTTTCTCCAACAAAATCTTCACCTTCCAATCTTACCAAGGTTTGTGGTTCATGCCACTTTCCTTTAATTTCGCCCTTCAATTTTTTATACATTGTACATTTGACTACCTAGGAAGATCGTGCTAGGGATACACCTCAGCGGTTGAACCATACCTTCCGCATATTTGATAATTTCAAATTCGATAATGACCATTCGATCTCAATGAACATGTACATATGTCTAAGTTTGATAGTAACGAAAATGTAGCAAATTAAACCATGCAAGTCACACACCATATGTAACAGTAACATTTCTAAGCGCATGTAGCAAATTACTTTGTTAACCATAGTAACCACACAAGTAAATATATAAAATCATGAAGATGCAAACTATTACAATAATTCTGTTGTGGTGAAATTAATCCGAAAAATCCACAAAAATATTTTTTATCAGTTTTGAAATATTTCAAAATTTTGGAAATAAAGAGACTTCAAGAAAGCGTCCCCTGGTGGGCACAAGACAAGCCTGGCGCCTAGGTGGATTGTGCCCACCTGGGACACCTTCCGTACTCTGTTTTTCTACCATATGCTTGTTCTCCAAGATAAAAAAAATCTATATATACTTCCCGAACCTTTTGATCACCGTATCATGGAGAAATCATGTGTTCTCTTTTTGCTTGTTGTTTTCTGTCAGATCCCATCTATCATGGCCTCTTAAAGCTCCTCCAAGGACAAGTTCTTCAAGAACGTCATCAACCCATATTTGTGGGAAGTAGTGCAGCACCCTCAGGTCATCCAGATGCATGAGGGGGTGCTTCACCTCCGCGATGTGTCGTGCCCCAAGGGGACGGGAACCGTGGAGGCCAGGCTTGAAGCTGTGGAGCAAGATGTCTTTCGGTGCAAGGGGATGGTGGAGTGTGGGCTCAATGCCAATCACCTCATGATCACGGACCTTTCCCGTGATCTCAAGGTGGATGGCAAGATCATGAAGGACATCATCTTCACCCTCAACGAGCAAATCAACTTTCTCCAAAGCCAGATCTATGATCTTCAAAACCAAGTCTTTGAATATGAGGCGAGGTTTAAAGGTATGAGTTTGGCTGCTGGTTGCAGGACTTGTGAGACTCACTCCTCCTCTTATGATGGTGGGCCACTGCCATGGAAATCCGAGGACAAGATCTCTCCTTCATTACCACCACCATCTTCTCCACCACCAAAGGAGAATTGAGTATCGGGTATGGTCACTCCCCTTGGCTCCCACTAAGCTTGGGGGAGGTGACCAGGTATCGTATCATCCCACTATCCTTTTGCTTTTACTTATTTTTAGTTTGATCATTTGCTTTTATATGAAATAAAGTTTAGTTTGATCCTTTCTTCTTTAAGAGTTTGCTTAGTGATCTATCCTTGTAATCGTGTGCAAGTTATATAATAAAGTTAGTTTGAGTTTTTTCTTTCTCTACTTTCATGTTGCAAATAAAGAAAAGAAATAAAGAAATAGAGAAAGGACATAAATAATGAAAAGATTATATACTAATCCTATGGTAGGTGATGACACCACATAAGGAAAAGTATAAGTAGAAAATTTTAAGAGATTGACAAACATAGCATTAGTAATTGATGCAACTCATGAAAGAATTAATAAGGGAAGAGAAGATTCACATATAGATATACCATCCTAGAAATATTTTGTGCATGTGAGCCCTCATCAAAATATTATATGCCAAAATTGTTGATGCTAGACAAGAAAGACAACTTAATGATTTATGTTTGTGTATATTCACACAGAAGTCATATTGTCATAGATCCTTTAACATGTGGTGTTTGCCCCTATCTTTGCTAGCCAAAAATTCCGTACTAAGTAGAGATACTAGTTCATCCAAAAACCCATAAACCAAAATGTTGTTCAAGTGTCCACCATACCTACCTAGGGATTGAGCAAGATCCCTCAAGTAAGTTGTCATCGGTGCAAAAAGGCAATAAAAATTGCTTCTAAAAGTGTGAGATCATTTAGTGTAAGAGAAAATTGAGCGTTCTACGAACTTGGATGACAAATAATAAAAGCGACAGACTGCATAATAAAGGCTGTCATCTTAAGGGGCAATACAATGTGACGTTCTCTTGCACTAAGGGATTGAGCATACAAACAAATAAGTGCATGGCAACCTCTGCTTCCCTCTGCAAAGGGCCTATGTTTTACTTTTATGCAAAGAGTCAATTTTTCTCTCTCTATTCCTTTTATTTTTCTCTTCTGGCAAGCATCATGTGGTGAGGAAAGATCTAGGCACATATGTCCAATTGAATATAGATAGCATGAGTTATTATTGTTGACATCACCCTTGAGGTGAGTATGTTGGGAGGCGAAACAATAAGCCCCTATCTTTCTATGTGTCCAATTGAGACGTTTTGTTCATGGGTACGAGGTGAGTGTTAGCAATCATAGAAGACTATATGATGGTTGAGTATGTGGACTTGCCTAAAGGCTCTGACATGTGACCCTTCCTGAAAAGATGATGAATTGTAGTTACAAAGTTGACTGAGAACATAGTTTTTCGGTTTCTAATAGAGTTTTTGCTTTATACTTCGATTGTGTGATGAACTATTACTTATTCATGAGAAGTATATGATAAAAGTTCTATGATAAAAGTCCTATGTTTAATTTTGTTGCTGTTATAATAGTCAACATGATGCTTCTATGTCCATATTTTGTTTTTATCAACACCTCTCTCTAAAAGCATGTGGACATGTTTTTCGATTTCGGTTTTCGCTTGAGGACAAGCAAGGTCTAAGCTTGGGGGAGTTCATACGTCCATTTTGCATCATGTTTTTCTTACTGCTATTTATAATGTTTTTATCAATAATAATGCTTTTTGGAGTAATAATGCCTTTTCTCTCATAATTTGGAAGGAACACACCAAGAGGGAGAATTCCGGCAGCTGGAAATCTGGACCTGGAAAAGCTACATCAAGCCACCTATTCTGCATAACTCCAAATGAGCTAAAACTTTACGGAGAATTTTTATGGATTATTTAAGAAATACTAGAGCCAATAAACACAAGAGGGGGGCCACCAGGTGGGTACAACCCTCCTGGGCACGCCATGCCCCCCTGGCGCGCCCTGGTGGGTTGTGGCCTCCTCAGCCCGCCTCCGGTGCCCATTGAGGGAGTCCTGGATTAGGGGGTCTCCGGATAGCCGGACTATATCCTTTGGCCGGACTGTTGGACTATGAAGATACGAGATTGAAGACTTTGTCCCGTGTCCGGATGGGACTCTACTTGGCGTGGAAGGCAAGCTAGGCAATACGGATATGTATATCTCCTCCTTTGTAACTGACCTTGTGTAACCCTAGCCCCCTCCGGTGTCTATATAAACCGGAGGGTTTTAGTCCATAGGACAACAGACAATCATACCATAGGCTAGCTTTTAGGGTTTAGCCTCTCTAATCTCATGGTAGATCAACTCTTATAATACTCATATCATCAAGAACAATCAAGCAGGATGTAGGGTATTACCTCAATCAAGAGGGCCCGAACCTGGGTAAACATCGTGTCCCCTGCCTCCTATTACCATCCGCCTTAGACGCATAGTTCGGGACCCCCTACCCGAGATCCGCCGGTTTTGACGCCGACATTGGTGCTTTCATTGAGAGTTCCACTTTGTCGTCACCATAAGGCTTGATGGCTCCTTCGATCATCGCTAGCGATGCAGTCCAGGGTGAGGCTTTCCTCCCTGGACAGATCTTCATATTCTGCGGCTTTGCACTGCGGGCCAATTCGCTTGGCCTTCTGGAGCAGATTGAGAGCTACGCCCCTGGTCATCAGGTCAGATTCGGAAACTTGAACTACATGGCCGACATCCACGGAGACTTGATCTTCGACGGATTCGGGCCCATGTCGGACGTGCCATACAGTCGTGACGAGCATGACGTAACTCTACCGTCGGACAATGTTCGGGAGATCGCATCCGCAACTACTCCATCCATCAATCCGGAGCAAGTCGCGCCATCCGAGAGCGGATGGATGGACCCCGCCATGGAGGCCGCACTCTCAGTGGCGTTAGAGCCGGATACTGACTTCACTCCTTACGAGAGCCATGTCGCCGAACCACTGGATTCATCTCCGGCCACGGACTCCGAGCCGCTCATATTCGTGCTCGTCGAATCTGACTGGGCGCCGATCATGGAGTTCACCTCCGCGGATATCTTTTAGCACTCACCTTTCGGAGATGTGCTAAATTCATTAAGGTCTCTCTCCCTGTCAGGAGAACCTTGGCCGAACTATGTCCGGCTAGAATGGGATGCGGACGACAAAGAAATTCGCTGCCCACCCACCACCCACTTAGTAGCCACTGTCGACGACTTAACCGACATGCTCGACTTCGGCTCCGAAGACTTCGACGGTATGGACGATGAAGCCGGAGATGAACAGGATCCACCGCCCTCGGGGCACTGGACCGTCACCTCATCATATGATATATACATGGTGGACACCCCCAAAGAAGCCAATGGCGACGATACAACGGAGGATGACCCCTCCAAGAAGCAACCCAAGCGCCGACGTCAACGGTGCCGCTCTAAGTCCCGCCACAACAAGAGCAGTGATACCGGCACAGGATATAATAACACTTCGGATAGCGCCGAAGACAACAACAACAATCCCCTCCAGCACGGTGCAGAGCTAGAGGACGAACAAACTAGCCCTGCAGAGCAGGCAGCAGATGGAGAACCGGAGGAGGACAATTACATGCCTCTCTCCGAAGACGAGGCGAGCCTCGGTGACAATGAGTTTATCGTGCCTGAGGACCCCATCGAGCAAAAGCGCTTCAAGCGCCGGCTTATGGCCATGACAAATAGCCTAAAGAAGAAATAACAACAACTTCAAGCTGATCAAGACTTGCTAGTAGACAGGTGGGCCGAAGTCCTTGCGGCCAAGGAGCATGAACTCGAGCGCCCGTCCAAGAGTTACCCAAAACGCATGTTACTACCTCACCTCAAGGAGGAAGCATTGAAACCTCATTCACCAGTGTACGATGCTGCTGACCGGCCACTACGCAGCCAAGCTAGGGAGGCGTTTCAGCCTAAAACATCAGACTACACCCCGTCGCCACTCAGTCAAAAATACTAAGGCCCGGGGCAACACAAAGGACCTGCGATACATCTTGGATAGTAAGGCAAAAATCACAAGGTCAATATACGGGACACGGGCACGTGCGCCCACACGGGACGATGATCATCGCGTTGGATACACCAAGAGTAAATCCGGCCGGGCCGAATACATCAGACAAGACTCATACGAACTACGTCGGGATATAGCCCGGCACAGAGGTGCCGCACACCCCCTATGCTTCACTGATGAAGTTATGAATCATGAATTCCCGGAGGGTTTGAAACCCGTAAATATCGAATCATATGATGGCACAACAGATCCCGCTGTATGGATTGAAGATTTCCTCCTTCACATCCACATGGCTCGCGGTGATGATCTACATGCCATCAAGTACCTCCCACTAAAACTCAAAGGACCTGCTCGACATTGGCTGAATAGCTTACCAGCAGATTTCGTTGGAAGTTGGGATGATATGGAAGATGCATTTCTTGACAACTTCCAGGGCACTTATGTGTGGCCGCCGGATGCTGATGACTTAAGCCACATAACCTAGCAGCCAGGGGAATCGGCCAGACAATTCTGGACACGGTTCCTGACTAAGAAAAACCAAATTGTAGACTGTTTGGATGCAGAGGCCCTAGCGGCTTCAAGCATAACATCCGCGACGAGTGGCTCACCCGCCACCTCGGCCAGGAGAAGCCGAAATCTATGGCAGCCCTCACGACACTCATGACCCGCTTTTGCGCGGGCGAGGACAGTTGGCTGGCTCACAACAACAACACATCGAGGAATCTGGATACCTTGGATACCAAAGATGCTAACGGTAGGCAACATCGTAATAGACCAAAGCGTCACAATAACGACGATAGCATCGAAGATACGGTGGTTAATGCCGGATTCAGAGGCTCTAGATCCGGTCAGCGGAAAATGCCATTTAAAAGAAATACTCTGGCTTCGTCCAGTCTGGATCACATACTGGATCCCTCGTGTCAAATCCACGGCACCCCCGACAAGCCAGCCAATCACACCAACAGAGAATGTTGGGTGTTCAAGCAGGCCAACAAGTTAAATGCCGAGAATAAGGACAAGGGGCCGCACAGCGATGACGAGGAGGAGCCCCGGCCGCCGAACACAGGAGGACATAAGGGGTTTCCCCACAAGTGAAGACGGTGAACATGATATACACAACCCACATTCCCAAGAGGGAGCGGAAGCATGCACTAAGGGACGTCTACGCGATGGAGCCCGTCGCCCCAAAGTTCAACCCATGGTCTGCCTGTCCGATCACCTTCGATCGCAGGGACCACCCCACTAGCATCCGTCATGGCGGATCCTCCGCACTGGTCCTAGACCCCATCATTGACGGATTTCACCTCACTCGAGTCCTTATGGATGGCGGCAACAGCCTAAACCTGCTTTATCAGGATACAGTGCGAACAATGGGTATCGATCCCTCGAGAATCAAACCCAGCAAAACCACCTTTAAAGGCGTCATCCCAGGTGTAGAGGCCCATTGCACATGCTCGATCATATTGGAAGTGGTCTTCAGATCACCGGATAACTTCCGAAGCGAAGAGTTAATCTTCGACATCGTCCCATATCGCAGTGGCTATCATGCACTGCTCGGATGGACAACATTTGCAAAATTCAATGCAGTGCCGCATTACGCATACCTCAAGCTCAAGATGCTAGGACCTCCCGGGTTTATAACATTAAATGGAAACACAGAACGCTCGCTCCGTATGGAAGAGCACAGTGCGGCCCTTGCAGCAGAGGCACAAAGTAGCCTGTTCAGGCAGACCACTCATTCAATGTCATAGCCCCCGGCCACCTTCAAGCGAGTCCGGAACAAGCTGCAACAGGATCGCCTGGCACGATCAGAGCTCGCCTAGCAATCCGGCCCCCGTCCCAGTCCCAGTGAAGTGATGAAATCCGCGCCGCGCGTACATAACTACGCATTGAAAATACCATGGACATAGGTGGGGGCACAATCAGGGCACGCCCCGCATTGTGGCTTAACCACACTAGGGGCTGTACACCTGTGATATTCCTTTTCTCTTTTAGGGCCTAACTCTTCGGAAGCCCTTTCCGGCAGTACGATTGCCGGACACATTCCGGAAGCAACAACCAAGGCGGCAAGAAGCTAAGATGAAAACGGGAACCGCCAGGTGGTCTCTAGTAATACTTGATATACCCGTTTTTCACTATTTATGCATAGCTTGCCCTGGGATAGGACATTTCGAATTGTCCTACTTTATGCTTATTGCACTACTTGTACCAGTACGCTTTGACGTATTATTCAAATAACAATGCATATCATTAATCTGTCATTGCATTATTTAAGTTTTTCTCTTTTCTCTTATACGTCCATTTACGACAATCCGCACCCGCATGTTCGGGTACGGTCAGTACGCCAGGGGCTCTCGTTTACCCCACAATACGGCATAGGAAGTCCGAACACTTTCGACAGTGCGGCACCCCGAACTTATAGCATTATATGCATCAGCTCCGAATCATGTCTTTGGTCAAATGTTGGGTTGCCCGGCTCCCATGCTTTGGTACCTTACGTTCCGCTATATCGGCTAAGGTAGCGGTGGGAGAACTACTGCGATTGTGTCTCGGTTCTTCCGGACGAGCACCTCGGTAGAGAAAGCCAAAAACTTACTATCATGATAAGGCGAGAGACTGGTCGCTGTTCGAGAGGTCTCAAGTCCTTAAAGACTTTTTCCGCTTCGGGCGAGGAGTCGGCCTTGTCCGGCTTAGGCGTGTATAGCGCCCCAAATTCGGCCCTCCGAATACCAGGGGCTTCGCCAAAAATTTAAAATCATAGACTTCTATGGCTAAGTGAGAGTGATAAAGCATTATAGTCTGATTGCCTGGTTCATTGCGTTGAACACCTCCCTTGAAGGACCCAAAATTGGGGTAAAGAGTGTTCAGATTTACGCCAAACGCCCCAGTACTAGTTACATGGGGGTAGAAGCCGACGACTAGCCAACTCTCAGATTTTATAAAAATGGCCACCCAGAAGGTAATATTTTAAATTAAGAAAGCGTCGCATGGCGCAAAAGAACTCGTTTCATATTACAGGATCACATGGGCATGTTCATTCAAAAATTACATCCTTGGCACACTCATCTGCCACTAAGCGGGAACCCTTCAGGACGCTCTCATAGTAATTCTCGAGGCAGCGATGCTCCTTTCCCTCCGGCGGCCCCTCCTTCACCAGCTTCACGGCGTCCAGCTTCGCCTAGTGCACCTTCGCCCAGGCAAAAGCCCTGCATGCACCTTCGATGCAGATGGACCGCTTGATGACTTCAAGCTGTGGGCAGGCTTCCACAAGCCGCCTCACCAGACCGAAGTAGCTGCCGGACAGGGGCTCGCCAGGCCACATCCGGACTATAAGGCCCCTCATGGCATGTTCGGCCGCCTTGTGAACTTCGACCAACTGCTTCAGCTGGTCGCTCAAGGACACGAGGTGTTCGGTCCCTATATACTAAGACCAGAACAACTTCTCCGCTGAGCTCCCTTCCTCAGCCCGGTAAAACTCCGCGGCATCCAGTACACTGCGGGGAAGATCTGCAAATGCTCCTGGAGAGCTCCGAACTCGGGTAAGAAAAAGGAAAGTTCCTTCACATGCTTGCTTTACATATTGAATGCCTTACCCGCTGCTATCTTCTTCACCGCGTGAATCTCCTAGAGGGCCTTGTGGGCTTCGGCCTTGGCGCTCCGGACGCTTTCAAGCACCTGCGCGAGCTCGGACTCTCGCGTCTTGGAGTCAAACTCCAAGGACTCGTGCTTTTTGGCGAGAGCCTCGAGCTCTTGCTGCACCTCGCCTACTCGGGCTTCTTGTTTCTCCCGTTCCAGGCGTTCTTTGGCCGCTTTGTCTTCGGCCTCGGACACCGCCTTCCTCAGGGTCTCCACCTCGGTCGTGGCCCCTGACAAATTCATGATGATCCTATTACTTTACACCCGAACTTCTTTTTAACTATATAGACGGGGGTATATCTTACCTTTGCTCCCTTCGAGCTGCCCCTTGGTGAGGCTGAGCTCGTCCTCGGACCGCTTCAGGGCCTGCTTCAGCACAGAGACCTCCACGGTACGTGCAGCAGCGGCCAGCAGTGAAGCCTGCACATACACATAGACATACTCTAATTAGACTCCTGAGTTATCATTTGATCCTCTATTTGGCTTTTTCTTCACGAACTCCGAACAGAGCATCAGTGGCTACTATCTATGCGGTAATATTTTCTTATATTTTGAATGCTTATCTCAAAGCCTATTAGGAGGCTGGCGCAAGCTTCGGTCAGTCTGTTTTTGGTGGACTGAACCTTCTAGACCACCGCACTCATGATAGTGCAGTGCTCTTCTGCGATGGAAGCGTTGCGATGCGCTTCCAGCAGGGTGTCCGGTGCCTTTGGTTGGACAGAGGACACCGGCACGGATGGTTGGCCCTCCTTAATGAGGGACCACCTGCCGGAGTCCGGAACCACCGAAGGTTCCGGCGCAGTGTCCGGCTGGGGCCCGAACTCGAAGCCCGTAGGAGCCGAGCTCCCTTGGTACCCAGGGTCCAGGAGGTCGCTGTGAGGCACCCCCAGGATCACCTACCCTTGGCGAGGGGTGGAAGCCGTCGGAGGAGAACCGTTGTTCATATCAGATGAGTCCAAAGAGCCGCTTGACGAGGGTACATCGAGATGAGCTCGGGACGGACTGCATAATCATGTTCGACATGAGGAAAGGCAGTACAATAAAACATACCATGAAGCACTATGGTGTCCGGACACTTACGACTTCGCCAGGGGCTTGTCCCTGGGTAGCCACTCGTCGTGGCACAGTCCGGAGGGAGGGTCTTTCCCTTCTTGGACCCTTCGGCCTCCCCGGATGGGTCGGCCTTCCTTTTCTTGTCTCCCCTGGCTGGGGGGGGGGAGCTTTTCTCCTCCTCCTCGTTTTCGTGGGAGGAGTGCGCATCAGAGTCATCGGACGATGAGCCTGATGTAACCTTGCGCCGGAGACCCTTTCGGGTCCCCGTGGCCTTCTTCTTGGCCTTCTTTTCTGGCACCTCGTAAGGTGCCGGAGTCAGCATCTTCGTTAGAAGAGCGTCTGCAGGATCTTCGGGCAGGGGGGCTGGGCAATCAAGCTGCTCCGATGTCTCTATCCAGTCCTATTAATGACATGAAAGCTTAGATCCAGCATGTAACTAAACCAGGGCGAATAAATACCCTGAGAGATATAAAATCCTACCGGATGGGCGCGGTGCTTTGCGCTGAGTCCTCGGTCCTCGGTAAGGGAGGGAGGCATCTCGACGCCCTTGAATAGGACCCTCCAGACGTCCTTGTGCATCTCGTAGAGCTCTCGCAGCATCTGGTGCTTGGCCGAGTAGAACTCCCACAAAAAAATGCCCGTCGTTGGCACGGAAGGATCCGGCGGAAGAGCATAACCTGGACCATGTTGACGAGCTTGATTTTCTTGTTCTTCATGTTTTGGATGCAGGTCTGGAGTTTGGTCAGCTCTACCGCGGAACCCCAGGACAGGCCCTTCTTTTTCCAGGAGGTGAGCCGCATGGGGATTCCGGATCGAAATTTGGGGGCCGCCACCCAGTTGGAGTCGCGTGGCTCGGTGATGTAGAACCACCCCGATTGCCACCCCTTTATGGTATCCACGTAGGTGCCCTCGAGCCAGGTGACATTAGGCATCTTGCCCACCATAGCGCCTCCTCACTCTGCTTGCTGGCCACCCACCACCTTCGGTTTGACATTGAAGGTTGTCAGCCATAGGCCGAAGTGGGGCCTGATGCGGAGAAAGGCCTCACACATGATGATAAACGCCAAGATGTTGAGGATGAAATTGGGGGCTAGATCATGAAGATCCAGCCCGTAGTAGAACATGAGCCCGCGGACAAATGGGTGGAGAGGAAATCCCAGTCCACGGACAAAATGGGTAAGAAAAACTACCCTCTCATGGGGTTCGGGCGTGGGGACGATCTGCCCCGCATTTGGCAGCCGGTGCGCGATATCCGCGGCCAAGTATCCTGCTTCCTGTAAATTTTTGATGTTCTCCTCCATGACGGGGGAGACCATCCACTTGCCTCCTGCTCCGGGCATATTGGAGTGGTTCGAGAAGAAGAACGCGAGCCTGGGCGCTAGAGCTCGAGTGTGCGGGAATGGGTAAGCGAGAAGGAAGAAGGCGTGGGTGGAAAAAGTAAATCTTTGTCCCTTTATAAGGGCGGAGGAGGCGGTGAGTCTCCCCACTTGCCTGGAAAAAACCGCTTATTCCCCAGGCACCGTAATTGATGGCGCAGTTGGGTTACCCATGCCCGTATTAATGAGAATCCCATGATAAGGGGAACACGATCTCTGCTTTGACAAGACGTATCAAGAAAACCGCCTCGCGATATGTGCGGAGCTGGTTGAGAAAAGCAGTTCGAATAATAACTGGGCCATGGTGTGATGTTATGCTGTCAAAACGTGTCAGCAGATTAGATTTGTGGAAATATTATTCTCTCTACGGTGGTATGTGGAACTTTTGCAGGGTCGTACACTATCCTCATATTCAAACTCTTCCACGGTGTATTCGGAGGAGGAACCCGCCTTGCAATGCCGAAGACAATACTGCGCGCTGGACTCATCGTCATTGAAGCCTGGTTCAGGGGCTACTGAGGGAGTCCTGGATTAGGGGGTCTCCGGACAGCCAGACTATATCCTTTGGCCGGACTGTTGGACTATGAAGATACGAGATTGAAGACTTTGCCCCGTGTCCGGATGGGACTCTACTTTGTGTGGAAGGCAAGCTAGGCAATACGGATATGTATATCTCCTCCTTTGTAACCGACCTTGTGTAACCCTAGCCCCCTCCGGTGTCTATATAAACCAGAGGGTTTTAGTCCGTAGGACAACAAACAATCATACCATAGGCTAGCTTTTATTGTTTAGCCTCTCTGATCTCGTGGTAGATCAACTCTTGTAATACTCATATCATCAAGAACAATCAAGCAGGACAAAGGGTATTACCTCCATCAAGAGGGACCGAACCTGGGTAAACATCGTGTCCCCTGCCTCCTGTTACCATCCGCCTTAGACTCACAGTTCGGGACCCCCTACCCGAGATCCGCCGATTTTGACACCGACACTCATCTTCTGGTATATAAGTCATTTTGACCTAGAAAAAATCAGGACAGGACTTTCGGGATGAAGCGTCGCCACCTCGAGGCGGAACTTGGGCAGGAGCCCTTCGGTGGAGCGATTCCGCTAGGGGAACTTCCCTCTCGGAGGGGGAAATCATCGTCATCATCATCACCAACAACTCTCCCATCTTGGGGAGGGCAATCTCCATCAACATCTTCAACAGCACCATCTCCTCTCAAACCCTAGTTCATCTCTTGTGTTCAATCTTGTTACCGGAACTATAGATTGGTACTTGTGGGTGACTAGTAGTGTCGATTACATCTTGTAGTTGATTACTATATGGTTTATTTGGTGGAAGATTATATGTTGAGATCCATTATGATATTTAATACTCCTCTGATCATGAACATGTTTATCATTTGTGAGTAGTTACTTTTGTTCTTGAGGTCACGGGAGAAAACGTGTTGCAAGTAATCATGTGAACTTGATATGTGTTTGATATTTTGATAGTATGTATGTTTTTATTCCCTTAGTGGTGTCATGTGAACATCGACTACATGACACTTCACCATATTTGTGCCTAAGGGAATGCATTGTGGAGTAGCAATTAGATGGTGGGTTGTGAGAGTGACAGAAGCTTAAACTCCAGTTTATGCGCTATTCCGTAAGGGACCGATTGGATCCAATAGTTTAATGCTATGGTTAGAATTTATTCTTAATACTTTTATTGTAGTTGCGGATGCTTGCGGGAGGGTTAATCATAAGTAGGAGGTTTGTTCAAGTAAGAGCAGAACCTAAGCACCGGTCCACCCACATATCAAATTATCAAAGTAGCGAACACAAATCAAACCAACATGATGAAAGTGACTAGCTGAAATTCCCATGTACCCTCAAGAGCGCTTTGCTTATTATAAGAGACCCTTTTGGCCTGTCCTTTGCCTCAAAAGGATTGGGATACCTTGCTGCATACTTGTTACTATTATCGTTACTTGCTCGTTACAAGTTTTCTTGCTATCAAACTACTCGCTGCTTACAATTTCAGCACTTGCAGACAATACCTTACCGGAAACTACTTGTCATTTCCTTCTGCTCCTCGTTGGGTTCGACACTCTTACTTATCGAAAAGAGCTACAATTGATCCCCTATACTTGTGGGTCATCAATGATGTACTTCGATGGCTCTAAAATGTTCGCTGGATTGGGTATCATCCTAACATTCCCTACAGGGGACACAATCTGTTATGTGTTACAAATCATGTATACGAACTCCAACAATGTAGCCAGATATGAGGCACTATTGCATGGTCTCTGAATGGTTGTTTCTATGGGTATACAATGCCTCGAGGTGCGTGGGGACTCAAACCTCACAATATCCCAAATAAATGGAGATTTCGATGCAAAAGATCCAAAGATGGTAGCATACTGCAACGCCGTACTCAAAATATCAGCTTAGTTCGAGGGACTTGAGTTTCATCATGTTGCTCGAGACAATAATCAGGCAGCGGACATCCTTGCTCGAATATGTGCTAAACGCAACCCCATCCCACCTAACACCTTCGTGGAAAGGCTCTTCAAGCCATCAGTGGTATGGCAGGACGGGAGCGGTAATACCAGTCCGGAGCCGATCATACCCTCAGATGCCGAACACAATCCTGATATCATTGGGGGGTCGGACACCGAAATGACACCTTCCACCCATGAAATCATGGCTGTCATTTCTCCATGGACCGAACCCTTCCTAGCCTACCTTAATAGGCGGGAGCTCCCTGATGACCAGAATGAGGCCCGTCGCATAGTCCCGCGCTCAAAAGCCTACAAAGTTCATGAAGGAGAACTCTACAAGAAAAGTACTACTGGAATTCTTCAAAGATGTATCTCTGAAGAGGAGGGGTGGCAGCTCTTGGCTAAAATACATGCTGGTCTCGGTGGACACCATGCCGCATCTTGGGCCCTCGTAAGTAAGGCCTTCCGTACAGGTTTCTTTTGGCCCACGGCCCGAGCAGATGCACATGCCCTTGTACAACACTGTGTCGGGTGCTAGCTGTTAGCCAATCAAAGTCATATGCCGCCCACTGCCCTAAAAACAATCCCCATTACTTGGCCTTTCACGGTCTGGGGGCTCGATATGGTCGGACCCCTTAAAGGGGGAAGCCACAAGAAGAAATATTTGCTAGTTATGGTGGATAAATTCACTTAGTGGATAGAGGCCAAACCAGTCAAAACAGCTGAAGCTAGGCTGATGATCGATTTTATATCTGGTGTTGTACACTGTTACGGTGTCCTGCATAGCATTATTAATGATAATGGCTCCAACTTCACAGCCGATGAGGTGAAAAACTGGTGTGCTAACCTGGGCATTAAGCTTGATTACGCTTCCGTATATCACCCTCAAACAAATGGTCAAGTTAAACGGGCTAATGGTCTGATAATGAGCGGCATTAAACCTAGACTAGTGCGATCCCTATGGGAGTCAGATAAACACTGGGTCGAGGAACTTGATTCTATACTCTGGGGACTGTGGACAATGCCCAATCGCACGACCGGATACACACCCTTCTTCATGGTGTACGATGCAGAGGTTGTCTTGCCCTGTGAAATTATTCATGACTCACCTCGAGTGCGCATGTATGAAGAGAGAGAAGCTGAGCTTGATTGGCAGGACGACCTAGATGGCCTGGAGGAGGAGCGCGATATTGCAAAAGCCCGTTCCGCATTCTATCAACAATAGGCTCGGAGATACCAAAGCAGAGAAGTGCGGGCCAAGACTTATAATGTCGGTGAACTCGTTTTACGTCTCCGGAGAAGAAAAAGGACAAACTCAAACCAAAATGGAGGGTCCCTTCATTATCGATAAAGTTCTCTGATATGTCTCCATCGTATCTACTTTTCCAAACATGTTTTCCCTTGTTTTGGACTCTAACTTGCATGATTTGATGGAACTAACCCGGACTGACGCAGTTTTCAACAGAATTGCCATGGTGTTATTTTTGTGCAGAAATGAAATTCTCGGAATGACCTGAAAATCAACGGAGAATATTTTTGGAATATATAAAAAATACTAGCGAAAGAATCAAGGCCAGGGGGCCACACCATGTTCGCGAGGGTGGGGGCGCGCCCCCTGCCTCGTGGGCCCCCTGGTGCTCCACCGACCTCAACTCCAACTCTATATATTCACGTTCGGGGAGAAAAAAATCAGAGAGAAGGATTCATCCCGTTTTACGATACGGAGCCACCGCCGAGCCCTAATCTCTGTTGGGAGGGCTGATTCGGAGTCCGTTCGGGGCTCCGGAGAGGGGAATCCGTCGCCATCGTCATCATCAACCTTCCTCCATCACCAATTTCATGATGCTCACCACCGTGCGTGAGTAATTCCGTCATAGGCTTGCTGGACGGTGATGGGTTGGATGAGATTTATCATGTAATCGAGTTAGTTTTGTTAGGGTTTGATCCCTAGTATCCGCTATGTTCTGAGATTGGTGTTGCTATGACTTTGTTATGCTTAATGCTTGTCACTAGGGCCCGAGTGCCATGATTTCAGATCTAAACCTATTATGTTTTCATGAATATATGTGAGTTCTTGATCCTATCTTACAAGTCTATAGTCACCTATTATGTGTTATGATCCGTTAACCCCGAAGTGACAATAATCGGGATACTTACCGGTGATGACCGTAGTTTGAGGAGTTCATGTATTCACTATGTGTTAATGCTTTGGTCCAGTACTCTATTAAAAGGAGGCCTCAATATCCCTTAGTTTCCAATAGGACCCCGCTGCCACGGGAGGGTAGGACAAAAGATGTCATGCGAGTTCTTTTCCATAAGCACGTGTGACTATATTCGGAATACATGCCTACATTACATTGATGAAATGGAGCTAGCTCTGTGTCACCCTATGTTATAACTATTGCATGAGGAATCGCATCTGACATAATTATCCATCACTGATCCATTGCCTACGAGCTTTTCATATATTGATCTTCGCTTATTTACTTTTCTGTTGCTACTGTTACAATCACTACAAAACCAAAACTATTACTTTTGCTACCATTACCTCTACTATCATATTACTTTGTTACTAAATACTTTGCTGCAGATATTAAGTTTTCTAGGCGTGGTTGAATTGACAACTCAACTGCTAATACTTGAGAATATTCTTTGGCACCCCTTGTGTCGAATCAATAAATTTGGGTTGAATACTCTACCCTCAAAAACTGTTGCGATCCCCCATACTTGTGGGTTATCATTCTCACAGGAGGAGCCTACCGCCTTCGTAATGCATCGGATAATCGCCTCCAGCCAAATCCATGGAACGCCTCGGCTCCGAAGATTCTACGCAGAAGTTCGGCTATACTTCTTTTTTGTTCATTTTTCTCCTCTTCATCTATTCTTTGTTTTCTCATTTCGGCACGATTTCCATGATGTGTTCGGATAACCAGAATAGTTGAGGGGTACACATCCTTAAATGTATATATCCCACCATGACTAGGGGCTGCTTAACCGAAGCTTACTATTATTTCGAGCCTGGAGCTCACAATATAAGTGTCGTTTGCTGATATACATCCTTTTTTGCCATCATATGCACCTCTATGACTTAAGTTTTTGCCAAGCTGGGTTGCCTTGCTCCTGTGTTTATGCCCTACGTTCCCGATTGTTCGGCTAGGGCATAAAGGGATCACCTCTACGATTGTTACAACCGGGTCCTCCGGATATGTACCTCAGACGGGTGAAGCCGAAAGCTAGCATTCTTAAGAAAATAAGTGGTCGGCAATCAAGCGAAATATTGTTACATTATGGTGACCCCTCTAACATGGTGGGACACTTCTCTCCCGTACTACGGACCAATGCTGCGGCATGCATAATTCCAGCATGCCAACCTAAGGAAAGGGACCCTTAACAGACCTATTTTCCTTGGAAGATGTTTCTTACATATGTAATATAACATACATCATGAACTAAACTTTTTGTCTGTTCGAGCACAATGACCGGGTTGCTTGGTTTTCGGACATAATACATACTTCTTTCATTTCGAAAAATATCCGGAAACACTCCACCAATTTTTTGTTTGGAGGTTAAAATCCAAAGGCCTTCGAAGACAAAATTTTCACATGTTCGGATAAAGGTACATGTTGACTAATACAAACACCTATTCCTTATCTACTCCATCTATAAGATTGTCTAACTTACAGCCCTCCTGCGAGTACTTCGCAGCTACCATTACTTGGTCATAAACCAACTTCACTGGAATTTCTTCCCCGTCTGGTCCCCGTGGTCCCACTCAGGCCATGTGATTCGGATCTTGCTTGGTGAAGCGTGTTTTTACCATGGCCCAAGTTTCTCGTGCGCCTTCCTGACAGGCGGATGTCTTCCATAGCTCAAACCGGCACCGGGCACCCTTGAATAAGTTTGCCAAGACCTCCATACTTTCTGGAGGGGTATCAGAGGGCCATAATGCCTTCACCATACTCTTCATGGCTTTCCGGGTCCGAGCATGTACCACGGACAGGTCCTTCAGCACATCACCTTGAAATCCGGATACTTCCTCTTCCGGCCGGCCAGTTAACAGACCTGCAGCAACAAAGTCATGACATTCTGAACTATGGACTACATATGGGTACATAGGGTGGTTTTAAATAAGAGAGGAAGACATAGTGAACATGCTGCCTTTCAGCTTCTCATTTTCATTCTGAGCGGCCGATAACTGAGCCCTTAAGCTCTCTATCTCTTCGGATTGTTTGTCTTTTCCCCCTCATGTTCATTCTTCCCGGATGCACTTGTTGCGGCCTTTTCCGTTTCCGCCAATTCGGCGGTGACATCATTAAGTTGTGCTTGATTCGCTTCTAGCTCCTGAGATAGCGCGGTATTCTTCTCTTTAAGAACATGTGGGTCATATCGATCCTTAAATCGGTTTGGCTTACCGCTTCAAGTCTCGGGGCTACTGGCACATGGCTATTAAAAATTGCGTAACTTTACCTGTATATCCTTCAAGAACAGATGAATGACTGTGGCGAGTCCGCCTCGAGCGGCTCGGATATATGCATCCACCAAGCTGAGTGCGGTAAACTCTTGCTCGGAAAAGGCTGGAGTGCGCATAGCCTCCTTTAATCGACAGTGATTCATCACGCTCTCCACTTTGGAATTCATGACTGATACGTCGTTCGAATCCTCTTGAGGAGGCGGAACTGGCGTTGCATCGGCTCTCGTCCTAGTTGGCGAGTCTGGCGCCAGATTAGTGGACATTCGGCTAACTGGGCATTTTCCCACCATCTGCCGCGTACTCCTGCTGACATCAAGGATGAAATGATACTTTTAACAATCCGGACTTACGCCTAGGCATGTCTTAAACAAGCTTACCTCCTGGAAGTATGTGAGGCCTCTACGGCACTCCCGGACCCTTTCCGTTTTGAACGACGACCTTGCGTAGGGGCTGCCCTTGAGGAGGTACGATCCCTAGAGCGCCGATCCTATTAAATCAGGATCAGTATAAACAGATAAAAATGCAGATAAGGATTTCCTTTTAAGACCCTCCAAATACTCACGATACAGAAGGGATAGAGGCAGGTGTAGTCGGTGGCGATAGCCACTTCTAAGCCATCAAGGCTCGCTTGATAAAATACCCCGTCGTCGAACTCTCTCTCTATATATATATACATATATGTCTAGGTCCTCGCAAAATCCGGGGTCTTTTTCACGGTTATAATCCTCTGGCTGGGGAGCAGGACAGTGGACGTCCTCGGTCATCTTCCTCCATGACTGTTTGTGGCAACAAAGGGCAAGTTTGGTTAGTGTCTATAATGGCAATAAAATAAACACGAGCGATTTAAATCTTACCCATTCGATAGGAGTGTACATGGAATAACCCTCCCGACAGTTTAACCAGAGAGAATCTTCTTTCTCGCCCTTGTACAGCTCGGCCAACATTGTGGCCAGTTCGGCTGGGGTATCTGGACCCTTCCGTCTGTAACGAGGAGCGTCGTCTTCTCCGTTGTAACACCATAAGGGAGTAGCTCTGGATTGGAGAGGCTGAATGCACCTCTTTATTGCAATCGCCATGACCTCAACTATCTAGAGTTCGGTATGGGCTAGCAACCTGACCTTGCTAATCAACCTCTTTATCTCCGCACTGTCCTCTTCCTTGGGGCTTCGGGGACGCCAGTTGAGGCGCTTCTTTAAAGGAGCACTGGAAAATTCTGGGAGGCCACTCCGAATTGGATCCGGCAGCGGAACATCATCCATATAGAACCATTCTGAAGACCACTGTGGGTATACCTCTTTAGGTGTTCCTACGAGGTATCCGGATCCAGCTATACGCCATACTTCGGCACCGCCCACTTCAAATATAGAACCTCCTCGGTGGCGGGGAACGAGGCAAAATAACTTCCTCCATGATTGAAAATGGGCCTCGATGCCTAAGAATAGCTCACAGAGGGCAACTAAACCGAGATGTGCAGAATCAAACCTAGGGTGAGGTTGTGTAGTTGGATGCTGTAAAATTCCAATAACCCCTTGAGAAAGGGATGGATTGGAAATCCTAGACCCCGCAACAGGAATGGGACAAAGCACACCCTCTCCTCCTTATTGGGATTAGGGAAGTTCTTAGCCATCACATCGCTATCAATTGAGGCCAAACCCGCTCGAACGGAGACTAGATCCACGAGGGGAAGATAACCTTGCATATGAAGTCGGCTCAGCTGGAGATGAGGCATGGAGAAACTCTGCCAATCGCCTTCTTGAGGGCGATGAGGGCGCGAAGAGGAGCCTGGGGCACTGGCCATGATGGAAGGCTTTGCTTGTGGCTAAACTTGGCAGTTTTCCTTCTTCGCAATGTGAGATGTCATTTGGAGATCTACATCTCCTTATATAGATGCCATCCGAGCGTGGTGAAGGGCTTATTTGCAAAAAAAGCATGGACCGTTTGTATTCACTTGGCGCGCGGAAATCAAAGCGGCAACAGGGAGGGAGCGTAAGAGGAAAAAAACATCGAGGTCACGGCCGCACTATCATTGGTCCGAGGTATAAGGAAGAACCCACCTTGCAAAGCTGAAGACATAATCCGGATACTACGTCGTCATTGAAGGCCAGTTCAGGGGCTACTGAGGGAGTCCTGGATTATGGTGTCCTCGGGTGTCCGGGTTGTGTGATATGGGTCGGACTAATGGGTCATGAAGATATAAGGCAGAAGGCCTTCCCCCGTGTCCGGATGGGACTCTCCTTTGCGCGGATGGCAAGTTTGGTATCCGGATGTATAGCTTCCATTCTCTGTAAGCCCACTTTGTACAACCCTAGTCCCCTCCGGTGTCTATATAAACTGGAGGGTTTAGTCCGTAGAGGCAATCAGAATTCATATAGGCTAGACAGCTAGGTTTAGCTATTACGATCTCGAGGTAGATCAACTCTTGTAACCCCTATACTCATCAAAGTCAATCAAGCAAGAAGTAGGGTTTTACCTCCATTAAGAGGGCCCGAACCTAGGTAAACATCGTGTCCCCTTCGTCTCTTATTATCCTCGATCCTCATACGCATTGTTCAGGACCCCCTACCCGAGATCGGCCGGTTTTGACTCCGAGAGCGACGACCTGTGCCTGCTCGCGCGTGTAGACATCGCGTAAGTTCATCTGTGAGGGAGGACTCTCTAGGCGCCACGCCGCTGCGCCATACGCGCGGGCGGCCTCGTGCACGGTCTCGAATGTGCCGAGGCCGAGCCGAACGTCGCCAGGCCGGATCTCGGCGTGGTACGCGCCGGAGGGGCGCTCACAGATGCCGCAGTAGCCCGAAGTTTCTCGGCGGCGCGGCGGCATGGTGGTGGCGGGGCGCTGTAGCGGTGCGGAAGCGGCGAGAAAGCAATGGAAGCGGCGAGGAGGCAGGGGAAATGCGTGCGTGGCAGTGTGGAGCACCATGTGGCAAGCACCACAATTTATAGGCGCACCGAAAGCGGGGCGCGAAATCTACCGCGCGACCGACAGCTTTCTCTCCCACCCCCCCGCACGCAAATGTTTACCGCATGCGCTTGTTTCCCGCCTCCGCTGGAGCGCGCGAAAACTTCCCGCGCGCGCTAAATGGGCGTTTTACTGCACGCACGTGTCTTTTAGCGTGGCTGTTGGAGATGCTCTAAGGGTTTTTCAAACACGCAAGAAGAAAGCGGGAAAAAGAAATAAACTAGCATGGATAATACAATGAAAAAGTATGAACACCGACAACTGGAATGAGTGTGTGAACATGAATGTAATATCGGTGAGAAATACATACTCCCCCAGGCTTAGGATTTTGGCCTAAGTTGGTGTACGCCCATGGATCAAAGTAGCCCTCCCCGGTGTATTGAGGAGGATCCTGGGGGTTCCACTAGTTCGTGAGCTCCTGTGGCTCCCACTGATAAATAGACTGTTGATATGGATCAGGTGATGGTTCTGGCTCAGGAACTGGGGATCGCGTCCCTTCCCAGTATGCATGAATGTCCGCAGGCAAAATGAAGTACCTACCTGAATGAATATCGAACAAAGTAGGTGAAGGCAAGGTAATAATCTGAAAAGTATCCTCGCTAAATACCAAGTTATAAATGAGTCTCTTTTCCTTATCACAGCGAATAAAATTATGTGCTACCATGCTTTCATAATCTAAGTATATAGTGGGTAGCAGCTTCTCCTCCTTTTCATCATGCCTAATGGTTATCTCAAAGCGTCTAGCAAGACGGGAGGCAAAGATACCTCCGAAAATAGAACCCTTTGTACCTTTTAAACCGAACTGTCTAGCAACCATAACGCCTAAATTGAAAGTTCTATCACGAAGTAAAGCATGGCGCAAAATGGCAAGGCCGGGAGCACTAAGGCCTCCACTGTCCCCACGACCAATTCAACATCTCCCAGCAAATAATGAGTAGTAGTGTAGAATAGGAAAATGTAAACTAGACACTCTCGCTTTCGACACCTCTCTCCCTTCCCCTACGGTAACTTCGTCAATAAAATCTTCCACATCTCTAGGACGTGGTTCCTCGACGCTACCCTCAAAAGGTAGTCTACGAACCTCACAAAAGTCATAAAGCGTCATCTCTTTATGCTCATCATATAAGTGAAACTCCATCGTGGGTGGTGATCTCCTAGCATCAAAGTGAAAATTTTGCATGAAAGTATTAGTGAGTAGGAGGTACTGACCACACTTATCATGGAGAAAGTCGGTGATGCCCGCATTCCCTGCCAAATAATAGAAATCCTCATAAATTCCGTCTGCCTCCAAGAATGCATCACATGGCCATTCACACGGCCGAACCTCCGCGGTGCGAGGAAGATTGTACTTGGGCTTCTCCTTCTCCTCATTTTCTTTTTCCTTTGAACCCTGGCTCGAAGAGCCTCTCAACAATATCCTCATCATTTTCCTCCTATGAAAATTTCTGAAATTTTTAGTGACTCAAAATAAAAGTGAACCAAACTCAACAATATTGATAGCAACTACTCCTACAAGTGTCTAGAGGCTAAATCATGCATCAAAACTACTTTGGACCATATAAATTTGACATGCTAGCTCAAGAACAAGGTCACCATAGCAGCAAAAATTGCAATAAATGAAGCATTAGAACAAAAACTAATTGGACCATTGGAAGAGTCACATACCAAAGAACAATCCCCCAAAGCAGTTTTGCAAATGGAGCTTTGAGCAAGGAGATCAAAAATGGTAGCAAAATGAGCAAGAACATGGGTTTGAGCTACGGGATGATTTTTTCTGGAGGAAGATGAAGTGGATGGGTGCTGGAATAAGTGGAGGGGACCCACGTGGGACCCATAAGATAGGGGGCACGCCCAGGGGGTAGGGTGCGCCCTCCACCCTTGTGGACCACTAGTGCACCCCCTGGTGCATGTTCAGTGCCAGAAATTCTCAAATATTCTATAAAAAATCATACTAAATTTTCAGAGCATTTGGAGAACTTTTATTTTCGAGACATTTTTTATTGCACGGATAATTCAGAAAATAGACAGAAAATACTATTTTTGCTTTATTTAATCTAAATAAAAGAAAGTAAAAAAGGTAGGTACAGAGAGTTGTTCCTTCTAAATTCATCCATCCTATGCTCGTCAAAAGGAATCCATTAACAAGGTTGATCAAGTCTTGTTAACAAACTTCTTCCGAATGACATGAAACCGAAGAACTTTCGAATAACACTTGGTTACCTCAATGGGGATATGCATGTCCCCAATAATAAGAATATCATATTTCTTTTTTATAGTAGGAAGAGGAAATTCAAAACCTCCAATAGTAATAGTTGATTTTTTGATAGAATTGATACTATGAACTTGAGGTTGTTTCTTTGGAAAGTGTACCATATGCTCGTTACCATTAACATGAAAAGTGACATTGCCTTTGTTGCAATCAATAACAGCCCCTACAGTATTCAAAAAGGGTCTACCAAGGATGATCGACATACCGTCGTCCTCGGGAATATCAAGAATAACGAAGTTAGTTAAGATAGTAACGTTTGCAACCACAACAGGCACATCCTCACAAATACCGATGGATATAGCAGTTGATTTATCAGCCATTTGCAAAGAGATTTCAGTAGGTGTTAACTTATTCAAATCAAGTCTATGGTATAAAGAGAAAAGCATAACACTAACACCGGCTCCAAGATCACATAAAGCAGTTTTAACATAGTTTCTTTTAATGGAGCATGGTATAGTTGGTACTCCTGGATCTCCTAGTTTCTTTGGTATTCCACCCTTAAAAGTATAATTAGCAAGCATGGTGGAAATTTGAGCCTTCGGTATCTTTCTTTTATTAGTAACAATATATTTCATATACTTAGCATAAGGAGGCATTTTTAGCATATCAGTCAAACGCATACGCAAAAAGATAGGTCTAATCATTTCAGCAAAGCGCTCAAAATCCTCATCATCCTTTTTCTTGGATGGCTTAGGAGGAAAGGGCATGGGTTTCTAAACCCATGGTTCTCTTTCTTTACCATGTTTTCTAGCAACAAAGTCTATCCTATCATAATGTTGATTCTTTGATTGTGGGTTATCAAGATCAACAGCAGGTTCAATCTCTACATGATTATCATTACTAGGTTGAGCATCAACATGAACACCATTATTAACATTATCACTAGATTCTTGTTCATCACCAGATTGTGTCTCAGCATTAGAAATAGAAATATCATTAGGATTCTCAGGTGTATCTATAACAGGTTCACTAGAAGCATGCAAAGTCCTATCAGTTTTCCTTCTCTTTTTATTAGAAGGACTAGGTGCATCAGTATTAACTCTCTGAGAATCTTGCTCCACTCTCTTAGGATGACCCTCAGGATACAGAGGTTCATGGGTCATCTTACCACCTCTAGTCATAACCCTAACAACATTATCATTATTCTTACTATTCAACTCATTAAGCAAATCATCATGTGCCTTAAGTACTTGTTCTACTTGAGTTGTAACATGTTTACTAATAAGCTTAAGATCATTAACATTTCTACTCATATAATCACCCAAGTGGTCAAGCATGTAAGCATTATGTTTCAATTGTCAACTAACATAAACATTGAAGTTTTCTTGTTTAACAATAAAATTATCAAACTCATCCAAGCACTAACTAGCAGACTTATTATGAGGAATATCACCTTCATCAAATCTATGGAGAGAGTTTACCTCTACTACATGTGTCGGGTTATCAAGACCATGTATTTCTTCAATAGGCGGTAAATTCTTAACATCTTCAACTTCAATACCTTTTTCTTTCATAGATTTCTTTGCCTCTTGCATATCTTTTTCTTGAACCGGGCTATACCCCTTTCCATTGCAAATGAACGGAAATACAGAGTTCCAGAAACATGTCAGGAGAAGGCGAAAGAGGTAGAGCGAGTTCGGGCACTGCCAGGAAACCCATTGCATGCGTCCGCAATCGAAACGAACGCGATGGGGCGAAAACCTGACAACACCAAATTCACAATGTACACAAAAAGTATTACAGAATAAGACAACACAACCCCACACACTGGAACATGCCACCATCGTAGAAACTCCCCAGCACCATCAGGGTATGCTTGGGTAGCCTCAGTCTCCTCCGATCGGCACCCTCGCAGCATTGCACATCCCCATCAAACGCATCATGCATGACCTGATGATCTCAGCACCGCTTCGCAGCTCCTTGGAGCCTTCCTCCTGCTGTAGACCTGCCCAATATAGCAAAAAAGAACACATGGAGAAAACTATCTCAAAGGGAGTTTTGATATGCTTCTTTTCGAAAGTAGCACGATTCCTGGCAAGCCAAATGGCCTAGCAGGCAGCAGCCAAGCCAACAGTATAATACTTTTGTCGAGCAGGAAAAAACGCATGACACCATGCAAAATACTGCTAGTAGCTATTCGGACACATCTTCGTACCTAGTACCACCCCAACACATCTCCAGATCACCATGGCCACAGGACAGGTGAAGAACAAATGTTGGGAGGTTTCCAACTCATTACAGAAAGAGCAGGTGGGATTCCCAAGCCACTTCCTTGTTCTCATGACCTGTCTAGTAAGCACTGCATCCTAGGATAACTGCCACAAGATCTTTATTTTGAGTGGGATTTTAGCTTTCCAAACCCACCTGTAGTGGCATCCACTAAGAGGACTCTCTAACCACTTATACACGGATTTAGTAGAGAATTTCCCACTACTGTTGCGTCCCCAATAAACCTGATCTCCCTCCTGGCTTAGGTGAATGCTATTGATAGTTTTGCTCGTTTCCCCCCACTGACTAGATAGCACAGTAGTGAGCCTCCTTCTGAAGAAGGTGTGGATGTCATTGTATTTGAACTTATCAATAGTGCAATCCTGCTCATTACATATGTCAAACAGCAAGGGATACTAAGTCTGGAAAGGACTCAGCCCATTGATGGAGTCTTTCCAGATTCTGACAAGATCTCCAGATTCTAGATGAATTTTCCCACCAGCCATATAAAGATCTTTAACTTTCAACAAAGCCTTCCAACAGGCGGAATCAGAGAACCTGGGTTTAACCGCAGCCACAGTTTTGTTTGTCAGGTAGCGCGCACGAACAATGTCTTGCCACATACCAGTTTGGGTCTCGAGTTTCCACCACCACTTGACCATTAAACTGATGTTCTATTTGCGAAGGTCTTTAACCCCCAAACCACCTCGGTCTCTAGATCTGCAGATCCTATTCCACCTGACAAGATGATACCTCCTCTTCGTATTGCACCCTTGCCAAAAAAACTTTCTTCTGTGTTTGTCAAGGCGCTCAATGAAGGTTTTATTCATAAGCCAGATGGACATATGGTATAAAGAAATTTGGGTGACCACCAGATCCAACAAAGTCACTCTCCCTCCCATTGAGGCTGCATTACCAATCCAGGCTTCAAATCTTTTCAGATACTTGCTCACAATGAATTCCCAATCTGAGTTCCTGAGGGTGGTGTAGCTGACACGCATCCCTAGATATTTAATAGGGAAGCTGCCTACATCATAGTTAAACAAGTCCGCATACATGCTCGCCACATTTTCATCCCCCCAGTAAGAATCTCACTCTTTTGGAAATTCACCTTAAGCCCTGACATAAGCTCAAAGATGTACAACAACATTTTCAAGTTAACTGCTTTGTCATAGTCATGTTCAAGGCAGATAATAGTATCGTTAGCATACTGGAGCAAAGCTACCCCATTAGGTATTAGATCAGTAGCCAGGCCTACTATCATGCCACACTTTTGGGCATTATTGATCATTTTTGCCAGGCAATCCACAGCTAAATTGAAAAGGAATGGAGAATGGGGATCGCCTTGGCGGACCCCTTTTGTACTTTGAAAGTATGGGCCCACCTGATTGTTTAACTTGATGCTCACAGTCCCATTATGCAGAATATTTTTAATCCACCCACACCAGGTATCATTAAAGCCTCGTAACTTGTGGCATTCTAGAAGAAAGTCCCAATTCACTTTATCGTAAGCCTTTTCAAAGTCGAGTTTCAGAACTACCCCACCCTCTTTTTCACATGGGTGTAATTAAGAATCTCATGCAGAGACATCACACCGTCCATGATGTTCCTCCCCTTCACAAAGGCATTATGGGTTCTGTAGATAAGCTTATCAGCATATTTTTCAGCTCGCCTATCAAGAACCTTTGTGATTAGCTTGTAAGGACATCTCAAAAGGCAAATGGGTCAGAATTGTTGGATCTTGTCTGCCCCCGCGGTCTTAAAGAGAAGGGTAATCACACCATAATTAAGCCGCTGAACATCTAGATCCCCTTTATGAAAATGTTCAAAGAGTGACATAATATCATCTTTCACAATATCCCAACACACCTGATAAAAATCTTTAGGAATGTTGTTCGGACCTGGGGCTCTATTATGTTCCATAGCAAACAATGCTTCTTTGACTTCTGCCTCCGTAAAAGCCCGGCACAGATCAGCATTGTCATTTTCATCAAGTTTTTCACAAGTAGACCATGTATCAGGTTTGCTGGGCGCGGGGCCAAACAAGTTTTTGTAGAAATATGTTGCATGTGTAATCAGGTTATCAGTACCTTCAATCTCCACATCACCAACCTTAAGGGGACGAATTGTGTTCTCTTCCTCTTGCGCCCGTTTGCAATCTTATGATAGTAGTCTGTATTAGGATCACCTTTCAGCAGCCATCTTTCTTGGGATTGTTGTAACCAGAAAATCTCCTCATTTACCAGGAGTTCATGCAGCTCCACACTTACATCAATTTTGATACTATACAACTTAGGGGACAGGGGGCCACTCTCTTCTAGTTCCTCCAACATAGCTAGCTCTAATCTGAGATCTTCTTTCCTTCTCTTGTCATGACCATATTTATTTGCCCCCACCCTTTGAAATAATTCTTGAATCTTTTTAGTTTGATATTTAGGATGTCAATAGGGTCAGAGGAGTGAACCTTCCTCGACCAGATCCTACTGATCGTAGGAAGAAAGTATTGATCCTTAATCCAGGGCAAATTGAAACAAATCTCATGAGGTTTAGGAGCTTCGCGCCCCTCTTCCCCTCCAGAGAGAAGCAAGGGGTTGTGGTCTGAGATTTCACGTACCACCTTTCTGACACACACCACAGGAAAAAGGTCCTCCCACCCTTCAGACATTAGGATGCGATCTAATTTTTCTAGGGTAGGATGGGCTTGATTGTTGGTCCAGGTGTATTTCCCCCACTAGTGTAAATCTCTCTAAGGTCAAAAGCATTGATAATGGAATTGAAGACATCAGTTGCTCTATTATTTTGCATCTTCTTATTTTTCTCATCTCCATGTCGCAAGATATTGAAGTCACCCCCTAAAATGTAGGTAATAGTCATGCTACTACAGCTAGCAGCGAGCTCTATCAAAAATTCCTCCTTAGACTCTTCATGGGATGCTCCATATACCACCAGCAAGCCCCAGTCGGTTTTCTTCTTCTTGTCATGCAAGGTTAACTGCAGAACATATTTCCCTTTGGTGCAGGAGATGACATCCATCGTATCCTGTCTCACACCCCTGAATATGCCACCAGATTTCCCTATAGATGGTATCCACTCCTAATGAAATAAGCCAAAGGGATCAATTCTGCTAATGCATTTAGGAGTAAAGTTTTTCTTCATAGTTTCTTGCAGACCAGTGAAGTCAAGGGAATGGTCACTAATCATGTCTGAGAGGCAGGTGGCCATTCCTTTCTTGCCTACCCCTCTACAGTTCCAAATGAGGCCTCTCATTTGGAACGTTTCTTATGAAACTGGGATCTAGTAGCCCTGCCAGGAGGCAATGCAGGGCTCAGCATAAACCCTCTAGAGATACTGCTTTTTCTGTCTCCTAGTCACAGGACTAGGGAGCTTCACATCATATTTCTTCTTGGCTCTCTTTTTCTTCTGTTTACCAAAGGATATTTGTTCATATGCAATTTCATCTTGGTCAAGCCAAGTCAGGTTAACAGGAACATATTTGGCTAACCCATTGGTTACTAGGATATCATCCTCATTATCAGCATTAATGTCCCCATTGTTATTTTTAATATCTAGGTTTTACCGCACCCTTTACAGCTCTCTAAGAACATTTACACAAGCAAAGTCATTATCAGGTATATTAACCCCCATGCAAGCAGCCCTTTACATCAATTCCTTATCAGACAGAGTATCAAAAGAGTTTTTGCAAGAGGGTTTGGTAGTACCTTCCAGATTCTTCTTTTGAGCAACATTAATGGCCTTAGCTTTGATGTGCTCCTGTCCTCCCTGTGCATTTCGTTTGTTAAATCTTAGTGCCACTTCAGGTGCAAGAGGGGGTGTGAGGATGATCTCATCAATGTAATAAGAGTAGGGTAGCTGTACCACATAGTCACTCATAGTCTTTATATCCAGGTAAACGTCACCATCGACATCCACAACCTGATTAGAGTTAGACCCAGCAATGTCAAAGGGTAATGAATGACGAGCTGCAGATATGTTTTTTACCTACACATCTTTATGATCATCATCATGCTCTAGTGGAGCCTGGGGCACAACAGTTTCCATGGCCACAATCCAGTTGGATGTATCCAAGGTTTTATCTTCCTCTGCCATCTCATGCTCTTTAACCATAGTTTCAATAAGAAGAGATGAATCTACATCACTATCAAAAGATTCAGAGATTTCATTGTCATGTGGTGACAGACAATGGGTGTTGCCCCCACGAGAACTAGCACCATCTCTGCTACTTTCAGGTAACTCATCCTGTTTTTCATTTTTTCCTGATCAGCTCATTTACGTTTAGGAGTCTGATCAGGTTTAGCAGGTGCATCCTTCAGATTCACACCCATAGGCTCCTCATCCACAGGGTTCCTGACCAGGACCTCTTCTATCTCATAAGTAAACTTGTAGAAACATCCTCCTAGGACACCCTCTGCCGTAGCAGGCAACTGATCAACAGAATGACACCCAATTTTGGCTCTAACCGATGAGGGGCGATTTATAGTAGACATATCCACCTCAGGAGTTATGCCCACCAATCCACCCGCATGAGCAACAGTCCTGTCACATCTCTTATTGGGAGGATTTTTCCCAATCTTAACCCAGGCAATCTCCAGAAGACCCTCAGATTCAATGTCTTCGGACCAAGGTAAGAATTTAACAGAAACTCCACACTTTTTCAATCTAACATGTTCCACGAACAAAGCATGATCGACTTCTCTAGGATTAGGCATCCTCATCACAAATTTTTGAGGTGCAAAGGACCTAGCAGAACACCTCCAACCCTGTCCCACGTAGACACTTAATTCATGTTCTATGTCCTTAGTAGGCGCATCCCCCTCAGTGATGGTGATAATCACATTAAAAATCCTCTCCCTAGCTTGTCTATCAATGCTAAAATCAGGTATGTAGAAGAACCCCTGCCCCTTGCCTTGGAACACACACACATCACAGGAGAGCACTCCCAAGGCAAGAACTTGGTGCAAACCACATGAAAATGACCTCTCTTCTTACATCTATCACACATAGCTTGCGGGCATTTAGCAGTAACATGACCAGTCAGATTGCGGATCTGACATGGTTCAGGACGAGGATCAATGTTACCGGTGTGTGCAGGAGGATCACGCGCGCGAGGAGGGGTGGGGTTCTTCTCATGGGCACGGACCATGCTCGTGTCCCCCTCATCCGCTCCCCACCGTTCCCGGTGAGGTAGATCGGCCTAGTTGCCTCCGGCTGCCAGGTCCCACTTCTTGGATCTGGCATCTCCAGATCCAGAGGCCCTCGGCGGCGAGGTGCCCCAGCTCCGTCTTGCGCTTCCATACATGGTGGTCGATGGTATGGTCACGCCCCCGGCTGCGGTCAAAGCGCCCCGCCCCGTGCCCATGACGCCCAGCGCCAAACCCTTCCTCCCCCATGGTGTTTGTGCTCTCTTCAAACGAATCAGGTGGTGGAATCTTGGGGGAGGGGACGCCACAACTTGGGCAAAGGAACGCCAGTCGCCACCGATCTTCCCCTCCCACCAAGCAATAGATCGAGGAACCCTAGCTCTCACCCCCGGCGGCGCGCCCCAAAAGTGAGACAAGCAGTTGCTCAGATCTAAAATGGGAGAGGGAGGCCCTGGATTTTGTTTTATACCCTCAGCGCCCGGGGAAACCCTAGGGTCGGGCGAGCCATGGCGGTCCGATCTCACCTGCCCCACGTGTCGAGCATCAGGGTCATGGTGGACCGGTCCATGCCCTAGAAACCCTGGCCCTCCTGCCAGAGATGGAAGACGCGGCCCCGTGTCGCACGCATCAGGCGCCCCCGAGCGAGCCGCAACCGCCGCTTCAACAACACCGGTGACCGGCGCCGGAATTTGATCTCGAACCCTGACAAAGTGGCAAGGAAACGAGATGATATCTCTGATGTCTATGGACTCACCCTCCCGGAGGAAGCGGGCGTCGATGACAACCCCGCGCATGTCGAGGAGTATGATGCGTAGTGCCTCTCGCCAGAACCAGAGCACCCCGTCGATCAGCGAGATCCTCCTCGCCGCCGCAATGTGTACAGCGTACAGGACTCGCCAGCACGCGTCGTAGGTCGTGGCCATCCTTGGGGCCAGTATCTCCTCTTGCATATCTTTAGGGCTGAGAAATAGAATACCCCTTTTCTTCGGAGTTGGCTTAGGAGTTGGTTTAGGAAATGTCCAATCATTATCATTACTCAATATATTATTCAATAGCAATTCAGCTTGCTCAACAGTTCTTTCCTTGAAAACACAACCAACACAACTATCCAGGTGGTCTCTAGAAGCATCGGTTAGTCCATTATAAAAGATATCAAGTATTTCATTTTTCTTGTCAACATGATCAGGCAAAGCATTAAGTAATTGGAGAAGCCTCCCCCAAGCTTGTGGGAGACTCTCTTCTTCAATTTGCACAAAGTTAAATATTTCCCTTAAAGAAACTTGTTTCTTATGAGCAGGGAAATATTTTTCAGAGAAGTAGTAAATCATATCCTGGGGACTACGCACACAACCAGGTGTAAGAGAATTAAACCATAACTTAGCATCACCCTTTAACGAGAAAGGAAACAACTTAAGAATATAGTAATATATAGCGGATTTTTCCCTACTGAGCAAATAGGGTAGCTATATCATTCAATTTAGTAAGATGTGCCACAACAGTTTTAGATTCATAACCATAGAAAGGATCGGATTCAACCAAAGTAATTAACTCAGGATCGATAGAGAATTCATAATCCTTATCAGTAACAAAGATAGGTGAGGTAGCAAACTTAGGATCATATTGCATTCTAGCATTCAAATACTTTCCTTTCAGCTTAGCTAACAGTTTCTTAAGATCATCTCTATCATTACAAGCAAGAAAGTATTTGGCAGTTTCCTCATCCATAATATAATCCTCAGGCACAACAGGCAATTCATATCTAGGGAGAGAATCATAATCTTTAGTTTCAATAATATCATCAGTTTCAGTAATTTCATTCTCTCTAACCCTAGAAGTTGTTCATCAAGAAATTCACTTAGTGGCATTGTATTCTCAAGCAGAAAAGTAGTTTCATCATAAGCATCATGCATATCAGAAGTGGCATCATCAATAACATGTGACATACCGGAATCAATAGCAGGTGTAGGTGTCGCAAGTTTACTTAAAACAGAAGGTGAATCAAGTGCAGAGCTAGATGGCAGTTCCTTACCTCCCCTCGTAGTTGAGGGAAAAATCTTAGTTCTTTGATCTTTAAAATTCCTCATAGTGATCAACAGATGTAAATCCCAAGTGACTCAGAGAATAGAGCTATGCTCCCAGGGAACAGCATAAGAAAAAAGGTTCTGATAACCCACAAGTATAGGGGATCACAACAGTTTCGACAGTAGAGTATTCAACCCAAATTTATTGATTCGATACAACGGGAGCCAAAGAATATTCTCAAGTATTAGTAGCTGAGTTGTCAATTCAACGACACCTGAAAGACTTAATATCTGCAGCAAAGTATTTAGTAGCAAAGTAGTATGGAACTAACGGTAACAGTGGCAAAAGTAACAGTAGCAGTTTTGTAGCAATCGTAACAGTGGCAACGGAAAAGTAACTTAGCAAAGATCAATATGAAATGAGCTTGTAGGCAATGGATCAATGATGGATAATTATGTCGGATGGCATTCATCATGCAACAGTTATAACCTAGGGTGACACAGAACTAGCTCCAATTCATCTATATAATGTAGGCATGTATTCCGAATACAGTCATACGTGCTTATGGAAAAGAACTTGCATGACATCTTTTGTCCTACCCTCCCGTGGCTGCGGGGTTCTATTGGAAATTAAGGGATATTAAGGCCTCCTTTTAATAGAGTACCGGACCAAAGCATTAGCACTTAGTGAATACATGAACTCCTCAAACTACGGTCATCACCGGGAAGTGTCCCGACTAATGTCACTCCGGGGTTGCCAGATCATAACATGTAGTAGGTGATTATAACTTGCAAGATAGGATCAAGAACACAAATATATTCATGAAAACATAATAGGTTCAGATCTGAAATCATGGCACTCGGGCCCTAGTGACAAGCATTGAGCATAGCAAAGTCATAGCAACATCAATCTTAGAACATAGTGGATACTAGGGATCAAACCCTAACAAAACTAACTCGATTACATGATAGATCTCATCCAACCCATCACTGTCTAGCAAGCCTACGGTGGAATTACTCACGCATGGCGGTGAGCATCATGAAATTGGTGATGGAGGAAGGTTGGTGATGATGATGGCGACGATTTCCCCTCTCCAGAGCCCTTAACGAACTCCAGATCTGGCCTCCCGATGAAGAACAGGGGGCGGCTCCGTATCGTAAAACGCGATGAATCCTTCTCTTTGATTTTTTTCTCCCCAAACATGAATATATGGAGTTGGAGTTGAGGTAGGTGGTGGTCCATGGGACCCACAAGACCGGGAGGCGCGCCCAAAGGGGTAGTGCGCGCCCCCCACCCTTGTGGACAGGGTGTGGGTCCCCTCTGGTTGATTCTTTCGCCAATATTTTTTATTTATTCCAAAAATAATCTCCGTGAAGTTTCAAGTCATTCCGAGAACTTTAATTTCTGCACAAAAATAACAACATGGCAATTCTATTGAAAAGAACGTTTGTCCAGGTTAGTTCCATTCAAATCATGCAAATTAGAGTCCAAAACATGGGCAAAAGAGTTTGGAAAAGTAGATACGATGGAGACGTATCAGGAGCCAAAGAATATTTGCAAGTATTAGCAGCTGAGTTGTCATTTCAACCACACCTAGAGATTAATTATCTGCAGCAAAGTGATCAGTAGCAAAGTAGTATGATAGTTTTAATAGCAACATCAATAGTAATAGTAACAATGATAGCAATGATTTTGTAGCAAGTGTAATAGTAACAGCAACGGTAGTAACTTAGCAAGAACAATATAAGAGAAATTCGTAGGCATTGGATCAGTGAATTCTATGGATGATATTCATCATATAACAGTCATAATCTAGGGTGATACGGCACTAGCTCCGGTCCATAAATATGATGTAGGCATGTATTCCATAAATAGTCATACGTGCTTCTGGAAAGAACTTGCATGACATCTTTTGTCCTACCCTTCTGTGGTAGCGGGGTCCAGTTGGAAACTAAGGGATATTAAGGCCTCCTTTTAATAGATAACCAGAACAAAGCATTAACACATAGTGAATACAGGAACTCCTCAAACTACGATCATCACCGGAAAGTATCCTGACTTCTGTCACTCTGGGGTTTACGGATCATAACACGTAATAGGTGAATACAACTTGCAAGATCGGATCTAGAATGTAGATATAATGTGATAACATAAGCAGTTCAGATCTGAAATCATGGCACCCGGGCCCAAAGTGACAAGCATTAAGCATGGCAAAGTCATGTCAACATCAATCTCATAACATAGTGGATACTAGGGATCAGGCCCTAACAAAACTAACTCGATTACATGGGGAATCTCATCCAACTCCTCACTGACCAGCGAGCCTATGAAGGAATTACTCACTCCCGCTGGGGAGCATCATGGAATTGGCGATGGAGAAGGGTTGGTGATGACGAAGATCAAAGATCCCCATCTCCGGAGCCCCAAACGGACTCCAGATATGGCCTCCCGATGAAGAACAAGAGGTGGCGACGGCTTCATCTCGTGAAACACGATAATTCTTTCTCCCTACTTTTTTTGGAAAAATAGATATTTATGGAGTTGGATTCAGGGTCTGTAGGGCCACCAGGTGGGGACAACCCACCTGGGCGCCCAAAGTTTCTCTTTTATTATATCAAAAATCCACGCAAAGTTTCATTCCAATCCAAGAACTTTTTTTCTGCACAAAAACGACACCATGGTAGTTCTACTAAAAACTGCGTTAGTTCGGGTTAGTTTCATTCAACATGCAAATTAGGGTCCAAAACAAGAGGTCAACAATTTTGGCATAAAATATTTTGATGGGGGCTCACAATCATAAAAGATGTCCAAGGTAGTGTATTTGCATGTGAATCTTCTCTTCCCTTATTAATTCTTTCATGAATTGCATCATCGACCAATGATATGTTTGTCAATCTCCAATAAATTCTACCACTTATACTTTTCCTTATGTGATGTCATTACTTACCATAAGATTAGCATATGATCTTTTTCATTATTCTTTTTCTTTAATTTGATTGAAACATAAAAGTAAAGAAAGCAAAGCTCGAACTAGAATTTATTATATATCTCGCACATGATTACAAAGATAGACATATCTCTAAGCAAAACACTGGAAAGGGATTGAACTAAACTTTTATTCAACTGATTGAAAAGATAACTAAGGATCGAACTAAAATAGATAAAGGTGAAGAGGTGGTGTGATACGATACCGAGGCATCTCCCCCAAGCTTGGCATAAGCCAAGGGGAGTGCCCATAACCCACACTCAAGTCTCCTTTGGTGGTGAAGATGGTGATGGTGGTGACGATGAGGTACTAGGTTTGCCCTCCAGCTTTCGTCGGAGGATAAAATTATCTATCCTCAAGTCATCGTTCTCTAGCTCAAGCTTTAATATACTTTTGCATAATGCTTCCTTGCTTTCCTGCCTGAAACAAGGAGGGATAGGTTCGCCTTCATCCTCCTCATCTGTGAACCACACATAGGGGAAGGTGTCTGATGTCGCTTGAAGCTACGTCGGTATTTCCCCAAAGAGGAAGGGATGATGTAGCACAGTGGCGGTAGGTATTTCCCTCAGATATGAAACCAAGGTTATCAAACCAGTAGGAGAACCAAGCAATACAACGTAAACAACACCTGCACACAAATAACAAATACTCGCAACCCGACGTGTGAAAGGGGTTGTCAATCCCTTTTGAGTAACGGCGCCAGAAATTGGCACGTGGACGGGAGAAAGTTGTAAATGTTGATAGATCAAACGCTAAATAAAATAAATTGCAAAAATGTATTTTTCTATTTTTGCTTTAGTAGATCTAAAAATAAAAGGCAAATAAAATAGATCGGAAAGGCAAATAAAATAGATCGGAAAGGCAAATAATATGAGAAAGAGACCCGGGGGTCATAGTTTCACTAGTGGCTTCTCTCGAGAAAAATAGCGAACGGTGGGTAAACAAATTACTGTTGGGCAATTGATAGAACTTCAAATAATCGTGACGATATCCAGGCAATGATCATTACATAGGCATCACGTCCAAGATTAGTAGACCGACTCCTGCCTGCATCTACTACTATTACTCCACACATCGACCGCTATCCAGCATGCATCTAGTGTATTAAGTTCATGGGGAAATGGAGTAATGCAATAAGAACGATGACATGATGTAGACAAGATCTATCTATGTAGAGATAGACCCCATCGTTTTATCCTTAGTAGCAAGGATACATACGTGTCAATTCCCCTTATGTCACTGGGATCAAGCACCGTAAGATTGAACCCACTACAAAGCACCTCTTCCCATTGCAAGATAAATAGATCAATTTGGCCAAACAAAACCCAAATATCAAAGAAGAAATACGAGGCTATAATCAATCATGCATATAAGAGATCAAAGAAACTCAAATAACTTTCATGGATATAAAAAGATAGATCTGATCATAAACTCAAAGTTCATCCGATCCCAACAAACACACCACAAAAAGAGTTACATCATATGGATCTCCAAGAGACCATTGTATTGAGAATCAAATGAGAGATAGGAAGCCATCTAGCTACTAACTACGGACTTGGAGGTCTACAAAGAACTACACATGCATCATCGGAGAGGCACCAATGGAAGTGGTGAACCCCTCTGTGATGGTGTCTAGATTGGATCTGGTGGTTCTGGACTCTACAGCGGATGGAATTGATTTTCGTCGACTCCCCAAGGGTTTCTGGAATATTGGGGTATTTATAGAGCAAAGAGGCGGTCCGGGGGGCACCCGAGGTGGGCACAACCCACCAGGGCGCGCCTGGGCCTCCAGGCGCACCCTGGTGGGTTGTTCTCCCCTCAGAGCACCCCCTAGGCACTGCCTTGGCCCATTAGGTGTCTTCTAGTCCATAAAAAATCTCCATGAAGTTTCATTGCATTT
Source organism: Triticum monococcum (assembly GCA_034509565.1). NCBI lineage: Eukaryota > Viridiplantae > Streptophyta > Magnoliopsida > Poales > Poaceae > Triticum > Triticum monococcum. Next base: position 689,169,831 of record CM067843.1, read on the forward strand.
GGACTCTGTTTGGTATTGATTTCCTGCAATGTAAAAACATGCAAAAAACAACAACTGGCACTCGGCACTATGTCAATAGGTTAGTACCCAAAATGATATAAAATGACTATAAAATGATTATAAAACATCCCAGATTGATAATTTAACAGCATGGAACAATCAAAAATTATAGATACATTGGAGACGTTTTAGTGTCCTTGAAGATATTCGTGTCTAGGGGTTGATAAGAGACTGGGCACTCTTCCTCCGAATCATGAGATGACATACTTTCATATCTGTCAGAAAACAACAAGAAAGAAGAACAGACGGTTTCTCCGCGATACGGTGGTCAATACGTTCGAGGGTATATAAAGATTTTCTATCTTGGGAAACAAGCAAAACGAGGGGAAATCGGAGTCGGGAAGGTGCCCGAGGTGGGCACAACCCACCTGGGTGCGCCAGGCAAGCCAGGCGTGCCCTGGTGTCTTGTGCCCTCCTCAGTTGCCTTCCTGGTTGTTTATTATTTTCCTAATTTTCATAATATTCCAAAACTGACAAAAATATTTTTGCGGATTTTTCGGAGTCTGTTTACTTACTGTATCGCGTGCATCCTTTTATTCACGATTCTGGAGTGTTCCGGAAGCTTTCTTTTATGTGTTCCTCCGATGTCATGGTTTGGATAATATTCCTTTCAACATTAATAGGCATACCTGAGATATAGTTTTAATTCTTTGCCCATTGACCACCTTCGGATTAGTACCTTCAACATTATTTATTTTGATAGCTCCAGAGCGATAAACCTCTTTGATAATATATGGTCCTTCCAGTTTGGAGAGAAGTTTTCCAACAAAGAATCTGAAACAAGAGTTGTACAAAAGAACATATTCTCCAACTTTGAATTCCCGCTTTTGGATTCTTTTGTCATGCCATCTTTTAACTTTTCTTTAAATAGTTTGGCATTTTCATAAGCTTGGGTTCTCCATTCATCTAATGAGCTAATATCAAATAACCTCTTTTCACCGACAAGTTTGAAATCATAGTTGAGTTCTTTAATTTCCCAATATGCTTTATGCTCTAACTCAAGAGGCAAATGACAAGCTTTTCCATAAACCATTTTATAAGGAGACATACCCATAGGATTTTTATATGTTGTTCTGTAGGCCCAAAGTGCATCATCCAATTTCTTAGACCAATTCTTTGGGGACCTATTGACAGTCTTTTGTAGAATTAATTTTATTTCTCTATTGCTAAGTTCAACTTGAACACTAGATTGAGGATGATAGCGTGATGCAATTCTATGGTTAACATCATACTTAGCAAGCATTTTATGAAAAGCACCATGAATAAAGTGTGAACCACCATAAGTCATTAAATACCTAGGGACTTGAAACCTTGGGAAAATAACTTCTTTAAGCATTTTAATAGAGGTGTTGTGATCAACACTACTAGTTGGAATAGCTTCTACCCACTTAGTAACATAATCAACAGCAACCAAAATATGAGTATACCCATTAGAGGAAGGAAACGGTCCCATGTAATCGAAACGCCAAACATCAAATGGTTCAACAACAAGTGAATAATTCATAGGCATTTCCTGACGCTTACAGATATTACCAATTCTTTGGCATTCGTCACAAGATAAAACATACTTACAGGAATCCTTGAAGATAGTAGGCCAGTAAAAACCAGATTGCAATACCTTATGAACAGTTCTATCTCCTGCATGATGTCCTCCATAAGCTTCGGAGTGACATTTCTGTAAGATTTGTTCCTGTTCATGCTCAAGTACACAACGTCTAATAATACCATCTACCCCTTCTTCATAGAGGTGTGGGTCATCCCAAAAGTAATGTCTTAAATCATAAAAGAACTTTTCTTTTGTTGGTACGTGAAACTAGGTGGTATATATTTAGCTACAATGTAATTATCATAGTGAGCATACCAAGGAGTGTTATGAGAAACATTTACTGCAGCTAGTTACTCATCAGGAAATCTGTCATCAATAGGTAGTGGGTCATCAAGGATATTTTCTAACCTAGACAAGTTATCAGCTACAGGGTTCTCAACTCCTTTTCTATTAGTAATATGTAAATCAAATTCTTGTAGCGAAAGAACCCACATATTGTCTAGGTTAAGCATCTTTCTTTTCCATGAGATATTTTATAGCAGCATGATTGGTGTGAACAGTTACTTTGGAATCAACAATATAAGATCTAAATTTATCACAAGCAAACACAACTGCTAAAAATTCTTTTTTAGTAGTAGCATAATTTCGTCGAGCATTGTCTAGAGTTTACTAGCATAATGAATAAAATTTAATTTTTTATCAACTCTTTGTCCTAGAACAACACCAACAGCATAATCACTAGATCACACATAATTTCAGAAGGCAAGTTCCAATCAGGTGGTTGTACTATAGGTGCAGAAGTTAAGGCTTTCTTAAGTGTTTCAAAGGCTTCTACACAATCATCACCAAAAACAAATGAAACATCCTTTTGTAAAAGATTTGTGAGAGGCCTAGAAATTTTACATAAGTCTTTAATAAACCTCCTATAGAAACAACCATGACCGAGGAAACTACTAATACCTTTAATATCTTTAGGCCATGGCATTTTCTCAATTGCATCAACTTTAGGTTTATCCACCTCAATACCTCGTTCAAAAATTTTATGCCCCAAGACAATACCTTCATTAACCATAAAGTGGCACTTCTCCCAATTCAAGACAAGATTATTTTGCTCACATCTCTGCAAGACTCGATCAAGGTTGCTTAAGCAATCATCAAAAGAAGTTCCATAAACAGAAAAATCATCCATGAAAACCTCAACAATCTTTTCACAAAAGTCAGAGAATATAGCAGTCATACAACTTTGAAAGATAGCAGGTGCATTGCATAAACCAAAAGGCATACGCACTGCAGGAATCGGGTATTTTGCCATCTTGCATGGCTGATGGCAAAGGTAGTTAAAAGGACGGCAAAGACCTTGACTTTGCCGTCTGCTGGTAGACGACACCACTTCCAGCACAGAAAACCATGGTAAAAGGATTCTTTGCCATCGGCCATACAGTAAAAACAGACGGCAAAGCCAGTGGACGACATAGCACATGGGGTTAGCCCCGTTAGGTGGCTAACGACACACTTTGGCGGATGACAAAGAGACAACCTTCTTTGCTGTCTGCCATGTGACGTCAGTTGACCTTAGCTGGCTACTAGCCGACTTTCCCGTCTGCGACGGACATCAAATCACACCAGCCTTTGTCGTGTGCCACAGATGGCAAAGTGACCAAATGGGTCAAACCTGATGCTCACGTAAGTTTCATCCATACATAGTTTCATCCATATTACAATAGTTTCATCCATATGCAAGTTCCACATTGTTCATTGATACAAAATGAAAACAGAAATTAAAAACAAGCACTCCATCAATGCAAGCTTTCATGAAGTGAATAAAATCTGCAAAATGGGAAATAAGAAAGTTAGAAGAAGAAGAATAGAAGAAGAATAAGAAGAAAAAGAAGAAGAAGAAGTATATGACATTTATGAGGTTACCAAGGTTATGATGCCATTTTTTACCTAAGTAAGCTAAGTATATGACATGTATGAGCTTACCAAGGTTATCATGCCATTTTTGACCCAAGTAAGCTAATTATGTCATAAATGAACTAAATAAGCTAAGTATATGTCATTATTGAGCTAACCTAGGTAATAATTGCCATTTTGAGTTAACTATGCATATTATGTCATTTTGGAGGAAATGAAGCTAAGTATAGGTCATTTTAGAGCTAACTTAGGTAAAATAGGTCATTTTGGAGGTAAGTAAGCTTATTATGTCATTTTGGAGGAAAAGAAGCTAAGTATATGACATTTATGAGCTTACGAACGTTATTATGCCATTTTTTGACATTTATGAGCTTACGAACGTTATTATGCCATTTTTGACCTAAGTAAGCTAATTATGCCATTTTTACATAAGTAAGCTAAGTATAGGTCATTATTGAGCTAACCTAGGTCACTAAGCATATTAGAGCTAACTTAGCATATTATAGCTAACTTAGGTCATTTTGGAGGAAACAAAGCTAAGTATAGGCCATTTTAGAGCTAACTTAGGTAAAATGGGTCATTTTGGAGCTAAGTAAGCTTATTATGTCATTTTGGAGGAAAATAAGCAACATTTATGAGCTAACCAAGGTTATTATGCATTTTTGACCTAAGTAAGCTAATTATATCATAAATGAACTAAATAAAGCTAAGCATAGGTCATTATGCATTTGTTAAGCAACGCTCTCCGGAGAGACTGGGGTGGAATGGAAGTACCCCTCCCACCACGCGCCGACGAAGGAGCCTCGGAGCGCTCTGGACCCGTCCCACCATCTTTTCACACCTGCCATGACAAAGAGTAAACGAAATTAGTACAACATAAAAAAATTGAATGTCGGCATGAATAATAATATGTATATAACTTAAGTGTATCATCATCATGTACAACATAAAAAATTGAATACCTAAAATGAACTAATAATATATATATATGTATATAATACAAATTGAATACCTGACATGAACTAATAATAATGTTGATGGTTTATATATGCTCCAGGATCAATAAATGCATCATCATCATCACTATCATGAATGACGTGCTCATCGGGTTCAGTGGCATCAACATGTGGAAGGCCACCTTTATGTAATCGATCAAGCATTGTGTAACGCCCCGAGTCCGATGCGCCAGGTGTCTTCCAGTTATTCGCTATTGTTGCCTTGTCATTCACTTGCGTGTTGCATCTTGCCATGTCATCATGTGCATTGCATCATCATGTTTTCAAAACTTGCATCCGTCCCGGTCTCCCCGTTCCTTCTGCTGTCCGTTCTGAGCCCACACACACTTGCACGCGCCCGCGGCACCTCAGAAATATTATTTTATAAGTGGCATAAAATGTTCTCAGACTGGGTTGAAAGTTGGCATGCGGTGTTGTTATGTTATCAGTAGGCCGCCTGCCAAGTTTCATCGCATTCGGAGTTCGTTTGGTGCCCCAACGGATAACTATAGCGGCACCGCTGCCGGTCTAACATCGGACGTTTTCGGTCTCCGGAAACCTTGTCGGGCTGCCTTTCCATCTCTCTCCTCTCAGCCCAACCCACTCTCCACAGCTCACCTAACCCAACTAAACCCCCCTCTCTCGATCGGATCCGTCGGATCGTGATCGTATGGCTTCGAAATGGCCTCAAACCCCTCTAAACTCCTAACCCTAGCCCCCTTTCTATTTATAGACGTCTCCCCTGCCATTTTGGCCTCCTACCTACCCCCTCCACAAATTCTACAGCCAGCCGCCGCCTCCCTCCTCGGATCAGCCGCCGGCCACCTCTCCCCGCCACTTGGCAAGCCACGAGTGGTTGCATCGCCGCCAGCCGCCCCGTGTGGCCTCTCCCGCGCTGCCACATGTCCCTCCCACGCTGTCCCGGCGCCAGGCCCACCCGCAGCCCATCATCAGCCCGCCGTGGGCCTAACCGGGCCGACCCTGCCGCTGCTCGCACCCGACCTGCCCGAGCGCCCCCGCTCCCTCCTCCCGTCACCTCTGCCCGACCCCGTCGTCGGCGTGTCATCGCCGAGTCGCCGGAAGCTGCGCCCACGAGTGCCACCACCGCCCTGCCCCGTTTTTCGTCCTCTGCTCAATCTCTCTCTCTCTAACCTCCCTCTCCCTATGTGCCATGGACGCCGCCGCCTGAGCTCAGAGAGCAGCCCCGCTGTACCTCGCCGGTCCCTCCTCCGGCCGGATCCGAGCGCCCTCCTACCAGATCTGCCAGTTCCCGCCGTCCCTGACCTCTGCCGTCGCCGTCCCCGCCGCTAGTTTCGCGGCGCCGCCACCCCTGCCTTCCCTCGATCCAGTGGGATCGGGGAGGAGGACGACATACCTCTGGGCCCCGTGGGCCGCGACCCACCCGAGGCCTAGCGCTCCAGCCGGCCAGCCTCTCCACCGACTGGGCCTAGGCCCATGGTGAGCACCCCAGCGCCCACTGCTCTGTTCCTGTTTCGGCCCGTAGTGTTTTTCTTGCGCTGCGATTTTGTCTATTATCCAGAAAATGCTAGTTTTGCAGAAAAGTCCCTAGACTTCATGCATTTAATAACTCATCAACCATGCATCATATTAAAATGTTATATATATGTTAAATGCTTAGAATTTCATCTAGTTTCATAATTTGCGACTTTCAACTATGTTTAAAATGTTTAAATTGATGTTTGCTTTAATTTTCTTAAATGCCATGCTTAAATGCTTTATTTCATAACTAAATAATCGTAACTCCATTTTAAATAAACTTTATATGTAAATGGGGTAGAAAAATGCATAGTTTAACATGGTGGCATTACTTTGCATGTTTAACAACTCTAAAATATGGTTTAGGGCAGAACAGTACCAACCCTAAAATTTGCATATGAGGATTTTCTGGATTTGTTGTTTGTTGTTCCGGCCTCATTTAAACTTGCCTAGATAGGTAGTTTTCATATGCTTCACCCCTAATAAGATTTAATTTTGTTGGGTACATAACCAGGAGAGAACTAAATAAATGAATGTGGTGTTTCGTCAATATGTAACTCATTGCATATTGAGCTCCACTTAACTTGTAGTTTTGTTTGTGCACTTTGCCATGCCATGGATATTTAAACCGGACATGCATCATCTTGGTTGTGCATCATGCCATGTTTATGCTTGTGTGTTTACCACGTTGTTTGCTTGTTTCCAGTTTGCTTCTCTCGTTAGCCTCGGTTTCATTCCGGAGTTGTGAGGATCCGTTCGACTACGTTTGTTTGTCTTCTTCATGGACTTGTTCTTCTTCCTTGCGGGATCTCAGGCAAGATGACCATACCCTCGTAATCACTTCTATCTTTGCTTGCTAGTTGTTCGTTATATCGCTATGTCGTGCTACCTACCACTTGTTATATCATGCCTCCCAAATTGCCATGTCAAGCCTCTAACCCACCTTCCTAGCAAACCGTTGTTTGGCTATGTTACGGTTTTTGCTCAGCCCCTCTTATAGTGTTGTTAGTTGCAGGGGAAGTTGAAGTTTGTTCCATGTTGGAACATGGATATGTTGGGATATCACATTATATCTTATTTAATTAATTTATCTATATACTTGGTAAAGGGTGGAAGGCTCAGCCTTATGCCTGGTGTTTTGTTCCACTCTTGCCGCCCTAGTTTCCGTCATACCGGTGTTATGTTCCTTGATTTTGTGTTCCTTACGCGGTTGGGGTTATGGGACCCCCTTGACAGTTTGCTTTGAATAAAACTCCTCCAGCAAGGCCCAACCTTGGTTTTACCATTTGCCTACCTACCACCTATACATTTCCCTTGGGTTTTGCAGACTCAAGGGTCATCTTTATTTTAAATCCCCCCTGCGGGCCAGTTCTCCTCTGAGTGTTGGTCCGAACCGGGCAGCCTGCGGGGCCACCTCGGGGAAAGTTGAGGGATGGTTTTACTCGTAGCTTGTCCCATTCGGTGTGCCCTGAGAATGAGATACATGCGACTCCTATCAGGGTTTGTCGGCACATCGGGCGGCTTTGCTGGTCTTGTTTTACCATTGTCGAAATGTCTTGTAACCGGGATTCCGAGACTGATCGGGTCTTTTCAGGAGAAGGAATATCCTTCGTTGACCGTGAGAGCTTGTGATGGGCTAAGTTGGGACACCCCTACAGGGTATAAACTTTGGAGAGTCGTGCCCGCAGTTATGTGGCAGATGGGAATTTGTTAATATCAGGTTGTAGAGAACTTGACACTTGACTTAATTAAAATGAATCAACCGCGTGTGTAGCCGTGATGGTCTCTTTTCGGCGGAGTCTGGGAAGTGAACACGGTTTGGGTTATGTTTGAACGTAAGTAGCTTCAGGATCACTTCTTGATCACTTGTAGCTTCATGACCGTTGCGTAGCTTCTCATCTTACTCTTATTTGCATATGTTAGCCACCATATTTGCTTATCGCTTGCTGCAGCTCCACCTCACTACCTTATCCTACCCATAAGCTTAAATAGTCTTGATCTCGCGAGTGTGAGATTGATGAGTCCTCGTGACTCATGGATACTTCCAAATAGTTGCAGGTGCCGATGATACCAGTGCAGGTGATGCTACCGAACTCAAGTGGGAGTTCGACGAGGACCTTGGTCGTTACAATGTTTCGTTTCCTGATGATCGGTAGTGGAGCCCAGTTGGTACGATCGGGGATCTAGCATTTGGGGTTATCTTCCTTTATTTTGGTTCTGTAGTCGGACCTTGATTGTACTCTGGATGATGTATATTTAACTTTTTATTTGTGTGAAGTGGCGATTGTAAGCCAACTCTTTATCGCTTTCTTATTCAGTACATGGGATTGTGTGAAGATTACCCATCTTGCGACAAAACCACCATGCGGTTATGCCTCTAAGTCGTGCCTCGACACGTGGGAGATATAGCCGCATTGTGAGCGTTACAAGTTGGTAATCAGAGCCATCCCCGACTTAGGAGCCCCCTGCTTGATCGAATCACTGACGTTGTTAAGTCTAGAACAAAATATTTTGAGTCTTAGGATTATATATATCGGAGAGTAGGATTCTTTTACTCCTCAGTCCATTCGTCGCTATGGTGAGGCCTCCTAACGTAGATGTTTTGACTTTTCTCTCCTCAAATTTGACTAAAAAATTTAGGATCATGCGGGTATCTTGGGAACATTCCTGTATTCTTGTGACGAGAACATTGTTCTTGGTGCCTCTTGACATTTAGGGGTTGTGGAAGTGTCCCGTGGAGTTGAGCTCCGAGGTTTTGTCGTCACAATTTTATCATTGCAGTTTTGGAATACATGAGTTCACCGACATCGAAAATCTCTTTTATGCAATTGTTGGTGAGATAACCTCGACGCCACCCAGTACTGGGGCGGGAGTTCGGGAGTATTGCCATAACTCGTATAATGGATGCTTTTCGAAGGTTGAGGTACACGATTTCCGAAGGTTTCTTGGTTATGTGTTGACGGATGGATATAGCTGGATGTAGGGATTGTTAGTTTGAGTGAGATATTATGCTTCCCCTATATCCCCAACACCAGATTGCATAACCAGAAAGTTTCGAGAGTTCTTTAGGTGGGAATTGAAGTATCTCATAGGATATCTTTCCAACTGACACATGATATGATATGGGGTCTATCACATGTTTGTTTCCAGCTTATTCTGCAAGCCAAATCCTTTGTTTGTTTTGAGTTGTGGTATTCGAGTTGCTTCAATGTCAAGTGTTGAATCCATAATTTTCCTAAGTGGTTCTCTCATATTTCTATGGGAGTGCTAATCGTTCTTGATCATCGAGATGGTCATGCCAATTCTTTTCCAACCTGCATGTTTCTCTTCAAGTGGATCCGATCATTTCAACATTCGCAAGACCACCTCTCAGTTTTCCCAACGTTGCTCGTTTCATACGTCCCCAAGTTGCCTTTGTTTTTCCCGCCCTCCCACCCTTTTCTTCATAGGCTCAGATTTCTTAATCAAGTTCCTTTAATTGATGGGAAGCCTCTCCATTATTTTCTGTCAATGTTCTTATCCGGTGATTCTCAGGAAAATACTAACGGAGCTTCAAGTTCATCATTCTTCGTTCTCTTTCTTCTCTGGTGGATTCAAGTCAAGCTTTGTCGATCATATCATTTCCTCGTTTGAAATGTTTTCTCATGACGGTGCACCTCTTAATCATCCACTTCTCGTTATTCAATTGTTCTGGAGTGCTAAAGATATCTCAGAAGGCTCGTCTTTTCATTCAAGATCCGTTCAAGATATCTCGAGGGTGTTATCTCTTTTGATTCATTTAATTCAACCGGTGCAATCTCTCTTTCAAATCATTCCAACGGTGTTTCTCTTGAGTGGGCCCTAACCCACAGGTCTTCTCCCAGGATCTTACCTGACTCTTCTAACTTTTCTGGAGTTATTCTCAATTTCATTTCAAAGTGTGACGTAAGAATGAATTTTCATCAGTCAAATGCCCTTCCAAGGTTGCTTTCAGATTCTTTTCATCATGGGTTCAACCTTTCTAATTTTCGTTCCGAAGTGGCTCATCAATTATCATGGTGTTTCTCGTCCTCATTCTCGGATTGTGAAGACTGTTTTTCCTCCGAATCGTATTCGTTCTTCCAAAGATGTGTAGTTCAAGCTTGATGCCATCCTCTCATAATTGTTTTTGATTGTGAGAATTCTTTTCACCCATCCTAAGCAATTCAAGAGTCTTTTCAGTTTGATTCTCCGGAGCCCATCATCTCAGAATTATTCATTCCAGCTTTCATCTCTCATTCTCCAAATCTTATCGGTGCATCGTTCAAGTATTTTCATTTGTTTCTAATTCTTCTAGGTGATTCTTTCACTTTTCTTCGTCCATTTTCAATTCTTACGGTGGTTCGTTCAAGAGTTCTCTTCCTTGGTTATCAGGTCAATTCATTCATTCTTTCCAATCCTATCGGTGGATCGTTGAAGACTTTTCTCAAGTTTGGCTATATCTCTTCAATCTTTTCAAGAAGAATAAGTAGTATGCCAAATCCGTTGCTTGTCATCAATTTAATGGATGAAGGTTAAGCATAATGTAATTCTTATTCTTGTTTCATCCAAGCGATTAATTCCTTATTCCGGAGGTTCATCAAAATTCTTGATCTCATTTGTTCATCTTTCTTTCCGGAGTTCCAAGTTTTCTCGGTTATATCATCACGAAGCTCCATCTAATCAATGCAAGGATTCATCTTATTCTTTTCAAGATTCTTTTCCTTGCGACCTTCTTTTTATCTATCCGGAGTTCTTCGAGAGTTTCTTTATGGTGGTTTGTCAAGGATTTTTTTTTCATTCTTCAATTGTTCTTCAAGATCTCTCTCGAAGTTAACATCCGCCAAGCTATACTCTCAAATAAACATGGTGCTCAATGATAACCCACAAGTATAGGGGATCGCAACAGTTTTCGATAAGTAAGAGTGTCGAACCCGACGAGGAGCTAAAGGTAGAACAAATATTCCCTCAAGTTCTATCGACCACCGATACAACTCTACGCGCGCTTGACGTTCGCTTTACCTAGAACAAGTATGAAACTAGAAGTATTATGTAGGTGTTTTTGGATAGTTTTGCAAGATAATAAAGAGCATGTAAATAAAGAGTAGGGGCTGTTTAGATAAAGACACAACTAAGCTAGTTTTAGTAAAGAGCTTTGTGTTACGAGAAAGTTATTTGTCCATAGGAAATCGATAACTAGACTAGTAACCATTATTGCAATTTTATTTGAGGGAGAGGCATAAGCTAACATACTTTCTCTACTTGGATCATATGCACTTATGATTGGAACTCTAGCAAGCATCCACAACTACTAATGATCATTAAGGTAAAACCTAACCATAGCATTAAAGCATCAAGTCCTCTTTATCCCATACGCAACAACCTACTTACTCGGGTTTGTGTTTCAGTCACTCACGCAACCCACTATAAGTGAATCATGAACGTATTGCAACACCCTACAGCGGGGATCCGTCATGCTTGTGCGACACAGAGAGCACCATAGGATAGCACCAATAATAAAACATGCAACTCAAACCAATCTTGATCATCAAATAGCCCATAGGACAAAACGGATCTACTCAAACATCATAGGATAGCCATACATCATTGGGAAATAATATATAGAGTTTAGCACCATGTTTAAGTAGAGATTATAGCGGGTAAGAGAGAGGTTACACCGCTGCATAGAGGGGGGGAAGAGTTGGTGATGATGGCGGTGAAGTTGTTGGTGAAGATTGTGGTGATGATGATGGCCCTCGGTGGCACTCCGGCGCCACCGGAAGCGAGGGGGAGAGAGCCCCCCTCCTTCTTCTTCTTATTTGACCTCCTCCCTAGATGGGAGAAGGGTTTCCCCTCTGGTCCTTGGTCTCCATGGCGTGGGAGGGGCGAGAGCCCCTCCGAGATTGGATAGGTCTCTCTGTCTCTCTCTGTTTCTGCGTTCTCAGATTCTGCCCTTTCACCGTTTCTTATATTCCCGGAGATCCTTAACTCAGATTGGGCTGAAATTTTAACATGATCTCTATCCGGATATTAGCTTTCTTGCGGCGAAAGAAGGGCATCAACCACCTTACGAGGGCCACGAGGTTCAGGGGCGCGCCACCCTGCCTCGTGCCCCCCTCGGGCATCGTCTCGCGTGGATTTTCTTCCCAAAAATCACATATATTCCAAAAAAATCTCCGTCAGTTTTTATCCTGTTTGGACTCCGTTTGATATGGATTTACTGCGAAACAAAAAACATGCAACAAATAGGAACTGAAACTGGGCACTGAATCAATATGTTAGTCCCAAAAATAGTATAAAAAGTTGCCAAAAGTATATGAAAGTTGTAGAATATTGGCATGGAACAATCAAAAATTATAGATACGATGGAGACATATCAGCATCCCCAAGCTTAATTCCTGCTCGTCCTCGAGTAGGTAAATGATAAAAAATATAATTTTGGATGTGGAATGCTACCTAGCATAATCTTGATCACATATCTAATCATGGCATGAATATTAAGATACAAGTGATTTGAAGCAATAGTCTATCATTTGACATAAAAACAATAATACTTCAAGCCTACTAATAAAGCAATCATGTCTTTTCAAAATAACATGGCCAAAGAAAGTTATCCCTACAAAATAATATAGTCTGGCTATGCTCCATCTTCACCACACAAAATATTCACATCATGCACAACCCCGATGACAAACCAATCAATTGTTTCATACTTTTGACGTTCTCAAACCTTTTCAACTTTCACGCAATACATGAGAGTGAGCCATGGACATAGCACTATAGGTGGAATAGAATGGTGGTTGTAGAGAAGAAAAAAGGAGAAGATAGTCTCACATCAACTAGGCGTATCACTGGGCTATGGAGATGCCCATCAATAGATATCAATGTGAGTGAGTAGGGATAGCCATGCAATGGATGAACTAAGAGCTATAAGTGTATGAAAGCTCAGACTGAAAACTAAGTGGGTGTGCATCCAACTTGCTTGCTCATGAAGACCTCGGGCGTTTGAGGAAGCCCATCATCGGAATATACAAGCCAAGTTGTCGGTGTCAAAACCGGCGGATCTCGGGTTGGGGGTCCCGAACTGTGCGTCTAGGCCGGATGGTAACAGGAGGCAGGGGACATGATGTTTTACCCAGGTTCGGGCCCTCTTGATGGAGGTAAAACCCTACGTCCTGCTTGATTAATATTGATGATATGGGTAGTACAAGAGTAGATCTACCACGAGACCAGAGAGGCTAAACCCTAGAAGCTAGCCTATGGTATGATTTTTGTTCGTCCTACGGACTAAAACTCTCCGGTTTATATAGACACTGGAGAGGGCTAGGGTTACACAGAGTCGGTTACAATGGTAGGAGATCTACATATCCGTATCGCCAAGCTTGCCTTCCATGCCAAGGAAAGTCCCTTCCGGACACGGGACAAAGTCTTCAATCCTGTATCTTCATAGTCCAGGAGTTCGGCCGAAGGTATAGTCCGGCCACCCGGACACCCCCTAATCCAGGACTCCCTCAGTAGCCCCTGAACCAGGCTTCAATGACGATGAGTCCAGCGCGCAGATTGTCTTCGGCATTGCAAGGCGGGTTCCTCCTCCAAGTAATTCATAGAAAATTTTGAACACAAAGGTAGTGTCCCGCTCTACAAAATAAGTTTCCCCATATTGCCCTAGAGAGAATAATATTTACACAAATCTAATCTGCTGACGTATTTCATAGCGTGACATCACACCATGGCCAAGTCTTTATTCGAATCGTTTTACTGTCCCACCTCAGCGCGTTTAGCGAGGCGGTTTCCTTGGCACGTCTTGTTAAAGCAGAGATCGTGTCCCCTTATTCCGGGATTCTCATCAATACGGGTGTGGGTAACCCAACTGCGCCACTAACTATGGCGCTTGGGAGATAAGCGAGTTTTACCAGGCTGGTGGGGGCGCATAGTCGCGTTCACCCACATAAGGGGATAAGAATCCACCTTTTCATCCATGCCTTCTTCCTCCTTTGCCTATCCATTTCTGCGCACTCGAGCTCCAGCGCCCAAGTCTGCACACCCCACCTCAACCTTCTCCAGCCATGACCGGAGCGGGAGGCAAGTGGATGGTCTCCTCCGTCACGGAGGGACACATCAAAAGACTGAGGAAGGCCGGATACTTGTCTAACGACATTGTGCACCGGCTTCCCGAAGAGGGGCAGCTCATCCCCACCCCTAGGCCCCATGAGAGGGTGGTGTTCCTCCCCCATTTCCTCCACGGACTGGGCTTCCCTCTCCACCCATATGTTTGGGGGCTCATGTTCTACTATGGCCTGGATTTCCACGATCTGGCCCCGAACTTTGTCCTCAACATCTCGGCGTTTATCATCGTGTGCGAGGCTTTCTTCCGCATCCGCCCCCATTTCGGCCTATGGCTCAAGACTTTCAATGTCAAGCCGAAGGTGGTGCGTGGCACCCAAGCGGAGTGCGGAGGCGCCATGGTGGGCAAGATGCCCAACATCCTATGGTTCGAGGGCTCCTTCGTGGAATCCCTAAAGGGGTGGCAGTCGGGGTGGTTTTACATCACCGAGCCGCGTGACCCTGAATGGGTCGCAGCCCCTGAGTTCCGATCCGGACCCCCTACGCGGCTCGCCTCCTGGAAAGAGACGGGCCTGTCGTGGGGTAAAAAAGGAGAGCTGACCGGACTCCAAACATGCGTCCAAACCCTGGTGGACAGGAAGCTCAAACCTGTCAACGTAGTCCAGGTTATGCTCATCCGCCGGATCCTCCCGTGTCAACAACGGGCTTTCAACCTGTGGGAGTTTGACCCGGCACGGCACCGAACTCTGAGCAGGCTCTTCGACACGACGTACGAAGATGCCTAGAAGGTGCTTTTCAAGGGCGCCGAGGCCCCCGCATCCGCTACCGAGGATCACGGATTCAGCACGCAGTGTCACGCTCGTGCGGTAAGCTGTTTTCACCTTTTATAGGGTATTAGTTTTTCATAGTTTGACTCCATGCGGGATCTAAGCTCCCTTACCTTTGACAGGATTGGCAGGAGATGTCCGGACAGATCAACTGTCTGGCTCCTTTGCTCGAAGGCCCAGCGGACGCTCGCTTGGCGAAGCTGCTAGTTCCGGCACCCTATGTGGTGCCGGAGAAGAAGGCCATGGGGACTCGAAAGAGTGCCCGGCGCCAGGAGGTGTCGGATTCATCATCCGACGAATCCAAGGCGCACTCCTCCCATGAAGACGAGAGGAGGAAGAAGAGACCTCTCCCCCCCAGCGGGGAGAGGGAAGAAAAGGAAGGCCGCCCCAACCGGGGAGGCCGAAGGGTCTAAGAGGGGGAAGACCCCTCCTCCGGACTACTCCACCAACACCGACGACGGCGAAGAGGAGTGGCCGCACGGGGCCAAGCCCCTGGCGAAATCGTAAGTATCCGGATACCAGAGTGATTCATAGTATTCCCCCATTGCACAGCTTTTCCTTACGTCGAACATGATTGTGCAGTCCGCCCAAGGCCGGGCTCGATGAGTCGTCGAGCGGCTCCCTAGACTCGTCGGATGTGAATTCGCTTCTGACGGCTTCCTCCCCCACCCTACAGACGGCACCGAGGTGGCGTCCCAACAGGTTCCAAGCCAGGAGAAGGTGGTCCTGGAGGCGCCGCAAGGCAACCTCCCGGACTCCAGGCGTAAAGGGGATAGAACCCCCAAGGGCTCCAAGTTCGGCCTTGAGCCGGACACCGTGCCGGAACCTTCAATGGTTCCGGACTCTGGTAGGCAGCCTCCTTCCAAGAGGAGCAAGCCTACTGAGCCGGTGACCTCCGTCCAACCAGAGGCACCGGACAATTTGCTGGAGACGCTTAACGGCGCCTCCATCGACGAGGAGCACCGCACTATTATGAGTGTGGTGATCCAGAAGGTTCAGTCTGCCAAGAGCAGACTGACTGAAGCCTATGCCAGCCTTCTAACAGGCTTTGAGGTAAGTAAAGAATATGTAAAAATATTACCGCATAGACAGTAGCCCCTGATGCTCTGTTCGGTGTTCAGAAAGAAAAGCCGAATAGAGGATCTAATAACATTCGCAGGAGTCTAACATAATCAAGTCAATATGCGTATGCAGGCTTCACTGCTGGCCTCTGCCACACTGACTGCAGAGGTGGATACGCTGAAGTAGAACCTCGAGCGGTCCGAGCAAGAGCTCAGCCTAGCCAAGCAGCAGCTCGAGGATAAGGAAGGTAAGAAATACCTTATTAAAATATGTGAAAGGTGCAATTGCAAAAAGTGACAGGATTAACGCGGCTATTGTAGGGGCCATAACTGAGGTGGCGACCCTTAAGCAAGCGCTGTCCGAGGCCGAAAAGAGGGCGGCCACGGAGCGCATCAAGCGGGAGAAGCATGAGACGCAGGTTGGCGAGGTGCGGCAAGAGCTCCAGGCTCTCATGAAAAAATATGAGAGTTTGGAGCTTGACTCGAAGACGCGAGAGTCTGAGCTTGCAGCGGCCATTGAAGATGCCAAGTCTGCCAAGGCCGAAGCCCAGAAGGCCCTCCAGGAGGTTGAGGCAATAAAAAAGATAGCGGCGGGTAAGGCATTCTTTATGCAAAGCAAGCACGTAAAAGTGAATTACTTGTCACTTACCCGAATCCGGAGCTCTCCAGGAGCATTCGCAGACTTGCCCCGTAGCGTGTCGGATGCCGCCGCCTTCTACCGAGCCGAGGAGGGAAGCTCGACTTAGAAGGTGTTCTGGTCTCAGTATGCTGAGGCCGAACACCCGGTGCCCTTAAGCGACCAGCTGAAACAGCTGGTCGAGCTCCATAAGGTGGCCGAACAGGCCATGAAGGGCCTCATAGTCCGGCTGTGGCCTGGAGAGGCCATGCCTGGGAGCTACTTCGGGCTGGTGAGGCGGCTGGTGGAGGCCTGTCCAAGGCTCGAAGTCATCAAGCGCTCCGTATGCATCGAGGGTGCCCGTAGGGCGCTTGCCCGTGCGAAGGTGCACTGGGGCAAGCTGGATGCTGAGAAGCTTGTGAAGGACGGGCCACCGCCGGGCAAGGAGCATCGCAAGCCCGGGATGTATTATGAGGGCATTCTGAAGGGTGCCCGCCTTGTGGCGGATGAATGTTCCATGGATATAATTTTCAGTAAACTCGCTCATTTTGTCCTGTGCACTGAAAACTTGTTCATGTGTGCTAAGCAATGCTTTTTGAATTTAAAATATTACCTTCTGTGCGGCCGTTTATCAAATTTGAGAGATGGTGAGTCATCAGCTTCTGCCCCCATGGCACGAGTGCTGGGGTGTTCGGGATAAACATGAGCGCTCTTTTTCCCATTCTTGGGTCCTTCGAGGGAGGTGCTCAACACAACGAACAAGGCAATCAGACTATAATGCTTGAACACTCTCACTTAGCCATAGAATTCTATAATTTTAAATTTCGGCGAAGCCCCTGGTGTTCGGAAGACCGAGTTCGGGGCGCTATCCATGCCTAGGCCGGACAAAGCCGACTCCTCGCTCTAAGCGGCATAAGTCTTTAGGGACTCGAAAACCTCTCGAACAGCGACCAGCTCTCACCTCATCATGACGGTCAGTTTTAGCTTTCTCTACTGAGGTGCTTAGCCCAGCTCAACTGGGGCACAATCGTAGTAGTTCTCCTAGTGCTACCTTAGCCGATATAACGAAACGTAAGGTACCAAAACATAGGAGCCGGGCAAACACAACTATTGACCCAAGACATGATTCGGAGCTGATGCATATAATGCTATAAGTTTGGGGTGCCGCACTTGTGAAAGTGTTCGGATTTCTCACACCGTATTGTGGGGTACTTAAGCCCCAGGCGTATTGGCCGTACCAAAGTGTACGGGTGCAACATGTCATAAATGAACATATATTCGTAAAAAAGGTAATGCAATAATAGACGGAAGCTATGCATTGTTTATTTAAAAAAGCTGCGATCAAAGCAGAATGATACAAATAGTGCAATAAGCAAAAGATGGGACTATCAAATATGTCCTTTCCAGGGGCGAGCTACGGAATGTTATGCGAAACAGGTATATTGCTCATTATAGAGACCACCTTAGAGTTCCGTAGTGTGGCGTAGCTTTCTGCTTCCCTGGTTGTATCGTTTGTGCGGCAATTGTACTGCCGGACAAGCCTTTCGAAGAATGGAGTCCTAAAAATAAGAGAAAATTAAGAAATCGGCAGCCCCTAGTGTGGTTTAAGCCGCGTTTCGGGCGTGCCGTGATGGTGCCCCTCCCCCTGTGCCCATGGTATTTCCAGAGCGTAGTTATGTACATGCAGCACTAGTTTTGCAAGTTGGGTTGGGGCCGCATTGCTACGCTTGCTCTAAACGTGTCGGGCGGTCTTGGTGTAGGTTACTCCGGGCACGCTTGACGGTGTCCAGACGTTTAATGGCCGGACTAGAGAATTGCCTTGAGAGGCTACTTTGTACTTCCGCTACGATAGCCGCCGTATGCTCCTCCGTTTGGAGAGAGCGTTCGGTGTTTCCATTGCCCGTGATGACGCCTCGAGGGCCTAGCATCTTGAGCTTGAGGTATGCGTAGTGCGGCACCGCATTGAACTTGGCAAATGCGGTTCGCCCGAGTAGTGCGTGATAGCCACTGCAGAACGGGACTATGTCGAAGATTAACTCCTCGCTTCGGAAATTATCCGGAGATCCAAAGACCACTTCAAGTGTAACTGAGCCTGTATAGTTGGCTTCTACACCTGGTATGACGCCTTTAAAGGTCGTTCTGGTGGGTTTAATCCTTGAGGGATCGATGCCCATTTTCCGCACTGTATCTTGATAAAGCAGGTTTAGGCTGCTGCCACCGTCCATAAGGACTCTAGTGAGGTGAAATCCGTCAATAATTGGGTCTAGAACCAATGCAGCGAATCTGCCATGACGGATGGGGTGGTCCCTTCGATCAAAAGTGATCGGGCAGGAAGACCATGGGTTGAACTTTGGGGCGACTGGCTCCATCGCGTATACGTCCCTTAGCGCACTCGTCGTGAGGGCTACCATAGATTTCGGCTTTTCCTGTCCTAGGTGTCGTGCAAGCCACTCGTCGCGAATATTATGCTTGAAGGCTACTAGGGCCTCTGCGTCCGGACAGTCGACAATTTGATTTTTCTTGGTTAGGAACCATGTCCAAAATTGTCTAGCCGATTCCTCTGGCTGCTGAATTATGTGGCTTAGGTCATCGGCGTCTGGTGGTCGCACATAAGTGCCCTAGAAATTGTCGAGGAATGCGGCTTCCAGGTCCTCCCAACAACCAATTGATTCTGTTGGCAAGGTGTTAAGCCAATGCCGAGCTGGTCCTTTAAGCTTGAGTGGGAGGTATTTGATGGCGTGTAGGTCATCACCGCGGGCCATGTGGATATCAAGGAGATAGTCCTCGATCCATACCGCAGGATCTGTTGTGCCATCGTATGATTCGATGTTCACGGGTTTGAAACCCTTGGGGATTTGATGATCCATTACTTCATCTGTGAAGCATAGTGGGTGTGCGGCGCCTCTGTATTGGGCTATATCACGACGCAGCTCAAACGAGCTTTGTCTACTGTGTTTGGCCTGGCCGGATTTACTATATCTGGCGAGACGGGTGCCGTGGGGCGCCCACGTGATCCGTAGATCGATCTTGTTTGCCTTGCCTTGTCCTCCAATATGTCTCGCATGTCTGGCGCATTTTCCCATGCCTTGGTATTTTTTTGAGTGGCATTGGGGTGCGGCTTGAGTGGAGGGCCGAGACGCCTCTTTGTCGCGGCCACGGGGTGGCCGGTCGGCCACATCATGCGCTGGTGATGTAGGTTTAGGTGCTTCCTCCTCTAATTGGGGTAGCAACCTGCGCTTTGGGTAGCTCTTGGAGGGGCGTTCGAGTTCATACTCTTCGGCCGCAAGGACTTCAGTCCATCTGTTGGCTAGCAATCTTGATCAGCTCTAAGTTGTTGCTGTTTTTTCTTGAGGCTACTCGCCGTGGCCATAAGCCTGCGTTTGAAACGCTCTTGTTCGACGGGATCCTCTGGCACGACAAATTCGTCGTCGTTGAGGCTTGCCTCGTCTTCGGAGGGAGGCATATAATTATCGTCCTCGACCTCTCTGTCTGCCGCTCTCTCATGAGGGCTGGCTTCTCTATCCTCCTGTGCCGAATCTTGCTGGAGGTGGTTGTCTTCGGCACTATCCGGGGTGTTATTATCTCTCGTGCCGGAATCACCGTTTTTGTTTTGGCGGGATTTAGAGCGGCGCTGCTGACACCGGCGCTTAGGCTGCTTCTTGGAGGGGTCATCCTTCGCTGTTCCATCGCCATTGCCTTATTTTGGGATGTCCACCATGTATATATCATATGACGAGGTGGCTTTCCAGTGCCCTATAGGCGTTGGTTCTTGATCGTCTCCTGCATTGGCGTCCATACCGTCGATGTCTTCAGAGTCGAAGTCGAGCATGTCGGTTAAATCATCAACAGTGGCTACGAAGTGGGTGGTGGGTGGGCTTTGAATTTCTTCATCATCCACATCCCAACCTTGCTGACCATAGTCCAGCCAGGGCTCTCCTGACAAAGAGAGAGCCTTTAGTGAATTCAGAATATCGCCGAAGGGCGAGTGCGGAAAGATGTCCGCGGCGGTGAACTCCATGATCCGCGCCCAATCGGGTTCGATCGGTCGGGGCGCGGAGGGCTCGGAGTCTGGAGAGGAGTCCGGCTCCTTGGAGTCACGGGCTTCGCAGAGAATGGGCTGGTGTTCGGCTCGATCGCCATAGATATTGCAGCCCCCGAGGCGGTGTCTAACCACCCATCCTCGGTTGGTGTGATCGGCTCCGAGCTAGGGGTCGGAGCAGACACAGGTGCGGCCTCCAGGGCACTGTTCGGCGGCAGAGCTAAATCATGCCCATCGTGACAGCACGGCGCGCTTGGCTGTGGCTCGAATCCGTCGAAGATCAAGTCTCCGTGGATGTCGGCCGTGTAGTTCAAACTTCCAAATCTGACCTGATGGCCAGGTGCGTAGCTTTCGATATGCTCCAGATGACCAAGCGAATTGGCCCACAGTGCAAAGCCGCCGAATACGAAGATCTGTCTGGGGAGAAAAGTCTCACCCTGGATTGCATCACTGTTGATGATCGGAGAAGCCATCGGGCCTAAAAGTGACGACACGGAGGAACTCTCAATGAAAGCACCAATGTCGGTGTCAAAACCGGCGGATCTCGGGTAGGGGGTCCCGAATTGTGCGTCTAGGCCGGATGGTAACAGGAGGCAGCGGACACGATGTTTTACCTAGGTTCGGGCCCTCTTGATGGAGGTAAAACCCTACGTCCTGCTTGATTAATATTGATGATATGGGTAGTACAAGAGTAGATCTACCACGAGATTAGAGAGGCTAAACCCTAGAAGCTAGCCTATGGTATGATTGTTGTTCTTCCTACGGACTAAAACTCTCCGGTTTATATAGACACTGGAGAGGGCTAGGGTTACACAGAGTCGGTTACAATGGTAGGAGATCTACATATCCGTATCGCCAAGCTTGCCTTCCACGCCAAGGAAAGTCCCTTCCGGACACGGGACGAAGTCTTCAATCTTGTATCTTCATAGTCGAGGAGTCCGGCCGAAGGTATAGTCCGGCCATCCGGACACCCCCTAATCCAGGACTCCCTCACAAGTTCTATAATGAAAATTCCCACTAGTATATGAAAGTGATTACTCAAGAGTCTCTCTATATGAAGAACATGGTGCTACTCTGAAGCACAAGTGTGGTAAAAGGATAGTAGCATTGCCCCTTCTCTCTTCTTCTCTCATTTTTTTTGTTTTTTTGTTTTTTTGGTCGGCTTCTTTGGCCTCTTTTTTTATTTGGGCTTCTTTGGCCTCTTTTATTTATTTTTAAAGTCTGGAGTCTCATCCCGAATTGTGGGGGAATCATAGTCTCCATCATCCTTTCCTCACTGGGGCAATTCTCTAATAATGATGACCATCACACTTTTATTTACTTACAACTCAATATCTAGAACAAAGATATGACTCTATATGAATGCCTCCGGCGGTGTACCGGGATGTGCAATGATCTAGCATAGCAATGACATCAAAAAACGGACAAGCCATGAAAACATCATGCTAGCTATCTTACGATCATGCAAAGCAATATGACAATGAATGCTCAAGTCATGTATATGATGATGATGGAAGTTGCATGGCAATATATCTTGGAATGGCTATGGAAATGCCATGATCGGTAGGTATGGTGGCTATTTTGAGGAAGGTATATGGTGGGTTTAAGGTACCGGCGAAAGTTGTGCGATACTAGAGAAGTTAGCAATGGTGGAAGGGTGAGAGTGCGTATAATCCATGGACTCAACATTAGTCATAAAGAACTCACATACTTATTGCAAAAATCTATTAGTCATCAAAACAAAGTACTATGCGCATGCTCCTAGGGGGATAGATTGGTAGGAAAAGACCATCGCTCGTCCCCGACCGCCACCCATAAGGAAGACAATCAATAAATAAATCATGCTTCGACTTCATCACATAACGGTTCACCATACGTGCATGCTACGGGAATCACAAACCTCAACACAAGTATTTCTACTAATCCACAACTACCCACTAGCATGACTCTAATATCACCATCTTTATATCGCAAAACTATTGCAAGGAATCAAACATATCATATTCAGTGATCTACAAGTTTTATGTAGGATTTTATGACTAACCATGTGAATGACCAGTTCCTGTCATCTCTCTAAATAGATATAAGTGAAGCAAGAGAGTTTAATTCTTTCTACAAAATATATGCCCACGCTCTAACAAATATAAGTGAAGCAAAAGAGCATTCTTCAAATGGCAGTTTTCTATGTGAAGAGAAACAGGCAATCCAAACTTCAAATGATATAAGCGAAGCACATGAAGCATTCTATAAAGCCATACTCAAAAGATATAAGTGAAGTGCAATGAGAATTCTATAAATCAACCAAGGACTATCTCATACTATCATGGTGCATAAAATAAAAATGAAAACTAAACGCAAAATACGCTCCAAGATTGCACATATCGCATGAACGAAATGAATCCGAAAACATACCGATACTTGTTGAAGAAAGAGGGGATGCCTTCCGGGGCATCCCCAAGCTTAGACGCTTGAGTCTCCTTGAATATTTACTTGGGGTGCCTCGGGCATACCCAAGCTTGAGCTCTTGCCTCTCTTCCTTCTTCTCACATCGAGACCTTCTCGATCATCGAACACTTCATCCACACAAAACTTCAACAGAGAACTCGGTAAGATCCGTTAGTATAATAAAGCAAATCACTACTCTAAGCACTGTTGCAAACCAATTCATATTTTGTTTTTGCATTGTGTATACTTTAATATATTTTTTCCATGGCTTAATCCACTGATAGGAATTGATAGTTTTATCAAAACAAGCAAACTATGCATCAAAAACAGAATCTGTCTAAAGCATAACAGTCTGTAATAATCAGAACATTAACCATACTTATAATACTTGAAAAATTCTGTAAAAAATAGTAAAAATAAAAAATTTGTATAGAAATACAGTGCAAAAAGAATCGGAACCATTTGACGTTCCGGTAAAAAATGTAAAATCGCGCACTACAGCCAAAGTTTCTGTCCTGCACCGCACAAACCAACAAGCATCTAAAACATCCTAAAGGCAAACCTTGGCACATTATTTTTACTTTACAATGGAATTGTATAAGGGGATGATTATTTTTGTTGAAAAGTTTCTGTAATCAAGATTCACAAAGTTTCCGTGAGCATGAACAAAGTTCAAGGCTAGCTCCCACTTCAACAATGCTTGTCTCTCTCACTTTCACTTTCCTTTTTGAAAAGTTTTGGGTTCCCCTCTTTATTTTTTTTGTTTTTAAACTATATAAAAGCACACATCAGAAATAAATGACTCTCTAAAACTTCCTGGTTGTCTCCCTGGCAGCGCTTTCTTTAAAGCCATTAAGCTAGGCATATAGTGCTCAAGTAGTGAATCCACCCGGATCCCAAGGTATATCAAAGCCAATTATAATTAACAATGATTTGTAATTTAGTAGTGAGCACAAAGTAACATATATCATGTAACAACGAAGTCTAACTCTCTTCCTATGCATCGGCATGTCATAAAAGAACAATTCATGCACACATAGTAAAGGTCAATGCATAGTATAAACAGTTTCTTGCAATTTTATCGTATTGGAAACATAGAGAGGTGGAGATATAGTTCCTCTCTCATAATAATTGCAAGTAGGATCAGCAATCACATGCATATTATATCTATCAAAATCATCATGTGTAGTAGTAAAAGGCAACCCATCAATATAATCCTTAATAAGCACAAACTTCTCTAATATAGTGTAGTTTGGAGAATTCAAAAAGATAATAGGACTATCATGTGTGGGTGCAATAGCAACAATTTCATGTTTAACACAAGGAACTATAGCAAGTTAATCTCCATAAGCATAATTCATATTGGCATCCACAAGCATAGCAAGAATCATTGAAAAGGTATATTTCAAAATAATCAACGGGATCATAGCAATTATCATAGCATTCATCCTTCGGTAAGCACGAAGGGAAATTAAACAATGTATGAGTTGAAGAGTTACTCTCATTAGAAGGTGGGCACGGGTGATCAATCCGCTCTTCCTCCTTTTGTTCTTCGCTCTCCTCCTCATCTTTTTCATCCAATGAGCTCACAGTTTTGTCAATTTCTTCTTCCATAGATTCCTGCAAAACATTAATCTCTTCTTGGACAGCGGAGACTTTCTCAATAAACGCATCAATATCGGAATTGTATTCATAATTCTCATAACAATATTTAAGGATAGCTAAATTTTCAGGTCTGTAGATAGCATCATAAAGATTTTCATATTCTTTGAACATAGATTCAATTTTCATAAAAGCAACAAATTCTTCTATTTGTTCCACATCATAATAGTCATATATACCTCTAGCATAAGAAGCCAAAGTTTCATTATCATTAAATTTGCATAAAAAGGGAGGGTGTGGAGCCTTCATCCTAGAGCAACAAGTATAATCATATCTCAAGCATAGTTGCCTAGCATACCATTTCAACATATAAATTTTATCCCATAATAGTTTTCCTTTTTGAGTCAAGCGATAATCCCTAAAGTATTCACGTTGATCCAACATGTACCCCATTACCAAATTGAATGGGGTTTCTCTGGATTATCAAAGTAGTACATAATATCTGTCACATAACGAGCATCGAGGGTTTTAGGAGGTTCCTCATCTCCATGAGCAGAAAGTACACCTAATTTTTTTGGTATTTCGTGTTACATATCCATAACTAAAGATAAAGAACAGCTAAGAACAACAAATAAAAATTACTTAGTGATAAAGCAAACAAGCACACACGAGAATATTCACCCCACGCTATTGCTCCCCGGCAACGGCGCCAGAAAAAGGTCTTGATAACCCACAAGTATAGGGGATCGCAACAGTTTTCGATAAGTAAGAGTGTCGAACCCAACGAGGAGCTAAAGGTAGAATAAATATTCCCTCAAGTTCTATCAACCACCGATACAACTCTACGCGCGCTTGACGTTCGCTTTACCTAGAACAAGTATGAAAGTAGAAGTATTATGTAGGTGTTTTTGGATAGTTTTGCAAGATAATAAAGAGCATGTAAATAAAGAGTAGGGGCTGTTTAGATAAAGACACAACTAAGCTAGTTTTAGTAAAGAGCTTTGTGTTACGAGAAAGTTATTTGTCCCTAGGCAATCGATAACTAGATCGGTAATCATTATTGCAATTTTATTTGAGGGAGAGGCATAAGCTAACATACTTTCTCTACTTGGATCATATGCACTTATGATTGGAACTCTATCAAGCAACCGCAACTACTAAAGATCATTAAGGTAAAACCCAATCATAGCATTAAAGCATCAAGTCCTCTTTATCCCATACGCAACAACCTACTTACTTGGGTTTGTGTTTCAGTCACTCACGCAACCCACTATAAGCGAATCATGAACGTATTGCAACACCCTATAGCGGGGATCCCTCACGCTTGCGCGACACGGAGAGCACCATAGGACAGAACCAATAATAAAACATGCAACTCAAACCAATCTTGATCATCAAATAGCCCATAGGACAAAACGGATCTACTCAAACATCATAGGATAGCCATACATCATTGGGAAATAATATATAGAGTTGAGCACCATCTTTAAATAGAGATTACAGCGGGTAAGAGAGAGGTTACACCGCTGCATAGAGGGGGGAAGAGTTGGTGATGATGGCGGTGAAGATTGCGGTGATGATGATGGCCCCCGGTGGCACTCCGACGCCACCGAAAGCGAGGGGGGAGAGCCCCCCTCCTCCTCCTTCTTATTTGACCTCCTCCCTAGATGGGAGAAGGGTTTCCCCTCTGGTCCTTGGTCTCCATGGCATGGGAGGGGCGAGAGCCCCTCCGAGATTGGATCAGTCTCTCTGTCTCTCTCTGTTTCTGCGTTCTCAAATTCTGCCCTTTCACCGTTTCTTATATTCCCGGAGATCCGTAACTCCGATTGGGCTGAAATTTTAACACGATCTCTATCCGGATATTAGCTTTCTTGCGGCGAAAGAAGGGCATCAACCGCCTTACGGGGTATCCATAAGGGTCAAGGGCGTGCCACCCTGCCTCGTGGCCCCCTCGGCATCGTCTCGCGTGGATTTTTCTTCCCAAAAATCACATATATTTCAAAAAAAAATCTCCGTCAGTTTTTATCCTGTTTGGACTCCGTTTGATATGGATTTACTACGAAACAAAAAACATGCAACAAACAGGAACTGACACTGGGCACTGTATCAATATGTTAGTCCCAAAAATAGTATAAAAAGTTGCCAAAAGTATATGAAAGTATTAGAATATTGGCACGGAATAATAAAAAATTATAGATACGACGGAGATGTATCACTCAACACATGTTTTATTTTGAGGAGTTCAAGCATTCTTCATCTTGCATTCCAAAGTGCAATTCTTTCTACCTTATCTTTCGAGGTGGTGTTATATCATTCTTGACAATTTCCATTCATGCTTCGCGATTCACATGTTGACAAGAGTGAGATATTTTTAATCCATCAATCTCTTTGTTGGAGTTATCTCGGGTTATATTTCACCTAAAGCCTTCCCTAAGGAATGTTGCTATTTGTGGTGCGTATCTAGGATCCAAGTTTTCTCCTATCCTCTCGGCGATAGAAGTTTTCATCTCTTTGTTGATCTCAAGCAAGCAATTGTTTCCGTTAGTGGCAGAATTTCACCTCTAGTTTTGAGATGTTTTCCACAAGCCCACAACAAGCCTATTCTTTTGTTGTTTTTTTTCAACAACTCCATTCAATCTTTTCTTCGTAAGGATGCTTTTCAAATTCATTTATGGTAGACGTTGTCATTTTCTTTTCCGTTCTTTTCTTCCAATCATCTATCTTCTATTCTTTCGTTCCGGAGGCATTGTGATGTTGCTCTCTTCACCCATCACCTCGTTTTGTCAAGATCATGTTATTTTCTTGCTTATACATTTAACCAGAGTGTTGTCGCAATTGATCTTTATCGTTCCTTGTACATCTCGTTTCAACCGGAGTGCTTGCATGTACTTCTTGTCCATTGCAACCCTTTTCTTATGTCTTTCAACCTACAAGGTTCTAGTAATGTTCCTTGTTCCTCTTTTCTAACGGAGTGTTTTCAACTTTGTTCCTCTTCGTTGTATTCTTCTTTCAACTTGTTCAACCTCGCAAGGTTCTTTGGTTTCACTCATTTGTCAAAGAAGCGACTTAGTCTTACTTCTTCTCTTCCTCTTCTATTTCTTTCCGATGCCATCCTTAGATCTCAGGACGAGATCCTCTTATAGTGGTGGAGTGTTGTAACGTCCCGAGTCTGATGCGCCTGGTGTCTTCCAGCTATTCGCTATTGTTGCCTTGTCATTCTCTTGCGTGTTGCATCTTGCCATGTCATCATGTGCATTGCATCATCATGTTTTCAAAACTTGCATCCGTCCCGGTCTCCCCGTTCCTTCCGTTGTCCGTTCTGAGCCCAGACAAACTTGCACGTGCCCGCGACAGCTCCGAAATATTATTTTATAAGTGGCATAAAAATGTTCTCGGAACGGGTTGAAAGTTGGCATGTGGTGTTATTATGTTGTCAGTAGGCCGTCTGCCAAGTTTCATCGCATTCGCAGTTCGTTTGGTGCCCCAACGGGTAGCTATAGCGGCACCGCTACCGTTCTAACGTCGGACGTTTTTGGTCTCCAGAAACCTTGATGGGCTGCTTTTTCGTCTCTCTCCCATCAACCCAACCCACTCTCCACAGCCCACCTAACCCAGCTAAACCCCCCTCTCTCGATCGGATCCGTCGGATCGCGATCGTATGGCTTCGAAACGGCCTCAAACCCCTCTAAACTCCTAACCCTAGCCCCCTTTTCTATTTATACACATCTCCCCTGCCATTTTGGCCTCCTACCTACCCTCCCCTTCAAATTCCGCAGCCAGCCGCCACCTCCCTCCTCGGATCAGCCGCCGGCCACCTCTCTCCACCACTTAGCAAGCCACGAGTGGCTACGCCGCCGCCAGCCGCCCCCTGTGGCCTCTCCCACGCCATCACATATCCCTCCCACATCGTCCTCGCGCTAGGCCCGCCCGTGGCCCATCAGCGGCCTGCCGTGGGCCGAACCGGGCCAACCCTGCCGCCGCTCGCGCTCGACCTGCCCGAGCGCCACCGCTCCCTCCTCCCGTCGCCTTTGCCCGACCCCGTCGGCGGCGTGTCATCGCCGAGTCACCGAAAGCCACGCCCGCGAGCGCCACCGCCGCCCTGGTGAGAAGCACCGCCGCCCTGCCCCGTTTTACGTCCTCTGCTCAATCTCTCTCTCTAACCTCTCTCTCCCTATGTGCCATCGACGCCACCGCCTAAGCTCGGAGAGCCGCCCCGCTGTACCTCGCCGGTCCCTCCTCCGGCAGGATCCGGGCGCCCTCCTGCCGGATATGCTAGTTCCCGCCGTCCCTGACCTCTGCCATCGCCGTCCCCGTTGCCAGTTTCCCAGCGCCACCACCCCTGCCTTCCCTCGATCCAGTGGGATCAGGGAGGAGGATGATACGTCTCCAACGTATCTATAATTTTTAATTGCTCCATGCTATATTATCTACTGTTTTGGGCAATATTGGGCTTTATTATCCACTTTTATATTACTTTTGGGACTAACCTATTAACCGAAGGCCCAGCCCAGATTTGCTGTTTTATGCCTATTTCAGTGTTTTGAAGAAAAGGAATATCAGACGGAGTCGAAACGGAACGAAATCAACTGGAGAAGTTATTTTTGGAAGGAAACACACCTGATGGACTTGGACCCCACATCAGAAGATACGGGAGCTGCCCATGAGGGTGGGGGGCGCGCCCCCCTACCTCGTGGGGCCCCTGTGGCTCCCCTGACGTGCTTCTTACGCCTATATAACTCCATATACCCTAAAACTTCCAGAACATAACATAGATCGGGAGTTCCGCCGCCAGAAGCCTTTGTAGCCACCGAAAACCAATCTACACCCATTCCGGCACCCTGCCGGAGGGGGCAATCCATCTCTGGTGGCCATCTTCATCATCCCGGTGCTCTCCATGACGAGGAGGGAGTAGTTCTCCCTCGGGGCTGAGGGTATGTACCAGTAGCTATGTGTTTGATCTCTCTCTCTCTCTTGTTCTTGATTTGGCACGATCTTGATGTATCGCGAGCTTTGCTATTATAGTTGGATCCTATGTTTCTCCTCCCCCTCTTCTCTCTTGTAATGAATCGAGTTTCCCCTTTGAAGTAATCTTATTGGATTGAGTCTTTAAAGATTTGAGAACACTTGATGTATGTCTTGCCGTGGATATCTGTGGTGACAATGGGATATCGCGTGATTCACTTGATGTATGTTTTGGTGATCAACTTGCGGGTTCCGCCCATGAACCTATGCATAGGGGTTGGCACACTTTTTCGTCGTGATTCTCCGGTAGAACTTTGGGGCACTCTTTGAGGTCCTTTGTATTGGTTGAATAGATGAATCTGAGATTGTGTGATGCATATCGTATAATCATACCCACGGATACTTGCGGTGACATTGGAGTATCTAGGTGACATTAGGGTTTTGGTTGATTTGTATCTTAAGGTTTTATTCCAGTACGAACTCTAGGGCTATTTGTGACACTTATAGGAATAGCCCAACGGATTGATTGGAAAGAATAACTTTGAGGTGGTTTCGTACCCTACCATAATCTCTTCGTTCGTTCTCCGCTATTAGTGACTTTGGAGTGACTCTTTGTTGCATGTTGAGGGATAGTTATGTGATCCAATTATGCTATCATTGTTGAGGGAACTTACACTAGTGAAAGTATGAACCCTAGGCCTTGTTTACCATCATTGCAATACCGTTTACGCTCACTTTTATCACTTGCTACCTTGCAGTTTTTATTATTTCAGATTAACAAAACTATTATCTATTATCCATATTGCACTTGTATCACCATCTCTTCGCCGAACTAGTGCACCTATACAATTTACCATTGTATTGGGTGTGTTGGGGACACAAGAGACTCTTTGTTATTTGGTTGCAGGGTTGCTTGAGAGAGACCATCTTCATCCTACGCCTCCTATGGATTGATAAACCTTAGGTCATCCACTTGAGGGAAATTTGCTACTGTCCTACAAACCTCTGCACTTGGAGGCCCAACAACGTCTACAAGAAGAAGGTTGTGTAGTAGACATCAGAGGACGACGTGCCTCTGGGCCCCGTGGGCCGCGACCCACCCGAGGCCCAGCGCTCCAGCCGGCCAGCCTCTCCACCGACTGGGCCTAGGCCCATGGTGAGCACCCCAGCGCCCACTGCTCTGTTCCTGTTTTGGCCTGTAGTGTTTTTTCCTGCGTTGCGATTTTGTCTATTATCCAGAGAACGCCAGTTTTGCAGAAAAGTCACTAGACTTCATGCATTTAATAACTCATCAACCGTGCATCATATTAAAATGTTTTATATATGTTAAATGCTTAGAATTTCATCTAGTTTCAAAATTTGCAACTTTCAACTATGTTTAAAATGTTTAAATTGTTGTTTGCTTTAATTTGCTTAAAGGCCATGCTAAAATTCTTTATTTCATAACTAAATAACCGTAGCTCCATTTTAAATAAACTTTATATGTAAATGGGGTAGAAAAATGCATTGTTTAACACGGTGGCATTACTTTGCATGTTTAACAACTCTAAAATATGGTTTAGGGTAGAGCAGTACCAACTCTAAAATTTGCATATGAGGATTTTTCGGATTTGTTGTTTGTTGTTCCGGCCTCATTTAAACTTGCCTAGATAGGTAGTTTTCATATGCTTCACCCCTTGACATGTTTAATAACATTTAGTTTTGGTGGGTACATAACCGGGAGAGAACTAAATAAATGAATGTGGTGTTTTGTCAATATGCAACTCGTTGCATATTGAGCTCCACTTAACTTTCAGTTTTGTTTGTGCACTTTGCCATGCCATGCATATTTAAACCGGACATGCATCATCATTGGTTGTGCATCATGCCATGTTTATGCTTGTGTGTTTACCATGTAGTTTGCTTCTTTCCGGTTTGCTTCTCTCGTTAGCCTCGGTTTCATTCCGGAGTTGTGAGGATCCGTTCGACTACGTCTGTTTGTCTTCTTCATGGACTCGTTCTTCTTCCTTGCGGGATCTCAGGCAAGATGACCATACCCTCGATATCACTTCTATCTTTGCTTGCTAGTTGTTCGTTCTATCGCTATGTCGCGCTACCTACCACTTGTTATATCATGCATCCTATATTGCCATGTCAAGCCTCTAACCCACATTCCTAGCAAACCGTTGTTTGGCTATATTACCGCTTTTGCTCAGCCCCTCTTCTAGGATTGTTAATTGCAGGGGAAGTTGAAGTTTGTTCCATGTTGGAACATGGATAGGTTGGGATATCACATTATCTCTTATTTACTTAATGCATCTATATACTTGGTAAAGGGTGGAAGGCTCGGCCTTATGCCTGGTGTTTTGTTCCACTCTTGCCGCCCTAGTTTTCGTCATACTGGTATTATGTTCCTTGATTTTTGCGTTCCTTACGTGGTTGGGGTTATGGGACCCTGATACGTCCAGTTTGCATCATGCTTTAATATCGATATTTATTGCATTATGGGTTGTTATTACACATTATGTCACAATACTTATGCATATTCTCTCTTATTTTACAAGGTTTACATAAAGAGGGAGAATGCCGGCAGCTGGGATTCTGGGCTGGAAAAGGAGCAAATATTAGAGACCTATTCTTCATAGCTCCAAAAGTCCTGAAACTTCACGGAAGTCATTTTTAGAATATATAAAAAATAATGAGCGCAAGAAGTTCCAGAGGGGGCCACACACTACCCACGAGGGTGGGGGCGTGCCCCCCTGCCTCGTGGCCCTCCTATGCCCATCTTCTGCTATATGGAGTCTTTCAATGAGGAAACAAATAAGAAGTCAGCTTTCGGTACGAGACTCTGCCGCCACGAGGAGGAACCTTGGCGGAACCAATCTAGGGCTCTGGTGGAGCTGTTCTGCCGGGGAAACTTCCCTCCGGGAGGGGGAAATCATCACCATCGTCATCACCAACGATCCTCTCATCGGGAGGGGGTCAATCTCCATCAACATCTTCACCAGCACCATCTCCTCTCAAACCCTAGTTCATCTCTTGTATCCAATTCTCGTCTCTCAGTCCGGGATTGGTACCTGTGGGTTGCTAGTAGTGTTAATTACTCCTTGTAGTTGATGCTAGTTGGTTTATTTGGTGGAAGATCATATGTTCAGATCCTATATGCATATTAATACCCCTCTGATTATGAACACGAACATGCTTTCTGAGTAGTTACGTTTGTTCCTGAGGACATGGGAGAAGTCTTGCTATTAGTAGCCATGTGAATTTGGTATTCGTTCGATATTTTGATGAGATGTATGTTGTCTCTCCTCTAGTGGTGTTATGTGAATGTCGACTACATGACACTTCACCATTATTTGGGCCTAGAGGAAGGCATTGGGAAGTAATAAGTAGATGATGGGTTGCTAGAGTGACAAAAGCTTAAACCCTACTTTATGTGTTGCTTCGTAAGGGGATGATTTTGATCCATATGTTTCATGTTATGGTTAGGTTTACCTTAATACTTTTATTGTAGTTGTGGATGCTTGCAATAGAGGTTAATCATAAGTGGGATGCTTGTCCAAGTAAGTACAGCACCCAAGCACTGGTCCACCCACATATCATATTATCAAAGTATCGAACGCGGATCATATGATCGTGATGAAACCTAGCTTGACGATAATTCCCATGTGTCCTCGGGAGCGCTTTTCTTTATATAAGAATTTGTCCAGGCTTGTCCTTTGCTACAAAAAGGATTGGGCCACCTTGCTGCACTTTATTTACTTTTGTTACTTGTTGCTCGTTACAAATTATCTTATCACAAAACTATGTGTCACCTATAATTTCAGTGCTTGCAGAGAATACCTTGCTGAAAACCGCTTATCATTTCCTTCTGCTCCTCGTTGGGTTCGACACTCTTACTTATCGAAAGTACTACGATAGATCCCCTATACTTGTGGGTCATCAAGACTCTTTTCTGGAGCCGTTGCCGGGGAGTGAAGCGCCTTTGGTAGGTGGAATTTGGTAAGGAAAATTTATATAGTGTGCTGAAATTTACTGTCACTTGTTACTATGGAAAGTAATCCTCTGAGGGGCTTGTTCGGGGTATTTTCACCCCGACCAGAAGAGAAAAGAGTTGCTCCTCAACCTATTGAACCTACTGAAAATGAAAATGTCTACTTTTAGATTCCTTCGGGTATGATAGAAAAACTGCTAGCTAATACTTTTGTAGGAGACGGAACAATGCATCCTGATGAGCACCTAATATATGTGGATGAAGTTTGTGGATTATTTAAGCTTCCGGGTGTGCCCGATGATGTTATTATGAAGAAGGTCTTCCCTTTATCTTTGAAGGGAGATGCATTGACATGGTATAGGCTATGTGATGATATGGGATCATGGAACTACAAACGATTGAAATTGGAATTTCATCAAAAGTTTTATCCTATGCATCTTGTTCATCGTGATCGCAATTATATATATAATTTTTGGCCTCGCGAAGGAGAAAGCATCGCTCAAGCTTGAGGGAGGCTTAAGTCAATGTTATATTCATGCCCCAATCATGAGCTTCCAAGAGAAATAATTATTCAAAATTTATATGCTCGGCTTTCTGATAACAATCGCACCATGCTCGATACTTCTTGTGCTCGCTCTTTTATGATGAAGACTATTGAATTCAAATGGGATTTATTGGAAAGAATTAAACGCAACTCTGAAGATTGGGACCTCGACGAAGGTAAGAAGTCAGGTAGGACACCTAAGTTTGATTGTGTTAAATCTTTTATGGTACCAATGATTTTCGTAAATTTAGCACTAAATATGGACTTGACTCTGAAATAGTAGCTTCTTTCTATGAATCTTTTGCTACTCATGTTGATCTCCCTAGGGAGAAGTGGTTTAAATATCATCCTCCCATAGAAGTAAAAGTAGCTGCACCTATTAAAGTTGAAGAAAAGACTATCACTTATAATGATCCTATTGTTCCTACTACTTATGTTGAGAAACCACCTTTTCCTGTTAGGATAAAAGATCATGTTAAAGCTTCAAATGTGGTTCATAAAAGCAATATTAGAACTTATGCACCTCCTGAGAAAATTAAAGTTGAACCTAATATTGCTATTGTTAAAGATCTCTTGTCTGATAATATTGATGGGCATGTTATTCATTTCTGTGCTGAGACTGCTAGAATTGCTAAACCTTGTGCTAAAGATAAACATAGACCCGTGGTAGGCATGCCTGTTATTTCTGTTAAAATAGGCGATCATTGTTATCATGGCTTATGTGATACGGGTGCCAGTGCTAGTGCTATACCTCATGACTTATACAAAGAAATTATGCATGATATTGCACCTGCTGAGATAGAAGATATTGATGTTACCATTAAGCTTGCCAATAGAGATACCATATCACCCATTGGAATTGTTAGAGATGTTGAAGTCTTGTGTGGGAAAACTAAATATCCTGCTGATTTTCTTGTTCTTGGTTCCCCACAAGATAGCTTTTGTCCCATTATATTTGGTAGACCCTTCTTGAACACGGTTAATGCTAAGATAGATTGCGGAAAGGATGTTGTTACTATTGGTTTAGGTGATATGTCTCATGAGTTTAATTTCTCTAAATTTCGTAGACAACACCGTGAAGAGTAATTGCCTAGTAAAGATGAAATTATTGGTCATGCTTCTATTCTCGTGCCTACTAGTGATCCTTTAGAACAATATTTGCTAGACCATGAAAATGATATGTTTATGAATGAAAGAAGGGAAATAGATGAAGTATTCTTTAAATAGGAACCCATCCTGAAACACAATTTGCCTGTTGAAATCCTAGGGGATCCTCCTCCACCCAAGGGTGATCCCGTGTTTGAGCTCAAACCGTTACCTGATACTCTTAAATATGCTTATCTTGATGAGAAAAAGATATATCCTGTTATTATTAGTTCTAACCTTTCATAGCATGAAGAAGAGAGATTATTGAAAACTCTGAAGAAGCACCGTGCTGCTATTGGATATACTCTCGATGATCTTAATGGAATTAGTCCCACACTATGTCAACACAAAATAAATTTGGAGAAAGATGCCAAACCAGTTCGTGATCACCAACGACGGCTGAATCCTAAGATGAAAGAAGTGGTAAGAAAGGAAATACTAAAGATCCTTGAGGTAGGTATAATTTATCCCGTTGCTGATAGTCAGTGGGTAAGTCCTATCCATTGTGTCCCTAAAAAGGGAGGTATTACTGTCGTTCCTAATGATAAAGATGAATTGATTCCGCAAAGAATTATTACAGGTTATAGGATGGTAATTGATTTCCGCAAATTAAATAAGGATACTAAAAAGGATAATTACCCCTTACCTTTTATTGATCAAATGCTAGAAATATTATCCAAACATACACATTTTTGCTTTCTAGATGGTTATTCTGGTTTCTCTCAAATACCTGTGTCAGCCGATGATCAATTTAAGACCACTTTTACTTGCCCGTTCGGTACTTTTTCTTATAGACGTATGCCTTTTGGTTTATGTAATGCACCTGCTACCTTCCAAAGATGCATGATGGCTATATTCTCTGATCTTTGTGAAAAGATTTGTGAGGTTTTCATGGACGATTTCTCTGTCTATGGATCCTCTTTTGGTGATTGCTTAAGCAACCTTGATCGAGTTTTGCAGAGATGTGAAGAAACTAACCTTGTCTTGAATTGGGAGAAGTGCCACTTTATGGTTAATGAAGGTATTGTCTTGGGGCATAAAGTTTTTGAAAGAGGTATTGAAGTTGATAAAGCTAAGGTTGATGCTATTGAAAAGATGCCATGTCCCAAGGACATCAAAGGTATAAGAAGTTTCCTTGGTCACGCCGGTTTTCGTAGGAGGTTCATTAAGGACTTCTCAAAAATTTCTCGGCCTCTGACTAATTTATTAAAAAAAGATATACCATTTTGTTTTTGATGATGATTGCGTAGAAGCATTTGAAATACTTAAGAAAGCATTGATCTCTGCACCTATTGTTCAGCCACTTGATTGGAATTTACCCTTTGAGATTATGTGTGATGCTAGTGATTATGATGTAGGTGCTATTCTAGGACAAAGAGTTGATAAGAAATTAAATGTTATTAAATATGCTAGTAAAACTCTAGACAATGCTCAGAGAAATTATCCTACTACCGAAAAAGAATTCTTAGCAGTTGTATTTGCCTGTGATAAGTTCAGACCTTATATAGTTGATTCTAAAGTAACTATTCACACGGATCATGCTGCTATTAAATATCTTATGGAAAATAAAGATGCTAAACCTAGACTTATTAGATGGGTTCTCTTGCTACAAGAATTTGATTTCCATATTATTGATAGAAGGGAGCTGAGAACCCCGTTGCAGACAACTTGTCTAGGCTAGAGAATGTTCTTGATGACCCACTACCTATTGATGATAGCTTTCCTGATGAACAACTAAATGTCATAAATGCTTCTCGTACTGCTCCATGGTATGCTGATTATGCTAATTACATTGTTGCTAAATTTATACCACCTAGTTTCACATACCAGCAAAAGAAAAAGTTTCTCTATGATTTAAGACATTACTTCTGGGATGATCCACATCTTTATAAAGAAGGAGTAGATGGTGTTATTAGACGTTGTGTACCTGAGCATGAACAGGAAAAGATCCTATGCAAGTGTCACTCCGAGGCTTATGGAGTACACCATGCTGGAGATAGAACTGCACATAAGGTATTGCAATCCGATTTTTATTGGCCTACTCTCTTCAAGGATGCCCGTAAGTTTGTTGTATCTTGTGATGAATGTCAAAGAATTGGTAATATTAGTAGACGTCAAGAAATGCCTATGAATTATGCACTTGTTATTGAACCATTCAATGTTTGGGGCTTTGATTATATGGGACCTTTTCCTGCCTCCAATGGATATACACATATTTTAGTTGCTGTTGGTTATGTTACTAAGTGGGTATAAGTTATTCCAACTAGTAGTGCTTATCATTACACCTCTATTAAGATGCTGAAAGAAGTTATTTTTCCGAGGTTTGGAGTCCCTAGATATTTAATGACTGATGGTGGTTCACATTTATTCATGGCGCTTTCCGTAAAATGCTTGTTAAATATGATGTTACTCATAGAATTGCATCTCCTTATCACCCACAGTCTAGTGGTCAAGTAGAATTGAGCAATAGAGAACTCAAATTAATTTTGCAAAAGACTGTTAATAGATCTAGAAAGAATTGGTCCAAGAAACTTGATGATGCATTATGGGCCTATAGAACTGCATATAAAAATCCTATGGGTATGTCTCCGTATAAAATGGTTTATGGAAAAGCATGTCACTTACCTCTCGAACTAGAACATAAGGCATATTGGGCTATTAAAGAGCTCAACTATGATTTCAAACTTGCCAGCGAGAAGAGGTTATTTGACATTATCTCACTCGATGAATGGAGAACCCAAGCCTACGAGAATGCCAAATTATTTAAAGAAAAAGTTAAAAGATGGCATGACAAAAGAATACAAAAGCGTGAGTTTAATGTAGGTGATTATGTATTGCTATACAACTCTCGTTTAAGATTTTTTATAGGGAAACTTCTCTCTAAATGGGAAGGTTCTTACGTTATCGAGGAGGTCTATCGTTCTGGTGCCATAAAAATCAACAACTTCGAAGGCACAAATCCAAAGGTGGTGAACGGTCAAAGAATTAAACATTATATCTCAGGTAATCCTATAAATGTTGAAACCAATGTTATTGAAACCGTAACCCCGGAGGAATACATAAGGGACACTTTCCGGAATGTTTCAGACTCCGAAAAGGAATAGGTATGTGGTACGGTAAGTAAACCGACTCCAAAACAGCTCTAATGGCAATTTTCCTCCGTTTTGGAATATTTAGAAAAATAGAAAAATAAGAAGCAGTCCGGGAAGGACACGAGGGCTCCACGAGGGTGGAGGGCGCGCCCTACCCCCCTGAGCGTGCACCCCTACCTCGTGGGCACCTCGTGTGCTCTCCGGACTCCGTTTTCTTGCACGTTACGTATTTTGTTCGGTAAAAATTCATTATATAACCTCCCAAAGGTTTTGACCACCGTATCATGCAATTATCTCATGTCTTTGTTTCGAGCTGTCCTACTGCAGATTAGAGCAACATGTCGTCCCAGGATTCGGAAGGAGAAAGCTATGTGGCTGATTACCTTGCAGATCCTAAGTTCTATGGGGATGTGGAGCATTGTGGTTGGACTACGGAAGAAGAAGAGGACTATGAACCCAAGGGAAAGGAGGAGACGAGCTCAGATGAAGATGAAGTCCCATTACCTCAACCTGGGGACATGCATGTGGAGCTCAAAAAGTCAAGCCTCCCTGATAAAGCAAAGAAACTTAAGGTCGAGTTTATCCTTTTCGCCTCTTGCAGGAACACAAGCAGGAATTCTGCAAAAAGATATTAAGCCTGGAGCAGGAGATTGATGACCTGAGGGATCAAAATTCTGTCCTCAAGCGCAAATTAAGGAGGAAGTGTACGTCATCAAAAACTCCACCCTCTCCACCAACAAAGAAGAACTGAGTATTTGGTATGGGCACTCCCCTTGGAAACTGCCAAGCTTGGGGGAGTTCCCCGGTATCGTATCACCATCACTTTTATCTTTACCGTTTTTCGTAGTTCGGTCCTTTTGATAATATCTTTATCTAGTAGAATAAATTTTAGTATGATCTAGTTGTGAGTTTTGCTTTATGATCCTTCTGTGTAATCAAGTCCGTGAGCTATATATAATAAAGATTAGTGTTGAGTCAAGGGCTTGATTATTTTGCCATAATCTTGAGTGAATAAAAGAAAAGAGAAAGAAATAAAAAGAAACAAAGAGATCATATGGATCTTATGGAGAGTAATGAGCTCACATAGAAAGAGTATGATGAATAAAAGTTGTTGAGAGTTGACAAACATAGTTTTGGTCATTGTTGTAATTAATAGGAAGTAATAAAGAAAGAAAGGTCTTCACATATAAATACACTATCTTGGATGTCTTTTATGATTGTGAGCACTCATTAAAATATGACATGCTAAAGAGTTGACGTTGGACAAGGAAGACAACTTAATGGCTTATGTTTTCTTACATCTGAGATAAATTATATTGTCATGGATCATCCAACATGATTGAGCTTGCCTTTCCCCCTCATGCTAGCTAAATTCTTTGCACCAAGTAGAGATACTACTTGTGCTTCCAAACACCCTTAAACCAGTTTTGCCATGAGAGTCCACCATACCTACCTATGGATTGAGTAAGATCCCTAAAGTAAGTTGTCATCGGTGCAAGCAATAAAAAAATTTGTGCATCCATGACTTATTAGTGTGGGAGAAAATAAGCTTTATACGATCGTGTGATATGGAAGAAATAAAAGCGACAGACTGCATAATAAAGGCCCATATCACAAGTGGCAATACAAAGTGACGTTCTTTCGCATTAAGATTTTGTGCATCCAACCATAAAAGCGCATGACAACCTCTGCTTCCCTCTGCGAAGGACCTATCTTCTACTTTTATCTCCTACCTTACATAAGAGTCATGGTGATCTTCACCCTTCCTTTTTACATTTTATCCTTTGACAAGCACAATATGGTGGAAAGATCCTGGTATATATGGCTAATTGGATGTGAGTTTTCATGAACTATTATTGTTGACATAACCATTGAGGTAAAACGTTGGGAGGCAAAACTATAAGCCCCTATCTTTCTCTGTGTCCGATTAAAACTCCATACCCATAAGTATTGCGTGAGTGTTAGCAATTGTGAAAGACTATATGATAGTTGAGTATGTGGACTTGCTGAAAAGCTCTTATATTGACTCTTCCTATGTTATGATAAATTGCAATTGCTCCAATGACTGAGATTATAGTTTGTTAGTTTTCAATGAAGTTTATGATTCATACTTGAAATTGTGATTGAATTATTACTCTAGCATAAGAGATCATATGAAAATAATTATATAAGCTGTTGTTCTAAGAATGATCATGATGCCCTCATATCCGTATTTTATTTTTATCGACACCTCTATCTCTAAACATGTGGACATATTTTTCGATTTCGGCTTTCGCTTGAGGACAAGCGAGGTCTAAGCTTGGGGGAGTTGATACGTCCATTTTGCATCATGCTTTAATATCAATATTTATTGCATTATGGGCTGTTATTACACATTATGTCACAATACGTATGCCCATTCTCTCTTATTTTACAAGATTTACATAAAGAGGGAGAATGCCGGCAGCTGGGATTCTGGGCTGGAAAAGGAGCAAATATTAGAGACCTATTCTGCACAGCTCCAAAAGTCCTGAAACTTCATGGAAGTCATTTTCAGAATATATAAAAAATAATGAGCGCAAGAAGTTCCAGAGGGGGGCTACACCCTGCCCATGAGGGTGGGGGCGCGCCCCCTGCCTCGTGGCCCCCCTGGTGGCCCTCTGATGCCCTTCTTCTGCTATATGGAGTCTTTCGATGAGGAAAAAAATCAGAAGTCAGCTTTCGGGACGAGACTCCGCCGCCACGAGGCGGGACCAATCTAGAGCTCTCGCAGAGCTGTTCTGCCGGGGAAACTTCCCTCCGAGAGGGGAAAATCATCACCATCGTCATCACCAACGACCCTCTCATCGGGAGGGGGTCAATCTCCATCAACATATTCACTAGCTGAAGGAAATATGCCCTAGAGGCAATAATAAAGTTATTATTTATTTCCTTATATCATGATAAATGTTTATTATTCATGCTAGAATTGTATTAACCGGAAACATAATACATGTGTGAATACATAGACAAACTTAGTGTCACTAGTATGCCTCTACTTGACTAGCTCATTAATCAAAGATGGTTATGTTTCCTAACCATGAACAAAGTGTGGTTATTTGATTAATGAGGTCACATCATTAGTAGAATGATCTGATTGACATGACCCATTCCATTAGCTTAGCACCC
Organism: Triticum monococcum; assembly: GCA_034509565.1. NCBI lineage: Eukaryota > Viridiplantae > Streptophyta > Magnoliopsida > Poales > Poaceae > Triticum > Triticum monococcum. The sequence continues at coordinate 689,211,361 of CM067843.1, forward strand.
GATCGTTTAGTATGTTGCTATTGCTTTCTTCATGACTTATACATGTTCCTATGACTATGAGATTATGCAACTCCCGTTTACCAGAGGAACACTTTGTGTGCTACCAAACGTCACAACATAACTGGGTGATTATAAAGGAGCTCTACAGGTGTCTCCAAAGGTAGATGTTGGGTTGGCGTATTTCGAGATTAGGATTTGTCACTCCGAATGTCAGAGAGGTATCTCTGGGCCCTCTCGGTAATGCACATCACATAAGCCTTGCAAGCATTGCAACTAATGAGTTAGTTGCGGAATAATGTATTACAGAACAAGTAAAGAGACTGGCCGGTAACGAGATTGAACTAGGTATTGGATACCGACGATCGAATCTCGGGCAAGTAACATACCGATGACAATGGGAACAACGTATGTTGTTATGCGGTCTGACCGATAAAGATCTTCGTAGAATATGTAGGAGCCAATATGGGCATCCAGGTCCCGCTATTGGTTATTGACCGGAGATCTGTCTCAGTCATGTCTACATTGTTCTCGAACCGTAGGGTCCGCACGCTTAATGTTACAAAGACAGTTATTATGAATTTATGCATTTTGATGTACCGAAGTTAGTTCGGAGTCCCGGATGTGATCACGGACATGACGAGGAGTCTCGAAATGGTCGAGACATAAAGATTAATATATTGGAAGCCTATATTTGGACATCGGAATTGTTCCGGGCGAAATCGGCATTTTACCGGAGTACCGGGGGGTTACCGGAACCCCCCGGGGGTTATTGGGCCAACATGGGCCTTAAGGGAGAAGAGGAGAGGAGGCAAGAGGTGGCCGCGCGCCCCTCCCCTTCCTAGTCCGAATAGGACAAGGGAAGGGGGGCGGCGCCCCCCCCCCTTTCCTTCCTCTCTTCCTCCTATTTCCCCCCCCCCCCTCTCTCCTAGTCCAACTAGGAGTCCTACTCCTGGTGGGAGTAGGACTCCCCTTGGCGTGCCACACCCTGGCCGGCCACCTCCTCCCCTTGCTCCTTTATATACGGGGGCAGGGGGCACCTCTAGACACACAAGTTGATCCACGTGATCGTTCCTTAGCCGTGTGCGGTGCCCCCTGCCACCATATTCCACCTCGATCATATCATTGTAGTGCTTAGGCGAAGCCCTGCGTCGGTAGAACATCATCATCATCACCACGCCGTTGTGCTGACGGAACTCATCCCTGAAGCTTTGCTGGATCGGAGCCCGGGGAGCGTCATCGAGCTGTACGTGTGCTAAGAACTCGGAGGTGCCGGAGTAACGGTGCTTCGATCAGTCGGATCAGGAAGACGTACAACTACTTCCTCTACGTTGTGTCAACGCTTCCGCAGTCGGTCTGCGTGGGTACGTAGACAACACTCTCCCCTCTCGTTGCTATGCATCACCATGATCTTGCGTGTGCGTAGGAAATGTTTTGAAATTACTACGTTACCCAACAGTGGCATCCGAGCCTAGGTTTTATGGTTTGATGTTATATGCACGAGTAGAACACAAGTGAGTTGTGGGCGATATAAGTCATACTGCCTACTAGCATGTCATACTTTGGTTCGGCGGTATTGTTGGATGAAGCGGCCCGGACCGACATTACGCGTACGCTTACGCGAGACCGGTTCTCCCGACGTGCTTTGCACAAAGGTGGCTTGCGGGTGACTGTTTCTCCAACTTTAGTTGAACCAAGTGTGGCTACGCCCGGTCCTTGCGAAGGTTAAAACAGAGTCTATTTGACAAACTATCGTTGTGGTTTTGATGCGTAGGTGAGATTGGTTCTTACTTAAGCCCGTAGCAGCCACGTAAAACTAGCAACAACAAAGTAGAGGACGTCTAACTTGTTTTTGCAGGGCATGTTGTGATGTGATATGGTCAAGACATGATGCTAAATTTTATTGTATGAGATGATCATGTTTTGTAACCGAGTTATCGGTAACTGGCAGGAGCCATATGGTTGTCGCTTTATTGTATGCAATGCAATCGCGATGTAATGCTTTACTTTATCACTAAGCGGTAGCGATAGTCGTGGAAGCATAAGATTGGTGAGACGACAACGATGCTACGATGGAGATCAAGGTGTCGCGCCGGTGACGATGGTGATCATGACGGTGCTTCGGAGATGGAGATCACAAGCACAAGATGATGATGGCCATATCATATCACTTATATTGATTGCATGTGATGCTTATCTTTTTATGCATCTTATCTTGCTTTGATTGACGGTAGCATTATAAGATGATCTCTCACTAAATTATCAAGAAGTGTTCTCCCTGAGTATGCACCGTTGCCAAAGTTCGTCGTGCCCACACACCACGTGATGATCGAGTGTGATAAGGTCTACGTCCATCTACAACAGGTGCAAGCCAGTTTTGCACACGTAGAATACTCAGGTTAAACTTGACGAGCCTAGCATATGCAGATATGGCCTCGGAACACGGAGACCGAAAGGTCGAGCGTGAATCATATAGTAGATATGATCAACATAGCGATGTTCACCATTGAAAACTACTCCATCTCACGTGATGATCGGTTATGGTTTAGTTGATTTGGATCACGTGATCACTTAGAGGATTAGAGGGATGTCTATCTAAGTGGGAGTTCTTAAGTAATTTGATTAATTGAACTTAAACTTGTCATGAACTTAGTACCTGATAGTATCTTGCTTGTTTATGTTGATTGTAGATAGATGGCCCGTGCTGTTGTTCCATTGAATTTTAATGCGTTCCTTGAGAAAGCGAAGTTGAAAGATGATGGTAGCAATTACACGGACTGGGTCCGTAACTTGAGGATTATCCTCATTGCTGCTCAGAAGAATTACGTCCTGGAAGCACCGCTGGGTACCAGGCCTGCTGCTGGAGCAACACCAGATAGTTCAGTGTGCCATGCTTTACGGCTTAGAATTGGGACTTCAATGACGTTTTGAACATCATGGAGCATATGAGATGTTCCAGGAGTTGAAGTTAATATTTCAAGCAAATGCCCGGATTGAGAGATATGAGGTCTCCAATAAGTTCTATAGCTGCAAGATGGAGGAGAACAGTTCTGTCAGTGAGCATATACTCAAAATGTCTGGGTATAATAATCACTTGATTCAGATGGGAGTTAATCTTCCAGATGATTGCGTCATTGATAGAATTCTCCAATCACTGCCACCAAGCTACAAGAGCTTCGTGATGAACTATAATATGCAAGGGATGAACAAGACTATTCCCGAGCTCTTCGCAATGCTGAAAGCTGCGGAGGTAGAAATCAAAAAGGAGAATCAAGTATTGATGGTCAGCAAGACCACTAGTTTCAAGAAAAAGGGCAAAGGGAAGAAGAAGGGGAACTTCAAGAAGAACGGCAAGCAAGTTGCTGCTCAAGAGAAGAAACCCAAGTCTGGACCTAAGCCTGAAACTGAGTGCTTCTACTGCAAGCAGACTGGTCACTGGAAGCGAAACTGCCCCAAGTATTTGGCGGATAAGAAGGATGGCAAGGTTAACAAAGGTATATGTGATATACATGTTATTGATGTGTACCTTACTAGAGCTCGCAGTAGCACCTGGGTATTTGATACTGGTTCTGTTGCTAATATTTGCAACTCGAAACAGGGACTACGGATTAAGCGAACACTGGTGAAGGACGAGGTGACGATGCGCGTGGGAAACGGTTCCAAAGTCGATGTGATCGCGGTCGGCACGCTACCTCTACATCTACCTTCAGGATTAATATTAGACCTAAATAATTGTTATTTGGTGCCGGCGTTGAGCATGAACATTATATCTGGATCTTGTTTGATGCGAGACGGTTATTCATTTAAATCAGAGAATAATGGTTGTTCTATTTATATGAGTAATATCTTTTATGGTCATGCACCTTTGAGGAGTGGTCTATTTTTGATGAATATCGATAGTAGTAACACACATATTCATAATGTTGAAGCCAAAAGATGCAGAGTTGATAATGACAATGCAACTTATTTGTGGCACTGCCGTTTAGGTCATATCGGTATAAAGCGCATGAAGAAACTCCATACTGATGGACTTTTGGAACCACTTGATTATGAATCACTTGGTACTTGCGAACCGTGCCTCATGGGCAAGATGACTAAAACACCGTTCTCCGGTACTATGGAGAGAGCAACAGATTTGATGGAAATCATACATACCGATGTATGTGGTCCGATGAATATTGAGGCTCATGGTGGATATCGTTATTTTCTCACCTTCACAGATGACTTAAGCAGATATGGGTATATCTACTTAATGAAACATAAGTCTGAAACATTTGAAAAGTTCAAAGAATTTCAGAGTGAAGTTGAAAATCATCATAACAAGAAAATAAAGTTTCTACAATCTGACCGTGGAGGAGAATATTTGAGTTACGAGTTTGGTGTACATTTGAAAAATTGTGGAATAGTTTCTCAACTCACGCCACCCGGAACACCACAGCGTAATGGTGTGTCCGAATGTCGTAACCGTACTTTACTAGGTATGGTGCGATCTATGATGTCTCTTACTAATTTACCACTATCATTTTGGGGTTATGCTTTAGAGACGGCCGCATTCACGTTAAATAGGGCACCATCAAAATCCGTTGAGATGACGCCTTATGAACTATGGTTTGGCAAGAAACCAAAGTTGTCGTTTCTTAAAGTTTGGGGCTGCAATGCTTATGTGAAAAAGCTTCAACCTGATAAGCTCGAACCCAAATCGGAGAAATGTGTCTTCATAGGATACCCAAAGGAGACTGTTGGGTACACCTTCTATCACAGATCCGAAGGCAAGACGTTCGTTGCTAAGAATGGATCCTTTCTAGAGAAGGAGTTTCTCTCGAAAGAAGTGAGTGGGAGGAAAGTAGAACTTAACGAGGTAACTGTACCTGCTCCCTTATTGGAAAGTAGTACATCACAGAAAACTGTTTCTGCGACACCTATACCAATTAGTGAGGAAGCTAATGATGATGATCATGAAACTTCAGGACAAGATACTACTGAACCTCGTAGATCAACCAGAATGAGATCCGCACCAGAGTGGTACGGTAATCCTATTCTAGAATCATGCTTCTAGATCATGATGAACCTACGAACTATGAAGAAGTGATGGTGAGCCCAGATTCCGCAAAGTGACTTGAAGCCATGAAATCTGAGATAGGATCCATGTATGAGAACAAAGTATGGACTTTGGTTGACTTGCCGGATGATCGGCAAGCAATTGAGAATAAATGGATCTTCAAGAAGAAGACTGACGCTGATGGTAATGTTACTGTCTACAAAGCTCGACTTGTCGCAAAAGGTTTTCGACTAGTTCAAGGGGTTGACTATGATGAGACCTTCTCACCCGTAGCGATGCTTAAGTCTGTCCGAATCATGTTAGCAATTGCCGCATTTTATGATTATGAAATTTGGCAGATGGATGTTAAAACTGCATTCCTGAATGGATTTCTGGAAGAAGAGTTGTATATGATGCAACCAGAAGGTTTTGTCGATCCAAAGGGAGCTAACAAAGTGTGCAAGCTCCAGCGATCCATTTATGGACTGGTGCAAGCATCTCGGAGTTGGAATAAACGCTTTGATAGTGTGATCAAAGCATTTGGTTTTATACAGACTTTCGGAGAAGCTTGTATTTACAAGAAAGTGAGTGGGAGCTCTGTAGCATTTCTGATATTATATGTGGATGACATATTGCTGATTGGAAATGATATAGAATTTCTGGATAGCATAAAGGGATACTTGAATAAGAGTTTTTCAATGAAAGACCTCGGTGAAGCTGCTTACATATTAGGCATAAATATCTATAGAGATAGATCAAGACGCTTAATTGGACTTTCACAAAGCACATACCTTGACAAGATTTTGAAGAAGTTCAAAATGGATCAAGCAAAGAAAGGGTTCTTGCCTGTGTTGCAAGGTGTGAAGTTGAGGCAGACTCAATGCCCGACCACTGCAGAAGATAGAGAGAAAATGAAAGATGTTCCCTATGCTTCAGCCATAGGCTCTATCATGTATGCAATGTTGTGTACCAGACCTGATGTGTGCCTTGCTACAAGTTTAGCAGGGAGGTACCAAAGTAATCCAGGAGTGGATCACTGGACAGCGGTCAAGAACATCCTGAAATACCTGAAAAGGACTAAGGATATGTTTCTCGTATATGGAGGTGACAAAGAGCTCACCATAAACGGTTACGTTGATGCAAGCTTTGACACTGATCCGGATGATTCTAAATCGCAAACCGGATACGTGTTTACATTAAATGGTGGAGCTGTCAGTTGGTGCAGTTCTAAACAAGGCGTCGTAGCGGGATCTACATGTGAAGCGGAGTACATAGCTGCTTCGGAAGCAGCGAACGAAGGAGTCTGGATGAAGGAGTTCATATCCGATCTAGGTGTCATACCTAGTGCATCGGGTCCAATGAAAATCTTTTGTGACAATACTGGTGCAATTGCCTTGGCAAAGGAATCCAGATTTCACAAGAGGACCAAGCACATCAAGAGACGCTTCAATTCCATCCGGGATCTAGTCCAGGTGGGAGACATAGAGATTTGCAAGATACATACGGATCTGAATGTTGCAGACCCGTTGACTAAGCCTCTTCCACGAGCAAAACATGATCACCACCAAGGCTCCATGGGTGTTAGAATCATTACTGTGTAATCTAGATTATTGACTCTAGTGCAAGTGGGAGACTGAAGGAAATATGCCCTAGAGGCAATAATAAAGTTATTGTTTATTTCCTTATATCATGATAAATGTTTATTATTCATGCTAGAATTGTATTAACCGGAAACATAATACATGTGTGAATACATAGACAAACTTAGTGTCACTAGTATGCCTCTACTTGACTAGCTCGTTAATCAAAGATGGTTATGTTTCCTAACCATGAACAAAGTGTTGTTATTTGATTAACGAGGTCACATCATTAGTAGAATGATCTGATTGACATGACCCATTCCATTAGCTTAGCACCCGATCGTTTAGTATGTTGCTATTGCTTTCTTCATGACTTATACATGTTCCTATGACTATGAGATTATGCAACTCCCGTTTACCGGAGGAACACTTTGTGTGCTACCAAACGTCACAACGTAACTGGGTGATTATAAAGGAGCTCTACAGGTGTCTCCAAAGGTAGATGTTGGGTTGGCGTATTTCGAGATTAGGATTTGTCACTCCGATTGTCGGAGAGCTATCTCTAGGCCCTCTCGGTAATGCACATCACATAAGCCTTGCAAGCATTGCAACTAATGAGTTAGTTGCGGAATGATGTATTACAGAACGAGTAAAGAGACTTGCCGGTAACGAGATTGAACTAGGTATTGGATGCCGACGATCGAATCTCGGGCAAGTAACATACCGATGACAAAGGGAACAACGTATGTTGTTATGCGGTCTGACCGATAAAGATCTTCGTAGAATATGTAGGAGCCAATATGGGCATCCAGGTCCCGCTATTGGTTATTGACCGGAGATCTGTCTCAGTCATGTCTACATTGTTCTCGAACCGTAGGGTCCGCATGCTTAACGTTACGATGACAGTTATTATGAGTTTATGCATTTTGATGTACCGAAGTTAGTTCAGAGTCCCGGATGTGATCACAGACATGACGAGGAGTCTCGAAATGGTCGAGACATAAAGATTAATATATTGGAAGCCTATATTTGGACATCGGAATTGTTCCGGGTGAAATCGGCATTTTACCGGAGTACCGGGGGGTTACCGGAACCCCCCCGGGGGTTATTGGGCCAACATGGGCCTTAGGGAGAAGAGGAGAGGAGGCAAGAGGTGGCCGTGCGCCCCTCCCCTTCCTAGTCCGAATAGGACAAGGGAAGGGGGGCGGCGCCCCCCCTTTCCTTCCTCTCTTCCTCCTATTTCCCCCCTCTCTCTCGTAGTCCAACTAGGAGTCCTACTCCCGGTGGGAGTAGGACTCCCCTTGGCACGCCACACCCTGGCCGGCCGCCTCCTCCCCTTACTCCTTTATATACGGGGGCAGGGGGGTACCTCTAGACACACAAGTTGATCCACGTGATCGTTCCTTAGCCGTGTGCGGTGCCCCCTGCCACCATATTCCACCTCGATCATATCGTTGTAGTGCTTAGGCGAAGCCCTGCGTCGGTAGAACATCATCATCGTCACCACGCCATTGTGCTGACGGAACTCATCCCCGAAGCTTTGCTGGATCGGAGCCCGGGGAGTGTCATCAAGCTGTACGTGTGCTAAGAACTCGGAGGTGCCGGAGTAACGGTGCTTCGATCGGTCGGATCGGGAAGACATAAGACTACTTCCTCTACGTTGTGTCAACGCTTCCGCAGTCGGTCTGCATGGGTACGTAGACAACACTCTCCCCTCTCGTTGCTATGCATCACCATGATCTTGCGTGTGCGTAGAAATTTTTTTGAAATTACTACGTTACCCAACACCAGCACCATCTCATCTCAAACCCTAGTTCATCTCTTGTATCCAATTCTTGTCTCTAAGTCCGGGATTGGTACCTGTGGGTTGCTAGTAGTGTTAATTACTCCTTGTAGTTGATGCTAGTTGGTTTATTTGGTGGAAGATCATATGTTCAGATCCTATATGCATATTAATACCCCTCTGATTATGAACATGAATATGCTTTGTGAGTAGTTACGTTTGTTCCTGAGGACATGGGAGAAGTCTTGCTATTAGTAGTCATGTGAATTTGGTATTCATTCGATATTTTGATGAGATGTATGTTGTCTCTCCTCTAGTGGTATTATGTGAACGTCGACTACATGACACTTCACCATTATTTGGGCCTAGAGGAAGGCATTGGGAAGTAATAAGTGGATGATGGGTTGCTAGAGTGACAAAAGCTTAAACCCTAGTTTATGTGTTGCTTCGTAAGGGGCTGATTTGGATCCATATGTTTCATGTTATGGTTAGGTTTACCTTAATACTTTTATTGTAGTTGTGGATGCTTGCAATAGAGGTTAATCATAAGTGGGATGCTTGTCCAAGTAAGGACAACACCCAAGCACTGGTCCACCCACATATCAGATTATCAAAGTACCAAATGCGAATCATATGATCGTGATGAAACCTAGCTTGACGATAATTCCCATGTGTCCTCGGGAGCGCTTTTCTTTATATAAGAATTTGTCCAGGCTTGTCCTTTGCTACAAAAAGGATTGGGCCACCTTGCTGCACTTTATTTACTTTTGTTACTTGTTGCTCGTTACCAAACAAAAATATCGGTTACCGATAATTTCAGTGCTTGCAGAGAATACCTTGCTGAAAACCGCTTATCATTTCCTTCTACTCCTCGTTGGGTTCGACACTCTTACTTATCGAAAGGACTACGATAGATCCCCTATACTTGTGGGTCATCACTTACCAGCTTGTCACACTTTGGTTCGGCGGTATTGTTGGATGAAGCGGCCCGGACCGACATTACGTGTACGCTTACGCGAGACTGGTTCTACCAAGGTGCTTTGCACACAGGTGGCTGGCGGGTATCAGTTTCTCCAACTTTAGTTGAACCGAGTGTGGCTACGCCTGGTCCTTGTGAAGGTTAAAACATCACTAACTTGACGAACTATCGTTGTGGTTTTGATGCGTAGGTAAAAATGGTTCTTGCTCAGCCCGTAGCAGCCACGTAAAACATGCAACAACAAAGTAGAGGACGTCTAACTTGTTTTTGCAGGGCATGTTGTGATGTGATATGGTCAAGACGTGATGAAATATAAATTGTTGTATGAGATGATCATGTTTTGTTAAAGTTATCGGCTACTGGCAGGAGCCTTATGGTTGTCTCTTTATTTGCATAAGATGCAAGTGCTATGTAATTGCTTTACTTTATCGCTATGCGATAGCAATAGTTGCAAAAACAATAGCTGGTGAGATGACCATGTGACGACACATTGATATAATATCAAGATGATTGAGATCATAGTGTCATGCTGGTAACAATGGAGATCATGACAGTACTTTGGAGATGGAGATCAAAAGCACAAGATGATGATGGCCATATCATGTCACATATTATGATTGCATGTGATGTTTATCTTTTATACATCTTATTTTTCTTAGTTCGGCAGTAGCTTTATAAGATGATCCCTTACTAAATTTCAAGGTAAAAGTGTTCTCCCTGAGTATGCACCGTTGCCAAAGTTCTTCATGCCGAGACACTACGTGATGATCGGGTGTGATAAGCTCAACGTTCATCTACAACGGGTGTAATACAGTTTTACACACGTGGAATACTCGGGTTAAACTTGACGAGCCTAGCATATGCAGATATGGCCTCAGAACACTCAAACCAAAAGGACTAGCCCTATATCTGAGTCCTTCTAGTCTCCTTCGGCTGGAACCAATAACATTTGAAGACTACGACGTTCGGTGGGTTTTCACCATAGAATATAAGTTCATAAATTGCTTCAACTCTCCCATAATACTTGGTACCTCCTTCGCCGATAGCAGAGACACATCAATCTGTAGACTTTTGGTCGGCCATAGATAGCTCTTTGCCAAAGGTACGAAAGCGATACTCGTTTATGTCGTATTTATCAAATGAACGGACCTTATAGTCAAAACCATTAGCGACTTGTCTCAATTCGGCATCCATAGACTCTGAATTAGCCTACAAGTTTAATACAAAAGGATTGTTGCATTAGCTGCAAATTAGATGAAGAAACGAAATGGTCTAATGGAAATTACTGTTTGTTTAAACCAAGAGATGAAACCGGGAAAGCCGCCTACATGCTTTGCCAGAAGCTCATACTCTTTGATGGTTTCCTTTTGGATCACCGCTCCATCAGAGAATTTGGCGACGTATCGACTATATAAAATATCCGGGAATAAGAGCAGTTCAAAGGAATTAGAAGTTGCAAAACAATTCACCGAGAACTTACTCGATGTACGACCACATTTCTGTTAGGTTGTTGAAGATATACAACGAAATGGTCTGCCATTCTTCGACATCCAATGATATTGGTTTCGAAGCACCGACTGGTGTGAGCCTCCCTTTGAATAGGCTGAGGTGGGATCCACCTTTTTTAGCGTCGCCGGCATTGTACCAAGGCTTCAGATTATGCAAATGATGATTTTTGGCTTCATAGTGTGTTGTCATGAAGTTTGTCGCCTCCTCGGTAATGACGGCCTCAGCCATCGATGCTTCAATTCTACGTTTATTTTTACATTTTTCTCAAAGCATCTTCTGCATCCTCTCAGTTGCGTAGCACCAACGATTTTGCATGGGCCCCCTAATCTTGCCTTAGTCGGGAGATGCAAAATCAAATGCTGCATTGGATTAAAGCAGCCTGGTGGAAAGATCTTCTCTAACTTGCAGATCAACTCCGGTGCCAACTCTTCCATTTCTTCTAGCACGCCGGGCGATAGTACTTTCGCACAAAGAACATGGACGAAATAGCTCAGCTCTACTAGTACTAGCCATTCATCCTCAGGGATAAAGCCACGCAACATCATCGGCATTACTGTTGGGGAATGTAGCAGAAATTCAAAATTTTCCTACGTGTCACCAAGATCTATCTATGGAGAAACCAGCAACGAGGGGAAGGAGAGTGCATCTACATACCCTTGTAGATCGCTAAGCGGAAGCGTTCAAGTGAACGGGGTTGATGGAGTCGTACTCGTCGTGATCCAAATCACCGGAGATCCTAGCGCCGAACGGACGGCACCTCCGCGTTCAACACACGTACAGCCCGGTGACGTCTCCCATGCCTTGATCCAGCAAGGAGAGAGGGAGAGGTTGAGGAAGACTCCATCCAGCAGCAGCACAACGGCGTGGTGGTGGTGGAGGAGCGTGGTGATCCAGCAGGGCTTCGCCAAGCACTACGAGAGACGAGGAGAAAGAGAGGGATAGGGTTGCGCCAAGAAAGAGAGGAACTCATGTGTATTGGGCAGCCCAAACCTCAACTATATATAGGGGGGGGGAGGGGCTGCGCCCCCTCCTAGGGTTCCCTCCCTAGGGGTGGCGGCAGCCCCCTAGATCCCATCTAGGGGCGGCCAAGGGGAGGGGAGAGGGGGAGGCGCACCAGGGTGGGCCTTAGGGCCCATCTGCCCTAGGGTTTGCCCCCTTCCCCTCTTCCTTGCTCCTTGGGCCTTGGTGGGGGGCGCACCAGCCCACTTGGGGCTGGTCCCCTCCCACACTTGGCCCATGCAGCCCTCCGGGGCTTGTGGCCCCACTTGGTGGACCCCCGGGACCCTCCCGGTGGTCCCGGTACGTTACCGATAAAACCCGAAACTTTTCCGGTGACCAAAACAAGACTTCCCATATATAAATCTTTACCTCCGGACCATTCCGGAACTCCTCGTGACGTCCGGGATCTCATCCGGGACTCCGAACAACATTCGGTAACCACATACAAACTTCCTTTATAACCCTAGCGTCATCGAACCTTAAGTGTGTAGACCCTATGGGTTCGGGAGACATGCAGACATGACCGAGATGACTCTCCGGTCAATAACCAACAGCGGGATCTGGATACCCATGTTGGCTCCCACATGTTCCACGATGATCTCATCGGATGAACCACGATGTCAAGGACTTAATCAATCCCGTATGCAATTCCCTTTGTCCATCGGTACGATACTTGCCCGAGATTCGATCATCGGTATCCCGATACCTTGTTCAATCTCATTACCGGCAAGTCTCTTTACTCGTTCCGTAACACATCATCCCGTGATCAACTCCTTGGTCACATTGTGCACATTATGATGATGTCCTACCGAGTGGGCCCAGAGATACCTCTCTGTTTACACGGAGTGACAAATCCCAGTCTTGATTCGTGCCAACCCAACAGACACTTTCGGAGATACCTGTAGTGTACCTTTATAGCCACCCAGTTATGTCGTGACGTTTGGCACACCCAAAGCACTCCTACGGTATCCGGGAGTTGCACAATCTCATGGTCTAAGGAAATGATACTTGACATTAGAAAATCTTTAGCAAACGAACTACACGATCTTGTGCTAGGCTTAGGATTGGGTCTTGTCCATCACATCATTCTCCTAATGATGTGATCCCGTTATCAATGACATCCAATGTCCATGGTCAGGAAACCGTAACCATCTATTGATCAACGAGCTAGTCAACAAGAGGCTTACTAGGGACATGGTGTTGTCTATGTATCCACACATGTATCTGAGTTTCCTATCAATACAATTCTAGCATGGATAATAAACGATTATCATGAACAAGGAAATATAATAATAATCAGTTTATTATTGCCTCTAGGGCATATTTCCAACAGTCACCCACTTGCACTAGAGTCAATAATCCAGTTCACATCGATATGTGATTAACACTCAAGGTCACATCCCCATGTGACTAACACCCAAAGAGTTTTGGGTTTGATCATGTTATGCTTGTGAGAGAGGTTTCAGTCAACGGGTCTGAAACATTCAGATCCGTATGTACTTCGAAAATTTCTATGTCATCTTCTAGATGCAGCTACCACGTTCTATTTGGAGCTATTCCAAATAACTGTTCTACTATACGAATCCAGTTTACTACTCAGAATAATCTGGATTAGTGTCAAAGTTTGCATCGGCGTAACCCTTTACGACGAACTCTTTCACCACCTCCATAATTGAGAAAATTCCTTAGTCCACTAGTTACTAAGGATAACTTTGACCGCTGTCTTGTGATCCATTCTTGGATCACCCTTGTACCCCTTGACTGACTCATGGCGAGGCACACGTCAGGTGCGGTACACAGCATAGCATACTGTATAGAGCCTATGACAAAAGCATAGGGGACGACCTTCGTCCTTCCTCTTTCTTCTGCCGTGGTCGAGCTTTAAGTCTTAACTTCATACCTTACAACTCAGGCAAGAACTCCTTCTTTGACTGATCCATCTTGAACACCTTCAAGATCATGTCAAGGTATGTGCTCATTTGAAAGTACCATTAAGCGTTTTGATCTATCCTTATAGATCTTGATGCTCAATGTTCAAGTAGCTTAATCCAGTCTTTCCATTGAAAAACACTTTCCAAATAACCCTATATGCTTTCCAGAAATTCTACGTCATTTCTGATCAACAACATATATTCATCAAAAATTCTATAGTGCTCCCACTCACTTCTTTGGAAATACAAGTTTCTCATAAACTTTGTATAAACCCAAAATCTTTGATCATCATCAAAGCGTATATTCCAACTCCGAGATGCTTACTCCAGTCCTTAGAAGGATTGCTAGAGCTTTGCATACTTGTTAGCATCTTTCAGGATTGTTAAAACCTTCTGGTTGTATCACATACATCCTTTCCTCAAGAAAATCGTGAGGAAACAATGGTTTTTGACATCCTATCTGCAAGATTTCACAAATAATGCAGTAACCACTAATATAATTCCAACAGACTCTTAGCATCGCTACGAGTGAGAAAGTCTCATCGTAGTCAACTCCTTGAACTTGTCGGAAAACATCTTAATGACAAGTCGAGCTTTCTTAATGGTGATACTTACCATCATTGTCCGTCTTCCTTTTAAAATCCATATGTACCTAACAGCCTTACGACCATCAAGTAGTTCTTCCAAACTCTACACTTTGTTTTCATATATGGATCCTCTCTCGGATTATATGGCCTCGAGCCATTTTGGAATCCAGGCCCACCATCGCTTCTCCATAGCTTGTAGGTTCATTGTTGTCTAGCAACATGACTTCCAAGACATGATTACATACCACTCTGAAGTAGTACGCATCCTTGTCATCCTACGAGGTTTGGCAGTGACTTGATCTGAAGTTTCATGATCACTATCATAAGCTTCCACTTCAATTAGTGTAGGTGCCACAGGAACAACTTCCTGTGCCCTGCCACACACTAGTTGAAGAGACAGTTCAATAACCTCATCAAGTCTCCACCATCCTCCCACTCAATTCTTTCGAGAGAAACTTTTCCTTGAGAAAGGACCCGATTCTAGAAACAATCCCTTATTGCTTTCGAATCTGAGACAGGAGGTATACCCAACTGTTTTGGGTGTCCTATGAAGATGTATTTATCCGCTTTGGGTTCGAGCTTATCATCCTGAAACTTTTTCACATAAGCGTCGCAGCCCCAAACTTTTAAGAAATGAAAGCTTAGGTTTCTCTAAACCATAGTTCATACGGTGTCATCTCATCGGAATTACGTGGTGCCCCTTTTAAAGTGAATGTGGTTGTCTCTAATGCCTAACCCATAAACTATCATGGTAATTCGATAAGAGATATCATGGTATGCATCATATCCAATAGGGTGCAGTTATGATGTACGGACACACCATCACACCATGGTGTTCCTGGTTGTATTGGTTGTGAAACAATTTCCACAATGTCTTAATTCTGTGCCAAACTCGTAATTCATATAATCATCTCTACGATCATATCATAGACATTTTATCCTCTTGTCACGACGATGTTCAACTTCACTCTGAAATTACTTGAACCTTTCAATAATTCAGACTTATGTTTCATCAAGTAAATATACTCAGTATCTACTCAAATCATCTGTGAAGTAAGAACATAACGATATCCACTACATGCCTCAGCACTCATTGGACTACGCACATCAAGATGTATTACTTCCAACAAGTTGCTTTCTTGTTCCATTTTACTGAAAACGAGGCTTTCAGTCATTTTGCCCATGTGGTATGATTTGCATGTCTCAAGTGAGTCCAAACGATCCATCTGTATAGAGTTTCTTCATGCATATCTACCAACAAACATGGTTCGCATGTCTCAATCCTTTCAAAAATGAGTGAGTCCAAAGATCCATCAACATGGAGCTTCTTCATGCGTTTTATACCGGTATGACTTACGTGGCAGTGCCACAAGTAGGTGGTACTATCATTACTATCTTATATCTTTTGGCATGAACAAGTGTATCACTACGATCGAGATTCAATAAACCATTCACTTTAGGTGCAAGACCATTGAAGGTATTATTCAAATAAACAGAGTAACCATTATTCTCCTTAAATGAATAACTGTATTGCGATAGACATAATCCAATCATGTCTATGCTCAACGCAAACACCAATCTCGATGGTAGAGGGAGCGTGCGATGCTTGATCACATCAAGCTTGGGAAAAACTTCCAACACATATCGCCAGCTCACCTTTAGCTAGTCTCCGTTTACTCTGCAGCCTTTTATTTCGAGTTTACTAACACTTAGTAACCGAACCAGTATCTAATACCATGGTGCTACTAGGAGTACTACTAAAGTACACATTAACACAATGTATATCCAATATACTTCTATCGACCTTGCCAGCCTTCTCATCTACCAAGTATCTAGGGTAAGTCTGCTTCAGTGGCTGTTCCTCTTATTACAGAAGCACTTAGTCTCGGGTTTGGGTTCAACCTTGGGTTTCTTCACTAGAGCAGCAGCTGATTTGCCGTTTCATGAAGTATCCCTTCTTGCCCTTGCCCTTCTTGAAACTAGTGGTTTCACCAACCATCAACAATTGATGCTCCTTCTTGATTTCTACTTTTGTGGTGTCAAACATCGCGAATATCTCAAGGATCATCATATATGTCCCTGATATATTATAGTTCATCACAAAGCTCTAGCAGCTTGGTGGTAATGACCTCGGAGAAACATCACTATCTCATCTGGAAGATCAACTCCCACTCGATTCAAATGATTGTTGTACTCAGACAATCTGAGCACAAGCTCAACAATTGAGCTTTTCTCCCATAGTTTGCAGGCTAAGAAAATCGTCGGAGGTCTTATACCTCTTTACGTGGGCACGAGCCTGAAATCCCAATTTCAGCCCTCAAAACATCTCATATGTTTCGCGACGTTTCAAAATGTCTTCGGTGCCTCACCTCTAAACCGTTTAACTGAACTATCACGTAGTTATCAAAACGTGTATGTCAGATGTTCGCAACATCCACAGACGACGTTCGAGGTTCAGCACACTGAGCGGTGCATTAAGGACATAAGCCTTCTATGAAGCAATGAGGACAATCCTCAGTTTACGGACCTAGTCCACATAGTTGCTACTATCAGCTTTCAACTAAATTTTCTCTAGGAACATATCTAAATAGTAGAACTGAAGCGCGAGCTACGACATAATTTGCGAAGACCTTTTTGACTATGTTCAGGATAATCAAGTTCATCTTATGAACTCCCACTCAGATAGACAGCCCTCTAGTCATCTAAGTGATTACATGATCCGAGTCAACTAGGTTGTGTCCGATCATCACGTGAGATGGACTAGTCATCATCGGTGAACATCTTCATGTTGATCGTATCTACCATACGACTCATGCTCGACCTTTCAGTCTCTTGTGTTCCGAGGCCATGTTGTACATGCTAGGCTCGTCAAGTCAACCTAAGTGTTTCGTGTGTGTAAATCTGGCTTACACCCGTTGTATGTGAACGTAAGAATCTATCACACCCGATCATCACGTGGTGCTTCAAAACGACGAACTTTCGCAACGGTGCACAATTAGGGGGAACACTTTCTTGAAATTTTAATGAGGGATCATCTTATTTACTACCATCGTTCTAAGCAAATAAGATGTATAAACATGATAAACATCACATGCAATCAAATAGTGACATGATATGGCCAATATCATATTGCTCCTTTTGATCTCCATCTTCGGGACTCCATGATCATCATCGTCACCGGCATGACACCATGATCTCCATCATCATGATCTCCATCATTGTGTCTCCATGAAGTTGTCTCGCCAACTTATTACTTCTACTACTATGGCTACCGGTTAGCAATAAAGTAAAGTAATTACATGGCGTTGTTCAATGACACGCAGGTCATACAATAAATAAAGACAACTCCTATGGCTCCTGCCGGTTGTCATACTCATCGACATGCAAGTCGTGATTCCTATTACAAGAACATGATCAATCTCATACATCACATATCATTCATCACATTCTTCTTGGCCATATCACATCACATAGCATACCCTGCAAAAACAAGTTAGACGTCCTCTAATTGTTGTTTGCATGTTTTAGTGGCTGCTATGGGTTTCTAGCAAGAACGTTTCTTACCTACGCAAAACCACAACGTGATATGCCAATTGTTATTTACCCTTCATAAGGACCCTTTTCATCGAATCCGATCCAACTAAAGTGGGAGAGACAGACACCCGCTAGCCACCTTATGCAACTAGTGCATGTCAGTCGGTGGAACCAGTCTCACGTAAGAGTACGTGTAAGGTCGGTCCGGGCCGCTTCATCCCATGATGCCGCCGAATCAAGATAAGACTAGTAACGGCAAGTAAATTGACAAAATCAACGCCCACAACTACTTTGTGTTCTACTCGTGCATAGAATCTACGCAATAGACCTAGCTCATGATGCCACTGTTGGGGAACGTAGCAAAAATTCAAAATTTTCCTACGTGTCGCCAAGATCTATCTATGGAGAAACCAACAACGAGGGGGAGGAGAGTGCATCTACATACCCTTGTAGATCGCTAAGCGGAAGTGTTCAAGTGAACGGGGTTGATGGAGTCGTACTCGTCGTGATCCAAATCACCAGAGATCCTAGCGTCGAACGGACGGCACCTCCGCGTTCAACACACGTACAGCCCGGTGACGTCTCCCATGCCTTGATCCAGCAAGGAGAGAGGGAGAGGTTGAGGAAGACTGCATCCAGCAGCAGCACAACGGCGTGGTGGTGGTGAAGGAGCGTGGTGATCCAGCAGTGCTTCGCCAAGCACTACGAGAGACGATGAGAAAGAGAGGGATAGGGCTGCGCCAAGAAAGAGAGGAACTCATGTGTATTGGGCAGCCCAAACCTCAACTATATATAGGGGGAGGGGAGGGGCTGCGCCCCCACCTAGGGTTCCCTCCCTAGGGGTGGAGGCAGCCCCCTAGATCCCATCTAGGGGCGGCCAAGGGGAGGGGAGAGGGGGAGGCACACCAGGGTGGGCCTTAGGGCCCATCTGCCCTAGGGTTTGCCCCCTTCCCCTCTTCCTTGCTCCTTGGGCCTTGGTGGGGGGGCGCACCAGCCCACCTGGGGCTGGTCCCCTCCCACACTTGGCCCATGCAGCCCTCCGGGGCTTGTGGCCCCACTTGGTGGACCCCCCGGGACCCTCCCGGTGGTCCCGGTACGTTACCGATAAAACCCGAAACTTTTCCGGTGACCAAAACAAGACTTCCCATATATAAATCTTTACCTCCGGACCATTCCAGAACTCCTCGTGACGTCCGGGATCTCATCCGGGACTCCGAACAACATTCGGTAACCACATACAAACTTCCTTTATAACCCTAGCGTCATCAAACCTTAAGTGTGTAGACCCTACGGGTTCGGGAGACATGCAGACATGACCGAGATGACTCTCCGGTCAATAACCAACAACAGGATCTGGATACCCATGTTGGCTCCCACATGTTCCACGATGATCTCATCGGATGAACCACGATGTCAAGGACTTAATCAATCCCGTATGCAATTCCCTTTGTCCATCGGTACGATACTTGCCCGAGATTCGATCGTCGGTATCCCGATACCTTGTTCAATCTTGTTACCGGCAAGTCTCTTTACTCGTTCCGTAACACATCATCCCGTGATCAACTCCTGGTCACATTGTGCACATTATGATGATGTCCTACCGAGTGGGCCTAGAGATACCTCTCCGTTTACACGGAGTGACAAATCCCAGTCTTGATTCGTGCCAACCCAACAGACACTTTCGGAGATACTTGTAGTGTACCTTTATAGCCACCCAGTTACGTTGTGACGTTTGGCACACCCAAAGCACTCCTACGGTATCCGGGAGTTGCACAATCTCATGGTCTAAGGAAATGATACTTGACATTAGAAAAGCTTTAGCAAACGAACTACACGATCTTATGCTAGGCTTAGGATTAGGTCTTGTCCATCACATCATTCTCCTAATGATGTGATCCCGTTATCAATGACATCCAATGTCCATGGTCAGGAAACCGTAACCATCTATTGATCAACGAGCTAGTCAACTAGAGGCTTACTAGGGACATGGTGTTGTCTATGTATCCACACATCTATCTGAGTTTCCTATCAATACAATTTTAGCATGGATAATAAACGATTATCATGAACAAGGAAATATAATAATAATCAATTTATTATTGCCTCTAGGGCATATTTCCAACAATTACCCGCTCAAGCCATATGTTGAAGTCTTAATACGATTGGCATATATTGAAGTACATTAATTAACCGGAATTTTGGTCTGCCCTCTTCTCACCATACCATTGTTTACCACAACATACCTGGAAGACTGGCAAATGGGACAATAGTTCAAGTCCACATACTCAAGCCTAAATAAGTCACATCCTTTCTCATATGCATCTATCTTCTCATAGGGCATCTTAACTGCACGGAGGATTTTGTCCGACTGGTACAGGTTTGCAGGCATTACATGACCTTTGGGTAGAAAGCGTCCAAATACTATCATCATCGCGTTGTAGCATTCTCTGCCCAAGTTGAATTGAGCCTTTAGAGCCATTACTTGTGAGATGGCATCCGGCTGACAAAGCTCAGTGTGCTCGTGGAGAGGGCGTTTTGAAGACTCCAACATTTCATTGAAGGCCTTTGCAGATTCCTCCATCTCATCATCCGAATCCCGAGCATCATCAAAGTCTTGCACCATGTCTTCCATCCCAGTATCATGCTCGTCGATGCGACGACGAACCACCTCAGCTCTGGCACGTTGGGTAGACTCCACATGAAATGTCTACACCGTATAACCAGGCGTAAAACCCCGCTTCTAAATGTGTTTACCCATTTCATCCTCCGTCCTCTTCTGAAAGTTGTCGCACCTAGCACAGGGGCACCAGGTTTTTCTCTGGAAATTTGCAAATGCGGCTCTCACAAACCCATTGGTTTTTGTTAACCATTCATTGGCCATGTCTTTCTGACTAGTGTGACCGATGTACATCCACGCACTATCACTCATCTTGCCTAGCTACTAGACACACAAGAAATATATATATATATATATATATATAATTCAGCATGTATATTCATCAGTTAATCTAGGTTGTCAGTTTTATTACGCCCATGAACCTACATGCTAATAGGTAAAGATAGGTCCTAATCCCACCCGAGTATGTGTAGATTGGATTCGTTTTCCCATGCTCTGCTTCGGATCCGACGCAAAATTTCAGCAGCACCTCCCCGCTGTTCTCCTGATACACGTCTCGGCAATAAACAGAGAGGATGTGTACCCGGAGAACAACAAAGAGGCATTGACGAAATTATGCATCAGATCCGGAGCAGAGCATGTGGGAAAATGAACCAGATCTACACATACTTGGGCTGTCCATGGATAACGTTGGACAATTCGAAAGAATCATGGTTATAAATATGCAAATGCATGCATATTTATAATGTAACCCTTTTGAACAAGAGATGAATATTGGTCACGCATACTGATGATTTAAGACACTTATATCTAGTAGAGCAAATAATGAAGGGGGGAGGAGGAGATGTCATTTATGCTCACCCACGAATGCAGGGCGGAGCTCGTCGAACACCACACCCTCGCAGCGACGAAACAACTGCACATTTAAATCCAGAGATGAGTAACATAGCATTATTGTTTTCCCCGTCAACCTAACTAAATATTTACAACATGATGTCGCCGCCAAGTTGTAAAAAAGTGATTTGCACTGCTCATTCCCCGCAACAACCCCTAACCTAAATCATTTAGGGTTCCGTTGACGTCGACGCACCCGCTAACCTAAACATCTGTCATTTATTCTTCCATCGACGGCGAGGCACCCCCTAACCTAAATAGCTGTAATTTAGGGTTCCATCGACATTGAGGTACGTCCTAACCATAATTGATGTTATTTAAGGTTCCGTCCACGCGGAGGCACCCCTACCCGAAATATATGCCATTCAGGGTTCCGTCGATGTCGAGGCACCCCTAACCTATATAGATGTCATCTAGGCTTTCGTCGACGCCAAGGCACCCCCTAACCTAAGTAGCTGTCTTTGAGGGTTCCAACAACGCCGAGGAACCCCTAACCCTCCCGTCCTCGGGCGCCCCGAGAAATCCCCTAACCCGCTTCTTCCTTTTCTTCTCTCCTCTTCTCCTGTTTTTCTTCTTCTCCTCCTCTTTTCCTATTTTTCTTTTTCCTTTTCTTCTTCTTCTTCTTCTTCTTCTTCTTCTTCTTCTTCTTCTTCTTCTTCTTCTTCTTCTTCTTCTTCTTCTTCTTTTCTTCTCCTCCTCCTTCTCCTCCTTCTTCTTCTTTTCTTCTCCTCCCCCTCTTTTTGTGGAGCCTTTTCTTCTCCGCCATGAGTGACCCCAGCGATGGCGTCAAAAGGAAGGAATGAGGGCTCAAGATTTGGGCATGACAAAGGCTCCGCACGCCCTCCGCCAACTCCAAACAACACTGCCAAAACGAGGAGAGGATGGGGAGACCTTATTCCTCGCCGTCAATGGCGTCATCGCCTCACCACCATCAGTCAAACACTTAGACTTAACCCTAGCAAAAGCTAAGGCAACCAGAGACTCCAGAGATAACCAAGGTTAGGGTTTCTCCCACCTCGTCGGCGTCAGAAGGCACCCGAAGGTGGTGAGAGCTAGCGGCGACTACTAGGAGGAAACCAAGTCACCTAGTTCTGTGAGAGCAAGCGTGCCTCCTTATCCCGCAAATGAGAGGTAAAAGCCATTGCTGGTCATGTCATTGTCTCACCGATGCAAGTCAAGCTCTAGTTATTCCACTAGGAGCTCGACAAAGACTAGACATTCACATGCGCCCTCGAGGAGTTCATGCTTCACTCCATGTACGACAAGCTCGTGGTGTCATGAATTAATCTCAATAATAAGCGAGAGATGGTGGACACAAAGGGGTGGATTCATGAAGGTTTTCCGAAAAGAGAATGAGTGATAAGAGACTAGTAAGGGCGTCTCAAAGGAGACCCTCAAAGCTCGGTATATGTCCGAATTATGGTGTTCAGACCACTTTTGCCAACCTTTTGTCATCCAATGGGGACTCCTGTCGGTCCGCAGAGCGGTTCGGGCGCCCGTTTTCCCCAAATCGAAAGCAACTTGGGGGAGCTATGTGGGAGTTCAGACATCCACTTGACAAACAAAAAGCAACCACGTGGTCATCCCCCCTCTCTCTCATCTCTCCTCCCAACTGCATCGCGCGCGCGCACACACACACACACACACACACATCCACTGCATGCATGGCCTCCTTCTTTCTTCTCTCTTCTCCCAACTGAACAAATGGGGATTTTTTGTGATTAAGGGTTGGATGACTCCCTCCCGCATCACTATCAGGACCCTGGTCCACACCGGTCCGCAGAGGGATACGATGTCCGATTTGAGGGTCAGCCTTGAGATGCCCTAAGAGTTATTGGGAAAGAGTATGGGACGAAGCATCATTCCACAAATCCATGGTGGCTATCCAAGTGTTGTAATTTTGCTGGAACCAGATGGAAGAAGAAAGAGGAAAGTTTTTTTTTTTAAAAAACAAAACATACCAAATTTTTATTCATTGGAAATAATACTTACATCATCAACGAGAAAGGGTATAATTTAAATCGGAAATTTCTCAAACCAATCTAGGCAACCTAGCATGCTCACGCGCAACTTTATTTACTTCCCTATTACAATTTTTAAACCTAACAATAGTAAAATAAAATCACAAACAGAATGATAGCGACCGTCGAAAATCGCCGCCATCCCCAAAGAAAGAGGAAAGAAATCGCCGCCGTCCCCAAAGAAAGAGGGGGAAAAAAAAGAGGAAAGAACTTCACGCCATGCATTGGGTGTAGTTAGGCTCGAACACCCATTTCAATATCTTTTTATCTATGTGGAGAGTGGAGTGACGAGGCGGCCATATGTTGTTGCCACTAGCATACATGACCGTAGCCATTCACACTTTTCCATGCGTGTACATCACAAGCTTGAATTTTTTACCTCCTAAATTGTTGCATACAACTCATGCACGCGGGGTGCCATAATAAAATAAAAATATACTAGTAGAACATTCTATATAGTACATGTTTTATTTAAAAACATACTAATTCCAGACTTTATATGTTTCCAAATATTTTCATTTATTTTTTACTAGTAATAAAAGGAATAAAAAAATATCTTCTCTCCTTCTAAAATTCCAGAGTCAAACTCCATCTCCTCCACCACGCTAGACTTTATCCCCGCTTTCCCGTACCATTCTTTCCTCTTTCTCCCCTGATTCCAACGCTGCCGCCGCGCCGTAGCTCAGCCTCGCCGCCGACCACCTCAATCCCCTCCACAACCCACGCGCGTCGGCCGGCCGGCCACCGCCGTCCCTGCTCTTCCTCGCCGGGTCCCCGCCGTTTCCACTCCGTCCGGCAATCATTGGCCATTGAGGTATGCCCATGTGTTTCATCCAGTGATTAGCTAAACCCGGCAGGCCATCTAGATCTTGGTTCGCTGCTTACAGATCTGTCCATGCCTACGAATCAGTTCCATACGTCTAGTTTGATTGCTGCTGCCGTGTTCAATTTCTTGTTCTTATGATTAATTTTTCTACCCGCAGGGTTTGATGCTTTTCCTGTCCTATTATCAATTTCTCGTTTGGGGAAGATCGTGCGAGATAGAAGAAAGGGCGGACTGGATTGTAATCTGAGCTCTGGTGGATCTAGACTGAAAGTTGCATGAGAAAAAGTTCAGAAATTTCCATGAAAGCTTCGTCGTCGATGGCAAGCGACGCGTCAGGGAACACTGACCCTGGCCAACAGGGTGCTCGTTTCAGTTCCATGGACCAGTCCTGCTTTGCAAGACCTGGCCAGTCAATCCCTGGCTACCCCCCATTCTTTGGCCCTCAATCTTCCAACTTTTACCTTCCTGATGACGGTGTGGCTAAAGCGTGTGATCCGTTTGAGCCGAATCCCCCACAGAGCAATACTGGGGCAGATTGGGATCCTCAGGCCATGCTGAGCAACCTAACCTTCCTTGAGCAGAAGATCAAGCAGGTGAAAGATATCGTGCAGTCCATGGGTAACCGAGGGAGCCAGGATGTTGGTGGTTCCTGCGAGCTTGCCGCAAAGCAGCAGCTTGTCACCGCTGATCTCACTTCCATCATAATTCAGCTCATCTCGACTGCTGGCTCCATGCTTCCTTCCATGAAGACCCCGCTCCTTAGCAGCAATCCAGCAGTTAAGCAGCTCAACACACCTGGTTCCCCCATGGGCTTTGGCTCGATTGTGAATCAGCGGCCAAGCACAGTCAGGGAGGAGATGGTTCCTGACATTACCAAGACCCCTGACTATGAGGAGCTGATGAATACCCTTAATCCAGCCCATGATGAAAAGGATGATCTGATCAAATGCCCAAATCCTTGTGGCGGGGAAGGGCCTGAGCCGGTTCCGATGGAAGACCATGACGTGAAGGAGAGCGATGATGGTGGCGAGGCAGAGCATCTCCCCCCTGGTTCTTATGTGGTCTTGCAATTGGAGAAGGAGGAAATTTTAGCACCACACACTCATTTCTGTGTGATATGTGGCAAGGGTTTCAAGAGGGATGCTAACCTAAGGATGCACATGAGGGGCCATGGAGACGAGTACAAGACTCCCGCAGCTCTTGCCAAACCCATGAGAGATTCTGGCTCAGATCCTACACCAGTTACAAGGTACTCGTGCCCATATGTCGGTTGCAAGCGGAACAAAGAGCACAGGAAGTTCCAGCCCCTCAAGACAATCTTGTGTGTGAAGAACCACTACAAGAGAAGCCACTGCGACAAGAGGTATACCTGCAGCCGATGCAACACCAAGAAGTTCTCAGTCATTGCGGACTTGAAGACTCATGAGAAGCACTGTGGGCGTGACAAGTGGCTCTGCTCATGTGGAACAACTTTCTCAAGAAAGGACAAGCTGTTCGGCCATGTCGCGCTTTTCCAAGGGCACACACCTGCTCTTCCAATGGATGATATTAAAGCAACAGGAGCATCGGAGCAGCCTCAGGGGAGCGAGGCGATGGACGACATGGTGGGGAGCACAGGGTATAACTTCCCAGGCAGCACGTCTGATGGTATTCCAAATCTAGACATGAAAGTTACCGATGACACACGTGGTTATTTCTCGCCCTTGAACTTCGACCCGTGCTTCGGCGCCCTCGATGACTTCGCCCGCCCTGGATTCGACATCTCCGAGAACCCCTTCTCCTTCCTGCCTTCAGGACCGGGTTCCTGCAGCTTTGGGCAGCTTAGTGGAGACAGCTGATGGAGTTCGTCACCGTAGACGACCATGATGGTGTCAGATTGTTATGTATGAATGTTATATGTATGACCGTCTCAGTTCTTCCTCTATTCAGGGAGCCATTTTGGTCCATGCTTCTTTCTTAAGTGTACTTTTAGTTTGTGGTCATCAATAATGATCTTACATATAGATTTGAAAGTCACAATTGTTAAATATATATTATTTTCTTTATCTGTGTTGGCGCCTCGCAATCAATATCCTGTCATATCAGGGTGGAAGAGCAACAAAATAAAAACATTGAATGCAATCCCAGCTGAGCAAAAGCCAAGATGGAGATCACCATATCAGTGAAATCAAGAATGCTCGTGAAATTTTACCTCTTGTGAAATATTTGCTTATCATTTGATCTTACTGGGAACTTCACCGGTTCTGAAATTTATCTCCTGGGCAAATTAATTTCAGTTGGAGCAATCTGTTAAAATTGATCACATTTTCATGGAAAATAGCTAAATAGCATCAGGATTGCATCAGCACATCAAATTGATCCTCGGCCAGAATATTTTAGCAGGTCAAGTAACCACGTCAAGGCAAACAAATAGAGCTCATACAGCCAGGCAAAAAATAAATAAAATACATAATAAAATATAACGAATCCAAACAGCTGGATTTCTCATGGCCCTCATGGATGGACACTCACATCAATATATCAAAAGAATGCACCACCATCCATAGCCTGCGAAAATACCTAGACTTGATAGATCACCAGTTGACATCTCAGGAAAATTATATTCGATTTATCATTCAGGCGCGGCAACAGAAAGATGGATGCTTACTACACAAATTGGCAAATTATATAACAAGCCAGGAGCGGTCTCTATAGGTAGTAACCAGTACTCTTGAATAATTTGCTCTTTGATTGAGCGCGTACTAATATAGTACATAGATATCCAGATGTATACTAGAAAATGTACATCAACTCCTGCCAGATAATAGTCCAATGTCCAGCCTGGGGATAACTGCTGGTACCCTACTACTCTAGTTCCCAACAACGATCTCGTCGAAGTTCCAGTCCCTGACAAGATCCCTTGAAACAGCACGGCTCCGTTGAAGGCGAGGAGCACCCTCAATGCCTTGTCCAGTGGCCATTACAGGTGTCACCTTTGAGGTTCCCACACGGTTAGCAGGTCCTGCAGCCAAAATTTTCCGCGATAGGCAGGCAACAGCAGCTCCACACCTGTTTTCCTCCTCTGAGCTTGAGACTGAATAACTTCTGAAAGACTGTGAAGGGCTGCTCATGCCATGGCATACGAGACACGCTAGACTCATGATTGATGGTAGAGCTGAAATTACTGCAACAGAAGAGCCAAGTATCAGAACAATATTTCAGCATAATTGCAAAATTCTATCAACCCAAGGCTTGCGTTGTAGTATCCGATGACAGGCAAAACAAAGAGCCACAGGTGAAGCTCTTATGAGGTCAATGAGGACTGAGATCTCCCTTTTTAGTCACATAACTCATTAACTTGTTGAATTATCTAGAGTCCAGTGAATAATTTGATAATAATCCCCTCATTTCATGACTAATATATTTTGCCTCGCTGTTCGAACTCTCTCTATCAGCTGAACTATTAAGAACAACTCCGGGATGGATTCTGAAACAAACATATCCAAACAAAAATGGCAAGCCCAAGCATTTTCTTTAGCAAAGACTGCTGTTTGAGTAAGCAAAAAAGGAAAGCACATCAGGCAATTCAAATTACTTCCTGAGAATGTTTTATCATAATTATCAGCATCAGTTCCAGATTACATTAGCTCAACCATTGGAAAACGGCAATATGTGACTATTAATTAATACGTAATTGATATGCAAGTTCAACAGTTTTGAGTTAATTGACGCAACATCATGCAATCCAGAAAGCAACACAGAAAATAAACCACATAAACAACAGATCTTGGCAGATTGATAAAGAAAAAGGTAATGACAAAATTTTAAGCATATCCTTAAGAGAACTGGGCATCTACCTTGTGGTTAGCACAAGCAAGAAAAGTACGTGAAGGGACTAGCGCAATTAGTGGATGTTCTGATGACAGACAAATCCCTAAATTTTCTCTAGCTTTCCTAGAGTGCATTGGTATCGGAGATTTGCAAATTCCGCCAGCGATTAACGGACACTTTGACAAAGGACGAATCCCTAGATTTTCTCCAGCTTTCCTAGAGTCCCTTGGCATCGGAGATTTGCAAATTCGGCCCTATATAAATGATGGAGGGAGCACATACTATTTGAGTGACTGGGCATCAGAGTTATTTGGTACAAGCATAAATTATTCCAGCGAAGATGAACACAACGGTTCGACGCCAATTTCTTGTATCAAAACAGGCAAGATAGCATGCAATGCCCCGTTGTTCCCCACGACACTAGAAAGCTACCGTCGCGACTCTTGGAAAAATTCGCAATCAAAATTTTGAGAGACCAGACTAGAGGCGGATCTATATGGTGTGCCTGGTGTGAGCCGACGCACCCACAAATTGTGGAAGTCAGGTGGGGTTTCAACGAATCACTGGGCAAAAACAAGATCATACCTGAAAACCCCCCAATGCCCAAAATCGCGGACGGGGCGGAGACAGCAGGGGCGCGACGAGCAGGGACGGATACGGCGATGGCGGCCGGGGTTGGGAGGGGGGACGATCGAGGGCGTCGGCGGTGAGGCGGAGGTACGGCCGGCGTTAGAGATGTAGGTCAGGACGCTCGGGGGGAGGAAGGGGGAGAGAGGAGAGGAGAGGAGACAGCCTCGGAGGAAATTAGCAACAAAAAGAAACAGGTCCGGTTGGGAACAGCCTAATTATATTTTGTCCCACCGCAGAATCAGGGAACAGCCACATGTGGGCTGTTAATGGGCTTTACTTCGGTACCTTTGCATGGGCTAAACCAGAGCAACTTTGGTTGGTTGCTAAAAAGTCTCGGGTGATTCTAAAACAAAAGAAGATAAAAAGTCTCGGGTCAAAGGCAAACAGCGTAGCCAGAACTTTTTTCTAGTCAGAGCTGTATCTCGCGGCATTTCCTATTTGGCGCTGCAGGCGCCGGTTCCTACTGTTTTTGCTAACCGGCGCCTGCAGCAGCTACTAGCGGGCCGGCCCATCTCGCGCCCCGTTTTTCTGTTTTTCATTTTGTTTTTCTGTTTCTGTTTTTCCCTTTTTTTCCTTTCCTGGTTTGATGGTTTCTTTAAAATTCGTGAAGTTTTCTTAAAATGGATGAACTTTTTTTTCTCAAAATTCAAGTCAATGATTTTTTTTTCAAATTCGATGAACTTTTTCAATTTTTTTTGAAAATCCATGAACTATTTTCAGTTTCAATGAACTTAAAAAAATGGATGAACTGTTTTTAAATTTCATGTACTTTTTTCCAAAATCATGATTTTTTTTTCAAATTCGATGAACTTATTTTTTAAGTCAATGAACTTTTTGCAAAATCGATGACCTCTATTTCGAAATTTGTGAATTTGTTTTCAAAATCGATGATCTTTTTCAAAAATCTGTGAACTTTTTCTTGAGATGATGAACTATTTTTCAAATTCGAAGAACTTTTTTTTAAAAGTGATGAACTTTTTTGAATTTCTATGAACTTTTTTTCAAATACGTACATCTTTTCGGTATTTTTTACAGAATTCTGTTTCGAATTTATACTTTCTTTTTAAAATAATTTACACTGGATATATATAATATGTGTTAAGTAGAGGAAGGGTCAAATAGAGGTTTTTTCCTTTTTGTGGTCAGCGGAATGAGCATGTTGGTTACGAGGTACTGCTGTCAAACCTCGTGCTCGGAGTTCGAACCCAAGCACTCGCGAATCACTACAGGAGATTAAGTGTAGTCTTTTTTTTCTGCTGTACTGAGAACAAATAGTTAGCAATGTTTTAATTGCGCCGTGGCCCGGTCTTGGTCGCTGTAGGCGCCACTTGTCCAACGGGCACCTACAGCAGCGACTAGGAGCTAGATAGAGTTCGATCCTCAACTATTTCTCGTGATATCTTCTTACGTAGTTTTGTTAGGGCATCTATAACTGCCTCCGGTTTAGGTGGGCAGCCCGACAAATAGACATTCACAGGAATTAACTTATCAACTCCCCGAACAGTATTATAGGAATCTGTATTGAACATTCCCCCTGTGATAGTACATGCTCCCGTAGCAATGACGTATTTTGGTTCAGGCATTTGCTCGTATAATCTCACTAAAAAGGGAGTCATTTTCATTGTTACCGTACCGGCTGTTAAAATTAACGTGCTCGTCTCGCCTGGAGTGTTTTTACTCTCCCATCGTTTCTTAGCCGGCCCGCTATGGTGTTCTTTTTTTGTTCACTTGCTTCTCGTTCGATCGACCGCTATGCTGTTCATTGGGTTGGTCCAGTTTTTCTTCTATTTTTTTTGTTTTCTTTCTTTCTTCACGCTTCTCTTTTGTTTTTTTGATTTATTATTTTTACTGGTTTTTTGTTTCTTTCTCAGTTTCATTGATTTTTTCCTATGGTTTCTTCGGTTCCTTTCTTCCTTTCTTTCTTTCTTGGTTTTTATTGGGTTTTCTTGTTTTCTCCTTCATTTATCTTTAGGTTTTTTTTTTTATTTTGTTTCTTTCTCGGTTTGGTTCTTTCTTGTCTCATTGTTTATTTGTTGATTTTTATTGGTTAATATTTTATTCAACACATGCCTATTTCTTGGTACAAAATGTACACTGTTACTGTATAAGTGAAACATTTCGATGATACACATTGAACATTCTCTTAAATGCATGGTGTATATTTTTTAAATACATATTTCAAACACTTTTTTAAATACATTTTTTTTTCAAATACATGGTGAATATTTTTTAATGACAATAAACACTTTTTCACACACAAATGTATATTTTTATATATATTAGGAACATGTTTACATATATGTTTAATATTTTATAAATATTGAATTTATTTTATTAAATTTATATTTCGACGTCTACTTTTATTAATGTACATCATAAATTTTCTATAACAGAATGTTTTTAACACGTTCAACACTTTTAAAATAAAATATTAACATTTTTAAAAAATATGTCTCAAACTCTACGTTTCTTCGTACAGTTTTTTTAAACAGTAGAGATGCAAGCACTCATATATACGCGCATACACTCACTCCTATGAATGCACACACTCACACTCCATTCCTATGGTCATCTCCGAGAGACTGAGCTGTCACGTCATCTTAAGATTTTACGAAGTCACCGTAGGCACCTCATAGTCGACATGAACGTCTCCTCCCACTGGACGAGGATCACCGGAGAACCTAAAATAAATTCAGGATAAATGTGAGTACCAGGATTTGAACCCTGGTGGGTCGAGGATACCATTGTCCTCCTAACCATCAAACCACATGTTGGTTCACTTCTTCATACAGATTGTACATTTTCCATATATAATAAGAACATTTTTATACTCATTAAACAATTCAAAAATACATTATTAGCATTTTTCATATATAAGTTTTGATGTCTACTTTTTTCATACAAATTGTAATTTTTTTGTATGCATAAGAAACATTTTTTCTTATACATGTTTAACATTTTACAAATGCATGATTAACATTTTTTTAGATATATGTTTTGATATCTATTTTTATACAAATTCTACATTTTTCGTATACATAAGAAACATTTTTATTATACACGTATAACATTTTACAAATACAGGGTTAATATTTTTCAGATATATGTTTTGATGTCTACATTTTTTATACATATGAAACATTTTTTCATACATATTGTACAGTTTGTATATGTTATGCAAACATTTTCTTACATTGTATGCATATTTTTCTGAAACCTATCAACATTTTTGAAAAGTGCACTAACAACTTTTTATAGTATGTTAACATTTTTAAAATTTGTAGTTTGAAATCTCTTTAAGTAAATTTAATTTAATACGTGTATTCAAAATATTTCTAAAATATGAACACAAAAGATAGAACGACAAAAGCCGTGATTTACCAACGCACTGGAGGGTGAGCTGCGAGCGATCGAGCTGCAGACGTTTTTTGGGCCGAGCCGATGTAACTCAGTCTTGCCTCCACGCAAGGGAGTGGACCGGCCCAGTACTGTTACGCTTTGGCTTGGTTATTATTATCTTTCTATGTGCTTTTCTTATTTATTTTTCTTTGTTTTTCACCATTTTTCTTAGTTTTTTTTGGTTTTTCTATGTTCCTTCACATGGTTTCTTTGTTTCTTCCTTTGCCCTTTTTCCTTTTTTCAACACATATATATTTTTAATACACATCTTACATTTTTGTTATACATGTGAAAAATTGTTTTAATACACATTGAACATTTTTCAAATACATGATGTGTATTTTTCCAAATACTTGATAGTCTATGTTAAAAAATATACGTTGAATATTTGTTTATGACATGAGACATTTTTTAAAACAACGAGAAAATTTGCTTCATGCTACAAACCCTTGTTCTTGAAGGGCCCAACCAACATTCATGCACTACATATTAGCCCAAAAACCTAGATTTAACCCTTACTAAAGTTAATGTGACCAGAGAATATAGAGACAACCCACAACAAGGTCGCCCCCACCTCATTGGAGCCGAGAGGCACCCGATGGCAAGGGGAATCACAGTGGCCATGACTCTAAGTTGCCTTTCTTGCATGTGGGGAGGCAGAGGAGGAAACAAAGAAACCAGGGGTGGTACCAAAAAAGGCCTCCGCCTTTCTTTAAATATAAAGCAAACACAGTCGAACTGATACTAGGTGATGAGGAGTCTCTCTTACAAATCAGGTCAAAGGTAAAACAAGATTACAAGAGTACCACACTCTTTTACAAGACGAACTAGACTACTGAAAAGAATGACACCAAGCATGTTGGAAAACCGTTGAACATCGATGCACCGCTCACACCAAGTTGTCACCCAGGAGGGCCCCATGCCCTACCGCTGGGGAGTGTGGAGCGCCAATCCTACCCGCAGACAGTGAGGACCGCGAGTGATGCCAACGAGAAATGTGCTAACTAGATTATTGACTCTAGTGCATGTGGGAGTCTGTTGGAAATATGCCCTATATGCAATAATATTGTATTATCATATTTCCATTTTCATAATTAAGAGTTTATATTTCATGCTATAACTGCTATGATCCTGGAATATATGATTCAGTGGAAAACTAATATGCACATGTGGAATGATAAACGAGATTCCTAGTCTTGCCTCTAAGACTGGCTTAAGTGTTGTTGGTGATCATGTTTTCTAGATCTTAGTGTCGGATGTGGGGTTCCGGCAAACCCTTAAGGTTCGAACACTGGGGTGCGCGCGAAGTCTTTTCCTCCCACCGATCTAAGCCCTAGCTCTCTAAGATCTCGCGGACGAACTCGACGAACTCGCAACACAGAAAGACACAAGATTTATACTGGTTCGGGACACCGTTATGGTGTAATATCCTACTCCAGTGTGGTGGTGGCGGATTGCCTCTTGGGCTGATGATGAACAATACAAGGGGAAGAACAGCCTCCTGAGGTTGAGGTGTTCTTGTGCTTGGCTAACTTGTGTGGGTGAGAGTGATCTGAATCGTCCCCCCTCGGTGGTGGCTAGCTCTACTTATACATGCCCTGGTCCTCTTCCCAAATATTGAGCGGGAAGGGAGCCAACAACGGCGGGCTAATTTGAAGGGAGACAACTAGTACAAGCCATCTTGACAAAAGTGGTCTTCGTCTGCCAAAGGCTCCGGTGGTGATGCCGTCTTGGGCTCCACGATGACCTCTGTCTTGCTGTCCTTCTGGTCCCAGTCTTGTTGCACCAAAATGGCAACCTTTGCCTGATGCCTCGGTACTCCTCGCCTGCACTGGCCTCCTTAGCACCAAAGAGGAAATAAGGACGCTGCGCACGCTGGCGCCCGCCTGGCGCCCGCCTGGTGTCGATCGTCATGGCTCACGTCACGAGAGCCTCGTGAGGTTTGCCTCGCCTTGATATCTACGCCCCTCGTGAGCCTGCCCGATTAGGCCACTCTAGAGGAGGTCTTGTGTCGTCCGCCTCGCGAGGCTTGGCCCCTCGTGAGGGTCTTGGATGCCTTGTTGATGAAGATGGGACTTACGGCCTGCTGGCTTAGCCACGCCGCGGGCCGCAGGCAGGCAAGTCTGGGGACTCCCGTTCCTAGAATGCCGATAGTAGCCCCCGGGCCCAAGGTGCGCTCGGGCTTGGCTTCGCGGCGAAGCCAAGGGTCAAGCACGGAGCACCGCGGGCCCCCAAAAGCCTGCGGCATCGGTTGACGCGCGGCAGTTGAATGGACGTGGGCGTCTCCGCTTCCCCACACTGCCTTTGAATCTGCCTGGCTATGCGGCCCCCGCCTCTTACAAAGTTATTCTTCCTTCGCCATGCTTGGCTCTTCCAATCTCCCTGCTTCCTCGAGGCCCTGCTCCTTCCTCCCAATCTGACTTGCGCTCCGCCTGCTTCATCGCCATGGCGCCGAAACAAGCCGAGAAGGGGAAGAAACCTCTGTCTTCGGCAACCGCGCCTCCATCCTTCGAGCCGGCGCTCGGCCGGCCCCAGGTGCTCAACGACGAAGCCATGGACAAGGTGCACCCCATGCTTGCCTCCGGTTTCAATGAGTGGGGGGCGACGGCAGCTTGGCCCGCGTCCCGCACTCACATGGCTCGGGCAGTCACCGAGGTTCCGATCTTCATTGAGGCCCTCTAGGCTGGCCTGATTCCTCCCTTCTCCGCCTTATTCAATGCGGTGCTCGAGCATTATCAGATCCACATGCTCAAACTCGACCCTCAATCTGTGACCCTTCTTGCCTTCTTTGCCTTCTTGTGCGAGGCCATGGTGGGCATCGCTCCTTCCGTGGCACTCCTCCGCCACTTCTTCTCGTTGCATCTCACCGGTCCCCGACAGAGCTCGGGGTGCGTGGGCTTCCAGGCCGTGACTGCGACGGCAGGCGTGGGGATCGACTTCGAGCTTCCTTCACCCACGAGCGAGTTCCGTACACGATGGGTGTTTGTTGACGCCGGCGTGCTCAACACTCTGATCCAAGCTTCGGTGGGGCCTGCTATTCCAAACTCCGGTCGGGGTCATCAGAAGCTCACGAGCCCCTGCCTTGCCCCCGTCTGGGCCAGGCTGAGGTGGTTGAAGGACCTCGGCGTGACTGCGCCCATGGTGGTGAGGGAGTTCATCAGGCGTCGAATCGTCCACTTCAGCGCCACTCCCGCCCGATGTGGGACTTGCTCCGCAGCCAGGACAACATGAGGTTTCAGGAGGAGGGGCTTCCTCTTGCGGCGCGAAAAGCAGTGCTCACGGTCCTATCAGGTGTCCCTCTGCCGGATGAGATGCCCAGAAATAGCTGCCTGTTGTACCGATGTGAGAACAAAGTCACATTTGCTGCGAGCATGCCTTCGTTTGATGAGTGAGGGTTGCGCCCAATCGGCATGATGGGGCCCCGCGAGAACCCCTTCATCGTGGTCGCCCTCCTTGCCGCCGGTGCCGAGCTCGCCCCAGGTGATGGTGTGGGGGGGGGGGGGCGAGCTCCGACGGGGCCGACGGCTCAAGTGTCGAGGAGCACATGACGAGCGGTGATCCGGGGGCGTCGTCCTCGGGAGCCCGCGACCCCCCTCCTGAGGCGTTGGTTGCTGAGGAGACGCGGCAAGTGGCTCCCGAGGCTGAGGCTCCAGGAGCCTCGGAAGGTTACAGTGAGAGGGCGCAGGGCTGTTCGCCACGATCGGGCTCCCCTGAAGCCATCCCTCTTGGTTCTTCTTCGGCTCCGCCGCGCACCGGCCGTCACGTCCAGCGCTTTGGTCGTCTTTGTGTGGACTTCGAGGAGCTCCGCAAGAGAAAGGGGTCCCCCAGCGGCAGCAACATCTTCGGGCCGTTGAAGCGACGGAAGTACATCACCATTGATGCGTAAGCATCTTATTGTCGTGGCTTCTTGCGTGTGGTCTTCCTATTCTGACGTTTGTCCTTCAGGGCTCCTTCTGTTGAAGCTGTTGCATCTTCCGAGAGGCTGCCTCCTCCTTCATCAACTTCCCCATCGGCCTTGAGTGTTCCTGGCCTACCTGCCGCCCCTGGCGCAGGGTCGGTTGGGGGAGCGTCCCCGCCTTCATGGCGCGCTGAGTCCTCGGCTTGGCCGCCCCTCCCCCATGGTCTAGTGCGGAGCTTGGCGGGCGTGCCCAGGGCTCCTCCTTTGCTCATGAACAGCCACTGGCTGGCCTCGATCTTCGGTTCCTCTTCAAACAGCGAGCCCCGATCAGCTTGGCCTCCTCGCGAGGACGGACTGACGTCAGGCGCGGCGCCAACCCCAAGCTCCTCGCTGGGAGGTAGCACACCACTTGATGCTCCGCCCGCCGCCCCTAAGGTAGAGGACGAGGCGGGTCGAGCGTTTGAGCTCGAGCGCGGGCGGAGCGTAGGTCGCCATGAGCTCTTCCAGGAGGCGATGGGCACGATGAGCCACCTCGGTGAAGAGCTCGCTGGTGTCGATTCGCGTCTTGAGGCTGAAGGTCTTCGGCTGGTGGAGGAGCGGTGCAAGCTGAGGGTGGCCATCAACCTCGGTCTCTATCAGCGCGACCTTGAGAATGCGAAGGCCGAGGCGTCCCTCAAGATCGCCCATGAAACCCGCTCGCGAGCCTTGGAAGAGGCTCACGAGGCCGATCGCCATTGTGAGGCTGTGGAAGAGCGCGCGTGGGGGCTCTAGGCCTGGAGCACGTCCCTTGAGCAGCAGCTGGAGGCGCGCGGGGCCGCTCTTGCATCGCTGAGGGGGACACCCGCGGAGGAAGAGGAGGTCCAGAAGCGCGAGAGGCGTTGGCCCTGGAAGTCGTGGAGCGCAGCCTCGAGCTCGAGCAACTAGAGACGAGGGAGCGTCAAGTTGCTCAAGCAGAAGACGCCGTCGGGGCCTGCGAGGCCGGAGTCGAGGAGAAGATCAATCACCGGGTGGCCGAGGTTCGCGCAGACCTGGAGAGCAGGTACGACTTGAAGCTAAAGCTCGCGGGTCTGGAGGATGCGGGCAGGGCCGCCGCCCTCAGGCCTAGGTTGGATGAGGCCGAGAGGCGTGCGGAGGCCACAGCCGCCGCCCTGGTTACGGTGTAGGTGGACTTGGCGTCCGCCCGCGCCGAGTTGCTTTCCCTCCGGAAACGAGTTGATGATGCCGAGGCCGTTGCGTGGCAAAACAGGGAGGAAGTGCTCCAGCGCCGGACGCTGGAGCGTGAGCATGCTCCTATGCTTCAAGACCTCCGGAACAAGGGCAACACCGCCTTGGGTTACATCTGCGACGAGAACGCCCTGGCCCCTCACTCGAATGACTATGCCAGCCACCCGACCTTCTTCACCGAGGTGGTGACGCGCCTGGAGGCTCGATCCGCCAGAGCTCGCCAGCTTGTGGAGGAGAGGGGTCGTGGCCTGCTTCAGCGCCCCTTCTCCCGTGTCTTCAGCCACCTTCTGAATGCCGACCCCAACTTTGACTTCGACGCCGCCATTGCCCCCGTACCCACGGCCGTCCGGGGCGACCTGGCGCGTTGGCTAGAGAACCATGTGGACGCGTTGGTCAGGGACTTCACCTCGAAGGATGACGCGGTGGTGGTCGTCGCACACAAAGGCGACGTGGTTGATGACGGCGATGGGGCGTCGCCGACGGCGGCGACGATACCGACGAAGATGACGACAACGTGAGTGACGCGTCCGCGGGTGATGTAGCGAGTGATATTTCTGGCGGATCCCATGTTCTCCTGTTGTTTCATCCTGCACGCAAAACTCGGGTATGGCCCTTGGAAGACTTGTAATAGAATTTTGAGAGGGGAAGCCCCTCATGTAAGCAAATTGCAGTTTTTACTTTCCTATGTGATGTGGGTATGTGTCCTCGTGGACTCATGAAGCCGGGGGCGAGCTTCCCGTCGTGGTTTACCTTAGTCAGCGCCAGCTTTGGGCTGGGTCGTGCGGCGACGAATTTCTAAGAATCCTGCGAAGCTTATCGCCCCGTCTGAGGGGGCCCCTCAAGAGGTGAGCGTCAGCCGCAGCGCTGGCGCGTGCTTGGCGAGCGTGTGTTTTGCGCGGTCCGGCTCGCGAGGAGCTTGCGAGGGAAAGGCGATGGACATGAGTCCCAAACCAAACGAGATCCAGAAGGCGAGAAATGGCTCAAACAAGAAAAGGCACCCCCCCCCGCGCGCATCGATAAAAATTCAGCTTCAACTTACATCCAGATCCAGAAAGCAAAACCGCAGAAAGAGAAAGATCCAAAGCAAAAGGCCGCGTCTGGCACCTAGTTTAGTCTTCGGGTCTTCAACTCTTCTCACCAGCGCGGAGCTAAGTGCTTCCACTAGGCATGGGAGGGAGCCCCAAGGCCTGAGGCCGGCGCTCCTGAGACTCTGAGGCGTTTACAGGCCCAACTCATTATTATTTGAGAGTGTCACGGGCAGCGAGCTTCACAGGCACTGGGCCTTCTTCACAGGAACCAGCCTTGCTTCATATCGCCAGACGAGGGCCCCGCCTTGCGCCGCCCTCGACCTCCTCCGTGCCGACCGGTCACCAGGATGACACAAAAGAGGGAAAGGGGACGTCAGTGGTTCCCACGGCGACCACAGGTCCTCTGCCGGGGGAAGGGTCGTCGAAGCCTCCCCGGCAGAGGGCCTACCTCCGGGTATCCCCTGGCCTTGCACGCTTTGGGGAGGGGCCTAGCTCCTGACCCCTCTCCTGCAGTCCCCAACGCGATCCTCCCGCTGCCAGGTGGGCGCCGAGCTGGGGCCGCCTACCGCCGCGGTGACCTGCTCCTCCTGTGACTCATGGTTAGCATAAGCTTGCTCCTGAGGGATTAGGGGTACCCTGTTGTAATGCCCCGAGACCGATGTGCCAGGTGTCGTGCAGTTATTCGCTGTTGTTGCCTTGTCATTGCTTGCGTGTCATGCATTGCATATCATGTCATCATGCGCATTTCATTTGCATACGTGTTCGTCTCATGCATCCGAGCATTTTCCCCGTTGTCCGTTTTGCATTCCGGCGCTCCGTTCTCCTCCGGTGGTCATTTCTACCTTACTTTCATGTGTGGGGATTAAACATTTCCGGATTGGACCAAGACTTGCCAAGCGGCCTTGGTTTACTACCGGTAGACCGCCTGTCAAGTTTCGTACCATTTGGACTTCGTTTGATACTCCAACGGTTAACCGAGGGACCGAGAAGGCCTCATGTGTATTGCAGCCCAACACCCCTCCATTTTGGCCCAAAACCCACCTAACTCTGCTCCATCATCTCGGTCGTTCGATCACGATCGCGTGGCCGAAAACCGCACCTCATTTGGACTCTTCTAGCTCCCTCTATCTATAAATAGGTGCACTCCCCCGAAAATTCCGGATCCCTAACCCTAGCCTTCCCCTACCTCGCGCACCGGACACTTCTCCCCGCAGCCCGGACAATGTCTGCCGCCGCCAGCCACCTCATTCCGGCGAATCGTGCGCCGCCACCTCAGCCCCGCCGGCGCCCTCACCCACTCAGCGCGCGACACATCACCGCGCCCCGCCCCCTCTCTCTCCTCGCGCAGTCGCGGCCCTGCGGGCCCGAGGCCGGCCCGCCCGGCCCGAGCTCCCCGCGGCCAGCGCCGTTCCTCCCGCGCGGCCGCCCGAGGCGCAGCGTCACGCTGCCTCCCCGCCGAGGCCTCCGAGCTCGCCGGCGCCGACCCGCTTCCCCTCGCCGGCGCTGCAGTCCCGCCGGCGACTCGCCGCTACTCCGCAGCCAGGCGACATGGCCTCGACCACCGCGCCACCTACCCGCGCCCCGCCGGAGCTCGCCGGCCACCGCATTGACTCCGACCGCCGCCCCCCATCTCTCTGCCGGATCCACCAAGTCCGGCGACCTCCAGCTTCATCTCCGGCGAGTTCGTCATTCCGGCAAAACCTCGTTTTCCGCGTCGGCCCGATCTGGATCTCAGATCCAAAAATCACCTCGGTTGACTTTTCCCCTCTCACATCATATTTTTGTGCATACTATGACCAGTGATATCTCCGCATCCGTAGCTCCGTTTTGGACATATAATATATCGAAATCTTTGTCTCGACGAGTACATCATTTCATTCCATTGCATCATTTGCATTTGAGTTCATCTTGATGCCCGTAATGTTGTTATAAGGAGGCATCGTGAGTTAAGTTGCAGATCCGTTAGTTCATCATAGACTTTTGTCATTTTTGCCATGATTATTGTGTGCATGATATGCCTGTGAGTCTTTGGGATGAATTGTTAAGCATTTTGTCTTCTTTCCAGAGGTGCCACGCATGCATTTTTAGGATGTGTGTGGTGACTTGTGCAAGCTTGCAAAGAGAGGCACCTGAGAATTCTGTTTTCAGGGACTTAGTGATTTCGCTAAGTCTGGGATATTTTAGTTCATGATGCCATATGTTCAGCTTGTTTCCTAGTGATCCGTGCCTCTTTTGAGGATGATCAGTGAGGGAGTTTTGTTATTCATGTTATGCTCTATCCATCCATGTCTTTGTTTGCATATGTGGAGTGCTCTAACTTGAGTCAATCGAGCTCTACTTTTGCTTCGTGGTAAATCTGGGCAGATCGTCAACTTGTTTGCGATTTTGCCGGTGCTATTGCTAGTGATCCATGCATGCTATGCCATTGTTCTTGCCATGTCTAGTTAGCATTTTGTGCCTTCTTAATGGATGTATGCTTGACTTGCCATGACTTGCACCATGGTGAGTGCATCGAGCTCGTTTACATGCCTTCGTGAGTTAAATTTCAGCATGTCTCAGTTTTCACTAAGTCTGAAAACTGATTGTGTTTCATCTATGTTCGTGTGCTCGTTAGAGTATTTTGTGAACCCCTTTGACCCCAGGTCACTTTGGGTGTTTTGTTAAGCTTGTTGAGTAGCTCCATGCCATGTTTTTTCTTGTCATGTTCAGGTTATGTATCATGTTGTTTTGCTGCTC
The DNA here is from genome assembly GCA_034509565.1 of Triticum monococcum. Classification (NCBI taxonomy): domain Eukaryota; kingdom Viridiplantae; phylum Streptophyta; class Magnoliopsida; order Poales; family Poaceae; genus Triticum; species Triticum monococcum. The sequence continues at coordinate 689,252,381 of CM067843.1, forward strand.
TGAAGAGAGCATCGTGGTCTGAAATTTCAGACTAGTGTTAATTTCACTAAGTCTGAAATCTGTTTTGCATTTCCGTTTTTGCCATGCTTGTTTGAACCTCATAATGGATGAATTTGGCCGTGGCTCAGTGCTAGTGTTTTGTTAAGCATCTTGTGTACATCCCTGCCATGTATTTTGTTGTCATGTTTGAGTGCTGTAGCATGTTCATTGCATTGCATTTAGATGCCGACTTGCTGTAAATCGCAGACCGGTTCATTTCGTAAAACGCTTGCCATTTTCAAACCGTAGCTCCGATTCCAATGATCTTTATATCGTTTTCAGGTGATTTCATCCCCTCTATCCAGTGGCACACTTGGTTTTCCAAGTTGAGGCCAGGTTCATGCATTTCCTGTCACGTCTTGCTTTTTGCATCCCGCATCTCGCATATCATACCATGTTCATGTGTTGGTTGTTTACTATGTTGTTTGCTTCTTTCGGGTGTTGCTTCTTTGGGTTGGTTCCGGTAACGTCGTGTTGTGAGGACCCGTTCGACTACGTCCGTTTGTCTTCTTCATGGACTCGTTCTTCTTCCTTGCGGGATTTCAGGCAAGATGATCATACCCTCGAAATCACTACTATCTTTGCTTTGCTAGATGCTCGCTCTTTTGCTATGCCAATGCTACGATGCCTACCATTTGCTTGTCAGCCTCCCAATTGCCATGTAAAGCCTCTAACCCACCTTGTCCTAGCAAACCGTTGTTTGGCTATGTTACCGCTTTGCTCAGCCCCTCTTATAGCGTTGTTAGTTGCAGGTGAAGATTGAAGTTTGTTCCTTGTTGGAACATGGAGATCGTTCCTTGTTGGAACATGTCTACTTGTTGGGATATCACAATATATCTTATTTAATTAATGCATCTATATACTTGGTAAAGGGTGGAAGGCTCGGCCTTATGCCTGGTGTTTTGTTCCACTCTTGCCGCCCTAGTTTCCGTCATATCGGTGTTATGTTCCCGGATTTTGCGTCCCTTACGCGGTTGGGCTATAATGGGAACCCCTTGACAGTTCGCCTTAAGTAAAGCTCTTCCAGCAATGCCCAACATTGGTTTTACCATTTGCCACCTAGCCTTTTCTTTCCCCTTGGGAATCGCGCTCCTGAGGGTCATCGTTATTTTACCCCCCCGGGCCAGTGCTCCTCTGAGTGTTGGTCCAAACTAGAGTCCTGTGCAGCGCCCCCTCGGGGAAACTCGAGGTTTGGTTTTAGTTGTATGGAGCGCTCATCTGAGTGTGCCCTGAGAAAGAGATATGTGCAGCTCCTATCGGGATTTGTCGGCACATTCGGGCGGTGTTGCTGGTTTAGTTTTACCCTGTCGAAATGTCTTGTTGTACCGGGATACCGAGTCTGATCGGAATGTCTCGGGTGGAGGTCTATTCCTTCGTTGACCGTGAGAGCTTGTTATGGGCTAAGTTGGGACACCCCTGTAGGGATTTGAACTTTCGAAAGCCGTGCCCGCGGTTATGGGCAGATGGGAATTTGTTAATGTCCGGTTTTAGAAAACCTGAAGTTGACCTTAATTAAAATGAATCAACCGCGTGTGTAACCGTGATGGTCTCTTTCCGGCGGAGTCCGGGAAGTGAACACGGTTGTTGGCGTAATGCTTGACGTAGGTAGTCCAGGATCACTTCTTGATCATACTTTTATCGGCCGTGCTTTGCCTTCTCTTCTCGCTCTCATTTGCGTATGTTAGCCACCATATATGCTAGTCGCTTGCTGCAGCTCCACCTCATACCTTTACCTTACCCATAAGCTTAAATAGTCTTGATCGCGAGGGTGCGAGATTGCTGAGTCCCTGTGGCTCACAGATACCTCCAAAACCAGTTTGCAGGTGCCAATGAGTCCGAGCAGATGACGCAACCAAGCTCAGGAGGAGCTCGATGAAGATCTTGTCCTTTATGTTGTTGTCGTTCTAGTTGATCAGTAGTGGAGCCCAGTTGGGGTCGATCGGGGACCTTTGTCGCACTTGGGGTTCTTCTTTTATTTTGGTTCCGTAGTCGGACCATGAGTGTATTTGATTGATGTAATGTTTATTCATGTATTTGTGTGAAGTGGCGATTGTAAGCCAACTATGTAACTTTTTCCCCTATTGTATTACATGGGTTGTGTGAAGATTACCTCACTTGCGACATTCCTTCAATGCGATTATGCCTCTAAGTCGTGCCTCGACACGTGGGAGATATAGTCGCATCGAGGGTGTTACAAGTTGGTAATCAGAGCCTTCCCCGACCTTAGGTGCCCCATTGTTTGATTGTTTTTAGCGGCCGAGTTGTGTCTAGAAAAATGTTTTGAGTCATTTAGGAATTATATATCGGAGAGTTTAGGAATTCTTTTTACTCCCCAGTCTCCTCATCGCTCTGGTAAGGCATCCTAACGTAGAGTTTTGACTCTTCTCTTCTCAAATTTCACTAAAAAAAAATTTTAGGATCACGTGGGTATCTTGGAATCGTTCCGATGGTTTTATGATGAGAACATTGTCTTGGTGCCTCCTGTCAGGGGTTTAGTGGAAGTGTCCCGGGGAGTTGAGCTCTGAGGTGTTGTCGTCATAATTTTATTGTTGCAATTCTGGAATACCTGAGTTTAGTACGCCGACATCGAAAATCTCCTTTATGCAGTTCGTTGGTGAGATAACCTCGACGCCACCCAGTACTGGGGCGGGAGTTTGGGAGTATCGCCATAACTTGTATAACGGATGCTTTTCGAAGGTTGAGGTAGATGATTTCCGAAGGTTTCTTGGTTATGTGTTGAAGGATGGATACAGCTGGATGTAGGATTTGTTAGTTTGGGTGAGATATTATGCTTCCCCTGTATCCCCAACACCTGATTGCATAACCGGAAAGTTTCGGGAGTTCCATAGGTGGGAATTCAAGTAGCTCTTAGGATATCTTTTCCGACAGATGTATGATATGAAATTGGGGTTCGACGTCTAGTGGTTCGCCTATTCACGGTCGATTTTACAGTGGTCTCGTTGTGTCTTAAAGAGTCCTTGGCTATGCTGACTCGGGGACGCTTCGTATGTCATGTGCACTGCCTTGTACATGATGGTGCTGTACGATCGAGCCCGTGTAGGTACCACCACGAAAACTTCGGACGAAATCTCTATCATATGTTTGTTCCGGCTTATTCTGCAAGCCAATCCTTTGTTTTCGTTTTTGAGTTGTGGTATTCGAGTTGCTTCGAAGTCAAATGTTGATTCCATACCTTCTCTAAGCGGTGTTCTCATACCTCGATGTGAACACTAATCCTTCATGATCATCGATATTGTCATGTTAATCCTTTTCTACCGGCGTGTTTCTCTTCAAGTGGATCCGATCATTTCTACAACCGCAAGATCAAGTATCAGTTCTTCTCTATGGTGTTCGTTCCATCCATTCCAAATTATCTTTGTTTTTCCCACCCTCCCTCCCTTTGTTTTTCTCCAAGGACTCGAATTCCTTAATCAAGTATCCTTTTATTCTTGTGAAGTCTCTCCATTCTTTTCTATCAATATTCTTATCCGGTGATTCTCATGAAGATTCGAACGGAGCTTCAAGTTTGTCTCTCATCACTCGTTTTCTTCTCCGGTGGATTCAATTCAAGCTTTCGGTGTTGATCATATTCTTTTCCGTATTTCAATGTTTTTCTCGTGCCGATGCACCTCATAGCCATTCTTTTCTCCCTATTCATTTGTTCCTGAGTGCTCAAGATATCTCGAAGATTCGTGTTTCCACTCTACATTCGTTCAAATTCTTTCGAGGATGTTATCTCATTCAAGTCTTTTAATTCAACCGGTGGAATCTCTATTTTCAAGCAATCGTTCAACGGTGTTTCTTTTGAGTGGGCCCTAACCCACAGGTCTTTTCCCAGGATCTTACCTGACTCTTATTTTTTTCCGGAGCTATTCTCAAATTCATTTCCAAGTTTGACGTAAGAATGAATTGTCATCAGTCAAATGTATTTCTCCAAGATCTTTCAAATTATTTTCATCGTTGGCTCAACCTTTTCCATTCTTCATTCCGGTGCGCCTCAATAATTCTTGGTGGTGTTTCTTGTCGTCATTTGAAGATCGAAGAAGATTTTCCTCTCAATCTTGCTCCATTCTCTTCAAGATTCGTGATTCTAGCTTGTTGCCACCCTCTCATAATTGTTTTTCGATCGTGAGGATTCATTTCACCTATCCGGAGCATGTCAAGATTCTTTTCACTTTGCTTCTCCGGAGCCCATCATCTCAGAGTTTATTAATTCTCAGATTTCAGCTATCATTCTCAAATCTTACCGGTGAATCATTCAAGTTCTCTCTAATCAGTTCGTGATCTCTTCGTTCTCATGGATCTAAATTCTCTCAAGCATCTTCATTTACTTGCTAATCCTTCCCGGTGTTTCTTCATGTTTTATTCGTTCTTTTTCAATTCTTACGGTGGTTCATTCAACATTTTTCTTCCTTTGTTTATCATATCAATTCATTCATTCTTTCCAATCCTACCGGTGGATCAGTAAAGACCTCTTCAAGTTGGCGTGACATATATCTTAATCCTTTCGACGAGAATAAGTAGTATGCCAATTCCATTGCTTGTCATCAATTTTAACTCGTGAAGGATAAGCATAATGTAATTCTTATTCTTGTTTCATCCAAGAGATTAATTCTTTATTCCGGAGGTTCGCCAAATTCTTGGTTTCACTTGTTTTTCATCTTTTCTTTCCCGGAGTTCCAAGCTCTAATTATCATGGAGATCCATCTAAATCATCGCAAGGCTTCACCTTGTGTTTCCATCTTCTCTGGCCTTCCGTTTGAGCATTCTTTTGTTTACCGGAGTTCTTCATGGAGGTTCTACATGTTGGTTCATCAAGGATTTAATTCCTTCTCGAAGGGTTCATCGACATTCTTTGCTAAGAAGCTCAAGTTTTCTTCTTCTTGCTATCCGGAGTACAAATTTTTCTACCGTACCGTTGGAGGTGGTTTTACATCATTCTTGATAATTTGAGTTCATGATTCACATGTTGTCATGAATGAGATATTTTAAATCCATCAATCTCATCATTGGAATTATCTTGGGTTATATTTCACCTAAAGCCTTCTCTAAGGATGGTTGTTATTATGGTGTTTAAAAATGATCCAAGCTCTTCATTTGTCCTTTCCGGTGCGACATATTTTCTCGTAAATTTGTTCTTATCAATCCAATTCTTCTTCCCGTGAGTGGCAGGTTGTCACCTCATAATTTGAGAGGTATTCCATAAGACCATATCAAGCTTATTATTTTCGTTGTGGGTTTTCCAACAACTCCGTTCAACCCTTCTCCTAGAGATGCCTTTTCAGGCTCTTTTGTAGCAGAAGTTGGCATTGTCTTCTACATTCGCTTGTCTCAATTATCTTTACTCTACTCTTTTGTTCCGGAGGCATGGTGATGTTGCTCTCTTCAACCCATCTTCTTGTTTTATCAGGATCGTGTTCTTGTCGTGCCTATCATTTTAATTGGAGTATTGTGTCCTCTTTTCAAGTATCCTCTCATCTTGTCTTGTTCAATTCCTTCCATTTACAGGCGGAGTGCTGTCCAAATTACATCACTCTTATTCCTTCCCTATCTTGCTTAACCGGAGTATTGTGCCCCTTTGTTCAAGTTCTTTTCGCCTTATCAAGTCTTGCATCCCTTTCTCAACCGGAGTGTCGTGTTTTTCATTTGAGCTCTCTCATCTTATCAAATTTTGACTCCCTTCTCAACCGGAGTGCGGTCTGAGATCTTTCTTACCCCTTGTTCCATTCATTCAATAGTTCTGGTGGCAGTGTGTTGTGATTTCATCAAGTATCTTCTCATCTTATCAAGACCTTATTCAATTCTTTTTCTTTCCAACCGGAGTGCTGCCTGAATTTGCTCTTCCTCGTTACTCTTTTCTAACGGAGTGTTTCGACTTTGTTCACCTTTGTTGTATTCTTTTCTCGAATTTGTTCAACCTCGCAAGGTTCTTTGGTTTCACTCGTTTGTCAAAGAAGCAATTTGTTTTACCTCTTCTCTTTTCTCTTCCATTTTCCCTCTGGTGCCATTCTAGATCTCGGGACGAGATCCTCTCGTAGTGGTGGAGTGTTGTAATGCCCCGAGACCGATGTGCCAGGTGTCGTGCAGTTATTCGCTGTTGTTGCCTTGTCATTGCTTGCGTGTCATGCATTGCATATCATGTCATCATGCGCATTTCATTTGCATATGTGTTCGTCTCATGCATCCGAGCATTTTCCCCATTGTCCGTTTTGCATTCCGGAGCTCCATCCTCCTTCGGTGGTCATTTCTACCTTACTTTCATGTGTGGGGATTAAACATTTCCGGATTGGACCGAGACTTGCCAAGCGGCCTTGGTTTACTACCGGTAGACCGCCTGTCAAGTTTCGTACCATTTGGACTTCGTTTGATACTCCAACGGTTAACCGAGGGACCGAGAAGGCCTCATGTGTATTGCAGCCCAACACCCCTCCATTTTGGCCCAAAACCCACCTAACTCTGCTCCATCATCTCGGTCGTTCGATCACGATCGCGTGGCCGAAAACCGCACCTCATTTGGACTCTCCTAGCTCCCTCTATCTATAAATAGGTGCACTCCCCCGAAAATTCCGGATCCCTAACCCTAGCCTTCCCCTACCTCGCGCACCAGACACTTCTTCCCGCAGCCCGGACAATGTCCGCCGCCGCCAGCCACCTCATTCCGGCGAATCGTGCGCCGCCACCTCAGCCCCGCCGGCGCCCTCACCCACTCAGCGCGCGACACGTCACCGCGCCCCGCCCCCTCTCTCTCTCCTCACGCAGTCGCGGCCCTGCGGGCCCGAGGCCGGCCCGCCCGACCCGAGCTCCCCGCGGCCAGCGCCGTTCCTCCCGCGCGGCCGCCCGAGGCGCAGCTGAAGGAAATATGCCCTAGAGGCAATAATAAAGTTATTATTTATTTCCTTATATCATGATAAATGTTTATTATTCATGCTAGAATTGTATTAACCGGAAACATAATACATGTGTGAATACATAGACAAACAGAGTGTCACTAGTATGCCTCTACTTGACTAGCTCGTTAATCAAAGATGGTTATGTTTCCTAACCATAGACAAAGGAGTTGTTATTTGATTAACGAGGTCACATCATTAGTTGAATGATCTGATTGACATGACCCATTCCATTAGCTTAGCACCCGATCGTTTAGTATGTTGCTATTGCTTTCTTCATGACTTATACATGTTCCTATGACTATGAGATTATGCAACTCCTGTTTACCGGAGGAACACTTTGGGTACTACCAAACGTCACAATGTAACTGGGTGATTATAAAGGAGTACTACAGGTGTCTCCAATGGTAGATGTTGGGTTGGCATATTTCGAGATTAGAATTTGTCACTCCGATTGTCGGAGAGGTATCTCTGGGCCCTCTCGGTAATACACATCACATAAGCCTTGCGAGCATTATGACTAAAATGTTAGTTGTGAGATGATGTATTACGGAACGAGTAAAGAGACTTGCCAGTAACGAGATTGAACTAGGTATTGGATACCGACGATCGAATCTCGGGCAAGTAACATACCGATGACAAAGGGAACAACGTATGTTGTTATGCGGTCTGACCGATAAAGATCTTCGTAGAATATGTAGGAGCCAATATGGGCATCCAGGTCCCGCTATTGGTTATTGACCGGAGACGTGTCTCGGTCATGTCTACATTGTTCTCGAACCGTAGGGTCCGCACGCTTAACGTTACGATGACAGTTATTATGAGTTTATGCATTTTGATGTACTGAAGGTTGTTCGGAGTCCCGGATGTGATCACGGACATGACGAGGAGTCTCGAAATGGTCGAGACATAAAGATTGATATATTGGAAGCCTATGTTTGGACACCGGAAGTGTTCCGGGTGAAATCGGGATTTTACCGGAATACCAGGAGGGTTACCGGAACCCCCCCGGGAGCCAAATGGGCCTACATGGGCCTTAGTGGAAAGGTGAAAGGGGCTGCCATGGAGGGCTGCGCGCCTCCTCCCCTCCCCTAGTCCTATTAGGACTAGGAGAGGTGGCCGGCCACCTCTCTCTCTCTTTCCCCCTTGGAGTCCTAGTTGGAATAGGATTGGAGGGGGGAGTCCTACTCCCGGTAGGAGTAGGACTCCTCCTGCGCCTCCCTCCTTGGCCGGCCAGCCCCTCCCCTTGGATCCTTTATATACGGGGGCAGGGGGCACCTCTAGACACACAAGTTGATCCTTGAGATCGTTCCTTAGCCGTGTGCGGTGCCCCCTGCCACCAAATTCCACCTCGATCATACCGTTGTAGTGCTTAGGCGAAGCCCTGCGTCAGTAGTACATCAAGATCGTCACCACGCCGTCGTGCTGACGGAACTCTTCCTCGACACTTTGCTGGATCGGAGCCCGAGGATCGTCATTGAGCTGAACGTGTGCTAAGAACTCGGAGGTGCCGGAGTAACGGTGCTTGGATCGGTCGGATCGGGAAGACGTACGACTACTTCCTCTACGTTGTGTGATCGCTTCCGCAGTCGGTCTACGTTGGTACGTAGACAACACTCTCCCCTCTCGTTGCTATGCATCACCATGATCTTGCGTGTGCGTAGGAATTTTTTTGAAATTACTACGTTGCCCAACAGTGGCATCCGAGCCAGGTTTTATGGTTTGATGTTATTTGCACGAGTAGAACACAAGTGAGTTGTGGGCGATACAAGTCATACTGCCTACCAGCATGTCATACTTTGGTTCGGCGGTATTGTTGGACGAGACGACCCGGACCAACCTTACGCGTACGCTTACGCGAGACCGGTTCCCTCGACGTGCTTTGCACATAGATGGCTTGCGGGCGACTGTCTCTCCAACTTTAGTTGAACCGAGTGTGACTACGCCCAGTCCTTGAGAAGGTTAAAACGGAGTCTATTTGACAAACTATCATTGTGGTTTTGATGCGTAGGTGAGATGAGTTCTTGCTTAAGCCCGTAGCAGCCACATAAAACTTGCAACAACAAAGTAGAGGACATCTAACTTGTTTTTGCAGGGCATGTTGTGATGTGATATGGTCAAGGCATGATGCTGATTTTATTGTATGAGATGATCATGTTTTGTAACCAAGTTATCGGCAACTAGCAGGAGCCATATGGTTGTCGCTTTATTGTATGCAATGCAATCGCGATGTAATGCTTTACTTTATTGCTAAGCGGTAGTGATAGTCGTGGAAGCATAAGATTGGCGAGACGACAACGATGCTACGATGGAGATCAAGGTGTCGCGCCGGTGACGATGGTGATCATGACGGTGCTTCGGAGATGGAGATCACAAGCACAAGATGATGATGGCCATATCATATCACTTATATTGATTGCATGTGATGTTTATCTTTTATGCATCTTATCTTGCTTTGATTGACGGTAGCATTATAAGATGATCTCTCACTAAATTATCAAGAAGTGTTCTCCCTGAGTATGCACCGTTGCCAAAGTTCGTCGTGCCCAGACACCACGTGATGATCGGGTGTGATAAGCTCTACGTCCATCTACAACAGGTGCAAGCCAGTTTTTGCACACGCAGAATACTCAGGTTAAACTTGACGAGCCTAGCATATGCAGATATGGCCTCGGAACACAGAGACCGAAAGGTCGAGCGTGAATCATATAGAAGATATGATCAACATGACGATGTTCACCATTGAAAACTACTCCATCTCACGTGATGATCGGTTATGGTTTAGTTGATTTGGATCACGTGATCACTTAGAGGATTAGAGGGATGTCTATCTAAGTGGGAGTTCCTAAGTAATTTGATTAACTGAACTTAAATTTATCATGAACTTAGTCCTGGTAGTATTTTGCAAATTATGTTGTAGATCAATAGCTCGCGTTGTTGCTTCCCTGTGTTTATTTTGATATGTTCCTAGAGAAAATTGTGTTGAAAGATGTTAGTAGCAATGATACGGATTGGATCTGTGATCTGAGGTTTATCCTCATTGCTGCACAGAAGAATTATGTCCTTGATGCACCGCTAGGTGACGGACCTATTGCAGGAGCAGATGCAGATGTTATGAACGTTTGACTAGCTCAATATGATGACTACTTGATAGTTTAGTGCACCATGCTTAACAGTTTAGAATCGGGGACTTCAAAGACGTTTTGAACGTCATGGACCATATGAGATGTTCCAGGAGTTGAAGTTAATATTTCAAGCAAATACCCGAGTTGAGAGATATGAAGTCTCCAACAAGTTCTATAGCTAAAAGATGGAGGAGAATCGCTCAACTAGTGAGCATCTGCCCAGATTGTCTGAGTACTACAATCGCTTGAAACAAGTGGGAGTTAATCTTCCAGATAAGATAGTGATTGACAGAATTCTCTAGTCACCATCACCAAGTTAGTAGAACTTCGTGATGAGCTATAATATGCAAGGGATAACAGAAACAACTCCCAAGCTCTTCGTGATGCTGAAATCAACGAAGGTAGAAATCAAGAAAAACATCAAGTGTTGATGGTTGACAAGACCACTAGTTTCAAGAAAAGGGCAAAGGGAAGAAAGGGAACTTCAAGAAGAACGGCAAGCAAGTTGCTGCTCAAGTGAAGAAGCCCAAGTCTGGTCCTAAGCCTGAGACTAAGTGCTTTTACTGCAAAGGGACTGGTCACTGGAAGCGGAACTGCCCCAAGTATTTGGCGGATAAGAAGGATGGCAAAGTGAACAAAAGTATATTTGATATACATGTTATTGATGTGTGCTTTACTAGTGTTTATAGCAACCCCTCAGTATTTGATGCTAGTTCAGTTGCTAAGAGTAGTAACTCGAAACGGGAGTTGCAGAATGAACAGAGACTAGTTAAGGGTGAAGTGACGATGTGTGTTGGAAGTAGTTCCAGGATTGATATGATCATCATCGCACACCCCTATACTTTCGGGATTAGTGTTGAACTTAAATAAGTGTTATTTGGTTTTTGCGTTGAGCATGAATATGATTTGATCATGTTTATTGCAATACGGTTATTCATTAAAGTCAGAGAATAATTGTTGTTCTGTTTACATGAATAAAACCTTCGATGGTCATACACCCAATGAAACAAGTTCGTTGGATCTCGATCGTAGTGATACACATATTCATAATATTGAAACCAAAAGATGCAAAGTTAATAATGATAGTGCAACTTATTTGTGGCACTGCCGCTTAGGTCATATTGGTATAAAGCGCATGAAGAAACTCCATGCTGATGGGCTTTTGGAATCACTTGATGCTTGCGAACCATGCCTTATGGGCAAGATGACTAAAACGCAGTTCTCCGGAACAATGAAGCAAGCAACAGATTTGTTGGAAATCATACATACTGATGTATGTGGTCCGATGAATATTTAAGGCTTGCAGCGGGTATCATTATTTTCTGACCTTCACAGATGATTTGAGCAGATATGGGTATATCTACTTAATGAAATAGAAGTCTGAAACATTTGAAAAGTTCAAAGAATTTTAGAGTGAAGTGAAAAACATCGTGACAAGAAAATAAAGTTTCTACGATCTGATCGCGGAGACAAATATTTGAGTTACGAGTTTGGTCTTCAGTTAAAACAATGTGAAATAGTTTCACTACTCACGCCACCTGGAACACCACATCATAATGGTGTGTCCGAACGTCATAACCGTACTTTATTGGATATAGTGCAATCTATGATGTCTCTTACCGATTTACCACTATTGTTTTTGGGGTCATGCATTAGAGACAGCTGCATTCATGTTAAAAAGGGGCACCATCTATATCCGTCGAGACGACGCCTTATGAACTATGGTTTGGCAAGAAACCAAAGTTGTCGTTTCTTAAAGTTTGGGGTTGCGATGCTTATATGAAAAAGTTTCATCCTGATAAGCTCAAAACCCAAATCGGAGAAATATGTCTTCATAGGATACCCAAAGGAGACTGTTGGGTACACCTTCTATCACAGATCCTAAGGCAAGACATTCGTTGCTTATAATGGATCCTTTCTAGAGAAGGAGTTTCTCTTGAAAGAAGTAAGTGGGAGGAAAGTAGAAAACTTGATAAGGTAATTGTACCTTCTACCTTATTGGAAAGTAGTTCATCACAAAAATCTGTTCTTGTGACTACTACACCAATTAGTGAGGAAGCTAATGATGATGATCATGTAACTTCAGATCAAGTTACTACCGAATCTCATAGGTAAACCAGAGTGAGATCCGCACCAGAGAGGTACGGTAATCCTGTTCTGGAGGTCATGTTACTTGACCATGACGAACCTACGAACTATGAGGAAGCGATGATGAGCCCAGATTCCGCGAAATGGTTTGAGGCCATGAAATCTGAGATATGATCCATGTATGAGAACAAAGTTTGGACTTTGGTTGACTTGCCCGATGATCGGCAAGCAATTGAGAATAAATGGATCTTCAAGAGGAAGGCGGACGCTGATAGTAGTGTTACTATCTACAAAGCTAGAATTGTCGCAAAAGGTTTTCGACAAGTTCAAGGTGTTGACTACGATGAGAGCTTCTCACTCATATCTATGCTTGAGTCTGTCCGAATCATGTTAGTAATTGCCGCATTTTATGAAATCTGGCAAATGGATAAACAAAACTGCATTCCTTAATGGATTTATTAAAGAAGAGTTGTATATGATGCAACAGAAGGTTTTGTCAATCCGAAAGGTGCTAACAAAATGTGCAAGCTCCAGCGATCCATTTGTGGACTGGTGCAAGCATCTCGGAGTTGGAATATACGCTTTGATGAGTTGATCAAAGCATATAGTTTTATACAGACTTGCGGTGAAGCCTGTATTTACAAGAAAGTGAGTGGGAGCACTACAACATTTCTGATAAGTATATATGAATAACATATTGTTGATCGGAAATAATGTAGAATTATTCTGTAAAGCATAAAGGAGTGTTTGAAAGGAGTTTTTCAAAGAAAGACTTCGGTGAAGCTGCTTACATATTGAGCTTCAAGATCTATAGAGATAGATCAAGACGCTTGATAAGTTTTTTCAATGAGTACATACCTTGACAAGATTTTGAAGTAGTTCAAAAATGGAGCAGTCAAAGAAAGAGTTCTTGCCTGTAGTACAAGGTGTGAAGTTGAGTAAGACTCAAAGCCCAACCACGGCAGAAGATAGAAAGAGAATGAAAGTCATTCCCTATGCCTCAGCCATAGGTTCTATAAAGTATGCCATGCTGTGTACCAGATCTATTGTATACCCTACACTGATTTGGCAAGGGAGTACAATAGTGATCTAGGAGTAGATCACTAGACAGCGGTCAGAATTATCCTTAGTGAAATAAGGATATGTTTCTCGATTATGGACGTGACAAAAGGCTCGTCGTAAAGGGTTACGCCGATGCAAGTTTTGACACTAATCTAGATGACTCTAAGTCTCGGTCTAGATACATATTGAAAGTGGGAGCAATTAGCTAGAGTAGCTCCATGCAGAGCATTGTTGACATAGAAATTTGCAAAATACATGTGGATCTGAATGTGGCAGACCCGTTGACTAAGATTCTCTCACAAGCAAAACATGATCACACCTTAGTACTCTTTGGGTGTTAATCACATAGCGATGTGAACTAGATTACTGAATCTAGTAAACCCTTTGGGTATTGGTCACATGGCGATGTGAAATATGGGTGTTAATCACATGATGATGTGAACTATCAATGTTAATCACATGGTGATGTGATCTAGATTATTGACTCTAGTGCAAGTGGGAGACTGAAGGAAATATGCCCTAGAGGCAATAATAAAGTTATTATTTATTTCCTTATATCATGATAAATGTTTATTATTCATGCTAGAATTGTATTAACCGGAAACATAATACATGTGTGAATACATAGACAAACAGAGTGTCACTAGTATGCCTCTACTTGACTAGCTCGTTAATCAAAGATGGTTATGTTTCCTAACCATAGACAAAGGAGTTGTTATTTGATTAACGAGGTCACATCATTAGTTGAATGATCTGATTGACATGACCCATTCCATTAGCTTAGCACCCGATCGTTTAGTATGTTGCTATTGCTTTCTTCATGACTTATACATGTTCCTATGACTATGAGATTATGCAACTCCCGTTTACCGGAGGAACACTTTGGGTACTACCAAACGTCACAACGTAACTGGGTGATTATAAAGGAGTACTATAGGTGTCTCCAATGGTAGATGTTGGGTTGGCATATTTCGAGATTAGAATTTGTCACTCCGATTGTCGGAGAGGTATCTCTGGGCCCTCTCGGTAATACACATCACATAAGCCTTGCAAGCATTATGACTAAGATGTTAGTTGTGAGATGATGTATTACGGAACGAGTAAAGAGACTTGCCAGTAACGAGATTGAACTAGGTATTGGATACCGACGATCGAATCTTGGGCAAGTAACATACCGATGACAAAGGGAACAACGTATGTTGTTATGCGGTCTGACCGATAAAGATCTTCGTAGAATATGTAGGAGCCAATATGGGCATCCAGGTCCCGCTATTGGTTATTGACCGGAGATGTGTCTCGGTCAGGTCTACATTGTTCTCGAACCGTAGGGTCCGCACGATTAACGTTACGATGATAGTTATTATGAGTTTATGCATTTTGATGTACCGAAGGTTGTTCGGAGTCCCGGATGTGATCACGTACATGACGAGGAGTCTCGAAATGGTCGAGACATAAAGATTGATATATTGGAAGCCTATGTTTGGACACCGGAAGTGTTCCGGGTGAAATCGGGATTTTACCGGAATACCGGGAGGGTTACCGGAACCCCCCCGGGAGCCAAATGGGCCTACATGGGCCTTAGTGGAAAGGTGAAAGGGGCTGCCATGGAGGGCTGCGCGCCTCCTCCCCTCCCCTAGTCCTATTAGGACTAGGAGAGGTGGCCGGCCACCTCTCTCTCTCTTTCCCCCTTGGAGTCCTAGTTGGAATAGGATTGGAGGGGGGAGTCCTACTCCCGGTAGGAGTAGGACTCCTCCTGCGCCTCCCTCCTTGGCCGGCCAGCCCCTCCCCTTGGATCCTTTATATACGGGGGCAGGGGGCACCTCTAGACACACAAGTTGATCCTTGAGATCGTTCCTTAGCCGTGTGCGGTGCCCCCTGCCACCAAATTCCACCTCGATCATACCGTTGTAGTGCTTAGGCGAAGCCCTGCGTCGGTAGTACATCAAGATCGTCACCACGCCGTCGTGCTGACGGAACTCTTCCTCAACGCTTTGCCGGATCGGAGCCCGAGGATCGTCATCGAGCTGAACGTGTGCTAAGAACTCGGAGGTGCCGGAGTAACAGTGCTTGGATCGGTCGGATCGGGAAGACGTACGACTACTTCCTCTACGTTGTGTGATCGCTTCCGCAATCGGTCTTCGTTGGTACGTAGACAACACTCTCCCCTCTCGTTGCTATGCATCACCATGATCTTGCGTGTGCGTAGGAATTTTTTTGAAATTACTACGTTGCCCAACAGCAGCGTCACGCCGCCTCCCCGCCGAGGCCTCCGAGCTCGCCGGCGCCGGCCCGCCTCCCCTCGCCGGCGCTGCAGTCCCGCCGGCGACTCGCCGCTGCTCCGCAGCCAGGCGCCATGGCCTCGACCACCGCGCCACCTACCCGCGCCCCGCCGGAGCTCGCCGGCCACCGCATCGACTCCGGCCGCCGCCCCCCATCTCTCGGCCGGATCCACCAAGTCCGGCGACCTCCAGCTTCATATCCGGCGAGTTCGTCGTTCCGGCAAACCTCGTTTTCCGCGTCGGCCCGATCTGGATCTCAGATCCAAAAACCACCTCGGTTGACTTTTCCCCTCTCACATCATATTTTTGTGCATACTTTGACCAATGATATCTCCGCATCCATAGCTCCGTTTTGGACATATAATATATCAAAATCTTCGTCTCGATGAGTACATCATTTCATTCCATTGCATCATTTGCATTTGAGTTCATCTTGATGCCCGTAATGTTGTTAGAAGGAGGCATCGTGAGTTAAGTTGCAGATCCGTTAGTTCATCATAGACTTTTGTCATTTTTGCCATGATTATTGTGTGCATGATATGCCTGTGAGTCTTTGGGATGAATTGTTAAGCATTTTGTCTTCTTTCCAGAGGTGCCACCCATGAATTTTTAGGATGTGTGTGGTGACTTGTGCAAGCTTGCAAAGAGAGGCACCTGAGAATTCTGTTTTCAGGGACTTAGTGATTTCGCTAAGTCTGGGATATTTTAGTTCATGATGCCATATGTTCAGCTTGTTTCCTAGTGATCCGTGCCTCTTTTGAGGATGATCAGTGAGGGAGTTTCGTTATTCATATTATGCTCTATCCATCCATGTCTTTGTTTGCATATGTGGAGTGCTCTAGCTTGAGTCAATCGAGCTCTACTTTTGCTTCGTGGTAAATCTGGGCAGATCGTCAACTTGTTTGCGATTTTGCCGGTGCTATTGCTAGTGATCCATGCATGCTATGCCATTGTTCTTGCCATGTCTAGTTAGCATTTTGTGCCTTCTTAATGGATGTATGCTTGCCTTGCCATGACTTTCACCATGGTGAGTGCATCGAGCTCGTTTACATGCCTTCGTGAGTTAAATTTCAGCATGTCTCAGTTTTCACTAAGTCTGAAAACTGATTGTGTTTCATCTATGTTCGTGTGCTCGTTAGAGTATTTTGTGAACCCCTTTGACCCTAGGTCACTTTGGGTGTTTTGTTAAGCTTGTTGAGTAGCTCCATGCCATGTTCTTTCTTGTCATGTTCAGGTTATGTATCATGTTGTTTTTCTACTCCGAAGAGAGCATCGTGGTCTGAAATTTCAGACTAGTGTTAATTTCACTAAGTCTGAAATCTGTTTTGCATTTGCGTTTTTGCCATGCTTGTTTGAACCTCATAATGGATGAATTTGGCCGTGGCTCAGTGCTAGTGTTTTGTTAAGCATCTTGTGTACATCCCTGCCATGTATTTTTTTGTCATGTTTGAGTGCTGTAGCATGTTCATTGCATTGCATTTAGATGCCGACTTGTTGTAAATCGCAGACCGGTTCATTTCGTAAAACGCTTGCCATTTTCAAACCGTAGCTCCGATTCCAATGATCTTTATATTGTTTTCAGGTGATTTCATCCCCTATATCCAGTGGCACACTTGGTTTTCCAAGTTGAGGCCAGGTTCATGCATTTCCTGTCACGTCTTGCTTTTTGCATCCCGCATCGCATCCCGCATCTCGCATATCATACCATGTTCATGTGTTGGTTGTTTACTATGTTGTTTGCTTCTTTCCGGTGTTGCTTCTTTGGGTTGGTTCCGGTAATGTTGTGTTGTGAGGACCCGTTCGACTACGTCCATTTGTCTTCTTCATGGACTCATTCTTCTTCCTTGCGGGATTTCAGGCAAGATGATCATACCCTCGAAATCATTACTATCTTTGCTTTGCTAGATGCTCGCTCTTTTGCTATGCCAATGCTACGATGCCTACCATTTGCTTGTCAGCCTCCCAATTGCCATGTAAAGCCTCTAACCCACCTTGTCCTAGCAAACCGTTGTTTGGCTATGTTACCGCTTTGCTCAGCCCCTCTTATAGCATTGTTAGTTGCAGGTGAAGATTGAAGTTTGTTCCTTGTTGGAACATGGAGATTGTTCCTTGTTGGAACATGTCTACTTGTTGGGATATCACAATATATCTTATTTAAATAATGCATCTATATACTTGGTAAAGGGTGGAAGGCTCGGCCTTATGCCTGGTGTTTTGTTCCACTCTTGCCGCCCTAGTTTCCGTCATATCGGTGTTATGTTCCCGGATTTTGCGTCCCTTACGCGGTTGGGCTATAATGGGAACCCCTTGACAGTTCGCCTTAAGTAAAGCTCTTCCAGCAATGCCCAACATTGGTTTTACCATTTGCCACCTAGCCTTTTCTTTCCCCTTGGGAGTCGCGCTCCTGAGGGTCATCGTTATTTTACCCCCCCGGGCCAGTGCTCCTCCGAGTGTTGGTCCAAACTAGAGTCCTGTGCAGCGCCCCCTCGGGGAAACTCGAGGTTTGGTTTTAGTTGTATGGAGCGCTCATCTGAGTGTGCCCTGAGAAAGAGATATGTGCAGCTCCTATCGGGATTTGTCGGCACATTCGGGCGGTGTTGCTGGTTTAGTTTTACCCTGTCGAAATGTCTTATTGTACTGGGATACCGAGTCTGATCGGAATGTCTTGGGTGGAGGTCTATTCCTTCGTTGACCGTGAGAGCTTGTTATGGGCTAAGTTGGGACACCCCTACAGGGATTTGAACTTTCGAAATCCGTGCCCGCGGTTATGGGCAGATGGGAATTTGTTAACGTCCGGTTGTAGAAAACCTGAAGTTGACCTTAATTAAAATGAATCAACCGCGTGTGTAACCGTGATGGACTCTTTCCGGCGGAGTCCGGGAAGTGAACATGGTTGTTGGAGTAATGCTTGACGTAGGTAGTCCATGATCACTTCTTGATCATACTTTTATCGACCGTGCTTTGCCTTCTCTTCTCGCTCTCATTTGCGTATGTTAGCCACCATATATGCTAGTCGCTTGCTGCAGCTCCACCTCATACCTTTACCTTACCCATAAGCTTAAATAGTCTTGATCGCGAGGGTGCGAGATTGCTGAGTCCCTGTGGCTCACAGATACCTCCAAAACTAGTTTGCAGGTGCCGATGTGTCCGAGCAGATGACGCAACCAAGCTCAGGAGGAGCTCGATGAAGATCTTGTCCTTTATGTTGTTGTCGTTCTAGTTGATCAGTAGTGGAGCCCAGTTGGGGTCGATCGGGGACCTTTGTCGCACTTGGGGTTCTTCTTTTATTTTGGTTCCGTAGTCGGACCATGAGTGTATTTGAGTGATGTAATGTTTATTCATGTATTTGTGTGAAGTGGCGATTGTTAGCCAACTATGTAACTTTTCCCCCTATTGTATTACATGGGTTGTGTGAAGATTACCTCACTTGCGACATTGCCTTCAATGCGATTATGCCTCTAAGTCGTGCCTTGACACGTGGGAGATATAGTCGCATCGAGGGTGTTACACCTGTAGTGGTCGTCGCACATGTGACGCCCCCGATTCAACCGTACCATAATCATACACGCAAACGTGTACGATCAAGATCAGGGACTCACGGGAAGATATCACAACACAACTTTACAAATAAAATAAGTCATACAAGCATCATATTACAAGCCAGGGGCCTTGAGGGCTCGGATACAAGAGCTCGATCATAGACGAGTCAGCGGAAGCAACAATATCTGAGTACAGACATAAATTAAACAAGTTTGCCTTAAGAAGGCTAGCACAAATGGGGATACATATCGAAAGAGGCGCATGCCTCCTGCCTGGGATCCTCCTAAACTACTCCTGGTCTTCGTCAACGAGCTGCACGTAGTAGTAGGCACCTCCCGAGTAGTAGTAGTCATCATCGACAGTGGCGTCTGGGTACTGGGCTCCATCATCTGGTCGCAACAATCGAGTATAGAAAGGGGGGAAAGGGGGAGCAAAGCAACCGTGAGTACTCATCCAAAGTACTCGCAAGCAAAGAGCTACACTACATATGTATGCATTGGTATCAGATGGAAAAGGGGGTATCATATGTGGACTGAACTGCAGAATGCCGCAATAAGAGGGGGATATCTAGTCCTTTCGAAAACTACGCTTCCGGTAACCTCCATCTTGCAGCAGAAGAAGAGAGTAGATGGTAAGTTCACCAAGTAACATCGCATAGCATAAACCTAACCGATGATCCTCCCCTCGTCGCCCTGTGAGAGAGTGATCACCTGTTGTATCTAGCACTTGGAAGGTTGTGTTTTATTAAGTATCTGATTCTAGTTGTCATAAGGTCAAGGTACAACTCCAAGTCGTCCTGTTACCGAAGATCACGACTATTTGGATAGATTAACTTCCCTGCAGGGATGCACCACATTTCCCAACACGCTCGATCCCCTTTGTCCGGACACACTTTTCTGGGTCATGCCCGGCCTCGGAAGATCAACACGTCGCAGCCCTACCTAGGCACAGCAGAGAGGTCAGCACGCCGGTCTAAATCCTATGGCGCAGGGGTCTGGGCCCATCGCCCATTGCACACCTGCACGTTGCGTACGCGGCCGGTGAGCAGACCTAGCCTCCCTTATACAAGAGCAGGCGTTCCAGTCCAACCCGGTGATTCGTCTCCGTCGTATCTATAATTTTGATTGTTCCATGCCAATATTCTACAACTTTCATATACTTTTGGCAACTTTTTATACTATTTTTGGGACTAAAATATTGATCCAGTGCCCAGTGTCAGTTCCTGTTTGTTGCATGTTTTTTGTTTCGCAGAATATCCATATCAAATGGAGTCCAAACGGGATAAAAACCGACGGAGATTTTTTTGGAATATATATGATTTTTGAGAAGAAAAATCCACGCGAGACGGTGCCTGAGGTGGCCACGAGGCAGGGGGCGCACCTGCCCCCCCTAGGCGCGCCCTAACCCACATGGGCCACCCTTAAGGCGGTTGATGCCCTTCTTTCGCCACAAGAAAGCTAATATCCGGATAGATACCGTGTTAAAATTTCAGCCCAATCGGAGTTACGGATCTCCGGGAATATAAGAAACGGTGAAAGGGTAGAATCTGGGAACGCAGAAATAGAGAGAGACAGAGAGACAGATCCAATCTCGGAGGGGCTCTCGCCCCTCCCATGCCATGGAGGCCAAGGACCAGAGGGGAAACCCTTCTCCCATCTAGGGAGGAGGACAAGGAAGCAGAAGACAAAGGGGCCCCCTCTCCCCTTCTCTTTCGGTGACGCCGGAACGCAGCCGTGGCCATCATCATCATCACTGCGATCTACACCAACACCTCCGCCATCTTCACCAACATCTCCATCACCTTCCCCCCTCTATCTACAGCGGTCCACTCTCCCGCAACCCGCTGTACCTTCTACTTGAACATGGTGATTTATGCTTCATATTATTATCCAATGATGTGTCGCCATCCTATGATGTCTGAGTAGATTTTTGTTGTCCTATCGGTGGTTGATGAATTGCTATGATTGATTTAATTTGCTTGTGGTTATGTTGCTGTCCTTTAGTGCCCATCATATGAGAGCGCGCGTGGATCACACCATAGGGTTAGTTGTATGTTGATAGGACTATGTATTGGAGGGCAAGAGTGACAGAAGCTTCAACCTAGCATAGAAATTGATGCATATGGGATTGAAGGGGGACCAATATATCTTAATGCTATGGTTGGGTTTTACCTTAATGAAAATTAGTAGTTGCGGATGCTTGCTAATAGTTCCAATCATAAGTGCATAGAATTCCAAGTCAGGGATGACATGCTAGCAGTGGCCTCTCCCACATAATACTTGCTATCGGTCTAGTAAAGTAGTTAATTGCTTAGGGACAATTTCGCAACTCTTACCACCACTTTTCCACACTCGCTATATTTACTTTATTGTTTCTTTATCTAAACAGCCCCTACTTTTTATTTACGTACTCTTTATTATCTTGCAAACCTATCCAACAACACCTACAAAGTACTTCTAGTTTCATACTTGTTCTAGGTAAAGTGAACGTCAAGCGTGCGTAAAGTTGTACCGGTGGTCGATAGAACTTGAGGGAATATTTGTTCTACCTTTAGCTCCTCGTTGGGTTCGACACTCTTACTTATCGAAAACTGTTGCGATCCCCTATACTTGTGGGTTATCACCCGGCGTGCGCCGCTCAGTCGCTGACGTCACGAAGGCTTCGGCTGATACCACGACATCGAGTGCCCATAATTGTCCCCGCGTAGTTGGTTAGTGTGTATAGGCCAGTAGCCAGACTCAGATCAAATACCCAGATCTCGTTAAGCGTGTTATTTTGAAGTAATCACGAAAGCCGACCAGGGCCAGGCCCACCTCTCTCCTAGGTGGTCTCCGCCTGCCCTGTCGCTCCGCCTCAAAGTAACAGTCGGGGGCCGTCGGGAACTCAGGCCCACCACTACCTGGATGGAGCCACCTGCCCCTTCAGCCCCCACATCAGAATCACTTGCGGGTACTCAATGAGCCGACCCGACTTTAGTCACAACATGTAAAGTATGAAGTATAGTATATACCCGTGATCAACACCCAACGTGATCATGACCCGATAGTATAGCATGGCAGACAGACAAGAATGTAGGGCCACTGATGATAAACTAGCATCCTATACTAAGCATTTAGGATTGCAGGTAAGGTATCAATAGCTTTAGCAACAATGACAGGCTATGCATCAGATAGGATTAACGGAAAGTAGTAACATGCTACACTACTCTAATGCAAGCAGTATAGAGAAGAGTAGGCGATATCTGGTGATCAAGGGGGGGGGGCTTGCCTGGTTGCTCTGGCAAGAGAGAGGGATCGTCAATAGCATAGTCGATCGGGGCACCAGCAGCGGCGTCAGTCTCGTAGTCTACCGGAGAGAAGAGGGGGAAGAAACAATGAATACAATGCAAACAGATGCATAACTATGCTTGACAAGACAAGTAGCGGTGCTAGGGGTGCCCTAACACGGTATGAGGTGATACCGGTGAAGGGGGGAAACATCCGGGAAAATATCCCCGGTGTTTCGCGTATTCGGACAAATGAATTGGAGGAGGAAAGTTGCGTGTTCGCTATGCTAGGGATGCGTGGCGGACGAACGGGCTGCGTATCCGGATTCGTCTCGTTGTTCTGAGCAACTTTCATATATAAAACCTTTTCATCCGAGCTATGGTTTATTTATTATGAATTTTTCAAAGTTTTAAACAATTTATTGAAATTATTAATATTCCAAAAATATATCAGAAATGCTAAGTGTACCCCAAAAGTACACCTAGCCCGCAGTTGTGTGGGGCTGACAGAGGGCCCGGTCAACTGCCTAGTCAGCAGTTGACTGGTCAATGTTGATTGGTCAAGGCCCCTGTGGGACCCATCTGTCATTGACTGAACTGATAAATGATTCTAATTAATCTAATTAAAACATGGGGCCGAGCTGTCAGTGTCTATTAACTTAATGAAATTTAGATATTAGTTAATTGACTAATAGTGGGGGTGGGGGCCACCTATCATTAGGCTAACTCTTAGTAATAAAAAAACAAAAAAGAATAGGGGCTAATCCCCATTACCAGCTTGGCTGAGCCCGTGCTCCTCTAGAGGACGGCGAGGCCATGGCCAACAACGGCTGACCGGAGCATTTGTGAGGGGCGGGAGAGCGGGGCACGGCCTGGCACTGGTGCGGGGTGCTCGAGATGGCTGCCGGCGTGCGCGAGGTAGTGGGAGGAACGGTGGGTGCGGGGGACCAGGGGAGCCGCGGACGACGGCGGTTGCCGAAGCAACAACGGGCGGAGGCGGGGATTCTGGCGGGTGCGGCACCGGTGTCCGGTGGCGGGCATGACCGCGAGCACAGTGGGGCGAGCGGCGCGGGAGGGCTGCCGAACGCGGCGGGTTGCGTTCGCCGGTGGTAGCGGGTGAGAGAGCGCAGGGCGGCAGAGGCAGCCGCCGGCGGGCGTGGTCGGGCGCAGCGGCGGCGGGGTTATGAGGGCGCGAGCGTGGCCGGGGAGCACTAGGCGGAGACCGGCACATGGCGTGTTGCAGGTGTTGGGTAACGTAGTAATTTCAAAATTTTCCTACGCACACGCAAGATCATGGTGATGCACAGCAACGAGAGGGGAGAGTGTTGTCTACGTACCCACGCAGACCGACTGCGGAAGCATTGACACAACGTAGAGGAAGTAGTCGTATGTCTTCCCGATCCGACCGATCCAAGTACCGTTACTCCGGCACCTCCGAGTTCTTAGCACACGTACAGCTCGATGACGCTCCCCGGGCTCCGATCCAGCAAAGCTTCGGGGATGAGTTCCGTCAGCACAACGGCGTGGTGATGATGATGATGTTCTACCGACGCAGGGCTTCGCCTAAGCACTACAACGATATGATCGAGGTGGAATATGGTGGCAGGGGGCACCGCACACAGCTAAGGAACAATCACGTGGATCAACTTGTGTGTTCTAGGGTGCCCCCTGCCCCCGTATATAAAGGAGCAAGAGGGAGGCCGGCCGGCCCTATGTGGCGCGCCAAGGGGAGGGGGAGTCCTCCTCCTAGTGGGAGTAGGACTCCCCTTTCCTAATCCAATTAGGAGACCTAAGGGGGAAGGAAAGAGAGGGAGAGGGAGAGGGAGAGGGAAAGAGGGGCCGCGCCCCCCCTCCCTAGTCCAATTCGGACTCCCCTTGGGGGGGGCGCCACCTCCTAGGCCGCAGCCCTCTCTCTCCCCTAAGGCCCAATAAGGCCCATTACTTCCCCGGGGGGTTCCGGTAACCCCTCCAGCACTCTGGTTTTCTCCGAAATCATCCGGAATACTTCCGGTGTCCGAATGTAGCCGTCCAATATATTGATCTTTATGTCTCGACCATTTCGAGACTCCTTGTCATGTCCGTGATCACATCCGAGACTCCGAACTAACTTCGGTACATCAAAATGCATAAACTCATAATAACTGTCATCGTAACGTTAAGCGTGCGGACCCTACGGTTCGAGAACAATGTAGACATGACTGAGACAAATCTCTGGTCAATAACCAATAGCGGGACCTGGATGCCCATATTGGCTCCTACATATTCTACGAAGATCTTTATCGGTCAGACCGCATAACAACATACGTTGTTCCCTTTGTCATAGGTATGTTACTTGCCCGAGATTCGATCGTCGGTATCCAATACCTAGTTCAATCTCGTTACCGGCAAGTCTCTTTACTCGTTCTGCAATACATCATTCTGCAACTAACTCATTAGTTGCAATGCTTGCAAGGCTTATGTGATGTGTATTACCGAGAGGGCCCAGAGATACCTCTCCGACAATCGGAGTGACAAATCCTAATCTCAAAATACGCCAACCCAACATCTACCTTTGGAGACGCCTGTAGAGCTCCTTTCTAATCACCCAGTTACGTTGTGACGTTTGGTAGCACACAAAGTGTTCCTCCGGTAAATGGGAGTTGCATAATCTCATAGTCATAGGAACATGTATAAGTCATGAAGAAAGCAATAGCAACATACTAAATGATCGGGTGCTAAGCTAATGAAATGGGTCATGTCAATCAGATCATTCAACTAATGATGTGACCTCGTTAATCAAATAACAACACCTTGTTCATGGTTAGGAAACATAACCATCTTTGATTAACGAGCTAGTCAAGTAGAGGCATACTAGTGACACTAAGTTTGTCTATGTATTCACACATGTATTATGTTTCCGGTTAATACAATTCTAGCATGAATAATAAACATTTATCATGATATAAGGAAAGAAATAATAACTTTATTATTGCCTCTAGGGCATATTTCCTTCAGTCTCCCACTTGCACTAGAGTCAATAATCTAGATTACACAGTAATGATTCTAACACCCATGGAGCCTTGGTGCTGATCATGTTTTGCTCGTGGAAGAGGCTTAGTCAACGGGTCTGCAACATTTAGATCCGTATGTATCTTGCAAATCTCTATGTCTCCCACCTGGACTAGATCCCAGATGGAATTGAAGCTTATCTTGATGTGCTTGGTCCTCTTGTGAAATCTGGATTCCTTTGCCAAGGCAATTGCACCAGTATTGTCACAAAAGATTTTCATTGGACCCGATGCACTAGGTATGACACCTAGATCGGATATGAACTCCTTCATCCAGACTCCTTCGTTCGCTGCTTCCGAAGCAGCTATGTACTCCGCTTCACATGTAGATCCCGCTACGCCTTGTTTAGAACTGCACCAACTGACAGCTCCACCATTTAATGTAAACACGTATCCGGTTTGCGATTTAGAATCGTCCGGATCAGTGTCAAAGCTTGCATCAACGTAACCTCTTACGGTGAGCTCTTTGTCACCTCCATATACGAGAAATATATCCTTAGTCCTTTTCAGGTATTTCAGGATGTTCTTGACCGATGTCCAGTGATCCACTCCTGGATTACTTTGGTACCTCCCTGCTAAACTTATAGCAAGGCACACATCAGGTCTGGTACACAGCATTGCATACATGATAGAGCCTATGGCTGAAGCATAGGGAACATCTTTCATTTTCTCTCTATCTTCTGCGGTGGTCGGGCATTGAGTCTGACTCAACTTCACACCTTGCAACACAGGCAAGAACCCTTTCTTTGCTTGATCCATTTTGAACTTCTTCAAAATCTTGTCAAGGTATGTGCTTTGTGAAAGTCCAATTAAGCGTCTTGATCTATCTCTATAGATCTTTATGCCTAATATGTAAGCAGCTTCACCAAGATCTTTCATTGAAAAACTCTTATTCAAGTATCCCTTTATGCTATCCAGAAATTCTATATCATTTCCAATCAACAATATGTCATCCACATATAATATCAGAAATGCTACAGAGCTCCCACTCACTTTCTTGTAAATACAGGCTTCTCCGAAAGTCTGTATAAAACCAAATGCTCTGATCACACTATCAAAGCATTTATTCCAACTCCGAGAGGCTTGCACCAGTCCATAAATGGGTCGCTGGAGCTTGCACACTTTGTTAGCTCCCTTTGGATCGACAAAACCTTCCGGTTGCATCATGTACAACTCTTCTTCCAGAAATCCATTCAGGAATGCAGTTTTGACATCCATCTGCCAAATTTCATAATCATAAAATGCGGCAATTGCTAACATGATTCGGACAAACTTAAGCATCGCTACGGGTGAGAAGGTCTCATCGTAGTCAACCCCTTGAACTTGTCGAAAACCTTTTGCGACAAGTCGAGCTTTGTAGACAGTAACATTACCATCAGCGTCTGTCTTCTTCTTGAAGATCCATTTATTCTCAATTGCTTGCCGATCATCGGGCAAGTCAACCAAAGTCCATACCTTGTTCTCATACATGGATCCCATCTCAGATTTCATGGCTTCAAGTCACTTTGCGGAATCTGGGCTCACCATCACTTCTTCATAGTTCGTAGGTTCATCATGATCTAGAAGCATGATTTCTAGAATAGGATTACCGTACCACTCTGGTGCGGATCTCATTCTGGTTGATCTACGAGGTTCAGTAGTATCTTGTCCTGAAGTTTCATGATCATCATCATTAGCTTCCTCACTAATTGGTATAGGTGTCGCAGAAACAGTTTTCTGTGATGTACTACTTTCCAATAAGGGAGCAGGTACAATTACCTCGTCAAGTTCTACTTTCCTCCCACTCACTTCTTTCGAGAGAAACTCCTTCTCTAGAAAGGATCCATTCTTAGCAACGAATGTCTTGCCTTCGGATCTGTGATAGAAGGTGTACCCAGCAGTCTCCTTTGGGTATCCTATGAAGACACATTTCTCCGATTTGGGTTCCAGCTTATCAGGTTGAAGCTTTTTCACATAAGCATTGCAGCCCCAAACTTTAAGAAACGACAACTTTGGTTTCTTGCCAAACCATAGTTCATAAGGCGTCGTCTCAACGGATTTTGATGGTGCCCTATTTAACGTGAATGCGGCCGTCTCTAAAGCATAACCCCAAAACGATAGCGGTAAATCAGTAAGAGACATCATAGATCGCACCATATCTAGTAAAGTACGATTACGACGTTCGGACACACCATTACGTTGTGGTGTTCCGGGTGGCGTGAGTTGCGAAACTATTCCACAATTTTTCAAATGTACACCAAACTCGTAACTCAAATATTCTCCTCCACGATCAGATCGTAGAAACTTTATTTTCTTGTTATGATGATTTTCAACTTCACTCTGAAATTCTTTGAACTTTTCAAATGTTTCAGACTTATGTTTCATTAAGTAGATATACCCATATCTGCTTCAGTCATCTGTGAAGGTGAGAAAATAACGATATCCGCCACGAGCCACAATATTCATCAGACCACATACAACGGTATGTATGATTTCCAACAAATCTGTTGCTCTCTCCATAGTACCGGAGAACGGTGTTTTAGTCATCTTGCCCATGAGGCACGGTTCGCAAGTACCAAGTGATTCATAATCAAGTGGTTCCAAAAGTCCATCAGTATGGAGTTTCTTCATGCGCTTTATACCGATATGACCTAAACGGCAGTGCCACAAATAAGTTGCACTGTCATTATCAACTCTGCATCTTTTGGTTTCAACATTATGAATATGTGTGTTACTACTATCGAGATTCATCAAAAATAGACCACTTCTCAAAGGTGCATGACCATAAAAGATATTACTCATATAAATAGAACAACCATTATTCTCTGATTTAAATGAATAACTGTCTCGCATCAAACAAGATCCAGATATAATGTTCATGCTCAACACTGGCACCAAATAACAATTATTTAGGTCTAATATTAATCCCGAAGGTAGATGTAGAGGTAGCGTGCCGACCGCAATCACATCGACTTTGGAACCGTTTCCCACGCGCATCGTCACCTCGTCCTTTGCCAGTGTTCGCTTAATCTGTAGTCCTTGTTTCGAGTTGCAAATATTAGCAACAGAACCAGTATCAAATACCCAGGTGCTACTGCGAGCTCTAGTAAGGTACACATCAATAACATGTATATCACCTATAGCTTTGTTCACCTTGCCATCCTTCTTATCCGCCAAATATTTGGGGTAGTTCCGCTTCCAATGACCAGTCTGCTTGCAGTAGAAGCACTCAGTTTTAGGCTTAGGTCCAGACTTGGGTTTCTTCTCTTGAGCAGCAACTTGCTTGCTGTTCTTCTTGAAGTTCCCCTTCTTCTTCCCTTTGCCCTTTTTCTTGAAACTAGTGGTCTTGCTGACCATCAACACTTGATGCTCCTTTTTGATTTCTACCTCCGCAGCTTTCAGCATTGCGAAGAGCTCGGGAATAGTCTTGTTCATCCCTTGCATATTATAGTTCATCACGAAGCTCTTGTAGCTTGGTGGCAGTGATTGGAGAATTCTGTCAATGACGCAATCATCTGGAAGATTAACTCCCATCTGAATCAAGTGATTATTATACCCAGACATTTTGAGTATATGCTCACTGACAGAACTGTTCTCCTCCATCTTGCAGCTATAGAACTTATTGGAGACTTCATATCTCTCAATCCGGGCATTTGCTTGAAATATTAACTTCAACTCCTGGAACATCTCATATGCTCCATGACGTTCAAAACGTCGTTGAAGTCCCGATTCTAAGCCGTAAAGCATGGCACACTGAACTATCGAGTAGTCATCAGCTTTGCTCTGCCAGGCGTTCATAACATCTGGTGTTGCTCCAGCAGCAGGCCTGGCACCCAGCGGTGCTTTCAGGACGTAATTCTTCTGAGCAGCAATGAGGATAATCCTCAAGTTATGGACCCAGTCCATGTAATTGCTACCATCATCTTTCAACTTCGCTTTCTCAAGGAACACATTAAAATTCAACGGAACAACAGCACGAGCCATCTATCTACAATCAACATAAACAAGCAAGATACTATTAGGTACTAAGTTCATGATAAGTTTAAGTTCAATTAAACAAATTACTTAAGAACTCCCACTTAGATAGACATCCCTCTATTCCTCTAAGTGATCACGTGATCCAAATCAACTAAACCATAACCGATCATCACGTGAGATGGAGTAGTTTTCAATGGTGAACATCGCTATGTTGATCATATCTACTATATGATTCACGCTCGACCTTTCGGTCTCCGTGTCCCGAGGCCATATCGGCATATGCTAAGCTCGTCAAGTTTAACCTGAGTATTCTGCGTGTGCAAAACTGGCTTGCACCCGTTGTAGATGGACGTATAGCTTATCACACCCGATCATCACGTGGTGTCTGGGCACGACAAACTTTGGCAATGGTGCATACTCAGGGAGAACACTTCCTGATAATTTAGTGAGAGATCATCTTATAATGCTACCATCAATCAAAACAAGATAAGATGCATAAAAAGATAAACATCACATGCAATCAATATAAGTGATATGATATGGCCATCATCATCTTGTGCTTGTGATCTCCATCTCCGAAGCACCGTCATGATCACCATCGTCACCGGCGCGACACCTTGATCTCCATCGTAGCATCGTTGTCGTCTCGCCAATCTTATGCTTCCACGACTATCGCTACCGCTTAGTGATAAAGTAAAGCATTACATCGCGATTGCATTGCATACAATAAAGCGACAACCATATGGCTCCTGCCAGTTGCCGATAACTCGGTTACAAAACATGATCATCTCATACAATAAAATCTAGCATCATGTCTTGGCCATATCACATCACAACGTGCCCTGCAAAAACAAGTTAGACGTCCTCTACTTCGTTGTTGCAAGTTTTACGTGGCTGCTACAGGCTTAAGTAAGAACCAATCTCACCTACGCATCAAAACCACAACGATAGTTTGTCAAATAGACTCCGTTTTAACCTTCGCAAGGACCGGGCGTAGCCACACTTGGTTCAACTAAAGTTGGAGAAACAGTCACCCGCAAGCCACCTTTGTGCAAAGCACGTCGGGAGAACCGGTCTCGCGTAAGCGTACGCGTAATGTCGGTCCGGGCCGCTTCATCCAACAATACCGCCGAACCAAAGTATGACATGCTGGTAGGCAGTATGACTTATATCGCCCACAACTCACTTGTGTTCTACTCATGCATATAACATCAAACCATAAAACCTAGGCTCGGATGCCACTGTTGGGTAACGTAGTAATTTCAAAATTTTCCTACGCACACGCAAGATCATGGTGATGCACAGCAACGAGAGGGGAGAGTGTTGTCTATGTACCCACGCAGACCGACTGCAGAAGCGTTGACACAACGTAGAGGAAGTAGTCGTACGTCTTCCCGATCCGACCGATCCAAGCACCGTTACTCCGGCACCTCCGAGTTCTTAGCACACGTACAGCTCGATGACGCTCCCCGGGCTCCGATCCAGCAAAGCTTCGGGGATGAGTTCCGTCAGCACAACGGCGTGGTGACGATGATGATGTTCTACCGATGCAGGGCTTCGCCTAAGCACTACAACGATATGATCGAGGTGGAATATGGTGGCAGGGGGCACCGCACACGGCTAAGGAACGATCACGTGGATCAACTTGTGTGTTCTAGTGTCGGGGGTTGCTGATCCCTCGTACACCTATGGGGATCGGCGGACCGAGCCCCTTTCGGTTCGGCAGGGGGCGGTGGATGCACAAAGAGCAGATTGAGGCGAACGCACGAGCGAGACGATCGATTTACCCAGGTTCGGGCCGCACGGATGCGTAAAACCCTACTCCTGCTTTGGTGGTTGTATTGAGCTCTTGCTCGGGAGCGAAGAGTGCTACAGTACACTCAAGCAGCTGGCGAGACCGGGCGTGAGAATGGCTGTCCCCCCTGATGAAGGCATGCACCTACGGTAGGGGCACGGACCCGTCCTAAGAGCCCTACCATAGGACGTGCTTAGAGGAAGTCACCTTTCAATCGACTCGAAGGTGTCCCACTCGACGGGGCCAAGACACTCGACCAAGAAGCTGTCACTCGACCAACAAGCCAACCACTCGACCGCCAGGAGACCTCGAATCACTCCCAGGCAAACGGTCAGCTATTAAGTAGTCTTTATGATCATCATGACGCTTTATTAGGGACGTTATGTGTAACGCCCGCCTTAAATGTACCTTAAACCCTGCATTACTGAGGGCAGGTGAGGGCTGGCGAACTCTATATAAGCCACCCCCCTCCTCAGTATGAAGGGTTCGCACCCCTGTTATCTTACTCACGCATAATCCAATCGACCGCCTCCGGGCACCGAGACGTAGGGCTGTTACTTCCTCAGAGAAGGGCCTGAACTCGTAAACCTTGCGTGCTTACAACTTCCTAATAGCTAAGGTCTAGCCTCTTCATACATACCCCCCTACCTCACTGTCAGACTTAGAACCACGACAGTTGGCGCCCACCGTGGGGCAGTAGTCTTAGCGCCTAATTGGAGAAGTTGCGATTTTTTCGATCCACTCGATCATGTTTTCTTGCGGAGCTTTGGCGGAAGGCCGCGAGATCCGTCTTGGCCGACTCGCTTTCATCACCGACGACTCCGCTTGGCTCCAGGAGGCGCCGCTTGACGTCGACGCGCTCCCCGTCCGCGGTGCGACGCACTTCCGCGCGTGCGTCCGTGGCGTCCTCCTGAGGCAGCCATCGACCCCATATCGGTCGACTCCCGTGCCATCTCCCCGTCCTGTCTCCCGCCAGCGCAAGCGGTCGGGTCGGTCGAGGCTCCAGCGGTGGATGAAGCGCGCCGTGGCCCGCCAGTCGGTGACCCAGCAGGTCGCTGCAATCGAGCCTGACGAATCCCTCTGCGGCCTGTTCGATCTGTCGACTGGCTCCATGGGGTCCGCTTCCGAGTGCGACAGCAGCGACCCCCTGGCGGAGGTCCTAGCGGTCGAGGGGACACGCAGTCCCCCCGGATTCCCTCATGATGACGATGGTGCCGACAGGGGCAATCCGTCGCACCCTCACGACGAATACCTCCCCGAGCCTCTTACGTCGTTGCAACGGGAGGAGCTTTGTCGCCGGAACATGGACGCGCTCTACACACCTATTGTTGGAGAAACCCCCGAGGCCCGGGCCTTGGAGGATGCGCGCTTGGCTAATCTAGCCGAGCGCAATCGACTGGAGAATCTACAGCGGGCTCTCGACGAGCGGGCGCGTCAGCGGGCTCCCGAGTCCAGTCGACGCCAGCAGGCACCCGAACCCAGTCGACGGCAGCTCTTCCCGCCACCACAGGTGTATCGAACTCCGGTTCAGAACCTGGCTGCCGCGGCCCGCATAGCGGAGTCGATCCAGCCCTCCCAGTCGGAGGCCGGAAGAGGATTGCTGCAGATCAGAGCATTGCTCCGAGCAGCGGGGAATCAGAATTCCGCCGTCTCTTAGTCGCGGGACAGGATCCACAGTCGATCCGTCGCAACGGAGACCGTCCAGTCGGCTCACAGCCCGAGATCGCCCCCAAGGCGTGTGGGGTGTGGAGACCGGAACGATCGGTATAGGGGGAACGAGCAATACGATCACCGACTCAACCGTGATGATGGGCGTCGGGTGCCGTCCCCTCCTCCGCGGAGTGGATCATATGCACCTCAGCATCGAGACGACAGGCGCCCTCATCACACTGGGCAGAGGGTCCCAGTCGACCCCAGAGACCCAGGCTTTGACGCGAGATCCATCCTCATTCAAGGTCTGGTGGACAGGAACAGGGCTCATCGAGAGGGCCACAACAGAGATACGCCCGCCGGCAGCAGGGCACACGCCTCGGGGCCTGAGTGTTTCAGTCGAGCCATCAGAGCCGCAGTGATCCCACCCAACTTCCGGCTGGCGACTGGAATCAGCAAGTTCACCGGCGAGTCCAAGCCTGACACGTGGCTCGAAGATTACCGAGTGGCTGTGCAGATCGGTGGCGGCAACGACGAGGTGGCCATGAAGCATTTACCCCTCATGTTGGAAGGCTCAGCTAGGGCGTGGCTGAATCAGCTGGCGCCCAGCAGCATTTACACTTGGGAGGATCTCTCCCGAGTGTTTGTTACAACCTTCGAAGGGACATGCAAGCGCTCTGCAGGCCTTACAGAGCTGCGGTCTTGCGTACAGAAGCTGAATGAAACACTGAGGGAATACATCCAGAGGTGGATCACACTGCACCACTCGGTCGAGAACGTGCCTGACCATCAAGCAGTCTGCGCTTTCAAGGAAGGGGTCAAGTACAGGGAGTTGAATCTGAAATTTGGCCGGACCGGAGAGATGTCCCTTAATCGGATGATGGAGATTGCCACCAAGTACGCTAATGGAGAAGACGAGGACCGACTCCGAAGCGGCAAACTTAAGTCAGTCGCCCAAGAAACCGGAGGAAACTCCAGTCGGAAGCAAAAGCGGAAGGCCGAGCCAGCCGCTCCCGGGGAGGCCCTAGCTGTGGCCCAGGGAAACTTCAAGGGGAAACCCAAGGGCACTTGGAAGCCCAAGAAAGTCAAGGATTAGGATGGGAATGATGTTTTGGATTTGCCATGTCACATCCACACCAAGAAAGACGAAGAGGGTAATTTTATTTACCCCAAACATACCACTCGACAATGCCGGCTCCTGATCCAACAGTTTCAGGGCAAGCAGCCCAAGGATAAAGAGAAAGAGCCGAACAGGGTTGAGGACAGGGATGATAGCGACGATGGATACCCCCAGGTCAATTCCACCCTGATGATTTTTGCCGATGTCGAAAGCAAAAGTCGGCTGAAAGTCATAAACCGGGAGGTGAACATGGTTGCCCCTGCAACTCCCAGTTACCTAAAGTGGTCCCAGACGGCCATCATGTTCGACCAATCCGATCATCCAACACACATTGCCACCCCTGGGAGGCAAGCTTTGGTGGTCGACCCAGTTGTCGAAGGCACTCGACTGACTAAAGTCCTGATGGACGGTGGCAGTGGCCTGAACATACTGTACGCGGAAACCTTGAAAGGAATGGGCATTTCGATGTCCAGACTCAGCACCAGTAACATGAGCTTCCACGGAGTCATTCCTGGGAAGAAAGCCGAGTCACTCGGCCAGATTGCTCTTGATGTGGTTTTCGGTGATTCAAAGAATTACCGCAAGGAAAAGTTAACGTTTGAAGTTGTGGACTTCCAGAGTGCTTATCACGCCATCTTGGGCAGGCCGGCTTATGCACGCTTCATGGCTCGACCATGCTACGTGTATCTTAAATTAAAGATGCCTGGTCCCAAAGGTGTGATCACTGTTACAGGAAATCGGAAGAAAGCAGAGGGATGTTTCCAGAAGGGATCAAAGATCGCCGACGCTCAGATGGCAGTAGTCGAGCTGAAAGAGTACCAGAAGACTGCCGACCCGAGTGAATTGCTACGGGCTAAGAAGCCTGCCTCCGAATCAGCTTTTCAGTCGGCCGGCGAAACGAAGACGGTCCACATTCACCCGACCGACCCCGACGCAGCTCCGACTCACATCTCAACAACGCTCGACTCCAAATAGGAAGAAGCGCTCATCCAGCTCCTCCGTGAGAACTGGGACATCTTCGCATGGAAACCCTCTGACATGCCCGGAGTTCCCAGGGGGCTGGCTGAGCACCGCCTACGAGTCGACTCAAAGTTCAAACCCGTGAAGGAACATCTGCGGCGGTCCGCCGTCCAGAAAAAACAAGCTATCGGCAAAGAAGTGGCTCGGCTCTTAGCAGCTGAGTTCATTCGAGAGATTTACCACTCCGAGTGGCTCGCCAATGTTGTCATGGTCCCCAAGAAGGACAAGTCACTCCGCATGTGCATTGATTTCAAGCATATCAATCGGGCCTGCCCGAAAGATCATTTTCCTCTCCCTCGCATCGACCAAATTGTCGACTCAACTGCGGGATGTGAGAGATTGTCTTTTCTAGATGCCTACTCCGGGTACCATCAGATCCGTCTGTATGGGCCCGACGAAATCAAAACAGCTTTCATCACTCCATTCGGATGCTTCTGTTACGTCACCATGCCGTTCGGCCTCAAGAACGCCGGAGCCACATTCATGAGAATGATCCAGAAGTGTTTACTCACTCAAATCAGTCGGAATGTGGAGGCGTACATGGACGATATCGTAGTCAAGTCCCGGAAAGGTTCCGACCTACGGGCTGACCTTACTGAAACCTTCGCCAACCTCAGGAGGTACGATATCAAGCTCAATCCATCAAAATGCACTTTCGGAGTTCCAGGTGGCAAGCTACTCGGTTTTCTCATTTCTGAACGGGGAATCGACGCCAATCCTGAAAAAATTGGAACCATACTCCGGATGAAGCGTCCCGTACGTGTGCATGATCTCCAAAAACTTATAGGTTGCTTGGCCGCCTTAAGTCGATTCATCTCTCGACTCGATGAAAAAGCGTTGCCTCTTTACCGACTGATGAAAAAGTCTGACAAGTTCGAATGGACTCCAGAAGCTGATGCAGCGTTTGCGGAGCTCAAAGCTCTGCTCTCCACCCAGCCGGTGCTAGCTGCTCCAATCAGCAAAGAGCCTCTGCTGCTTTATATTGCAGCCACGGGACAAGTTGTCAGTACAGTTCTTACGGTCGAGAGAGAGGAGGAAGGGAAGGCCTTCAAAGTTCAACGCCCTGTTTATTATGTGTCTGAAGTTTTGACCCCTTCAAAACAAAGATACCCCCACTACCAGAAGCTTGTATATGGGATTTACATGACCACGAAGAAAGTTGCACATTATTTCTCTGACCACTCCATTACAGTCGTCAGCGACGCCCCATTATCGGAGATCCTACATAACAGAGATGCAACTGGTTGAGTGGCCAAGTGGGCGATTGAACTCCTTCCTTTAGACATCAAGTTTGAAGCAAAGAAAGCCATCAAGTCCCAAGCGATCGCGGATTTTATCGCCGAGTGGATTGAACAGCAACTTCCGACTCAAGTTCACTCGGAGCACTGGACTATGTTCTTCGATGCATCCAAGATGCTGAATGGTTCGGGCGCGGGGGTAGTTTTGGTCTCCCCCCGAGGAGATAAGCTCAGATACGTTCTCCAGATTCACTTCGATTCCTCCAATAACGAAGCAGAGTATGAAGCACTTTTATATGGGTTGCGCATGGCCATTTCACTCGGCGTCCGTCGCCTCATGGTCTATGGCAACTCAGATCTGGTGGTTAATCAAGTGATGAAGGAATGGGATGTCAGGAGTCCGGCAATGACTGGATACTACAATGCAGTACGGAAGCTAGAGAAGAAGTTCGAGGGGTTGGAACTCCACCACATCCCCCGACTGAAAAACCAGGCAGCTGACGACTTGGCAAAGATAGGCTCCAAGAGAGAAGCCATTCCAAGCAACGTGTTCTTTTAACACATTCACTCGCCGTCAGTACAAGAAGATCCTTTCACAGAAGAAGCCCCGCAGCCGAAAAGTGCCGCGGACCCGACTGAAGTTGAAGTGCCTGCAGTAGTCGACCTGATCATGGAAGTCTTGGCAGTCACCCCCGACTGGACGATACCATACATTGCATATATCCTAAGGAAAGAACTCCCGGAGGACGAAGAGGAGGCTCGATAGATCGTCCGCCGATCTAAGGCCTTCACAGTCATAAGGGGACAGCTGTACAGAGAAAGTGCGACCGGAGTCGGCCAGAGATGCATAACGCCAGAAGAAGGTCAAATAATCCTCAACGATATCCACTCGGGAACCTGCGGTCACCATGCGTCCTCTCGGACCATTGTGGCTAAAGCATACCGAGCTGGATTTTATTGGCCAAGGGCAAATGAGATGGCAAAAGAGATAGTCGACAGGTGCGAGGGCTGCCAGTTCTACTCCAACATGTCACACAAGCCCGCGTCAGCCCTGAAAACCATTCCGCTCGTCTGGCCCTTTGCCGTATGGGGATTGGACATGGTCGGCCCCTTGAGAACGGGCAGGAGTGGGTTCACTCACGTGCTTGTGGCAGTCGACAAGTTTACCAAATGGATCGAAGCTAAGCCCATAAAGAGCCTTGACGCTAGCACCGCTATCAGTTTCATCAGAGGGTTGACATTCAGATATGGAGTCCCACACAGCATCATCACTGATAACGGGTCAAACTTTGATTCGGACGATTTCAGGGCATTTTGCGCTTCTCAAGGCACACGAGTCGACTACGCCTCAGTCGCTCATCCCCAGTCGAATGGACAGGCTGAGAGAGCAAATGGTCTGATTCTCAAAGGGCTAAAACCTCGGATGATGCGTGATCTCAAGCACGCGGCAGGCGCTTGGGTCGACGAGCTTCCATCAGTGCTGTGGGGATTAAGGACTACCCCTAACCGGTCGACTGGAAGG
Source organism: Triticum monococcum (assembly GCA_034509565.1). Taxonomy (NCBI): domain Eukaryota; kingdom Viridiplantae; phylum Streptophyta; class Magnoliopsida; order Poales; family Poaceae; genus Triticum; species Triticum monococcum. The sequence continues at coordinate 689,290,015 of CM067843.1, forward strand.
ACCCCGTTCTTTCTGGTTTATGGAGCCGAAGCTGTCCTGCCAAGCGATCTCCTTCACAATGCGCCTCGAGTTGAACTTTACACCAAAGATGAAGCAGAGCAGGCCCGGCAAGACGCAGTCGACCTCTTGGAGGAAGAAAGGGAGATGGCAATGATCAGATCGACCATTTACCAGCAGGACTTGCGTCGATTCCACGCCCGGAAAGTGAAAAGTCGAGCCTTTCAAGAAGGAGATTTGGTCCTCCGAGTGGATCAACAGAAACCTCACAAGCTCGCTCCCACTTGGGAAGGCCCCTTCATCATCACCAGAGTCCTCCACAATGGAGCATATCACCTTTACAATGTTGATCGACAAATCGACGAACCTCGAGCTTGGAACGCGGAGCTTCTCCGCCCCTTTTACACTTAAGTCCGCTCTTAAACCAGATGTAATAAGAAAAACTCCTAAGGTTCATTTTTATCAGAAATAAGAGTGTTCCAATAATTGTTGTCACTGTTGTATGTATCCGAAATCCCCCAGTGGGTGACTTAGCTGCGAATCCGGTTCGCCTAAGTTTGAAAAATCCTACCGAATGGAGAGCAATCCTCCCACTCGGGGGCTTAGCTGCAGTACAGCACTCGCCTAAGTTCTCCACGAAGAGACTTAGCTGCAGTCAGACACTCGCCTAAGTTTGAAAAATCCTACCGAGTGGAGAGCAATCCTCCCACTCGGGGGCTTAGCTGCAGTTCAGCACTCGCCTAAGTTCTCCACGAAGAGACTTAGCTGCAGTCAGACACTCGCCTAAGTTTGAAAAATCCTACCGAGTGGAGAGCAATCCTCCCACTCGGGGGCTTAGCTGCAGATCAGCACTCGCCTAAGTTCTCCACGAAGAGACTTAGCTGCAGTCAGACACTCGCCTAAGTTTGAAAAATCCTACCGAGTGGAGAGCAATCCTCCCACTCGGGGGTTAGCTGCAGTTCAGCACTCGCCTAAGTTCTCCATGAAGAGACTTAGCTGCAGTCAGACACTCGCCTAAGTTTGAAAAATCCTACCGAGTGGAGAGCAATCCTCCCGCTCGGGGGCTTAGCTGCAGTTCAGCACTCTCCTAAGTTCTCCACGAAGAGACTTAGCTACAGTCAGATACTCGCCTAAGTTTGAAAAATCCTACCGAGTGGAGAGCAATCCTCCCACTCGGGGGCTTAGCTGCAGTTCAGCACTCGCCTAAGTTCTCCACGAAGAGACTTAGCTGCAGTCAGACACTCGCCTATGTTTGAAAAATCCTACCGAGTGGAGAGCAATCCTCCCACTCGGGGGCTTAGCTGCAGTTCAGCACTCGCCTAAGTTCTCCACGAAGAGACTTAGCTGCAGTCAGACACTCGCCTAAGTTTGAAAAATCCTACCGAGTGGAGAGCAATCCTCCCGCTCGGGGGCTTAGCTGCAGTTCAGCACTCTCCTAAGTTCTCTACGAAGAGACTTAGCTGCAGTCAGACGCTCGCCTAAGTTTGAAAAATCCTACCGAGTGGAGAGCAATCCTCCCACTCGGGGGCTTAGCTGCAGTTCAGCACTCGCCTAAGGTCTCCACGAAGAGACTTAGCTGCAGTCAGACACTCGCCTAAGTTTGAAAAATCCTACCGAGTGGAGAGCAATCCTCCCACTCGGGGGCTTAGCTGCAGTTCAGCACTCGCCTAAGTTCTCCACGAAGAGACTTAGCTGCAGTCAGACACTCGCCTAAGTTTGAAAAATCCTACCGAGTGGAGAGCTCCGCCACAAATACAATGTACGACAACGGAGTGTGGGTCGACCGCCACCTTCTCCCGAGAGCTCCGCCACAAATACAATGTACAACAACGGAGTGTGGGTCGACTGCCGCCTTCTCCCGAGAGCTCCGCCACAAATACAATGTACAACAACGGAGTGTGGGTCGACTGCCGCCTTCTCCCGAGAGCTCCGCCACAAATACAATGTACAACGATAGGGTGGGGGTCGGCCATCAAGCCTCTCACGACAGTTCCAGACCACGGAGACATTCAGCAAAAATAAAGTTCGGATAAAGCTTAAAAGGCCCCGGGCCTCGGATCAAAGTACTCGAGCCCTCAGCTCGGCAGAGTTTAAACGACTACAAATCCACTCGGCATCCCGAGGCTAATTTAAGGAAAGGCATAAAAGTTTTCTCACTCCTCAAGAGGAGGGCTGGCAGGAGCGACGAACTCATCCAAGTCGATCCCGTCCGCAATGCGAGTAGCTGCAGCGATGAAGGTCTCCATGAAGTCCTGGAAGCTGTGCCTCTTGGTATTGGCGACTTGGATGGCGGCCAGCTTTTCTTCTCGCGCCTCCTTGCAATGAACGCGGACTAAGGATAGAGCCACGTCAGCGCCGCACCGGGCAGAGGACTTCTTCCACTCCTGCACTCGATCGGGGATTTTGTCAAGTCGAGCCATAAGAGACTCGAGATCGTTCTGGAGCGCAGATTCTGGCCAAAGTGTCGAGTCGATCCGCGACACGGCAACCTTCAGTCGAGCCAGGTAATCCACGGTGCCGTCGATTCGAGATTCCAGTCGGAGCAAGTTCATGGCAGTGTCGTCTTTCACCGGGGAATTGATTGGGTCAAGACCCGTTTCGATCCGCCCGGTCTCCTCTTCGAAGTTTTGACAGAATTCTGCACACAAGACCTAAAGATAAGCCAACGACCACAGGATTGAGCCGACACAAAAAGTACAAAATAGTCAAAATTAGATGTGCACCTTCAAGTTTGATGTACAGCCTCTTGGCGAGGCTCCTCAGGAAGCTCTCCAGGTCGTCCCTCCTACGGGCGACGCCTTCCATCTCCTCACCCAAGAGGAGGTGCTTCTTCTTCCAACTGGCAGCCAGCTTGTTGGCATCAGTCAGAGCGGCCTGCAACCTAATGTTCTCTTGCTCCAACTGGCCGGCCGAAGCCAGCTTCTGTTCGGCCAGAACCATCTTGTCGTCAGCCGCCTTACGGGCAACAGCCAGGTCCTGGTCCTTCCTCGCCAACGCTCTTTCCAATTCTCCTACAAAGAAACGGCGATTGAATCAGAAACAGCAAAGGAATGCCCAAGCCTGAAAACAGAACCAGTCGACAAAGTCGCTTTACCTGCGGCTCCCTCCCTGACCTTCTGCAACTCCGTCCCTGCCAGCTCTAAATCAAGGTCCAGCTGAATCTTCTGCTTCTCCAATTCAGCATAACGAGCGACAAATTCGCAAGATCTCTGCAAAATAAAAACCCAGCCGACAGACGTTCGAGATAAGTTGCTCCCGAGTAACTAAGGAACAATGGTGACGTTTCTAAGACCACAGCCGAATAAAAAAATATTCGACCGTAGTCTCGGGGACTACACCCAGTGGGTGCACTCAGCGTGCCCCCACTGGTTCGACCAAAAAAAACGACTGCATACAGTCGACAGGACACGAACCGCTCGACCTGGCAGATCAGACCGAGTGAAGAAGTACAGATCCACAAACACAATATACAGACTACAGTCGACTGCCAACAGTCCACCGTAGTCTCGGGGACTACACCCAGTGGGTGCACTCAGCGTGCCCCCACTGGTTCGACCAAAGAGAAAACACACCCAGTGGGTGTACAAGTACAGATGTAAAGATCTTCAAAAAAGGAAGAGAAAGAGAGAGAAAGACTCTTCAAACAAACAAACATCAAGTCAACTGACCTGGACGTTACTCTGAAGCGCCGAACTCGCGTCGTAAGCCGCCTAGCTAGCCTCCCGAGCCCTCTTCACCTGCTCCATCATGACCCCTGCCTGGTGTATGGCCTCCTTCGCAGCGGCCACTTCGTCTTCAGGGGCAGAGTACGCGACAAAGAGTGAAGTCGGATCGGCAGTCGACGCCGAGGGCTGCGCACTCGACGGAGGGTTAGCAGTCGGATTGGCAGCCGACGCCGAAGGCTGCGCACTCGACAGGGGATTGGCGAAGGACACAGAGGCCCGAGGGGCATCGCCGCCGTCCCGTGCCGCGGCCTCAGGCGCCTGAGCAGGCTGGGGAGCCCTGTCAGTCGACGGCCTCCTGGTCCTCCCTATCCTCAGCGGCTCATCGTCATCGTCATCCGGGAGGTCGATAACTTGAGGAGGAGCTGCAGGAAGAACTTTCAATCGACAAGAATTGCAAGAAATGACCAAGTCAGCTCAAAAACAAAACGTCGATGATCGTACCAGGGTTGGAGGTTGCAGCGTCCCCCATCTCTTGGTCGTCATCCTTGGCTGAGACCTCGGAGGTGGCAGCACTGCAAATTTCGAAGAATCAACCAGTTCAGCATAATGAGTCGACTCAGGATCTATCCTCCAATCGACGAAAGAAGTCAAAGTTTGTTACCCGGAGATGACAGGGACAGTTATCTTCATCTTCGGCAGAGTCTTGGGCGGCTTGGACTGCGTTGTGCGCGGTTGCTTGGGAACCTTCCCAGTCGGTGTCGGAGAAGAGGTCCGAGGGCGTTTCGACGATGGCCCGACGGAGGCAGTCGCCTGACCATGTCCCTGCGCCGGGTCGTGCACGAGCTTGGATCGTCTCTCTGGGCGGGGAGGTTCGGCTTCTTCCTCCTCCTCCTCGCTGGAGAAGATGTCGTCGCCTTCCTCTCCTTCGCCGTCTGACTCCCACTCGCCCTGGTCGTCCCCGCTCTCGCCTCCGCTCCCCTCACCTTCCTCAGTCGACCCCTGTGCCCCGTTGGGCGTCGAATACATCTCAGTGGTCGCCTAAAAGACAGCAGGAAAAATGGAAAGTCAGTCGACTCGCTCAAAAGAAGACCAGTGCAGAAAGCAAGATTTCAGTCGAAAACGCAAAGACACACCTGGTCGACCTCATAAGAGCTGTCGAGTGGAACGACCCTCCTGGCTCCTCGGGGGTTGTCTTTGTTCCCTGTAATGCTTGACAGCCACCCCTCCAACATCTCATCGGTGACCTCCTCTGGGTGGACCCGAGTGGAGTCCTCGAGGCCGGAGTACAACCACATCGGGTGATCCCGAGCCTGGAGGGGTTGGATTCTCCTCCTGAGGAAGACTTCGAGCAGGTCCATCCCCGTCACGCCCTCACGGACAAGTTCGACCACTCGACCCGCCAGTATCTTGACATGGGCCTTTTCTTCGGGCGTCACCTTCAGAGAAGCCAGCATTTTAGCTCGGTCGAGGGTGAAGGGTGGGAGTCCAGTCGACTGCCCCGGGGTCACTTGATCCTGGCAGTAGAACCAAGTCGCCTGCCACCCTCGAACCGACTCCGGGAAAGTGATGGAGGGAAAACAACTTTTCCCCATTGTCTGGATCGCCAAGCCCCCGCACAGCTGGATCACCTGTGTCCTCTCGTCACTCGACTTAGCCTTCTTCACCGACTGAGAGCGAACGGTGAAGATATGCTTGAAAAGTCCCCAGTGCGGGCGGCACCCCAGGAACGCCTCGCACATAGAAATAAAAGCGGCGAGATAGACTATGGAGTTCGGAGTGAAGTGGTGGAGCTGCGCCCCAAAGAAATTTAGGAAATTGCGGAAAAAAGGGTGGGGCGGCAAGGAGAAACCACGGTCAATGTGAGTCGCCAGGAGGACGCGCTCACCGTCACGTGGCTGGGGCTCGACTTCTCTCCCCGGAAGACGCGCCGCCTTGTGGAGGATGACTCCTCCCTCGACCATGTCGTCAAGGTCCTCCTGACGAAGCACCGAGGGCATCCAGTCGCCCTGGATCCACCCCTTGGGCAGGGCCGTCCGAGAAGAAGAGCCCCCGCGCGCAGACTTCTTCCCCTTCCCGGCCGCCACCGCCTTCTTCGCGCGCTCCAGGGCGGTCGTCTTGCCCTTCACCATCGTCGCCGGCAAGGTCTCAGGCTGGTTTTTGTGGTGGCAGGGCGAGAGCGAAGGAAGCGGAGGAGACGACGGAGAGACAGAGAGAGGAGCAGAAGAGGTGAGCACGCGTACTGAAGAGAAGCTCCGGGCCAACTATTTATAAGGAACCACTCCCGAGTGACTGACAGGTAGGCCCGAGCTATCCAGTCAAATCCCGTGGCAGGCGCGCGCGCTGTACGTGGCGAAAAAGGCGGCACGGGGATCGAGGAGCCTTCGCACTGTCGCTCCCGATCACTGCGGCCGCCCCCGTCCCGCGCGCTTCCCAAAAAATCCGAATCCCGCGATCTCCGCCGGGCGCAGAACAACTTGGCGAAACAGAAATCCCGCGCACGCCAGCACCCGATGCCTCGCAGGTAAAAGAATCCATTCGACGAAAGGCCTGGAACGGATCAAGGCGACTGAAAGAGGTTAATAACGTCATCCGTGATAGTCGACCCAGAACGAAGCACCTATAATAACCCGAGAGGTCGGTTGGAAAGGTCCCAAACCCTTTTTCTCACTCCAGCCTCGATCCGTTCGGGGGCTAATGATGAAGGCATGCACCTACGGTAGGGGCACGGACCCGTCCTAAGAGCCCTACCATAGGACGTGCTTAGAGGAAGTCACCTTTCAATCGACTCGAAGGTGTCCCACTCGACGGGGCCAAGACACTCGACCAAGAAGCTGTCACTTGACCAACAAGCCAACCACTCGACCGCCAGGAGACCTCGAATCACTCCCAGGCAATAGGTCAGCTATTAAGTAGTCTTTATGATCATCATGACGCTTTATTAGGGACGTTATCTGTAACGCCCACCTTAAATGTACCTTAAACCCTGCATTACTTAGGGCAGGTGAGGGCTGGCGAACTCTATATAAGCCACCCCCTCCTCGGTATGAAGGGTTCGCACCCCTGTTATCTTACTCACGCATAATCCAATCGACCGCCTCCGGGCACCGAGACGTAGGGCTGTTACTTCCTCAGAGAAGGGCCTGAACTCGTAAACCTTGCGTGCTTACAACTTCCTAATAGCTAAGGTCTAGCCTCTTCATACATACCCCCCTACCTCACTGTCAGACTTAGAACCACGACACCCCCCCTCTCTGTTGCGCATGGGCCTCCTTTTATATGTCTAAGGGGTCACCAACAGGCGGCAACAGAGGTGAGGGTAAAAATGTAAAAGGGGTGGTAGTTGGCTCCACCGCCTACAACTGTCGTATCATACCTAACCCTGACGGCAGGGGACAAAGGCATTAAATGCATGTCTGTGTCGCCTAGACGGGGCAGAAAGGGACCGTCAGGGGCGCCACCGTTTGCCACGATGGCTCCTTGTCAGCGTCTGCTTGCCACCGCATGCCCCTAGCTACATAGCCTCCCGCCACGTATGCCAGGAATGGTCCCAGGGTGACACGTTGGTGGGTGAGCTAGAGCGCGGGCTGCGGAGTAGTAGCTTGCCGCGGCAAGCGCCTTGCCGCGGATGTTGCCTTGTCGCGTCCGGGAGCTTGTCGCTCACCGGGTCTTGTCGGGGCGCGCAGTGTGCCGCAGCAAGCTTCTTGAGATGCTTTGGTTGGTCTTCCCGGCAAGCTCCTCTTGCCGGGGTCTCGTCTCCTTCCCGGCAAGCTCCTCTTGCCGGGGTCTTGTCTCCTTCCCGGCAAGCTCCTCTTGCCGGGGTCTTGTCTCCTTCCCGGCAAGCTCCTCTTGCCGGGGCCTTGTTTTGCTCTTGGATACTTTGTTCTTGAATGGCTCCTAAAGGAACCATGGAGGGTCTTGGTGGTCGCCCAGCAAGCCTTGCCGCGGGTCACTGCGACTGCCCGTGCACAAGTTCGGGATACTAAGGTACCCCTACTTTAGTACACCGACAGGAGCCCCCGGGCCTGGGCCATACACGGTGCCGAGCGCTGTTGGGCCAGGCCCAAAACAGTGCACGGGCATGCGCGGCCTAGGGCACGCCATAACTCACTCCGCATCCACCGCGCCCTCCCCGCACGGCACGCGTCAAACGCGGCATCGTGGAGAGATCGTGGGCGGTTTTCGAGGTGCCCACTCCCCACGATCACGGGGTGGGGAGAGGCCGCCCCATCCGTCGCCTCGGTTCTGCACGCCTGCCATGCGGCTCCCATGCACTTGGGGCCGCGAACGGCGGAGGCGGGAAACGGGGCCATCGTGGGTCGAGGCAGCGGGTCGGCCCCAGCTCCCTGCCTTCCCGCGTCTTGATTCGCCGAGCGAGGCGGCCGAGCCCCCACCTCGCTCCTTTATAAAGAGCGGGAGGGGAGGACGGAAGCCCGCATTCTCCCATCTTCTCCCCCCTTCAGCTCCTGCTCCCCTTCCTCCCATTCGCCATGGAGAAAGGGAACCCTGGTCCCTCATCGGTGGCGGCGAGGGTTGCCGCCAGACAGCGCATCCCTCCCTCTCCCGCACCCGTGGTGGCGGAGCCAGCCGTAAGGGGAAGAGGGAGGGGGCGAGGTCGTGGACGAGGTCAAGGACGAGGCCGAGGCGCTCGGGGAAGAGGTGGACGAGGCGGCGCGTCGGCTTCGCCTCCGCCGGCGGCTCTTCTTCCTGCGGTGGCCCATGCTGGGGACGACCCTTGCGAGTTCTTCGTCAGGCTGCGCTGGGCGCCTCGTCGTCGCCTCCGACTCCCAGCTCCGTTTGCGGACGTGGTGGGGTTGGACCCGCCCGAGACACTGAGGCTACACATGAGGGGCTGTGGGATCAGCGGCACGCGGGTCCGCGCCGAATTCCCAGCCCCTGGTGTGATGTATCTTGGTCGAGGGTGGAAGACGTTCGCCCGCATCCACAACTTGACGCCGGGGCTCACCCTCCATTTTAAGTTGGTGGAGGGTGATCTCCTCTCCGTCAAGGTCTTCGGGTGCTTCGGCGTCTGGGCACGGTGCTGCGTGGACAGCTCCTCCGATAGCGAAGACTCCTCCTCGAGCGAGAGTGACGAGGAGGGGAGCGACAGCGACGACGAGGGGAGCGGGCGGCAGGATGGCGGGTCCGACTAGGTGTCGGGCGCCGCTCCGTGCGGCACCGGCAACCCCATCATCCGTGTCGCCGGCTCCTTGAACTCCCCGGGGTCGTCTCCTTGGGCGGCTGGCGTAGGGAGGCTGCGGAAGAGGAAGAGGGCCGGCGGCAAGGCCGTCGGGTCGGAGTACGATGGCGTGGTGCCCTCGATAGCGCGCTGACGTCCTGCCGCCTCGTCTTCGAGCCCCGCTTCCGGCGCCGCCATCACCGTCCAGCCTTGACGGCCCCCGGGATGTTCTCTTGGTGTCTTCTGGCACCCGTAGTTCGCCTAGGCGCTCCTTTTGCCCTTCTCGCCTCCTTGACCTACCTCCTGAAGAGAGGGACAGGAAAAGGATTACGGGCATCTTATCTTTTTAATTTGTAAGCCTTCGGGCCTTAGTTGCATTTAAAACTTGTAATCCTCTCTTTCATGTTTTTCATCCTCTATGGATTGTACCTGCGTGGAATGTTTTTTTAATGAAAAGGGGATGTTTGCCGGGTCATTTGTCTCGCGGGTAGAACCCACGCCAAGGAGCAAATCCTTGGTATCTTTCAGATAGACACTCCTTCCCCGGCAACAGGCCCTGCCGGCTTCCCACGTCGCTTGACCTTTCTCACGCTTTTGACGGAGGTAGGGACGAGGCGGGTGCGGCCCCTCGTTTCATCCCTTTGCTGCCGCGACTACGACCAAAACTTGGCCCCAGGAACGAGCCTCAGGGCCTAGAGCTAAGGGAGCACGGTAGTTTTCGGGAAGAAACGAGGTTTCGTATTCCCCAGTCCATAAGAGAATGCATGAAGAGGGATGAAAGGCTTATCTGAGATTGCAGCCCCCGGCAACTCTGGCTTGCCGCGGGTGAACCTTGGTACTTGCAGCCCCCGGCAACTCTGGCTTGCTGCGGGTGAACCTTGGTACTTGCAGCCCCCGGCAACACTGGCTTGTCGGGGTCCGGATGCCGACACGCCCTTCTTCTGCTTTTCGTCCCCAGGCGGTCCGGCAAGGATATGTGAGCCCTGTGAACCAAAGGAAACGAAAGAAAGGCAAAGGGACGCACACTAGACCTCTAAGTTAGGGGTTAGTCGCTGTTAAGCACTATCAACCCTAACCGAGGACCCGACTCGACCTAGCATGCATGCTATAACTCTGGGCGCCAGCGCTTCATTTACTTGTGCTCAGGGTCTGCGCCTGGCTTTGTACAAAGGATTACATGCAACAGCGGCAAGACTTGTACAAAAGGGTGGTTGCCGGACGGGGTCCGACAACCGCGCCTTATGGGTAAAACTTACGAAGATGCTCGATATTCCAGCAGTTGCTCACTGGTACGCCATCTTCGGTCTCCAGGCGGACAACGCCAGGCCTGGTGACTCATTTCACCCGGTAAGGGCCTTCCCACTTCGGTGTCAACTTGTTGGAATTCTTAGCGGACTGAACACGCCGAAGAACAAGGTCGCCTTCCTCGAGACTTCTGGCGTTAACTTTGCGGCTATGATAGCGGCGCAAAGCTTGCTGGTAGCGAGCGGCTTGCACAGCAGCCTGAAGACGATCTTCCTCAAGGAGCAGCGCGTCATCTTGCCGCAGCTGCTCTTGCTCAAGCTCATCATAAGCGAGCACTCGAGGTGACCATATACGAGTTTCATGGGGATAACTGCCTCCGCTCCATAGACTAGAGGGAAGGGTGTCTGTCAAGTGGCTCGATTTGGCGTCGTCCTGATCGACCAAAGAACCACCGGCAGCTCCTCGATCCAGTTGCGTCCGCGCTTGTGCAGCCTGTCGAAAGTTCTGGTCTTGAGCCCGCGCAGCACTTCAGCATTTGCCCTCTCAGCTTGACCGTTGCTTCTCGGGTGAGCAACAGAAGTGAAGCAGGCCTTGGCGCCAAGATCTTGGACGTACTGCATGAAGGTGCGGCTCGTAAATTGTGTACCGTTGTCGGTGATTATCCTGTTAGGGATTCCGAAACGACAAACAATCGACCTGAAGAACTTGACCGCGGACTGCGCCGTCACCTTCCTCACTGGTTCCACTTCCGGCCACTTTGTGAACTTGTCGATTGCAACGTACAAGTACTCAAAGCCCCCGACTGCTCGGGGGAAGGGGCCGAGGATGTCGAGCCCCCAGACCGAAAATGGCCAGGATAAAGGGATCGTCTGGAGAGCTTGAGCTGGCTGGTGTATCTGCTTGGAATGGAACTGGCACGCTTCACACTTGGTTACTTGTGCAGTTGCATCCTGGAGGGCTGTCGGCCAGAAGAAGCCTTGCCGGAATGCTTTTCCGACAAGAGCTCTTGCGGCAATGTGGTGACCACATATGCCTCAGTGTATCTCTGCCAACAGCTTCTGTCCATCTTCCCGAGGAATACACTTCAATTTCACACCGTTGAGTCTTCTTCTGCATAGTGTGTTGTCGACAAACTGGTACATACTAGACTGCCGGGCTACTCTTTCCGCTTCTTCTGGTTCCTTGGGAAGCTCTCCTGTCTGAAGGAAATGGACAATCTGCTGCGCCCATGTTGGAGCCTGTGGTTCGACAACAAGGACTAAAGGCACATCTGCTGCTGCAGGAACGTCCGCTTCTACGGCAAGAGCCTGCGGCTCTGCCGAAGCTTGACGTTCCCCGACAAGCTTGCCGGAGCAGAGCTTGCCGGGAGTGTCTTCTGCAACGGAACAAACCCTGGGGTTTGCCGGAGTAGACTGCTCCTCAGCACTCTTGGCGTCGATCTTGGGGACCTTCTTGGCAGCGGCTTCGGGAAGCTCTGCCGGAAGATAGTCACCAGAAATCAACTTCCTCTTCTTGCTCTGTCCAATTGATGGTGTTACGGATGGCTGAGTCAGCTTGAGCACGAAGATCCCTGGTTCCACAGGTAACTTAAGTGCTGCGCACTTTGACAGGCCATCGGCAATGTCGTTCTCAGCTCTCGGGACATGTTCCATTTGCAGGCCGTCAAAGCGCTCTTCTAGCTTCCTCACTTCATCAATGTAAGCTTCCATCAATGGACTCTAGTAAATCTTGTTCACTTGGCGGACGACAAGCTGCGAGTCACCCCTGACAATGAGCTTCTTAATCCCAAGTTTTGCCGCGATCCTGAGACCGGCAAGCAAGCCTTCATACTCTGCAGTATTGTTTGTCGCTTGCTCCTTGGGAAAGTGCATCTGGACCATGTACTTGATGTGCTCTCCGGTGGGTGCGACAAGCAGTACACCAGCACCGGCGCCTTGCAGCGAGAAGGCACCGTCAAAGTACATGATCCACTCTTTGCTTGCTTCCTTGGTGGGGATGCTCCTCTCCGGAATTTCTTCGTCTGGAGTTGGCGTCCATTCTGCTATGAATTCCGCCAATGCTCTGCTCTGGATTGTTGATGTACTCTCAAACTTGAGGCCAAAGCTTGACAGTTCCAGTGCCCACTCGACAATCCTGCCTGTTGCTTCTGGATTTTGCAATATCCTTTTCAGCGGAAAGCGAGTGACAACTGTGATCTCATGTGCTTGGAAGTAATGGCTCAGCTTTCTCGAGGCCATGAGGAGGCCGAAAAGCAACTTCTGCACACCAGAGTACCTTGACCTAGCCCCCTGTAAAAGGGAGCTAACAAAGTAAACTGGGCGCTGCACCATTTTCTTCTGTATCTCCTCTTGCATCTGCGCAGATCCTTGCTTGTCGGGACCAGAGCTTGTCGGGGAAGCCCCCTGCTTGTCGCTGGATGTGCTTGCCGCGGTCGCTGGCTCGTCATCGGCCTCCCTTTCCGCTACTAACGCAGCACTAACCACTTGATTGGTTGCCGCTATGTACAGCAGCAACTTCTCTTGTGGTTTAGGTGCGACAAGTGTTGGAGTGGAGGACAAGTATCTCTTCAAGTCTTGCAGCGCAGCCTCCGCTTCCGGAGTCCATCTCATTGGACCTGCCCTTTTCAAAATTTTGAAAAACGGCAGGGCGCGCTCAGCAGACCGAGAGATAAACCTGCTGAGAGCAGCTACGCAGCCGGCAAGCTTCCGTACATCCTTGACGCGCTTTGGTGCTTCGATCTGCTCAATGGCCTTGATCTTGTCGGGATTAGCTTCGATTCCCCGCTGAGACACAAAGAACCCGAGAAGTTTGCCGGAAGGGACTCCAAACACACACTTCTCGGGGTTGAGCTTGAGGTTGACCTTGCGCAGATTTGCAAAAGTCTCTTCTAAGTCTTGGATCAGAGTTGCCCTGTCTTTGCTTTTGACCACTATATCATCCATGTAAGCCTCTACATTTCTGTGTATCTGTGGCTTCAAAGCGATATGGACTACTCTGGCAAATGTTGAACCAGCATTCTTTAATCCGAAAGGCATCCGTACGAAGCAGTACGTGCCACATGGAGTAATGAATGTGGTTTTCTCCTCATCCTCTTCTGCCATGAAGATCTGATGGTATCCTGAATATGCGTCAAGAAATGAAAGCAGATCACATCCGGCTGTGGAGTCAACAATCTGGTCAATGCGCGGCAAGGGAAATGGATCTTTGGGACAAGCTTTATTAACATCAGTGAAGTCAATACAAAGCCTCCACTTCCCGTTTGCCTTGCACACTACAACCGGATTAGCCAACCACGTTGGATGGAGCACTCCTCTGACAAGGCCTGCTGCTTCCAACTTCTTGATCTCTTCTGCTATGAACTCTTGGCGCTCCACTGCTTGCTTCCGGACTTTCTGCTTGACGAGCCGCGCATGAGGACAAACAGCAAGATGGTGCTCAATTACCTTCCTGGGAACACCGGGGATGTCAGACGGTTGCCATGCAAACACGTCGACATTCGCCCGCAGGAAAGTAACGAGTGCGCTTTCCTATTTAGGGTCAAGCGTGGCACTGATGGTGAAGGTACCACCAGTGCTGTCCTCCTTGGCGGACACCTTCTTGGTAAGTGGTGGAGCTGCCATCGTCTTCTTACTCTTGCCGGTGGAGCTCGATGGTGCGTCCTCGACAGCAGCGCAGCACTCCGAAGAGGCGCGCTTGCCGGAGTAGGCATCAGAGCTCTTGCCGGACTTGGTCTTCTTGCCGGTGGGGCTCGATGGTGCGTCCTCGACGGCAGCACGGCACTCCAAAGAGGCGCGCTTGCCGGAGTGGGCACCAGAGCTCTTGCCGGACTTAGTCTTCTTCCCCCCCGGGAGCTTCAGCGGCAAGTGTCTCGCGGTCTGTCGCGGCAGCAGCTTCTCGGTAGATCTTGTCGGCGCAGATAAGGGCATCCTTCTTGTCGCCAGGGACGGAGATGACGCTTATCGGGCCTGGCATCTTGAGCATGTTGTATGCATAGTGAGAGGCCGCCATGAACTTGGCGAGTGCGGGACGACCAAGTATCCCATTGTAAGGTAATGGGAAATCAGCAACGTCAAAAGTGACCCTCTCCGTTCTGAAATTCAGCTCGCTGCCGAATGTCACCGGCAACGTGACCTTCCCTTTCGGCTTGCTCCTTCCCGGGTTAATTCCTTGGAATGTACCGGTTTCTTCGAGCTCGCTGTCTGGGATCTGGAGTTTCTGGAGCACAGCGGAGGAGATCAGATTTAGGCCGGCCCCGCCGTCAACTAGCATCTTGGTGACCTTGAGGTTGCGGATTGTTGGCGAGACCAACAACGGCAAGCACCCGACCGCAGTTGTGCGATCAGGGTGGTCCTCAATGTCAAAGACGATAGGCGTGCTGGACCACTTCAGAAGCTTGCGTGATTCGACAGGTGGCTCTGCCGCGTTAACTTCCCGGAGCCACTGTTTGAGTTGGCGGTGGGAAGTATGCAGAGAAGCGCCACCGTCAACACACAAGACTTCTGTAGCCTTCTGAAACTCCTGCTCGCTGTTCTCCACATCATCCATGTCTTCGTCGTCGTCGTCGTCCTCGTCCTTGTCGCGGCCGCGGGGAGGTCTGTCTCCTTGCCGCTGCTTGGCCTTGCCGCGGCTTCCTCCCTGGCCAGCGCGCTTCTTGCCGGCTTCTCCACCGCCTCCTTGGGCTCTCTCCTTGTCGCGCCGCTCGTACTCAGCCTTTTGTTGCTGGACAAGCTGCTCGCCCCTCTTGCAGTTCTGGAGATCATGGCCCTTGGTGTGGTGGATCTTGCAGTACTGCTTGCCGGAGCTGTCCTACTTGTCGGCGGCCGCCACAGCCTGGCAGTTGGTGCACGCGGCAACCTCCTTGCCAGAGCTGCCAACTTTGGCTTGCTTGGCGGGGCCGTCATCGCCGGACTCCTCAACGACTAGTACCTCTTTGCCGCTCGTCTTCCTGTTGCGCCTCCGGTTTTTCCTTGCCGGGGCGGCATCCTCGCTGTCAGATCCCCCTGTTCCAGCATCCTCTCCGGGGAGTTTCCTCCCTTCTTCAGCGCGTGCACACTTGTCGGCCAGGGCGTACAGCTCGCTGATGTCTCTGATCCTGCTCATCGCCATTTCCTCCCGCATCCTGCGATTACGCACGTTCTGATGGAACGCGCTGATAACCGCAGCAGGGTGGATGTCTGGGATGTTGCGCTGCACGCGGCTGAATCTCTGGATATACTTGCGCAGGGGTTCTCCTTCCTTCTGGGCAAGCAGGTGGAGGTCACTCTCCTGGCCATGCGGTTTGTGGCCGCCTATGAAGGCGCCGACAAACTGATGGCACAAATCCGCCCAAGAGGATATGGAGTTGTCCGGCAAGTGCATGAGCCAGGATCTGACTTCGGGCTTGAGCACGAGCGGGAAGTAGTTGGCAAGGACCTTGTCGTCTCGCCCCCCGGCAGCTTGCACCGCAATGGTGTAGATGTTGAGGAACTCAGACGGGTGCGACTTGCCGTCGTACTTCTCCGGTACGTCTGGCTTGAAATGCTTCTGGTTGGGCCACTGGACTTGCCGCAACTCACGGGTAAACGCAGGACAACCTGCCGCGTACGGCAAGTTACCTGGTTCTCCGGGTGCATGCATGTCAACAGAGGGCCCAGCGCGCAGGTCTGATTGACGCCGCGCTTCTCTTCGGCGCTCGATGCGTGTTCGAGCGTCTTCTTGCTGTCTCTCATGAAGAACTTGGCGTTGATCGCGACGAGCTCGCGGATCTGACGACGCGGTAGAGTAGCCGTCGAGGTGGATCCGGCGAGTCGGCGATCTTGGCCTTCGGGACGGAGAGTGCACAGTGGTCGCACCCTCGCCGGTCTTGTCGCCACCGGCTCGCGCCTGGCTGACTTGCCGCGGCAGCGACGCGCTCAGCTGCCGTGGGTTGTCGCCGTTGGCGAAGCCGATGAGACTCTGAATAGTGGCCCTCCAGTCATCGATCTTCTCTGGCACTGGAGGGTAGTCTAGGAGCAGCTGGGCACGTGCCAACGCTTCCGCCGGAGTGGTGGGCGGCAGCAGCGAACGGTGCAAGGAGGGAGATATGCTCGGACTCCTAACTGCGTTAGAAGGAGCAACATCTCGTCCGAGCGACCGCGCCATGCTCGCGCCAGCATGTTGGCGTGCATGCTAATCCTGAGCACTCTGGGATCCGCCAACTTGATCTTGGCCCAGCAGACGTATGGTACCGTGGGTACCATGACGCTGCTGGTCCCACGCCTCCTGGGACGGGCGCGGTGCATGCACGGACGCCGAGGTCTTGGAGTGCGCGCGGTCGTTGTGGGAGGCGACCGCACCGCCGACGTGCGGCGCACCCTGGTCCTTAGACCTGGCAGTGCCATGGGTCTCCCCGTCGTCGCTCGGTCTTCCGCCGGCGCCTACCCCACAAGCCGTGCGCCCCGGCGATGGTGGGTTCGGTGTAGACGAAGCAGCTGCTTCCGAAGCCTTCTTCTTCGGCGGCATGTTGATGAAGACGATGAAGATTTGGCTCGTGCGAACGCCGGATCAGGTTCACACAACCTCGACGCCCCCTACCTGGCGCGCCAAAGATGTTGGGGGTTGCTGATCCCTCGTACACCTATGGGGATCGGCGGACCGAGCCCCTTTCGGTTCGGCAGGGGGCGGTGGATGCACAAAGAGCAGATCGAGGCGAACGCACGAGCGAGACGATCGATTTACCCAGGTTCGGGCCGCACGGATGCATAAAACCCTACTCCTGCTTTGGTGGTTGTATTGAGCTCTTGCTCGGGAGCGAAGAGTGCTATAGTACACTCAAGCAGCTGGCGAGACCGGGCGTGAGAATGGCTGTCCCCCCCCTCTCTGTTGCGCATGGGCCTCCTTTTATATGTCTAAGGGGTCACCGACAGGTGGCAACAGAGGTGAGGGTAAAAATGTAAAAGGGGTGGTAGTTGGCTCCACCGCCTACAACTGTTGTATCATACCTAACCCTGACGGCAGGGGACAAAGGCATTAAATGCATGTCTGTGTCGCCTAGACGGGGCAGAAAGGGACCGTCAGGGGCGCCACCGTTTGCCACGATGGCTCCTTGTCAGCGTCTGCTTGCCACCGCATGCCCCTGGCTGCACAGCCTCCCGCCACGTACGCCAGGAATGGTCCCAGGGCGACACGTTGGTGGGTGAGCTAGAGCGCGGGCTGCGGAGTAGTAGCTTGCCGCGGCAAGCGCCTTGCCGCGGATGTTGCCTTGTCGCGTCCGGGAGCTTGTCGCTCACCGGGTCTTGTCGGGGCGCGCAGTGTGCCGCAGCGAGCTTCTTGAGGTGCTTTGGTTGGTCTTCCCGGCAAGCTCCTCTTGCCGGGGTCTCGTCTCCTTCCCGGCAAGCTCCTCTTGCCGGGGTCTTGTCTCCTTCCCGGCAAGCTCCTCTTGCCGGGGTCTTGTCTCCTTCCCGGCAAGCTCCTCTTGCCGGGGCCTTGTTTTGCTCTTGGATACTTTGTTCTTGAATGGCTCCTAAAGGAACCATGGAGGGTCTTGGCGGTCGCCCGGCAAGCCTTGCCGCGGGTCACTGCGACTGCCCGTGCACAAGTTCGGGATACTAAGGTACCCCTACTTTAGTACACCGACATCTAGGGTGCCCCCTGCCCCCGTATATAAAGGAGCAAGAGGGAGGCCGGCCGGCCCTATGTGGCGCGCCAAGGGGAGGGGGAGTACTCCTCCTAGTGGGAGTAGGACTCCCCTTTCCTAATCCAATTAGGAAACCTAAGGGGGAAGGAAAGAGAGGGAGAGGGAGAGGGAAAGAGGGGCCGCGCCCCCCCTCCCTAGTCCAATTCGGACTCCCCTTGGGGGGCGCGCCACCTCCTAGGACGCAGCCCTCTCTCTCCCCTAAGGCCCATAAGGCCCATTACTTCCCCGGGGGGGTTCCGGTAACCCCTCCAGCACTCCGGTTTTCTCCGAAATCATCCGGAACACTTCCGGTGTCCGAATGTAGCCGTCCAATATATCAATCTTTATGTCTCGACCATTTTGAGACTCCTCGTCATGTCCATGATCACATCCGGGACTCCGAACTAACTTCGGTACATCAAAATGCATAAACTCATAATAACTGTCATCGTAACGTTAAGCGTGCGGACCCTACGGTTCGAAAACAATGTAGACATGACTGAGACAAATCTCCGGTCAATAACCAATAGCGGGACCTGGATGCCCATATTGGCTCCTACATATTCTACGAATATCTTTATCGGTCAGACCGCATAACAACATACGTTGTTCCCTTTGTCATCGGTATGTTACTTGCCCGAGATTCGATCGTCGGTATCCAATACCTAGTTCAATCTCGTTACCGGCAAGTCTCTTTACTCGTTCTGTAATACATCATTCCGCAACTAACTCATTAGTTGCAATGCTTGCAAGGCTTATGTGATGTGTATTACCAAGAGGGCCCAGAGATACCTCTCCGACAATCGGAGTGACAAATCCTAATCTCGAAATACGCCAACCCAACATCTACCTTTGGAGACACCTGTAGAGCTCCTTTATAATCACCCAGTTACGTTGTGACGTTTGGTAGCACACAAAGTGTTCCTCCGGTAAACGGGAGTTGCATAATCTCATAGTCATAGGAACATGTATAAGTCATGAAGAAAGCAATAGCAACATACTAAACGATCGAGTGCTAAGCTAATGAAATGGGTCATGTCAATCAGATCATTCAACTAATGATGTGACCTCGTTAATCAAATAACAACACCTTGTTCATGGTTAGGAAACATAACCATCTTTGATTAACGAGCTAGTCAAGTAGAGGCAAACTAGTGACACTAAGTTTGTCTATGTATTCACACATGTATTATGTTTCCGGTTAATACAATTCTAGCATGAATAATAAACATTTACCATGATATAAGGAAATAAATAATAACTTTCTTATTGCCTCCAGGGCATATTTCCTTCAGCAGGCAGCACCAGCCGTGACCGCACGCAGTAGCAGGGCAGCGGTGGCCGCGAGGCCATGCGCGCATGTGGGTTGCGGGCAGGGGCTGATACGTCTCCAACGTATCTATAATTTTCAATTGCTCCATGCTATATTATCTACTGTTTTGGACATTATTGGGCTTTATTATCCACTTTTATATTATTTTTGGGACTAACCTATTAACCGGAGGCCCAGCCCAGAATTGTTGTTTTTGCCTGTTTTAGGGTTTCGAATAAAAGGAATATCAAACGGAGTCCAAACGGAATGAAACCTTCGGGAACGTGATTTTTTCATCGAATACAACTCAGGGGACTTGGACCCTACGTCAAGACACGTAATAGGAGGCCACAAGGTAGGGGGCGCGCCTACCCCCCAGGCGCGCCCTCCACCCTCGTGGGCCCCCTGTTGCTCCACCGACGTACTTCTTCCTCCTATATATACCCACGCACCCCCAAACAATCAGAACAGGAGCCAAAACCCTAATTCCACCACCGTAACTTTCTGTATCCACGAGATCCTATCTTGGGGCCTGTTCCGGAGCCCCGCCGGAGGGGGCATTGATCACGGAGGGCTTCTACATCAACGCCATATCCCCTCCGATGAAGTGTGAGTAGTTTACCTCAGACCTACGGGTCCATAGTTAGTAGCTAGATGGCTTCTTCTCTCTTTTTGGATCTCAATACAATGTTCACCCCCTCTCTTGTGGAGATCTATTCGATGTAATCTTTTTTTGCGGTGTGTTTGTTGAGACCGATGAATTGTGGGTTTATGATCAAGTCTATCTATGAATAATATTTGAATCTTCTCTGAATTCTTTTATGTATGATTGGTTATCTTTGCAAGTCTCTTCGAATTATCAGTTTGGTTTAGCCTACTAGATTGATCTTTCTTGCAATGGGAGAAGTGCTTAGCTTTGGGTTCAATCTTGCGGTGTCCTTTCCCGGTGACAGTAAAGGCAGCAAGGCACGCATTGTATTGTTGCCATCGAGGATAACAAGATGGGGTTTTCTTCATATTGCATGAGTCTATCCCTCTACATCATGTCATCTTGCTTAAGGTGTTACTCTGTTTTTAACTTAATACTCTAGATGCATGCTGGATAGCGGTCGATGAGTGGAGTAATAGTAGTAGATGCAGGCAGGAGTCGGTCTACTTGTCTCGGACGTGATGCCTATATACATGATCATACCTAGATATTCTCATAACTATGCTCAATTCTGTCAATTGCTCAACAGTAATTTGTTCACCCACCGCAGAATACTTATGCTCTCGAGAGAAGCCACTAGTGAAACCTATGGCCCCCGGGTCTATCTTTATCATATCAATCTCCTACTACTTACTTATTTACTTTGATATTTTACTTTGCATCTTTATCATAAAAAAAACAAAAATATTATCTTATCATATCTCACTCTCGTAAGTGGCCCTATAGGGATTGACAACCCCTATTTGCGTTGGTTGCGAGGATTTATTTGTTTTGTGCAGGTGCGAGGGACTCGCGCGTAGCCTCCTACTAGATTGATACCTTGGTTCTCAAAAATTGAGGGAAATACTTACGCTACTTTGCTGCATCATCCCTTCCTCTTCGGGGAAAACCAACGCAGTGCTAAAAGAGGTAGCAGGGGTGTGTCGGCGCTGCCGATGCGGCGCTGGGCCGCAACGGGTCCTCGCGAGGAGGCCAAGGGTGCGGCCGAGACGAGCAGGGTGTGGCCCGGGCACGACGACCGCGAAAATCGAGCGTGATTATGGCGAGCTTCAGCTTCGGTGAGCAATTGTACAAAGGGGCACGGATCGAGACCGGGAAGAGCAAGAAGCGGACGAGAGGCTCACCACGAGCTCGATGGTGAGGTGGGGGGGGGCGGGGACGGCTCGGAGGTGACGAATCGGAGCGGTGATGGGCGGTGGCCAGAGGTTGAAGAAGGGGTCAATCCCGTCGTTGCAAGGCTCCCCGACGTCGAGTCGGTGTAGCAGGAGACGTAGACGACGACTGCGGTTCTTCTATACACGGAGATGCGGCAAGGGGAGCATGGTGGCTATGCGAACGACGGCGCAGCGGCCATGGGCACCTCGAGGTCGAAGAGAGTGATGAGAGGAGGGGGAAAGATCAATCTAGGGTTCGCCAATGAGGTCAGGGGCGGTCTTATCTTCGCGGGGGTTCGCCGGATGCTTGACACGGCGACATCCACGGCACAGACGCGCGTGTGTGAGCCACGCCATGGCCTTTGTTCCCTCTGTACAGAGGTTAAAGGAAAAGGTCCTGGTAGTGGGCTGGGCCGTTTACTATAGCGGGTAGAGCCCATTGCTACAGTAGCAAGTTTTCCCCTTTTCCTTTTCTTTTATTTCTATTTTATTTTAACTATTGTTTTCCTTTTATTAGCCAAGGCAAATGAATTTAGTTAAACATGAAATTTGGCACATAATTCAAGCACAATATTTTGGAGTGGCACATAAAGTTTGGAGGCAATTGGAGTTAAATAAATAACTAATAATTTTGCAAAGGCCACTTTATTTACTGTTGGAGCACTTATTAATTTCCTAGGGTTTTATCTGTGATTCAAATGATGTTGGTTTCTACATGGTAATTCCTTAGTGAATATTTGCAACCTAATGAACATTCTTAATTCACTGTTTTATGAAACTATACTTTTACTTGTTATTTGAATTTGTATTTGAACTAATTTTGAAACGAGTGAGGTTTAGAATTTTTTTAATTACAATGACCTAGCATCATTAATAGGGGTTTATTGTAGCTTAACTATCGGGGTGTCACAAATCTCCTCCACTACAAGAAATCTCGTCCTGAGATTTAAGAGGTGTAGTAAGGGGGAAAGATCTTGTTACGAAATTGTAACGAATCTTATCAGTCTTGGTTGCTCTTCTCGAAGAGATCGATCCATTTCATTGATGTCTTCATTCCACTGCTTCAGGTCATCATGATGAAGTCATCATCCTTTCTTCAGAAATTTCATCGTACTTACGAAAGGACAAGGGGTAACTTCGGAAGAATGGACCTTACAAGGTTGACTATCTGGCAGATAACATCGGGGAAGGTGCCAGAAAGTAACCCTCGAATTGAAACCTTAAGAAAATATCGAGAGCAAAGTAAGGAGGTATCATGGGAAGTTTCGAGCGGGCATGCAATCGTTCGATGCCTGTTATAGGGCACGAAAGGGGTTCAAAGAAACGAGAATAAGTATTGTGTTTAATACCAGAATTAATCACTAGGAAGGTGGCTCGCGAATTACCTATGAAGCCAAGCGTAAGGGATAACTTTGAAGCAGGGATGTACAGGAGAGTCAGGTTTCGTTCCTGTGGAACTGTGGTTTATGGGCCCACCATGTGGGTTAAAAGTCGGAAGGGCGGTGACGTCTTGCACGATCATGTAAGCAAGGCATGTCAGAGGATAGCCTGTCAATTATGTCGGCAACAACATCGGTACCAAGGGCGAGGGACGAAGAGAACCATTTTCCTGCTCATTGAATGAGGCGGACCAATAGGCAAAGTTCTCGTCCATCGGCGGTTACCGGAAGTCATCAACAGTAGAAATAGGGTCTCACTAACAGAGTTGTACACCGAGGTGTTTCCATAAGCAGTGAATTATTACTGCTTAGCTCATATAGATCACAAGAAACGTTAACCCAACAAATGGAAAGGAAAATATGATTATCAGATTAAATAGAACAATGGAAAGGAAAATGTGTTTACACACATATTTCAGGGGTAAATCCTTCCCAAGGACAAGCAGAGCATGATATCCATGATAGGATATAACGTAGAAAACCCTTTAGGAAAGAGAAGAGAAATATCATGACATTACCCATACAATGGTGTTTGGGGTAAGTGAGCAAGAAATATTTAGCATTGGGCTTCAAATGATTTTGTTAAAAATCGGAGTACCACAGACATGCTTCGAGATAGCATTGACATGGCCATCAAGGGTTAGAATTTGGACGCACAAAGGATCCATCAGGAACAACTTATATAATAAGTCTTACGATTTCCTCATGGAAGAATCGCTAACCTTGCTAAAAAGGAAACTATAACAGTAGGTCCTCCGGCCAGGTGTGATGGGCATGACATCACCTTACCGGGTCATGAAAGAACATTGTTATTACCCTTGGAAATATATTCCAACCATCATATATGTCCGAGATTCAGATCTGGTCGGTGTTAGGATACCTCAGACTCAGGGTGCTTGAGAAGAATAGGTGTAACACGCATTGACGAGATGACATTGTAAGATTCTTGGAAATGAACTATGGAAGCGAGTTTCAAAACAAGAGTTCATCATTAAACCAAGGAGAGGAGGAGGAGGTGGCTGATGGCTCAACAACCATTCCTCCAGATTTCCAAATAGGTGGGTGTCCACAATCATGTGAACAAGGAGATGACATTTGTCAGATCAAATGATATAATGAGGTATGCTGGAGGAAAAACATACATAATTAATCATTTGATTGAAAGGTGCTCCTGAAATATGGGCTGGGTTGCACGATCAATGTTAGAATGGTGACTCGATAACGAAACTATCATCCATTCACTTTGAAACGATAGGGTTGCTAGAGATATTAAATTCTCACAACAGAGTTCACTCAACGCGGGGGCAAGAAAGAATGGTGTTGGCGAGAAGCCTCACGGCATCAAGAATTTCTTAAGAGGTGGTGAAATTCTCACGACATTCTTAACATAACATATGGTAATACTCCAAGGTAAAGAACAAATGCTGGATAGAAGGATCTCAAGGTATACCACGAAACACGAACAAGTTTGTGTTGAACGGAAGGCAATAAAGTGGTCGATGATAACACAAATCATAGAGGGCAAGGATGGTATTTCTCATCATGAATTCAATTGATATTCTGGAAGAGATCAGAATGCTGAGGATGATCATGACAAATTTTGTCGAGAGGCTCCACGATGAAGCAATTGAACAACGGCTACATCAAGCAACATGACTAATGCAGAGAGAAAGATTATTGGAACCATGAATACGACACCAACTCGGAATCAAGCTTGTTGTTCGAGGTGAAACAACAAGACAAGGAAGATCGACTTAAGCTTAGTTCATCGCCGAAAGTGGTGCTCCAGAAATAAGGACCAGGTAGCACAGTTAAAATCAGCACGATACTGATATAGCCGATCAGGCTTGGGATGACGTGATCGAGTACAAACTCGCAAGTAAAGAAGATTACTAAGAGTTGTTGAACCGTTGTGCGAACTCGGTTCAGTTATCGGTGTCTTTGAGTGTTTAATAACTCAGAGTCCATTGAAAATTGTAATCAGTGAGAATGTAGTACTTGATGAAGAACTCACAAGAAGTTATGCAGTTCAAAGATAATCTCGAGATACCCGAGGGTAATACTCGATAGTAGATCAAGTAGAGGTTGGACTGGTGTATTGACTTGCAAAAGACAAGTGCTTTAACTTGTCCGAGAAATGGGATCAAAGAGAAAATATGGTCGGATCCACGATTGCATGGGATCAATTCACAGATACCAAATGATATAATATCAACAAAATAGTTATTATTACCAGAAGCTTCTATGGTAGGATCTACATTGTGTCCATGGGCTTGAACACAAAGTTCAAGGTCGACTCCCACTTCTTCAATGTACAACCTTCCATTCACTTCTCACTTTCAAAGAAGTTGTAGTGTTGAAATTTTATCTAGCAAAATACCAGAAGAGTAAGACTCGTGAAAACTTTCAAGTTCACACATATTAAGGAAGGCATAGGTTCAACCCGTCAGGGTATCATGGAAACATATACCACAAGCTTCAATAGTAAATACCACCAGCTCGAAAACAGAGCATGGTTGAGAAAGCAGAGGATATAATTTACCAAAGGCTTTATATATCCGTGGAAAGGCTCACAAGGTTATTTGAATATGAAGGACATGGTCGGATAAAATCCGACAAAGGGTCTGGTGGTCCACAAGGGATCTGATGTGAGCATCGGTACTCAACCAGAGGAAGAAGAATGCCAGGAGGTTAGATTATAGAAACAACTGACTAACTCAAAGCTCAAATGCAAAGGAATTATGAATTCCAAGAAAAGGGATCCGAAGCAATGTTCTGATTAGGGATGGATAAGTTGAATAGCCTTAGGGGTACAATCGATGGCAATTTGGTTGGTCGAGATCCAGCTCATGTTTAAAATGGCGTCTGAGCCGGAAGGATGAATTCTAGGATCTGGTTGAGGATTGCGAGCATTCGTAATTTATTGAATCGATGGACTCAAGATGATAGTGACAAAGGATGCCAACAAGATTACTATACTTATGGGATTAACCATAATGTAAGCAAGCAAGAATTTCAAGAGCAATAAGCTGCTGAGGATTTTTGGAAGATCAAATAGTATTTTGAAGTCTTCGGCGAAACACATGAACAACTGGGGAGAAACAAATCCTCGATGTGTGTGAGGATTAATTTGTAGGTGTATTCAGGTGACAACGAACTGCAAGGCAGTAGGCACAAGGATTCTCGGAACAACAACGAGTATTTTGGGGTATCTTGTAATAACAAGATCAATGGGGTTGAATGTAAGAATGTCAAGTATATGTAGTCATCCATAAGGATATAACGGTGGTAGGAAATTTGCCAAGGCGGTCGGCACAAGTGTCTTAGGAAAACATCGAATAGCATCTTCGAAATCTTCTCGTGAAGCATTCGGCCATCTGGAATGAAGGGGCTCTCCGGCAGGAAGTGGTTACGAGATCCTAGAGTTAGAATTAGTAAAATCATTTAACCTGAAAAGAAGAGAGATCAGAGTCCCAGAGTATAGACGAGGAATAAAAGATCCTAATACCACCAAATGGCGACATGGGCCTGTAAGGCACACAGCCATGTTAGTAAAAGTTTTGTAATGCCTAGACTCGACTTCGGCCAAGGAGTGTGGAAGGGGGATTCCTACAGGCAGTCGGCTCTGATATCAACTTGTGACGCCCCCGATTGAACCATACACTAATCATGCACGCAAACGTGTACGATCAAGATCAGGGACTCATGGGAAGATATCACAACACAACTCTACAAATAAAATAAGTCATTTAAGCATCATATTACAAGCCAGGGGCCTCGAGGGCTCGAATACAAGAGCTCGATCATAGATGAGTCAGCGAAAGCAACAATATTCGAGTACAGACATAAGTTAAACAAGTTTGCCTTAAGAAGGCTAGCACAAACTGGGATACAGATCGAAAGAGGCGCAGGCCTCCTGCCTGGGATCCTCCTAAACTACCCCCGGCCGTCGTCAGCGAGCTGCACGTAGTAGTAGGCACCTCCCGAGTAGTAGTAGTCATCATCGACAGTGGCGTCTGGCTCCAGGGCTGCATCGTCTGGTCGCAGCAATCGAGTATAGAAAGGGGAGAAGGGGGAGCAAAGCAACCGTGAGTACTCATTCAAAGTACTCGAAAGCAAGGAGCTACACTACATATGTATGCATTGGTATCGGATGGAAAAGGGGGTATCATATGTGGACTGAACTGCAGAATGCCGGAACAAGAGGGGGATATCTAGTCCTTTTGAAAACTATGCTTCTGGTAACCTCCATCTTGCAGCAGAAGAAGAGAGTAGATGGTAAGTTCACCAAGTAACATCGCATAGCATAAACCTAACCGATGATCCTCCCCTCGTCGCCCTGTGAGAGAGCGGTCGCCGGGTGTATCTGGCACATGGAAGGTTGTGTTTTATTAAGTATCCGATTCTAGTTGTCATAAGGTCAAGGTACAACTCCAATTCGTCATGTTACCGAAGATCACGGCTATTCAAATAGATTAACTTCCCTGCAGGGGTGCACCACATTTCCCAACACGCTTGATCCCCTTTGTGCGGACACGCTTTTCTAGGTCATGCCCGGCCTCGGAAGATCAACACGTCGCAGCCCTACCTAGGCACAACATAGAGGTCAGCACGCCGGTCTAAATCCTATGGTGCAGGGGTCTGGGCCCATCGCCCATTACACACCTCCACGTTGCATACGCGGCCGGTGAACAGACCTAGCCTCCCTTACACAAGAGTAGGTGTTCTAGTCCAACCCGGTGATACACCTCCGTCATATCTATAATTTTTGATTGTTCCATGCCAATATTCTACAGCTTTCATATACTTTTGGCAACTTTGTATACTATTTTTGGGACTAACATATTGATCCAGTGCCAAGTGCCAGTTCCTGTTTGTTGCATGTTTTTTGTTTCGCAGAATATCCATATAAAATGGAGTCCAAATGGGATAAAAACTGACGGAGATTTTTTTGGAATATATATGATTTTTGGGAAGAAAAATCCATGCGAGACGGTGCCCGAGGTGGCCACGAGGCAGGGGGCGCGCCCTTGACCCTCGTGGGCCACCCTTAAGGCGGTTGATGCCCTTGTTTCGCCGCAAGAAAGCTAATATCCGGATAGAGATCGTGTTAAAATTTCAGCCCAATCGGAGTTACGGATCTCCGGGAATATAAGAAACAGTGAAAGGGTAGAATCTGGGAACGCAGAAATAGAGAGAGACAGAGAGACAGATCCAATCTCAGAGGGGCTCTCGCCCGTCCCATGCCATGGAGGCCAAGGACCAGAGGGGAAACCCTTCTCCCATCTAGGGAGGAGGACAAGGAATAAGAAGACAAAGGGCCCCCCTCTCCCCTTCTCTTCCGGTGGCGCTGGAACGCTACCGTGGCCATCATCATCATCACCGCGATCTACACCAACACCCCCGCCATCTTCACCAACATCTCCATCACCTTCCCCCCTCTATCTACAGCGGTCCACTCTCCCGCAACCCGCTGTACCTTCTACTTGAACATGGTGCTTTATGCTTCATATTATTATCCAATGATGTGTTGCCATCCTATGATGTCTGAGTAGATTTTCGTTGTCCTATCGGTGGTTGATGAATAACTATGATTGATTTAATTTGCTTGTGATTATGTTGCTATCCTTTGGTGCCCATCATATGAGAGCATGCGTGGATCACACCATAGGGTTAGTTGTATGTTGATAGGACTATGTATTGGAGGGCAAGAGTGACAGAAGCTTCAACCTAGCATAGAAATTGATGCATACGGGATTGAAGGGGGACCAATATATCTTAATGCTATGGTTGGGTTTTACCTTAATGAACATTAGTAGTTGCGGATGCTTGCTAATAGTTCCAATCATAAGTGCATAGAATTCCAAGTCAGGGATGACATGCTAGGAGTGGCCTCTCCCACATAATACTTGCTATCGGTCTAGTAAAGTAGTCAATTGCCTAGGGACAATTTCGCAACTCCTACCTCCACTTTTCCACACTCGCTATATTTACTTTATTGTTTCTTTATCTAAACAGCCCCTACTTTTTATTTACGTACTCTTTATTATCTTGCAAACCTATCCAACAACACCTACAAAGTACTTCTAGTTTCATACTTGTTCTAGGTAAAGCGAACGTCAAGCGTGCGTAAAGTTGTATCGGTGGTCGATAGAACTTGAGGGAATATTTGTTCTACCTTTAGCTCCTCGTTGGGTTCGACACTCTTACTTATCAAAAACTGTTGCGATCCCCTATACTTGTGGGTTATCACCCGGCGCGCGCCACCTAGTCGCTGACGTCACGAAGGCTTCGGCTGATACCACGATGTCGAGTGCCCATAACTATCCCCGCATAGTTGGTTAGTGCGTATAGGCCAGTAGTCAGACTCAGATCAAATACCCAGATCTCGTTAAGCGTGTTATTTTGAAGTAAGCGCGAACACCGACCAAGGCCAGGCCCACCTCTCTCCTAGGTGGTCTCCGCCCGCCCTGTCGCTCTGCCTCAAAGTAACAGGCGGGGGCCGTCGGGAACTCAGGCCCACCACTACCTGGATGGAGCCACCTGCCCCTTCAGCCCCCACATCAGAATCACTTGCGGGTACTCAACAAGCCGACCCGAGTTTAGTCACAACATGTAAAGTATGAAGTATAGTATATACCCGTGATCAACACCCGACGTGGTCACGGCCCGATAGTATAGCATGGCAGACAGACAAGAATGTAGGGCCACTGATGATAAACTAGCATACTATACTAAGCATTTAGGATTGCATGTAAGGTATCAACAACTGTAGCAACAATGACAGGCTATGCATCAGAATAGGATTAACGGAAAGCAGTAACATGCTACACTACTCTAATGCAAGCAGTATAGAGAAGAGTAGGGGATATCTGGTGATCAAGGGGAGGGGGCTTGTCTGGTTGCTCTAGCAAGAGAGAGGGGTCGTCAACAGCGTAGTCGATCGGGGCACCAGCAGCGGCGTCAGTCTCGTAGTCTACCGAGAGAAGAGGGGAAAGAAACAATGAATACAATGCAAACATATGCATAACAATGCTTGACAAGACAAGTAGCGGTGCTAGGGGTGCCCTAACGCGGTATGAGGTGATACCGATGAAGGGGGGAAACATCCGGGAAAATATCCCCGGTGTTTTGCGTTTTCGGACAAATGAATCGGAGGGGGAAAGTTGTGTGTTCTCTATGCTAGGGATGTGTGGCTGACAAACGGGTTGCGTATCCGGATTCGTCTCGTTGTTCTAAGCAACTTTCATATATAAAACTTTTTCATCCGAGCTACGGTTTATTTATTATGAATTTTTCAAAGTTTTAAACAATTTATTGAAATTATTAATATTCCAAAAATATATCAGAAATGCTAAGTGTACCCCAAAAGTACACCTAGCCCGCAGCTGTGTGGGGCTGATAAAGGGCCCGGTCAACTGCCTAGTCAGGAGTTGACTGGTCAATGTTGACTGGTCAAGGCCCCTGTGGGACCCATTTGTCATTGACTGAACTGAAAAATGATTCTAATTAATCTAATTAAAACGTGGGCCGAGCTATCAGTGTCTATTAACTTAATGAAATTTAGATATTAGTTAATTGACTAACAGTGGGGGTGGGGGCCACCTATCATTAGGCCAACTCTAAGTAATAAAAAAACAAAAAAGAACAGGGGCTAATCCCCATTACCAGCTGGGTTGAGCCCGCGCTCCTCTAGAGGACGGCGAGGCCATGGCCAACAGCGGCCGGCCGGAGCAGTTGTGAGGGGCGGGAGAGCGAGGCACGGCCTAGCACCGGTGCAGGGCGCTCGAGATGGCCGCCGGCGTGCGCGAGGTAGTGGGAGGAACGGTGGGTGCGGGGGACCAGGGGAGCCACAGACGACGACAGTTGCCGAAGCAACAGCGGGCGGAGGCGGGGACTCCGGCGGGTGCAGCACCGACGTCCGGTGGCGGGCGTGACCGCGAGCACAGTGGGGCGAGCGGCGCGGGAGGGCTGCCGGGCGCGGCAGGTTGCATTCGCCGGTGGCAGCGGGCGAGAGAGCACAGGGCGGCAGAGGCAGCCGCCGGCGGGCGTGGTCGGGCGCAGCGGCGGCGGGGTTATGAGGGCGCGAGCGTGGCCGGGGAGCACTAGGCGGAGACGGGCACATGGCATGTTGCAGGCAGCAGCACCCGTGACCGCACGCAGTAGTAGGGCAGCGGTGGCCACGAGGCCATGCGCGCATGTGGGTTGCGGGCAGGGGCGTGTCGGCGCTGTCGATGCGGCACTGGGCCGCAACGGGTCCTCGCGGGGCGGCCGAGGGTGCGACCGGGACGAGCAGGGTGTGGCTCGGGCACGACGACCGCTGAAATCGAGCGCGATTACGACGAGCTTCGGCTTCGGCCACGGCAAGCAACGGTACAAAGGGGCACGGATCGAGACCGGGAAGAGCAAGAAGCAGACGAGAGGCTCACCACGAGCTCGATGGTGAGGTCGGGGGGGGGGGGGGGGGGGGGGGGGGGGGGGGGACGGCTCGGAGGTGACGAATCGGAGCGGTGATGGGCGGTGGCCAGAGGTTGAAGAAGGGGTCAATCCCGTCGTTGCAAGGCTCCTCGACGTCGAGTCGGTGTAGCAAAAGACGTAGACGACGACTGCGGTTCTTCTATACACGGAGATGCGGCGAGGGGAGCATGGTGGCTATGCGAACGACGGCGCAGCGGCCATGGGCACCTCGAGGTCGAAGAGAGTGATGAGAGGAGAGGGAAAGATCAATCTAGGGTTCGCCAATGAGGTCAGGGGCGGTCTTATCTTCGCGGGGGTTCGCCGGATGCTTGACACGGCGACATCCACGGCACAGACGCGCGTGCGTGAGCCACGCCATGGCCTTTGTTCCCTCTGTACAGAGGTTAAAGGAAAAGGTCCTGGTAGTGGGCTGGGCCGTTTACTGTAGCGGGTAGAGCCCATTGCTACAGTAGCAAGTTTCCCTTTTTCCTTTTCTTTTTTTGTTTTATTTTAACTACTGTTTTCCCTTTATTAGCCAAGGCAAATGAATTTAGTTAAACATGAAATTTGGCACATAATTCAAGCACAATATTTTGGAGTGGCACATAAAGTTTGTAGGCAATTGGAGTTAAATAAATAACTAATAATTTTGCAAAGGCCACATTATTTACTGTTGGAGCACTTATTAATTTCCTAGGGTTTTATCTGTGATTCAAATGATGTTGGTTTCTACATGGTAATTCCTTAGTGAATATTTGCAATCTAATGAACATTTTTAATTCACTTTTTTATGAAACTATACTTTGACTTGTTATTTGAATTTGTATTTGAACTAATTTTGAAACGAGTGAGGTTTATAAATTTTTTAATTACAATGACCTAGCATCATTAACAGGGGTTTACTGTAGCTTAACTATCGGGGTGTCACAGCACACGCGGTCGTGGTGGTTCCCCGATAGCTCCTGGAAGGCTTTGACTCCTAGCGTCCCTTCTTCCCAATCTTCTCCAACGAACGAGTCGGGGTCGTCCTCCGGCGTGTACACCTGGTCCGTCATGCGGGGCACATAGGCTTCTGGGGCTGTTACCCCGAACACCTCGCCGTGGTGCCCCACACTCCATGTCGCCCGGCCCAGCGTGACGTCCTGGGGGTGATAGCGCGGTGTCCCACTTGGGCCATGGAAGGCGGCGCTTGTGCTCATGCTTGTTGCGGGCGGTATGGGGGCGGCAGAGCCCCCGGTGCCGCCTGCCATGCTGGTGTTGACGAAGCCCCCTGGCGCACCTGACAGTGCGTGGTCGCGGCATGGTCCGCTGAGGATCCCCGCAACGGCCTGAGGAGGAATCTGATGGCAGAAGGGCGGGGCTCCCGAGGCCGCCGCGTCCAGCAGCTCGGCGACGCGTTCCAGTAGTGTGTCCCAGCCGCTTTCCATCAGCCGGCACCGCAACAGCTCCCTTGCCATGGTGTGTGCTACCCGTGTGTTTGCTTGTTCCCGTCGTGAGTGCGGCACCGTCGCCGCAGCGTGGCTTGCTGCTCTGGTAGCGGCCCGTACTTGCCGTGGAGTGAGGGTAGATGACGCCCCGCCGCGTCGCCCGCGTCTTGCCGGATTGGACGGTGCTCGTGCCGCCTGGAGCACGGGGTTGAGGTCTTCATAGGCGGGCGGCGCCGACCGGGCTGGCCAGGCTGCCCAGCGGTCGGAGTCAGCTCTTGGGTCGTCGGACATCACGGCCGCGGAGCGTCTGCAAGTTGGTTGTCGGAGAAGAAGCTCCGACGCACCCCTACCTGGCGCGCAAAATGTCGGATGTGGGGTTCCGGCAAACCCTTAAGGTTCGAACACTTGGGTGCGTGCGAAGTCTTTTCCTCCCACCGATCTACGCCCTAGCTCGCTAAGATCTCGCAGACAAACTCGCAACAAAAAAAGACACAAGATTTATACTGGTTCGGGCCACCGTTGTGGTGTAATACCCTACTCCAGTGTGGTGGTGGTGGATTGCCTCTTGGGCTGATGATGAACAATACAAGGGGAAGAGCAGCCTCCTGAGGTTGAGGTGTTCTTGTGCTTGGCTAACTTGTGTGGGTGAGAGTGATCTGAATCGTCCCCCCTCGGTGGTGGCTAGCTCTACTTATACATGCCCTGGTCCTCTTCCCAAATATTGAGCGGGAAGGGAGCCAACAACGGCGGGCTAATTTGAAGGGAGACAACTAGTACAAGCCATCCTGACAAAAGTGGTCTTCGCCAGCCAAAGGCTCTGGTGGTGATGCCGTCTTGGGCTCCACGATGACCTCTGTCTCGCAGTCCTTCTGGTCCTGGTCTTGTTGCACCAAAATGGCAACCTTTGCCTGATGCCTCGGTACTCCTCGCCTGCGCTGGCCTCCTTAGCACCAAAGAGGAAATAAGGATGCTGCACGCTAGCGCCCGCCTGGTGTCGATCGTCATGGCTCACGTCACGAGAGCCTCGTGAGGTTTGCCTCGCCTTGATATCTCCGCCCCTCGTGAGCCTGCCCGATTAGGCCACTCTAGAGGAGGTCTTGTGTCGTCCGCCTCTCAAGGGTCTTGGATGCCTTGTTGATGAAGATGGGACGTACGGCCTGCTGGCTTAGCCACGCCGCGGGCTGCAGGCAGGCAAGTATGGGGACCCCCATTCCCAGAATGCCGACACTTAGGATATTTTAACTGTAACAATAGTCCTAAAGCAACATTGAGAGTATGTAGAAGAATGATATGTTGAACCGACCCAAACTTGTTAGTTATACTTTGAGATAATATTGTCTGAAATCAATTGTTATAACACAGAGTGTTAACATGTTTTTTCAGTTCCTCGGACCATGAGAGTATCGTAGTCACTTCCTACCATACAGTGGACTTTATGGTTGCTCAAACGTCATCTGTAACTAGGTGATCACAACGGCAACTTACAGATTTATCGAAAACTTTGACAAGGGACTAGATAGCTCGATGATAACCCACAAGTATAGGGGATCGCAACAGTTTTCGAGGGTAGAGTATTCAACCCAAATTTACTGATTAGACACAAGGGGAGCCAAAGAATATTCTCAAGTATTAGCAGCTGAGTTGTCAATTCAACCACACCTGGAAACTTAATATATGCAGCAAAGTGTTTAGTAGCAAAGTAATATGATAGTAGTGGTAACGGTAGCAAAAGGTAATGATAGCAAAAGTAATGTTTTTGGTATTTTGTAGTGGTTGCAACAATAGCAACGGAAAAGTAAATAGGCAAAGAACAATATATGGGAAGCTCGTAGGCAATGGATCGGTGATAGAGAATTATGCCGGATGCAGTTCATCATGTAACAGCCATAACATAGGGTGACACAGAACTAGCTCCAATTCATCAATGTAATGTAGGCATGTATTCCGAATATAGTCATACGTGCTTATGGAAAAGAACTTGCATGACATCTTTTGTCCTACCCTCCCGTGGCAGCGGGGTCCTAATGGAAACTAAGGGATATTAAGGCCTCCTTTTAATAGAGTACCGGACCAAAGCATTAACACATAGTGAATACATGAACTCCTCAAACTACGGTCATCACCGGGAGTGGTCCCGATTATTGTCACTTCGGGGTTGCCGGATCATAATACATATTAGGTGACTATAGACTTGCAAGATAGGATCAAGAACTCTCATATATTGATGAAAACATAATAGGTTCAGATCTGAAATCATGGCACTCAGGCCCTAGTGACGAGCATTAAGCATAGCAAAGTCATAGCAACATCAATCTCGGAACATAGTGGATACTAGGGATCAAACCCTAACAAAACTAACTCGATTACATGATAAATCTCATCCAACCCATCACCGTCTAGCAAGCCTACGATGGAATTACTCACGCACGGCGGTGAGCATCATGAAATTGGTGATGGAGGAAGGTAGATGATGACGATAGCGACGGATTCCCCTCTCTGGAGCCCTGAACGGACTCCAGATCAGCCCTCCCAAGAGGTTTTAGGGCTTGGCGGCGGCTCCGAATCGTAAAACGTGATGAATCCTTCTCTCTTATTTTTTTCTCCCCGAAAGCAAATATATAGAGTTGGAGTTGAGGTCGGAGGAGCTCCAGGGGGCCACGAGGTAGGGGGCGCGCCCAGGGGGCAGGTGCGCCCCCACCCTCGTGGCTAGGGTGTGGGGCCCCTGGTCTTGATCTTTTGCCAGTATTTTTTATTATTTCTAAAAATACGCTCCGTGGTGCTTCAGGTCATTCCGAGAACTTTTGTTTTTGCACATAAATAACACCATGGCAATTCTGCTGAAAACAACGCCAGTCCGGGTTAGTTCCATTCAAATCATGCAAGTTAGAGTCCAAAACAAGGGCAAAAGTGTTTGGAAGAGTAGATACAACGGAGACGTGTCAACTCCCCCAAGCTTAAACCTTTGCTTGTCCTCAAGCAATTCAGTTGATAAACTGAAAGTGATAAAGAAAAACTTTTACAATCTCTGTTTTCTCTTGTTGTTGTAAATATGTAAAGCCAGCATTCAAGTTTTCAGCAAAGATTATGAACTAACCATATTCACAATAACGCATAGGTATCATGTTTACTCATATCAATGGCATAATCAACTAGCGAGCAATAATAATGAATCTCGGATGACAACACTTTCTCAAAACAATCATAATATGATATAACAAGATGGTATCTCGCTAGCCCTTTCTGAGACCGCAAAACATAAATGCAGAGCACCTTTAAAGATCAAGGACTGACTAGACATTGTAATTCATGGTAAAAGAGATCCAGTCAAGTCATACTCAATGTAAACTAACAGTAATGAATGCAAATGACAGTTGTGCTCTCCAGCTAGTGCTTTTTAATAAGAGGATGATGACTCAACATAAATGTAAATAGATAGGCCCTTCGCAGAGGGAAGCAGGGATTTATAGAGGTGCCAGAGCTCGGTTTTGAAATAGAGGTGAATAATATTTTGAGCGGTATACTTTCATTGTCAACATAACAACCAAGAGATGGCGTTATCTTCCATGCTACACACATTATAGGCGGTTCCCAAACAGAATGGTAAAGTTTATACTCCCCCACCACCAACAAGCATCAATCCATGGCTTGCTTGAAACAACGAGTGCCTCCAACTAACAAGAGTCCCAGGGGGAGTTTTGTTTGCAATTATTTTGATTTGATTTGCATAAAGCATGGGACTGGGCATCTCGGTGACCAGCCATTTTCTTGTGAGTGAGGAGCGGAGTCCAGACCTCTTGAGAATAACCCGCCTAACATGGAAGATACGGACAACCCTAGTTGATACATGAGCTATTCGAGCATACAAAACAGGATATTTATTTGAAGGTTTAGAGTTTGGCACATACAAATTTACTTGGAACGGCAGGTAGATACCGTATATAGGTAGGTATGGTGGACTCATATGGAATAACTTTGGGGTTTATGGAGTTGGATGCATAAGCAGTATTCCCGCTTAGTACAGGTGAAGGCTAGAAAAAGACGGGAAGCGACCAGCTAGAGAGCAACAACAGTCATGAACATGCATTAAAATTAATCAACACCGAATGCAAGCATGAGTATGATATAATGCACCATGAACATAAATATCATAGAGGCTATGTTGATTTTGTTTCAACTACATGCATGAACATGTGCCAAGTCAAGCCACTCGAATCGTTCAAAAGAGGATACCACCCTATCATACCACATCTCAACCATTTTAATAGCATGTTGGCACGCAAGGTAAACCATTATAAGCTCCTAGCTAATTAAGCATGGCACAAGAAACTATGATCTCTAGTTGTCATTACAAACATGTTTATTCATAATAGGCTGAATCAGGAACGATGAACTAATCATATTTACAAAAGCAAGAGAGGTCGAGTTCATACCAGCTTTTCTCATCTTAGTCATTCCATCATATATCGTCATAATTTCCTTTCACTTGCACGACCGAACGATGTGAATAATATTAAGAGTGCACGTGCATTGAACTAAGCTGGAATCTACGAGCATTCAATAAACATGAGAAGACAAGGCAATATGGGATCTTGGTTAAATCAACAATAATGCATATAAGATCCACTACAACAATTTAATCATGGTCTTCTCCTATCGACCCCCAAAGAAAAGAAAAGAAATAAAACTATTTACATGGGAAAGCTCCCAACAAGCAAAAGAAGAACAGGAAATCTTTTGGGGTTTTTTTATTACTACTATAAGCATGGAAATTAAAACTAGCTAAAAGCTACAACTAATTTTTTTTTGTTTTTCTTAAGGTTTATTAAACACACAAGAATAAATCATAAAAAGGAAATAAACTAGCATGGATGATACAATGAAAAAGTATGAGCACCGACATCTAACAGTGAGTGTGTGTGAACATAAATGTAATGTCGGTGAGAAATACGTACTCCCCCAAGCTTAGGCTTTTGGCCTAAGTTGGTCTATGGCCACGACTGGCCTGGCGGATATCCATAGTAATAGTTGGGGTCGTACTGCGATGCAGCGGCTATTGCCTCCTAAGCTGCAGTGTAGCGGCGAGCTGCCTCCGTCCTCCTCTCGTACTCATCTGCCTCCTCTCTGGTAATAAAATGTCTTCCTTTTGCCTGATAATCAAAGAAGGCAGGAGCAGGGAGAGTAATACGGACAACACGACATCTGTCAAAGATTAAGCAATACTGGAGAGGTGATTCATTCCTCTCGAAAAACTGGTGGTGAACCATACATTAAAGTCTAGGTAAGCAGGAGACAATTCAATATCATCATTACGTATGGTTACACCAAAAAAATCAGCTAAGCGGGTTGCATAAATTCCTCCAAAGAAATCTCCATTAAATCTATTATGATGCAACCTACGTGCAAAAATGGCTCCCAAATTATAAGATTTGTCTCCTAACACAGCACTCCTAAGAATACTGAGGTCAGGGACACACATATGACATGCTTCATCTTTACCATTTATGCACCGACCTATGAAGAGAGCAAAATAATGTATAGCAGGAAAATGAATGCTCCCTATGGTAGCTTGTGCTATGTCTCTAGATTCCCCCACACTTATACTAGCAAGAAAATTTGTAAATTCAGATTTGCGGGGTTCACTAGCACTACCCCATTGTGGAAGTTTGCAAGCAGTGCTAAAATCCTCTAAGTCCATAGTATAAGATTTTTCATAAAGATCAAACAGGACAGTTGGAGAATTACGTGAAGATGAAAATTCAAACCTCCTCGCAAAGGAACTAGTGAGATAGTGGTACTGGTGGCACTTTTCTTCCTTGAAGCCCACAAGATTAGCGTTACGCAAATATGTGTTAAATTCTTCCTTAATTCCCGCTCGATCCATAAAGTTTTCCGAAGGCCATTCACAAGGCCGCACTGGAGC
The DNA here is from genome assembly GCA_034509565.1 of Triticum monococcum. Taxonomy (NCBI): domain Eukaryota; kingdom Viridiplantae; phylum Streptophyta; class Magnoliopsida; order Poales; family Poaceae; genus Triticum; species Triticum monococcum. The sequence continues at coordinate 689,328,149 of CM067843.1, forward strand.
GTCCCTTGGTGGCTCATCGTCAGCATCATGCATTGCAAGCCTGGGTCCTTGCTTCCTTGAAGAACCACCTTGGTATATTTTCCTAAACATATTTCTTCCTTTGAATTTTTTTTGAAATTTTTAGTAACTTCAAATAAAAGTGAACCAAACTCAACAATATTGATAGCAACTACTCCTACAAGTGCCTAGAGCCTATATCATGCATCTAGACTACTTGGAACCACATAAATTTGACATGCAAGCTCAAGAACAGGGTCACCTAGGCAGCACAAATTTGCAATGAATAAAGCACTAGAACAAAAACTAATTGGACCAATGGAGGAGTCACATACCAAGGAACAATCCCCCTAAGCAGTTTTGTGAGAGGTGCTTTGAGCAAGGAGATCGAAAATGGCAGCAAAATGAGCTTGGACTTGGGTTTGAACTGGATAATCGTGTTTGTGGGAGGAAGGAGTGTGTGGGTGCAGGAATAAGTGGAGGAGGGCCATTGTGGGCCCACGAGGCAGGGGGGCATGCCCAGGGGTAGGGCGCGCCCTCCACCCTCATGGCCAGGTGGATGCCCCCCGTGCTGTGTTCTCAGTGCCAAATATTCTCAAATATTCTAGAAAAAATCATATTTAAATTTCAGGGCATTTGGAGAACTTTTATTTTTTGGGTATTTTTATATTGCGCAGATAATTCAGATAACAGACAGAAAATACTATTTTTATATTATTTAAAATAAATAACAGAAAGTAAAAGGAGGGTACAGAGAGTTGTGTTTTATAAATTCATCCATCTCATGATCATCAAAAGGAACCCATTAACAAGGCTGATCAAGTCTTGTTAACAAACTCATTCCGAATAACATGGAACCGGAGAATTTTGAATAACACTAGGTTACCTCAACGGGGATATGCACATCCCCAACAATAAGAATATCACATTTCATCTTGACAGTAGGAAGAGGAAATTCAAAATCTCCAAAAATAATCAATGGAATTTTCCAATAGAATTGATACTGTGGACTTGAGGTTGTTTCCTCGGAAAGTGTACCGTATGCTCATTACATTAACATGAAAAGTGATATTGCCTTTGTTGCAATGAATAACAGCCCCTGTAGTATTCAAAAAGGGTCTTCCAAGAATAATAGACATACTATCGTCCTCGGGAATATCAAGAATAACAAAGTCCGTTAAAATAGTAACGTTTGCAACTACAACAGGCACATCCTCACAAATACCAACAGGTATAGCAGTTGATTTATCAGCCATTTGCAAAGATATTTCAGTAGGTGTCAACTTATTCAAATCAAGTCTACGATATAAAGAGAGAGGCATAACACTAACACCGGCTCCAAGATCACATAAAGTAGTTTTAACATAGTTTCTTTTAATGGAGCATGGTATAGTGGGTACTCCTGGATCTCCAAGTTTCTTTGGTATTCCACCCTTAAAAGTATAATTAGCAAGCATGGTGGAAATTTCAGCTTCCGGTATCTTTCTTTTATTAGTGACAATTTCTTTCATATACTTAGCATAAGGATTCATTTTGAGCATATCAGTTAATCGCATACGCAAAAAGATAGGTCTAATCATTTTAGCAAAGCGCTCAAAATCCTCATCATCCTTTTTCTTGGATGGTTTGGGAGGAAAAGGCATGGGTTTCTGAACCCAAGGCTCTCTTTCCTTTCCGTGTTTCCTAGCAACAAAGTCTTCCTTACCACGACATTGATTCTTTGATTATGGGTTATCAAGATCAACAGCAGGTTCAATTTCTATATCATTATCATTACTAGGTTGAGCATCATCATGAACATTATCATTAACATTATCACTAGTTTCAGGTTCATTACCAGATTGTGTTTCAGCATCAGAAATAGAAATATCATTTGAATTCTTAGGTGTTTCAGCAATAGGTTCACTAGAAGCATGCAAAGTCCTATCATTTTTCTTTTTCTTCCTTTTAGAAGGACTAGGTGCATCTATATTATTTCTCTGAGAATCTTGCTCAATTCTCTTAGGGTGGCCTTCAGGATACAAAGGTTCCTCAGTCATTTTACCACCTCTAGTCATAACTCTAATAACATTATCATTATTCTTACTATTCAGTTCATTGAGCAAATCAGTTTGAGCTTTAAGTACTTGTTCTACTTGAGTGGTAACCATAGAAGCATGTTTACTAATAAGTTTAAGTTCACCTTTGACATTAGCCATATAATCACCCAAGTGTTCAAGCATATTTGAATTGTATTTCAATTTTCTACCAAAATAAGCATTAAAATCTTCTTGCTTCACCATAAAATTATCAAACTCATCTAAGCATTGGCTAGCAAACTTAGTAAGAGGGATTTCAGCTTTATCATATCTATAGAGAGAGTTACCTTCACTACCTGTGTCGGGTTATCAAGACCATGTATTTCTTCAATAGGTAATGGATTAAGATCATATGTTTCTTCAACAGGCGGTAACTTAAGACCGTGTATTTCTTCAATAGGAGGTAAATTCTTAACATCTTCAGATTTAATACCTTTTTCTTTCATAGATTTTTTTGCCTCTTGCATATCTTTAGGACTGAGAAATAGAACACCTCTTTTCTTTGGAGTTGGTTTAGGAATAGGCTCAGGAGCTGGCTCAGGAAGTGTCCAATTATTTTCATTTGTCAACATATTATACAATAGAATTTCAGCTTCATCCGATGTTCTTTCCCTGAAAACAGAACCAACACAACTATCCAGGTAATCTCTAGAAGCATCGGTTAGTCCATTATAAAAGATATCAAGTATTTCATTTTTCTTAAGAGGATGATCAGGCAAAGCATTAAGTAACTTGAGAAGCCTCCCCCAAACTTGTGGGAGACTCTCTTCTTCAATTTGCACAAAATTACATATATCCCTCAAAGCAGCTTGTTTCTTATGAGCAGGGAAATATTTAGCAGAGAAGTAATAAATCATATCCTGGGGACTACGCACACAACCAGGATCTAGAGAATTAAACCATATCTTAGCATCACCCTTTAATGAGAACGGAAATATTTTAAGGATATAAAGGTAGCAAGATTTCTCATCATTAGTGAACAGGGTGGCTATATCATTTAATTTAGTAAGATGTGCCACAACAGTTTCAGACTCACAGCCATGAAAAGGATCAGATTCAACCAAAGTAATTATATCAGGATCAACAGAGAATTCATAATCCTTATCAATAACACAGATAGGTGAAGTAGCAAAAGCAGGGTCAGGTTTCATTGTAGCATTAAGAGATTGCTGCTTCCATTTAGCTAATAACCTCTTGAGCTCGTATCTATCTTTGCAAGCTAAAATAGCTATAGCAGCTTCTTTTTCCAAAACATAACCCTCAGGAACAACAAACGATTCATATTTATTAGGGGAGGGAGTCTTCATCATCACTTTCGTCAATATTATCAGTTTCAATAATTTCATTCTCACTAACCCTAGCAAGTTGTTCATCAAGAAATTCACCAAGTGGCACAGTAGTATCAAGCATAGAAGTAGTTTCATCATAAGTATCATGCATAGCAGAAGTGGCATCATCAATAACATGCGACATATCAGAACGAATAGCAAAAGCAGGTTTAGGTGTTGCAAGTTTACTCAAAACAGAAGGTGAATCAAGTGCAGAGCTAGATGGCAGTTCCTTACCTCCCCTCGTAGTTGAGGGATAAATCTTGGTTTTTGGATCTATCAAGTTCTTCATAATGACAAGCAGATATAAATCCCAAGTCACTCATGAATAGAGCTATGCTCCCCGGCAACGGCACCAGAAAATAGTCTTGATAACCCACAAGTATAGGGGATCGCAACCGTTTTCGAGGGTAGAGTATTCAACCCAAATTTATTGATTCGACACAAGGGGAGCCAAAGAATATTCTCAAGTATTAGCAGCTGAGTTGTCAATTCAACCACACCTGGAAACTTAATATCTGCAGCAAAGTGTTTAGTAGCAAAGTAATATGATAGTAGTGGTAACGGTAGCAAAAGGTAATGATAGCAAAAGTAATGTTTTTGGTATTTTGTAGTGGTTGTAACAATAGCAACGGAAAAGTAAATAAGCAAAGAACAATATATGGGAAGCTCGTAGGCAATGGATCGATAATAGAGAATTATGCCGGATGCGGTTCATCATGTAACAGTCATAACATAGGGTGACACAGAACTAGCTCCAATTCATCAATGTAATGTAGGCATGTATTTCGAATATAGTCATACGTGCTTATGGAAAAGAACTTGCATGACATCTTTTGTCCTACCCTCCCGTGCCAGCGGGGTCCTAATGGAAACTAAGGGATATTAAGGCCTCCTTTTAATAGAGTACCAGACCAAAGCATTAACACATAGTGAATACATGAACTCCTCAAACTACGGTCATCACCAGGAGTGGTCCCGATTATTGTCACTTCGGGGTTGCCGGATCATAACACATAGTAGGTGACTATAGACTTGCAAGATAGGATCAAGAACTCTCATATATTGATGAAAACATAATATGTTCAGATCTGAAATCATGGCACTCGGGCCCTAGTGACAAGCATTAAGCATAGCAAAGTCATACCAACATCAATCTCAGAACATAGTGGATACTAGGGATCAAACCCTAACAAAACTAACTCGATTACATGATAAATCTCATCCAACCCATCACCGTCCAGCAAGCCTACGATGGAATTACTCACGCACGGCGGTGGGCATCATGAAATTGGTGATGGAGGAAGGTTGATGATGACGATGGCGACGGATTCCCCTCTCCGGAGCCCCGAACGGACTCCAAATCGGCCCTCCCGAGAGGTTTTAGGGCTTGGCGGCGGCTCTGTATCGTAAAACGTGATGAATCCTTCTCTCTTATTTTTTTCTCCCTGAAAGCAAATATATAGGGTTGGAGTTGAGGTCGGAGGAGCTCCAGGGGGCCCACGAGGTAGGGGGGTGCGCCCCCACCCTCGTGGCTAGGGTGTGGCCCCCTGGTCTTGATCTTTTGCCAGTATTTTTTTTATTTCTAAAAAGACGCTCCGTGGAGTTTCAGGTCATTCCGAGAACTTTTGTTTCTACACATAAATAACACCATGGCAATTCTGCTGAAAACGATGTCAGTCCGGGTTAGTTCCATTCAAATCATGCAAGTTAGAGTCCAAAACAAGGGCAAAAGTGTTTGGAAAAGTAGATACGACGGAGACATATCACTCGAGAGTGGGATTTTCTCCTCCGACGATGGAGAGATATTCTTAGGGTCCTCTCGATGTGACGGCATGATCATTGTCTGGCTAAGGTGACTATGTCACGAGCATGTGGGAACATATCAATGAGAAAGAATAACAAAGCCGGTAACGAGGATGGCGCTATGGTGAGCATATGTATGACTCAGGAGGATACCGATGCATCTCAGGTTTTGTAAAGTATCGCGAAGCACAGGGAACATCACATGATAACCAAAGGTTCACTTGAATGCCATTCGTGTAATCATAGGGATCGACATGAACGTCCACGGTTCCGCTATCGGTCATTGAACGAAGACGTTTCGTTCATGTCTATGATTTACCGAACCTATGGGGTCACAAATTTAAGATAATCATGATCTGCAGAGTGTTAGTAGGATGATAGTATCGGGGATTTGTTTGTAGAACTGTTTCATTAATATTCAGAATAGTTTCGAGAGGAACCAGAAGCTTTCGGGGTCACCGGAAGGGTTTCAGAGTTTATCATGTAATACCGGGTATCACCGACAAATAATATATAGGTGGAAAATGTTTTCGGTGATGTTAAATTAATAATAAAAGGATCCAGTAATGGTTAGGATTGTTTTCTAGTTAATTTAATATCAACGGGTCTTAAAAGGCCAAACGGTGGAGAGAGAATTGGGCCACAAGGGCCCATATAGGGAGGCGCCCCTTTCACCCTCGAGGGAGGCCAAATTGGGGTGGGAGAAAGGGGCGCCCCTTTCACCTCTTTCCCCCTTTGGCTGGCGCAAGGAGGGGTCCTTCCCCTCCTTGGGGCACCCCTTCCTCTGCCCTCAACCTATATATACTAGAGATCCAAGACACTTTTAACACACAAGTTTTGGAGACTCCTCTAGTTCATCTAGTTCTAGTTCTAGTTGGTCCTAGTTGACTAATTAGAGCTAGACCTAGTTCCTACAATCCTCATAATTAGAAGTCGGGTGTGGTTCTAATATGCTCCCTCTAATTCTCTAGTGTCGATTAACTCTGGGCGGCGAAGCCCTGCCGGATCTTGAAGATTGTACACTTGCAACCAACTAGACGGGTCGTTCTTTTGGTCTTTCGTTTGAGGGATCATTCGAGGATGGTTTGTGGGATCGTCGTCAACGGTTCGAGGGACTCCAAGTACGGTCTACATCGACTCGTCTACTTCCGCTGACTTCGGAGTCGGTAACGATCATTGATCCAAATCCTATATGCATCTTCATATTGTTCCTGGATGGTCATAGGGTGGTTTCTTTTTGTTTTCTACTATGTTTCCCAAAAAGAGCAACTCTAGCAGATTCACCATGTGAGTTTTGAAATTCACTCCACATGGATATGGAGGCCGAGGATGTTGTGCGTAAACACAGAGTTGCCATATGAGGCCTTCATACCTTTCCTTTTATTTTTGTTTGCATCAAACCAATAATCGCATACTCAATTTAGGGATTGAAACGCTTAACGCAAGATAACATTGCATCATAATGTGGTTACATAGGTGTAAAGTTGATTAGGGATTTTTTTGCTAAACCGATGGCTTTTTATGTCTCGGTAGATGCATTAGTTGCTCATCACCACGATGATGGTGAATGCAATACACGAGGCACATACATATGTGAAGAGTCGTCGTCTACGCATGATAGTGTGACGGTCCGACGACCTCGTCTTCATACCATTCCTGCTAGTGGTCTTCAAGGGGCAAAGACCCAATATGACGTGATCCGTCTCGGCCCATGACAACATCTCTATGTAGAATTTGCGCCATCTGAACCGCTCGCTCTCCTGCGCCAAGTCTATCTGCTTCTCGTCGTAATGGAGCCAGACGACATGATCCTCTCTAACCGCAACGCCTTCCCTCAACGGTATGCTCAAAGATTTCTTCAGGGCAGACAATACGGGCAACGTCCTCGTAGATCTCATCCCATGCCTCCTCGATGGTGAGGCGAAGGGGAGCACATGGTGGCAGTTGCACGGGCAAGATCTCTCGTGAGTGTGCTTTTGGATTGTAATCTAGCCACTCATTGAGGGTTGGATCTTCCTGCGCCTTCTCCGGCGTGTAACGATCATCCTCCTCCTTGGCGATGAGGTTGGCCTCCTCCGACGCTGATGCCCCATCCAGGATCAACTCCTCCTCCTTCGAGACCGGAACTCATTCAGGTCGTGCGAGAAGAGACATGGCTACGGGGAGAGGGAAGTGGAGGGTGTGAGCAGTCATGTTCGAACAGGAGCTTGTGAGATATTTGACCATGGTGACGACCTTTTTATAGCCATCGGGGGAAGGGTAGCAGGCAGCGGGAAACGTGGCGTTGATGGACACATGCAGTTGGCACGAGGCCAACCACCATTAATTAGCGCGCTTTCTGGTGCCATGACGTCTTCTACCCACCATGCCATTGACAAGTGAGGAGATGGGCCGCACGGGAAGACAAGGAGAGAGTTGAAACTTCCCTCCCACGTGAGCGGTTGGTGGATTGACAAGCGAGGAGATGGGCCGCACGAGAAGACAAGGAGAGAGTTGAAACTTCCCTCCCACATGAGCGATTGGTGGATGACGTGCCCTCCGTATCAAGGCCCAAAGACTCCAAATACAGAGTCTCGCGAGCTGTAGATGAAGAGCACTCCATAATTATGGCGACTATGTCGGATGGCGACTCTGCTAAATTGACCTTTTCAGTCAAAATAGCCATATTAGCGGTTATTATGCTGATTCGTTGCTCTTAGTGTTGGGGGTTCCACGGTTTACATGAAGAATGTGTGAACATACGTTCAAATATGGGAAATTACACTGCAAATAGTATAGTTTCATCTAAATATCATCACAATTCCAACAAACAACCCTAAACAAGCTTTAAGTTGTAGACATATGGTGTTTTTTAGGGAATTATAGACATATAGTATTACCTATGCAGTATAAATTGTTTTCCATTTTTTGAGAGTGAAACCCCTCCTAGTACGGTACTTGTCCTACATCATCGTTATGTATAAATGTGGGCCAATTAGCAGACTCCGATATGTGATTTAGGCCACCAAAATGTAAGATTAGTAGCCAGTTATTACAGGGCAGAAAATCACTGCACTGAAACACCCTTTTTCTTAGGCACATGCACCCGCGCAAAGTACATGTAAGCAAACATGCCTAGAGCACTTAGCACGGTGAGAAACCAGTAAAAATAATCGAGGTGCCCTCGGTTCAGGTTGTTGGAGAACCAGCTTCCCCCGGCGCTAGTGGTCACCCTGTCAATGGCATACACGACGAAGCTACTGATGAAGTTCCCGGCTCCGGCTATGCTGAGGAACAGAGCCAGGCCCAAGCTGCGCAGACCGTCGGGCACCTGGTCGTAGAAGAACTCCTGCAAACCGACGATGGCGAACGCGTCGGACAGACCGATCAGCAGGTACTGCGGAACCATCCACAGCACGCTCATGGGGATGGTGACCTCAGGTTTGTCCAGCAGGCCGTAGTCCCTTGCCACCCGGAGCCTCCTCGTCTCCACAAGAGCAGCAACGACCATCATCACGACCGAAATGGCCAACCCGACGCCGATCCTTTGCAGCGCCGTGATGCCGGAAGGGTTCTTGGTGTGCTTCCTGGCAAGCGGAACGACGACCCGCTCGTAGACCGGCAGGAAGATCATGAGGGACGCGTTCACCAGGTTCTGCAGGGAGGCGGCTGGTACCACCAGGGTGCCTATCCTCCTGTCCAGTGTGCTTGCCTGCTTGGTGAAGAAAGTGAACCACTGCGAGAGGACAACGGCGTAGATCAGGCAGGATGCCCATATGGGGAACAGCTTCAGCAATGCGGCGGCTCCATGATCCCCCCTCGGCGGCTCCGGCAAACTCTCAGAATCATCGGGCAATCTGCATGCCAAGAAAGATGATATGCAAATAAGGTTTCAGTTTCAGAAGAACACGTTTAACAACAGGTGGTCTTCAGAATCAACGGGATTTTACTTGTTAGCACTTCGTAACGGATGGAAGCGGTAGGTCTTGGTTCCGAGGCAGAAGACGGCGAGGGCGAGGGCCATGGCGGCGCAGGGGATCGCGAAGCCTAGCTGCCAGCTTACGCTCTCCTGCACGTAGTTGAGGACGGAGACGGTGATGGTGTTGCCGCCGTAGGAGGCGAAGTACCACCAGTTGAAGAAGGAGCTCCTGGAGGCCAGCTCGCCGGGGTCGTTCTCGTCGAACTGGTCGGCGCCGAACGCCTGCACGCAGGGCTTGTGTCCGCCCTGGGCAAACGCCACCAGGTAGAGGGAGAAGAAGAAGAGAGCCACCTGCGCCGACGAGCTCGTGGAGCATCCGGCTGAATCGGCCGGCTTGCCGGCGCACCCTGGTCGCTCTCCCGGCGCGAGCACCGTCGACAGGGTGAGCATGGCTAGCCCCTGCAGGCCAGTTGAGAAGCAAGCCAGACTGATGGCGGTGCACAGGCACAGCAGAAGTAGTGTGAGCCAAAGTATGCTTTGGTTTTCGTACCAGGATGTAGAGGAGGGACGCGCAGGTGACGGTGAGGTAGCGGCCGAGCCAGGAGTCGGCGACGGCGGAGCCGAGCAGCGGCAGCAGCATGGCGGCGGCGAGCCACGCGTTGACGGCCGACGCTGCGGCCGCCGTGGACTGGCCGAGCGGGCCGGTGAGGTAGATAATCAGGTTGCCCATGATGCCGCAGAAGGCGAACCGCTCCGCGACCTCCACCCCTACGTTACGCCCACCGGAAGAACCATACATGTTCAGACTTCAGACACAGATAAAAGGCGGTGCTACCTATGTCTCTGTCCGAGGCGTACCGATGATGAAGAGCGCGGCGGGCCACCCGCCGGAGCTGCCGCGGGAGGCGGGCCGGCCGAGGTGGTCCACGGCGGACAGCGGCGGCTCCTGCCGCGGCAGAAGAGTCTCCGCCTCCGCCTCCATTGCCTGCTTGCTCCTTTCCCTTGCCTACCTCCTGCTCAATTTTCTACTGTGCCAACTGCTACCACATCACTGATTGCCTGCTCGGAGCTTGGCTACCCCACTACACTACCCAAAACAGAAAAGAATAATCAGCAAACATTATCTAACCATTATCTGGGCAAAGCGTGCAGATCGCCAAAGCCATCAGCGGGAGCAGATTCCCACTCAATTATTCGAGGTCGCTCGGCCATCCAGTCGATGAGCAGGAAAACGCAGGAACTGCCCGTGAACTTTCACTGTGTGCATTGCATGCATTTACCACTTGTGTACTAAAGAGAACAGTTAACACAGCACATCAACGCATTTACGGAGCACCGTGCAGTTGTACAACACCGGAGAAAGTGTATTTTCAAGAGTTTCAACGCATAATCCGTTGTATGCTACACACCTTACAGGTTGAAATGACAGCCGCTTTAGTACAGCAGACAAGAAATTTGATGAGCCGCTAGCAAACAGACATCTCACCTCAGCGCGGGCATTGCCGCGCGGGGAAAACCAGCAGAACTTGTTGAATCCCGCGGTGTGATTGTCGACGGATCTTGTTGGGCCGACTGAAGCAGCAGCGCCCCAGCAGGCCCTAAGCAAAGCTTCAACCCATCTCCGTATACCATCATTGTACCGAAATAACCTTTTTCTTGTGGACATACACTTGTGAAAAGTGAAGGTAAGCAGCCAGCCCGATAACGCTGAGCGCGGCCAGAAGCCAGTAAAAGTAATCGAGATGGCCTCGGTTCAGATTGTTCGAGAACCAACTATCTCCACCGTTACTGGTTACCCGGTCGATTGCATACACCAGAAAGCTACTGATGAAGCTCCCAATTCCAAATATGCTCAAGTATAAGGCAAGGCCCAAACTGCGCAGACTGTCTGGCACTTGGTCGTAGAAAAACTCTTGCAAGCCGACCATCGTGAACATGTCCGCCACGCCAGTCAGGATGAACTGGGGTACCACCCACCAAAAGCTCATCGGAATCGTTGCTTCAGGTTTGTCCACCAGGCTATGTTCTCTCGCTATCCTGAGCCTTCTCATCTCCACGAGGGCCGCGACAACCATCAAGATCACAGACATGGCTAGTCCAGTTCCAATCCTTTGCAAGGTTGTGATACCACAAGGGTTCTTTGAGTACTTTCTGGCTAGTGGGACAAGTATCCGGTCATATATAGGAATCGAGATGACGATTGACACGCTGATCAGGCTTTGTAGGGCAGCGGCTGGTACCTGTAGGCTACCTATCCACCTATCTAGTGTACTTGCTTGTTTAGTGAACAGCGTCATCCATTGGGCAAAAACGACTGCATAGATCAGGCAGGTTGCACCTATTGGAAACAATTTAAGCAGAGACTTGGCTTCATCAGTGAAACATGTCATTTCTGCATTATCCTTGAGTCTGCTGGATGACGATGTTGGCATGCAGTGGGAATCATCAGATGACCTGCCAAACAGACACACAGTGGGTACGCGCACATTAAACAGAGAGCATATAAAGTTAGTGTTTCTGAAGAATGAACTCCTTGCAGTGATACAAACTTTCAGAATTTAGAATAAGCTTACCTTGAACTCCATGATGCATGCCAGGTTCTAACCAATGATAAAATGTGTTTGACAGCCTGTCCAATTAGGCTTCCATCACTTCTTACAGGATAAAAGCGATAAGTCCTGGTCCCAAGCCAGAAAACTGCAAGAGAAAGGGACATAACGATGCAAGGGATTCCAAACCCAAACTGCCAGCTTATGTTATCTTGTATGTAATTCAAGATTGAAACTGTAACAACGCTGCCTGCATACGTCCCAAAATACCACCAATTGAAGAAGGAACTTCTCGAGGCAAATTCTTCAGGATCGTTCTCATCAAATTGGTCTGCCCCAAATGCTTGCACACAAGGTTTGTGGCCACCTTGAGCAAAGGCCACAATATACAGGGACACGTAGAAGAAAGCTAAATGAATTGTTGAAGTCGAGGATAAAGCAGAATCCATGTGGTCTCCAAATTGTGCTGGTTGTTGTGGAGCAAGAATTGATGATAGTGTGAGCATGCCCAGGCCCTGCGATGGTGGATGTAATTCAGTGAAAGAAGTACTTTAGCGTGTCAATTAAATTATTTTCCAAGTGGATTGAAAAGAAAGATAGAAAAATTTCCAGCTTATTTACATGCAGGATAAAAGTTGTCCAGATGTTAGTACAATGCCTAAGTATTGCACACACACAAAATATTTAGCTGAATTAATCGCTGAAATCCTTTTGCTTCAGACTTCAACATGTCAAACATGCATCTTTGGATGTATCTTGTATAATTTGGTCATTAACAAAACATAAACTTAATTTGGTCATTATCAAGATTCATTGAAGCCAGGACCAAGTTTTATATAATGTAGCTGGGTAATCAAAATACAATCCAGAATCTAGCAGTTGGTTGGAGTTCAGGAACTACTAGTAAGCAAAACATATCTTATATAGTGTATATCACAGCAGGGCAACAGTCTTGCCAGAACTTGCAATCAACGGATAAAAATGCTATGTCACGGTTAACAGAAGGGGTTAGTGCAGTCGGATCCTCAAAGTTGAACCCAAAGACTGACACTGACAAGGCAAAATGAACTGCAGTACTCGATCAAGGGCTCGCTAGAATGTAATCCTATACTTCCTGACATTATATACGATTTCTTCAAAGGAGTGTAGAGTCCGAAGGGATCCATTTTTGTACCAACTACTCCGGTCCAGATGTTTCTGTTTCCGGTATTCTATTCTATAGACCAAACTGGACCCCCTGATTAAATGGCCGGATTCAATTCGCGCCCTTTATTTGCTCTCGAAACTATGTATTGTGTGGTATCTTACTGAAATCGGGAGCTACTCCATTTTATAAAAATGTACATACCACTAACTTCATAGAAAACAAAAAAGTATCACCAACTAATGCCTGGAGGCTAGGAACCGAGGATTCACGGATTGATGTGCATTACAAGGCCAGTAGCACGGATAAAAGGTCCAACTTCCAATTGCTAAAGTCAGTGGAGAGTATAGTTTTAATTTTGCATATTTGAACCAATCCAAAAATATGAGTAACTGTCAGATGTTCAACATCAATGTGGCAGTTGGGTGGTCTAGATTCAGACTAGATGCTACTGCTCGCTACGAGCACGTACGCAAGACCAGAGCAATATGGCGTACTACATACCAGGATATAGAGTAGGGAGGCGCAGACTACAGTGCGGTAACGGCCGAGCCAGGAATCGGCGACGGCGGCTCCGAGCAGCGGCAGCAGAAGCGCGGCGCCGCTCCAGGCGTTGATGGCCGCGGCGGCCGACGCCGTGGACTGCCCTAGCGGGCCGGTGAGGTAGGTGATGAGGTTCCCTGCGATGCCGCCGTAGGCGAACCGCTCTGAGATCTCCACCCCTGCGGTACCGACGACACCCGGGTCAAAGAGGATCGAGACGAGAGTGCGGCCGATTGCCTTGCTGTTGCCTTGCTGTACCGATGATGAAGAGCGCGGCGGGCCACCGGCCGGAGGTTAGGCGGGAGACTGGACGGCCGAGGTGGTCCACGGCGGTTGCCGGTTGCGGCAGCAGGGGCTCCGCCGCGGCGTCCATGGCCGCCCACTTGTTTCCCTCCTATCCAGTAGTCTCGCTCGAGTCTTAGAGAAAGAAAAAAAAAGTCTCACTCGAGTCTCTGCTCACAGCGCGTTTGGCTAGGAAGGGGATGGACGAAAGTCCCCGTCTATGAACAGTAATTTCGAGAAAAAAATGAAAACAAATATCGAAAAATTATGAAAAAATTTGGTGCAGTGTCGGTTTTGTTTATTTTACTACGACTTCCACGATGTTATTTCGGGATGAAAATTTACAAGCACTGAGAATATTTATCAAAGTTTACACCAAAAACTTTTTAGAATTTTTTAAATTTATTTACTATTCTTTTCTAATTTTAATGTTCATTAGGAAGCATATGAGCTCGGGACTAGATACTCCGCGTCCAAGGATTGCGAATTTCGGGCGCCTTAAACCGGTTGGACCGGTCAATAAAATGACCCATTTAGCATCTCAAACATGTCTCAAACGTCCGGACTGATCAACACCTCTCATATCCAGCCCAAATCTGAGGCAGATATAGGGCGGCCCGGAGCGTCCTCCACGTCAGACTGATGTTCGGGTCCCACACGATGTCACTCGGAAACCCAATGCTCCGATGGGCGTCTCCTTCAGAGGTGTCTGAACGTTGTATGGCGCCGCTCTACTTGCCGCCAGAGCGCCAAAGTCCGACTATTAAGCCAAACGGCGACCCCCAGCCCTAGCCACATTCCTTTCCTCCCTCTTCAAGCCAACCCGGGTCGTATCCACTCCGCTCCCTCTTTGCTCGCCATCCGTGACAGCCATGACCCGGTAGTGGGTGACCCCCTAAGCTATGCTGATGCCGGAGTGGTGCCTCCATCTGCTCGAAGAGATTGGCCAGGCGCGCCGCCCGGATCGCAGCCGGCCTGCCTCCGAACTCACCGGAGCCGAAGGAGGAGGAGCAGGGGGAGCAGCAGCTGGAAGCAGAACAAGACTCCTAGCCCATGGAGGGGCGGATCCGGAGAGGAGCTGGAGCCGGCTACGGGCATTGCCATGGCGGACCTTAACGAGGTCACCCAAGCGGAGGATTTGGGGGAACGTAGTAATTTCAAAAAAATCCTACGCACACGCAAGATCATGGTGATGCATAGCAACGAGAGAGGAGAGTGTTGTCTACGTACCCTCGTAGACCGAAAACGGAATCGTTAGCACAACGCGGTTGATGTAGTCGTACGTCTTCACGGCCCGACCGATCAAGCACCGAAACTATGGCACCTCCGAGTTCTAGCACACGTTCAACTCGATGACGATCCCCGGACTCCGATCCAGCAGAATGTCGGGGAAGAGTTCCGTCAGCACGACGACGTGGTGACGATCTTGATGTTCTACCGTCGCAGGGCTTCGTCTAAGCACCGCTACAATATTATTGAGGATTATGGTGGAAGTGTTGGGGAACGTTGCAGAAAACAAAAAATTTCCTATGATTTCACCAAGATCCATCTATGAGTTCATCTAGTAACGAGTGATTGGATGCATCTACATACCTTTGTAGATCGCGAGCGGAAGCGTTCAAAGAACGGGGATGAGGTAGTCGTACTCGACGTGATCTAAATTACCGGAGATCCTAGCACCGAACGGACGGCACCTCCGCGTTCAACACACGTACGGTCAGCGTGACGTCTCCTCCTTCTTGATCCAGCAAGGGGGAAGGAAAGGTTGAGGAAGATGGCTCCAGCAGCAGCACGACGGCGTGATGATGATGGAGATGCAGTACTCCGACAGGGCTTCGCCGAGCTCTATGGAGGAGGAGGAGGTGTTGGAGGGGAGAGGAAGGCGCCAGGGGCAAGGGTATGAGGCCCTTCCTCCCCCCACTATATATAGGGGGCCTAGGGGGGCGCCGGCCCTAGGAGATGCAATCTCCTAGGGGGGGGCAGCGGCCAAGGGGAGGGGGCTTGCCCCCCAAGCAAGGGGGCGCCCCCTTTAGGGTTTCCCCCACCCTAGGCGCATGGGCCCTAGGGGGAAGTGGCGCCCCAGCCCACTTTGGGCTGGATCCCTTCCTCATACAGCCCATAAGGCCCTCCGGGAGAGGTGGCCCCTCCCGGTGGACCCTCGGAACCCCTCCGATGGCCCCGGTACAATACCGATATGCCCCCGAACCTTTCCGGCAACCGTATGATAACTTCCCATATATAAATCTTTACCTCCGGACCATTCCGGAACTCCTCATGACGTCCGGGATCTCATCCGAGACTCCGAACAATTACTGCATATTCATATCCCTACAACCCTGGCGTCACCGAACCTTAAGTGTGTAGACCCTACGGGTTCGGGAGACATGTAGACATGACCGAGATGGCTCTCCGGTCAATAACCAACAGCGGGATCTGGATACCCATGTTGGCTCACACATGCTCCTCGATGATCTCATTGGATGAACCACAATGTCGAGGATTCAAGCAACCCCGTATACAATTCCCTTTGTCAATCGGTATGTTACTTGCCCGAGATTCCATCATCGGTATCCCAATACCTCATTCAATCTCGTTACCGGCAAATCACTTTACTCGTACCGTAATGCATGATCCCGTGACCAGACACTTGGTCACTTTGAGCTCATTGTGATGATGCATTACCGAGTGGGCCCAGAGATACCTCTCCGTCATATAGAGTGACAATCCCAGTCTTGATCCGTGTCAACCCAACATACACTTTCGGAGATACCCGTAGTATACCTTTATAGTCACCCAGTTACGTTGTGACGTTTGGTACACCCAAAGCACTCCTACGGTATCCGGGAGTTACACGATCTCATGGTCTAAGGAAAGGATACTTGACATTGGAAAAACTCTAGCAAACGAACTATACGATCTTGTGCTATGTTTAGATTGGGTCTTGTCCATCGCATCATTCTCCTAATGATGTGATCTCGTTATCAATGACATCCAATGTCCATAGTCAGGAAACCATGACTATCTGTTGATCAACGAGCTAGTCAACTAGAGGCTTACTAGGGACATGTTGGTGTCTATTTATTCACACATGTATTACGATTTCTGGATAACACAATTATAGCATGAATAAAGACAATTATCATGAACAAGGAAATATAATAATAATGCTTTTATTATTGCCTCTAGGGCATATTTCCAACAGGAAGGGGACATCACACACAGCTAAGAGATCAATGATCAATTGTTGTGTCTTTGGGGTGCCCCCCTGCACCCGTATATAAAGGAGCAAGGGAGGAGGAGGCCGGCCCTAGGAGGGGGCGCGCCAAGTGTGGAGTCCTACTAGGACTCCCTAGTCCTAGTAGGATTCCACCTCCCATATGGAATAGGAAAAGAGGAAGGGAAAAGGAGAAGGAAGGAAGGGGGCGCCCCCCTTCCCTAGTCCAATTTAGACCAGACCAAGGGGAGGGGTGCGGCCACCCTTGAGGCCCTTTTCCTTCTTTCCTGTATGGCCCAATAAGGCCCAATACGTATTCCCGTAACTCTCCAGTACTCCGAAAAATACCCGAATTATTCGGAACCTTTCCGATGTCCGAATATAGTCGTCCAATATATCGATCTTTATGTCTCGACCATTTCGAGACTCCTCGTCATGTCCCCGATCTCATCCGGGACTCTGAACTCCTTTGGTATATCAAAACTCATAAACTCATAATATAACTGTCATCGAAACCTTAAGCGTGCGGACCCTACGGGTTCGAGAACAATGTAGACATGACCGAGACACGTCTCCGGTCAATAACCAATAGCGGAACCTGGATGCTCATATTGGCTCCCACATATTCTACGAAGATCTTTATCGGTCAGAACGCATAACAACATACGTTGTTCCCTTTGTCATCGGTATGTTACTTGCCCGAGATTCGATCGTCGGTATCTGAGTACCTAGTTCAATCTTGTTACCGGCAAGTCTCTTTACTCGTTCCGTAATACATCATCCTGCAACTAACTTATTAGTTGCAATGCTTGCAAGGCTTGAGTGATGTGCATTACCAAGAGGGCCCAGAGATACCTCTCCGACAATCGGAGTGACAAATCCTAATCTCGAAATACGCCAACCTAACAAGTACCTTCGGAGACACCTGTAGAGCACCTTTATAATCACCCAGTTACGTTGTGACGTTTGGTGGCACACAAAGTGTTCCTCTGGTAAACGGGAGTTGCATAATCTCATAGTCATAGGAACATGTATAAGTCATGAAGAAAGCAATAGCAACAAACTAAACGATCAAGTGCTATGCTAATGGAATGGGTCAAGTCAATCACATCATTCTCCTAATGATGTGATCCCGTTAATCAAATGACAACTCATGTCTATGGTTAGGAAACATAACCATCTTTGATCAATGAGATAGTCAAGTAGAGGCATACTAGTGACACTGTGTTTGTCTATGTATTCACACGTGTATTATGTTTCGGGTTAATACAATTCTAGCATGAATAATAAACATTTATCATGATATAAGGAAATAAATAATAACTTTATTATTGTCTCTAGGGCATATTTCCTTCAGTCTCCCACTTGCACTAGAGTCAATAATCTAGTTCACATCGCCATGTGATTTAACATCAATAGTTCACATCACCATGTGATTAACACCCATAGTTCACATCGACATGTGACCAACACCCAAAGGGTTTACTAGAGTCAATAATCTAGTTCACATCGCTATGTGATTAACACCCAAAGAGTACTGAGGTGTGATCATATTTTGCTTGTGAGAGAAGTTTAGTCAACGGGTCTGCCACATTCAGATCCGTAAGTATTTTGCAAATTTCTATGGCAATAATGCTCTGCATGGAGCTACTCTAGCTAATTGCTCCCACTTTCAATATGTATCTAGATTGAGACTTAGAGTCATCTGGATCAGTGTCAAAACTTGCATCGACGTAACCCTTTACGACGAACCTTTTGTCACCTCCATAATCGAGAAACATATCCTTATTCCACTAAGGATAATTTTGACCAATGTCTAGTGATCTACTCCTAGATCACTATTGTACTCCTTTTCCAAACTCAGGGCAGGGTATACAATAGGTCTGGTACACAGCATGGCATACTTTATAGAACCTATGGCTGAGTCATAGGGAATTACTTTCATTCTCTCTCTATCTTCTGCCGTGGCCGGGTTTTGAGTCTTACTCAACTTCACACCTTGTAACACAGGCAAAAACTCCTTTTTAACTGTTCCATTTTGAACTACTTCAAAATCTTGTCAAGGTATGTACTCATTGAAAAAACTTATCAAGCGTATTGATCTATCTCTATAGATCTTGATGATCAATATGTAAGAAGCTTCACCGAGGTCTTTCTTTGAAAAACTCCTTTCAAACATTCCTTTATTCTTTGCAGAATAATTCTACATTATCTCTGATCAACAATATGTCTTTCACATATACTTATCAGAAATGTTGTAGTGCTCCCACTCACTTTCTTGTAAATACAGGCTTCACCGCAAGTCTGTATAAAACTATATGCTTTGATCAACTTATCAAAGCGTATATTCCAACTCCGAGATGCTTGCACCAGTCCATAGATGGATCACTTGAGCTTGCATATTTTGTTAGTACCTTTAGGATTGACAAAACCTTCTGGTTGCATCATATACAACTCTTTTTTAATAAATCCATTAAGGAATGCAGTTTTGTTTATCCATTTGCCAGATTTCATAAAATGCGGCAATTGCTTACATGATTCGGAAAAAGTTAAGCATAGATATGAGTGAGAAACTCTCATCATAGTCAACACATTGAACTTGTCAAAAACCTTTTTACGACAATTCTAGTTTTGTAGATAGTAACACTACTATCAGCGTCCGTCTTTCTCTTGAAGATCCATTTAATCTCAATGGCTCGCCGATCATTGGGCAAGTCAATCAAAGTCCATACTTTGTTCTCATACATGGATCTCATCTCAGATTTCATGGCCTCAAGCCATTTCGCGGAATCTGGGCTCATCATCGCTTCCTCATAGTTCGTAGGCTCGTCATGGTCAAGTAACATGACCTCCAGAACAGGATTACCGTACCACTCTGGTGCGAATCTCACTCTGGTTTACCTACGAGGTTCGGTAGTAACTTGATCTTAAGTTACATGATCATCATCATTAGCTTCCTCACTAATCGGTGTAGTAGTCACAGGAACAGATTTCTGTGATGAACTACTTTCCAATAAGGGAGCAGGTACAGTTACCTCATCAAGTTCTACTTTCCTCCCACTCACTTCTTTCGAGAGAAACTCCTTTTCTAGAAAGGATCCATTCAAAGCAACGAATATATTGCCTTCAGATCTGTGATAGAAGGTGTACCCAATATTTTCTTTTGGGTATCCTATGAAGATGCACTTCTCCGATTTGGGTTAGAGCTTATCAGGTTGAAACTTTTTCACATAAGCATTGCAACCTCAAACTTTAAGAAACGACAGCTTAGGTTTCTTGCTAAACCATAGTTCATACAGTGTCGTCTCAACGGATTTAGATGGTGCCCTATTTAACGTGAATGTAGCTGTCGCTAATGCATAACCCCAAAACGATAGTGGTAGATCGGTAAGAGACATCATAGATCACACCATATCTAATAAAGTACGGTTATGACGTTCGGACACACCATTATGCTGTGGTGTTCCAGGTGGCGTGAGTAGTGAAACTATTTCACATTGTTTTTAACTGAAGGCCAAACTCGTAACTCAAATATTTTACTTCTGCGATCATATCGTAGAAACTTTTATTTTTGTTACGATGATTCTCCACTTCACTCTGAAATTCTTTGAACTTTTCAAATGTTTCAGACTTGTGTTTCATCAAGTAGATATACTCATATCTGCTCAAATCATCTGTGAAGATCAGAAAATAATGATACCTACCATGAGCCTCAATATTCATCGGACCACATACATCAGTATGTATGATTTCCAACAAATCTGTTGCTCGCTTCATTGTTCCGGAGAACGGAGTCTTAGTCATCTTGCCCATGAGGCATGGTTCGCAAGCATCAACTGATTCATAATCAAGTGATTCCAAAAGCCCATCAGCATGGATTTTTCTTCATGCGCTTTACACCAATATGACCTAAACGGCAGTGCCACAAATAAATTGCACCATCATTATTAAATTTACATCTTTTGGTTTCAATATTATGAATATGTGTATCACTACGATCGAGATCCAACGAACCATTTTCATTGGGTGTGTAACCATATAAGGTTTTATTCATGTAAACAGAACAACAACTCTTACTTAAATGAATAACCGTATTGCAATAAACATGATCAAATCATATTCATGCTCAACGCAAACACCAAATAACACTTATTTAGGTTAAACACTAATCCCAAAAGTATAGGGAGTGTGCGAAGATGATCATATCAATCTTGGAACCACTTCCAACACGCATCGTCACTTCACCCTTAACTAGTCTATGTTCATTCTGCAACTCCCGTTTCGAGTTACTACTCTTAGCAACTGAACCAGTATCAAATACCGAGGGGTTGCTATGAACACTAGTAAAATACACATCAATAATCTGTATATCAAATATACCTTTGTTCACTTTGCCATCCTTCTTATCCACCAAATACTTGGGGCAGTTCCGCTTCCAGTGACCAGTCCCTTTGCAGTAGAAGCACTTAGTCTCAGGCTTAGGACCAGACTTGGGCTTCTTCACTTGAGAAGCAACTTGCTTGCCGTTCTTCTTGAAGGTTCCCTTCTTCCCTTTGCCGTTTTCTTGAAACTAGTGGTCTTGTTTACCATCAACACTTGATATTTTTCTTGATTTCTACCTTCGTCAATTTCAGCATTACGAAGAGCTTGGGAATCGTTTCCGTTATCCCTTGCATATCATACTTCATCACAAAGTTCTACTAACTTGGTGATGGTGACTAGAGAATTTTGTCAATCACTATTTTATCTGGAAGATTAACTCCCACTTGATTCAAGCGATTGTAGTACCCAGACAATCTGAGCACATGCTCACTGCTTGAGCTATTCTCCTCCATCTTTTAGCTATAGAACTTGTTGGAGACTTCATATCTCTCAACTCGGGTATTTGCTTGAAATATTAACTTCAACTCCTGGAACATCTCATATGGTCCATGACGTTCAAAACATCTTTGAAGTCCCGATTCTAAGCCGTTTAAGCATGGTGCACTAAACTATCAAGTAGTCATCATATTGAGCTAGCCAAACATTCATAACGTCTGCATCTGCTCCTGCAATAGGTTTGTCACCTAGCGGTGCATCAAGGACATAATTCTTCTGTGCAGCAATGAGGATAAACCTCAGATCACTGATCCAATCCGCATCATTGCTACTAACATCTTTCAACTTAGTTTTCTCTAGGAACATATCAAAATAAACACAGGGAAGCAACAACGCGAGCTATTGATCTACAATATGATTTGCAAAATACTATCAGGACTAAGTTCATGATAAATTAAAGTTCAATTAATCATATTACTTAAGAACTCCCACTTAGATAGACATCCCTCTAATCCTCTAAGTGATCACGTGATCCAAATCAACTAAACCATGTCGGATCATCACGTGAGATGGAGTAGTTTCAATGGTGAACATCACTATGTTGATCATATCTACTATATGATTCACGCTCGACCTTTCGGTCTCCGTGTTTCGAGGCCATATCTGTTATATGCTAGGCTCGTCAAGTTTAACCTAAGTATTCCGCGTGTGCAACTGTTTTGCACCCGTTGTATTTGAACGTAGAGCCTATCATACCCGATCATCACGTGGTGTCTCAGCACGAAGAACTTTCGCAATGGTGCATACTCAGGGAGAACACTTATACTTTGATAATTTTAATGAGGGATCATCTTATAATGCTACCGTCAATCAAAGCAAGATAAGATGCATAAAAGATAAACATCACATGCAATCAATATAAGTGATATGATATGGCCATCATCATCTTGTACTTGTGATCTCCATCTCCGAAGTACCGTCATGATCACCATCGTCACCGGCGTGACACCTTGATCTCCATTGTAGCATCGTTGTCGTCTCGCCAATCTTATGCTTCCACGACTATTGCTACCGCTTAGTGATAAAGTGAAGCATTACAGCGTGATTGCATTGCATACAATAAAGCGACAACCATATGGCTCTTGCCAGTTGCCGATAACTCGGTTACAAAACATGATCATCTCATACAATAAAATTTAGCATCATGTCTTGACCATATCACATCACAACATGCCCTGCAAAAACAAGTTGAACGTCCTCTACTTTGTTGTTGCAAGTTTTACGTGGCTGCTACGGGCTTTAGCAAGAACTGTTCTTACCTACGCATCAAAACCACAACGATAGTTTGTCAAGTTGGTGTTGTTTTAACCTTCGCAAGGACCGGGCGTAGCCACACTTGGTTCAAATAAAGTTGGAGAAACTGACACCCGCCAGCCATCTGTGTGCAAAGCACGTCGGTAGAACCAGTCTCGCGTAAGCGTACACGTAATGTCGGTCCGGGCCGCTTCATCCAACAATACCGCCGAACCAAAGTATGACATGCTGGTAAGCAGTATGACTTATATCGCCCACAACTCACTTGTGTTCTACTCGTGCATAACATCAACGCATAAAACCTGGCTCTGATACCACTTTTGGGAAACGTAGTAATTTCAAAAAAATTCGTACGCACAGGCAAGATCATGGTGATGCATAGCAACGAGGGAGGAGAGTGTTGTCTACATACCCTCGTAGACCGAAAGCGGAAGCGTTAGCACAACGCGGTTGATGTAGTCGTACGTCTTCACAGCCCGACCGATCAAGCACCGAAACTACGGCACCTCCGAGTTCTAGCACACGTTCAGCTCGATGACGATCCCCGGACTCCGATCCAGCAGAATGTCGGGGAAGAGTTCCGTCAGCACAACGGCGTGGTGACGATCTTGATGTTCTACCGTCGCAGGGCTTCGCCTAAGCACCGCTACAATATTATCGAGGATTATGGTGGAAGGGGACACCGCACACGGCTAAGAGATCAATGATCAATTGTTGTGTCTTTGGGGTGCCCCCTGCACCCGTATATAAAGAAGCAAGGGAGGAGGAGGCCGGCCCTAGGAGGGGGCGCGCCAAGTGTGGAGTCCTACTAGGACTCCCTAGTCCTAGTAGGATTCCACCTCCCATATGGAATAGGAAAAGAGGAAGGGAAAAGGAGAAGGAAGGAAGGGGGTGCCCCCCTTCCCTAGTCCAATTCGGACCAGACCAAGGGAAAGGGTGCGGCCACCCTTGAGGCCCTTTTCCTTCTTTCCTGTATGGCCCAATAAGGCCCAATACGTATTCCCGTAACTCTCCGGTACTCCGAAAAATACCCGAATTACTCGGAGCCTTTCCGATGTCCGAATATATCGTCCAATATATCGATCTTTACGTCTCGACCATTTCGGGACTCCTCGTCATGTCCCCGATCTCATCCGGGACCCCGAACTCCTTCGGTACATCAAAACTCATAAACTCATAATATAACTGTCATCGAAACCTTAAGCGTGCGGATCCTACGGGTTCGAGAACAATGTAGACATGACCGAGACACGTCTCCGGTCAATAACCAATAGCGGAACCTGGATGCTCATATTGTCTCCCACATATTCTACGAAGATCTTTATCGGTCAGACCGCATAACAACATACGTTGTTCCCTTTGCCATCGGTATGTTACTTGCCCGAGATTCGATCATCGGTATCTCAATACCTAGTTCAATCTTGTTACCGGCAAGTCTCTTTACTCGTTCCGTAATACATCATCCTGCAACTAACTTATTAGTTGCAATGCTTGCAAGGCTTGAGTGATGTGCATTACCGAGAGGGCCCAGAGATACCTCTCCGACAATCGGAATGACAAATCCTAATCTCGAAATACGCCAACCCAACAAGTACCTTCGAAGACACCTGCAGAGCACCTTTATAATCACCCAGTTACGTTGTGACGTTTGGTGGCACACAAAGTGTTCCTCCGGTAAACGGGAGTTGCATAATCTCATAGTCATAGGAACATGTATAAGTCATGAAGAAAGCAATAGCAACAAACTAAACGATCAAGTGCTATGCTAACGGAATGGGTCAAGTCAATCACATCATTCTCCTAATGATGTGATCCCGTTAATCAAATGACAACTCATGTCTATGGTTAGGAAACATAACCATCTTTGATCAACGAGCTAGTCAAGTAGAGGCATACTAGTGACACTCTGTTTGTCTATGTATTCACACATGTATTGTGTTTCCGGTTAATACAATTCTAACATGAATAATAAACATTTATCATGATATAAGGAAATAAATAATAACTTTATTATTGCCTCTAGGGCATATTTCCTTCAGAGGAGGCGGTGGAGCAGATCGCCATCCTAGAGTCCATCGAGTCGGAGACCTTGGTGGAAGCCAACCAGCGCTTCCTCCGGTAGCAGAGAGCGGAGATCGACGAAGTATTCGCCTCTAGTGAGTCTGACGATGAGCTGAAATTGCCGCATGTGGCCATCTAACCAGAGCCCGACATGGAGGTCGTGGACATCTCCCACAATGAGTAGCGTGGGTAGATAGGATATCTACATAGTACATAGGTTTTTATTTTGCATGGTTTGTATGGATTTGAGGCATCAACTATGCGGTAGTTGGATGTAGCGGGCGAATTTTGAGGTGTGATCGCGGGCATTTGAGGGTCGAATTTGGTGTCCACGACTGTAGATGCTTTTAGAATAGGGAGTTGTATTGAGATTAGACATGAGATGGGTTATTTTGTTCCCAATCGTCTTAGTTGATGCATGGTAGGATTATATGCAAGGCTTTGAGGAGAAACTGTATTCTCTTGTTTGGTTCATGAGAATTAGCGAGAGACTTGATAAGGGAAGTTAGCGTAAGTTATGATAAAGGGTTAAGATTGATGTACTAAAACAATTCCCTTCCAACTCTCACCCACTCCCATGTTAATAAAACAATGAGAATTGGAGTCCCAAGTCTCGTGCCTATCCCTTTATGAATTCTCCACCCCCCTAACCAAACAATAGATTTATAGATTTGAAGTCTCATACCCCTTCAATTCCCATTCGCTAGCTCTAATTATCCCCAAACAAACACGTTATCAAGGCTTTGACATCATTTTAGTACGAATGGTCTTTTAAGACAATCTTGTGAAGCTCTTTATTAATTCGTCATAATAATTAGAGGGATGAAAGTAATATCACCGGGTTGGTCTAACCAAACATGCCCCCCCCCCTAAAGAGAGACATACTTTTCTAGATTGTGAACCTCGACCTTCAAGCTCCTAAATTCATGACCAAAAAATGCAACTATTATAAACATTAGACCAGTCAATGATTTCTCTCATAATAGCTCCATAAACTGCCGCACTTCCTTGCTTGATATCATCAATGCCAACCTTACAATCAGATGCCACATGGATCTGCCACTCGTATAGATCATCCACCAGGGTTAGAGCCTCCCTAAGTGCTAGTGCTTCAAACGTTGTTGGGTCAGAGATCCCTAAAAAATAATTATAGATGTGTTCAGATAAGACCCAAGATGGTCTCTGCACACTACAACGACAACTCCAATTGAACCACTCCTCGTAAGTGCAACATCAACATTAGTATGAATGGGTGAGGTAATCATCTTTCCCATCCCCAATGGGACCTATTTGGGCCCTGGGGAAGCTAGCCCGTTTGAATGCCTGTGGGCGCGTCAGGGCCCGCATTGCATGAAACTCAAAGCAGTCTATAACCTGGCTCTGAGGAATAGTTGAATCGGTCATTTCCAGTAAATCAGTGACAAGCAAGCACAAGGGCACACAACTATGGGAAGGCAGTTGCACGTATGGGGAAACATAGGAGACGGCGCATTGTTTCATGAAGCTATGCCATAAATCCCCTCACCTCTATCGCATCGCTCACTCCCCCTCTCTCATCGAAGGCTGCGAGCATCATAGGAGGCAATATCTAGACGACGAGCACTAGCGACGACTACCGGCTTCATCATTGCTTCATCTCCCCTCCGTCGTCGCTTCCTCAGTGGCGGTAAGCCCTGACTCCCCGATTAGGGATCGATGTATGCATCAATTTAGCCATGGATATAAACTTTGCACATTTGATTTAGGCTTCAATTTGGGGTGTCGGCTAACAACATGATTTGGTCATCCATATTAGTGTCCATTTTAGTGTGTCAATTAAGGAGTTGATTTGGGGGTTCATACAAATTGATTTTAGTGTTGAAGTACGATCATATCTGGGTGTCGACATAGGGATAGATTCTGGTTTGTTGCCATGTTGGCATAGGGTCAGATTTTGGTCAATTACCATGTCAATATAGGGTCAGATGAATCTCCATTGATCTTGTTTGGTTATTCAATGCAACGCTTTGTGGAGAAGTTCATCCTCGGCAATGTTGCTCGAAGGGTAAGGAGGTGGCAGAGGGCTGCTCAAACAGCCAGGAGGTGGCAGAGGGTTGCTCAAAGGGCAAGGAGCTGGAGGAGGGAAGCTCCGCCAACAAGCCTCGGGTGAGGTCGAGGAATTACGACCATTTTCATGAGGGCACAAGTCCATCGCACTTCTGCAAGGTCATTCTAAGCGTTTTTGTAACCGAGGGATAGCTTAGGGGGAAATTGGACAGTCATCGTCCGGTAGCTACAAACACCCCATATTTGTAATCCCCTCACACATGCATTTTTCGACCATCAATTTAATCAAAACAGGAGTAGGGTATCGCCTCAATCATGACGGTTTGGGTAAAAAGGATTGTGTGTGATTCCCTCTGATACTTTCAACCACGTTCTCCACCCTACCGAGGCTACCGACGGTTTTCTGCACCGTTAATTGGCGCGCCAGTGATGGGCTATGTCGGCCGAAGATCGAGCCCATATCGAATCTCTAGTCGTGCCCGACGACTTCATGCCGAGGCAAACATTCATCTTCGGCTCCTTCAAGTTCATCACGGATGGGCGAGGCTGCTCTACTAAGACGCACCGCCCTCCCCGTCAAGACCACAACCTTCGAAAGCCTCGATTTACACCTGGACTAGCACAACGACGATGTGTGCCTCCGTGTCCCGCCATCACCTTTGACACGCGAGGCAGTGCCGATCCCGGCAAGCCCCGAGGCGGCTCGATCTTCATCCACCCACCAGTCTGCCCTATACAGTGATCTTCTGGGCTACACATAGCGAGCCCAGAAGCTCACGCACCGAGCAGTTTATACAACAGCACCGGCCCACGCAGAGTACCTGGAGTGGTCCGACTCCACCACCACCTTCAATTGCACCGACCACCCAAACTACATTCCTGGGAAATCCGCTCAGGTGCTAGATCCGACCGGCGGCGGCTTCTGCCTTCCCCGAGTCCTTATGGATGGGGCAGCTGGGTCAACGTCATCTTCCCGGGCACACCGGCAAAGATAGGAATTTCAAAGTCTCGTTTGAGCCCCTTGCCAACCGGCTTCCACGGTTTCGTGCCTGTTAGAAGGGAGAGAGAATTTGGTGGAATAGTTCGTTGTATTGCTTGAGCCTCATGGGCATATAT
The DNA here is from genome assembly GCA_034509565.1 of Triticum monococcum. Taxonomy (NCBI): domain Eukaryota; kingdom Viridiplantae; phylum Streptophyta; class Magnoliopsida; order Poales; family Poaceae; genus Triticum; species Triticum monococcum. Next base: position 689,356,343 of record CM067843.1, read on the forward strand.
ATATATATATATATATATATATATATATATAAGTACACGATCAACTTGGAGTACAAGACAAGCCAGAATAATTCCTAGTCTATCTTATGTTTCCTAACTAATCACCATACTCAACGTCCTCCTGCAGTCACAACGGTAGCGACGCAGGCGGTGAGACTAGAGAAGAATCCGAAGGCAAGCCGACGGACACCCCCGCAGTCGTAACGGTCGACGCATCGCGGAGTTGTGGCTGGAGTGGCAACCGACGAGGTTGCTCAAGCAGGCGGTAGCCCTTTGTGCCGTTTGTCGATGTAGCCGAGAGTGTGGGTGGTGGAGCCGTGGTCGAGGTAGCCGTGCGAAGAATGCGGTGGTCGATGTCGAGTCGGAGTAGCCGGTGTCGAGGAAGTCGCTGTGGAGCGCCGCCGCCCCATGGTTCTTCTCCCAGATGCACCGACCCGCGTCACCGTTGCGTCGCCCCTTCAGGCCATAGTACCGCGGCCCGCGGTCCACCGCCGCCCAGAGGCCGTCCGCTCCAGGTCATCCCTGTGGCAGCACCGACCCTCGCGCCGCCATTGCGTCACCCCGTCGGGCCGTAGCGAGCGTGGCACGCGGTCCACGCCGCCGTCCAGAGGCCGTCCCCGCAGTTGCACCGACCCGCGCTCCTCCGCCGCGCCGCCCCTTCGAGCTGTCGCGCCGCGGCCCGCGGTCCCTGCCGCCGCCCCGAGGTCTTCCCGCCGTCACCCCGACCTGCCCGCCGCCGTTGCGTCGCCCTTTCGGGCCGTAACACAGCGGCCCACGGTCCACTTCGTCGTTCACGCGCGTTGACTTCCCGTGGTATGCGTCGCGCCGCCTCCTTTGGTGTGGGAACGCCGCCGTCCGCACCGGTCTCCGTCATGTTGTCAGGTTCTTCGCCTACTTCGAGCACCGCCGCCGCGCTCCTAACCTAGCCGCCGCCGTCAGGCCGCCGCCGCCGCTCTTTTTTGGTCGCCGCCGCCGCTACCCACGTAGCAGCCGCCGCCCGTTCACCTCCTTCGTCTTCGTCCAGCACCAGCCCGTCACCAGCGTCGCCGTCATCTACCCCGACCACTTCGTCTTCTCCGACAACCGCAGGCGACATCTGCCCCGCGCTGATTGACGCCGCAACTGTCGTCGAGTCCTTCTCTGCTGGCCTCTCCGACTCCTCCGACATGGCGTACAACTTGTGCATGTCCTCGTCTGTGCATGCCCGGTGCTGGCAGCACCGATGCGTGCCTTCGTCCATGACGTTTCCCCGGGCCTGACAAGCCTGGTGCGACACTTCGTCAACTTCGTCTTCGTCCGTCTATGCATGCCCGGTGCTGGCAACACCGGTGCGTGCCTTCGTCTACAATGTGTCTCCGGGCTTGGCAAACCCGCCGCGACGCGTCGTCAACATCTTCTTCCCAGCGCACCACTACTTCGACACCACTGCGCCCATGCTAACTCGGCGCCCCCTTGCGCTCGCGGCTTCACGACGACTTCCTCAACACCGGCTACCCCGACTCGACATCGACCACGGCATACTTCGCACGGCTACCTCGACCACGGCTACACCACCCTACGCTCTCGGCTACATCAACAAACGGCACAAAGGGCTACCGCCTTGCTTGAGCAACCTCGTCGATTTTCACTCCAGCCACGACTCCGTGATGCGTCGACCGTTATGACTGTGGGGGGTGTCCGTCAGCTTGCCTTCGGATTCTTCTCCAGTCTCACCGTCTGCGTCGCTACCGTTGTGACTGCGGGGGATGTTGAGTAACGTGATTGTATTAGAAAACATAGGTTAGACTAGGAAATATTCTGGCTTGCCTTGTACTTCAAGTAAATCATGTACTCACACACACACACACACACACACACACATATATATATATATATATATATATGTATGTATATATATATCTGACTAGGAAATAATCGTTGTATTGCTTGACCATATATATATATATATATATATATGTATGTATATATATATATATAACCTCTCTCTCCCTTCTAACAGTGCCCATGGCAGGGACTAGAACCAACAGCCCCTTAATTTTCTTCTCTGCCAACTGCTACTACATCACTCGTTGCCTACTCGGAGCGTTGCCGCTCCACTACCCAAAACAGATAAAAATAATAATCAGCGAACATCATCTGCACAAAACGTGCAAAGCACAACTATTCAGGTCGCTCGCCCGTCCAGTCGATCAGCTGGAAAACCCAGGTTCCTACCTGTGATTCTCTGAACCCACCGTTGAGTACTAAGAGAAGCATTTACCACTTTACCGAACAGAAGAGTTAACACAGCATTTCAACGCATTTACAGAGCACCGTGCAGTTGTGCGACATTGGAGAAACTGTATTTTCAAAAGTTTCAATGCAATAATTCGTTGTATGCTGCAGACCTCACAAAACGAATCGACGGACCGTATGCAAACTGACATCTCACCTCAGGACATTGACACGCAGGGAAAACTTCCCTGCAGAAATTCTCATTGGATCCGGCAGTGTAATTGTTGAGGGATCATCTAGCGCTGATTTTGTTCGGCCGGCTGAAGCAGCAGCGTCCAAGCAGGCCCGATCATTCGCCTCGGCTTATAGTGGTGACTTCACCTATTTACGAAGAATGTCCTATTATATATGTACAACAGCCTAAAGCAAAGCTTCAGCCCATCTTCCAGATTCATGGACCTTGAAAAGGCTATGGGCTGCAACCCATGGATTTCAGGCCTCAGTTCCCAGTCCCTTCGCATACCATAATTGTGCTGAAATGCCCTTTTTCTTGTGGACATACACTTGTGAAAAGTAAAGAAAAGCAGCCAGCCCGAGAACACTGAGCACGGCCAGAAGCCAGTAGAAGTAATCGAGATGACCTCGGTTTAGATTGTCCGAGAACCAACTATCTTCGCCGTTGCTGGTCACCCAGTCGATTGCGTATACCAGAATGCCACTGGCGAAGCTCCCGGCCCCGAATATGCTCAGGTATAAGGCAAGGCCCATGCTACGCAGATCCTCCGGCACTTGGTCATAGAAGAATTCTTGCAGGCCGACCACTGTGAACATGTCTGCCAGACCGGCCAGGACAAACTGGGGTACCATCCACCAAAAGCTCATCGGAATGGTCGCTTTAGGTTTGTCCACTAGGCCATATTCTCTGGCTATCCCGAGCCTTCTCATCTCCACAAGCGCCGCGACAACCATCAAGATCACAGAGATGGCTAGTCCAGTTCCAATCCTTTGCAAGGGTGTGATACCACTGGGGTTCTTTGAGTATTTTCTGGCTAGCGGAACGAGTATCTGGTCATATATAGGAATTGAGATGATGATTGACACGCTGATCAGGCTTTGTAGGGCAGCAGCTGGTACCTGTAGGCTACCTGCCCGCCTATCTAGTGTACTTGCTTGTTTAGTGAACATCGTCATCCACTGGGCATAAACAACTGCATAGATCAGGCAGGTTGCTCCTATCGGAAACAACTTAAGCACTGACTTGGCTTCATCAGGGAAACATATCATTTCTGCATTATCCTTGGCTTCGCTGGATGTCGATGTTGGCATGCAGTGAGAATCATCAGTTGATCTTCCAATCAAAAACACAGTGTGCACGCACACACAAAACAGAGAGCAATAAAGTCAGTGTTTCTGAATAAAGAACGCCATACAGTGATACAAAGTTTCAGAGTTTAGAATAAACTAACCTCAAACACCATGATGCATGCCAGGTTCTAATTAATGATAAAAGGTATCTGCGAACCTCTCCAAATAGACTTCCATCACTTCTAACAGGGTAAAAGCGGTAAGTCCTGGTCCCAAGCCAGAAAACTGCAAGAGAAAGAGACATGACGACGCACGGGATTCCAAACCCATACTGCCAGCTTATGTTATCTTGAATGTAATTCAAGATTGAAACTGTAATAAGAGTGCCTCCATAAGTCCCAAAATACCACCAGTTGAAGAAGGAACTCCTCGAGGCATATTCTTCAGGGTCGTTCTCATCAAATTGGTCTGCCCCAAATGCTTGCACACAAGGTTTGTGCCCACCTTGAGCAAAGGCCACCATATACAGGGAGATGTAGAAGAAAGGTAAATGAGCAGTCGAAGTTGAGTATAGAGCAGAATCCATGCGGTCTCCAAATTGAGCTGGTAGTTGTGTGGCAAGAATTGATGATAGTGTGAGCATGCCCAGGCCCTGGATGGTGGATTTAATTCAGTGAAAGAAGTATTTTAGCACAGTGATGCATAGTGTGTCAATCAAATAATTTTCCATGTAGACTAAAAAAAGGAAAAAAAATCAGGCTATTACATGGAGGACAAAAGTTCTCAAGCAGCTACTATGATGCCTGAGTAAGTATTGCAGAACTTTTTTTTGAGAAAGAATAGTAGGTTTCCTTACTGCGTGTATTATTTTTATTTGTAAAACATCAAAACTTTACAGGATATGTACAGGGAAAAGAAAGGGAGGAAATCCTAGAACAAGCCCCAAGGCCTCTAAAAACACAGATTACAAAAGGCTTCAACCCAGGATTGAAGACCTGAAAGGGATTTCTTCTTGGCTCTATATACTAACAGGGATATTTCTGCTTTGAACTTGGACCTGCATCTATAAAGGATTAGTGAAATTCCGCTGAAAATAAAGTTGTTAGTAGTCCAGATTGCCCAACTGACGAACATGATAATTTCATGGCAAATGGTAGCTGAATTATCTGCCTTAGGTCTGCAATTATGTTCTAAATATCCATATTTTGAGGAGTCCGTTCTGTTAATGAATTTGTGAAGCTGTTTGATCAGTAGACAACCATTTTGCACCCTCAGGTTATGGACAGCTAGCCCTCCTTGGCTCTTTGGCTTACAAACAAGATCCCAGGCAGCAAGAGGTGGATTTTTCTTTGGGAGATCCTTATCTCTCCATAAGCAATGACTCATGTACTTATCCAGCTCATCAATAATCCACTGGTAGGTTTTTAGGGAGCTGAGATAAAATATAAGTAGAGATGAAAGCACAGAGTTCACAACTTGAAGTTTACTTCCATAGCTTAGATGATGAGCACAACTAAGAAGGCATAGAGAACTCTTTCCTGGGTTTGGTGGAGCTCAGGAGGAGGCCATGGTAAGTGAATGGCAAGGACCCTGTCACCAGATATAGTGAAAGGAATGATATTGGACTTGGCATACTTAACTCAGTCTAGTTGCCAGAGCAAATTTTCTAGGACAAAAATTCCTGAGGAATTATAGTTCCATAAACTCTTTCTTAGTTTCCTGGAAGCAAATAATGGAGTAAAAAAATGGAGCAACAAAATTCCTAAATTTTATTGTAAATATGCACCCATTTATCACTGGAATTCTTACCTCTAATGTTCCAATTTAAGATATTCCAATGCTATTTAGCCATGGGGGAAAAGGAGGAGACACTAAACCACCCAAACCGTACGCTGGGGATTAGGAAAAACAGTGCTGAATCAATAAAGTGCAAGCTTGAGAGAGACCAGTCCAGCTCAATGATGGCAGGTAAAGAAAAAAGCAACATAAATGGAAGCCAGGCCATGAGAGAGTTCTCAATACCACTTACTGTATAAGTGGGGAATCCAAGACAAAGATAAAGGCCATACACCAAAAACAAGATTTGCTAGAGAATAGTAACAACATAGTCTGAACTTGATCATGGGCCTACAACTCTGCATACCAAAACTTGCCCCGCACTTTATTATTTTTTTGGAAATCTTCTAAGCTGGTTCATCAACAGCTTTTTAGGAGGCCTTCTACTTCTTGTTTGCTTGTAATTCCAAAAGTAATCATCGACACCCTTTTTGGAGGCCTTCTACTTATTGTTAGCTGATTCATCGACACCCTTTTTGGAGGCCTTCTATTCTTGCTTATTTGAGAAGCAGACCACAAGGTCATCACTCTTGGTGACACGCTCACTACGCTCACTAGGATGCGCTCCTATGTTTTATGAGACTGCGCACGAATTCTTCGAATGAGTGTAGAGTCCCAAGAGATCCATTCTTGTACCAGGTACTCTTTTCCAGAACTCCAGATGTTTCTGTTTGCGATATCTATTCTATATGCCAAATTAGCACCGGCAAAAGGCTCGACTTACAATTGGAAGTCAATGTCAACTATAGCTTCAACTTTTCCAGATTTTAAACCATCCAAAAGTACAAGTACCAGGTGCTCGGCATCAATCCGCAGCTGGATAACCCAGACCGCATGCTACTAGCTGCGACCACGTGAGACCAGAGCACAGCAGTATGACATACTGTACATACCAGGATGTAAAGCAGAGAGGCGCAGACTACGGTCCGGTAGCGGCCGAGCCAGGAATCGGCGACGGCGGCCACGCCTAGCAGCGGCAGCAGGAGCGCGACGCCGTTCCAGGCGTTGATGGTCGCGGCGGCCGACGCCGTGGACTGCCCTAGCGGTCCGGTGAGGTAGGCGATGAGGTTCCCTGAGATGCCGGTGTAGGCGAACCGCTCCGAGATCTCCACGCCTGCGATACCGACGAGACGCGGGTCAAAAGAGGATCGAGGCTTGGAGAGCATGGCCGATTGCCTTGCTGGTGCTTCGCGGTACCGATGATGAAGAACGCGGCGGGCCAACGGCCGGAGGTGAGGCGGGATACTGGGCGGCCGAGGTGGTCCACGGCGGCTGCCGGCTGGGGCAGCAGGGGATCCGCCATGGCGTCCATGGACGTCCACCTGTTCCCCTCCTCTCCACTGGCCGAGGTCGTCGGTTGCTTTGACCTCTTTTTTTTTAGGAAAACTGTTGACCTCACATTGCTGCGAGGGCGCAATGGGCGAAATAACAATAATCCTACACCTACGAAAGGGATTATACGAATATAACATCCTTTGTACGTGTAACATTGCCCGCCAAATAATATCTTTTCCAAAATTTCCATACAGCAGAAAAGAACTAAGTGACATTTCTTTTTTGAATCATTTGATAAATTGCTTACCACATGTGTCACGTGGCGAACTAAATGACACTTTTTTCGGAAAGGATCTGTTTTTTTTAAACTTTTGATCTTCACCAACTATAAGGTAGTATAAATAACAGTAGAAGTAAAATTTACATCCAGTTTCGTAGACCACCTAGCGACGACTACAATCACTGTAGCGAGCCGAAGGTGCGCCGCCGCCATCCCCCCTCCCTCATCGAAGCCGGGCAAACATTGTTGCAGTAGACAGCCGAGAAGTCATCGTGCTAAGGACCAATAGGACCAGCGCACCAGAACAACAACCACCCCCAATAAAGAGAAGCGTAGATCAGAAGGATCCAACATGCAGACACACATGCGTAGACGAACGAAGACCGGATCTAGTCGAATCGATCGAATATAAAAATCGACCGGATCCCACGAGATCCGTCGGACACAAACCTCCACACTCCTTCCGACGACGCTTCAGACATCACCAGTACGGGGGCTAGGCGGGAGGACCTTATTCCATCCTCAAAAAGCCACCGCCGCCTCGTCCTCTTGACAAGCCCTAACAAAACTCAGAAAATCGGCTAAAAAGGATCCAATCTACTATAAAGTTCACCAAAAGTACAATGCTCAACATAATACTCCCTTTCATGTCTGAAAAGAAAGCATACACTTTTTTTCTTCTGAAAACAAGGGTACAAAGTTTCGTAGCAACAAATTATCAAGACTATGACACCAAATTAGTATCATTAGATACATCATATCTTATACTCACTCCGATCCGAATTACTTGAGGCAACCTCTATATCGGATGGAGTATATGTTTAAGCTTGTAGTTGTTGATGATTTTTTCGTACAACTCTTGTCAAAATCAGCATCATTTGACTTCAGACAAAAATATAAGCCTTGTTTTCAGAGGCAAAGTGAGTAAAAACAAAATCGAGGTGCTAGAAACATCGAACGGTTACTATCGCCGCCGACGCGTTGTTGTTGTCGCTCCGATGAAAACCGGAAAGTCTTTGTGCACGTGCCCATGATGACTAGTGCCATGTAGGTGTAGCGTCGAACCCCTAAATCCATCCAGAACGCTTTGGCGCCAGATCTCGTGCATCACGTACGCATGACGGAAAACCCTAACCTCACCGACCAAGGAGATGTCATAAATATATGTCGGAGCTCTATTGACTTCGTCTATACAAACGAACTCGAGGATAATCAGAGCCCGAAATCCAACTCGATGAAGAAGCGCCTCATCTGTCCGAGCACCACCCCGCGAGGACTAAAAAACCCTAAACTAAACTAGTAGATGGAGATGAGGCACCGGCGGAGCCTTGAGGGGAAGAGTTTTCCCTATATGTGGCTTAATCACTTATGATGGGAAGGGAAGGAAGTTGGATCTACAATGTATATTGCTTGATTGATTCCTGCTTTGTTTTTAATTCAATGACACTATAATACTTTTATTACCAATTTCATAAAAAAGGTTGGACTTTATATGGATCCAGCAGGAAAAAAAATCATTCATACACGACTTCCAAAATCTAACGACATTTGTATTGTGTTTATAGAAAAATGTTTAACTATATTAGCAATTCTAAGCATTGTTAACCCATAACTACATGGTATTCATGTTTCTAGGGGAAGCGGCATGACACACTTCATTGATTGGAAACAATATATAGTTACATTGTTTGCAAGAACATCAACGGTGAAATCGGAGGGGGGGGGGGGGGGGGGGGGGAGTCAGCTTGGCAGGCAGTTGATAGCACTCCCTCGGCATGACTACCTAACGTGTGCACCACTATATTAGTCTCACTAGGACTAATCTCAAAGATTACATGATCAAAATCCTAAGGTAAAAGTTACATTCTTCATAGATAGTTGTTGTTGGACCTGCGTTTCCATAATTGGACATATGTACAACTTCAATAGGTCCAGGGAAGGAAGAGAAGAAAAATCAGCTATTTCACCTTGTATCATAATAACCATTGTTTTCAAGTTTCAAGGCATAAGCGCAGTATAGATGTCTTTCGTTTAATAAGAAGCCACCACGTAGTTGCTAGATTCGAAGACAATACAAAAGTTAGCCTTATGAAAGTTGCTTGTCATGACAAACATGTAGAAGGAAAAATTGTAGGAGCATGCAGATGTCGAGGCATGCATATTATCAGCTGTCCTCGGCCGCACCATTGCTTCGCAATCCACAAATCATTGAATTTTGCATGAGGGCACACCAAGTTTTAAGTTTTAGTTTGTGAAACTTGTGACTTTTGTTGTTTGTCGTATCAAGTTTCAACAACTAAAACTTCAAGAAGATTTTAAAACTTGTCAAAACGTATTCAAAATAGGTCTTATTTCAAAGCATTTGTCACAAGAAACACGAATATGAAAACGATGCTAAATTTGGATGTTCAATTCAAAAGATTGAAAATCGAACGCCAAAAGAAAAATGGGGTTGGTGCCCCTGCTCTTGTGTGCCACAAATCTCCTTCCATATGTAGAAATACAATCTTCTCTACTATTAAAGGAGGATCGAACGTCGTGATGGTTCGACCTCCTTCAATACCCCCAGGATACCTCCTCCCACCCCACGTACGATATCTCCTCCCACGGTCCCACCCATCCCCCTCCCCGCCCGAGAAAAAAGAAAAGAAAAAAGAAAACCCACGATCCACGAACGCACGTCCCACGCGCACGCGACTTCCTCATCTCCCGCACCCCGTCGCTCCCGATCCCGTCTCTCTCTCCGCTCCCCAGAATTTTTTTCTCCGGCTTCCGCCCCACCGTCGCGGTGCTGGCCGTCGGCGATAGGAGTCCCATCAAGAAATTCTCCATTGGTATACACCGCCTTTGCCTACATCGCCAGGGTGGTCGTACTCGTACTGCAGGCTATCCGATGGCACGTCGGTGCCGGAGGACGTGTTGGCTGCCGGGAACGCCACACTCAGGGACGCCGTCGGGGCGGGGTTCTCGGTGCCGCAGAAGGCCGGCGACGGATGTTGCAGCGAGTGTGAGGCCTCCGAAGGGCGCTGCGGGCATGACCAGCGGGGCGCCAGAATAACACATGTTCTTCTACCCGGCGGTCAGGCTAGCAGGTTGTTTCCTACTCGTTCGTCAGGTTCAGGTACCCAATAGTTGATAATTCCCGACCAGTCTATTTACAGGTGATGGAAGACTTCTCTTCTTTGATGCTGACACTTCATCTACAAGTACGTCTGACTCTTTTTGTCTATAGGAAATCAGAACGAATTAAGTATGATAGTGGCATAAACACAAACAAGATAGTACTGTGAAGTGTAAACCGGACAATTCTCTGAAATGCTCCACATTTATCATATTCTCTACTCCATACTATGTTTGAATCGAAGCCGTGTCTGACTAGAGATAGAACTTATCTATTCCTAGCTATCTTTCCTTTTTTTATACAGATTTATTTATTTTCACATTGGTTTTTGATCTTTTCGGGACCTACGAAAGCAAACAAAAAGGCAATAGCAATGGCAGGCACATGAAATACTACTGCCTTATTTACCAGTGCTTTTCTTACCAAAATCCATCGTGTACATGGACCAATTCAAGCATTTGTGTTTTATTTTTCTTCTCTTACGAATTCAAGCATCAATGTGCATGGTTCATTATTCACCTATTTAATCGCCATTTGCCACTCTAGAAAGCTCTAAAGTTTCTCAGGTTCTATTTGTGCTTCTCGCCGTGGTGCCGTTCAAGTAAATACGCAAGATGAGGCAGTACATATGACCTCCTTGTCTAGGCTCATCAAGTACAGTAACTCTGGCGGGACACCCTACTCCACAGGCAGCAGCGACCTGCAGTCCGGCAGCGTCCACAAGTTGCAGACACACCAATTCACCTACGAGGAGCTAGAGGTGGCCATCGGTGACTTCAGCGACAGCCGAGAGCTCGGCGACCGGCGACAGCTTCGGCGACATGTACAAAGGTAGATAACTGGTATGCTCTCGCTATTTCCTTGGAGTTTGACATCGATCAACTTGCTGACGGAATCGGATTTTGATGTGGTGTTCAGGGCAACTACTGGACTAGCTTAATTAATAATTAGGCACTACCTACTGCTTAAACTCTATTTATTTCAGCTGCCTTAAAGATGTTGGGTATTTTCTTCTATGAAGCTACTCTTGAATTTGATATCTAATCTGCAGCTGTAATCCAAGAGCTGAAGAACTACATTGATTTTGTTATCCACCAAGTATTCTTATCTTTCTACATTGATTTCGTTAGCTGGTTTTCTTTATCATGCTTGTTAGCATTTCATGCAATTTTGCATGCGAAATATTAAATGCGACAGTGAAGTAATAGTGGGCATTTGTTGTTATTTGTTAATGGTAATACTGAACAGAGCATGGTTCTGTTGTGGAAAAATATCCCTTACGTACAAAATTAACTTGTGAGCACACTTATAACGTTTGTTTCTTAATTTCTCATCAAGCTGTTGATTACGTATGGTGATACAGGAAATAAGGCTGCCCTAAAGGATGAGCGTGTATTTGGATCAGTAAAATGTCATGTGTTATATTTTTTTCTCTTTTCTTTATCAAACTAGCCAGTTACTATCTAACAAAAGAAGGACAGTAATAGACATACACTGTTTTTATTTTACTAAAATGTCTGCCATGGAAGCATGTTAGAACTAAAATTTTGTTTTGTTAACAATTTATGCTTTACCCTAATTTGTACCTTTTTGTTCAGGCCTTGCAGAGCATTTACCTTCGTAGCTTATAATGGTCATCAAACTCTTAGAGCCAAGTATATGCCGTGATCGCTATGCATCAAAATCATTTAGCTAGGGTTAAGGTTTTAGAAAAAAAGACATTTTCTTGACATTGAACCTGGTCGTAAATAATGCAATTTATTTATGTAGAGGAAATATTTTTCCTCCTAGAGGGAATTATGGTCTTAGGGCTTAACATAATTGCTTATGTGTAATTCTACAGATTGAAATGTAAGCTTGTACATGCTTGAGCATGGGAGGCAGCATGGATTTCTCTATAAGGGTGTCAGACACCACCTTCAGGTGAGCACACACATTTACCAGTATTCTTATCGTCACCGTCGGACCAATTCTGATAGATGCCAATAGTAGAGAAATATGTGATCATGAGATAATGGAGTGGGTAATCATATTGTGTGGTCAAGAGTTCGTGACTCCTTGCACTCATGAGAGAAAGGAGTGGGTAAGCATAACGTGTACTCCATGGGGGTATAGGGATCTCACAAAGTGTGTGCATGTTCCCTGTAGATTTTCTATGAGTTTTTCCAAGATATGTTGTGTAACGCCCTCGATGCGGCTATATCTCCCACGTGTCGAGGCACGACTTAGAGGCATAGCCGCATTGAAAGCAATGTCGCAAGTCGGGAAATCATCACACATCCCATGTACATAAATAATATAAAGGGGAATAACATAGTTGGCTTACACTCGCCACGTCACATCAAAGTACATAAATAACATCCATCATACAATCACTCATGGCCCGACTACGGCGCCAAAATAGAAAAGACCCCCAACATGCGACAAGGCCCTGAATCTAACCCCGAATAGGCACCACTACTGATCATCAGGAAAAGACACATAGTAACGCTGAGAGTCCTCGTCGTACTCCCACTTCAGCTCGAGCGCGCCATCTGGAGCGGTATCATCTGTCCCTGCATCTGGTGTAATAGTAATCTGTGAGCCACAGGGACTCAGCAATCTCGCACCCTCGCGATCAAGACTATTTAAGCTTAATAGGTAGGAAAGGGGTAATGTATAAGTGGAGCTGCAGCAAGCGACTAGCATATATGATGGCTAACTTATTCGCAAAAGAGAGCGAGAAGAGAGAGCAAAGCGCGAGCGAGGAACTAGAGAGCAACCTGTGCAAACATAACTCCAACGCCGTGTCCACTTCCCGGACTCCGCCGAGAAGAGGCCATCACGGCAACACACTCAGTTGATTCATTTTAATTAATTAAGGTTCAAGTTATCTACAACCGGACATTAACAAATTCCCATCTGCCCATAACCGCGGGCACGGCTTTCGAAAGATCAATCCCTGCAAGGGGTCCCAACTTAGCCCATAACAAGCTCTCACGGTCAACGAAGGAATAGATCTCCACCCAAGACACACCGATCAGACTCGGTATCTCGGTACAACAAGATGATTCGACAGGTCAAAACTAGTCCAGCAACACCGCCCGAATGTGCCGACAAATCCCGATAGGAGCTGCACATATCTCTTTCTCAGGGCACACTCAGATGAACACTACGTACAACCAAAACCAACCCTCGAGTTGCCCCGAGGTGGCGCTGCAAGTGGCTCTGTTCGGACCAACACAGAGGAGCACTGGCCCGTGGGGGGCTAAAATAAAGATGACCCTCGGGCTCCGGAAACCCAAGGGGAAAAGGGGTAGGTGGCAAATGGTAAAACCAATGTTGGGCATTGCTGGAAAAGCTTTAATCAAGGCGAACTATCAAGGGGTTCTCATTATAGCCCAACCGCGTAAGGGACGCAACAATCCGGGAACATAACACCGATATGACGGAAACTAGGGCGGCAAGAGTGGAACAAAACACTAGGCGAGAGGCCGAGCCTTCCACCCTTTACCAAGTATATAGATGCATTAAGATAACATAGCAATATAATGATATCCCAACAAGTAAATAAATGTTCCAACAAGGAACGGCTCCAATCTTCACCTGCAACTAACAACGCTATAAGAAGGGCTGAGCAAAGCGGTAACATAGCCAATCAACGGTTTGCTAGGACAAAGGTGGGTTAGAGGCTCAATCATGGCAATTGGGAGGCTAACAAGCAAGTGGTAGGCATCGTAGCATTGGCAAAGCAAAAGAGCGAGCAAACTAGCATAGCAAAGATAGTAGTGATTTCGAGGGTATGATCATCTTGCCTGCACAGTTGTCAGAGTTGACTGGATCCTCAAAAGCAAACTCAACGGGCTCCTCGTTAGCGAACTCGTCTCCCGGCTCTACCCAACAACACAACAAGCAACAAGGATACAATCAGCCACGTGCAAGGGCAACCAATAATATGCGAAGATGATATGCTATGCGGGATGCGATGCGGGATGCAAAATGCAAGACGTGACAGGAAATGCATGAACCTGGCCTCAACTTGGAAAACCAAGTGTGTCACTGGATAGAGGGGAAGAAATCCCCTGAAAACGATATAAAGATCAAAGGAATCGGAGCTACGGTTTGGAAATGGCAAGCGTTTTACTAAACGAACCGATCTGCGATTTACAGCAAGTAGGCTCCTAAATGCAACGAAATGAACATGCTACAGCCACCAAACATGAAAACAAAATACATGGCAGGGATGTACACAAGATGCTTAACAAATCACCAGGACTAAGACATAGGCAAATTCATCCATTAAGGGGTTCAAACAAGCATGGCAAAACTGAATAAGCAAAACAGATTTCAGACTTAGCGAAATTAACGCTAGTCTGGAATTTCAGACCACGATGCTCTCTTCGGAGCAGCAAAACAACATGAAGCGTAACCTGAACATGGCAAGTAAGAGCATGGCATGGAGCTACTCAACAAGCTTAACAAAACACCCAAAGTGACCTGGGGCCAAAAGAGTTCACAAAATACTCTAACAAGCACACGAACATCGATGAAACACAATCAGTTTTCATACTTAGTGAAAACTGAGACATGCTGAAATTATAACTCACAGAGGCATGTAAACGAGCTCGATGCACTCACTACGGTGCAAGTCATGGCAAGGCAAACATATATCCATAAAGACGGCACAAAATGCTAGCTAGACATGGCAAGAACAATGGCATAGCATGCATGGATCACTAGCAATAGCTCCGGCAAAATGGCAAAAGAGTTCACGATCTGCCCAAATTAACAACTATGCAAAATTTGAGCTCGATTGAGTCAACCTAGGGTGCTCCAACATAACAAGTAAATACATGGATGGATAGAGCACAACAAGTATAACAAATCACTCTTATTGATCATCCTCAAAAGAGGCACGGATCACTAGGAAACAAGCTGGACATATAGCATCATGAACTAAAACATTCCAGACTTAGTGAAAATCACTGTCTCTGAAATCAGCAATCTCAGGTACCCCTCTTTGCAAGCTTGCACAAGACAACACACACATCCTAAAAATGCATGGGAGGCACCTCTGGAAAGAAGAAAACATGCTTAACAATTCATCCCAAAGGGGCACAGGCATATCATGCACACAATAATCATGCAAAAATGACAAAAGTCAATGTAGAGCTAACGGATCTGCAATTTAACTCATGATGCCTCCTTCTAACAGCATTTTGGGCACCAAGATGACCTCAAATGCAAATGATGCAATGGAATGAAATGATGTACTCGTCGAGACGAAGATTTTGATATATCATATGTCCAAAACAGAGCTACGGATGCGGAGATATGATGCGTCAAAGAATGCATAAAAAATCTGGGAGTTAGGAAAAAAATCAACCGGGTGGATCTAGGGTTTCAGTGTAGCACCCGCGCTCCCGATCCGATGCGGCTGTGGATCTCGCCGGAGAAGCTGCCGGGCCGCCGGAGTTGACGGAGGTGGCCGGATCCGGGCGAGGTGGAGGTGAGGCGAGGCCGGTTGGCACCGAGGGGGGGGGACGGCGGCGAGCGGGACCGATGGAGGCGACGAGGGGCGTCGGGGCACGGCGGGTCGCCGGCGATGGCGACGGTGGCCGGCGCGGGCTCCTCGCTGGAGCTGGAGGCGATGGGCGGCGCGACGTGGGAGGAGGGCGGCGACAGGCGTGGGCACGGGTGCGACCCGGGGGCGGGCTGGCGATGGGCCCCGCGGGCCCGGCGGATCCGGCGAAGTGGGCACCCGGGTGGACGAGTAGGAGACCGCCCCATGGCGGCGGACGTGAAGCCGGACGTGTCCGTCGGCGGCAAGTGTGTCCGGCGGCGCGGGATCTGTTTGCTCTTTTTTTAGGGTTTCGAGGTAGGGGAAGATCCAAAAACGGGGGGGTGTTTAAATAGGCATAGAGGGAGCTAGGAGAGTTCAAATGAGGTGCGGTTTTTTCCCACGCGATCGTGATCGAACGACCGAGACGATGGAGCAGAGTTTGGTGGGTTTTGGGCCAAATTGGAGGGGTGTTGGGCTGCAACACACACGAGGCCTTCTCGGTCCTTCGGTTAACCGTTGGAGTATCAAACGAAGTGCAAATGACCCGAAACTTGACAGGCGGTCTACCGGTAGGAAACCAAGGCCGCATGGCAAGTCTCGGTCCAATCCGGAAATGTTTAATCCCCACACACGAAAGAAAGCTAGAAATGGCCACCGGAGGAGAACGAAGCGCCGGAATGCAAAACGGACAACGGGGAAAATGCTCGAATGCATGAGATGAACATGTATGCAAATGCAATGCACGTGATGACATGATATGAGATGCACGAAAACGAAACAACACACGGAGACAAAGACCCGAACCCGAGGAATAAATATAACTTAATGCCGGAAACGGCAAGAGTTGGAGTACAAATTGGGAAAGTTACATATGGGGCGTTACAACACTCCACCACTACGAAAAGATCTCGTCCCGAGATCTAGGACTGAAAGAACTCCGGGTACTCAGAACGGAGGTGATCCTCGCGTTCCCATGTAGCTTCACGGTCGGAATGGTGTGACCACTTGATTTTGAGAAATTTGATTGACTTGTTGCGAGTTCTTCGTTCAGTCTCTTCAAGGATTGCAACTGGGTGCTCACGGTAGGAGAGATCTTCTTGGAGCTCAATGTCCTCGAAGTTGACTGTGCGTTCAGGCGTCTTGAAGCACTTTCGGAGTTGGGAGACATGGAACACATCATGAACATTGGCAAAGTTTGCAGGAAGCTCGAGTTGATAGGCGAGGTCGCCTCTCTTGCTGACAATCTTGAAAGGTCCGACGTATCTGGGGGCAAGCTTCCCTTTGATACCGAAGCGACGAGTCCCTTTCATAGGAGAGACGCGGAGGTAAACATGATCTCCGATCTCGAAGGCCAAATCACGGTGCTTACTATCATAGTAGCTCTTCTGGCGGGATTGGGCTGCTTTGAGGTTTTCACGAATGACCTTGCACATTTCTTCAGCCTCTGTGATTAGGTCATTACCCAGCAGCTGACGTTCACCGGTTTCAGACCAGTTGAGAGGAGTACGGCACTTCCTACCATACAGAATTTCAAAAGGGGCCTTGCCCGAACTTGCTTGAAAACTGTTGTTGTACGAGAATTCAGCATAAGGAAGACAATCCTCCCACTTCATGCCGAAGGAGATAGCACAAGCCCTGAGCATATCTTCAAGAATCTGGTTGACACGCTCGACTTGACCGCTTGTTTGAGGATGGAAAGCAGTGCTGAAGCGAATGTTGGTGCCCATGGCCTTCTGAAAAGAATCCCAAAACTTGGAGGTAAAGATGCTGCCACGGTCTGAAGATATCACTTGAGGAATACCGTGCAGAGAGACAATTCAAGAGGTATAGAGTTCCGCCAATTGAGCTGCAGTGATTGACTCTTTGATAGGCAGGAAATGAGCCACTTTGGTGAGCTTGTCAATGACAATGAATATAGCATCATTGCCACGCTTGGACTTTGGAAACCCAGTCACGAAGTCCATTTCAATGTGGTCAAACTTCCATTCTGGAATGGCAAGAGGTTGGAGGAGACCTGCTGGCCTTTGGTGTTCTGCATTCACTCTTCTGCAGACATCACATTCATTCACGAATTGAGCGATCTCGCGCTTCATTCGAGTCCACCAATAAGTTTGCTTCAGATCTTGATACATCTTCGTGCTCCCAGGGTGGATGGAGAGGAGAGAGTTGTGAGCCTCGTTCATGATCACTTTACGAAGTTCACCTTTGGGCACAACAATTCGATCCTCGAAGAAGAGAGTGTCCTTGTCATCAAGTCGGTAGCACTTGTACTTGGACTGACTCTTTGCAATACCAATCTTCACCTTTTTCACCATAGCATCAAGAAGCTGGGCTTGGCGAATCTGGTCTTCCAAGGTAGGAGAAACTTGAAGGTTGGCGAGGAAACCTTGAGGAACAACTTGCAGATTAAGTTTGCGGAAAGGTTCACAAAGCTCGGGTTGATAAGGCTTGAGAATCAGACTGTTGCAATATGCTTTTCTGCTCAAAGCGTCAGCAATCACATTAGCCTTGCCTGGAGTATACTCGATACTCGGATTGTACTCTTGAATCATTTCGACCCATCGAGTCTGCCTGAGGTTGAGATTAGGCTGAGTGAAGATGTACTTGAGACTCTTGTGATCAGTGAAAATGTCCACTTTTCTTCCCAATAGAAGATGTCTCCAAGTCAACAAAGCGTGCACAACTGCCGCCAACTCGAGATCATGAGTGGGGTAGTTCTTCTCATTAGGCTTCAACTGGCGAGAGGTATAAGCAACAACTTTCTTCTCTTGCATCAATACAACACCGAGACCTTGGAGAGAGGCATCACAAAAGACCTCGTACGGCTTGGTTTCATCGGGCGGAGTTAGAACTGGAGCAGTGATCAACTTCTCTTTCAAAGCGTTGGAAGCAATATCACACTCCGGAGACCAAACGTACTTGACGTGCTTCTGAAGAAGATTTGAGAGAGGCTTCGCGATCTTGGAAAGTTTTCAACGAATCTTCGGCAGTAGCTTGCGAGACCGAGGAAGCTACGGAGTTGCTTCACATTCTGAGGAGATTCCCAATTAACAATTGCAGACACCTTCTCAGGATCCACGGAAATGCCATTGGCAGAGATGATATGACCAAGATAAAGAACCTCATCGAGCCAAAATTCACACTTGGAGAACTTGGCGTAGAACTGATGTTCCCTGAGCTTGTCAAGAACCAAACGCAAGTGCTTGGCATGATCTTCCTTGTTCTTCGAGAAAACCAGAATGTCGTCGAGATAGACCAAAACGAAGTCGTTGGTGTAGGGGTTGAAGATGAAGTTCATCATGCGAGAGAACGTCGGAGGAGCGTTGGCGAGGCCAAAAGACATGACAGTGTATTCATATGACCCATAGCTTGTTCTGAACGCCGTCTTGGGAATATCTTGCTCACGAATGCGAATTTGATGATAACCCATACGAAGGTCAAGCTTGGAGAATACTTGGGCACCCTTGAGTTGTTCAAACAGCTCATTAATGTTGGGAAGTGGATATTTGTTCTTGATGGTCTTCTTGTTCAATGGACGGTAATCAACACAAAGTCGGTCCGTTCCACCCTTCTTCTTCACAAAAAGAACACCACAACCCCACGGAGAAGTACTAGGCCGAATGAGACCCATTCTTTCTTGAACATCGAGTTGTTTCTTCAACTCCTTCAACTCTTCGGGGCCGAGCTTGTAAGGACGTTTGCACACAGGTTCCGTACCAGGCTCAAGTTCAATAACAAATTCAACCGGCCGGTTTGGAGGCATGCCTGGGAGTTCTTCTGGGAAGACATCTTGATACTCACAAACAACCGGAATCTGCGAAATAGCATGCAATTCACCCTTCTCATTGAGAGAAAACAACCGGATGGTATTATCCCAAGCAGCAAAGACAATGACATCTTCAGACGAATGAGTCAGTTGAATCTGCCTGGCTGCACAATCGAGGTGAGACTTGTGTTTAGAGAGCCAGTCCATCCCAAGAATAAGATCGATATCAGAATTACCAAGAACCACCGGAGAAGAGAGAAACTTGTGATCGCCCAATGTGATAGAGATATCCGAGACACAATTGTTAGAAGTCATTTGCTTGCCCGGAGACACAATCTTCAACGGAACAGGAATCCTTTCGGTCACAATATCATACTTGGCCACAAATGGAGTTGAAATAAAAGAAAGCGATGCACCAGTATCAAAAAGTACTTTAGCGGGAACATCGTTAACAGGAAGGTTACCCATAATCACATCTAGCGAGTCCTCTGCATGAGCTGCATTCAGCAAGTTGACCTTGGCGTGCTTGGGATTATGCTTGACCACAACTGTACTTGCCGATCTGACAGGAGGAGGAGGAGGAAGACGCCTGTGGTTGAAACACTTGTTGGCGTAGTGACCCTTCTGTTGGCACTTGTTGCACGTGACCTCTGAGAGCGGACGGTGGTACGGAGCACTTGATCTTGGAGCTTGAGACGAAGTCTTGTTTTGAAAGCCTGGGTTGGGTGGGTGGGATGAACCACTGCCACCTTTGCTCTTCTGCTGATACGGCTGACGGAACGGAGGAGGAGGAAGCCAATACTTCTGCTGCTTGGCCACTTGAGTAGAGGAAGAAGGCGTAGTGTCTCTGACTCGCTTCCTGGAAGCATCACACCTTAACTGAGCAGCCTCTTGCTTCAGTGCCATGTTGTAGAACTCATCGTATCTCAGCGGCTCGAAGAGGACAAGAGCGAGCTGAATTTCTTCACGGAGACCACCCCTGAACTGATAGATCATGCTCTTCTCATCAGGAACATCCTTCTTGGCAAAACGGGCGAGCTTCTGGAACAACTTGTTGTAGTCATAGACAGACAAAGAGCCTTGCTTCAGATTGCGGAATTCTTCATGTTTGCTTTCAGTCACACTTTGAGGAATGTGATGAGCTCGGAAATCACGACGGAAATCATCCCAAGTGATCAAACGTCCACCTCTGGAATCCCTGTACTGCTGGAACCACTCTGCAGCCTGATCTTTGAGCTGGAAAGACGCGAACTTGACGAAATCTTCAGGTCTGACGTTGCTGCATTCAAAATGCTTGCCCAGATCGACTAACCAATCATCAGCATCGGTAGCCTCAACGCAGTTGCTGAACGTCTTTGGACCATTTGCGAGGAACTGGTTCAGAGTTGCAAAATGGTTCTGGTTGTTGCCTTGATTCCCTTGACTGCTTTGATTCCGCTCTTGGATGATTTGCATGATCAACTGTGTGTTTGCATTAGTAGCGGCCATCACAGCTTGCCATGCTTCCGGAGGAGGCGGAGGTGGCGGCGGATCTTGATTCTGGTTCTGACTGGTGCTCTTAGCAGGAGCCATCCTGAAGAGGTTGACCACCGTTAGCACATAGGCAGATAAATGAAGCTGAAACCAACGGAATGAAAATTGCAACATAAAGTTTTCACATCCGAACAAAATGAACGAATGTACTTCTCTTGAAGTGGTCACATATTCCTAAATTGCGAAGCCACGAAGAATCAGGTAGAAGAGGTACATCAACGAGGGATGGAATCAACAAGTGA
Organism: Triticum monococcum; assembly: GCA_034509565.1. Lineage (NCBI taxonomy): Eukaryota > Viridiplantae > Streptophyta > Magnoliopsida > Poales > Poaceae > Triticum > Triticum monococcum. The sequence goes on from CM067843.1 coordinate 689,377,457, forward strand.
CGTCGAAGGAACTCGAATACCACGACTGAAAATAAAACCAAGGATTGGCTTGCGGAATAAGCCGGAACAAATATATGATAGAGATTTCGTCCGAAGTTTTCGTGGTGGGACCTACACGGGCTCGACCGGACAGCACCATCATGTACAAGGCAGTGCACATGACATACGAAGCGTCCCCGAGTCAGCATAGCCAAGGACTCTTTAAGACACAACGAGGCCACTGTAAAATCGACCGTGAATAGGCGAACCACTAGACGTCGAACCCCAATTTCATATCATGTATCTGTTGGAAAGATATCCTAAGAGCTACTTGAATTCCCACCTATGAAACTCCCGAAACTTTCCGGTTATGCAATCAGGTGTTGGGGATACAGGGGAAGCATAATATCTCACCCAAGCTAGCAAATCCTACATCCAGCTGCATCCATCCTTCAACACATAACCAAGAAACCTTCGGAAACCATCTATCTCAACCTTCGAAAAGCATCCGTTATACAAGTTATGGCGATACTCCCGAACTCCCGCCCCAGTACTAGGTGGCGTCGAGGTTATCTCACCAACGAACTGCATAAAGGAGATTTTCGATGTCGCGCACATATCTCAAGTATACCAGAATTGCAACGATAGAATTATGATGACAACACCTCAGAGCTCAACTCCCCGGGACACTTCCACTAAACCCCTGACAGGAGGCACCAAGACAGTATTCTCATCATAAGCCATCGGAACAAAACCAAGATACTCGCGTGATCCTAAAATTTTTTTAGTGAAATTTGAGAAGAGAAGAGTCAAAACTCTACGTCAGGATGCCTTACCAGAGCGATGAGGAGACTGGGAAGTAAAAAGAATTCCTAAGCTCTCCGATATATAATTCCTAAGGCCTCAAAACATTTTTCTAGACACAACTCGGCTGCTAAAAACGATCAAGCAATGGGGGCTCCTAAGGTCGGGGAAGGCTCTGATACCAACTTGTAACGCCCTCGATGCGGCTATATCTCCCACGTGTCGAGGCACGACTTAGAGGCATAGCCGCATTGAAAGCAATGTCGCAAGTCGGGAAATCATCACACATCCCATGTACATAAATAATATAAAGGGGAATAACATAGTTGGCTTACACTCGCCACGTCACATCAAAGTACATAAATAACATCCATCATACAATCACTCATGGCCCGACTACGGCGCCAAAATAGAAAAGACCCCCAACATGCGACAAGGCCCTGAATCTAGCCCCGAATAGGCACCACTACTGATCATCAGGAAAAGACACATAGTAACGCTGAGAGTCCTCGTCGTACTCCCACTTCAGCTCGAGCGCGCCATCTGGAGCGGTATCATCTGTCCCTGCATCTGGTGTAATAGTAATCTGTGAGCCACAGGGACTCAGCAATCTCGCACCCTCGCGATCAAGACTATTTAAGCTTAATAGGTAGCAAAGGGGTAATGTATAAGTGGAGCTGCAGCAAGCGACTAGCATACATGGTGGCTAACTTATTCGCAAAAGAGAGCGAGAAGAGAGAGCAAAGCGCGAGCGAGGAACTAGAGAGCAACCTGCGCAAACATAACTCCAACGCCGTGTCCACTTCCCGGACTCCGCCGAGAAGAGGCCATCACGGCAACACACTCAGTTGATTCATTTTAATTAATTAAGGTTCAAGTTATCTACAACCGGACATTAACAAATTCCCATCTGCCCATAACCGCGGGCACGGCTTTCGAAAGATCAATCCCTGCAGGGGGTCCCAACTTAGCCCATAACAAGCTCTCATGGTCAACGAAGGAATAGACCTCCACCCAAGACACACCGATCAGACTCGGTATCTCGGTACAACAAGATGATTCGACAGGTCAAAACTAGTCCAGCAACACCGCCCGAATGTGCCGACAAATCCCGATAGGAGCTGCACATATCTCTTTCTCAGGGCACACTCAGATGAACACTACGTACAACCAAAACCAACCCTCGAGTTGCCCCGAGGTGGCGCTGCAAGTGGCTCTGTTCGGACCAACACTCAGAGGAGCACTGGCCCGTGGGGGGCTAAAATAAAGATGACCCTCGGGCTCCGGAAACCCAAGGGGAAAAGGGGTAGGTGACAAATGGTAAAACCAATGTTGGGCATTGCTGGAAAAGCTTTAATCAAGGCAAACTATCAAGGGGTTCTCATTATAGCCCAACCGCGTAAGGGACGCAACAATCCGGGAACATAACACCGATATGACGGAAACTAGGGCGGCAAGAGTGGAACAAAACACTAGGCGAGAGGCCAAGCCTTCCACCCTTTACCAAGTATATAGATGCATTAAGATAACATAGCAATATAATGATATCCCAACAAGTAAATAAATGTTCCAACAAGGAACGGCTCCAATCTTCACCTGCAACTAACAACACTATAAGAAGGGCTGAGCAAAGCGGTAACATAGCCAATCAACGGTTTGCTAGGACAAAGGTGGGTTAGAGGCTCAATCATGGCAATTGGGAGGCTGACAAGCAAGTGGTAGGCATCGTAGCATTGGCAAAGCAAAAGAGCGAGCAAACTAGCATAGCAAAGATAGTAGTGATTTCGAGGGTATGATCATCTTGCCTGCACAGTTGTCAGAGTTGACTGGATCCTCAAAAGCAAACTCAACGGGCTCCTCGTTAGCGAACTCGTCTCCCGGCTCTACCCAACAACACAACAAGCAACAAGGATACAATCAGCCACGTGCAAGGGCAACCAATAATATGCGAAGATGATATGCTATGCGGGATGCGATGCGGGATGCAAAATGCAAGACGTGACAGGAAATGCATGAAACTGGCCTCAACTTGGAAAACCAAGTATGCCACTGGATAGAGGGGAAGAAATCCCCTGAAAACGATATAAAGATCAAAGGAATCGGAGCTACGGTTTGGAAATGGCAAGCGTTTTACTAAACGAACCGATCTGCGATTTACAGCAAGTAGGCTCCTAAATGCAACGAAATGAACATGCTACAGCCACCAAACATGAAAACAAAATACATGGCAGGGATGTACACAAGATGCTTAACAAATCACCAGGACTGAGCCATATGCAAATTCATCCATTAAGGGGTTCAAACAAGCATGGCAAAACTGAATAAGCAAAACAGATTTCAGACTTAGCGAAATTAACGCTAGTCTGGAATTTCAGACCACGATGCTCTCTTCGGAGCAGCAAAACAACATGAAGCATAACCTGAACATGGCAAGTAAGAGCATGGCATGGAGCTACTCAACAAGCTTAACAAAACACCCAAAGTGACCTGGGGCCAAAAGAGTTCACAAAATACTCTAACAAGCACACGAACATCGATGAAACACAATCAGTTTTCAGACTTAGTGAAAACTGAGACATGCTGAAATTATAACTCACAGAGGCATGTAAATGAGCTCGATGCACTCACTACGGTGCAAGTCATGGCAAGGCAAGCATATATCCATAACGAAGGCACAAAATGCTAGCTAGACATGGCAAGAACAATGGCATAGCATGCATGGATCACTAGCAATAGCTCCGGCAAAATCGCAAAAGAGTTCACGATCTGCCCAAATTAACAACTATGCAAAAGTTGAGCTCGATTGAGTCAACCTAGGATGCTCCAACATAACAAGTAAAGACATGGATGGATAGAGCACAACAAGTATAACAAATCACTCTTACTGATCATCCTCAAAAGAGGCACGGATCACTAGGAAACAAGCTGGACATATAGCATCATGAACTAAAACATCCCAGACTTAGTGAAAATCACTAAGTCTCTGAAATCAGCAATCTCAGGTACCCCTCTTTGTAAGCTTGCACAAGACAACACACATATCCTAAAAATGCATGGGAGGCACCTCTGGAAAGAAGACAACATGCTTAACAATTCATCCCAAAGGGGCACAGGCATATCATGCACACAATAATCATGGCAAAAATGACAAAAGTCAATGTAGAGCTAACGGATCTGCAATTTAACTCATGATGCCTCCTTCTAACAGCATTTTGGGCACCAAGATGACCTCAAATGCAAATGATGCAATGGAATGAAATGATGTACTCGTCGAGACGAAGATTTTGATATATCATATGTCCAAAACAGAGCTACGGATGCGGAGATATGATGCGTCAAAGAATGCATAAAAAATCTGGGAGTTAGGAAAAAAATCAACCGGGTGGATCTAGGGTTTCAGTGTAGCACCCGCGCTCCCGATCCGATGCGGCTGCGAATCTCGCCGGAGAAGCTGCCGGGCCGCCGGAGTTGACGGAGGTGGCCGGATCCGGGCGAGGTGGAGGTGAGGCGAGGCTGGTTGGCACCCGGGAGGGGGGGGGAACGGCGGCGAGCGGGACCGGTGGAGGCGACGAGGGGCGTCGGGGCACGGCGGGTCGCCGGCGATGGCGACGGTGGCCGGCGCGGGCTCCTCGCCGGAGCTGGAGGCGATGGGCGGTGCGACGTGGGAGGAGGGCGGCGACAGGCGCGGGCACGGGTGCGACCCGGGGGCGGGCCGACGATGGGCCCCGCGGGCTCGGCGGATCCGGCGAAGTGGGCACCCGGGTGGACGAGTAGGAGACCGCCACGTGGCGGTGGACGCGAAGCCGGACGTGTCCGTCGGCGGGAAGTGTGTCCGGCGGCGCGGGATCTGTTTGCTCTTTTTTTAGGGTTTCGAGGTAGGGGAAGATCCAAAAACGGGGGGGTGTTTAAATAGGCATAGAGGGAGCTAGGAGAGTTCAAATGAGGTGCGGTTTTCGCCCACGCGATCGTGATCGAACGACCGAGACGATGGAGCAGAGTTTGGTGGGTTTTGGGCCAAATTGGAGGGGTGTTGGGCTGCAACACACACGAGGCCTTCTCGGTCCCTCGGTTAACCGTTGGAGTATCAAACAAAGTCCAAATGACCCGAAACTTGACAGGCGGTCTACCGGTAGGAAACCAAGGCCGCATGGCAAGTCTCGGTCCAATCCGGAAATGTTTAATCCCCACACACGAAAGAAAGCTAGAAATGGCCACCGGAGGAGAATGAAGCGCCGGAATGCAAAACGGACAACGGGGAAAATGCTCGAATGCATGAGATGAACATGTATGCAAATGCAATGCACGTGATGACATGATATGAGATGCACGAAAACGAAACAACACACGGAGACAAAGACCCGAACCCGAGGAATAAATATAACTTAATGCCGGAAACGGCAAGAGTTGGAGTACAAATTGGGAAAGTTACATATGGGGCGTTACATGTTGCTCAAGGCCACTGAATGTAAACATGAACGAATTAAAGTTTTGTCTGGCTACTTTGAGATGCTTGGTGCCTTGTTTTCAGATAACATAGCACTTCACAGGTAGAATAACTTTAATAATGATTTATAGGGAAACTGGCCATAGCCCTATACTCAGATAGCATAGCGCTTCGGTGGACGATAACTCCAAGATAAGGCTAGGTAGTATTTTTCTTTTGTGTGGGAGAAGGCTAGGTAGTCGTAGCTTTAATAGCAGAGATTAGTATCTTAATCCGTTGCACAATGTGTCATGTTATTTGTTTCTTAATGACATAGAGGATGGATGTATAATTGAGGTATCACAATATTTATAGTGACCACAAAGGCCTCTTCCAATACAATGCATTGTATATGATTATGTCATCTGATCTGTTTTCTCTTGACATGGTTAATTGCACCACCATCTTGATATTTTTTTAAAAGAAAAATGATGGATCTACGATTGTGAGAGTAACCGCACCATGAATGGGATAAAGTGGCGTGACTAAAGTCAGTTAGATGGCATGCATGATCTTTATCCCTACGGCAGCGGCAATGAATCTGGTCAAGAGTTATGATTGTGCTTCAGTTTATTCATTTTATAATTTATAAATGTTTTTGGGAGAGTTTATATATGTTGTACATGGATAAGAAGAGTAAGAGTGTTGATAATTAATTATGATCTGACCATGTATCTAGCTAGCAATTATCTAAATGTAAGACAGTAACCTGAAGATGTGTTCTCGCTCTTTGCCTCGATCATATTTTGTGCCTTTTTTCCGATAGCAGCCATCTATAGATAAGACTGTCATTTGAAGGTGCTACGTGAAGTCAAAGCTGATGTTTCTTTTGCTACCATTAGTCTGAAATTTTTTATTATATATCTCGTCAACCTAGTAGATCATACTTTAAGGGGTGCCTCTTCAACAAACTGTTATGTAGCATGCTATTTTTTTCACTGAATTTTTTTACTGGCATCAAAATATTATATTTGTGATTTGTGATCCTCTTCCTAATTGGACCAAATTATATCAACAAGTTGTACAATCTCCCTTTCCCTCGCTTGATTGTTCATAAAAACATTTGTATGTTCCTAATTGGTATATTATGCTGGCGGTAGTTCATCCTTCACGTTTAAGAAAAATTTAATCTAGATTACAAGTTTGTGGATAAACAAAATGTTAACTTTATTTAGACATACGCCTGGAGGTGGACTGTAGCGTTGAGAGTGTGAGCCGGCGAGGATAGTGGAGTGTAACTGTTATAGCTAAAAGGTCAAGCCTAGGGGATGGTGTTGCCGCTCATCGTCACCAAATGTCAATGGTGTGCCGATGTATTTCATCATTATCGCGTAGCCTCACCTCATTTAGTATATATATTCATTATATATAGATGTTGCCATTATTTGTCAAGTAACATCCACGATGGCAAGAAATTCTTAAAGTTTGAGAAGCGAATCAAATAAAGTGAACCCATAGAAGACAACCGGAAGGAAGTAGGATGTGCACACAGTGATAGGATGAGAATATCTAGAAAGTGATGATGGTGGAGATTTGGAGTGGAGATGGGTCGGCTGATGGACAGAGGTGAAAGGTATGAAGACGAGATGAAGATGTGTGCGGCAGGAGATACCACGCCTTGATTTGAACTGGTGTGTGCATGCATTGTGAAAGAAAATACCATTTTATTATAGATTTTATTTTTTTGTTTGAATTAGTTAGAGAGTTTGTTCTGTTGAATTAAATGGCGGGTAACACAAATAGAAGAACAAAAATAATGTACCTACACAATTGGATCATCTTTGACATTGTTCCGGTGTTGGGTTGTAGTCCATAAGAAGCACTTGTCTAAATACCCAAGTCCATGCTATCACTCTATGGAGTTATCCTTTCACATCATATTTTATGTACCGTGGCAACGCACGGGCATTCGACTAGTATGAGGTAAAGGATGAATAAGCATGAGCTGGCAGGATGGACTTCGAAAAGGCGGGCATCATGACTGGGCTCAGATATATGTATTAAGCAAGTTAGTTTGTCTTAGATATCCTTACAAAAATATATGATTGTTAGACAAAAAGCCCACTAGGGCGGTTAAAAGCCAAAACCAGATAACAGGATATGCATGGATCTCGTAAACGCCTCAATGTTCTTAGTCCAACCATTGGTTCTCTCAATCCTTCCTTCCTCTCATATTTATTGGCGGGACCTAACATCAAGGTTCAAAAATATCAGACGTCGGGTTCTTGCCAGTTTGGCTTCGACATATTGGATGATATGTCGATATATTGGAGAGAATATATCTGAATTGTTTTCATTATTCTTGTTCAAAACATGTCATTTAGTAAAACAAAATGTTTGGTGTCAGTGCTCTAGCATAAAAAAATTAGACTCTATTATTATTCACTTCTTAATCGAGAAAGTCCTTAAGAAAGATTCACAAAATCCTTACTCTAAAATAAAAAACAATACGTTATATATGCTTTTGTACAAAATATTGTGCATGACTTAGGTAATATGATGAAGTGGTAAATACATTGTATTTTTGTTACTTTCTGATAAAGAATTATTGTCATCTACATATGGATCTATATCCGTGGCCATATCGGTCGATATTTCAATACATATCGGATGATACGCGTAAAAATGATATTCATGTTTATAGCCGGATCCCCAAAACCAATAAATCGGCCTATATATTTGTCATATCGTTGTACATTTAAAAGGTTGTCTAGCATTTATTGCGGTCTTCTTGATTTGGGAGCGTTGATGCTTCTGTTCTTCGGTTCCTCCCTTCTGTGTCATTCAGTTCGAACCAGAGCCGATAGATGATTGACAAGCTTTGATTTTTCCCATTTCATCTTGCATGATGTAATGTACGGCACAAAGATAAAATTAATTGTTGATCATCATATATTATGAGTTTCTTCATAAATCATAACTGGAGGCTTATACATATAATCCCTCTTTTTTTTTTACTCCGTATATAAGATTTGTTTAAAGTCAAACTGCACAAAGTTTGACCAAATTTATATCAAAAAATATCATATCTATGATACTAAAGTTATATGATATGAAAATTAATTTCATGATGCATCTAATAATATTGATTGAATTGTGATAATGTCCAAACGTTCTGTTTATAGGGACAGATCCGAATGATTTTCTCACTCGATCGCTAATCTCACCATGCTTTCTCCACTCGCCTACTTTCTGTTTTTTTTCCTCGTCTACTTTCTTCTCCTTTGGAACAAAATGCGTGGAAAGCAGGTTTTGAACCTAAGACCACCCCTTTCAAAGCTATCCTGATAACCAACTAGACTAACGAACCATCTATGCTTATTCACCTATTGACATTTCATTTGTATACATTTAACTGAAGTAAGACTGCTCATGCTAGATGTACCAGGCTACTTGTGCTAGATTTATCAGGTAGTCCACACCAAAATTACCAGGCTACTCATGGCTAAACATCAGGTTGTTAAAAATGTCAATGTTCAAGATACCATGATTTTTGAACGTAAGTTATCAGGTTTGTCGGTCAAAAACTACCATTTTATTTACACAAAAATTATAGATGTATATTTCAACACCCTTCTCCATCAGGTCAACGTTACCATAGTGTTTGTGTGTAACTTATCAGATCCCCGGAGCATAAAATATCATGCACACATGAGTTATTGGGGGTGTTTTTCAACAACTTCTTTCTCGAGTCAAAAATAGTTATCATGTCTGTTCTAAGCAAGTTATCAGCTTTGTTGTGCGTATATTATCATGCCAGTACACATGTTTACCGGGGGAGGGGGGTGTTTCAACAACTTTTTCCTCGAGGTCAAAAGATAGTTACCATATCTGTAATAAGTAAGTTATCAACTTTGCTGTGCGTATATTACCATGTTAGTACACATGTTTACCGGGGCTGTTTTTCAACAACTTTTCCCCTCAAGTTAAAAATTAGTTACCATGTGCGTGCTAAGTAAGTTATCAGCTCCGTTGTGCATATATTACCATGCTAGTACACATGTTTATCGGGAGAGGTGTTTTTCAACAACTTCTTCTCAAGTCAAAAATAGTTACCATGTCCGGGCTAGGTAAGTTATCGGGGGTATGTTTTCAATAACCCCCGGATCAAAAGTTACCGTGGTGTTTGTACATAGGTTATGAGCTCCGTTGTGCTTAAGTTATCATGCTAGTTGCACAAAAAGTTATTGGTGGTATGTTCTTAAAAAATTATTGATGAAGTTACCGTTGAAGTCCAGCACCGAGCACTTGGTGAGGCCCGTCTGCTAGTCCCTCATGCCGGCGATGGAGGGTTGCAGCAGCGGCTGCTGGGCCTGCTTGGAGGAGATGTTACTAGGCTTAGTGAGCGCTGTTGGCGAAGCGTCTGGGCGCTCGTACCTGTAGGAGGCGGCAGCGCGATGCAATAGACGCGACGACGGTGCTTCGGGACTTGGGGAGGCCAGGTGGCGTGAATTTGACGGCGCGGTGGTGCTGTGCGTCGGGGAAATAGACGGATCCAGACGTGGATGAGGTAGGGGAGGTCGGAGACGGTGCTGCAGATCGGGCGGCGGCCATGTACCTGAGTCGGAAAAGGGGCGGGCGAGGGAAGAGAAGGGAAGGAGCAATGAGAAGGAAGTGGAGGGGAGGAGCATAGGCAGTGGGGAGGTCGACCGACGTTGCTGCTGGTGCTGCTTGTCGGCGGTGGCGAGGCTCGCTGGAGCGGCCAAGGGCGGCGAAACTTAGCACCGTCGTCGCCCATGCCGCTGTCGATTCATGTACGTATATTTCGATGACTTTGTTCTAGGTAAAACGTTACCATCCCTAGGCTGAGTAAGCTATCAACTCTGTTAGGCGTATATTACCATGTTATTTGCGCAGATGTTATCGGGATATGTTTTCAATAACATTTTTTTCTAGGTCAAAGTTACCGCGGCGATTTGTACCTAAGTTATTAGGTCTGTGATGCATATACTACCATGCTATTTACACAGAAGTAGCCGAGATATGTTTTCAACAAAAAAAATCCCGGGTTAAAGTTATCGTGGTGTTTGTACCTAAGTTATCAGATCCGGAAGCATATATTGTCATGCTATTGACACAAAATTATCGAATTAATAGCATGATAATATATTTACACGAGACAACGACCGAAGTTCGAATTCTATGCATCGATTCTTCGGAAAGAAACTTGATCATATAGATGTGCCCCTCGCTAAGAGCATCATTGTTTTTTCTTGTGGTGGTGTAAAGTATAAATGTTGACTAACCTGATTTAAAAACACAATAAAAACTATAGCCTAGGTGGTGGCGCAATATGAACTCAACCAGCAAGTCACAGAGGCTCGACTCCCATCAGGCGCACCTTTTTTTTTCTTCCATGAAATGTTTTCACGCGCGAGGTTGGGAGGCGCGAGCGGTTGGGTGCGCGCAAGAGGCGGATCTTAGCGCGACTGCGTCGTTCGCGCTCGAAGTTATCGCGCGACGCGCTAGGTATGCCCGATCCAGAATGGACGAGGTCCAGGTTGTTTGGATCTGATGACATAATCAAAACGTTCGGAATTTACAAATACCGATATTGATTTCATATTATGAGTATTGATATTTTTTCGTAAAGCTAGTCAAACTTTATAAAATTTGACTTTGATCAAATTTTATATGCTAACTTCGAGCGCGAACGACGCAGGCGCACCTTTTTTTTTTCTTCCGTGAAATGTTTTCACGCGCGAGGTTGGGAGGCGCGAGCGGTTGGGTGCGTGCAAGAGGCGGATCTTAGCGCGACTGCGTCGTTCGTGCTCGAAGTTATCGCGCGACGCGCTAGGTACGTCCGATCCAGAATGGACGAGGTCCAGGTCATTTGGATCTGATGACATAATCAAAACGTTCGGAATTTACAAATACCGATATTGATTTCATATTATGAGTATTGATTTTTTTTTTGTAAAGCTAGTCAAACTTTATAAAATTTGACTTTGATCAAATTTTATATGCTAACGAAAAATAAAGTATGCATCTATGTACTATATCAACAATGCACTGTAGGAAGGTGTTTGTAGCGCACTGCAGAGTGCAGCTTTCTATACGACTGGACACCGTTGTGCATCCAGTTGTTGATGCCCTAATGGAGGACGACTGGCTGCTCAGATTTCTTACGGTACACATACCGGTTTGCAAAATACAAGAACACGGCCACCTCCAAGGCGCTGAGCCCAGCCAGGATCCAGTAGAAGTAATCCAGGTGCGCGCGGTTGAGGTTGTCGGCGAACCAGCTCTCTCCGCCGCCTCTCGTCGTGGCCCAGTCGACCGCCCACACGAGCATGCCGCTGGCGTAGCTCCCCACGCCGAAGATGCTCAGGCACAGGGCCAGCCCCACGCTGCGGAGCCCGTCGGGCACCTGGTCGTAGAAGAACTCCTCCAGCCCGATGAAGCAGAACACCTCCGTGAGGCCGATGAGGACGTACTGGGGCACCAGCCACCACAGGCTCATCGGCACCGCCACGTCGGGCCGGTCGAGCAGGCCGGCTTCCGCTGCCACGCGGAGGCGCTTGGCCTCCACGAGCGCGGCGACGACCATCGTGACGCAGGACATGACCATCCCGGCGCCGATGCGCTGGAGCATGGTGACTCCCGCTGGGTGCCTGGTGAGGCGCCTCGCGAGGGGCACGAGGGCGCGGTCGTAGACGGGGACCAGCGCGATGTAGGTGAAGCTCACGAAGCTCTGCAGCGCCGCGGGCGGCACGACGAGGCCCGTGGCCGCGCCCAGCCGCCGGTCCATCGTGCTGCCCTGCTTGGTGAACAAGGTGGAGACCTGCGAGGTGGCCGCGGCGATGACTATGCTTGACAACCAGATAGGAAGCAGCTTAACGAGGAACCCTTTGCCGTCCATGTCCTGGCCCGTCGCCAAAAGCCTGCCCAAGTAAAAACACCCGCCATTACTCACTATGATACCATCTCTCTGTCACGTCAATTTGCACTCACCGTTGTGTGTCAGTGCCATCGGCTCGAGAAAATGTGAGCTTCTTGGTGAGCTGCGCCAAGGAAGTGCCATCCACGGGCTGCTCTACACGGTAAGTCCTCGTGCCGAGCAAGAAGACGACGAGGTAAACCACCATGGTGGCCCAGCACACGGCGAACCCCTCCGTCCAGCCAACATTCTCCTCGATGTAGGTGACCACGATTGCCGCGATGGCGTAGCCCCACGATATGGAGAAGTGGAACCAGTTGAAGTAGGAGCTCCGGGACGCGCCCACATTGGGATCGAACTGGTCCGCGCCTAGAGCCTCCGAACATGGCATGTGGAAGCCCTGCGCCAGCGCTAGCAGGTAGATCGCGGTGTAGAAGAAGGCGAGCCGGGCAGGAGATGATGCCGAGGACGGCGGCGAGCAGGTGCTGCCTGTGGTGTGGCAGCCGGCAGGATGAGGTTGCGCCGTTTGCAGCATGGACGAGACCGTCAGCATTCCCAAGCTCTGCTCATCATAGCATTAATAACGGGATATCAAATATGCACGTGAAAACGTTACAGATGGGTCTCCATTTTAATTAGGAGTATTTATTTATTCAAAAAAAATTGTTTCCAAAAAATTGAAAAAAAAATCTTGAATGTTCACAACCCATGTGTCTACAATCCCTAAAAGTTCAAATCCAACATTGAAATATACATGGAGAAACATAAAAGAGAGGTCCCCATGTGAATAATGTCATTTTTTGCATTAATCCTTTTCTAACACTATTCATCCTATTTTTTTATTTCTTAATGTGTATTTTGAATTTTATTCTGAACTGTTCAGGGATAGTAGACATATGTTTTGTGAACATTAAAAAACTAAGAGTTTTCCGACACATGTAGATTTGATTTTTGTATCCTGGTATCATAGGATATTACTAGCTCTCTCTCAGAAGAGTGTGGTTAGGTCTTAGGTGGGGTTTGGTTCTCAAAAGTCCCTAGTCCCTAAAAAGTCCCTCCCTGTTTGTTTTCAGAGACTAAAAAGTCTCTAGTCATTTCCTAGAGGTTATTAAATGATTATGTTGCCCCTAGTATATAAAAAATAACAATCAAACAACATCATGGGGTGGCGGGCCAATAGGTGCATGGAGGGGCATTGTTGAAAAAGTCCTCAAAAGTCTCAAAAAGACTCTCCTTGAGAGTCTTCTTCATTTAGTCCCAAATGACTAGTTTAATTCCTAAAAAGCCCCTTCCGTTTAGTAAAAAAGTCTCTAGAGGGACTTTTTCTAATCCCTACACAAAAAAGTCCCTGGAAACAAACACCCCCTTAATTGACTGAGATTTAACCATGTCTTAATCAAGTGATGTAGTGCATAAGAAAAAGAAAAAAGAAACTTTATACGAATCTCTGCGCAAAATCACAAGAATATAGCATCGACCGAGACATATGTGATCAGAATTACTAGCAGCAGTATGCATCACATCACATGGGTGTCTCATCTGTCCGTCGCCTTCTTGTTACTTCCCCGCTACCCCGCGGTTTGGAACCCCAACGAGATCGTCGATCCAGACATTTTTTTCGCTTGTGTATGAAGGATAGGCGACAATGCATGAATTCGCCGACGGCAATTGAAGCAGACCTGCTGCTGTGGCTGGATGGCAACCCCAAAACGTTTCGTAGTAGAACCAATTTGTGGGCGGAGTAGATTCTACGGCGCAATAATGGCAAGGGAATCAAGGCGCGGCATGGATCATGGATCATGCTCTAAAGATGCTCAGAACAGGGGAGGGGGCGAAAGAAGTTTGTGCTAGCACTGACCAGCAGGTAGAGCACGCCGGCGATCAGGACGGCGCGGTACCGGCCGAGGCGCGAGTCGGCGGCAAGCGCGCCGAGGAGCGGCAGCACCAGCACGGTCCCGGACCAGGCGTTCACGCCGGCGGCGGCCGCCGCGGTGGACATGCCCAGCGGGCCGGTCAGGTACGTGATCAGGTTGCCCCCCACGCCGGTGAACCCGATGCGCTCCAAGAAGCCGACGGCTGCACGCAGGCACGGCGCGGAGATGGTTAGTTCAGGCTTTTAAACACTCATTAAAGCGAGAGACGTTTAGGACGAAACAAATTAAGCTCGCTCGGCGGTGAATGATCGGCGAGATTACCGACGATGAAGAGCGCGGCGCGCCAGCCGCCGCGGCGGTCGTCGCGACGTGGGAGTGGCTCGCCTGACTCCATCGCTTCGCGCCTTGGCGCTCTGGCCGGAGGTGGTGCCGGTGCGTGATCTGTTCAGTGTGTGCCTTCTGCTGGTGTACGTGCAGGTTACAGCTGCCCTGGGCGGTATGTATTAGTAATATACTACCATCCACGCGGCTCTCGTGATGGAAAAGGGGCCTGTCTAAATTGATGGAATTAATAACTACCCCACTATTATTGTGACTTTGTGAGTGTGGATCAAGGCATGTTCCGTGAAATCAAGTGTGAGATGCAGATCGGTTGGCTTCTCACTTTTCAGGGCGAGATGCAGATTGTAAACTACGCAGCATTTCTACCACGCACTCCGGTCGTCGAGTCTATGGCCATGCCGACGCCGATGCGCCGGAGCGTCATGATTGGACCGGACCGCACCGTGCCGGAGAAGGCAGGCCCGCCCAAAAAATGTGACCGGTCCGGTTAGTGAAATCAGCCCCAAAGAACATCCGGTCTGGTCCGCTCGATGAGACCGAGAAAAGGCGCAGGCCCACGAACAACTCCCTAGAGGGCAATGGCGCCATCGCCCATCTACTCTCCCATCACTATAGCCAATGCGAACCAATTTGTGGTTAGATGGTTAGAGGGATTGTAGTGTTCGCATTTATTCCTGAATTTCTGGTTAGAGGCTTGTAATATACTATTTCTTTGTTTATATTTGAGACGTAGAATTGTGTTGTGATATTAAACCGTGAGTCACTGATCTTGATTATACATGCTACGTGGATGTTTAGTGCATCATTAATTTCGAGGGTGTCACATAGCGCCACCACCGTGCCCGCCGCCGGCCACCGCCTCTAGGTCGCCGGAACGCCACCGTCCGAGCTTCGCCGCCGCCGCCTTCTACCCCGGGATAGGGAACCTCGCGCGGGTATGGGAGGTCCTTCCACCGCCAACACCACCCTGACCAGATCCGGGGGCGCCTGCCGGCCGCGGCGGGGGGGGGGGGGGGGGGGGGGGGGGAGGGGGCAAAGAGAAAAGGGGCTCGCGCCGCCCCGGCCGCCTCCTGGGAAGACAGTGCTAGGGCGGAGTCGAGAGGGGGAGGGCCCCCATTTGCAACTGGATGTTTCTAGGGTTCATGACGCTGTTTTCTCGTCCAAGACATGGGGTTGGGCTGTTAACCCGTCTTCCAGCCTTCTTCACTCATGACAGCACACAAACGTCATAATAGCTAAAGTGTTTAACTTGGTAACAAGTTCACAAACAACGATTACTCGCAAGCTCCACCGAGTTCAAATTATTGACATAAATGAAAACATGTGATAATAAGCAGGGACATCTCCACTCTTCAGTCTTTACAGGCCGTTTCTTCATCCTCCTACAAGATGGCAGCAACGATAGAACTAGTAAAGAACACAAAATTTGAATATTTAAATGACTTTACAACGATGTCACATATTTAACACTTTCACATACGGGCAGTGCCTCCACAAGACATCAGAGATAGAGAACCGGGGAAGACTGACATACTGACATTTCAAAGGCTTGGCTGATGGCGAAAAATATAGTTGCAATATACTCCCTCTGTTCCAAATTAGTTGATGCATATTTAGTACAAATCTGCGTCAACTAATTGAGAACGGAGGGAGTGGTAGTGGACCGTGATGTTCTATTGCAATTCTGTTACGGACCAACTAGGGTTCTTGATTACACAATGGTTCACGTTCCGAAATCACAACAACAACACTACTTTTCTCAGCACGGTCAACGAGTATATGGAGTCATCTAAACAAAAACATGCAACGGCACCACTAATCTTGTACTCCTTCCGTTCCCAAATATAAGTCCTTTTAGAGATTTCAATAAATGACTACATGCGGAGCAAAATGAGTGAATCTACATTTTAAAATATGTTTACATACATCCGTATGTTATATAGTCTATTTGAAATGTCTAAAAAGACTTATATTTAAGAACAGAGGGACTACATGGCACAACTAAACAGAGCAAAGAAAAACAAATAGCAGAGCAGTTTCAAACACCAAACAGATTTGGCTAAGAGCTAACAAATTTTAGGAGATACAAACACCAGCAAACCGCACAAAAACTTTACAAACATAGTACAACTACTAACAAATCGAAGGAGATTGGGACTCAAACCTGGATTTTGGAATGTAAGGCTAAGAGCTCAGCACGTTTCTTACAGAGTTTCTCCATAAATTCCACATCGTCAAGGTACTTCAGAAGATAAGCACACAAGAAATAATTAGTCAACTGGTCAATCAATTTCCCACAAAATGGTTCTTTACCACACAATTTATGGCATTACATCAAAGGACTCTCTTATCCTTTCCTCCTCTTCTCTCAGTTCTTCTTCTTCATCGTCGTCTTCCTGCACCCGAGGAAAAAACACATAATTAACGTTGGTGCAGCAAAACAAATATGCAACTGCAAAAGATGGACCACAGGTAAGTAACACTGAAGGTACTAAAACGCTAGCTATTATATATATTACCATACCTTGTTTTGGGCGTCGCGACACACCTCATCGTTACATGCATCATAACCAAGGGAGAGATCAGTGTGGCCGCAATCAAAATGAGTAGGGGGGTACTTCAGATGAATACTTCCATTGTTCGTACAACCATGGCAGTGAACATCTAAAGGAAGGCATGAGTGAGATTTGTCATTTAAGTGCAAGATAACCAGCCTGGCTCAGATACACGAGAATAGCTGAATAAGTGGCAAAAAAATGCATGATTGCAGCAGCACATACAACTGGCTGTGCGTGAACCAGTTCGATTGCGATATTACAAACATAAAACTATGTATGGTAGGATATGGCACAATGGGCAAACAGTCAATAGTAACAGCTCCACAATAAACCAGAAACGCATTCGCAACTATATCTATCGGCTAATTTCAAACAGTATTCCAAAACTACTTAATTAAGATAAGAGTGTATAACTACCCTTGCCGTCAGGGTTAACCCCGCAGAAACTGTCGAGAAAATATCCTACCGCAATGTTCTGACCAATATCTAAAAGTTAATTTCAAACAGTAATCCAAAAATGTTTAATTTAAGATAAGAGTGTACACTACCCTTGCTGTTAGGGTCAATTCTGCAGAAACTGCTGAGGAAATATCCTGGAGTATCGCTCTGATCAAGTGTGGCTTCAGCGAAGAATTGATTGACACTGCCCGCATCATCATCAACTCCTTTAGTTTTCATAGTGATATTGAGATGATAGTACCATGCATTTGGACCTTCGCAGATTGATTGCCAATGCACAATATCTTTGAGTTCATACTCGAAATCCTATAATGAGCATGGAGTGGATCAGTAATGTCGCATGCACAAAGCATTAGCAATAAAATACGGCAATCCTGGTAGTGGGAGAGAGTGAGGGCTAGCGGGATGGATAGAGAACGAACCTCATCGTCGTGCTTCTTTTTTTTTCGAAACGAAGGCACAAGATTTGCCTCATCTATTAAATAAGAAGAGAATATAGTTTAGAGTTTTACATAACACCCCACGCAGAACGACATGACAACTACTCCCGAAAAATTACAGTCCCAAGTTTTTTTGCACCGGCAGTAACCCATAGCTTTGCTTCTTCAAGAATGGATCCAAGGAGAACAGGTGGTGGTGCAAATTTTTGGCGAAATACTCTAGCATTCCGCTCGTTCCAAATGGTCCATGAGATGAGCATGGTGAGGGAGGTCATGGCATGCTGGTTTGGGTTGCGGTTATCAGTCCGTTTGTCCCACCACGCGTTGATGGAATCATCAAGATGCCACTTGGAGGTGTTGACGTGATGTAGCCCAAGCTTCTCGATGATAGCTCTCCAAAGCCTAAGCGTGTACCGACACTTGAAGAAGAGGTGTGGCCCTGTTTCTTGCTCTCTCTTACATAGTTGGCAAAGCCCACAGTTTGTCCAACCACGTCTCTCCAACCGATCGGCGGTCCAAATACGGTCTTGTATAGCTAGCCAAGCGAAGAATTTAACCTTGGGGGGGGGGGGGGGCAAGCCTTCCAAACCATGTGATCCATGGGTGAAATCAACCCAAGGAACTGAGCCTTATACGCGGTGGCCGCCGAGTATATCCCATCATTCGCGTGCTTCCAAGTGATATCATCTTCGACTTGCTCATAAAGGCGAAAGTCATGGACAAGCATCCAAAGAGTGAAGAATTCACGAATGTGACCAATGGTGAGAACAGAGTTGGGATTGATTTTGAGAATCCAAGCATTTCCTTTGAGAGCCTCCCACACCCTCCAATTTTTTCTCCTTGAGGCCTCAAAGATTAACGGCGCAATATCCTTGGGCTTCCGCCCAAGCAGCCAAGGAGAGTCCCAGAACGGCGTCTTTGCGCCGTCACCAACGATGATGATTGTAGAGGCATAGAAAAACTCGAGGTCCTCATCAGTGCAAGGGTTACCAAAACCCACCCAAGGCTTGTGGGTAGCCTTCCATTCGTACCACAACCATCGAAGGCGTAGAGCACGTGCAAACTTTTCCGTGTTGAGTACCCCTAGACCCCCATACTCCTTTGGCCTACAGACCATTTTCCAGTTCACTTTGCATTTGGCTCCCGTTGTCTTGTCCGCTCCGGACCACGGGAAAGCCCTCTCCAACTTATTGAGGCTATTGAGCGTGCTTGGCGGAACAATGAGAGGCGTGAGAGAGTATATGGCTTGGGAGGAGATGACCGACTTGACGAGTGCCGTGCGACCAATAGTGGTGGCGTTTTGGCCGTCCCACATGACCAACTTGCCAGCCGCCTTGTCCTCAAGGTATTGGAAATCCACCTTCCTCAGTTGCCAGACTGAGAGTGGCAAGCCTAGATATTTCACCGGGAAGGTAGCACGAGTTGTCGGCATGGTTTGAAGAATTTGCCCAAGGTTAAGATGATTGCATCTGATTGGCACGACAGAGCTTTTCTGAAAGTTGGTGCAAAGGCCAGTGACGTCCCCAAAGCCTCTCAAGATGGACGCAAGGTTATCGATGTCCGTTTTGATGGGGGCCACAAAAACGGCGGCATCATCCGCATATAGGGAGGTTCTCACCATGGACCCTCGCCCACGAATCTTGTGAAGGAGGCCTTTCCGGGTTGCCAAATCCAGAATCTTGTGCAGTGGATCAATCGCGATGACAAAAAGCAATGGGGAAATGGGGTCCCCCTGCCGAAACCCAGCACCGTGCTTAATGGGGGGGGGGGGGGATCCCATTTAAGAGAATGCGAGACGAAGACGAGGAAAGCAGCGCGGCAATCCAAGCCCGGAACTTGTCCGGGAACCCCCATGCGCTGGAGGAGATCCAAAAAGTATTCCCACTTAACAGAGTCAAAGGCCTTTCTTATGTCCAGCTTGAAGAGTACAGCAGGGGTCTTGCACTTATGTAATCTCCTGGCAAAGTTCCGGACGCACATGAAGTTGTCATGGATACTACGCCTCTTGATGAAAGCACTCTGTGCGTTGAAGACAAGGCCATCCATGAGAGGAGCAAGCCGAAGCGACAAGACCTTGGCAATAATTTTGGCGAGAGCATGGATGAGACTGATAGGTCTATAATCGGAGATGCCTTCCGCGCCCTCCTTTTTGGGCAAAAGAACAACATTGGCGGAATTCACCCATTGCAGATTGGATGTGTGGAGGGAATCAAAGCGCTGGATGACCCTCATGACCGTATGCTTGATGATGCCCCAACACTTCTTGAAGAAGATCCCAGTGAAACCATCCGGACCGGGCGCCTTATCGCTAGGCATCTCCTTTATGGCCGCCCAAACCTCCTCTTCCGTGATGGAGTTACCCAAGGCGTGTAAGTCATGGGTCTCGATCCCAAGCTCCTCCCAGTTGAAGTCTTTGTTGGAACTATTTCCCCTACCCATGATCTTGGAGAAGTGGTCATGGATGATCTTCTCTTTTTCCTTGTGCTCAGTCACCTACCCATGAGCGTGCTTAATCCGGTGGATGTGATTCTTCCTTCTTCTGGCATTGATGCGGCGGTGGAAGAATTTTGTGTTTGCATCACCGTGCCTCAAGTTTGCCAACCGAGCACATTGACTCTTTCGAGTTCTCTCAAGAACCGCCAAACTGATCACCCTCCGCTTGAGCCTCGTCGTCGTGCTTATCCATTAAAGCTTTAACCAGTCTGTGCACATTCTCAGTTTCCCTCTCAGCTATTTTCGAACTTGTGGCGACCTTCCTCGTACCATCTGACCACTCAAGAGATTCACGTATAAGACGCTCCTTATTTGTTTCCTTGGACCTAATTTTAGATCAGACAGAGCCTAGGATTAATAGATGTTACGTCCTTCACAGAAGGTAAGAGACTCTTCTTTTTTAGAGAGAAAAAAGTAAGAGAGAGCTCAGAACATTACGTGTCAGTGCTATTGCCACGAGCATAGGTATGGAGAGCACTTGCAATTGCATCAAAGGTCTGGAATGGCCGACCTGGCAGCTCTGGATACGAGTGATACACTCCTGAACGATCCACTCTGACGTAGACTGGTGTAGGCAAATGGAAATGCCTCCAGGCCATAACATGGTCAGTGTCCCAATAAGGATTGGGAACCCTGCAGTGGGAAGGCTCGGTCGATGAGTAGAAGAACGATTGTATGTTATGTTAGAGCATCTACAGGCACTTCAAAGCCGCCTCATACTCTATCCGGTCGCTAAATTTCAGACCTAGACAGACGTCCTAAATGGGCCTCAAATATCCAGGCTAACCGGCACCCCTCATATCTAACTTAAATATGAAGCGGAGATGTAGCGCCCGGGGGCGCCCGGTCACGTCCGCCATGTCAGACCCGACAGCCCGACCCCACCGCAAATTACATCAAATCTACCAAACCCTTCCTCGTCCTCCTGCTGCCCTCCAACCTTTCCCGCGCCAGAGCCCTCGCCGTCCACCACCCTCCCACCTCCCATCCTCACCACCGGCCCCGACCCGCCGTCGTAGATGTCATCCAGCTCGACCTCGACCGTCGCGATGGAGACGCAGTCTGCCTCATCCTCGCCGTCCCTTCCTCGGCTTCGTCTTGCAAGGTGGAGAACATTGCCCGAAAGATAGGGCGACACCGGCAGACGGGGAGGCGGCGG
The DNA here is from genome assembly GCA_034509565.1 of Triticum monococcum. Taxonomy (NCBI): domain Eukaryota; kingdom Viridiplantae; phylum Streptophyta; class Magnoliopsida; order Poales; family Poaceae; genus Triticum; species Triticum monococcum. Next base: position 689,398,928 of record CM067843.1, read on the forward strand.
CGGCGCAGGGAGGTTCAGACATGGTTGAGCAGCTGTCTCCCCCGCCGTGCCCGGCACCCCGCACACTTTCCATCTGAGCGTCGACGCGGATTATGCCGTCCGACGCCGTTGAGACAGAGGAGGAATCGACGGCCGGCTAGGCTATTCCGGACATCTTTCCGCCGACGCAGAACCCGAGAATGGACGTATGTGATTCGCTGCAGCTCGTTCGGGCGCGGATGAGCATGTGCACCAGCGGCACTCGGTTTGTGCTCGACATGTTCGATGGAATGACCGAACAAGAGTCGGTACATTTTCTTTGCTCCTGTCCGATCAAATTTGTGCATAAACCACTAGTTCATTCGCACATGATGAATGCTTGCAAAACATGACCATGTAGGAGGTGTTCATGTCGAACATGATCAATGGCAATGAAAATCCGACTGGAATGGACTATGAATTGGAGGGCACCACCGCATTTGAAGTTGGGACAACATCCGATCTCAATCCGAGCAAGAAGTAGAAGAAGACGAAGACTGACGAAGGTAAGAGGTCCGGCATTCTCAAGATATGAGGACATCCTGTTGGTCAAAGCTTGGTTGGCCACAAAATGGATTAACATGCGACACCGGGTAAAATGCGAACACGTATTGGGAGAAGATTTGGAAGGAGTATCATGAATAAAAAGATTATGTGGAACCGCATCCTATCGCGACCACCCGCAATGTGGCATCTCTCCAACATTGATGGGGGGTCATTCAAGGGGAAGTCAATAGGTATGTCGGCTACTACTCACAAGTGACCAAACGCCCTCAAAATGGGATAGAAGTGGCAACTGACGTAAAATCAATTATGGAGGAGGCGGCCCCGCGCCTTCTTGATCGTGGGCAATAACTCCTCATTGATGGCGAGGTGGTGTCCGCGCGACGGCGAGAACGACGCATTGATGCGGCCGTACCGACTGCATGGCGGGAACGCATACTCGTCCTTCACACGGCGTCCGATCCAGACGCCGCGGTGGTGCGGGGGCGAGGCTGGCTCCTCCTTCATGCGGCGTCCGATCTGGACGCCACGGACATGCAGGGGCGAGGCCGTCTCCTCCTTCACCGGCAGGAGCGTGGATGCCGACTTGGGCTTGACGCGCAGGCGCGATAGGGACAGCGGCTCCTCCTTCACGCACGTCGGCGATGACGGCAACGGCCCCATGTAAAGGAGCGACCGCTCCGTCATTATCTCGATCCGAGGGACAAAATCTTTGTCCGCCAGAGCGGCCTCCTTGAGGAGTCGGGGCGGCTGCTACGGTGGCTCATGCGGCTGTTGCGGCGGCGCCTAGTCCTCCTCGTTGCCGGAGGATATGACGATCTCCTCCTTGGCGGAGGAGAGCTAGCCTCCATGGACGCTGGCGGGCCGGGAGAGCGCATGCGCGATGCCAAGAACCACCGGAGGAGGAGCTTCCACCTACTCCGCCTGCGGGTGCGGAGCACCACGACTTCAGCATCGCCAGAGCTTGTGTCGAAGAGGGAGAGGGGCCGGCTCAGGCGCGAAGATGGGGAGGGAGGGGGACCGGTGCTCGAGGAAGGGGTAGTGCATCTCTGTGCATCTCCGGCGCACGGTTTAAATAGCCGCGACGAGGCCCAGGCGAAAGGGCGGTCCGCTTCAGTGCGGCACAGCGGCTGGAGTTGGTTCCTCGGGAGTCGGGAACCTACGTCCACATTGAAGCGGCGGCTACCAAGAGGTCGCCTCGATCAGCGCCGCCCTCCCTCTCTTCCGTCACATCGTGGCATCAATGCCGGCTTCCGCGTGCTTTGGATCAGTATGAATGCGGTGCAGTAAGCGGCACATGCATCAGAAAAAAAGCGTGGGAAGGGCGGTGACGAGTTTTTTGATGGGCTAGGTTGGCCAGAAGCAGGCGTGGAATTAATCCAGACTTTAGAAAGCCTCCCGCGTTTGTCTTTGGTTTACTGAAGAGATCACGTCCGCATCAACCTGTGGACCGATACAGGATCGCGTTTGATGACCTGTAACCTTGCCGCCAGAAATCGGACTGAAATTTAGCCACGAGTCACCGTCCACAGACAAAACAATTCGATTTCGACATATCACAAACAAGAAATGATTAAGGACCAAGAGCAAGATCTTACGTGGAAGGTGGCGTCCGCCGTTTTGGCTCAACGGATCTGATCCTTACCGGCGGGGGTGGTGTGGGGTGCCCCATCCTCTCTTTTCGCTACTGCCTGTCCTCGACAGATCCCGGCGGCAGGGCGAGCGGGGCGGCCGCGTTCAGGGGCTCCCTGCTCACATGGGCCGTAGGCCATTTCCCTTGGTCAATGACGTGAAAGGCAATTTACCTAATATTTTAATTGGGAAAACTGGATGGGCCAGATTTGAAGCGCATTGCTAGAGCTACTTAGAAAAGGAACAAGCAGGCTACACGCATATGTGAAGATAATTGGCTTCCCCGAGACTACAAATTGAAACCGATATGCCCCATATCGGTCAATCCTCCTACTTATGTCTCGGAGTTAATTGATGTGACGACCAGAACGTGGAACAAGCAAGTGTTAATGGAGCACTCTATAGGGCCGGATGTCGAGGTTATTATGAAATATCCCACTGAGCTCATGGATACAGACTGATTTCTGGGCATGGCATTATGACTAGAGGGGGCTGTTCACTGTGAAATCGGCCTACAAAATGATCAATGGCATTAAGTTTCAGCGAGAAGATTGGCTTGAGCATCGGCCGAGCCATTCAAACAGAGAAGCTGAGGGAAAATTTTGGACGCGGCTTTGAAAAGTACAAGTTCCATCAAAGGTCAAGATTTTTGTATGGCGACTGGCTCATATGTCTTTACCAACGGGTTCTGTACGACATGAACGCAAAATGGCGACAACTGCCGCATGCAGCCTGTGTGAAGAAGAATTTGATTCTTGGTGCCACTCCTTGTTTGACTGTAGGATGGCGAGGTACGTGTGGGCGCTCGGAGATGAGGAGATTCTTGAGCATGTGATATCAAACAGAAGTGACGATGCGAGGCTCTGGTTGTTTGACACGATGAACCAGCATGATCTCTCGAGAGTTTTGATTACCATGTGGGCAATATGGTGGGCTCGCCGTAGAGCGATACATGATGATGAGTTCCAAAGTCCCATGTCCACAATGTGCTTTGTTAACCGATACTTGCAAGACTTGGAAATTGCTACTACCAGGACACCGACGAGATAGTCACAGGCTGCGACGCCAAGAGCTCGTGCATGGATTCCACCTTCAGTGAATGCGGCGAAGATCAATGCTGATGGTGCTATTTCCCGCCAGGGCACGACGGGAGCTTCAGCCGCTGTTTGCAGGGATCAGCACGGCAATTACCTTGGAGCATCTGTGGTGGTATTCGATGGGCTGGTCGATGCTCCATGCCTCGAAGCTCAAGCATGCAATGAGGCTCTTGCCCTAGCGCAAGACCTGCTTTTGACACATGCGATAATAGCGTCCGACTGCATGCAGGTGATAAAAGACATAAATGGAGCTTCGAGTTCTTCCTCTTATGCTTTAGTTTTAATGAAATTAGCACTGTTCAAGATATCTTCCGATATTCTGATAAATTGTTCAATTTATCGCTTACCGATAAGATTAATCGGCCGATAAATCAGCCGATATGGCGATAAATCGGCCGATATGCCGATAAACTGGCCGATTTTGCTCCTTATCATGGGTCGGCTGATAAATTCCCGATAAGCGATATCCCCAACATTGGAAATTAGAGACAGAGTTTCAGATTTTGTTAGCATTACTTTTCATTTTGAAAACAGGGAGGCAAACTTTGAAGCTCATGCCTTGGCAAAGGCAGCTTCGTCACTCCCTGTTGGGCGCCACTTGTGGCTAGGGATCCCACCGGACATTGTTTGTATTCCTTTTGTGATTGTTGAATAAATCCCTAGTTCACCTAAAAAAAACTTAGAAAAGAAACAACAATCCCTCAAAAAAAAAGGAAAAACAGAGCTAGACCTGCTGCACAACACCGGTACAATTCTGCTAAAAAACGCTAAAGAATGATTAAAAAACACTAAGTACAATAGTCCTTTCTGCAGTCTCCTTGTTAAACCCAAAGTTCATCTCCTTGCTCTCATCTTAGAATGTTTGGTACCACACTTAGCTAGTAATACTGCATCGATCTAACCCAAAGTAGTAACCAACCGTGCAACAAAAAAGCTAGTGATGCTTCGTTTGATCTCCATCAGGTGTGGTGTCTCTTGTGTAGTGATTTTGTTTTCAGATGCCGTTGTGTGACACCAATCAACAATGGAGATACTCTATCGCCGAGAGGCGAGATCCGAGTCACGGTGAAGAAGTGCTTTATATTCCTAATGGTGGGTGACACATTTCGTTAAAACATTTTTCCACCTACCACTTTGAATATAGGACTGTAAGAAGAAAATTTCAAGGTGTATAAATTATTTAATATTAATAATGCTTTCGCCTACACTATAAGTGTTTTTTGGTATCATTTTATATCTACATATATTAATTATTATTGATGCATATATTAAGAGGCCTCGGGTTCTAGTTTTGCTCTGGGTCCCGAAATCTTAGGACCGGCCTGATCCGAACCTTACCGGCAGGGGTTGCATGGGGAGGGCACTTCGCTGAGGTTGTTGTCAGTTGCCATTAGTTCGCTGAGGCTGGCGGCCGGGAGGAAGACGAAGATTACAGCAACTCCGATGCGCTGACCCAATTCATCTGTGCGTGTCTGTTTGGGTTGAATGAACACGCGTCTGTTTTTGTCTGACTTATTTTTCAAAATTGTTCATGTATTATTTTAAAAGTATTCATATATTTCAATATTTTTTGAATTATGAAAATGTTTGAAAATTATATATATATATAATAGAATTCAAAATATTATTTAACTATACAATCAATTAAATAAATATATGCACATCTGTATATTTCAATATTATTATATTTAAAAATATTCATAATTTAAGATTTAAACTGCTGACATGAATATTTAATCTTGTCTAATATTTAAATTATCTTTTTTTAATATAAGGCATGTGTACAAATTAAACCCAGATGAATATTCATAAATATTTAGTACATGTTTGTATGCATCATTTTTTATAATTTAAATATAAGCCACGAGTGTACATTTTTTATTCATTAATTTTATTTAATATACATTTTAGATGTCCATATTGACTAAATAATTTTATGAAATAAATGAGTGTATATTTAAAAATATTTATTACCAATCATCATTCGTATCTATAATATTTATGACACACAGATATTTGAACATAATTTTCATTAACGTTTTACAAATATCTTAAAAAATAGTGTGTGCAAATATCTGTAACCCATTTAAACTCCACATGTGTCCTCGTTCAATACGTATAGCCAAGTTATCCAGTGGGGCGTTCTGGTGACTGGACTCTATGAAGCCAATTTTTTTTAAAAAAGAAATTATAATCAAACCTTTTCTGCTAAAGAAAAACTGATTAAATATGCAAGTATATAAGGATGAAATGTATATGTGTGTGCAATTCAAGATGATATACCTTGAAATGTGACATGTGCAAAAAAAATCATGGAGTTCGAGGACGTAAAGTATCATGTGTTGAAAAGCCCCAGGGTTTTTTTCTCAACCCTCATTACATTCTATTTGTTCTGAAAACTTACACACATGTGCATTTGCCTCCATATATGGTATTTTTTCTGTATTTTTAAAACATATTTTTTTCATGAATTATGAATTTTGCAAATGGAGGTCTCTATGGAGCTCGGCCTCCAAAAGCTATCTATACAAGTCATTTCAATAGAAGGATGGAGTATACCTTCTGTGTTAGCCATTGGTAAAAAAATGCCACATCCATAGGGGCTTTTGTGAGGAAGAAAAAAAATTCAAGGAGTTTGTAAAAAAAATCAGGCCACACGGCCCTTCTTCCGGTCCCGTGGCTGACAGCCGGCCTCACGTGCCTACTCAGTGCAGATTTTGTATATACAAACACGGTAAGCAAAGTATTTTTATCGTCCAAGCCAAGTTTTACCACTTTGATGTATACCGCAATTTTTAACACCAAATTAAGTAACCGTTTATCCCACTATGTATACCGCAACTTTTAACACCAAAGTAACCGTTTACCCCACTAGTGTAATCGAGTATTTTTTTAAAGGTAATATCGCCGGGAGTCATAAAACTTGTGCTCGATGTTCATTTTGGTGCTAGAACTTTAAAAATACGAAATTACAGTCACTCAACTTGACTCAAGTGCGCACATACGGTCACAAAATGTGTATGCAAGTGTATCCGTGTGTTCAGTTTGGGGGGAAAATTTATGACCAAATATGTTTAATGTATGTGTGACCGTATACACTTGCATACACATTTGTGACCGTATTTTACGACGTAACGGATGAAAGTGATGGATCATTACACTTGCATACCATCTATTTGGGAAAATGCCAAATACTCGTGAAAGTGATGGAGGACGTACAGATCATTATTCAGGTTTGTCTCGGTAGGCATATCGTTTTGCAAAGTACAAGAACACGACCACCTCTAAAGTGCCGAGCCCAGCCAGGATCCAATAGAAGTAATCGAGGTGCGCACGGTTGAGGTTGTCGGCGAACCAGCTCTCTCCGCCGCCCCTCGCCGTGGCCCAGTCGATCGCCCACACGAGCATGCCGCTAGCGTAGCTCCCCATGCCGAAGATGCTCAGACAAAGCGCCAGCCCCACGCTGCGGAGCGCGTCCGGCACCTGGTCGTAGAAGAACTCCTCAAGTCCGATGTAGCTGAACACCTCCGCGAGGCCGATAAGGACGTACTGCGGTACCAGCCAGCATAGGCTCATCGGCACCGCCACGTCCGGCCGGTCGAGCAGGCCCGCGTCCTTGGCAACGCGGAGGCGCTTGGCTTCCACGAGCGCCGCGACGGCCATGGTGATGCACGCCGTGACCATCCCGGCGCCGATGCGCTGGAGCATGGTGATGCCCCCGGGGTGGCCGGTGAGGCGCCTCACCAAGGGTACAATGGCGCGGTCATAGACAGGGACCATGGTGATGAATGTGAAGCTGATGCAGCACTGCAGCGCCGCGGGCGGCACGACGAGGCCCGTGGCCCCGCCTAGGCGCCGGTCCATCGTGCTGCCCTGCTTGGTGAACAGGGTGGTGATCTGCGAGATGCACGCGGCAAACACTAAGCTTGACAGCCAGATAGGAAGCAGCTTAACGAGGAACCCATCCTGATTTGTCTCCAAAAGCCTGCACAAGTAGACACAACCGCCATTACTCACTACTGTGATGCCATCTGCCGGTCAACAGGTCAATTTGCACTCGCACGCGCTCACCGTTGGGTGTCAATGGTGGCATCACGTCGAGAAAAGACGAACTTCTCGGCGAGCCGCCCGAAGGAACTGCCGTCCACGGGATGCTCTACCCGGTACGTCCGCTTGCCAAGCAAGAAGGCAGCGAGGTACACCACCATGACGGCCCAGCACGCGGCGAACCCTACCGTCCAGCCGACGTTCTCTTCAACGTAGGTGACCGCGGTCGCCGCGATGGCGTAGCCCCACGAGATGGAGAAGTGAAACCAGTTGAAGTAGGAGCTCCGGGACGCGCCCGCGCTGGAATCGAACTGGTCCGCACCCATGGCCTCCGAGCACGGCTTGTGGAAGCCCTGCGCCAGCGCTAGCAGGTAGAGCGCGGTGTAGAAGAAGCCGAGCTGAGCGGGTGATGATGACGTCGAGGGCGGTGGCGAGCAGGTGGTGGTTGTGCCATGGCAGTCGGCCGGACGAAGTTGTCGCGTTTGCAGCATGGATGAGACCGTCAGCATTCCCAGGCTCTGCTCATCATCAACATCAGTAACGGGATGTCAAATGTGCGTGCGTACTGCTGAGTATTGCGTGTTACTAGAACTTAAACTGCACGGCTTGATTACTTTCCTCTCAACGGAGGAAGACACAGCTTGACTACCAGCACTATTTATTGGTCTCAGATTGACTAGCCCTTCCCATTGCAAGAGGTCTGGATTGTACCATCTCAACGAGATCACATATGTATGAGGCGACAGTGAATCATTTCCGTGACGGCGATTGAAGCAGACCTTGCCAGAATCAATTCGTCGCGCGAAATTCTACGGTAGAGTGAATCATAGCCACCTCCACCACACGACTATCTACCGCGCAATGGCAATGGAATCAAGGCACGTCGTGGGCATGAATATGATGCTTGGAACAAAGGAGGGAGCGGAATTTGTGCTAGGACTGACCAGCAGGTAGAGCACGCCGGCGAGCAGGACCGCCCGGTACCGCCCGAGGCGCGAGTCGGCGGCGAGCGCGCCCACGAGCGGCAGCACCAGCACGGTCCCGGACCACGCGTTCACGGCGGCGGCGCCGGCCGCGGTGGACATGCCCAGCGGGCCGGTCAGGTACGTGATCAGGTTGCCCTCCACGCCGATGAACCCGATGCGCTCCAAGAAGCCGACGACTGCACGCACGGAGCAGACTTCACACATCATCCATGGCAAGTCAACGCGGTGAATGATCGGCGAGATTACCGACGATGAAGAGCGCGGCGCGCCAGCCGCCGCGGCCGTCGCGATGTGGGACTGAACGCGGAAGTGGCCCGCCTGACTCCATTGCTTCCCGCCTTGGCTACCGGCCGGAGGTGGTGCCGGCCGGTGCGTGATCTATTCAGTTTGTCCCGTCTGCGGGGCGTACCTGGCTAGATATTACAGCGGCCCATCGTAGTAGTACGTACTATATTTATTGGCACCATGTGGCTCGCGTGATTAAGATGGGCCTGTCCAAATCACATCAGTAACTATTTTTGCATTATTAGTAGTATGAAGTATAGATCAAGAAATGTTCCGCGAAATGAAGTATTATGAGTTGCAGACCGATTGTTTCTTCCCGGATGAGATGCATTTCTACGTTACAAGCTCGCGTTTGTTAGTGTAGACGTATCTCCTGGAGAAATACAAGAAAACGAGCACCTCCAGGGCGGCGACCCCGGCCAGAACCCAGTAGAAGTAGTCGAGGTGCGCGCGGTTGAGGTTGTCGGAGAACCAGCTCTCCCCCGTGAGCCTCGTCGCCCAGTCGATCGCCGAGACGAGCACCCCGCTGGCGTAGTTCCCCACGCCCATGATGCTCATGCAGAGCGCGAGCCCGACGCTCCGGAGCGCGTCGGGCACCTGGTCGTAGAAGAACTCCTCCAGGCCCACCATGGTGAACACGTTGGCGAGGCCCAGCAGCACGTACTGCGGCACCATCCACCACAGGCTCATCGGCACCGCCACCCCCGGACGGTCCACCAGGCCGGCGTCCCTGGCCGCGCGGAGGCGCGCCGCCTCCACGAGCGCTGCCACGGCCATGGCGACGGACGCGATGGCCATGCCGGCGCCGATGCGCTGGAGCATCGTGATCCCGGAGGGGTGCCTGGTGACGCGCCGAGCGAGGGGCACGAAGGCGCGGTCGTAGATGGGGACGGAGGCGATGATGGCGAGGCCGACGAAGCTCTGCAGCGCCGCCGGGGGCACGACTAGGCCTGTGGCCGCGCCGATGCGCCGGTCCATGGTGCTGCCCTGCTTGGTGAACAGAGTGGACACCTGCACGACCACCATTGCGTACACGACGCTGGTCATCCATATCGGAAGCAGCTTCACCATGACCCCCTTGCCTTCCTGCTCTTTTGGCCTCAGTAAACTGCACCGGCATAAACTTAAGTCAATTACAGTAATGGCATGTGCAGCATAAATGCAGATCGAACAGATTGTAAACACGCTTACCATTCAGCGTCCATGGCGGCGTCTCTGCGACGAAAGACAATGTCTGTACATGCACGCGCCGTGGCTGCAAGCGTCTTCCTGAGCCGCGCCAGAGCACGGCGGTCGCGTGGCTGCTCCGCGACACGGTACGTACCCGTGCCGAGCAAGAACATGGACAGAGACACGAGCATCATGGCCCAGGACGTGCCGAACCCGGCAGCCCAGCCTACGTTGTCCTGCACGTAGCTCAGCCCGACGACGGCGACAATGAAGCCCCATGACATGGAGAAGTGGAGCCAGTTGAAGAACGAGCTCCGGGACGCGATGCTGTCGGGGGAGCTCCGGGGGAACTGGTCCGCGCCGAGGGCCTGCGCGTTGGGCTTGTGGAAGCCCTGCGCCAGCGCCACCACGTAGATCGTGACGTAGAAGAACGCCGCTCGGGGAGGGGACGCCGGCGGCGAGCAGCTAGCGGGTGCGCCTTGGCATGCCGCTGGTGGCGGTACCATGGATGAGACCGTCAGCACCCCAAAACTCTGTCCATGACATAACTTTTACTTAGGAGTACTATTTTCAACTGCTGGCGTGTACAACTATTTACTGAACTGCTAGTGAACTGTATTGAATTACAGTACGTACTAGTTTCAGACAGTGTCGATTTGAGTAGGAGGAGGACATCGGCTGCCGGCTGAAGTGAAACTATGCCTAATTTCGTCATTGAACAGTTTTGGACAAGTGTATAAAGATGCCACCTTGATCCAAAATTCCTATCACGACACGACAGGTCATGTACAAAGATCGCACACATAAGATCCTATGGTTGCCAACACGAATGATTAGCATCAAATTCACGCATAAAGCGAGGTAGTGGTGATATCACAGAATGGAAAACGATCGTAAACCTACCGTAACCAAACGTACTAGTATAATATTTCAGAAATGAAACAGACGGCAAATGGACGTCGTGGAGGGAACTAAAAAACAGGCAAAACGCCAAGAATTCAGAGCGGGTTCACCAACCAACCACGAGGTAGAGGACGCCGGCGGCCACGATGGCCCGGTACCGGCCGATCCAGGAGTCGGCGGCGAGCGCGCCGAGGAGCGGCAGCATCGACGCCGTGCCGGCCCAGGCGTTCACGCCGGCCGCGGCCGCCGCGGTGGACAGACCCAGCGGGCCGGTGAGGTACGTGATCAGGTTGCCCTGCACGCCGTAGAACCCGACGCGCTCCACGAACTCCACCGCTGCAGGGCCATGGCCATGGCGCGGGGGAACAGCTAGCTGTGGTCACTGGAGTTTGACTGCTTGCTTGAGAGTTGAATATAATTCGGACGGAGGAGTACCTATCAGGAAGAGTGCGGCTGGCCATCCGCCGCGGCCGCCGGGTTTGCCGTTGGTTGACGGCTCACCCGGAGGCAGGAGCGCGCCGGAGTCCATTCCTTCCCCGTCTGAGAGGGAATTTTGCGAAGTGCCACGTTTGGCAGGCCTTAAACACACTCATGCCGGCCAATGGAAACGTTAACAGAGTTGCTGCTTGCATCATGTATTAGCATTATTAGTTTTTCTTTCTTTTGGGAGAAGTGTATCAGTAGGCCTTCAGCAATCACTAGTATCAGTTAGAATTTTACTTTCCTAATGAATCTATCTTTATTTTTAATTTCGCAGAATAATCGACGAGGTTCTTTTGTCTGAGACAATTTTCTAATGTCTACATGCCTCCTGGACCCATAGAGTCTACACACTTAAGGTTTAATGACGCTAGGGTTATAGGAAAAGTATGTATGTGGTTACCGAATGTTGTTCAGAGTCCCGGATGATATCCCGGACGTCACGAGGAGTTCTGGAATGGTCCGGAGGTAAAGAATGATATATAGGAAGTGAGGATTTGGACACCGGAAGTGTTCCGGGCTTCACCGGTAATGTACCGGGACCACCGAAAGGGTTCTGAGGGTCCACCGGCCCCGGAGGCTTGCATGGGCCAAGAGTGAGACGGGACCAGCCCCTGAGTGGGCTGGTGCGCCTCCACCAAGGCCCAAGGTGCAGGAAAAGGGGAGAGGGGGGAAACCCTAGGCGCAGATGGGCCTAAGGCCCACTGTCGGTGTCAAAACCGGCGGATCTCGGGTAGGGGGTCCCGAACTGTGCGTCTAAGTTTGATGGTAACAGGAGAGGGGGACACAATGTTTACCCAGGTTCGGCCCCTCTTGATGGAGGTAATACCCTACTTCCTGCTTGATTGATCTTGATGAATATGAGGATTACAAGAGTTGATCTACCACGAGATCATAATGGCTAAACCCTAGACGTCTAGCCTGTATGATTATGATTGCCTCTATGGACTAAACCCTCCGATTTATATAGACACCGGAGGGGTCTAGGGTTATACAAAGTCGGTTTACAAAGGAAGGAATCTTCATATCCGAACGCCAAGCTTGCCTTCCACGCAACGGCGAGTCCCATCCGGACACAGGCCACGTCCCCCGGTATCAAACACCTCATAGCACGACAAATCACCTAACCAAACTAGATCAACGCACTCTCCACCGATGGTGCCTAGAAGATCGGCCAGTGGACAGCGCGAGCTAGTCTGACTCGAAGAAGACGTGGGCGATGAGGCGTCGATGATGGAGTACATAGCGCCCCGGATGCTCATGTCCACAGCAACATCCCGCACGTGATAACCTTGCACCCCAAGCCACACCGCCGAGGCGAGCGAGGCAACCCACCAGCCGCGTCCCCGGACGACACCCCAAGCACCTGAAGGAAATATGCCCTAGAGGCAACAATAAAGTTATTATTTATTTCCTTATTTCATGATAAATGTTTATTATTCATGCTAGAATTGTATTAACCGGAAACATAATACATGTGCGAATACATAGACAAACAGAGTGTCACTAGTATGCCTCTACTTGACTAGCTCGTTGATCAAAGATGGTTATGTTTCCTAACCATAGACATGAGTTGTCATTTCATTAAACGGGAGCACATCATTAGGAGAATGATGTGATTGACTTGACCCATTCCGTTAGCATAGCACTTGATTGTTTAGTTTGTTGCTGTTGCTTTCTTCATGACTTATACATGTTCCTATGACTATGAGATTATGCAACTCCCGTTTACCGGAGGAACACTTTGTGTGCTACCAAATGTCACAACGTAAGTGGGTGATTATAAAGGTGCTCTACAGGTGTCTCCGAAGGTACTTGTTGGGTTTGCGTATTTCGAGATTAGGATTTGTCACTCCGATTGTCGGAGAGGTATCTCTGGGCCATCTCGGTAATGCACATCACTCAAGCCTTGCAAGCATTGCAACTAATAAGTTAGTTGCAGGATGATGTATTACGGAACGAGTAAAGAGACTTGCCGGTAATGAGATTGAACTAGGTATTGAGATACCAACGATCGAATCTCGGGCAAGTAACATACCGATGACAAAGGGAACAACGTATGTTGTTATGCGGTTTGACCGATAAAGATCTTTGTCGGTGTCAAAACCGGCGAATCTCGGATAGGGGGTGTCGGTGTCAAAACCGGCGGATCTCGGGTAGGGGGTCCCGAACTGTGCGTCTAGGCCGGATGGTAACAGGAGGCAATGAACACGATGTTTTACCCAGGTTCGGGCCCTCTTGATGGAGGTAAAACCCTACGTCCTGCTTGATTAATATTGATGATATGGGTAGTACAAGAGTACATCTACCACGAGATCAAGGAGGCTAAACCCTAGAAGCTAGCCTATGGTATGATTGTTGTATCATGAAGTTGTCCTACGGACTAAAACCCTTCGGTTTATATAGACACCGGAGAGGGTTAGGGTTACACAAAGTCGGTTACAATGGTAGGAGATCTTGAATATCCGCATCGCCAAGCTTGCCTTCCACGCCAAGGAAAGTCCCATCCGGACACGGGATGAAGTCTTCAATCTTGTATCTTCATAGTCCTGGAGTCCGGCTGAAGGTATAGTCCGGCTACCCGAACACCCCCTAATCCAGGACTCCCTCAGTAGCCCCTGAACCAGGCTTCAATGACGACGAGTCCAGCGCGTAGATTGTCTTCGGCATTACAAGGCGGGTTCCTCCTCCAAATTCTTCATAAAAGTTTGTAAACACCGAGAGTAGTGTCCGGCTCTACAAAATAAGTTTCCACGTATTGCCACAGAGAGAATAATATTAACACAAATCTAATCTGCTGACGTATTCCGTAGCGTGTCATCACACTACGGCCAAGCCTTTATTCGAATCATTTTCACTTTTCCACCTCAGCGTGTTTTGCGAGGCGGTTTCCTTGGCACGTCTTGTCAAAGCAGAGATCGTGTCCCCCATTTACGGGATTCTCATCAATACGGACGTGGGTAACCCAACCGCGCCATTTATCACGGCGCTGGGCAAGCGAGTTTTACTAGGCTGGTGGGGACGCACAGTCCCATCCGCCCATATAAGGGGATAAGGATCCACCTTTTTACCTACGCCTTCTTCCTCCTTTGCCTATCCATCTTCTGCGCACCCGAGCTCCAGCGCCCAAGCCCGCACTTCCTACCTCAACCTTCTCCAATAATGTCCAGAGCGGGAGGCAAGTGGATGGTCTCCTCCGTTACGGAGGGCCATGTCAAAAAGCTAAGGAAGGCCGGATACCTGTCCAAAGACATCGTGCACCGGCTTCCTGAGGAGGGGCAGCTTCTCCCCACCCCAAGGGCCCATGAGAGGGTAGTATTTCTTCCCCACTTCCTCCGCGGACTGGGTTTTCCTCTCCACCCATTCGTCCGCGGGCTCATGTTCTACTATGGCCTAGATTTCCACGATCTGGCCCCGAACTTCATCCTCAATATCTCGGCGTTTATCATTGTGTGCGAGGCTTTCCTCTGCATCTGCCCCCATTTCGGCCTCTGGCTCAAGACCTTCAACGTCAAGCCAAAGGTGGTGCGCGGCAACCAGGCCGAGTGCGGAGGTGCCATGGCAGGAAAAATAGCCAACGTCCTATGGCTCGAGGGCTCCTTTGTGGAGACCTTGAAGGGGTGGCAGTCAGGGTGGTTTTACATCACTGAGCCACGCGATCCGAAGTGGATCGCAGCCCCTGAATTTCGATCCGGACCCCCTACGCGGCTCACGTCCTGGAAGGAGACGGGCTTGTCGTGGGGCGACGAAGAAGAGGTGACCGGACTGCAAAAATGCATCCAGTCCCTGGTGAACAAGCAGCTCATGCTTGTCAACGTAGTCCAGGTCATGCTCACCCACCGGATCCTTCCGTGTCAAGAACGGGACTTCAATCTGTGGGAGTTCAACCCGGCGCAGCACTAAACTCTGAGCAGGCTCTTCGACACGACGTACGAAGATGTCTGGAAGGGGCTAACCAAAGGCGCCGAGGCTCCCGCATCCGCCTCCGAAGACCGCGGATTTAGCTCGCAGCGTCCTGCTGGCGAGGTAAAATATTTTCATCTTTTACAGGATGTTAAGTTTCTTCATAGTTTGACTCTATGTGGGATCTAAACTCCCTCACCTTTGATAGGATTGGCAGGCGAAGTCCGGACCGATTAACTGTCCGGCTCCCTTGCCTGAAGACCCAGCCCCTGCTCTCCTAGTGAAGCTGCTAGTTCCGGCACCTTATGTGGTGCCGGAGAAGAAGGCCACGGGGACTCGAAAGAGTTCCCGGCACATGGTGGTGTCAGACTCGTCGTCCGATGAGTCCGAGATGCACTCCTCCTGTGAAGACGAGGAGGAGGAAGAAGAGAACTCTCCCCCTCCAGCGGGGGGAGGAAAGAAGAGGAAGGCCACCCCAGTAGGGGAGGCCGAAGGGTCCAAGAAGAGGAAAACCCCTCTGCCGGACTACGCCCCCGACGCCGACGAGGACGAAGAGGAGTGGCCGGACAGGGCCAAGTGTCCGGTGAAATCGTAAGTGTTCGGATACCAGAGTAACTCATGATATTCCTTTTGTTGCGCAGCTTTCCCGAACGTAGAATATAATCATGCAGCCCGCCCAAGGACGGGCTCAACGAGTCCTCGAGCGGCTCCCTGGATTCCTCGGACGTGAATTCAGTTCCGCCCGCTGCCTCCCCCTGTGCTGCGGATGACGCCGAAGTGGCGTCGCGACAAGCTCCGGGGCAAGAGGAGGCGGTCCAGGAAGAACCGCGAGGCGACCTCCCGGACTCCAGGAGTACAGGGGACAAGACCCCCCAGGGCTCCAAGTCTGGCTTTAAGCCGGAAACCGCGCCGGAATCATCAACGGTTCCGGACCGCGGCAGGCGAACTCCTGCCAAGAGGGGCAAGCCTATTGAGCCGGCCTCCTCCGTCCAACCGGAGGCGCCGCACAATCTACTGGAGGTGCTTAAGGGCGCCTCCATCGACGAGGAGCACCGTACCATCATGAGTACGGTGGTCCAGAAGGTTCGGTCCGCCAAAAGCGGACTGACTGAAGCTTGTGCTAGCCTTCTAACAGGCTTTGAGGTAAAAATATATAAAAATATTACCGCACAGACAGTAGCCCCTGATGCTCTGTTTGGCGTTCGGAAAGAAAAGCCGAATAGAGGACCTATTAAATATCACAGGAGTCTAACTAAAAAGTGTTGGGGAACGTAGTAATTTCAAAAAAATTCCTACGCACATGCAAGATCATGGTGATGCATAGCAACGAGAGGGGAGAGTGTTGTCTACGTACCCTCGTAGACCGAAGCGGAAGCGTTGACGCAACATAGAGGAAGTAGTCGTACGTCTTTCCGATCTGACCGATCCAAGCACCGTTACTCCGGCACCTCCGAGTTCTTAGCACACGTTCAGCTCGATGACGATCCCCGGGCTCCGATCCAGCAAAGCTTCGGGGATGAGTTCCGTCAGCACGACGGCATGGTGACGATCTTGATGTTCTACCGTCGCAGGGCTTCGCCTAAGCTCTACAACAATATGACCGAGGTGGAATATGGTGGAAGGGGGCACCGCACACGGCTAAGGAACGATCACGATGATCAACTTGTGTGTCTATGGGGTGCCCCTGCCCCCGTATATAAAGGAGTGGAGGAGGGGAGGGCCGGCCCTCTCTATGGCGCGCCCTAGGGGAGTCCTACTCCCACCGGGAGTAGGATTCCCCCTTTCCTAGTCCAACTAGGAGTCCTTCCATGTAGTAGGAGTAGGAAACAAGGAAGGGGCGCAGCCCCTCCCCTTAGTCCAATTCGGACTAGGCCTTGGGGAGGCGCGCGGCCTGCCATAGGCAGCCCCTCTCTCTTTCCCGTATGGCCCAATAAGGCCCAATACTTCTCCCGGCGAATTCCCGTAACTCTCCGGTACTCCAAAAAATACCCGAATCACTCGGAACCTTTCCGATGTCCGAATATAGTCGTCCAATATATCGATCTTTACGTCTCGACCATTTCGAGACTCCTCGTCATGTCCCCGATCTCATCCGGGACTCCAAACTCCTTCGGTACATCAAAACTCATAAACTCATAATATAACTGTCATCGAAACCTTAAGCGTGCGGACCCTACGGTTCGAGAACAATGTAGACATGACCGAGACACGTCTCCGGTCAATAACCAATAGCGGGACCTGGATGCCCATATTGGCTCCTACATATTTTACGAAGATCTTTATCGGTCAGACCGCATAACAACATATGTTGTTCCCTTTGTCATCGGTATGTTACTTGCCCGAGATTCGATCGTCGGTATCTCAATACCTAGTTCAATCTCGTTACCGGCAAGTCTCTTTACTCGTTCCGTAATACATCATCTCACAACTAACTCATTAGTTGCAATGCTTGCAAGGCTTATGTGATGTGCATTACCGAGAGGGCCCAGAGATACCTCTCCGACAATCGGAGTGACAAATCCTAATCTCAAAATACGCCAACCCAACATGTACCTTTGGAGACACCTGTAGAGCACCTTTATAATCACCCAGTTATGTTGTGACATTTGGTAGCACACAAAGTGTTCCTCCGGTAAACGGGAGTTGCATAATCTCATAGTCATAGGAACATGTATAAGTCATGAAGAAAGCAATAGCAACATACTAAATGATCGGGTGCTAAGCTAATGGAATGGGTCATGTCAATCAGATCATTCACCTAATGATGTGATCCCGTTAATCAAATAACAACTCTTTGTCCATGGTTAGGAAACATAACCATCTTTGATTAACGAGCTAGTCAAGTAGAGGCATACTAGTGACACTCTGTTTGTCTATGTATTCACACATGTATTATGTTTCCGGTTAATACAATTCTAGCATGAATAATAAACATTTATCATGATATAAGGAAATAAATAATAACTTTATTATTGCCTCTAGGGCATATTTCCTTCAGTCTCCCACTTGCACTAGAGTCAATAATCTAGATCACATCACCATGTGATTAACATCGATAGTTCACATCATCATGTGATTAACACCCATAGTTCACATCGCCATGTGACCAACACTCAAAGGGTTTACTAGATTCAGTAATCTAGTTCACATCGCTATGTGATTAACACCCAAAGAGTACTAAGGTGTGATCATGTTTTGCTTGTGAGAGAATCTTAGTCAACGGGTCTGCCACATTCAGATCCGCATGTATTTTGCAAATTTCTATGTCAACAATGCTCTGCATGGAGCTAGTCTAGCTAATTGCTCCCACTTTCAATATGTATCCAGATTGAGACTTAGAATCATCTGGATCAGTGTCAAAACTTGTATTGACGTAACCCTTTACGACGAACCTTTTGTCACTTCCATAATCGAGAAACATATCCTTATTCCACTAAGGATAATTTTGACCGCTGTCCAGTGATCTACTCCTAGATCACTATTGTACTACCTTGCCAAACTCAGTGGTAGGGTATACAATAGATCTGGTACACAGCATGGCATACTTTATAGAACCTATGACCAAGGCATAGGGAATGACATTCATTCTCTTACTATCTTCTGCCGTGGTCGGGCTTTGAGTCTTACTCAATTTCACACTTTGTAACATAGGCAAGAAACTCTTTCTTTGACTGTTCCATTTTAAACTACTTCAAAATCTTGTCAAGGTATGTATTTATTGAAAAAACTTATGAAGCGTCTTGATCTATCTCTATAGATCTTGATGCTCAATATGTAAGCAGCTTCACCGAAGTCTTTCTTTGAAAAACTCCTTTCAAACACTCCTTTATGCTTTACAGAATAATTCTACATTATTTCTGATCAACAATATGTCATTCACATATACTTATCAGAAATGTTGTAGTGCTCCCACTCACTTTCTTGTAAATACAGGCTTTACCGCAAGTCTGTATAAAACTATATGCTTTGATCTACTCATCAAAGCGTATATTCCAACTCCGAGATGCTTGCACCAGTCCACAGATGGATTGTTGGAGCTTGCACATTTTGTTAGCACCTTTCGGATTGACAAAACCTTCTGGTTGCATCATATACAACTCTTCTTTAATAAATCCATTAAGGAATGCAGTTTTGTTTATCCATTTGCCAGATTTCATAAAATGCGGCAATTACTAACATGATTCGGACAGACTCAAGCATAGATACGACTGAGAAGCTCTCATCGTAGTCAACACCTTGAACTTGTCGAAAACCTTTTGCGACAATTCTAGCTTTGTAGATAGTAACACTACTATCAGCGTCCGTCTTCCTCTTGAAGATCCATTTATTCAATTGCTTGCCGATCATCGGGCAAGTCAACCAAAGTCCAAACTTTGTTCTCATACATGGATCATATCTCAAATTTCATGGCCTCAAACCATTTCGCGGAATCTGGGCTCATCATCGCTTCCTCATAGTTCGTAGGTTCGTCATGGTCAAGTAACATGACCTCCAGAACAGGATTACCGTACCACTCTGGTGCGGATCTCACTCTGGTTTACCTACGAGATTCGGTAGTAACTTGATCTGAAGTTACATGATCATCATCATTAGCTTCCTCACTAATTGGTGTAGTAGTCACAAGAACAGATTTTTATGATGAACTATTTTCCAATAAGGGAGAAGGTACAATTACCTTATCAAGTTTTCTACTTTCCTCCCACTCACTTCTTTCGAGAGAAACTCCTTCTCTGGAAAGGATCCATTCTTAGCAACGAATGTCTTGCCTTCGGATCTGTGATAGAAGGTGTACCCAACAGTTTCCTTTGGGTATCCTATGAAGACATATTTCTCCGATTTGGTTTTGAGCTTATCAAGATGAAACCTTTTCATATAAGCATCACAATCCCAAACTTTAAGAAACGGCAACTTTGGTTTCTTGCCAAACCACAGTTCAGATTGTGTTGTATCAACGGACTTAGATGGTGCCCTTTTAAACGTGAATGCAGCTATCTTTAATGCATAACCCCAAAATGATAGTGGTAAATCGGTAAGAAACATCATAGGTCGCACCATATCTAATAAAGTACGGTTATGATGTTCGGACACACCATTACATTGTGGTGTTCCAGGTGGCGTGAGTAGTGAAACTATTTCACACTGTTTTTAACTGAAGACCAAACTCGTAACTCAAATATTTGTCTCCGCGATCAGATCGTAGAAACTTTATTTTCTTGTCACGATGATTTTCCACTTCACTCTGAAATTCTTTGAACTTTTCAAATGTTTCAAACTTATGTTTCATCAAGTAGATATACCAATATCTGCTCAAATCATCTGTGAAGTTCAGAAAATAACGATACTTGCCGTGAGCCTTAACACTCATCGGACCACATACATCAGTATGTATTATTTCCAATAAGTCAGTTCCTTGCTCGGGAGAATGGAGTCTTAGTCATCTTGCCCATGGTGCATGGTTCGCAAGCATCAAGTGATTCCAAAATCCCATCAGCATGGAGTTTCTTCATGCGCTTTACACCAATATGACCTAAACGGCAGTGCCACAAATAAGTTGCACTATCATTATTAACTTTGCATCTTTTGGTTTCAATATTATGATTATGTGTATCACTACGATCGAGATCCAATGAACTATTTTCATTGGGTGTGTAACCATATAAGGTTTTATTCATGTAAACAGAACAACAATTTATTCTCTTACTTAAATGAATAACCGTATTACAATAAACATGATCAAATCATATTCATGCTCAACGCAAACACCAAATAACACTTATTCAGGTTCAACACTAATCCCGAAAGTATAGGGAGTGTGCGATGATGATCATATCAATCTTGGAACCACTTCCACCACACATCATCACTTCACCCTTAACTAGTCTTTATTCTGCAACTCCCGTTTTGAGTTACTAATCTTAGCAACTGAACTAGTATCAAATATTGAGGGGTTGCTATAAACACTAGTAAAGTACACACCAATAACATGTATATCAAATATACTTATGTTCACTTTGCCATCCTTCTTATCTGCCAATCACTTGGGGTAGTTCCGCTTCCAGTGACCAGTCCCTTTGCAGTAGAAGCACTTAGTCTCAGGCTTAGGATCAGACTTGGGCTTCTTCACTTGAGCAGCAACTTGCTTGCTGCTCTTTTTGAAGTTCCCCTTCTTCCCTCTGCCCTTTTCTTGAAACTAGTGGTCTTGTCTACCATCAACACTTGATGTTTTTCTCGATTTCTACCTTCATCAATTTCTGCATTACAAAGAGCTTGGGAATCGTTTCCGTTATCCCTTGCATATCATAGTTCATCACGAAGTTCTACTAACTTGGTGATGGTGACTAGAGAATTCTGTCAATCACTATCTTATCTAGAAGATTAACTCCCACTTGATTCAAGCGATTGTAGTACTCAGACAATCTGGGCACATGCTCACTAGTTGAGCGATTCTCCTCCATCTTTTAGCTATAGAACTTGTTGGAGACTTCATATCTCTCAACTCGGGTATTTGCTTGAAATATTAACTTCAACTCCTGGAACATCTCAAATGGTCCATGACATTCAAAACGTCTTTTGAAGTACCGATTCTAAGCCGTTAAGCATGGTGCACTAAACTATTAAGTAGTCATCACATTGAGCTAGCCAAATGTTTATAACGTCTGCATCTGCTCCTGCAATAGGTCTGTCACCTAGCGGTGCATCAAGGACATAATTCTTCTATGCAGCAATGAGGATAAACCTCAGATTACGGATCCAATCCGCATCATTGCTATTAATATCTTTCAACACAATTTTCTCTAGGAACATATCAAAATAAACACAGGGAAGCAACAATGCGAGCTATTGATCTACAACATAATTTGCAAAATACTACCAGGACTAAGTTCATGATAAATTTAAGTTCAATTAATCATATTACTTAAGAACTCCCACTTAGATAGACATCCCTCTAATCCTCTAAGTGATCACGTGATCCAAATCAACTAAACCATGCCCGATCATCACGTGAGATGGAGTAGTTTCAATGGTGAACATCACTATGTTGATCATATCTACTATATGATTCACGCTCGACCTTTCGGTCTCCGTGTTCTGAGGCCATATCTGTATATGCTTGGCTCGTAAAGTATAACCTAAGTATTCCGCGTGTGCAACTGTTTTGCACCCGTTGTATTTGAACGTAGAGCCTATCACACCCGATCATCACGTGGTGTCTCAGCACGAAGAACTTTCGCAACGGTGCATACTCAGGGAGAACACTTCTTGATAATTTAGTGAGAAATCATCTTATAATGCTACCGTCAATCAAAGCAAGATAAGATGCATAAAAGATAAACATCACATGCAATCAATATAAGTGATATGATATGGCCATCATCATCTTGTGCATGTGATCTCCATCTCCGAAGCACCATCATGATCACCATCGTCACCGGCGTGACACCTTGATCTCCATCGTAGCATCGTTGTCATCTCGCCAATCTTATGCTTCCACGACTATCGCTACCGCTTAGTGATAAAGTAAAGCATTACAGCGCGATTGCATTGCATACAATAAAGCGACAACCATATGGCTCCTGCCAGTTGCCGATAACTCGGTTACAAAACATGATCATCTCATACAATAAAATTTAGCATCATGTCTTGACCATATCACATCACAACATGCCCTGCAAAAACAAGTTAGACGTCCTCTACTTTGTTTGTTGCAAGTTTTACGTGGCTGCTATGGGCTTAAGCAAGATCCAATCTTACCTGCGCATCAAAACCGCAACGATAGTTTGTCAAGTTGATGTCGTTTTAACCTTCGCAAGGACCGGGCGTAGCCACACTCGGTTCAACTAAAGTTGGAGAAACTGTCACCCGCAATCCACCTTTGTGCAAAGCACGTCGGGAGAACCGGTCTCGCGTAAGCGTACGCGTATTGTCGGTCCGGGCCGCTTCGTCCAACAATACCGCCGAACCAAAGTATGACATGCTGGTAGGCAGTATGACTTATATCGCCCACAACTCACTTGTGTTCTACTCGTGCACATAACATCAAACCATAAAAACCTAGGCTCTGATACCACTATTGGGGAACGTAGTAATTTCAAAAAATTTCCTACGCACACGCAAGATCATGGTGATGCATAGCAACGAGAGGGGAGAGTGTTGTCTACATACCCTCGTAGACCGAAGCGGAAGCGTTGACGCAACGTAGAGGAAGTAGTCGTACGTCTTCCCGATCTGACTGACCCAAGCACCGTTACTCCGGCACCTCCGAGTTCTTAGCACACGTTCAGCTCGATGACGATCCCCGGGCTCCAATCCAGCAAAGCTTCGGGGATGAGTTCCGTCAGCACGACGGCGTGGTGACGATCTTGATGTTCTACCGTCGCAGGGCTTCGCCTAAGCTCTACAACAATATGACCGAGGTGGAATATGGTGGAAGGGGGCACCGCACACGGCTAAGGAACGATCACGATGATCAACTTGTGTGTCTATGGGGTGCCCCCTGCCCCCGTATATAAAGGAGTGGAGGAGGGGAGGGCCGGCCCTCTCTATGGCGCGCCCCAGGGGAGTCCTACTCCCACCGGGAGTAGGATTCCCCCTTTCCTAGTCCAACTAGGAGTCCTTCCATGTAGTAGGAGTAGGGAACAAGGAAGGGGCGCAGCCCCTCCCCTTAGTCCAATTCAGACTAGGCCTTGGGGAGGCGCGCGGCCTGCCATAGGCAGCCCCTCTCTCTTTCCCGTATGGCCCAATAAGGCCCAATACTTCTCCCGGCGAATTCCCGTAACTCTCCGGTACTCCGAAAAATACCCGAATCACTCGGAACCTTTCCGATGTTCGAATATAGTTGTCCAATATATCGATCTTTACGTCTCGACCATTTCGAGACTCCTCATCATGTCCCCGATCTCATCCGGGACTCCGAACTCCTTCGGTACATCAAAACTCATAAACTCATAATATAACTGTCATCGAAACCTTAAGCGTGCAGACCCTATGGTTCGAGAACAATGCAGACATGACCGAGACACGTCTCTGGTCAATAACCAATAGCGGGACCTGGATGCCCATATTGGCTCCTACATATTCTACGAAGATCTTTATCGGTCAGACCGCATAACAACATATGTTGTTCCCTTTGTCATCGGTATGTTACTTGCCCGAGATTCGATCGTCGGTATCTCAATACCTAGTTCAATCTCGTTACCGGCAAGTCTCTTTACTCGTTCCGTAATACATCATCTCACAACTAACTCATTAGTTGCAATGCTTGCAAGGCTTATGTGATGTGCATTACCGAGAGGGCCCAGAGATACCTCTCCGACAATCGGAGTGACAAATCCTAATCTTGAAATACGCCAACCCAACATGTACCTTTGGAGACACCTGTAGAGCACCTTTATAATCACCCAGTTATGTTGTGACGTTTGGTAGCACACAAAGTGTTCCTCCCGTAAATGGGAGTTGCATAATCTCATAGTCATAGGAACATGTATAAGTCATGAAGAAAGCAATAGCAACATACTAAACGATCGGGTGCTAAGCTAATGGAATGGGTCATGTCAATCAGATCATTCACCTAATGATGTGATCCCGTTAATCAAATAACAACTCTTTGTCCATGGTTAGGAAACATAACCATCTTTGATTAACGAGCTAGTCAAGTAGAGGCATACTAGTGACACTCTGTTTGTCTATGTATTCACACATGTATTATGTTTCCGGTTAATACAATTCTAGCATGAATAATAAAAATTTATCATGATATAAGGAAATAAATAATAACTTTATTATTGCCTCTAGGGCATATTTCTTCAAAAAGGAGTCAATATACGTATGCAGGCTTCACTGCTGGCCACCGCCGCATTGACTGCGGAGGTGGGTGCCCTGAAGCAGGGCCTCGAGCGGACCGAGCAAGAGCTCGGCCTTGCCAAATGGCAGCTCGAGGAGAAAGAAGGTAAGAGATACCTTATAGAAAAAATGCCTATAAGAAGAGGCAATTGCAAAAAATGACAGGAGTACACTGCTTATTGTAGGGGCCACAACTGAGGTGGCGACCCTCAAGCAGGCGTTGTTCGAGGCCGAGAAGAAAGCGGCCACAGAGCGCACCGAGCGGGAGAAATTGTTGGGAAACGTGGTAATTTCGAAAATTTTCCTACGCACACACAAGATCATGGTGATGCATAGCAACGAGAGGGGAGAGTGTTGTCTACGTACCAACGCAGACCGACTGCGGAAGCGATCACACAACATAGAGGAAGTAGTCGTACGTCTTCTTCCCGATCCGACCGATCCAGGCACCGTTACTCCGGCACCTCCGAGTTCTTAGCACACGTTCAACTCGATGACGTTCCTCGGGCTTCGATCCAGCAAAGCGTCGAGGAAGAGTTCCGTCAGCACGACGGCGTGGTGACGATCTTGATGTACTACCGACGCAGGGCTTCGCCTAAGCACTGTAACGGTATGATCGAGGTGGAATTTGGTGGCAGGGGGCACCGCACACGGCTAAGGAACGATCTCAAGGATCAACTTGTGTGTCTATGGGGTGCCCCCTGCCCTTGTATATAAAGGATGGAGGAGGAGGAGGCCGGCCAAGGCAAAGGTGCGGCCAGGATAGGGAGTCCTACTAGGACTCCAAGTCCTAGTAGGAGTCCATCAAGAGGGGAGGAAGGGAGAAGGAATAGGAGGAGAAGGAGAGGTGGCCGGCCCCCTTTTCCCTAGTCCAATTCGGACCAAAGGGGAGGGGGGGCGCAGCAGCCTTTTCCTCTTCCCACTAAAGCCCATCAAGGCCCATTACTTCTCCCGTAACTACCCGGTACTCCGAAAAATACCCGAATCACTCGGAACCTTTCCGATGTCCGAATATAGTCGTCCAATATATCGATCTTTACATCTCGACCATTTCGAGACTCCTCGTCATGTCCCCGATCTCATCCGGGACTCCGAACTCCTTCAGTACATCAAAACTCATAAACTCATAATATAACTGTCATCGAAACCTTAAGCGTGCGGACCCTACGGTTCGAGAACAATGTAGACATGACCGAGACACGTCTCCGGTCAATAACCAATAGCGGGACCTGGATGCCCATATTGGCTCCTACATATTCTACGAAGATCTTTATCGGTCAGACCGCATAACAACATACGTTGTTCCCTTTGTCATCGGTATGTTACTTGCCCGAGATTCGATCGTCGGTATCCAATACCTAGTTCAATCTCGTTACCGGCAAGTCTCTTTACTCGTTCCGTAATACATCATCTCATAACTAACATCTTTAGTTATTATGCTTGCAAGGCTTATGTGATGTGTATTACCGAGAGGGCCCAGAGATACCTCTCCGACAATCGGAGTGACAAACCCTAATCTCGAAATACGCCAACCCAAAATCTACCATTGGAGACACCTGTAGTACTCCTTTATAATCACCCAGTTACGTTGTGACGTTTGGTAGCACCCAAAGTGTTCCTCCGGTAAACGGGAGTTGCATAATCTCATAGTCATAAGAACATGTATAAGTCATGAAGAAAAGCAATAGCAACATACTAAACGATCGGGTGCTAAGCTAATGGAATGGGTCATGTCAATCAGATCATTCAACTAATGATGTGACCTCGTTAATCAAATAACAACTCTTTGTTCATGGTTAGGAAACATAACCATCTTTGATTAACGAGCTAGTCAAGTAGAGGCATACTAGTGACACTTTGTTTGTCTATGTATTCACACATGTATTATGTTTCCGGTTAATACAATTCTAGCATGAATAATAAACATTTATCATGATATAAGGAAATAAATAATAACTTTATTATTGCCTCTAGGGCATATTTCCTTCAGTCTCCCAGTTGCACTAGAGTCAATAATCTAGTTCACATCGCCATGTGATTTAGCAGCAATAGTTCACATCACCATGTGATTAACACCCATAGTTCACATCGTCATGTGACCAACACTCAAAGGGTTTACTAGAGTCAGTAATCTAGTTCACATCTCTATGTGATTAACACCGAAAGAGTACTAAGGTGTGATCATGTTTTGCTTGTGAGATAATTTTAGTCAACGGGTCTGTCACATTCAGATCCGTAAGTATTTTGCAAAATTCTATGTCTATAATGCTCTGCATGGAGCTACTCTAGCTAATTGCTCCCACTTTCAATATGTATCCAGATTGAGACTTTAGATTCATCTGGATCAGTGTCAAAAACTTGCATCGACGTAACCCTTTACGACGAACCTTTTTGTCACGTCCATAATCGAGAAACATATCCTTACTTCACTAAGGATAATTCTGACCGCTGTCCAGTGATCTACTCCTAGATCACTATTGTACTCCCTTGCCAAATCAGTGCAGGGTATACAATAAATCTGGTACACAGCATGGCATACTTTATAGAACCTATGAATGAGGCATAGGGAATGACTTTCATTCTCTTTCTATCTTCTGCCGTGGTCGGGCTTTGAGTCTTTACTCAACTTCACACCTTGTAACATAGGCAAGAAACTTTTTCTTTGACTGTTCCATTTTGAACTACTTCAAAATCTTGTCAAGGTATGTACTTATTGAAAAAACTTATCAAGCGTCTTGATCTATCTCTATAGATCTTGAAACTCAATATGTAAGCAGCTTTACCGAAGTCTTTCTTTGAAAAACTCCTTTCAAACACTCCTTTTATGCTTTACAGAATAATTCTACATTATTTCTGATCAACAATATGTCCTTCATATATACTTATCAGAAATGCTGTAGTGCTCCCACTCACTTTCTCGTAAATACAGGCTTCATCGCAAGTCTGTATAAAACTATATGCTTTGATCAACTCATCAAAGCGTATATTCCAACTCCGAGATGTTTGCACCAGTCCACAGATAGATCGCTGGAGCTTGCATATTTAGTTAACACCTTTAGGATCGACAAAACCTTCTAGTTGCATCGTATACAACTCTTCTTTAGCAAATCCATTAAGGAATGCAGTTTTGTTTATCCCTTTGCCAGATTTCATAAAATGCGGCAATTGCTAACATGATTCGGACAGACTTAAGCATAGATACGAGTGAGAAAAACTCATCGTAGTCAACACCTTGAACTTGTCGAAAACTTTTGCGACAATTCTAGCTTTGTAGATAGTAACACTACTATCAGCGTCCGTCTTCCTCTTGAAGATCCATTTATTTTCTATGGCTTGCCGATCATCGGGCAAATCCATCAAAGTCCATACTTTGTTCTCATACATGGATCATATCTCAGATTTCATGGCTTCAAGCCACTTTGCGGAATCTGGGCTCACCATCGCTTCTTCATAGTTCGTAGGCTCGTCATGGTCAAGTAACATGACCTCCAGAACAGGATTACTGTACCACTCTGGTGCGGTTCTCACTCTGGTTTACCTACGAGATTCGGTAGTAACTTGATCTGAAGTTACATGATCATCATCATTAGCTTCCTCACTAATTGGTGTAGTAGTCACAGGAACAGATTTCTGTGATGAACTACTTTCCAATAAGGGAGAAGGTACAATTACCTTATCAAGTTCTACTTTCTTCCCACTCACTTCTTTCGAGAGAAACTACTTCTCCAGAAAGTTTCCGAATTTAGCAACAAAAGTCTTGCCTTCGGATCTGTGATAGAAGGTGTATCCAATAGTTTCCTTTGGATATCCTATGAAGATGCACTTCTCCGATTTGAGTTTTGAGCTTATCGGGATGAAACTTTTTCATATAAGCATCGCAACCCCAAACTTTAAGAAACGACAACTTTGGTTTCCTTCCAAACCATAGTTCATAAGGCGTCGTCTTGACGGATATAGATGGTGACCCTTTTTAACGTGAATGCAGCTGTCTCTAATGCATGACCCCAAAAACAATAGTGGTAAATCGGTAAGAGACATCATAGATTGCACTATATCCAATAAAGTACGGTTATGACGTTCGGACACACCATTATGCTGTGGTGTTCCAGGTGGCGTGAGTAGTGAAACTATTTCACATTGTTTTTAACTGAAGGCCAAACTCGTAACTCAAATACTTTTCTCTACGATCAGATCATAGAAACTTTATTTTCTTGTTACGATGATTTTTCACTTCACTCTGAAATTCTTTGAACTTTTCAAATGTTTCAGACTTATGTTTCATCAAGTAGATATACTCATATCTTCTCAAATCATCTATGAAGATCAGAAAATAATGATACCTGTCGCGAGCCTCAATATTCATCGGACCACATACATCAGTATGTATGATTTCCAACAAATCTGTTGCTCGCTCCATTGTTCCGAAGAACAGAGTCTTAGTCATCTTGCCCATGAGGCATGGTTCGCAAGCATCAACTGATTCATAATCAAGTGATTCCAAAAGCCCATCAACATGGAGTTTCTTCATGCGCTTTACACCAATATGACCTAAACGGCAGTGCTACAAATAAGTTGCACTATCATTATTAACTTTGCATCTTTTGGTTTCAATATTATGATTATGTGTATCACTACGATCGAGATCCAACGAACTATTTTCATTGGGTGTGTAACCATATAAGGTTTTATTCATGTAAACAGAACAACAATTTATTCTCTTACTTAAATGAATAACCGTATTACAATAAACATGATCAAATCATATTCATGCTCAACGCAAACACCAAATAACACTTATTTAGGTTCAACACTAATCCCGAAATTATGGGGAGTGTGCGATGATGATCATATCAATCTTGGAACCACTTCCAACACACATCGTCACTTTACCCTTAACTAGTCTCTGTTTATTCTGCAACTCCCGTTTCGAGTTACTAATCTTAGCAACTGAACTAGTATCAAATACTGAGGGTTTGCTATAAACACTAGTAAAGTACACATCGATAACATGTATATCAAATATACTTATGTTCACTCTGCCATCCTTCTTATCCACCAATCACTTGGGGTAATTCCACTTCCAGTGACCAGTCCCTTTGCAGTAGAAGCACTTAGTCTCAGGCTTAGGATCAGACTTGGGCTTCTTCACTTGAGCAGCAACTTGCTTGCCGTTCTTCTTGAAGTTCCCCTTCTTCCCTTTGCCCTTTTCTTGAAACTAGTGGTCTTGTCAACCATCAACACTTGATGTTTTTCTTGATTTCTACCTTCGTTGATTTCAGCATCACGAAGAGCTCAGGAATTACTTTTGTCATCCCTTGCATATTATAGTTCATCACGAAGTTCTACTAACTTGTTCATGGTGACTAGAGAATTCTGTCAATCACTATCTTATCTGGAAGATTAACTCCCACTTGATTCAAGCGATTGTAGTACCCAGGCAATCTGAGCACATGCTCACTAGTTGAGCGATTCTCCTCTATCTTTTAGCTATAGAACTTATTGGAGACTTCATATCTCTCAACTCGGGTATTTGCTTGAAATATTATCTTCAACTCCTGGAACATCTCATATGGTCCATGACGTTCAAAACGTCTTTGAAGTCCCGATTCTAAGCCATTAAGCATGGTGCACTAAACTATCAAGTAGTCATCATATTGAGCTAGCCAAACATTCATAACGTCTGCATCTGCTCCTGCAATAGGTCTGTCACCTAGTGGTGCATCAAGGACATATTTTTTCTGTGCAGCAATGAGGATAAACCTCAGATCACGGATCCAATCCGCATCATTGCTACTAACATCTTTCAACATAATTTTCTCTAGGAACATATCAAAATAAAACGCAGGGAAGCAACAACGCGAGCTATTGATCTACAACATGATTTGCAAAATACTACCAGGACTAAGTTCATGATAAATTTAAGTTCAATTTAATCATATTACTTAAGAACTCCCACTTAGATAGATATCCCTCTAATCCTCTAAGTGATCACGTGATCCAAATCAACTAAACCATAACCGATCATCACGTGAGATGGAGTAGTTTTCAATGGTGAACATCGCTATGTTGATCATATCTACTATATGATTCACGCTCGACCTTTCGGTCTCCGTGTTCCGAGGCCATATCTGTATATGCTTGGCTCGTCAAGTATAACCTGAGTATTCCGCGTGTGCAACTGTTTTGCACCCGTTGTATTTGAACGTAGAACCTATCACACCCGATCATCACGTGGTGTCTCAGCATGAAGAACTTTTGCAACGGTGCATACTCAGGGAGAACACTTCTTGATAATTTAGTGAGAGATCATCTTATAATGCTACCGTCAATCAAAGAAAGATAAGATGCATAAAAAGATAAACATCACATGCAATTAATATAAGTGATATGATATGGCCATCATCATCTTGTGCTTTGTGATCTCCATCTCCGAAGCACCGTCATGATCACCATCGTCACCGGCGCGACACCTTGATCTCCATCGTAGCATCGTTGTCGTCTCGCAAATCTTATGCTTCCACGACTATCACTACCGCTTAGTAATAAAGTAAAGCATTACATCGCGATTGCATTGCATACAATAAAGCAACAACCATATTGCTCCTGCCAGTTGCCGATAACTCGGTTACAAAACATGATCATCTCATACAATAAAATCAGCATCATGCCTTGACCATATCACATCACAACATGCCCTGCAAAAACAAGTTAGACGTCCTCTACTTTGTTGTTGCAAGTTTTACGTGGCTGCTACGGGCTTAAGTAAGAACTCATCTCACCTACGCATCAAAACCACAACGATAGTTCGTCAAATAGACTCCGTTTTAACCTTCTCAAGGACCGGGCGTAGCGACACTTGGTTCAACTAAAGTTGGAGAGACAGTCTTCCGCAAGCCATCTATGTGCAAAGCACGTCGAGGGAACCGGTCTCGCGTAAGAGTACGCGTAAGGTTGGTCCGGATCGTCTCGTCCAACAATACCGCCGAACCAAAGTATGACATGCTGGTAGGCAGTATGACTTGTATCGCCCACAACTCACTTGTGTTCTACTCGTGCAAATAACATCAAACCATAAAACCTAGGCTCGGATGCCACTGTTGGGAAACGTGGTAATTTCGAAAATTTTCCTACGCACACGCAAGATCATGATGATGCATAGCAACAAGAGGGGAGAGTGTTGTCTACGTACCAACGCAGACCGACTGCGGAAGCGATCACACAACGTAGAGGAAGTAGTCGTACGTCTTCTTCCCGATCCGACCGATCCAAGCACCGTTACTCCGGCACCTCCGAGTTCTTAGCACACGTTCAGCTCGATGAC
This sequence comes from Triticum monococcum, assembly GCA_034509565.1. Taxonomy (NCBI): domain Eukaryota; kingdom Viridiplantae; phylum Streptophyta; class Magnoliopsida; order Poales; family Poaceae; genus Triticum; species Triticum monococcum. The sequence goes on from CM067843.1 coordinate 689,431,114, forward strand.
GTTCCTCGGGCTCCGATCCAGCAAAGCGTCGAGGAAGAGTTCCGTCAGCATGACGGCGTGGTGACGATCTTGATGTACTACCGATGTAGGGCTTCGCCTAAGCACTGTAACGGTATGATCGAGGTGGAATTTGGTGGCAGGGGGCACCGCACACGGCTAAGGAACGATCTCAAGGATCAACTTGTGTGTCTATGGGGTGCCCCCTGCCCTTGTATATAAAGGATGGAGGAGGAGGAGCCGGCCAAGGCAAAGGTGCGGCCAGGATAGGGAGTCCTACTAGGACTCCAAGTCCTAGTAGGAGTCCATCAAGAGGGGAGGAAGGGAGAAGGAATAGGAGGAGAAGGAGAGGTGGCCGGCCCCCTTTTCCCTAGTCCAATTAGGACCAAAGGGGAGGGGGGGGGGGGGCGCAGCAGCCTTTTCCTCTTCCCACTAAAGCCCATCAAGGCCCATTACTTCTCCCGTAACTACCCGGTACTCCGAAAAATACCCGAATCACTCGGAACCTTTCCGATGTCCGAATATAGTCGTCCAATATATCGATCTTTACGTCTCGACCATTTCGAGACTCCTAGTCATGTCCCCGATCTCATCCGGGACTCCGAACTCCTTCGGTACATCAAAACTCATAAACTCATAATATAACTGTCATCGAAACCTTAAGCGTGCGGACCCTACGGTTCGAGAACAATGTAGACATGACCGAGACACGTCTCCGGTCAATAACCAATAGCGGGACCTGGATGCCCATATTGGCTCCTACATATTCTACGAAGATCTTTATCGGTCAGACCGCATAACAACATACGTTGTTCCCTTTGTCATCGGTATGTTACTTGCCTGAGATTCGATCGTCGGTATCCAATACCTAGTTCAATCTCGTTACCGACAAGTCTCTTTACTCGTTCCGTAATACATCATCTCATAACTAACATCTTTAGTTATTATGCTTGCAAGGCTTATGTGATGTGTATTACCGAGAGGGCCCAGAGATACCTCTCCGACAATCGGAGTGACAAACCCTAATCTCGAAATACGCCAACCCAAAATCTACCATTGGAGACACCTGTAGTACTCCTTTATAATCACCCAGTTACGTTGTGACGTTTGGTAGCACCCAAAGTGTTCCTCCGGTAAACGGGAGTTGCATAATCTCATAGTCATAGGAACATGTATAAGTCATGAAGAAAAGCAATAGCAACATACTAAACGATCGGGTGCTAAGCTAATGGAATGGGTCATGTCAATCAGATCATTCAACTAATGATGTGACCTCGTTAATCAAATAACAACTCTTTGTTCATGGTTAGGAAACATAACCATCTTTGATTAACGAGCTAGTCAAGTAGAGGCATACTAGTGACACTCTGTTTGTCTATGTATTCACACATGTATTATGTTTCCGGTTAATACAATTCTAGCATGAATAATAAACATTTATCATGATATAAGGAAATAAATAATAACTTTATTATTGCCTCTAGGGCATATTTCCTTCAGTCTCCCACTTGCACTAGAGTCAATAATCTAGTTCACATCGCCATGTGATTTAGCAGCAATAGTTCACATCACCATGTGATTAACACCCATAGTTCATATCGTCATGTGACCAACACTCAAAGGGTTTACTAGAGTCAGTAATCTAGTTCACATCTCTATGTGATTAACACCGAAAGAGTACTAAGGTGTGATCATGTTTTGCTTGTGAGATAATTTTAGTCAACGGGTCTGTCACATTCAGATCCGTAAGTATTTTGCAAAATTCTATGTCTATAATGCTCTGCATGGAGCTACTCTAGCTAATTGCTCCCACTTTCAATATGTATCCAGATTGAGACTTTAGATTCATCTGGATCAGTGTCAAAAACTTGCATCGACGTAACCCTTTACGACGAACCTTTTTGTCACGTCCATAATCGAGAAACATATCCTTACTTCACTAAGGATAATTCTGACCGCTGTCCAGTGATCTACTCCTAGATCACTATTGTACTCCCTTGCCAAATCAGTGCAGGGTATACAATAAATCTGGTACACAGCATGGCATACTTTATAGAACCTATGAATGAGGCATAGGGAATGACTTTCATTCTCTTTCTATCTTCTGCCGTGGTCGGGCTTTGAGTCTTTACTCAACTTCACACCTTGTAACACAGGCAAGAAACTTTTTCTTTGACTGTTCCATTTTGAACTACTTCAAAATCTTGTCAAGGTATGTACTTATTGAAAAAACTTATCAAGCGTCTTGATCTATCTCTATAGATCTTGAAGCTCAATATGTAAGCAGCTTTACCGAAATCTTTCTTTAAAAAACTCCTTTCAAACACTCCTTTTATGCTTTACAGAATAATTCTACATTATTTCTGATCAACAATATGTCGTTCATATATACTTATCAGAAATGCTGTAGTGCTCCCACTCACTTTCTCGTAAATACAGGCTTTATCGCAAGTCTGTATAAAACTATATGCTTTGATCAACTCATCAAAGCGTATATTCCAACTCCGAGATGTTTGCACCAGTCCACAGATAGATCGCTGGAGCTTGCATATTTAGTTAACACCTTTAGGATCGACAAAACCTTCTAGTTGCATCGTATACAACTCTTCTTTAGCAAATCCATTAAGGAATGCAGTTTTGTTTATCCCTTTGCCAGATTTCATAAAATGCGACAATTGCTAACATGATTCGGACAGACTTAAGCATAGATACGAGTGAGAAAAACTCATCGTAGTCAACACCTTGAACTTGTCGAAAACTTTTGCGACAATTCTAGCTTTGTAGATAGTAACACTACTATCAGCGTCCGTCTTCCTCTTGAAGATCCATTTATTTTCTATGGCTTGCCGATCATCGGGCAAATCCATCAAAGTCCATACTTTGTTCTCATACATGGATCATATCTCAGATTTCATGGCTTCAAGCCACTTTGCGGAATCTGGGCTCACCATCGCTTCTTCATAGTTCGTAGGCTCGTCATGGTCATGTAACATGACCTCCAGAACAGGATTACTGTACCACTCTGGTGTGGTTCTCACTCTGGTTTACCTACGAGATTCGGTAGTAACTTGATCTGAAGTTACATGATCATCATCATTAGCTTCCTCACTAATTGGTGTAGTAGTCACAGGAACAGATTTCTGTGATGAACTACTTTCCAATAAGGGAGAAGGTACAATTACCTTATCAAGTTCTACTTTCTTCCCACTCACTTCTTTCGAGAGAAACTACTTCTCCAGAAAGTTTCCGAATTTAGCAACAAAAGTCTTGCCTTCGGATCTGTGATAGAAGGTGTATCCAATAGTTTCCTTTGGATATCCTATGAAGATGCACTTCTCCGATTTGAGTTTTGAGCTTATCGGGATGAAACTTTTTCATATAAGCATCGCAACCCCAAACTTTAAGAAACGACAACTTTGGTTTCCTTCCAAACCATAGTTCATAAGGCGTCGTCTTGACGGATATAGATGGTGCCCCTTTTTAACGTGAATGCAGCTGTCTCTAATGCATGACCCCAAAAACAATAGTGGTAAATCGGTAAGAGACATCATAGATTGCACTATATCCAATAAAGTACGGTTATGACGTTCGGACACACCATTATGCTGTGGTGTTCCAGGTGGCGTGAGTAGTGAAACTATTTCACATTGTTTTTAACTGAAGGCCAAACTCGTAACTCAAATACTTTTCTCTACGATCAGATCATAGAAACTTTATTTTCTTGTTACGATGATTTTTCACTTCACTCTGAAATTCTTTGAACTTTTCAAATGTTTCAGACTTATGTTTCATCAAGTAGATATACTCATATCTTCTCAAATCATCTGTGAAGATCAGAAAATAATGATACCTGTCGCGAGCCTCAATATTCATCGGACCACATACATCAGTATGTATGATTTCCAACAAATCTGTTGCTCGCTCCATTGTTCCGAAGAACAGAGTCTTAGTCATCTTGCCCATGAGGCATGGTTCGCAAGCATCAAATGATTCATAATCAAGTGATTCCAAAAGCCCATCAGCATGGAGTTTCTTCATGCGCTTTACACCAATATGACCTAAACGGCAGTGCTACAAATAAGTTGCACTATCATTATTAACTTTGCATCTTTTGGTTTCAATATTATGATTATGTGTATCACTACGATCGAGATCCAACGAACTATTTTCATTGGGTGTGTAACCATATAAGGTTTTATTCATGTAAACAGAACAACAATTTATTCTCTTACTTAAATGAATAACCGTATTACAATAAACATGATCAAATCATATTCATGCTCAACGCAAACACCAAATAACACTTATTTAGGTTCAACACTAATCCCGAAATTATGGGGAGTGTGCGATGATGATCATATCAATCTTGGAACCACTTCCAACACACATCGTCACTTTACCCTTAACTAGTCTCTGTTTATTCTGCAACTCCCGTTTCGAGTTACTAATCTTAGCAACTGAACTAGTATCAAATACTGAGGGTTTGCTATAAACACTAGTAAAGTACACATCGATAACATGTATATCAAATATACTTATGTTCACTCTGCCATCCTTCTTATCCACCAATCACTTGGGGTAATTCCACTTCCAGTGACCAGTCCCTTTGCAGTAGAAGCACTTAGTCTCAGGCTTAGGATCAGACTTGGGCTTCTTCACTTGAGCAGAAACTTGCTTGCCGTTCTTCTTGAAGTTCCCCTTCTTCCCTTTGCCCTTTTCTTGAAACTAGTGGTCTTGTCAACCATCAACACTTGATGTTTTTCTTGATTTCTACCTTCGTTGATTTCAGCATCACGAAGAGCTTAGGAATTACTTTTGTCATCCCTTGCATATTATAGTTCATCACGAAGTTCTACTAACTTGGTCATGGTGACTAGAGAATTCTGTCAATCACTATCTTATCTGGAAGATTAACTCCCACTTGATTCAAGCGATTGTAGTACCCAGACAATCTGAGCACATGCTCACTAGTTGAGCGATTCTCCTCTATCTTTTAGCTATAGAACTTATTGGAGACTTCATATCTCTCAACTCGGGTATTTGCTTGAAATATTATCTTCAACTCCTGGAACATCTCATATAGTCCATGACGTTCAAAACGTCTTTGAAGTCCCGATTCTAAGCCATTAAGCATGGTGCACTAAACTATCAAGTAGTCATCATATCGAGCTAGCCAAACATTCATAACGTCTGCATCTGCTCCTGCAATAGGTTTGTCACCTAGTGGTGCATCAAGGACATATTTTTTCTGTGCAGCAATGAGGATAAACCTCAGATCACGGATCCAATCCGCATCATTGCTACTAACATCTTTCAACATAATTTTCTCTAGGAACATATCAAAATAAAACGCAGGGAAGCAACAACGCGAGCTATTGATCTACAACATGATTTGCAAAATACTACCAGGACTAAGTTCATGATAAATTTAAGTTCAATTTAATCATATTACTTAAGAACTCCCACTTAGATAGATATCCCTCTAATCCTCTAAGTGATCACGTGATCCAAATCAACTAAACCATAACCGATCATCACGTGAGATGGAGTAGTTTTCAATGGTGAACATCGCTATGTTGATCATATCTACTATATGATTCACGCTCGACCTTTCGGTCTCCGTGTTCCGAGGCCATATCTGTATATGCTTGGCTCGTCAAGTATAACCTGAGTATTCCGCGTGTGCAACTGTTTTGCACCCGTTGTATTTGAACGTAGAACCTATCACACCCGATCATCACGTGGTGTCTCAGCACGAAGAACTTTTGCAACGGTGCATACTCAGGGAGAACACTTCTTGATAATTTAGTGAGAGATCATCTTATAATGCTACGTCAATCAAAGCAAGATAAGATGCATAAAAAGATAAACATCACATGCAATTAATATAAGTGATATGATATGGCCATCATCATCTTGTGCTTTGTGATCTCCATCTCCGAAGCACCGTCATGATCACCATCGTCACCGGCGCGACACCTTGATCTCCATCGTAGCATCGTTGTCGTCTCGCCAATCTTATGCTTCCACGACTATCACTACCGCTTAGTAATAAAGTAAAGCATTACATCGCGATTGCATTGCATACAATAAAGCGACAACCATATGGCTCCTGCCAGTTGCCGATAACTCGGTTACAAAACATGATCATCTCATACAATAAAATCAGCATCATGCCTTGACCATATCACATCACAACATGCCCTGCAAAAACAAGTTAGACATCCTCTACTTTGTTGTTGCAAGTTTTACGTGGCTGCTATGGGCTTAAGTAAGAACTCATCTCACCTACGCATCAAAACCACAACGATAGTTCGTCAAATAGACTCCGTTTTAACCTTCTCAAGGACCGGGCGTAGCGACACTTGGTTCAACTAAAGTTGGAGAGACAGTCTTCCGCAAGCCATCTATGTGCAAAGCACGTCGAGGGAACCGGTCTCGCGTAAGAGTACGCGTAAGGTTGGTCCGGATCGTCTCGTCCAACAATACCGCCGAACCAAAGTATGACATGCTGGTAGGCAGTATGACTTGTATCGCCCACAACTCACTTGTGTTCTACTCGTGCAAATAACATCAAACCATAAAACCTAGGCTCGGATGCCACTGTTGGGAAACGTGGTAATTTCGAAATTTTTCCTACGCACACGCAAGATCATGGTGATGCATAGCAACGAGAGGGGAGAGTGTTGTCTACGTACCAATGCAGACCGACTGCGGAAGCGATCACACAATGTAGAGGAAGTAGTCGTACGTCTTCTTCCCGATCCGACCGATCCAAGCACCGTTACTCCGGCACCTCCGAGTTCTTAGCACACATTCAGCTCGATGACGTTCCTCGGGCTCCGATCCAGCAAAGTGTCAAGGAAGAGTTCCGTCAGCACGACGGCGTGGTGACGATCTTGATGTACTACCGACGCAGGGCTTCGCCTAAGCACTGTAACGGTATGATCGAGGTGGAATTTGGTGGCAGGGGGCACCGCACACGGCTAAGGAACGATCTCAAGGATCAACTTGTGTGTCTATGGGGTGCCCCCTGCCCTTGTATATAAAGGATGGAGGAGGAGGAGGCCGGCCAAGGCAAAGGTGCGGCCAGGATAGGGAGTCCTACTAGGACTCCAAGTCCTAGTAGGAGTCCATCAAGAGGGGAGGAAGGGAGAAGGAATAGGAGGAGAAGGAGAGGTGGCCGGCCCCCTTTTCCCTAGTCCAATTCGGACCAAAGGGGAGGGGGGGCGCAGCAGCCTTTTCCTCTTCCCACTAAAGCCCATCAAGGCCCATTACTTCTCCCGTAACTACCCGGTACTCCGAAAAATACCCGAATCACTCGGAACCTTTCCGATGTCCGAATATAGTCGTCCAATATATCGATCTTTACGTCTCGACCATTTCGAGACTCCTCGTCATGTCCCCGATCTCATCCGGGACTCCGAACTCCTTCGGTACATCAAAACTCATAAACTCATAATATAACTGTCATCGAAACCTTAAGCGTGCGGACCCTACGGTTCGAGAACAATGTAGACATGACCGAGACACGTCTCCGGTCAATAACCAATAGCGGGACCTGGATGCCCATATTGGCTCCTACATATTCTACGAAGATCTTTATCGGTCAGACCGCATAACAACATACGTTGTTCCCTTTGTCATCGGTATGTTACTTGCCCGAGATTCGATCGTCGGTATCCAATACCTAGTTCAATCTCATTACCGGCAAGTCTCTTTACTCGTTCCGTAATACATCATCTCATAACTAACATCTTTAGTTATTATGCTTGCAAGGCTTATGTGATGTGTATTACCGAGAGGGCCCAGAGATACCTCTCCGACAATCGGAGTGACAAACCCTAATCTCGAAATACGCCAACCCAAAATCTACCATTGGAGACACCTGTAGTACTCCTTTATAATCACCCAGTTACGTTGTGACGTTTGGTAGCACCCAAAGTGTTCCTCCGGTAAACGGGAGTTGCATAATCTCATAGTCATAGGAACATGTATAAGTCATGAAGAAAAGCAATAGCAACATACTAAACGATCGGGTGCTAAGCTAATGGAATGGGTCATGTCAATCAGATCATTCAACTAATGATGTGACCTCGTTAATCAAATAACAACTCTTTGTTCATGGTTAGGAAACATAACCATCTTTGATTAACGAGCTAGTCAAGTAGAGGCATACTAGTGACACTCTGTTTGTCTATGTATTCACACATGTATTATGTTTCCGGTTAATACAATTCTAGCATGAATAATAAACATTTATCATGATATAAGGAAATAAATAATAACTTTATTATTGCCTCTAGGGCATATTTCCTTCAGAAATTTGAGGCGCAGGTCGGCGGGGTGCAGCGAGAGCTTTTGGCTCTCATGAAAAAACATGAGAGTTTGGAGCTCGACTCAAAGACGCGAGCCTCCGAGCTTGCTGCGGCCCTTAAAACTGCCGAATCTACCGAGGCCGAAGCCCAGAAGGCCCTCCAGGGGCATTAGCAGATAACGGCGGGTAAGGCATTCTCTATGCAAAGAAGACATATAAAAGTAAGCTAATTGTTACTTACCCGAATCCGGAGCTCTCCAGGGGCATTAGCAGATCTTCCCCGCAGCGTATCCGATGCCGCCGCATTCTACCGAGCCGAGGAAGGCAGCTCGACGGAGAAGGTGTTCTGGTCTCAGTATGCTAAGGCCGGACACCCTGTGCCCTTGAGCGACCAGATGAGGCAGCTGGTCGAGCTCCACAAGGCGGCCGAACAAGCCCTGAAGGGCTTCATAGTTCGGCTGTGGCCTGGAGAGGCCCTACCTGGGAGCTACTTCGGACTGGTGCGGCGGCTAGTGGAGGCTTGTCCAAGGCTCGAGGTCATCAAGCGCTCTGTCTGCATCGAAGGTGCCCGTAGAGCCCTTGCCCGTGCAAAGGTGCACTAGGGTAAGCTGGACGGTGAGAAGCCTGTGAGGGACGGGCCGCCGCCGGGGAAGGAGCATCGCAAGCCCGAGAACTATTACAAGGATGTTCTGGCTGGTGCCCGCCTTATGGCGGATGAATGTACCAAGGATGTAATTTTTGAATGAACTTGCTCGTGTTATCCTGTGCGCTGAAAACTTGTTCATATGCGCTAGGCAATGCTTGTTGAATTTAAAATATTATTTTTTGTGCGGCCGTTTATCAAAAAATTGAGAGATGGCCAGTCGTCGGCTTCTGCCCCCATGCCACTAGTGCTGGGGTGTTCGGGATAAACCTGAGCGCTCTTTTTTCCATGATTGGGTCCGTCGAGGGAGGCGCTCAGCACAACGAACAAGGCAATCGGACTATAATGATTGAACACTCTCACTTAGCCATAGAACCCTATAATTTTAAATTTCGGCGAAGCCCCTAGTATTCGGAAGACCGAGTTCGGGGCGCTATCCACGCCTTGGCCGGACAAAGCCGGTTCCTCGCTCGAAATGGCATAAGTCTTTAAGGACTCGAAAAACCTCTTGAACAGCGACCGGTCTCTCGCCTCATCATGATAGTCAGTTTTAGCTTTCTCTACTGAGGTGCTCAGCCCAGCTCAACTGGGGCACAATTGCAGTAGTTCTCCTAGTGCTACCTCAGCCGATAGAGCGGAACGTAAGGCACCAAAACATAGGAGCCGGGCAAACCCAACTATTGACCCAAATCATGATTCGGAGCCGATGCATATAGTGCTCTAAGTTCGGGGTGCCGCACTTGTGAAAGTGTACGGACTTCTCACGCCATATTGATGGGTACTGAAGCCCCTGGCGTATTTTTGCCGTACCATAGTGTACGGATGCAACATGTTATTAATAAACATATATATAAAAAGAGGATAATGCAAAAAATAGACAAAAAGCTATGCATTGTTTATAGAAAGGCTGCTATGAAAGCGGAACGATACAAATAGTGCGATAAGCAAAAGAAATTGGACTATTTAACATGTCCTGGCCAGGCGCAGGCCGCGGAATTGTATTAAAAAACAGGTATACTGCTCGCAATAGAGACCACATGGGAGTTCCATAATGCGGCGCGGCTTGTCTGCTTTCCTGGATCTTGCATCGTTTGTGCGGCAGTTGAATTGCCGAACGGGTCATCCGAAGTATGGAGTCCTGAGAGTAAGAGAAAGAAAAAAAGAAAAACAAAGGAATCCTGCAGCCCCTGGTGCGGTTTAAGCCGTATTTCGGGCGTGCCGTGATAGTGCCCCTTCCCCTGTGCCCATGGTATTTCAAGAGCGTAGTTATGTACGCAAAGCACTGGTTTCGCTATATCGCGAGAGCTAGGGTTGGGGCCGCATTGCTACGCTAGCTCAGAACATGCCAGGCGGTCTTGTTGTAGGATACTCCGGGCGCGCTTGACAGTGTCCGGCTTTTTGAAGGCCGAGCTGGAGAACTGCCTGGAGAGGCTGCTTTGTACTTCTGCTGCGAGCGCTGCCATGTGCTCCTCCGTTCGGAGGGAGCGTTCAGTGTTCCCATTGATCGTGATTACTCCTCTAGGGCCTGGCATCTTGAGCTTGAGGTAGGCATAGTGCGGTACCGCGTTGAATTTTGCGAATGCGGTTCGCCCGAGCAGTGCGTTATAGCCACTACGGAACGAGACTATGTCGAAGATTAACTCCTCGCTTCGGAAGTTATCCGGAGATCCGAAGACCACTTCCAGTGTGACTGAGCCTGTACAGTTGGCTTCTACACCTGGTATGACGCCTTTAAAGGTCGTTTTGGTGGGCTTGATCCTCGAGGGATCTATGCCCATTTTTCGCACTGTATCCTGGTAAAGCAGGTTCAGGCTGCTGCCGCCATCCATGAGGACTCTTGTGAGATGAAATCCGTCAATGATTAGGTCTAGAACCAATGCGGCGAAGCCGCCATGACGGATGCTAGTGGGGTGGTCCCTTCGATCAAAGGTGATCGGACAGGAGGACCATGGGTTGAACTTTGGGGCGACTGGCTCCATCGCATATACATCCCGTAACGCATGCTTCCGCTCCCTCTTGGGGATGTGGGTTGCGTATATCATGTTCACCGTCTGCACTTGCGGGGGAAATCCCTTCTGTCCACTGTTGTTCGGCGGCCTGGGCTCCTCCTTGTTGTCGCTATGCAGCCCCTTGTCTTTGTTTTCGGCTCTTAACTTGCCTGCCTGCTTGAACACCCAACAATCCCTGTTGGTGTGATTGGCTGGCTTTTCGGGGGTGCCATGTATCTGGCACAAGCGGTCGAGTATTCGGTCCAAACTGGACGGGCCCTGAGTATTTCTTTTGAACGGCTTTTTCCGCTGACCGGATTTATAGCCTCGGAATCCGGCATTAACTGTCGTATCCTCGTTGCTGTCGCTGTTAACGCGGCGCTTTTGTTTGTTCCGACGCGACTTGTCGCTTTTGTCCTTGGTATTCGAATTACCAGGGTTCTTGGTTAAATTGTTGCTGCGAGCTAGCCAGCTATCTTCTCCCGCGCAAAAGCGGGTCATGAGTGTCGTGAGGGCTGCCATAGATTTCGGCTTTTCCTGTCCCAAGTGCCGGGCAAGCCACTCGTCACGGATATTATGCTTGAAAGCCGCTAAGGCCTCTGCTTCCGGACAATCGACTATCTGGTTTTTCTTTGTTAGGAACCGTGTCCAGAATTGCCTGGCCCATTCCTCTGGCTGCTCAATTATGTGGCTTAGGTCATCGGCGTCCGGTGGTCGCACATAAGTGCCCTGGAAGTTATCAAGGAATGCGGCTTCCAGGTCCTCCCAAGAATCGATTGAGTCTGCTGGCAAGCTGTTAAGCCAATGCCGGGCCGGTCCCTTAAATTTGAGTGGGAGGTATTTGATGGCGTGTAGATCCTCACCGTGGGCCATGTGGATATGAAGGAGATAATCCTCGATCCATACCACAGGACCTGTTATGCCATCGTACGATTCGATGTTTACGGGTTTGAAGCCCTCAGGGATTTTATGATCCATTACTTCATCTGTGAAGCATAGTGGGTGTGCGGCGCCTCTGTATTGGGCTATATCACGACGCAGCTCGAAGGAGCTTTGTCTGTTGAGTTCGGCCCGGCCGGATTTATTGCATCCGGAGTGACGATCACCGTCACGTGCCGTGGGGCGCCTGCGCGATCCGTAGATCAATCTTGTTTGCCTTGCCTTGTCCTCCAGTACGTCGCGCAGGTCGGGCGCATTTTCCTGTGCCTTAGTATGCTTGACGCGGCGTCGGGGCATGGCTTGAGTGGAGGGCCAAGAGGCCTCTCTGTCGCGGCCACGAGGTGGCCGGTCGGTCATGTCGTGCGCTGGTGATGTAGATGCTTCCTCCTCTAGTTGGGGTAGCAGCCTGCGCTTTGGGTAACTCTTGGAGGGGCGTTCGAGTTCATATTCTTCGGCCGCAAGGACTTTAGTCCATCTGTCAGCTAGCAAATCCTGATCAGCTCTAAGCTGTTGCTGCTTTTTCTTGAGGCTGCTTGCCGTGGCCATAAGCCTGCGTTTAAAACGCTCTTGTTCGGCGAGATCCTCTGGCACGACGAACTCGTCGTCATCGAGGCTTGCCTCATCTTCGGAGGGAGGCGTATAATTATCGTCCTCAACCTCTAGGTCCGCCGCCCTCTTGTGAGGGCTGGCTTCTCTGTCCTCCTGTGCTGAATCTTGCTGGAGGGGGTGTTCTTCGGCGCTATCCGGAGTAGTATTATCTCCCGTGCCGGAATCACCGTTTTTGCTTTGGCGGGATATAGAGCGGCGCCACTGACGCCGGCGCTTGGGCTGTTTCTTAGAGGTATCGTCCCCTGCTGTTCCATTGCCATCTCCATCCTTTGGAGTGTCCACCATATATATGTCATATGACGAGGTGGCCTTCCAGCGCCCTACAGGTGCTGGTTCTTGTTCGTCTCCTGCATCGTCGTCCATGCCGTCGATGTCTTCGGAGTCGAAGTCAAGCATGTCAGTTAAGTCGTCGACAGTGGCTACGAAGTGGGTGGTGGGTGGGCTTTGAATTTCCTCATCGTCCGTATCCCAACCTTGCTGACCGTAGTCCGGCCAAGGCTCTCCTGATAAAGAGAGAGACTTTAGAGAATTCAGGATGTCGCCGAAGGGCGAGTGCTGAAAGATGTCCGCAGCAGTGAACTCCATTATCGCCGCCCAATCGGATTCGATTGGCAGGGGCACGGGGGGCTCGGACTTCGGAGAGGAATCCGGCTCCTCGGAGTCACGGGCCATGCGGAGTGCGGGGCTGGAGTTCGGCTCGATCGCCTCTGAGATTGCAGCCCCTGAGGCAGCGTCCAACCGCTGATCCTCGATGGGCGCCGTAGGCTCCGAATCAATGGTCGGAACCGATGCGTGTGTGGCCTCCAAGGCGATGTTCGGCGGCAGAGCTATATCATGCCCATCAAGACAGTGCGACGCGCTTGGCTGTGGCTTGAATCCGTCGAAGATCAAGTCCTCGCGGATGTCAGCCGTGTAGTTTAGGCTTCCAAACCTGACCTGATGGCCAGGGGCGTAGCTTTTGATCTGCTCAAGGTGGCCAAGCGAATTGGCCCACAGTGCGAAGCCGCCGAAGACGAAGATCTGTTCGGGGAGAAAAGTCTCACCCTGGACTGCATCGTTGCTGATGATCGAAGGAGCCATCGGGCTTAAAAGCGACGACACAGAGGAACTCTCAATGAAAGAACCAATGTCGCTGTCAAAACCGGCGGATCTCGGGTAGGGGGTCCCGAACTGTGCGTCTAGGCCGGATGGTAACGGGAGGCAAGGAACACGCTGTTTTACCCAGGTTCGGGCCCTCTTGATGGAGGTAAAACCCTACGTCCTGCTTGATTAATATTGATGATATGGCTAGTACAAGAGTAGATCTACCACGAGATCAAGGAGGCTAAACCCTAGAAGCTAGCCTATGGTATGATTGTTGTGTATGGAGTTGATTCTGTCCTACGGACTACAACCCTCCGGTTTATATAGACACCGGATACGGTTAGGGTTACATAGAGTCGGTTACAACGGTAGGAGATCTTGAATATCCGCATCACCAAGCTTGCCTTCCACGCCAAGGAAAGTCCCATCCGGATACGGGACGAAGTCTTCAATCTTGTATCTTCATAGTCCTGGAGTCCGGCTGAAGGTATAGTCCGGCTACCCGAACACCCCCTAATCTAGGACTCCCTCAGGGGGTCCCGAACTTCGCGTCTAGGTCGGATGGTAACAGGAGGTAGGGGACACGATGTTTTACCCAGGTTCGGGCCCTCTTGATGGAGATAAAACCCTACGTCCTGCTTGATTAATATTGATGATACGGGTAGTACAAGAGTAGATCTACCAAGAGATCAGAGAGGCTAAACCCTAGAAGCTAGCCTATGGTATGATTGTTGTTCGTGCTATGGACTAAAACTCTCCGGTTTATATAGACACGGAGAGGGCTAGGGTTACACAGAGTCGGTTACAATGGTAGGAGATCTACATATCCGTATCGCCAAGCTTGCCTTCCACGCCAAGGAAAGTCCCTTCCAGACACGGGACGAAGTCTTCAATCTTGTATCTTCATAGTCCAGGAGTCCGGCCGAAGGTATAGTCCGGCCATCTGGACACCCCCTAATCCAGGACTCCCTCAGTAGCCCCTGAACCAGGCTTCAATGACGACGAGTCCGGCGCATAGATTGTCTTTTGCATTGCAAGGCGGGTTCTCCTCCAAATTCCGTGTACCTGTTGAATAGTGTCCGGTTTCTTGTAAATGTAGTGCTCCTTGGCTTCTACGCCCAATAATGGCCGTTTTCCACGTGTCAAACGAATACGAAAAGTCAGGGTGTTTTTTTATATTTACACCCCTAGCCGTGTGAATGAGCCGCCTATTTAAGGGGACGAGGATTTAGATCCAAACCACACCTTCTCCCTTCCGCGAGTATTCATCAGAGCGTATCCGACAGAGGTCCATTCTATCATGGCCAGCCGCCGCAGCTCCTCCTCTCGCCCTTCCAGCCCTCAGCCTGGAGATTGGAAGAGGTGCTCCATCCCGCACAGCGAGCTAGTGAAGCTCTAGACCAAGGGATTTCTCCCCCGGCCTATATGGTCCCGGTTCGAGCCGGACATGCCACCTATAATGGCGGAGAGCAAGAGGAGAGCGCCCCCAATCCCTCCAAAGGAGAGCGGGTATGCCTTGCCCCTTACTTAATAAGAGGGCTCGGATTTCCGATTCATCCGTTTCTCCGGGGGCTTCTGGAGTTCTATGGCCTCCAGCTGCACAACCTCACGCCTACCTCCATATTGCATGTCGCGGGCCTCTAGCTTCGCGAGCTGTTTTTGGGCTGCGAGGCTCATTTCGCGCTGTGGAAAAGGCTATTCTGCCTTGTGCCCCGCTTTAAGGAGGGGTCGATATATCAAGTGGGCGGAGCCAAAGTGTGGCGCATCGCCGGGACCGGATATCTATCCGGAACCCCAAAGAAGGCGTCCAAGGACTGGCCTTCGGAATGGTTTTATATAGAGGACGTTCCGCTGCCGGATCCTGTCCGGATCGGCCTCCCTGAGTTCGACAATGCTCCCATAAAGAAGCGCCTAAGCTGGCATCCACGGAGCCCTCAGAGGGAAAGCGACAGGGACGTTATGTACCTGATGGGCCGGATAAGATTGTTAGCTCATTCCGGACTGACAATGATCGGGATCATGGCCGCATGCATCATGCGACGGGTGCAGCCGCTTCAGTATAGAGGCCGCCCCATGAGGGACTTCAACGGGGAGGACGACGCCACCCGCTATGGCCGTAGGGGGCCGGATTCGGCTGCCGCTCTAATAAAGACCTTGTCCGCTTTGTACAAGGGAGAAGAGGAGGAATTTCTCCGCGTCAACCCATGGGGTGGATTTTCTATGTACAATCCCCCGAGTTGGGTAAGTGGACACTTTTACTTGCCCATTCGTTTTACATTCTCATTGTTAAATTTTCAGTCTAATGACTTCAACGCAGGAACTGCGGCAGGCTGTTAAAGTAATAAACAGCCCCCCTCCACAGCCCGAGGATCCGGGATGGTCCCTCGACCCGGCCTCTCAAGAGGATCCAGACTTATCTGTGGAGCTGATTGATGGAGTGTTTCATCAATTGAGCAGGGACAACGCCTTGGTGGCCATTACGGCCGATTATCCAGGCCTACTCCCAGCCTCACAGGTAACTGAGACCGGAGTCTCAACACTTTGAAAAGGGATCTGTCAACCGTGTTTTTGATTACCGTATGACAACCGTGTTTTGCAGGGGAGGTCCTTGAGACGGGAGGTCGAGCCTGCGGCGACTAGCCAACGAGGGGCGGCAAGGCCCCGCGAGCTAAAAAGAAGTGCGGTCCGGACTGAGGCACCGGCGCAAAGGTATAGCGCGCCACCTTCTTCCCAGGTGTTACTCCTTCGAGGCATATTAACACTCGTGCTCTCTTCAGGACGAAGTGACCTCGCCGGACTATATCCGGAGAGGCTGCCAATCGCGCCTCCACCAGCCAGGCTCCAAAGCCTGGTCCGGAAGCGGAGGCGAACACGAGGCGCACACCGGACGCTCCTCCGACGGAGGATGCAGACAGGCTGTCTGCCACCAATTCCGAGGTGGAGAGTGCTATGCACCACAGGCGTCGCCGGACAGTTCATGACGCTTGTTTCTCCCAAGAGGCATTGGATGCCTTCAATTCGGGAGACACGTACCTCCGTGCCGCTCAAAATGGTCTAGCCAGAGCCACGGAGCAGTATGTGAGAGACATACGGGTAAGAAATTTTTGGTAATTATATATGTATACCAGTAGCCCCCGAGACTTGAAACAGTTAGAATAACTGATTTAAGGATCATCTGTTATGCAGGTTCTTACAGAAAAGAATACCCTGCTGTCCCAGGAGCTGGAAGAGTGCAAAGCCCAACTTGAGGCCGCACTAGCCGCGGCAGGGGAGCCCAAGGAGACCCCCTCTGGTAATATACACTTCGAAAGATAAGTATTTTGCGAAGTGTAGCGTGGGTGCAAATCTGACAAATGAAATTGCAGATGGCACCGGATTAAATCCGGAAGTGCAACAACTCCGACGCCAGCTAAAGGCTGGTGAGAGTGTGCTGACAAAGGTGAGGCGGGAGAAGAACGATCTCCAAGATGCCAACACCAAGCTAGGCGTTGAACTAAAGGACGTTCATGCCCAGCTGTTGGACTCCGTGAAGGAGAATAAGCGGCTTCGACGCAGCATATATAGTAAGTGCTTAAACGAACTTTGAAAAAAAAGAGTTCGGCAAGGAAGTCGACTAACAGAGTAATGTCTGTAGGTATGCTGACAGGTCGTCCTGCAGAGGAAATGCCCGGTTCTACGGGTGACCTTCTTCCCGAGCTCTCACAACTGCACGAGCGAGTTCGGCAGGTGATGCAAGGAGTCGCCCAGGCCTTGTGGACGTCCGTCTCCATGCCCGAAGGCCTTGGAGAGCTTGTAGAGAAGCTGAAGGGAGCGCGGTGGCGCTTCCGATTGTGGAAGACGTCGTCCTGCCGTCAAGGCGCCAGGGAGGCCTGGGCCATGGTGAAGACGCGGTACATGAAGGCTGACCCAAACCACCTGGCCGAGGTCGGACCCATAGGGCCCGATGGGAAGGAGATCCCTGTGAGCTTAGTATACGGCCAAGTAGAGTTGGCCGCAAAGTATTCCCAACAGGACTGTAAACTAGACAGCCTGTTAGATGGAATTGAAGAGGAATACAATCAGTCAGATTGACTATGTAATTTTAATTGACATGTGTAATGCCTTCTAGCCGGATTTTAGATTGTTTGTCATGGCCGACCTTTTCGCTTCAACCTCGGGACCTGACGGTCCTGAGTGTGTCTGAATACCCTCACGATTATATAAGAACCAGGGTATGCATGGAGACCAGGCGTATGGGTCATTAGTGCTTGAACAGACAAGTGCCCAACTAGTTATGTTATATTACATGGTTAGTAAGAAACATCTTCCAGGGAGAATAGTTCCGTTAGGGGTTCCTTTCCCTGGGAGGCATGCCCTAAAGTGCATGTCCAGTCTGCGAAAAGAGACGCAGGAAAAACATCTGGGGACGTATAGATAAATAAGTGAAAGAAAAAGATCATCTTTAGTTCACCGACCGAATATTCCCTTAAGAACGCTAGCTTTCGGCTTCACCCAATCTGAGAGGTACACATCCGGCTGACCCGGCAGTAACAATCGCAGAGGTGCTCCCTTTACCACCTAGCCGAACAATCGGGAACGTAGGGGTAAGCACAGGAGCCAGGCAACCCAGCTTGGCCAAAACTTAAGTCATATCGATGCATATAATGTCGAATAAAAGGTACATGCGGAAGTGTGACACATGTGTTGGGCATGAAGCCCGTATAAATAAGCTTCTGTTTAAAGAAGCCCCCGGGTTTAATGAGCGCGGATAGCGCGTCACTTTATGAGCCTTTAAAGGCTATAAGAGAGAGAGAGAGGAGAAGGAGAGAAATGTAAGACAGAAAGTATATAAAAAATGGACAGAGGAAGGAGACGAACACAGAGTCCCGTGCTAGGCATAGAATCTTCATAGACGGGCTGCGTTCCATGGGTTCGGCTCGAGTCGGTTATCCGATGCATCTCGCAGGCGGTACGGTCCACCAGTTAGGACTTGGTCGATTATGAAGGGACCTTCCCACTTGGGCTTGAGTTTATCCTTTTTATACTCCAGCAGGCGTAGAACTAATTCACCAACGTTGTAATTTTTGGCCCGTACTTCTCTACTTTGGTATCTTCGAGCCTGTTGTTGATAGAATGCGGAACGGGCTTTTGCCACGTCACGCTCTTCCTCCAAGGCGTCCAAACTGTCCTGCCGATCGAGCTCAGCTTCTCTTTCTTCGTACATGCGCACTCGAGGTGAGTCATGAATTATGTCGCAGGGCAAAACTGCCTCTGCGCCGTACACCATGAAGAATGGTGTGTATCCGGTGGTGCGATTCGGCGTGGTCCGTAGCCCCCAAAGTACGAAGTCGAGCTCCTCTACCCAGTGCGTATTAGATTCCTTAGGGGACCGTACTAATCTGGGTTTGATGCTGCTCATGATAAGACCATTTGCATGTTCGACCTGGCCGTTGGTTTGTGGGTGATAGACGGAAGCATAATCGAGCTTGATGCCCATGTTTTTGCACCAGAGTTTTACCTCATCGGCCATGAAGTTCATGCCATTATCAGTGATGATGCTGTGGGGGACGCCGTAATGGTGTAGAACCCCGGATATAAAGTCTATCACCGGTCCGGATTCGGCCGTCTTAACAGGCTTGGCTTCTATCCATTTGGTGAACTTATCCACCATGACCAGTAAGTATTTTTTCTTGTGGGTTCCGCCTTTAAGGGGTCCAACCATGTCAAGCCCCCAGACCGAGAAGGGCCAAGTGATGGGGATAGTTTGGAGGGCGGTGGGTGGCATATGGCTTTGGTTTGCAAAAAGCTAGCAACCGACGGATCGTTGGACTAAGTCCTGGGCGTCTGCTCGGGCCGTCGGCCAATAAAAGCCTGTACGGAAGGCCTTGCTTACAAGGGACCGAGCTGCAGCGTGATGTCCGCCGAGTCCGGCATGAATTTTAGCCAGGAGGTTCCGCCCTTCCTCTTCGGAGATGCACCTTTGAAGGACTCCGGTAGTGTTTTCTTATAAAGCTCTCCCTCATGGACTTTATAGGCTTTAGATCGCCGCACTATGCAGCGTGCCTCATTTTGGTCCTTAGGGAGTTCCTGCCTGGTAAGGTAGGTGAGGAATGGTTCTGTCCACGGGGCGATGACGGCCATTATTACGTGGGTTGAAGGTGTTATTTCATTGGCAGAGCCTCCAATTGTGTCAGAGTGTTCGGTGTCGGGCAGTGCGGTTGGGTCCGGGCTGCTATTGCCAGGTTCCCCTTCCCATACTACGAACGGCTTGAACAGCCTTTCCAAGAAGATATTGGGGGGGACTACATCGCGTTTTGCGCCGATGCGTGCCAGGACATCTGCCGCCTGATTATTTTCCCGGGCTATATGGTGAAATTTGAGCCCTTCGAACCGAGCTGACGTTTTTAGGATGGCGTTGTGATAAGCTGCCATTTTTGGATCCTTGGCATGAAAGTCTCCATTTATTTGGGATATTGCGAGGTTCGAGTCCCCGCGCACCTCTAGGCATTGAATGCCCATGGATACTGCCATCCGGAGACCATGTAAAAGGGCCTCATATTCGGCTGCGTTGTCGGAGTCTGTGTACATTATCTAGAGTACATATTGAACTGTGTCTCCTGTGGGGGACGTCAAAACGACGCCAGCCCCTAGACCGGCAACATTTTGGAGCCGTCGAAGTGCATGACCCAGTTTGAATATGTGCCGTACTCTTTAGGGAGTTCAGCCTCCGTCCATTCTGCGACGAAGTCGGCCAAAACTTGCGACTTGATAGCTCGTCGTGGCTTGTAAGTTATGTCAAACGGGAGGAGCTCAATGGCCCATTTTGCAATCTGGCCCGTCGCGTCGCGGTTATTTATAATATCATTATGTGGCACTTCCGAGGCTACTGTTATTGAACACTCTTGAAAGTAGTGTCGCAGCTTCCGGGATGCCATAAATACCGCGTACGCAATCTTTTGATAGTGCGGGTACCGTGACTTGCACGGAGTAAGGACAGTGGACACATAATAGACCGGCTTTTGAAGGGGGAATTTGTGTCCGTCCGTTTCTCGTTCGACGACGAGCACTGCGCTTACGACCTGATGGGTTGCTGCAATGTATAATAGCATTGGTTCGCCAATGTTTGGTGCGGCCAGGACTAGGTTTGTTGCCAATATGGCTTTTATTTTGTCGAGTTCGGCCGTGGTTGCATCCGTCCACTCGAAGTGTTCGGTGCGCCGAAGGAGGCGGTAAAGGGGTAGGGCCTTTTCTCCTAAGCGGGAGATAAAGCGGCTTAGAGCCGCCACGCATCCAGTTAATTTTTGTATTTGTTTGAGGTCCTTCGGGATATCCAATTGTGACAGAGCTTGGATCTTGGCTGGATTTGCTTCAATTCCTCTACCGGATACAATGAAGCACAAGAGCTTTCCGACTGGAACGCCGAAAACGCATTTTTCCGGGTTGAGCTTGATGTCGTATGTTTGGAGGTTATCGAATGTTAGCCTCAAGTCGTCTACTAGAGATTCGACATGTCTTGTTTTAACGACCACATCATCTATGTATGCCTCCACTATTTTGCCGATCTGGTTTGCCAGACATGTCTGAATCATGCGCTGATATGTTGCGCCGGCGTTTTTGAGCCCGAAGGGCATTGTGTTGAAGCAGAATGGGCCGTATAATGTGATGAATGCCGTTGCGGCTTGGTTTGACTCTGCCATCTTTATTTGATGGTAGCCGGAGTATGCGTCGAGGAAACACAACGAATCATGTCCTGCGGTAGCGTCGATAATTTGATCGATGCGGGGGAGAGGGAAGGGATCCTTTGGGCAGGCCTTGTTAAGGTCTTTGAAATCAACGCACAGGCACCAGGATTTGTCCTTCTTTGGTACCATCACCAGGTTTGCTAGCCAGTCCGGATGTTCGATATCTTTGATAAATCCGGCCTCCAATAGCTTGGCTAGTTCCTCTCCCATGGCCTGTCTCTTAGGTTTGGAAAAACGCCGAAGAGCCTGTTTGACTGGCTTGAATCCTTTTAGGATATTTAAGTTGTGTTCGGCCAGCCTGCGTGGGATTCCTGGCATGTCTGAAGGGTGCCAAGCGAAAATGTCCCAGTTCTCTCGTAGGAACTCTCGCAGTGCGGCGTCTACATCAGGGTTTAACTGTGCCCCGATGGAAGCTGTTTTATTGGGGTCCGTTGGATGGACCTGGAATTTGACTATTTCGTCCACCGGTTTAAAGGAGGTGGACTTGGATCTTTTATCGAGTATCACATCGTCCCTATTCACCGTGGAGCGCAGCGCAGTCAGTTCCTCAGCCGCTAGGGCTTCGGATAGCGCCTCGAGGGCCAGTGCGGCTGTCTTGTTTTCGGCGCGGAGTGCTATGTCCGGATCACTAACGAGAGTGATGATTCCGTTAGGCCCGGGCATCTTAAGCATCATGTACCCGTAACAGGGTATTGCTTGGAAGACTGTAAACACTTCCCGCCCTAGCAGAGCGTGATATCCGCTACTGAACGGGGCCACCTGGAATGTGACCTCTTCGGACCTGTAATTATCCGGCGTGCCGAACACCACATCTAGTGTGATTTTTTCCTGTACAGCGCGCTTCCCGACTAGGGATTATTCCTCTAAAGGTTGTGCTGCTTCGTTCAATGCGGTTCCAGTGTATTTCCATTTTTTGAAGGGTTTCCTCATAAATGAGGTTCAATCCGCTGCAGCCATCCATGAGTACCTTGGTAAGACGAAAGCCGTCCACTATTGGACTGACGACCAATGCGGCTGGTGCTCGGGCTGTTCGGAATTTAGGTTCGTCACTGGCGTTAAAAGTAATAGCCGTGTCACTCCATGGGTTTATTGTTGCTACTTGGTAGACTTCGGCAAGGCCGCGGAGTGTTCTTTTTCGCATATTATTTGATGCGAAAGTCTCGAAGACTGTTAATACCATACTGGTTTCTCGGGGGTGACTTTCTATGGCTTCTGGAATTAGAAGATCTTCGCCAATTTTTGCCACCTGCCGGAGTATCCAACATGCTCTAAGGCTGTGAGTTGGTGTGGCGCCCTCTACACTGTGAATTTTACAGGGTCCATCAAGCCATCCTTCCAGTACGGTTCCGTGCCTTGTAGAGGGCTTTTGCTTTTTGGTATTGAACCCGGGTGTCTGAAGATGATGTACCCTTTTATTTCGGACCGGGTTTGTATTCAAGGCCGGATTGTCCCAAAATTTTGTTTCGGTTTTCCAGGCGCTTTCCATCGCACAGTACTTTCGTACTATGGACGCCAAGTCAGCAAAGCGTGTAATATCACGGCGACTCATGGCGTTGAGGATTCCCTTGTCCGTGCAATTATTGCAGAAGAATGAAATTGCGTCTTCCTCGCGGCAGTCCTTTATCCTGTTCATAACTAGGAGGAATCTGGCCCAGTAATGATGTACTGTTTCTTCGGGCTCTTGCCTAATTTGGGATAGATCGCTTATGTACGGGTGGGTGGGTGGAATCAAATCCGAAACCTCACCCAATCTGAGACCCAGGGGCCAGGGAGTTTCCGAACTCGGATGTTGGGATTCTTGGATGTGGCCTGAGGGAGTCCTGGATTAGGGGGTGTTCAGATAGCCGGACTATACCTTCAGCCGGACTCCTGGACTATGAAGATACAAGATTGAAGACTTCGTCCCGTGTCCGGATGGGACTTTCCTTGGCGTGGAAGGCAAGCTTGGCGATGCGGATATTCAAGATCTCCTACCGTTGTAACCGACTCTATGTAACCCTAACCCTATCCGGTGTCTATATAAACCGGAGGGTTGTAGTCCGTAGGACAGAATCAACTCCATACACAACAATCATACCATAGGCTAGCTTCTAGGGTTTAGCCTCCTTGATCTCATGGTAGATCTACTCTTGTACTACCCATATCATCAATATTAATCAAGCAGGAGTAGGGTTTTACCTCCATCGAGAGGGCCCGAACCTGGGTAAAACAAAGTGTCCCCTGTCTCCTGTTACCATCCGGCCTAGACGCACAGTTCGGGACCCCCTACCCGAGATCTGCCGGTTTTGACAGCGACATTGGTGCTTTCATTGAGAGTTCCTCTGTGTCGTCGCCTTTAGGCCCGATGGCTCCTTCGATCGTTAACAACGATACGGTCCAGGGTGAGACTTTTCTCCCCGGACAGATCTTCGTCTTCGGCGGCTTCGCACTGCGGGCCAATTCGCTTGGCCACCTTGAGCAGATCGAAAGCTACGCCCCTGGCCATCAGGTCAGGTTTGGAAGCCTAAACTACACGGCTGACATCCGCGGGGACTTGATCTTCGACGGATTCGAGCCACAGCCAAGCGTGCTGCACTGTCTCGATGGGCATGATATAGCTCTGCCGCCGAGCAACACCTTGGAGGCCGCACACGCATCGGTTTCGACCATTGATTCAGAACCTACTGCGCCGATTGAGGATCAGTGGTTGGACGCTGCCTTAGGGGCTGCTATATTATAGGCGATTGAGCCGAACTCTAGCCCCGCACTCCGCATGGCCCGTGACTCCGAGGAGCCGGATTCCTTTCCGAACTCCGAGCCCCCCGCACCCCTGCCAATCGAATCCGATTGGGCGCCGGTAATGGAGTTCACCGCCGCGGACATCTTTCAGCATTCGCCTTTTGGCGACATCCTGAATTCCCTTAAGTCTCTCTCTTTATCAGAAGAGCCCTGGCTGAACTACGGTCAGCAAGGGTGGGATACGGACGGTGAGGAAATTCAAAACCCACCCACCACCCACTTTGTAGCCACTATCGACGATTTAACCGACATACTGGACTTCGGCTCCGAAGACATCGACGACATGGACGACGATATAGGAGACGAAGAGGAGCCAGCACATGTAGGGCGCTGGAACGCCACCTCGTCATATGACATATACATGGTGGATACCCCAAAAGACGGAGTTGGCGATGGAACAATGGGGGATGACGCCCCCAAGAAACAGCCGAAGCGCCGGCGTCAGCGGCGCCCCTCTAAATCCCGCCAAAGCAAAAACGGTGATTCTGGCACGGGAGATAACACTACCCCGGATAGCGCCGAAGAACACCCACCCCAACAAGATTCGGCACTGGAAGATGGAGAAGCCAGCCCCCATGAGAGAGCGGCAGACCGAGAGGTCGAGGATGATAACTATACGCCTCCCTCTGAAGACGAGGCAAGCCTTGATGACGACGAATTCGTCATACCATTAGACTCCGCCGAACAAGAGCGTTTTAGACGCAGGCTTTTAGCCACGGCAAGCAGCCTCAAGAAAAAGCAGCAACAGCTTAAAGCTGCCCAAGATTTGCTAGCTAACAGATGGACTGAAGTCCTTGCGGCCGAAGAGTATGAACTCGAACGCCCCTCCAAGAGTTACCCGAAGCGCAGGCCGCTACCCCGATCAGAGGAGGAAGCATCTACATCACATGTGCATGACATGGCAGACCGGCCACCTCGTGGCCGCGACAGAGAGGCCTCTCAGCCCTCCACCCAAGCCATGCCCTAACGCCGCACAACTAAGGCACGGGAAAATGCGCCCGACCTGCGAGACATACTGGAGGACAAGGCAAGACAGACACGATCGATCTACGGATCGCGCGGGCGCCCTACGGCATGCGACCATGATCTTCACGCCGGATACAACAAATCCGGCCGGGCCGAACACAACAGACATAGCTCTTCCGAGTTGCGTCGTGATATAGCCTAGTACAGAGGCGCCGCACACCCGTTATGCTTCACGAATGAAGTAATGGATAATAAAATCCCAGAGGGCTTTAAACCCGTAAACATCGAATCATACGATGGCACCACAGACCCGACGATATGGATTGAGGATTATCTCCTTCACATCCACATGGCGCGCGGCGATGATCTACACGCCATCAAGTACCTCCCGCTCAAACTTAAAGGACCAGCCCGGCATTGGCTTAATAGCTTGCCAGCAGACTCAATCAGTTCTTGGGAGGACCTCGAAGCCGCATTCCTCGACAACTTCCAGGGCACTTATGTGTGACCGCCGGATGCCGACGACTTAAGCTACATAATTCAGCAGCCAGAAGAATCAGCCAGACAATTCTGGACACGGTTCCTAACAAAGAAAAACCAGATAGTCGACTGTCCGGACGCAGAGGCCCTAGCAGCCTTCAAGCATAACATCTGCGACGAGTGGCTTGCCCGGCACCTGGGATAGGAAAAGCCGAAATCCATGGCAGCCCTCACGACACTCATGACCCGCTTTTGCGCGGGTGAAGACAGCTGGCTAGGTCGCAGCAACAATTTAACCAAGAACCCTGGTAATTCGAATACCAAGGACAAAAGCGACAAGTCGCGTCGGAACAAACAAAAGCGCCGCGTTAACAGCGACAGCAATGAAGACACGGCAGTCAATGCCGGATTCAGAGGCTATAAATCCGGTCAGCGGAAAAAGCCATTCAAAAAGAATACTCAGGGCCCGTCCAGTTTGGACCGAATACTCGATCGCTTGTGCCAGATACATGGCACCCCCGAAAAGCCAGCCAATCACCCTAACAGGGATTGTTGGGTGTTCAAGCAGGCAGGCAAGTTAAGAGCCGAAAACAAAGACAAGGGGCTGCACAGCGACGACGTGGAGCCAAAGCCGCCGAACAACAATGGACAGAAGGGCTTTCCCCCACAAGTGCGGATGGTGAACATGATATACGCAACCCACATTCCCAAGCGGGAGCAGAAGCGTGCGCTATGGGACGTATACACGATGGAGCCAGTCGCCCCAAAGTTCAACCCATGGTCCTCCTGCCCGATCACTTTTGATCGGAGGGACCATCCCACTAGCATCCGTCATGGCGGCTTCGCCGCATTGGTTCTTGACCCAATCATCGACGGATTTCAACTCACAAGAGTCCTCATGGACGGCGGCAGTAGCCTGAACCTGCTTTATCAGGACACAGTGCGGAAAATGGGCATAGACCCCTCAAGGATCAAACCCACAAGAATGACCTTTAAAGGCGTCATACCAGGTGTAGAAGCCAACTATACAGGCTCAGTAACACTTGACGTGGTCTTCGGATCCCCGGATAATTTCCGAAGCGAAGAGTTAATCTTCGATATAGTCCCGTTTCGCAGTGGCTATCACGCCCTGCTCGGACGAACCGCATTCGCAAAATTCAATGCGGTGCCGCACTACGCATATCTCAAACTCAAGATGCCAGGCCCTCGAGGAGTAATCACGGTCAACAGAAACACCGAACGCTCCCTCCGTGCGGAGGAGCATACGGCGGCTCTCGCAGCGGAGGTACAAAGTAGCCTTCTTCGGCAATTCTCCAGTCCGGCCATTAAAAAGCCAGACACTGCCAAGTGCGCCCGGAGTAACCTACAGCAGGACTGCCTGGCACACTCCGAGCAAGCGTAGCAACGCGGCCCCAACCCCAGCTTTTGCGACCTAGCGAAACTAGTACCTCGCGCACATAACTACGCCCTTGAAATACCATGGGCACAGGGGAAGGGGCAAAATAACGGCACGCCCAAAATACGGCTTAAAACGTACCAAGGGCTGCCGGATTCTTTTTTTAATTTTTTCTTACTTTCAGGACTCCATACTTCGGACGACCTGTTCGGCAATTAGATTGCCGCACAAACGATGCAAGATCCAGGAAGGCAGACAAGCCATGCCGCATTATGGAACTCCCAGGTGGTCTCTGTTACGAGCGATATACCTACTTTATATATAATTCCGCGGCCTGCCCCTGGTCAGGACATACTGAATAGTCCAATATCTTTTGCTTACTGCACCATCTGTATCATTCGGCTTTGATAAATAGCCTCTCCATAAACAATGCCTAGCTTTTTGTCTATTTTTTGCATTACTCTTTTCATATATATGTTCATTAATGACATGTTGCACCCGTACATTGTGGTACGGCAAGTACGCCAGGGGCTTCAGTACCCTTTAATATGGTGTGAGAACACAAGTGCGGCACCCCAAACTTATAGCACTATATGGATCGGCTCCGAATCATGATTTGGGGCAATAGTTGGGTTTGCCCGGCTCCTATGTTTTGGTGCCTTACGTTCCGCTATATCGGCTAAGGTAGCACTAGGAGAACCACTGCGATTGTACCCCGGTTGAGCTGGGTTAAGCACCTCAGTGGAGAAAGCTAAAACTGACTGTCATGATGACGCGAGAGACCGGTTGCTGTTCGAGAGGTTTTTCGAGTCCCTAAAGGCTTATGCCGCTTCGTGCGAGGAGTTGGATAACCCCAGCCAAGGCGTGGATAGCGCCCCGAACTCGGTCTTCCGAACTAGGGGCTTCGCCGAAATTTAAAATTATAAAGTTCTATGGCTAAGTGAGAGTGTTCAAGCATTATAGTCCGATTGCCTGGTTCGTCGTGCTGAGCGCCTCCCTCGAAGGACCCAACCATGGGAAAAAGAGCGCCCAGGTTTATCACCGAACGCCCCAGCACTAGTGGCATGGGGGCAGAAGCCGACGACTGGCCATCTCTCAATTTTTGATAAACGGCCACACAGAAAATAATATTTTAAATTCAATAAGCATTGCTTAGCGCATATGAACAAGTTTTCAGCGCACAGGATAAACACGAGCGAATTCATTCAAAAATTACATCCTTGGTGCACTCATCTGCCACAAGGCGGGCACCTGCAAGAACATCCTTATAGTAGTTCTCCGGCTTGTGATGCTCCTTCCCCGGCGGCGGCCCGTCCATCACAAGCTTCTCACCGTCCAGCTAACCCGAGTGCACCTTTACATGGGCAAGGGCCCTATGGGCACCTTCGATGCAGGCAGAGCGCTTGATGGCCTCGAGCCTTCGACAGGCCTCCACCAGCCGCCGCACCAGCCCGAAGTAGCTCCCAGGCAAGGCCTCTCCGGGCCACAACCGAACTATGAAGCCCTTCATGGCCTGTTCGGCCGCCTTGTGGAGATCGACCAACTGTTTCAGCTGATCGCTCAAGGGCACAGGGTGTCCGGCCTCAGCATACTTAGACCAGAATACCTTCTCCGTCGAGCTGCCCTCTTCAGCTCGGTAGAATGCGGCGGCATCGGACACGCTGCGGGGAAGATCTGCGAAGGCCCCTGGAGAACTCCGGATTCGGGTAAGTAACAAGTAGTTTACTTTTATGTTTCTGCTTTGCATAAAGAATGCCTTACCCGCTGCTATCTTCTTCATATCCTCCAACTCTCGGAGAGCCTTTTGGGCTTCGGCCTTGGCAGACTTGGCAGTCTCAAGGTCCGTCGCGAGCTCGGACGCTTGGGTCCTTGACTCAACCTCCAAACTCTCATGTTTCTTCATGAGATCCTGAAGCTCGTGTTGCACCTCGCCGACCTGAGACCCAAGTTTCTCTCGCTCGGTGCGCTCCACGGTCGTTTTCTTTTCAGCCTCGGACAACGCCTGCTTGAGGGTCGCCACCTCAGTTGTGGCCCCTACAATAAGCAGTACAATCGTGTTATTTTTTGCAATCACGCCTCTCTATAGGCACCTTTTTATAAGGTATTTCTTACCTTCTTTCTACTCGAGATGCTGCTTGGCACGGCCGAGCTCTTGCTCGGACTGCTCGAGTCCCTGTTTTAGGGTATCCACCTCCGCAGTCAGTGCAGTGGTGGCTAGCAGCAAAGCCTGCATACGCATATTGACTTCTTTATTATTAGACTCCTGCGAAATTTCATAGATCCTGTATTCGGCTTTTCTTTCCGAACGCCAAACAGAGCATCAGGGGCTACTGTCTATGCGGTAATATTTTTACATATTTTTACTTACCTCGAAGCCTGTTAGGAGGCCAGTGCAAGCTTCATTCAGCCCGCTCTTGGCGGACTGAACCTTCCAGATCACCGTACTCATAATAGTACGGTGCTCCTCGTCGATGGAGGCACCTTCAAGCACCTCCAGCAGATTGTCCGGCGCCTCCGGTTGGACGGAGGCTGCCGGCTCAGAAGGCTTGCTCCTCTTGGAAGGAGTTCGCCTACCGCGGTCCAGAATTGTTGAAGATTCCAGCACGGTGTCCGGCTTAAGGCCGGACTTGGAGCCCTGGGGGGTCTTGTCCCCTTCACTCCTGGGGTCCGGGAGGTCGCCTTGCGGCTCCTCCAGGACCACCTCCTCCTGCCCCGGAGCTCGTTGCGACGCCACTTCGGCGTCATCTGCAGTGCGGGGGGAGACAGCGGGCGGAACAGAGTTCACGTCCGATGAATCCAGGGAGCCGCTCGACGACTCGTTGAGTGCGGCCCGGGGCGGGCTGCATGATTATATTCAACATTAGGGGAAGCTGTGCAACAAAAGGAATATCATGAGTTACTCTGGTATCCGAACACTTACGATTTTGTCGGACGCTTGGCCCTGTCCGGCCACTCCTCTTCGCCCTCTTCGGCGTCAGGGGCGTAGTCCGGCGGAGGGGTCTTCCTTTTCCTAGACCCCTCGGCCTCCCCCGCTGGGGCGGCCTTCCTCTTCTCTCCTCCCTCCACTGGAGAGGGAGAGTCTTCTTCTTCCTCCTCCTCGTTCTCGCGGGAGGAGGGCGCCTCGGACTCGTCAGATGACGAGTCCGACACCACCACGTTGCGGGCACTCTTTTGAGTCCCCGTGGTCTTCTTCTTCTTGACCTTCTTCTCCGGCACCACATAAGGCGCCGAGGCCAGTAGCTTCACCAGTAAAGCTGGGGCTGGATCTTCGGGCAGCGGAGCCGGACAGGTAATCGGCTCGGCTATTACCCGCCAAGCCTGTCAGAGGAAAGGGAGTTCAGATCCCGCATAGTGTCAAACTATGAAAAAAGGCTTAACATCCTGTGAAGGGTGTAGATGGCATACCTTGCTAGCATGACGCTGCGAGCTGTATCCGCGGTCCTCGGAAGCAGATGCGGGAGCCTCGGCGCCCTTGAATAGCACCTTCCAGGCGTCTTCATACGTCGTGTCGAAGAGCCTGTTGAGGGTTTGGTGCTGCGCCGGGTCGAACTCCCACAGATTAAAATCCCGTTGTTGGCACGGGAGGACCCGGCGAACGAGCATAACCTGGATTATATTAACAAGCCGGACTGGCTTGTTCACCAGGGACTGGATGCATGTTTGCAATCCGGTCACCTCTTTTTCGTCACCCCACGACAGGCCCGTCTCTTTCCAGGACATAAGCCGCGTGGGGGGTCCGGATCGGAACTCAGGGGCTGCGGTCCATTCCGGATCGCGTGGCTCGGTGATATAAAACCACCAGGCTTGCCATCCCTTTAGGGTCTCCACGAAAGAGCCCTCGAACCATAGGACGTTGGCCATCTTGCCCGCCATAGCGCCTCCGCACTCCGCCTGGCTGCCGCGCACCACCTTGGGCTTGACGTTGAAGGTCTTGAGCCAGAGGCCGAAATGGGGGCGGACGCGGAGAAAGGCCTCGCACACGACGATAAACGCCGAGATGTTGAGGATGAAGTTTGGAGCCAGATCGTGGAAGTCCAGGCCGTAGTAGAACATGAGCCCTCGGAAAAATGGGTGGAGTGGAAAACCTAGTCCGCGGAGGAAGTGGGGGAGAAACACGACCCTCTCATGGGGCCTTGGGGTGGGGATAAGCTGCCCCTCTTCGGGAAGCCGGTGCGCGATGTCCTTGGACAGGTATCCGGCCTTCCTTAGCTTTTTTACTTTACCCTCCGTAACGGAGGAGACCATCGATTTGCCTCCCGCTCCGGACATTGCTGGAGAAGGTTGAGGTGGGATGTGCGGGCTTGGGCGCTGGAGCTCGGGTGCGCGAGAGATGGATAGGCAAGGGAGGAAGAAGGCGTAGGTAAAAAGGGTGGATCCTTATCCCCTTATATAGGCGGATGCGGTTATGCGTCCCCACCTACCTAATAAAACTCGCTAGCCTCCCGAGCGCCGTGATAAATGGCACGGTTGGGTTACCCACGTCCGTATTGACGAGAATCCCGTAAAAAGGGTACACGATCTCTGCTTTGACAAGATGTGCCAAGGAAACCGCCTTGCAAAACATGCTGAGGAGGAAAAGTAAAAACGATTCGAGTATAGGGCTTGGTTGTGGTGTGATGGCGCACTATAGAATACGTCAGCAGATTTGATTTGTGTTAATATTATTCTCTCTATGGCAATATGTGGAAGCTTATTTTACAGAGCCGGACACTATTCTTGGTGTTTACAATCTTCTATAAAGGACTGGGAGGAGGAACCCACCTTGCAATGCCGAAGACAATTTGTGCGCCGGACTCGTCGTCATTGAAGCCTGGTTTAGGGGCTACTGAGGGAGTCCTGTATTAGGGGGTGTTCGGATAGCCGGACTATACCTTCAGCCGGACTCCTGGACTATGAAGATACAAGATTGAAAACTTTGTCCCGTGTCCGGATGGGACTTTCCTTGGCGTGGAAGGCAAGCTTGGCGATGCGGATATTCAAGATCTCCTACCGTTGTAACCGACTCTATGTAACACTTACCCTATCCGGTGTCTATATAAACCGGAGGGTTGTAGTCCGTAGGACAGAATCAACTCCATACACAACAATCATACCATAGGCTAGCTTCTAGGGTTTAGCCTCCTTGATCTCGTGGTAGATCTACTCTTGTACTGCCCATATCATCAAATCAAGCAGGAGTAGGGTTTTACCTCCATCGAGAGGGCCCGAACCTAGGTAAAACAAAGTGTCCCCTGTCTCCTGTTACCATCTGGCCTAGACGCAAAGTTCGGGACCCCCTACCCAAGATCTGCTGGTTTTGACACCGACACGGCCCAATGAATCTAGTCCGTCGCCTGACTTTAAGTTCAGGTCTTGAGTGATATCCTCCCCTTCGCGGGTATCCGGCTTGGAGGGATCGGGAATCCGGACATAGCTAGTCCTTAAGATAGATGAAGGGTCGCCGCACTGTCCCTCTACCACGTCAACGTGATGGGTGACCTGGGGAGAGTTAATCTCTCTCAGATCGGGTTTAGGCCCAATCTGGTCATAATCCGTAGCGACTCCCAGGGCGGCGATGCGATCCAAGAGCTCGTTTAGGGAAGAGAGCTCCATTGGATCTAGCTGCTCGGCAAATTCCGAGCTGACATGAAGATTGCTTTTGATGACCCGAGAGGTCATCGTCGGCACAGCAGCCGAACAGGCGATCATAAGGAAACCGCCTAGCCGGAGTGTTTGGCCGACAGCCAAAGCTCCCTTAGCAACGGTGCCGTCTTTAAAGACGGGATGAGGCATCCTTCCTGATGGCGACGGCACAGAGGAACTCTCAATGAAAGCACCAATGTCGGTGTCAAAACCGGCGGATCTCGGGTAGGGGGTACTGAACTGTGCGTCTAGGTCGGATGGTAACAGGAGGCAGGGGACACGATGTTTTACCCAGGTTCGGGCCCTCTTGATGGAGGTAAAACCCTACATCCTGCTTGCTTAATATTGATGATATGGGTAGTACAAGAGTAGAGCTACCACGAGATCAGAGAGGCTAAACCCTAGAAGCTAGCCTATGGTATGATTGTTGTTCATGCTACGGACTAAAACTCTCTGGTTTATATAGACACCGGAGAGGGCTAGGGTTACACAGAGTCGGTTACAATGGTATTAGATCTACATATCCATATCGCCAAGCTTTCCTTCCACGCCAAGGAAAGTCCCTTCCGGACACGGGACGAAGTCTTCAATCTTGTATCTTCATAGTCCAGGAGTCCGGCCGAAGGTATAGTCCGGCCATCCGGACACCCCCTAATCCAGGACTCCCTCAATCTTCGTAGAATATGTGGGAGCCAATATGAGCATCCAGGTTCCGCTATTGGTTATTGACCGGAGACGTGTCTCGGTCATGTCTACATAGTTCTCGAACCCGTAGGGTCCGCACGCTTAAAGTTCGGTGACGATCGTAATAAGAGTTTTTGTGTTTTGATGTACTGAAGGTTGTTCGGAGTCCCGGATGAGATCAGGGACATGACGAGGAATCTCGAAATGGATGACTATGTTTGGACATCGGAAGGGTTCCGAGTGGTTCAGGCATTTTTCCCGGAGTACCGGGAGGTTACCGGAACCCTCGGGAGAAGTTATGGGTCTTATGGGCCATAAGAGGGAAGCACACCAGCCCACAAGGGGCTGGTGCGCCCCCTTTGGGTAGGAGGCCAAATTGAAGAAGGTTTGGGGGATGCGGCCCCCCCTTTCCTTCTCTCCTACTCCTCCTTCCCTTCCTCTCCTACTCCAACTAGGGAAGGGGGGATCCTACTCCCGGTGGGAGTAGGACTCCTCCAGGGCGCGCCATAGGGGTCAGCCCTCTCCCCCTCCTCCACTCCTTTATATACGGGGGTGGGGGCACCCCATAGACACACAACTTGATCTTCGTGATCGTTCCTTAGCCATGTGCGGTGCCCCCTTCCACCATATTCCACCTCGCTCATATCGTAGCGGTGCTTAGGCGAAGCCCTGCGTCGGTAGAACATCATCGCCGTCGTGCTAACGAAACTCTCCCTCAACACTTTTCTGGATCGGAGCTCGAGGGGAGTTACCGAGTTGAACGTGTGCAGAACTCAGAGGTGCCATACGTTTGGTACTTGGATCGGTCGGATCGGGAAGACGTACGACTACTTCCCCTACGTTGTGTCAATGCTTCCATTCCGGTCTACGAGGGCACGTAGACAACACTCTCCTCTCTCTTTGCTATGCATCACCATGATCTTGCGTGTGCGTAGGAGTTTTTTTGAAATTACTACGTTCCCCAATAGTGGCATCCGAGCCAGGTTTATGCGTTGATGTTATGTGCACGAGTAGAACACAAGTGAGTTGTGGGCGATATAAGTCATACTGCTTATCAGCATGTCATACTTTGGTTCGGCGGTATTGTTGGATGAAGCGGCCCGGACCGACATTACGCGTACGCTTACGCGAGACTGGTTCTACCGACGTGCTTTGCACACACGTGGCTGGCGGGTGTCAGTTTCTCCAACTTTAGTTGAACCGAGTGTGGATACGCCCGGTCCTTGTGAAGGTTAAAACAACACCAACTTGACAAACTATCGTTGCGGTTTTGATGCGTAGGTAAGAACGGTTCTTGCTAAGCCCGTAGTAGCCACGTAAAACTTGCAACAACAAAGTAGAGGACGTCTAACTTGTTTTTTAGGGCATGTTGTGATGTGATATGGTCAAGACATGATGCTAAATTTATTGTATGAGACGATCATGTTTTGTAACCGAGTTATCGGCAACTGGCAAGAGCCATATGGTTGTCGCTTTATTGTATGCAATGCAATAGCGCTGTAATGCTTTACTTTATCACTAAGCGGTAGCGATAGTCGTGGAAGCATAAGATTGGCAAGACGACAACGATGCTACGATGGAGATCAAGGTGTCGCGCCGGTGATGATGGTGATCATGACGGTACTTCGGAGATGGAGATCACAAGTACAAGATGACGATGGCCATATCATATCACTTATATTGATTTCATGTGATGTTTATCTTTTATGCATCTTATCTTGCTTTGATTGACGGTAGCATTATAAGATGACCCCTCACTAAATTATCAAAGTATAAGTGTTCTCCCTGAGTATGCACCATTGCGAAAGTTCTTCGTGTTGAGACACCATGTGATGATCGGGTGTGATAGGCTCTACGTTCAAATACAACGGGTGCAAAACAGTTGCACACGCGGAATACTCAGGTTAAACTTGACAGGCCTAGCATATAACAGATATGGCCTCGGAACACGGAGACCAAAAGGTCGAGCGTGAATCATATAGTAGATATGATCAACATAGTGATGTTCACCATTGAAACTACTCCATCTCACGTGATGATCGGACATGGTTTAGTTTATTTGGATCATGTGATCACTTAGAGGATTAGAGGGATGTCTATCTAAGTGGGAGTTCTTAAGTAATATGATTAATTGAACTAAAATTTATCATGAACTTAGTCCTGGTAGTATTAGCATATCTATGTTGTAGAACAATAGCTCGCGATTTTGCTCCCCGTTTATTTTGATATGTTCCTAGAGAAAAACTATGTTGAAAGATGTTAGTAGCAATGATGCGGACTTCGTCTATGATCTGAGGTTTATCCTCATTGCTGCACAGAAGAATTATGTTCTTGATGCACTGCTAGGTGACAGACCTATTGCAGGAGCAGATGCAGACATTATGAACGTTTGGCTAGCTCAATATGATGACTACTTGATAGTTTAGTGCACCATGCTTAACGGCTTAGAATCGGGACTTCAAAGACGTTTTGAACGTCATGGAACATATGAGATGTTCCATGAGTTGAAGTTAATATTTCAAGCAAATACCCGAATTGAGAGATATGAAGTCTCCAACAAGTTCTATAGCTAAAAGATGGAGGAGAATAGCTCAAGCAGTGAGCATGTGCTCAGATTGTCTGGGTACTACAATCGCTTGAATCAAGTGGGAGTTAATCTTCCAGATAAAATAGTGATTGAAAGAATTCTCTAGTCACCATCACCAAGTTAGTAGAACTTCGTGATGAACTATAATATGCAAGGGATAACGGAAACGATTCCGAAACTCTTCGTGATGCTGAAATCAACGATGGTAGAAATCAAGAAAAGCATCAAGTGTTGATGGTAAACAAAACCACTAGTTTCAAGTAAAGGGGCAAAGGGAAGAAAGGGGAACTTCAAGAAGAACAGCAAGCAAGTTGCTGCTCAAGTGAAAAACCCAAGTCTGGACCTAAGCCTGAAACTGAGTGCTTCTACTGCAAAGGGACTGGTCACTGGAAGCAGAACTACCCCAAGTAATTGGCGGATAATAAGGATGGCAAAGTGAAGATAGGTATATTTTATATACATGTTATTGATGTGTACTTTACTAATGTTTATAGCAACCCCTTAGTATTTGATACTAGTTCAGTTGCTAAGAATAGTAACTCGAAACGGGAGTTGCAGAATGAACAGAGACTAGTTAAGGGTGAAGTGACGATGTGTATTGAAAATGGTTCCAAGATTGATATGATCATCATCGCACACTCCTATACTTTCGGAATTAGTGTTAAACCTAAAATAAATGTTATTTAGTGTTTGCGTTGAGCATGAATATGATTGGATCATGCTTATTGCAATACGGTTATTCATGTAAGTTAGAGAATAATTGTTGCTCTGTTTACATGAATAAAACCTTCTATGGTCATACACCCAATGAAAATGGTTTGTTGGATCTTGATCGTGGTGATACACATTTTTATAATATTGAAGCCAAAAGATGCAAATTTAATAATGATAGTGCAACTTATTTGTGGAACTGTCGGTTAGGTCATAATTGTGTAAAGCGCATGAAGAAAATCCATGCTGATGGGCTTTTGGAATCACTTGATTATGAATCAGTTGATGCTTGCGAACCATGCCTCATGGGCAAGATGACTAAGACTCTGTTCTCCAGAACAATGGAGCGAGGAACAGATTTGTTGGAAATCATACATACTGATGTATGTGGTCCGATGAATATTGAGGCTTGCGACAAGTATCATTATTTTCTGATCTTCATAGATGATTTGAGCAGATATGAGTATATC
The DNA here is from genome assembly GCA_034509565.1 of Triticum monococcum. NCBI lineage: Eukaryota > Viridiplantae > Streptophyta > Magnoliopsida > Poales > Poaceae > Triticum > Triticum monococcum. The sequence continues at coordinate 689,468,105 of CM067843.1, forward strand.
TACTTGATGAAACACAAGTCTGAAACATTTGAAAAGTTCGAAGAATTTCAGAGTGAAGTGGAGAATCATCGTAACAAAAATAAAAGTTTCTACGATATGATCGCAGAAGTAAAATATTTGAGTTACGAGTTTGGCCTTCAGTTAAAACAATGTGAAATAGTTTCACTACTCACGCCACCAGGAACACCACGATGTAATGGTGTGCCCGAACATCATAACCATACTTTATTAGATATGGTGCAATCTATGATGTCTCTTACCGATTACCACTATCGTTTTGGGGTTATGCATTAGAGACAGCTACATTCACGTTAAATAGGGCACCATCTAAATCCGTTGAGACGACGCTGTATGAACTGTGGTTTGGCGAGAAACCTTAGCGGTCGTTTCTTAAAGTTTGGGACTGTGATGCTTATGTGAAGAAGTTTCAACATGAAAAGCTCGAACCCAAATCGGAGAAGTAAATCTTCATAGGAGACCCAAAAGAAAATGTTGGGTACACCTTCTATCACAGATCCGAAGGCAAGTTATTCATTGCTGAGAATGGATCCTTTCTAGAGAAGGAGTTTCTCTCGAAAGAAGTGAGTGGGAGGAAAGTAGAGCTTGATGAGGTAACTGTACCTGCTCCCTTATTGGAAAGTAGTTCATCACAGAAAATCTATTCCTATGACTACTACACCAATTAGTGAGAAAGCTAATGATGATGATCATGTAACTTTAGATCAAGTTACTACCGAACCTCGTAGGTAAACTAGAGTGAGATCCGCACCAGAGTGGCACGGTAATCCTGTTCTGGAGGTCATGTTACTTGACCATGACGAACCTACGAACTATGAGGAAGCGATGATGAGCCCAGATTCCGCGAAATGGCTTGAGGCCATGAAATCTGAGATGAGATCCATGTATAAGAACAAAGTATGGACTTTAATTGACTTGCCCAAAGATCGGCGAGCCATTGAGATTAAATGGATCTTCAAGAGGAAGACGGACGCTGATAGTAGTGTTACTATCTACAAAGCTAGAATTGTCACAAAAAGGTTTTCGACAAGTTCAAGGTGTTGACTACGATGAGAGTTTCTCACTTGTATCTATGCTTAAGTCTGTCCGAATCATGTTAGCAATTGCCACATTTTATGAAATCTGGCAAATGGATAAACAAAACTACATTCCTTAATGGATTTATTAAGGAAGAGTTGTATATGATGCAACAAGAAAGTTTTGTCAATCCTAAAGGTGCTAACAAAATATGCAAGCTCCAGCGATCCATCTATGGACTGGTGCAAGCATCTCGGAGTTGGAATATACGCTTTGATAAGTTGATCAAAGCATATAGTTTTATACAGACTTGCGGTGAAGCATGTATTTACAAGAAAGTGAGTGGGAGCACTACAACATTTCTGATAAGTATATGTGAATGACATATTGTTGATCTGAGATAATGTAGAATTATTCTGCAAAGCATAAAGGAGTGTTTGAAAGGAGTTTTCAAAGAAAGACCTCAGTGAAGCTGCTTACATATTGAGCATCAAGATCTATAGAGATAGGTCAAGACGCTTGATAAGTTTTTCAATGAGTACATACCTTGACAAGATTTTGAAGTAGTTCAAAATGGAACAGTCAAAGAAAGAGTTCTTGCTTGTGTTACAAGGTGTGAAGTTGAGTAAGACTCAAAACCCGACCACGGCAGAAGATAGAGAGAGAATGAAAGTCATTCCCTATGCCTCAGCCATAGGTTATATAAAGTATGCCATGCTGTGTACCAGACCTATTGTATACCCTGCCCTGAGTTTGGCAAGGGAGTACAATAGTGATCTAGGAGTAGATAACTGGACATTGGTCAAAATTATCCTTAGTGGAATAAGGATATGTTTCTCGATTATGGAGGTGAAAAAAGGTTCGTTGTAAAAGATTACGTCGATACAAGTTTTGACACTGATCGAGATGACTCAAAGTCTCAATCTGGATACATATTGAAAGTGGGAGCAATTAGCTAGAGTAGCTTAGTGCAGAGCATTGTTGACATAGAAATTTGCAAAATACTTACGGATCTGAATGTGGCAGACCCGTTGACTAAACTTCTCTCACAAGCAAAACATGATCGCACCTTAGAACTCTTTGGGCATTAATCACATAGCGATGTGAACTAGATTGTTGAATCTAGTAATCCCTTTGGGTGTTGGTCAGATGACGATGTGAACTATGGGTATTAATCACATGGTGATGTGAACTATTGATGTTAAATCACATGGCGATGTGAACTAGATTATTGACTCTAGTGCAAGTGGGAGACTGAAGGAAATATGCCCTAGAGGCAATAATAAAGTTATTGTTTATTTCCTTATTTCATGATAAATGTTTATTATTCATGCTAGAATTGTATTAACCGGAAACATAATACATGTGTGAATACATAGACAAACAGAGTGTCACTAGTATGCCTCTACTTGACTAGCTCGTTGATCAAAGATGGTTATGTTTCCTAACCATAGACATGAGTTGTCATTTGATTAAACGGGATCACATCATTAGGAGAATGATGTGATTGAATTGACCCATTCCGTTAGCATAACACTTGATCGTTTAGTTTGTTGCTATTGCTTTCTTCATGACTTATACATGTCCCTATGACTATGAGATTATGCAACTCCCGTTTACCGGAGGAACACTTTGTGTGCTACCAAACGTCACAATGTAACAGGGTGATTATAAAGGTGCTCTACAGGTGTCTCCGAAGGTACTTGTTGGGTTGGCGTATTTCGAGATTAGGATTTGTCACTCCGATTGTCGGAGAGGTATCTCTCGGCCCTCTCGGTAATGCACATCACTCAAGCCTTGCAAGCATTGCAAGTAATAAGTTAGTTGCGGGATGACGTATTACGAAATGAGTAAAGAGACTTGCCGGTAATGAGATTGAACTAGGTATTGAGATACCGACGATCGAATCTCGGGCAAGTAACATACCGATGACAAAGGGAACAACGTATGTTGTTATGCGGTTTGACCGATAAAGATCTTCGTAGAATATGTGGGAGCCAATATGAGCATCTAGGTTCTGCTATTGGTTATTGACCGGAGACGTGTCTCGGTCATGTCTACATAGTTCTCGAACCCGTAGGGTCCGCATGCTTAAAGTTCGGTGACGATCGTAATAAGAGTTTTTGTGTTTTGATGTACCGAAGGTTGTTCGGAGTCGGGGATTGCGCCCGGGGATTCAGAAGCCGAAGCTTCCAATCGGGAGAAGAAGTCTCCCACAGAGGGTCCTACCTTAGGGGGGTGCTTTTGCCGCACAAAGTCCGTGGGGGGATCAATTCTCCAGCGAGTCGTAAGTGACCCGAAATACTTTAATAGTATAGGTATGCCATCTTTTTCTTCTGAGAAAATAACCACCGCATATATCTTTGCAGTTCGGGCCTTAGCCCCTCTCAAATGAGCTCGTCTTTGGGGGATCTTCTTCCAGAGATGATGGAGAGCGAAACGCCTCCTCCGGACTCCTCTGCTCCGGAAGCGGGCGACCCCGAAGTGTCGTCGCGGAGGGCCTCTCCGAGTCCGGTGAGGCCAGAAGATAATCCCATTGACCCCTGAAGCTCCCGGTGTCCGGCTCCCGAAGAGAGCAGACAAAAGAGTCTGGCACCGTCTGGTGTGCGATCGGATGTTTTGAGAGAGTTGGTGGGGCGAGCGGCCATCTCAGATGAACACCGTATGCTGATGAATACGGTGATGGAGAGAATCTCGTCCGCCGAAAGCGGATTGCATGAAGCTTTTATGAGTCTACTGACAGGCTTTGAGGTATGTAACATAATGTATGATAGTCCTGCACATGCTAGGTGTGCCCTGTGTAGATAGTAGCCCCTGAGACTCTGGTTGTCGTTAGAAACGACGACGAACAGAGGATCATATTCCCAGGTAATAACCATACTGCCTCTATGTGCAGGTGATGGAAGCTCCGGTGGCTAGCCGGACTAGCGAGTTTGCCCATTTAAAACGGCAGTTGGATGCGGCAAACGCCGACATCGAGCTTGTTAACAAAAGGCTTGACGAGGCACAGGGTAAGTGCCATTATCTGGTAAACGCCACATAGTAAGAGCAGCGTGATGCCAGTATCTTTAATATGTTGTGACTGCAGATGGAGCTGCCACTATTGAAGCCTTGCGGGCAGAACTTGCCCGAGCCAAGGAACAAGCGAGGTTTGGTAATGCGGCTGCTTTGAAGGCGGCCGAAGAGTTGAAAGCCGAGAAGGCTGCGCATGGCGAGAGCCGAGATAAGATGGCCAAGATGGCCATAGAATTAAAAGCCGCCGCCGACCGTTGTCGGGTTCTTGAAAAGGAAAACCTAGCGAAGGCATCGGACCTTGAGAAGGCTACTGCGACGAGAAAAGACATCCGCTCTGCTATGAGGGCGAAGAAGGAGGAGCTGCGGGAATCCGGGGATATTGTAGCTGGCAAATCCTTTATGTTGCGGAGGAAGTTCGGAGATCCACGGTATGCCCCTCTGGATCGGCTGTGGAGTTCGAAGGATGTGTATATGGATCTGGCGGCGAGCGCTGCCGATGTGGCCAAGTACTTCCTGTTGGGAAACGTAGTAATTTCAAAAAAATTCCTACGTACACGCAAGATCATGGTGATGCACAGCAACAAGAGGGGAGAGTGTTGTCTACGTACCCACGCAGACCGACTGCGGAAGCGTTGACACAACGTAGAGGAAGTAGTCGTACGTTTTCCCGATCCGACCGATCCAAGCACCGTTACTCCGGTACCTCCGTGTTCTTAGCACACGTACAGCTCGATGACGATCCCCGGGCTCCGATCCAGCAAAGCGTCAGGGAGGAGTTCCGTCAGCACGATGGCGTGGTGACGATCTTGATGTACTACCATCGCAGGGCTTCGCCTAAGCACTGCTACAATATAATCGAGGTGGAATATGGTCGCAGGGGGCACCGCACACGGCTAAGGAACGATCTCAATGATCAACTTGTGTGTCTAGGGTGCCCCCTGCCTCCGTATATAAAGGAGCCAAGGGGGAGGGGGCGGCCGGCCAGGAGGAGGGCGCAGGAGGAGTCCTACTCCTACCGGGAGTAGGACTCCCCCCCCCCCCCCCCCCCCAATCCTAGTTGGAATAGGATTCCTCGAGGGGGAAAGAGAGAGAGGGGGCCGACCACCTCTCCTAGTCCTAATAGGACTAGGGGAGGGGGGAGGCACGCGGCCCACCTTGGGCTGCCCCTTTCTCCTTTCCACTCATGCCCACTAAGGCCCATATGGTTCCCGGGGGGTTCCGGTAACCTCCCGGTACTCTTGGTAAAATCCCGATTTCACCCGGAACACTTCCGATGTCCAAATATAGGCTTCCAATATATCAATCTTTATGTCTCGACCATTTCGAGACTCCTCATCATGTCCGTGATAACATCCGGGATTCCGAACTAACTTCGGTACATCAAAATGCATAAACTCATAATAACTGTCATCGTAACGTTAAGCGTGCGGACCCTACAGTTCGAGAATAATGCAGACATGACTGAGACACATCTCCGGTCAATAACCCATAGCGGGACCTGGATGCCCATATTGGCTCCTACATATTCTACGAAGATCTTTATCGGTCAGACCGCATAACAACATACGTTGTTCCCTTTGTCATCGGTATGTTACTTGCCCGAGATTCGATCGTCGGTATCCGATACCTAGTTCAATCTCGTTACCGACAAGTCTCTTTACTCGTTCTGTAATACATCATCTCGTAACTAACTCATTAGTTGCAATGCTTGCAAGGCTTATGTGATGTGCATTACCGAGAGGGCCCAGAGATACCTCTACGACAATCGGAGAGACAAATCCTAATCTCGAAATACGCCAACCCAACATCTACCTTTGGAGACACCTGTAGAGCTCCTTTATAATCACCCAGTTACGTTGTGATGTTTGGTAGCACACAAAGTGTTCCTCCGGTAAACGGGAGTTGCATAATCTCATAGTCATAGGAACAGGTATAAGTCATGAAGAAAGCAATAGCAACATACTAAACGATCGGGTGCTAAGCTAATGAAATGGGTCATGTCAATCAGATCATTCAACTAATGATGTGATCCCGTTAATCAAATAACAACTATTTGTCTATGTTTAGGAAACATAACCATCTTTGATTAACGAGCTAGTCAAGTAGAGGCATACTAGTGACACTCTGTTTGTCTATGTATTCACACATGTATTATGTTTCTGGTTAATACAATTATAGCATGAATAATAAACATTTATCATGAAATAAGGAAATAAATAATAAATTTATTATTGCCTCTAGGGCATATTTCCTTCAGTCTCCCACTTGCACTAGAGTCAATAATCTAGATCACATCACCATGTGATTAACATCGATACTTCACATTATCATGTGATTAACACCCATAGTTCGCATCGCCATGTGACCAATACCCAAAGGGTTTACTAGATTCAGTAATCTAGTTCACATCGCTATATGATTAACACCCAAAGAGTACTATGGTGTGATGATGTTTTGCTTGTGAGAGAATCTTAGTCAATGGGTCTGCCACATTCAGATCCGCATGTATTTTGCAAATTTCTATGTCAACAATGCTCTGCATGGAGCTACTCTAGCTAATTGCTCCCACTTTCAATATGTATCTAGACCGAGACTTAGAGTCATCTAGATTAGTGTCAAAACTTGCATCGGCGTAACCCTTTACGACGAACCTTTTTTCACTTCCATAATCGAGAAACATATCCTTATTCCACTAAGGATAATTTTGACCGTTGTCCAGTGATCTACTCCTAGATCACTATTTTACTCCCTTGCCAAACTCAGTGGTAGGGTATACAATAGATCTGGTACACAGTATGGCATACTTTATAGAACCTATGACCAAGGCATAGGGAATGACATTCATTCTCTTTCTATCTTCTGCCGTGGTCGGCCTTTGAGTCTTACTCAATTTCACACCTTGTAACATAGGCAAGAAACTCTTTCTTTGACTGTTCCATTTTGAGCTACTTCAAAATCTTGTCAAGGTATGTATTTATTGAAAAACTTATCAAGCGTCTTGATCTATCTCTATAGATCTTGATGCTCAATATGTAAGCAGCTTCACCGAAGTCTTTCTTTGAAAAACTCCTTTCAAACACTCCTTTATGCTTTATAGAATAATTCTACATTATTTCCGATCAACAATATGTCATTCACATATACTTATCAGAAATGTTGTAGTGCTCCCACTCACTTTCTTGTAAATACAGGCTTCATCGCAAGTCTGTATATAACTATATGCTTTGATCAACTTATCAAAGCATGTATTCCAACTCCGAGATGCTTGCACCAGTCCATAGATGAATCGCTGGAGCTTGCACATTTTGTTAGCACCTTTAGGATTGACAAAACCTACTGGTTGCATCATATATAACTCTTCTTTAAGAAATCCATTAAGGAATGCAGTTTTTTTTATCCATTTGCCAGATTTCATAAAATGCGGCAATTGCTAACATGATTCGGATAGACTTAAGCATAGATACAAGTGAGAAACTCTCATCGTAGTCAACACTTTGAACTTTGTCGAAAACCTTTTGCGACAATTCTAGCTTTGTAGATAGTAACACTACTATCAACGTCCGTCTTCCTCTTGAAGATCCATTTATTTTCTATGGCTTGCCGATCATCGGGCAAGTCAACGAAAGTCCATACTTTGTTCTCATACATGAATCCCATCTCAGATTTCATGGCCTCAAGCCATTTTGCGGAATCTGGGCTCATCATCGCTTCCTCATAGTTCGCAAGTTTGTCATGGTCTAGTAACATGACTTCCAGAACAGGATTACTGTACCACTCTGGTGCGGATCTCACTCTGGTTTACCTACGAGATTTGGTAGTAACTTGATCTGAAGTTTTATGATCATCATCATTAGCTTGCTCACTAATTGGTGTAGTAGTCACAGGAACAAATTTCTATGATGAACTACTTTCCAATAAGGGAGAAGGTACAATTACCTTATCAAGTTCTACTTTCCTCCCACTCACTTCTTTCGAGAGAAACTCCTACTCTGGAAAGGATCCATTATAAGCAACGAATGTCTTGCCTTAGGATCTATGATAGAAGGTGTACCCAACAGTCTCCTTTTGGGTATCCTATGAAGACATATTTCTCCGATTTGGTTTTGAGCTTATCAGGATGAAACTTTTTCACATAAGCATCACAACCCCAAACTTTAAGAAACAACAACTTTGGTTTCTTGCTAAACCACAGTTCAGATTGTGTCGTCTCAATGGACTTAGATGGTGCCCCTTTTTTAACGTGAATGCAGCTGTCTTTTAATGCATAACCTCAAAAACGATAGTGGTAAATCGGTAAGAAACATCATAGATTTGCACTATATCTAATAAAGTACGGCTATGACGTTCGGACACACCATTATGCTGTGGTGTTCCGGGTGGCACGAATTTGTGAAACTATTCCACATTGTTTTAATTGAAGACCAAAGTCGTAACTCAAATATTTGTCTCCGCGATCAGATCGTAGAAATCTTATTTTCTTGTTACGATGATTCTCCACTTCACTCTGAAATTCTTTGAACTTTTCAAATGTTTCAGACTTATGTTTCATCAAGTAGATATACTCATATCTGCTCAAATCATCTGTGAAGATCAGAAAATAATGATACCTATCGCGAGCCTCAATATTCATCGGATCACATACATCAGTATGTATGATTTCTAACAAATCTGTTGCTCGCTCCATTGTTCCGAAGAACAGAGTCTTAGTCACCTTGCCCATGAGGCATGGTTCGCAAGCATCAACTGATTCATAATCAAGTGATTCCAAAAGCCCATCAGCATGGAGTTTCTTCATGCACTTTACACCAATATGACCTAAACGGCAGTGCTACAAATAAGTTGCACTATCATTATTAACTTTGCATCTTTTGGTTTCAATATTATGATTATGTGTATCACTACGATCGAGATCCAACGAACTATTTTCATTGGGTGTGTAACCATATAAGGTTTTATTCATGTAAACAGAACAACAATTTATTCTCTTACTTAAATAAATAACCGTATTACAATAAACATGATCAAATCATATTCATGCTCAACGTAAACACCAAATAACACTTACTTAGGTTCAGCACTAATCCCGAATTTATAGGGAGTGTGCGATGATGATCATATCAATCTTGGAACCACTTCCAACACACATCGTCACTTCACCCTTAACTAGTCTCTGTTTATTCTGCAACTCCCATTTCGAGTTACTAATCTTAGCAACTGAACTAGTATCAAAAACTGAGGGGTTGCTATAAACACTAGTAAAAACCCGCGCTACTACTAACCCGCGGAATTTTTTTCGAATTTTCTGCGCGAATTTTCAAATTTCTGAATTATTTTAACCTCTAATCTCTAATCACCCTACTACTAACCCGCGAATTTTTTTTCGAATTTTTTGCACGAATTTTCAAATTTCTGAATTATTTTAACCTCTAATCTCTAGTCACCCTCATCGCTGCTCAATTTAATCTCTAATCACCCCTCATCATTCCAAATCATCTAACTTCCCGGACTGTCACCCATTCTCTCACTACTCCAGCCTGAGCACGCTTAACTTCTGGGTTCTATTCTCCCTCGATTCCAAGTCTACACTTGTTGTTTTCCTGACAATAGTAAGATGTCAATCCTATTAACCCTCGGGAGTTTAGCTTGAGCATGAAGTCACACATTTCACTGTTTGAGTTTAAAACTATTGTTCTAAAATAATAATTATTTAGTAACACTAATATTTCTTGAATAAGGAATTTGACCACATTTTGACCAAAGTTTGACCACAGTTTGACCAGATTTGACCAAAATTCCAAAAAACTGAAATAATTATTTAGTAACACTAGTATTCTTGAATAATTATTTAGTAACACTAATACTTCTTGAATAAGTAGTTTGACCAGATTTGGCCAAAATTAAAAAAACTGAAATTTGAGCATAACTTTTTTTCCTTTTAGAATTTGAGAATTCTAAAAATTTGCAAATAGGCCATCGGCTGTCTCCATCATATGCGGATTTTCATGCTGAAAATTTTGATATATTATATGTTTTTTCTGACATCCTATGCAAAAGTTATAGCCGTTTTACATTTTCCCTACACTTTTTGCAAAACATGTCCAAATTTAAGTTTTTAAATTTTCCTAACTAGCAGATGTAGTAACATAACTACATCTCGAAGGATTTTAATTTTTGAAACATTTTGATATATTATACGTTTTTTTCTAACGTCGTATGCAAAAGTTATAGCCGTTTTACATTTTCCCTACACTTTTTGCAAAACATGTCCAAATTTAAGTTTTTAAATTTTCCTAACTAGTAGATGTAGTAACATAACTACATCTCGAAGGATTTTAATTTTTCAAGTTTTTATCATTTTCTTTTGCTTTTTACAAAACCGAAAAGGCGATCCACCGGGGGGGTAGAGTTTCAAAATGGGACCTTTAGTAGTAGCGAGGGATTTTACCCCTCGCTACTACTATGGCATGTCCCGGAGGGGCACGGTTGAGACCTCTTAGTAGTAGCGAGGGGTAAAAACTTAGTAGTAGCGCGGGTTTATAACCCTCGCTACTACTATGGCATGGCCCAGGGGCACGGTAGAGACCGCTTAGTAGTAGCGAGGGTAAAATCCAGCGCTACTGCTATCAACTTGGTAGTACCGAGGGTTAAAACCCGCGCTACTACTATGGCATGTCCCGAGGGGCACGGTAGAGACCGCTTAGTAGTAGCGAGGGTAAAAACCAGTGCTACTGCTATCAACTTAGTAGTAGCGAGGGTTAAAAACCCGCGCTACTGCTACTTAGCAGCAGCGCCTGATTTTAAAGCGCGCTGCTGGTAAGATTCTGTGTATAGGCTTTTCCCTAGTAGTGCTTCCTGGGCGGCCGTTTATGTATACATGTGTATAACCTGAAAGATTGCAGCCGTCGGCTTCAAACCCCACGCATATAATGCGGAGGTGCTCACAAAAAATACGCGTTCACACTTAACCCAACGTCTTGGTCCTATGCGAATTTTCGTGCTGAACATTTTGATATATTATACGTTTTTTCTGACATCGTATGCAAAAGTTATAGCTGTTTTACATTTTCCCTACACTTTTTGCAAAACATGTCCAAATGTAAGTTTTTAAATTTTCCTAACTAGTAGATGTAGTAACATAGCTACATCTCGAAGGATTTTAATTTTTGAAACATTTTGATATATTATACGTTTTTTTTCTAACGTCGTATGCAAAAGTTATAGCCGTTTTACATTTTCCCTACACTTTTTGCAAAACATGTTCAAATTTAAGTTTTTAAATTTTCCTAACTAGTAGATGTAGTAACATAACTACATCTCGAAGGATTTTAATTTTTAAAGTTTTTATCATTTTCTTTTGCTTTTTACAAAACCGAAAAGGCGATCCACCGGGGGGGTAGAGTTTCAAAATGGGACCTTTAGTAGTAGCGAGGGATTTTAGCCCTCGCTACTACTATGGCATGTCCCGGAGGGGCACGGTTGAGACCTCTTAGTAGTAGCGAGGGGTAAAAACTTAGTAGTAGCGCGGGTTTATAACCCTCGCTACTACTATGGCATGGCCCAGGGGCACGGTAGAGACTGCTTAGTGGTAGTGAGGGGTAAAAACCAGCGATACTGCTATCAACTTAGTAGTAGCGAGGGTTAAAAACCCACGCTACTACTATGGCATGTCCCGAGGGGCACGGTAGAGACCGCTTAGTAGTAGCGAGGGTAAAAAACCAGTGCTACTGCTATCAACTTAGTAGTAGCGAGGGTTAAAAACCCGTGCTACTGCTACTTAGCAGTAGCGCCTGATTTTAAAGCGCGCTGCTGTTAAGATTCTGTGTATAGGCTTTTCCCTAGTAGTGCTTCCTGGACGGCCGTTTATGTATACATGTGTATAACCTGAAATATTGCAGCCGTCGGCTTCAAACCCCACGCATATAATGCGGAGGTGCTCGCAAAAAATACGCGTTCACACTTAACCCAACGTCTTGGTCCTATGCGGATTTTCGTGCTGAACATTTTGATATATTATACGTTATTTTTTCTGACATCGTATGCAAAAGTTATAGCCGTTTTACATTTTCCCTACACTTTTTGCAAAACATGTCCAAATTTAAGTTTTTAAATTTTCCTAACTAGTAGATGTAGTAACATAACTACATCTCGAAGGATTTTAATTTTTGAAACATTTTGATATATTATACGTTTTTTAACATCGTATGCAAAAGTTATAGCCGTTTTACATTTTCCCTACACTTTTTGCAAAACATGTCCAAATTTAAGTTTTTAAATTTTCCTAACTAGTAGATGTAGTAACATAACTATATCTCGAAGGATTTTAATTTTTAAAGTTTTTATCATTTTCTTTTGCTTTTTACAAAACCGAAAAGGCAAACAGGGGGGTAGAGTTTCAAAATGGGACCTTTAGTAGTAGCAAGGGATTTTACCCCTCGCTACTACTATGGCATGTCTCGGAGGGGCACGGTTGAGACCTCTTAGTAGTAGCGAGGGGTAAAAACTTAGTAGTAGCGCGGGTTTATAACCCTCGCTACTACTATGGCATGGCCCAGGGGCACGGTAGAGACCGCTTAGTAGTAGCGAGGGTAAAAACCAGCGCTACTGCTATCAACTTGGTAGTACCGAGGGTTAAAACCCGCGCTACTACTATGGCATGTCCCGAGGGGCACGGTAGAGACCGCTTAGTAGTAGCAAGGGTAAAAAACCAGTGCTACTGCTATCAACTTAGTAGTAGCGAGGGTTAAAAACCCGCACTACTGCTACTTAGCAGCAGCGCCTGATTTTAAAGCGCGCTGCTGGTAAGATTCTGTGTATAGGCTTTTCCCTAGTAGTGCTTCCTGGGCGGCCGTTTATGTATACATGTGTATAACCTGAAAGATTGCAGCCGTCGGCTTCAAACCCCACGCATATAATGCGGAGGTGCTCACAAAAAATACGCGTTCACACTTAACCCAACGTCTTGGTCCTATGCGGATTTTCGTGCTGAACATTTTGATATATTATACGTTTTTTCTGACATCGTATGCAAAAGTTATAGCCGTTTTACATTTTCCCTACACTTTTTGCAAAACATGTCCAAATTTAAGTTTTTAAATTTTCCTAACTAGTAGATGTAGTAACATAACTACATCTCAGAGGATTTTAATTTTTGAAACATTTTGATATATTATACGTTTTTTTTAACATCGTATGCAAAAGTTATAGCCTTTTTACATTTTCCCTACACTTTTTGCAAAACATGTCCAAATTTAAGTTTTTAAATTTTCCTAACTAGTAGATGTAGTAACCTAACTACATCTCGAAGGATTTTAATTTTGAAAGTTTTTATCATTTTCTTTTGCTTTTTACAAAACCGAAAAGGCAATCCAGGGGGCTAGAGTTTCAAAATGGGACCTTTAGTAGTAGCGAGGGATTTTACCCCTCGCTACTACTATGGCATGTCCCGGAGGGGCACGGTTGAGACCTTTTAGTAGTAGCGAGGGGTAAAAACATAGTAGTAGCGGGGGTTTATAACCCTCGCTACTACTATGGCATGGCCCAGGGGCACGGTAGAGACCGGTTAGTAGTAGCGAGGGGTAAAACCAGCGCTACTACTATCAACTTAGTAGTAGCGAGGGTTAAAAACCCGCGCTACTACTATGGCATGTCCCGGGGGGCACGGTAGAGACCGCTTAGTAGTAGCGAGGGTAAAAAAACCAGTGCTACTGCTATCAACTTAGTAGTAGCGAGGGTTAAAAACCCGCGCTACTGCTACTTAGCAGCAGCGCCTGATTTTAAAGCGCGCTGCTGGTAAGATTCTGTGTATAGGCTCTTCCCTAGTAGTGCTTCCTGGGCGGTCATTTATGTATACATGTGTATAATCTGAAAGATTGCAGCCGTCGGCTTCAAACCCCACGCATATAATGCGGAGGTGCTCGCAAAAAACACGTGTTCACACTTAACCCAACGTCTTGATCCTATTAAGGAGGTGATAGTAGAGTGAGCGAGGAAACCGGACTATAATGCTTTAGCTGTCACAGCCCTAGAATTGTTTGCAATAGTTGCATAAGTGAGCATCCATGCATCATGTCTAAATTCTAAAAGTTGAATTGAGGTTAGCTGAAACCCTCAGAAATCACTTCAGAAATAATCAACATTGAAAGTCTTTTCAAATGAGTCCAAGGAAATGTTCCTGTTATTCTGTAAAAATATTGGAAAGAGGTAAAATTCAAACCAATATTTGTGGAGTCTCAGAAATATTTATTTTGGGCAATTGAAATTAATTCAATAACTATTTGAATTGGATATATATTTATTATATAATAAATATATGTTCAATAATTCTGAAAATTGTTGTGTGGCTTTGGATAAGTCCATTTAGTTCACACAATTATTTTCATGAAGTTTAAAATTGATTTGGTGTTAAAACTAAATCAAAAACAAACCTGCAAAATAGAAAAAGAACAGAATTAGAAAAAAAACAGAGAGAGAGGAAACCCACCTGGCCTCACCTGAGCAGCCCACCTACCTGTGCGGCCCAGCACCGCAGCTGGCCGGCCCAGCCAACTGGCCCAGCCCACCAGCGCAGCTCCTCCTGTCGTCTTCCTCGTCGGACAGAAGGACGAGCGCGTGCCCGACGCCCGCACGCCCACGCCCAGGCCACCTCCTCCCTCCCTGCGTGCCTGGTTCCTCTTGGACGGCTCTAGACGAGCGCCACGCAGCCCCTCGACCCTCTCTCACTCTCTCTGGATGCCCCCATCTCCTCTGTTCTCTCCTCGCAGCCACCCGAGAACGCCGTCGTCGCCGCCGACGCGCACCGCCGTGGCCACAGCCACTGCCTCGCCTCGCCGATGCGCTCAGAGGCTCCGCCTCGACCCCGTCTTCCTCCTCACCGAGCCACGCCTCGCGGGAGCCTCTACAACGCCGCCATCTGCTCTGTCTTCTTCCTCGGACTCCAGCGATCGCTAGCGCCCCTTCGTCATCCACGTTGCCTCCTCGAGCCCGCCGAGTCCTCCATTGGAATCCCAGTGAGCTCCTCCGTCTTTTCCCTTACCCTCGTGCTCTAATTTGCGTGCTAGCCACCGCCCCGCGAGTCCCGAGCGCCGCCGTCCGCCATGGCCGCCGTGGTCCTTCCTCCTGAGCACCTCCGCTCGGTCCAGTGGCACCAGCATGCTCCTGGAGCTCCCAGGAGTCCGCCCCGCTGCTTAGCTCGCTCGCCAGCCAAGCGTAGCGCCTCACCCGAGCTCGCCCGAACTCCGGCCACCGCGGATGACCTCGCCGCCGTTAACCCCGGCCACTCCAGGCCAGGAAACCACCACCGTTCGACGCGTGCCACTGCATGCATTCGAACGCAACAAACCACGCTCAAAACGGTGCCCTGCGGAGCATTCCCGAGCTGCCCCGCCGTCTCTGTCGTCGCCGGCGGCTAAACGCCGGCGACCGCTGACCGTTGACCGGCGTGGGTTGACCCCACTGCCCGGTTTAACCTCCCCCTCTCTCTCACTGACTCACGAGCCCCACCCGACTAATTACTCTAGTTAGCGCTAATTAGCTAGTTAGGTTAGTTGGGTTAATCGCTGACTAGTGGGCCCAGCCCAGTTAGTTAGGGCTAACTAACTTAGCTAGTTGACTGTGTCACTGACGTGTGGACCCCACACATCAGGTTTGACCTGGACCGAGCCGTTGACCTGCTGACGTCACTGTGAGGTCATGCTGACGCAATAGTTCCTTTCTGGAATTTAAATAAATCTTAAACGATTTATTTATTTTCAGAAAATGCCCAAAACTTCTAAAAATCATACAAAATCAACCGTAACTCCAAATGAAATAAATTATATATGAAAAATTATCAGAAAAATTCAAGGAATCTGTTTATGGCATTTTCATGCATGTTAGAACAACTTATGGCTGCTATTTAGGCCAATTCATATAAATGGAATTTAAACTCTCACATATGGAGTTTGAATTTGAACTTAGGGTTCAAACCAACTCCATTTAACGTGTTGCTAGTTGCGTTAGCTCAAACCACAGCATATTGACATGTCATGATCATGCATCATATTGTGCATTGCATTGATTGTGTTTCTTTCTCCTGTTGCTGGTATTTGTCCCCTCTCGATAGATGTGGTTTCGACGATGGCTTCGATGATACCGATGAAGAGCTATAATATCTTCAGAGTGCCAGGCAAGCACAACCCCCTTGTTCATTCCGATACAAGCCCACTCTCTCGCTCCTGCTCTCTTTTACTGCATTAGGACAACAACGATTCATCTGTTACTTGTTGCGGTAGTTGAACCCCTTATCCTCTGCATGACTTGTCATTGCCACAGTAAATAGATGAAACCCACTAGTATGAGTAGGAGTTGTTTGAGCCCTGATGTGCCTACTCATTCATGCTTGTTTGTCATGCCTGCTACTGCTTAGAGTTGAGTCAGGTCTGATTCATCGAGGATGGATCGGAGGTGTGTAAACATGTCCTACTGTGTGTGAGCTAAGTGTGTGAACACGATTTGGTAAAGGTAGCGGTGAGAGGCCATGTAGGAGTACATGGTGGGTTGTCTCATTGCAGCCGTCCTCAGGAACTGAGTTCTGTGTCTGTGATCCATGAACAGCTACTACCACTCATTGGGATCCTTAATTGACCCTCTCGGCTTCTTAATCACCCTAGTACTCTGTCCAGGAGTTGCAACTAGTTTCTGGTGTTTGTAGGTTATGTGTTGGCGGCCGTGCGTAGCGCTGACCCTAGGGGTGGGCTATGTTGCGGTAGATACACCGTGGCACGATGTACCGGGTGCCCGTTTGGTGTCTCGGGAACCCTGTTCACATCGTTCAGGGCCGTATGTGGAAACCTCGGCCGGACTCCCTGCGGATGGAACCTGGATAGGCGATAAACCTGGACTAGAGACTTAAGTGTTTAGGTAGGCCGTGGCCAACACCCTCGCCAGGCTTCCGCTTGAAGGTTGCCGAGATACATGACGTGTATATGGTGGTAAGTGGTGGGAGCGTGTGTGAAGAAGTACACCCCTGCAGGGTTATCATTATCTATTCGAATAGCCAGATTCCTCGGATATGGAAACTTGGACCCCATGCATAGTTCATAGACAAGTGAAAGTGGATACCCTAAAACTCGCAAGATAAGCGTGAGTGCTATGGATGGCCTTCTCGTAGGGAGACGGGAGCGGATCCATAGTGGTGTATTGAGTGGTCAATATGTGGACTCATGTGTGCCACCCCAAAAGAGTTGTTTGCAGTCGTAGTTCATGTTAGCCACCGAGTCAAAGCTGGCTTGCTGCAGTTAAACTCCACCACCACCCCCTTTTGTTGATACCGATGCATATGTAGCTAGTTCTGATGTAAGTCTTGCTGAGTACCTTTGTACTCACGTTTGCTTAATTTATGTTTTGCAGAGAGACTTCAGTCTCGCTAGTAGTTCCGCGTGGACTTCGACGTTTAGCTTGATACCTCAGCTACGATCTTGTGCCCTCGGCAGGATCTGGTAGATAGTCATGCTTCTTAGCCTTTTTCATTTGTAGATGTCTGTTCTCAGACATGTTAAGCTTCCGCATGTGTTTTAACTTGTATGCTATGATTGTTGGGTCATGAGACCCATGTTTGTAATATCTCGCTCCTCGGAGCCTAATGAATAAATACTTGAGTTGTAGAGTTATGTTGTGATGCCATGTTGTATTTACACATATCAAGCATATTGTGTGTATGATTGAAATACTTGGTATGTGTGGGATCCGACAGTCTAGTTATTTATCCTTGGCAGTCTCTCTTATGGGGAAATGTAGTCTAGTGCTTCCATGAGCCATAGTAGTCCGCTACAGCCCGGTTCACCGGAGTCCTGTTAGCCCAGCACTACTGCTCAGGACACTTGACTGGCCGGCATGTGTTTCACTTCGTTCCTGTGTCTGTCCCTTCGGGGAAATGTCACGCGGTGACATCCAGAGTCCTGCTTAGCCTGCTACAGCCCGGGTTCCCGGAGTCCTGTTAGCCCAGTGCTACAGCCCGGATTCACACGCTGCTGACCGACACGCTCGATGTGAATCATGTATGCCTGTCCCCATAGGTTAGTGCCGCTTTGGGTTCACGACTAGCCATGTCGGCCCGGGTTCTCTGTCATATGGATGCTAGCGACACTATCATATACGTGAGCCAAAAGGCGCAAACGGTCCCGGTCCATGGTAAGGCGACACCCGTGGGATACCGTGCGTGAGGCCGCAAAGTGATATGAGGTGTTACCGGCTAGATCGATGTGACTTGGACTCGGGGTCCTGACAGCGTTGGTATCAGAGCCTGACTGCCTGTAGGATTACCAAGCCAAACTGGTCGAAGTTGAGTTAGAAATGCTTTAGTTATGTAAGGGAATTGATTGTGGAAGGGGACGTAGGCTCTTTTTACTCCTTATCCTCATGACCTTCTAATCTGAGTCATCTTATCCTTTCTACGGGGTCAAGAACTAGGTTTCTCTTCTATCTCTCAGGATGACGTGTTACTAAACTATAGTTGCCTAGGATTGTTGAGTTAAAGCCTCAGTTCAGTTCCTACTACTTCCATATGTTCATAGCTGGCACCAGAACCTTGATATGATGTTGTTAAGTGATTATGCCACCATCTTTGCAGGTTGTCTCAAATCTTTTTGAGCAATTACAGCCGTTATGTTGTCCGAGTCATCCCAGGTTTCTAAACAATCTGATGCATTTGCAAATCCTTCCTCCCATTCTCGATGTTCCTTTGGGCCAGATTAACCACACTAATCGTCAAGTTGAGGTACTCCGTTGCCTCGGCATATATGTTGGAGCTATTATTATGACCCTAGGTGTCTTAGTGGATCACCTAGTAATATAGCCATGTTTTGTGTTCCGGTGTGATGATTCTGGCCACCATTCTCGAAAGCATCCCGTGATGCCATGTAGTAGTAGGCACTCTATTCATGGGTTCTTGAACCCGAGATTCACCCTACTTACCTCATGTTGATAGTGTTGCTAGTTCCTTTAGGATATTAGTAACCTTTGCGATAGTCCTCGAGGTTCGTGGTACATCCTTCTTCCAAATATCATGAACCATTCTTGGCAGCAGTTCTTTTGAACCAAAAGGTCACGACAGAGTGCTCCTGATGAGTTCTCCATTCTATGGTGTGACTCTGCCAACCCTACCTTTCTGCATGGGTTATTCAGAAGAAATATGTTGAACTCGTTCGACATACTAGTCTATGCATCCACAACTCAGAAAGTTATATGTACCTTTGAGTTGTTCCCCTTCCGTTATATTCCGATCTTCGTCTATCAATTGATAGTGAGGAGTATGTATGCATTCGTGTTCATCGATGCCTAGTATTCTTGTGGTTCGCCAAGCCGTTCTATTTCAGAATGACTAGGAGAAACAAACTCCAGTACCCCATCCATATCCAGGATTGGGTCAAAGCAGTTGTATTCCGCAAATCAAAATGCAACCTAGCTTTTGGTTCTGTTCTACCCTGAAGTATTACCCACTTTATGTCAGGAGCGTCGTGAGAATTGCACCTTCTCTTATGAATTCTTGACGCAGTGATAATTCTTGCCATCATTGTTCATTCCTCGATTCCCGTGTTATTGTAACCGGAATGCCGGCAAGTGAGTCGTGATGTGTGAAATCAATACTCCTAGCAACTCCGTTGCTTGGTAGTTAATGGACAATACTCTCATTCTTAGTGTGCTGGTAATTAAATCACCATCCTAAGATTGATCGTGCTACCTAGTCCATATTTCTGGGTGCACTCATCGACCAATGAGTTAGGACTGTGAATCCCTCGCTCCTTGATCATATCGTCTTGCCCTGAAAATCAAGATTGTTCTCGAGCTTAATAACATATCGGTGGTTCATGATTTTCCAAATATCTTCTCGGAAGTGTTACCAGGTTGTCACCTGACCGTTATGTTGAGTTCGTGATCAAGTTGGTTTTCCGATAAACCACTTTTCCCCAAGAACCTGTGTCGGATACCCTGAGCTAGTTGTTTAAGCTTAACAACAACTTGGAGAGTTGGAAGATAAAAGCTTGTCTGACTTAGTTCATGTTAAGGGATATCTTTGTGTTTGTGTGTGTGTTGAAGAAAGATGATATCTTCACCAATTGGTCCTCGTGATCGGTTGTTGGATCTATTATCTTGTCCAAACCTTGATTTGAGTGTGGGCTATCGTCAAATCAAATCAGACCCAACGATGTTCGTAATGTTGTCTTACTTGCGATTGTCCCTCAAGCATACACCATTATATCTTTGGTCTGACCAATACTATCATATTGTTCACATAGTGGTGGAAGTCCAGTGATATGGAAATTCTGATGAGTTGCTGTTGAGCCCATCAGCGGCATTTTGTCTCCTCCATGATTGTGTTGAACATCCAGCTAGTGTTGGAAACTTTATAGGCAGTGCCCTCATGTCCCGATCATGAAGCATATGTCCGGTTGAAAGATGTGACTTCCTCTAATTCATGTGCATCTGATGTAAGTTGCCACCGTGAATTCAAGAAAGTTTGTTTTTGCTTCCTCTGGAATCATCCCAAGTCAGTCATGCATGTGCGAAGTATTCTATGGTCTGATAGACTGATCATCTTCATTCCATATGAATTCCATAGCACACTAAGCCACTGATTGACCTGTTCCAGGAAAAGAAGTTGTTGTGCTATCCTGGGTCATGCACAAGATTTCGATATACTCAATGATGGTTCCCCACCAGAACTCGGTAGTGTTTTATTATAAGACTACTATGTGGTCATACTTGTCTGGGACAACGTGTTCACATGCTTGTAGCAGAACGGCTCATGTTTTGGAGCTTACTACCATAGTCCATTTCCTGAGAATCTCGCAATGTCATCTCGTCGATTTGTGTTCCAAACTTTTATTTTGTTTCTAGACTCGATGAGTTTGGAATATCCTGTCACCAACCAGATCTGAATCTCAGGCAGATATGATGGTTGGAGCATTTTCCAAGAACTATAATATTGGTCTCTCGATAATCGGTAAAGTGGATGTCGTGGCCAACACATCCAGCCAGAAGACCTATTATTGTAGTATCTTGATTGAAGAAAGTTGGCCACCTCCCCATAAGGATTTCTTACGATTTACTCCAGAAGTTGTTCCTTATGGATCTATTGTATTCCGAAGTCTGACCACTACTTGATGGCTATGTTGATGCTTTAAAGCATGACCGTGGTAACCGGTACATCAAGGAGAACATTAGAAGCGGAGTGCTAAATGTCTCTCGGTCGATCATCTAGATTTCATTCCCTTGGCCTCGCTAAGGTGAAATATGAGAAAGTGTTATCTTTCTTTGCATCTGCATCTTCAACCATTATTCATCATGGTAGCATGTTGTGTTGCCAGGATCCTTGACACGGATATTGGTAAAACCTTGATGAATATGGAGATGCTCAAGTTCTTGAGAGCACGCGCAAGCACCAGGTTTTACCGTTGGCGCTAACTGGGATTTGCTTCCAGTTTCCTCGGTTATGTTACAACCTTTTCAAACAGTGGACTCACTCTCGACTGTTGAGTTCTTCCCCAGTTACCAGAATCATTCCCAACATTTGCATTTTGTTCCCAGCTTACACCTCAATAGTTGTTGTTCATGATCATCTTCAAAAGTGGACTTACCATAGGTCCCATCCATTTCCGATGATAAGCAAAAATCATCCATTGCGTTGTCTTCAACAAGGTAGTCCACATCATCCATCCTAGTCCAAGTATGCCATCTCTTCAAGCTATCTCAAACGATCAATTGTAAATTGCCTTAAGCTGGTATGAAGAGTTTCAACGATCTCTGAATCAAAAGTAATTCTTTTTGCCACTTAAGGGAATATTTCTGTGAGTCACTTTCCTTAAGATGTCTCGTTATGGTATCATGGCAATTATCTCCTCGCTACTTTGAAACCATGCATCATCCTACTTAAGCGTGGAATTGTTGCCCACCAAATCAAACCCCGTCGTTGTTCTTCCATCCCTCTCGATGTATTTTGTGTCTCAACTTGAGATGTTTCAACATCTCATTCCGCGAGTTGATATTGTTTAGCTCGATCTTCGAGAAGATCAATCCTAGTTGAGTTTCTTTCCGTCATCATGCTGGATGAAGATCCTGAAAGCAAAGACGTCAAGATCAAGATGACGACATGAATCAACATCCTCGGGAAGGGCAGTTGGATCGAGAAGACTGCGATAGTCTTGTGACCCCCCCTTCCTTCTTACCTCACGTCTCGAATCTCGGGCCGAGATTCTTGTTTAGTGGGGGTGAGTTGTCACAGCCCTAGAATTGTTTGCAATAGTTGCATAAGAGAGCATCCATGCATCATGTCTAAATTCTGAAAGTTGAATTGAGGTTAGCTGAAACCCTCAGAAATCACTTCAGAAATAATCAACATTGAAAGTCTTTTCAAATGAGTCCAAGGAAATGTTCCTGTTATTCTGTAAAAATATTGGAAAGAGGTAAAATTCAAACCAATATTTTTGGAGTCTCAGAAATATTTATTTTGGGCAATTGAAATTAATTCAATAACTATTTGAATTGGATATATATTTATTATATAATAAATATATGTTCAATAATTCTGAAAATTGTTGTGTGGCTTTGGATAAGTCCATTTAGTTCACACAATTATTTTCATGAAGTTTAAAATTGATTTGGTGTTAAAACTAAATCAAAAACAAACCTGCAAAATAGAAAAAGAACAGAACTAGAAAAAAAACAGAGAGAGAGGAAACCCACCTGGCCTCACCTGAGCAGCCCACCTACCTGTGCGGCCCAGCACCGCAGCTGGCTGGCCCAGCCAACTGGCCCAGCACACCAGCGCAGCTCCTCCTATCGTCTTCCTCGTCGGACAGAAGGACGAGCGCATGCCCGACGCCCACACGCCCACGCCCAGGCCACCTCCTCCCTCCCTGCGTGCCTGGTTCCTCTTGGACGGCTCTAGACGAGCGCCACGCAGCCCCTCGACCCTCTCTCACTCTCCCTGGATCCCCCCATCTCCTCTGTTCTCTCCTCGCAGCCGCCCGAGAACGCCATCGTCGCCGCCGACGCGCACCGCCGTGGCCACAGCCACTGCCTCGCCTCGCCGATGCGCTCAGAGGCTCCGCCTCGACCCCGTCTTCCTCCTCACCGAGCCACGCCCCGCGGGAGCCTCTACAACGCCGCCATCAGCTCCGTCTTCTTCCTCGGACTCCGGCGATCGCCGGCGCCCGTTCGTCATCCACGGTGCCTCCTCGAGCCCGCCGAGTCCTCCATTGGAATCCCAGTGAGCTGCTCCGTCTTTTCCCTCACCCTCGTGCTCTAATTTGCGCGCTAGCCACCGCCCCGCGAGTCCCGAGCGCCGCCGTCCGCCATGGCCGCCGTGGTCCTTGCTCCTGAGCACCTCCGCTCGGTCCAGTGGCACCAGCATGCTCCTGGAGCTCCCAGGAGCCCGCCCCGCTGCTTAGCTCGCTCGTCAGCCAAGCGTAGCGCCTCACCCGAGCTCGCCCGAACTCCGGCCGCCGCGGATGACCTCGCCCCCGTTAACCCCGGCCACCCCTGGCCAGGAAACCACCACCGTTCGACGCGCGCCACTACGTGCGTTCGAACGCAACAAACCACGCTCAAAACGGTGCCCTGTAGAGCATTCCCGAGCTGCCCCGCCGTCTCTGTCGTCGCCGGCGGCTAAACGCCGACGACCGCTGACCGTTGACCGGCGTGGGTTGACCCCACTGCCCGGTTTGACCTCCCCCTCTCTCTCACTGACTCACGGGCCCTGCCCGACTAATTACTCTAGTTAGCGCTAATTAGCTAGTTAGGTTAGTTGGGTTAGTCGCTGACCAATGGGCCTAGCCCAGTTAGTTAGGGCTAACTAACTTAGCTAGTTGACTGTGTCACTGACGTGTGGACCCCACATGTTAGGTTTGACCTGGACCGAGCCGTTGACCTGCTGACGTCACTGTGAGGTCATGCTGACGCAATAGTTCCTTTCTGGAATTTAAATAAATCTTAAACGATTTATTTATTTTCAGAAAATGCCCAAAACTTCTAAAAATCATAGAAAATCAACCGTAACTCCAAATGAAATAAATTATATATGAAAAATTATCAGAAAAATTCAAGGAATCTGTTTATGGCATTTTCATGCATGTTAGAACAACTTATGGCTACTGTTTAGGCCAATTCATATAAATGGAATTTAAACTCTCACATATGGAGTTTGAATTTGAACTTAGGGTTCAAACCAACTCCATTTAATGTGTTGCTAGTTGCATTAGCTCAAACCACAGCATATTGACATGTCATGATCATGCATCATATTGTGCATTGCATTGATTGTGTTTCTTTCTCCTGTTGCCAGTATTTGTCCCCTCTCGATAGACGTGGTTTCGACGATGGGTTCGATGACACCGATGAAGAGCTATAATATATTCAGAGTGCCAGGCAAGCACAACCCCCTTGTTCATTCCGATACAAGCCCACTCTCTCGCTCCTGCTCTCTTTTACTCCATTAGGACAACAACGATTCATCTGTTACTTGTTGCGGTACTTGAACCCCTTATCCTCTGCATGACCTGTCATTGCCACAGTAAATAGATGAAACCCACTAGCATGAGTAGGAGTTGTTTGAGCCCTGATGTGCCTACTCATTCATGCTTGTTTGTCATGCCTGCTACTGCTTAGAGTTGAGTCAGGTCTGATTCATCGGGGATGGATCGGAGGTGTGTAAACATGTCCTACTATGTGTGAGCTAAGTGTGTGAACACGATTTGGTAAAGGTAGCGGTGAGAGGCCATGTAGGAGTACATGGTGGGTTGTCTCATTGCAGCCGTCCTCAGGAACTGAGTTCTGTGTCTGTGATCCATGAACAGCTACTACCACTCATTGGGATCCTTAATTGACCCTCTCGGCTTCTTAATCACCCTAGTACTCTGTCTAGGAGTTGCAACTAGTTTCTGGTGTTTGTAGGTTATGTGTTGGCGGCCGTGCGTAGCGCTGACCCTAGGGGTGGGCTATGTTGCGGTAGATACACCGTGGCACGGTGTACCGGGCGCCCGTTTGGTGTCTCGGGAACCCTGTTCACATCGTTCGGGGCCGTATGTGGAAACCTCGGCCGGACTTCCTACGGATGGAACCTGGATAGGCGATAAACCTGGACTAGAGACTTAAGTGTTTAGGTAGGCCGTGGCCGACACCCTCGCCAGGCTTCCGCTTGAAGGTTGCCGAGATACATGACGTGTATATGGTGGTAAGTGGTGGGAGCGTGTGTGAAGAAGTACACCCCTGCAGGGTTATCATTATCTATTCGAATAGCCGGATTCCTCGGATATGGAAACTTGGACCCCTTGCATAGTTCATAGACAAGTTAAAGTGGATACCCTAAAACTCGCAAGATAAGCGTGAGTGCTATGGATGGCCTTCTCGTAGGGAGACTGGAGCGGATCCATAGTGGTGTATTGAGTGGTGAATATGTGGACTCATGTGCGCCACCCCAAAAGAGTTGTTTGCTGTCGTAGTTCAGGTTAGCCACCGAGTCAAAGCTGGCTTGCTGCAGTTAAACTCCACCCCCCCCCCTTTTGTTGATACCGATGCATATGTAGCTAGTTCTGATGTAAGTCTTGCTGAGTACCTTTGTACTCACGTTTGCTTAATTTATGTTTTGCAGAGAGACTTCAGTCTCGCTAGTAGTTCCGCGTGGACTTCGACGTTTAGCTTGATACCTCAGCTACGATCTTGTGCTCTCGGCGGGATCTGGTAGATAGTCAGGCTTCTTAGCCTTTTTCATTTGTAGATGTCTGTTCTCAGACATGTTAAGCTTCCGCATGTGCTTTGACTTGTATGCTATGATTGTTGGGTCATGAGACCCATGTTTGTAATATCTCGCTCCTCGGAGCCTAATGAATAAATACTTGAGTTGTAGAGTTATGTTGTGATGCCATGTTGTATTTACACATATCGAGCATATTGTGTGTATGATTGAAATGCTTGGTATGTGTGGGATCCGACAATCTAGTTGTTTATCCTTGGCAGTCTCTCTTATGGGGAAATGTAGTTTAGTGCTTCCATGAGCCATAGTAGTCCGCTATAGCCCGGTTCACCGGAGTCCTGTTAGCCCAGCACTAGTGCTCAGGACACTTGACTGGCCGGCATGTGTTTCACTTCGTTCCTGTGTCTGTCCCTTCGGGGAAATGTCACGCGGTGTCATCCGGAGTCCTGCTTAGCCTGCTACAGCTCGGGTTCCCGGAGTCCTGTTAGCCCAGTGCTACAGCCCGGATTCACATGCTGCTGACCGACACGCTCGATGTGAATCATGTATGCCTGTCCCCATAGGTTAGTGCCGCTTTGGGTTCACGACTAGCCATGTCGGCCCGGGTTCTCTGTCATATGGATGCTAGCGACACTATCATATACGTGAGCCAAAAGGCGCAAACGGTCCCGGGCCATGGTAAGGCGACACCCATGGGATACCGTGCATGAGGCCGCAAAGTGATATGAGGTGTTACCGGCTAGATTGATGTGACTTGGAATCGGGGTCCTGACATTAGCACTTTCACTTAGCCATAGGAGTTTGACAGTGGGGCTACTAGATAGCCCCTGGTGGCTCCGCACTCTCCCGATCTCGAGGTGCGTACATGCCTGGCCGGAAAACGGCCCTTCGTTAAGGCGGAGGAATTCTAACATTCCAACAGGTCATCGAGTGGTTGACCAGTCTCACGCTATATCATGACAGTCAGTTTTCGGCTTTCTCTACTGAGGTGCTCATCCGGATGAACCAGGGCACAATCGCAGTAGTTCTCCTGGTGCTACCTTAGCCGGTAAAGCGGAACGTAAGGCACCAAAGCACAGGAGCCGGGCAAACCCAACATTTGACCAAAGACAATGATTCGGAGCTGATGCATATAGGGCCAAACTCGCGACGCCGAACACTCCCTAAGGTATTCGGTCTTTGTGGTATAAACCGGGCCTAAATAATGACCTTTGTAAGAAGCCCCTTGTGTCCAGGTACGTGCATTGTTCTGGCGTGGCCACATGCCAAGACGTCAGCATCCTTCTCAACGGTGGATATGTATCAACAGGAGATAGTAAAAAAGGTTTACGCAGGGTCTTAATCTAAAAAGAATCCTTGGAGCGGGTCCCTACTGCACGTTTGCACCTGTGTCTCCATTGTGCCGTATCTTGGATGGGTGTAGCACGATGATCGTCTGTAAAAGAGAGGAATTTAGGTGAAAAAGTGGTCGTGCAAAAAGATAGTTTTTAAAGAAACCATGTATAATTCAAGATGAGAAAAAAAATGCCACTTGTCTACGCGCGTTGAGCCCCTTGTATTGACAAATAGGGGTGTGACCATTTATTCGGTATAAATAGCGGCGCCGGACTTGATTAGTTGTGTCTGAGGTCTTGACGACCTATTGGATGCTTTCGCTGGTCCGGGAGCCTTTAGTGTGCGGCTGCCAAGGCAGCCGCACTCTCTTCGGCGCGCAGAGATCGCTTGATATTTCCGTTCACTGAAATGATGCCACGTGGACCGGGCATCTTGAGTGTGAGGGAGGCGTAGTGTGGTATTGCATTAAAGCGAGCGAAAGCTTCGCGTCCGAGCAGTGCTTGATAGCCACTTTGGAACGGAGCGATGTGGAAGGTTAAATGCTCGCGACGGAAGTTATCGGGGGAGCCGAATATAACTTGTAGTAGGAGGGAGCCCGTACAATGAGCCCCTGGGCCTGGCGTTACTCCTTTAAAGGTAGTATTTCTATGGCGAATTTTTGTTGGGTCTAACCCCATCCCGCGGATTGTATCCTGATATATTAGGTTTAGATTGCTGCCACCGTCCATCAAGACTCGTGTGAAGTGATATCCGCCAATTACTGGGTCTAATACCAGGGCAGCCCATCCTGCGTGTTGGATACTTGCTGAGTAATCGCGATGGTCGAAAGTGATCGGTTGAGACAACCAGTGGCAGGACTTCACGGTGACACGCACTTGGGTATATTTTCCTGGGAGTGCCACGTTGTTTTTTCCCTTGATCACGTGTAACACGTTTATTGTTTTGACTTCTGATGGAAATTTCTTTTGTTCCCCAGTGTCTTGCTTGGGAGGCTCGTCCTCGTCTTCACTTGGTGTATCCTCCCCCTTGTGTACGTCATTGAGCTTGATGGACTGCTTGAAGACCCAACATTCTCTGTGGGTATGATTAGCAGGTTTACCAGGGGTACTATGGATCTGACATACTTGGTCCAAAATTTTGTTGAGGCTGGACAGTTCATCCCTCGTGCCTTTAGAGGGCGGCTTTTGCTGACCTGGCCGAGAGCTTTTGAATCCGGCGTTTACTGCCGTGCCCTTCGTGCTGTCTTCTTTATTCCGACATTTTATATTGCTGTTGCGCCGTGATTTCCCGTTCCCATCTCTAACTTCAGATGTACTGGGGTCGCTAGTGCTGCATCTGGCTAGCCAGCTGTCCTCACCCGCGCAAAACGGGTCATGAGGCTTGTTAATGCGGCCATCGTTCTTGGCTTATTTTGGCCGAGGTGTCTGGCGAGCCATTCGTCACGGACGCTATGCTTAAAAGCTGCCAAGGCTTCGGCGTCCGGACAGTCGATAATCTGGTTCTTTTTGGTAAGAAACCTGTTCCAAAGCTTTCGGGCTGACTCTCCGGGCTGTTGAGTTATATGACTCAAATCGTCCGCATCCGGAGGTCGGACATAAGTCCCTTGAAAATTTGCTTGAAAGGCATCTTCGAGCTCTTCCCAACTTCCAATGGAGCTTTCGGGGAGGCCTTTAAGCCAGTGACGAGCTGGCCCTTTGAGCTTGAGGGGTAAGTACTTGATGGCGTGGAGATCATCTCCTCGAGCCATATGGATATGAAGGATGTAGTCCTCAATCCAGACCCCAGGGTCTGTTGTTCCGTCGTATGTCTCTATGTTTACGGGTTTGAATCCCTCTGGAAATTCATGGTCCAGCACCTCATCGGTGAAACATAGGGGTGTTGGGGAACGTAGCAGAAATTCAAAATTTTCCTACGTGTCACCAAGATCTATCTATGGAGAGACCGGCAACGAGGGGAAGAAGAGTGCATCTACATACCCTTGTAGATCGCTAAGCGGAAGCGTTCAAGTGAACGGGGTTGATGGAGTCGTACTCGTCGTGATCCAAATCACCGATGATCCTAGTGCCGAACGGACGGCACCTCCGTGTTCAACACACGTACAGCCCGGTGACGTCTCCTACGCCTTGATCCAGCAAGGGGAGAAGGAGAGGTTGAGGAAGACTCCATCCAGCAGCAGCACAACGGCGTGGTGGTGGTGGAGGAGCGTGGCAATCCTGCAGGGCTTCACCAAGCACCGCGGGAGAGGAGGAAGGAGAGATGCAGGGCTGCGCCATGGAGAGGTCCAAACTCGTATGTCTGCAGCCCCAAATACCTCAACTATATATAGGGGACAAGGAGGAGGGTGCGCCCCCTCTAGGGTTCCCACCCCTAGAGGGGCGGCAGCCCTAGATGGGAAAAGGGGGGCGGCCAAGAGGGGGAGAGGGGGCGCACCAGGTATGGGCCTTAGGGCCCATCTGCCCTAGGGTTTGCCCCCTTCCCTCTTCCTTGCGCCTTGGGCCTTGGTGGGGGGCGCACCAGCCCACCTGGGGCTGGTCCCCTCCCACACTTGGCCCATGCAGCCCTCCGGGGCTTGTGGACCCACTTGCTAGACCCCCGGGACCCTCCCGATGGTCCCGGTACGTTACCGATAAAACCCGAAACTTTTCCGGTGACCAAAACAGGACTTCCCATATATAAATCTTTACCTCCGGACCATTCCGAAGCTCCTCGTGACGTCCGGGATCTCATCCGGGACTCCGAACAACATTCGGTAACCACATACAAACTTCCTTTATAACCCTAGCGTCATCGAACCTTAAGTGTGTAGACCCTACGGGTTCGGGAGACATGCAGACATGACCGAGACGTTCTCCGGTCAATAACCAACAGCGGGATCTGGATACCCATGTTGGCTCCCACATGTTCCACGATGATCTCACCGGATGAACCACGATGTCAAGGACTTAATCAATCCCGTATACAATTCCCTTTGTCTAGCGGTATTGTACTTGCCCGAGATTCGATCGTCGGTATCCCGATACCTTGTTCAATCTCGTTACCGGCAAGTCTCTTTACTTGTTCCGTAACACATCATCCCGTGATCAACTCCTTGGTCACATTGTGCACATTATGATGATGTCCTACCGAGTGGGCCCAGAGATACCTCTCCGTTTACACGAAGTGACAAATCCCAGTCTTGATTCGGGCCAACCCAACAGACACTTTCGGAGATACCTGTAGTGTACCTTTATAGCCACCCAGTTACGTTGTGACGTTTGGCACACCCAAAGCACTTCTACGGTATCCGGGAGTTGCACAATCTCATGGTCTAAGGAAATGATACTTGACATTATAAAAGCTTTAGCGAACGAACTACACGATCTTTGTGCTAGGCTTAGGATTGGGTCTTGTCCATCACATCATTCTCCTAATGATGTGATCCCGTTATCAATGACATCCAATGTCCATGGTCAAGAAACTGTAACCATCTATTGATCAACGAGCTAGTCAACTAGAGGCTTACTAGGGACATGGTGTTGTCTATGTATCCACACATGTATCTGAGTTTCCTATCAATACAATTCTAGCATGGATAATAAACGATTATCATGAACAAGGAAATATAATAATAACCAATTTATTATTGCCTCTAGGGCATATTTCCAACAGTCTCCCACTTGCACTAGAGTCAATAATCCAGTTCACATCTATATGTGATTAACACTCAAGGTCACATCCCCATGTGACTAACACCCAAAGAGTTCTGGGTTTGATCATGTTATGCTTGTGAGAGAGGTTATAGTCAACGGGTCTGAACCTTTCAGATCCGTGTGTGCTTTACAAATCTCTATGTCATCTCCTAGATGCAGCTACCACGTTCTATTTGGAGCTATTCCAAATAACTGTTCTACTATACGAATCCAGTTTACTACTCAGAATAATCTGGATTAGTGTCAAAGTTTGCATCGGCGTAACCCTTTACGACGAACTCTTTTACCACCTCCATAATCGAGAAAATTCCTTAGTCCACTAGTTACTAAGGATAACTTTGACCGCTGTCATGTGATCCATTCTTGGATCACTCTTGTACCCCTTGACTGACTCATGGCAAGGAACACTTCAGGTGCGGCACACAGCACAGCATACCGTAGAGAGCCTATGACAAAAACATAGGGGACGACCTTCGTCCTTCCTCTTTCTTCTGCCGTGGTCGAGCTTTAAGTTTTAACTTCATACCTTACAACTCAGGCAAGAACTCCTTTGACTGATCCATCTTGAACACCTTCAAGATCATGTCAAGGTATGTGCTCATTTGAAAGTACCATTAAGCGTTTTGATCTATCCTTATAGATCTTAATGCTCAATGTTCAAGTAGCTTAATCCAGGCTTTCATCGAAAAACACTTTCCAAATAACCCTATATGCTTTCCAGAAATTCTACGTCATTTCTGATCAACAATATGTCATCCACATATACTTATCAGAAATGTCATAGTGCTCCCACTCACTTTATTGTAAATACAAGTTTCTAACAAACTTTGTATAAACCCATAAACTTTGATTACTCTATCAAAGTGTATATTCCGACTCCGAGATGCTTGCTCTAGTCCATGGAAGGATCGCTGGAGCTAGCATACCTTTTAGCATCCTTAGGATAGACAAAACCTTTCTGATTGTATCACATACAACCTTTCCTTACGAAAACTGGTAAGGAAACTTGTTTTGACATCCATCTGCCAGATTTCATAAATGTAGCTTATGCTAACACGATTCTGACAGACTTAAACATCGCTACGGGTGAGAAAATCTCATCGTAGTCAACTACTTGAACTTGTGAAAAACTCTTTGCCACAAGTCGAGCTTTATAGACGATGACATTACCGTCCACGTCCGTCTTCTTCTTAAAATCCACATGTACCTAACAGCCTTACGACCATCAAGTAGTTCTTCCAAAGTCTACACTTTCTTTTCATACATGGATCCTCTCTCGGATTTTATGGCCTCGAGCCATTTATCGGAATTCGGGCCCACCACCGCTTCTCCATAGCTCGTAGGTTCATTGTTGTCTAGCAACATGACTTCCAAGACAGGATTACGTACCACTCTGAAGTAGTACGCATCCTTGTCATCCCACGAGGTTTGGTAGTGACTTGATCTGAAGTTTCATGATCACTATCATAAGCTTCCACTTAAATTGGTGTAGGTGCCACAGGAACAACTTCCTGTGCCCTACCACACACTAGTTGAAGAGACGGTTCAATAACCTCATCAAGTCTCCACCATCCTTCCACTCAATTCTTTCGAGAGAAACTTTTCCTCGAGAAAGGACCCGATTCTAGAAACAATCCCTTATTGCTTTCGGATCTGAGACAGGAGGTATACCCAACTGTTTGGGTGTCCTATGAAGATGCATTTATCCGCTTTGGGTTCGAGCTTATCAGCATGAAACCTTTTTTTCATATAAGCGCCGCAGCCCCAAACTTTTAACAAATGACAGCTTAGGTTTCTCTAAACCATAGTTCATACGGTGTCATCTCATCGGAATTGCGTGGTGCCCTATTTAAAGTGAATGTGGTTGTCTCTAATGCCTAACCCATAAACTATCGTGGTAATTCGATAAGAGACATCATGGTATGCATCATATCCAATAGGGTGTAGTTATGATGTTCGGACACACCATCACACTATGGTGTTCCAGGCTGTATTAGTTGTGAAACAATTTCCACAATGTCTTAATTATGTGCCAAACTCATAATTCAGATATTCATCTCTATGATCATATCATAGATCTTTTATCCTCTTGTCACAACGATCTTTCAACTTCACCCTGAAATTACTTGAACCTTTCAATAATTCAGACTCGTGATTCATCAAGTAAATATACTCAACATCTACTCAAATCATCTGTGAAGTAAGAACATAACGATATCCACTACACGCCTCAGCACTCATTGGACTGCACACATCAAAATGTATTACTTCCAACAAGTTGCTTTCTAGTTCCATTTTACTGAAAAACGAGGCTTCCAGTCATCTTGCCCATGTGGCATGATTTGCATGTCTCAAGTGATTCAAAATCAAGTGAGTCCAAACGGTCCATTTGCATGGAGTTTCTTCATGCATATACAACAATAGACATGGTTCGCATGTCTCAAACTTTTCAAAAACGAGTGAGCCCAAAGATCCATCAACATGGAGCTTCTTCATGCGTTTTATACCGATATGACTTACGTGGCAGTGCCACAAGTAGGTGGTACTATCATTACTATCTTATATCTTTTGGCATGAACATGTGTATCACTACGATCGAGATTCAATAAACCATTCATTTTAGGTGCAAGACCATTGAAGGTATTATTCAAATAAACAGAGTAACCATTATTCTCCTTAAATGAATAACCGTATCGCGATAGACATAATCCAATCATGTCTATGCTCAACGCAAACACCAAATAACAATTATTTAGGTTTAACACCAATCTCGATGGTAGAGGGAGCGTGCGATGCTTGATCATATCAAGCTTGGAAAAACTTCCAACACATATCGCCAGCTCACCTTTAGCTAGTCTCTGTTTACTCCGTAGCTTTTATTTCGAGTTACTAACACTTAGCAACCGAACCGGTATCTAATACCCTGGTGCTACTAGGAGTACTAGTAAAGTACACATTAACATAATGTATATCCAATATACTTCTATCGACCTTGCCAGCCTTCTAATCTACCAAGTAACTAGGGTAATTCTGCTCCAGTGGCTGTTCCCCTTATTACAGAAGCACTTAGTCTCGGGTTTGGGTTCAACCTTGGGTTTCTTCACTAGAGCAGCAGCTGAATTGCCGTTTCATGAAGTATCCCTTCTTGCCCTTGCCCTTCTTGAAACTAGTGGTTTTACTAACCATCAACGATTGATGCTCCCTTTTGATTTCTACTTTCGCGGTGTCGCGAATAGTTCAAGGATCATATCTATCCCTGATATGTTATAGTTCATCATGAAGCTCTAGCAGCTTGGTGGCAATGACTTCGGAGAAACATCACTGTCTCATCTGGAAGATCAACTCCCACTCGATTCAAATGATTGTTGTACTCAGACAATCTGAGCACAAGCTCAACAATTGAGCTTTTCTCCCTTAGTTTGTAGGCTAAGAAAATCGTCGGAGGTCTTATACCTCTTGACGTGGGCACGAGCCTGAAATCCCAATTTCAGCCCTCGAAACATCTCATATGTTTCGCGACGTTTCAAAACGTCTTCGGTGCCTCAACTCTAAACCGTTTAACTGAACTATCACGTAGTTATCAAAATGTGTATGTCAGATGTTCGCAACATCCACAGACGACGTTCGAGGTTCAGCACACTGAGCGGTGCATTAAGGACATAAGCCTTCTATGAAGCAATGAGGACAATCCTCAGTTTACGGACCTTGTCCGCATAATTGCTACTATCAACTTTCAACTAAATTTTCTCTAGGAACATAACTAAACAGTAGAACTGAAACGCGAGCTACGACATAATTTGCGAAGACCTTTTGACTATGTTCAGGATAATTAAGTTCATCTTATGAACTCCCACTCAGATAGACATCCCTCTAGTCATCTAAGTGATTACATGATCCGAGTCAACTAGGTCGTGTCCGATCATCACGTGAGACGGACTAGTCAACATCGGTGAACATCTTCATGTTGATCGTATCTACCATACGACTCATGCTCGACCTTTCGGTCTCTTGTGTTTCGAGGCCATGTATGTACATGCTAGGCTCGTCAAGTCAACCTAAGTGTTTTGCATGTGTTCCGAGGCCATGTCTGTACATGCTAGGCTCGTCAACACCCATTGTATTCGAACGTAAGAATCTATCACACCCGATCATCACGTGGTGCTTCGAAAAGACGAACTTTCGCGATGGTGCACAGTTAGGGGGAACACCTTCTTGAAATTTTAATGAGGGATCATCTTACTTACTACCATCGTTCTAAGCAAATAAGATGTATAAACA
The DNA here is from genome assembly GCA_034509565.1 of Triticum monococcum. Taxonomy (NCBI): domain Eukaryota; kingdom Viridiplantae; phylum Streptophyta; class Magnoliopsida; order Poales; family Poaceae; genus Triticum; species Triticum monococcum. Next base: position 689,503,181 of record CM067843.1, read on the forward strand.
TGATAAACATCACATGCAATCAAATAGTGACATGATATGGCCATCATCACTTTGCTCCTTTTGATCTCCATCTTCGGGGCTCCATGATCATCATTGTCACCGGCATGACACCATGATCTCCATCATCGTGTCTTCATGAAGTTGTCTCGCCAACTATTACTTCTGCTACTACAACTAACGGTTAGCAATAAAGTAAAGTAATTACATGACGTTTATGTTGACACGCAGGTCATAAATAAATTAAGACAACTCCTATGGCTCCTGTCGGTTGTCATACTCATCGACATGCAAGTCGTGATTCCTATTACAAGAACATGATCAATCTCATACATCACATATCATTCATCACATTCTTCTTGGCCATATCACATCACATAGCATACCCTGCAAAAACAAGTTAGACGTCCTCTAATTGTTGTTTGCATGTTTTACGTGGCTGCTATGGGTTTCTAGCAAGAACGTTTCTTACCTACACAAAAACCACAACGTGATATCCCAATTGCTATTTACCCTTCATAAGGACCCTTTTCATCGAATCCGATCCGACTAAAGTGGGAGAGACAGACACCCGCTAGCCACCTTATGCAACTAGTGCATGTCAGTCGGTGGAACCAGTCTCATGTAAGAGTACGTGTAAGGTCGGTCCGGGCCGCTTCATCCCACAATGCCGCCGAATCAAGATTGGACTAGTAACGGTAAGCATATTGAACAAAATCAACGCCCACAACTACTTTGTGTTCGACTCGTGCATAGAATCTACGCATAGACCTAGCTCATGATGCCACTGTTGGGGAACGTAGCAGAAATTCAAAATTTTCCTACGTGTCACCAAGATCTATCTATGGAGAGACCAGCAACGAGGGGAAGAAGAGTGCATCTACATACCCTTGTAGATCGCTAAGCGGAAGCGTTCAATTGAACGGGGTTGATGGAGTCGTACTCGTCGTGATCCAAATTACCGATGATCCTAGTGCCGAATGGACGGCACCCCCGTGTTCAACACACGTACAGCCCGGTGACGTCTCCTACGCCTTGATCCAGCAAGGGGAGAAGGAGAGGTTGAGGAAGACTCCATCCAGCAGCAGCACAACGACGTGGTGGTGGTGCAGGAGCGTGGCAATCCTGCAGGGCTTCGCCAAGCACCGCGGGAGAGGAGGAAGGAGAGATGCAGGGCTGCGCCATGGAGAGGTCCAAACTCATATGTCTGCAGCCCCAAATACCTCAACTATATATAGGGGAGAAGGAGGAGGGTGCGCCCCCTCTAGGGTTCCCACCCCTAGAGGGGCGGCAGCCCTAGATGGGAAAAGGGGGGGCGGCCAAGAGGGGGAAGGGGGCGCACCAGGTATGGGCCTTAGGGCCCATCTGCCCTAGGGTTTGCCCCCTTCCCTCTTCCTTGCGCCTTTGGCCTTGGTGGGGGGGCGCACCAGCCCACCTGGGGCTGGTCCCCTCCCACACTTGGCCCATGCAGCCCTCCGGGGCTTGTGGCCCCACTTGGTGGACCCCCGGGACCCTCCCGGTGGTCCCGGTACGTTACCGATAAAACCCGAAACTTTTCCGGTGACCAAAACAGGACTTCCCATATATAAATCTTTACCTCCGGACCATTCCGAAGCTCCTCGTGACGTCCGGGATCTCATCCGGGACTCTGAACAACATTCGGTAACCACATACAAACTTCCTTTATAACCCTAGCGTCATCGAACCTTAAGTGTGTAGACCCTACGGGTTCGGGAGACATGCAGACATGACCGAGACGTTCTCCGGTCAATAACCAACAGCGGGATCTGGATACCCATGTTGGCTCCCACATGTTCCACGATGATCTCATCGGATGAACCACGATGTCAAGGACTTAATCAATCCCGTATACAATTCCCTTTGTCTAGCGGTATTGTACTTGCCCGAGATTCGATCGTCGGTATCCCGATACCTTGTTCAATCTCGTTACCGGCAAGTCTCTTTACTCGTTCCGTAACACATCATCCCGTGATCAACTCCTTGGTCACATTGTGCACATTATGATGATATCCTACCGAGTGGGCCCAGAGATACCTCTCCGTTTACAAGGAGTGACAAATCCCAGTCTTGATTCGTGCCAACCCAACAGACACTTTTGGAGATACCTGTAGTGTACCTTTATAGCCACCCAGTTACGTTGTGACGTTTGGCACACCCAAAGCACTTCTACGGTATCTGGGAGTTACACAATCTCATGGTCTAAGGAAATGATACTTGACATTATAAAAGCTTTAGCGAACGAACTACACGATCTTTGTGCTAGGCTTAGGATTAGGTCTTGTCCATCACATCATTCTCCTAATGATGTGATCCCGTTATCAATGACATCCAATGTCCACGGTCAGGAAACCGTAACCATCTATTGATCAACGAGCTAGTCAACTAGAGGCTTACTAGGGACATGGTGTTGTCTATGTATCCACACATGTATCTGAGTTTCCTATCAATACAATTCTAGCATGGATAATAAACGATTATCATGAATAAGGAAATATAATAATAACCAATTTATTATTGCCTCTAGGGCATATTTCCAACAAGGGGGTGTGCGGCACCCCTGTAGCTGGGTGTACCGCGTTGTTCGGATGTTTGTTGTGTTGCATTGTATGCTGGGGCGCGCTTGCATGGTCCATAGATGGATCTTGTTGCGCCGTCCTTTGGGTGCGAGCCCTCGCATGGGTCGCGTGTTGTATTGTGAGTGGCGTTGTATGCCGCTCTGTGTTGGCAGAGGGGTCGTCTATCCGGCCAGGTGGCTGCTTTGATATTTGGTTGTGGGGGGTCTGAGGCCTCCTCATCGAATTCAGGTAGCAGCTTCCGTTTTCGGTAGCTCTTGGAGGGGCGATTGTCGCCGTACCTCGCTACTGTGTTGAGTATTTTACTCCATCTGATTTGGAGTGTGTCGTGCGTAGCCTTGAGCCTTTGCTTCTACTTTTTAAGACTCCTCGCGGTGGCAACAAGCCTTTTACGGGCATTCTGCTGCTCCGGGTGTCTGTCCGGCGTTATGTCGTCCGGACTATTATCCTTGATAGAATTTGTTTATTCGGTTTGATTATCCGGATTGCCGTTGTCCGGCAGCGGTTCGCCCTGCTCCAGCACTGGGCCTGTGTGATCGTTATTTCTGTCCAGGCGGTATTTGGGGCGGCGCTTGCGTCGCCGCTTTGACTGCTTCTCGAGGGAACAAGCCTTCGGTGCGTCCTTCCGCTCCTCGTCGTCATCTTTTGGTGCGTCCACCATGTATACGTCATATGATGAGGTGGGCGTCCAGCGCCCTGTGGGCGGTGGTTCTTCTTCGCCTCCCGCATCGTCATCCATACCGTCGATGTTTTCAGAGTCGAAGTCGAGCATGTCGGTTAAATCATCGACAGTGGCTACAAAGTGGGTGGTGGGTGGGCGTCGAATTTCTTCGTCTTCCGCATCCCAATCCTGCTGGCCATGATCCGGGCAGGGCTCTCTTAACAAAGAGAGAGACTTTAGTGATTTCATAATATCGCCGAAGGGCGAGTGCTGAAAGATGTCCGCGGCGGTAAACTCCATGATCGGCGCCCAATCGGATTCGATCGGCAGGGGCGTGGAAGGTTCGGAGTCCGAGGAGGAGTCCGGCTCCTTGGAATCACGAGTCTCGCGGAGTGCGGGGCTGGTGTTCGGCTCGATCGTCGTTGGGATCGCAGCCCCTGAGGCGGTGTCCAACCACCCATCCTCGATCGGCGCAGTTGGCTCCGAATTAAGGGTCGAAGCCGATGCGGGTGCGGCCTCCAGGGCACTGTTTGGCGGCAGAGCTAGATCATGCCCGTCGTGACAGTGCGGCGCGCTCGGAAGTGGCTCGACTCCGTCGAAGATCAAGTCCCCGCGGATGTCAGACGTGTAGTTTAAACTTCCAAACCTGACCTGACGGCCAGGGGCGTAGCTTTCGATCTGCTCCAGATGGCCAAGCAAATTAGCCCGCAGTGCAAAGCCGCCGAAGACAGAGATCTATCCGGGGAGACAAGTTTCACCCTAGACCGCATCACTATCGATGATAGTAGGAGCCATCAAGCCTGACGGCGACGACACAGAGGAACTCTCAATGAAAGCACCAATGTCGGTGTCAAAACCGGCGGATCTCGGGTAGGGGGTCCCGAACTGTGCGTCTAGCCCGGATGATAACAGGAGGTAAGGGACGCGAAGTTTTACCTAGGTTCGGGCCCTCTTGATGGAGGTAAAACCCTACGTTCTGCTTGATTAATATTGATGATATGGGTAGTACAAGAGTAGATCTACCACGAGATCGGAGAGGCTAAACCCTAGAAGCTAGCCTATGGTATGATTGTTGTTCTGTATGTTGTTCTACGGACTAAAACCCTCCGGTTTATATAGACACCGGAGAGGGTTAGGGTTACACAAAATCGGTTACAATGCTAGGAGATCCACATATCCGTATCGCCAAGCTTGCCTTCCACGCCAAGGAAAGTCCCTCCCGAACACGGGACGAAGTCTTCAATCTTGTATCTTCATAGTCCAGGAGTCCGGCTGAAGGTATAGTCTGGCCATCCGGACACCCCCTAATCCAGGACTCCCTCAACTTGCCTGCAGTAGAACATGACTTACATGCACTACATTACAGCACTTGCCCACATTTTATATTACAGTACTTGCCTGCAAATAGAACATGACTTGTCTACATTTTTGTTCCCAGCTTTCCTTGTACATAGCAAAAAACCTAGCTAGAACCTAGCTCCTCTACAGTTATGTTCTTTCGATACACTTCTAACCAATCATGTGTTGTTGAGGCCCAACAGAACCTATTTTTCAATCTAATCAAGTTGCCTACCCCTCACATAGATGAAAATTTGTCATGACATCTTCAAAATGTAACAGTGTTATTACTTAAACACATGTTCTGCCCAAAAATAACATTGTTATTGCCTACATTTGCAACATCAACTTGCCTGACTAACACAATACACCCTGAAAATGACAAAGTCTTGTTAGCTAAAACACACTATCTGCTCGAAATTAACACTGTTAATGCATAGGTTGCAACATCAATTTGCCTGACAAGAAACTAGTGTAATTGAATACATCCCAACAAATGTTGTGTTGTTAGGGAGGAAACAGAACCTCCTTTGCAGATCTAATTTGACTTTGCCAACTCTACGGATGCAACTTGTCTACAATTATATGCATGTTCCTCTTTGTCCCTTTGTTTTTTCAATTTTACCCAACAAATCATGTGACTTGCAGATCTATTTTTTGACTTGCTAACCCTATGCATGGAACTTGTCTACAATTCTATGCATCATCCTTTATTTTTTCCTATGATTTACCATTCCTTTTTCTTCCTGCAGCAATGGGGGAGCCCATGAGGGAAAGGAAGAAGATTTTACATACCAGCAGAAGTAGGAGAGGGGTAGGCCTGGCGAGGGAGGGGTGGGGGTAAGGGTGGGGGGCAAGAGTTTTTCTGGTAGGTGCTGTTATGGATTTTGGAGCTTGGTCAAACTTCAGGTGTAGCCATGAAGATATGGATCCAGTAACAATGGCGTCCTTGGGGGCAAACGAGGAGGAGGAAGGAGAAGCAGGGGCGAAGGATCCAGAAGTTTGCGTAGGTATGAGGCTCCTGAGGGTTATCGTATAGGGTGGACGCTGGTTTGGGCAGCGGCGTCCGGCTGCGTTTGATTCGGTCCTTTTCTGTTGCACGGGCGGAGGGACAGGCCTTTCCTTTTATACACGACAGCTGGCAAGGGGTTTCCTTTTACGGGTGTGTGCCCTGATAGACTATCTTGGCAACGGGTGCCAGTGAGTTGCATCCAAAGTCGAATAATTCATTCTGGTTCAGACGTTCAGTTAAGAAAAGACCCTTTCCGGATTAGTATTTTCTAGTTACGAAATTCAGAGCTCTTTTGGATGCACGATATTGTCAGGCTATATGCATATCTGGAGAAAATGTCAACCCCAAAATGTATGACAGTCTACCGCGAGCGCACTCTATAACAAACAATCTGAAAATTTTGACTCCCCGAAAATTTTGCACTTGCTACACCTCTGGCGGATTAAGTTACACCAATGTAGCATCAGCATCGCCTCCCCTGTAATCGCCATCGTCGCTCTTCTTCTTGTAGACATAAGCTCGCGAGAAGAAGAAGAAGGCGACGAGCTCGAGGACGCAGAGTCCGGCGAGCAGCCAGTAGAAGTAGTCGAGGTGCGCGCGGTTGAGGTTGTTGGAGAACCAGCTGGCGCCGCGCTTCGCCGTGGCCCTGTCGATGACGGAGATGAGGAAGCTGCTGAGGAGGTGGCCGACGCCGAAGATGCTGAGGAAGAGCGCGAGGCCCAGGCTGCGCACGGCGTCGGGGACCTGATCGTAGAAGAACTCCTGGAGGCCGATCATGGCGAACACGTCGGAGACGCCGATGAGGACGTACTGCGGCACCATCCACCAGAGCGTCATGGGGAGGTGAGCCTTGGGGGCGTCCACCAGGCCGGCGTCCCTGGCGACGCCGAGCCGCTTCATCTCCACGAGCGCCGAGAGCACGACAGCGACGAGAGAGAGGGAGAGGCCGGCGCCGACCCTCTGCAGCATGGTGATGCCCGTGGGCCGCCCCGTGTAGCGGCGCGCGAGCGGCACGAAGAGCCGGTCGTAGACCGGGATGAAGGCGACGATGCTGACGCTGATAAAGGTCTGCAGCGCCGCCGGCGGCACCTTGAACTTGGGGCCGATCCGGCGGTCCAGCGTGGCCGCCTGCTTGGTGAAGAAGGTGGACGTCTGGGAGAAGATGATGGCGTAGATTATGCAGGACGCCCAGATGGGCAGCAGGCGGAAGACGCTCCTCACCTCCTCCACGAGGTCCTCATCGGAGTTCTTGCCCTCCACCTTGCCGCTCGCCGGACTGCACGAACAGTCATATCAGAGGATGCACGACAACAACGAAGTCAGATTCAACCATGGATAAGCGTACGTACTTGGTGCGGTGCTTTGATCTCCAGCTCTTGATCAGCACCAGGAGCGCCTTGCCGACGCGGGCGACGGGGCTGGGCTCCTTGGTGGTGTAGTAGCGGTAGGAGGGGGTGCCAATGAGGAAGACGGCGAGGGAGACGAGGATGACGATGCAGGGGATGCCGAAGCCGAGGCCCCAGCCGACGTTGTCCTGGACGTAGCTGGAGACCATGGTGGTGACGGCGGTGCCGGCGCACATGCCGAAGTACCACCAGTTGAAGAAGGAGCTGCGCGCCACGTTCTCCTTGGGGTCCTTCTCGTCGAACTGGTCGGCCGCGAAGGCCTGCGCGCAGGGCTTGTGCGCGCCCTCGCCCAGCGCCACCAGGTAGAGCGCGACGTAGAAGACGGCCACGTGCCCGCCGGAGCGGAAGATGTGGAACGCCGACGACAGCGACAGCGTGCCCATGCTCTGGATTGAATCGAACGCAAGAGTCAGACAGAGTTGGAGATCAGTCCCATCTAAACTGGAGTGCTTCTCATGGACTCTTGTGGTTGGATTGGATCATTGGAAATTTGACTGACCACGACGAAGAGGATGGAGGCGAGGACGATGGCCCGGTAGCGGCCGAGCCAGGCGTCGGCGACGCAGGCCACCGGCAGCGGCAGCATCTGGGAGACGCCCTTCCACGCGTCGATGGACGCCGCCGCGCGCGCCATGGGCTGGCCCAGCGGCCCCGTGAGGTACGTGATGAGGTTCGCCGCCACGCCCTTGTACGCGAACCGCTCGGCGATCTCCATCGCTGCATGCCAACAAAACAGCAGCACGAAACAAAACAAACCTACCGGTCAGAACTCGGGCACCGAATAGTTTCGTGCTAGTACAGGAGATAGGCTCGGCGGCGACCGCACGTGCTAGCACAAGAGAGAGATCGGCGCGCGCGCGTAAGAAACGTACCCATGACGAACACCGAGGACTTCCAGCCGCCGGTGGCGGCGCGGGAGGCGGGCCGGCCGCGGTAGTCGACGGCGCCAGCGACGGCGTCCCCCATGGCGGCGGCGCAGTCCTCGGAGTGTGCGTAGGCGCGGGCGAGCAGGCTCCGATGAGGCATGGTGTATGTCAGCTCGCCGCTTTATGTAGGCGGGAGTGACCGACCGATCGAGACGGCCACCGCCAGGCGTCGCGTGCAAGGCGAGACGTGTCCGGGCGATCGCGGGCGAGCAGTGCCCGGATCGATGAGCAGCATTTATGTCCCGATTTTTGCCGAAAGGCGCCCCTCCTTCCTCCGGATATCTTTGTTTTGTTATTCGGTCCAAATTTAGGGCAGACGCCGCAGCTTCCTTCCAAATCACGATTCGTGCTCACCAAAATTCATCCCCGTCCTTCAAATTTCACGAGATCTCACGTCCTGCCTTGTAATAGCAGTACGAATTTTACGCCCTGCCTTGTTTGACGCGAGGCGTGGCGCGCCCGTGCGCGCCCGCCACCGCCATGCGAAGGCCACGAGCGCGGGGGTTCCCGGCACGCGCGAGCTGGGTGCGCGGCGGTCCTGCTGGATCGGACGGGCGGCCGGGATTCACCCAGCTCGAAAGGGGTGGGCACGTACGCAAGTGCTGAAGTGCACCCCCCCCGTTTCCCCGATTCGAAACTGATGGTAGCTAGCAGCTGCTGTAGCTGCAGGCGGCGCTTACTTCCGGCGAGAGAACTTTTGGAAAAGCAACGGACAGGAATGTTGGCAACCGGATCACGGTGTGGCCTCTGCTAGGAATGTTATACTCCGCCACGATTCGTGGGTAGCTAGCTAGCTAGAAAATGACTTGGGCTCCTCGAGGTCCCCTGATATTTTAGTGAGAAATACGAGACAGAAGGCACATGATCGACGTACACATTCCCGGTTCCTAGTTCCCACACACTTGCTCCGTATGAGAATATTGGAGACTTTCCGCGCCCACCGAGTCATGGTGATCAACATCAACTGATCTTCCTTGCTGGGTCTTGATCTTGAATGGTCGTTCAGCTTCAGCACGCCTGAAAGTAGGAGGAATCTAGCTTTTGGTTTAGCATCCAATGGTTACGCAACTGGCTGGCAGCTCGATACAAGCCGATCGATGTCACTCACCCTCCGCCGCAGCTGCCGGTCAGCTATGCCGGCCTGCCTAGCTAGCTAGAACCCTACCTTCATCGGCGTTTTTTCTCTTTCTTTTCTTGGAGATACAATGGCGTGCGAGAAAGCAAGAGATATTTATGCATGCATATCTTGGATCATGTCGCCGATTATGTGTCTTCTGTGCTCACGGCATCTCCAACGGCAATCCGCAAAAATCCTCCAGTATCGGTCCGTAGATAGAGGGACCAGTCTGCGGACACGAATGTGGGAAACAGCCATCCAACCATAGCTGTATACATTTTCACAACAACTCAAACCAACCAAATGAAATTCGTTCAAACAAGTCCGGGTTTTATATAAACATACTGGATTTCATATAAACATGACGAATTCCATTACATTTACATCAACTAAGCGGAGCTATTCCGACTCTGGAGGTATAATTAATACCTAATCTAAATAGCTGTCCGCGGATCCCATTGTCTTCCTCATGTCCGGCAGTTCGAACACCGGACTGCCGACAGCCCCGGAGGTATATGCTTCAGCGCAAAGGACGGCTCGTTTCCCCACCGTTCATCGGAGTGGAACCCCCAGCCGATGCTTCCGCGGGAAGGGAAGGCGGCGCCGACGCTTTCGTGGAGCCCACGTGGGATCGACAAAGGTCCCCGCAACAGAACAACCGGGCAAGACACCGGCTGTGTGCACCGATTCATGGGATCCAAGCGGCGGCGGCCTCTCGTGTTCTACTTCTCCTTGATGATGGTGGCGGACGCGGAGGCGCTGACCACCAACTCGTCATTCTCCGCACACCCGACTTCTGTCTCTGCCTGCATGGCGCGGCCACAGGCACGGGAGGCGCGGTCGCATAAGACGCCCGTGCCGCCGTGCTCCCCGTCGTGCCGGCATGGAGCAAATCACCACTCCTCATCAAGCTGGCCTGGAGCGGCGAGTTGTTGTAGCACGCGTCGGCTTGGTGCAGCAATTGGCTCCGTCGGGCTAGGCGAGGGAGGTGGAGCAGCGAGTTGTCTCGCTCGTATCCGGCGGGCTCAGCGGGCCATCCAGCTAGCTTGTATGCCGGAGAACTGCTCTTCAGAAGCCATCGAAAGAGTGGAGAAAATGATGAAGAAGGAGATGGAGGAGCGGCGGAGGGTGCGATTGTTGCCCGGTGTCTAGCCTCGTTTAAGTAGAGGGCGGACGGGAGGAGCTTAGCCGCCGTTACGTTTAATATCGGCCCGCTCATGAACCGACGTGTGGCCGGAGTATGTTTCCCGGCTTCCACGTTGGGTTAATGAAAGCGTATGAATACGGCGAGGAGGCGTGTTCAACCGAGCATGCAACGGGCGGCCTCCTCGACCGACACGCCGCTTCAATAGCGAAGGTAGTGAGAGGTCGCGTTCACCCTGAGCCGCCTTCAATGCGGAGCAGCTGCCGCCGGGCGGGATGCGCGTGCAGAAGAAAGGAGGGTTTTTTGGTGGAATAGTCTGCAACCCCTTCCCCCCTGTCTTTGATTTGCGAGAGAAATTATGTCCAGACTATCCTACAGATCGATACGAATTAGTGTTGGATGGCTTTCGCAATTCAGATGATCGCGGGAGGTTCGAGGGTGGGCTTTGGAGATGCCCTTATCACGTGGTAAGAACCGGAGAAGTGTTCTATATCCACCCGTTCGGGAATGCCGGCACTGCACGCTTTTGATCAGGATCAGTCCTCTACAGATACATTGAACACTTTGGCGTGCATGCGTGCGTGCTTTTGCATATCGCCTCTGCTTTTTATATTCGTGTATGTATGTTCGGTTTTTAATCATGAATTGCAACTGCCTCACCAAACATGATTAGGCTATAAAAGTGTCAAGTGCCCTCAAAGCTACAACTACAATATAAGGCACACATATGTAATATTCTTTCATGGAATCATAGTCATTAGATGTTTAGATTTGTGTAATAGATGAAGTACAACTTTTGCTTTTTCAAGCATGAACGTACTACTCCCTATTATTTAGATGGGTGTATCTAGGGCACATCTAAATGTGCTCTAGTTATTGCACATCTAAGTGGGTGAATTAAGCACAGAGAGGAAAAAAAGAAGAAAAAGAAAATATCCACACGAATTCAACGTAAGATCAATAATATAGGACTTAGATGTGCAATACTTATGGCACATCTAGATGTGCTTTAGCAAAACTGTATTTAGATTTGTATATATGTGTCTCAACTACACATAAGTATGGTAGGGGCATAACGTTGCATAAGAGTGAACAATTCTTTCACTATCGAGATCATTCCGATGACCTGACGGTTCCAACACATTTTTTTTTAAAAAGGAGGTTCAAACCCCGGCCTCTGCATCATTATGATGCACACATCCGTTGTTATTAAATTATTAAACACAACAAAACTATTACAAGAAAGTACACCTATGAATAAGTCGACTTCTTTCACAGCAGCTCCTTCAAAAAGGGGTACACGCCCTCGTGTCATCATCGCCACGTCCGGTCAATGAGTGCGAGGACAAGGATTTTCATCCTAGTTGCCTAAGCCAACCACTTAAGGCCAATATATCAAACAACAAAGGCAACACCTTCAGCAAGGCAACGACCTAAGCTCGTCATTGTTGAGCCCGACCAATAAAGGGCAGAACATAAGTTTTCACCAGGACATGAAGTGGTGTTCGAAACATCATCTTGAAGACGGATATTTTGAAACTCACCCCGGCCAATACTCCAGCATAGTTGCTCTAGTAGATGGGTGGGACAGTTCCAACACATAGTGCCCATTGATCCCTACAGCCCTCTGCCGGGGAGGCCCCTAGAGATGTTGTTTGTTTTGGTTTTCTTCTCTGGCATGACACTGTTCTGCACCTTCTTTTTCTCATGTTGAGGAATACAAGCTAGGGGTGGGGGACGAACTTGCCAACGGTCGGGTCCAATGCAGGCACCTCTTCTCTTGGTCAAAGATGTCTGTCACTAGCCAGCCAAAAGCTCTAGTCAGCTCCTCCCGCTGATCAAGTACCCCAATCGCGGCCATGTGATGAAGTACTAGTTTCGGCTAGTGCCAACCACACAGGATGGGCATTCTACAAGTGCATCGTTTGTTGTGGTTTTGCTCTGCACTATGGGCTACAATTTAACACTACTGGTCGAATAGTTTACTGGCATTTTGAAAGTTCACGATGACCATGATGAACTACAATTTGTCTTTCTAGAAACAATCTCGAATAGTTTACTGGCATTTTGAAAATAAAGGAGAAAAATATAATTTAACACTATAGTCTACAATTCCAATATCACTGCCAACTGCCAAGTCAATTTAGCTCCTCTCTCAAGTGTTAACTGAACAAATGCAAATTAGTGCTTAAATTTGATTGAATGCAACAGACTACAATGAATTAGCTAATAAAATTATTCTAAAATCAATCAATCAATACATTACAGATCATTCTATGTTCTCAAAAATAAAAAATCCAGATGAAAAGCGCACATAATTACATTATTGCCTTGTTGACATGGAGTGTGCTGCATGCGCCATGCTTGTTGAGGACAAGGCGTGATATTGGGATATAGCAGGAGGGCAAGAGGCAGGGCTGGTATATAGGCAGTTCAAGGTCTGTTGCAAGTTTAAAAGTCTACTGATCCGATAGCAACCCAAGCTAATACTTAGGCCCAGACACGAAAGGAATGAAGCGGGAGGGCATGGGATGACTATGCATTTCGTTTTTTTCCTGAGTTCTACACGTGAAAAGCCTGCTATCATGCATATACATGTATGTATGGACATATATACTGATTCTCTTTTGCCAAAATTGTTGGGTATGCATTGCATACCCTTGAATAAGTCTAGCTCCGCCCCTGACCAGTGGCCCATGGGTTTTTCGACATTTGGCGCCACCTCCCATTTTCTTGTGAGAGCTATAGTCGTCGTACTGATTCCTACATTTGTCTCCCTTAGGAAATTCACAAATGGGCCGACCCAAAAATTGGTTTCAAACTGAGATCAAAGAAAAATATTCAAACTGAGATCAAAGAAAAATATTCCCCATTTTTCCTTTGCCCCGTTCCTTTGAGCGAAAGGTATGAATAGTATCATCATAGGGGCAAAATTGTACATTGCTTTGTTTTTTCTCTACTTTTACTTTGAAGCAAAGGATCACTAAGCATTGAACATGCAAAAGTCTCCTTTAGCCATAGCCCAAGCATAACCCCTCTGTTCTAGCTGATGAATGAAACCACATTAACATATTGTAGCAATGGTAGACATCACCCTTTTTTAGCGAATGGCAGATATCACCTTGGTCCCTTCCATAGATAATAGGCTTTGGAATTGCCGTGGCCTTGTAACCTAGCACCATGGGTTTTCACAAATGGGTTTTCCGACATTTGGCGCCACCTCCCATTTTCTTGCCAGAGCTATGGTCGTCGTACTGATTCCTACATCCGTCTCCCTTGGGAAATTCACAAATGGGCCGACCCAGCAATTGGTTACAAGTCAGTGTGTCACTCCCTCAGGGTCGCTTCTCGCTCGGTTTGAAGTCCGTTTTTATTAAAAAAAGTCTTTCCTCCCTTTTCATATTTTTTGGGTTTTCAGTTTTTCTGTGTTTCTTCACCATTTTACTTCAGTTTTCTTTGATTTATTTGGTGTAATTTGGGTTTTATTTTTCGTTTTTATTTTTATTTTTATATTCATCTTATTTTGGTTTATCTTTGTTTCTTTATTGATTTTCATCAGTTTTCTTCGGGATTTTTATTTTATTTTTCACACATGACAGCTTTTTCCTATACACATTGTATTTTTTTATACATAAAGAATATTTTAACTTTCAAACACATTATTAACATTTTTCAAAAATATATGTTATAAAATATACACCAAGAATAGTTTTTATACTCGTTAAACATTTTTCAAACACATGCTTATCCTTCTTTTAAATATATATATTTTGATGTCTACTGTTTTCATACACATTGTACATTTTTGGCATACATAGGGAACATTTTTATACACGTTCAATATATTTTTAAATATATGACAAACATTTTCTTCAAATATTTGCTTTTCATGTCTATTTTTTCATACATAATGTGCATTTTTTGTATACATGGAACATTTTCCTATACATTTTAAACATTTTTTCAAATACATGATTAACATTTTTTTCTCAAATATAGAGTTTGATGCCTAATTATTTACATACACATTGTACATTTTTTATACATTAGGAACATTTCTTATACATGTTTAAAAATTTTAAATACATAATTAACATTTTAAATATATGTTTTGATTTGTAATTTTTCATTCACGTTGTACATTTTTCGTATACACCCAAATATTTTTATACATATTTACCATTATTTTTGCACTGCTACAACATTTTTCAAATATGTAATGAATGATTAAAAAACTGAGAATTTAAATGTCAGGAAAAACATGGAGAAAATGGAGAAGAAACAAAAAAACACAAGAAAAACCGATCTAAAAAAACTGGGCCTAGCACATTTATGGGAGCTCTGCGGACGATGCCACCTTCAAGGTCCCTGCAAGCAACACACAATCGCGCCCCCATTTTCCTACTTGCATATGACCTAATCACTTTGTACTATAGCTAGGCCCAAGCACATGAATCACATAGTGTCGCTGATGCTACGAGTAGGGTTCCTTCGAGAACCGTAGTCGGCGCAAGAGGAATTTTGGTCCCCTCGGGTCGAACCGCCATTTTGGCGCTGAGTGGTGATGGGACCTTAAACTTCAAGACTATTACGTTCTTCGTCAACGTCTAGTGGTGATTGTAGTTTACGAGAATAAAATTACACTCGTTCCTTTTTGGTGGTGCCATGAAGTTAGAGTTTTGTGTCCTTGCAAATCCGATTATATGAGTTTATGTTAATGTGTCAAACTTTTCTGTATGGAGATGAAATCTTTCATCGACACCATGATGAAAATATTGTGATTCGACGACCTGCACTACTTGGGGATCATCCCCAACCCAAGTAAGTTCATTGCTCAATGATTTCCATGTTTTTAGATATAGGCAACTCAAGGGGCTATCAGAAATTTTTATTAGTCATGTTTGTGCGGGTGAAAAAGTGGTAGCGCCGTCGGTCGCCGTGGTCTAATTGTATCCTCTATACTGAAATTTTAGGAGTATTTGCAGAGACTGACACCATAAAGAATATGTTTCGAAGAGATCTTATCGTAATTATTACTCGAATGAGTTACTTTGTATTTTCTCGGAGCTTAGATCTTTTTTCTTGGAATCAAGAGCTTATATTACTCAAATAGGGGGATTACAATGAATCTGAATACAACCAGCTAGGAAAGTAGACATGTGATTACCCTCCTCTCATCTATGGCCAGCTTAGCACAACCATGGGCCGCTTCATTAGCTTCCCTACGTACAAAACAACCTCACAACTAGTAAACCCACCCAGAAGCTCCATGATTTCATGGCAAACGGCTGCGACAGCCATTCTCTCTGAAGATTCAGAGTTGCGCATCTTAACCACCTACGTAGTTTCTCTGTTCTAAATTACTCGTCGTAGAAATAAATGTATCTAAAATTAAAATACATATAGATACATCCATACTTCCGACAAGTAAGTCGGAATGGAGGGAGTACTAGTTAGCATAACTTTCAGTGCAAATCCTTGTGTATACAGATCTCTGGCAAGTTGGATTCCATCACGAATGGCATACATCTTCATGGCTTGAGCACTAGCCGCAAACCGGTACCAAACTGCCTGCGCCCATACAAGATTTCCGTCAGAGCCTCCAACCACAAGCCCAAAGAATGGAGCGTGAACATTGGTTTTCAGGGTTCCCCTTTCCGGTGCTTGCCAACAAGCAGTCTTGCTCTTGGAGCAACTCCAACGCAGCGACTCAAACGGGCACAGATTATGTTTGTCTTTTGTCCATTTGGGTCGGCCAAGTGCACGGACATGTTCGTTTTATCGTTTGGGTCAGCCAGTGCGTCCAACTGTGGTTACATCAACAACGTTTGTCTAAAAGAAACTTGCAGTATAGCTGAACTCGGCACAACATTATACTATAGCGCTATACATCTGTACATTCGCAAAACAGAAAACCACCTTACAAGCGATCACATGACAGCGCCACCGTCGCCATGGCCATGGTGAGCCACCCTCTTCTTGTACACGTAGACGCGCGAGACGACCACGAACGCGGCCAGCTCCGCGGCGCAGAGCCCGGCGAGCAGCCAGTAGAAGTAGTCGAGGTGGGCGCGGTTGAGGTTGTTGGAGAACCAGCTGGCGCCGCCCTTCTTGGTGGCGCCGTCGATGGCGGAGATGAGGAAGCTGCTGAGGAAGTGGCCCACCCCGAAGATGCTGAGGAAGAAGGCCAGCCCCAGGCTGCGCAGCGCGTCGGGCACCTGGTCGTAGAAGAACTCCTGCAGCCCGATCATGGCGAACACGTCCGACAGCCCGAACAGCACGTACTGCGGCACCATCCACCACAGGCTCATCGGCAGCGCCGCCTTGGGCTCGTCCACGAGGCCGGCCTCCCGCGCCACGCCCAGCCGCCTCGCCTCCACCAGCGCCGCCACCACCATGGCCACCAGGGCGAGGACCAGCCCCGTGCCGATCCTCTGCAGCATGGTGATGCCCGAGGACAGGCGCGTGAACCGCCGGGCGGCGGGCACGAAGAGGCGGTCGTAGACCGGGATGAAGGTGATGATGGTCAGGCTGATGAACGTCTGCAGCGCCGCCGGCGGCACCCGGAAGGTGGCGCCGATCCGCCGGTCCAGCGTCGCGGCCTGCTTCGTGAAGAAGGTCGACGACTGGGAGAAGATGACGGCGTAGATGATGCACGTCGCCCAGATCGGGAACAGCCGCAGCAGGCCCCGAACCTCCTCCCGGTGCTCCGCGTTGAACTCACCATCCTCGCCGGCAAGAGTGCTGTTCGTCGCAAGAGACCAATCAGTAGTTCAGTACTGTAATGTAAGCCTGAAGCACCCAGATTTCTCATGGCCAAATAGCAGATTTTAGATGAGAATGATGGATGATGAGTGATCATACTTGGCGCATTGGCCGGACTTGGAGCCTTTGAGGAGCGCGACGAAGGCCCTGGCGAGGCGGGCGAAGGGGCTGGACTGGGTGGAAGTGTAGTAGCGGTAGCGGCGGGTGCCGAGCAGGAACATGGCGAGCGCGAGGACCATGACGAGGCAGGGGATGCCGAAGCCGAGGCCCCAGCCGATGTTGTCCTGGATGTAGCTGGAGACCATGGTGGTGGCGGCGGTGCCGGAGCACATGCCGAAGTACCACCAGTTGAAGAAGGAGCTCCGGGAGACGGACTCCTCCGGGTGGTGCTGGTCGAACTGGTCGGCGCCGAACGCCTGCGCGCACGGCTTGTGCCCGGCCTCCGCCAGCGCCACCAGGTAGAGCGAGACGTAGAAGATGGTCACCTGCACCGGCGACGGGGAGCACGCGCCCGAGAGCGAGGTGAAGCTGGTGCACCCGTCCGAGTGGAACACCGGGAGCGCCGAGGACAGGGTCAGCATGCCCATGCTCTGCAACGGCAACCCGGCTGTCAGTGGTCAGCTGGAGGAACTTCTCTGTCAGTGGGAGCGCGCGGGCTTGATTGATTGGGGGAGGGCAGACAGAAAGGGGTTCGTTCGTTCATGGAGCGCTTTTTATGTCAAAAAAAGGGGAAATTTTTACGGGAGGGGAGGGGAAAAGTGGGCTGACCACGACGAAGAGGACGGAGGCGAGGACGATGGTGCGGAACCGGCCGAGCCAGGCGTCGGCGACGCAGGCCACCAGCAGCGGCAGCATCGTGGCGACGCCGCTCCACGCGTTGATCGCCGCGGCGGCGCCGGCCGTGGACTCCCCCAGCGGGCCCGTCAGGTAGCTGATGAGGTTGGCTGACACCCCGTGGTACGCGAACCGCTCCGCGATCTCCACACCTTCAATCCAAGAAAAGAAGCCAGATTAAGGCCGCCACTCGATCGATGATCACCCATCGACTTTCGCCGGATCGTCATGGGCTGGGCTGGATCGGGGGCCGCACGTACCGAGGACGAACATGGCGGCGGACCATCGGCCGGTGGAGGCGCGCGGGGCGGGGCCGCCGCGGAAGTCGACGACGCCGGGCACGGCGCCGTCGGAGCGGGGCAGGAGGAGGGCGCGGGTGGCGTCCATTCTTCTCGTTCAGTTGGGTCTGGTCTTGGCCTGTCGCGTGTGCGTGCCGGCAAGCTCAACCGGAAGGGGCTGCTGCACAAAGGATAATGCGACGGGGGGCGTGGCGGGCATCATATACCGTGGCGGCCGGCCGGGGTACAGTACGGGATCGGGGCAGCGCGCAGCACGACGGGCGGGCTCGGACAAGGAGGTAGACGACACGATTCACGCTGCAATCCGCCCTTTCCCTTCGCTTTCCGCTAGCAAACTACGCTCTTTTTTCTCTGGGAATCTTCCGCTCCGGGGTAGTAAAATGAAGATGTGTACGCCTCACGTGGTGGGTAAATTGATAATGATACTGCCCATGATATCGTTTCGAGTACTCTATTCTTTCCAGCAAAAAGGAATGTGGTACTGTCCCCGTGAATGGCGTGCACGGCGACGGCGGACGCGGCCATGGATCATGGTCGCGGATTCGTGCTGGTATGGGATGACGCGAGTGAAGGAGGGCGCGGTAGAATCACGCCACCTACTCGAATCGGAGCGGGGGTTGCGGGGGATGGGATGGGAAGAGACGTGCGTATGCGGGAGAGGCGGCATGATCTGGTTCTGGAGTTGGCGCGGCCCCGGCCGCTTGGCCGGTTGCGTCGCGCGGAATCGCGCGGGCATCGCCCGGATCTCTTGCGGGAGATGTCAGCCCAAAAGCTCTGCTTTTAAAAGGCCTCTTTGATTCATAGCATTTTCAAATAAATCTTAAAATATTGGAACTTTCAATGTTTTTCCCCATTTGTTCTGTAGGCTCGTCAAACATAACAAAGATTACATCAAGATTTTAAGACCATCGAACGACCGCTACTGACGCCAGAAAGAGCCGCCGTCGCCGCTTCTTTACCGGAGCCGGCTTGACCTTGTCGATGACAGTTGAGAACTCTTGCATAGATCTAAAGTAACCAGCCATGGAGTCGCGGTCGTCGCCGTTGAACCCTTGCATAAACTTGAATTACATAGCACCAAATCTCCCCACATGGTGAGAAACACTAACCTCACCGCCCCAAGACAACGATCGGAATCTATAACGGAGCTCCGTCGACTACGTCCAGGCAGACGAACTCAAGGAGGATCAGGGTTCGGAGGACAAACTCGAAGAAGGAGCGCCACCATCTGCCCGAGCGTCGCGCCTGTGAGGACCAAACCATAATCTAAACTAGTAACCGGAGCAAAGGCACCGGGATTCCCCTCCCCGCCACCGGCCACCAAAGTGGCATGCAGAGGGGAGGCGAATTCATGGGCTCGTCGGTGAAGTTTGGAGGGGAGAATTTTTCATAGCCGCATAGGGTTAGCGGAGGAAAAAACGAGAGGAAATTTAGCATACACTTAGACCTATAATTTTTTTTGTCTTTTTAATCAAATGAACCAAAATCATGCAGGAAGAATGGGCATGCCATTCCAATCCTGCATTTTTTCAAGCTCGTGAATCAAAAAGACCCTAGGTTCTCAAACTTTCTTAAAGGGTCCTAAGGGTCTCTTGTATGTACCCGCAAAAAAAGGTCTTTGTATCTTCCCGAAGCTACTGTATTTGTTGAGGAGGTGCAACTGCTTCTTTCAAGTCCTCCAAGTTCTTAAAGGGTCCTATACCTCTGATCTTTTTGTTTGAGTGTTGATATTGTAACAGTGCTCGGTTTAGCGTGGCGTAAGAAGGTGATGATGGGTACTTGAAGATTGGTCGATGATGTCTTTATGATGACTTGACTATTTATGGTGATGATGTGTGAAGACGACATGTCTTGTGCTGAATTTGACTATTGATGGAGGTGACTCAAGACGAGAGACAACGGGAGAGGATGGCCATGGCAGTGACGAGCGATGGTAGGAGAGGCGGCGACTCAGGACGCAACTGCGACTGGTGGTCAAGTGGTGGCGGTGAGGACGAGTGGAGGTGGAATTTAGGGGTTAGGGGTTCCTAATAGTTAGGGTAAACTCTGCTATGGTTTGCATGCTCGATGTATATGGTCTCCCAGCAGCGCGGGGGTGGGGATGCATCATGTGATGCAGACAACCATTTATAAAAAACAACTAAACCGTTCTTTGCGACATTCCGGTACGTATGCAATATTGAAGAAGAAAAAAGTGTTGAGCCCTTTAGCAATTTGTAGGATTATTAATAAAGTGGAGACTTCCTGAATTCAAGGCCTGAATTGCATGTACTCAGACAACTTTGATGATTGCATACGTATTTTACTCTACCCTCCTGCAATATCAATGTCATACGTTGTGCGTATATTTTATAGTGGTACCTAAATCTGAAAAGGATGGTGTCCAGACTCCATTTGTCTGTACAAGTTGACAGTGAAACCGATGTGTCGTCATCGTTGGAGTCTTACCAGGTCGCTGTTCATCGTTAGAGAAAACCGACGGGCGAAACCACATCCTGCAGGCTGTGGCTAGAATACCCAGTTCGAGAGAATTCACTGTCTCCCATTTTCAGTTCGTACTAGTACTTTTTTGTCTCTGGGGACAGTTCAGTTCGTATGCCCAGGTAGGTTCCAAAGCTCAGTTCCAAGCGACTCTGATCGATCGATCTCGAGATACACCGATGCGGCGAGCGGCCGCGGGCGCAGCAGATCCGGGGCGTGTGCCGGCTGCGCGGGGGCACACGCCCGGGCACGTTCCCCACGCGCTCTGCGCGTGCCCGTCGTGCGCGAAAGGGGACGGGCGTCCCCCGTGCACGGGCCTCGTGCCACCTCGGACGGACAACAGGCTCTTTCCTCATCTGCCAACCTTCCCCGAAACGGACAGGCACGTAGATCACCAGACACCAGTGGCAGCGACTTGCAGCCTTCCGATCTGTGTTTCTTTCCTTTTGAGCTGTTTGTTTGTTTGTTTGTGTGTTTGAATAAAAATAACTTGTTCGTTTTCTTCATGTATATAAACATATAGAAGGCAGAAATGATGTGCCCGGCTGCATAGTTAAGGGCATGGTCAATGCATGGCGCTAGGATGATGCCCGCATGCCATGTAGGATCGAATGTTAGGAAAAGTAGTTTCGGACGGTGTAGCGGGATTCTCGGCAAGACGGATGCTTGGAGACAAAGTGTGGTCCCGTGCATAAAGCTAGAAAAATTGAAGCGGAGATTAGGATGCATGTGCAATGGGAGTCTACTCTCTATTCTTTGGTAAGACCCACTAGTAGTAGCTTGCGTTGGGAAGAAAAAAAAATCAATATAGATGCCTCAAGCGACTTTTCTTTATGAGGCATCTATATCCATATGCCATAATTGTACATGCCCAAATTAGCTCATGGCCACCTGTCTCTATGATTTGAGAAAAAAGAGTAACTCGTCTCCCTGTTCAGGGAGCTATTATGGTGGCTTTGGACGGGCATCACGTGAGTCACCAGTAAATTATAAAAACCACCAATTTTTCAGATTATTAGATTTGCTTGCCCCCGTGTGGTCCCGTCGGTCAAAGGCTTGCCACGGGTAAAGCGGTGGAAAGGCGGTGCACCCCTTCATCTCCTCGCCATCTCCTCACTCTCTCCCCCTAACTCGAATCATGCGCTACCGTCGGAGGACCGGCCCCCGTCGCTCCGTCAAGGTTCTGCCGCCCCAAGGTGAGGGCGCTACTGCCTGGAGGGTTGGCACCAGTGGCGGTGCTAGACATACCAACCTGTGATGTCAATCCACCTAAACTGTTGGTACTTGTGTAATATTTATGAAGAATATAACATAAGCTAAGTGTGTTTTTGCAAATCCTATGATGTTAGTTGACATCACAAACAATGTGTAGCTTCCCCACTGGTTGACACCTTGCCACGCCGTAGCCGGGGGTGGGGGTGATGAGTCCAATTTCTGCGTAAATTTACATCTTTTTTTGCACTTCGATGTGATTTTCAGGATTTTATCACATTCACGCACCCTCTTATTTTTGTTTTTGCCAAAATTTCAACCACGGAGGTATTTTGCGGCACAAGGAAATGATACCAAGGATATGGTGTCAAGATCATGTTAATTTGGGACGATAAAAGGCCACCATAAAAAAGAAGTAAAAGGGAAAAGAAGAAAAATGCAACCGAAGGGTCAATAGCGATTGACAGCGTTCGGTACGATCACACGTGCTCGTACTGCCAGTCATATCAGCCGTTGCCGTCGCCCCTGGTCCAATACTTCTACCCACACGATTTTATCGAGGATCGGATGTCTACAATGTTGACGCTCAAAAGTGGCATAATCGTAAAAGTTGCTTTAATCTATGTCAACATTAATTCAAACTTATGATTGGAAGTCACCATGAGATGGCTCTTTTCGAGAAGATCAAGATGGATATGAAGATGGTCTAAAACGGAGCTCGGATGCAAAAGCTATGATAAATTCAGAGATGCTCATGTTGACACCAGATTAAAGAATGGCTTGAAACCCAATTAAGACGACTTCAAATGGAAAAGGTTTCAACATGAAAGTTGTGCGTCTCGTCGAAACGGATGATTTTGATATAAAAATCGTCTTAATCCGAGGTCGTATGCAAAAGTTACAGCCAGTATAAGGCGCTGCTACACTGGATGGCCGAACACTCCGGGGACAACCATCCGGGTTTTGATTTTCTTTGTGGATGGCTGGACACTCCGGGTATGTTTGTCCGGATTTTGAATTTCGCTGCTGCAGACTCCGGAAAACAGCCGAAAACCCCTTCAAGATGGCCTCAGATCAAAAAACGTTCAACATGAAAGTTGTTCGTCTCTTCGAAACTGTCAAAATTGCTTTTGGGCTAGTTTCCATCCGAGGTGGTTTTCTCCCCCGAATATGGCCCACAAGGTGCAGCCAGATTTTACCGAACAGTTTTGGAAAGTTTGGACCAAACAAATCCTAATTGGACTAGGGTTTTGGACGTGAATTGAAGCCTTTTCCTTGCACGGGAAGTCCAGCCGCCTCTTATATATTTAAGGGGTGATGGCTGATTGAACAACACACAATCGATCAAATCATCTACCACTTTTTATCTTTTATCTTTTCTCCCTAACCCTAGTTCTTCTTCTTCCTCGTTCTTCGTCTGTTCTTCTTGTTGTAGGGCGGCGAACCTCGAGGCCCTAGGGGCGATCAGGTCGACCTAGGGCAGCCCATAGCCGCCGCGCGCCTTGACGGGGTCCCTCCCGGGCGTGTGGGGTTTCCGGTCATCAAAAGCACCCGCCGGATTGTCTTGCGTACCGCGCTTCCGGACGGGTCTCCTTCGACGCGAGCTGCGGTGCATCACCCTCGGTGTTGGAGGTACACGGTAACGTGTTCGTGTGCGAACACATTTTTTGGCGACTCCGCTGGGAACAGAAGCTTTGAACGGTCTCTAGCCCGTTCTTGCTACGAAGAGAGCGTCATCTAGGGTTTGCAATCTACAAAGGTAATATGAATACCCAATTCACTTATGTAGATGCAAATAATGCATATGTTGTTGCTAGATCCTTTAATCAGCATAATGTGTCGGCTAGTCCTAGTTTTATCAATCAAGCATCTAGTTATGCGCAACAGCCGATTCAGAATAATCTTCTGTTGGGGAACGTTGCAGAAAACAAAAAATTTCCTACGGTTTCACCAAGATCCATCTATGAGTTCATCTAGCAACGAGTGATCGGATGCATCTACATACCTTTGTCGATCGCGAGCGGAAGCGTTCACTAGAATGTGGATGATGGAGTCGTACTCGCCGTGATCCAAATCACCGATGACCAAGCGCCGAACGGACGGCACCTCCGCGTTCAACACACGTACGGAGCGGATGACGTCTCCTCCTTCTTGATCCAGCAAGGGGAAAGGAGAGGTTGATGAAGATCCAGCAGCACGACAGCGTGGTGGTGGATGCAGTTGTCACGTGCAGCAGGGCTTCGCCGAGCGTCTGCGCGAGAGGGAGAGGTGTAGCAGGGGAGAGGGGGGCGCCAAGATGCAAGGGCCCGGCTGGCCCCTCCCTCCCCCCCTTTATATAGGCCCCTGGGGGGCGCCGGCCCTTGGGAGATCCAATCTCCAAGGGGGGCGGCGGCCAAAGGGGGGTGGAGTGCCCCCCAAGGCAAGTGGGCGCCCCCCCACCCTAGGGTTCCAACCCTAGGTGCAGGGGGTGGGCCTAGGGGGGCGCACCAGCCCACTAAGGACTGGTTCCCCCTCCCACTTCAGCCCATGGGGCCCTCCGGGATGGGTGGCCCCACCTGGTGGACCCCCGGGACCCATCCGGTGGTCCCGGTACAATACCGGTGACCCCCGAAACTTTCCCGATGGCCGAAACTGCACTTCTTATATATAATTCTTTACCTCCGGACCATTCCGGAACTCCTCGTGACGTCCGGGATCTCATCCGGGACTCCGAACAACTTTCGTATTACTGCATATACATATATTTACAACCCTAGCGTCACCGAACCTTAAGTGTGTAGACCCTACGGGTTCGGGAGACATGTAGACATGACCGAGATTGCTCTCCGGTCAATAACCAACAGCAGGATCTGGATACCCATGTTGGCTCCCACATGCTCCTCGATGATCTCATCGGATGAACCACGATGTCGAGGATTCAAGCAACCCCGTATATAATTCCCTTTGTCAATCGGTATGTTACTTGCCCGAGATTCGATCGTCGGTATCCCAATACCTTGTTCAATATCGTTACCGGCAAGTCACTTTACTCGTACCGTAATGCATGATCCCGTGACCAGACACTTGGTCACTTTGAGCTCATAATGATGATGCATTACCGAGTGGGCCCAGTGATACCTCTCCGTCATACGGAGTGACAAATCCCAGTCTTGATCCGTGTCAACCCAACAGACACTTTAGGAGATACCCGTAGTATACCTTTATAGTCACCCAGTTACGTTGTGACGTTTGGTACACCCAAAGCACTCCTACGGTATCCGGGAGTTACATGATCTCATGGTCTAAGGAAAGGATACTTGACATTGGGAAAACTCTAGCAAACGAACTATACGATCTTATGCTATGTTTAGGATTGGGTCTTGTCCATCACATCATTCTCCTAATGATGTGATCTCGTTATCAATGTCATCCAATGTCCATAGTCAGGAAACCATGACTATCTGTTGATCAACGAGCTAGTCAACTAGAGGCTTACTAGGGACAGGTTGGTGTCTATTATTCACACATGTATTACGATTTCCGGATAACACAATTATAGCATGAATAAAGACAATTATCATGAACAAGGAAATATAATAATAATGCTTTTATTATTGCCTCTAGGGCATATTTCCAACAGTCTCCCACTTGCACTAGAGTCAATAATCTAGTTACATTGTGATGAATCGAACACCCATGGAATTCTGGTGTTGATCATGTTTTGCTCTAGGGAGAGGTTTAGTCAACGGATCTGCTACATTCAGGTCCATATGTACTTTACAAATATCTATGTCTCCATCTTGAACATTTTCACGAATGGAGATGAAGCGACGCTTGATGTGCCTGGTCTTCTTGTGAAACCTGGGCTCCTTGGCAAGTGCAATAGCTCCAGTGTTGTCACAGAAGAGCTTGATCGGCCCCGACGCATTGGGTATGACTCCGAGGTCGGTGATGAACTCCTTCACCCAAATTGCTTCATGCGCTGCCTCCGAGGCTGCCATGTACTCCGCTTCACATGTAGATCCCGCCACGACGCTCTGCTTGCAACTGCACCAGCTTACTGCCCCACCATTCAAAATATACACGTACCCGGTTTGTGACTTAGAGTCATCCAGATCTGTGTCGAAGCTATCATCGACGTAACCCTTTACGACGAGCTCTTCGTCATCTCCATAAACGAGAAACATTTCCTTAGTCCTTTTCAGGTACTTCAGAATATTCTTGACCGTTGTCCAGTGTTCCTTGCCGGGATTACTTTGGTACCTTCCTACCAAACTTACGGCAAGGTTTACATCAGGTCTGGTACACAGCATGGCATACATAATAGAACCTATGGCTGAGGCATAGGGGATGACACTCATCTCTTCTATATCTTCTGCCGTGGTCGGAAATTGAGCTGAGCTCAATTTCACACCTTGCAACACACGCAAGAACCCTTTCTTAGACTGATCCATATTGAACTTCTTCAATATCTTATCAAGGTATGTGCTTTGTGAAAGACATATAAGGCGTCTTGATCTATCTGTATAGATCTTGATGCCTAATATATATGCAGCTTCTCCAAGGTCCTTCATTGAAAAAACTCTTATTCAAGTAGGCCTTAATGTTGTCCAAGAGTTCTATATCATTTCCCATCAAAAGTATGTCATCTACATATAATATGAGAAATGCTACAGAGCTCCCACTCACTTTCTTGTAAACACAGGCTTCTCCATAAGTCTGCGTAAACCCAAACGCTTTGATCATCTCATCAAAGCGAATGTTCCAACTCCGAGATGCTTGCACCAGCCGTAAATCGAGCGTTGGAGCTTGCACACCTTGTCAGCATTCTTAGGATCGACAAAACCTTCCGGCTGCATCATATACAATCTTCCTTAAGGAAACCATTAAGGAATGCCGTTTTGACATCCATTTGCCATATCTCATAATCATAGAATGCGGCAATTGCTAACATGATTCGGACGGACTTTAGCTTCGCTACCGGTGAGAAAGTCTCATCGTAGTCAACCCCTTGAACTTGTCGATAACCCTTAGCGACAAGCCGAGCTTTATAGATGGTCACATTACCATCCGCGTCTGTCTTCTTCTTAAAGATCCATTTATTTTCTATGGCTCGCCGCTCAACAGGCAAGTCAGTCAAAGTCCATACTTCGTTTTCATACATGGATCCTGTCTCGGATTTCATGGCTTCTAGCCATTTGTCGGAATCCGGGCCCGCCATCGCTTCTTCATAGTTCGAAGGTTCACCCTTGTCTAACAACATGATTTCCAAGACAGGGTTACCGTGCCACTCTAGTGCGGAACGTGTCCTTGTGGACCTACGAAGTTCAGTATTAACTTGATCTGAAGTTTCATGATCATCATCATTAACTTCCTCTCTAGTCGGTGCAGGCACCTCAGGAACATTTTCTTGATTTACGCCATTTTCCGGTTCAAGAGGTAATACTTCATCAAGTTCTACTTTCCTCCCACTTACTTCTTTCGAGAGAAACTCTTTCTCTAGAAAGGATCCATTCTTGGCAACAAAGATCTTGCCTTTGGATCTGAGGTAGAAGGTATACCCAATAGTTTCTTTAGGGTATCCTATGAAGACGCATTTTTTTGACTTGGGTTCGAGCTTTTCAGGTTGAAGTTTCTTGACATAAGCATCGCATCCCCAAACTTTTAGAAACGACAACTTAGGTTTCTTCCCAAACCATAATTCATACGGTGTCGTCTCAACGGATTTCGACGGAGCCCTATTTAAAGTGAATGCGACAGTCTCTAAAGCATAGCCCCAAAAAGATAGTGGTAAATCGGTAAGAGACATCATAGATCGCACCATATCTAATAGAGTGCGATTACGACGTTCGGACACACCATTACGCTGAGGTGTTCCAGGCGGCGTGAGTTGTGAAACTATTCCACATTTTCTTAAGTGTGTGCCAAATTCGTGACTCAAGTATTCTCCTCCACGATCTGATCGCAAAAACTTGATTTTTCTGTCACGTTGATTCTCAACCTCACTCTGAAATTCCTTGAAGTTTTCAAAGGTTTCAGACTTGTGTTTCATTAAGTAGACACACCCATATCTACTCAAGTCATAAGTGAGGGTGAGAACATAACGATAGCCACCACGAGCCTCAACGCTTATTGGACCGCACACATCAGTATGTATGATTTCCAATAAGTTGGTTGCTCGCTCCATTGTTCCTGAGAACGGAGTCTTGGTCATTTTACCCATGAGGCATGGTTCGCACGTGTCAAATGATTCATAATCAAGAGACTCTAAAAGTCCATCTGCATGGAGCTTCTTCATGCGTTTGGCACCTATGTAACCAAGGCGGCAGTGCCACAAGTATGTGGGACTATCATTATCAACCTTACATCTTTTGATATTCACACTATGAACATGTGTAGCAATACGCTCGAGATTCATTAAGAATAAACCATTCACCATCGGAGCATGACCATAAAACATATCTTTCATATAAATAGAACAACCATTATTCTCGGATTTAAATGAGTAGCCATCTCGAATTAAATGAGATCCCGATACAATGTTCATGCTCAAAGCTGGCACTAAATAACAATTATTGAGGTTTAAAACTAATCCCGTAGGTAAATGTAGAGGTAGCGTGCCGACGGCGATCACATTGACCTTGGAACCATTCCCGATGCGCATCGTCACCTCGTCCTTCGCCAGTCTCCGCTTATTCCGCAGCTCCTGCTTTGAGTTACAAATGTGAGCAACAGCACCGGTATCAAATACCCAGGAGCTACTACAAGTACTGGTAAGGTACACATCAATTATATGTATATCACATATACCTTTTGTTTTGCCGGCCTTCTTGTCCGCTAAGTATTTGGGGCAGTTCCGCTTCCAGTGACCACATTCCTTGCAATAAAAGCACTCAGTCTCGGGCTTGGGTCCATTCTTTGGCTTCTTCCCGGTAGCTTGCTTACCGGGCGCGGCAACTCCCTTGCCGTCCTTCTTGAAGTTCTTCTTGCCCTTGCCTTTCTTGAACTTAGTGGTTTTATTCACCATCAACACTTGATGTTCCTTTTTGACTTCTACCTCTGCTGATTTCAGCATTGCAAATAATTCAGGAATGGTCTTTTCCATCCCCTACATATTGAATTTCATCACAAAGCTCTTGTAGCTTGGTGGAAGCGACTGAAGGATTCTGTCAATGACTGCGTCATCCGGGAGATTAACTCCTAGCTGAGTCAAGCGGTTGTGTAACCCAGACATTGTGAGTATGTGCTCACTGACAGAACTATTTTCCTCCATCTTACAGCTGAAAAACTTGTCGGAGACATCATATCTCTCGACCCGGGCATGAGCTTGGAAAACCATTTTCAGCTCTTCGAACATCTCATATGCTCCGTGTCTCTCAAAACGTTTTTGGAGCCCCGGTTCTAAGTTGTAAAGCATGCCGCACTGAACGAGGGAGTAATCATCAGCACGTGTCTGCCAAGCATTCATAATGTCTTGGTTCTGTGGGACGGGTGCATCACCTAGCGGTGCTTGTAGGACATAATCTTTCTTGGCAGCTATGAGGATGATCCTCAGGTTCCGGACCCAGTCCGTATAGTTGCTGCCATCGTCTTTCAGCTTGGTTTTCTCTAGGAACGCGTTGAAGTTGAGGACAACGTTGGCCATTTGATCTACAAGACATATTGTAAAGATTTTAGACTAAGTTCATGATAATTAAGTTCATCTAATCAAATTATTCAATAAACTCTCACTCAGATAGACATCCCTCCAGTCATCTAAGTATAACATGATCCGAGTTAACTAGGCCGTGTCCGATCATCACGTGAGACAAACTAGTCAACGTCGGTGAACATCTTCATGTTGATCGTATCTTCTATACGACTCATGCTCGACCTTTCGGTCTTCTGTGTTCTGAGGCCATGTCTGTACATGCTAGGCTCGTCAAGTCAACCTAAGTGTTTGCATGTGTAAATTTGTCTTACACCCGTTGCATGTGAACATTGGAATCTATCACACCCGATCATCACGTGGTGCTTCGAAACAACGAACTGTCGCAACGGTGCACAGTTAGGGGGAACACTTTCTTGAAATTATTATGAGGGATCGTCTTATTTACTACCGTCGTTCTAAGTAAACAAGATGTACAAAACATGATAAACATCACATGCAATCAAATAATAATAGTGACATGATATGGCCAATATCACATAGCTCCTTTGATCTCCATCTTGGGGCTCCATGATCATCTTGTCACCGGCATGACACCATGATCTCCATCATCATGATCTCCATCATCGTGTCTCCATGAAGTTGCTCGCCAACTATTACTTCTACTACTATGGCTAACACGTTTAGCAATAAAGTAAAGTAATTTACATGGTGTTTCTCAATGACACGCAGGTCATACAAAAAATAAAGACAACTCCTATGGCTCCTGCCGGTTGTCATACTCATCGACATGCAAGTCGTGATTCCTATTACAAGAACATGATCTCATACATCACATATATATCATTCATCATTCATCACAACTTTGGCCATATCACATCACAGAACACTTGCTGCAAAAACAAGTTAGACGTCCTCTAATTGTTGTTGCAAGTTTTACGTGGCTGCAATAGGGTTCTAGCAAGAACGTTTTCTTACCTACGTGAAAGCCACAACGTGATTTGTCAACTTCTATTTACCCTTTATAAGGACCCTTTTCATCGAATCCGCTCCAACTAAAGTGGGAGAGACAGACACCCGCCAGCCACCTTATGCAACTTGTGCATGTTAGTCGGTGGAACCGGTCTCACGTAAGCGTATGTGTAAGGTTGGTCCGGGCCGCTTCATCCCACAATACCGCTGAAGCAAGATAAGACTAGTAGCGGCAAGAAAGTTGACAACATCTACGCCCACAACAAATTGTGTTCTACTCGTGCAAAGAGAACTACGCATAAACCTGGCTCTGATACCACTGTTGAGGAACGTTGCAGAAAACAAAAAATTTCCTACGATTTCACCAAGATCCATCTATGAGTTCATCTAGCAACGAGTGATCGGATGCATCTACATACCTTTGTAGATCGCGAGCGGAAGCGTTCACTAGAACGTGGATGATGGAGTCGTACTCGCCGTGATTCAAATCACCGATGACCAAGCGCCGAACGGACGGCACCTCCGTGTTCAACACACGTACGGAGCGGATGACGTCTCCTCCTTCTTGATCCAGCAAGGGGAAAGGAGAGGTTGATGAAGATCCAGCAGAACGACAGCGTGGTGGTGGATGCAGTTGTCACGTGCAGCAGGGCTTCGCCGAGCGTCTGCGCGAGAGGGAGAGGTGTAGCAGGGGAGAGGGGGGCGCCAAGATGCAAGGGCCCGGCTGCCCCCTCCCTCCCCCCTTTATATAGGCCCCTGGGGGGCGCCGGCCCTTGGGAGATCCAATCTCCAAGGGGGGCGGTGGCCAAAGGGGGGTGGAGTGCCCCCAAGGCAAGTGGGGCGCCCCCCCCCCACCCTAGGGTTCCAACCCTAGGCGCAGGGGGTGGGCCTAGGGGGGGCACACCAGCCCACTAAGGGCTGGTTCCCCCTCCCACTTCAGCCCATGGGGCCCTCCGGGATGGGTGGCCCCACCCGGTGGACCCCCGGGACCCATCCGGTGGTCCCGGTACAATACCGGTGACCCCAGAAACTTTCTCGATGGCCGAAACAACACTTCCTATATATAATTCTTTACCTCCGGACCATTCCGGAACTCCTCGTGACGTCCGGGATCTCATCCGGGACTCTGAACAACTTTCGGATTACTGCATATACATATCTTTACAACCCTAGCGTCACCGAACCTTAAGTGTGTAGACCCTACGGGTTCGGGAGACATGTAGACATGACCGAGATTGCTCTCCGCTCAATAACCAATAACGGGATCTGGATACCCATGTTGGCTCCCACATGCTCCTCGATGATCTCATCGGATGAACCACGATGTCGAGGATTCAAGCAACCCCGTATATAATTCCCTTTGTCAATCGGTATGTTACTTGCCCGAGATTCGATCGTCGGTATCCCAATACCTTGTTCAATCTCGTTACCGGCAAGTCACTTTACTCGTACCGTAATGCATGATCCCGTGACCAGACACTTGGTCACTTTGAGCTCATAATGATGATGCATTACCGAGTGGGCCCAGTGATACCTCTCCGTCATACGGAGTGATAAATCCCAGTCTTGATCCGTGTCAACCCAACAGACACTTTAGGAGATACCCGTAGTATACCTTTATAGTCACCCAGTTACGTTGTGACGTTTGGTACACCCAAAGCACTCCTACGGTATCCGGGAGTTACACGATCTCATGGTCTAAGGAAAGGATACTTGACATTGGAAAAACTCTAGCAAACGAACTATACGATCTTATGCTATGTTTACGATTGGGTCTTGTCCATCACATCATTCTCCTAATGATGTGATCTCGTTATCAATGACATCCAATGTCCATAGTCAGGAAACCATGACTATCTGTTGATCAACGAGCTAGTCAACTAGAGGCTTACTAGGGACATGCTGGTGTCTATTATTCACACATGTATTATGATTTCCGGATAACACAATTATAGCATGAATAAAGACAATTATCATGAACAAGGAAATATAATAATAATGCTTTTATTATTGCCTCTAGGGCATATTTCCAACATCTTCATGCTTCAAGTTCATATAATTTTAGCAACATGCAACATATGTATTCCAACTCCCATGCATCGGCAACCTCAGAAATTTATATGCCGATGAACAACATGATGAGTTCGGTTAATCAAGTTGAAACACCTCATGTAGGAACTTTCAATAGCATGCAACAAGGTGTTTCACCTTTTTATTCATCGGCAACTAATTTGCAACATGTTAATCTGAACATGCCCGTGGATAGGGGAATTGGCCATGGTACTACTAGTTATTCAGCCAATTGCCATCAACAATCATATGCTACACCTCATGCTTCTAATTTTTGGGCACCATATGCAACTGAAGGTATTCATAATTCGGCTTCGCACCTTCTTGCTAATGACCGAATAAGTGAAAATTCTATAGGATCACATGTGTGTTCACCTACTACTGTAACATATCATGTCCCCCCTACACAATTACAGAATTTCGACAACATCTCATTGCCGAAAGAGTCTAAGAGCATCGGGGGGCAACCACATCTAGACTGGGTAGTTGAGAACAAGCTTACATTCTCTTGGGATTTGTGCAACTCCATTCGAAAGGAACTAATAGAAGGCGGGAAGCCTCATGATTTTGCTGTAGTAAAAGCTAGAGTTGTGCAAATGATGCAGTCGCCCAGTGTTGTACCATCCACTGCACCCCCTAAACAATTACAAAGTTTTGGCACCTCATTGCCGGAAAAGTCTGAAAGTATTGGGGGCAATCTCATGAGGAGTGGATGAAAATTGAGATGAAAAAGTTTAAAGCTCGCCAAGCTGAGATGTGGGCTAAAATTAGACAAGAGCGAGAAGCCTTGCAAATTAAAAAAGATAAAGTTATTGATTCAGGTAACAAAGAAAATTCAGTTATTGGAAAAGCCGAATCAAGTAGTATATATTCTGAGTCCATCAAGTCTAAAGAGGCAAGCATTATTGAGAAAGGGCATGGAAAGCCTAGCAAAACAACCATGCTTGATTTTTCTGAAATTAATGGAACCTACTTCTTGCCCTATGAGTTTCGTGCCATAGAAATCGACGAGCTTCAAGGACAAGAACAAGTAGCCAAACATAGTTCGATTGAAAAAGATCTTCAAACTAATGATGCACAAAATCAAGAAAAAGATGATGAAGAGGCATTGGGGAGCCATCCAACGGCGGATCAAGATATTGTTCAAGTTACACCACCATCATGCTCTCCCAACATATTTGAAGAGGTATGTTTAGTAAGTAATTTACCTATTTTCAGATTTGGTCAAAACTTTATTGTTGATGCATCTATTAGAAAAATACTCTTAAGTAATGTTGAAAGACCAATGAAGAAGGGTAATTTACTTGTTAGCAATAAAACCATTATAGAATATATCGGTCAACCCATTGCGCCATTCATAAAGACTGATAATGACTTATTGTTGCAGCCAAAGCTTTCCATGTTCCTTTATTTAAAGTTCGTATCTACATGGGTAGCTTTGCTTGTTTCATAGTTGGCTTACTCTTGGTCTCAATTGAGGCATGCATGTTCTAACTATTTTTGTTTCAGAAACTTAAAGCCAAGGTTAGATTCTTGTCAGAAAACCGATGCTAGTATAATATCTTATCCAATGACATCGGTAAGAGAAAGCAAAATAAAATTCATAGCCGAATGGGGTGATACAAAATCTGAACCATTTGTTTGCTTAACTCCAAAGCCGTTCTCACAGCAAAATCGGCTAGAAAATAAAAAATTTTACCTTCAGTTCAAGCATGTGTGATCAAATATTTGATTTGTTGCTGAAAAATAATTACATAAGAATTCTTGATCACCATGTCAAGCCATCAATTCAAGGACGAATGTATTGTATGTTGCATCATTCGTTTAAACATAATTTTGAGGATTGCAATATGTTTCGTCAAATAGTTAAATCGGCCATTGATAAAGAACGATTGAGAATTGTTGAAACACCAAAGGATGACCAACCTATTTCGATTGGTCTTGATGGCAAAAAGTTTTTGCATCGGCTACTTCAAGCCGATCCATCTAAAGAGAAGGTAAACACTGCAGGTGACGGGATCATGCTTTCAAGAAAAGAAGTTGTTGAAGAGCACAATGAACATAAACTTGAGGGCGAGAATTCCATCGAAGCTACAATGAAGACGCTAAGGACTGGGGGGCAACAAGGAAATCCAATGATCAATGAAAGCAAACCAAAAGAAAACAAAGGCCGAAATAAGCACAAGTGTAAGAGATCAAAAATCACCTTCGCTGAACTATTGGATAAATATCAAAAGAAGAGTGAAGAGCAGAATGCTTATCGGCCAAACCATGCAAAGAAACCAAGATCACCCCCAAGGCACAAATATGAGGATCGGTATTGGCAAAGTGAGAATTTCAATGCAACATATTCATATCCTTATTTTGGGCCGCCAATAGTAATGCCGTGGATGCCTCCCTATGCTCATTTAAATCCATATTCATCATGGGATAGGTATGATACAAGGGCACATTCTCCGTCTTATTTTAGACCATCTCACCAATACTATGCAGCTCCAAGAAGATCAACATTTGAACAATCACGCGTCAAAGACCGTTTCAATCATAAGGAATCGGTCCAAAGCTCAAGGAAGAAGAAAGAGGTGGTAGAGAGAGTTTACCGCATGAAAAGAGATGGTCGTAAGTGTGCTACTTCAGATTTGATTTCAAATGACAAAGAGCCAATTAAAGTGTTGACATTGGCTACAAAAGGCAAAGAAGTGAAGCAATCAATTGATCAAAATAAGAGTGCCAAATCTGAAGAAAAGAAGTTAAGGGTGTACAAGGCCCAAAGAGAGTTGCCATTGGTTGAAACAAAATCACAATCGAGGTGCTCACTCGGCTTATCGTATTGGCAAAAGAAGGAGTTACAAAAGCTTAGTGCACAAGAACTTGAAGAAAGGAACATGGCATGGGTTCCCAAAGGAAGTACTCAAAATAATTATTATGTGCAAGCTTCCATTACAAGAAGTGCGGCAAAGCTGGAGAAGGGAAAGAGTGAAAACTATGAAGGACCAAGCTGAAGGTTTCAACATCCTCGGTCTATACATTATCCATATTCTTCGACTATGCCATTAACGCCTATGCTATGGAATTTGTCATCAGGTATGATTGGTAACCCTCAATGGACTGATTTTAATCCATGGATGCAATATAATTTCTTACATTAGGAAAGGGTATTGCCAAATCACTATAAATTTGATTAGCTACAAGTTTGTTGCTGATCCAAAGGGCCGAAATACTTTATTTGTCATTTCATTTATTTATTTCGGCTATATGTGCTTTGAATGAAGTTTACATGGTAATGGCCGATATTTATCTATCGTCCTAAGAGTATGTTAATGCATGGCCGGTGTAGTATTCTAACATCGTCCTTAGTTCGATTGGAGAGCGAGACAAGGTATGTGCTCATGGAAATTTATATGTATGCCTATATTATGATTGAATGGAGTTGAGACTTGAGACATCATGACCGATGTCATTGAATATATGCTGCATAGGCCAATTCATAGTTGCAGAATTGACTGGTGGGCTTATACTTTGTTTGGATATGATTTGGCTTATGCATCTTTGAGATCTATAAAAGGCCAAATCATAGCTGATTTTATTACCGAACATCGGATTAATGACATGCATAATATTGATATTAGCCTTGTCTCTCTAGTACTATGGAGATTATGTTTTGATGGTTCAATTCATAGCAATGGCCAAAGTGTTGGTGTTATTTATATATCTCTTTATGGTACTATTTTTGAAGCCTCATGCCGCTTAGAATATTTTTATGCACGATTAATCAAGGCCGAATATACATTGTTATTCGGATTGACTCTTTTACTTGCTATAGGTGCTATACATATTGAGGCTTTCGGTGATTCGTTATAACTAGTGCAACAAATATCCAAGGGTTGTCAATGTTTTGACGAATCACTTATAGTTTATCATGGGGTATGTCTAGATGCAAAATTTGCCTTGGGTTGCTTTAAAATTGTTCTTATATTTAGACATGACAATTCAAAAGAGTTGGCACAGCAAGCATCCGGCTACTACATTCATCATGGTGTATTGCATTTCTCTCAATAGCCGATGCTTCATCTCGTCAACATAGGTAAGGCCTAACCAAAGTCCACAGCTTCAGCCACTAATGAATTTTGATGCAGGTGAAAGTAAGGATTGGAGAGAGTTTATTGTTGATTATCTACAAAATCCTAGCAAAAGGGTGAACAATATGGTTCGGAGGATGACCTTGAGACACATATCTATGGAACTTTATCATCGAATTGTTAATGAAGTTGAAAAGGTTTCACTCAAATTTGCATCAAGGATTCAAACAAATAATGGCCGATATATATTTATCGCCCTAAGCACATGCAAAGTGGCCGATGGAGTGTTGACATCGTGCTTAGAACCAACATGGTACAAGTTATTTTTCGGCATGCTAGCTTTGACGAAAAACAGGGGGGCATGTGTTGACGCTCAAAAGTGGCACAATCGTAAAAGTTGCTTTAATCTATGTCAACATTAATTCAAACTTATGATTGGAAGTCACCATGAGATGGCTCTCTTCGAGAAGATCAAGATGGATATGAAGATGATCTAAAACGGAGCTCGGATGCAAAAGCTATGACAAATTCAGAGATGCTCATGTTGACACCAGATTAAAGAATGGCTTGAAACCCAATTAAGACTTCAAATGGAAAAAATTTCAACATGAAAGTTGTGCGTCTCGTCGAAATGGATGATTTTGATATAAAAATCGTCTTAATCTGAGGTCGTATACAAAAGTTACAGCCAGTACAAGGCGCTGCTACACTGGATGGTCGGACACTCCGGGGACAACCATCCGGGTTTTGATTTTGTCTATGGTTGGCTGGACACTCCGGGTATGTTTGTCCGGGTTTTGAATTTCGCTGCTGCAGACTTCGGAAAACAGCCGAAAACCCTTCAAGATGGCCTCGGATCAAAACGTTCAACATAAAAGTTGTTCGTCTCTTCAAAACAGTCAAAATTGCTTTTGGGCTCA
Organism: Triticum monococcum; assembly: GCA_034509565.1. NCBI lineage: Eukaryota > Viridiplantae > Streptophyta > Magnoliopsida > Poales > Poaceae > Triticum > Triticum monococcum. The sequence goes on from CM067843.1 coordinate 689,540,635, forward strand.
TTTCCATACGAGGTGGTTTACTCCCCGAATATGGCCCACAAGGTGCAGCCAGATTTTACCGAACAGTTTTGGAAAGTTTGGACCAAACAAATCCGAATTGACTAGGGTTTTGGACGTGAATTGAAGCCTTTTCCTTACACGGGAAGTTCAGCCGCCTCTTATATACTTAAGGGGTGATGGCCGACTGAACAACACACAATCGATCAAATCATGTACCACTTTTTATCTTTTATCTTTTCTTCCTAACCCTAGTTCTTCTTCTTCCTCGTTCTTCGTCTGTTCTTCTTGTTGCAGGGCGGCGAACCTCGAGGCCCTAGGGGCGATCAGGTCGACCTAGGGCAGCCCATAGCCGCCGCGCGCCCTGACGGGGTCCCTCCCGGGCGTGTGGGATTTCGTGTCATCAATAGCACCCGTCGGATTGTCTTGCGTACTGCACTTCCGGACGGGTCTCCTTCGACGCGAGCTGCGGTGCATCACCCTCGGCGTTGGAGGTACACGGTGACGTGTTCGTGTGCGAACACCATTAGAAACTACTCCAGAACGAAGAACCCTAGCCGCCAAAAGAAATCTAGAGGGGAGTCGATAGAAGGGCTTCACCGCGGCATCATCTCCCATAGCTCGGTTTGTCGTAGCTTTGGTAGACCGGCAATGTGGGGAGATCGATCCTCTGCGAAGACACCTTTTTCTCGCGATAGCTATGTGTCGCACGTACCGATTCTTAATAAGAGTCACCTATGGGCGATCAGCCGGTTGGCCCATTTAGTTCGCTAAATCACTGGTACTAGTAGCTGTCAGTTGGTTCACTCGAGCGGCTTTTCCTTTTTTCCGTTTTCTTTTCCTTTTTCCTTGGTATTTCATTGGTTTTCTTTGCCATTTCTTTGTTTTACCTTGGTTCTCTCTTCTTCAGTTGTTTATTTTGTTTTCTTTCTTCGCTTTTTTACTTTTTGGTATCTTAACTTTTTTTACTTTAGGTTTTGTTTCTTTTGTTTTCTTTATTGTTTTTTTACTTTTGTTCTCTCTTTGTTTCTTTGCCGACTTTTTATCGGTTTTCCTTCTTTCGAACACATGTCTACTTTCTCTCAGTACAAAATGTACACTTCTAGGGCACACATGAAACAATTTTTCGATACACGTTGGACAATTTTCAAATATACATCATGTACATTTTTTCAATACATGTTTTGTTCACTTTTTTGTATACATGGTAACATTGTTTTCCGGATACATGTTGTAAGAAATTTAAGTGACAATAAACATTTTTCTGAACTACACGATCAGTTTTTTACATTCTGTAAACGTTTTTGGACACATACATTTTTTGGGAATATATTTACTATAATGTCACAATACATTTTTAATAGAAATAAAAAAATTAAAACCAAAGGAAACATTTTTTAATTTGTATGCAACAATTTCCTAAATTTTAAGAACAATTTTTAAACACGAAAATATTTTCATCAAATGTGACGTACATGTTTTAGTGGGAGGAAACATTAAAAAAAATCCAAAAACAATTTTTGTACACCCGGTTAATATGTTTCTGACTTGTGATAAATATTTTCTACTTTATTTAATCACATTGTACAATTTTTGTATACATCAAAAACATTTTTCTATACATGTTTAACATTTTTCAAATGCAATATAAGAATATTATTTAATTTTATCTAAAGAGTTTTTTGTAATATATATATTTAAGATATTTTGAAATATAAACAAAAGTTTAAAAAAGTAAAGGGAAGAAAAAACAATGTGAATAAAAAACGAAATGGAAAAAAACGCGGCATGACACCTTGCCCAATGGGCCGGTCCAAGACCTGCTCCCTGTAGGAGAGGCCTAATACAACTCGCAGCAGGCGGCACATAGCCGTGCCTCCTTTTTCGGCCTGGCTACTCGACGCAAAAATACGAAATCACTAATTAAGGAGTACTTGTTGCAAAGAACACTTCATTTTTCCAGATTGCGTCAAGTGGCGTACATGCAACGCGCCACTTGTTGCAATCTGGGAGTTTTTTCTTTTTTCGTAGATCCGTTTATTCAAAACATTTTATCTTTTAAACCGTGCATCCAAATCTCGAACCGTTTTCACCATTGAATTTCTCGCGTCGAGATCTTCAAAACTAGATCCCATGTTGATAGGTTTTGACGAACTTTTTTTTTCACGAAAAAAACCGGGCGAAAAAACCAAACTGGGAGCATGGTTTTTTTCCTTTCCGAAAGAGGCACGCCCGTGCCTCTCGTGAAATCACAACCGTGCCTCTTGTAGAAGCAAAACCGTGACTCTCGTGGAAGCAAAAAAAATAGAAAACGCATTTTTTTTCGTTTTTGAGAGGCACGACCGTGACTCTCGCGAAAGCACAACAATGCCTCTCGCGGAAGCAAAACCGTGACTCTCGTGAAAGAAAAAAAACAAAAAAGCGTATTTTTTCCCCTTTCCGAGAGGCACGGCCGTGACTTTCGCGTAAGCACAACCATGCCTCTCGCGGAAGCAAAACCGTAACTCTCACGAAAGAAAAAAAACAGAAAACGGGTTTTGTTTTTCCCTTTCCGAGAGGCACGGCCGTGACTCTCGCAAAAGCACAACCATGCCTCTCGCGGAAAAAAAACCGTGACTCTCACAAAACAAAAAAACAAAAAATGCTTTTTTTTCGTTTCCGAAAGGCACGGCTGTGACTCTCGATAAAGCACAACCGTGCCTCTCGCGGAAGAAAAACCATGACTTTTGCGAAAGAAAAAAAAACACGTTTTTTCGCGCAAATTTTTTTTTTCGAATTTTTTTGATCGAAAAGCTAAGAAACACCGAGGGAAAACCAAAATGTCGAAAATACCCGGAAAAAAACCGTTTAAAAAGCCGAAAACGCGTGTGGAAAAACAAAAAAACAAAATCCTAAGGAAGCGTCCAGAGCGCGACACATGGCGAATGGCTGAGAGCGCGCCAAGTGGCGCTGATCGTTGCGAGGCTCCCGAAGGAGCGCTCGTTAACTAGTTGCTCCCGCAAAAATAGCTGTGCCTCCTTTTATTATTGTGCGCACCATGTTGGAAATATGCCCTAGAGGCAATAATAAAAGCATTATTATTATATTTCCTTGTTCATGATAATTGTCTTTTATTCATGATATAATTGTGTTATCCAGAAATCGTAATACATGTGTGAATTCATAGACACCAACATGTCCCTAGTAAGCCTCTAGTTGACTAGCTCGTTGATCAACAGAGAGTCATGGTTTCCTGACTACGGACATTGGATGTCATTGATAACGAGATCACATCATTAGGAGAATGATGTGATGGACAAGACCCAATCCTAAACATAGCACAAGATCGTATAGTTCGTTTGCTAGAGTTTTTTCCAATGTCAAGTATCTTTTCCTTAGACCATGAGATCGTGTAACTCCCGGATACCGTAGGAGTGCTTTGGGTGTGCCAAATGTCACAACGTAACTGGGTGACTATAAAGGTACATTACAGGTATCTCCGAAAGTGCCTGTTGGGTTGGCATGAATCGAGACTGGGATTTGTCACTTCGTATGACGGAGAGGTATATCTGGGCCCACTCGGTAATGCATCATCAAAATGAGCTCAAAGTGACCAAGTGTCTGGTCACGGGATCATGCATTACGGTACGAGTAAAGTGACTTGCCGGTAACGAGATTGAACGAGGTATTGGGATACCGACGATCGAATCTCGGGCAAGTAACGTATCGATTGACAAAGGGAATTGTATACGGGGTTGCTTGAATCCTCGACATCGTGGTTCATCGATGAGATCATCGAGGAGCATGTGGGAACCAACATGGGTATCCAGATCCCGCTGTTGGTTATTGACCGGAGAGCCATCTCGGTCATGTCTACATGTCTCCCGAACCCGTAGAGTCTACACACTTAAGGTTTGGTGACGCTAGGGTTGTAGCGATATGAATATGCAGTAACCCGAAAGTTGTTCGGAGTCCCGGATGAGATCCCGGACATCACAAGGAGTTCCGGAATGGTCCGGAGGTGAAGAATTATATATAGGAAGTGCAGTTTCGGCCATCTGGAAAGTTTCGGGGGTCACCGGTATTGTACCGGGACCATCGGATAGGTCCCGGGGGTCCACCAGGTGGGGCCACCCATCCCGGAGGGCCCCATGGGCTGAAGTGGGGAGGGGAACCAGCCCATAGTGGGCTGGTGCGCCCCCCTTGGCCCACCCCCTGCGCCTAGGGTTGGAAACCCTAGGGTGGGGGGGGGGGGCGCCCCACTTGCCTTGGGGGCCACTCCACCCTTGGCCGGCGCCCCCCCTAGGAGATCCATATCCTAGGGCCGGCGCCCCCCTTGGGGAGCCTATATAAAGGGGGGGAGGGAGGGGCAGCCGCACCCTTGACTCTTGGCGCCTCCCTCTCCCCTGCTACACCTCTCCCTCTTGCAGTAGAACGGCGAAGCCCTGCTGCGGTGACTCCTGCATCCACCACCACGCCGTCGTGCTGCTGGATCTTCATCAACCTCTCCTTCCCCGCTTGCTGGATCAAGAAGGAGGAGACGTCACGCTGACCGTACGTGTGTTGAACGCGGAGGTGCCGTCCGTTCGGCGCTAGGATCTCCGGTGATTTGGATCACGTCGAGTACGACTCCCTCATCCCCGTTCTCTTGAACGCTTCCGCTCGCGATCTACAATGGTATGTAGATGCAATCCGATCACTCGTTGCTAGATGAACTCATAGATGGATCTTGGTGAAACCGTAGGAAAATTTTTGTTTTCTGCAACGTTCCCCAACAGTGGCATGATGAGCTAGGTCTATGCGTAGTTCTCTTTGCACGAGTAGAACACAATTTGTTGTGGGCGTAGATTTTGTCAACTTTCTTGCCGCTACTAGTCTTATTTTGCTTCAACAGTATTGTGGGATGAAGCGGCCCGGACCAACCTTACACGTACGCTTACGTGAGACCGGTTCCACCGACTAACATGCACTAGTTGCATAAGGTGGCTGGCGGGTGTCTGTCTCTCCCACTTTAGTTGGAGCAGATTCGATGAAAAGGGTCCTTATGAAGGGTAAATAGAAGTTGACAAATCACGTTGTGGCTTTCACGTAGGTAAGAAAACGTTATTGCTAGAACCCTATTGCAGCCACGTAAAACTTGCAACAACAATTAGAGGACGTCTAACTTGTTTTTGCAGCAAGTGTTCTGTGATGTGATATGGCCAAAGTTGTGATGAATGATGAATGATATATATGTGATGTATGAGATCATGTTCTTGTAATAGGAATCACGACTTGCATGTCGATGAGTATGACAACCGGCAGGAGCCATAGGAGTTGTCTTTATTTTTTGTATGACCTGCGTGTCATTGAGAAACGCCATGTAAATTACTTTACTTTATTGCTAAATGTGTTAGCCATAGTAGTGGAAGTAATAGTTGGCGAGCAACTTCATGGAGACACGATGATGGAGATCATGATGATGGAGATCATGGTGTCATGCCGGTGACAAGATGATCATGGAGCCCCAAGATGGAGATCAAAGGAGCTATGCGATATTGGCCATATCATGTCACTATTATTATTTGATTGCATATGATGTTTATCATGTTTTTACATCTTGTTTACTTAGAACGACGGTAGTAAATAAGATGATCCATCATAATAATTTCAAGAAAGTGTTCACCCTAACTGTGCACCGTTGCGACAGTTCGTTGTTTCGAAGCACCACGTGATGATCGGGTGTGATAGATTCCAACGTTCACATGCAACGGGTGTAAGACAGATTTACACATGTAAACACTTAGGTTGACTTGACGAGCCTAGCATGTATAGACATGGCCTCGGAACACAGAAGACCGAAACGTCGAGCATGAGTCGTATAGAAGATACGATCAACATGAAGATGTTCACCGACGTTGACTAGTCCGTCTCACGTGATGATCGGACACGGCCTAGTTAACTCGGGTCATGTTATACTTAGATGACTAGAGGGATGTATATCTGTGTGGGAGTTCATTGAATAATTTGATTAGATGAACTTAATTATCATGAACTTAGTCTAAAACCTTTACAACATGTCTTGTAGATCAAATGGCCAACGTTGTCCTCAACTTCAACGCGTTCCTAGAGAAAACCAAGCTGAAAGACGATGGCAGCAACAATACGGACTCGGTCCGGAACCTGAGGATCATCCTCATAGCTGCCAAGAAAGATTATGTCCTACAAGCACCGCTAAGTGAAGCACCTGTTCTCCCTGCAGAACAAGATGTTATGAACGCTTGGCAGACATGTTCCGATGATTACTCCCTCGTTCAGTGCGGCATGCTTTACAGCTTAGAACCGGGGCTCCAAAAGCGTTTTGAGAGACACGGAGCATATGAGATGTTCGAAGAGCTGAAAATGGTTTTTCAAGCTCATGCCCGTGTCGAGAGATATGAAGTCTCCGACAAGTTCTTTAGCTGTAAGATGGAGGAAAACAGTTCTGTCAGTGAGCACATACTCACTATGTCTGGGTTACATAACCACTTGACTCAGCTGGGAGTTAATCTCCCGGATGACGCGGTCATTGACAGAATCCCTCAGTCGCTTCCACCGAGCTACAAGAGCTTTGTGATGAACTTCAATATGCAGGGGATGGAAAAGACCATTCCTGGAATATTTGCAATGCTGAAATCAGCAGAGGTAGAAGTCAAAAAGGAACATCAAGTGTTGATGGTGAATAAAACCACTAAGTTCAAGAAAGGCAAGGGTAAGAAGAACTTCAAGAAGGATGGCAAGGGAGTTGCCGCGCCTGGTAATCAAGCTGCCGGAAGAAGCCAAAGAATGGACCCAAGCCCGAGACTGAGTGCTTTTATTGCAAGGGAAATGGTCATTGGAAGCGGAACTGCCCCAAATACTTAGCGGACAAGAAGGCCGGCATCACGAAAGGTATATGTGATATTCATGTAATTGATGTGTACCTTACCAGTACTCGTAGTAGCTCCTGGGTATTTGATACCGATGCAGTTGCTCACATTTGTAACTCAAAGCAGGAGCTGCGGAATAAGCGGAGACTGGCGAAGGACGAGGTGACGATGCGCGTCGGGAATGGTTCCAAGGTCGATGTGATCACCGTCGGCACGCTACCTCTACATTTACCTACGGGATTAGTTTTAAACCTCAATAATTGTTATTTAGTGCCAGCTTTGAGCATGAACATTGTATCAGGATCTCGTTTAATTCGAGATGGCTACTCATTTAAATCCGAGAATAATGGTTGTTCTATTTATATGAGAGATATATTTTATGGTCATGCTCCAATGGTGAATGGTTTATTCTTAATGAATCTCGAGCGTAATGCTACTCATATTCATAGGGTGAATACCAAAAGATGTAAAGTTGATAATGATAGTCCCACATACTTGTGGCACTGCCGCCTTGGTCACATAGGTGTCAAACGCATGAAGAAGCTCCATGCAGATGGACTTTTAGAGTCTCTTGATTACGAATCATTTGACACGTGCGAACCATGCCTCATGGGTAAAATGACCAAGACTCCGTTCTCAGGAACAATGGAGTGAGCAACCAACTTATTGGAAATCATACATACTGATGTGTGCGGTCCAATGAGTGTTGAGGCTCGCGGTGGCTATCATTATGTTCTCACCCTCACTGATGACTTGAGTAGATATGGGTATATCTATTTAATGAAACACAAGTCTGAGACCTTTGAAAAGTTCAAGGAATTTCAGAGTGAGGTTGAGAATCAACGTGACAGGAAAATCAAGTTCTTGCGATCAGATCGTGGGGAGAATACTTGAGTCATGAATTTGGCACACACTTAAGAAAATGTGGAATAGTTTCACAACTCACGCCGCCTGGAACACCTCAGCGTAATGGTGTGTCCGAATGTCGTAATCGCACTCTATTAGATATGGTGCGATCTATGATGTCTCTTATCGATTTAGCGCTATCATTTTGGGGCTATGCTTTAGAGACTGCCGCATTCACTTTAAATAGGGCTCCATCGAAATTCGTTGAGATGACACCGTATGAATTATGGTTTGGGAAGAAACCTAAGCCGTCGTTTCTAAAAGTTTGGGGATGCGATGCTTATGTCAAGAAACTTCAACCTGAAAAGCTCGAACCCAAGTCGGAAAAATGCGTCTTCATAGGATACCCAAGAAACTATTGGGTATACCTTCTACCTCAGATCCGAAGGCAAGATCTTTGTTGCCAAGAATGGATCCTGTATAGAGAAAGAGTTTCTCTCGAAAGAAGTAAGTGGGAGGAAAGTAGAACTTGATGAAGTATTACCTCTTGAACCGGAAAGTGGCGCAACTCAAGAAAATATTCCTGAGGTGCCTGCACCGACTAGAGAGGAAGTTAATGATGATGATCATGAAACTTCAGATCAAGTTGCTACTGAACTTCGTAGGTCCACAAGGACACGTTCCGCACCAGAGTGGTACGGCAACCCTGTCTTGGAAATCATGTTGCTAGACAACGGTGAACCTTCGAACTATGAAGAAGCAATGGCGGGCCCGGATTCCGACAAATGGCTGGAAGCCATGAAATCCGAGATAGGATCCATGTATGAAAACGAAGTATGGACTTTGACTGACTTGCCCGATGATCGGCGAGCCATAGAAAATAAATGGATCTTTAAGAAGAAGACATACGCGGATGGTAATGTGACCATCTATAAAGCTAGGCTTGTCGCTAAGGGTTATCGACAAGTTCAAGGAGTTGACTACGATGAGACTTTCTCACCCGTAGCGAAGCTGAAGTCCGTCCGAATCATGTTAGCAATTGCCGCATTCTATGATTATGAGATATGGCAAATGGACGTCAAAACGGCATTCCTTAATGGTTTCCTTAAGGAAGAATTGTATATGATGCAGCCGGAAGGTTTTGTCGATCCTAAGAATGTTGACAAGGTGTGGATGCTCCAACGCTCGATTTATGGGCTGGTGCAAGCATCTCGGAGTTGGAACATTCGCTTTGATGAGATGATCAAAGCGTTTGGGTTTACGCAGACTTATGGAGAAGCCTGCGTTTACAAGAAAGTGAGTGAGAGCTCTGTAGCATTTCTCATATTATATGTAGATGACATACTTTTGATGGGAAATGATATAGAACTCTTGGACAACATTAAGGCCTACTTGAATAAGAGTTTTTCAATGAAGGACCTTGGAGAAGCTGCTTATATATTAGGCATCAAGATCTATAGAGATAGATCAAGACGCCTCATAGGTCTTTCACAAAGCACATACCTTGATAAGATATTGAAGAAGTTCAATATGGATCAGTCTAAGAAGGGGTTCTTGCCTGTGTTGCAAGGTGTGAAATTGAGCTCAGCTCAATGTCCGACCACGGCAGAAGATATAGAAGAGATGAGTGTCATCCCCTATGCCTCAGCCATAGGGTCTATTATGTATGCCATGCTGTGTACCAGACCTGATGTAAACCTTGCCGTAAGTTTGGTAGGAAGGTACCAAAGTAATCCCGGCAAGGAACACTGGACAGCGGTCAAGAATATCCTGAAGTACCTGAAAAGGACTAAGGACATGTTTCTCGTTTATGGAGGTGACGAAGAGCTCGTCGTAAAGGGTTACGTCGACGCTAGCTTCGACACAGATCTGGATGACTCTAAGTCACAAACCGGATACATGTATATTTTGAATGGTGGGGCAGTAAGCTTGTGCAGTTGCAAGCAGAGCGTCGTGGCAGGATCTACATGTGAAGCGGAGTACATGGCAGCCTCGGAGGCAGCACATGAAGCAATTTGGGTGAAGGAGTTCATCACCGACCTAGGAGTCATACCCAATGCGTCGGGGCCGATCAAACTCTTCTGTGACAACACTGGAGCTATTGCACTTGCCAAGGGGCCCAGGTTTCACAAGAAGACCAGGCACATCAAGCGTCGCTTCAACTCCATTCGTGAAAATGTTCAAGATGGAGACATAGATATTTGTAAAGTACATATGGACCTGAATGTAGCAGATCCATTGAATAAACCTCTCCCTAGAGCAAAACATGATCAACACCAGAATTCCATGGGTGTTCGATTCATCACAATGTAACTAGATTATTGACTCTAGTGCAAGTGGGAGACTATTGGAAATATGCCCTAGAGGCAATAATACAAGCATTATTATTATATTTCCTTGTTCATGATAATTGTCTCTTATTCATGCTATAACTGTGTTATCCAGATATCGTAATACATGTGTGAATTCATAGACACCAACATGTCCCTAGTAAGCGTCTAGTTGACTAGCTCGTTGATCAACAGATAGTCATGGTTTCCTGACTATGGACATTGGATGTCATTGATAACGAGATCACATCATTAGGAGAATGATGTGATGGACAAGACCCAATCCTAAACATAGCACAAGATCGTATAGTTCGTTTGCTAGAGTTTTTCCAATGTCAAGTATCTTTTCCTTAGACCATGAGATCGTGTAACTCCTGGATACCGTAGGAGTGCTTTGGGTGTGCCAAACGTCACAACGTAACTGGGTGACTATAAAGGTACATTACAGGTATCTCCGAAAGTGTTTGTTGGGTTGGCACGAATCGAGACTGGTATTTGTCACTCCGTATGACGGAGAGGTATCTCTGGGCCCACTCGGTAATGCATCATCATAATGAGCTCAAAGTGACCAAGTGTCTGGTCACGGGATCATGCATTATGGTACAAGTATAGTGACTTGCCGGTAACGAGATTGAACGAGGTATTGGGATACCGACGATCGAATCTCGGCAAGTAACATACCGATTGACAAAGGGAATTGTATACGGGGTTGCTTGAATCCTCGACATCGTCGTTCATCCGATGAGATCGTCGAGGAGCATGCGGGAGCCAACATGGGTATCCAGATCCCGCTGTTGGCTATTGACAGGAGAGCCATCTTGGTCATGTCTACATGTCTCCCGAACCCATAGGGTCTACACACTTAAGGTTCGGTGACGCTAGGGTTGTAGAGATATGAATATGCAGTAACCCGAAAGTTGTTCGGAGTCTCGGATGAGATCCGGGACGTCACGAGGAGTTCCGGAATGGTCCGGAGGTGAAGAATTATATATAGGAAGTACAGTTTCGGCCATCGGGAGAGTTTCGGGGGTCACCGGTATTGTACCGGGACCACCGGATAGGTCCCGGGGGTCCACCGGGTGGGGCCACCCATCCCGGAGGGCCCCATGGGCTGAAGTGGGGAGGGGAACCAGCCCATAGTGGGATGGTGTGCCCCCCTTGGCCCATCCCCTGCGCCTAGTGTTGGAAACCCTAGGGTGGGGGGGGGCGCCCCACTTGCCTTGGGGGCCACTCCACTCTTGGCCGGCGCCCCCCTAGGGGATCCCATCTCCTAGGGACAGCGCCCCCCCCTTGGGGAGCCTATATAAAGGGGGGAGGGAGGGGCAACCGCACCCTTGACTCCTGGCGCCTCCCTCTCCCCTGCTACACCTCTCCCTCTTGCAGTAGAACGGCGAAGCCCTGCTGCGGTGACTCGTGCATCCACCACCACGCCGTTGTGCTGCTGGATCTTCATCAATCTCTCCTTCCCCACTTGCTGGATTAAGAAGGAGGAGACGTCACGCTGACCGTACGTGTGTTGAACGCAGAGGTGCCGTCCGTTCGGCGCTAGGATCTTCGGTGATTTGGATCACGTCGAGTACGACTCCCTCATCCCCGTTCTCTTGAACGCTTCCGCTCGTGATCTACAAAGGTATGTAGATGCAATCCGATCACTCGTTGCTAGATGAACTCATAGATGGATCTTGGTGAAACCGTAGGAATTTTTTTGTTTTCTGCAACGTTCCCTAACAATGGCATCATGAGCTAGGTCTATGCGTAGTTCTCTTTGCACGAGTAGAACACAATTTGTTGTGGGCGTAGATGTTGTCAACTTTCTTGCCGCTACTAGTCTTATTTTGCTTCAACGGTATTGTGGGATGAAGCGGCCCGGACCAACCTTACACGTACGCTTACATGAGACCGGTTCCACCAACTAACATGCACTAGTTGCATAAGGTGGCTGGTGGGTGTCTGTCTCTCCCACTTTAGTTGGAGCAGATTCGATGAAAAGGGTCCTTATGAAGGGTAAATAGAAGTTGACAAATCACGTTGTGGCTTTCACGTAGGTAAGAAAATGTTATTGCTAGAACCCTATTGCAGCCACGTAAAACTTGCAACAACAATTAGAGGACGTCTAACTTGTTTTTGCAGCAAGTGTTCTGTGATGTGATATGGCCAAAGTTGTGATGAATGATGAATGATATATATGTGATGTATGAGATCATGTTCTTGTAATAGGAATCACGACTTGCATGTCGATGAGTATGACAACCGGCAGGAGCCATAGGAGTTGTCTTTATTTTTTGTATGACCTGCGTGTCATTGAGAAACGCCATGTAAATTACTTTACTTTATTGCTAAATGTGTTAGCCATAGTAGTGGAAGTAATAGTTGGCGAGCAACTTCATGGAGACACGATGATGGAGATCATGATGATGGAGATCATGGTGTCATGCCGGTGACAAGATGATCATGGAGCCCCAAGATGGAGATCAAAGGAGCTATGCGATATTGGCCATATCATGTCACTATTATTATTTGATTGCATATGATGTTTATCATGTTTTTACATCTTGTTTACTTAGAACGACGGTAGTAAATAAGATGATCCATCATAATAATTTCAAGAAAGTGTTCACCCTAACTGTGCACCGTTGCGACAGTTCGTTGTTTTGAAGCACCACGTGATGATCGGGTGTGATAGATTCCAACGTTCACATACAACGGGTGTAAGACAGATTTACACATGCAAACACTTAGGTTGACTTGACGAGCCTAGCATGTACAGACATGGACTCGGAACACAGAAGACCGAAAGGTCGAGCATGAGTCGTATAGAAGATACGATCAACATGAAGATGTTCACCGACGTTGACTAGTCCGTCTCACGTGATGATCGGACACGGCCTAGTTAACTCGGATCATGTTATACTTAGATGACTGGAGGGATGTCTATCTGAGTGGGAGTTCATTGAATAATTTGATTAGATGAACTTAATTATCATGAACTTAGTCTAAAACCTTTACAACATGTCTTGTAGATCAAATGGCCAACGTTGTCCTCAACTTCAACGCGTTCCTAGAGAAAACCAAGCTGAAAGACGATGGCAGCAACTATACGGACTGGGTCCGGAACCAAAGGATCATCCTCATAGCAGCCAAGAAAGATTATGTCCTACAAGCACCACTAGGTGAAGCACTTGTTCTCCCTGCAGAACAAGATGTTATGAACGCTTGGCAGATACGTTCCGATGATTACTCCCTCGTTCAGTGCGGCATGCTTTACAGCTTAGAACCGGGGCTCCAAAAGCGTTTTGAGAGACACGGAGCATATGAGATGTTCGAAGAGCTGAAAATGGTTTTTCAAGCTCATGCCCGTGTCGAGAGATATGAAGTCTCCGACAACTTCTTCAGGTGTAAGATGGAGGAAAATAGTTCTGTCAGTGAGCACATACTCACTTTGTCTGGGTTACATAACCGCTTGACTCAGGTGGGAGTTAATCTCCCGGATGACGCGGTCATTGACAGAATCCTTCAGTCGCTTCCACCGAGCTACAAGAACTTTGTGATGAACTTCAATATGCAGGGGATGGAAAAGACCATTCCTGAAGTATTTGCAATGCTGAAATCAGCAGAGGTAGAAGTCAAAAAGGAACATCAAGTGTTGATGGTGAATAAAACCACTAAGTTCAAGAAAGGCAAAGGTAAGAAGAACTTCAAGAAGGACGGCAAGGGAGTTGCCGCGCCCGGTAAGCAAGCTGTCGGGAAGAAGCCAAAGAATGGACCCAAGCCCGAGACTGAGTGCTTTTATTGCAAGGGAAGTGGTCACTAGAAGCGGAACTGCCCCAAATACTTAGCGGACAAGAAGGCCGGCATCACGAAAGGTATATGTGATATACATGTAATTGATGTGTACCTTACCAGTACTCGTAGTAGCTCCTGGGTATTTGATACCATTGCAGTTGCTCACATTTGTAACTTAAAGCAGGAGCTGCAGAATAAGCGGAGACTGGCGAAGGACGAGGCAATGATGCGCGTCGAGAATGGTTCCAAGGTCGATGTGATCGCCGTCGGCACGCTACCTCTACATTTACCTATGGGATTAGTTTTAAACCTCAATAATTGTTATTTAGTGCCAGCTTTGAGCATGAACATTGTATCAGGATCTCGTTTAATTTGAGATGGCTACTCATTTAAATCCGAGAATAATGGTTGTTCTATTTATATGAGAGATATGTTTTATGGTCATGCTCCAATGGTGAATGGTTTATTCTTAATGTATCTCGAGCGTAATGCTACTCATATTCATAGTGTGAATACCAAAAGATGTAAAGTTGATAATGATAGTCCCACATACTTGTGGCAGTACCGCCTTGGTCACATAGGTGTCAAACACATGAAGAAGCTCCATGCAGATGGACTTTTAGAGTCTCTTGATTATGAATCATTTGACACGTGCGAACCATGCCTCATGGGTAAAATGACCAAGACTCCGTTCTCAGGAACAATGGAGCGAGCAACCAACTTATTGGAAATCATACATACTGATGTGTGCGGTCCAATGAGTGTTGAGGCTTGCGGTGGCTATCGTTATGTTCTCACCCTCACTGATGACTTGAGTATATATGGGTATATCTATTTAATGAAACACAAGTCTGAGACCTTTGAAAAGTTCAAGGAATTTCAGAGTGAGGTTGAGAATCAACGTGACAGGAAAATCAAGTTCTTGTGATCAGATCGTGGGGAGAATACTTGAGTCACGAATTTGGCACACACTTAAGAAAATGTGGAATAGTTTCACAACTCACGCCACCTGGAACACCTCAGCGTAATGGTGTGTCCGAACGTCGTAATCGCACTCTATTAGATATGGTGCGATCTATGATGTCTCTTACCGATTTACCGCTATCATTTTGGGGCTATGCTTTAGAGACTGCCGCATTCACTTTAAATAGGGCTCCGTCGAAATCCGTTGAGACGACACCGTATGAATTATGGTTTGGGAAGAAACCTAAGTTGTCGTTTCTAAAAGTTTGGGGATGCGATGCTTATGTCAAGAAACTTCAACCTGAAAAGCTCGAACCCAAGTCTGAAAAATGCGTCTTCATAGGATACCCTAAAGAAACTATTGGGTATACCTTCTACCTCAGATCCGAAGGCAAGATCTTTGTTGCCAAGAATGGATCCTTTCTATAGAAAGAGTTTCTCTCGAGAAAAGTAAGTGGGAGGAAAGTAGAACTTGATGAAGTATTACCTCTTGAACCGGGAAGTGGCGCAACTCAAGAAAATGTTCCTGAGGTGCCTGCTGTCGTGGTTCTACGTCTGACAGTGAGGTAGGGGGGTGTGTATGGAGAGGCTAGACCTTAGCTATTGGGAAGTTGTAAGCACGCAAGGTTTACGAGTTCAGGCCCTTCTCGGAGGAAGTAACAGCCCTACGTCTCGGTACCCGGAGGCGGTCGATTGGATTATGCGTGTGTAGATAACAAGGGTGCGAACCCTTCATACTGAGGAGGGATGGCTTATATAGAGTTCGCCGGCCCTCTCCTGCCCTCAGTAATGCAGGGTTTAAGGTACATTTAAGGTGGGGCGTTACTGGTAACGCCCCTAATAAAGTGCTATAATAACCATAAAGACTACTTAATAGCCGACCGTTTGCCTGTGGAGTGGCTTTAGGTCTTCTGGCTTCATGGTCGAGTGGTTGTTCTTTGGTCGAGTGTCTTGAACCCGTCGAGTGGGATGCCTTCCAGTTGTTTGAGAGATGACTTATTCTAGGGATGTCCTTGGGTAGGGCTTTTTAGGATGGGTCCATGCCCCTACCCTAGGTACATAGCTTCATCATTAGCCCCCGAATGGATCGAGGCTAGAGTGAGAAAAGGGTTGGCGACCTTTCCGACGGATTCTTCGGGTTATATGAGTGCCTTGTTCTGGGTCGGCCGTCACGGATGACGTCATCAACCTCTTTCAGTCGCCTTGATCCATTCCAGGCCTTTCGTCGAGTGGATTTCTTTACCTGTGATGTACCGAGCACCGGTGCGCGCGGGGTTTTCTGTTTTGACAAGTTGTTCTGCAGCCAGCGGATATCACGGGATTCGGATTTTTTAGGAAGCGCGCGGAACGGGGGCGGCCGCAGTAATCGGAAGTGACAATGTGAAGGCTCCTCGATCTCCGCGTTGCCTTTTTCGCCACGTACTGCGCGCGCGCCTGCCGCGGGATTTGTCTGGATAGCTTGGGCCTACCGGTCAGCCACTCGGAAGCGGTCCCTTATAAGTTGCCGGCTCGGAGTCCCCCAGCAGTGCGCGTGCTCTTCTCTTCTCCTTCTTCCTCTCTTTCTTTGCAACCTCTTCCGCTACCTCCGCTCTCGCCCAACCACCGCAAACCTATTCGAGATCTCGCCGGCGACGATGGTGAAGGGCAAGACGTCCGCTCTAGAGCGCGCGAAGAAGGCGGTGGCGGCGGGGAAGGGGAAGAAGTCTGCTCGTGGCGGATCTTCCTCTAGGACGGCCCTGCCCAAAGGTTGCATCCAGGGCAACTGGATGCCGTCGGTGCTCCAGCAGGAGGATCTCGACGACATGGTCGAGGGGGGAGCCATTCCCCATAAAGCTGCGCGTCTTCCGGGGGGAGAGATCGAACCTCAACCTCGTGACGGTGAGTGCGTGCTCCTGGCCACTCATATCGACCGAGGGTTTTCTCTGCCGCCCCATCCTTTCTTCCGAAATTTCTTGAACTTCTTCGGAGCGCGGCTCCATCACTTTACCCCAAACTCCATTGTCTACCTCGCTGCTTTCATTTCTATGTGTGAGGCGTTCCTGGGTTGCCGCCCACACTGGGGGCTTTTCAAGCACATTTTTACTTGTCGCTCTTAGTCGGTCAAGAAGGCCAAGTCGAGTGATGAGAAGACGCAAGTGATCCAGTTGTGTGGGGGCTTGGCGATCCAAACGAGGGGGAAGAGTTGTTTCCCATCCATCACTTTCCCGGAGTCGGTCCGAGGTTGGCAGGCGACTTGGTTGTACTGCCAGGACCAGGTGACTCCAGGGCAGTCGACTGGTCTCCCGCCTTTCTCTCTCGACCAAGCCGAAAAACCTGCTTCTCTGAAGGTGATGCTGGAAGAAAAGGCCCAGGTCAAGGTGCTGGCGGGTCGAGTGGTTGAACTGGTCTGTGAGGGTGTGACGGGAATGGATCTGCTGGAAGTCTTCCTCAAGAGGCGAATCCAACCACTCCAAGCTCGTGACCACCCGATGTGGCTGTACTCTGGCCTCGAGGACACCACTCGGATCCACCCGGAGGAGGTCACCGACGAGATGTTGGAGGGGTGGCTGTCGAGCATCACGGGGAACAAAGACAACCCCCGAGGAGCCAGGAGGGTCATTCCACTCGACAATTCGTACGAAGTTGACCAGGTGTGTCTTTATGCTCCCGACTAAAATCTTCGTTTTCTGCGTTGGTCTTCTTTTGAGTAGGTCGATTGACTTTCGTTTTGTCTGCTGTTTCCCAGGTGACCACTGAGATGTACTCGACGCCCAACGGGGCACATGGGTCGACTGAGGAAGGGGAAGGGAGTGGAGGCGAGAGCGGGGATGACCAAGGCGAGTTGGAGTCTGATGGTGAAGGAGAGGGAGGCGATGGCATCTTCTCTAGCGAAGAGGAGGAGGAGGAGGAGGTCGAACCCCCCCCCCCCCCCCCCCCCCGCCGTTCGGAGAGGCGATCCAAGCTCGCCCACGACCCGGCGCAGGAACGTGGCAAGGCGACTGCCTCCGTTGGGCCGTCGTCAAAACGTCCTCGGACTTCTTCTCCAACACCGACTAGGAAGGTCTCCAAGCAACCACGCACGACGCTGTCCAAGACGCCCAAGGCTCTGCCCAAAATGAAGATAACCGTCCCTACCATTTCCGGGTAATAAAGCTTGTTTTCCTTCGTCGACCGTGGACGGATCCTTGGTCGATTCATTGAGCCAACTGACTGACTTTTCGAAATTTGTAGCGCTGCTACCTCTGAGGTCTCTGCCAAGGACGACGACCAAGATATGGGGGACGCTGTTACCTCCAACCCTGGTACGATTACTGACGTCCTATTTTTGAGTCGACCGGTCATTTCTTGCGATTCTGGTCGATTGAAAGTTTCCCTTGCAGCCCCTCCTCATGTTATCGACCTCCCGGATGACGACGACAACGAACCACTGAGGATGAGGAGGACCAAGAGGTCGTCGGCTGACAGGACTCCCCAGCCTACTCCGGCGCCTGAGACCATGGCTCGGGATGGTGGCGACGCCCCTCGGGCTTCTGTGACTTTTGCCAATCCTCTGTCGAGTGCGCAGCCTTCGGCGTCGACTGCAGATCCAACTTTGCTTTTTGCCGCGTACCCCGTCCCTGAGGACGAAGTGGCCACTGCAAAGGAGGCTATACGCCAGGCGGGGGTCATGATGGAGCAGGTGAAGAAGGCTCGGGAGGCCAGCCAGGCAGCCTATGACGCAAGTTCGGCGCTTCAGAGCAACGTCCAGGTCAGTCGACTTGACACTTGATCGTTTGAAGAGTCTTTCTCCCCCTTTTTTGAAGATCTTTGTATCTATACACCCACTGGGTGTGTTTACCCCTTCTTGGACTAGTGGGGGCACGCTGAGTGCACCCATTGGGTGTAGTCCCCGAGACTACGGTGGACTGCTGGCAGTCGACTGTAGTCTTTACATTGTGTTTCTGTATCTGTATTCCTTTTCTTGGTCTGGTCAGGCCACGTCGAATGGATCTGTATCCGGTCGACTGCGGATAGTCGACTTTTCGCTTTTTTTTGAACCAGTGGGGGCACGCTGAGTGCACCCACCGGGTGTAGTCCCCGAGACTACTGTTGACTGTTTTTGATTCGGCTGTAGTCTTACAAACGTCATCTTTTTCCCTTAGTTACTCGGAAGCAACTTATCTTGGATGTCTGTCGACTGATTTTTCCTTTTGCAGAAATCCTGCGAACTTGCATCTCGCTATACTGAGTTGGAGAAGCAGCGAATTCAACTGAACCTTGATCTGGAGCTGGCCAGAACAGAGTTGCAGAAGGTCAGAGACGACGTTGCTGGTAAGACGACTTTGTCGACTGGTTTTGTTTTTAGGCTTGAGTACCCTTCTGCTGTTTCTGAACCAATCATTGTTTCTTTTGCAGGAGAACTGAGCGAGGCCCTGGCGAAAAAGGATCGGGACCTGGCTACTGCCCACAAGGAGGCTGACGACAAGATTGCTCTGGCTGAATAAAAGCTGGCTTCGGTCAGCCAAATAGAAGATGAGAATACCAGGCTGAAGACCGCTCTGAATGAAGCCAACAGGGAGTGCTCGCGTTGGAAGAAGGAGAACCTCTCCCTGAGTGAGCAGATGGAAGGCGTCGCTCGCAGGAGGGACGACCTGGAGAGCTACTTGAGGAGCCTCGCCAAGAAGTTGTACATCAAGCTTGAAGGTGCACATTCAATTCCGACTGGTTTTCTTTTTGTGTCGACTCAGTCTATGAGAATTGACTTATCCTTAGGTCGTGTATGCAGAGTTTTGCCAGAACTTTGAAGAGGAGACTGGGCGGATTGAAACGGGTTTGGACCCAATCAATATTCCGGTGAATGATGATGCTGCCATGAATCTGCTCCGACTGGAATCTCGTATCGACGACACCGTGGATTACTTGGCTCGGCTGAAGGTTGCCATGTCGTGGATCGACCCGACACTTTGGCCAGAGTCTACGCTCCAGAACAATCTCGAGTCTCTGATGACTCGACTTGACGGAATCCCTGACCGAGTGCAGGAGTGGAAGAAGTCTTCTGCTCGGTGCGGCGCTGATGTGGCTCTGTCTTTAGTCCGCGTCCATTGCAAGGAGGCGCGAGAAGAGAAGCTGGCCGCCATCCAAGTCGCCAATACCAAGAGGCACAGCTTTCAAGACTTCATGGAGACCTTTATTGCTATTGCCACCCGCATTGCGGACGGAATCGACTTGGATGAGTTCGTCGCACCTGCCAGTCCTCCACCTGAGGAATGAAAAACTTTTATGCTTCTCCTTAAATTTGCCTCGGAATGCCGAGTGGATTTGTAACCGTTTAAACTCTGCCGAGCCGAGGGCTCGAGTACTTTGATTTGAGGTCTGGGACCTTTTAGGCTTTATCCGAACTTGATTTCTTGCTGAATATCTTCGCGGTTTTGATCTGTCGTGTGGAACTTTGGTCTTGTATTTAGACGAGTGCTGGACTGCAGCTAAGTCCCCGAGTGTGAGGTTTTCTCTCCCCTTGGTAGGATTTCTTAAACACTTAGGCGAGTGCTGACTGCAGCTAAGTCTCTTTGTGGAAGAACTTAGGCGAGTACTGGACTGCAGCTAAGCCCCCGAGTGGGAGGGTTGCTCTCCACTCGGTAGGATTTTTTCAAACTTAGGCGAGTGCTCGACTGCAGCTAAGCTTCCGAGTGGGAAAACTTAGGCGAGTACTGGACTGCAGCTAAGCCCCCGAGTGGGAGGATTGCTCTCCACTCGGTAGGATTTTTTCAAACTTAGGCGAGTGCTCGACTGCAGCTAAGCTTCCGAGTGGGAAAACTTAGGCGAGTACTGGACTGCAGCTAAGCCCCCGAGTGGGAGGATTGCTCTCCACTTGGTAGGATTTTTTCAAACTTAGGCGAGTGCTCGACTACAACTAAGCTTCCGAGTGGGAAAACTTAGGCGAGTACTGGACTGCAGCTAAGCCCCCGAGTGGGAGGATTGCTCTCCACTCGGTAGGATTTTTTCAAACTTAGGCGAGTGCTCGACTGCAGCTAAGCTTCCGAGTGGGAAAACTTAGGCGAGTACTGGACTGCAGCTAAGCCCCCGAGTGGGAGGATTGCTCTCCACTCGGTAGGATTTTCTCAAACTTAGGCGAGTGCTCGACTGCAGCTAAGCTTCCGAGTGGGAAAACTTAGGCGAGTACTGGACTGCAGCTAAGCCCCCGAGTGGGAGGATTGCTCTCTACTCGGTAGGATTTTTTCAAACTTAGGCGAGTGCTCGACTGCAGCTAAGCTTCCGAGTGGGAAAACTTAGGCGAGTACTGGACTGCAGCTAAGCCCCCGAGTGGGAGGATTGCTCTCCACTCGGTAGGATTTTTTCAAACTTAGGCAAAACGGATTCGCAGCCAAGTCACCCACTGGGGGGTTTTGTATGCAAACAAAGTGATAGCAATTATTGGAACACTCTTGTCTTTGATAAAAATGAACGGTAGGAATTATTTTTTCTTATTACATCTCATCTGAGGGAGAACTCAGGTGTAAAAGGGGCGGAGCAGTTCCGCGTTCCAAGCTCGTGGCTCGTTGATCTGTCGATCAACATTGTAGAGGTGGTACGCTCCATTGTGGAGAACTCTGGTGACTATGAAGGGGCCTTCCCAAGTAGGGGCAAGCTTGTGTGGTTTCTGTTGATCCACTCGGAGGACCAGATCTCCTTCTTGGAAGGCTCAACTTTTCACATTCCGGGCGTGAAAATGGCGCAAGTCTTGCTGATAAATGGTCGATCTGATCATGGCCATCTCCCTTTCTTCTTCTAAGAGGTCGACTGCGTCTTGCCGGGCCTGTTCTGCTTCATCTTCAGTGTAAAGTTCGACTCGGGGTGCATTATGAAGAAGATCACTCGGCAGGACTGCTTCGGCTCCATAAACCAGAAACAATGGAGTTCTTCTAGTCGACTAGTTAGGGGTGGTCCTTAATCCCCATAGAACTGACGGAAGCTCGTCGACCCAAGCGCTTGCCGCGTGCTTGAGATCGCGCATCAATCGAGGCTTTAGTCCTTTGAGCATCAGACCATTTGCTCTCTCAGCTTGTCCATTCGACTGGGGATGGGCGACCGATGCGTAGTCGACTCATGTGCCTTGAGAGGCGCAAAAAGCTCTGAACTTGTCCGAATCAAAGTTTGATCCGTTATCAGTGATGATGCTATGCGAGACTCCATATCTGAATGTTAACCCTCTGACGAAACTGATAGCAGTGCAAGCATCGAGATTCTTGATGGGCTTAGCTTCGATCCATTTGGTAAATTTGTCGACTGCCACAAGCACATGAGTGAATCCACTCCTGCCCGTTCTTAGTGGACCAACCATGTCCAATCCCTAGACGGCAAAGGGACAAACGAGTGGAATGGTCTTCAGGGTTGATGCAGGCTTGTGTGACATGTTGGAGTAGAACTGGCACCCTTCACACTTGTCGACTATCTCTTTTGCCATCTCATTTGCTCTTGGCCAGTAAAATCCAGCTCGGTATGCTTTAGCCACAATAGTCCGAGAGGACGCATGGTGACCACAGGTCCCCGAGTGGATATCATTAAGGATTATCTGACCCTCTTCTGGTGTTATGCATTTCTGACCGACTCTAGTCGCGCTCTCTCTATACAGCTGTCCCTTTATGACTGTGAAGGCCTTGGATCGGCGGACGATCTGTCGAGCCTCCTCCTCGTCTTCTGGGAGTTCTTTCCTTAGGATATACACGATGTACGGTATTGTCCAGTCAGGGGTGCTTGCCAAGACTTCCATGATCAGGTCGACCACTGCAGGTACTTCAACTTCAGTCGGATCTGTGGCACTTTTCGGCTGCGGGGATTCTTCTGTGAAAGGATCCTCTTGGACTGACGGCGAGTGAATGTGTTCCAAAAACACGTTGCTGGGAATGGCTTCTCTCTTGGAGCCTATCTTTGCCAAATCGTCAGCTGCCTGATTTTTCACTCGGGGGATGTGATGAAGCTCTAACCCCTCGAATTTCTTTTCTAGCTTTCGCACTGCATTGCAGTACCCAGTCATTGCCGGACTCCTGACGTCCCACTCCTTCATCACTTGATTAACCACCAAATCTGAGTCGCCATAGACCATGAGGCGACGGACGGCGAGTGAAATGGCCATGCGCAACCCATACAGAAGTGCTTCATACTCTGCTTCGTTATTGGAGGAATCGAAGTGAATCTGGAGAACATATCTGAGCTTATCTCCTCGGGAGGAGACTAGGACTACTCCCGCACCCGAACCATTCAACATCTTGGATCCATCGAAGAACATGGTCCAGTGCTTCGAGTGAACTTGAGTCAGAAGTTGCTGTTCAATCCACTCGGCGATGAAATCCACGATTGCTTGGGACTTGATAGCCTTCTTTGCTTCAAACTTGATATCTAAGGGAAGGAGTTCAATCGCCCATTTGGCCACTCGACCAGTTGCGTCTCTGTTATGCAGGATCTCTGATAGTGGGGCGTCGCTGACGACTGTAATGGAGTGGTCAGAGAAGTAATGTGCAACTTTCTTCGTGGTCATATAAATCCCATATACAAGCTTCTGGTAGTGAGGGTATCTTTGTTTTGAAGGGGTCAAAACTTCAGACACATAATATACTGGGCGTTGAACTTTGAAGGTCTTTCATTCCTCTTCCCGCTCGACCGTAAGTACTGTACTGACAACTTGTCCTGTGGCTGCAATGTAAAGCAGCAGAGGCTCTTTGCTGATTGGGGCTGTAAGTGCATCTAGTGCCACCCCTAGTTGGTTTTGGAGTATTGACGACAAACCTAGTTGAGGGACTAATGTGTTTGTGAGAATTGCAGGATAACACAGGTAGAAGTCCCTCATTGATTCGGTTTAGCTACCAGAGATGACCCCCAAAAATGTACGAAGACATTGAAGACAATGGTGGTTCATGAAGACATTCGTGTCGAAGACAATGACATATGAAGACTCCCCATGAAGCTTTTGGAACTCGAAGACTTAGATCCTTCGTAGCTTTACTTTATTCATGTTGTGTCATAGGAACCACCGTACTATTAAGTGGGGTCCAAGAAATCCAGTCAGGGTGACTGAAGTGATGCCTAATTCAAATCCTATGTCTTCGAGTGAAGACAATGAGAGAAAATCTTGTTTAGAGTCAGACAAGTCAGCTTTACTTGCAGCCCAAGTAAAGTTGCCGTGAGAGTTCAAAATCCGACCGTTAGTACACGTGTCAGTTCCTTAGTGACCCAGGGTCATTTCGGACAAATCAGGTCAGGGTTGCCAAGTGGCTATAAATAGCCCACCCCCACAACCATAAACGGTTGGCTGCTCAGATTTCAGGGCACGGCTTTTGTCGTTTGAGAGCAACCCACCTCGAAGCCTTTGAGAGAAAATCCTTAGTGAGGAGAAAAGCCCTAACCACCCAGAGCCAGAGTAATTGGGCATCACTTAAGTCTTCTTGTCTGTGTGATCTGAAGACTTATTACACTTGAGGACTGTGCATCCTCCAGACGGTTAGGCGTCGCGTTCTGAGCATCCAAGAGGAATTGTGGATTGCCGGTGAACGAAGTCTGTGAAGGTTTGGGAGTCTACCTTGAAGACTTACCAGAGTGATTGGGCGGGGTCTGTGTGACCTTAGCTCAAGGAGAAAACGGTGAGGACTGGGTGTCCTGAGCTGCGTGTTCAGGACTGGGTGTCCGGGACTGTGTGTCCTTTGGTTTAAATACCTAGCCGCTCCAACCAGACGTACAGTTGTCACAGCAACTGGAACTGGTCCAACATATCATTGTCTTCAACGTGTCACTGGTTTCATCTTCACCTCCCTTTACTTACCAGTACACATTGTGAAGCTATTGCATGCCTGCTTAATCTTCTGTCTTCACAACCTGACTGTATGATCTGATTGGCTTCATAAGTTCTTCCAACCTGATCCTCATTACACTGAAGCTATTTGTCTCTGTGCTTTCACTGTACTGTATATTTGACTATGGCTTGCCTTGTGTAATCTATCTTCCGCTGCATAGTGATAGGCTTCAAGTCTGTTTGTCTTCATAACTTCCACGTATTGAAGACTTTCTTAAAAATCGCCTATTCACCCCCCTCTAGTCGATATAACGCACTTTCAATTGGTATCAGAGCAAGGTGCTCCCTTGTTCTGTGTGATTCGGTTTAACCACCTGGAGTTTTAGCTATGTCGACTGCAGGGATAATTAAAGTCTCCGCTGCGTGCCCCGTCTTCGATGGAACTGAATATCCCTACTGGAAGAATAAGATGCGCATGCATCTTGAAGCCATTGACGTCGACCTATGGTATGTCGTCAAAAACGGCGTTCCCAAGGCTGGAGAAGGTGTCACTGCTGCTGATGTCAAGAAGTTCACTCAACTGGACTCCACTGCCAAGAATATTATCTGTGGTCATCTGACCAAGGGACAGTACGGCCGTGTGAGTGCCTTGAAGACATCCAAGCTGGTCTGGGACTGGCTCTCCAAGGTCAATGAAGGCATCTCAACCCAGAGAGATCAGAGAATCAGTGTTCTTTGAAATCTCTTCAACCGCTCCAAGCGAAATGACAATGAGAATGTCCAGCACACATTTGACCGGCTCACTGACATCACAAATGAGCTTCAAGCCCTTGGCGCCACTGAGATCACCAAACATGAAATCGTCAAGACGCTGCTAGGATCACTTGACAGTTCATTTGACATTCTAGCCCTGATGATTCAAGAACGTCCAGACTTCAAGACACTCGATCCGTCTGACATACTTGAGAGGCTCAACACACATGAGTTTTAGCTTTCTGAGAAAAGAGATATCTACGGTCCAAACTATGGGCGAACTCGTGCCTTGAAGGCAAAAGTTGTGTCATCATCTGAAGAGGAATCTGACAGCAGTTCTGATGATCCTGAAGACATTGGAAGGGAACTTGCAATGCTAGTGAAGAAGTTCCAGAAATTCACCAAGAAGAAAGGCTTCAGAAAGTCTTCACGATCAAGCTCAAGGAATGATGAAGCTTCTGCGCATGACTACAAGAGGAAAACTTGTCACAAATGCAAGAAAACTGGACACTTCATCTCTGAATGCCCACAGTGGGACAATGAGAACAGAAAGAAGAAGAAGAGCAAGGAATATGACTCTGACGATAAGAAGACGAAGAAATACTCAAAGTCTTCGTCCAAGTCTTCCTCAAAGTCTTCATCACACAAGAAGAGTTCATCTGGCAAGGCTCGTGCGTTTGTTGGCAAGGAAATGGATTCAGAGGAGGAGTCCGCTTCTAAGGAGGCAGAGGTGGAGTCTGAGGAGGAGTCTGATTCAGGCATTGCAAGTTTGGCTACAGCCTATGTCGCCAAGTCCATCTTCAACACTGAAGACAATGACTCTATCACCATCACCGATGCAAATGACAAGGACGACTCTACTCCCACCTCCTGCTTCATGGCACGTGGTGCCAAGGTAAACACACGCACCACTCACTATCAAACATCTAGTGACGATGACTCTGGTTGTGATTCAAAACCCAGTTACAAAACACTTGCTAAAATTGCAACTGAACAACAAAAGGCCATGGAACATATTCAAAAACTATTAGACAGAAGCGATGATCTGTTGGGTGCTGAAATGACTCGTTCTGAATCCTTAATTGAAGACATAAAAAATCTTCACGTTAAGTATCAGGAACTCGAAGATTGTCTTGAGACTCTCTCAACTACTCATGAAAAGCTTTCCTATGATTATCTTCAGAAGAAGCAAGATCTTGAGAAGTTGAGAGCGGATCATGAAGATCTTCAAAAGGAAAACGAGTCACTTCGAGCCGAACAGATCAGTTCTGCTCAGGAAGGATTTGAACCACCATGCCTTAAATGCATTGAGCGTGATAATGCTATTTCTGTCGCTGAATGTTCCACTGCTACTGCTGTTGCAATATCTTCAACTGTTGAAGTGGTAACTAACCCCTCTGCTGAGGATACCACTGCTATTGCTGATGAAAATGCTAGGTTGAAGACATTGCTTGAAACAGGAATGTACAAAAGTCTCAAAGGACATCAGACACTATGTGATGTCCTCAAGAAGCAGATTCTGAACCGAAACCCTAGCAAAGAGGGTGTTGGGTTCGTGAGGAAAATTAATGCAGATGGCTCTTACTGGAAACCTGAGCAGTACCCCAAAACCACATGGGTTGCTGCAAAGGAATCCTCATTAGATCCATCCACTCTATCTGGCTTCACTTGTGCTAATCCAATTATCATTGATGAATCCTTTGATGCAAACTATAAACTGTTTAGGAATCAGAATGGTGAAGTATTTGCCAGGTACATTGGTACTAACTGCAGGAATGGACCGCCTATGAAGAAGATCTGGGTTCCAAAAACGTGTCTTGAGAATCTTCCTGTGAATGTCCTCATGACACCTCACATGAAGAAGACAAACATCAGACCAAAGGCTTCATATGGTCCAAAGGGTTCATACAGGCAGAGGGCTCATCTGAGTTGCACTAACACAAATGCTTTGCAGGGAAACCATGCTCAGGCTCATGTGAGCGGTTCTTCAAACCGTCATTCTCATATGACCAAAAATTATTCTGCCTATTCTTATGAGTATTATTGCCCACCTGCTAGACTGTTTGCTAGGGCTCCAAAGCCAAAATTCTCAGATGCTGCACTTAGACTTATTGCTTCTAAGCCACCCTTGAAGATGTGGGTGGTTAAGAAAGCTTAACTCTCTTTTGCAGGGAAAGGTCTCCAGCTCAAAACCAAAATCTTCTGATGCTATTGCTGGAGACCTTAAAAAACTCGTGGGGCGCTCGATCAAATGCCCGAATGGCATCACTATGTATTTCATATCTGAATCGCATGCTACTCTCCCTGCTTGTCCTAACCTGGATCTCAGTTTTCATAATCCACTGGTTCGTCAAATGTTTTTGCTTCACAACACTCTTGGTGAAGCCTATCCCCCTAACTGCACTGTAGGGTACGACACCAGTAACTTCGGAGTCTTCAGTATGGATTATTGACAGCGGGTGTACAAATCACATGACTGGCAAGAAAAGTCTCTTTATGGACTCAACCTTACGTCCATCTGACAAGAGCCACATCACATTCGCTGACACTGGTAAAAGTAAAGTACTGGGTCTAGGTAGAGTTGCAATCTCAAGGGATCAACACATGGATAAAGTCATGTTTGTTGAATCCCTTGGCTTCAACTTAATGTCTGTCTCAATGCTTTGCGATTTAAACATGATTGTAATCTTTGGAAAATATCGCTGTCTGGTACTAATGGAATCTGACAAGTCTCTAGTGTTTGAAGGGTATCGAAAAGATGATTTGTACGTGGTAGATTTCTCAGCAGGACCACAGCTTGCAGTTTGTCTTCTCGCAAAGGCTTCAGAATGCTGGCTTTGGCATCGAAGACTTGGGCATGCTGGTATGAGGAACCTCCACACCCTTGCTAAGAAGAAGCATGTCATAGGCATCGAGGGCGTCAAGTTCAAGAAAGATCACTTATGCGGTGCCTGTGAAGCTGGGAAGATGACAAGGGCAAAACATCCTTCGAAGACAATCATGACCACTACTCAACCCTTCGAACTGCTTCACATGGATCTCTTCGGCCCTACCCACTACTCAACTTTCTCCACTACTGCTTGCCTCTATGGCTTCGTCATTGTTGATGATTACTCTAGATATACTTGGGTGCACATAATTCTTTACAAGACTGAAGTGCAGGATGTCTTCAGACGCTTCGCAAATCGGGCAATGAACAATTATGGCGCCAAGATAAAGCACATCAGAAGTGACAATGGCACAGAATTCAAGAACACCGGCCTTGACACATATCTTGATACATTGGGCATCACTCATGAATTCTCAGCTCCATACACGCCACAACAGATTGGCATCGTCGAACGCAAGAACAGAACACTCATTGAGATGGCCAGAACAATGTTAGATGAGTACAAGACACCAAGAAAATTCTGGACTGAAGCCATTGACACTGCATGCCATACTATCAACCGTGCGTATCTTCACAAGCTGCTGAACAAGACATCTTATGAACTTCTGACTGGCAAGAAGCCAAATGTAAGTTACTTCAGAGTATTTGGATCGAGATGCTGGATCAAGGACCCTCACCACACAGCAAAATTTGCTCCAAAAGCACATGAGGGCTTCATGCTTGGATATGGAAAGGATTCGCACTCCTACAGAGTCTTCAATCTCTTTCACTACAAAGTGGTTGAAACAGTGGATGTGCGGTTTGATGAGACCAATGGGTCACAAAGAGAGCAACTACCAGATGTACTAGATGAAGTTCCAGCCAGTGAATCAATCAAGCTAATGGGAACTGGAGAAATTGTACCCTCTGAAGCTCGTCCTGAAGAAGAACTTATCATCTCAGCACCTGATCCACATGAAGACAATGCTCAGCCTGAAGACATTCCTCCCCATGACAACGTAGATCAGCAAGAGCAAAGTCTTCGACCCCTACATCCTCGTGTTGCCAATGAAGTGCAAATTGACATAATAATTGATAGCATCAATGCACCTGGTCCACTGACTCGTTCAAAGGCAACTCAACTGGCAAACTTTTGCGGACACTTCGCATTTGTTTCAATCACAGAACCCAAGAAAACTGATGAAGCCTTTATGGAACCTGAATGGATTCGAGCTATGCAAGAAGAGCTTCAACAATTTGAGCTGAACAATGTATGGGAGTTAGTTAAGCGTCCTGATCCACGGAAGCATAACATAATAGGCACCAAATGGATATACCGCAACAAGCAAGATGAGCATGGCCAAGTCGTCAGAAACAAGGCTCGTCTCGTTGCTCAAGGATATACTCAAGTGGAAGGCATCGACTTCGACGAAACATTTGCTCCTGTGGCCAGACTTGAAGCCATCCGTATACTGCTGGCCTATGCAAATCATCACAACATAATCCTGTATCAAATGGATGTAAAAAGTGCCTTCCTCAATGGCAAAATTGAAGAGGAAGTGTATGTTGCGCAACCACCTGGGTTTGAAGATCCAAAACATCCTGACATGGTGTACAAGCTCAAAAAGGCACTATATGGCCTCAAACAAGCCCCTCGGGCCTGGTATGATACACTCAAATACTTCCTGAAGAGCAAAGGCTTCATACCTGGTTCCCTGGATCCCACTCTCTTCACAAAGACATATGATGGTGAACTGTTTGTGTGCCAAATATACGTGGACGACATTATCTTCGGCTGCACCAATCAAAAGTACAGTGAGGAGTTCGGATATATGATGCAAGAGCAATATCAGATGTATATGATGGGGGAGCTGAAATTCTTCCTCGGTCTTCAGATAAGGCAACAACGCAATGGCATCTTCATATCTCAAGAGAAATATCTCAAAGACTGCCTGAAGAAGTTCGGTATGCAAGATTGCAAAGGCTTCACAACACCAATGCCAGCCAAACATCATCTGGGTCCTGACGACAATGGTAAAGAGTTCGATCAAAAGGTATACCGCTCCATGATTGGTTCTCTGCTTTATTTATGTGCATCTAGGCCAGATATTATGCTTAGTGTTTGCATGTGTGCTCGGTTTCAAGCGGCACCAAAGGAGTCGCATCACTTAGCAGTGAAGTGAATTCTTCGATATTTGGCTCACACACCAACTCTAGGGTTATGGTATCCAAAGGGCTCAGAATTTGATCTGGTTGGATTTTCGGACGCTGATTACGCTGGTGACAAGGTTGATCGGAAATCCACATCAGGCACATGTCATTTCCTAGGCCGATCTCTTGTCTGTTGGTCTTCAAAGAAGCAGAACTGTGTATCTCTCTTCACTGCTGAATCTGAATACATTGCTGCTGGATCCTGCTGCGCTCAGCTTCTATGGATGAAGCAAACCCTCAAGGATTACGGCATTCATCTGAAGCAAGTGCCACTTTACTGCGACAACGAAAGCGCCATCAAGATCGCCAACAACCCAGTTCAGCACTCGAAGACAAAGCACATTGAAATTCGTCATCATTTTCTCAGAGATCATGTTACAAAGGAAGACATTGATATCATACACATCAACACTGAAGAGCAATTGGCAGATATCTTCACCAAGCCCTTGGATGAGAAGAGATTTTGCAAGTTACGGTGTGAGCTAAATATCTTGGAATCCTCAAATGTCCTGTGATCAGGCACACATCCTAACACTTATGCATGATGATGACTTAGATGTGCAACACACAAAGTAACGTATATCTTCAATCAATGAAGACATACATTCTAAGTGTGAATACATTAACGTGGAATTTGACCTCGGAGCACCACGATAATTGTGCGCCGTGTCTAGGTTCAATACTTCCTATACGGTGGGTAGCGCCACCACCAAAATTTTTCTACGTGAAGTGTTTTACTCATGTCGTTACATTTGCTATGTCTTCACATTTGGTTTGGCTTCAATCTCAATATGTCTTCATGATTATCTTCACTATGTTGATTATATATGCACTGGTGTTCTGTCCTCTACAACATTCACTTATAGCTATGTCTTCTTGGCTGAATCTTTTGAACTAAGTGAATGTGATCGGACCCTAACCTCTCCATGCTTCCTACCTCAAACTCTATCTCTCCAAGTCATATGCACTCTATTGAAACTGTCGAATGTCTTCACTGCATCCTTGTCAGAAGAAGACACAGAGACAAACTTTAAAACGGCTTTTAATGTCTATCCATCAACTAGAATTCCGGAGAAGTAGGAACCTCTCCCGACAAACCAGGCGTGCGTGGGGTGAAACTGCCCCCACAATTCCGCATGCTGGCCACGTACTGATCAGATGCGAATCGCCAGGGGCACCTGAGTAATAGCGCAGTGCCGCCCATATCCCTATAAGTACTCGTTTCACTGCGGTCATTATCTCTTCTTCCTCCCTCGCACAAACCCTAGCACCACCGCTAACTCGCAACGACGCCGGCGACGAAGTGCTTCACTACTGCGACCTCTCCGACGCCGTTCTCACGCCGACCGCGGCCACCAGTCTCTCCGCCGTCGTCCTAAGCATCTTCCGTCGCCAAGTTCGGGCACGGAGGATCAAACTGCTCGGCCTCACCTCTCTTCTCGTCTAGCAGTTCCAAGTCTGGTAAATAACAAGCTTTTTACAGCCTCTTTTGATCCTATTGATCCATCACTTTCTGCCAAAAGAGGTTTCTATTCCTTCAAGTTTCATTCCTCTTGTCTGAATCTCATAACTTGCCTAGCATATTCACTTGTTCTTCATGAAGTAGTTAGATTCCTCACTTGTACTGATCTATGGGTTCGTACAAATCTGGAACCAACTTCTTTTCTATAAAGTGAATGTCTTCGCATGATGAGGTCAATGTCTTCTACACTGATTTATCTTCAAAATCTTCTGAGAATGCATATGACCTCTTCCCCTTCCCTCGCACCTTAATGCTGTCACAGGTACATGTCCGTGGGAGAATCTTTTGGTTCTCATAGTCTGCATTCATTTGCAGAATTCCTACAGCGTCACATCAATTCACCCGAAGCAAGTTCTTGTTGGTCAAGCAAAAGGAAGCCTTTGAAGCCTTTAGAACCTTTGAAGCCTTTGAAACTTTTGAAGCCTTCCAAGTTAAGTTTCATGGCATCCGAGAAACCATCAAGGAAGGGAGGCAGGCAGAGACGGGGTGACACATCAAAGGATCTGCCTGCAGATTTGGCAGAAACGTACCAAACAGATCCTGAAGAAACCTTTGCTCAGCGCAAGACACGAATCCAATGGATTCGCAGGTACTGGGCAGAGCAGTGGTTCCTATACCGCTTCGTCACCAAAGAATATGCAGAGAAGTGCGCCATCAAGCGGCCATGGGGAGATGCCTTGTACAAGAATCTCGTACCCCGAACCAGAGACGAAGCCATTGCTCAAGGTTTCTTTCCATGCATGGTCAGGGGACAACAGCCAGCTGATGCACATCCATCGTCCCTTCTCTGGTGTCGCAATGACACTCTGTTCAAGAGCAACTTCCAATTTGCCTAGAACTCCGCGAAGCAAAACAAGAAGGAGTTTGGATTGGACTTCAACCCTGGTCCCTCCAGACCAAGGGCAGATGGCACACGCGACGCCAATCCCAATGTCATCGGGCCATTCGCCAATCTCGACGGCCTCATCACTCACATTATAGTCCAAGGGACTGCCGTGAACGACCCTCCAGCAGACACTGAGTCTGATGATGCTCCTGCTGCCCCAGAGCCAAAGCAGATGAAGAAAAAGTCAAAAGCTTCCAAGCCAGTCGCCTCCCCCAAGATCTCCAAAGCGAAGCCATTGGCCACTGCACCTCCTGAAGCCAGTGTGCAGTCTGAAGGCTTATCAAGAGTCTCCAAGCCTCAAGATGCAAAGAAACCACAGCCACACACCAGCAAAGAGCTAACTGTCGCTGCCGTTCTTCGCTGCGAAGCCATTGATCTGTCCAGTGACGAAGATCTTGGTGATGACGCTCTTGAGCAGCTCATCAAGAGCAAGGAGGAGGCTGGAATCTTCAACAATCTGCCTCTGTTCGATGCAAAAATCATCCACAGCTTCATAGATGAGTGGTTTGACACGCCCAACATCAGCTTTGATGATCTGCAGCTGCCCATTGGCCTCAGCGTGGCCTTCCAAGGAGCTATCGCTTCAGAACTCGCTATTGCCCAGCGCATCGTGGAACTGAAGCAAAAGATAGATTTTGAGAAGGCTCAGTTTAAGCAGAACATGGCCACGCTCAGCGTCCAAGAGATCAAAGACTTCAAGGTCATGCTGCATGAGCTGAAGGAAAACTTCATGCAGAAACGTGCAGAGGCTCAGGGTTCACGCGAGCGCATGAAGCATTTGGCTGATCTCTGCGTACAGGCCTACAACAAGGCCGAGAAGCGAAAGGCACTTGGGCGTCCCGGCATCGACCCCAGGATGGCCGCCAAGAACAAGAAGACGCCCACCGTGGCTGAAGAAGAGGCCCCACGCCAAGAAGCTATTCCAACTGTCTTCCCCACCGCCAAGCCTAGCTCGAAGCCAAAGCGCTCACCCGCTTCAGAGCTTAAGAAGACAAGGATAGCCGAAGCCAAAGCAAGGAAGAGGAAACACTCTGAAGCCTCTCCTTCAGACCCCACCACCAAGAAGCGCAAGTCCAAGAAGTCTCGGGCTGCTCCCACAGAGCCCTTGATAGTTGAACCCCTTTCCGTTCACCGTCCTGATGAAGATCGTTAGCTGACCATCCATGAGCCTGCTCTCATCGAGGCTCAGCGTGATGAAGACATTCCAGCAGCCGACCCCACCGCTGCTGAAGACATTGGTCTCGAAGACAATGTACAAGATGATGCAGTCCTTCCTCAGCTTGAATCGAGTGAATTGCTCAGCATTGGTCGTCCCTTGACGCCAATCACACAAGATGCATCGTGGGCAGATCGCCCACAGGAGGAAGAGGATGAGCCCCAGACCACTGCAACTCCACCAGCATCGCCTGCATTCCGTAGGCTTCGCAGAGGACCAAGGGCTCAAGCTGCTGACGACATTCCGGCTGCATCAGCCGAAGAGAATGAGAAAGCACCACAGGAACCCCAAGCTCCAACTCCACCACCCCAACAAGAGGCCGTTCTCCAAGAGAACGTGACTGAGTCTGTTCCTCTCACTGCACGTATTGAGGATGAAAACATTGAGGCTGCCACACACAATGCTGAAGACAATGTGGAGCCCTCTCCGACAATAGCTTCAGAACATACTGAAACTGCTGACCCTGAACCTTCTGCACCAGAGTCTGCTGCCGGCCCGCAATTCAACTATCACATTGCGCACAGGCCTCAGGTTCAGAAGCCAATTCCACGACTGCCAAGGTTCCCAGGTCCTGCATCAGCTCCTGGTTCCTTCAACATCAACAGCTTCAGGGCAGACAACACGTTCTTCAATAGCTCCACGAACCCTTATTCAAGGGCACAAATTGCATCAGATAGGTTCTGGAGCCATCAACAGCGCAGCTACTATTCATGCATTCTATACAACCAAGGCCGCATCTTTCCCCACCAGCGCCTTGAGGTTGAAGCTGTTGCTGGTCTGCCTGGTTTGGAAGAAGCCATTGATTGCTTCAAGCAAGTGGGTCTACTGCCGTTCATCACTGACGAAGAGCACTGGAACGAAGAGCTGATGCTTCAATTCTATGCCACTCTGCATATAAAAGGCTACAACCGAGATCCAAAGACATGGGTCCTGGAGTGGATGACAGGAGATGTCCATCATGAAGCCAAAGCTTTCGACATCATTGAGCTTACTGGCCTTCCCACTCCTGGCGAATTCTTTGAAGAAGGATGCCAACTCCATGCTGAAGCAACTGAGAGCATATTTCAGCGTCCAGAACCAAATATGAGTCAGATGCTCTCCATGATGAAGCCATTGGCACATGATGCACCTTATCCAACTGAGTTCTTCGTTGAAGACTTAGAGTACCTGCCCAGAACCATATATCATATCATAAGGCGGACTCTCTGGCCCATTAAGGGACACTCTCGGTATGCCAAGCTTGAAGGTGCCATGAAGACTCTCATCTTCTGTATTATGCATGGCAAATGCTTCAACGCACAGGATCTCTTCATTCGTCAACTTGCAGCGTCAGCTACAGAATTGTTTAGCTTGAAGATCTATGCTCCCTGGGTGATGAGGCTGATTAAGCTTCACTCTGCAATCTCCTATCAGCCCTCAGCCCGCAACCACAGGATCTTCTTACCAGATGTGGACACCTCAGCTGAAGCCATTTATCCTGAGCCTGCCAAACAGCCACTAAGTCTTCAGAATGCAGAACACCAGAGCTTCACTCAAAATGTTGAAGGTGTTGAAGCCATTTCCAGAGTCTATCCAATGGCTGGCACCACACGTGCCCCTGCATCCACTGAAGCCACTGACAGCGAAGCTGCACAGAGACCCAAGAAACGTGCCCGTACGCTCACTGATCGTGAACTTCTTGTGGCTCTCCACCAAAAACAAGATAGGCATCATGACTGGCTCAAGCGGCAGATGAAAAGCATCATGAAAGACGTCAATCGCATCCGAAATCTGGCAACCAAGAATGCATTCGTCGCACACGAAACCTGTCGCCGCACTTGGAAAGTCCTCACCATGATGTGCCCAGAAGCTGATCTTCACGAGGATGGCTTCAAAGAGCATTTCAAGTTTGATACCACACCTCCCAGAAGAGCTGTGATGCGAAGCACACCATCTCTTGAAGATTCGGATTTTTCTTCTTCTGCTGCCACAGTATCTGCCAAGATCATTGAAGAAGAAGACGACGCTACATCACCACAAATGTCTTCACCGCGCGTCGTCACTGCCCCAAGCTCGCCTGCACCACCAAACGTCTCCACCGACCCTGCTGCGCCTGGGAACGCATAGAAAACTCTATGTCTTCAAACCTTTTTGGTCATCACTGACAAAAGGGGGAGAAGCATATGATGTTTATAGTCTTCAAGCGGGTCAATAATATGGGCGGGTGCTTTATTTTGCATTTTGCTTCGTGTTTACAACTCTCGTTTTGCTACTTTTGGTTCTTTGAGTTGTAACACTTAAACTTGATGGTCGTCTGCTACTATGTTTGCCACTGTGTTCTTGCGAAGATAAATTCCACATGTACGACGATAATTTCCGCACTCTTATCATTTCGCAGACGTCCATTTTTCATTATGCATATCATTATCTTCATATATCTTTACGTGCATGATGAATTGTCATCATAAGTTGAAGCGGATTCCCACAAATACAACCTGCTGTGTGCATTTGCATTCCAGAAGCAAATCACTTAACATGCACATCTTCAGGGGGAGCCCTTGCTGCTTATGAAGACAATTCCTTTACAATTTCACAAATTATATTCCCCGTTGAAAACTTCAACTAGTTTGTCATCAATCACCAAAAAGGGGGAGATTGTAAGTGCATCTAGTGCCACCCCTAGTTGGTTTTGGAGTATTGACGACAAACCTAGTTGAGGGACTAATGTGTTTGTGAGAATTGCAGGATAACACAGGTAGAAGTCCCTCATTGATTCGGTTTAGCTACCAGAGATGACCCCCAAAAATGTACGAAGACATTGAAGACAATGGTGGTTCATGAAGACATTCGTGTCGAAGACAATGACATATGAAGACTCCCCATGAAGCTTTTGGAACTCGAAGACTTAGATCCTTCGTAGCTTTACTTTATTCATGTTGTGTCATAGGAACCACCGTACTGTTAAGTGGGGTCCAAGAAATCCAGTCAGGGTGACTGAAGTGATGCCTAATTCAAATCCTATGTCTTCGAGTGAAGACAATGAGAGAAAATCTTGTTTAGAGTCAGACAAGTCAGCTCTACTTGCAGCCCAAGTAAAGTTGCCGTGAGAGTTCAA
This sequence comes from Triticum monococcum, assembly GCA_034509565.1. Taxonomy (NCBI): domain Eukaryota; kingdom Viridiplantae; phylum Streptophyta; class Magnoliopsida; order Poales; family Poaceae; genus Triticum; species Triticum monococcum. Next base: position 689,577,710 of record CM067843.1, read on the forward strand.
AATCCGACCGTTAGTACACGTGTCAGTTCCTTAGTGACCCAGGGTCATTTCGGACAAATCAGGTCAGGGTTGCCAAGTGGCTATAAATAGCCCACCCCCACAACCATAAACGGTTGGCTGCTCAAATTTCAGGGCACGGCTTTTGTCGTTTGAGAGCAACCCACCTCGAAGCCTTTGAGAGAAAATCCTTAGTGAGGAGAAAAGCCCTAACCACCCAGAGCCAGAGTAATTGGGCATCACTTAAGTCTTCTTGTCTGTGTGATCTGAAGACTTATTACACTTGAGGACTGTGCATCCTCCAGACGGTTAGGCGTCGCGTTCTGAGCATCCAAGAGGAATTGTGGATTGCCGGTGAACGAAGTCTGTGAAGGTTTGGGAGTCTACCTTGAAGACTTACCAGAGTGATTGGGCGGGGTCTGTGTGACCTTAGCTCAAGGAGAAAACGGTGAGGACTGGGTGTCCTGAGCTGCGTGTTCAGGACTGGGTGTCCGGGACTGTGTGTCCTTTGGTTTAAATACCTAGCCGCTCCAACCAGACGTACAGTTGTCACAGCAACTGGAACTGGTCCAACATATCATTGTCTTCAACGTGTCACTGGTTTCATCTTCACCTCCCTTTACTTACCAGTACACATTGTGAAGCTATTGCATGCCTGCTTAATCTTCTGTCTTCACAACCTGACTGTATGATCTGATTGGCTTCATAAGTTCTTCCAACCTGATCCTCATTACACTGAAGCTATTTGTCTCTGTGCTTTCACTGTACTGTATATTTGACTATGGCTTGCGTTGTGTAATCTATCTTCCGCTGCATAGTGATAGGCTTCAAGTCTGTTTGTCTTCATAACTTCCACGTATTGAAGACTTTCTTAAAAATCGCCTATTCACCCCCCCCCCCTCTAGTCGATATAACGCACTTTCAGGGGCAGCAAGCACCGGCTGGGTGGAGAGCAGAGCTTTGAGCTCAGCAAACGCTGCATCAGCTTCTGGAGTCCACTCGAACTTGTCAGACTTCTTCATCAGTCGATAAAGAGGCAACACCTTTTCACCGAGTCGAGAAATGAATCGACTTAAAGCGGCCAAGCAGCCTGTAAGCTTTTGGACATCGTGCACGCGTACAGGACACTTCATCCGGAGTATGGTGCCAATTTTTTCAGGATTGGCGTCGATCCCCCGTTCGGAAACGAGAAAACTGAGTAACTTTCCACCTGGAACCCCGAAAGTGCACTTTGATGGATTGAGCTTGATATCATACCGTCTAAGGTTGGCAAAGGTTTCAGCAAGGTCAGCCCGTAGGTCGGAACCTTTCCGCGACTTGACCACAATATCATCCATGTATGCCTCCACATTCCGACTGATTTGAGTGAGTAAACACTTCTGAATCATTCTCATGAATGTGGCTCCGGCGTTCTTGAGGCCGAACGGCATGGTGACGTAACAGAAGCATTCGAACGGAGTGATGAAAGTTGTTTTGATCTCGTCGGGCCCATACAGACGGATCTGATGGTACCCGGAATAGGCATCTAGAAAAGACAATCTCTCGCACCCCGCAGTTGAGTCGACTATTTGGTCGATGCGAGGGAGAGGAAAATGATCTTTCGGGCAGGCCCGATTGATATGTTTGAAATCAATGCACATGTGGAGTGACTTGTCCTTCTTGGGGACCATGATGACATTGGCGAGCCACTCGGAGTGGTAAATCTCTCGGATGAACTCAGCTGCTAAGAGCCGAGCCACCTCCTCGCCAATGGCTTGCTTCTTCTGGACGGCGGACCGTCGAAGATGTTCCTTCACGGGCTTGAATTTTGGGTCGACTCGCAGACGGTGCTCAGCCAGCCCCCTGGGAACTCCAGGCATGTCAGAGGGTTTCCATGCGAAGATGTCCCACTTCTGACGGAGGAGCTGGATGAGCGCTTCTTCCTATTTGGAGTCGAGCATCGTCGAGATGTGAGTCGGAGCAGCGTCGGGGTCGGTCGGGTGAATGTGGACTGTCTTTGTTTCACCAGCCGACTGAAAAGCTGACTCGGAGGCAGGCTTCTTAGCTCGTAGCAATTCACTCGGATCGGCAGTCTTTTGGTACTCTTTCAGCTCGACCACTGCCATCTGAGCATCAGCGATCTTTGATCCCTTCTGAAAACACTCTTCTACTTTCTTTCGGTTGCCCGTAACAATGATCACACCCTTGGGGCCAGGCATCTTCAATTTAAGATACACATAACATGGTCGAGCCATGAAGCGTGCGTAAGCTGGCCTGCCCAAAATGGCGTGATAAGCACTCTGGAAGTCCACAACCTCAAATGTCAACTTTTCTTTGCGGTAATTCTTTGAATCACCAAAAACCACATCAAGAGCAATCTGGCCGAGTGACTCGGCTTTCTTCCCAGGAATGACTCTGTGGAAGCTCATGTTACTGGTACTGAGTCTGGACATCGGAATGCCCATTCCTTTCAAAGTCTCAGCATACATTATGTTTAGGCCACTGCCGCCATCCATCAGGACTTTGGTCAATCGAGTGCCTTCGACAACTGGGTCGACCACCAAAGCTTGCCTCCCTGAGGTGGCAATGTGCGTCGGGTGATCAGACTGGTCGAATGTGATGGCGGTCTGAGACCACTTCAGGTAACTGGGTGTTGCCGGAGCCACCATGTTCACCTCACGGTTAATGACTTTCAGTCGACTTTTGCTTTCGACATCAGCAAAAATCATCAAGGTGGAATTGACCTGGGGGTATCCATCGTCACTATCATCCTTGTCCTCAACTCTGTGTGGCTCCTTTTCCTTATCTTTGGGCTGCTTGCCTTGAAACTGCTGGATCAGGAGCCGGCACTGTCGAGTGGTATGCTTTGGGAAAATAAAATTTCCCTCTTCATCTTTCTTGGTGTGGATGTGACATGGCAGATCCAAAACATCATTCCCATCCTGATCCTTAACTTTCTTGGGCTTCCATGTGCCCTTGGGTTTCCCCTTGAAGTTTCCCTGGGCCACGGCTAGGGCCTCCCCAGGGGCGGCTGGCTCGGCCTTCCGCTTCTGCTTCCGACTGGAGTTTCCTCCGGTTTCTTGGGCGACTGATTTGAGTTTGCCACTTCGGAGTCGGTCTTCGTCTTCACCATTAGCGTACTTGGTGGCAATCTCCATCATCCGATTCAGAGACATCTCTCCAGTTCGACCGAACTTCAGATTCAATTCTCTGTATTTGACACCTTCCTTGAAAGCGCAAACTGCTTGATGGTCTGGCACGTTCTCGACCGAGTGGTGCAGTGTGATCCACCTCTGGATGTATTCCCTTAGTGTTTCATTCGGCTTCTGTACGCAAGACCGTAACTCTGTAAGGCCTGCGGGTCGCTTGCACGTTCCTTCAAAGGTTGTGATAAACACTTGGGCGAGGTCCTCCCAAGTGTAAATGCTGCTGGGTGCCAACTGATTCAGCCACACTCTAGCTGAGCCTTCCAACATGAGAGGCAAATGCTTCATGGCCACCTCATCATTGCCACCGCCAATCTGCACAGCCACTCGGTAATCTTCGAGCCATGTGTCGGGCTTGGATTCACTGGTGAACTTGCTGACTCCAGTCGCCAGCCTGAAGTTGGGAGGAATCACCGCGGCCCTGATGGCTCGACTGAAACATTCCGGCCCCAAAGCATGTGCTCTGCTGCCGGTGGGCGCGTCTCTGTTGTGGCCCTCTCGATGAGCCCTGTTCCTGTCCACCAAACCTTGAACGAGGATGGACCTCGCGTCAAAGCCTGGGTCCCTGGGGTCGACTGGAATCCTCTGCCCAACATTATTTGGGCGCCTGTCATCCCGATGTCGAGGCACATATGACCCACTCCTCGGGGGAGGGGATGGCACTCGACGTCGATCATCGCGGTCGGGTCGGTGATCATACTGCTCATTTCTCCCGTATTGATCGTGCCGGTCCCCACGTCCCTCACGCCTCGGGAGCGATCTCGGGCTGTGAGCCGACTGGACTGTTTCTGTTGCAACGGATCGACTGTGGATCTTGTTCCGCGACTGAGAGACGGCGGAATTCTGATTCCCTGCCGCTCGGAGCAGTGCTCTGATCTGCAACAAGCCCCTGCCAGCCTCCGACTGGGAAGGCTGAATTGACTCCGCTATACGGGTCGCGGCGGCCAAATTCTGAACTGGAGTTCGGTATACCTGCGGCGGCGGGAAGAGCTGATGTCGACTGGATTCAGGAGCTTGCTGTCGTCGACTGGACTCGGGAGCTCGCTGACGCGCTTGCTCGTCGAGTATTCGCTGCAGATTTTCCAGCCGAGTGCGCTCGGCCAGGTTAGACAAGCGCACGTCCTCCAAGGCCCGGGCCTCGGGGGTTTCTCCAACAATAGGAGTGTGGAGCGCGTCCATGTTCCGGCGGCGAAGCTCCTCTCGATGCAATGACGTGAGAGGTTCGGGGAGGTACTCGTCGTGGGGATGCGACGGGTCGCCTCTATCCGCACCACCATCAGCGCGATGGAATCCGGGAGGACTGTGTGTCCCCTCGACCGCCAGAACCTCATCCAAAGGGTCGCTGCTATCGCACTCGGATGCGGTCTCCACGGAGCCAGTCGACAGATCGAACAGGCCGCAGAGGGATTCGCCGGGCTCGATTGCCGCGACTTGTGGGGACGCCGACTGGCGGGCCACGGCGTGCCTCACCCACCGCTGGAGTCTTGACCGACCTGAGCGCTTGCGCTGGTGGGAGACGAGGCGGGGAGACGACACGGGGGCCGACCGATATTGGGTCGACGGCTGCCGCAGGAGGACGCCACGAATGCACGCGCGGAAGTGCGTCGCACCGCGGACGGGGAGCGCGTCGATGTCGAGCGGTGCCTCCTGGAGCCAGGCGGAGTCGTCGGCGATGAAGGTGAGCACGCCGAGACGGATCTCGCGGCCCTCAACCAAAACTCCGCAGGAAACCATGATCAAATGGATCGGAAAAATCGCAACTTCTCCAATTAGGCGCTAAGACTAATGCCCCACGGTGGGCGCCAACTGTCGTGGTTCTAAGTCTGACAGTGAGGTAGGGGGTGTGTATGGAGAGGCTAGACCTTAGCTATTGGGAAGTTGTAAGCACGCAAGGTTTACGAGTTCAGGCCCTTCTCGGAGGAAGTAACAGCCCTACGTCTCGGTGCCCGGAGGCGGTCGATTGGATTATGCGTGTGTAGATAACAAGGGTGCGAACCCTTCATACTGAGGAGGGGGGTGGCTTATATAGAGTTCGCCGGCCCTCTCCTGCCCTCAGTAATGCAGGGTTTAAGGTACATTTAAGGTGGGGCGTTACTGGTAACGCCCCTAATAAAGTGCTATAATAACCATAAAGACTACTTAATAGCCGACCGTTTGCCTGCAGAGTGGCTTTAGGTCTTCCGGCTTCATGGTCGAGTGGTTGGCTTCATGGTCGAGTGGTTGTTCTTTGGTCGAGTGTCTTGAACCCGTCGAGTGGGATGCCTTCCAGTTGTTTGAGAGATGACTCATTCTAGGGATATCCTTGGGTAGGGCTTTTTAGGACGGGTCCGTGCCCCTACCCTAGGTACATAGCTTCATCACCTGCACCGACTAGAGAGGAAGTTAATGATGGTGATCATGAAACTTCAGATCAAGTTGCTACTGAACTTCGTAGGTCCACAAGGACACGTTCCACACCAAAGTGGTACGGCAACCCTGTCTTGGAAATCATGTTGTTAGACAATGGTGAACCTTCGCACTATGAAGAAGCAATGGCGGACCCGGATTCTGATAAATGGCTGGAAGCCATGAAATCCGAGATAGGATCCATGTATGAAAACGAAGTATGGACTTTGACTGACTTGCCCGATGATCGGCGAGCCAGAGAAAATAAATGGATCTTTAAGAAGAAGACAGACGCGGATGGTAATGTGACCATCTATAAAGCTAGGCTTGTCGCTAAGGGTTATCGACAAGTTCAAGGAGTTGACTACGATGAGACTTTCTCACCCGTAGCAAAGCTGAAGTCCGTCCGAATCATGTTAGCAATTGCCGCATTCTATGATTATGAGATATGGCAAATGGACGTCAAAATGGCATTCCTTAGTGGTTTCCTTAAGGAAGAATTGTATATGATGCAGCCGGAAGGTTTTGTCGATCCTAAGAATGCTGACAAGGTGTGCAAGCTCCAACGCTCGATTTATGGGCTGGTGCAAGCATCTCGGAGTTGAACATTCTCTTTGATGACATGATCAAAGCGTTTGGGTTTACGCAGACTTATGGAGAAGCCTGCGTTTACAAGAAAGTGAGTGGGAGCTCTGTAGCATTTCTCATATTATATGTAGATGACATACTTTTGATGGGAAATGATATAGAACTCTTGGACAGCATTAAGGCCTACTTGAATAAGAGTTTTTCAATGAAGGACCTTGGAGAAGCTGCTTATATATTAGGCATCAAGATCTATAGAGATAGATCAAGACGCCTCATAGGTCTTTCACAAAGCACATACCTTGATAAGATATTGAAGAAGTTCAATATGGATCAGTCTAAGAAGGGGTTCTTGTTGGGGAACATAGTAATTTCAAAAAATTTCCTACGCACACACAAGATCATGGTGATGCATAGCAACGAGAGGGGAGAGTGTTGTCTAAGTACCAACGCAGACCAACTGCGGAAGCGATCACACAACGTAGAGGAAGTAGTCGTACGTCTTTCCGATCCGACCGATCCAAGCACCGTTACTCCGGCACCTCCGAGTTCTTAGCACACGTTCAGCTCGATGACTATCCTCGGGCTCCGATCCAGCAAAGCATCGAGGAAGAGTTCCGTCAGCACGACGGCGTGGTGACGATCTTGATGTACTACCGACGCAGGGCTTCGCCTAAGCACTACAACGGTATGATCGAGGTGGAATTTGGTGGCAGGGGGCACCGCACACGGCTAAGGAACGATCTCACGGATCAACTTGTGTGTCTAGAGGTGCCCCTTGCCCCCGTATATAAAGGTTTCAAGGGGAGGGGCTGGCCGGCCAAGGTGGGAGGCGCAGGAGGAGTCCTACTCCTACCGAGAGTAGGACTCCCCCTTCCAATCCTAGTCCAACTAGGTTTCCTCAAGTGGGAAAGAGAGAGGGGGTGGCCGGCCACCTTCCCTAGTCCTAATAGGACTAGGGGAAGGGGGGGGAGGCGCGCAGCCCATGGGGCAGCCCTTTCACCTTTCCACTAAGGCCCATGTTGGCCCATTTGGCTCCCGGGGGGTTCCGGTAACCCTCCCGATAATCCGGTAAAATCCTGATTTCACCCGGAACACTTCCGATGTCCAAACATAGGCTTCCAATATATCAATATTTATGTCTCGACCATTTCGAGACTCCTCGTCATGTCCGTGATCACATCCGGGACTCCGAACAACCTTCGGTACATCAAAATGCATAAACTCATAATAACTGTCATCGTAACATTAAGCGTGCGGACCCTACGGTTCGAGAACAATGTAGACATGACCGAGACACGTCTCCGGTCAATAACCAATAGCGGGACCTGGATGCCCATATTGGCTCCTACATATTCTACGAAGATCTTTATCGGTCAGACCGCATAACAACATACGTTGTTCCCTTTGTCATCGGTATGTTACTTGCCCGAGATTCGATCGTCGGTATCCAATACCTAGTTCAATCTCGTTACTGGCAAGTCTCTTTACTCGTTCCGTAATACATCATCTCACAACTAACATCTTAGTTATAATGCTTGCAAGGCTTATGTGATGTGTATTACCGAGAGGGCCTAGAGATACCTCTCCGACACTCGGAGTGACAAACCCTAATCTCGAAATACGCCAACCCAACATCTACCATTGGAGACACCTGTAGTACTCCTTTATAATCACCCAGTTACGTTGTGACGTTTGGTAGTACCCAAAGTGTTCCTCCGGTAAACGGGAGTTGCATAATCTCATAGTTATAGGAACATGTATAAGTCATGAAGAAAGCAATAGCAACATACTAAACGATCGGGTGCTAAGCTAATGGAATGGGTCATGTCAATCAGATCATTCAACTAATGATGTGACCTCGTTAATCAAATAACAACTCTTTGTTCATGGTTAGGAAACATAACCATCTTTGATTAACGAGCTAGTCAAGTAGAGGCATACTAGTGACACTCTGTTTGTCTATGTATTCACACATGTATTATGTTTCCGGTTAATACAATTCTAGCATGAATAATAAACATTTATCATGATCTAAGGAAATAAATAATAACTTTATTATTGCCTCTAGGGCATATTTCCTTCAGTCTCCCACTTGCACTAGAGTCAATAATCTAGATTACACAGTAATGATTCTAACACCCATGGAGCCTTGGTGCTGATCATGTTTTGCTCGTGGAAGAGGCTTAGTCAACGGGTCTGCAACATTCAGATCTGTATGTATCTTGCAAATCTCTATGTCTCCCACCTGGACTAGATCCTGGATGGAGTTGAAGCGTCTCTTGATGTGTTTGGTCCTTTTGTGAAATCTGGATTCCTTTGCCAAAGCAATTGCACCAGTATTGTCACAAAAGATTTTCATTGGACCCGATGCACTAGGTATGACACCTAGATCGGATATGAACTCCTTCATCCAGACTCCTTCGTTCGCTGCTTCCGAAGCAGCTATGTACTCCGCTTCACATGTAGATCCCGCTACGACGCTTTGTTTAGAACTGCACCAACTGACAGCTCCACCGTTTAAAGTAAACATGTATCCGGTTTGCGATTTAGAATCGTCCGGATCAGTGTCAAAGCTTGCATCAACGTAACCTCTTACGGTGAGCTCTTTGTCACCTCCATATACGAGAAACATATCCTTAGTCCTTTTCAGGTATTTCAAGATGTTCTTGACCGCTGTCCAGTGATCCACTCCTGGATTACTTTGCTACCTCCCTGCTAAACTTATAGCAAGGCACACATCAGGTCTGGTACACAGCATTGCATACATGATAGAGCCTATGGCTGAAGCATAGGGAACATCTTTCATTTTCTCTCTATCTTCTGCAGTGGTCGGGCATTGAGTCTGACTCAACTTCACACCTTGTAACACAGGCAAGAACCCTTTCTTTGCTTGATCCATTTTGAACTTCTTCAAAATCTTGTCAAGGTATGTGCTTTTTGAAAGTCCAATTAAGCGTCTTGATCTATCTCTATAGATCTTTATGCCTGATATGTAAGCAGCTTCCCCGAGGTCTTTCATCGAAAAACTTTTATTCAAGTATCCCTTTATGCTATCCAGAAATTCTATATCATTTCCAATCAGCAATATGTCATCCACATATAATATCAGAAATGCTACAAAGCTCCCACTCACTTTCTTGTAAATACGGGCTTCTCCAAAAGTCTGTATAAAGCCAAATGCTTTGATCACACTATCAAAGCGTTCATTCCAACTCCGAGATGCTTGCACCAGTCCATAAATGGATCGCTGGAGTTTGCATACTTTGTTAGCTCCCTTTGGATCGACAAAACCTTCTGGTTGCATCATATACAACTCTTCTTCTAGAAATCCATTCAGGAATGCAGTTTTGACATCCATCTGCCATATTTCATAATCATAAAATGCGGCAATTGCTAACATGATTCTGACGGATTTAAGCATCGCTACGGGTGACAAGGTCTCATCGTAGTCAACCCCTTGAACTTGTTGAAAACCTTTTGCGACAAGTCGAGCTTTATAGACAGTAATATTACCGTCAGCGTCAGTCTTTTTCTTGAAGATCCATTTATTCTCAATTGCTTGCCAATCATCGGGCAAGTCAACCAAAGTCCATACTTTGTTCTCATACATGGATCCCATCTCAGATTTCATGGCCTCAAGCCACTTTACGGAATATGGGCTCACCATCGCTTCTTCATAGTTCGTAGGTTCATCATGATCTAGTAGCATGACTTCCAGAATTGGATTACCGTACCACTCTGGTGCGGATCTCACTCTGGTTGATCTACGTGGTTCAGTAGTATCTTGTCCTGAAGTTTCATGATCATCATCATTAGCTTCCTCACTAATTGGTATAGGTGTCACAGAAACAATTTTCTGTGATGTACTATTTTCCAATAAGGGAGCAGGTACACTTACCTCGTCAAGTTCTACATTCCTCCCACTCACTTCTTTCGAGAGAAACTCCTTCTCTAGAAAGTTTCCGAACTTAGCAACAAAAGTCTTGCCTTCGGATCTGTGATAGAAGGTGTATCCAATAGTTTCCTTTGGATATCCTATGAAGACACATTTCTCCGATTTGGGTTCGAGCTTATCAGGTTGAAGCTTTTTCACATAAGCATCGCAGCCCCAAACCTTAAGAAACGACAACTTTGGTTTCCTGCCAAACCATAGTTCATAAGGCGTCGTCTCAACGGATTTTGATGGTGCCCTATTTAACGTGAATGCGGCCGTCTCTAAAGCATAACCCCAGAATGATAGCGGTAAATCAGTAAGAGACATCATAGATCGCACCATATCTAGTAAAGTACGATTACGATGTTCGGACACACCATTACGCTGTGGTGTTCCGGGTGGCGTGAGTTGCGAAACTATTCCACAATTTTTCAAATGTACACCAAACTCGTAACTCAAATATTCTCCTCCACGATCAGATCGTAGAAACTTTATTTTCTTGTTACGATGATTTTCAACTTCACTCTGAAATTCTTTGAACTTTTCAAATGTTTCAGACTTATGTTTCATTAAGTAGATATACCCACATCTGCTTAAATCATCTGTGAAGGTGAGAAAATAACGATATCCGCCACGAGCCTCAATATTCATCGGACCACATACATCGGTATGTATGATTTCCAATAAATCTGTTGCTCTCTCCATAGTACCGGAGAACGGTGTTTTAGTCATCTTGCCTATGAGGCACGGTTCGCAAGTACCAAGTGATTCATAATCAAGTGGTTCCAAAAGCCCATCAGTATGGAGTTTCTTCATGCGCTTTACACCGATATGACCTAAACGGCAGTGCCACAAATAAGTTGCACTATCATTATCAACTCTGCATCTTTTGGCTTCTACATTATGAATATGTGTATCACTACTATCGAGATTCAACAAGAATAGACCACTCTTCAAAGGTGCATGACCATAAAAGATATTACTCATATAAATAGAACAACCATTATTCTCTGATTTAAATGAATAACCGTCTCGCATTAAACAAGATCCAGATATAATGTTCATGCTCAACGCTGGCACCAAATAACAATTATTTAGGTCTAATATTAATCCCGAAGGTAGATGTAGAGGTAGCGTGCCGACCGCGATCACATCGACTTTGGAACCGTTTCCCACGCGCATCGTCACCTCGTTCTTTGCTAGCGTCCGCTTATTCCGTAGTCCCTGTTTCGAGTTGCAAATATTAGCAACAGAACCAGTATCAAATACCCAGGTGCTACTGCGAGCTCTAGTAAGGTACACATCAATAACATGTATATCACATATACCTTTGTTCACCTTGCCATCCTTCTTATCCGCCAAATACTTGGGGCAGTTCCGCTTCCAGTGACCAGTCTGCTTGCAGTAGAAGCACTCAGTTTCAGGCTTAGGTCCAGACTTGGGTTTCTTCTCCTGAGCAGCAACTTGCTTGCTGTTCTTCTTGAAGTTCCCCTTCTTCTTCCCTTTGCCCTTTTTCTTGAAACTAGTGGTCTTGTTGACCATCAACACTTGATGCTCCTTCTTGATTTCTACCTCCGCAGCTTTCAGCATTGCGAAGAGCTCGGGAATAGTCTTGTTCATCCCTTGCATATTATAGTTCATCACGAAGCTCTTGTAGCTTGGTGGCAGTGATTGGAGAATTCTGTCAATGACGCAATCATCTGGAAGATTAACTTCCATCTGAATCAAGTGATTATTATACACAGACATTTTGAGTATATGCTCACTGACAGAACTGTTCTCCTCCATCTTGCAGCTATAGAACTTATTGGAGACTTCATATCTCTCAATTCGGGCATTTGCTTGAAATATCAACTTCAACTGCTGGAACATCTCATATGCTCCATGACGTTCAAAACGTCGTTGAAGTCCCGATTCTAAGCCGTAAAGCATGGCACACTGAACTATCGAGTAGTCATCAGCTTTGCTCTGCCAGACGTTCATAACATCTGGCGTTGCTCCAGCAGCAGGCCTGGCACCTAGCGGTGCTTCCAGGACGTAATTCTTCTGTGCAGCAATGAGGATAATCCTCAAGTTACGGACCCAGTTCGTGTAATTGCTACCATCATCTTTCAACTTAGCTTTCTCAAGGAACGCATTAAAATTCAACGGAACAACAGCACGAGCCATCTATCTACAATCAACATAAACAAGCAAGATACTATCAGGTACTAAGTTCATGATAAGTTTAAGTTCAGTTAATCAAATTACTTAAGAACTCCCACTTAGATAGACATCCCTCTAATCCTCTAAGTGATCACGTGATCCAAATCAACTAAACCATAACCGATCATCACGTGAGATGGAGTAGTTTTCAATGGTGAACATCGTTATGTTGATCATATCTACTATATGATTCACGCTCGACCTTTCGGTCTCCGTGTTCCGAGGCCATATCTGTATATGCTTGGCTCGTCAAGTATAACCTGAGTATTCTGCGTGTGCAACTGTTTTGCACCCGTTGTATTTGGACGTAGAGCTTATCACACCCGATCATCACGTGGTGTCTGGGCACGACGAACTTTGGCAACGGTGCATACTCAGGGAGAACACCTCTTGATAATTTAGTGAGAGATCATCTTATAATGCTACCGTCAATCAAAGCAAGATAAGATGCATAAAAGGATAAACATCACATGCAATCAATATAAGTGATATGATATGGCCATCATCATCTTGTGCTTGTGATCTCCATCTCCGAAGCACCGTCGTGATCACCATCGTCACCGGCGCGACACCTTGATCTCCATCGTAGCATCATTGTCGTCTCGCCAATCTTATGCTTCCACGACTATCACTACCGCTTAGTAATAAAGTAAAGCATTACATCGCGATTGCATTGCATACAATAAAGCGACAACCATATGGCTCCTGCCAGTTGCCGATAACTTGGTTACAAAACATGATCATCTCATACAATAAAATCAGCATCATGCCTTGACCATATCACATCACAACATGCCCTGCAAAAACAAGTTAGACGTCCTCTACTTTGTTGTTGCAAGTTTTACGTGGCTGCTACGGGCTTAAGTAAGAACTCATCTCACCTACGCATCAAAACCACAACGATAGTTCGTTAAATAGACTCCGTTTTAACCTTCTCAAGGACCGGGTGTAGCCACACTTGGTTCAACTAAAGTTGGAGAGACACTCGCCCGCAAGCCATCTATGTGCAAAGCACGTTGAGGGAACCGGTCTCGCGTAAGCGTACGCGTAAGGTTGGTCCGGGTCGTCTCATCCAACAATACCGCCGAACCAAAGTATGACATGCTGGTAGGCAGTATGACTTGTATCGCCCACAACTCACTTGTGTTCTACTCGTGCAAATAACATCAAACCATAAAACCTAGGCTCGGATGCCACTGTTGGGGAACGTAGTAATTTCAAAAAAATTCCTACGCACACGCAAGATCATGGTGATGCATAGCAACGAGAGGGGAGAGTGTTGTCTACGTACCAACGCAGACCGACTGCGGAAGCGATCACACAACGTAGAGGAAGTAGTCGTACGTCTTCCCGATCCGACTGATCCAAGCACCGTTACTCCGGCACCTCCGAGTTCTTAACACACGTTCAGCTCGATGACGATCCTCGGGCTCCGATCCAGCAAAGCGTCGAGGAAGAGTTCCGTCAGCACAACGGCGTGGTGACGATCTTGATGTACTACCGACGCAGGGCTTCGCCTAAGCACTACAACGGTATGATCGAGGTGGAATTTGGTGGCAGGGGGCACCGCACACGGCTAAGGAACGATCTCACGGATCAACTTGTGTGTCTAGAGGTGCCCCCTGCCCCCGTATATAAAGGTTTCAAGGGGAGGGGCTGGCCGGCCAAGGTGGGAGGCGCAGGAGGAGTCCTACTCCTACCGGGAGTAGGACTCCCCCTTCCAATCCTAGTCCAACTAGGTTTCCTCAAGTGGGAAAGAGAGAGGGGGTGGCCGGCCACCTTCCCTAGTCCTAATAGGACTAGGGGAAGGGGGTGCTGGGGAACGTAGTAATTTCGAAAATTTTCCTACGCACACGCAAGATCATGGTGATGCACAGCAGCGAGAGGGGAGAGTGTTGTCTACGTACCAACGCAGACCGACTGCGGAAGCGATCACACAACGTAGAGGAAGTAGTCGTACGTCTTCTTCCCGATCCGACCGATCCAAGCACCGTTACTCCGGCACCTCTGAGTTCTTAGCACACGTTCAGCTCGATGACGATCCTCGGGTTCCGATTCAGCAAAGCGTCGAGGAAGAGTTTCGTCAGCACGACGGCGTGGTGACGATCTTGATGTACTACCGACGCAGGGCTTCGCCTAAGCACTACAACGGTATGATCGAGGTGGAATTTGGTGGCAGGGGGCACCGCACACGGCTAAGGAACGATCTCAAGGATCAACTTGTGTGTCTTGGGGTGTCCCCTGCCCCCGTATATAAAGGTTGGAGGGAGGGGGGCTGGCCGGCCAGAGAGAGGGAGGCGCAGGGGGAGTCCTACTCCTACCGGGAGTAGGACTCCCCCCTCCAATCCTATTCCAACTAGGACTCTCAAGGGGGAAAGGAGAGAGAGGGGGGCCGGCCCCTTCTCCTAGTCCTACTAGGACTTGGGGAAGGGGGGCGCGTGGCCAGGCTGTGGGCTGCCCCTTTTCTCTTTTCCACTAAGGCCCAATAGGCCCATTAGTCTCCCGGGGGGGTTCCGGTAACCCTCCCGATATTCCGGTAAAATCCCGATTTCACCCGGAACACTTCCTATGTCCAAACATACGCTTCCAATATATCAATCTTTACATCTCGACCATTTCGAGACTCCTCGTCATGTCCGTGATCTCATCCGGGACTCCGAACAACCTTCGGTACATCAAAATGCATAAACTCATAATAACTGTCATCGTAACGTTAAGCGTGCGGACCCTACGGTTCGAGAACAATGTAGACATGACCGAGACACGTCTCCGGTCAATAACCAATAGCGGGACCTGGATGCCCATATTGGCTCCTACATATTCTATGAAGATCTTTATCGGTCAGACCGCATAACAACATACGCTGTTCCCTTTGTCATCGGTATGTTACTTGCCCGAGATTCGATCGTCGGTATCCAATACCTAGTTCAATCTCGTTACCGGCAAGTCTCTTTACTCGTTCCGTAATACATCATCTCACAACTAACATATTAGTTGCAGTGCTTGCAAGGCTTATGTGATGTGCATTACCGAGAGGGCCCAGAGATACCTCTCCGACAATCGGAGTGACAAACCCTAATCTCGAAATACGCCAACCCAACATCTACCATTGGAGACACCTGTAGTACTCCTTTATAATCACCCAGTTACGTTGTGACGTTTGGTATTACCCAAAGTGTTCCTCCGGTAAACGGGAGTTGCATAATCTCATAGTTATAGGAACATGTATAAGTCATGAAGAAAGCAATAGCAACATACTAAACGATCGGGTGCTAAGCTAATGGAATGGGTCATGTCAATCAGATCATTCTACTAATGATGTGACCTCGTTAATCAAATAACAACTCTTTGTTCATGGTTAGGAAACATAACCATCTTTGATTAAACGAGCTAGTCAAGTAGAGGCATACTAGTGACACTCTGTTGGTCTATGTATTCACACATGTATTATGTTTCCGGTTAATACAATTCTAGCATGAATAATAAACATTTATCATGATATAAGGAAATAAATAATAACTTTATTATTGCGTCTAGGGCATATTTCCTTCAGTCTCCCACTTGCACTAGAGTCAATAATCTAGATTACACAGTAATGATTCTAACACCCATGGAGCCTTGGTGCTGATCATGTTTTGCTCGTGGAAGAGGCTTAGTCAACGGGTCTGCAACATTTAGATCCGTATGTATCTTGCAAATCTCTATGTCTCCCACCTGGACTAAATCTCGGATGGAGTTGAAGCGTCTCTTGATGTGTTTGGTCCTTTTGTGAAATCTGGATTCCTTTGCCAAAGCAATTGCACCAGTATTGTCACAAAAGATTTTCATTGGACCTGATGCACTAGGTATGACACCTAGATCGGATATGAACTCCTTCATCCAGACTCCTTCGTTTGCTGCTTCCGAAGCAACTATGTACTCCGCTTCACATGTAGATCCCGCTACGACGCTTTGTTTAGAACTGCACCAACTGACAGCTCCACCGTTTAAAGTAAACACGTATCCGGTTTGCGATTTAGAATCGTCCGGATCAGTGTCAAAGCTTGCATGAACGTAACCTCTTACGGTGAGCTCTTTGTCACCTCCATATACGAGAAACATATCCTTAGTCCTTTTCAGGTATTTCAGGATGTTCTTGACCGCTGTCCAGTGATCCATTCCTGGATTACTTTGGTACCTCCCTGCTAAACTTATAGCAAGGCACACATCAGGTCTGGTACACAGCATTGCATACATGATAGAGCCTATGGCTGAAGCATAGGGAACATCTTTCATTTTCTCTCTATCTTCTGCAGTGGTCGGGCATTGAGTCTGACTCAACTTCACACCTTGTAACACAGACAAGAACCCTTTCTTTGCTTGATCCATTTTGAACTTCTTCAAAATCTTGTCAAGGTATGTGCTCTGTGAAAGTCCAATTAAGCGTTTTTGATCTATCTCTATAGATCTTTATGCCTAATATGTAAGCAGCTTCCCCGAGGTCTTTCATCGAAAAACTTTTATTCAAGTATCCCTTTATGCTATCCAGAAATTCTATATCATTTCCAATCAGCAATATGTCATCCACATATAATATCAGAAATGCTACAGAGCTCCCACTCACTTTCTTGTAAATACAGGCTTCTCCAAAAGTCTGTATAAAGCCAAATGCTTTGATCACACTATCAAAGCGTTTATTCCAACTCCGAGATGCTTGCACCAGTCCATAAATGGATCGCTGGAGTTTGCATACTTTGTTAGCTCCCTTTGGATCGACAAAACCTTCTGGTTGTATCATATACAACTCTTCTTCCAGAAATCCATTCAGGAATGCAGTTTTGACATCCATCTGCCATATTTCATAATCATAAAATGCGGCAATTGCTAACATAATTCTGACGGACTTAAGCATCGCTACGGGTGAGAAGGTCTCATCGTAGTCAACCCCTTGAACTTGTCGAAAACCTTTCGCGACAAGTCGGGCTTTATAGACAGTAATATTACCGTCAGCGTCAGTCTTTTTCTTGATGATCCATTTATTCTCAATTGCTTGCCGATCATCGGGCAAGTCAACCAAAGTCCATACTTTGTTTTCATACATGGATCCCATCTCAGATTTCATGGCCTCAAGCCACTTTGTGGAATCTGGGCTCACCATCGCTTCTTCATAGTTCGTAGGTTCATCATGATCTAGTAGCATGACTTCCAGAATTGGATTACCGTACCACTCTAGTGCGGATCTCACTCTGGTTGATCTACGTGGTTCAGTAGTATCTTGTCCTGAAGCTTCATGATCATCATCATTAGCTTCCTCACTAATTGGTGTAGGTGTCGCAGAAACAGTTTTCTGTGATGTACTATTTTCCAATAAGGGAGCAGGTACAGTTACCTCGTCAAGTTCTACTTTCCTCCCACTCACTTCTTTCGAGAGAAACTCCTTCTCTAGAAAGTTTCCGAATTTAGCAACAAAAGTCTTGCCTTCGGATCTGTGATAGAAGGTGTATCCAATAGTTTCCTTTGGATATCCTATGACGACACATTTCTCCGATTTGGGTTCGAGCTTATCAGGTTGAAGCTTTTTCACATAAGCATCGCAGCCCCAAACTTTAAGAAACGACAACTTTGGTTTCTTGCCAAACCATAGTTCATAAGGAGTCGTCTTAACGGATTTTGATGGTGCCCTATTTAACGTGAATGCGGCCGTCTCTAAAGCATAACCCCAAAACGATAGCGGTAAATCAGTAAGAGACATCATAGATCGCACCATATCTAGTAAAGTACGATTACGACGTTCGGACACACCATTACGCTGTAGTGTTCCGGGTGGCGTGAGTTGCGAAACTATTCCACAATTTTTCAAATGTACACCAAACTCGTAACTCAAATATTCTCCTCCACGATCAGATCGTAGAAACTTTATTTTCTTGTTACGATGATTTTCAACCTCACTCTGAAATTCTTTGAACTTTTCAAATGTTTCAGACTTATGTTTCATTAAGTAGATATACCCATATCTGCTTAAATCATTTGTGAAGGTGAGAAAATAACGATATCCGCCACGAGCCTCAATGTTCATCGGACCACATACATCGGTATGTATGATTTCCAATAAATCTGTTGCTCTCTCCATAGTACTTGAGAACGGTGTTTTAGTCATCTTGCCTATGAGGCACGGTTCGCAAGTACCAAGTGATTCATAATCAAGTGGTTCCAAAAGCCCATCAGTATGGAGTTTCTTCATGCGCTTTACACCGATATGACCTAAACGGTAGTGCCACAAATAAGTTGCACTATCATTATTAACTTTGCATCTTTTGGCTTCTACATTATGAATATGTGTATCACTATCATCGAGATTCAAGAAGAATAGACCACTCTTCAAAGGTGCATGACCATAAAAGATATTACTCATATAAATAGAACAACCATTATTCTCTGATTTAAATGAATAACCGTCTCGCATCAAACAAGATCCAGATATAATGTTCATGCTCAACGCTGGCACCAAATAACAATTATTTAGGTCTAATACTAATCCCGAAGGTAGATGTAGAGGTAGCGTGCCGACCGCGATCACATCAACTTTGGAACCGTTTCCCACGCGCATCGTCACCTCGTCCTTTGCTAGTGTCCGCTTATTCTGTAGTCCCTATTTCGAGTTGCAAATATTAGCAACAGAACCAGTATCAAATACCCAGGTGCTACTGCGAGCTCTAGTAAGGTACACATCAATAACATGTATATCACATATACCTTTGTTCACTTTGCCATCCTTCTTATCCGCCAAATACTTGGGGCAGTTCCGCTTGCAGTGACCAGTCTGCTTGCAGTAGAAGCACTCAGTTTCAGGCTTAGGTCCAGACTTGGGTTTCTTCTCCTGAGCAGCAACTTGTTTGACGTTCTTCTTGAAGTTTCCCTTCTTCTTCCCTTTGCCCTTTTTCTTGAAACTAGTGGTTTTGCTAACCATCAACACTTGATGCTCCTTCTTGATTTCTACCTTCGCAACTTTCAGCATTGCGAAGAGCTCGGGAATAGTCTTGTTCATCCCTTGCATATTATAATTCATCACGAAGCTCTTGTAGCTTGGTGGCAGTGATTGGAGAATTCTGTCAATGACGCAGTCATCTGGAAGATTAACTCCCATCTGAATCAAGTGATTATTATACCCAGACATTTTGAGTATATGCTCACTGACAGAACTGTTCTCCTCCATCTTGCAGCTATAGAACTTATTGGAGACTTCATATCTCTCAATTCGGGCATTTGCTTGCAATATCAACTTCAACTCCTGGAACATCTCATGTGCTCCATGACGTTCAAAACGTCGTTGAAGTCCCGATTCTAAGCCGTAAAGCATGGCACACTGAACTATCGAGTAGTCATCAGCTTTGCTCTGCCAGACGTTCATAACATCTGGCGTTGCTCCAGCAGCAGGCCTGTCACCCAGCGGTGCTTCCAGGACGTAATTCTTCTGTGCAGCAATGAGGATAATCCTCAGGTTATGGACCCAGTCCGTGTAATTGCTACCATCATCTTTCAACTTTGCTTTCTCAAGGAACGCATTAAAATTTAACGGAACAACAGCACGAGCCATCTATCTACAATCAACATAAACAAGCAAGATACTATCAGGTACTAAGTTCATGATAAGTTTAAGTTCAGTTAATCAAATTACTTAAGACCTCCCACTTAGATAGACATCCCTCTAATCCTCTAAGTGATCACGTGATCCAAATCAACTAAACCATAACCGATCATCACGTGAGATGGAGTAGTTTTCAATGGTGAACATCGTTATGTTGATCATATCTACTATATGATTCACGCTCGACCTTTCGGTCTCCGTGTTCCGAGGCCATATCTGTATATGCTTGGCTCGTCAAGTATAACCTGAGTATTCTGCGTGTGCAACTGTTTTGCACCCGTTGTATTTGGACGTAGAGCTTATCACACCCGATCATCACGTGGTGTCTGGGCACGACGAACTTTGGCAACGGTGCATACTCAGGGAGAACACTTCTTGATAATTTAGTGAGAGATCATCTTATAATGCTACCGTCAATCAAAGCAAGATAAGATGCATAAAAGGATAAACATCACATGCAATCAATATAAGTGATATGATATGGCCATCATCATCTTGTGCTTGTGATCTCCATCTCCGAAGCACCGTCGTGATCACCATCGTCACCGGCGCGACACCTTGATCTCCATCGTAGCATCATTGTCGTCTCGCCAATCTTATGCTTCCACGACTATCACTACCGCTTAGTAATAAAGTAAAGCATTACATCGCGATTGCATTGCATACAATAAAGCGACAACCATATGGCTCCTGCCAGTTGCCGATAACTTGGTTACAAAACATGATCATCTCATACAATAAAATCAGCATCATGCCTTGACCATATCACATCACAACATGCCCTGCAAAAACAAGTTAGACGTCCTCTACTTTGTTGTTGCAAGTTTTACGTGGCTGCTACGGGCTTAAGTAAGAACTCATCTCACCTACGCATCAAAACCACAACGATAGTTCGTTAAATAGACTCCGTTTTAACCTTCTCAAGGACCGGGCGTAGCCACACTTGGTTCAACTAAAGTTGGAGAGACAGTCGCCCGCAAGCCATCTATGTGCAAAGCACGTTGAGGGAACCGGTCTCGCGTAAGCGTACGCGTAAGGTTGGTCCGGGTCGTCTCATCCAACAATACCGCCGAACCAAAGTATGACATGCTGGTAGGCAGTATGACTTGTATCGCCCACAACTCACTTGTGTTCTACTCGTGCAAATAACATCAAACCATAAAACCTAGGCTCGGATGCCACTGTTGGGGAACGTAGTAATTTCAAAAAAATTCCTACGCACACGCAAGATCATGGTGATGCATAGCAACGAGAGGGGAGAGTGTTGTCTACGTACCAACGCAGACCGACTGCGGAAGCGATCACACAACGTAGAGGAAGTAGTCGTAAGTCTTCCCGATCCGACTGATCCAAGCACCGTTACTCCGGCACCTCCGAGTTCTTAACACACGTTCAGCTCGATGACGATCCTCGGGCTCCGATCCAGCAAAGCGTCGAGGAAGAGTTCCGTCAGCACAACGGCGTGGTGACGATCTTGATGTACTACCGACGCAGGGCTTCGCCTAAGCACTACAACGGTATGATCGAGGTGGAATTTGGTGGCAGGGGGCACCGCACACGGCTAAGGAACGATCTCACGGATCAACTTGTGTGTCTAGAGGTGCCCCCTGCCCCCATATATAAAGGTTTCAAGGGGAGGGGCTGGCCGGCCAAGGTGGGAGGCGCAGGAGGAGTCCTACTCCTACCGGGAGTAGGACTCCCCCTTCCAATCCTAGTCCAACTAGGTTTCCTCAAGTGGGAAAGAGAGAGGGGGTGGCCGGCCACCTTCCCTAGTCCTAATAGGACTAGGGGAAGGGGGTGCTGGGGAACGTAGTAATTTCGAAAATTTTCCTACGCACACGCAAGATCATGGTGATGCACAGCAATGAGAGGGGAGAGTGTTGTCTACGTACCAACGCAGACCAACTGCAGAAGCGATCACACAACGTAGAGGAAGTAGTCGTACGTCTTCTTCCCGATCCGACCGATCCAAGCACCGTTACTCCGGCACCTCTGAGTTCTTAGCACACGTTCAGCTCGATGACGATCCTCGGGTTCCGATTCAGCAAAGCGTCGAGGAAGAGTTTCGTCAGCACGACGGCGTGGTGACGATCTTGATGTACTACCGACGCAGGGCTTCGCCTAAGCACTACAACGGTATGATCGAGGTGGAATTTGGTGGCAGGGGGCACCGCACACGGCTAAGGAACGATCTCAAGGATCAACTTGTGTGTCTTGGGGTGTCCCCTGCCCCCGTATATAAAGGTTGGAGGGAGGGGGGCTGGCCGGCCAGAGAGAGGGAGGCGCAGGGGGAGTCCTACTCCTACCGGGAGTAGGACTCCCCCCTCCAATCCTATTCCAACTAGGACTCTCAAGGGGGAAAGGAGAGAGAGGGGGGCCGGCCCCTTCTCCTAGTCCTACTAGGACTTGGGGAAGGGGGGCGCGTGGCCAGGCTGTGGGCTGCCCCTTTTCTCTTTTCCACTAAGGCCCAATAGGCCCATTAGTCTCCCGGGGGGGTTCCGGTAACCCTCCCGATATTCCGGTAAAATCCCGATTTCACCCGGAACACTTCCTATGTCCAAACATAGGCTTCCAATATATCAATCTTTACGTCTCGACCATTTCGAGACTCCTCGTCATGTCCGTGATCTCATCCGGGACTCCGAACAACCTTCGGTACATCAAAATGCATAAACTCATAATAACTGTCATCGTAACGTTAAGCGTGCGGACCCTACGGTTCGAGAACAATGTAGACATGACCGAGACACGTCTCCGGTCAATAACCAATAGCGGGACCTGGATGCCCATATTGGCTCCTACATATTCTACGAAGATCTTTATCGGTCAGACCGCATAACAACATACGCTGTTCCCTTTGTCATCGGTATGTTACTTGCCCGAGATTCGATCGTCGGTATCCAATACCTAGTTCAATCTCGTTACCGGCAAGTCTCTTTACTCGTTCCGTAATACATCATCTCACAACTAACATATTAGTTGCAGTGCTTGCAAGGCTTATGTGATGTGCATTACCGAGAGGGCCCAGAGATACCTCTCCGACAATCGGAGTGACAAACCCTAATCTCGAAATACGCCAACCCAACATCCACCATTGGAGACACCTGTAGTACTCCTTTATAATCACCCAGTTACGTTGTGACGTTTGGTATTACCCAAAGTGTTCCTCCGGTAAACGGGAGTTGCATAATCTCATAGTTATAGGAACATGTATAAGTCATGAAGAAAGCAATAGCAACATACTAAACGATCGGGTGCTAAGCTAATGGAATGGGTCATGTCAATCAGATCATTCTACTAATGATGTGACCTCGTTAATCAAATAACAACTCTTTGTTCATGGTTAGGAAACATAACCATCTTTGATTAAACGAGCTAGTCAAGTAGAGGCATACTAGTGACACTCTGTTGGTCTATGTATTCACACATGTATTATGTTTCCGGTTAATACAATTCTAGCATGAATAATAAACATTTATCATGATATAAGGAAATAAATAATAACTTTATTATTGCCTCTAGGGCATATTTCCTTCAGGGGGGGAGGCGCGCAGCCCATGGGGCAGCCCTTTCACCTTTCCACTAAGGCCCATGTTGGCCCATTTGGCTCCCGGGGGGTTCCGGTAACCCTCCCGGTAATCCGGTAAAATCCCGATTTCACCCGGAACACTTCCGATGTCCAAACATAGGCTTCCAATATATCAATCTTTATGTCTCGACCATTTCGAGACTCCTTGTCATGTCCGTGATCACATCCGGGACTCCGAACAACCTTCGGTACATCAAAATGCATAAACTCATAATAACTATCATCGTAACGTTAAGCGTGCGGACCCTACGGTTCGAGAACAATGTAGACATGACCGAGACACGTCTCCGGTCAATAACCAATAGCGGGACCTGGATGCCCATATTGGCTCCTACATATTCTACGAAGATCTTTATCGGTCAGACCGCATAACAACATACGTTGTTCCCTTTGCGTTACACCAATACCTAGTTCAATCTCGTTACTGGCAAGTCTCTTTACTCGTTCCGTAATACATCATCTCACAACTAACATCTTAGTTATAATGCTTGCAAGGCTTATGTGATGTGTATTACCGAGAGGGCCCAGAGATACCTCTCCGACACTCGGAGTGACAAACCCTAATCTCGAAATACGCCAACCCAACATCTACCATTGGAGACACCTGTAGTACTCCTTTATAATCACCCAGTTACGTTGTGACGTTTGGTAGTACCCAAAGTGTTCCTCCGGTAAACAGGAGTTGCATAATCTCATAGTTATAGGAACATGTATAAGTCATGAAGAAAGCAATAGCAACATACTAAACGATCGGGTGCTAAGCTAATGGAATGGGTCATGTCAATCAGATCATTCAACTAATGATGTGACCTCGTTAATCAAATAACAACTCTTTGTTCATGGTTAGGAAACATAACCATCTTTGATTAACGAGCTAGTCAAGTAGAGGCATACTAGTGACACTCTGTTTGTCTATGTATTCACACATGTATTATGTTTCCGGTTAATACAATTCTAGCATGAATAATAAACATTTATCATGATCTAAGGAAATAAATAATAACTTTATTATTGCCTCTAGGGCATATTTCCTTCAGTTCTTGCCTGTGTTGCAAGGTGTGAAATTGAGCTCAGCTCAATGTCCGACCACGGCAGAAGATATAGAAGAGATGAGTGTCATCCCCTATGCCTCAGACATAGGGTCTATTATGTATGCCATGCTGTGTACCAGACCTGATGTAAACCTTGTTGTAAGTTTGGTAGGAAGGTACCAAAGTAATCCCGGCAAGGAACACTGGACAGCGGTCAAGAATATCCTGAAGTACCTGAAAAGGACTAAGGACATGTTTCTCGTTTATGGAGGTGACGAAGAGCTCATCGTAAAGGGTTACGTCGACGCTAGCTTTGACACAGATCTGGATGACTCTAAGTCACAAAACGGATACGTGTATATTTTGAATGGTGGGGCAGTAAGCTGGTGCAGTTGCAAGTAGAGCGTCGTGGCGGGATCTACATGTGAAGCGGAGTACATGGCAGCCTCGGAGGCAGCACATGAAGTAATTTGGGTGAAGGAGTTCATCACCGACCTAGGAGTCATACCCAATGCGTCGGGGCCGATCAAACTCTTCTGTGACAACACTGGAGCTATTGCACTTGCCAAGGAGCCCAGGTTTCACAAGAAGACCAGGCACATCAAGCGTCGCTTCAACTCCATTCGTGAAAATGTTCAAGATGGAGACATAGATATTTGTAAAGTACATACGGACCTGAATGTAGCAGATCCGTTGACTAAACCTCTCCCTAGAGCAAAACATGATCAACACCAGAATTCCATGGGTGTATGATTCATCACAATGTAACTAGATTATTGACTCTAGTGCAAGTGGGAGACTGTTGGAAATATGCCCTAGAGGCAATAATAAAAGCATTATTATTATATTTCCTTGTTCATGATAATTGTCTTTTATTCATGCTATAATTGTGTTATCCGGAAATTGTAATACATGTGTGAATTCATAGACACCAACATGTCCCTAGTAAGCCTCTAGTTGACTAGCTCGTTGATCAACAGATAGTCATGGTTTCCTAACTATGGACATTGGATGTCATTGATAACGAGATCACATCATTAGGAGAATGATGTGATGGACAAGACCCAATCCTAAACATAGCACAAGATCGTATAGTTCGTTTGCTAGAGTTTTTCCAATGTTAAGTATCTTTTCCTTAGACCATGAGATCGTGTAACTCCCGGATACCGTAGGAGTGCTTTGGGTGTGCCAAACATCACAACGTAACTGGGTGACTATAAAGGTACATTACAGGTATCTCCGAAAGTGTCTGTTGGGTTGGCACGAATCGAGACTGGGATTTGTCACTCCGTATGACGGAGAGGTATATCTGGGCCCACTCAGTAATGCATCATCATAATGAGCTCAAAGTGACCAAGTGTCTGGTCACGGGATCATGCATTACGGTACGAGTAAAGTGACTTGCCGATAACGAGATTGAACGAGGTATTGGGATATCGACGATCGAATCTCGGGCAAGTAACGTACCGATTGAGAAAGGGAATTGTATACGGGGTTGCTTGAATCCTCGACATCGTGGTTCATCCGATGAGATCATCGAGGAGCATGTGGGAGCCAACATGGGTATCCAGATCCCGCTGTTGGTTATTGACCGGAGAGCCATCTCGGTCATGTCTACATGTCTCCCGAACCCGTAGGGTCTACACACTTAAGGTTCGGTGACGCTAGGGTTGTAGAGATATGAATATGTAGTAACCCAAAAGTTGTTCGGAGTCCCGAATGAGATCCCGGACGTCACGAGGAGTTCCGGAATGGTCCGGAGGTGAAGAATTATATATAGGAAGTGCAGTTTCGGTCATCGGGAGAGTTTCGGGGGTCACCGGTATTGTACCGGGACCACCGGATAGGTCCCGGGGGTCCACCGGGTGGGGCCACCCATCCCGGAGGGCCCCATGGGCTGAAGTGGGGAGGGGAACCAGCCCATAGTGGGCTGGTGCGCCCCCCTTGGCCCACCCCCTGCGCCTAGGGTTGGAAACCCTAGGGTGGGGGGGCGCCCCACTTGCCTTGGGGGCCACTCCACCCTTGGCCGCCGCCCCCCAGGAGATCCCATCTCCTAGGGCCAGAGCCCCCCTTGGGGAGCCTATATAAAGGGGGGGAGGGAGGGGCAGCCGCACCCATGACTCTTGGCGCCTCCCTCTCCCCTGCTACACCTCTCCCTCTTGCAGTAGAACGGCGAAGCCCTGCTGCGGTGACTCATGCATCCACCACCACGCCGTCGTGCTGCTGGATCTTCATCAGCCTCTCCTTCCCCGCTTGCTGGATCAAGAAGGAGGAGACGTCACGCTGACCGTACGTGTGTTGAACGCGGAGGTGCCGTCCGTTCGGCGCTAGGATCTCCGGTGATTTGGATCACGTCGAGTACGACTCCCTCATCCCCGTTCTCTTGAACGCTTCCGCTCGCTATCTACAAAGGTATGTAGATGCAATCCGATCACTCGTTGCTAGATGAACTCATAGATGGATCTTGGTGAAACCGTAGGAAAATTTTTATTTTCTGCAACGTTCCCCAACACGCTAGGCCTATCTCAGCAGGAAAAAAAATCTTATATGACCTGGGTCGTACGCCTCCCGTCGTGAGACCAACTCCAGGGGCTGACAGCTGGCAATTCGAATCTCAAAGCAGCAAGAGCGATATTCTCTGATTCCCCTTTCTTCTCCAGCAGTCTTCGTGCTCCCAGCGACATGGCTTCAAAAATTTGTGCAGCTAGCCTCGACACAGGGTGCCGCTGATTCATCCTGCTATGCCCACGTCGGTGCTGGTCCTAGATAGGACGCGCCATTGCGCTGAGCTCTGGCCGGAGGTAAATTGGCGAGAGGGCGCAGGCCACGGCTGCCGTAAATTAGCAAGACGCCACAGGCTGCGGCTCCCTAAACTCACCGCTGCGTAAATTGGCGAGAGGGCGCAGGCCGTGGTTGCATAATGGATATAACATCGTCGCCGCTGCTCCTCGCCTTGTTCAGACCATCCACCGACACCATGGGGATTGGTCGCATCAATCTGTAAGTTTGGGAAGGAGCTGCTGCCGGAGTAGCCAGGGGGCTCTGTTGCCATCTTCAGAGACGAGGAGAGGGAATTGAAATGATTATGAAGCGCCGGTGGTTCTACGAAACAGCAACCACGAGAATCGCGGCGGCGCTGGAGAAAGAAAGGGGAATCGAGAATAAGTTGCTTTGAGATTCGAATTGCCACGTGCCGGCCGCTGGACGTGGTCTCACGACGAGGGCGTACGACCCAGGTCGTATAGGATTTTCTTCCATCTCAGCAGATCTACCTATTGCATAATCATTTTTACTTTTCTGAAATAAAAAAATAATAATTTTCGCTTAGAAAAATAAGAAAATAATAATATCACCTTGGATAGTATAGAGTTTAAAAGCACCTCGGATATTAAAAATAAAAATATAATATGATGAATGGATGGATTAAAAAATCAACTTTATTAGTAGGGGTATATATATAGATATAGATTCCCAAAAATAAATAAAACAAAATAAGCTGGCGAGCACGTTTTGTGGGGATGCCCTTGGGCACGTTTTATTAAAATTCAAATGACAGTTACATCAAATAAAATGTATGGGAGAATGAAGCTTGGTGAATCGCCATCCCAATCCACTTCTACATTTAAATCATAAGTACGTCTAGCTAAATTATGTGCCGTCCGCTTTGTTTCCCTAGGACAGTGGGTGAAACTCATTGCATCTATAGAAAAAAGCCATTTGAAAGCAATCAACCAAAATGATTGTGTAGGGTGTCCACACTTCGATAATTCCATTGCACGATTGAATAAGCTCCAGAGAATCATATTCCATAATAACGTTGGTGCATCCGAGATCTTGTACCATAAAAAGTCACCTTTGCAACACTACAGCCTCCGCTGTTGTGCTATTAAGCGAATTCTTAAGAATCCCTGAACGACCTGTCATCGCCTTCCCCTTTGAGTTCCGAAAGTATAGCAGCTGCTGCCCCTGACCCATCTTCAAAAAAAGCAGCATCAACATTCATTCTATAACAACCTGTGTGCGGTCTCTCCCAGGTGATTTTACGTGGGTCAGCAGAGCTCAAAGATTTTGCAAAGTTTGCTGTTAACATCTGTCTGGGTTGCAAACACGGTTCCTTTCGGTGAAGCAACATAGGTCCCTTTTGACGGACTCCCTTCTTTGCCACCGTATGTACCAAGCACCAACACTAATGGGTTCCTTGAATCCCAGATTACACAAGTTTGATAAAATAAGCTGGCGGGCACGTTGATTGCGTAACACACGGCAGCTACGCCGCGAAGCACGTTTTAGTTGGACGAAATCACTATTCTGACTCTTTAAACAAACTTTGTCACAAAATGAACTCGACGTCAAAGTATTTCACGATCTGACCCTTTTAGCAACGTCATAGCCCGTGGCGTTCCTGTCCAATATAGAAACGCCGAGATAGCTAGCGTGTCTGACCAAAGAAGAAACGCCGAGGTAGCTAGTGTTGCGGACCAGGTAAGAAACACCAAAGAAGCTGGCGTTGCAGCCCATCATGGAAACGCCAATGACCATGGCGTTGCTGCCCTCTTTGGTCATAATTAATTAGCCTTATTAATTAGGTTGTTCATTCAGGTTCCATATACACATGAAAAAGGGCAGCACCGCCATGATTCTTTGGCGTTTCTATGATGGCCAGAAACGCCAGCGCCTTTGGCGTTTCTTATCTGGTCCGCAACGCTAGCTATCTCGGCGTTTCTTCTTTAATCAGAAACGCTAGCTATCTCGGCGTTTCTTCTTTGAGCAGAAACGCCGTGGGTTATAACATTGCTAAAAGGGTCAGCTCGTGAAATACTTTTATGTCGAGTTTATTTTATGACAAAATTCGTTCAAAGGATTAGAATAGTGATTTTGTCCGTTTTTAGTTCCGGGACAACGAAGCTTCCCACGGCACCGCCTGTTCCACGTTCTCGTCCACGCGCTCGCGGACACGGCATCTCACATCACGTGGTCGGTCGCGTCCCGACTACCGTCGGTGCGGTGCGGCCCACGTCTCAACCCCCAACCCAACCCAACCCAACCCGATGCTTTTTTTGCCGACCTGCCAACCGCCCGCCCACCCGAACCATACCCGGTCCGGATCCAGCTCGATCCCACCACCTCCGTTCCCTTTTGATTTCCGCCGCCCACGGCCCACCCGTCCCCGCAACCGCAAAGCCGTGTCCGGTAAGGAACCGGTTGGCGCCAGGCCGGCTCCCCCACCCCTCCCCACCGCCTCTGCCCCGGCTACAAAAGGCGCCCAGGTGCGACCCCTCCACCCCGCGCTCCCCCCCGGCCTCCTCCTCCTCCTCCTCTCTCTCTGGAGCTTTCGTTCTCCGCCCGAGCCGCCTCCTCGCGTCTTCGCGGCTGTTTCCTTCGCCCGTGTCCATCATGAATTCTCGATTCCGTTTCGAATCGCGTCTGATTTTGCTATATCCTCGTCGCCTCTGCCTCCGTGCTCGCAGGGGGTTCGGCCGGCCCGTCTCGTCCGCCTCCGGGGGAGCGATCGGTCGGGATCAGGATCCCGTCGAGCTGTTCGGTTTTGCTTCCGCGTCTGGTTTCGGATGATCCTCCGTTGGCCATAGCAAGGTCAGTTTCCTCCCTGCGTTCGTCGGTGATTTCAGATCCGAATCGAATTGAATTGAGCGTCTATCGCCCGTACGGCCTTCTGCCTCTGTGTTCCCCGATCAAGCGCTCTCGTCACCAGTTAATACGATTACGAGGTGGATTCCAGGGCCCCGTGGATTCGTGTTGTACCGCTGATCTAGCTTTCGGTGTATGCGCTCTCATCCTAGATGCAACCAAGTGGGCGAGCGCTAGTTGTGGGGAGATGATATTGGATATAGATCAAGGGTGGAGGTTTGATTTTTGTTGATGGTTATTTTGATTGATTGGTTATTACAGTCCGACGGTTGGCCAAATCTTCTGGGATGATCAAGCTTTTGACCTCTTATTACCGACCTAGGCTGGAAAGGAATGCACGATCTGCGCCTATTACATTACAATTCTGATTTGGATATTTTCAGAAACTGGGATTCATCTTCTGGCACACCTGCGTTTGGATGATAGCACTCTCTGTTTAATTTCTTCTTCTCCACAATTCAATTAGCCTCCCAACAACTCTGATTTTGATTTGTTGCTGGCTCCCCACATGTCCTCTTTTGGCTCGGCATGGCGTTCATGGGGCTCAACTTTCTGGACCTTTCTTATTGAAACAATTATGGCTCATCAGACATTAGTTTCCCGTGCCTTACACTCAGGTCTCAGCTCTTGCAGATAGTGTCTTGCAATGGATATAATTGGAACTTGTGGTGTCTACCTGACCATCCCAGTCGAGACAGGCTTACTTTAAACATTTATAGAAAGGTATCTTGCTCGATGCAGGTCGTAGCTCACCAACACAAGGCCACCAACCTGATGCTAAGTTTGCAGTTCTTCTATCTACTCCTTAGATAATACATACTAAGATTTCTTACTAGGCAATATTTCAAATTCAGATTTAGCTGCAAAGGTGCAAGAATGAAAGCTTCAAACATATCCTACAACCGTAAAAAACTTAAATCTCTTATCCTCTTATTTTTATTTATTAATTCAGCTACATGTTCATGTCTTTGATTTAGGTTTTTTGCTTCTGCCCTCCATGTCCTTGCAGATTTGTTTTGGCCTAAGACAATGCTGCTAGTGAGCCTGAATATGTTAAATTGTCTGGTTTGCCATTTACTATCTCTTTGTGGTTTTATTAATTATTGGTTATCTGTAACTCTTGATCCCTGCGTTAGTCTTCCTGCCCATTGCTATCTGATATATTTATAGGAAGTCTGGCCCTGTTGTTCGTGTGTTGGCTTCCATGGGTTGGCTGCAGGACTGGATCTAGTATGTGGAGACCCCTGGGGTGTTGTATGTCAAGGGGATTTGAGTCAGGTCAGATTTGAATGGCTATCGCTCGTGTGGTCTGCTTGTTCTCATCACGAATTCCATCATCGTCAGTGAATATGAGGTGGATTCGAGGTCCTAGTGGATTCTTATTGTAGCAGCTGATCTTGCTTTTGGTGTGTGTTTGTGCTCCTTTAGATGCAGCAGAAGCAAGAGGGTAGTGGTTCTGCAGAGATGTGGAGGTTTGGTTTCTTACACATGGTTAGATCTTTCTGGAGGACGATGTTTTGGTGTTCAAATCCAACTTGTGATCCGTGTTTGGATGATCGCAAATTCTCGATCACTCTGACTTTTAACTTACTCATTCATTTGCGAAGTACAATAATTTACTCTCCAGAGGTTCTGACTTGGACTATTATTATTGGTGGATCTACAGAAATTTGGATTTGGCTTAGCGGCAGGGGTGACATGTCTTCTTGCTGATCTGCTTTGGATGAATCATTACTTCCTCCATTTCATTTATTTCTCTCCATAGCTCACCTTCAGTCTACGACAATCCTGATTTGCATTTGTTGGTGGTTCTTCAGAAATTGAGGTTATACGGCTTAGCGGGAGCATCTATCGTCTTGGTGATCTGCAGTGGATGATCATTACCTAATCATTTTTATTTCTCTCCATAGCTCACCTTCAATTGGTCTCCCAACAATTCTGACTGTGATCTGTTGATGGTTGTCCAGAATTGGAATTACACGGTCTAGCGGGCGGTCCTATATTTTGCCTCAGCGTGGCAGTTCCTTCTTTCTCAACCTTCCTTATTGAACTCTCATGACATTAGGTTTTATCTGCCTTAGTCGGTAATTCTCAGCTCTTGCAGATACTGACATAGAAAGGTACTGCAGTTTGGAACTGGTGGTGTTGTCGTCCGTCAACCATAGCTGAACTTCCTATCCGGGACAGGCTTACTTGTTCCCGCCTATCGTTTGGTCCATGCTTTAGCTATTTATAAGTAACATTTTCCCCTAACTGAAATTTTATAGAAAGGTCTCTTTCTCGTTGCAGGTTGTAGTTGATGAAACTCGAGCCCAGCTTGATGGTTTGCAGATCTTTTAAATCTACTAGTATACCTTCAAATCATTGCAACTTACATAACCTACAAATTATCTTACTAGGCAATATTTTATAATACAGATTCATATGCAAAGGTGCATGAATCTAAGGATAATCCGAAGCTTTCGACTAATGGCGCATCCTACAACCGAGAAAGACTCTTGACATCCTTAATTTAATTTAATTTAGCTACTTGGCCATGTCTTTGATATAGGTTTTTGCTCCTGCCCTTCCTGTGGATGCAGATCTTTTTTAGCCCAGACCATGTGGGTAATGACGCGGAGTCTGTTCTAATATTTTGGTTTGTGATCTAGCTCTCCGTTGTTTGATTTGTTACCTTTAACTCTTGATCCCTGTGTTCTATTGGTCTTCTGCAAGTGTGGGTTGCAGGATATGATAGTTAGGAGTTCGTGCCCAAACCTTTGCTCTGTACATGGAGTCAGGTCAGTGTCATGTAGATGGTCTGTTTGTTCCATTTGTTAGCGCCACCTCCGTGAGTTGGCTTGCAGGATTGGATCCGGTCTGGACATGTAGCTCCCTATGGTGTATAACAGTATGGTGAAGGGGATTTGAGGCAGGTCAGCCCATGTTTGATCACATTGGTTTACTGGATCCCTCATCTGTGCTCGGTGACGAAAGATATTAGTGGCTATACCTTGAGTTCTTCGATTTGTCTTTGTCTGATTGCTCATTATTATGGCTGTCCCTCAATTTGCCGTGAACTGGTTCTTGTTGTAACAGCTGATCTCGCTTGTGGTATGTGTTTGTGCTCCTTGAGATGCAGGATGTTGTTGAGTGATGAATCAAAGGATTGAGGTTTGCTTTACTGTTCATGGTTATTTTGATTGGTTATGGCTCAATGGATGGTTATAAGCTATTATCTTGTGCTGAAGTTTTCGTTTTGGATTGAAGCTGGACTGGATTAACCATGGGATGGGGATCAGAGACTTTTTGTGAACAGTGTTTGGATAATCGATCCTCCTCTATTTAGTTTCTTTGTTTGCACTTACAACATCTCTGATATGGATTCTCCAGCTATTTGGCTTATATGGGGACTTTCCGGAAGGTGCCCTGTTTTGTTTCACCATGTTACTGGCGGTTTCTTCTGTTGACTTCAATCTTTCCTGATTTGCGTTGAATATTGAACGTCCTATGGCTTTCTCTGCCCTTGGTAACTACATGTCCTTGCAGATATTGACATGGATGAGAGATAATATAGTTTGCTATCTGCAACTGGTGTTGTTGACTAACTGATCTCTCTCAGCCAAGCAGGCTTATCCTATCCCCTCACTGTTTTGATGCATTATTTATCTGTTTATAAGTAGCTTCGTCTCCCCAAAGCAAAAATTCATGAGAAGGTCTCTTGGTCGTTGCAGGTCCTAATTGACTATTTAGGTCCAACCTGATGCGGAGTTATCTGTTTGAAGATCTTCTAAACCCTACACCTTTCCAATTCATTGCAATTTGTTCAACATATAAATTATCTTATGGAGACAATTTGAACATTCAGATTGATTTGTTGGATAGATTCGATGGTTTCTCTGGGGCTTCAGTCTAGATGGGACATCCTACAACCGAAAAAACTTGGTTCACTCCACAACCGAAAATTATCTTATGCTGAGTTATCTCCTGAAGAAACTACTGTTGTCTTGGCTGCCTTTGCTTGTAGCATTGATCAAGCCATGCTGGTAGCCATTCAAAATATGTTACCTTTTTGGTTTCTGATCCTCTCTCTGGTTTACTTTGTTATATCTGTACTACCCATCCATGTGTTTCTGTTGGTCTGTTGGCCTGGCTTGTTCTTTGCACAATATATCTTGGAATTGGTGGGTGTGCCCTGTAGAGTCAGGTCAGTGTCTGGTCTGCTCTCAATACAAAAATTAGCTTTGTTCCTCTCTTCTCCAATCTCCAATGGCTAATCAACGATTCTGTCTGCCACGTAATACAAGGTGAATTTTATCTTGTTTATGGTATGCTCATTTGTTCCTTTAGATACAAGACAAGTGGAGATCGTATTGAAGGGTAAAGGTTTGGGTGATTCATGGATGTTCTTTAGCTCTTCTGATTATATCTTAAGTTTGGGATTGGAATTGTTGGTCATGCCTGCATGGTTGAGGATTCATAAGTGTCTTGAGGCATGACTGGACTGTTTAGATATATTCTCCTCTGATTTCTCCATGTGAGCAGTTTGGTTTCTGTTCTGAGTATTATTTGGATTTTTTGTTGTTCTCCAGCATTTGAGCGTAGACTTGCCCATTTTTATTGGAATGGTGCAGAGCTCTAGGAGATTCTTCGTGATTCGATCTTGTCAAACTTCTCTCTGTTAACTTTCAACATTCCAAACATTGTTCTTTCTTGTCAGTAACTCTTAGTTCTATGCAGATATGACATACAATGAGGATAATCAAACCAATGTGCATAACTTCACTAAACCAGGCTTATCCCCATCTCCCTTGCTATATTTGTTCACATGTTTGCGATGTTGAAAAGCTTTCTCCAAAATGGTTAGGCATCATGGTCTTTTGTTCATGGCAGGTATACTTCACAATTTTACAGAAGTCTGATGTCATGCTGCGTGAAAATTTGTTTGGAGACCTTCTGACTTCACATTTTCTATTTAGTTAGCTAGAAACCCAATTAGCTGTTAAGTTTGGTATTCAAACTGATCCGCGGAGGTGAAGAGTTCTAAAAGCTTGTTTGGGAACTTCGTTCTGGATAGAGGAGTCTTCTACAACCACAAACTTATACCTATGCTGCATCCTTGTTTCGACTCATTGTCCAGTTCTAATTATGGTCTAACTTTCCTTGAAGAAACTTCTAAGTATGCCAATTATATTTGGTCTGTTCATTGATCGGCGCTGTTGGAGGTTTTATTGGAATATTGTAGAGTTGGAAAGTCTAGCAAAACGTCAGTTGGTGTGGGGACTTAGTGAAGCCCGGGCGGTTTTAACTTCTGATTAATCCTGATCCTGAAGCATATTACTTGATTTGGTATTTGTGGCAGCTTTCAGTTTGAACTTGCATTCAGTGATAGTTTGGAGTTAGTAGTGTGCACATCTGA
This sequence comes from Triticum monococcum, assembly GCA_034509565.1. NCBI lineage: Eukaryota > Viridiplantae > Streptophyta > Magnoliopsida > Poales > Poaceae > Triticum > Triticum monococcum. The sequence continues at coordinate 689,613,292 of CM067843.1, forward strand.
TTCTGCCAACTGTCCTGAAGCATCTTATCACGACATCCTACTGATTACAACATCTGCTTCAGCTTGCATGTGGTTTGGAATATGATCTCAGCTTTTTCTCCGAATCAACAAAATGCTAGAAGTAATGATGTCCTAACTGGAAGTTCCTTTAGTCTCAAACAAGGGTTCAACAATGGAAATACCAGTTCATAGCAGATTATCAAACTTTGATTTGGCTATAGATTACTACTTGGTTGACATACTATTTCCGGAAGTTGGGTTTTAATATTAGGCTGGTTGTATCTATAATTTTATCTCTAGCAGTAATATCTTTAGCTTGCAAATTTATATCACCTAATACATGTACATGAGCTCTGAATGCAGTAAAAGATTTGTCAGTCTACTATTCTACATTTTCTTGTTCGCACTTGGTTTGTTCATTTAACTATTTTCCTGGTGAGTTCTTTAGGATCATCTTATGGCACACAATCAGTTTCTGATTTGCACAGATCTTTAACTGAAGTGATAAAGAAAGATCCCATCTAGTTGTTTTCTGGCTCTCTCAATTGACTTGTGGTTGGGTAACTTTGATGTCTTGATATGCAGAAAGAGGCTAAGGAATTATTGCCATATACTAAAACAATGGAGAGTTGAAGCTTCTGAACTGGAAGCTTGAACAAATAGTTTGCCCTGAACACTCTACTCGTGATGTCTTAGATTACTGTCATCTCCACTAATTATGATTCCGGTTTGGTGGTATAGAATTGATTTTCAGAAAATGATGTTCTTCTCGTTGGTGCTTCTCCAGTGGGATCTGGATTACATATCTTGAATTCAATACATCTTGTCGGTTTGCTGGAGAATTCCTAGTTTTAATTTGACAACTAGCAAAACAGTCTGGCTAATTTGATGATTCCTGCTGATTGTACTTTTAACTCAAGTTGCTCTTATTCCTGGATTGAAGACAAAAGGCGTTCACACATCTTAACATTTTCTAATGGCTAATTTGATCTGGTTTATGGGATCTTTAATTACATGATCTCGGTTTTCCGGGAACTCCCTAAATTCAATTTCCTTGGCAACTAGCAAAATTACTAATTTGACGATTCCTGCCAATTGCATATCTGACTCCGGCTATACATATGCCACACAGTATGCTGGATTTTCAAGACACAAAAGTATCTCCTCTGACCCTATAATAATGGGAAAAAACTGCTTTCAAGATTGAAAAGTTTGAATCACACTCACCCCACTATAGAAATTAGTTACTCTCGTTCATGTTCTGGAATTATAGCTTTCTTTGTTTGCACCCCTGTGTCTGTCTTATGATCTTGTGCAATTGTTGTGCAAATATTTTTTGCCTCTGGTTGATGGTGTGGCTTGTATGCTTAGCTGAAATAATTGGTTGTAGTGTTTGCTAATTTTTGTGTTTAGTAGTTTTGTTGTTGTAGTAGTAGTTTTGTAGTTTAACACTGCCTTTGCCGGTCCCAAGCCCGGATGAGAAAATGTGGAGGGAACTGCATCGTTTGCATTAGAACTTGCATGGCCTCCGAATATTCGAAATTGACTAACAGTGAATGAGGTGAGTATTAAGCTACAGTCCTTACTGGCCTCATCGTATAGTGTGGTAGCATATGATTCGAGCTTTGAAAATGCATCCTTTCTATGGTCAGTGTTAGAACTGACAGTCTCGCTGATTCCTTTCTGAAGCTGTACTAGGTCGGTGTTCTTCTTTTATACGATCCCAAAGGAAAGTGAGTGTATAGATTTGCATGAATGGCCTCGTGTACAACAGTTATCCAGAAAGATGTAGTTCGGTTGTTCTGGGTAACTACTTCCGTAGAGAATGCTATGGTAAGTTGGTAACCTGCAGTCTGCTGGACAGGAGATACGTAGTAGGGTAATGGAAAAGCTTGACCTGTAGTGTAGCAGATGCAAGCAATACGGTGTTGTTGTAGACATGTCATAGTGTTTAAGTTCATATTGAAATATCCAAAACAAATACCCAAAACATCTTATAAGGGAGAGTACATTGCTACTTTACTAGCTGTCCAGCCCTTTGACTTGAGTTGTGGTGATGATACTGTTGTTCTTCTGTCCTGCTTCATCGATGTGGTTCTAGTTCTCATGTGTTAGTCAGAGATGCGGATATATGGTGGTTCATTTTAGAGCAGGAATGCAGGTCCGACGAAACTGAAGCTTCAACCACTGCAAGCTTCAACAGGCGACGGCTATCCTACGGTCAGGTGAAAGACCAGACCAGGTTCTTTCTCTACAGACAAGCTGCATCCCTTCATCGCTCCTGTGTACTACTCCCTCCGTTCCTAAATATAAATCTTTTTAGACATTTCAAATGGACTACAACATACAGATGTATGTAGACATATTTTAGAGTGTAGATTCACTCATTTTGCTTTGTATGCGGTCACTTGTTGAAATCTCTAGAAAGACTTATATTTAGGAATGGAGGGAGTAGACGTTTATGCTCTTGTTCATTTTATTTAGGCATGCCGACAGTAAGTTTCACGCACTAGATGCTACCTGTTCAGCTGTATATACCACGGAGTTTGTCCCGTTTCTTCAGCACAGATGCTTCTTTTAATCTTTGCTGCTAGTAATATAAAGTATATTGTTGAATCACATTGGCTTGCTTATCGAGTGGGTGCTGCTTGTCCATCTAAGCAAGCATGCTGGGCGCTGCTGAGTATCAATGTCATGCAACTCTGGACTATTCAGCATAAGCAGGATGCTGCTTGATTGAATGGTTTTCCATGCTTATCTTATCATACTGTTGATTTTTCGATCTAGTATACTGAGTATTGTCCCGAGCAGTCTTTGATCAGCGTTGCTTGCTTGTCTGAGCAGTCGGGTGTCTTTCCTTTCTAATAATCTTTATCTTGACGGTCAAGCGTATTGCCAATCGGGCAGCGCCGGATCAGCTGGCTGTCCATTTTTTTAATACATGGCAAATAATTTTATCAAGCATTCGAACATTTTTTATATATTTCAAAAATGAAGAAATATTTTAAAAACCAGAATAATAATTTTTATTTCCTTTTCATCGGAGCAAGAAGTGGCCGATTTTCCGGGGCTGGCACATCAATTGCCGAACCAACGACCTATGTATATGTATACAAAAGAGAAAAAAATGGATTTGAAGAAAAAGAAAAACCAGGGGCGCAGGTGAGCACTTTTTGGGTCGGCCTATGGTGGTAACCATTCATTGATTGGACATATGCCTGCTAATTGTGGCATGCTCATTGCCTCAAAATGTTTTGCCGATTAATCGCACGGGGGAGATTTATTTTTTCAGTCATTTTAGTACCGGGTTCTCTTTGGTTTTTTTCTTTTCATTTCATTTTCTAAAAAAACTATTCAAAAAATATTAAATGTTCATAATTTTCTAAAAAATCTTAGCAAAATTTAAAAGTTTACATTTTTATAGAAAGATCATAATTTTTTAAAATATGCCCTTTAAAATGTCACCGACCGAAGCTGGGGGCATATCGGCTACCTGTCGTCCGCAGAACGGAGCCTCTCACTGTGTTTGCTTCAGTCAGCCAGTTTCATGTCATTTTCAGCAATCAAAATCAGCATTTTGTACGACCAAAGAACCATCAAGAGTTCAAGACTGTTTATACACTGGCGCATTTCAAATATATATCTGTTTGGGCCACTGAACAAATGCATGCTACTACTCAATACTCAGAACAAGCTATCATTATTTTCAACCTAAAAACAACTAAACTTAGAACTATAGAGTGCCTGGGCGAGCTTGAACGAAGGAAACAAAATCGTTACCACAGAAACAGCAAGAAATTGAGTGGTGAACATGCGAAAAAGCGGAACGGGGTGCTATCAAATTTCTGCACCTAATTATTTTATATATACATCTATTAGTAGTAACACCATTCAGGTTTTAAGCGGGGAGAAAAAACTACCTGCAAGTGGCACATTATCACACAACAAAATCAACAATGATAAAGCAGTGTCTCTTACTAGTTCGACAACATATATACATAACGACGGTGTAGGCCAAAAAGAACACTGGAGTTATTAAAGCCGTAACAGATCACATAATTCCACCGCAGTAGCCATTGATAGCTAAATCATGTTTTGTCTATAAAGACAACGAAATTGTCTCAAGGGACAAGAGGATATGTAATGGATAAAATCTTGATCCAGGTACTCCACGAAACCAATATATCTGACAGGGTCGAAGCACCTGTAGTCGGCATCACTTGTACTGGGGCAATCCAGGTCTTTGACTGTTCCATCCAAGGTGTAGTACTGCCAACCAGAGAAGTTCTCAGAATCATCCGGGTGGTCAATTTGGAAGTTTCCAGTAAGACATTCATGGCATCTACCTGCATTTTTGCAAATGGAGAGGGTCAGAAAGATGATTCACTAAAGCCTAAAGGAATATGAAAAGGCAAAAGCATGCCAACATATCAAGAGTATGTCTGCTAGGCCAGAGGCATCTCATCTGTAAGACGTTTTCAGTTTAGCTATCATGCACAGACAAACCCTCGACAGACTAGTGAATGAAGTTATTAGATTCTTGTCTTTCAAAAAAATATTGTAAGACTTAGTTTCGTTTCAAATACACTACTACTAAAGAACCAACCATGAGATGATCAGCTGTCATGAGTAGCACTAAATAATTTCAGTACTGAAAAGACAAAACTGATTGGAGGTCAAGAGCATACCAGCTTCACTTGGTGATGGCTCTACTGTACAGCACAAGGTGATGTCCTCTTCAGAATAGTCGGAGCCAGACAGACGAAGTGTTTCAGCAAAGAAAAACATAGGCGTTTCTTTAGCACAAGAAGGATCATTTGGCCACGCCATGAAACTGGTACGGAAACCTTCGTTCATACCGCACTCATCCTAAAGGTTACAAATGCCATAGACGATATGAAGCTGATAATGTGCTGCAGTTTGCTGGGCATACTTGCGCAACGCTGCATCCGCTAAATTCAATCCATCCTCGGTTCCATCTCATGAGAAGATTCCTTTTTCTGGTGATGAGTTTAAAGGCCGCCGTGAACCGCTTTTCAAGAGGAGGATGTGGGGAAGGTAGCAACATAGTGGAGAGGCGCAGAATGTCGGCTGAGGAAAGCCTGCCCTTGTTGTTGAGCAGCAAGCAGATGCCGCGCCGCCTTGTCAGCCGCTTGAAGGGCGGCTTCCAGCTCCGATGCCGTCAGACGGAACAAAACGGTGCAGCACCACGTGCTAATGCAACAGCAGCACGGAGGTTGGCGCGGGAGAGACTGAGGCGCCAAAGGGCATCGTCATCGGAGAGGCCAGGACAGAGATGGCGAAGTGAGGCAACCAATCCATCAAGCGAGCGCTGAACTAGGCGGCGTATGGTTGCTGGAGCGCATGGGAAAAGTGGCCGAATACCAGACGGAAGTGACGATGATGTTGTGGACAGGGTGTAGAGGGTCCTAGCAGAGACCGGCGATGAGCAGGCCATGCGCTAGGGTACTGTTGAGCTCGAGGTAATGGTCGCGGATCTAGCCAATAAGGCGCCGCCGTTCCTCTTTGGGTGCTGATTGGCTCAACTTGGGGAGAGGGATTTTGCACTGGGCGACGCGATCGGAAGATGACCCGGAGGAGCCAGGCGAAGGGGAGGCCTTCTGTGGCGAGTCAGCAGCAGTTACAAATGGATCCACATTCCACATGGCCAGCTAAAACATCAGCTGCCCTATCCGCTTCCCTAGGAAGATGGTTGAAATTAATCTGATCATAACTACTACGACATAATGCTCTGTTTGGAATGAACAGAAGATTTATGTAGGCCGTTCTCAGAAAAGGAAGTTAAAAGTTGAGGATAATGAAGATTTATGTAGGCCGTTCTCAGAAGAGGAAGTCAAAAATGCTTTGTTTGGAATGAACAGTAACAGGGCCCCTGGCCCTGACAACATTCCAGTAGAATTCTACCAACATTGTTGGGAGATTGTTAAAAATGATATTATGAGGCTTTTTGAGGCCATGTATGAGGAAACACTTGATGTTCAAAGATTAAATTACGGGATCATTACTTTGATTCCTAAGATCAATGGTGCGAACAAAATTCAACAGTTTAGGCCTATTTGCTTGCTTAGATGCCCATATAAGTTGATCACAAAGGTGTTGAATAACAGAGCAGCCCCCTATGCTGACATCTTGTTTAGCAAGCACCAAAACGCCTTTATTAAACACAGAAATATCATGGATGGGGTGCTTACTTTACATGAAATTCTACATCATACTCATATAAAGAAGAAAGTTGGCATCATTATTAAACTTGATTTCGAGAAAGCTTACGACAAGGTTAACTGGGATTTTTTGCTTAAATGCCTTGAGATTAGAGGCTTTGGTGAAACTTGGTGCGGGTGGATGAAGAAGATCCTCCACAATGGTACGGTTAGTGTGAAACTAAATAATACCTCGGGACCTTATTTTCAGAGCCACAAAGGGGTGCGGCAAGGAGATCCCGTGTCCCCTTTCTTGTTTAATATTGCTGCTGAGTGCTTGTGTAAGATGGTTCTACAAGCACAAGCAAACGGGCTGATTGATGGGTTGGCCTCGGATTTGGTGGATAAGGGAGTGGCCATTCTGCAATATGCAGACGACACAATCCTGTGCATTGATCACAACCCTGAAAAAGCACTCAACATGAAACTATTGCTGTATATGTTCGAACTTATGTCAGGGTTGAAAATTAACTTTCAGAAAAGCGAGATTCTTAGTGTGGGAGGGGATGAGAACACTTTGAAAATATATGCCGATATCTTTGGTTGCCAGATTGGGCATTTCCCAATGAAATACCTTGGTGTTCCTATTAGCTATTCAACCCTGAAGGGCGTAGACTGGGAATACCTAGAGGCAAAATTTGTCAAGAGGTGCGAATCTGGATTGGGAAGTAATGCCTCCTCGGGGGAAGGCTGACTTTATTAAATGCTAATATCTCCAGCATTGCTTACTATTATATGTCTATGTTCCTTTTGTCTAAAACCATCATAGAGAGGTTGGATAAGCACAGAAGGAAGTTTTTCAAGCAGGTGACTAAAAATAGAAAAAGATATTACCTGGTCAGATGGTCTAGGATCTGTAGATCCAAGGAAAAAGGGGGTTTGGGTGTGAAAGACCTCCACAGACAAAATATATGCCTGTTGGTGAAATGGTGGTGGAAACTTGAGATGAAACAAGGGCTTTGGCAAGATATTATTAGAGCTAAATATTTGGGTAGAGATACGGTAGCCTCAGTTAAGGGGAGTATCAATGACTCCCCATGCTGGAAGGCCATTATGAAGGTGAAAGATCTGTATATGGCTGGGAGGAAAGTTGTCGTGCATTCTGGCAACATAGCCAGACTATGGACTGATCCAGTTGGCGACCAAGCTCCATTTGCTGAACAATTTCCTCAGCTCTTTGCCATTTGCAATAATACTGATTGTGTCATGAAGGATTGTTTGGATGCTAACCCTGTCACCTTCTTCTGAAGGAGATTGACCTCTGAACTTAACGAGCAATGAAAGAAATGGTGTTGACGGTTAGGGAAACCTGTGTATCTATGGAAAATGATAGTATCAAATAGGGACTGGGTCCAAAGCCCTACTATACCACTAAAGCCTTATATACCTACCTGGAAAGAAACATTGCTGGTTGTGATTACCGCTGGATATGGAAACCACGTATTCCTTTGAAAATTCAAATTTTCATGTGGCAGCTATCGCAAGATGCGGTGCTGACCAGAGATGTGATGAAACGTCGAGGATGGAAGGGGGAACCCAAATGCTCTTTTTGTGGGGAGAGGGAAACCTCCCAGCATCTCTTTTTTACCTGCCCCGTTGCCAGAGTTACCTGGAGAGTAGTTGGGTGTATGTTTGGCATAGACCTGTGCCCTAACAACTTGTGGCAGGCTTTTGTTTGATGTTATACTTTTTTCCCGGATAGCGATGTCTTTTATACAGTGGGCATTGCAGCTCTATGTTGGGCTATTTGGACCTGCCACAATCGAGCTACTTTTGAGCACATCCCTCTCAAAACCTCATTTGAATGCATTTTTTCTGCATGTGCACTTCTTTGTTACTGGGCAGGACTGATGAAGCAGGAGGATGCGGCGAATCTGAGGGCTGGAGGTGCTCTGCTGAAGAACAATGCGTCTCGCATGATGAGGATTTGCGCAACGGCACATCAGGATGGAGGAGTGCACTGAGAGAGAGACCAAGAAGAAGGAAGATGATCTGCTGCGACTTCTGCTTTATCGCTTTTGATTCGAGATACCTCCTGCGTGAGGTTGCTGTGGAGCATGTTGCTCTAATTTGAGTAGTGGCCTTTTGTTAAAAACTGTGAGTTAGATGTTGGGGTCCTGGACTTAAGGTGTCGTCGGGTTTTCGCCCCATGGTGAGTAATCTCGATGGCGAGTGCTCATGGTGGGTTTCCCGGTGATGCTTGAACCCGCTTTCCTCTTTCCCGTCCTATTTGCTGAACTTGGTTGTATTTCCGTTATGTTCAAGTAATGGAAAGGGGATCCGCCTGGTTCAAAAAAAAACTACTACGACATAAGAAAGAGCACTCCTCATATTGCCGCTGCCGGACCAATAGAATTCCCCACTTTTGCATTACCTTGACTATCACCGTGCAATCAGATTTGACAATAGCATCCAACTTTGTCCCGCTGGAATAAGCCCATTCAAGAGAGCACATGCTTCAGCAGTAATGGCATCATCGATAGCTAACGGTGATGTAGAAGAGCAACAAAAGAAAACCATAACGGATCAAATAATTTCTCTGCTATAATCCGAGATAGCTAAATCTGTCTGTTTTTTATAGAGGCGATGCCAGGGCAAAGACAATATGTAATTGGCAAAATCTTGATTCAAGCACTCGACAAAACCAATGTCTCTGACAGGGTCAAAACATCTATAGTCAACATCAGTCATGATGGGGCAATCCAGGTCTTTGCCTGTTCCATCCATATGGTAGTATTGCCCACCATCAAAGTTCTCGGAATCATCCGGGTGGTCAATTTAAGAGTTTTCAGCAAGACATGTATGGCATCTATCTGCAGTTGGCAGATGCAGGATCAGAAAAATTATTCGTTGAAGGAATATGAAAATGCAAAAATTTGCGAACATGTCAAGAGTATGTCCGCTAGGCCAGAGTTAACTGGTCTGAAAGTTTAAATGCAACCGCCTGCAGCAGGGGCAGGCAACTCATTCACTGCTGCGACTAATACACGTTTTTTTCAGTTTACCTACCACGACAACAATTATGGATGTTGGGAGTACATACCAGCCAGATAGATCCCCACTAAACTAGTGAATGAAGTTAATAAGCTTATGGTAACTATCAGCATTATTGTAGATGCAGGATCAGGAAGATGATTCATTGAAGGAATATGAAGAAGGCAAAAACATGCGAACATATCCGCATGCTCCCCCCTCCCCCCGTCCGTTGATTCACCATCCTCTCACCTCATCAGCCGTCTCCCTTTTCTCCGAAGTCATATGTCAACTCCGATGTACTGACGCAGTTCGTCCGCAAGAGTTCACATATTTGATGTTAACTCGCAACATGTTTGATTTCCCATCACAACCAGTTCACTCGCTCTCTTGACTCAATCGAACGTGACGAGTGGATGAGGCTTGTGGTCATGTTACAAAATGCTCATCTTTCTAATGAGGCCCGCACGGTTCCTTTGGAAGTTTGAGCGACCATGCAGTTCTCCACGAGTTCCTTGTATTTAGCTTTGCATTAACGGGCAGCAGTTCATGGATATTTGGAAAGCCAAGATTTCAACAAAGATCAAAATTTTCTTATGGCAACTTGTGCGCTGGCGAAGGTAGGGAGCCATGGATTCGGCTTGCCTGCTCCCTTCCCGTGCTCCCATCCGTGCTCCCACCTCATCCAACGGCTGTCTTTTTTTCTTTTTTCTTCCTAATCTAATCATCTCCCCCCTGATTTTAAGGGGGTGGGGCCGGGCTTTATTTTGTTCCAATCAAATCACGCCACGTATGCGGGAGCACGGATGGGCACACAGGAGGGGAGCAGGCAAGTCTCGTCCGGGAGCCAGGGAGGAAGTTCGGGAGTTTGGCTCACCTGCGGTGTTCCCGGCAGGGATCATTGTGCAGGGCCAATAAATAAGTGCCATGTGTTCTTATGGGCCAACAACTACAATCAACTTTGATTAATTTTGTTTCCTACTGCTTCGCTCCTTCTTAGCCACGAGCATGGTTGTTAGAGCCAATGGGTTCTTACTGGTCGGCCCGCGACCCCGCTGGGCGTTCCACCTCCAGTCGTGGATGCCGGTGGCCGCCTTGGCCTAGGCTCCCCAGTGCGGCATCCCATGGCATTGGCAACGCCCCCACCGGTGGCCGAAGCTCTTGCCGTGCTAGCCATGGCCCAGGCCTCATCCACGAGTGGAAAAAACGGAGGGGCAAGAAGAAGATGCATGTCCCCTCATTGGAGTCGCTTAGCCCACCCGCATCCATCGCACCCAGAGCTCACGCCCACCACCGTCGAAGACGTGTTCACTCTCCGTCAACGATCTGGTAATGCTTTAGTCAAAATTTAACCTCTTTTAGTTTGGCACCAACTGATTTTTGTTGGTGCAGAGTGCGAGCGGCCGGCAGTGCAGGTATTGCGGGGGCGCCGTACTCCTAGTCTATGCATGGATAAAGGAATGATAAGAGCTATGAGCAGTTTATTAAACTACACTGCGACTAATATATATAAGGACAAATCAACTAGAAAAAAACTGTTGCCAAATAAACCATTTGTTTAGCTTATTCGTTTGCGCTAGGCTAAAAAAGTACAGACCGCCATGGTCGCACTTATGTTGTTGCTTGCTCGATGTGATAGATATCCATCGTTTAGATTGTAATCTCGTCAAAACGGGTAATTAAGTCGGCGGCGCTCCATTGAAAAATGTTAACGGAGGGTAGTCATCGACTAGCAGTAGATGTCCCAGCTACATCGCCGGCGGCTGAACAAGCACAACCAGCACGTATTTCTTCCGCGCAGACGCTGAATGATGAATTGCAATAGGAAACAAAATTAATTAAAGTTAATTATAGTTGTTGGCCCACAAAGACACATGGCACCAATTTATTGGCCCTACACAATAATCCCTGCTGGGAACACGCAGGTGAGCTAAACCCGATGTGATAGATAATTTGTGTGTGTGTGTGTGTGTGTGGGGGGGGGGGGGGGGGGGGGGCACTGAGCTTGTGTGTGACTGTCTTCAGGAGTGCAGGTCCAAAAAAGGCATGAGACTCGAAATGGCTTGTGTCCCCTATGCGAGATGATCAATCTTTTTTTTCTTCTCATACTTCATGGTTCAATATTTATGGGGCTGCATTCGAGATATTACTAAGTGCAGCTGGGCACCATATTCGTTTGCCAATTTTCACAATTAAGATCTCATAGCTCGGGCCTTCCACGTAGGATTGCGTGGATTGTTTCTGCTGCCATGGCTTGGTTGGCAAATTTGTAACAAAACTCTTATTTCCGGCCGACGACTTTTTTTTTACAGCTTTGGAAACTCCGCGGTAAGAATCAGGATGCCGCTGCTACTGGGGACATGATTTTTTTTTTGAACTGAGGGGACATGATTTCTGGTGAACAATAGTAGAGAAAGTACGATTCACTCGGTTTAACGCTCTGTACCAAGCGTCACCATGCGTGCGCCATTAGGGAGCAGGGTCAGCTCAACAAAGATTTTTCTTTCCGAAATGGGCTCAACAAAGATTGATGGTGCCGTGTTTGTTGCTGCTTTTCTAGTCCTAGCTCAGTTAGGGCCTGTTTGATTTCAAACAAGTCACCAATTTATAAGTTAAAAAGTAGAAAAAAATGACTTAATCCAACTTATAAATCATCCCAACTTATAAGTCATAAGTTGCTTCACCCCAACTTAAAACTTATAAGTCACCCCCTTTTGCGTGGGTCTCATCATCTTTACATAAAAAACAAGGTGGAAAGATATGGTCAGGTGATTTATAAATCAGGTGACAACCAAACAGGCGTGACTTATAATTCACTGGTTTTAAGTTACCTGACTTATAAATCAGGTGGCTTATTGAAACCAAACAAGCTCTTAGTTTCTTCCGGCCTAGACGCCTAAGTGCCATGGACCTCGAGGGGTTTGTATCGAACTTGCTAGTGTGTGTGGGTGCGTGCATTTTTTTATTTGGACTTGTTTTTGTAAAAATGCAAGGACATGAGTTCACCGACGTCGCGCAAGTGTCTCCTTTCTAAAAAAATGGAGATCATATCACGACCATGTGTCAAACAAACAAGGCCTTCGTTTGTACATACTTCAACACCCAATTGACACAAAATAAAAAATAACCCTAAACTTCAAAACCGTGAGAATTGCAACTCCCAACTTTCAAAACGGTGCGAACCAACCTATGATTGGATGGTTAGAGGAAATGTGGTACCCCTAGCCAACTAGGGTTTAAATTCTGATGTTCGCATTTATTCCTGGATTTATTTCAGGATTTACGGCGATTCACATTTAGTGTGAGGAGACGTTCCCGTCAACGACGAGGTGCCTACGGTGACTTCATAAATCTTAAGATGATATGTCGGCTCAGTTTTTCGAAGATGCTCATATGGATATGGTGCACGTGTATGCGTTTATAGAGGTGCGTGTGTATACGCGTATATATGATCGCTTCTGTTTGTACTAATGTTAAAAAAAACTTTCAAAACAGTGCAACTTTCAACCCTGACTCTTCTGAAACCGATTTATGGCCGGTTTGACTGGTTTCAAACCATCTAGTCACCTGCAACGTCGCCAGCCAACTTTTTGGTCAAAAATTCAAACTGCGCAGAAAAAATTGATAAACTTATGTCAAATCAACACTACCATGCTGAAAAACTTCTGTCACATGATTTGAATTTCTACTGTATTTTTAATTCTTTTCGTCAACTGATCTGGAAGCTTAAATGCAACCGAACTTCATCAGTGGTTTCGTTGTGTATGCCATTGACTGGGTGATCACTAGCGCCAGAGGAGTCCGGTTCTCCAGTGACCTGAACCGATGGCATCTTGACTACTTTTATAGTGGTGTCTTGCTGTGCTGAGTGAATCACTGAGTGAGTGCTGCTAACGGATGTAAATGAAACGAGCGCTACTCCCAATGCTTATGTGCTCGTCCCTCGTTTTCCTCTGATTAGCCTGAAACTAATTTGATCACGGCGGTCTGCTGTGTTGTGAAGAGTTTACCTAAAGTTTACTTGATATCGACTCACAAGTCACAACATATGACCCAACCCACGAACAATTATAGCACAAGTCACAGGTCAAACAAACGGGACCTTCAATTTGACAACCTGAAGAAGAACACTGACCGAAGTCTGCAGCCCGGAGCCTCTCACTGTGTTGCTTCAGTCAATCAGTTTCATGTTGTTTTCAACAATCTAAATGTCGGTATACAAAAGTAGGGGTCCTTTCTGTACCCCTTTACTTGTACATGAGCAGTCACAGCCACACGCCTGCGGCCACGCTTGTCAGAGCAGAGGAAGCGAAGACCCAAGACTACTAGAGCCATGATCGAGGCCAGAGGCATGAAGAGCAGAGGGGCGAGGTGAAACTCCCCCAACAAGGCCCTTGCCGAGATGGCCATCACGGCCCCAACAAGAGCCTTGCCAGGGCGACTTGCCCAACACCAACAAGGCCGCCTCCCTTGAGTCTAAGAGTCCCGACGTCACCAACCACATCGGAATCAAGACTCGGGAGGCGTCTCCATGGTGACATGCAGATCTTTATGAAGACAAAAGGCCTGTGAGGCCTAGATAGGAACCAAGAAACAAGACAACAGCAAGGCCCTTTGTCGACGATGCCCATGAGGCCCCAGCAAGGCTCCTACCAAAGATACCCACGAGGCCTCGGCAAGACTCTTGCCGAGGGCGCCCACAAGGCCCCGGCAAGACCCTTGCCGGGAAGATCGGCAAGACCGCGGCAAGGCCTTGCCGCCCCGTCGCTGCAGCTCAGCGGCCGACCCACCAACTAAGCAGGTACCCATGTGGCAGTATGTGGCTCCTAAGCCAACTAGTCAAGCACTTATGTGGTGGCATGCAGATCTTCGTGAAGACCCTGCCACCACGCCAGCTCAGCAGCTTGCCAGCCTACATGGCGCTGCATGCCTCATTGATCTGGACGCGTGTCGGAGCAAGGCGAAGCGGTGGCGGACATGACGGGTGATAACCCACAAGTATAGGGGATCGCAACAGTTTTTTAGGGTAGAGTATTCAACCCAAATTTATTGATTCAACATAAGGGGAGCCAAAGAATATTCTGAAGTATTAACAATTGAGTTGTCAATCCAACCGCACCTGAAAGACTTAATATCTCCAGCAAAGTATTTAGTAGCAAAGTAATATGGAAGTAACGGTAACGGTGGCAAAAGTAACATTATTGGTTTTGTAGTGATTGTAACAATGGCAACGGAAAAGTAACTAAACAAAGATAAATATGTGAAAAGCTCGTAGGCAATGGATCAGTGATAGATAATTATGTCGGATGCGATTCCTCATGCAACAGTTATAACATAGGGTGACACAGGAATAGCTTCAGTTCATCAATTTAATGTAGGCATGTATTTCGAATATAGTCATACATGCTTATGGAAAAGAACTTGCATGCCATCTTTTGTCCTACCCTCCCGTGGCAGCGGGGTCCTATCGGAAACTAAGGGATATTAAGGCCTCCTTTTAATAGAGTACCGGACCAAAGCATTAACACTTAGTGAATACATGAACTCCTCAAACTATAGTCATCACCGGTAAGTATCCCGATTATTGTCACTTTGGGGTTAACATATCATAACACATAGTTGGTGACTATTGACTTGCAAAATAGGATCAAAAACTCACATGTATTCATGGAAACATAATAGGTTCAGATCTGAAATCATAGCACTCGGACCCTAGTGACAAGCATTAAGAAAAGCAAAGTCATAACAACATCAATCTCAGAACATAATGGGTACTAGGGATCAAACCCTAACAAAACTAACTCGATTACATGACAAATCTCATCCAACCCATCACCGTCCAGCAAGCCTATGATGGAATTACTCACGCACGACGGTGAGCATCATGAAATTGGTGATGGAGGAAGGCTGATGATGACGATGGCGACGGATTCCCCTCTCCGGAGCCCCGAACGGACTCCAGATCAACCCTCCCGAGAGAGATTAGGGCTTGGCGGCGGCTCTGTATCATAAAACGCGATGAATCCTTCTCTCTGATTTTTTCTCTCTGAACGTGAATATATAGAGTTGGAGTTGAGGTTGGTGGAGCATCAGGGGGCCCACGAGGCAGGGGGCGCGCCCCCACCCTCGTGGACAGGGTGTGGGCCCCCTGACGTAGATTCTTTCGCCAGTATTTTTTATATATTCCAAAAATATTCTACGCGAAGTTTCAGGTCATTTCGAGAACTTTTATTTCTGCACAAAAATAACACCATGGCAATTCTGCTGAAAACAGTATCAGTCCAGGTTAGTTCCATTCAAATCATGCAAGTTAGAGTCCAAAACAAGGTCAAAAGTGTTTGGAAAACTAGATGCGACGGAGACGTATCAACTCTCCCAAGCTTAAATCTTTGCTTGTCCTCAGGCAATTCAGTTGACAAACTGAAAGTGATAAAAAAAACTTTTACAAACTATGTTTGATCTTGTTGTTGTAAATATGTAAAGCCAGCATTCAAGTTTTCAGCGAAGATTATGAACTAACCATATTCACAATAACATTTAGGTCCCATGTTTACTCATATCAATGGCATAATCAACTAGCGAGCAATAATAATAAATCTCGAATGACAACACTTTCTCGAAACAATCATAATATGATATAACAAGATGGTATCTCGCTAGCCCTTTCTAAGACTGCAAAACATAAATGCAGAGCACCTCTGAAGACCAAGGACTGACTAAACATTGTAATTCATGGTAAAAGAGATCCAGTCACAGTCATACTCAATGTAAACTAATAGTAATACATGCAAATGACAACGATGCTCTCTAACTGGTGCTTTTTAATAAGAGGATGATGACTCAACATAAAAGTAAATAGATAGGCCCTTCTCAGAGGGAAGCAGGGATTTGTAGAGGTGCCAGAGCTCGATTTTTGAAATAGAGATGAATAATATTTTGAGTGGTATACTTTCATTGTCAACATAACAACCGAGAGATCTCGATATCTTCCATGCTACCCATATTATAGGCGGTTCCCAAACAGAATGGTAAAGTTTATACTCCCCCTACCACCAACAAACATCAATCCATGGCTTGTCCGAAACAACGGGTGCCTCCAACTAACAACAATCCTGGGGGAGTTTTGTTTGCAATTATTTTGATTTGGTTAGAGCATGGGACTGGGCATCCCGGTTACCGGCCATTTTCTCGTGAGAGAGGAGCGAGTCCACTCCTCTTGAGAATAACCCGCCTAGCATGGAAGATATATGTGACGCCCCGAGACCGACGCGCCAGGTGTCTTCCAGTTATTCGTTGTTGTTGCCTTGTCATTTGCTTGCGTGTTGCATCTTGCCATGTCATCATGTGCATTGTATCATCACGTTTTTAAAACTTGCATCCGTTCGGGTTCCCCCAGTTCCGTCTGTTGTCCGTTCTGAGCCCAGACACACTCGCACGCGTCCGCGGCACGTCCGAAATATTATTTTATAAGTGGCCGGAAAATGTTCTTGGAATGTGATGAAAGTTGGCATGCAATGTTGTTTTGTTGTCAGTAGACAGCCTGCCAAGTTTCATCGCATTCGGAGTCCGTTTGACACCCCAACGGATAACTATAGCGACAATATAGTCGGTCAAATCGTCGGACATTTTCGGTCTCCGGAAACAGTCGCCGGGTCTCTCTCTCTTCTCTCCTCTCAGCCCTAGGCTTTTTGCACAGCCCACTACCACTCACCGCCAGGCCCTACCTAACCTCTCTCGTCAGCCCGTGACCCTCCTCGCGCGCACGCCCGAAAGCTGTCCCGGACCCGACCCGGGCAGTCGTCATCGTTGGGTCCAGATCATCCCCAAACATCTACAAAACATCACCATTTTCTTATTTGGACTCCCTAGCTATTTTATTCGCGGTCGTCCGATTGCGATCGGAGGGACGAGTTAGCCCCTAACCTAAATCCAATGCTATAAATAACCAGTCAAACCCTAGCCTATCCTGTCCAATCCACCAATCCCCCTCGCCACCGTCACTCTCTCCATCGAGATCCCTCCCGATCCGCCACCTCCCCTCGTTTTCAGCACCGAACCAATCCTGAGCCACCTCCCGATCCAAAAATCCACCGAGCCAGCCAGCCACCACCAGTGACCTCAACTGCCAAGCTGTCGCCCTCTCCCTGCTCGAACCTGTGCAGCAGCAGCTCCATGCTAGAGTCCCATCACCACCCTTTGTCCCGCCGGAGCAACACCAGCAGGACCAGCCCCGCGCCGCTCCCCTTCTCTTCCTCTCCTTCCTGTTTTCCTTCACTTCTCTGCTCCTCCTCTCTCTGAACTCTCTCCCCGTCTCTGTACCAGGGGAACCAAGGCCATGCCATGGACGCCCGACGAAGCTCGCCTCGCCACCGGATCGAGTGGTTCTACGCCTCCTCGACCTCGGTTTCGCTCCGTCTCCTGCAAGATCCGACGAGCCGTGACGAAGCCGCCTCCTTCCGCCGCCATGGCGCCCGAGGCCTCCCTACAGGACCACCACCGCCGCCATGGACCAAGCCGCCCATCAAGCTCGCACCTCGGCCCCGATTTGGACCAGATCTCCTCTACTCTGCCGCCTAGCCACCGAATCCGCGCCGTTCCGGCCGGTTCCCGCCGACCCCGCCGCCAGGACCCCTCCTGCCTGCGTCTTCTCCATCGCCATGGCCTTCTGCCGTTTCTTTTCTTCAGAACAGAGAGCCGCAGCGGCTCGCTCATCCCTGCGTTGACCCGTTCCAGCGCCAGCGTGGGGCAAGCGCCTAGGCCCAGCGCCCCTTCCAGCCTCCCTCTCCACCAAACTGAGCCGGCCCATCTTCTCCTTTAGGCCCAAAGTGAGCACTCCCTCTCCAGTACATTACTGGGCCAACCAGATTCGGCCCAATGTGTTTTTTTCCTTGTCTGCGATTTTAGCAATATTCCAGTGCTTTACCTATTTTGCAGAAAACCCCCCAAGCTTCATGCATTTAATATCTCCACAACCATGCATCGGATTAAAACAACTTATATATGTAAAATGCCTAGAATTTTGTGTAGTTTCATAATATGCCACTTTTATCCATGTTTGAAATGTTTAAGATGTTGTTTGTTTAATTTTCCCTTATTACCATGCTAAAATGATTTATTCCATAACTTAATAACCGTAGCTCCAAACCTAATAAACTTTATATGTAAATGGGATGGAAAAATGCCTAGTTTAACATGATGGCATTACTTTGCATGTTTAACAACTCTAAAATATGGTTTAGGGCAGAACAGTACCAAACCTAATATATGCATATGAGGATTTTCTGGAATTGTTGTTTGTTATTTCCGGCCTCATTAAACTTGCCTAGATAGGTAGTTTTGTTGTGCTTCACCCCTTGCCATGTTAATCAACATTTAATATTGTTGGGTACATAAACGAGAGGAACTAAATATTTGACGTGGTGTTTTGTCAATATGCAACGGAGTTGCATATTGAGCTCCACTTAATTTGTAGGATTGTTTATGTATTTTGCCATGCCATGCCTCATTAAACCGGACATGCATCATACTTGGTTGTGCATCATGCCATGATTATGTGATGGTTGTTTACCATGTTGTTTGCTTCTTTCTGGTGTGCTTCTTCGGGTTGGTTCCGTTAACGTCGTGTTTGGGAGGATCCGTTCGACTACGTCTGTTTGTGTTCTTCGTGGACTCGTTCTTCTTCCTTGCGGGATCTCAGGCAAGATGACCATACCCTCGAAATCACTTCTATCTTTGCTTGCTAGTTGCTCGCTCTATTGCTATGCCGCGATACCTACCACTTGCTATATCATGCCTCCCATATTGCCATGTCAAGCCTCTAACCCACCTTTCCTAGCAAACCGTTGTTTGGCTATGTTACCGCTTTGCTCAGCCCTTCTTATAGCGTTGCTAGTTGCAGGTGAAGCTGGAGTTTGTTCCATGTTGGAACATGGTTGTTGTTGGGATATCACAATATCTCTTATATTATTTAATGCACCTATATACTTGGTAAAGGGTGGAAGGCCTATGCCTGGTGTTTTGTTCCACTCTTGCCGCCCTAGTTTCCGTCATACTGGTGTTATGTTCCTTGATTTTGCGTTCCTTACACGGTTGGGTGTTATGGGGACCCCTTGACAGTTCGCTTTGAATAAAACTCCTCCGGCAAGGCCCAACCTTGGTTTTACCATTTGCCTCACCACCACCTACTTTTCCCTTGGGAGTCGCTCTCTCGAGGGTCATCTTTATTTTAAGCCCCCCGGGCAAGTGCTTGTCTAAGTGTTGGTCCGAACCAGAGTCCTTTGCAGCGCCACCTCGGGGAAACTTGAGGGCTGGTTTTAGTTGCACGGAGCGCTCATCCGGTGTTACCCTGAGAACGAGATATGTGCAGCTCCTATCGGGATGTCGGCGCATCGGGCGGTCTTGCTGGTCTTGTTTTACCATTGTCGAAATGTCTTGTAACCGGGATTCCGAGACTGATCGGGTCTTCCCGCTAGAAGGAATATCCTTCGTTGACCGTGAGAGCTTGTGATGGGCTAAGTTGGGACACCCCTGTAGGGTTTTGAACTTTTGAAAGCCGTGCCCGCGGTTATGGGCAGATGGGAATTTGTTAATATTCGGTTGTAGGGAACTTGACACTTAACTTAATTAAAATGCATCAACCGCGTGTGTAGCCATGATGGTCTCTTTCCGGCGGAGTCCGGGAAGTGAATACGATTCTTGTGTTATGCTTGAATGTAATTAGTTTCAGGATCACTTCTTGATCACTTCTAGTTCACGTCCGTGCTTTGCCTCTCTTCTCGCTCTCATTTGCGTAAGTTAGCCACCATATATGCTAGTGCTTGCTGCAGCTCCACCTCACTACCTTTTCCTACCCATAAGCTTAAATAGTCTTGATGTCACGGGTGTGAGATTGCTGAGTCCCCATGACTCACAGATTACTTCAAATAGTTGCAGGTGCCGATGATAACCGTGCAGGTGACGCTACCGAGCTCAAGGAGGAGCTCGATGAAGATCGGGTTCGTTGTGTTGTTTCGTTTCTAGTTGATCAATAGTGGACCCCAGTCGGGGCGATCGGGGATCTAGCATTAGGGGTTGTATGGTTCCGTAGTCGGACCTTGGTTGTATCTGGATGACGTAATGCTATTTTCATGCATTGTGTGAAGTGGCGATTGTAAGCCAACTCTTTATCCCTTTCTTATTCAGTACATGGGATGTGTAAAGATTACCCCTCTTGCGACATGCCTACAATGCGGTTATGCCTCTAAGTCGTGCTCCGACACGTGGGAGATATAGCCGCATCGTGGGTGTTACAAGTTGGTATCAGAGCCTTCCCCGACTTAGGAGCCCCCTGCTTGATCGAATCGCTGGCGTTGTTGAGTCTAGAAAAATGTTTTGAGTCTTATAGGATTATATATATCGGAGAGTAGGATTCTTTTTACTCCTCAGTTCCTTCATCGCTCTGGTGAGGCATCCTGACGTAGAGTTTTGACTCTTCTCTTCTCAAATTTCATGAAAAAATAGGATCACGCGGGTATCTTGGAATTGTTCCGATGGTTTTGTGACGAGAACATTGTTCTTGGTGCCTCATGACATTTAGGGGTTGTGGCAGTGTCCCGGGGAGTTGAGCTCCGAGGTGTTGTCGTCACAATTTTATCATTGCAGTTCTGGAATACCTGAGTTTCGCCGACATCGAAAATCTCTTTTATGCAGTTGTTGGTGAGATAACCTCGACACCACCTAGTACCGGGGCGGGAGTTCGGGAGTATTGCCATAACTCGTATAACGGATGCTTTTCGAAGGTTGAGGTAAACGATTTCCGAGGGTTTCTTGGTTATGTGTTAAAGGATGGATACATACGGATGTAGGATTTGTTAGTTTTGGGTGAGATATTATGCTTCCCCTGTATCCCCAACACCTGATTGCATAATCAGAAAGTTTCGGGAGTTTATAAGTGGGAATTCAAGTAGCTCCTAGGATATCTTTCTGACAGATGCATGATATGAGATTGGGGTTCGACATCTATTGGTCCGCCTATCCACGGTTGGTTTTACAGTGGTCTCGTTGTGTCTTAAAGAGTCCTTGGCTATGCTGACTCGGGGACGCTTCGTATGTCATGTGCACTACCTTGTACATGATGGTGTTGTACGATCAAGCCTGTGTGGGCCCCACCATGAAAACTTCGGACGAAATCTCTATCATATGTTTGTTCCAGCTTATTTTGCAAGCCAATCCTTTGTTTTGTTTTGAGTTGTGATATTCGAGTTGCTTCGAAGTCAAGTGTTGGTTCCATACCTTTCCGAAACGGTGTTCTCATATTCCTATGTGAATACTAATCCTTCTTATTTATCGAGGTTGTCATCCCAATTCTATTTCCAATCGGTGCGCTTCTCTTCGAGATGATTCCATCATTCTCCCCATCCGCAAGACCAACTCTAAGTACTCTCAATGGTGTTTCTTTCATTCGTCCCAAATTGTCTTTGTTTTCCCGCCCTCCCACCATTTTCCTTCAAGGAATCCAATGTCTTAATCAAGTATCCATCTTATGGATGTGAAGACTCTTCATTCTTGTCTTTCAATGTTTTACCTGGTGGTTCTCATGAAAATGCTCTACAAGTTCATCATTGTTTGTTCTCTTTCTTCTCTGGTGGTTTCAAGTCAAGCTTTGTTGATCATATCTTTTCCTTGTTTCAAATGTTTTCTCGTGCCGGTGCACCTCTTAATCATCCACTTCTCGCTATTCAATTGTTCCGGAGTGCTCAAGACATCTCGAAGATTCGTGTTTTCACTCTATTTTCGTTCAAGCTCTTTCAAGGATGTTATCTCATTCAAGCCATTTAATTCTACTGGTGCTATCTCTCTTTTCAAGTAATCGTTCAACGATGTTTTCTCTTGAGTGGGCCCTAACCCACAGGTCTTTTTCCAGGATCTTACCTGACTCGTCTTTTTCCGGAGTTATTCTCAAATTTCTTTTCGAAGTTTGACGTAAGAATGAATTATCATCAGTCATATGTATTTCTCCAAGATCTTTCAAATTCTTTCATCGTTGGTTCAACCTTTCTAATTTTTCATTCCGGAGTACCTCAAAAATTCATGGTCGTGTTTCTCGTCGTCATTCTCGGATTTGAAGACCGAAGAAGATTTTTCTCTCAATCTTGCTCCATTCTCTCGAAGATTCATGGTTCTAGCTTCATGCCATCCTCTCATAATTGTTTTTGATTGTGAGAATTCTTTTCACCCTTCCAGAGCAATTCGAAAGTCTTTTCAGTTTGATTCTTCGGAGCCCATCATCTCAGAATTATTCATTCCATCTTTCAGCTCTCGTTCTCCAAATCTTACCGGTGCATCATTCAAATATTCTATAATCAGCTCGTGATCTCTTCGTTCTCGTGTATCAAATTCCCTCAAGTATCGTCATTCATTCTCTAATTCTCCCTGGTGTTTCCTTATCTTTTCTTCGTTCATTTTCTATTCTTATGGTGGTTTGTTCAAGATTCTTTTCCTCTTGTTATCATCAATTCATTTATATTTCTCAAGTTCTACCGGTGGATCGTTGAAGACCTTCTCGAGTTTGCACTATATCTCTCTTAATCTTTTCTACGAGAATAAGTAGTATGCCAAATCCATTGCTTGTCATCAATCTAAATTGGTGAAGGATAAGCATAATGCAATTCTTATTCTTGTCATCGAGTAAATTCAATTCTTTCCTTATTCCGGAGGTTCATCAAAATTCTAGGTTTCAATTGTTTCATCTTTCTTTCCCAGAGTTCCAAGATCTCTCAATTATTTCACCACGAAGATTCATCTAAATCATTGCAAGGATTCACCTTGTGTTTTTTTCAACTTGTCTTTCTTTTTATCATCACCAAAGTTCTTCATGAAGGCTCTACATGGTGGTTCATCAAGGATTTAATTCGTTCTCGAATTGTTCGCCAAGAGGAGCTCAAGCATTCTTCATCTTGCATTCCTAAGTGCAATTCTTTCAATCTTATCTTTTCAGGTGGTGTTATGTCATTCTTGGCAATTTCCCTTCATGCTTCATGATTCACAAGGTGTCCGGAATGACATATTTTAAACCCATCATTTTCAATTCGTTCTTGAGATCCTTTTCAACCCATCAATATCTTCATTGGAGTTATCTTGGGTTATATTTCACCTAAAGCTTTCCCTAAGGAATGTTGCTATTGTGGTGCTTATCAATAATCCAAGTTTCCTCCTATTCTCGCGATGAAAGACGTTTTCATCTCTCCGTCGCTCTCAAGCAAGCAATTGTTTTTGTTTGTGGCAGAATTTCACCTCAGTTTCGAGATGTCTTCCGTTAGCCCACATCAAGCTTATGCTTTCGTTGTTGATAACCCAACAACTCCATTCAACCTTTTCTTCGTAAGCATGCTCTTTCAATTTTATTTGTGAGAGTTGTCATTCTTCTTCTCTGTTCTTTTCTTTCCAACCATCTAGTTTTCCATTCATTTGTTCCGGAGGCATGGTATTGTTTCTTTATTCAACCATCATCTCATTTTGTCAAAGATCATGCTCTTTCCTTTGTCTATCCATTCAACCGGAGTGTCGTGTCCTTCATTCAAGTTCTCTCATCTTATCAACTTTTGCCTCCCTTCTCAACCGGAGTGCTGTCTAAAATCTTTCTTACCCCTTGTGCCTTCCTTTCAATAGTTCCGGAGGTAATGTTTTGTTGATTTCATCAAGTATCTTCTCATCTTGTCAAGTTCATGTTCAATTCCTTCCATTTACAGTCGGAGTGCTGTCCAAATTATATCATTATTATTCCTTCTCTATCTTGTTTTAGCCGGAGTGTTGTGGATATCATTCCTCTTCTAACCAGAGTTTCATCCAAGTGCTTTCATTTTTGCCAAGTTCATATGCTAAGCCTTCCTTTTCCAACCGGAGTTTGTCGTATTTGGTCTTTATCGTTCCATGTACATCTCGCCTCAACCGGAGTGCTTGCATGTAGTTCTTGTCCATTGTAACCTTTTTCTTATGTTTTCTAACCTACAAGGTTCTAGTAATGTTCCTTGTTCCTCTGTTCCAACAGAGTGTTTTCAACTTTATTCATCTTCGTTGGCTTCCTTCTTTCAATTTGTTTAACCTCGCAAGGTTCTTTGGGTTCACTCATTTGTCAAAGAAGCAACTTAGTTTTACCTCTTCTCTTTCTCTTCCGTTTCCCTCCGGTGCCATTTGTAACACCCTCGATGCGACTATATCTCCCACGTGTCGAGGCACGACTTAGAGGCATAATCGCATTGAAGGCATATGTCGCAAGTTAGGCAATCTTCACAACATCCCATGTAATATAGATAATAAAAGGGGAGATAACATAGTTGGCTTACACTCGCCACGTCAACCAAGTACATAAATAGCATTACAACATTCAAACACTCATGGCCCGACTACGGTGCCAAAATAAAAGGCAACCCAACATGCGACACGGTCCCGATCACCCCAACTGGGCACCACTACTGATCATCAGGAAAAGAAACATAGTATCGCTGAGAGTCCTCGTCGAACTCCCACTTGAGCTCAAGCGCGCCATCTGGAACGGTATCATCAGACCCTGCATCTGGTGTAATAGCAATCAGTGAGCCACAGGGACTCAGCAATCTCGCACCCTCGTGATCAAGACTATTTAAGCTTAATAGGTAAGGCAAGGTAAATATATGTGGAGCTGCAGCAAGCGACTAGCATATATGGTGGCTATCCTGTTCGCAAAAGAGAGCGAGAAGAGAAGGCAAAGCGCGAGCGAGAAACTAGAGGACAACCTGCGCAAACATTACTCCAACACCGTGTCCACTTCCCGGACTCCGCCAAGAAGAGGCCATCATGGTATCTCACACAGTTGATTCATTTTAATTAAGTTAAGGTTCAAGTTATCTACAACTGGACATTAACAAATTCCCATCTGCCCATGACCATGGGCACGGCTTCTGAAAGTTCAAATCCCTGCAGGGGAGTCCCAACTTAGCCCATGACAAGCTCTCACGGTCAACGAAGGAATAGACCTCCTCCCGAGACATTCCGATCAGACTCGGTACCTCGGTTCTTCAAGACACTTCGACAGGTTAAAACAAATCCAGCAACACCGCCCGAATGTGCCGACAAATCCCGATAGGAGCTGCACATATCTTGTTCTCAGGGCACACTCAGATGAGCGCTCCATACAACTAAAACCAAACCTCGAGTTTCCCCGAGGGGGCGCTGCATAGGACTCTAGTTTGGACCAACACTCAGAGGAGCACTGGCCCGAGGGGGTTTAAATAAGATGACCCTCGGGCTCCGGAAACCCAAGGGAAAAAGAGGCTAGGTGGCAAATGGTAAACCCAAGGTTGGGCATTGCTGGAAAAGCTTTAATTAAGGCGAACTATCAAGGGGTTCCCATTATAACCCAACCACGTAAGCAACGCAAAATCCGGGAACATAACACGGATATGACGGAAACTAGGGCGGCAAGAATGGAACAAAACACTAGGCGAGAGGCCGAGCCTTCCACCCTTTACCAAGTATATAGATGCATTAAGATAACATGGCAATATAATAATATCCCAATAAGTAAATAATGTTCCAACAAGGAACGGTCTCCAATCTTCACCTGCAACTAGCAACGCTATAAGAGGGGCTGAGCAAAGCGGTAACATAGCCAATCAACAGTTTGCTAGGACATGGTGGGTTAGAGGTTTGACATGGCAATTTGGGAGGCTTAAAAGCAAGTGGTAGGCATCGTAGCATATGCATAGAAAAAGAGCGAGCATCTAGCAAAGCAAAGATAGTAGTGATTTCGAGGGTATGATCATCTTACCTGCAAAGTTGTCAGAGTTGACTGGATCCTCGAAAGCAAACTCAACGGGCTCCTCGTTAGCGAACTCGTCTCCCGACTCTACCCAAACAAGACAAACAAGCAAAACAAGGACACAATCAACCACATGCAAAGCTCAAACAATATGATGCAAACATGGTATGCTATGCGAGATGCGATATGTGATGCATATGCATGATTTGACAAGGAATGCATGAACCTAGCCTCAACTTGGAAAACCAAGTGTGCCACTCGAAAGATGAGATGAAATCGCTTGAAAACGATATAAAGATCACCGGAATCGGAGTTACGGTTTGGAAATGGCAAGCAATTCAAATATGACCACGTTCTGCGATTTACAGCAAGTAGCCATCTAAATGCAATGAGATGAACAAGCTACAACACCCAAACATGGTAACAAAATACATGGTAGAGATCCATTCAAGATGCTTAACAAAATTCTAGCACTGAGCTACGGCCAATTCATCCATAAACATGTTCAAACAAGCATGGCAAAACTGCATTTGGTAAACAGATTTCAGACTTAGTGAAATTAACACTTGTCTGGAATTTCAGATCAGATAGCACTCTTTGGAGCAATAAAACTACATGCTACAGGACCTGAACATGGCAAAGTAAAGCATGGCATGGAGCTACTCAAAGAGCTTAACAAAAGTCCCTTAGTGACCTTGAGCCAAAAGGGATCAGAAAATCCATTTGCAAGCATGTGAACATGGCAAAAACATAATCAGTTCTCAGACTTAGTGAAAACTGGAGCATGCTGAAGACAGATATCAAGTAGGCATGTTTACGAGCTCGATGCACTCACTACGGAGCAATACATGACAAACTAAGCATTCACCCATCAAGAATACACAAAAAGCAAGCTAGACATGGCAAGAACAATAACATAGCATGCACGGATCAACTACAACAACGTCGGCAAAATCGCTAACAAGTAGACAATCTTTCCAGATTCCCGAAATGACAAAAGTAGAGCTCGATTAACTCAAGCTAGGGTGCTCCATAATTGCAAACAAAGACATGGATGGATAGAGCACTACAAGATTAACAAAACATCCTTACTGATCATCCTCAAAAGAGGCACGGATCACTAGGAAACAACATGAACATATGGTCATATGAGATAAACAGGTCAAGGACTTAGTGAAAACTGGAGCATGCTGAAGACAGATATCAAGTAGGCATGTTTACGAGCTCGATGCACTCACTACAGAGCAAGACATGACAAACTAAGCATTCACCCATCAAGAATACAGAAAAAGCAAGCTAGACATGGCAAGAACAATAACATAGCATGCACGGATCAACTACAACAACCTCGGCAAAATCGCTAACAAGTAGACAATCTGTCCAGATTCACGAAATGACAAAAGTAGAGCTCGATTGACTCAAGCTAGGGTGCTCCATAATTGCAAACAAATACATGGATGGATAGAGCACTACAAGATTAACAAAACATCCTTACTGATCATCCTCAAAAGAGGCACGGATCACTAGGAAACAACATGAACATATGGTCATATGAGATAAACAGGTCAAGGACTTAGTGGAAATGCTAAGTCCCTGAAATCAGCATTACCAAGTACCTCACTTTGCAAGCTTGTGCTAGTCAGCACACGCATCACAAAAATACATGGATTGCACCTCTAGAAAGATGGCAAAACCCTTAACAAAACACATGTAGAGCTCATGGCCATATCATGCACACAATAATCATGGCAAAAATGACAAATATCTAAATGGAGCAGCAGATCTGACAATTATCTCAAGTAGCCTTCTTCTAACAGCATTTCAGGCATCAAGATGAACTCAAATGAAAATGATGCAATGAGATGAATTGATGTACTCTCTGAGACGAACATTTTGATATGCTATATGCCCAAAATGGAGCTACGGATGCAAAGTTACAGCACGAAGAACATGGCAATATGAACTAGGGTTTCGGGAGAAAGTCAACCGAGTTTTGGATCTAGATCCAGATCCGGGGTGCACGCGGAACGAGGTTCGCCGGAGAACTCGAGGTCACCGGACTTGACGCTTGGAGGATCCGGCGACGAGGGGAGGAGGAGGCCGGAGCCGGCGATGGCGGTGGCGGCGCCGGGAGGCGGCGGACGGCGGTGAGGCGGCGCGAGGAGGTCCGGCCTGCAGTGGCGCGGCGGCGGTGGCCTTCGGGCGCGAGGAGGCGGCAAGCCGGGCGGCGGGGCGGCGCAGGGCCGGCTCGGCCCAGGCGGCGGCGGAGGAGGGCCCGCCCTGGGCCTCGCGGGCCAGCGGCGGAGGGAGGCCCCGCGCGGGATAGGTGGCGGTCTTCGATTGGCGCGGGCCGGTGGACGGACGTGTCCGGCCGGAGTTGGACGTGTCCGGTCGGCGCGAGGGGTGGATCTAGGGTTTCGGAGGAAGAAGAACGGGGATTTCGGAGGGGGTCTATTTATAGGCATAGGAGGAGCTAGGAGAGTCCAAATGAGGTGCGGTTTTCGGCCACGCGATTATGATCGAACGCTCTAGATGATGGAGAGGGTTTTGGTGGGTTTTGGGCCAACTTGGAGGGGTGTTGGGCTGCAACACACACGAGGCCTTTTCGGTCCCTCGGTTAACCGTTGGAGCATCAAACGAAGTCCAAATGGTACGAAACTTGACAGGCGGTCTACCGGTAGTAAACCAAGGCCGCTTGGCAAGTCTCGGTCCAATCCGGAAATGTTTAATCCCCACACATGAAAGAAAGGTAGAAAAGACCACCGGAGGAGAACAAACCGCCGGAATGCAAAACGGACAACGGGGAAAATGCTCGGATGCATGAGATGAACACGTATGCAAATGCAATGCACATGATGACATGATATGAGATGCAAGACAACGATAACAACACACGGAGACAAAGACCCGAACCCGAGAAAATAAATTAACTTAAGGCCGAAAACGGCAAGAGTTGGAGTACAAATTGGGTAAATCATATCCGGGGTGTTACAACACTCCACCACTACGAAAGGATCTCGTCCCGAGATCTAGGACTGAAAGAACACCGGGTACTCAGAACGGAGGTGATCCTCGCATTCCCAGGTAGCTTCACGGTCGGAATGGTGTGACCACTTGACTTTGAGGAATTTAATCGACTTGTTGCGAGTCTTGCGTTCAGTCTCTTCAAGGATAGCAACGGGGTGCTCACGATAGGAGAGATCTTCTTGGAGCTCAATGTCCTCGAAGTTGACGCTGCGGCCAGGAGTCTTGAAGCACTTTCGAAGCTGAGAGACATGGAACACATCATGAACATTTGCAAAGTTTGAAGGAAGCTCGAGTTGATAGGCGAGATCGCCTCTCTTGCTGACAATCTTGAAAGGTCCCACGTATCTGGGGGCAAGCTTCCCTTTGATACCGAAGCGACGAGTACCTTTCATCGGAGAGACGCGGAGGTAAACATGATCTCCGATCTCGAAAGCCAAATCACGGTGCTTACTATCATAGTAGCTCTTCTAACGGGATTGGGCTGCTTTGAGGTTATCTCGAATGACTTGGCACATTTCCTCTGCCTCTATCATTAAGTCATTTCCCAAAAGCTGACGTTCACCGGTTTCAGACCATTTGAGAGGGGTATGGCACTTCCTGCCATACATAATTTCAAATGGGGCCTTGCCCGAACTTGCTTGAAAACTGTTGTTGTAGGAGAATTCAGCATAAGGAAGACAATCCTCCCACTTCATGCCGAAGGAGATCACACAGGCCCTAAGCATATCTTCAAGAATCTGGTTGACACGCTCGACTTGACCGCTAGTTTGAGGATGGAAAGCTGTGCTGAAGCGGATGTTGGTGCCCATGGCCTTCTAAAAAGAATCCCAAAACTTGGAGGTAAAGATGCTGCCATGGTCTGAAGATATCACTTGTGGAATACCGTGCAGAGAGACAAGACGAGAGGTATAGAGTTCCGCCAATTGAGCTGCAGTGATTGACTCTTTGATAGGCAAAAAGTGAGCCACTTTAGTGAGCTTGTCGATGACAACGAATATAGCGTCATTGCCACGCTTGGACTTTGGAAACCCAGTCACGAAGTCCATCTCAATGTGGTCAAACTTCCATACTGGAATGGCAAGAGGTTGGAGGAGACCAGCTGGCCTTTGGTGTTCTGCCTTCACTCTTCTGCAGACATCACATTCATTCACGAATTGAGCCATCTCGCGCTTCATTCGAGTCCACCAATAAGCCTGCTTGAGGTCCTGATACATCTTCGTGCTCCCAGGGCGGATGGAGAGGAGAGAATTGTGAGCCTCGTTCATGATCACTTTACGAAGTTCACCTTTGGGCACAACAATACGATCCTCGAAGAAGAGAGTGTCCTTGTCATCAAGGCGGTAGCACTTGTACTAGGGTTGGCTCTTGGCAATCCCAATCTTCACCTTTTTCACCATAGCATCAAGAAGCTGGGCTTGGCGAATCTGATCTTCCAAGGTAGGAGAGACTTGAAGGTTGGCGAGGAAACCTTGAGGAACAACTTGCAGATTAAGTTTGCGGAAAGCTTCACAAAGCTCGGGTTGATAAGGCTTGAGAATCAGACCGTTGCAATAAGCCTTCCTGCTCAATGCGTCAGCAATCACATTGGCCTTGCCTGGAGTATACTCGATACTTGGATTATACTCTTGAATCATTTCAACCCATCGAGTCTGCCTGAGGTTGAGATTAGGCTGAGTGAAGATGTACTTGAGACTCTTGTGATCAGTGAAAATGTCCACTTTTCTTCCCAATAAAAGATGTCTCCAGGTCAAAAGAGCATGCACAACTGCCGCCAACTCGAGATCATGAGTGGGGTAGTTCTTCTCGTTGGGCTTCAACTGGCGAGAGGTATAAGCCACAACTTTCTTCTCTTGCATCAACACTGCGCCAAGACCTTGGAGAGAGGCATCACAAAAAACCTCGTACGGCTTGGATTCATCAGGCGGAGTCAGAACTGGAGCAGTGATCAATTTCTCTATCAAAGTGTTGAAAGCAATGTCACACTCCGGAGACCAAACGTACTTGACGTGCTTCTGGAGAAGATTTGAGAGAGGCTTCGCGATCTTAGAAAAGTTTTCAACGAATCTTCGGCAATAGCTTGCAAGACCGAGGAAGCTACGGAGTTGCTCCATGTTCCGAGGAGGTTCCCAATTCACAATTGCAGTCACCTTCTCAGGATTCACCGCAATGCCCTTGGCAGAGATGATATGACCAAGATAAAGAACCTCATCGAGCCAAAATTCGCACTTGGAGAACTTGGCGTAGAACTGGTGTTCCCTCAGCTTATCGAGTACCAAACGCAAGTGCTTGGCATGATCTTCCTTGTTCTTCGAGAAAACCAGAATGTCGTCGAGATAGACCAAAACGAAGTCATTGGTGTAGGCGTTGAAGATGAAGTTCATCATGCGAGAGAACATCGGAGGAGCGTTGATGAGGCCAAAAGACATGACGGTGTATTCATATGAACCATAGCTTGTCCTAAAGGCCATCTTGGGAATATCTTGCTCACGGATTCGAATCTGATGATAACACATACGGAGATCAAGCTTGGAGAATACTTGGGCACCTTTGAGTTGTTCGAACAGCTCATTGATGTTGGGAAGTGGGTATTTGTTCTTGATGGTCTTCTTGTTCAATGGACGGTAATCAACACAAAGTCGGTCCGTTCCATCCTTCTTCTTCACAAAAAGAACACCACAACCCCACGGAGAAGAACTAGGCCGGATGAGACCCATTCTCTATTGAATATCGAGTTGCTTCTTCAGCTCCTTCAACTCTTCAGGCCCGAGCTTGTAAGGACGCTTGCACACAGGTTCCGTGCCAGGCTCAAGATCGATAACGAATTCAACTGGCCGGTGCGGAGGCATTCCTGGAAGCTCTTCTGGAAAGACGTCTTGATATTCGCAAACGACTGGAATCTGTGAGATAGCATCCAGTTCACCCTTCTCATTGAGAGAAAACAGACGGATGGTATCATCCCGAGCGGCAAAGACAATTACATCCTCAGACGAATGAGTCAATTGTATCTGCCTGGCTGCACAATCAAGCTGAGCCTTGTGCTTAGAATGCCAATCCATTCCGAGAATAAGATCAATATCGGAGTCACCCAGAACAATAGGAGAAGCTAGAAATTTGTAGTCACCAAAGTGATAGTAACATCCGGAACACAGATATTAGCTGTCATCTGCTTGCCCGGTGACACAATTTGCAGGGAACTTTGCAGATACTGATAATCGCACTCATGCTTAGATGCAAAAAGGTTTGGAAATGAAGCAATGCGATGCACCAATGTCAAAAAGAACTCTTGCAGGAATATCGTTAACAGGAAGGTTACCCATGATGACATCTGATGAATCCTCTGCCTGAGCTGCATTCACCATATTGACCTTGGCGTACTTGGGGTTATGCTTGACCACAGCTATACTTGCCGATCTCACAGGAGGAGGAGGAGGAAGACGCCTCTGGTTGAAACACTTGTTGGCATAGTGACCCTTCCGTTGGCACTTGTTGCACATGACCTCTGAAAGCGGACGGTGATACGGAGCACTCGATCTTGGAGCTTGAGACGAAGTCTTGTTCTGAAAGCCAGGGTTGGGTGGGTGGGAAGATCCACTGACACCTTTGCTCTTCTGATACGGCTGACGAAACGGAGGAGGAGGAAGCCAATACTTCTGCTGCTTGGCCACTTGAGTAGAGGAAGGAGTAGCATCTCTGACTCGCTTCTTGGAAGCATAACATCTCAATTGAGCGGCCTCTTGCTTCAATGCCATGTTGTAGAACTCATCGTACCTCAAGGCTCAAAGAGAACAAGAGCTAGCTGGATTTCTTCTCTGAGACCACCCCTGAACTGGTATATCATGCTCTTCTCATCAGGGACGTCCTGCTTAGCAAAGTGGGCGAGCTTCTGGTACAACTTGTTGTAGTCATAGATAGACAAAGAGCCTTGCTTCAGGTTGCGGAATTCCTCACGCTTGCTTTCAACCACGCTCTGAGGAATATGATGAGCTCTGAAATCTTGACGGAATTCATCCCAGGTAATCACACGCCCACCTCTGGAATCCTTGTACTGCTGGAACCATTTTGCAGCTTGGTCTTTGAGTTGGAAGGATGCGAACTTGACAAAGTCCTCAGGCCTGACATTACTGCACTCGAAATGCTTGCACAGATCCACGAGCCAATCTTCAGCATCAGTTGCCTCAACACAATTGCTGAAATTCTTTGGCCTGTTAGCAAGGAACTGGTTGAGTGTAGCAAAGTGATTCTGATTGTTGCCTTGGTTCCCTTGGTTGCCTTGGTTCGCTTGATTGCGCTCTTGAAGAATTTGCATGATCAACTGCATGTTTGCATTGGTTGCGGCCATCACAGCTTGCCATGCCTCCGGAGGAGGTGGAGGTGGTGGCGGATCTTGATTCTGATTCTGATTGGTGCTCTTAGCAGGAGCCATCCTGAAGAGGGTGACATCCATTAGCACATTCATAGACAAATATTGAAGCTGAATCCAACGGAATGAAAATTGCAACATATAGTCTTCACATCCGAACAAAATGAATGAATGCATTCCTCTTGAAATGGTCACATATCCATAAATTGAGAAGCCACTTAGAATTTAGGTAGAGAAATAAATCAACAAGGTATGGATCAAGAACGAATACTCGGTAAGAAATCCCAATCTCAAACCAAATATCCATGGAAGAAGAACTAGAGCTACAAGAATTCCCACCTATGAAACTCCCGAACCTTTCCGGTTATGCAATCAGGTGTTGGGGATACAGGGGAAGCATAATATCTCACCCAAATCTAGCAAATCCTACATCCAGCTGTATCCATCCTTCAACACATAACCGAGAAAAACTTCGGAAACCATCTACCTCAACCTTCGAAAAGCATCCGTTATACGAGTTATGGCGATACTCCCGAACTCCCGCCCCAGTACTGGGTGGCGTCGAGGTTATCTCACCAACGAACTGCATAAAAGAGATTTTCGATGTCGGCGTAGTAAACTCAGGTATTCCAGAACTGCAACGATAAAATTGTGACGACAACACCTCGGAGCTCAACTCCCCGGGACACCTCCACAAAACCCCTGACAGGAGGCACCAAGACAATGTTCTCGTCACAAAACCATCGGAACGATTCCAAGATACCCGCGTGATCCTAAAAAAAAATTTAGTGAAATTTGAGAAGAGAAGAGTCAAAACTCTACGTCAGGATGCCTTACCAGAGCGATGAGGAGACTGGGAAGTAAAAAGAATTCCTAAACTCTCCGATATATAATTCCTAAATGACTCAAAACATTTTTCTAGACACAACTCGGCTGCTAAAAACGATCAATCAGTGGTGTAACACCCTCGATGCGACTATATCTCCCACGTGTCGAGGCACGACTTAGAGGCATAATCGCATTGAAGGCATATGTCGCAAGTGAGGTAATCTTCACACAACCCATGTAATATAATAAGGAATAAGAGATACATAGTTGGCTTACACTCGCCACTTCACACAATTACATGAATAAAGCATTACATCAACCAAATACACTCATGGTCCGACTACGGAACCAAAACAAAAGAAGAACCCCAAATGCGACAAAGGTCCCCGATCGACCCCAACTGGGCTCCACTACTGATCAACTAGCGCGAAACAACACAAAGGACAAGATCTTCATCGAGCTCCTCCTGAGCTTGATTGCGTCACCTGCACGAACTCATCGGCACCTGCAAGCTGGTTTTGGAAGTAACTGTGAGCCACAGGGACTCAGCAATCTCGCACCCTCGCGATCAAGACTATTTAAGCTTATGGGTAAGGTAAAGGTATGAGGTGGAGCTGCAGCAAGCGACTAGCATATATGGTGGCTAACATACGCAAATGAGAGCAAGAAGAGAAGGCAAAGCACGGTCGATAAAAGTATGATCAAGAAGTGATCCTAGACTACCTACGTCAAGCATAACTCCAACAACCGTGTTCACTTCCCGGACTCCGCCGGAAAGAGACCATCACGGTTACACACGCGGTTGATTCATTTTAATTAAGGTCAACTTTAGGTTTTCTACAACCGGACGTTAACAAATTCCCATTTGCCCATAACCGCGGGCACGGCTTTCGAAAGTTCAAATCCCTGCAGGGTGTCCCAACTTAGCCCATGACAAGCTCTCACGGTCAACGAAGGAATAGACCTCCACCCGAGATATTCCGATCAGACTCGGTATCCCAGTACAACAAGACATTTCGACAGGGTAAAACTAAACCAGCAACACCGCCCGATGCGCCGACATCCTGATGGGAGCTGCACATATCTCGTTCTCAGGGCAACACCGGATTGTCTAAACTTCCGGTAGGCCAGCCCAGAGTTGCCCCTGGTAGCCACCGGCGGCTGACAGTTTGGACCAACACTTAGACAAGCACTGGCCCGGGGGGGTTAAAATAAAGATGACCTTCGGGATGCGCGACTCCCAAGGGAAAAAAGGCTAGGTGGCAAATGGTAAAACCAATGTTGGGCATTGCTGGCAAAGCTTTACTTAAGGCGAACTGTCAAGGGGTTCCCATTATAGCCCAACCGCGTAAGGGACGCAAAATCCGGGAACATAACACCGATATGACGGAAACTAGGGCGGCAAGAGTGGAACAAAACACCAGGCATAAGGCCGAGCCTTCCACCCTTTACCAAGTATATAGATGCATTAATTAAATAAGATATATAGTGATATCCCAACAAGTAAATAAATGTTCCAACAAGGAGCGGTCTCCACGTTCCAACAAGGAACACACTTCGATCTTCACCTGCAACTAACAACGCTATAAGAGGGGCTGAGCAAAGCGGTAACATAGCCAAACAACGGTTTGCTAGGACAATGGTGGGTTAGAGGCTGAACATGGCAATTGGGAGGCTGACAAGCAAGTGGTAGGCATCGTAGCATTGGCATAGCAAAAGAGCGAGCAAACTAGCATAGCAAAGATAGTAGTGATTTCGAGGGTATGATCATCTTGCCTGAAATCCCGCAAGGAAGAAGAACGAATCCAAGAAGAAGACAAACGGACGTAGAAGAATGGGTCCTCACAAACTCGACGTTACCGGAATCAACCCGAAGAAGCAATCACCGGAAAAGAAGCACACAACATAGTAAACAACCACGACATCAACATGGCATGATGCACAAA
Source organism: Triticum monococcum (assembly GCA_034509565.1). NCBI lineage: Eukaryota > Viridiplantae > Streptophyta > Magnoliopsida > Poales > Poaceae > Triticum > Triticum monococcum. The sequence continues at coordinate 689,649,421 of CM067843.1, forward strand.
CGAGTATGATGCATGTCCGGTGTAAAGAGGCATGGCATGGCATGGCAAAGTGCACAAACAACACTACAAGTTAAGTGGAGCTCAATATGCATCGGGATGCATATTGACAAAACACCACATCAATTATTTAGTTCTCTCTCGGTTAGGTACTCAACAATATCAAATGTTATTAAACATGGCAAGAGGGTGAAGCAAAGCAAAACTACCTATCTAGTCAAGGTTAAATGAGGCCGGAAGCAACGAACAACAATTCCGGTAAATCCCCATAGCATATTTTAGATTTGGTACTGATCTATCCTAAACACAATTTTAGAGTTGTTTAACATGCAAAGTAAGGTCACCATGATAAACTAGGCAAAATTCTACCCCATTTACATATAAAGTTTATAAAATCGGAGTTACGGTTATTTAGTTATGAATTAAACCGTTTTAGCATGGCATTTAAGCAAATTTAACCAAACATCAATTTAAACAATTTTAATTGTTGTTATCATGATGCGGATGACATGAACAAGTTTAAAGCAATTTTTATGAAAATGTCGATATGAGAATGTGAAGCATTTGTCACCATGGTGGAAAGAAGAGGGGTGCCACGGCAACGAATCCGAAGATGATGCCACGGCAACATATCGGTTCCGGTAACTCGCGGAGATACCAGCGCAAAAGGAAAAGTGACGGGAGCGTGACACGCGATAGGAGGTGGGGTGATCCCGGATACCGGGTTCCCACAAGATGGTGGCAAAGCAAAAGAGGGGCAACGTGCACCGAACAACTCCGACACAGAGCAAGCACGAGCATTTCATACATCACACATGCATTCGTACAAGGACGTCGACTCGGGGTTATACCTTTGAAGCGAGCATTATTGAAACGGATCGAGTTCGGCGGTAGGGGTACACGTGTCGACGGGGAAGTAGTTGTTCACGGGGTCGTCATGGGAAGTAGGGGTACATGACGACGTAGAGGTACTCGCGACGGTAGTCGTTCACGTTCACGTTACACGGGTCTTCGGCGACGGTCGTCGTACATGGTTCGGAGTGGTACTTGCGACGGTAGTGGTACACGTTTCGTAGACGTCCGAGCCATATCGGTAGCGGTACTTGATGAATCCCGAAACGGACTTGGCGTCGTCGTGCGTAGGGGTACTTGGCGTTCAAAGCGTTCATCGGTAGTAGAACTTGGCGGTCTCGAGGGTCGTCGTGGTACTCGTCGTTCCATGTAGACGTTCTCGTAGGTCTTGGCGAACTTGACGAATCCGAATGGATCTAGGCACACGTCCACGATGGTCTTCCATCGTCTTGTATCCTGTACAAGTCTTGACCGATCCAGGATTCGAGGGTGGCCAGAGAAGGATGAGGCCGGCGACGAACTTGGGCGGAGGAGGCAAGAAGGTACGGCGGCGGGTACGACCGGACGAGATCCCGCCGGATCCGAGGCCAGGCGTCGGTATGGAGAGGCGGACGAGCTCCAGGACGGCAGCGAGGTCGGCGTCCAAGGTGGCGGCCGCAGGATGGAGCTCGGGCGCGCGAGAGGCCCGGCGAGGACGCGGCTTGAGCTGCAGCATCCATGGCGCGACGGCAGAGGGGTTCCTGTTGGCTTGCTCCGGCGTGGAGGGACTCCAGCGACGTGGTGGAGCGACGAGGATGGGCGGCGCCGGTGTAGAAGAGGAAGGAGGGCGGAGCTTGGCGTCCCCGATGATGCGGCGGCCTCCTGGCGATGCAGCGAACTCCTGGACGCCGCGCACGTGGAGAGGCTCGGGGTCGCGCGTAGGGTCGCCCTCCTGGTGTTCGCCGACGGCGGCGGGTGGCGACGAGGCTCCGGCCTGGTGCCCTTCTCCGGCGAGGTGGTGCGCGGGGCAGGGGAGATGGGGTCGGGCCCCCCTGGTGAGAGCGAGAGGGGCAGGAGAGGTGGCCAGAGAGATCGGGGCGGCGATTGGCATCGGCGTAGGAGGGATCGATGGGAGAGGGAGATCGAGGGGATCGGGATCGATCCTCTCTCTGGCGGCGCTGAGGATCGCTGGGAGAGAGACAGGCTACGAGGGAGATGCGATGGGAGCGGGCTAGGGTTAGTTGTAGGTGGAGAAGTGGGCCTGGGAGGCCAAGGAAAACTGGGCCGGCCTGAGGACTACGGGGAGGATGGGAGGCCCAGGTGGCCCGATGGCTGATTGGGCTCCTCCTATACTTATTTCTATAAACAGGAAAAAAACAAAGAAGAAAAGAGAATAAAGGAAGGGTTAGGGATAGGGCTTGGACACATGGATAATATTCCGGACTCGCAAAAAAATACGAGGAATTTGACAAAAGGCTTGACGATTTTTAGAGGAAGTAAAATCCACACGCGTTGGATTTAACTTGGTAAGTTCGAATTTCGAAACCCATTCAAATGAACTCCAAATGGGTTGAAATTATAGGAGGTGACCCTACACAATATATGTGATTTATGGGCAGATTTGGAACATTTATGGGTAAAGTAAAATTGCCACTCAATTTTACTAAAAGGCCCCAAGGAAGAAGGGGAAGTTGAGAAGGATAAAAGGAAATTTGAGGAACGGTGCATATGTGTTTGTGGGTGATTCCAAGCAAATGGAATGGTTTAATATAGCTCCCTAAAATATTGGGAGGATATGTTATAAAGAGAAGTCACCATGTGAGTTCCCTCGATTTAAATGGATCGAAGATCCACACAATTTATTTAGTTGAGATGCAAAAGATTATGACATGATGACATGATGCAAATGCACATGATGCAAAGATGAAAACGATGAACCAAACAAATCACACGATGAAACCCGGAAACCCTGGAAGGCATCTGAAGCTCCGGTCTTGGGGCGTTACAAGTGGGGGCTCCTAAGGTCGGGGAAGGCTCTGATTACCAACTTGTAACACCCTCGATGTGACTATATCTCCCACGTGTCGAGGCACGACTTAGAGGCATAATCGCATTGAAGGCATATGTCGCAAGTTAGGCAATCTTCACAACATCCCATGTAATATAGATAATAAAAGGGGAGATAGCATAGTTGGCTTACACTCGCCACGTCAACCAAGTACATAAATAGCATTACAACATTCAAACACTCATGGCCCGACTACGATGCCAAAATAAAAGACAACCCAACATGCGACACGGTCCCAATCACCCCAACTGGGCACCACTACTGATCATCAGGAAAAGAAACATAGTATCACTAAGAGTCCTCGTCGAACTCCCACTTGAGCTCAAGTGCGCCATCTGGAATGGTATCATCAGACCCTGCATCTGGTGTAATAGCAATCTGTGAGCCACAGGGACTCAGCAATCTCGCACCCTCGCGATCAAGACTATTTAAGCTTAATAGGTAAGGCAAGGTAAATATATGTGGAGCTGCAGCAAGCGACTAGCATATATGGTGGCTATCCTGTTCGCAAAAGAGAGCGAGAAGAGAAGGCAAAGCGCGAGCGAGAAACTAGAGGACAACCTGCGAAACATTACTCCAACACCGTGTCCACTTCCCGGACTCCGCCGAGAAGAGGCCATCACGGTAACTCACACAGTTGATTCATTTTAATTAAGTTAAGGTTCAAGTTATCTACAACCGGACATTAACAAATTCCCATCTGCCCATAACCGCGGGCACGGGTTTTGAAAGTTCAAATCCCTGCAGGGGAGTCCCAACTTAGCCCATGACAAGCTCTCACGGTCAACGAAGGAATAGACCTCCTCCCGAGACGTTCCGATCAGACTCGATACCTCGGTTCTTCAAGACACTTCGATAGGTTAAAACAAATCTAGCAACACCGCCTGAATGTGCCGAAAAATCCCGATAGGAGCTGCACATATCTCGTTCTCAAGGCACACTCGGATGAGCGCTCCATACAACTAAAACCAAACCTCGAGTTTCCCCGAGGGGGCGCTGCACAGGACTCTAGTTTGGACCAACTCAGAGGAGCACTGGCCCGGGGGGGTTTAAATAAGATGACCCTCGGGCTCCAGAAACCCAAGGGAAAAAGAGGCTAGGTGGCAAATGGTAAAACCAAGGTTGGGCATTGCTGGAAAAGCTTTAATCAAGGCGAACTATCAAGGGGTTCCCATTATAACCCAACCGCGTAACGAACGCAAAATCCGGGAACATAACACCGGTATGACGGAAACTAGGGCGGCAAGAGTGGAACAAAACACTAGGTGAGAGGCCGAGCCTTCCACCATTTACCAAGTATATAGATGCATTAAGATAACATGGCAATATAATAATATCCTAACAAGTAAATAATGTTCCAACAAGGAACGGTCTCCAATCTTCACCTGCAACTAGCAACGCTATAAGAGGGGCTGAGCAAAGCGGTAACATAGCCAATCAACGGTTTGGTAGGACATGGTGGGTTAGAGGTTTGACATGGCAATTTGGGAGGCTTGAAAGCAAGTGGTAGGCATCGTAGCATAGGCATAGCAAAAGAGCGAGCATCTAGCAAAGCAAAGATAGTAGTGATTTCGAGGGTATGATCATCTTGCCTACAAAGTTGTCAGAGTTGACTGGATCCTCGAAAGCAAACTCAACGGGCTCCTTGTTTGCGAACTCGTCTCCCGGCTCTACCCAAACAATACAAACAAGCAAAACAAGGACACAATCAACCACGTGCAAAGCTCAAACAATATGATGCAAACATGGTATGCTATGCGAGATGCGATATGTGATGCATATGCATGATTTGACAAGGAATGCATGAACCTGGCCTCAACTTTGAAAACCAAGTGTTCCACTGGAAAGATGAGATGAAATCACTTGAAAACGATATAAAGATCACCGGAATCGGAGTTACGGTTTGGAAATGGCAAGCAATTCAAATATGACCACGTTCTGCGATTTACAGCAAGTAGCCATCTAAATGCAATGAGATGAACAAGCTATAGCACCCAAACATGGTAACAAAATACATGGCAGGGATCCATTCAAGATGCTTAACAAAAGTCTAGCACTGAGCTACGGACAATTCATTCATAAATAGGATCAAACAAGCATGACAAAAATGCATTTGGTAAACAGATTTCAGACTTAGTGAAATTAACACTTGTCTGGAATTTCAGATCAGATAGCACTCTTTGGAGCAAGAAAACTACATGCTACAGGACCTGAACATGGCAAAGTAAAGCATGGCATGGAGCTACTCAAAGAGGTTAACAAAAGTCCCTTAGTGACCTTGAGCCAAAAGGGATCAGAAAATACATTTGCAAGCATGTGAACATGGCAAAAACATAATTAGTTCTCAGACTTAGTGAAAACTGGAGCATGCTGAAGACAGATATCAAGTAGGCATGTTTACGAGCTCGATGCACTCACTACGGAGCAAGACATGACAAACTAAGAATTCACCCATCAAGAATACACAAAAAGCAAGCTAGACATGGCAAGAACAATAACATAGCAAACACGGATCAACTACAACAACCTCGGCAAAATTGCTAACAAGTAGACAATCTGCCCAGATTCACGAAATGACAAAAGTAGAGCTCGATTGAGTCAAGCTAGGGTGCTCCATAATTACAAACAAAGACATGGATGGATAGAGCACTACAAGATTAACAAAACATCCTTACTGATCATCCTCAAAAGAGGCACGGATCGCTAGGAAACAACATGAACATATGGTCATATGAGATAAACAGGTCAAGGACTTAGTGGAAATGCTAAGTCCCTGAAATCAGCATTACCAAGTGCCTCACTTTGCAAGCTTGTGCTAATCACCACACACATCACAAAAATACATGGGTTGCACCTCTGGAAAGTTGGCAAAACCCTTAACAAAACACATGTAGAGCTCATGGCCATATCATGCACACAATAATCATGGCAAAAATGACAAATATCTAAATGGAGCACCAGATCTGACAATTATCTCAAGTAGCCTTCTTCTAACAGCATTTCGGGCATCAAGATAAACTCAAATGAAAATGATGCAATGAGATGAAATGATGTACTCTCTGACACGAACATTTTGATATGCTATATGCCCAAAACGGAGCTACGGATGCAAAGTTACGGCACGAAGAACATGGCAATATGAACTAGGGTTTTGGGAGAAAGTCAACCGAGTTTTGGATCTAGATCCAGACCCGGGGTGCACGCGGAACGAGGTTCGCCGAAGAACTCGCGGTCACCGGACTTGATGCTTGGAGGAGACGGCGATGAGGGGAGGTCGAGGCCGGGCGGCGGGGCGACGCAGGGGCGGCTCGGCCCGGGCGGCGGCGGAGGAGGAGGGCCCGCCCTGGGCCTCGCGGGCCGGCGGCGGAGGGAGGCCCTGCGCGGGACAGGTGGCGGTCTTCGATTGGCGTGGGCCGGTGGACGGACGTGTCCGGCCGGAGTTGGACGTGTCCGGTCGGCGCGAGGGGTGGATCTAGGGTTTCGGAGGAAGAAGAACGGGGATTTCGGAGGGGGTCTATTTATAGGCATAGGAGGAGCTAGGAGAGTCCAAATGAGGTGCGGTTTTCGGCCACACGATCGTGATCGAACGCTCTAGATGATGGAGAGGGTTTTGGTGGGTTTTGGACCAACTTGGAGGGGTGTTGGGCTGCAACACACACGAGGCCTATTCGGTCCCTCGGTTAACCGTTGGAGCATCAAACGAAGTCCAAATGGTACGAAACTTGACAGGCGGTCTACCGGTAGTAAACCAAGGCCGCTTGGCAAGTCTCGGTCCAATCTGGAAATGTTTAATCTCCACACACGAAAGAAAGGTAGAAAAGACCACCGGAGGAGAACGAAGCACCGGAATGCAAAACGGGCAACGGGGAAAATGCTCGGATGCATGAGATGAACACGTATGCAAATGCAATGCACATGATGACATGATATGAGATGCAAGACAATGATAACAACACACAGAGACAAAGACCCAAACCCGAGAAAATAAATTAACTTAAGGCCGGAAACGGCAAGAGTTGGAGTACAAATTGGGTAAATCATATCCGGGGTGTTACACCAATGTAGATCTCGGGACGAGATCCTCTCGTAGTGGTGGAGTGTTGTGACGCCCCGAGACCGACGCGCCAGGTGTCTTCCAGTTATTCGTTGTTGTCAGGGTTGTTAGAATCGCGATTCTGTTATACGATTCTATGACTTTACGATCCAAACTAACCCCTCTGATTCTATGACTTTAGTTCATAGAATCTACGTTTCTACGATCCTGATAGTGAAGATCCTACGATTTGCGATCCTACCACCGGAGCTCCGATCCGATTCAAAATCGCGATTCTGATAACCTTGTTGTTGCCTTGTCATTTGCTTGCGTGTCGCATCTTGCCATGTCATCATGTGCATTGCATAATCATGTTTTTAAAACTTGCATCCGTTTGGGTTCCCCCAGTTCCGTCTGTTGTCCGTTTTGAGCCCAAACACACTCGCACGCGTCCGCAACACGTCCGAAATATTATTTTATAAGTGGCCGGAAATTGTTCTTGGAATGGGATGAAAGTTGGTGTGCGGTGTTGTTCTGTTGTCAATAGACCGCCTGCCAAGTTTCATCGCATTCGGAGTCCGTTTGACGCCCCACGGATAACTATAGCGACAATATAGTCGGTCAAATCATCGGACATTTTCGGTCTCCGGAAACAATCGCCGGGTATCTCTCTCCTCTCCTCTTAGCCCTAGGCTTTTTGCACAACCCACTACCACTCACCTCCAGGCCCTACCTAACCTCTCTCGTCAGCCCGCGACCCTCCTCGCGCTTGCCCGAAAGCTGTCATGGACCCGACCCGGGCAGTCGTCACCGTTGGGTCCGGATCATCCCCAAACATCTACAAAACATCACCGTTTTCTTATTTGGACTCCCTAGCTATTTTATTCGCGGTCATCCGATTACGATCGGAGGGACGAGTTAGCCCCTAACCTAAATCCAATGTTATAAATAACCAGTCAAACCCTAGCCTATCCTATCCAATCCACCAATCCCCCTCGCCGCCGCCACTCTCTCCATCGGGATCCCTCCCGATCCACCACCTCCCCTCGTTTTCAGCACCAAACCAATCCTGAGCCACCTCCCGATCCGAAAATCCATCGAGCCAGCCAGCCACCACCAGTGACCTCAACTGCCAAGCCGTCGCCCTCTCCCTGCTTGAACCTGTGCAGCAGCAGCTCCATGCCAGAGTCCCATCACCACCCTTTGTCCCGCCGGAGCAACACCAGCAGGACCAGCCCCGCGCCGCTCCCGTTTTCTTCCTCTCCTTCATGTTTTCCTTCACTTCTCTGCTCCTCCTCTCTCCTCTCTCTCTCCCCGTCTCTGTACCGGGGGAACCAAGGCCCTGCCATGGACGCCCGACGAAGCTCGCCTCGCCACCGGATCGAGTGGTTCTGTGCCTCCTCGACCTCGGTTTCGCCCCGTCTCCGGCAAGATCTGACGAGCCGTGACGAAGCCGCCTCCTTCCGACGCCATGGCGCCCGAGGCCTCCCTGCAGGACCACCACTGCCGCCATGGACCAAGCCGCCCGTCAAGCTCGCGCCTCGGCCCCGATTTGGACCCGATCTCCTCTGCTCCACCGCCTAGCCACCGAATCCGCGCCGTTCCGGCCGGTTCCCGCCAACCCCGCCGCCAGGACCCCTCCTGCCTGCGTCTTCTCCATCGCCATGGCCTTCTGCCGTTTCTTTTCTTCAGAACAGAGAGCCACAGCGGCTCGCTCATCCCTGCGTTGACCCGTTCCAGCGCCAGCGTGGGGCAAGCGCCTAAGCCCAGTGCCCCTTCCAGCCTCCCTCTCCACCAAACCGAGCAGGCCCATCTTCTCCTTTAGGCCCAAAGTGAGCAGCCCCTCTCCACTCCCTCTCGTGTACATTACTGGGCCAACCAGATTCGGCCCAGTGTGTTTTTTTCCTTGTCTGCGATTTTAGCAATATTCTAGTGCTTTACCTGTTTTGCAGAAAATCCCCCAAGCTTCATGCACTTAATATCTCCACAACTATGCATCGGATTAAAACAACTTATATATGTAAAATGCCTAGAATTTTGTGTAGTTTCATAATATGCCACTTTTATCCATGTTTGAAATGTTTAAGATGTTGTTTGTTTAATTTTCCCTTATTACCATGCTAAAATGATTTATTCCATAACTTAATAACCGTAGCTCCAAATCTAAGAAACTTTATATGTAAATGGGGTGGAAAATGCCTAGTTTAACATGATGGCTTTACTTTGCATGTTTAACAACTCTAAAATATGATTTAGGGCAGAACAGTACCAAACCTAATATATGCATATGAGGACTTTCCAAAATTGTTGTTTGTTATTTCCGGCTTCATTTAAACTTGCCTAGATAGGTAGTTTTGTTGTGCTTCACCCCTTGCCATGTTAATCAACATTTAATATTGTTGGGTACATAAACGAGAGGAACTAAATATTTGACGTGGTGTTTTGTCAATATGCAACGGAGTTGCATATTGAGCTCCACTTAATTTGTAGGATTGTTTATGCATTTTGCCATGCCATGCCTCATTAAACCGGACATGCATCATACTTGGTTGTGCATCATGCCATGATTATGTGATGGTTGTTTACGATGTTGTTTGCTTCTTTCCGGTGTGCTTCTTCGGGTTGGTTCCGTTAACGTCGTGTTTGTGAGGATCCGTTCGACTATGTCTGTTTGTCTTCTTCATGGACTCGCTCTTCTTCCTTGAGGGATCTCAGGCAAGATGACCATACCCTCGAAATCACTTCTATCTTTGCTTGCTAGTTGCTCGCTCTATTGCTATTCCGCGATACCTACCACTTGGTATATCATGTCTCCCATATTGCCATGTCAAGCCTCTAACCCACCTTTCCTAGCAAACCATTGTTTGGCTATGTTACCGCTTTGCTCAGCCCTTCTTATAGCGTTGCTAGTTGCAGGTGAAGCTGGAGTTTGTTCCATGTTGGAACATGGTTGTTGTTGGGATATCACAATATCTCTTATATTATTTAATGCATCTATATACTTGGTAAAGGGTGGAAGGCTCGGCCTTATGCCTGGTGTTTTGTTCCACTCTTGCCGCCCTAGTTTCCGTCATACTGGTGTTATGTTCGTTGATTTTGCGTTCCTTACACCGTTGGGTGTTATGGGGACCCCTTGATAGTTCGCTTTGAATAAAACTCCTCCAGCAAGGCCCAACCTTGGTTTTACCATTTGCCTCAGCACCACCTACTTTTCCCTTGGGAGTCGCTCTCTCGAGGGTCATCTTTATTTTAAGCCCCCCCGGGCCAGTGCTTGTCTAAGTGTTGGTCCGAACCAGAGTCCTTTGCAGTGCCACCTCGGGGAAACTTGAGGGCTGGTTTTAGTTGTACGTAGCGTTCATCCGGTGTTGCCCTGAGAACGAGATATGTGCAGCTCCTATCGAGATGTCGGCGCATTGGGCGGTCTTGCTGGCCTTGTTTTACCATTGTCGAAATGTCTTGTAACCGGGATTCCGAGACTGATCGGGTCTTCCCGCTAGAAGGAATATCCTTCGTTGACTATGAGAGCTTGTGATGGGCTAAGTTGGGACACCCCTGCAGGGTTTTGAACTTTCGAAAGCCGTGCCCGCGGTTATGGCAGATGGGAATTTGTTAATATCCGGTTGTAGAGAACTTGACACTTAACTTAATTAAAATGCATCAACCGCGTGTGTAGCCGTGATGGTCTCTTTCCGGTGGAGTCCGGGAAGTGAAGACGGTTCTTGTGTTATACTTGAACCTAAGTAGTTTCAGGATCACTTCTTGATCACTTCTAGTTCACGTGCGTGCTTTGCTTCTCTTCTCGCTCTCATTTGCGTAAGTTAGCCACCATATATGCTAGTGCTTGCTGCAGCTCCACCTCACTACCTTTTCCTACCCATAAGCTTAAATAGTCTTGATCTCGCGGGTGTGAGATTGCTGAGTCCCCGTGACTCACAAATTACTTCAAATAGTTGCAGGTGCCGATGATAACCATGCAGGTGACGCTACCGAGCTCAAGGAGGAGCTCGATGAAGATCGGGTTCGTTGTGTTGTTTCGTTTCTAGTTGATCAGTAGTGGAGCCCAGTCGGGGCGATCGGGGATCTAGCATTAGGGGTTGTCTTTCTTTATTTGGTTCCGTAGTCTGACCTTGATTGTATCTGGATGATGTAATGCTATTTTCATGTATTGTGTGAAGTGGCGATTGAAAGCCAACTCTTTATCCCTTTCTTATTCAGTACATGGGATGTGTAAAGATTACCCCTCTTGCGACATGCCTACAATGCGATTATGCCTCTAAGTAGTGCTCCGACACGTGGGAGATATAGCCGCATCGTGGGTGTTACAATATAGACAGCCCTAGTTGATACATGAGCTATTCGAGCATACAAAACAGAATTTCATTTGAAGGTTTAGAGTTTGGCACATACAAATTTACTTGGAACGGCAGGTAGATACCTTATATAGGAAGGTATGGTGGACTCATATGGAATAACTTTGGGGTTTATGGAAGTGGATGCACAAGCAGTATTCCCGCTTAGTACAAGTGAAGGCTTGAAAGAGAATGGGAAGTGACCAGCTAGAGAGCGACAACAGTCATGAACATGCATTAAAATTAATCAACACTGAGTGCAAGCATAAGTAGGATATAATTCACCATGAACATAAATATCATGGAGGCTATGTTGATTTTGTTTCAACTACATGTGTGAACATGTGCCAAGTAAAGCCACTCGAATCGTTCAAAGGAGGATACCACCCTATCATACCACATCACAACCATTTTAATAGCATGTTGGCACGCAAGGTAAACCATTATAAACTCCTAGCTAATTAAGCATGGCATGAGCAACTATAATCTCTAATTGTCATTGCAAACATGTTTTATTCATAATAGGCTGAATCAAGAACGATGAACTAATCATATTTACAAAAACAAGATAGGTCGAGTTCATACCAGCTTCTCTCATCTCAATCAGTCCATCATATATCGTCATTATTGTCTTTCGTTTGCACGACCGAATAGTGTGGATAATAATAATAGTGCACGTGCATTGGACTAAGCTGGAATCTGCAAGCATTCAATACAAGGGAGAAGACAAGGTAATATGGGCTCTTAGATCAACAATAATGCAAATGAGAGCCACTCAACATTTTCATCATGGTCTTCTCCTCTCGACCCCCAACGAAAAGAAAAGAAACAAAACTATTTAGACGGGAAAGCTCCCAACAAGCAAAAGAAGAACGAGAAATATTTTTGGGTTTTCTTTTAATTACTGCTACTACAAGCATGGAAAGTAAACTAGCTAAAAGCCGCAACTAAATTTTTTGGTTTTCTTAAGGTTTTTCAAACACACAAGAAGAATGCTGGAAAAGAAAATAAACTAGCATGGATAGTATAATGAAAAAGTATGAGCACCGACAACTAGAATGAGTGTGTGAACATGAATGTAATGTCGGTGAGAAATACGTACTCCCCCAAGTTTAGGCTTTTGGCCTAAGTTGTTCTAGGGCCATGGCTCAAAGCTGCCCTCTCCAGTGTATGGAGGAGTGTCCTCTGGGTGCCACTGGTTGGCAATCTCCTCAAGATCCCACTGATAAACAGACTGCCGATAAGGGTCAAGTGGTGGCTCCGGCTCAAGCTTTGGAGCTGATGTCAGGCTCTAGTATGCATGAACGGCCTCCGGCAACACAAAGTACGTGCCTGAAAATATGTTAAACAAAGATGGAGTAGGCAAGGTAATAATCTCAAAGTATTTTTTATCAAATATCAATCTATATTTAAGCATCTTCTTCTTATCCTTAACAGTAAAATCATGTGCTACCATACTCTTATAATCTACAAAATAGGGGGCAGCAACTTTTCCTCTTTCTCATAATGCCTAATAGGTATGTTAAAGTGTGCAGCAAGGAGAGCTAGAACTCGGGTTTGAGCTGGTGGAGGATTTTTTCTGGAGGAAGACGAAGTGTGTGGGTGCAAGAATAAGTGGAGGGGCCCCACGTGGGGTCCACAAGGCAGGGGGCGCGCCCCGGGGGTGGGCGCGCCCTGGACCCTCGTGGCCAGGTGGTGGGTCCCCCAGGTGTGTTCTCAGTGCCAATAATTCTTAAATATTCTAGAAAAAATCATATAAAATTTTCAGGACATTTGGAGAACTTTTATTTTCAGGGTATTTTTTATTGCAAGGATAATTCAGAAAATAGACAGGAAATACTATTTTTGCTTTATTTAATCTAAATAACAGAAAGTAAAAGGAGGGTACAGAGAGTTGTGCTTTCTAACTTCATCCATCTCATGCTCATCAAAAGGAATCCACTAAGAAGGTTAATCAAGTCCTGTTAACAAACTCTTTCCGAATTGCATGAAACCGGAGAATTTTTGAATAACACTAGGTGACCTCAACGGGGATATGCAGATCCCCAACAATAAGAATATCATATTTCTTCCTGACAGTAGGAAGAGGAAATTCAAAACCTCCAATAATATTTGTTGAAGTTTTTCCAATAGAATTAATACTGTGGACTTGAGGTTGTTTCCTCGGAAAGTGTACCGTATGCTCATTACCATTAACATGAAAAGTGACATTGCCTTTGTTGCAATCAATACCAGCCCCTGCAGTATTAAAAAAGGGTCTACCAAGAATAATATACATACTATCGTCCTCGAAAGTATCAAGAATAACAAAGTCTGTTACAATAGTAACATTTGCAACCACAACAGGCACATCCTCACAAATACTGACATGTATAGCAGTTGATTTATCAGCCATTTGCAAAGATATTTTAGTAGGTGTGAACTTATTCAAATCAAGTCTACGATATAAAGAGAGAGGTATAACACTAACACCGGCTCCAAGATCACATAAAGCAGTTTTAACATGGTTTCTTTTAATGGAGCATGGTATAGTTGGTACTCCTGGATCTCCTAGTTTCTTAGGTATTCCACCTTTAAAAGTATAATTAGCAAGCTTGGTGGAAATTTCAGCTTCCGGTATCTTTCTTTTATTTGTAACAATATCTTTCATATACTTAGCATAAGGATCCATTTTAAGCATATCAGTCAAGCGCATACGCAAAAAGATATGTCTAATCATTTCAACAAAGCTCTCAAAATGCTCATCATCCTTTTTCTTGGATGGTTTAGGAGGAAAAGGCATGGGTTTCTGAACCCATGATTCTCTTTCTTTACCTTGCTTTCTAGCAACAAAGTCTCTCTTATCATAATGTTGATTCTTTGATTGTGGGTTATCAAGATCAACAGCAGGTTCAATCTCTACATCATTGTCATTGCCAGGTTGAGCATCAACATGAACATCATCATTAATATTATCACTAGGTTCATGTTCATTACCAGATTGTGTTTCAGCATCAGAAATAGAAATATCATTGGGATTCTCAGGTGTGTCAACAACAGGTTAGAAGCATGCAAAGTCCTATCATTTTTCCTTTTCTTCTTCTTAGAAGAACTAGGTGCATCAACATTAGTTCTCTGAGAATCTTGCTCAATTCTCTTAGGGTGGCCCTCAGGATACAAAGGTTCCTGAGTCATTTTACCCCCTCTAGTCACCACTCTAACATCATTATCACTTTTCTTATTATTTAATTCATTGAGCAAATCATTTTGAGCTTTAAGTACTTATTCTACTTGAGTGGTAACCATAGAAGCATGTTTACTAATAAGTTTAAGTTCACCTTTAACTCTAGACATATAATCACTCAAGTGTTCAATCATATAAGCATTACGTTTCAATTGTCTACCAACATAAGCATTGAAGTTTTCTTGTTTAACAATAAAATTATCTAACTCATCTAAGCATTGGCTCGCAGACTTATAATGAGGAATATCACCTTCATAAAATCTATGGAGAGAATTTACTTTACTACCTGTGTCGGGTTATCAAGACCATGTATCTCTTCAATAGGTGGTAAATTCTTAACATCTTCAGCTTTAATACCTTTTTCTTTCATAGATTTCTTCGCCTCTTGCATATCTTCAGGACTGAGAAATAGAATACCCATTTTCTTCGGAGTTGGCTTAGGAGTTGGTTCAAGAAGTGTCCAATCATTTTCATTACTCAACATATTATTCAATAGTAATTCAGCTTGATCAACAATTCTTTCCCTGAAAACACAACCAGCACAACTATCCAGGTGGTCTCTGGAAGCATCGGTTAGTCCATTATAAAAGGTATCAAGTATTTCATTTTTCTTGAGAGGATGATCAGGAAAAGCATTAAGTAATCGGAGAAGCCTCCCCCAAGCTTGTGGGAGACTCTCTTCTTCAATTTGCACAAAATTATATATTTCCCTTAAGGCAACTTGTTTCTTATGAGCTGGGAAATATTTAGCAGAGAAGTAATAAATCATATCCCGGGGACTATGCACACAACCAGGATCAGGAGAATTAAACCATGTTTTAGCATCACCCTTTAATGAGAACCGAAACAACTTAAGGATAAAGTAATAGCGAGTTTTCTCATCATTAGTGAACAGGGTGGCTATATCATTTAATTTAGTAAGATTAGCCACAATAATTTCATATTCATAGCCATAAAAAGGATCAGATTCAACCAAAGTAATTAACTCAGGATCGACAGAGAAATCATAATACTTATCAAAGATACAGATAGGTGAAGTAGCAAAAGCAGGGTCATATTTCATTCTAGCATTTAAGGATTTTTCTTTCAGCTTAGCTAATAGTTTCTTAAGATCATATTTATCATTGCAAGCGAAAAAGTCTCTAGCAGTTTCTTCATCCATAACATAACCCTCAGGCACAACACACAATTCATATCTAGGGGGAGAATCTTCACCATCACTTTCATCAATATTATCAGTTTCAATAATTTCATTCTCTCTAACCCTAGCAAGTTTTTCATCAAGAAATTCACCTAATGGCACAGTATTATCAAGCATAGAAGTAGTTTCATCATAAGCATCATGCAAAGTAGAAGTGGCATCATCAATAACATGCGACATATCAGAATGAATAATAGGAGAAGGTGAATCAAGTGCAGAGCTAGATGGCAGTCCCTTACCTCCCCTCGTAGTTGAGGGAAAAATCTTGGTTCTTTCATCTTTCAAGTTCTTCATAGTGATCAACAGATATAAATCACAAGTGACTCAAAGAATAGAGCTATGCTCCGCGGCAACGGCGCCAGAAAATAGTCTTGATAACCCACAAGTATACGGCATCGCAACAGTTTTCGGGGGTAGAGTATTCAACCCAAATTTATTGATTCGACACAAGGGGAGCCAAAGAATATTCTCAAGTATAAACAGTTGAGTTGTCAATTCAACCACACCTGAAAGACTTAATATCTACAGCAAAGTATTTAGTAGCAAAGTAATATGGAAGTAATGCTAACTGTGGCAAAAGTAACAGTATTGGTTTTGTAGTGATTGTAATAGTGGCAATGGAAAAGAAACTAAGCAAAGATCAATATGTGAAAAGCTCGTAGGCAATGGATCAGTGATGGATAATTATGTCGGATGCGATTCCTCATGCAACAATTATAACATAGGGTGACACAGAACTAGGTCCAGTTCATCAATGTAATGTTGGCATGTATTCCGAATATAGTCATACGTGCTTATGGAAAGGAACTTGCATGACATCTTTTGTCCTACCCTCCCGTGGTAGCGGGGTCCTATCGCAAACTAAGGGATATTAAGGCATCCTTTTAATAGAGTACCGGACCAAAGCATTAACACTCAGTGAATACATGAACTCCTCAAACTATAGTCATCACCGGTAAGTATCCCGATTATTGTCACTTCGGGGTTAACGAATCATAACACATAGTAGGTGACTATTGACTTGCAAAATATGATCAACAACTCACATATATTCATGGAAACATAATAGGTTCAGATCTGAAATCATGGCACTCGGGCCCTAGTGACAAGCATTAAGCATAGCAAAGTCATAGCACCATCAATCTCAGAATATAATGGATACTAGGGATCAAACCCTAACAAAACTAACTCGATTACATGATAAATATCATCCAACCCATCACCGTCCAGCAAGCCTACGATGGAATTACTCATGCACCGCGGTGAGCATCATGAAATTGGGGATGGAGGAAGGTTGATGATGACGATGGCGATGGATTCCCCTCTCCGGAGCCCCGAACGGACTCCAGGTCAGCCCTTCCGAGAGAGATTAGGGCTTGGCGGCGGCTCCGTATCGTAAAATGCGATGAATCCTTCTCTCTAATTTTTTCTCCCCGAACGTGAATATATAGAGTTGGAGTTGAGGTCGATGGAGCATTAGGGGGCCCACGAGGCAAGGGGGCGTGCCCCCCACCCTCGTGGACAGGATGTGGGCCCCCTGGCATAGATTCTTTCGCCGGTATTTTTATATATTCCAAAAATATTCTCCGTGAAGTTTCAAGTCATTCCGAGAACTTTTATTTCTGCACAAAAATAACACCATGGCAACTCTGCTGAAAACAGCGTCAGTCTGGGTTAATTCCATTCAAATCATGCAAGTTAGAGTCCAAAACAAGGGCAAAAGTGTCTGGAAAAGTAGATACGTTGGAGACGTATCAACTCCCCCAAGCTTAAACCTTTGCTTGTCCTCAAGCAATTCAGTTGATAAACTGAAAGTGATAAAGAAAAACTTTTACAAACTCGGTTTGCTCTTGTTGTTGTAAACATGTAAAGCCAGCATTCAAGTTTTCAGCAAAGATTATGAACTAACCATACTCACAATAACATTTAGGTCTCATGTTTACTCATATCAATGGCATAATCAACTAGCGAGCAATAATAATAAATCTCGGATGACAACACTTTCTAAAAACAATCATAATATGATATGACAAGATGGTATCTCGCTAGCCCTTTCTAAGACCGCAAAACATAAATGCAGAGCACCCGTGAACATCAAGGGCTGACTGGAAATTGTAATTCATGGTAAAAGAGATCCAGCCACAGTCATACTCAATATAAACTAATAGTAATACATGCAAATGACAGTGACGCTCTCCAACTGGTGCTTTTTAATAAGAGGATGATGACTCAACATAAAAGTAAATAGATAGGCCCTTCTCAAAGGGAAGCAGGGATTTGTAGAGGTGCCAGAGCTCGGTTTTGAAATAGAGATGAATAATATTTTGAGCGGTATACTTTCATTGTCAACATAACAACCGAGAGATCTCGATATCTTCCATGCTACACACATTATAGGCGGTTCCCAAACAGAATGGTAAAGTTTATAGTCTCCCACCACCAACAAGCATCAATCCATGGCTTGCCTGAAACAACGGGTGCCTCCAACTAACAACAATCCTGGGGGAGTTTTGTTTGCAATTATTTTGATTTGGTTAGAGCATGGGACTGGGAATCCCGGTGACCAACCATTTTCTCATGAGTGAGGAGCGAGTCCACTCCTCTTGAGAATAACCCGCCTAGCATGGAAGATACACACAACCCAGTTGATACATGAGCTCATACAAAACAGAATTTTTATTTGAAGGTTTAGAGTTTGGCACATACAAATTTACTTGGAACGGCAGGCAGATACCGCATATAGGAAGGTATTGCGGACTCATATGGAATAACTTTTGGGGTTTATGGAGTTGGGTGCACAAGCAGTATTCTCGCTTAGTACAAGTGAAGGCTAGAAAGAGACTGGGAAGCGACCAGCTAGAGAGCGACAACAGTCATGAACATGCATTAAAATTAATCAACACTAAGTGCAAGCATGAGTAGGATATAATTCACCATGAACATAAATATCGTGGAGGCTATGTTGATTTTGTTTCAACTACATGTGTGAAAATGTGCCAAGTAAAGCCAGTCGAATCGTTCAAAGGAGGATACCACCCTATCATACCACATCGCAACCATTTTAATAGCATGTTGGCACGCAAGGTAGACCATTATAAACTCCTAGCAAATTAAGTATGGCATGGGCAACTATAATCTCTAATTGTCATTGCAAACATGTTTCATTCATAATAGGCTGAATCAGGAACGATGAACTAATCATATTTACAAAAACAAGAGGGGTCGAGTTCATACCAGCTTTTCTCATCTCAATCAGTTCATCATATATCGTCATTATTGCCTTTCACTTGCGCAACCGAATAGTGTGGATAATAATAATAGTGCACGTACATTAGACTAAGCTGGAATCTGCAAGCATTCAATTCAAGGGAGAAGACAAGGTAATATGGGCTCTTTTTTAGATCAACAATAATGCATATGAGAGCCACTCAACATTTTCATCACGGACTTCTCCTCTCGACCCCCAAAGAAAAGAAAGGAAACAAAACTATTTACACAGGAAAGCTCCCAACAAGCAAAAGAAGAACAAGAAATATTTTTGGGTTTTCTTTTTAATTAGTACTACATGCATGGAAAGTAAACTAGCTAAAAACGACAACTATTTTTTGTTTCTTAAGGTTTTTCAAACACACAAGAAGAAAGCTTAAAACAGAAATTAAACTAGCATGAATGATACAATGAAAAAGTATGAGCACCGACAACTAGAATGAGTGTGTGAACATGAATGTAATGTCGGTGAGAAATACGTACTCCCCAAGCTTAGGCTTTTGGCCTAAGTTGGTATATGCCCATGGATCAAAGCTGCCTTCTCCGGTGTACTAAGGAGGGTCCTAGGGTTGCCACTGGCCGGCGATCTCCTCCGGATCCCACTGATAAACAGACAGACGGTGAGGATCAGATAGTGGTTCCGGCTCTGGAGCTGATGTCAGGTTCTGGTATGGCTGAACGGCCTCCGACAAAACAAGGTACGTGCCTGAAAATATGTTGAACAAGAAGGAGCAGGCAAGGTAATAGTCTCAAAGTAATTCTTATCAAATATCAGTCTATAGTTAAGCATCTTCTTCTTATTCTTAACAATAAAATCATGTGCTACCATGCTCTTATAATCTAGAAAAACATGAGGCATGAACTTTTCCTCTTTCTCATAATGCCTAATAGGTATGTTAAAGTGTGCAGCAAGGCACGAGGCAAAAATGCCTCCCAAGACGGGACCCTTTGTACGGTTCAGATTTAACCATTTAGCAACAATAGCGCCTAAACTAAAAGTGGTATCATGAAACAAAGCATGGCACAAAATAAGAATATCAGGGGCACTAAGATTTCCACAGTTCCCGCGACCAATTAAGCATCTACTAGCAAATATTACGAAGTAACGTAGGACAGGAAAATGTATGCTAGTAATTCTTGCATCAGAAACCTTCCTTGTTTCCCCTACAACAATCATATCAATGAGTCCTTCCATATCATTACGATGTGGTTCCTCTATGCTGCGCTCAAAGGGTATCCTACAAACCTGGCAAAAATCATAAAGTGACATCTCCTTATGCTCATCATATAAATAGAATTCCACCGAAGGTGGCGATCTCCTAGCATGGAAATGAAAATTTTGCATAAAAATATTGGTGAGTAGGAGATACTGTTCACGCTGGTCGTGGAAGTCGGTGAGGCCTGCATTCTCAGCTAAATAATAAAAATATTCATAAATCCCGGCTTCTCTCAAGAACTCATCACAAGGCCACTCACACGGCCGAACCTCCGCAATATGAGGGAGATTATACTTGGGATTCTTATTTTCTTCACTTTGCTTATCCTTCAAGCTTCGGCTCGATGAGCCCCTAAAAAATCTCTTCATCTTTTTCTGAAAATTTCTGAAATTTTTAGTAACTTAAAATAAAAGTGAACCAAACTCAACAAAATTGATAGCAACTACTCCTACAAGTGTCTAGAGGCTATATCATGCATTAAAACTACTTTTGACCACATAAATTTGACATGCAAGCTCAAGAACAGGGTCACCTAAGCAGCAAAAATTTGCAATAAATGAAGCACTAGAACAAAAACTAATTGGACCATTGGAGGAGTCACATACCGATGAACAATCCCCAAAGCAGTTTTGTGAATGGAGCTTTGAGCAAGGAGATCGAAAATGGCAGCAAGATGAGCCAAAACATGGGTTTGAGCTGGTGGATGATTTTTTCTAGAGGAAGACGAAGTGTGTGGGTGCAAGAACAAGTGGAGGGGACCCACGTGGGGTCCACGAGGCAGGGGGCGCGCCCAGGGGGTGGGCGTGCCCTCCACCCTCGTGGGCACATGCTGGGTCCCCCTGGTGTGTTCTTAGTGCTAATAATTGTCAAATATTCTGGAAAAATCATATTAAATTTTCAGGACATTTGCAGAACTTTTATTTTCAAGGTATTTTGTTATTGCAAGGATAATTAAGAAAACAGACAAAAAATAATATTTTTACTCTATTTAATATAAATAACAAAAAGTAAAAAGAGGGTACAAAAGGTTGTGCTTTCTAACTTCATCCATCTCATGCTCATCAGAAGGAATCCACTAACAAGGTTGATCAAGTCTTGTTAACAAACTCATTCCATGAAACCGGAGAATTTTCGAATAACATTAGGTTACCTCAACGGGGATATGCACATCCCCAACAATAAGAATATCATATTTCTTCTTGACGGTAGGAAGAGAAAATTCAAAACCTCCTATATTAATTGTTGAAAATTTTCCAATATAATTGATACTATGGACTTGAGGTTGTTTCCTCGGAAAGTGTACTGTATGCTCATTAGCATTAACATGAAAAGTGACATTGCCTATGTTGCAATCAATAACAGCCCCTGCAGTATTCAAGAAGGGTCTTCCAAGGGTAATCGACATATTATCGTCCTTGGGAATATCAAGAATAACAAAGTCCGTTAAAATAGTGACGTTTGCAACCACAACAGGCAAATCCTCACAAATACCGACAGATGTAGCAGTTGATTAAGACTCAATGCCCGACCACTACAGAAGATAGAGAGAAAATGAAAGATGTTCCCTATGCTTCAGCCATAGGCTCTATCATGTATGCAATGATGTGTACCAGACCTGATGTATGTCTTGCTATAAGTCTAGCAGGGAGGTACCAAAGTAATCCAGGAGTGGATCAGTGGACAGCGGTCAAGAACATCCTGAAATACCTGAAAAGGACTAAGGATATGTTTCTCGTATATGGAGGTGACAAAGAGCTCATAGTAAATGGTTACGATGATGCAAGCTTTGACACTGATCCGGACGATTCTAAATCGCAAACCGGATACGTGTTTACATTAAACGGTGGAGCTGTCAGTTGGTGCAGTTCTAAACAAAGCATTGTGGCGGGATCTACATGTGAAGCGGAGTACATAGCTGCTTCAGAAGCAGCAAACGAAGGAGTTCATATCCGATCTAGGTGTCATACCTAGTGCATCGGGTCCAATGAAAATCTTTTGTGACAATACTGGTGCAATTGCCTTGGCAAAGGAATCCAGGTTTCAGAAGAGAACCAAGCACATCAAGAGACGCTTCAATTCCATCCGGGATCTAGTCCAGGTGGGAGACGTAGAGATTTGCAAGATACATACGGATCTGAATGTAGCAAACCCGTTCACTAAGCCTCTTCCACGAGCAAAACATGATCAGCACCAAAGCTCCATGGGTGTTAGAATCATTACTGTGTAATCTAGATTATTGACTCTAGTGCAAGTGGGAGACTGAAGGAAATATGCCCTAGAGGCAATAATAAAGTTATTATTTGTTTCCTTATATCATGATAAATGTTTATTATTCATGCTAGAATTGTATTATCCGGAAACATAATACTTGTGTGAGTACATAGACAAACTAAACGTCATTAGTGTGCCTCTACTTGACTAGCTCGTTAATTGAAGATGGTTATGTTTCCTAACCATAGACATGTGTTGTCATTTGATTAATGGGATCACATCATTAGGAGAATGATGTGATTGACATGACCCATTCCATTAGCTTAGCACTCGATCATTTACTATGTTGCTATTGCTTTCTTCATGACTTATACATGTTCCTATGACTATGAGATTATGCAACTCCCGTTTGCCGAAAGAACACTTTGTGTGCTACCAAACGTCACAACGTAACTGGGTGATTATAAAGGATCTCTACGGGTGTCTCCAAAGGTACATGTTGGGTTGGCGTATTTCGACATTAGGATTTGTCACTCCAATTGTCGGAGAGGTATCTCTGGGCCCTCTCGGTAATGCACATCACATAAGCCTTGCAAGCATTGCAACTAATGAGTTAGTTGCGAGATGATGTATTACGAAAGGAGTAAAGAGACTTGCCGGTAACGAGATTGAACTAGGTATTGAGATACCGACGATCGAATCTCGGACAAGTAACATACCGATGACAAAGGGAACAAAGTATGTTGTTAGGCGGTCTGACCGATAAAGATCTTCGTAGAATATGTGGGAGCCAATATGAGCATCCAGGTTCCGCTATTGGTTATTGACCGGAGACATGTCTCGGTCATGTCTACATTGTTCTCGAACCCGTAGGGTCCGCACACTTAACGTTACGATGATAGTTTCATTATGAGTTTATATATTTTGATGTACCGAAGTTTGTTCGGAGTCCCGGATGTGATCACGTACATGACGAGGAGTCTCGAAATGGTCGAGACATAAAGATTGATATATCGGACGGCTATATTCGGACACCGGAAGTGTTCCGGGTGATTTCGGAGAAAACCAGAGTGCCGGAGGGTTACCGGAACCCCCTCGGGAGAAGTAATGGGCCTTATGGGCCCTAGTGGAGAGAGAGAGGGGCGGCCAGGATGAGCCGCGTGCCCCCTCCCCCTCTGGTCCGAATTGGACTAGGAGAGGGGGGCGGCGCCCCCCTTTCCTTCTCCCTCTCCCCCTTCCTTTCCCCCTCCTAGTAGGAGTAGGAAAGAGGGGAGTCCTACTCCTACTAGGAGGAGGACTCCTCCTCCTTGGCGCGCCCCAAGGGCCGGCCGGCCTCCCCCCTTGCTCCTTTATATACGGGGGCAGGGGGCACCTCTAGACACACAAGTTGATCTTCGTGATCGTTCTCTTAGCCGTGTGCGGTGCCCCCCTCCACCATACTCCTCGATAATATTGTAGCGGTGCTTAGGCGAAGCCCTGCGATGGTAGAACATCAAGATCGTCACCATGCCGTCGTGCTGATGGAACTCTTCCCCGACACTTTGCTGGATCAGGGTCCGGGGATTGTCATCGAGCTGAACGTGTGCTAGAACTCGGAGGTGCCGTAGTTTCAGTGCTTGATTGGTCGGGCCGTGAAGACGTACGACTACATCAACCGCGTTGTCATAACGCTTCCGCTGTCGGTCTACGAGGGTACATAGACAACACTCTCCCCTCTCGTTTCTATGCATTACCATGATCTTGCGTGTGCGTAGGAAATTTTTTGAAATTACTACGTTCCCCAACATTGGTGTCAGAGCCTGGTTTTATGTGTTGATGTTATTTGCACGAATAGAACACAAGTGAGTTGTGGGCGATATAAGTCATACTGCTTACCAGCATGTCATACTTTGGTTCGGCGGTATTGTTGGATGAAGCGGCCCGGACTGACATTACGCGTACGCTTACGCGAGACTGGTTCTACCGACGTGCTTTGCACACAGGTGGCTGGCGGGTGTCAGTTTCTCCAACTTTAGTTGAACCGAGTGTGGCTACGCCCGGTCCTTGCGAAGGTTAAAATAGCACTAACTTGAAAAACTATCGTTGTGGTTTTTGATGCGTAGGTAAGATTGGTTCTTGCTTAAGCCCGTAACAACCATGTAAAACTTGCAACAAACAAAGTAGAGGACGTCTAACTTGTTTTTGCAGGGCATGTTTGTGATGTGATATGGTCAAGACATGATGCTAAATTTTATTGTATGATATGATCATGTTTTGTAACCGAGTTATCGACAACTGGAAGGAGCCATATGGTTGTCGCTTTATTGTATGCAATGCAATCTCCCTGTAACGCTTTACTTTATCACTAAGCGGTAGCGATAATCGTAGAAGCATAAGATTGGCGAGACAACAACAATGCTACGATGGAGATCAAGGTGTCGCGCCGGTGACGATGGTGATCATGATGGTGCTTCGAAGATGGAGATCGCAAGCACAAGATGATGATGGCCATATCATATCACTTATATTGATTGCATGTGATGTTTATCTTTTATGCATCTTATCTTGCTTTGATTGATGGTAGCATTTTAAGATGATCCCTCACTAATTATCAAGAAGTGTTCTCCCTGAGTATGCACCATTGCGAAAGTTCTTCGTGCTGAGACACCACGTGATGATCGGGTGTGATAGGCTCTATGTTCAAATACAACGGGTGCAAAACAGTTGCACACGCAGAATACTCAGATTATACTTGACGAGCCAAGCATATACAGATATGGCCTCGGAACACGGAGACCAAAAGGTCGAGCGTGAATCATATAGTAGATATGATCAACATAGTGATGTTCACCAATGAAACTACTCCATCTCACGTGATGATCGGACATGGTTTAGTTGATTTGGATCATGTGATCACTTAGAGGGATGTCTATCAAAGTGGGAGTTCTTTAGTAATATGATTAATTGAACTTAAATTTATCATGAACTTAGTACCTGATAGTATCTTGCTTGTCTATGTTTGATTGTAGATAGATGGCCCGTGTTGTTGTTCCGTTGAATTTTAATGTGTTCCTTGAGAAAGCAAAGTTGAAAGATGATGGTAGCAATTACACGGACTGGGTCCGTAACTTGAGGATTATCCTCATTGCTGCATAGAAGAATTACGTCCTGGAAGCACCGCTAGGTGCCAGGCCTGCTGCTGGAGCAACACCAGATGTTATGAACGTCTGGCAGAGCAAAGCTGATGACTACTCGATAGTTCAGTGTGCCATGTTTTACGGCTTAGAATCGGGACTTCAACGAAGTTTTGAACGTCATGGAGCATATGAGATGTTCCAGGAGTTGAAGTTAATATTTCAAGCAAATGCCCGGATTGATAGATATGAAGTCTCCAATAAATTCTATAGCTGCAAGATGGAGGAGAACAGTTCTGTCAGTGAGCATATACTCAAAATGTGTGGGTATAATAATAACTTGATTCAATTGGGAGTTAATCTTCCAGATGATTGCGTCATTGACAAAATTCTCCAATCACTTCCACCTAGCTACAAGAGCTTCATGATGAACTATAATATGCAAGGGATGGATAAGACAATTCCCGAGCTCTTCGCAATGCTGAAAACTGCGGAGGTAGAAATCAAGAAGGAGCATCAAGTGTTGATGGTCAACAAGACCACTAGTTTCAAGAAAAAAGGCAAAGGGAAGAAGAAGGGGAACTTCAAAAAGAACAACAAGCAAGTTGCTGCTCAGGAGAAGAAACCCAAATCTGGACCTAAGCCTGAAACTGAGTGCTTCTACTGCAAGCAGACTGGTCACTGGAAGCGGAACTGCCCCAAGTATTTGGCAGATAAGAAGGATGGCAAGGTGAACAAAGGTATATATGATATACATGTTATTGATGTGTACCTTACTAATGCTCGCAGTAGCACCTGGGTATTTGATACTGGTTCTGTTGCTAATATTTGCAACTCGAAACAAGGACTACGGATTAAGCGAAGATTGGCTAAGGACGAGGTGACGATGCGCGTGGGAAATGGTTCCAAAGTCGATGTGATCGCGGTCAGCACCCTACCTCTACATCTACCTTCGGGATTAGTATTAGACCTAAATAATTGTTATTTGGCGCCAGCGTTGAGCATGAACATTATATCTGGATCTTGTTTGATGTGAGACGGTTATTCATTTAAATCAGAGAATAATGGTTGTTCTATTTATATGAGTAATATCTTTTATGGTCATGCACCCTTGAAGAGTGGTCTATTCTTATTAAATCTCGATAGTAGTGACACACATATTCATAATGTTGAAGCCAAAAGATGCAGAGTTGATAATGATAGTGCAACTTATTTGTGGCAGTGCCGTTTAGGTCATATCGGTGCAAAGCACATGAAGAAACTCCATACTGATGGACTTTTGGAACCACTTGATCATGAATCACTTGGTACTTGTGAACCGTGCCTTATGGGCAAGATGACCAAAACACCGTTCTCCGGTACTATGGAGAGAGCAACAGATTTGTTGGAAATCATACATACAGATGTATGTGGTCCGATGAATGTTGAGGCTCGTGGCGGATATCGCTATTTTCTCACCTTCACAGATGACTTAAGCAGATATGGGTATATCTACTTAATGAAACATAAGTCTGAAACATTTGAAAAGTTCAAAGAATTTTAGAGTGAAGTTGAAAATCATCATAACAAGAAAATAAAATTCCTACGATCTGATCGTGGAGGAGAATATTTGAGTTACGAGTTTGGTGTACATTTGAAACAATGCGGAATAGTTTCGCAACTCGCGCCACCCGGAACACCACAACGTAATGGTGTGTCCGAACGTCGTAATCGTACTTTACTAGATATGGTGCGATCTATGATGTCTCTTACTGATTTATCGCTATCGTTTCGGGGATATGCTTTAGAGACGGCCGCATTCACGTTAAATAGGGCACCATCAAAATCCATTGAGACGACGCCTTCTGAACTATGGTTTGGCAAGAAACCAAAGTTGTCATTTCTGAAAGTTTGGGGCTGCGATGCTTATGTGAAAAAGCTTCAACCTGATAAGCTTGAACCCAAATCGGAGAAATGTGTCTTCATAGGATATCCAAAGGAAACTATTGGATACACCTTCTATCACAGATCCGAAGGCAAGACTTTTGTTGCTAAATTCAGAAACTTTCTAGAGAAGGAGTTTCTCTCGAAAGAAGTGAGTGGGAGGAAAGTAGAACTTGATGAGGTAACTGTACCTGCTCCCTTATTGGAAAGTAGTACATCACAGAAACCAGTTTCTATGACACCTACACCAATTAGTGAGGAAGCTAATGATGATGATCATGAAACTTCAGAACAAGTTACTACTGAACCTCGTAGATCAACCAGAGTAAGATCCGCACCAGAGTGGTACGGTAATCCTGTTCTGGAAGTCATGCTACTAGATCATGATGAACCTACGAACTATGAAGAAGCAATGCTGAGCCCAGATTCCGCAAAATGGTTTGAAGCCATGAAATCTGAGATGGGATCCATGTATGAGAACAAAGTATGGACTTTGGTTGACTTGCCCAAAGATCGGCAAGCAATTGAGAATAAATGGATCTTCAAGAAGAAGACTGACACTGACGGTAATGTTACTGTAGACAAAGCTCGACTTGTCGCCAAAGGTTTTCGACAAGTTTAAGGGATTGACTACGACGAGACCTTCTCACCCGTAGCGATGCTTAAGTCTGTCCGAATCATGTTAGCAATTGCTGCATTTTATGATTATATAATTTGGCAGATGGATGTCAAAACTGCATTCCTGAATGGATTTCTGGAAGAAGAGTTGTATATGATGCAGCCGGAAGGTTTTGTCGATCCAAAGGGAGCTAACAAAGTGTGCAAGCTCCAGCGATCCATTTATGGACTGGTGCAAGCCTCTCGGAGTTGGAATAAATGCTTTGATAGTGTGATCAAAGCATTTGGTTTTGTACAGACTTTTGGAGAAGCCTGTATTTACAAGAAAGTGAGTGGGAGCTCTATAGCATTTCTGATATTATATGTAGATCACATATTACTAATCGGAAATGATATATAATTTCTGGATAGCATAAAGGGATACTTAAATAAGAGTTTTTCAATGAAAGTCCTCGGTGAAGCTGCTTACATATTGGGCATTAAGATCTATAGAGATAGATCAAGACACTTAATTGGACTTTCACAAAGCACATACCTTGACAAAGTTTTGAAGAAGTTCAAAATGGATCAAGCAAAGAAAGGATTCTTGCCTGTGTTACAAGGTGTGAAATTCAGTAAGACTCAATGCCCGACCACTGCAGAAGATTGAGAGAAAATGAAAGATGTTCCCTATGCTTCAGCCATAGGCTCTATCATGTATGCAATGTTGTGTACCAGACCTGATGTATGTCTTGCTATAAGTCTAGCAGGGAGGTACCAAAGTAATCCAGGAGTGGATCACTGGACAGCGGTCAAGAACATCCTGAAATACCAGAAAAGGACTAAGGATATGTTTCTCGTATATGGAGGTGACAAAGAGCTCACCGTAAATGGTTACGTTGCTGCAAGCTTTGACACTGATCCGGACGATTCTAAATCGCAAACCGGATACGTGTTTACATTAAACGGTGGAGCTGTCAGTTGGTGCAGTTCTAAACAAAGCGTTGTGGCGGGATCTACATGTGAAGCGGAGTACATAGCTGCTTCGGAATCAGCAAACGAAGGGGTCTGGATGAAGGAGTTCATATCCGATCTAGGTGTCATACCTAGTGCATCGGGTCCAATGAAAATCTTTTGTGACAATACTGGTGCAATTACCTTGGCAAAGGAATCCAGATTTCACAAGAGAACCAAGCACATCAAGAGACGCTTCAATTCCATCCGGGATCTAGTCCAGGTGGGAGACATAGAGATTTGCAAGATACATACGGATCTAAATGTTGCAGACCCGTTGACTAAGCCTCTTCCACGAGCAAAACATGATCAGCACCAAAGCTCCATGGGTGTTAGAATATTACTGTGTAATCTAGATTATTGACTCTAGTGCAAGTGGGAGACTGAAGGAAATATGCCCTAGAGGCAATAATAAAGTTATTATTTATTTCCTTATATCATGATAAATGTTTGTTATTCATGCTAGAATTGTATTATCCGGAAACATAATACTTGTGTGAGTACATAGACAAACTAAACGTCACTAGTGTGCCTCTACTTGACTAGCTCATTAATTGAAGATGGTTATGTTTCCTAACCATAGACATGTGTTGTCATTTGATTAATGGGATCACATCATTAGGAGAATGATGTGATTGACATGACCCATTCCATTAGCTTAGCACCCGATCGTTTAGTATGTTGCTATTGCTTTCTTCATGACTTATACATGTTCCTATGACTATGAGATTATGCAACTCCCATTTACCCGAGGAACACTTTGTGTGCTACCAAACGTCACAACATAACTGGGTGATTGTAAAGGAGCTCTACAAGTGTCTCCAAAGGTACATGTTAGGTTGGCGTATTTCGAGATTAGGATTTGTCACTCCGATTGTCGGAGAGGTATCTCTGGGCCCTCTCGGTAATGCACATCACATAAGCCTTGCAAGCATTGCAACTAATGAGTTAGTTGTGAGATGATGTATTACGAAACGAGTAAAGAGACTTGCCGGTAACGAGATTGAACTAGGTATTGAGATACCGACGATCGAATCTCGGGCAAGTAACATACCGATGACAAAGGGAACAAAGTATGTTGTTATGCGGTCTGACCGATAAAGATCTTCATAGAATATGTGGGAGCCAATATGAGCATCCAGGTTCCGCTATTGGTTATTGACCAGAGACATGTCTCGGTCATGTCTACATTATTCTCGAACCCGTAGGGTCCACACGCTTAATGTTACGATGATAGTTTCATTATGAGTTTATATATTTTGATGTACCGAAGTTTGTTCGGAGTCCCAGATGTGATCACGGACATGACGAGGAGTCTCGAAATGGTCGAGACATAAATATTGATATATTGGACGGCTATATTCTAACACCGGAAGTGTTTCGGGTGATTTCGGAGAAAACCGGAGTGCCGGAGGGTTACCGGAACCCCCTCGGGAGAAGTAATGGGCCTTATGGGCCCTAGTGGAGAGAGAGAGGGGCGGCCAGGATGGGTCGCGCGCCCCCTCCCCCTCTGGTCCGAATTTGACTAGGAGAGGGGGGGCGGCGCCCCCTTTCCTTCTCCCTCTCCCCCTTCCTTTCCCCCTCCTAGTAGGAGTAGGAAAGAGGGGAGTCCTACTCCTACTAGGAGGACTCCTCCTCCTTGGCGCGCCCCAAGGGCCGGCCGGCCTCCCCCCTTGCTCCTGTATATACGGGGGTAGGGGGCACCTCTAGACACACAAGTTGATCTTCGTGATCGTTCTCTTAGCCGTGTGCGGTGCCCCCCTCCACCATACTCCTCGATAATATTGTAGCAGTGCTTAGGCGAAGCCCTGCGATGGTAGAACATTAAAATCGTCACCACGCCGTCGTGCTGACGGAACTCTTCCCCGACACTTTGCTGGATCGGAGTCCGGGGATCGTCATCGAGCTGAACGTGTGCTAGAACTCGGAGGTGTCGTAGTTTCGGTGCTTGATCGGTCGGGCCGTGAAGACGTACGACTACATCAACTGCGTTGTCATAACGCTTCCGCTGTTGGTCTACGAGGGTACGTAGACAACACTCTCCCCTCTCGTTGCTATGCATCACCATGATCTTGCGTGTGCGTAGGAATTTTTTTGAAATTACTACGTTCCCCAACAATTTCTTCATCCATAACATAGCCCTCAGGCACAACGGGCAATTCATATTTAGGGGGAGAATCTTCATCATCACTTTCATCAATATTATCAGTTTCAATAATTTCATTCTCTCTAACCCTAGCAAGTTGTTCATCAAGAAATTCACCTAGTGGCATAGTATTATCAAGCATGGAAGTAGTTTCATCATAAGTATCATGGAAAGCAGATGTGGCATGATCGATAACATGCGACATATCAGAATGAATAGCAGGAGTAGGTGTCGCAAGTTTACTCAAAACAAAAGGTGAATCAAGTGCAGAGCTAGATTGTCGTTCCTTACCTCCCCTCGTAGTTGAGGGAAAAAATCTTGGTTCCTTTATCTTTTCAGTTCTTCATAGTGATCAGCAGATATAAATCCCAAGTGACTCAAAGAATAGAGTTATGCTCCGCGGAAACGGCGCCAGAAAATAGTCTTGATAACCCACAAGTATAGGGGATCGCAACAGTTTTCGAGGGTAGAGTATTCAACCCAAATTTATTGATTCGACACAAGGGGAGCCAAAGAATATTCTCAAGTATTAGCAGCTGAGTTGTCAATTCAACCACACCTGGAAAACTTAATATCTGCAGCAAAGTATTTAGTAGCAAAGTAGTATGGAAGTAACGGTAACGGTGGCAAAAGTAACGATAGCAGTTTTGTAGTGATTGTAACAGTGGCAACAGAAAAGTAACTAAGCAAAGATCAATACGTGAAAAGCTTGTGTGCAATGGATCAGTGATGGATAATTATTTCGGATGCGATTCCTCATGCAATGGTTATAACATAGAGTGACAGAGAACTAGCTCCAGTTCATCAATGTAATGTAGGCATGTATTCCGAATATAGTCATATGTGCTTATGTACAAGAACTTGTGTGACATCTTTTGTCCTACCCTCCCGTGGTAGCGGGGTCCTATTGGAAACTAAAGGATATTAAGGCCTCCTTTTGATAGAGTACCGGACCAAAGCATTAATACTTAGTGCATACATGAACTCCTCAAACTATGGTCATCACCGGTAAGTATCCCGATTATTGTCACTTCGGGGTTAACGGATCATAACACATAATAGGTGACTATAGACTTGCAAGATAGGATCAAGAACTCACATATATTCATGAAAACATAATAAGTTCATATCTGAAATCATGGCACTCGGGCCCTAGTGACAAGCATTAAGCATAGCAAAGTCATAGCAATATCAATCTCAGAACATAATGGGTACTAGGGATCAAACCCTAACAAAACTAACTCGATTACATGATAGATATCATCCAACCCATCACCGTCCAGCAAGCCTACGATGGAATTACTCACGCATGGCGGTGAGCATCATGAAATTGGTGATGGAGGAAGGTTGATGATGATGGTGGTGACGGATTCCCCTCTCCGGAGCCCCGAACGGACTCCAGATCAGCCCTCCCGAGAGAGATTAGGGCTTGGCGGCCGCTCTGTATTGTAAAACACGATGAATCCTTCTATCTGATTTTTTTTCTCCCCGAACATGAGTATATGGAGTTGGAGTTGAGGTCGGTCGAGCGTCAGGGGGGCCACGAGGCAGGGGGCGCACCAGGGGGTAGGGTCGCCCCCACCCTCGTGAACAGGGTCTGGGCCCCTGGCCTTGATTCTTTTGCCAGTATTTTTTTATATATTCCAAAAATATTCTCCATTGATTTTTAGGTAATTCCGAGAACTTTTATTTTTGCACAAAAATAACACCATGGCAACTCTGCTGAAAACAGCGTCAGTCCGGGTTAGTTCCATTCAAATCATGCAAGTTAGAGTCCAAAACAAGGGCAAAAGTGTTTGGAAAAGTAGATACATTGGAGACGTATCACGGAGCAAGGCAAAGCTGTGACGGATAGGACAGGCTTCGTTGCCGCCCCCGATAAAGCAAGAGGACACCTAAATAGCGTATTTAATGTGTTTTGTCTCGTAGTGTCAGGTGATAAACTTGACTACTGTACAACTTTCCACCTCATGTGTGCCATTGTGGCTGCCCCTTTGACTATAAAAGGAGGCCCACGGCGTACTGTGAGAGGATTCGAACTTTTTGGACCGTGCACACTTTGTAGCAAGTCCAAGAACACCAGATAAACACAATCCAGCAGGAGTACACTACTAGGGAAAACCTTATACATAGAATCTTAGCAGCAGCGAGGTTTAAAAACAAACGCTACTGCTAATTAGCAGTAGCGAGCTTCAGAAGACTGCGCTACTAATAGCCCAGTAGTAGTAGCACTCTAGGTGAAACAAGCGCTACTACTACGATTGCCACGGTGTTGCCTTCGGGCTAGATATAGTAGTAGCGCCCTTCTCCTGGACGCGCTACTGCTAAAGTACTTAGTAGCAGCGTTTTTCATTAAAACTCGCTGCTGCTAAGTATCATCCCCTCTTGCAACTAATTAAGTTTAGTCCCATACTGCTAAGCGAACAAGGTGTTTACCACCTTAAATATGTTACTTCTCAAACTATCTCGAGCACTTGGTCTTCATTGAATTGTACGTGTAGGATTTGTGGCTACAATATGAATCTTCACCTGTGCCTATACAGGCACGGGGAGGATTCATGTTGACTATTTATATTCTAGACAAAAAGATCAATGATGACCAATGTATATTTTTGATGTTTTTACATGCTTAGCCTTAGCAGTAGCGTTTTTAGGACAAAGCGCTACTCATATTGGGCTTAGCAGTAGCGCG
The DNA here is from genome assembly GCA_034509565.1 of Triticum monococcum. Classification (NCBI taxonomy): domain Eukaryota; kingdom Viridiplantae; phylum Streptophyta; class Magnoliopsida; order Poales; family Poaceae; genus Triticum; species Triticum monococcum. The sequence goes on from CM067843.1 coordinate 689,683,303, forward strand.
CTCCCTGTACCCACGCTACTGCTACAGCAAAACAAAACACGCCCCCCCCCATACGCTCATCTCTCAATCGTCCCCCTCTGCCCGACGCCTGCAGCTGCGGTTAGGGTTTCTCCTCCGCCACCATGCGCCACCACCATCGCCACCGCAGGTAATGCTCCTCCCCCTCTCGCCGCCCCTCTGCTAGCTGCTCCTCCACCCTCTCGCCGCCCAATCTGTCGCCGCCCGCGAGCTCTGGCGGGCCGCCTTTGGCAGACTACCCTCGATCCCCTCGTCGGCCGCTGTCGTCACCCCCTCTCATAGGAAAGTCACTGACCTTCCCCTCGTCAGCACCCCCGAATAAGGCCACCATGCCATCCCCCCTCCTTGTCAGCACCCCCCGAGGGTTGCCCTACCTAGATGCAGCGAGGGCTTACGAATTTCATATGGATAACTAGATGCTTTTGTTTTTCTGTAGTAAGTTATTTTTTGCAAAATGTAGGTGCCAATTTAGTTGAAATGCTTTGGTAGGTGGTACAAGTATTTAGTTTGCAAGTGCTAAGTTAATCCCAATTAAATTTGCCACTTGTTTTTTAATCAGTTATCTTAGGCAGAAGGGGCCAAATTAGATGAAATGTGTCTTGGTAGGTGGTACCTTGATTTGGTAGATAGCTTATTATAGATCTTAGGATTATACCTTTGGTAGGGGAAAAATAGTTTTTTGGCACACTAGTAGAAAAAAGGTCAAACGTGAAGCACATTAGTGCCGGTTTGAATTTGAGCCGGCATTAATGTGTGCATTAGTGCCGGTTCCAACGGCTAGTCGGCCGCTCTCATTAGTACCGGTTCGTGGCAAACCTTTAGCACCGGTTCGGCACTAAAGTGAGTGGTGGCAGGATGTTGTCAGTCCGGGGCCCCTCCAGCACCTTTAGTACCGGGTCGTATCACGAACCGGTACTAAAGGTCGTCCTAGATAGACCCTTCCTACACCCGAGCTCGCTCTGTTCTTCCCATTTCCCCTCTCCTCTCTGTTCTTTTCCCTCTTCCTCTCAAGCTCATCACACATTTTGCCCAAAATTTGTCAAGATTTGAAGGCCCCCATCCATTCAAATGATCACAAAAGTTAGCAACTTTGTCCTTTCATCTCTCATTGCTAGATTAGCTCGTGTAATGCTTTATATAGTGATTGATTTTTGAGTTTAGTAATTTGGGAGGAATTATATATATGTGCTAGTATTTGATTTATATGCAATTTGAGGTCAAAAATAACACTTAGTTTGCATATGTAGGTGTGGTTTACTTAGTACCTTCTAAATCTCCATCGTAACCACCGTCGATCGCTCGCAACGTCCCGTCGCCGCACCACCTTGTGGTGAGCCTCTTGTTCATGAAGTTTTACATAAAAATTGATGTTTGTGTGATTTGGATATATAGTTACTTGTATAATTATCTTACCCATACGTTGTTTGTTATACATAGTGCCATGGTTTTGATATCCGTCCCCGTCGGCCCTCGTCCGGGTTATGATTCGGATGTGGTATATTCTCTTTTAAAACTATTCATTGCATTTCGTGTTTATGACAAATTATGCCCATCAAGTTGACATAGATATTTGTATGTAGGAGGTAGTTGAACAGGAAATTCCAACCGACCCTATTGTCGAGAGGTTAAATTTAGTTGAAAGAGAAAACGAGGATTTGCCGCAGCTCACGGGTAAACGCAGGACAACCTGCCGTGTACGGCAAGTTACCTGGCTCTCCGGGCGCATGCATGTCAACAGAGGGCCCAGCGCGCAGGTCTGATTGACGCCGCGCTTCTCTTCGGTGCTCGATGCGTGTTCGAGTGTCTTCCTGCTGTCTCTCATGAAGAACTTGGCGCTGATCGCGACGAGCTCGCGGATCTGACGACGCGGTGGAGTAGCTGTCGAGGTGGATCCGGCGAGTCGGTGATCTTGGCCTTCGGGGCGGAGAGTGCACAGTGGTTGCACCCTCGCTAGTCTTGTCGCCACCGGCTCGCGCCTGGCTGACTTGCCGCGGCAGCGATGCACTCGGCTGCCGTGGGTCGTCACCGTTGGCGAAGCCGATGAGGCTCTGGATAGTGGCCCTCCAGTCATCGATCTTCTCTGGCGTCGGAGGGTAATCTAGGAGCAGTTGGGCCCGTGCCAACGCTTCCGCCGGAGTGGTGGGCGGCGGCAGCGAACGGTGCGAGGAGCGAGATATGCTCGGACTTCTAACTGCGTTAGAAGGAGCAACATCTCGTCCAAGCGACCGTGCCACGCTCGCGCCAGCATGTTGGCGTGCATGCTGGTCCTGAGCACTCCGGGATCCGCCAGCTTGATCTTCGGACGTATGGTACCATGGGTACCATGACGCTGCTGGTCCCGCGCCTCCTGGGACGGGCGCGGTGCGTGTACGGACGCCGAGGTCTTGGAGTGCACGTGGTCGTTGTGGGAGGCGACCGCGCCGCCGGCGTGGGGCGCAGCCTTGTCCTTGGACCTGGCAGCACCGTGAGCCTCCTCATCGGCGCTCGTTCTTTCGCCGGCGCCTACTCCACCAGCCGTTCGCCCTGGCGACGGTGGGCTCGGCGCAGACGGAGCAGCTGCCTCCGAAATCTTTTTCTTCAGCGGCATGTTGATGTAGATGACGATGATTCGGCTCGTGCGAACGCCGGATCAGGTTCGCATAACCTCGACGCACCCCCTACCTGGCGTACCAAATATGTCGGGGGTTGTTGATCCCACGTACACCTATGGGGATCGGCGGACCGAGCCCCTTTTGGTTCGGCAGGGGGCGGGGGATGCACAAAGAGCAGATCGAGGCGGACGCACGAACGACGCGGTCGGTTTACCCAGGTTTGGGCCGCACGGATGCGTAAAACCCTACTCCTGCCTTGGTTTGTATTTGTGTTCTTGCTCGGGAGCGATGAATGCTACAGTACACTCGGGTGGCTAGCGAGACCGAGCGTGAGAATGGTCGTCCCCCCCACTCTGTTGCGCATGGGCCTCCTTTTATATGTCTAAGGGGTCACCGACACGTGGCAACAGAGATGAGGGTAAAAGGGTAAAAGAGGTGGTAGTTGGCGCCACCGCTTGCTACAGTTGTATCATACCTAACCCTGACGGCAGGGGACAAAGGAATTAAATGCCTGTCTGTGTCGCCTAGACGGGGCAGAAAGGGACCGTCAGGGGCGCCACCGTTTGCCACGATGGCTCCTTGTCAGCGCCTGCTTGCCACCGCATGCCCCTGGCTGCACAGCCTCCCGCCACGTACGCCAGGAATGGTCCCAGGGCGACATGTTGGTGGGTGAGCTGGAGCGCGGGCTACGGAGTAGTAGCTTGCCGCGACGAGCGCCTTGCCGCGGAAGTTGTCTTATCGCGTCCGGGAGCTTGTCGGGACACGGGGTCTCGTCGGGACACGTGGTGTCCCGCGGCGAGTTCCTCGGGATGCCTTGGTTGGTCTTCCCGGCAAGCTCCTCTTGGCGGGGTCTTTGTGCTTCCCCCCGGCAAGCTCCTCTTGCCGGGGCCTTGGATACTTTGAGTGGCCTTCCCGGCAAGCTCCTCTTGCCGGGGTCTTGCGCCTTGGCTCGAATACTTTGTTCTTGAATGGCTCCAAAGGAACCACGGAGGGTCTTGGCAGTCGCCCGGCAAGCCTTGCCGCGGGTCGCTGCGACTGCCCGTGCACAAGTTCGGGATACTAAGGTACCCCTACTTTAGTACACCGACAGGAGCCCCCGGGCCTGGGCCATACACGGTGCCGAGCGCTGTTGGGCCAGGCCCAAAACAGTGCACGAGCACGCGCGGCCTAGGTTACGCCATAACTCACTCCGCATCCACCGCGCCCTCTCCGCACGGCACACGTCAAACGCGGCATCATGGGAGAGGTCATGGGCGGTTTTCGAGGCGCCCACTCCCCACAATCACGGGGTGGGGAGAGGTCGCCCCATCCGTCGCCTCGGTTCTGCACGCCTGCCATGCGGCTCCCATGCACTTGGGGTCGCGGAAGGCGGAGGCGGGAAACGGGGCCGTCGTGGGTAGAGGCAGCGGGTCGGCCCCAGCTCCCTGCCTTCCCTCGTCTTGATTTGCTGAGCGGGGTGGCCGAGCCCCCACCTCGCTCCTTTATAAAGAGCGGGAGGGGAGGACGGAAGCCCGCATTCTCTCATCTTCTCCTTCCTTCAGCTTCTGCTCCCCTTCCTCTCATTAGCCATGGAGAAAGGGAACCCTGGTCCTTCATCAGTGGCGGCGAGGGTCGCCGCCAGACAGCGCATCCCTCCCTCTCCCGCACCCGTGGTGGTGGAGCCAGCCGTAAGGGGGAGAGGGAGGGGGCGAGGTCGTGGATGAGGTCGAGGACGAGGCCGCGGCGCTCGGGGAAGAGGTGGACGGGGCGGCGCTGCGGCTTCGCCTCCGCCGGCGGCTCCTCTTCCCACGGGGGTCCATGTTGGGGACGACCCCTGCGAGTTCTTCGTCAGGCTGCGCCGGGTGCCTCGTCGTCGACTCCGACTCCCAGCTCCGTTCGCGGGCGCGATGGAGCTGGACCCGCCCGAGACACTGAGGCTGCACATGAGGGGCTGTGGGATCAGCGGCACGCGAGTCCGCGTTGAAGTCCTAGCCCCTGGTGTGATGTATCTTGGTCGAGGGTGGAAGACGTTCGCCCGTATCCACAGCTTGACGGCAGGGCTCACCCTCCACTTCAAGTTGGTGGAGGGCGATCTCCTCTCCATCAAGGTCTTCGGGTGCTTCAGCACTCGAGCGAAGTGCTGCGTGGACAGCTCCTCCGATAGCGAAGACCCCTCCTCGAGCGAGAGTGACGAGGAGGGGAGCGACAGCGACGATGAGGGTAGCGGGCGGCAGGACGACGGGTCCGACTAGGTGTCGGGCGTCGCTCCGTGCGGCACCGGCGACCCCATCATCCATGTCGCCGGCTCCTTGAACTCCCCGGGGTCGTCTCCTTGGGCGGCTGGCGTAGGGAGGCTGCGGAAGAGGAAGAGGGCTGGCGGCAAGGTCGTCAAGCCGGAGTACGAGGGCGTGGTGCCCTCGACAGCGTGCTGACGTCCTGTCGCCTCGTCTTTGAGCCCTGCTTCCGGCGCCACCATCACCGTCCAGCCTTCGGACGGCCCCTGGGGTGTTCTCTTGGTGTCTTCTGGCACCCGTAGTTCGCCTAGGCGCTCCTTTTGCCCTTTTTGCCTCCTTGACCTACCTCCTGAAAAGAGGGACAAGAAAGGGATTACGGGCATCTTATCTTTTTAATTTGTAAGCCTTCGGGCCTTAGCTGCATTTAAAACTTGTAATCCTCTCTTTCATGTTTTTCATCCTCTATGGACTGTACCTGAGTGGAATGTTTTTTAATGAAAAAGGGGATGCTTGCCGGGTCATTTGTCTCGCGGGTAGAACCCACGTCAAGGAGCAAATCCTTGGTATCTTTCAGATAGACACTTCTTCCCCGGCAACAGGCCCTTGCCGTCTTCCCACGTCGCTCGACCTTTCTCACGCTTTTGGCGGAGGCAGGGACGAGGCGGGTGCGGCCCCTCGTTTCCTCCCTTTGCTGCCGCGACTACGACCAAACTTGGCCCCAGGAACGAGCCCCAGGGCCTAGAGTTAAGGGAGCACGGTAGTTTTTGGGAAGAAACGAGGTTTCATATTTCCCAGTCCATAAGAGAATGCATGAAGAGGGATGAAAGACTTATCTAAGATTGCAACCCCCGGCAACTCTGGCTTGCCGTGGGTGAACCTTGGTACTTGTAGCCCCCGGCAACACTGGCTTGCCGGGGTCCAGATGCCGGCACATCCTTCTTCTCCTTTTCGTCCCCAGGCGGTCCGGCAAGGATATGCGAGCCCTGCGAACCAAAGGAAACGAAAGAAAGGCAAAGGGACGCACACTCGACCTCTAAGTTAGGGGTTAGCCGTTGTTAAGCACTATCAACCCTAACCAAAGACCAGACTCGACCTAGCATGCATGCTATAACTCTGGGTGTCAGCGCTTCATTTACTTGTGCTCAGGGTCTGCGCCTGGCTTTGTACAAAGGATTACATGCAACAGCGGCAAGACTTGTACAAAAGAGTGGTTGCCGGACAGGGTCCGACAACCACGCCTTACGGGTAAAACTTATGAAGATGCTCGATATTCCAGGAGTTGCTCACTGGTACGCCATCTTCGGTCTCCAGGCAGACAGCGCCGGGCCTGGTGACTCGTTTCACCCGGTAAGGGCCTTCCCACTTCGGCGTCAACTTGTTGGAATTCTTGGCAGACTGAACGCGCCGAAGAACAAGGTCGCCTTCCTCGAGACTTCTGGCGTTAACTTTGCGGCTATGATAGCGGCGCAAAGCTTGCTGGTAGCGAGCGGCTCGCACAGCAACCTAAAGACGATCTTCCTCAAGGAGCAGCGCGTCATCTTGCCGCAGCCGCTCTTGCTCAAGCTCATCATAAGTGAGCACTCGAGGTGACCCGTATACGAGTTCCGTGGGGATAACTGCCTTCGCTCCATAGACTAGAGCGAAGGGTGTCTGGCCAGTGGCTCGATTTGGCATCGTCCTGATCGACCAAAGAACTCGATCCAGTTGCGCCCGCACTTGTGCAGCCTGTCGAAAGTTCTGGTCTTGAGCCCGCGCAGCACTTCAGCATTTGCCCTCTTAGCTTGACCGTTGCTTTTTGGGTGAGCAACAGAAGCGAAGCAGACCTTGGCGCCAAGATCTTGGACGTACTGCATGAAGGTGCGGCTCGTAAATTGTGTACCGTTGTTGGTGATTATCCTGTTAGGGACTCCGAAACGGCAAACAATCGACCTGAAGAACTTGACTGCTGACTGTGCTGTCACCTTCCTCACTGCTTCCACTTCCGGCCACTTTGTGAACTTGTCGATCGCAACGTACAAGTACTCAAAGCCCCCGACAGCTTGGGGAAAGGGGCCGAGGATGTCGAGCCCCCAGACCGAAAATGGCCAGGATAAAGGGATCGTCTGGAGAGCTTGAGCTGGCTGGTGTATCTGCTTGGAATGGAACTGGCACGCTTCACACTTGGTTACTTGTGCAGTTGCATCCTGGAGGGCTGTCGGCCAAAAGAAGCCTTGCCGGAATGCTTTTCCGACAAGGGCTCTTGCGCCAATGTGGTGACCACATATGCCTCCATGTATCTCTGCCAACAGCTTCTGTCCATCTTCCCGGGGAATACACTTCAATTCCACACCGTTGAGTCTTCTTCTGCACAGTGTGTTGTCGACAAACTGGTACATACTAGACTGCCGGGCTACTCTTTCCGCTTCTCCTGGTTCCTCGGGAAGTTCTGTTGGGGAACGTAGTAATTTCGAAAATTTTCCTACGCACACGCAAGATCATGGTGATGCATAGCAACGAGAGGGGAGAGTGTTGTCTACGTACCAACGCAGACCGACTGCGGAAGCGATCACACAACGTAGAGGAAGTAGTTGTACGTCTTCTTCCCGATCCGACCGATCCAAGCACCGTTACTCCGGCACCTCCGAGTTCTTAGCACACGTTCAGCTCGATGACGATCCTCGGGCTCCGATCTAGCAAAGCGTCGAGGAAGAGTTCCGTCAGCACGACGGCGTGATGACGATCTTGATGTACTACCGACGCAGGGCTTCGCCTAAGCACTACAACGGTATGATCGAGGTGGAATTTGGTGGCAGGGGGCACCGCACACGGCTAAGGAACGATCTCAAGGATCAACTTGTGTGTCTTGGGGTGTCCCCTGCCCCCGTATATAAAGGTTGGAGGAGGGGGTGCCGGCCGGCCAGAGAGAGGGAGGCGCAGGGGGAGTCCTACTCCTACCGGGAGTAGGACTCCCCCCTCCGATCCTATTCCAATTAGGACTCTCATGGGGAAAGGAGAGAGAGGGGGGCCGGCCCCTTCTCCTAGTCCTACTAGGACTTGGGGAAGGGGGGGCGCCGGCCAGCTATGGGCTGCCCCTTTTCTCTTTTTCCACTAAGGCCCAATAGGCCCATTAGTCTCCCGGGGGGTTCTGGTAACCCTCCCGGTATTCCGGTAAAATCCCGATTTCACCCGGAACACTTCCTATGTCCAAACATAGGCTTCCAATATATCAATCTTTACGTCTCGACCATTTCGAGACTCCTCGTCATGTCCGTGATCTCATCCGGGACTCCGAACAACCTTCGGTACATCAAAATGCATAAACTTATAATAACTGTCATCGTAACGTTAAGCGTGCGGACCCTACGGTTCGAGAACAATGTAGACATGACCGAGACACGTCTCCGATCAATAACCAATAGCGGGACCTGGATGCCCATATTGGCTCCTACATATTCTACGAAGATCTTTATCGGTCAGACCGCATAACAACATACGTTGTTCCCTTTGTCATCGGTATGTTACTTGCCCGAGATTCGATCGTCGGTATCCAATACCTAGTTCAATCTCGTTACCGGCAAGTCTCTTTACTCGTTCCGTAATACATCATCTCACAACTAACATATTAGTTGCAGTGCTTGCAAGGCTTATGTGATGTGCATTACCGAGAGGGCCCAGAGATACCTCTCCGACAATCGGAGTGACAAACCCTAATCTCGAAATACGCCAACCCAACATCTACCATTGGAGACACCTATAGTACTCCTTTATAATCACCCAGTTACGTTGTGACGTTTGGTAGTACCCAAAGTGTTCCTCCGGTAAACGGGAGTTGCATAATCTCATAGTTATAGGAACATGTATAAGTCATGAAGAAAGCAATAGCAACATACTAAACGATCGGGTGCTAAGCTAATGGAATGGGTCATGTCAATCAGATCATTCAACTAATGATGTGACCTCGTTAATCAAATAACAACTCTTTGTTCATGGTTAGGAAACATAACCATCTTTGATTAACGAGCTAGTCAAGTAGAGGCATACTAGTGACACTCTGTTGGTCTATGTATTCACACATGTATTATGTTTCCGGTTAATACAATTCTAGCATGAATAATAAACATTTATCATGATATAAGGAAATAAATAATAACTTTATTATTGCCTCTAGGGCATATTTCCTTCAGTCTCCCACTTGCACTAGAGTCAATAATCTAGATTACACTGTAATGATTCTAACACCCATGGAGCCTTGGTGCTGATCATGTTTTGCTCGTGGAAGAGGCTTAGTCAACGGGTCTGCAACGTTCAGATCCGTATGTATCTTGCAAATCTCTATGTCTCCCACCTGGACTAAATCCCAGATGGAGTTGAAGCGTCTCTTGATGTGTTTGGTCCTTTTGTGAAATCTGGATTCCTTTGCCAAGGCAATTGCACCAGTATTGTCACAGAAGATTTTCATTGGACCCGATGCACTAGGTATGACACCTAGATCGGATATGAACTCCTTCATCCAGACTCCTTCGTTTGCTGCTTCCGAAGCAGCTATGTACTCCGCTTCACATGTAGATCCCGCTACGACGCTTTGTTTAGAACTGCACCAACTGACAGCTCCACCGTTTAAAGTAAACACGTATCCGGTTTGCGATTTAGAATCGTCTGGATCAGTGTCAAAGCTTGCATCAACGTAACCTCTTACGGTGAGCTCTTTGTCACCTCCATATACGAGAAACATATCCTTAGTCCTTTTCAGGTATTTCAGGATGTTCTTGACCGCTGTCCAGTGATCCATTCCTGGATTACTTTGGTACCTCCCTGCTAAACTTATAGCAAGGCACACATCAGGTCTGGTACACAGCATTGCATACATGATAGAGCCTATGGTTGAAGCATAGGGAACATCTTTCATTTTCTCTCTATCTTCTGTAGTGGTCGGGCATTGATTCTGACTCAACTTCACACCTTGTAACACAGGCAAGAACCCTTTCTTTGCTTGATCCATTTTGAACTTCTTCAAAATTTTGTCAAGGTATGTGCTCTGTGAAAGTCCAATTAAGCGTTTTGATCTATCTCTATAGATCTTTATGCCTAATATGTAAGCAGCTTCCCCGAGGTCTTTCATCGAAAAACTTTTATTCAAGTATCCCTTTATGCTATCCAAAAATTCTATATCATTTCCAATCAGCAATATGTCATCCACATATAATATTAGAAATGCTACAGAGCTCCCACTCACTTTCTTGTAAATACAGGCTTCTCCAAAAGTCTGTATAAAGCCAAATGCTTTGATCACACTATCAAAGCGTTTATTCCAACTCCGAGATGCTTGCACCAGTCCATAAATGGATCGCTGGAGTTTGCATACTTTGTTAGCTCCCTTTGGATCGACAAAACCTTCTGGTTGTATCATATACAACTCTTCTTCCAGAAATCCATTCAGGAATGCAGTTTTGACATCCATCTGCCATATTTCATAATCATAAAATGCGGCAATTGCTAACATAATTCTGACGGACTTAAGCATCGCTACGGGTGAGAAGGTCTCATCGTAGTCAACCCCTTGAACTTGTCGAAAACCTTTCGCGACAAGTCGAGCTGTATAGACAGTAACATTACCGTCAGCGTCAGTCTTTTTCTTGAAGATCCATTTATTCTCAATTGCTTGCCGATCATCGGGCAAGTCAACCAAAGTCCATACTTTGTTTTCATACATGGATCCCATCTTAGATTTCATGGCCTCAAGCCACTTTGCGGAATCTGGGCTCACCATCGCTTCTTCATAGTTCGTAGGTTCATCATGATCTAGTAGCATGACTTCCAGAACTGGATTACCGTACCACTCTGGTGCGGATCTTACTCTGGTTGATCTACGTGGTTCAGTAGTATCTTGTCCTGAAGCTTCATGATCATCATCATTAGCTTCCTCACTGATTGGTATAGGTGTCGCAGAAACAGTTTTCTGTGATGTACTATTTTCCAATAAGGGAGCAGGTACAGTTACCTCGTCAAGTTCTACTTTCCTCCCACTCACTTCTTTCGAGAGAAACTCCTTCTCTAAAAAGTTTCCGAATTTAGCAACAAAAGTCTTGCCTTCGGATCTGTGATAGAAGGTGTATCCAATAGTTTCCTTTGGATATCCTATGAAGACACATTTCTCCGATTTGGGTTCGAGCTTATCAGGTTGAAGCTTTTTCACATAAGCATCGCAGCCCCAAACTTTAAGAAACGACAACTTTGGTTTCTTGCCAAACCATAGTTCATAAGGTGTCGTCTCAACGGATTTTGATGGTGCCCTATTTAACGTGAATGCGCCCGTCTCTAAAGCATAACCCCAAAACGATAGCGGTAAATCAGTAAGAGACATCATAGATCGCACCATATCTAGTAAAGTACGATTACGACGTTCGGACATACCATTACGCTGTGGTGTTTCGGGTGGCGTGAGTTGCGAAACTATTCCACAATTTTTCAAATGTACACCAAACTCGTAACTCAAATATTCTCCTCCACGATCAGATCGCAGAAACTTTATTTTCTTGTTACGATGATTTTCAGCCTCACTCTGAAATTCTTTGAACTTTTCAAATGTTTCAGACTTATGTTTCATCAAGTAGATATACCCATATCTGCTTAAATCATCTGTGGAGGTGAGAAAATAACGATATCCGCCACGAGCCTCAATATTCATCGGACCACATACATCGGTATGTATGATTTCCAATAAATCTGTTGCTCTCTCCATAGTACCGGAGAACGGTGTTTTAGTCATCTTGCCTATGAGGCACGGTTCGCAAGTACCAAGTGATTCATAATCAAGTGGTTCCAAAAGCCCATCAGTATGGAGTTTCTTCATGCGCTTTACACCGATATGACCTAAACGGAAGTGCCACAAATAAGTTGCACTATCATTATTAACTTTGCATCTTTTGGCTTCTACATTATGAATATGTGTATCACTATCATCGAGATTCAACAAGAATAGACCACTCTTCAAAGGTGCATGACCATAAAAGATATTACTCATATAAATAGAACAACCATTATTCCCTGATTTAAATGAATAACCGTCTCGCATCAAACAAGATCCAGATATAATGTTCATGCTCAACGCTGGCACCAAATAACAATTATTTAGGTCTAATATTAATCCCGAAGGTAGATGTAGAGGTAGCGTGCCGACCGCGATCACATCGACTTTGGAACCGTTTCCCACGCGCATCGTCACCTCGTCCTTTGCTAGTGTCCGCTTATTCTGTAGTCCCTGTTTCGAGTTGCAAATATTAGCAACAGAACCAGTATCAAATACCCAGGTGCTACTGCGAGCTCTAGTAAGGTACACATCAATAACATGTATATCACATATACCTTTGTTCACTTTGCCATCCTTCTTATCCGCCAAATACTTGGGGCAGTTCCGCTTCCAGTGACCAGTCTGCTTGCATTAGAAGCACTCAGTTTCAGGCTTAGGTCCAGACTTGGGTTTCTTCTCCTGAGCAGCAACTTGCTTGCTGTTCTTCTTGAAGTTTCCCTTCTTCTTCCCTTTGCCCTTTTTCTTGAAACTAGTGGTTTTGCTAACCATCAACACTTGATGCTCCTTCTTGATATCTACCTCCGCAGCTTTCAGCATTGCGAAGAGCTCGGGAATAGTCTTGTTCATCCCTTGCATATTATAGTTCATCATGAAGCTCTTGTAGCTTGGTGGCAGTGATTGGAGAATTCTGTCAATGACGCAGTCATCTGGAAAATTAACTCCCATCTGAATCAAGTGATTATTATACCCCAGACATTTTGAGTATATGCTCACTGACAGAACTGTTCTCCTCCATCTTGCAGCTATAGAACTTATTGGAGACTTCATATCTCTCAATTCGGGCATTTGCTTGAAATATTAACTTCAACTCCTGGAACATCTCATATGCACCATGACGTTCAAAACGTCGTTGAAGTCCCGATTCTAAGCCGTAAAGCATGGCACACTGAACTATCGAGTAGTCATCAGCTTTGCTCTGCCAGACGTTCATAACATCTGGCGTTGCTCCAGCAGCAGGCCTGTCACCCAGCGGTGCTTCCAGGACGTAATTCTTCTGTGCAGCAATGAGGATAATCCTCAGGTTACGGACCCAGTCCGTGTAATTGCTACCATCATCTTTCAACTTTGCTTTCTCAAGGAACGCATTAAAATTTAACGGAACAACAGCACGAGCCATCTATCTACAATCAACATAAACAAGCAAGATACTATCAGGTACTAAGTTCATGATAAGTTTAAGTTCAGTTAATCAAATTACTTAAGAACTCCCACTTAGATAGACATCCCTCTAATCCTCTAAGTGATCACGTGATCCAAATCAACTAAACCATAACCGATCATCACGTGAGATGGAGTAGTTTTCAATGGTGAACATCGTTATGTTGATCATATCTACTATATGATTCACGCTCGACCTTTCGGTCTCCGTGTTCCGAGGCCATATCTGTATATGCTTGGCTCGTCAAGTATAACCTGAGTATTCTGCGTGTGCAACTGTTTTGCACCCGTTGTATTTGGACGTAGAGCTTATCACACCCGATCATCACGTGGTGTCTGGGCACGACGAACTTTGGCAACGGTGCATACTCAGGGAGAACACTTCTTGATAATTTAGTGAGAGATCATCTTATAATGCTACCGTCAATCAAAGCAAGATAAGATGCATAAAAGGATAAACATCACATGCAATCAATATAAGTGATATGATATGGCCATCATCATCTTGTGCTTGTGATCTCCATCTCTGAAGCACCGTCATGATCACCATCGTCACCGGCGCGACACCTTGATCTCCATCGTAGCATCGTTGTCGTCTCGCCAATCTTGTGCTTCCACGACTATCACTACCGTTTAGTAATAAAGTAAAGCATTACATCGCGATTGCATTGTATACAATAAAGCGACAACCATATGGCTCCTGCCAGTTGCCGATAACTCGGTTACAAAACATGATCATCTCATACAATAAAATCAGCATCATGCCTTGACCATATCACATCACAACATACCCTGCAAAAACAAGTTAGACGTCCTCTACTTTGTTGTTGCAAGTTTTACGTGGCTGCTACGGGCTTAAGTAAGAACTCATCTCACCTACGCATCAAAACCACAACGATAGTTCGTCAAATAGACTCCGTTTTAACCTTCTCAAGGACCGGGCGTAGTCACACTTGGTTCAACTAAAGTTGGAGAGACAGTCTTCCGCAAGCCATCTATGTGCAAAGCACGTCGAGGGAACCGGTCTCGCGTAAGAGTACGCGTAAGGTTGGTCCGGATCGTCTCACCCAACAATACCGCCGAACCAAAGTATGACATGCTGGTAGGCAGTATGACTTGTATCGCCCACAACTCACTTGTGTTCTACTCGTGCAAATAACATCAAACCATAAAACCTAGGCTCGGATGCCACTGTTGGGGAACGTAGTAATTTTGAAAAATTTCCTACGCACACGCAAGATTATGGTGATGCATAGCAACGAGAGGGGAGAGTGTTGTCTACGTACCAACGCAGACCGACTGCGGAAGCGATCACACAACATAGAGGAAGTAGTCGTACGTCTTCTTCCCGATCCGACCGATCCAAGCACCGTTACTCCGGCACCTCCGAGTTCTTAGCACACGTTCAGCTTGATGACGATCCTCGGGCTCCGATCCAGCAAAGCGTCGAGGAAGAGTTCCGTCAGCACGACGGCGTGATGACGATCTTGATGTACTACCGACGCAGGGCTTCGCCTAAGCACTACAACGGTATGATCGAGGTGGAATTTGGTGGCAGGGGGCACCGCACACGGCTAAGGAACGATCTCAAGGATCAACTTGTGTGTCTTGGGGTGTCCCCTGCCCCCGTATATAAAGGTTGGAGGAGGGGGTGCCGGCCGGCCAGAGAGAGGGAGGCGCAGGGGGAGTCCTACTCCTACCGGGAGTAGGACTCCCCCCTCCGATCCTATTCCAATTAGGACTCTCATGGGGAAAGGAGAGAGAGGGGGGGCCGGCCCCTTCTCCTAGTCCTACTAGGACTTGGGGAAGGGGGGGCGCCGGCCAGCTATGGGCTGCCCCTTTTCTCTTTTTCCACTAAGGCCCAATAGGCCCATTAGTCTCCCGGGGGGTTCTGGTAACCCTCCCGGTATTCCGGTAAAATCCCGATTTCACCCGGAACACTTCCTATGTCCAAACATAGGCTTCCAATATATCAATCTTTACGTCTCGACCATTTCGAGACTCCTCGTCATGTCTGTGATCTCATCCGGGACTCCGAACAACCTTCGGTACATCAAAATGCATAAACTTATAATAACTGTCATCGTAACGTTAAGCGTGCGGACCCTATGGTTCGAGAACAATGTAGACATGACCGAGACACGTCTCCGGTCAATAGCCAATAGCGGGACCTGGATGCCCATATTGGCTCCTACATATTCTACGAAGATCTTTATCGGTCAGACCGCATAACAACATACGTTGTTCCCTTTGTCATCGGTATGTTACTTGCCCGAGATTCGATCGTCGGTATCCAATACCTAGTTCAATCTCGTTACCGGCAAGTCTCTTTACTCGTTCCGTAATACATCATCTCACAACTAACATATTAGTTGCAGTGCTTGCAAGGCTTATGTGATGTGCATTACCGAGAGGGCCCAGAGATACCTCTCCGACAATCAGAGTGACAAACCCTAATCTCGAAATACGCCAACCCAACATCTACCATTGGAGACACCTGTAGTACTCCTTTATAATCACCCAGTTACGTTGTGACGTTTGGTAGTACCCAAAGTGTTCCTCCGGTAAACGGGAGTTGCATAATCTCATAGTTATAGGAACATGTATAAGTCATGAAGAAAGCAATAGCAACATACTAAACGATCGGGTGCTAAGCTAATGGAATGGGTCATGTCAATCAGATCATTCAACTAATGATGTGACCTCGTTAATCAAATAACAACTCTTTGTTCATGGTTAGGAAACATAACCATCTTTGATTAACGAGCTAGTCAAGTAGAGGCATACTAGTGACACTCTGTTGGTCTATGTATTCACACATGTATTATGTTTCCGGTTAATACAATTCTAGCATGAATAATAAACATTTATCATGATATAAGGAAATAAATAATAACTTTATTATTGCCTCTAGGGCATATTTCCTTCAAGTTCTCCTATCTGAAGGAAACGGACAATCTGCTGCGCCCATGTTGGAGCCTGTGGCTCGACAACAAGGACTAAAGGCACATCTGCTGCTGCGGGAATGTCCGCTTCTACGGCAAGAGCCCGCGGCTCTGCCGGAGCTTGACGTTCCCCAGCAAGCTTGCCGGAGCAAAACTTGTCAGGAGAATCTGCTTAAACGGAACAAACCCTGGGGCTTGCCGGAGCAGACTGCTCCTCAGCATTCTTGGCGTCGATCTTGGGGACCTTCTTGGCGGCGGCTTCGGGAAGCTCTGCCGGAAGGTAGTCACCAGAAATCAACTTCCTCTTCCTGCTCTTTCCAGTTGATGGTGTTACGGATGGCTGAGTCAGCTTGAGCACAAAGATCCCTGGTTCCACAGGTAACTTAAGTGTTGCGCACTTTGACAGGCCATCGGCAATGTCGTTCTCAGCTCTTGGAACATGTTCCATTTGCAGGCCGTCAAAGCGCTCTTCTAGCTTCCTTACTTCATCAACGTAAGCTTCCATCAATGGACTCTGGTAAACCTTGTTCACTTGGCGGACGACAAGCTGCGAGTCACCCCTGACAATGAGCTTCTTAATCCCAAGTTCTGTCGCGATCCTAAGACCGGCAAGCAAGCCTTCATACTCTGCAGTATTGTTTGTCGCTTGCTCCTTGGGAAAGTGCATCTGGACTATGTACTTGAGGTGCTCTCCGGTGGGTGCGACAAGCAGTACACCAGCACCGGCGCCTTGCAGTGAGAAGGCACCGTCAAAGTACATGAGCCACTCTTTGTTTGCTTCCTTGGCGGGGATGCTCGTCTCCGGAATTTCTTCGTCTGGAGTTGGCGTCCACTCTGCTATGAACTCTGCCAATGCTCTGCTCTGGATTGTTGATGTACTCTCAAACTTGAGGCCAAAGCTTGACAGTTCCAGTGCCCACTCGACAATCCTGCCTGTTGCTTCTGGGTTTTGCAATATCCTCTTCAGCGGAAAGCAAGTGACAAATGTGATCTCATGTGCTTGGAAGTAATGGCGCAGCTTTCTCGAGGCCATGAGAAGGCCGAAAAGCAGCTTCTGCACACCAGAGTACCTTGACCTAGCTCCCTGCAAAAGGGAACTGACAAAGTAAACTGGGCGCTGCACCATCTTCTTCTGTATCTCCTCTTGCATCTGCGCAGATCCTTGCTTGTCGGGACCAGAGCTTGTCGGGGAAGCCCCCTGCTTGTCGCTGGATGTGCTTGTCGCGGTCGTTGGCTCGTCATCTGCCTCCCTCTCCGCTACTAACGCAGCACTAACCACTTGATTGGTTGCCGCTATGTACAGCAGCAACTTCTCTTGTGGTTTAGGTGCGACAAGTGTTGGAGTGGAGGACAGGTATCTCTTCAAGTCCTGCAGCGCAGCCTCCGCTTCCGGAGTCCATTTCATTGGACCTGCCTTTTTCAAAATTTTGAAAAATGGCAGGGCGCGCTCAGCAGACCGAGAGATAAACCTGCTGAGAGCAGCCACGCAGCCGGCAAGCTTCCGTACATCCTTGACGCGCTTTGGTGCTTCGATCTGCTCGATGGCCTTGATCTTGTCGGGATTAGCTTCGATTCCCCGCTGAGACACAAAGATCCCGAGAAGCTTGCCAGAAGGGACTCCAAACACACACTTCTCGGGGTTGAGCTTGAGGTTGACCTTGCGCAGATTTGCAAAAGTCTCTTCTAAGTCTTGGACCAGAGTTGCCTTGTCTTTGCTTTTGACCACTATATCATCCATGTAAGCTTCTACATTTCTGTGTATCTGTGGCTTCAAAGCGATATGGACTACTCTGGCAAATGTTGAACCAGCATTCTTTAATCCAAAAGGCATTCGTACGAAACAGTACGTGCCACATGGAGTAATGAATGCGGTTTTCTCCTCATCCTCTTCTGCCATGAAGATCTGATGGTATCCTGAATATGCGTCAAGAAATGAAAGCAACTCACATCCGGCTGTGGAGTCAACAATCTGGTCAATGCGCGGCAAGGAAAATGGATCTTTGGGACAAGCTTTATTAACATCAGTAAAGTCAATACAAAGCCTCCATTTCCCATTCGCCTTGCGCACTACAACCAGATTGGCCAACCACGTGGGATGGAGCACCCCTCTGACAAGGCCTGCTGCTTCCAATTTCTTGATTTCTTCTACTATGAATTCTTGGCGCTCCACTGCCTGTTTCCTGACCTTCTGCTTGACGGGCCGCGCATGAGGACAAACGGCAAGATGGTGCTCAATTACCCTCCTGGGAACACCAGGGATGTCAGACGGTTGCCATGCAAACACGTCGACATTCGCCCGCAGGAAAGTAACAAGCGCGCTTTCCTATTTAGGGTCAAGCGTGGCACTGCCGGTGAAGGTACCACCAGTGCTGTCCTCCTTGGCGGACACCTTCTTGGTAAGTGGTGGAGCTGCCATCGTCTTCTTACTCTTGCCGGTGGAGCTCGATGGTGCGTCCTCGACGGCAGCGCAGCACTCCGAAGAGGCGCGCTTGCCGGAGTAGGCATCAGAGCTCTTGCCGGACTTGGTCTTCTTCTTCCCCCCGGGAGCTTCAGCGGCAAGTGTCTTGCGGTCTGTCGCGGCAGCTGCTTCCCGGTAGATCTTGTCGACGCAGATAAGGGCATCCTTCTTGTCGCCAGGGACAGAGATGACGCTTATCGGGCCTGGCATCTTGAGCAGGTTGTATGCATAGTGAGAGGCCGCCATGAACTTGGCGAGTGCTGGACGGCCAAGTATCCCATTGTAAGGCAATGGGAAATCAGCAACGTCAAAAGTGACCCTCTCCGTTCTGAAATTCAGCTCGCTGCCAAATGTCACCGGCAACGTGACCTTCCCTTTCGGCTTGCTCCTTCCCGGGTTAATTCCTTGGAATGTACCGGTTTCTTCGAGCTCGCTGTCTGGGATCTGGAGTTTCTGGAGCACAGCTGAGGAGATCAGATTTAGGCCGGCCCCGCCGTCAACTAGCATCTTAGTGACTTTAAGGTTGCGGATTGTTGGCGAAACCAACAACGGCAGGCACCCGACCGCAGTTGTGCGATCAGGGTGGTCCTCAATGTCAAAGACGATAGGCGTGCTGGACCACTTCAGAACCATGCGTGATTCGACAGGTGGCTCTGCCGCATTAACTTCCCGGAGCCACTGTTTGAGTTGGCGGTGGGAAGTATGCAGAGAAGCACCACCGTCAACACACAAGACTTCTGTAGCCTTCTGAAACTCCTGCTCGCTGTTCTCAGCATCATCCATGTCTTCGTCGTTGTCTTCGTCTTCGTCCTTGTCGCGGCCGCGGGGAGGTCTGTCTCCTTGCCGCTGCTTGGCCTTGCCGCGGCTTCCTCCCTGGCCAGCGCGCTTCTTGCCGGCTTCTCCACCACCTCCTTGGGCTCTCTCCTTGTCGCGCCGCTCGTACCCAGCTTTTTGTTGCTGGACAAGCTGCTCGACCCTCTTGCAGTTCTGGAGATCATGGCCCTTGGTGCGGTGAATCTTGCAGTACTGCTTGTCGGAGTCGTCCTACTTGCCGGCGGCCGCCACAGCTTGGCAGTTAGTGCACGCGGCAACCTCCTTGACGGAGCTGCCAACTTTGTCTTGCTTGGCAGGGCCGTCATCGCCGGACTGCTCAACGACTAGTACCTCTTTGCCGCTCTTCTTCCTGTTGCGCCTCCGGTTTTTCCTTGCCGGGGCGGCATCCTCGCTGTTAGATCCCCCTGCTCCAGCATCTTCTCCGGGGAGTTTCCTCCCTTCTTCAGCGCGTGCACACTTGTCGGCCAGGGCGTACAGCTCGCTGACGTCTCTGATCCTGCTCATCGCCATCTCCTCCCGCATCCTGCGATTATGCACGTTCTGATGGAACGCGCTGATAACCGCGGTAGGGTGGATGTCTGGGATGTTGCGCTGCACGTGGCTGAATCTCTGGATATACTTGCGCAGGGGTTCTCCTTCCTTCTGGGCAAGCAGGTGGAGGTCACTCTCTTGGCCATGTGGTTTGTGGCCGCCCGTAAAGGCGCCGACAAACTGATGGCACAAATCCGCCCAAGAGGATATGGAGTTGTCCGGCAAGTGCATGAGCCAGGATCTGACTTCGGGCTTGAGCACGAGCGGGAAGTAGTTGGCAAGGACCTTGTCGTCTCGCCCCCCGGCAGCTTGCACCGCAATGGTGTAGATGCTGAGGAACTCAGACGGGTGTGACTTGCCGTCGTACTTCTCCGGTACGTCTGGCTTGAAATGCTTCTGGTTGGGCCACTGGACTTGCCGCAGCTCACGGGTAAACGCAGGACAACCTGCCGCGTACGGCAAGTTACCTGGCTCTCCGGGCGCATGCATGTCAACAGAGGGCCCAGCGCGCAGGTCTGATTGACGCCACGCTTCTCTTCGGCGCTCGATGCGTGTTCGAGTGTCTTCCTACTGTCTCTCATGAAGAACTTGGCGCTGATCGCGACGAGCTCGCGGATCTGACGACGCGGTGGAGTAGCTGTCGAGGTGGATCCGGCGAGTCGGCGATCTTGGCCTTCGGGGCGGAGAGTGCATAGTGGTTGCACCCTCGCCGGTCTTGTCGCCACCGGCTCGCACCTGGCTGACTTGCCACAGCAGCGATGCACTCGGCTGCCGTGGGTCGTCACCGTTGGTGAAGCCGATGAGGCTCTGGATAGTGGCCCTCCAGTCATCGATCTTCTCTGGCGCTGGAGGGTAATCTAGGAGCAGTTGGGCCCGTGCCAACGCTTCCGCCGGAGTGGTGGGCGGCGGTAGCGAACGGTGCGAGGAGTGAGATATGCTCGGACTTCTAACTGCGTTAGAAGGAGCAACATCTCTTCCAAGCGACCGTGCCACGCTCGCGCCAGCATGTTGGCGTGCATGCTGGTCCTGAGCACTCCGGGATCCGCCAGCTTGATCTTGGCCTAGCGGACGTATGGTACCGTGGGTACCATGACGCTGCTGGTCCCGCGCCTCCTGGGACGGGCGCGGTGCGTGTACGGACGCCGAGGTCTTGGAGTGCGCGCGGTCATTGTGGGAGGCGATCGCGCCGCCGGCGTGCGGCGCAGCCTTGTCCTTGGACCTGGCAGCACCGTGAGCCTCCTCGTCGGCGCCCGTTCTTTCACCGGCGCCTACTCCACCAGCCGTTCGCCCTGGCGACGGTGGGCTCGGCGCAGACGGAGCAGCTGCCTCCGAAATCTTCTTCTTCGGCAGCATGTTGATGTAGATGACGATGATTTGGCTCGTGCGAACGCCGGATCAGGTTCGCATAACCTCGACGCACCCCCTACCTGGCGCACCAAAGATGTCGGGGGTTGCTGATCCCACGTACACCTATGGGGATCGGCGGACCGAGCTCCTTTTGGTTCGGCAGGGGGCGGGGGATGCACAAAGAGCAGATCGAGGCGAACACACGAACGACGCGGTCGGTTTACCCAGGTTCGGGCCGCACGGATGTGTAAAACCCTACTCCTGCCTTGGTTTGTATTTGTGTTCTTGCTCGGGAACGATGAATGCTACAGTATACTCGGGTGGCTAGCGAGACCGAGCGTGAGAATGGTCGTCCCCCCCACTCTGTTGCGCATGGGCCTCCTTTTATATGTCTAAGGGGTCACCGACAGGTGGCAACAGAGATGAGGGTAAAAGGGTAAAAGAGGTGGTAGTTGGCGCCACCGCTTGCTACAGTTGTATCATACCTAACCCTGACGGCAGGGGACAAAGGCATTAAATGCATGTCTATGTCGCCTAGACGGGGCGGAAAGGGACCGTCAGGGGCGCCACCGTTTGCCACGATGGCTCCTTGTCAGCGCCTGCTTGCCACCGCATGCCCCTGGCTGCACAGCCTCCCACCACGTACGCCAGGAATGGTCCCAGGGCGACACGTTGGTGGGTGAGCTGGAGCGCGGGCTGCGGAGTAGTAGCTTGCCGCGACGAGCGCCTTGCCGCGGAAGTTGTCTTGTCACGTCCGGGAGCTTGTCGGG
This sequence comes from Triticum monococcum, assembly GCA_034509565.1. Lineage (NCBI taxonomy): Eukaryota > Viridiplantae > Streptophyta > Magnoliopsida > Poales > Poaceae > Triticum > Triticum monococcum. Next base: position 689,705,234 of record CM067843.1, read on the forward strand.
ACACGGGGTCTCGTCGGGACACGTGGCGTGCCGCGGCTAGTTCCTCGGGATGCCTTGGTTGGTCTTCCCGGCAAGCTCCTCTTGGCGGGGTCTTTGTGCTTCCCCCCGGCAAGCTCCTCTTGCCGGGGCCTTGGATACGTTGAGTGGCCTTCCCGGCAAGCTCCTCTTGCTGGGGTCTTGCGCCTTGGCTCGAATACTTTGTTCTTGAATGGCTCCAAAGGAACCACAGAGGGTCTTGGCGGTCGCCCGACAAGCCTTGCCGCGGGTCGCTGCGACTGCCCGTGCACAAGTTCGGGATACTAAGGTACCCCTACTTTAGTACACCGACACCGACAGTATATATTTGGCTAATTGTAAGAAGAATGTGTACATGGGACATTGTCAATTTCTTCCGAGCAGGCATCCCGTATGAAAGAAAGGCAAGCATTTCAAAGGTGAGGCGGATCACCGGACAAAGCCTCGCCACCGTACTGGTGCTGATGTACATGATATGGTCAAGGATTTGAAGGTGGTCTTTGGAAAGGGTCCTGGTGGACAACCTATTCCGAATGACGTTGACGGACGCGCACCCATGTGGAAGAAGAAATCTATATTTTGGGACCTGCCCTATTGGAAAGACCTAGAGGTCCGCTCTGCAATCGACGTGATGCACGTGACGAAGAATCTTTGTGTGACCCTGCTTGGCTTCTTGGGCGTGTATGGGAAGACAAAAGATACACCTGAGGCACGGGAGGACCAGCAACGTATGCACGGAAAAGACGGCATACATCAGGGTCATGCAAGCTACGCTCTTACCAAAGAAGAGAAGGAAATCTTCTTTGAATGCCTGCTCAGTATTAAGGTACCGTCTGGCTTCTCATCGAATATAAAGGGAATAATAAGCATGGCAGAGAAAAAGTTCCTGAACCTAAAGTCTCATGACTACCACGTGATTATGACGCAACTGCTTCCGGTTGCATTGAGGGGGCTTCTACCGAAAAACGTTCGATTAGCCATTGTGAAGCTATGTGCATTCCTCAATGCAATCTCTCAGAAGGTAATCGATCCAGAAATCATACCAAGGTTAGAGAATGATTTGGTTCAATGTCTTGTCAGTTTCGAGTTGGTGTTCCCACCATCCTTCTTCAACATCATGACGCACGTCCTAGTTCACCTATGTGAAGAGATTAACGTTTTGGGTCCTATATTTCTACACAATATGTTCCCCTTTGAGAGGTTCATGGGAGTCTTAAAGAAATATGTTCATAACCGTGCTAGGCCAGAAGGAAGCATCTCCAAGGGCCATGAAAATGAGGAGGTCATTGAGTTTTGTATTGACTTTATTCCTGACCTTAAGCCGATTGGTGTTCCTGAATCGCGGCATAAGGGCAGACTAGATGGAAAAGGCACGCTAGGAGGGGAACAAATAATATGTATGGACGGACATTCTCTCACTGAAGCACACTACACAGTTCTACAAGAATTCCGCCTTGGTGGCTCCGTATATGGATGAACACAAGAATTTGCTACGCTCCAAACACCCGGAGCGGTCTGATGACTGGATTACACGTGAACAAACTAGGAGTTTCGCCAGCTGGTTGCAGACACGTACCATGCATGATGCCTCTATTGAAGATGACATGTACTTGTTGTCCCAGTTACCATCTTCGAATATAATGACTTTCAAAGGGTACGAGATAAATGGTAATACATTTAAATGATCGCCCAAGATAAGAAGAGCACCAACCAAAACAGTGGTGTCCGCTTTGATGCAGAAACCAAGACGGGAAAGGAAACATATTATGGTTATATATAGGACATATGGTAACTTGACTATCAACGTGGTTTGAAGGTCCCTTTGTTTCGGTGCAAATGGGTCAATATGACACGAGGCGGGGTAACGGAAGACCCGCAGTACGGAATGACAACCGTGGATCTCAACAATCTTGCGTATGCAGACGGACCATTCGTCCTAGCCAATGATGTGGCACCGGTTTTCTATGTGAAGGACATGTCTACCAAGCCGAGAAAAAGAAAAGATAAGAAAGCGAATGCATCGTACGATGAGCCAAAGCGGCACATATTTCTTTCTGGGAAGAGAAACATCGTGGGAGTGGATGACAAGACAGACATGTCAGGAGATTATGAAAAGTTTGATGAAATTGCTCCATTCACAGTGAATATTGACCCGAGCATCCAGTTAAATGATGAAGATTTTCCATGGCTACGGCGCAAAGGGACACACGCGAAGAAAAAGTTTCACACCCAAAGATCTGGGATGTGATCGGCTTCACTATCATCACTTTCTTCTGTGTATCACACCCAGGAGGGAATCTCTGTAATAGTTAGGGTAGCTAGTTATGTGTTATGGCATTTGAAACGCGAAGATATTTTATGTGCAAGCAAATTCTTTCATGCATTTATTGTTTTTTTCCAGCTAAATGACCCTGAAATTGAAAAGCATTTCAAATAAACTCAGAAAAGGTTGAAAGTTGGCATGGTATCATAATTTCACCCACATAGCATGTGCAAAAAAGTAGAGAGGGTTACCGCAAAAACTGGATGCACTTCGTGTACAAAATGGACAATCTCTTTCGAAGTATCAGGGGTTCGGACAAAAACTCACCGTTACAAAGGCATTTCATTTTTTAAATAACCTAGGCATTACCAAATTGAATATAATGATAAAACACACTAATATTAAACATAAGAAAAAAGAATCACTGAAAAATCTATTTTCAAAGTTAAGTTATTCACAAACTAGTGATTCACACAAATTTCAAATAATTCAAAATTTAAACTATTCAAATTTGTAAACTACCGGTACTAAGAGAAAGTTTGTAATTTTTTGTACCTAAAGCAAAAATATTCACAAACAAACTCTAAATACAGCAAAAAACAACTCTAAAATAAATAAAACAAAAATAAATAAAGCAAAAAATAAGAAAAAAAGCCCACCTACTAGGCCACAGCGGCCTGCATACGACTAGAAACCCAAATTCTAGTTGGGCCAGGATGCAGGCCCGCTAGCCCAGTAGGCCCAACAGGGCATCGCAGAAGAGGTAAGCCCAGAAGGCCTGCTTAAGAGAGGAGCTCGAGACAGCAGCGACAGCGGGGCTTATAAGCAGGTGCGAGTGCCCCTCGGCTAGCGAGGTGGGACTAAACTTCTGCGCCCCTCGCCTGGCAGCGCACACCCTTTAGTACCGGGTCGTGGCTCCAACCGGTACTAAAGGGGGGCCTTTAGTACCGGTTGGTGCCACGACCCGGTACTAAAGCGGGTGCGGTTCCCAGCTTCCCGCCACTTCGCCTGGCCAAAACAGACCTTTAGTACCGGTTGGTGGCTCCAACCGGTACTAAAGGTGGGTTCTATATAAGAAACACTTCGAAAAATTTCAGTTTCTCATCTCACTTCTCTCTGCCGCCGCCCCGTCCCGCGCCGTCACTGCCCCTGTCGCGCCGTCCCCGTCGACTCCGCGACACCCGCGTCCTCGTCGCATCGTCCCCGTCGACTCCACGGTGCCCCCGTCGCCGCCCCCTCGCCTCGCCGCCGTCGCCTTGGATCGCGACCTCGCCTCACCGTCGTCGTCGCCTCGTCGTCGCCGTCGCCTCGACCTCGCTCGCGCACGCTGTGAGCCCCTCCCCCGGCCCCTCTCCTCCCTCCAATCGATTAAAGCCACGCACGTCGACGCCGGCCGTAGCGCACACACACGCGTGCGCACACACACACACACACACACACACACACACACACACTACACGCGCACACACACACAATTTTTCTATTTTTAGTTTTTAGTTTTTTCTGTTTTTCATACAAAGTTTTAGATGAATTAATTAATTAGAGTAGATTAATGTCAAATGGTATATAGAAATGTTAGTTATAATATATATAATGTCAAAGGTTTTTTCTGTTTTGTATACAAATGTTATAGAAATGTTAGTTATATAGAAATGTTAGAAATTTTGGAAATGTTAGTTTTAGCTAGATGAATTAGATTAATTTCAAATTGTTAGACGATGATCGATGTTTTTTTAGTTTCTTATATTTGTAGTTATAAAATTTAGAATTTGCATATATGAAATCACAGTCCATCATTTAAAAAATGTTACTTTACTTTTGCGGCATATAGTATTTTTTGTCGACGATGCCCGGCCCGCATCCTCGCCGTCGACCCGTTCGCGATGACGTCCTGCTTCAGAGGACCCATGTCTGGGACTGGGCTCCGCCGGGCTGGCACTGGGAGGTGCTACCTTCAGGGGTGCGACGCTTGGTGAGGAACCCGGCCCGGGTCCCGTCGTCGACTCTCATCTCCTTTAGTGGCGTTCGCGTGGGCCACTTTAGGTGCGGAGGGAGCCGGCCCCGCCGGAGGTGGTACGTCACCGTGTCAGTGAGGAGGACGAGCACGTCCATCGCTACATGGCTGCTATGGACGTCAGGTTCTCCAATACCTGGCAGGTTCTTTTGGGAGATCACCCGAGCTATGATCCAGTGATGGTTCCTTCTCTTTGGGTGTCCACCGCCCGCACCTCAGGAACCGCGAGTGGCCTAGATTACTCTGTAGTATTCGATCTTTATTAGCTTGCTAGCTAGCTAGCTAGTGATGTATTCGATATTATATCTATTATTCGAGACGATGTATTCGAGATTATATCTATTATTCGAGACGATGTATTCGAGATTATATCTATTATTCGAGACGACGTATTCAAGATTATATTCGATGATGCTTATTATGTACTATGATTGATTCAGTTTTTCCTTATTAATTGATTGCATCCATGCATTGTAATTTGAATATATTTCTTTTGGATTAGTTAAACAAAACCTATGACGGACAATACCGGCAGAGAGGGAGAAGAGGCCCTGTTCAATATCATACGCAATCCTCGCGGGCCAGATGATGATCAGAATGAAGAAGATTATGACGGCTCCGAATATCTAAACAACACCGGGGAGGGTGATATGATATTTGATCGCGACGACCGAATTGATGAAGTCATGAACTATGAACATGACGAAGAAAATGTTGATCTTGAAACAACAAAGACCGGTGAGGTATATATATTTATAGCAGGCATCTTGTGATCATCACATGTTTTAAATGACTTGAAGATATATTAACGAATCGATCTTTCTTCTCTCACCCATCTGGATCGAGCAAATCTTCAGGCAACAGGAAACGAGGCCCGAACAAAAAGTTGAAGGAGGGCGTAAAGTACAATATCGAGGCCATCAAACCTAATGGCGAACCATTAGCGCCTAAGAAGATTGCGGACAAGTTCATTCGTCAGTGCGGAGTTCTTGTGAAGGACCAACTCCCGATCTCCCTTCAAGAATGGAGAGAGCCAGCAAAGCCATGTCCAGGAGTTACTTTTGTCGACGACAGACAAAAACTTCTGCTTTGGGAAATGCCCATGGAACATTTCACCCTACCAGATCATTTCACAGATGCAGATGTGGAGAAAGTCAAGGACGCTGCTCTTAGGAAGATGGTGGTTGCATTCAAGAACCACAAGATTCGTGAATGGGCCAAGTACGTCAAGGGAGGAAGGAAGACTCCAGTATTTGAGGGAACACTAGAGAAGCAAAGTGCTCATTGGGAAGATTTCGTGAAATTCAAGGATTCGGAATTATCTAAGGAACAGTCGAGAATAAACAAGGCCAATGCCGCAAAAAAGGATAAGTTCCATAAGCTGGCGCCAGGTGGCTATGCGGTGGGAATGCCTAAGTGGTATAAGTCTGAGAAAGAGATGCTGGATGCAGGTGTCACTCCAGAAACATTGAGCTGGCCCCCCAGGTGCAGGACTTGGTTCTATGCGCATGGGGGGAGTTGGACCCGAAGACAGGCAAAGTTTCGAAGAAGGCATGTCTGGACGGAGCCGAAGATAAGCTACTTGTTGCAATAGAAGAGGCTCGATCGGGGGTGTTCGAGCCCAACAGAGAGAACGACGAGCTTACACGTGCCCTGGGAAATCCTGAACACCCGGGAAGAACATGAGGCATGGGCGCTATGCCGTGGTATGAGGGGTTTTCGGACTGGAACGCTGACTACAGAACCCGTGCGAGAAAGAAGATTGCGGAGGAGAAGAAGAGGAAGATGGAGGAGGAGCAGAGGAAGCTAGACTATGAACGCCTTCAAGGCCTAGAATCAGCGCACGCGAACTTGGCAGTCAAATTCCCGCGGCAGCAGGAGTAGATCGACTCACTTAGCCAGCAAAGGGGGTCTCAGCAGCTAGCGGATGATCCACCATTGGATAGCACCGTCCCATCCATGCCGAGAAGCAGCGTGGGTTCCGCCCCGAGCGACGCATTGCTGGATAGCTACCCAGTGGATGACATCATGGAGAACACTAACTGCGAGCTACACTTCAAAATGAAGAACATATCCATGAAGGTGGCGGACGCCCTTGCTTTTACAAATCCCCCCAAGGCAACCTTCCATTGCAACCCGATTCCAGCGGGCTATGCTCGTGTCTTGGTTGATGAGGTGGTGGACCAATATTCGGGGCTAGAGCTTGACATTCCTGGAGGTGACGATGAGCACACACTGGGAGAGGCCAACCATCGTATCATCCTATGGAGAAAGGATTGCATCATCTTTCGAAGGCCACCGACACCGCGTCATCCGACTCCTCGTCGAAGTCCGCCACCGAGTCAGCAGACTCCCGCTCTTCCAAGTCCACCAACGCATCAGGCCACTCCTCCTCCAAGTCCGGCACAGCTTCAGGCCACTCCTCCTCCTCCAAGTCCGGCAAAGCGTCAAGCCACTCCTCCTCCAAGTCCGGCACAGCTTCAGGCCACTCCTCCTCCTCCAACTCAGCCACATCAGTCGTCTTCGCCGCCTCAGCAATCACGGAAGAGAGCCGCCTCAGCTATGGTGCGTAGCGGTACAAGTCGAGGTAGTACTGGAGGTACAGGCGGAGGCAAGCGATTTCAATATGGTCCAAGCCTTGCGCCTCTTCCGCAGAGGCCTTACGACAAGTCCGAGGAGGAAAACGTAGCCATATCGAAGGCCGAGGTGGAAGCCCATTTTGCACCAAAACCGCCATCGCCGCCAAGGGAGAAAGTTCCTGTGGAAAATATTGACCACTTCATTCGTAGAGCACCAGCTCCCAAGCCTGTTGACACAGACTATGAGCGCCATATCAAGAAGTTAAATCGAGCACGTCTACAAAAAGAGGCGAGCTCGAGCTCGAGCAAATCAGCTGGCAAAAGGAGCGGTAAAACCGTTCCCCAGCTAGGAGAACAGGCGGCGCAATCAATCCCCCCGCTTGTTGTGCCAACAACACATGAGAGTAGGCGCGCCCAATATTATTGTGGGCAAACCGTTAACGTTCCCGGGGTGGGCGATGTGGTAATAACCGAGGAGCATATTGCGCAGGCTGAAGCGATCGGGATCACTGTTGGACAACTCCTCGATATCGACCCCATGTCTCCGACTAGAGAGGAGGAAATAAAACGGAAATATGTTCGGGGCCAACCTTTGGTCGAGCCAAACAAGGTCAAGAACCTCCCAACGAGAATGTATGAATTGCATCGATGGTACATGGACATTACCAAGATTTCCAATCGAGAGTCCCTCATGGTGAATGTCAAGGAGGAGCATTACTACCATGAGAAAGCTCTGGCCGTTGAGTATTCAGAACTGCTTCAGCTATACAATCAATACGCACTCGACAAATCTATCGTCAGTTGCTATTGTCTGTAAGTGATTCCTTTCTGTAATTTAAGTCTCAAGCTAGCTGTAGTGATCATTTTGATTAATCATTACCTGTAATTATCCTCACTATATTCTTTTCTGTGGTATTATGCAGGATGAAGATTTATGAAATGAACAAAGGTGGACGTTGTGGCATTGGGTTCGTTGACCCAAATACCATTAATGAATACACATGGAAATTAGATCCATATCACGAAAAAAGTGTAGAGGAAAGCATGCTACAGTTCTTTAAGCGCCTCAAATACAATGAAGGTATACTACTTCCTTACAACTTCGAGTGAGTCACACTGTCTTGTACTACAAATTCTGTTTTTGCCTACTAGCTAGCTACATGTTTTTGCTTGTATATGCCCGCTTAATTAAGACATGCAAACGTGTGTGCATGCAGATTTCACTGAATCTTGTTAATCATTAAAGTTGATGAAGGAACAGTTGAAGTAGTAGACTCACTACTTAAGAAAGCAAGTGACTACACCATCATGAAGGGGATAGTCAACAGGTAATTTCAATCATTATTAACTATATCTCAGCCTATTTAATTAGTTCATCATTTCCTGATAACAACTATTTAATAACTCATTTATTCATTTTCTTTGTCGGCGGGCAGGGCTTGGGCAAAGTTCATCAGGGCCACTCCAGGCCCATGGAAACAAGATCTGAAATGGTATCGACCCCAGGTAAGTAATTAGGTAGTACTAGCTAGCTGCCATCTCTTTAATTATCATGCTTAATTAATTATTATCCGATGAAATTCTATTCTCGTAAAGGCCCTGAAGCAGGCGCCGGGGAATAATCTGTGTGCATACTACGTTTGCGAGAATATTCGCATGATGGCGTCCGAAAGGAGCAAATCTCAAAGACATGAGTGGATACGTTTGTCAGAACACTATTCACAATTTTTATACCATTATTGATATCTAGTCACACAACTAATACACATGCATATTGATCGAAAGTGCTATTGTGAGCTCGAGCTCACAGGCACCCTTTGCTACAGTACAAACGAAAAAATATTTAAAAAGTTCAAAAAAATCTGAATTTTTTTGCCAACAAACATTGATATATTTTTCACATGCGTGCAAATTTTCATGACAAAATGACATTCATGCAGGTCTCGGCAAAAAAACAAAATCGATGCTCCAAAATGCTTCCAAAAACAGTTTTTTTGGAGCATGATTTTGTTTTTTTTTTGCTGACACCTCCAAAAATGTCATTTCATCACGAAAATTGGCATGCATGTAGAAAAAACATCAAAGTTTCTTGACAACAAATTTCAGATTTTTTTGAATTTTTTTACTATTTTTCGGATTTTACTGTTCATCCGGGATTACTGGTGCCCGGGATCAATTCCTCCGCGTCCCATATTGATCTCCTTCTTAACAGTTCAAAGAGGTGCGGAAGCAGCTCCTACCAACGGAGCGCATACAAGCAATTCAAGAGGAAATAGTGGGATTTTTGCTCGACCAGGTCATAGATCCCAAAGAAGAATACTATTACCCACTATCATCGAATGTTTCACAACCACCATTAATTAATTCACACATATATACACACATGTATATATATATATATATATTATATATATATATACATCTGGGCTATTCTGTTACTAGTAACAGAATATTATTCTGTTACCCTTTTTGAACTGATGGTTTCAGGTGGTTGTACTGATGTTTTCAAAGCGGTTGAACTGATACTTTCAGTTGTGTTTAACAGATCGCCTTCTTTAGTTCAAAAACTTTTTTGTAATTTTTTTGTCAGAACATGGCGTGTAATATATCATTGGAAAGCTCTTGACAACCATATTTCAAGTATATTAAACGTTTTTGCAAAATCATTATGGTTTAAGAGCAGTTTTTAAAAAATCATTTTTTTCAAAACCAAAAATGTGAATCGTATTTTGGACTCAATTTTCAAACGGTTTGTCAAAATTGAGCAAATAAGATGGCGTTGGAAAGCTGTTGAAAATCCGCATCTTCCATATATGTATTGTTTTTTCTAATTCTATATGATTTAAAAGTAATTTGAAAAACGGTGAAATTCTGGGCGAAACATATTTTCGTGATTTTTTGCAAACGGTTTGTCGGATTGACGCAAATGATACGGCGTTGGAAAGCTATATAAAATGCGCAACTTTTTTGTATAGAAGTGTTTTTCTAATTCCTTAAGGTTTAAAAACGAATTCGAATACGGTCAAATTTGATTTTGAACGCGTTTTTTTAAAGTTTGTCGAAATATGGCAAATAATATACCGTTGGATAGGTATCAAACATGCAAAACTTAGTCATGTTGAACGTTTTCTCTACTTCGCAATCGTTTAAGAGTAATTTTGAATACGGCATGATGGATCCTGCTATTTTCTCGTGTGAAAAACAGAGTAGTCGTACTAATATATATGTATGTTTGTACTGAGCTATTTTTTGTAGAGTAATTTTGAATGGTTCCGAAAAAGGGTACTTGTACTGATGCTTGCATGGGTTTGTACTAAGCGTGTTTTTACTAACTAGACTTTGCTCTGTTTTTTTGGTAATATTTTTCTCGTAAGTTTTCAACGGTTTACTATATCATCGCCCATGTACTTGTATGGTTTGTATCATCGAATTAAATGATATTTTATTCAAAAAGAAAATGTGTTTGTTTTGTTTCTTTTTTTAACTCAACATTTTTTTGACAACGTTGTTCAACTTCTCTCATTTTACGACTTGTACTGAGGTACTTACTAAGTAGGATTTTCATGGGGTTTCTTTTTTTTGCTTGAACTTTACAATTTGAATTTCTGCCATTTCTTTTATTCCGAACAGACCACCGTTTTTAAATCGTACTGAGGTACTTACTACGCCCGAACTAGGGTGGCTGTCGCATGTCTCAGCGTGTTTTGAACTCGATGATAATTTTTCATCAATTTACTGCCCATTTTTTTCATCACACTTGAGAGAATGATTAATAAGTTTACTTACTGGCCAGTAACACATGAACTCCTCAGGCAATAATACATGAACTACTAGGAACATAAATTTTCATCGAGCACTTGAAAACATAAAACATTACATAAAAAGAAGCACCGAACAGTGAATGTAAAAATAACTCCCACATCCATCATATACTGGGAGCTTCCACTTGAATAGGAAAATTTGTTTATCCCTCACCAACTAAAACACAAAACCTGAAGAAAATAAGTATTGGTTTCTCATTGACATAATAACAAACAGGAGCGCAAAATCATAGCTTTTCATCAATGTCAGCATGATGCATCGTTGCATTTTTTCGTTGTTGTTGTTGTTGTCTTCCTTGACTATTGAAAGTGCTCTTCTTGGTCATTTATTGTCATGGCCAATAACGCCTGAAAGTGCTCTTCCAGGTCTCCACTCTCCCGAAATCCCTAAAACATTAAAAATCAACAGATTTACACAACGAATATAGAAATGCATAAATGAATCTCCTCCTCAAGATCAGTGATGAAGGATGCAATAAAGGCTTGCTGAAGGCCACATTTTTTCATATAGTACGACATATGAAAGATAATATATAAAGGCCATTGGAGAAAGAATTTAGCAAAACTGAAACAAAAATATATGTTACCAGAACTGAAAGTAATGGTTTTTCAAACTTTTGGGTGAGACCATGGTGCTCTAATTCAATTGCATATATCTGAAAATCCACAAGCGACCTGAACTTATGCATAATAGTATGAGTGCAGAATTCTTGGAAACATAAGAAAAAGACATAGAGTGCACATATAATTTCTTTTATTATAACTCCACAAACGGATCATTTCTTTTATTTAGAACTGATCATTGTTTTGACTCTGTACTGATCAATGTTTTTAAATCAAACCATTTTTTTCTTTGTTGCACACAAATCGAACTGGCGTGTACACTTCTGTTTTAAGAAGTGGACATTCACAATGTCCATACTTGTGGAATTAAAAACTTCTCATTTTGTCTAGCATCTAATGCAAAAAAAGAAATTATTTGGAGTAAACCAGAAGCACAAAAGGAGCAGTAGCAGATGCATCAAACTTCCTACTTCCAAGCTCGCTTTTTGTTTTGCCCACCTTTCATTTTTGTACTTGTTACAAGTTATTTTTTGAACTTACATGGCAGTAATACATGAACTCTCCCAATTCAACATATTTTTTGTCCATACTTGTTCATCAAGCAAAACATATAGTAGAGTGGAGATAGCATTAGCTGCAGGAGAGTGGAGAGAGCACTAGGTACAGCAATACAGTGGGTTTTTGAAACAAGCTCGGGAAGCTTGACAGGGGGTGGAGAGAGCCAGAGCACAAAATGTTTCAGGTGAGAAGGAGAGGAGTTCCACGATGTTCTGGACTTCTCTTGTTTTGCGACTTGAATGTTAACCATCTTGAATTACCGTGTATGGATAAGCACTTGAACTTATAGGAGTGAATGTTTTTGGTTTTAATTCATATTTGTTTTCTTGTCCGAACTTATGGTATCATCATCATCGAACCTACATGGTTTGTGTAGCTGAACTAAAATAAACTTTTACCCGAATAAATGTGTTGTGTTCTTTTCTTTGAGCATATATTCCTCGGATCAATAGATGAACTTTCTCAAATTTCATAGACGAACCAACTACTTTTTATTTTTTGAACTTATATGCTAGTAATAATCAAACATTCCCATACAATTTTTTCTCCATTCATGGACATCAACCAAAATAGGCAGGAGAGAGCACTACAAACTGATCATTGTTTTTTATTTGTACTGATCAATATTTTTAATTCAAACAAGGTTGCAGTAAGTTGGAGCTGGCGATGGATAGGAGATGGCATTACCAGCAAAGCTTCCCAGAGGTTTTCCTTGGTGGCGGCATCACGTATGGGAGATGAGCATTTGAAACGAGTGTCCCCCATGTGGAACTTCATGCAGGAGATGGCATTGCAAGCAAAACAGTTGTAGTAAATTGAACTAAAGTACTAGAGAAAAGCAACAAACTTTTTGCACCAAAATATGTAAATTCTTGCAGCCACACACCAATTTATTTAATATTTAACCACCATTGTTCTTTCCCTTCTCATTGTTCTTTTGCTAATTAGAACACTACAGGAGCACGAGCTCATATCCGACAGTGCATAGGATGCGAAGGTGCAGCTGGCTTTAGACTCGACAATACTCTATCAATACAAGGAACAACAGCAGCAGCAAATCCCTCTTAGTAATCTCTTTCTCACTCACCTTACCCTAAAGCAGCAACAAACAGCAGCAACGACCAGCGCGCACGCACCACCGGCATATAGCAAGCAGCAGCGACGTTGGGGGCGGGGTGGTGCACTGTAATTATTTTCATGAATTGAAATAAATATTGAACTGCCAGAGCCATTTTTTGTAATGGCCTGATGCAATTACAGAATCACCAAAGTAAACTATTTGGAAAAAATCATCTCCGAACTTGTGAATTTTACTTCTAAATTACAAGATTGAAGTGTATATGAGCTATCCAAGCCAAGTAGGATTTGTGACTTGGAACTTCTATCATTCGAATTCCTATGGGGTTTCTTTTTTGTTTGATCTTTTTCACGAACTTATCTAGGACGTCGTGTTGAACTTACAACTTTTTCAATCGTGAATCTTTTACTGCTGCCAATTTTTCTTCTGCACTTACACCCTCTCAAGTCTGAACTGATGCAAATATATTTTTTCGCTGACCTGACACCAATTTGTGTTGTGTGCTGAGAAGAGAACTGCTGGTTTTTTGGATTGACAGAGGAAAATTACAGCACGCAGGAAAACTGCAAGAGAAGAGTTTTGTCAAACAGAGCAAGTACATGCCCGCTGTAGCAAATTTGTATGGTCAAAATTCATCTAGAATATAGGAACACCAACATCAAATTTTATCAAAATAGTTTGGTTCCCATAGGCATTTTGACTAGCAACTATAGAGCATCAAATTTAGCACATAAGTAGCATGAGATTTGCCTAAGCATCAGCAAAAATAAATAGGAACTCCCTTTATGGTTCATATATTTTTACTGAAGGATAATTAACATGAACGGTCATGAGCTGATGTACAGGATGCACCTCTCTTTTGGTTCATATATTGAAGATCCTTCAGTTCAGTTAACTTAACAACACCATGGAAGGCACGATTTCCACATCAACCAATGCACGTACCATCGAACACAGGAGTTGGACATGGAGCTTATCAACGGTGGGATACCTGCGGTGGAGCTTGATGGGTAAAAGGCGGGATCCCAGAGTGGAGCTCGGGGACGGTGGATGGCGATCGGGGACAAGAATGGAGCTGCGGTGGTCCGGCGGATCGCGGCTCCAGGGCCGGCGAGATTTGGCGCTCGATGGACGGGATCCAGCGGTGTGGTGTGTTGGCGTGGGGTGGGAGCAGGTGGTCGAGGCAAAGTTCGCACCTCCGTTGGCCAGTGTGCGGTGGAGGGAGGCGGGCGGCGCTGGGGTGGAGGGAGGACGGCGGCGCTGGGGTGGAGGGAGGCGGCCAGCGCTGGGGTGGAGGGAGGACGGACGGCGGCGCTGGGGTGGAGGGAGGACGGACGGCGACGCTGGGGTGGAGGGAGGAAGGCGGCGCTGGGGTGGAGGGGGGAAGGCAGCGCTGGGGTGGAGGGAGGCGGCGTGGAGGAAGGCGGCCGACACGGGGTGGAGGGAGGCGACCGGCGTGGCGGGGAGGCGGCCGGCGCGCTGGGAGGGAGGCTCGGGACATTTGGGAAAACGCATCGCATCCTATATAGGGCCGGGGAGTAACAGAATATTATTCTGTTACTAGTAACAAAATAGCTCTGTCCTATATATATTAGGCTGGTCATAGTGGGGAGTAACTTAGACTAGTGTCATGCATATGACACTAGTCTAAGTTACTACCTTCATAATGCAAAATAACATAATAGTAGTATCATAAATGGCTTTATATATTAGCTCATAGACTCATCTTGTATTAGAAAGCATTATGTTACAGTAACATATTATGTTACCACATCTCATTAATTACTTGCCACATAAGCAGAATTTTTTTTTGAAGTGCGCTATGTTACTAGCTAAGTTACTCCCACTATGACTAGCCTTATGATCGCTTCTACTAGAAATTCTATTTATATATATGCATAATGTGTACAATATGTAGTATCGTACAATACCAGCGAATGAAAAAGAATTAAATGGAAAACACAAAATTAAATGAAAAAGAAATCATAAACCCAAAAACCCTCCCAATCTTTTAATACCGGTTGGTGACACCAACCGGTACTAAAGGGCTCCCTGCCCCCGAAGCTGGCTCGTGCCACGTGGTTGCCCTTTAGCACCGGTTCATGCTGAACCGGTACTAAAGGGGGGGGCCTTTAGTGCCTACACTTTAGCGCCGGTTACCAAACCGGCACTAAAGGGCCTTATGAACCGATGCTATTGCCCGGTTTCGCACTAGTGGCAATAGGTGCCCCTGAAATTGCTCCTCGCGGAAGAATCTCTTCATCTAGAGATATTCTAGAAGGTGTTAGTAAGCTAATTGAGAACTTGTTGTCTGTGAGTCTTGTTGGCTGATTTGGCGTTGGCCTGCTAGCTGTTGGTTCTATTATAGAAGGTGTTAGTAACTTAATTGAGAGCTTGTTGTTTACTTTTTGGGACCGGGTTCCACTATGAAAATATAATTGAAGAAGAACCAAAAATATCACATGCTACTGTTTTTATTTCCTGTGAAGTGGATCGTTAATCCTTTGCTCATATTGCTTTAGGAAAATGGCGCCACCACCACCACCACCATGTCGACTGTGCAAGTCAAGGTGCACCAACAGCCTTGCAACTGGCAAGCTGTTCGACATCTACTTCCAGCCGAGTTTTCGTCATGCGGCGGTAAGAAATTAGATGAAATGTAACGACTATTTTATTTTTAGTGTTGGCATTACTGCATTGTGTCATTTTGCTTTTTTTACACAGATTGTCCCATGCAATGTGAGGTTGAAATTCAACAAGATGATAGGAGACACTGTGACATTTGAGGCTCCTGGGGGGCCGTACACTATGGAGGTCGAGAAAGAATGCAATATGTCACAGATTGGAGGAGATGGATGGGCCCGTTTCCTCGCCCGCATGCGTCTTGCTGGTGGTGAGTTAATCAGCTTCTCCTTCAGAGCAGAAAGACCCAAGCTGGCTGTCATTTATCTCAACCGGGTGAAAGATGATGAAGATGATGAAGATGACGAAGATGATGAAGATAATGAGGACCCACTCGATGAAGATAATGAGAACCCACTTCATGAAGCCATCATAGCTCGAAGAATGAGGCTGGGCGAGGAGGAGGTGTGCAACCTATTGGACATAATTTTGCCACGTGATGAATTTGTTGGGGTGCCATTCGTGACCCGTCTGACAAGTACCATGGTCGATCGGCATGAAATGATATGTTATACTGACTGTAGTAATTTGATGATATATATATATATATGTGCTTTATTGTTATACTTACAAATGCAAATTATCCGATGATATGCTTAGTGAATCCGATGATATGCTTAGTGTAGAGTCCAATGATATGCTTTGTGGAATCTAGTCGATGATATGCTTTAGTGTAGAGTCTGATCACATGCTTATTAGTGTAGAATCCAAGGAACTATTAATAGTGTAGATAATCCATATATACTTATTAGTAGAATTCATGCTTAATTAGTATAAATGCGTAGTATTGTGTCTTTTGATAGTGTAGAAATATATACTTAATAGAAATATATTTGCAAGAGTATGTGCGGGGCTATTTATTAATTGATATGTTTTTCTTATTCAGAAATTGTCAAAGAACCTATCTGTGAGTTGTGGTATCGAGCCTGATGAAGAAGGCTCAGCTGGACTACGCCTTACCGCAAGGGGCTCCATCACCACATGTACTTACCGCATGGACGCGGACAGTCGCACACACTTAAACTCGGTTGGGTGGAAGAGATTCCTTGTTGGCAAGAATCTTCGTGTTGGACAAGCCATCCTAATTACTATCAGGAACACCCACCGCCCAGGCTTCAGGATGATGATCGTCATCGATATCATCTAGAACTACATATGTGTGTGTGGCTATATCATCTAAAACTACATATGATGGTCGCCGTCGATATCATGTAGAACTACATATGATGATCGTCGTCGATATCATCTAGAACTATATATGATGATCGTCATCGATATCACCTTGTACTGCTTGAGGATGCATGTTGACTATATATGAAATTGTTATCTAGTACTCCTTCTGTTCCAAATTACTCGTCATGGTTTTAGTTCAAATTTGAACTAAAACCACGACGAGTAATTTGGAACGGAGGTAGTACTACCTAGTACCTATAATGCTTTATGAAATTGATATCTAGTAGTACCTAGTATCTGGAAATTACAGTTTATTGAAACTGAAACTGGGTAGGAAGCGGGGGGAAATGATGAAACACATAGCAGTAGCGCGGGGCTAGGAAAGCGCTACAACTAACTAATAGTAGCGTGTTCTGGAAAAGCGTTGCTGATATAGTCAATAGTAGTAGCGCGGGTGCAAACCGCGCTACTACTAACAGTTAGCTGTAGCACCTTATTGGTAGCGCGGCTGCCTGCGCTGCTGATAGCCTCAAAACCCGTAGTAGTGTTAGGGTATTATGCATCACTTGCGGCCCGAACCTGGATAACCCCCCCCCCCCCTGTCGTGAAATTGTCATGACAGATGTCCTTAGTGTCAGGACTTAGTCGAGAGGCCAACGCATCTATGTGGTAGCTTGAGAGGGGTTGAATAGGACGAGCGACGCGAGGTTTTACCCAGGTTCGGCCCCTCACGATGGAGGTAAAAGCCTACATCCTGCTTCATTGATATTGATGATGATGATCACGATTATAAGGATGCTCTATCTCGAGAGATATTGAGTTGTCTGTCTAAACCTAACTTGTAAAAACATGTCCCTCTTGGGGTGCCCTGCCCCTGCTTATATATGTTGAAGGGGCGGCTTACATGACTAGTCCTATTAGGATTAGGATTACTCTATTACAAGTGGAGTCCTAGTCTTGCTTCTTTGTAGGAGAATATTCTTTATGCCTTTCATCTTAAGCCGGCCTTCCATGAACCGCCTGTTAGGCCACCGGGACTTGTCGCTTCTCTGATCCGCCGGCTGGGTCATCAGTGAGTGCAGAGATCCGGGCGGGTCACTTAGTGAGTCGCCAAGTCAGGGCGGGTCACCAGTGAGTCGCCAAGTCCGGCCGGGTCATATCGCGGGGTATATCCCTGACACCCCCCCCCCCCTCCCCCCACGCATTGATCTTTTAAACCCGCTCTTTTCACAACCCCGCACCCCAGTAACCGTAGTAGGGATTCCCTGTGATCACATAGGTGTCGTTAACCCTGAATCCTAACCTCTTTGTACAACCAACGAACCATCAAGAGTTAGGCTGTTTATAACAAACACTGGTGCTTTACAAATATATATATAGTACTCCTTCCATTCACAAATACTCCCTCCGTTCCAAAATAAGTGTCGTGGAACTAAAACCACACCACTTATTTTGGAACGGAGGGAGTATGTTTTGGATATTTTAATATGGATTACATACCAACCAAAATGCATGAACAAACACACAAACGTATATATACACATCTGATTCACAAAAAAGTTAGAACACCATATATTTGTGAACAGAGGGAGTATATGTGTGGGGCTGCTGCACAAATGCATGCCACTATCCAATCCTCAGAACAAGCTATCATTCTTTCCAACCTAAGGACACGTACTAAACCATAGGTTAGGATGCAGAAAGGGGTGACCACGGGAGGGATTTGCTATGGCACCACGTTTGCTCAAGTGCCTGGGTGAGCTTGAACATGACAAAAAAGCAAAACCGGGTGCTACTAAAGTGCTACACCTGATTGTTTTCTACATCTATTAGTAGCAACACCATTCAGGAAAATTTTTGTTTTTGCCACTCTAGATTTTGCCAATTTTCCTTATGCCACTCTATATTTTGACATTTCAGGTTTGCCACTCTTAGCTTTTAACAAATATCACAATTGCCATTATGTGGCAAAAACAAATTAATTTTGTTTCACTTTTGCCACTCTAGCTTTTGACAATGTATCGCAATTGCCACTCTAATTTATTTTGGTTTTGCCACGGAATGGCAATTGTGATAATTGTCAAAAGCTAAGAGTGGCAAAATTGAAATGTCAAAATCTAGAGTGGCATAAGGAAAATTGGCAAAATCTAGAGTGGCAAAAACAAAATTTGAATAGCATAAAATGGCACAACCGGCAAGCGACGCATTGTCAGCGTCTCTCAGTTTGAAAACATGTATACATGACGACGGTGCAGGCCAAGAACAACACCACTCACATAACAGATCACATAATTCCGCTGCAGTAGTCCAAGATAGCTTGATCGATGTTTTCTCTGTAAAAACGACGAACGCGTCTGCAGGGCCAAGAGGATATGTAACTGGTTAACTCTTGATCCAGGTACTCCACGAAACCAATGTCTCTGACAGGATCGAAACACCTGAAGTCAGCATCACTTTTGATGGGGCAATCCAGGTCTTTGACTGTTCCATCGGCATCCAAAGTGTAGTACTGCCCACCAGAAAAGTTCTCAGATTCATCCGGGTGGTCAATTTGGAAGTTCCCGGTAAGACGTCCATGGCACCTATCTGCATTTTTGCGGATGCAGAGGATCAGAAAGATGATTCACTGAAGGAATATGGAAAGGCAAAAACATGCCAACATATCAAGAGTATGTCTGCTAGGCCAAAGGCAACGACTGATCTGGAAGTTTAAACGCAACATTCAGGCAACACATTTGCTGCTGCGGTTAATAGACGATTTCAATTTATCTATCATGTATGCCCCAGGCAGACAAACCCCCAACAAACTAGTGAATGAAGTCATAAGACTCTTAGTTTTGTTTCAAATACGACAAAAGAACCAACCATGAGATGATCAGATGTCATGAGTAGCACTAAATAATTTCAGTACTGAAAAGAAAAAAATGATTGAATGTCAAGAGCATACCAACTTCACTTGGTGATGGCTGTACTGTACAGCACAAGGTGATGTCCTCTTCACAAAAGTCGGAGCCAGACGAAAGTGCTTCAGCAAAGAAAAACACAGGAGCTTCTCTAGCACAGTTAGGATCCTTCGGCCACGCCATAAAACTAATATGGAAAGACTGATCCATATTGAACTCATAGTGCACGGAACCAATGCCATAGATGACATGAAGCTGATAATGTGCCGCAGTTTGCTGGGCATACTTGCACAACGCTGCATCCGCTAATTCCACCCATCGTTTGTACCATCTTATGAGAAGGTTCCTCCTTCTAGTGATGAGTTTAAAGGCCACCGTGAACCGCTCTTCAAGAGGAGGGTGTGGCAGCTCATCTGGTAGTGGGGAAGGCAGCAACATGGTGGAGAGGCGCAGAATGTCAGCCGAGGAAAGCGTGCGCTTGTTGTTGAGCAGTGAGACAGCGTCACGTTCCACAGAAAGCACAACGGAAGAAGCGAAGAGCGCAAGGGCCGCAGGTTTCAGATGCCGTGCTGCCTTGTCAGCCGTTTGAAAGGCGGCTTCCAGCTCCAATGCCGTCAGACGGAACGACGACAGGGCAGCACCGCGCGCGGAGGCAACAGCAGCACGGAGGTCGGCGCGGGAGAGACTGAGGTACCAAAGGGCATCGTCATCGGAGAGGCCAGGACAGAGATGGCGAAGTGAGGCAACCAATCCATCAAGCGAGCACTGAACAAGGCGGCGCATGGTACAGTTACTGATGAAGGCGGTATCTATCCGGTCACTGGAGCGAATGGGAAAAGCAGCAGAGTACCAGACGGAATTGACGATGATGTTGTGGACAGGGTGTAGAGGGCCGTAGCAGTGACCGGCGATGAGGAGGCCACGTGAGAGGGTGGTCCAGAGATCTTCGGTGGGCAGACGGGAGATGGCGTCGAGGTAGTAGCAGCGGATCAGGCCAAGGATCCTCCTCCGCAGTGTGCGAGAATCCGGTCTCTTCCGGAGCGCTGCAGACGCCTCCTCCCAGGAGGAAATAGAGGCCATGGCAGGGGAAAGTACCTCCTCTGCCATAGGGCGCCAACCTGCCTCACTGTCACTTTCAGCACCAGATAAACACTCGACTTCATCCAGTTGAAAGTCCCGGCCACCAAGATATTCATGACAAGTCGGGTGCACAATCATTTTGTTGTTCATCCCACAAGCACGGCAACTACCTGCGTTTACAAGAAACAATTTAGGGAATTGCTCAACAAGCATAATATGTATATTGAGACGCGGCAAATAATTCATGCAGGTATTTGGACATGTGAATTTTTATGATATGAAAAATGTGGAACTGGTGACATACCAATCTCGGTTGATGGATCAACCAGAACACACAAGTGGATATTGCTTTCATCACAGGGTGAAGCTGGAGCAACTGCTTCAGCAAAGAATAGCATTGGGGCGCCTGACACGACAGAACCAGAACCAGAGATCTTACGACAGGCCAAGAAATTGACGTGAAAACAGTTGTCTAATCCCACTTTACTAAGCAGATTCACACCACAAACAGAGTGCAGAACAAAGTGCTGCCCCGATTCGAGCATGTGCCAACGCAATGCCGCTGCCACAACCTCAAGCACTGCCTCTTCTGCGCTGTCTATGTGCCGTGGGCTGAGCATTACAGGATCCGGGACCAGGAGGGGAGACGCGAGTGCACGGGAGAGGTGCTTGATGTCCATAGGTGAAAGCGTGTGCTTAACACGCAGCAAGGAGGCGATGTCGTGCTCGACGGCGGGCAACACGGACGCCAGGAACAGCGCAAGGGCCGCAGGGTCGGGGTGTGGAGCTGAGGAGGATGTTGTGGACGGGGTGGAGGGGCCCGTAGCAGTGGCCGGCGGCGAGGAGGCCGCGCGCCAGGGCGGTCCGGAGGTCGGCGGCGGGGAGCCGCGAGAGCGCGTCGAGGTAGTAGCGGTGGATTAGGGTTAGGAGGGCTCGCCTCATGGCGCCCGTGTCCGCGCGCGCCCAGGCGCGGTGCCCGTGCTCCTCCCCTTCCGCCATGGGAGGTGAGGTAAGGTGAGTGACGCGGGCAGGCCGGGGTTTTGCGCTCGGCGGTGCGGTGCGACCGAGGGTTTGCTCCGCCGGTTCGTGTCGAACCATCGATAGGTATTCTACCACGGCCCACGGGCGCGTTAGCGAGCCGGATAGAGCGCACGCCATATGGGTCGGGCCCAACTTTGCGGCAGCTCGCATCCAGCGCGCGCGACGGCGCGACTGCATCTTTTCCACTTGTTTTAATTTTTTATTTTCGTTTCTTTTTTCTTTTTATTTAGGTAAGATGCGGGACATATTTTGGAGATAAATGAGATGACACCTTTATTTTTAGGAAAACACTGCCCTTCAGTCGGCGGATGCTTGCTTAGCCGTCGGATCAATCCTGATCGAGTGCCCACGTTGGCCACAAATCAGTCCCGCGGCAAGTTTTTTTTTCTGTAACAAGGGTCTTGTTTCAGTAGATTTCTACAACATAGGACTAGTTTCAGAATGAGAAAAAACGATTTGATGATGAAGATTTTTTTTCATGCAACAAGGATCTTGTTTCAAAAGGTTTCTGCAATGGACGTCTTGTTTCACAAAGATTAAAAATGGTTCGACGAAGACGGGTTTTTTTTCAGCAAAAAGGGTCTGGTTTTAGAAACATAGTCCGAGTTGCAGAATGAGTCGGAGGAGTGCCTCATGTTAGAGAGTGAGTGGTGAGACTTTGCAACATGAGGCATGTTTCAGAAACATAGCTCCAGTTGCAAAAAAAACGCTGAAGGAGCGTCTGGCGTGAAAGGTCGTTGTTGTGCTGGAGTGGAGCTGGCAGCTGCTCGCGGGGCGGAGGCGGAGGAGGAGCGGCAACTCTGGCGAGCGGCGGCGCCTAGGCGCATGGTGTGTTGTCTCGGCGGACCTTTGCAATAAGGTCCTTGTTGCAAACCCCCTAAGTGCAACAAGGTAGTCGTTGCAAAGGTTCTCGACTGGCCGGGACGGTAGATCGGACGGCTATTATTATAAATGTTTCTGCAACATCGCTCTTATTGCAAGGGAGGTCACGCATGTGGATGGGTAGCTTGGATGGCCATCCTCGCATCCTTCCAACACTCAGTTAGGCGGCGGATGTTTTCTACTTATCTTATTTTTACATGTTCATGTGCTTTAAAAAGCGTTCGCATGTTTTTTTAAATGTGTTCCTGTAAAAAAATTAAAGTGGTCAGGAGTTTGAAAACAAAAATCATGTCATTTTATAAACTTACTCCTATATTGTCAAGATCTTATGTACATTGAAAAGGAGCTCGAACAAGTTTTTAAAAAATTGTTCATGCAAATTTTAAAAAGTGTCCGCGTGTTTAGAAACGTGTTCATGTAACTTTCAACAAAGTGTTCGCGTGTTATTTTTGCTATGTTCGTGCACTTTCAAAATGTGTTCACGTGTGTTAAATAAATGTCCATATAATTTTGGAAAGTGTCTCATTTGTGTTTTAACAATTGTTAGTATAATTTAAAAAATATTCACGCGCTCAGAAATTTGTGAGATTTTTAAAATTGATCGCACATTTTAGAAATAAAATCATGTTGTTTTTTTTTAAACTCTATCATTTTCAGAAATGCACATATAAAAAGGAAGTGGGAAAAGCGGAAGTAGAAAAACTAGAAAATAAAGGTAGAAACACAGAAAAGGAAAAATAATAGGAAGAAATGAACTTGGAAAATCGATGAAAACCAAACTAGGAACCCCATTGAAAATCACAGAAAAACCTGAACTTTTTGTGTGGGGGGGAATCAGAAAAACCTGAACTAGAAATGAAAACTGCCCCCCCCCCCCCCCCCCCCCCCCCAAAAAAAATGTTGTTCCTAGCATTGTTCAAAACGAACAAAATCTTGTATATTTTTTCTGTGCATGATGAATTAATCATGTTTTTTAAGCCCTGAAACGTAGAATTATTCATGTATTGATTTTATTAATGTTTTTTCATATATTTGAGAGGTTTTCCATATGCAGATTCTTTTCTTTGCGGGGATTCATATGCAGATTCAGAAGTTATGCTGATGAAAACAATGCATTCGCTTTTGTGGAAATTTGTGTGGGTGCAGATCCATGTTAATGGCGAGTAATTATTCTGGTGATGGATCATGAATTTGTGAGTACTCTTTTTTACTCCCTCCGTCACGTTTTTGACACTAGTGTAGTGTCAAAAACGTTCTTATATTATGGGACAGAGGGAGTACTTGCCTAATATTCAGAGATTTTAGAAAATCAATGTAATGTGTTTATAAGCTCTGATTAGTCCTTGATCCTAAGAAATTAGTGACAGTTTCTGGTAAATCTTGTCACGAAAGCGAATGTGGGAATTTGTTACACTGCTAAATGCATTGCTCCCTGTTGATGCAAAACATGTATTATTGAGAGCATTCAGAGATTGAATTTTCCTGTGATCCAAAGCTGAAGTGGGAATTCAGATTGTTAAAAACACATTGCTAATCTCACCAGTAATCTGTTGTTATGTGATGTGAAGATTTGTTTTCTTTGTGTGCACTAGTGTTGTTAACTCTGCATTTCGTGAGTATGTTCAAAAAAAAAAACTCTGCATTTCGTGAGAACTAATGCTGAATCCCCGGTGTTTACATATCCTAATCACCAGCAAAAACTCAGTTTTGAATCCAGGTGGAGGTAGAACTATGCAACTGTATAGCAAAGTGCGAAAATTGTGTCAGATTGTATAACTGATATTAAAAAGGTTGCACTAATTTCACCAAAATTACATGCAACGACTTTTCTCCTCACTTCCCTTGATGCAAGATCCAGCCGCCACAAAGGCGCACGCACACTCTATGGATGTTACTCAGAGCCATAGGGAGAATCTCCCGTCTAGAGTGTAAGTTCTGGAGTAAACCAACGGGACAACAGCATGTTCGTGATAATAACATGCCAATAACATCCACTATAGCCAGCCTATGAACAGATAAATGGAATTTCTTACGCATATATCTAATTATCCATCATCAAAATTGAATGAATCCAGATACATACATCATCTTCACAATACAAAAACTTGTTAACATCCTCCCAACAGCAGATACCTTGTATATCATGCCCAAAATGAAAGAACAGAAATCAGCCACCAACATCTGGTGGTCTGAAAATAAATACTAGTGTACAACACGCCCCTTACAATCTTTGCTGCTGCTTCTGCTGCTGTCTTGGAGCATTGGAGATCACCAGAATTTGCAAATTGGATGTGTCTACTCCAGTATCTGGTGATATGGCAATAATTTATAGTATACAACACTTCCCCTTAGGTAATTTTTATACCACGATCAAGAAGCTTGAAGATCTCCAGACTTTGCAAATGCTGTGTCTATTCCTATGCCTGATTTAAGTCGAGGTAAGTTCTAGTAAGGAGTAACAACAAAGCCAGGGCTAGAACCAAAGAGGAGGCGGGCCTAGTAGCGGCCCTGGCCTGGTGGTCTCCTGTTTGAAGTCCTATCTAAGTTGCTGTAGCGGTTCTGTGACTGCTGCGGTCGTGAATTAGGTCTTGCAGCAGGCGCCCCGCCTCCAGAATAGGAACTATGAGGTGGTTGCTGCTGCCACTGTTGGGCTCCTGCATATGGTGCAGGCTGGTAGACCCCAGCACCATACCCCCCGGCATACGAGGGGGGTTGCCCATATCGTCCAAAACCTGATGACGGAGGAGCAGTATGTGATGAATATGCGTTGCTACTATTCTGATGGTATCCAGATGGATGCCGGCCTGCTCCTCTTGAATCACTGTGGCTGTCTCTCGCATATGGTTGTTGCCTTCCGCGATTATCTCTTGTATACTGATGACCTGATTGCTGCGCATAGGCTGGTGCCTGACCATTGGGTAGATTATCACTAGGAACATGCCAACCAGAACGTCCAGCAGGCTGCTCCATCCTTGGTGGCATTCCGTTTGGATAATGCATACCATTCATTATAGTTTGATATGGCCTAGCCGGGGGGTATTGTCCGCCACCGCGAACATTCAAGCTGTTTGCAACTAGTCGGTGTGCAGCCTCCCCTAGTTGGCGGCCCTGTATCGATCCTGCAGGGTTTTGCCTGAACCATTTCAAAACTAGGTTAGGATTTGCAATGTTGAAGCAAGTATTGACTAAATAGGACAAAAGGCTCATACACTACCTGCTGCTGTTATCACAATGCTTCCTGTTATTGTCATAAGGCCTCCTGCCATTGTCTTCATGCCACAGCACAGGCGGTGGTTTCAGGTCACCAGCTTCAACAATCTTAAGAGCAGATTAAACAACATACGCTTGTTAACAGTGAACACTTCCCAAGTGGAATGATATACCTATGTCAATGTTACACGAAAATAACAGTTATGTACCTTCTTGGGTATGATAACACCAGGAGGTGGACGTGCTATGTGCTTATGAGGGTCTGGAAGCTTGTAAATTGAGCATCTAGGGAAGGCAAATGTCATAATCTTTATTAATTCAAGTGCCACTAGATCATATCAATAATACAGGGGGGAAATGAGCTTACATCACTTGATTGTCCATAATATCCTCCAGTCCATCCACAGGAGATCTAAAGACAGGCGGACTTGGATCCCCACCACAAAGTGAGATGTAACCATTCATTCCTCCACTGCACAAAATAAACAAGAGCAGCTAAGTAATGTTATAGTTATAGCAGCTCATATAAGAGATGCTTATTTGTTATACTATAAGATGGCAGTCTACTCATGTTCACTTTTGCCCACAGGCCCCAGCAAAAAGCACATTGAGTACAACTAAGTAAGAAGGCCAATCAGTTGACATGGAACACTCCACTTGAACAACGAAATATACTATCTGCAGTCAATCAAGAATCCTGGTAGGGTTAGCTAACCTAGCTTCAGGATTGAGTTCCTCTTTAATTTCATTTCGCTCGTTATCAGGCAGATGTCCGAATTTGCTGCTGAGAGAGTAGATATAAGGCGAAATTGGGTGTGCGCCATTCACAAAAAGCATATTGTACATTGTACTGTTTCGCCTTGCTTCTTCAGGCTACACAAGACGAGGAAAATATGGAAAATCTTTTAAGTTAAAACAAGATCTTCTATTACATATATGCCATAAAACAATATAAAAGATGCCACACTTTCATACCGTCAAAGTGTGCTCGACTTTTTTAATCTCAGACAGCAACCTAGCTTCATCAATGAAGGGCAGCTTAGCTATCCCCTGTAAAGTACAAATTTAGTTAAATATGGAAGGTGTATGGTATATATAAGTATACTTACTAAGATAAATGTACCTGCCAAGAAAACCTCTTTCCATTCATATCTACTTCAAAATCTGCAGCATACACAGGTTAAAACGGATTAGAATAGGCTTATGGTTGTAGGAGAATCTGATACTATTCATGATTATATATTAGCAAAATAAGCATACCAATCGGATAAAAGTCAATTATTGGCGAGCTAGGATCGGTCATCAATTGCCGATACTGTACAGGGAGTGCATGTGAGCTGAAATGTAATGAAACAACCTATCAAATAATCCACCACATCAAGGTACTAGGATCGAAGAAAGGAAATATTAGCATATTCACCTCGCCGCTGGGAAAACTCCCATAAGCTGATCGAAAGGTTTGAATGGTGACCCAAGTTCAAAAGTTATATTAAGCTGGCCTAAACCTTTTAAATCCGAAGCAAAAGGGGCATAGTGATAAGGGTAAAACCTACATATAGCAAGAAGAAATTAGAATGAAACGGATATTAGTGGTATGGGTAGAGGAACAATTAAAACCTATCAGCAATTGTGCAACAAACAAAACAGTGTAACGTCTTATATTTGGCCAACTAAAACATGCTAAATTACCATTGCCATGAGCAGACACCTTCATAATAGTAGTGCATTACCCAACACAAACCTTCAGTATATTTGAGAACCTGAAGGAGCATAGAGCACATCACATAAGAAGATAATACAGAATTAGGGGAAATGTATTTTTCAAAAAATGATCAAGTGACATTTCTATCATGAATAAAGTAATAATGGCAACAGGGTATGGTGTCACTAATGAATCATAAATGCAGTATATATATTTTTAAATCATGAATGCAGTATATTAAAGGCACTTCCACGATACTTACAACATCTCTACGTATTTCTTCAATTTGCTCAGGTGTTCTTGCCCCAAACTTGTCTTCATAATACCTTTCTCTCCATCCTGGTTCTCCAAGCTTTATCTGAATATTATTAACAAATAATGTCATCGCCTGAGTTTTTAACCATTAAAAATATATAAATAGTCTCAGAAGGTCCACAAAATAGGAGTGTACTTTCAATTCCCAAAGCCCAAACATCTTCAATAACTTAGTGTTGTGTGCAAGCATAGTAAAAGTTCAGAAGACAGGGGATGGGACCCCCACAGCAGGGATCCTAAATACATAAGTGTGCTTTTCATTTAACCTATACTCTCAAATATCTAAAATAATGTAGTGTCACATGAAGCACAAAATAGGAGTGTACTTTCAATTCCCAAAGCCCAAACATCCTCAATAACTTAGTGTTGTGTGCAAGCATAGTAAAAGTTCAGAAGACAAGGGATGGGACCCCCACAGCAGGGATCCTAAATACATAAGAGTGCTTTTCATTCAACCTATACTCTCAATATCTTCAATAATGTAGTGTCACATGAAGCGGATAGTAAAAGGTCTGAAGAAAAGGGACCTAGTAAAGGGCATTCACTCTGTTTAATCCACCTGGAGGACTTAATCCCTGCGATGCTCAGAGGCTTGTACAGAAACCTACTAATAGTTTCATTGTTTTAAAGGGAAGACATGCCTTGCCCCTAAAGTAAATAATATGTTAACTTATATAATCACACCCTACCAGGAATGTAATTTAAACCTATCTTATCACTAAGATCTCTAAGTAAAGGAATCTTAACATTGGCTACATATAGTGGCCGGTGTTCTCAACAATGTCATGACAATATGCATAGCATTGTTGAACTTGAACTTAACTGCAATGAACTGATAAAAGCAGCAGAAGATTTCTGCACAGATAACCAAAGATACAAGAAATACCTTGTCCTCCTCAGGATTTTCAGAATTAAAAAGATCTGATTTATCACGAAGTGCAACTTTAAGCATTGACTTCAGGTCTTCTTTGTTTTCACGTGCCTGTAGAAGTTGCAGCAAGATTCAGATGAAACCATAAAAATATCTTCAAACAAATATAACACCTTCTCAACCAAGATCAAATTAAGTACCTGTGCTTCAACGCTAATTTCAGCTTCAACAACAGCAGCAGAAAGGCTGGAATCTGAAGATGATACACGTGCTTTCTTAGCTTGACTGCCCTTTTCCGTGCTACGTCCATTATGTTCATATGGTGAAGCCACAGCCCCAGAGGCAAGGCGAGATCCTTGGAAACGTGCAACAGGTACAATAAGATCACCCCTTACATGGGGATCCAGATCATCACCTCGCTTTGCTTGGGCTTTATCACGTTTTATTCTTTCAGCTTGACGCTACAAAGGACAGCAACGTTGAAAATGTAAACTGTAAGTGAAAGCACCCACTACTAGTTGCTAACTTAATAATGGCTGAGTATCAAATGTACAAGTAGGTCTGGAAACATTTGCAGTCAAGAGTCGTTTACTTATATTGTTGAGTTCCAAGAGATTTAGTACATGTCAGATTTGCCTGGTCAGGCAGAAAACATCAACGACTCAGGCACATGCCAGGCACCCTTTTTTTTTCAGCCACGGACCCAGGGTAGCAACCAAACTGACCCTTACAGAGTACACAACTCGAGAAATCGCTATATGGAGCCAAGATACAGAAATGGGGAATATTAACTATTGTGAACAAGTAACACAATTATAAGATAGATTAGTTGCCACTTGACAACATGAGAAAGCATTCGATATCCATAGAGAAGAAATGTCATATAGGATATTGCTCATAACAAAAATACAGTTGAAGTTAAGTAATTGAGAAGCAAAATCAAGATAGACGCCATCTTTACCTGGTGCAAACGAGCTCTTTTCTGAAATATTTTATCCTCGTATGAACCAACTGCTTGAATGAAGTGTTCAACTCTATTCAGATCAGGCTACAACAATGAAGATAAAATGTGTTACTGCTGAAATACCCATGAGGATCATTTCAAATAAAATAAATTTCTAAGATACCACTTGGATAATATGATGTATGAATGAAATTTGAATACCGTGCAAGCGTCAGTTAAATAGCCACCCATATTAGGAAATTCCTTCTTGTATACAGCCATTAACAAATTAATAGCTCCCTGCAGACAGATATGGAAGTTAAAATCGTGTGACAATAATCTAAGAAAGTGAACTACAAACAGAAAACGAAACCTGTCTAACTTTCAAAGAAAAAACAGAGCTCCACTACTTTTAGTACTCCCTCTGTAAACTAATATAAGAGCGTTTAGATCACTATTTTAGTATTCTAAACACTCTTATATTAGTTTACGGAGGGAGTAACTGGTAACACTATATAACTTGATAGCTGCTAGCTGCAAAGTAACCTTTTGAACTATAAAATAGAAAACAAACCTCACGAATCTCTAGTGTCGGCATGTGTGGAAGAAAATCATTGCCAACAAAAAAGCACATGAAGATGAAATCATCAATGATGCGTTCAATATCAGTCTCGAAAGCTGGATTTGGCATTCGGAACTCGTATTCTAGGTACTCTCGTAGGGTCCATATATTCAAGAACTGTGAAGGCACAAAAGTGGAGCAGCACAAATGAAAGTAAGTCCGTTGGTAAGTCCACTGAATAGCATCACATCACAAGTTGCAATTAGAATAAATTGATCTCATTACCTGGTAAGGTTTCTTTGGTATTATTTCATCACCCTTCTCATCAAACTCCCCAGCTTTCCGTTTTGCCTTTCCTTCACACTTTGCTGCTAGATGTCCAACTTGACCACACAAGAAGCATTTGTCCTGCTGTCCAGGTGTGAAAACCACCTGCAAACACAAAGTGTATGCAAATAAGCTTTCATGGCAAAACGTCGAAGAAAATGTTCAAGGAAAAGGCAGTACACTGAACGAAAGAACTTGATTTTTTTTTATGTAGAGTAGCAACATAGACAACAGGAAAATACAAAAAAAAAGTAACACTCTTTATTAGCACAAGGCTGTGGCATGTATATATGGCAGAAAGCGTAAATTCTGTATTCTGAGAAGAGAACCTCTCTCAGTATGGAGAAGTGCACTTCGTGTGTTGCTAGAGCTAACATGATTAGATCTGCATCCTGCATTCATGAGATTAAATTTATACATTAGCAAGACAAACAGATAAAATATTGTCCAGCAAGAAATAGAGCATTAAGCATACAGGAACAGAACTTACCAGGCCGTACAGGCAATGTCGGGTATTTGGGTTAAATCCAGGAAGGTTCCTATTGCCACGAATGTAGGACATGATTTTATGTTCCCCTTCACCAGGAACATTGGCATCAGAAAGAATAACCTTCAAAAGATTGTAATCAGGATACATGTTATTTCTACATACATTCTAATACCAATCCATGGTGTTATTGAACCATAAGGAAATATGACCAAACATATTTAACAAATATAAATCCCAACACTAAATGTCAAATTAGCAAAAAGATATGCTTACTTTAATTTGTTTCCATCCAGGGTCATAATTCAATCTGCGGTGGATGTAGTACTGCAAAGCAACTGATAGAACAGCCATAAACTCTGTGCCGGGAGTAATAACATTAGAATCACATGTTTGTGATTGCAGTTTTGGAGGAAGCTTTCTTCCTTCCCTCTCAAACTCTTCACGCAGTTTTTCTTCTTCTTCAGCCTGGACATAGGACAACAGTAACCAGTGAGTGCAATCATAAATGGTTGTGGATGTCCACAAATAACAATAGATACAACTGTACAATTATATACTGAATATAAGAAGATAATTCCACTAGAATACTGACCGCATCAGCAGCATCTTTTGCAGCTCTGAATCGTCTAGAGCGCTGCTGGTTCATCTTAGCACGAGGAGCCACACCATCTGTAAGCCATCGTAGGACAATACAAAATGGAGAAAATGTGTTTAATGTAAGTAGAGACAATAGTAAGTTGTTCAAAGGGAAGCTTAACATGTTTTGCCATTGTTCAGGGAAGAGGAAGAGTATGACTACATCAGTTTGAGCAACATTAGAACAGCCAAACAGAAAAGATCAGCGAGGGAATTCCCTCCATAACAAAGAGATGAAATGCGTACCAATGGCCATGTACATAAGCTTCCGAGGGCGAACCATGATAAAGAGCCTATCTATGTAATCAAACATGCACTGGAAAACCTCAGCGAATGTTGTCGGCGAGGGCTGTGGCAGTAGAAGAGAGAACCACGGTCAACGCAGAAGTTGGTATTGATAACATTGGGCAATAAGCAGATGTCAAATTGTCCATGTTAGGGGGAAATAAAATGTTTAGTAGAAATTTTGATGATAAAGTAGCAGCATGCAATTTGCAAACTGCAGGGCCTCCTAACTACAATAAACTTGAATCTTCTTGGCAGATTCACTTGTCCAGGAAATTAATTTGCAGTGTAGTGTGACAGAAAACGGAAGACTATGATTTAAGCATAGAACTGCAGCGTCAAATTTGAATAGCTGAACTACAGCAATCCTCCTGGCATCTCAGGACTGTTTGGGGGCAATTTAGGGGTTCCCTTTTAATTGCAACTATCATCCTACAGGTAATTTAATTCCCCTCGGCCCAACTGCATAATTCCTCATACACCAATCAGCAAAGCACAAATCTATCATCCCACACCCAACCACTCGCGGTCTTCCTCGCTCGGAAGCACCGAATCGAACAGTCCAATCAAAATCAAAATAACACATCTCGAGATTGAGGAGGGGGGCGGGGGGCAAGCGAGCGTACGTACCCTGTCCTCGGGGTGGAAGCAGGGGTGAATAATCCCGTTCATGTCGAGGTAGAGGTTGTCGAACTCGAGGCCGTTGGGGTTGGGCTTGGAGGTGTCGACGGGGACCTGGACGCCCTCGATCTCCACGGGCTCCTCCTCCACCACGTCCACCACCACCATCGGGTACTTCTCCGCGAGCCAGCGGTAGAACGCCGGGACACCCATGGCCGCCGGCGGCGGGAGGCAGGGCTGCTCGCCGGAACCCTAACCCTATAAACGGACGAGCGGACGGGGTCGGGGCGGAAAGAGGGGCAGAGGGGCAGAGGAGTGAGGCGCGAAACCCTAAAAAAGGAGGGAGATGGCACGAGGCGGGGGCGGTATATGCCGTTCCCGGCGTGGAAATATCTGAGGTGGGGACACGAGGAGAGGCGGTTTTGCGGTCTGGACCTTGCGAGGTTGGATGCTTTTGCTCGAGAGAAGGGGCCGGCGACGGGGAGGGGGGCTCTTTTGCCGTTTGCGGGAAGGGCTTCTCTGGAGTTCTCCCACGCGTCAGCGTCAGAGGTTTGACTCCGGTGTCACCGGGCCGGGGCGGGCCGGCCATGTCAAAATGGGGAAGGTAAGTAAAAGCTGTGCCCGTCGCAGCCGAACCGGCCCAGGAAGGCCACATCTGGCTGGCTCCTGTATGACGCCCGCGGGCGTGACATTTTTAGTTATATGCATTGAAGATTTTTTTAGGGCTATAATATACGATTAGGCTGGTTGTAATGGGAGTATTATAAATGGTATCATGCATGCCAACTAGACTTTTTAGATAATATGGCACATAATTAAATGAGGAAAAAAAGGTGCGTCATCATATTAAATGTTATACTACTTTGTGTCATGCATGGCTATTAATAAGACAACTTTAGATATTAACTTATGATACTATGCATTACAGAGATAATATCATATGCATGATACAAGTATATGATACTCTTCATTACAATCAGTCTTAACTTTTTCTAATTATGTGCTAGAAAGGCTTTTATCATCCCTCTAGTCTAGTGACGTATTTTATCACTAAAGGTTCCTTGTATGCTTTTTCAATGGGCGACTATCCAAATTTGATATAGCCAATGTTTTCAATAGACGCCTTCCATTTGTTTTAAATACTTGAGACAAAGCAAAAAAAAAATTGAAAAGGAGGATTACCTTCGGTATTTGTATCAAGCGATGCACACAACCATTTATTGAGCCAAAGCAATGCCGGAAATTATGTAACTACTTTGATGGAAAAATCAATGAATCCACATACTGAAGGTAGACATTTAGTTTAAAATTGATTGTGTCTTTGAACTTAAAGCGATTTTGATTAGCATATGATCCTCCGCCATGTCCTTTTGTTCAAATGTAGTAATCTTGATCCAAGAGAGGCGAATGACAGGAAAAAGAGGAGTTCATACTCAACTGCACTATTGGTATCAAACCTATTTCTGCTCTCTTTCGAGGAAGATAGGGAACAACATGGTTGATCTGCTCAAGTTGCTGAAAGTTTTATATCAGTCGCTTGACGTTCGATAGCCTAATAGTTCTTTTTAATAACATAGTGTTGGGGACGTAGTAATTTCAAAATTTTCCTACGCACACGCAAGATCATGGTGATGCATAGCAACGAGGGAGAGAGTCTGATCTATGTACCCTTGTAGTTCGCAACGGAAGCGTTGACACAACATAGAGGAAGTAGTCGTACGTCTTCTTCCCGATCCGACCGATCCAAGCACCGTTACTCCGGCACCTCCGAGTTCTTAGCACACGTACAGCTCGATGACGATCCCCGGGCTCCGATCCAGCAAAGTTTCGGGGAGGAGTTCCGTCAGCACGACGGCGTGGTGACGATCTTGATGTACTACCGACGCAAGGCTTCGCCTAAGCACTACAACGGTATTATCGAGGTGGAATATGGTGGCAGGGGGCACCGCACACGGCTAAGGAACGATCTCAATGATCAACTTGTGTGTCTAGAGGTGCCCCCTACCCCCGTATATAAAGAATCCAAGGAGGAGGGGCTGGCCGGCCAAGAGGAGGGCGCAGGAGGAGTCCTACTCCTACCGGGAGTAGGACTCCCCCCCCCCAATCCTATTCCAAATAGGACTCCCAAGGGGGAAAGAGAGAGAGAGGTGGCCGGCCACCTCTCCTAGTCCTAATAGGACTAGGGAAGGGGGGAGGCGCGCAGCCCACCATGGCAGCCCCTTTCACCTTTCCACTAAAGCCCAATAAGGCCCATATGGCTCCCGGGGGGTTCCGGTAACCTTCCGGTAATCCGGTAAAATCCCGATTTTACCCGGAACACTTCCGATATCCAAATATAGGCTTCCAATATATCAATCTTTATGTCTCGACCATTTCGAGACTCCTCGTCATGACCGTGATCACATCCGGGACTCCGAACTAGCTCCAGTATATCAAAATGCATAAACTCATAATAACTGTCATCGTAACGTTAAGCGTGCGGACCCTACGGTTCGAGAACAATGTAGACATGACCGAGACACGTCTTCGGTCAATAACCAATAGCGGGACCTGGATGCCCATATTGGCTCCTACATATTCTACGAAGATCTTTATCGGTCAGACCGCATAACAATATACGTTGTTCCCTTTGTCATCGGTATGTTACTTGCCCGAGATTCGATCGTCGGTATCCAATACCTAGTTCAATCTCGTTACCGGCAAGTCTCTTTACTCGTTCTGTAATACATCATCCCGCAACTAACTCATTAGTTGCAATGCTTGCAAGGCTTTGTGTAATGTGTATTACCGAGAGGGCCCAGAGATACCTCTCCGACAATCGGAGTGACAAATCCTATTCTCGAAATACGCCAACCCAACATCTACCATTGGAGACACCTGTAGAGCTCCTTTATAATCACCCAGTTACGTTGTGACGTTTGGTAGCACACAAAGTGTTCCTCCGGCAAACGGGAGTTGCATAATCTCATAGTCATAGGAACATGTATAAGTCATGAAGAAAGCAATAGCAACATACTAAACGATCGGGTGCTAAGCTAATGGAATGGGTCATGTCAATCAGATCATTCAACTAATGATGTGACCTCGTTAATTAAATAACAACTCTTTGTTCATGGTTAGGAAACTTAACCATCTTTGATTAACGAGCTAGTCTAGTAGAGGCATACTAGTGACACTCTGTTTGTCTATGTATTCACACATGTATTATGTTTCCGGTTAATACAATTCTAGCATGAATAATAAACATTTATCATGATATAAGGAAATAGATAATAACTTTATTATTGCCTCTAGGGCATATTTCCTTCAGTCTCCCACTTACACTAGAGTCAATAATCTAGATTACACAGTAATGATTCTAACACCCATGGAGCCTTGGTGCTGATCATGTTTTGCTCGTGGAAGAGGCTTAGTCAACGGGTCTGCAACATTCAGATCCGTATGTATCTTGCAAATCTCTATGTCTCCCACCTAGACTAGATCCCGGATGGAATTGAAGCGTCTCTTGATGTGTTTGGTCCTCTTGTGAAATCTGTATTCCTTTGCGAAAGCAATTGCACCAGTATTGTCACAAAAGATTTTCATTGGACCCGATGCACTAGGTATG
Organism: Triticum monococcum; assembly: GCA_034509565.1. NCBI lineage: Eukaryota > Viridiplantae > Streptophyta > Magnoliopsida > Poales > Poaceae > Triticum > Triticum monococcum. The sequence goes on from CM067843.1 coordinate 689,741,456, forward strand.
ACACCTAGATCGGAAATGAACTCCTTCATCCGGACTCCTTCGTTTGCTGCTTCCGAAGCAGCTATGTACTCCGCTTCACATGTAGATCCCGCTACGACGCTTTGTTTAGAACTGCACCAACTGACAGCTCCACCGTTTAAAGTAAACACGTATCCGGTTTGCGATTTAGAATCGTCCGGATCAGTGTCAAAGCTTGCATCAACGTAACCTCTTACGGTGAGCTCTTTGTCACCTCCATACACGAGAAACATATCCTTAGTCCTTTTCAGGTATTTCAGGATGTTCTTGACCGCTGTCCAGTGATCCACTCCTGGATTACTTTGGTACCTCCCTGCTAAACTTATAGCAAGGCACACATCAGGTCTGGTACACAGCATTGCATACATGATAGAGCCTATGGCTGAAGCATAGGGAACATCTTTCATTTTATCTCTATCTTCTGCAGTGGTCGGGCATTGAGTCTGACTCAACTTCACACCTTGTAACACAGGCAAAAACCCTTTCTTTGCTTGATCCATTTTGAACTTCTTCAAAATCTTGTCAATGTATGTGCTTTGTGAAAGTCCAATTAAGTGTCTTGATCTATCTCTATAGATCTTTATGCCTAATATGTAAGCAGCTTCCCCGAGGTCTTTCATCGAAAAACTTTTATTCAAGTATCCCTTTATGCTATCCAGAAATTCTATATCATTTCCAATCAGCAATATGTCATCCACATATAATATCAGAAATGCTACAGAGCTCCCACTCACTTTCTTGTAAATACAGGCTTCTCCAAAAGTCTGTATAAAACCAAATGCTTTGATCACACTATCAAAGCGTTTATTCCAACTTCGAGAGGCTTGCACCAGTCCATAAATGGATCGCTGGAGCTTGCACACTTTGTTAGCTCCCTTTGGATCGACAAAACCTTCCGGTTGCATCATATACAACTCTTCTTCCAGAAATCTATTCAGGAATGCAGTTTTGACTTCCATCTGCCAAATTTCATAATCATAAAATGTGGCAATTGCTAACATGATTCTGACAGACTTAAGTATCGCTACGGGTGAGAAGGTCTCATCGTAGTCAACCCCTTGAACTTGTCGAAAACCTTTTGCGACAAGTCGAGCTTTATAGACAGTAATATTACCGTCAACGTCAGTCTTTTTCTTGAAGATCCATTTATTCTCAATTGCTTGCCGATCATCGAGCAAGTCAACCAAAGTCCATACTTTGTTCTCATACATGGATCCCATCTCAGATTTCATGGCTTCAAGCCACTTTGCGGAATCTGGGCTCACCATCGCTTCTTCATAGTTCGTAGGTTCATCATGATCTAGTAGCATGACTTACAGAACTGGATTACCGTACCACTCTGGTGCGGATCTCACTCTGGTTGATCTACGAGGTTCAATAGTATCTTGTCCTGAAGTTTCATGATCATCATTATTAGCTTCCTCACTAATTGGTATAGGTGTCGCAGAAACAGTTTTCTGTGATGTACTACTTTCCAATAAGGGAGCAGGTACAGTTACCTCGTCAAGTTCTACTTTCCTCCCACTCACTTCTTTCGAGAGAAACTCCTTCTCTAGAAATGATCCATTCTTAGCAACGAATGTCTTGCCTTCGGATCTGTGATAGAAGGTGTACCCAACAGTCTCCTTTGGGTATCCTATGAAGACACATTTTTTCGATTTGGGTTCGAGCTTATCAGGTTGAAGCTTTTTCACATAAGCATCGCATCCCCAAACTTTAAGAAACGACAACTTTAGTTTCTTGCCAAACCATAGTTCATAAGGCGTCGTCTCAACGGATTTTGATGGTGCCCTATTTAACGTGAATGCGGCCGTCTCTAAAGCATAACCCCAAAACGATAGCGGTAAATCAGTAAGAGACATCATAGATCGCACCATATCTAGTAAAGTATGATTACGACGTTCGGACACACCATTACGCTGTGGTGTTCCGGGTGGCGTGAGTTGTGAAACTATTCCACAATTTTTCAAATGTACACCAAACTCGTAACTCAAATATTCTCCTCCACGATCAGATCGTAGAAACTTTATTTTCTTGTTACGATGATTTTCAACTTCACTCTGAAATTCTTTGAACTTTTCAAATGTTTCAGACTTATGTTTCATTAAGTAGATATACCCATATCTGCTTAAATCATCTGTGAAAGTGAGAAAATAACGATATCCGCCACGGGCCTCAATATTCATCGGACCACATACATCGGTATGTATGATTTCCAACAAATCTGTCGCTCTCTCTATAGTACCGGAGAACGGTGTTTTAGTCATCTTGTCCACGAGGCACGGTTCGCAAGTACCAAGTGATTCATAATCAAGTGGTTCCAAAAGCCCATCAGTATGGAGTTTCTTCATGCGCTTTACACCGATATGACCTAAACGGCAGTGACACAAATAAGTTGCACTATCATTATCAACTCTGCATCTTTTGGCTTCAACATTATGAATATGTGTATTACTACTATCGAGATTCATCAAAAATAGACCACTCTTCAAAGGTGCATGACCATAAAAGATATTACTCATATAAATAGAACAACCATTATTCTCTGATTTAAATGAATAACTGTCTCGCATCAAACAAGATCCAGATATAATGTTCATGCTTAACGCTGGCACCAAATAACAATTATTTAGGTCTAATATTAATCCCGAAGGTAGATGTAGAGGTAGCGTGCCGACCGCGATCACATCGACTTTGGAACCGTTTCCCACGCGCATCGTCACCTCGTCCTTCGCCAGTGTTCGCTTAATCCGTAGTACCTGTTTCGAGTTGCAAATATTAGCAACAGAACCAGTATCAAATACTCAGGTGCTACTGCGAGCTCTAGTAAGGTACACATCAATAACATGTATATCACATATACCTTTGTTCACCTTGCCATCCTTCTTATCCACCAAATACTTGGGGCAGTTCCGCTTCCAGTGACCAGTCTGCTTGCAGTAGAAGCACTCAGTTTCAGGCTTAGGTCCAGACTTGGGTTTCTTCTCCTGAGCAGCAACTTGCTTGCCGTTCTTCTTGAAGTCCCCCTTCTTCTTCCCTTTGCCCTTTTTCTTGAAACTAGTGGTCTTGTTAACCATCAACACTTGATGCTCCTTCTTGATTTCTACCTCCGCAGCTTTCAGCATTGCGAAGAGCTCAGGAATAGTCTTGTTCATCCCTTGCATATTATAGTTCATCACGAAGCTCTTGTAGCTTGGTGGCAGTGATTGGAGAATTCTGTCAATGACGCAATCATTTGGAAGATTAACTCCCATCTGAATCAAGTGATTATTATACCCAGACATTTTGAGTATATGCTCACTGACAGAACTGTTCTCCTCCATCTTGCAGCTATAGAACTTATTGGAGACTTCATATCTCTCAATTCGGGCATTTGCTTGAAATATTAACTTCAACTCCTGGAACATCTCATATGCTCCATGACGTTCAAAACGTCGTTGAAGTCCCGATTCTAAGCCGTAAAGCATGGCACACTGAACTATCGAGTAGTCATCAGCTTTGCTCTGCCAGACGTTCATAACATCTGGTGTTGCTCCAGCAGCAGGCCTGGCACCCAGCAGTGCTTCCAGGACGTAATTCTTCTGAGCAGCAATGACGATAATCCTCAAGTTACGGACCCAGTCCGTGTAATTACTATACCATCATCTTTCAATTTTGCTTTCTCAAGGAACGCATTAAAATTCAACGGAACAACAGCACGAGCCATCTATCTACAATCAACATAAACAAGCAAGATACTATCAGGTACTAAGTTCATGATAAGTTTAAGTTCAATTAATCAAATTACTTAAGAACTCCCACTTAGATAGACATCCCTCTAATCCTCTAAGTGATCACGTGATCCAAATCAACTAAACCATAACCAATCATCACGTGAGATGGAGTAGTTTTCAATGGTGAACATCGTTATGTTGATCATATCTACTATATGATTCACGCTCGACCTTTCGGTCTCCGTGTTCCGAGGCCATATCTGCATATGCTAGGCTCGTCAAGTTTTAACCTGAGTATTCTGCGTGTGCAAAACTGGCTTGCACCCGTTGTAGATGGACGTAGAGCTTATCACACCCGATCATCACGTGGTGTCTGGGCACGACGAACTTTGGCAACGGTGCATACTCAGGGAGAACACTTCTTGATAATTTAGTGAGAGATCATCTTATAATGCTATCGTCAATCAAAGCAAGATAAGATGCATAAAAGGATAAACATCACATGCAATCAATATAAGTGATATGATATGGCCATCATCATCTTGTGCTTGTGATCTACATCTCCGAAGCACCGTCATGATCACCATCGTCACCGGCGCGACACCTTGATCTCCATCGTAGCATCGTTGTCGTCTCACCAATCTTATGCTTCCACGACTATCGCTACCGCTTAGTGATAAAGTAAAACATTACATCGCGATTGCATTGCATACAATAAAGCGACAACCATATGGCTACTGCCAGTTGCCGATAACTCGGTTACAAAACATGATCATCTCATACAATAAAATTTAGCATCATATCTTGACCATATCACATCACAACATGACCTGCAAAAACAAGTTAGACGTCCTCTACTTTGTTGTTGCAAGTTTTACGTGGCTGCTACGGGCTTAAGCAAGAACCAATCTCACCTACGCATCAAAACCACAACGATAGTTCGTCAAATAGACTCCGTTTTAACCTTCGCAAGGACCGGGCGTAGCCACACTCGGTTCAACTAAAGTTGGAGAGACAGTCGCCCGCAAGCCACCTGTGTGTAAAGCACGTCGGGGGAACCGGTCTCGCGTAAGCGTACGCGTAAGGTTGGTCCGGGTCGTCTTGTCCAACAATACCGCCGAACCAAAGTATGACATGCTGGTAGGCAGTATGAATTGTATCGCCCACAACTCACTTGTGTTCTACTCGTGCAAATAACATCAAACCATAAAACCTAGGCTCGGATGCCACTGTTGGGGAACGTAGTAATTTCAAAATTTTCCTACGCACACGCAAAATCATGGTGATGCATAGCAACGAGGGGGAGAGTCTGATCTACGTACCCTTGAAGTTCGCAACGGAAGCATTGACACAACGTAGAGGAAGTAGTCGTACGTCTTCTTCCCGATCCGACCGATCCAAGCACCGTTACTCCGGCACCTCCGAGTTCTTAGCACACGTACAGCTCGATGACGATCCCCGGGCTCCGATCCAGTAAAGTTTCGGGGAGGAGTTCCGTCAGCACGACGGCGTGGTGACGATCTTGATGTACTACCGACGCAGGGCTTCGCCTAAGCACTACAACGGGATTATCGAGGTGGAATATGATGGCAGGGGGCACCGCACACGGCTAAGGAACGATCTCAATGATCAACTTGTGTGTCTAGACGTGCCCCCTGCCCCCGTATATAAAGGATCCAAGGGGGAGGGGCTGGCCGGCCAAGAGGAGGGCGCAGGAGGAGTCCTACTCCTACCGGGAGTAGGACTCCCCCCCCAATCCTATTCCAAATAGGACTCCCAAGGGGGAAAGAGAGAGAGAGAGGTGGCCGGCCACCTCTCCTAGTCCTAATAGGACTAGGGGAGGGGGGAGGCGCGCAGCCCACCATGGAAGCCCCTTTCACCTTTCCACTAAAGCCCAATAAGGCCCATATGGCTCCCGGGGGGTTCCGGTAACCTCCCGGTAATCCGGTAAAATCCCGATTTTACCCGGAACACTTTCGATATCCAAATATAGGCTTCCAATATATCAATCTTTATGCCTCGACCATTTCGAGACTCCTCGTCATGACCGTGATCACATCCGGGACTCCGAACTAGCTCCAGTACATCAAAATGCATAAACTCATAATAACTGTCATCGTAACGTTAAGCGTGCGGACCCTATGGTTCGAGAACAATGTAGACATGACCGAGACACGTCTCCGGTCAATAACCAATAGCGGGACCTGGATGCCCATATTGGCTCCTACATATTCTACGAAGATCTTTATCGGTCAGACCGCATAACAACATACGTTGTTCCCTTTGTCATCGGTATGTTACTTGCCCGAGATTCGATCGTCGGTATCCAATACCTAGTTCAATCTCGTTACCGGCAAGTCTCTTTACTCGTTCCGTAATACATCATCCCGCAACTAACTCATTAGTTGCAATGCTTGCAAGGCTTTGTGTAATGTGTATTACCGAGAGGGCCCAGAGATACCTCTCCGACAATCGGAGTGACAAATCCTATTCTCGAAATACGCCAACCCAACATCTACCATTGGAGACACCTGCAGTACTCCTTTATAATCACCCAGTTACGTTGTGACGTTTGGTAGCACACAAAGTGTTCCTCCGGCAGACGGGAGTTGCATAATCTCATAGTCATAGGAACATGTATAAGTCATGAAGAAAGCAATAGCAACATACTAAACGATCGGGTGCTAAGCTAATGGAATGGGTCATGTCAATCAGATCATTCAACTAATGATGTGACCTCGTTAATCAAATAACAACTCTTTGTTCATGGTTAGGAAACTTAACCATCTTTGATTAACGAGCTAGTCTAGTAGAGGGATAGTAGTGACACTCTGTTTGTCTATGTATTCACACATGTATTATGTTTCCGGTTAATACAATTCTAGCATGAATAGTAAACATTTATCATGATATAAGGAAATAAATAATAACTTTATTATTGCCTCTAGGGCATATTTCCTTCACATAGGCCATACCAACTTATTTTCAGCATTGTCGTCATCTTCCTCTATTAAACAACTCCTCTTGAAGTAACACAGTCATCTTGCAGGAATCTCCATGGCATGGGACGTACAACTTGAATGCATTCCAAACAATCTCGCTGCTTTATATCTGCATTGTCTTATAAAGGCGTCATGAACGGATTATGATATATTGAGCCTGATTTAATGTTACTCTTTCAAATCCAGCCACTCCATATATGCACCGACTCGTAGTACCATTTACATTCAAACTACAAGGCATCACGTCGTAGTAATTTAAAGAAATCATGGCAACTATTTAAAAATATCAAAGCACTAAACTTTTTATTTTCATTTCTTTCATGTACATCTTATCTTCGGTGTTTTATGCTTCAAATGTTCACAATTTTCTAAACCATTTATTGAATAAATAGACAGCACGACAACACGCGTCATCATGATCTAGTCGTGTTGACACGTGGTTCTTTTTCTTGAATTACTCAAATGCTTTTTGTCTGTTTCCCGTCCGTTGCCGCTTTGTTTCTATACCATATCTCCTTTTTTTTAATGTATTTAGTATTTGTTTTCCCATCCATACCGCACCTGTCCCGCTTTGGATTTATGAAAAAAATATGTAATATAAGAGTATCTACAGTCGGGCGTCTCAAACCCGTCTCATACATTTGGGCGGGCTGCCTGGTCACTGACCGGTCATGATTTTTCTAAACAGGCCTCAAACGCCTGAGATGACTGGCACCCTTCATATCCAACCCAAATATGGGGCGCCCGGAGGAAACCCGGCGGTCCGAAACTCGTTTCCTCCGGACCAGTGTCGCCGCATGGTCCTACCATGCATATTTTCCTCCGCCTGTCCGCCGTCACTACCACTTTCCACTCCTCCCGCCCGCCTAGTAGCCATGCCCCCACGTCGTCGGGTCAGGAGCGAGCCATTTCTAACGCCAGAGCGCCGGCTCAAGCTCCTTGAGCAGATCTGGACAAGGCGCGAAGCCCAGATCGCCGCGGGGCTACCTCCAGATGCAATGGATCTGGAGGAGTTGGAGGAGTAGGAGGTGGTGGAGGACGAGGAGGAGGAGGAGGATGCGGGGGACGCTGGCGACGCAGATCTGCAGGCGGAGCAGCAGGCCATCCTCGATTCCCTCCGCTCGGAGTCGGCTGCGGAGGCTAGACACCGTCGCCGGCAGGAGATGAAGGCCACAGAGGAGGCGGAGATGCTCGCCTGCATGGATGAGGCCGAGCAGGAGGAGGATGAGCCGGAGCCCTCCCTCCCGCCCGTCCAGCCGGCGTCCGGCGCCGTCGTTGTGGACATCTCTGACGACGAAGATTAGCTAGGGTAGTACGTAGGATTATTTCTTTTTGCATGCTTTGTATGAATCTAGGGGTCGAAATATGAGAGACTCAAATGCAGAGTGGCTAATTTGACGCGTGGCTGGTCACACTCCGCGGATGTGTCCGATCACGTCCGCGGGCGTTTAAAGGGCCGGATTTGCAAAGTCCAGTTGTAGATGCTCTAATACGGTATGAGTATTATCTGTCCAAAATCCGATGTCACCCTTCAGTTTTATCAGATTGACTAACTCACATCTAGATGAAAATTAACTATGTCACATCTAATCTCTCCACCACATGATCTGAATGCTCTAAGATTCGTACTGCACTTGTTTTTTTGGTGATCTGTTGTCTTTGCACGGTCCTGGTTTGTTTGTGGGTGTGCTGCGTGTATGTGCTGCTCTATGGCTGAGTCATTGGTTGTCTTTGCATGGCGCCGTTTTTTTGCCCCTGTTGTCCTGTTGTATGCTGTTCTTTGGCATCTCTACATGGGCTGCATGTGTCGTGGAATTGTCACGGCAGATGTCCTCATGAAAGGACTTAGTCGCGAGGCCAACGCATCTATGTGGTAGCTTGAAGGGGTTGAGCGGAATTGAGAGACGCAACACACAAGACGAGGATTTAGACAGCTTCGGGCCCCGGGAAACATCATCAGGTAATAACCCTACATGCTGTTTGTGGCTAGGTCTCATTATGATCACGAGAGAGTCGCCGGTAAGCCAGCTCTTTGTGTCTAGCCCTAGATCTTGTGTCTTGTTTTCTCTCCCTCTCTGGGGAGCCCTGCCCATCCTTATATATGTTAGAGGGGCGGGTTACATGTGGAGTCCAAATAGGATTAGGACTAGCCTATCTTCTACTGCAAGTCGAATACAAGTCCGGTTCTTGATTCCTTGTAAGGGAGATATTCCTCACGCCTTTCCTCTTAAGCCGGCCTACCATAACGTAAGCCGACCTTCTGGGCCTTGAGCCTCCTGGGCCCCCGGGTCTTGTCGCTCCTCTGATCCGCTTGCCAGGTCACCCATAAGTCGCCAGGATCGGGCGGGTCACTTAGTGAGTCGCCAAGTCCGGCTGGGTTATACATCCAGCCGGGTCATACCGCAGGGTATATTCCCGACATTAGCCCCCAAGTTTAATTTGGATTTATCCATGTTAAACTGATCTGCAACATAAACATAAGAACAAACTGTCAGGTTGTACTCCGGGTTAAATAGTCTTGTAAGCTGGCACCTGATCATTTTAAATCCTTGTCATTTCCTTCTTGATACATGCCCATGTACTCATAGCAAATCTCCTTTAGTAGATATGTTCAAACTTTGTGAATACAAAATAATCCAGATACTTCTTTTGAGAAATCCGGGTAAATAGGCCAGCTTCAGAGTCAATTTGCTGGCATTGGTCTCTTGTAGAGAAATATTGTAAGAAATAATCCACTTGAATTGGCTTCCAAAGCGCCGGCTTAAAACATATTGGTCTTGAAATACTCATCTGACTTTCAGCCGGCTTAAAGAGGTAAAATTTGCCGGTTTATCATAACCAAAATTGCCGGCTTGTAAATATTGATAGCACCGGGTCATAACTGCAGCCGACGCCGGGTCATAATTATTGGTGACACCGGATCATGATTGTTGCAAACACTGGGTCAATCCGATCTGCTCAAAACTGAGAATTTGAACATATTTCTCCCTTATATCCATATTACCTGTAGCCCCCAAGGGCCGGTTTAATCAGCATGAATAAGCCGGGACTTATCATCATGGCTTTAAATAAAATCCAGCTGTGTAGCCCCCATGAGTCGGCTATGGTCATAGCAGTGTAGCCGGGTCATCCTAGAATTGTCTTCAGCAAAGAGCAATATGCATTAGCCCCCCAGTGTCGGGTCATTATGTAATAATGAGCAGGCACTTCGTAAATATGATGATGTAAATTTGAGCAGTAACGTGTAGCCCCCAAGAGCCGGCTAAGTAAGATAATACTGAGCTGGGACTTTTCATTGAAACTAATATCATATGATGTTACCCCCATCCTGGGGCTTGAACCCACGTCCACAAGGTTAAGAGCTTTGTGCTTTACCAACTGAGTAGTGGATCCTTCAATATAATGGAATAAGGATTGTGTACCTTGAATTTTAACAGGAGCAATTGGTAGCCCCCAAGGGCCGGCTCATTACAATGGGATGAGTCGGGTCTTCAATAAGGCCAATAAAAATGACTTGCATTAGCCCCCAAGTGTCATGGTGCATGCTTGCAGCGACATGAGACTTGCATATTTGATGTAATCTCAACTTGAATAATGTAGCCCCCAAGTGCCGGGTCGTAAGCCTGCAGCGACTCAGGACTATTTCCTCCATTGTAAAATAAATCATGCCCATTGATAAAGATAATAGCTATGGCACTAAAGCGACTTTGAAAACCTCAATCATAATACTGGTTATTGATAATCATAATAGAAATCCAGCCATGTTGGCTATTCAAAATTTGAATAATATAATCTGGTATGAAAACCTCAATCATTCAATATTATCATTGAAAATCCAGCCATGTTGGCTATTTAAAGAATTCAAATACCTTATCTGTTGACAAGTAAATCCGGAGTTTAAATACCCGGCGGCTCTTGGCCGATGGCGATTCAATACGCCTTCATTGTAAACCGGAATTTTCATGACCCGGCGGCTTATAGCCTTTTGAGAAAAATCCAGAACGGATAATCATTTTGAAGCATCAACTTTGGTAATGAGCTTGAACTTAATCATTTACATGTCATATTTCTACAAATCCTGCAGAGAGTTTAAACAACATATGCCCTGGCGACTTAGCGTCAAAACCAGGGCGGGTCATAATATCTCACATATAACTACTGTGATATTGAATTTGTACTGTCGGCTTACATAACCTGTGCAGTAAGGGTGATAACCCAATCCTTAGAAGCCAATGCTTCCACATAGATGATGATTGTCATAAACTGGCGACTTATAGTCAAAAGTCAAGCCGGGTTAAGCATAAAACACTTATATATATTTGAGATATAATCCCAAAAAGGTCTTAAGTTAAGTAATTGTGGCTGCAATAAACTTTACCAGAGACAGAATAAAACTTTTTGAGGCTTCTGATTCGGATACGATCAGTAAACCGTCCCAAAGGGGTTAAGCTAAGATTCGAATACGATCATATAGCCCCCAGTGGCTTTGGAGATGCCGATCAAGAGGGTATCGACAGCTATGTTCTCTTTGGTTCGAATACGACCTATGTTTGAACAGGAAGCCGCCAAATGACCTTGAGAGTTGTTTAACGACGCTGATTCGAATACGATCCACGTCGGTTCCCAAAGAGGTTGAGCTATGATTCGGATATGATCAAGAAGCCCCCAAGTAGGTTCGGCAATTTGCCAATCAAAAGGGTATCGACAGCTATGTTCTCTTTGGTTCGAATACGGCCTATGTTTGAACAGAAAGCCCCCAAGTGACCATATAAATTTTGGCATTGCGCCGATCAAGAGGGTATTGATTGAAGGAAATATGCCCTAGAGGCAATAATAAAGTTATTATTTATTTCCTTATATCATGATAAATGTTTTATTATTCATGCTAGAATTGTATTAACCGGAAACATAATACATGTGTGAATACATAGACCAACAAAGTGTCACTAGTATTCCTCTACTTGACTAGCTCGTTAATCAAAGATGGTTATGTTTCCTAACCATGAACAAAGAGTTGTTATTTGATTAACGAGGTCACATCATTAGTAGAATGATCTGATTGACATGACCCATTCCATTAGCTTAGCATCCGATCGTTTAGTATGTTGCTATTGCTTTCTTCATGACTTATACATGTTCCTATAACTATGAGATTATGCAACTCCCGTTTACCGGAGGAACACTTTGGGTACTACCAAACGTCACAACGTAACTGGGTGATTATAAAGGAGTACTACAGGTGTCTCCAATGGTAGATGTTGGGTTGGCGTATTTCGAGATTAGGGTTTGTCACTCCGATTGTCGGAGAGGTATCTCTGGGCCCTCTCGGTAATGCACATCACATAAGCCTTGCAAGCACTGCAACTAATATGTTAGTTGTGAGATGATGTATTACGGAACGAGTAAAGAGACTTGCCGGTAACGAGATTGAACTAGGTATTGGATACCGACGATCGAATCTCGGGCAAGTAACATACCGATGACAAAGGGAACAACGTATGTTGTTATGCGGTCTGACCGATAAAGATCTTCGTAGAATATGTAGGAACCAATATGGGCATCCAGGTCCCGCTATTGGTTATTGACCGGAGACGTGTCTCGGTCATGTCTACATTGTTCTCGAACCGTAGGGTCCGCACGCTTAACGTTACGATGACAGTTATTATGAGTTTATGCATTTTGATGTACCGAAGGTTGTTCGGAGTCCCGGATGAGATCACGGACATGACGAGGAGTCTCGAAATGGTCGAGACGTAAAGATTGATATATTGGAAGCCTATGTTTGGACATCGGAAGTGTTCCGGGTGAAATCGGGATTTTACCGGAATACCGGGAGGGTTACCGGAACCCCCCGGGAGACTAATGGGCCTATTGGGCCTTAGTGGAAAAGAGAAAAGGGAAGCCCACTAGCTGGCCGGCGCCCCCCCCCAAGTCCTATTAGGAATAGGATAAGGGCCCGGCCCCCCTTCTCTCTCTTTCCCCCCCGGGAGTCCTAATTGGATTAGGATTGGGGGGAGGAGTCCTACTCCCGGTGGGAGTAGGACTCCCCTGCGCCTCCCCTCCCTTGGCCGGCCGGCTCCCCTCCTCCAACCTTTATATACGGGGGCAGGAGGCACCCCAAGACACACAACTTGATCCTTGAGATCGTTCCTTAGCCGTGTGCGGTGCCCCCTGCCACCAAATTCCACCTCGATCGTACCGTTGTAGTGCTTAGGCGAAGCCCTGCGTCGGTAGTACATCAAGATCGTCATCACGCCGTCGTGCTGACAGAACTCTTCCTCGACGCTTTGCTGGATCGGAGCCCGAGGAACGTCATCGAGCTGAACGTGTGCTAAGAACTCGGAGGTGCCGGAGTAACGGTGCTTGGATCGGTTGGATCGGGAAGAAGACGTACGACTACTTCCTCTACGTTGTGTGATCGCTTCCGCAGTCAGTCTGCGTTGGTACGTAGACAACACTCTCCCCTTTCGTTGCTGTGCATCACCATGATCTTGCGTGTGCGTAGGAATTTTTTTGAAATTACTGCGTTCCCCATCAGTGGCATCCGAGCCTAGGTTTTATGGTTTGATGTTATATGCACGAGTAGAACACAAGTGAGTTGTGGGCGATACAAGTCATACTGCTACCAGCATGTCATACTTTGGTTCGGCGGTATTGTTGGGTGAGACGATCCGGACCAACCTTACGCGTACTCTTACGCGAGACCGGTTCCCTCGACGTGCTTTGCACATAGATGGCTTGCGGAAGACTGTCTCACCAACTTTAGTTGAACCAAGTGTGACTACGCCCGGTCCTTGAGAAGGTTAAAACGGAGTCTATTTGACGAACTATCGTTGTGGTTTTGATGCGTAGGTGAGATGAGTTCTTGCTTAAGCCCGTAGCAGCCACGTAAAACTTGCAACAACAAAGTAGAGGACGTCTAACTTGTTTTTGCAGGGCATGTTGTGATGTGATATGGTCAAGACATGATGCTGATTTTATTGTATGAGATGATCATGTTTTGTAACCGAGTTATCGGCAACTGGCAGGAGCCATATGGTTGTCGCTTTATTGTATGCAATGCAATCGCGATGTAATGCTTTACTTTATTACTAAGCGGTAGTGATAGTCGTGGAAGCATAAGATTGGCGAGACGACAACGTTGCTACGATGGAGATCAAGGTGGCGCGCCGGTGACGATGGTGATCATGACGGTGCTTCGGAGATGGAGATCACAAGCACAAGATGATGATGGCCATATCATATCACTTATATTGATTGCATGTGATGTTTATCCTTTTATGCATCTTATATTGCTTTGATTGACGGTAGCATTATAAGATGATCTCTCACTAAATTATCAAGAAGTGTTCTCCCTGAGTATGCACCGTTGCCAAAATTCGTGACGCCCAGACACCACGTGATGATCGGGTGTGATAAGCTCTACGTCCATCTACAACGGGTGCAAGCCAGTTTTGCACACGCAGAATACTCAGGTTATGCTTGACGAGCCTAGCATATGCAGATATGGCCTCGGAACACAGAGACCGAAAGGTCGAGCGTGAATCATATAGTAGATATGATCAACATGACGATGTTCACCATTGAAAACTACTCCATCTCACGTGATGATCGGTTATGGTTTAGTTGATTTGGATCACGTGATCACTTAGAGGATTAGAGGGATGTCTATCTAAGTGGGAGTTCCTAAGTAATTTGATTAACTGAACTTAAACTTATCATGAACTTAGTACCTGATAGTATCTTGCTTGTTTATGTTGCTTGTAGATAGATGGCTCGTGCTATTGTTCCGTTGAATTTTAATGCGTTCCTTGAGAAAGCAAAGTTGAAAGATGATGGTAGCAATTACACGGACTGGGTCCGTAACCTGAGGATTATCCTCATTGCTGCACAGAAGAATTACGTCCTGGAAGCACCGCTGGGTGACAGGCCTGCTGCTGGAGCAACGCCAGATGTTATGAACGTCTGGCAGAGCAAAGCTGATGACTACTCGATAGTTCAGTGTGCCATGCTTTACGGCTTAGAATCGGGACTTCAACGACGTTTTGAACGTCATGGAGCATATGAGATGTTCCAGGAGTTGAAGTTAATATTTCAAGCAAATGCCCGAATTGAGAGATATGAAGTCTCCAATAAGTTCTATAGCTGTAAGATGGAGGAGAACAGTTCTGTCAGTGAGCATATACTCAAGATGTCTGGGTATAATAATCACTTGATTCAGATGGGAGTTAATCTTCCAGATGACTGCGTCATTGACAGAATTCTCCAATCACTGCCACCAAGCTACAAGAGCTTCGTGATGAACTATAATATGCAAGGGATGAACAAAACTATTCCCGAGCTCTTCGCAATGCTGAAAGCTGCGGAGGTAGAAATCAAGAAGGAGCATCAAGTGTTGATGGTTAGCAAAACCACTAGTTTCAAGAAAAAGGGCAAAGGAAAGAAGAAGGGAAACTTCAAGAAGAACAGCAAGCAAGTTGTTGCTCAAGAGAAGAAACCCAATTCTGGACCTAAGCCTGAAACTGAGTGCTTCTACTGCAAGCAGACTAGACACTGGAAGCGGAACTGCCCCAAGTATTTGGCGGATAAGAAGGATGGCAAAGTGAGCAAAGGTATATGTGATATACATGTTATTGATGTGTACCTTACTAGAGCTCGTAGTAGCACCTGGGTATTTGATACTGGTTCTGTTGCTAATATTTGCAACTCAAAACAGGGACTACGGAATAAGCGGACACTAGCAAAGGACGAGGTGACGATGCGCGTGGGAAACGGTTCCAAAGTCGATGTGATCGCGGTCGGCACGCTACCTCTACATCTACCTTCGGGATTAATATTAGACCTAAATAATTGTTATTTGGTGCCAGCGTTGAGCATGAACATTATATCTGGATCTTGTTTAATGCGAGACGGTTATTCATTTAAATCAGAGAATAATGGTTGTTCTATTTATATGAATAATATCTTTTATGGTCATGCACCTTTGAAGAGTGGTCTATTCTTGTTGAATCTCGAAGATAGTAATACACATATTCATAATATAGAAGCCAAAAGATGCAAAGTTAAAAATGATAGTGCAACTTATTTGTGGCACTGCCGTTTAGGTCATATCGGTGTAAAGCGCATGAAGAAACTCCATACTGATGGGCTTTTGGAACCACTTGATTATGAATCACTTGGTACTTGCGAACCGTGCCTCATAAGCAAGATGACTAAAACACCGTTCTCCGGTACTATGGAGAGAGCAACAGATTTGTTGGAAATCATACATACCGATGTATGTGGTCCGATGAATACTGAGGCTCATGGCGGATATCGTTATTTTCTCACCTTCACAGATGATTTAAGCAGATATGGGTATATCTACTTAATGAAACATAAGTCTGAAACATTTGAAAGGTTCAAAGAATTTCAGAGTAAAGTTGAAAATCATCGTAACAAGAAAATAAAGTTTCTACGATCTGATCGTGGAGGAGAATATTTGAGTTACGAGTTTGGTATACATTTGAAAAATTGTGGAATAGTTTCGCAACTCACGCCACCCGGAACACCACAGCGTAATGGTGTGTCCGAATGTCGTAATCGTACTTTACTAGATATGGTGCGATCCATGATGTCTCTTACTGATTTACCGCTATCATTTTGGGGTTATGCTTTAGAGACGGCCGCATTCACGTTAAATAGGGCACCATCAAAATCCGTTGAGACGACGCCTTATGAACTATGGTTTGGCAAGAAACCAAAGTTGTCGTTTCTTAAAGTTTGGGGATGCGATGCTTATGTGAAAAAACTTCAACCTGATAAGCTCGAACCCAAAGCGGAGAAATGTGTCTTCATAGGATACCCAAAGGAAACTGTTGGGTATACCTTCTATCACAGATCCGAAGGCAAGACATTCGTTGCTAAGAATGGATCATTTCTAGAGAAGAGTTTCTCTCGAAAGAAGTGAGTGGGAGGAAAGTAGAACTTGACGAGGTAACTGTACCTGCTCCCTTATTGGAAAATAGTACATCACAGAAAACTGTTTCTGCGACACCTATGCCAATCAGTGAGGAAGCTAATGATGATGATCATGAAGCTTCAGAACAAGATACTACTGAACCACGTAGATCAACCAGAGTGAGATCCGCACCAGAGTGGTACGGTAATCCAGTTCTGGAAGTCATGATGCTAGATCATGATGAACCTACGAACTATGAAGAAGCGATGGTGAACCCAGATTCCGCAAAGTGGCTTGAGGCCATGAAATCTGAGATGGGATCCATGTATGAGAACAAAGTATGGACTTTGGTTGACTTGCCCGATGATCGGCAAGCAATTGAGAATAAATGGATCTTCAAGAAAAAGACTGATGCTGACGGTAATGTTACTGTCTATAAAGCTCGACTTGTTGCAAAAGGTTTTCGACAAGTTCAAGGGGTTGACTACGATGAGACTTTCTCACCCGTAGCGATGCTTAAGTCCGTCAGAATTATGTTAGCAATTGCCGCATTTTATGATTATGAAATATGGCAAATGGATGTCAAAACTGCATTCCTGAATGGATTTCTGGAAGAAGAGTTGTATATGGTACAACCAGAAGGTTTTGTCGATCCAAAAGGAGCTAACAAAGTATGCAAACTCCAGCGATCCATTTATGGACTGGTGCAAGCATCTCGGAGTTGGAATAAATGCTTTGATAGTGTGATCAAAGCATTTGGCTTTATACAGACTTTTGGAGAAGCCTGTATTTACAAGAAAGTGAGTGGGAGCTCTGTAGCATTTCTGATATTATATGTGGATGACATATTGCTAATTGGAAATGATATAGAATTTCTGGATAGCATAAAGGGATACTTGAATAAAAGTTTTTCGATGAAAGACCTTGGGGAAGCTGCCTACATATTAGGCATAAAGATCTATAGAGATAGATCAAGACGCTTAATTGGACTTTCACAAAGCACATACCTGGACAAGATTTTGAAGAAATTCAAAATGGATCAAGCAAAGAAAGGGTTCTTGCCTGTGTTACAAGGTATGAAATTGAGTAAGACTCAATGGCCGACCACTGCAGAAGATAGAGAGAAAATGAAAGATGTTCCCTATGCTTCAGCCATAGGCTCTATCATGTATGCAATGCTGTGTACCAGACCTGATGTGTGCCTTGCTATAAGTTTAGCAGGGAGGTACCAAAGTAATCCTGGAATGGATCACTGGACAGCGGTCAAGAACATCCTGAAATACCTGAAAAGGACTAAGGATATGTTTCTCGTATATGGAGGTGACAAAGAGCTCACCGTAAGAGGTTACGTTGATGCAAGCTTTGACACTGATCCGGACGATTCTAAATCGCAAACCGGATACGTGTTTACTTTAAACGATGGAGCTGTCAGTTGGTGCAGTTCTAAACAAAGCGTCGTAGCGGGATCTACATGTGAAGCAGAGTACATAGCTGCTTCGGAAGCAGCAAACGAAGGAGTCTGGATGAAGGAGTTCATATCCGATCTAGGTGTCATACCTAGTGCATCGGGTCCAATGAAAATCTTCTGTGACAATACTGGTGCAATTGCCTTGGCAAAGGAATCCAGATTTCACAAAAGAACCAAACACATCAAGAGACGCTTCAACTCCATCCGGGATTTAGTCCAGGTGGGAGACATAGAGATTTGCAAGATACATACGGATCTGAATGTTACAGACCCGTTGACTAAGCCTCTTCCACGAGCAAAACATGATCAGCACCAAGGCTCCATGGGTGTTAGAATCATTGCTGTGTAATCTAGATTATTGACTCTAGTGCAAGTGGGAGACTGAAGGAAATATGCCCTAGAGGCAATAATAAAGTTATTATTTATTTCCTTATATCATGATAAATGTTTATTATTCATGCTAGAATTGTATTAACCGGAAACATAATACATGTGTGAATACATAGACCAACAGAGTGTCACTAGTATGCCTCTACTTGACTAGCTCGTTAATCAAAGATGGTTATGTTTCCTAACCATGAACAAAGAGTTGTTATTTGATTAACGAGGTCACATCATTAGTTGAATGATCTGATTGACATGACCCATTCCATTAGCTTAGCACCCGATCGTTTAGTATGTTGCTATTGCTTTCTTCATGACTTATACATGTTCCTATAACTATGAGATTATGCAACTCCCGTTTACTGGAGGAACACTTTGGGTACTACCAAACGTCACAACGTAACTGGGTGATTATAAAGGAGTACTACAGGTGTCTCCAATGGTAGATGTTGGGTTGGCGTATTTCGAGATTAGGGTTTGTCACTCCGATTGTCGGAGAGGTATCTCTGGGCCCTCTCGGTAATGCACATCACATAAGCCTTGCAAGCACTGCAACTAATATGTTAGTTGTGAGATGATGTATTACGGAACGAGTAAAGAGACTTGCCGGTAACGAGATTGAACTAGGTATTGGATACCGACGATCGAATCTCGGGCAAGTAACATACCGATGACAAAGGGAACAACGTATGTTGTTATGCGGTCTGACCGATAAAGATCTTCGTAGAATATGTAGGAGCCAATATGGGCATCCAGGTCCCGCTATTGGTTATTCACCGAAGACGTGTCTCGGTCATGTCTACATTGTTCTCGAACCGTAGGGTCCGCACGCTTAACGTTACGATGACAGTTATTATGAGTTTATGCATTTTGATGTACCGAAGGTTGTTCGGAGTCCCGGATGAGATCACGGACATGATGAGGAGTCTCGAAATGGTCGAGACGTAAAGATTGATATATTGGAAGCCTATGTTTGGACATAGGAAGTGTTCCGGGTGAAATCGGGATTTTACCGGAATACCGGGAGGGTTACCGGAACCCCCCGGGAGACTAATGGGCCTATTGGGCCTTAGTGGAAAAAGAGAAAAGGGGCAGCCCATAGCTGGCCGGCGCCCCCCCTTCCCCAAGTCCTAGTAGGACTAGGAGAAGGGGCCGCCCCCCCCCTCTCTCTCTCCTTTCCCCATGAGAGTCCTAATTGGAATAGGATTGGAGGGGGGAGTCCTACTCCCGGTAGGAGTAGGACTCCCCCTGCGCCTCCCTCTCTCTGGCCGGCCGGCCCCCCCTCCTCCAACCTTTATATACGGGGGCAGGGGACACCCCAAGACACACAAGTTGATCCTTGAGATCGTTCCTTAGCCGTGTGCGGTGCCCCCTGCCACCAAATTCCACCTCGATCATACCGTTGTAGTGCTTAGGCAAAGCCCTGCGTCGGTAGTACATCAAGATCGTCATCACGCCGTCGTGCTGACGGAACTCTTCCTCGACGCTTTGCTGGATCGGAGCCCGAGGATCGTCATCGAGCTGAACGTGTGCTAAGAACTCGGAGGTGCCGGAGTAACGGTGCTTGGATCGGTCGGATCGGGAAGAAGACGTACGACTACTTCCTCTATGTTGTGTGATCGCTTCCGCAGTCGGTCTGCGTTGGTACGTAGACAACACCCTCCCCTCTCGTTGCTATGCATCACCATGATCTTGCGTGTGCGTAGGAAAATTTTCGAAATTACTACGTTCCCCAACAATATGCCCTAGAGGCAATAATAAATTAGTTATTATTATATTTCCTTGTTCATGATAATCGTTTATTATCCATGCCATAATTGTATTGATAGGAAACTCAGATACATGTGTGGATACATAGACAACACCATGTCCCTAGTAAGCCTCTAGTTGACTAGCTCGTTGATCAATAGATGGTTACGGTTTCCTGACCATGGACATTGGATGTCGTTGATAACGGGATCACATCATTAGGAGAATGATGTGATGGACAAGACCCAATCCTAAGCATAGCACTAGATCGTGTAGTTCGTATGCTAAAGCTTTTCTAATGTCAAGTATCATTTCCTTAGACCATGAGATTGTGCAACTCCCGGATACCGTAGGAGTGCTTTGGGTGTGCCAAACGTCACAACGTAACTGGGCGGCTATAAAGGTACACTACGGGTATCTCCGAAAGTGTCTGTTGGGTTGGCACGAATAGAGACTGGGATTTGTCACTCCGTGTGATGGAGAGGTATCTCTAGGCCCACTCGGTAGGACATCATCATAATGTGCACAATGTGATCAAGGAGTTGATCACGGGATGATGTGTTACGGAACGAGTAAAGAGACTTGCCGGTAACGAGATTGAACAAGGTATCGGGATACCGACGATCGAATCTCGGGCAAGTATCGTACCGATAGACAAAGGGAATTGTATACGGGATTGATTAAGTCCTTGACATCGTGGTTCATCTGATGAGATCATCGTGGAACATGTGGGAGCCAACATGGGTATCCAGATCCCGCTGTTGGTTATTGACCGGAGAACGTCTCGGTCATGTCTGCATGTCTCCCGAACCCGTAGGGTCTACACACTTAAGGTTCGATGACGCTAGGGTTATAAAGGAAGTTTGTATGTGGTTACCGAATGTTGTTCGGAGTCCCGGATGAGATCCCGGACGTCACGAGGAGTTCCGGAATGGTCCGGAGGTAAAGATTTATATATGGGAAGTCCTGTTTTGGTCACCGGAAAAGTTTCGGGGTTTATCGGTAACGTACCGGGACCACCGGGAGGGTCCCGGGGGTCCACCAAGTGGGGCCACCTGCCCCGGGGGGCCACATGGGCTGTAGGGAGTGCTTGTTGGCCTACATGGGCCAAGGGCACCAGCCCCACTAAGGCCCATGCGCCTAGAAGGGGAGAGGGGGCAAACCCTAAGGGCATATGGGCCCTAAGGCCCATACACCCTGCGCCTCCCTCTCCTCCCCCCTTTGGCCGCCACCCCTTGGCCATCTAGGGCTCCCCCCCTAGGGGTGGGATCCCTAGAGGGGGCGCAGCCCCTCCCCTTCCCCTATATATATGAGGCCTAAGGGGCTGCACACAACACGCGCGATTCTATCTCTCGTTGGTGCAGCCCTGCGTCTCTTCTTCCTCCTCTTCTGCGGTGCTTGGCGAAGCCCTGCAGGATTGCCACGCTCCTCCTCCACCACCACCACGCCGTTGTGCTGCTGTTGGATGAAGTCTTCCTCAACCTCTCCCTCTCTCCTTGCTGGATCAAGGCATGGGAGACGTCACCGGGCTGTACGTGTGTTGAACGCGGAGGTGCTGTCCGTTCGGCACTTGGTCATCGGTGATTTGAATCACGACGAGTACGACTCCATCAACCCCATTCACTTGAACGCTTCCGCTTAGCGATCTACAAGGGTATTTAGATGCAACTCTCCTTTCCCTCGTTGCTGGTCTCTCCATAGATAGATCTTGGTGACACGTAGGAAAATTTTGAATTTCTGCTACGTTCCCCAACATGCGGTGCCCCCTCCACCATATTCCACCTCGGTCATATTGTAGCAGTGCTTAGGCGAAGCCCTGTGATGGCTGAACATCAAGATCGTCACCATGCCGTCGTGCTGACGAAACTCCTCCCCGAAGCTTTGCTGGATCGGAGCCCGGGGAGCGTCATCGAGCTGAACGTGTGCCAAGAACTCGGAGGTACCGGAGTAACGGTGCTTGGATCGGTTGGACCGGGAAGACGTACGACTACTTCCTCTACGTTGCATCAACGCTTCCGCTTCGGTCTACGAGGGTACGTAGACAACACTCTCCCATCTTGTTGCTATGCATCACCATGATCTTGCGTGTGCGTAGGAATTTTTTTGAAATTACTACGTTCCCCAACAGGCAGTTACAACTCAACAATTGACTCGCAACTAGGACGTGTCGTACTTTTTTGTAGTGGTCCTAGTTGCATGTCAGCCATCGACTCGCAACTAGGGGGGCGTATGTTTGTAGGGGCCTGGTTACAAGTCAACCAACGACACGCAACTAGGACGTGTCGTACTTTTTTGTAGTGGTCCCAATTGCATGTCAGCCAAATGACTCACAACAAGGGGGGTATGTGTTAGGCTAGTCCCAGTGCTCCAGCCTGGATCGGTGCTAAGCCTGCCAGCTGAGCAAAAAGCTGATGTGTCACGTTAATTAATAAGGAGAGAGTCTCGTTCAGTAACCCCACGAGGAAACGGTGCCAGACGCAGATACCTAGGAAAAAGGTGGAGTTAATCGATCTCATGCGCTGAACTCAGTCGTCGCTCCCTCTTCCGATTCTTCCCCAACTCCGCCAGGTGCAGCCCCTGCCGCCGCTTCTTCCCAGCCTAGCATCGTCGCCTCCACCCACAGCGCCGCCTCGCCCCTCATCGTCGGCCGCGCCGCCGCCATCCCATCCTCGATTTCAGCCAGCCAAATGGACCATGCCCGTAGGAAGGTCGCAGCGGCGCTGCGTGGTCCTCCTATGTTAGCTGCAACACCATCGGTTCCGCCTCTGTTCGCCGCACCACCACCGGCTCCTCCTCTATTTGCCGTCAACAGCAGCTCCTCCGGCCAGTCTCCGCCGTATCACAGGTCCATGTATTCAGTACGCATTTGACTGAAAGAGGAAGAGAAAGAGAATGAGAGAAGGTTCATATAAACCGCAGTCACCCATTGATTCGTATCATTTTTTCAACCTATTTATTCACTTCTGTCACTACTCGTGCATGACTGCAGATTGATAGCATCAGTTCTCTCTTACTCTTTGAATCTAATTTTTCACAAGTCCATGGATTCCTAGTTTGATATAAATTTCAGTCAGATTGTCAAATACTAGCTATCTAGTTTGATATAAACTACAGAAAGTACAGTTCATCGATTTCTTTTGCACATCATGACCATCTAATTTGAGTGTTTGCCGAAACGTACTTGCTGATTTTACTCTACACAAGTCAGCTTGTATCACTAGTTAATTCTTTCTAGACAATAAGAAGTAATGTAGTATGCACAAATGTAGGAGTATTAGCATATTCAGAAGTATCACTAACCGAAGGACAGCTGCATATATATGCAAATCTGTAGCAACGTTTGTACAGAATCAAACTGAGTTCGGTTCAGTTCAAAGTTTTGCTATCTAGTCATACAAATTATAGTGCATGCCACAAAGAGGCCACAAAGTTTCCATACTACTTAAGATCCCATAGCTAATTAAATGATGGAACCTTAGCTACAAGAAACTAAGCACCGGTGCATTGGGAAGTATAGTTGCTAAGACATTTAATACACTTAGCACCTCATCTAAGCACCGGTGCATTGGCAACAGCCTTATAGGGGCCCAGTTGAAGTCAATAATCGAATCGCAACTAGGACGCGTCCTACTTTTTTGTAGTGGCCCCAGTTGCATGCCAACCACCGACCCGCAACTTGGGGATGTATGTTTGTAGAGGCCCAATTGCAAGTCAATCATCGACTTCCAACTGGGACACGTCATACTTTTTTGTATTCACCCCAGTTGCATGTCAACTATCGACTCGCAACTAGGGGGGCATATGTTTGTAGGGGGTGAGTTGCAAGTCAACCATCGACTCGCAACTACGGGGGACCTATGTTTTTAGGTGCCAAGTTGCAAGTGAACCATATACTCGCAACTAGGGTGGGCGTATGTTTGTAGGGGGCTAGTTGCAACTCAACAATTGACTCGCAACTAGGATGCGTCATACTTTTTTGTAGTGGCCCCAGTTGCATGTCAGCCATCGACTCGCAACTAGGGGAGCGTATGTTTGTAGGGGCCTTGTTACAAGTCAACCAACGACTCGCAACTAGGACGCGTCGTACTTTTTTATAGTGGCCCCAATTGCATGTCAACCAAACGACTCACATCAAGGGGGGTATGTGTTATAGGGGCCTAGTTGCAAGTTAATAATCGAATCGCAACTAGGACGCGTCCTACTTTTTTGTAGTGGCCCCAGTTGCATGCCAACCACCGACCCGCAACTTGGGGATGTATGTTTGTAGAGGCCTAATTGCCAGTCAATCATCGACTTGCAACTGGGACACGTCATACTTTTTTGTATTCACCTCGGTTGCATGTCAACTGTTGACTCGCAACTAGGAGGGACATATGTTTGTAGGGGCCGAGTTGCAAGTAAACCATCGACTCGCAACTACGGGAGACCTATATTTGTAGGCGCCCAGTTGCAAGTCAATCATAGACTCGCAACTAGGCTGAGTGTATATTTGTAGGGGCCCAGTTGCAACTCAACCACCTACTCCTAACTAGGACGTGTTGTGCTTTTTGTAGTGGCCCCAATTGCATGTCAGCCATCGACTCGGAACTAAGGGGCATATGTTTGTAAGGGCCCGGTTTATAAGTTGCTTAAAAAAGGCAGCCAAGTTTCAAAAATAATCATAGGTCAATTGATAGCAGATAGGTTGAAAGTGAATTTTTATCATACATGACTTGTAACAGCTAAAAAAACGAAATTGTTGTAGCAAGTCGTAACTAGCTGCAAGCAAAAGCATGCTCAACCATACTTACTGTAGCGCACACTACTCAACCACTCCAGCACATGCAGGTTATGTTGCAACGACACTGTCACATCGTACTGTGGCGCTGTAGCCACATCCTACCGATACTACATCGTGTTGTAATATGGATCACTCGCCGAAGCACAGGCGGCCACACCGGAACTTTGGTTAGTTTCCCGAATATATTTTTTCCAATAAACAAATAATAAAGACAAATAAAATGGCCACAAACAAAACTTAGATACGACATAGTTATGTCAAATCTAAATGTGTCCTAGATACACCCCAATTTTATAGCATTCTGGTTGGTAACGTGTCAAGCGTCCTGTCCTTGGTTCAGACTCCCCGCTCATATTGTATCTGGACTTTGCAAAAGCACAAACAACACTAGAACAAAGTCATGCAACCACAAGCCGGGAAACATATACAATCTCAAAGAGAAGAGATTCGGCAGGGAGCAGAACAATTAACAAAGAAATGAGCAGTTGGCACATCGCACTATCGGAAAGTTTGAAACACATGCAAAAAAACCACAGCCATCTCTCTCCAGCCTTCGTCACACTCAACCAAAAATTTGTTATTACGACACTAGTCAGGGAAACAAAGCTGGGATAAAGCTACACTTTCACTGGCAGAGCAGCTGGGCGGAGCGAGGATGGCATTGGCAGGAGCGGAGGTGGTGGCCGCCGTCGACCACCGCGGCCGCCCGGCCTCGCGGCGCTCCTCCGGCCGGTGGCCAGCCGCGCTCTTCGTCGTCGGTACGCCACGGACCAAACTGTAGTCCCCTCCTCGGTTGCAGTTGCAGAGTGGTTTTGCGCGCGCGCCGGCCTATACGCGTTGGTGACGGTTGGAATTGAGCGCAGGGGTGGAGGTCGCGGAGCGGTTCGCTTTCGCCGGCATCTCCAGCAACCTCATCACCTACCTGACGGGCCCGCTCGGGCAGTCGACGGCTTCGGCCGCGGCGGCCGTCAACGTGTGGGCGGGCGTGGCCATGCTGCTGCCGCTGCTCGGCGCCGCCGTGGCCGACTCCTGGCTCGGCCGGTACCGCACCATCGTCTACGCCTCCGGCCTCTACATCCTGGTACGTACGTCTAGCCGCGCCGGCACTAGCTTCTTCCTACCGAACAATTTCACAAGAATTTGCTTCCCCAGTCCTTCCATAGAAGAGAGTTCATTGCTTTTTTTCTGATTGTTCCCAGGGACTGGCCATGCTCACCGTCTCGTCGGCGCCACCAGCGGCATGCGCGGGCACGCCGGACTCAGCCGAGTGCTCGGCAGGCCCGTCCGCTATCCAAGTGGTCTTCTTCTACGTCTCCCTCTACCTGGTGGCAATCGCCTACGGCGGCGAGAAGCCCTGCGTGCAGGCGTTCAGCGCGGACCAGTTCGACGAGAGTGACCCCGAGGAGCTCGCGTCCAGGGGCTCCTTCTTCAACTGGTGGTGCTTCGCCACAAGCGGCGGCAACACCATCACCATCTCGGCCTTGAACTACGTCCAGGAGAGCGTAAGCTGGCAGTTCGGGTTCGGGATCCCGTGCGCCGCCATGGCGCTCGCTCTCTCCGTCTTCTTGCTCGGAACCAGCACCTACCGCTTCTATCCACCGGAGAGGAACGGCGGCCTGCTCGCGCATCTCGGCGAACTGCTCGTCTCGAGGGCTAAATCCTGGCGCTCGTCATGGTGTTCCAATTCCAAGTAATCAACCTTTTTCTTTCTATCCATCAGAAGTTCAGAACACTTCAGTTGAGCGAATTCATCTGGGAAACTGAATGTTCACTCGCTCGTTTGGCATCCACGCAGATTACCCGATGATGACTCACTGCCATTGCTTGCTGATGCTCCATCGGCATCCAAGGATAACGCCAAAGATTTCCCTCACGAAGCCGCGTCGCTGCTCAAGCTGTTCCCGATATGGTCGACCTGCCTGATCTACGCCGTCGTCCTGTCGCAGTGGTCGACGCTGTTCACCAAGCAGGCGAGCACGCTGGACAGGAGGATCGGCACCCTGCTCGTACCGGCCGCCGCCATGCAAAACCTGAGCCACGCCGCAGTCCTCATCTTCCTCCCGATCTACGACCGGATGCTCGTCCCACTCGCTAGAAAACACATAGGGAACCCTCGTGGCATCACCGTCCTGCAGAGGATCGGCGTCGGGCTGGCGATCTCGGTCGCCGCCATGATCATCGCCGCGCTGGTGGAGACCAAGAGGCTCAGGATCGCAGCCGACCACGGCCTGCTGGACGAGCCTCAAGTTCCCATCCCCATGAGCCTGCTGTGGGTGGTTCCTCAGTTCCTCCTGGCCGGGCTGTCCGGCGTGTTCGCGTTCGTCGGCCTGCAGGAGTTCTTCTACGACCAGGTGCCGGACTCCCTCCGCAGCCTGGGCATCGCTCTGTGCATGAGCATAGCCGGGGCTGGCTGCTTCATCAGCAGCTTCCTCGTGTACGCCATTGACAGGGTGACCAGCAGCAATGGGGGGAGCTGGTTCTCCAACAATCTCAACAGGGGGCACCTCGATTACTTCTTCTGGCTCCTGGCCGCGCTCAGTGCCTTGGGCTTCTGTGCTTACCTGCACTTTGCAAGGGTTTATGTCGGCAAGAGAAGGAACAATTCAGCTTCAGTACAGTGATGCGATGGTATCTACAGAGCTTTCAGCGCAATTTTCATGGACAATCATGGCAGGTAGGGAAGGAAGCTTGCCACGGGAAATTAGCAAAATGATATTTCGCGTCGCTTCCAGATTCAAAGCTACACGGATGAGGATGGCGTGACCACACAAGAGCTCCGAATTTACAATGGTTTCCGAAAGAAATGGCCACACTGACTTATGTAAATATGTGGAAAATACGTGAACATAATGGTAGCAGTACGAAGTTCAGATAAATTTTGAAAATTCTGATTTCTTGTGCACATGTTCATGTTAGTGTCGAAAGCGTGTCTGATAATTTTTTTCATGGGAACCCAGTTATGCAGTTATGCTTCACCAATAGGATAGGATAAACAAAGTCCAGCCAACCTCTCTACTATTAAACCCAGTTATGCGGTCTGCAGGGGCCCCCTGAACCACCTTAGTCCAATTCCACCGCCACTAAATCATGTAAATCCCGAAACCACTCGTCATACCTCAGGAAGAATTTTATCACCATCGCTAGTCTCTATTTCGCGAAGATCCAATCTGGAGGCCCGTTATGAAGCTCTGTCGGAGGGGGAATCCATTGTAGGAGTCTTCTTAAAAAATGTTCACGGCTTTTGTTTTTTTTATGAATTGAAAAAAAATTGAGTTTGAAAAAACACAGAGAATTTGAGAAAAGTTCATCTATGTTGAAGAGAAAGTTCATTAAGTTGGGGGAAAATCATTGAATTTGAAAAAGAATCATCAATTTTGGAAAAAAAGTCAAAAAATGAAAACAGATCATCATATTGGAAAGTGCACCAATTTTTTTAAAAAAGTTCGTTGATTCCAAAAACTTTCACAAAGACTGAAAAAAATCATTAAAAAAATCCGTGCAATTTGAAAAAAGAAAGAATGAAGAAAATAAAAAACAGAAAACGTTGAAATCCCAGTTGGAAACGCGAAAAAATGAACAGAAAAACAAATGGGCCGCCCGCTAACTGGACTTAGTGTCGGGGGGGGGGGGGGGGGCTCGCCCCCTTGGCTCCGCACCTGGGCCCCATGGTCAAGCGTCAGCAGCACGTGAGTCCGTGTGTACTCGAGTAATGCTACACATACAAACAAGTTACAAGGTTTTACAAAGAGAGTTAATTTGATTGGTCAATAGGTGGGGAGGCGGCCTACCCTCCTTGAAAATCAGGGAGAGGGCAAGTTTGTGATTGGTTAGTAGATAAAAAAATCTTAATCAGTGTGTAATTGCGTGTAACTCTTTGTATGTTTAGCATTATTGTTGTGTAACCCTACAAAAACATGAGGTTGTGTGTTGCCGTGGTTGCCGACAACGAGAAATTGGAGCTCGTACACAACACATCTCACACGTCTCTTTGTTAGTAGGATGAATCAGGTAATGAGTTCTCGCACAATTTATTTTACCTATTAATTTCTCATTTCCACTCACTGACTGGTAGAGCCCGCATACGTAGAGAGAAGTGAGATGACTTGGTTGCATTTTTATTTTTTTGCAATCTAATCCGAGAGCTTTATTCAACAAAGGCACTCCTAGCATCATCCGCCAAAAGGCTGGTGAGTAGGAAGGATGGTCTCGAACCAGTCCAACTGTCGGTGACCATCAGTGTGCTTGCATGTTTAGCACAAAGATGGGCAGGTACATTGGCTGATCTGTTTACATGTTAAACAACGAAAAAAGAAAAAGAGAAAGCTAGCTCTCCAATTTCTAAAAGTAAAGAAGTCACAACAGAAAGACTGTTATGATGAGTGTTCCAAAGATTAACTATCTCCAGACGGTCTGTTTTTATGATCACATGTGAAAAACCGCGCAGGTTAGCAAAGATAACTCCATCGCGCAAAGCCATGGTCTCTCCAATGAACGGATCCAATAACCCCAGATAGGGTTTACTCCAAGCTCCCAACAAAGCCGAGCTGGCCACGTAGGCAGTTTGGCCGGTCAAAGTAGACAATATCGAGCACGGTAAGACAGTGATCGTATAATCACCCGTACTCGTATATAGTGACCATATTCTTAAGGACAACGAGTAAAGTAAGCTATCGACACAAGTACAGTGATCACCAATGCATTTTACTCTTCCAGATCCCCGGAATGCCTATTGTATCCAGAGTTCTAAACTTAGCATAGCATATGAATACTTTTTTTTGCGGAAAAGGAAATGTTTTAAAGTGTCAAAAGATTATGGCAAATATTTGACATGTACATGTATAGATATGATCTAGGCAACTAGAAATAAGCCAATACGTCGATTTGAATTTACTCATTTCACAAGTTTGTACTTTTGTGTGCAGCTCACATGGTAAGGCATTTTCTAATGAAGGTTGACAGACATGCGGTCTACATGTATACGTACATGTGGGAAATTTTCAGAGTTTTGCTTGACACTTCAGAATACGAATCTCGATGGAGTTCTGTCGGTGCAAAGTCGTTGTCTCCACGAAATGGAAAACCAAATGACAAGACTCGCTCGCATCGCAACTGAGAAGCAAGTCGTAGTTGCAACCCCCGTCACCACCACCTACCTCACCGCAACCACGATTTTGTTTCTCGCCCAA
The DNA here is from genome assembly GCA_034509565.1 of Triticum monococcum. NCBI lineage: Eukaryota > Viridiplantae > Streptophyta > Magnoliopsida > Poales > Poaceae > Triticum > Triticum monococcum. The sequence goes on from CM067843.1 coordinate 689,771,696, forward strand.
CATGCTAATAATAGATAAACAAAAAATGGGGAGAAAACTAAGACCTGAGGACGACGAGCTCTATCACATGTGATGCCGAATTGCCCATGGCGCTTCAGGCCATGGCAGCATTGGAGAGCATCTCAGCTCCTGCCCCATTGACCTTTTACTACTGTCATCGGTAGTCTGGTTGCCCTCGGCCTCGGCGCCGGAATCCAAACGGAGGAGGACGAGCATCGGAAGCGGAGAAGAAGACGTGATGGCGTCGGCAGGAGCGGAGGCGGTGGCCGCCGTTGACCACCGCGGCCGCCCGGTCTCGCGGCGCTCCTCCGGCCGGTGGCCGGCCGCGCTCTTCGTCATCGGTACGTACGATACGACACGAGGCAAATCGCAAACGTGCAGGAGCTGGTGAGCTGGTGACGGTCGAAACTGAATTCGCGGCAACGCAGGTGTGGAGGTCGCGGAGCGGTTCGCCTTCGCCGGCATCTCCGGGAACCTCATCACCTACCTGACCGGCCCGCTCGGGCAGCCGACGGCGGCCGCCGCCGCGGCCGTCAACGCGTGGTCAGGCGTGGCCATGATGCTGCCGCTGCTCGGCGCCGCCCTGGCCGACTCCTGCATCGGCCGGTACCGCACCATCCTCTACGCCTCCCTCCTCTACATCCTGGTAGGCGCCTGTAGGCCTGTAGGCGAATTTCCAAGAAAGCAGTTCGATTTCATTTCTCCCTTGAACTGTATGGTTTCCAGGGGCTAGCCATGCTGACCATCTCGTCGTCGGTGCACGGCGGCGAGGGCACGCCACACGTGGCATCCTCGGCGACGGCCAGCCCGTCCGCGGCCCAGGTGGCCTTCTTCTACGTCTCGCTCTACCTCGTCGCCTTCGCCTACGGCGGCCAGAAGCCGTGCGTGCAGGCGTTCAGCGCCGAGCAGTTCGACGAGAACGACCCCGAGGAGCTCGCCGCCAGGGGCTCCTTCTTCAACTGGTTCTTCTTCGTCACGGACGGCAGCGTCACCATCACCGTCCCGGCCCTGAACTACGTCCAGGACAGCGTGAGCTGGCAGCTCGGGTTCGGCATCCCGGGCGTCGCCATGGCGCTCGCCCTCGCCGTCTTCCTGCTCGGGACCAAGACCTACCGCTTCTATCCTCCGGCAAGGAACGGCGGCCTGCTCGCGCGGCTCGGCGAGCCGCTTGTCGCGACGATTCGATCCTGGCGCTCCTCCAAGTAATCAAGCTCTTATATATTTTCTCAGCTCCGATTCATAAGTCCATTCTTCTGAAACTGAACCTTGCTTGAACACTCGGTCCTTTGGCACGCAGATTGTCTGACGACTCACAGCCATTGCTGGATAGCTCCTCACAGTCACCCAAGGGGAGCACCGGCAATGCAGGTTCCCCTCATGAAGCGGCATCGCTGCTCAGATTGTTCCCGATATGGTCGGCATGCCTGATCTACGCCGTCGTCTACGCACAGTGGCCTACTTTCTTCACCAAGCAGGCGAGCACGCTTGACAGGAGAGTAGGCAGCCTGGTGGTGCCAGCCGCCGCCATGCAGAACCTGAGCCATGTCGTGGTCATGATCTTCCTGCCGATCTACGACCGGATCCTCGTTCCGCTGGCTAGAAAGCACACGGGGAACCCTCATGGCATCACAATGCTGCAGAGGATCGGCGCCGGGCTGGTGATTTCGATCGTCGCGATGATCGTCGCCGCGCTGGTGGAGATGAAGAGGCTCGGGATAGCAGCAGATTATGGCATCCTGGATGAGCCTGATGCCGTTGTTCCTATGAGCTTGCTGTGGGTGGTTCCCCAGTTCCTCCTGGCAGGCTTGACCAGCGTGTTTGCGTATGTTGGCCTGCTGGAGTTCTTCTACGACCAGGTGCCGGACTCTCTCCGGAGCTTGGGCGTAGCTCTGTGCATGAGCATAGGTGGGGCTGGCTGCTTCGTCAGTGGCTTCCTTGTGTACGCCATTGACAGGGTGACCAGCAGCAATGGGGGGAGCTGGTTCTCCAACAACCTCAACCGGGCGCATCTCGATTACTTCTTCTGGCTCCTGGCCGTGCTCAGCGCCTTGGGCTTCTCTGCTTACCTGCACTTTGCAAAGGCTTATGTCGAAAAGAAAAAGGATTATTCAGTTTTGGTACAATGATGTACAGAATGTTCAGTGTAACAATCATGACAAGTATCAGAGGAAGTGAAGTTTGCTAGTACTACTGAAAATTAGCAGAAATGATTTGTTGGCATATATAGGGAGGAGGAATGTTAAAATGCCTGTTTTTGATCTCCGTTGTTACCCAGATGATGGTAGCAGATCAGCTCTGCATCATGGAAATGGCCAAACACATAATGTAGTAGTACAAGTGTACAGCACGAGATATGGACACACTACTCAGTACTCACAACCTCCGCAAAGCATAACAACGGCACAAAAACCATTTCACGGTGTTTAAGCACTAAAACAGAGGACGCAAGAGAATATAATTAAGCTATGGCAACATTGTTAAGGTGATTCGATGATACAAATACAACAATACAAATCGATCATCTCATGGATTTCTTTTGTTAACTGTTCCAGAGGGCCAACATTTCAATCACTCTGATGCTATCTGCTGCAGCAACTAACAAACACGCGAGGAGGGCAGGAGCGAGAAACCCCCATGTGTTACTCCAAGTGAAAAAGATGGCTGTGCTCAGAGTGCTTAACATCACCCGTTTTGGTATCTTGATTTCAATTGAAAATCAGTTCTTTTGGCAGTGCTGGAGGTCTTCAATTGCATTCTTCCATTGCCAGGCACGCTGTTTTGCATCCTCAAATACGAACACCTTTTTTGGCTGTAAGAGAACTCAGTTAGGCATGATCAAATAGAACAGCTACTAGGATAATACTAAGGAGCAGTAGCAGCAAAGAGGAATACCGTGGAGATCCTAAAATGCGAGGAGTTGGCTACTTGTACATTGAGTTCACTTGGATCATCAGACCAACTAATATTCCCCTTGGTCACCATCTTCGCAGGGTCAACACAGATCAACTGAGGTTTGTTGGTGAGGATCAGCTGGACCTTCTTATTTGATAGCTTATTAATCTTCTTCAGCTTAGATATCAACACTACAGATTCACCTGGCTCCAGGAAATCCTGCCTGCCACATTGTTAAAGCAATATGCACTGACATGAATCACCTCTCACTTGTGGAAAAATTGTGAGCATGTAGTCGACCGTTTCCCCCCGTTTTCATTTTTCTTTTCTCTCCTGTAAGTATAATAAAATGTTGTGATAGTCTGTATTTACCATCTAGAGTCGAAGGAGTCGATGGAAGCTAATTTAGATACATGGGACCGTACTTCAGAAGATGACGCGGCACCATTATTCCCAACAGGGACATTTTGGTTGGCATGTGCACTTCCCATGTGTGACAACCAATCTGAATCTTGATTATCCTCATCCTCATTTGCCTGAATAGGGAGATCATCAGAATGATAAAGAGTGGAGTTAAGTGATTACACTGACATATGTAAGATAGCATACATTTGCCTCCACAGCGGGCTTTGGTGCACGCGTCTTCCTTATATTTTTCCAGTCAATACCTCTGAAGAAAGGATGCTTCTTCAAGGAAGCATAACCATCAGGTCCTGCACCTGGTCGTTTGGTTGGATCAACATCCTGCAGAACGAAGAGCTTAAGCAGGCCCTACTCGTTGGAAATTTGACTCAGAGATCTAAGGATGCAGCTTCTCTTTTGGCTGGAGTGGGGACTATGCAATTTCATTATGTATTTAGAATATTACTGTATCTGATAAACCATGAAATGATCAGAACTAGGACAAGAGTTGTTTTTATGCTGGTAGCATTTTTTTAAGAACCATATATAACTTATGACCAAAAACAAAACAAAAAATGCAAGAAGTAATCTGTATAATTGTATACCAGCAACTTGTCAATGAGATCTCTTGCTTCATCCGAAAAGAACTCAGGAAATCTGAGATCCCTTGCAATAATTCGCTGGAAAATCAACCACTCACTGGCATCCTTAAATGGCGAAGAGCCAGAAAGCATTTGAAACAACGTGCACCCCAATGCCCACAAGTCATTTCTGCCAAGAAAACATAGAAACCCATCAGAAAAACGTGTATAAATCACTGCTTGTAACACCACAAAAAAAACACACAGTTCTTTAGAAGCTTAACATCTTCGCAACTGGCAGCAAACTAGGGTTAGAGATACATCATGGAAGATGGTTTTTCTTTGATGCAATGAACTTAAGTTATTCTTTCATAACAGCTAAAGAATGCATCAAGAATCTAATGTCTTCAGTTAAGAAAAGAAGAATCTAATGTCTTCAAAAATAGAATACAACACTTATCATCTTATGCATACTCAGAAAAGGTGACTTTCTGATACAAATGTTGAACTGACAAGACATAGTACACAATACTATGCTGATGGGACAGACAGATACCAGAAATGCATTTCAGCTAGCACAATTTGTACCGACTGTTATTTTGTGTACCATCATCTTGAAGTCTTTGATGTTATAACATGAATTTTTCAACTTCTGCTAGTAACCTAAAGTCCAGAAGCATGACAACACTGATAGCTAGGGAAGTCGTCTACAAGATATGTTTTCTAGCAAGATAAGCTTTCGGACGTAGCCAATGAATGCACAGTGCTGGTGCTTAATAATGCGATTGAATACATCACTCAGAGTCAAAACATAAAATCACATCAAAGAATGCAGTACTGTAAATATCACAAAAGTAGAATTGTACCAAGAAAGCAAGGATTGTCAAGGGCATCAACAGATGAAGTTATTCACTTACCCAAAAGTTGCTGGGGCAGAGTTCAGGACCTCTGGTGGTACATATGCAGCTGTTCCAACAAATGTGCAGGCCCTCTCATCTGCACGGTAAGTGTAAGGAAAGCAGAACATTAAGAGCTTTACATCACCAAACACTAAAGAGAATCCAGCTCTGCGTATGTTTATCTTACTAGTTGAATTTGGGAGGACTTTGATTGGAGTGTCCACAGTAGGCTTCACGCTACCAAAATCAGCAATCTTGATGTGTCCATCAGAAGTAAGGAGTAAATTTTCTGGCTGGGAGATCAAACAATGTGAGTAAGTCATTGTTGCTGATGGCATTAACTCAAAGACAAACATGAATCTCATGTACAATGAACAAACCTTCACATCCCGATGAATTAGGCCTACACTATGCAAATACTCCAGAATGTCAACAATTTCAGCGGCATAAAACCGTGCCTCATCCTCAGACAGGCGGCCTTTCTGCAAGCAAAACCCAAGAATAAGAAGCAAGTATAGAAGAGGAACTAGCCACATTGTGAGCAGGTTGATGATACTAACCCGTACGATTTGGTCGAACAACTCTCCGCCTTCGCAGGACTCCAGTGCCATGTCTGCACAGCGAAAGAAACACCATGTTCAGCCAATGTAAGCATCCAAAATGTTGACTAGTAGCATTTGAGAAGTAAACTAAAACTAAAAGTGCCCAGTTGTTAATAATTAACTAATTCACAGGAAGAGGGACACTACTAACAGAGGGAGTATGTGTCCTGGAAGGTGAAGAAGAGCCTGATGACGCCCGGGTGATCGAGCTGGTCGAGCACGATGCGCTCCATCTTGACGTAGGAGATCTTGTTCTCCTTGGTGATGAACTTCTTGTCCATGATCTTGAGCGCGTAGACGTTGCCCGTGTCCTTCTTCCTGGCCCTGACCACCTGACGCAAAAACAAAGCGGCCTCAGCAACGGCAATTCCCACGATCCCGTTCCCCACGCGGCCACCAAGCCATGGGGTAAAAACAAGGAGGGAACCGTCCGTCCACTGGTTAATTAAACAACGACGACGCCAACACGATGGTGTGCCACCACTAACTACCTTGGAGTAGGAGCCGACGCCGTAGATCTTGCCGAGCTCGAAGTCGGCGGCGGTGAACTGCTCCTGCGGCGCGCGGAAGGCGATCCCGCCCCCGCCCGCAGTAGGGGAGGCCGCCGTGGGGGAGGCTGAGGCGGAAGCGGAGGCTGAGGAGGGGTTGGAGGGCGCGAGGCGCAGCCTGGCGGCGAAGTCCCTCTCCATGTCGTCGTCGCCGCCGACCGCCATTTGGCCGGAGCGATCAGGCGGGGCGGTATCTATAGGGGGGAGGGGCTGGGGGTGGCGCGGCGCGGCCTCCGATGGCGGAGGCGGTCAACGGGTGGAACCATCGGATTCGGCTTGGGAGGGCGGGAAAGCGCGGCGCGGCGGGGCGGGCGGTGGGGCAATCGATGGGACTGCGACGGCCGCAGCCTTTCTTTCTCTCTCTCTTTCGCGGTGGGGCTGCTGGGGTTGGACGGAAGGGGAGGAAAGGAATCGAATCTAGGAGGAGGGAGGCTGGCTACCCACGGTCGAGTCTACAGGATGAGGAGGAACAGAGAGCTTTCCATGTCTTGTGAGGAGTCGTGGGGGGAGAGAGGTGTGCGCGTGATCGAATCATGGGGATGAATGGTGGATGGAGAGGGTCCGGGAGAGATGAACCAAAGTTCTGTTTTTTCTTTTCTCGTGAATATAAGTGTGTGTGAGACAAGGATTATTTGCTTTCACGTGGGCTGCTCACTCGGTTTACCACATTTCCAAATCAAGGAATAGTAGGAAAACCGAAGAATTTAGATTGATTTTTTTTTTACTGGAACTCCATTTTCCTTGCGAATTTATATGCTTTCAGTCCAAAGCCTGTGGTTGTCTCGGGTCTGTTTCTGCCCACTAAAGCCCATCAAAGAAGCTCAAGGTTACAACCTTCAAAGCAATCCTCTGGTTTATCGTTGTTTTCTTAGGAGGGCACTACATGAGAGTTATGGTGGAATTTTAGAAGAAGAAAAAAAGTTCTTCATGCTAAAGTCCGAGGAGGTCATATGTAGTTGCTCTGGCATCTGTCATGATATGTGACGGGTGGTTCAATGGTGGTAACCCATTTGGCGTGAACCTTGCATGTTTCTCCTCTACTGCTGGACTTTGGGATCTGACTGTTCGACATGGGCTTTGTCAATGGTCACTTGTTGTGGAATCGGAATCACTTGCTCAAGAAGTGACGGCAAGACAGTTTTGAGCAAACCTCACTAGCGTCCTTCGCGGTGGCGTGTGTTAAGTTCTTGTGTGTCAGAGTTATTTCCGGCAGATCCCTCAACATGGTACACTCGCAGGGCGAGTAGGTCGAATGGGAAGCAGAGAAGGATTTACCTACGTTCACGCCCTCGCGGAGGAGGTAAAATCCAACTTCCTGCTCGGTTGTACAATGAGAGAGGGGTTGAATATCAACTTTAGGTTTTGTTCCTATCGACTAACCTACCCTGACTTGTATGGGTACCGGGGTCTGGGGTTACATGATCCTAGTCGGTTGGAGGAGTCCTCCTGGACACCAGTCGCCTCGTCATGTACTCCGAGTTATAGCCGGGACATGGGCCGGTACGACCACCCAATGCAGGAGCCGACCTAGGAGGGCTCGAGACGGCCTCCGATATGATGAGCCACCCCTGGGCTGTAACACCGCTAGTAGCCTCTAAACTGATCTTCGAGCCCAACTGCTCCTTGGTTGGAGAGGATCTAGATCGACACTCTGTGGGCTTTTCAAGATCGAAACATGTTCATCGAGCTCTCTCAGATGTAAATCTGCATCGTGTGTATTCTTGGTAAAATAAATTAAGTATCATGGTTGATGAATGATTTTCAAAAAGAGTCTTGTGTATGTTGGTTGGGTCAAATCGTGCAAGTAATCTACCACGGTGACAAAAGGCAAAAAAAGACTTTTATTGTGTTGTCGCCACTAAGGATAAAAGATGGTTGTGTGGTTTGTCCTGATGATAAACACCTGGTGAAAACAATATACTATCAACATTATGTCACCTTACTTAATGCAATGCTCTGTTTTTACTTAATACTTCGAGATGCATGTTAGACAACAGTATTGGGATGGAGTATTAGTTGTAGATGCAGTTGGATAATGGTATATAGGTACAAGGACGTAATATCTATATAAAATAATGCCATGAATAATCATAGCATGATCCATTAGTTTATTTATTTACAATTATCAACATCTATCCGTTATGCATCTAATCCTTATAACTAGCAAAACCGGAGGACTTGTACCCTTCGCGACCAAGTTGGGGACAAGAAAAGGTTGGTTAACTGTGTGCACGCTCATTAACCGAAGGTTGATAGTTCGTACTAGTTCAATAAACCTTGATTCTCAACTAATAAAAAAACTTTCTTAGTGGACTACATCATCCCTTCCACTTGGGATCCCAACAACTTATGTTAAAGTAGTAGCACCGGGCAGCATTGTCCTTTGTCAACACAACACCTTGACGGAGGTATCACATGAAAATTTTAACTTTGACTATTATCTTTGACTTTCATCTTTCTATTGTCCGCTGGAATCTCCGAGTGCGAAAGCGTCCGGTACGTAGAGTCGATTGTACATGACCCATTTTTAGTTGCCACGATGAAAGACGGGATCGTCCAAATTCCTCTGAAAGTATATATCCGATGGGAAGGAGTTCAATACTTGTGCAAGAGTACCAATCTTATCACGAATAATGTGGTGCAAGGCTCGATACAGTTCTCCAAGAGTTGCATTTCCTAGCCATGGTGCAAGGCTAGATAATGTGGTACCAATCTTATCATCCATGGTCCTTCGGTCTGCAACTCGCTCCATTTGGCCACCCTATAATTTTTATTTTCACCGACCCTTTGCGAGAAGAATATTCCACAATAATCCAGCATTTGCAGGACCTTTTTTGGGGGTTGGAAAATGGGCATGTAGAGAACCATGTTTGTGAGTACGAAATTGATCAAAACAAGTTGCCCCCAATGGAGAACAACTTGTCTTTCCAACTAGTCAAGCATATCTATAAGAATAAGCGTTGTTCAGCATATTTTCATTCCGAAACGGTGAGACATCGATAATGTATCAGAATTCCATAGCATCTTTTTGGGAATTGAACTTGCATGCAGCCAAACAATTCGGTGTATTGAGCGGTCATCTCATTGACTTATACAAAACAGAACAATTCACTCTTATATATAAAAAAATAAGGCCGGGCGTCTGCTCAAAAGCTGAAAGCAAAACTTTCAAGTTTTTAGTCTTTTAAAAGTTATATTCCATAAAAAGAATTGTGTTATAGATGTATGGCAGAATGAAGAGTCCTCCATCCACGACACTACCACTGCAATTTGATCATCCTACTTGACATGTTTGGTCAGAATATCCTAAATGTTGTCTCTACATTAAATGGCATTGAAGAAAATGGATCACCCTAATATAGTCCCATTTTTGTCTGAAAATAATGACTAACATTATCATTGATTTTCGTAGTCACACTGTCTCCATAAACGAAATTATCGACAGTCATTTCTTGAAGAAAACCTTCATTCTAGAAAGGGTCATTTGACATTGCCATAACTTCTTTAAAGTCGATTTTAATTACACGCCACTCATGTTCTTCCAGTGTGGCAACAAATGCCGACAAACGACGTATATATTTCATTTCATTTCTATACTTGGTGTGTTTGATTGCGGCCATTTTCTGGCAAGTTCACATTCCCACAGGATTAATGAGGGCATCTTCAATGTCGTCCTTTAAAACAAACACACCATTTGTACTTGGACAGGTTTGTACTTGTCCGTGGACACAAATACACAAGCCGACCATTCACCCTGTATTCTAGATATCTGCCTCTATTTTTCTGTGTCTGTAACACTCAAAGTAATTATAAAAAGTAGCACAATTCATTCGAGACTATCATGCAAATATTTCTGATACAACAGTAGTTCCAATATAAATATTATATCTGAAATAACTGAATGTTCAACAAGTTTTTTGAATTCATTGATTCCAATTTCAACGATACGAGTCAGTATGCGCACATTTTGATCCACGCATTGTGCCCCTTGAGGTTCATCCAACAATACGTCAACATGAATGACCTACCCTTCGTTATGTGCTACAGCGCGATCAACAAGTTGCAACATTGAGTGAATTAATGAATTGACCAACATATAGAGCAACAAGAAGCAAATTTTTCGATCTTCAACACCGATGTACCCGGTGGCCACAACCGTGCAATCGCGCAGCAATACTTCATGATGGAGTTAAAGATGATGTACCACCGATGGGCTAGCGACTTCACATTGCGTTAGTAGATCACATGCAAGTTGTATCGCGTCAAGTAGTCTTGCTCATGAAACGAAGAATGTACGTTTTGCGAAAAGGCCGAGCCACCTTGCCTCCTGCCTACAAAGTTCGCAAATACAACCGACCATGCATCACACAACAATTCATCCTTCATCACCGAGAACCCTGCCATTGTGCTTATTGTAGGAAACAACCAAAAGGTAAAAAAAAAATCTCAATGGCATTTGACCAAACATCTGTCTGACGTGGTGTCTGCCTTGGACGGTGTAGGCAGGGGGTGGAGGGTACCTGGTTGCGGCGGGATCCGGGGTGGATGGCGGCGTAGTCCAATGCGGGAATGCGCGTGGTTGGGGTTACAAACATCCACAATGTGTGTGCGGCGGCCAAAAAGGTACAACAACGGTGTCGGATGAAGAGGGCGTGGATGCAGAGTAAGGGGAAGGAGAGGCGCAGTGAAAGAAAAATGGTCAGGAGAAGGATTTTGAGTAGACGAATTTCTATGTGACGGAGGTCCGAACGCTCGCAACCTTCCTCAATTTACATCTGGTGTTTAAAATTTTAGATGAGACAAATATAATCCGAGATGGATTACAAAATACTCCCTCCATTTCAAAATATAGTGCGCCCGCGTTTCCTTAGGTCGAACTTTGACCATAAATTTAACAAACGAGACCCACTGCGGCGGGAGAAAAAGTTGCATAATTAAAAACTTCTTTCGAATACAAATTCACTGATATAACTTTTGCTCCCGCCGCAATCGGTCTTGATAGTTAAATTTACAATTTGGCCTTCTTTGGTTTAGAGGAATTTTATAGGAATTCTAGAGGATAGGATTTTTTTTTCTTTAGAGCCCTTTGGTTCATAGGAATGGATTCCTATTCCTACATAGAATTGGTTCCTATCCTCCACATTTTATAGGAAAATAAAAAAAACCTAGACTTAATGAAAAAATTCCTTTGGTGTCAACCAAATGATATCTTGTTTCCTATTCCTACTCATAGGATTTGAGACACATATCATCTCATTTCCTACAAGATTTCTATTCCTATGATAATCCTATCCTATGAACCAAAATAGGCTTAAACAAGCACATCGGCATATAAGCCTACTTTAGCTCTTAAAGTTGAAGCACAAAGATAGATGAAACAGTACATTGTAGAATGAAGGGAGTACGTGGAGACAACCTACCCGGCCGTTTCGAGGGACGACGGATACGCAGCACGGCATCCATCTCTGGCCATGTCGGTCCTTGTTGTGCGCCCCACGTTGCAGAAAAGAAGCAGTGATGACTCCCAGGCTTTCAGTTGTTGCGTGCCCAAGAAATTCTCTAGGTCAAAAAGACACAAAATGCCGCTGGCCATCATCAGTGAGAAAAAGCTAGAGTAAGACCAGAAAGAAGGCTGAGACGAACGCAACGCGACACGCTACTTCTATGATGGCTGCCCTACTATTTCTGGCGCTGAAAGTAACACGAGAGAGTGCACTCATCCAAGGCGTGTTTGGAACATGAACTCTGAAAACAACTTTATTTTTTTACTTACTCTGAAGAGTGAAGAGAACAGCTTGTTTCTCCTCCACGTAAAAAAAAAGAAGAAAAAAAGAGCAGAGTATACAAGATTCTCCTGCTCTGCCAAGAAGTTGTACTGGCGTCCCACATGGACGTGACGATGAGACTTGGTGGTACCCCTTGTGGCCCAGTGATTTGCTTTTTCATCCTCTTTGACTAGTTGCATGATCATTGAAGATGAATGAGTCATGAACAGAGTTTGCACTTGGTTGCACTTGGCCTGCATATACGACCTTTTTCTTTGAGAGAGCGTAGGCTTTATTGATTAATCAACAATGTTACAAGAGTTCATCGGATACAACCCGAAACACAATGGAAAAACACTAACACCAACCCAGTAGTTATGCATCAAACATCTTTGCTGTATGTGTAGGAAAATCACGCCCACCAAAGACAAAGCACATGAGACATACGGATCTTAAGAGCATCTCTAGCCGATTCCTTATAATTTAGAGGAGTAAACCGTCAAATAGCATTTGTAACTCTATATATTTGCTCCTCTATAAAATGTGTGGTTCCTAACAGATCCCCTAAATCACTGTATTTTTTGCTAAATCTTTCTATTTTCAATTTACATACTACATTTCAACTACATATTTGCACACATATTCAATTCAAACTTAACAATTAAGGTTCACACAATTCACAAATATTATAAATTCAGAGTTTACAAACCAAAATTTTCAAATTCAAACACACAAAAGGTGTCAAATGAAGCGAAGAGTGTGATAAAAGGACAACCATGAAGTGTATAAAGTTGCCAATGATTGTCAACAAGATCAGCTTGGAGCTGGGTATGAACTTCTCGGTTCTCGATGCTTCTATGCAGCGTGAGGAAACTTTGTATCATGTTTGCTTCGTGCTCCGGCTCAACAGGATCCCCAATGAAGATGTACTAAAAGTTCTCCGGCATGACTCATTCATCTTCAATGGTCATGTTACGGACAATGATGCAACATCTCATTATTTGCCATAGGACCTCGGGGGTTTCAATGCTCAATAGGGCCACAAATGATGCCAAAGCGCTTCTGAACCACACCGAAAGCTCTTCAACATCCTTCCTTTTGGACTCTTGACACATTGCAAAGTGAGACCTCTTGTTACCTTTAGGATGCGGGGTTGTCTTCATAAATGTGGCTCCATCTGCAAGGTAGTAACCTTTCATGTACTCACGGCCATTGACAACATAGTTGCAAGAAAGAGCATCTCCGAAAACAAGCCTAGCAAACTGTGGTGATTTGAATAGCAAAATCATGTCATTATGAGAGCCAGACAATCCAAAGAATGAAGGCCAAATATATAGATCCTCCGATGCAAATGTCTCAAGAATGATTGTTGGATCTTTGAAGTGGTCTTTGTACCGATATTTTCATCCCGTGGGATAATACGTCCATGCCCAGTGCATGCAATCAATTGATCCAAGCATCCCAAGCCATTCTCGTTCTTTACTCAATCCCAACGGCCTCTCGGTTTCTTCATTGGTGGGTGCCTTCAAGTACTCCAACTCAAATATCTCAATCACGTCTTTTGTGTATTTTCAAATGGCCTCCAAGATTGTATCTTCTCCAATGCGGACATAATCGTCAACGCCATCGGCCGAACACCCATAGGCAAGCACTCGAACATCAGCGATACACTTCATCAAAGAGCTCACACTTATCTCTCCGGCTGCACTCCTCCCGAGTTTGAACCAATCATCGTGCTTCTCCCGCAACTTCTCAATGGCGAGAAAAGACTTGTGTGCATCCGAAATCGCTGACGAAAATACTTCTACAGATACGTTGCAGTGGGGTTGAAGTAACCTCTCATAATCTTGGCATGACCCTCCACTCTATCTAGATTGGTGTGTATACGATCGAATTGTGATCCTCTTTTCGGCTGCCAAAAAAAACGTTAAAGAACATGCCAGTGGCCATTTTCAAGTCGTTCGTCATCATCTTCCTCCTCCTCTCACAATGAAGAGTCCTCGAAGATCATCTCCCTCAACCCCTTCATCTACACTAGAAATGACTCGGTTCAGTTCAATTGCCAAGACAAAAGACAAGATGAAATAGCACAAAAAAACTCACCTAGGTAGACCATCTTACACCGAAGGATGGCAGAGGTGTCACAGCCGGCCGGTGACGTTGAGCTGTTGCCAAGCTACTAGTGGTCAACAGGGCTTCGCGATGGCCGACAGTGGACGAAGAGGCTTGGAGGAGGATGATCGGGTGCGTGCTTCCAGCGACGAGATCGATGCGGCGGTGTTGGCGATAGAACTCGACTCCGGCGACGACAATGACCGACGACTTTCTCAAAGTGGGGCAAGCGGGCGGCAAAGGGGGTGTCGACGGAGGCGTTGGGTGGTCGTTGGAGGCTATGCCAACGATGACGCGGCACAGGGTGGGGAGGTCGCATGTGCATGGGAAGAGGCCAAGACTACTTCGCAGATGGGTGACCGAGTATATTTGAGAGTCAGTGCGTCTTCATGGTAAAAATTGTCCTCCTCTAACAATGATAGGGGTTCGGTTAGATGCGGTTTAAAGAAGAAACTCGAATTTATCATGCTCTAACATCTTTTAAGAAGTCGGTTGGAGATGTTCTAAGCTAGGCAAGGAGCACACTGACACAGCCTCAAATATGCCACGAATGCGATGCGCTTTCATGTCCCTCGAGTTAGGAGTAATAAACCGAAACATGCAGAGCGTAGCTCAACACATGACCATGGTTTACAAATTGGGATAAATAGAGTGTCAAGTTTGGCCCAGACAGAGAGCAGACCAAGCCCTGCTTACCCATGGATCAAAGAGTCACACAGAACATACAAAACGGTTCAATTGCCGGCCTATCATGTCTCCTCATGGTTGTTCCCGAATGTAGCCAACCACGCCATCTCTCAGTCCCCGAGCTATGTGTGGAACTAGCTTGCATATCCTAGCAGATGAAAACATGCCAGATGCACCTGAAAATAGTGGGTATCAGCTGTCCATGGCTCTAAGAGCATCTACAACGGGCACCTCAAACCTCTCTCAAACATCCGGACGGATGATTCGGTCAATGACAGCCAAAAAAAGATGATCCAAACAGGCGCCTCAAACGCCTGGGCTGACCGATACTCCTCATATCCAGCCCAAATCTGAAACATACATGAGGCGGCTCGGACGTGATCGGGTGCACCCGTCACGTTACACTAGCGTTGGAGTCCCATAGAAAAACACCCGAAAACCCGACGGTCCAACGGCCGTCTCCTCCGACGGGGTGTAAACGTCGTGTGGCGCCGCTCTGGCTCGCCGCCTGAGAGCCGAAGTCCGGCTATTTAAGCCGGACGGCTTTCCCTAGCCCTAGCCGCATCTACTTTCTCCCTCTCTGTGCCGCCAGCCCGAGCCCATCCACCTTTCTATCTCTCCGCCTCACTCTTCCCTCGACGTCCGGCTCCGCCATGGCCCGACAGAAGAAGACCACTTAGGCTATGCTAACGCTGGAGTGCCACCTCCAGATGCTGGAGGAGATTCGAGCGAGGCACGACGCCCGCATAGCAGCCGACATGCCTTCGGACTCAGAGGAGAAGGAGGGGAGGAAGAGGACGGGGAGCAGCAACCGGTTCCCATGGAGGTGGCGGATCCGGAGAAGGATGACACGGAGGAGCCGGCGTCGGCGCTTCACCATGGAGGACGCCATGCCGGAGTTCGCGGTCGTCCAAGCGACGGGGATGGCGAAGCAGCAGGCCATTCTGGAGTCAATCCAAGATGAGGCCTATGCCGAGGTCAACAAACGGTTCATCCAAGAAAAACGGGTGGTGAGCGACACGCTATTCGCCGAACTGGACACGAAGGAGGCGGAGGCGACCGGAGGAGCCGGAGTTGCCCGTATACCCGGAGCCCGATACGGAAATCATGGTCATCTCCAACGACGACAAGTAGTATAGTTGATCTATGCAATAGGTTTTTTTTGCATGCTTTGTATGGTTTTAAGGATTGAACGACAAGATATTCAGATATAGAGAGGGAAATTTAAGAGCTGCCGGGTCACTATTCACAGACACGCCCAAGGTCAGATTTGCTGTTTGTAGATGCTTTAACAGGGTATAGCAGCAGCATCGGATCATGGGTTTCATCACTTACTCTCAGGCAGCGAAGCCATAATAACACTAAAAACATTCAGAGAAACAGAATGTCCCCGTGGAAAATCGGCGTGGCACATGTCGGAATCATCCGCAAGGAGTACCGAGATTTCAGAGACAACATTTGATTATGTCAAAGCTAACAACTGACAGCAACATGAGTTTCAAGTGCACACTCATGGCATAGTCGTTGTAGCCAAGATTACACTTGACTCATGAAGTCATGATACATGTCAATGTCATGCTCACTTACTTGGTTCCAGATGCAAGTTAGTTTAAGTGTCCAAGCTAGGAATGCTGCGGGTTGACTTCTACTCATGAGGTTCCATGCCGTCAGTACACAACTAATACTACTCCACATGAGTTTTTTTGCTTCGCTTTGCAGATGTAAGTAACTAATAGAAATGCTCCCGATTCAGCAGGAGCTTGAAAAATGCAATTCATCAGCAATTCACGTCGGCGACGAAGCAATATCAGATGCCTGACTTGTCAACCTTTCTTACAGTATATAAATTGACTCAAGAAAAAGGTTTCGAAACCTCAATTTTGAGAGGCCAAGGAACGCTAGCCGCTCAGCGATACAAACTTAAGACCTGCAAAAATTCAGATGAAGAATGCAATTGCCACGACACAGTTCGCCACGCCGAAAATCCTATAGAAGCATGCGCAGTACAGAGGCACTTCCCTATTCGCACATTCTGGTCAGTCTTCATCGGCGGATGCCATCGCCGGCACCTTCTCCGGCATTGGCACCGGGTAGTTCCGCGAGAAGCAGGCGTCGCAGAGCTCGTTTGCCTCGTCGCCGTAGATGCTGTGCAGCTTGTCCAGCGAAAGGAAGCCGAGCGAGTCGCAGCCGATCATCTCGCGCACGCCCTCGACGTCCAGCCGGTTGGATATGAGCTCCTTCTCGTCCGGCGTGTCGATGCCGTAGTGGCATCGGCCCACCACCGGGGGGCTGGAGATGCGCATGTGCACCTCGCGCGCCCCGGCGTCGCGGAGCAGGCGCACGATCTTGCTCGACGTGGTGCCGCGCACGATCGAGTCGTCCACGACCACCACGCTCTTGCCCGTGATGACGCCGCGCACGGGCGCGAGCTTGAGCTTCACGGCGAGGTCCCGGATGGCCTGCGTCGGCTGGATGAAGCTGCGGCCCGTGTAATGCGACCGGATGAGGCCCTGCTGGAACTCGAGCCCCGATGCCTGCGCGAAGCCGAGCGCCGCGTAGAAGCCAGAGTCTGGCACGGGGATGACCACGTCGGCGGTCGGGGCGGGGGACTCCTCGGCCAGCGCGCGGCCGTAGGCGGTGCGCCGCTCGTGGACGGCGTGCCCGAACACGATGGAGTTGGGCAGCGCGAAGTAGATGTGCTCGAACACGCACGACTTGCGCGGGCGGTGCGGGACGAGGCAGGCCGAGGATACGGACATGTCCCGGCGGTCCACGACGATCACCTCCCCGGGCTCCACCTCCCGCTCGTACACGGCGTCGATGAGGTCTAGCGCGCAGGTCTCCGACGCGAACACGACGGCGCCGTTGGGGCGGCGGCCCATGACCAGCGGGCGGAAGCCGAAGGGGTCGCGGACGGCGAAGAGCTTGTCGGCCGTGAGGAAGAGCAGCGAGTAGGCGCCCTGGAGGCGCTCGCAGGCGTCGCAGATGCGGGCGAGCAGCGGGCGCGAGAGCGACGTGGCGATGAGGTGGAGGATGACCTCCGTGTCCGACGAGTTGTTGAAGATGGAGCCCTGCGCCTCCAGCTTGTGGCGCAGCGGCAGGTAGTTCACCAGGTTGCCGTTGTGCGCCACGGCGAGCTGCCCGAACCGGTACCCGGCGAGGAACGGCTGCACGTTGCACAGCTGGGCCTGGCCGCCGGAGGTGGAGTAGCGGACGTGGCCGATGGCGGCCTGCCCGGGGAGGCTCCCGAGGTGCGCCGGATCCCGGAACACGTCGCTGACGAGCCCCAGCCCCGTGACGGACTTGAGCTTGCCGTCGTCCCCGGCGGCGCAGATGCCGGCGCCCTCCTCCCCGCGGTGCTGCAGCTTCTGCAGGCCGAGATAGCAGAGCGACGACGCCTCCGGGTCGCCCACGACGCCGAAGACGCCGCACTCCTCGCGGGGGTGGTCGTCGCCGCCGTCGTCCTCCTCCTCGCCGAAGTTGAAGGGCGTGGCCTTGTCGAGCAGGGCCCGGGCCGGCGGGGCGCGGGCGGCGCGGTGGCGCAGCGCGAGGAGCGAGGGGCTGGGGCCGGCGTGGCACCTGAGCTGTCGATGGACGGTGGACGGAGCGGGGGGCGCACGGAGGGGACGGGAGGAGGGCGTGGCGGGCGGGGCGGCGGTGGCGGCGGCGGCGGCCATCCCTGGAGCGCGGCGGGATTGGGAGGGTGAGGGCTCTCGAGGATGCCCTCCCGAAGGCGCGTGAACGGACAGGATTTAAAGGGGTCGCCGCCAGGCGTGTGGAGGCCGTATGCCCTACGCACGAGTGATTCCACGATATTTGACTCCTATCGTCATTTTCTACTCTGGATTTTGGGTAAAATGAAAGGACAGAATCTCTGTCTGTTTGATTTGCTGTTTTCTTTCAGTTTTTTTCTCTCGATCCAATATTTGGTTTTTCTTCAAATTCACGAGTAGAGATATCTGTAGTCACGCAAATTCTGTTTCTCTTTTAAATTCACGGTATGGCAACTATATATGTCTCCCTCCGTTCCTATAAATTACTCCCTCCGTCCTAAAATTCTTGTCTTAAATTTGTCTAGATACAAATATATCTAATAATAAAATATTACTTGATACATCCGTATTTAGACAATATAAAACAAGAATTTTAAAACGAAGGGAGTATTTTATTAGAGATTTCAATATGAGAAGTGTATGAATGAACCCGGGTACATATGAATCCACTTTGGAAAACACATTTTGCAATGTCAACAACTTCTGAAAAAGGATGCGCGTGGACATCTTCATATTCTATGTGTGTGTGTGCAGAAAGTTTCACTGAAAAACAACTTTTTTTAGAGCCCGTGCAAAAAAGACAATTTTTTGTGCCTTGAGACGTTAGTTAGAAACAGTAAAATTTATCTTTTTTACCGAGACAAAACAAAAATACTTTTTTACACAAAACTTTGTGTCCTGGACATACCTTTGCCAACATGTATGCATAATTTTTTTAGAATTTTTGAACATTACAAAACGCGTAAAAAGTACATTTTTAAAAAGCGGGTGCAGATTGCCCCGTGTACAGCTCGTCCGCTCTCATTTTAATATGAACTACATACGAAGTAAAATGAATGAATCTACACTTTAAAATATGTTTATATGTATCTATATGTAGTTCATACGGAGTAGAAAAAAGACTTATATTTAAAAACAAAGAGATATAACATTTCTACGTTTTATTTGGATGCAACTAAAAGCAAACTACGGAATAGAATCATTTGCTCCCAATTCATGGCAGGATAAGCGCCTAATCTTGTGTCTTCTTTGGAGGAGTATAAATTTTGTCTTAAATGCTATTTGCGGGCAAGAATTAATACTATTCCAATTAATCTTCTGGATTCGTGGAGCGGTCCTGCGACCACTTATGACGGTTCATGAAAGCGCGGAATTTCCTTCCTAGTGCGCCATGCCCTTCGATCAGCCGCCAAACTAGAAGATGAGGCTGAAGCCATCTTTTGACTACGTTGACGCCTCTTTCATCAAGCAGATCTCGACCGTCAATTCAATTCTTCCCTGGCTAGCTGCTTTGCGCGGGCTCGAGAAGGCAGGCCCACTGGGCGCTGACACAGGGGCCCACCCCTGAGCCGGCCAGACCGCTAGCCGGTCAAGTGGTGTGGGTCGTCATATGGTCCAGTCCTTTCACGTTTACAGGCATGCGGCCCCACAGGTTAGAGGCAGCGGATATGTACATGTCAAACCGGATGCGGCCCACACGGCCCACGTAGACGTCGATCTTCCTCCCTCCTTTTGGAACGCTGGTGTTTGTAGGATAGAGTCGCCACGGGATAGCTTTCGTCGTGGAGCAGGTGAGCCCCTCCGTCCAAGTTTATCCTTCCCTTCAGAACTCGGGCCTCCTTCTCGATTGGCCGGGAAAAACTCGCGGCGCATATCGAACACGAGTCGCCGTCGAATCTAAAAGTTCGCCTCATCGCCTCATCCGGATAGAAGAGAGCTCCACGCCGTACGAAACCGGCGCTAGAACGGACGACGGTCGCTCGACACACAGGTCGTCCTGGAATCGTCCCGGCGGGACGAGGGTGAGGCGCTGGGTTGCGTGATTCCGTCGCCGTCTCACGGCACGCGAACACGAGACGGGCGCGCGGCCGGAAACGGAACAGGTGGTGGGACGCGCTAGAGTCCAGCGGGCATCGGCGAGCGACGGAATCTCTCGGAACTCTCGCCGCCACCCGTTCCCTCGACTCGAGTGGTGCTCGCCCCAGCCGGCGCCTCATCCGTTCACGGCTCATCCGCCGCTTCCTTCGCCACCGCGCCGGGCGGCATGCTACGGGAAACCGCAAGCTGCAACTGGCGAAAACAATCGTCCATTGGCGTGGCAACTGGCAAGGGCTCGCACCAGGATGCTTCGTCTGTGTGGTCGCCCGTGCATCGCTGCGTTGGTCGGAACTCGGAAGAGTCCGTGGTGCTGTCCCGTGTGCTCGTGTCTCGTCGGCGTACGTCTGACTGGATTTTTTTTTTGATGAGATCAGATGTGCGACGAGGAATCCCGTGTTGGCCTGCGAGAATTGGCTGGCCCGAGGGCCCGAGAGTCCTGTGCATTAAAAATTTGGGGCCGAGTCCAGGTCTCACCTTCAGCGAGAGAGCGGTAGTGGGATGGCCCAGTTACGATGCGGTTTCATCACAACGATGTTATGCACGTGCTTTTTTTCTATCCTAATTTTGTTAATGTCTTGAAAATACTAAATTTATATATACTGAGAAAATAATCTATTTATTTATTTGAAGTGTTCCTCTCACATTTAAAAAATGTTGATGCAGTGTGAAAAATTGTCGCTCCAATTTTTAGAAAATGTTTGTACCATTCAGAAATAAATGCTTGTGGCATCTTAAAAATGGTCACGCGTTTCAAAAAATGTATGCAACATTTTAAATAATGATATAAAATGTAAAAAAGAATCATGTAGATTTTAAAAATTGCACAACGTTTCAAACAGAAGTTTATGTTATTTTTTTTAAAATATATCGCATAGTTTAAATAAAATGTCTGTACAATTCAGAAAAATGTTTCAACATGTATTTAAAAAATTTAACACGTATTTTAAAAAATGTTCAAAATATGTATTTGAATAAATATTAATCATGTATCTACAAAAATGTTAAACACATATAAAAATGTTTTAGATGTATACAAAATATGTACAACGTGTATGAAAATAGATAGACATCACTACATATATTTGAAAAAAATGGTTATAATGTATTTACCAAATTTTACACATGTATAAAAATGCTCTATAAAAAATGTTCCTAGTGTATACGAAAAATGTACAGTATATATAAAAAATTAGACATGTGTTTGAAAAAAAAAGGAGAAAACAAGAAAACCCGAAGAAACCCCGATAAAAACCCAATGAAACCCCAAATTAAACCAATGCAAAACAGTGAAAATATAAGAAAAAACAATGAAAAAACTCGCCAACGGCCATGTCGCGTTGTAGGCGAGACCTAATACGATTCACAACGGGGTGTTCAGTTTTGTAATTGTTTGAAAACAAAGGATAGACTAGAATTTGTTCTACCTTGTTTTGTACTCCAAAATAATCACGCACCTTTAATATATACGTCCGCAAGACTCAAGCAATATATCTTTGATTCCATCAATTCCTTTATTCGTTTTGCCTGTTTCAGGCTAACCGATCCAAACCCTAAACGTCGCCGTCGCTTCCGCTCCGCGCCGCTTTCGGGGCGGTCAGTTTCCATGATCGACGCCAGGGTCGTGCCTCCCATAATTAGTGTTTGTCTGCCAGTCGTGTTGACCGGCTGTTCTAGAGAGTCTTTTTTCCAATCCATCAATGTGGGTTTTCTCTCCCACTGGTCGTCTTGATTGTGTTTTTTTTAATCTAAGATTTGTTTGCGTCGCCTCCCGCCGCTTCGACCTTCGCGCATCCACTCCAACTTTGACGTCACAACCGGAACTTAAGTTCCGATTGTTGATGTTTTATTCGAATTCGAAAGGGCCAGACCTATATATATTATAAAGAAAGTAATTTAGCTGGAATCAATCAATCAGAAGCTCCCTTTTCGTCTGCGGCCGACGCGCATCGTGGTCCAAGTGCACTTTGCTACCGCCACTCTCTCCTCGATCCACTTCATCTTCATTGCATGCCCAGTCTAATCAACTGTATACGTGCCTTCATCCGCGTCGCGCGATCAACCTGATTTGTGCGGGCCTTCGTCAGTTTTGTGAAGATCCTCCCCAAGTATGCACGTCTCTCCATCGATCGAGCAGCGGGTTGCCACTACGTCGCCCCGTCGGGCCGCAGTGCCACCGCCCCGTGGTTCTCCCCGCTGCTGCATCGATTTGAATGTTGCCGCAGCGTCGCCCCCCTCAGGCCGTAGTGTCGTGTGACGCCCCGAGACCGATGTGTCAGGTGTCCGCCAGTTATTCGTTGTTGTTGCCTTGTCTTTTGCTGCGTGTTGCATCTTTGTCATGTCGTCATGTGCATTGCATCATCATGTTTTCAAAACCTGCATCCGTCCGGGTTTCCCCAGTTCCTTCTGTTGTCCGTTCTGAGCCCAGACACACTTGCACGCGCCCGCGGCACGTCCGAAATACTACTTTATAAGTGGACGGAAAATGTTCTCGGTATGGGTTGAAAGTTGGCATGCGATGTTGTTTTAGTGTAGATAGTCCGCCTGCCAAGTTTCATCACATTCGGAGTCCGTTTGACGCCCCAACGGATAACTATAGCGGCAGTATAGCCGGTCTATCGTCGGACGTTTTCGATCTCTGGAAACCGTGCCGGGCTGCATCTCTCCCCTCTTCTCTCAGACCAATCCGCTCTTCACAATCCGCCAGATCCAACCTAACCTCTCTCGTCAGCCCGCGGCCCTCCTCGCGCGCGCGTCCGAAAGTTGTTCTGGACCCGATCCGGGCTGTCGCTACCGTTGTGTGCGGAACATCCCCAAACACCTACAAAACATCACCGTTTTCTTATTTGGACTCCTCTAACCTTTTATTATCGATCATCTGATTTAATCGGAGGGTCCAAGATCTATCCCCCTACCTATTTAAATAGATCAACCCCTAACCCTAGCCTTAGCCCGTCCAATCCTCCTAGCGCCGCCACCCACTGATTTCTCCAACTGGTCTCCCCCTTCCTCGTGATCTGTCTGATTCTTCCACCCATCCCTCATCGATTTCAGCCCCCGGCCAATCGCCTTTGAACCTACCCAACCGGTGCCTCCCCTGGATCCCGTCGTCCACCACCAAAGCCAACAGGACCGGCCTCGTCCCTCTCCCTCCCTTCGTTCTCCTCCTCCTATCGTCTCTCTGTCCCTCTCGCTCAATATTGCTCTCTCTTTCTCCCAGGTACGTCCGTGCAGGAACCGCAAGGAGGAAACCGCCATCGCCAAGTTATTGGCGTACGCGTCTGGATCCGCCATGCCCGGCTCCTCCGCGCTCGATTTCCGCCGTTCTCTGCCCATTCCCGCTGCCCCTCGTCGCCAGCGCGTCTGCTCCGGCCATGGGATGCCAGCGCTGTACCTCCTCAAGTTCCTCCCGCCGGTTGCCCTGCCTCGTCCAACCTCGCTGCGTCCCTGCCGCGGCCTCCTCCAGCCGGCAGCCACACCGCGCCCCTGTCAAGCCCGCCTCCTGACGCCAAGCGCCTCCGCAAGCCGCTGCCGACGTGGTCCCAAGCCGCCCTCGACTCCCGCGTCCGGTCGCCGTCGATCCTCGCCTGCATTGCCTCGCTAAGTCCCTGCAATCGCGCCGGAGTTCACCTGTTGCTGTCGCTGTTTCTTCAGAGCGAGCAGTTTGCCCGCTCGCCCGCGCCTCGCGTTGACCGGGCACGATGCCACAGCGACCGCGCGTGGGCCCCCTCTTCCCTCGCCCCGGCCCAGAGTTTCCTCCAGCAAGTCCGGCCCAGCACCAAGGCGCAGGCCCAGCTCCCTTCGCCCGCGAGGCCCAGCTCCGCGCGCCCCTGCTAGGCCCAATGTGAGCTTTCCCCTCCAGATCCCCTGTTCTTGTTGGGCCAGTTAGATTCGGCCCGAGTGCCTGTTTTTTTTGCGGCCGAATTTCCTATTTATCCAGAGTTTGCCAGTTTTACAAAAAACCCCCCTAGCTTCATACATATGATTACTCACAAACGGTGCATCGGATTAAAACAAACTTTATATGTAAAATGTCTAGAATTTTGTCTAGTTTAATAATTTGTCATTTTCATCCATGTTTAACATGTTTAAAATGTTGTTTGCATATATTTTGCCTATTGCCATGTTAAAATGATTATATTCATAACTAAATAACAGTAACTCGGATTTTAATAAACTATATATGTAAATGGGGTAGATTTTTGCCTAGTTTAACATGGTGGCATCACTTTGCATGTTTAACAACTATAAAATTTGGTATAGGGCAGAACAGCACCAAACCTAATATATGCATATGGGGTTTTACCGGAATTGGTATTCGTTGCTTCCGGCCTCATTTAAACTTGACTAGATAGGTAGTCTTATTTTGCGTCACCCTCTTGCCATGTTTAACAACATTTAATATTGTTGGGTACATAAACGAGATCGAACTAAATAACTTGTCGTGGTGTTTCGTCAATATGCAACTCGTTGCATAATGAGCTCCACTTAATTTGTAGGGTCGCTTGTCCATTTTGCCATGCCATGCCTCTTTAAACCGGACATGCATCATACTTGATTGTGCATCATGCCCTAATTATGTGGTGGTTGTTTACTATGTTGTTTGCTTCTTTCCGGTGTTGCTTCTTCGGGTTGGTTCCGATAACGTCGCGTTTGTGAGGAACCGTTCGACTATGTCAGTTTGTCTTCTTCATGGACTCGTTCTTCTTCCTTGCGGGATCTCAGGCAAGATGATCATACCCTCGAAATCACTTCTATCTTTGCTTTGCTAGATGCTCGCTCTTTTGCTATGCCTATGCTACGATGCCTACCACTTGCTTATCATGCCTCCCAAATTGCCATGTCAAACCTCTAACCCACCATGTCCTAGCAAACCGTTGATTGGCTATGTTACCGCTTTGCTCAGCCCCTCTTATAGCGTTGCTAGTTGCAGGTGAAGATTGGAGACCGTTCCCTGTTGGAACATTATTTACTTGTTGGGATATCATCATATTACCTTGTTATCTTAATGCATCTATATACTTGGTAAAGGGTGGAAGGCTCGGCCTTATGCCTGGTGTTTTGTTCCACTCTTGCCGCCCTAGTTTCCATCATATCGGTGTTATGTTCCCGGATTTTGCGTTCCTTACGCGGTTGGGCTATAATGGGAACCCCTTGACAGTCCGCCTTGAATAAAACTCTTCCAGCAATGCCCAACCTTGGTTTTACCATTTGCCACCTAGCCTTTTCTTTCCCTTGGGTTCTGCAGACTCAAGGGTCATCATTATTTTAACCCCCCCGGGCCAGTGCTCCTCTGAGTGTTGGTCCAACCTGTCAGCCGCCGGTGGCCACCAGGGGCAACTCTGGGCTGGCCTACCGGAAGTTTGGACAATCTGAGTGTGCCCTGAGAACGAGATATGTGCAGCTCCTATCGGGATTTGTCGGCACATTCGGGCGGTGTTGCTGGACTTGTTTTATCTTTGTCGAAGTTGTCTTGTAGAACCGGGATACCGAGTCTGATCGGAATGTCTCGGGAGAAGGTTTATCCTTCGTTGACCGTGAGAACTTGTGATGGGCTAAGTTGGGACACCCCTGCAGGGTTTTGAACTTTCGAAAGCCGTGCCCGCGGTTATGGGCAGATGGGAATTTGTTAATGTCCGGTTGTAGAAAACCTGAAGTTGACCTTAATTAAAATACATCAACCGCGTGTGTAACCATGATGGTCTCTTTTCGGCGGAGTCCGGGAAGTGAACACGGTGTTGGAGTTATGCTTGACGTAGGTTGTTCCAGGATCACTTCTTGATCATAGTTTCACGATCGTGCTTTGCCTTCTCTTCTCGCTCTCTTTTGCGTATGTTAGCCACCATATATGCTAGTCGCTTGCTACAGCTCCACATCATACCTTTACCTTACCCATAAGCTTAAATAGTCTTGATCGCGAGGGTGTGAGATTGCTGAGTCCCCGTGACTCACAGATACCTCCAAAACCAGTTTGCAGGTACCGATGTTACCGAGCAGGTGATGCAATCAAGCTCAAGGAGGAGCTCGATGAAGATCTTGTCCTTTGTGTTGTTTCGTTCTAGTTGATAAGTAGTGGAGCCCAGTTGGGGTTGATCGGGGACCTTGTCGCATTTGGGGTTCTTCTTTTATTTTGGTTTCGTAGTCGGACCTTGATTGCATTTGGATGATGTAATGCTTTATTCATGTATTGTGTGAAGTGGCGATTGTAACCCAACTATGCATTCTTTTCCCTTATGTATTACATGGATTGTGTGAAGATTACCTCACTTGCGACATTGCTTTCAATGCGGTTATGCCTTTAAGTCGTGCTTCGACACGTGGGAGATATAGCCGCATCGAGGGCGTTACATGTCGTGACACACGGTTCACAACGCTGCCCCAAGGCCGCCCCTGCGGTAGAACCGACCCTCATGACGTCATTGCGTCGCCTCTTCTTTTCATAGCGCCACGGCACGCGGTCAACGCCACCGCTCTAAGGTCTTCCCTGTCATCGCCCCGACTCGCGTACTGCTGTTGCATTACCCCTTCGGGCCGTAGTGACATGGCACGCAGTCCACTCCGCCGTCTCCGCACGTCGACTTATACGTGGTATGTGATACGTCTCCAATGTATCTATAATTTTTGATTGTTCCATGCTGTTATATTTATCATTTTTGAATGTTTTACAATCATTTTTTGGTACCAACCTATTGACATAGTGCCCAGTGCCAGTTTTTGCTTGTTTTTTACATCGCAGAACATCAATATCAAACAGAGTCTAAATGTAGCGAAACTTTTTTGTGGAATTTTTATGGACCAGAAGACACCCAATGGGCCGGAGAAGCACCTGGGGGTGCCCCGAGGGGGGCACAACCCACCAGGGCGCGCCTGGCACCCAGGCGCGCCCTGGTGGGTTGTGCCCACCTCGGTGGCCTCCCGCACCGCCTCTTTGCTCTATAATTACCCCAATATTCTAGAAACCCTAGGGAAGTCGACGAAAATCAATTCCAGCCGCCGAAAATTCCAGAAACACCAGATCTAATCTAGACACCATCATGGAGGGGTTCATCATCCTCATTGATGCCTCTTCGATGATGCGTGAGTAGTCTTTTGTAGACCTTCGGGTCCATAGTTAGTAGCTAGATGGCTTCATCTCTCTCTCTTGATTCTCAATACAATGGTCTCTTGGAGATCTATTTGATGTAACTCTTTTTGCGGTGTGTTTGTTGAGATCCGATGAACTTTGAGTTTATCATCAGATCTTTGTTTTTATCCATGAAAGTTATTTGAGTCTTTTGATCTCTTATAGCCTCCTATTTCTTCTTCGAATCTTTGGTTTAGTTAGGCCAACCAGATCAATTTTTGCTACCATGGGAAGAGGTGCTTTGTGATGGGTTCGATCTTACGGTGCTTGATCCCAGTGACAGAAGGGAAAATGACACGTATGTGTCGTTGCTATTAAGGATAACAAGACGGGGTCTATTTCTACATAAATAGATCTTGTCTACATCATGTCATCATTCTTATTGCATTACTCCATTTCTTCATGAACTTAATACACTAGATGCATGCTGGATAGCGGTCAATGTGTGGAGTAATAGTAGTAGATGTAGGCATGAGTCGGTCTACTAATTTTGGACGTGATGCCTATATAATGATCATTGCCTGGATATCATCATGATTATTTGAAGTTCTACCAATTGCCCCAAAGTAATTTGTTTACCCACCGTTGCTATTTTTCTCGAGAGAAGCCACCAGTGAAACCTACAGCCCCCGGGTCTCTTCTTTATTATATTTGCCTTCGCGATCTAATTTTATTTGCTTTTATTTTTAGATCTATTAATCCAAAAACCCAAAAATACCTTGCTGTAGTTTTTATTTAATTATTTTATCTCGCATTCCCGCGAGATCTATTTATCCAATCTACTACAATTTTACCTATTGTTTTACCCATGAGGGATTGACAACCCTTCTCTTACGTCGGGTTGCAAGTATTTGTTTTTTGTGTGCAGGAGCTGTTTACGTGGTGTTGCGTGGTTCTCCTACTGGTTCGATAACCATGGTCTCATCACTGAGGGAAATACCAACTGTAGCTGTGATGCATCATCCCTTCCTCTTTGGGGAAATACCGACGTAGTTCAAGCCGCATCAAAAGGAATTTCTGGCGCCGTTGCCAGGGAGACATCATCAACATCTACCAGGTTCCTAATCAAAAATCTCATCTCTTTGCAATTTACATTATTTGCCATTTGCCTCTCATTTTCATCTCCCCCACTTCACAAAGATTTGCCATTTTATTTGCCCTCTTTTTCATTCGCCTTTTTCTCGTTCGATCTTATCTTTGGTTGTGTTGCCATGTGCCTTCTATTTGTTTGCATCTTCGTTTGCTGAAAATCTATTGATATGGATCCTCATACACTTGCTAATATTTTCAATCCAATTAGGATGAACCAATTGCTAGTGACTTGAGTGCACTAGATTATCTTTATGAAGTTTTTCTTGAGATTCGTGAGTCTGAAAATTGTGATGAATTGTTAAACTAAGGAATTTATAAAGTGAATCATGATACCTCCTT
Organism: Triticum monococcum; assembly: GCA_034509565.1. NCBI lineage: Eukaryota > Viridiplantae > Streptophyta > Magnoliopsida > Poales > Poaceae > Triticum > Triticum monococcum. The sequence goes on from CM067843.1 coordinate 689,800,386, forward strand.
GAATGAAAAGTATGATTGCAATGATGTTATTATAAATTCTATTAATGTCAATTGTGCTAACACTATGCAAAACCCCAAGCTTGGGGATGCTTCTTTATCTATGTCCACTACTTGTTGCAATGATCATGATTGGGGTGATGATGTTTATGATCTTGAAAATTTGTTTAAGCCTCATGATGAATATGTTTGCGATAATATTGAAAGTGGGATTGGAAGAGCACCAACTTTAGGTAAAAATAATCCCACAAATTTGGAGAATGTTCAATCTTATGAATTTTTTGATAAAGGTGGGTTCGGAGAGGTCATGACTTTATTTGATGATAATCCCACTATTTTGGAAGAGTGTCAACTTTGCATGCATATGGATCATGAAAAAAAATATGATAGCTATATTATTGAATTTGATTATGATCTTACATGTAATTATTATGAGAGAGGAAAAAATGATTGTAGAAATTTTCATGTTACTAGCTTGCCTTTCGTTATGTTGAGATTGTCAATGTTTTATTTCTCTCCTATGCATATGCTAGATATTTCTTGTCTTGATAATTTGTTTGCCTATAAAATTTCTATGCGTAGGAAGTATGTTAGACTTAAATGTGTTTGTCACATGTTTTATGATGCTCTCTTTATGTTTCAATTATTATCTTTCATGTGAGCGTCAATAAAATCGCAAGCCTATCTTGATGGCTATAAAGAAAGAGCTTGTTGGGACGCAACCCAATGAATACAATTTATTTTTGTCTTTTTCTTTATGTTCTTGAGTGTTTCCACAATTATGTTACTGTTATGATTGTGTTTTTTGTGTTTTAATTAGTGTTTGTGCAAGTAAAGCCTTTAGGATCATGTTTTTTTTGACTATATACTGCAAGGCAACAGCCTCACAGCTCTTTATTCAAAACAAAAACAAGAGGTTCTCTGTACAAAAAGGAGCAAAGGAAAAACAACAAAGGAGAGCTATCATACTTACAAAGAGAGTTAGGGGAGGGAGGCTATCCAAGCTATTAAACTGTCTCTATATTTACATTTGATTCTATGAGCTAGTAATGAGATATCATGCACAAAATTCCTCCTCCAAGCTCTAAAACTTGGATTCTCATTTCTGAAGATCTTGCCATTTCTCTGAGTCCAAATGTTCCAAGTGGCAGTAAAGACCACCTCAGAAAAGAAAGGTTTGTTGAAATCTCTCCTAGAATCCACAGCCATTATGTAAGTAGATTGAGTGGATGCCGCTGACCAGAAAATTCCAAGATAATTCCAAACTCTTCGACTAAAGTTGCAAGAGAAAAAGAGGTGGACTCTATCTTCATGAAGTGAAGATTGGCATAGCACACAAGTATCATCCTAGATATTCCAGTGTCTTCTCTGCATCATGTCTCGTGTGTTGAGGCGATCCATCAATAAAAGCCACCCAAAAACCTTGATCTTGAGGGTACAGGAACTTTTCCAAATATACTTGAACATAGGGTCAATCCTCAAATGGGAGAAGGTGAACTCATAATAGAGTTTAGATTGATATTCTCCAGATTTGGATGGCCATTTCCAAACATCATTCTCCTCTGACTACAGCCTTATGGGCTGTAACAAGCTTTGTAGTTGTGTTAGTTCCAAATGTGCCTCCGAAGAGAAAGGTAGATGAAAACCTTCCACACCCGTCTGATAGGAAAAAAAGTCTTTGACTGTTATTGTGTCATCAATGGCAAATGAATGAAGTCTAGGGAATCGATCCTTAAGGGTAATCATTCTGTTGTCAATTTGCCAACGATCAAGCCAAAAAACCACAGTATCTCCAGCATGTACTTGTGGTGTGGCCAGCAAAACAAACTTTTCATACAACTTGAGCACATCGCGCCACCAAAAGGAGCCACTGAGTTGAGTGACTTGTGGAGGTGAGGAATGATAGTAGGAATCCCAAATGAGATTCACCCATGGAACATATTTCTTATTGAAAAACTTGAACAGGTGTTTGAGCAGGAGAGCTTCATTTTGCACGCCCAAATGAGTGACTCCTAGCCCCCCATACTTTTTTGGTCTGCATACCAGTTCCCATGCAGCTAGAGATTGTCTTTGTGCTTCAGTATTCCCCCTCCACAGACACTGCCGTTCAATCCTTTCAATCTGCTTTAGGATACCCTGTGGTATTGATAAGGAGCAGAGAAAGTAAATGGGCATGGACGTGAGGGCAGACTGCAGAAGTTGAAGCCGACTGCCTTGGTTGAGGAGACAGGAAGTAGCCGACAGTCTTCTCTCAATGCGATCAACAAGTGGCAGCAGATCATAAATGGTCGGTCTAGAAGTACCCATGGGCAGACCAAGGTAAGTAAATGGCATTGATCCAACAGAGCATCCCAGTAAAGCAGCAATACGAGCACCTTCTTCCTCAGACATGTTCATTGGGATGAGAGAGGATTTACTAAAGTTAACGTGCAGACCCGTGGATGCAACAAAGTTGTGTAGCATATCCTTGAGAGCAATCAGTTGACTGTCAACCGCTGGCAAAACTATGAGAGTATCATCCGCATATTGGACGATCGGGTAGTCATTATATCTCGTTGGGATTGGCAAACTAAGGATATTACGGGCGCGCATATCATTTACCACAGATTGCAGAAGATCCACCGCAATGACAAATAGGAGAGGCGATAGGGGATCGCCTTGCCGAACACCACATTACAGTGAAAATGTTGGCCAGGAACTCCATTTAACAATACTGCAGAAGAACCGGACGATAGGAGGTTACTCACCCAGCCATTCCAACGATCATCAAAGCCCTTGTGTTTAAGAATTGTGAGGATGGCATCATGCTCAATCGTGTCAAACGCTTTTGTGAAATCCAGTTTCAATAGAACAATGGGCCTCTTTGAAGCTTTGCACTGGTGTATATATTCAAAACACCATGCAAGATAGTCCTGGATAGAGCGACACTTGAGGAAACCATATTGGTTATGGTGGATGCATTTGAGGATTACTTTCTGCAACCGATTCGCCAGAAGCTTGGTCAAGAATTTTAAACATGTATTAGTTAAAGAGATTGGCCAAAAGTCACCAACAAACTCCAGACTTAACTTCTTAGGAATGAGGGTAATATAACACCCTCGATGCGACTATATCTCCCACGTGTCGAGGCACGACTTAGAGGCATAATCGCATTGAAGGCATAAGTCGCAAGTGAGGCAATCTTCACACAACCCATGTACATATAAATATAAAGGGGAAATAAATATAATAGTTGGCTTACACTCGCCACGTCACATCAAGGTACATAAATAGCATACATCATACAAACACTCATGGCCCGACTACGGCGCCAAAATAGAAAAGACTCCCCAACATGCGACTAAACCCTGAATCGAACCTCGAGCAGGCACCACTACTGATCATCAGGAAAAGAAACATAGTATCGCTGAGAGTCCTCGTCGTACTCCCATTTCAGCTCGAACGCACCATCCGGAGGAGTATCATCGTTCCCTGCATCTGGTATAATAGTAATCTGTGAGCCACAAGGACTCAGCAATCACGCACCCTCGCGATCAAGACTATTTAAGCTAAATAGGTAAGGAAGGGGTAATGTGAGTGGAGCTGCAGCAAGCGACTAGCATATATGGTGGCTAACTTATTCGCAAAAGAGAGCGAGAAGAGAAGGCAAGGCACGAGCGGAAAACTAAATAGAGCGGACTACGCAAACATAACTCCAACGCCGTGTCCACTTCCCGGACCCGCCGAGAAGAGGCCATCACGGCAACACACACCGTTGATTCATTTTAATTAATTAAGTTCAAGTTATCTACAACCGGACATTAACAAATTCCCATCTGCCCATAACCGCGGGCACGGCTTTCGAAAGATCAATCCCTGCAGGGGGGTCCCAACTTAGCCCATAACAAGCTCTCACGGTCAACGAAGGAATAGACCTCCACCCAGGACCCACCGATCAGACTCGGTATCCCGGTACAACAAGATGATTCGACAGGTCAAAACTAGTCCAGCAACACCGCCCGAATGCGCCGACAAATCCCGATAGGAGCTGCACATATCTCTTTCTCAGGGCACACTCAGATGAGACTAGCTACGAGTAAAACCAACCCTCAAGTTACCCCGAGGTGGCCCCGCAGGCAGCTCATTTCGGACCAACACTCAGAGGAGCACTGGCCCGTGGGGGGGCTAAAATAAAGATGACCCTCGGGCTCCGGAAACCCAAGGGAAAGAAAAGGGTAGGTGGCAAATGGTAAAACCAATGTTGGGCATTGCTGGAAAAGCTTTAAACAAGGCGAACTATCAAGGGGTTCCCATTATAGCCCAACCGCGTAAGGGACGCAACAAACCGGGAACATAACATCGATATGACGGAAACTAGGGTGGCAAGAGTGGAACAAAACACTAGGCGAGAGGCCGAGCCTTCCACCCTTTACCAAGTATATAGATGAGTAAAGATAACATAGCAATATAGTGATATCCCAACAAGTAAATAAGTGTTCCAACAAGGAACAGCTCCAATCTTCACCTGCAACTAACAACGCTATAAGAAGGGCTGAGCAAAGCGGTAACATAGCCAATCAATGGTTTGCTAGGACAAAGGTGGGTTAGAGGCTCAATCATGGCAATTGGGAGGCTGACAAGCAAGTGGTAGGCATCGTAGCATTGGCAAAGCAAAAGAGCGAGCAAACTAGCATAGCAAAGATAGTAGTGATTTCAAGGGTGTGATCATCTTGCCTGCACAGTTGTCAGAATTGACTGGATCCTCAAAAGCAAACTCAACGGGCTCCTCGTTAGCGAACTCGTCTCCCGGCTCTACCCAACAACACAAACAAGCAACAAGGATACAATCAACCACGTGCAAAGGCAACCAATAAGATGCAAAGATGATATGCGATGCGGGATGCGATGCGGGATGCAAGAATGCAACATGTAACAGGAAATGCATGAACCTGGCCTCAACTTGGAAATCCAAGTGTGCCACTGGATAGAGGGGAAGAAATCCCCTGAAAACGATATAAAGATCATGGCAATCGGAGCTACGGTTAAGAAATGGCAAGCGTTTTACTAAACAAACCGATCTGCGATTTACAGCAACATGCCTCCTAAATGCAACAAAATGAACATGCTACAGCCACCCAACATGAAAACAAATTACATGGCAGTGATGTACTCATCAAGCTTAACAAATCATCATGACTGAGGCATAGGCAAATTCATCCATATAGGGCTTCAAACAAGCATGGCAAAACTGAATAAGCAAAACAGATTTCAGACTTAGCGAAATTAACGCTAGTCTGTAATTTCAGACCACGGTGCTCTCTTCGGAGCAGCAAAACAACATGAAGGAAAACCTGAACATGGCAAGTAAGAGCATGGCATGGAGCTACTCAACAAGCTTAACAAAACACCCAAAATGACCTGGGGCCAAAAGGGTTCACAAAATACTCTACCGAGCACACGAACATTGATGAAACACAATCAGTTTTCAGACTTAGTGAAAACTGGGACATGCTGAAATAATAACTCACGGGGGCATATAAACGAGCTCGATGCTCTCACTACGGTGCAAGTCATGGCAAGGCAAGCATATATCCATTAAGAAGGCACAAAATTCTAGCTAGACATGGCAAGAACAATGGCATAGCATGCATGGATCACTAGCAATCACTCCGGCAAAATCGCAAAAGAGTTCACGATCTGCCCAAAACAGCAACTATGCAAAAGTTGAGCTCGATTGAGTCAACCTAGGGTGCTCCAACATAACAAGTAAAGACATGGATGTATTAAGCACAACAAGCATAACAAATCACTCTTACTGATCATCCTCAAAAGAGGCACGGATCACTAGGAAACAAGCCGGACATATAGCATCGTGAACTAAAATGGCTCAGACTTAGTGAAAATCACTAAGTCCCTGAAATCTGAAATCTCAGGTAGCCCTCTTCGCAAGCTTGCACAAGACAACACACACCTCCTAAAAATACATGGAAGGCACCTCTGGAAAGAAGACAACATGCTTAACAATTCATCCCAAAGGGGCACAGGCATATCATGCACGGATTAAATATGGCAAAAATGACAAAAGTGCATGTTGGATTAACGGATCTGCAATTTAACTCAACATGCCTCCTTCCAACAGCATTTTGGGCAACAAGATGACCTCAAATGCAAATGATGCAATGGAATGAAATGATGTACTCGTCGAGACGAAGAATTTTACATATCATACGTCCAAATCGGAGCTACGGATGAAAAGTTATGGCAGGTCAATCATGAGCATATGGAGCAAAAAATCCTGAGACTTAGAAAAAAAACGCAACCCTAGGGTTTACTGTAGCTGCGCCAGATCCGATCCGGATCCACCGGGCACGCGGATCGAGGATGGCCGGCCGGCGCTGGGCGGCCGGAGCCGCGGGAGGAGGTCGCCGGACGGGGAGGGGGTCGCCGGGGCGCGGTGGCCGGGGACGGCCGGAGTGGCCGCGGGCCACCGGGGCGCGGGTACGGCGCGGGCGGCCGGCCGGGGACGCGGGCCGCCGGAGTTCGTCGCCGGCGAGCTTCGCTGGCGGGGCGGCGAGGCGCGGCCCGGCCGCGGGGAAGACGCGGCGGCGCGGGCGGCGGGGAAAGAGGCCCGGGAGGCGGCGCGGGAGGGCCCGCCCCGGGCTTCGGCGGGCCGGCGGTGGGAGGAGGGCGGCGCGCCACGTGGCGGCCCCTTAGTGGCCGCGGGCGGCGGCGGCGTTCGTCCGGGTCGGGACGGACATGTCCGTCTCGGCGCGGGGATTTTTTAGGGTTTCGGGGGAGAGGGGAGACCCGAAAACGGAGGGGTGTATATATAGGCATAGAGGGAGCTAGGAGAGTCCAAATGAGGTGCGGTTTTCGCCCACACGATCATGATCGAACGACCGAGAAGATGGAGCTGAGTTTGCTGGGTTTTGGGCCAAAATGGAGGGGTGTTGGGCTGCACACACACGAGGCCTTTTCGGTCCCTCGGTTAACCGTTGGAGTATCAAACGAAGTCCAAATGACCCGAAACTTGACAGGCGGTCTACCGGCAGTAAACCAAGGCCGCATGGCAAGTCTCGACCCAATCCGGAAATGTTTAATCCCCACACACGAAAGAAAGCTAGAAATGGCCACCGGAGGAGAACGAAGCGCCTGAATGCAAAACGGACAACGGGGAAAAAGCTCGAATGCATGAGATGACATGTATGCAAATGCAATGCACGTAATGACATGATATGAGATGCACGAAAAAAAACAAAACAACACACGGAGGCAAAGACCCGAACCCGAGAATTAAATATAACTTAATGCCGGAAACGGCATGAGTCGGAGTACAATTGGGGAAGGTTACATGTGGGGCGTTACAGGTAATGAGAGACGTGTTTAAACACTCGAGGCTGCATTTTCCCTCATAGAACTCATTAACTAGTTTCATAAAATCTGGCTTAAGAACACTCCAACATTTCCTGAGAAAAAGGCCAGTAAATCCATCCGGACCAGGGGTGCGGTCTGACGGTAAATGTTTAATGACCTCCTCCACTTCATCATCAGAGAAAGGCCTGATTAACCCATCAAGTCCCTCAACTCTAACAGCAGGTTGTCAAGGTCAAAGGTCATGCGAATACCCTTGGTTTGGCCCATACGTTGCTTGAAATCCAACCAAAACATGGAAGCTAACTGGTGGTGATCAGTCGCCACCTCACCTGCAGCATTTTTAATGGAGGTGATGGTATTTATTCGGTAGCGCTCAGTAGCCATGGCGTGGAAAAACTTCGTGTTCTCCTCACCCACTTTGATGAATCTGATGGTGCAGCGCTGCTTCCAGTATATAAATTGCAAATGAAGAATATCCTCAAGATGGAGTTTAACAATTTTACGAAAGTTCATCTCTGGCCAAGTGAGCATCCGAAGTTCCTCCAAGGCGTCAAAGTGCAAGATCACCTTGTTGCAGCCAGCAATTAGGGTTTTAACCTTCGAAAGGCTAACATGCCACCTCTTGAGAGCATACCGTAGAGCTTTAAACTTGGCTGAGATTGTAGCAGCGACAGAGGACCTCTGAACTGGCCTGTTCCAAACTTCAGAAACACATTCAGCAAAACAAGGCAGATTTACCCAATAGTTTTCAAAACAGAAGACCTTGGCTTTTGGGATAGAAGTGGCAACAGAAACCACACAAGGTACATGGTCCGATGCAGTCCGCGCCAGAGGCAAGACCATGGTGTTAGGGTGATCAGAAGTCCAAGATACTGTGGTAAAAAACCAGTCAATCTGTTCAAGGAGAGGACATGTTTGCATATTGGACCAGGTAAACTGCCGACCTTTTATTGGTAGTTCAACCAAACCTAGATGGCCAATGATTTCATTGAAAAGGAAAATATCATTAACATCACCCCCTGGTATGTTACGGTTGTCCAAGGATCACATGAAATTAAAATCACCAAGGAGCAGCCAATTATCATCCATGTGAATGTCGAGGTTATATAACCACTGAACAAATTCATCTCTTGCTGGGTTCTGACAAGGACCATAAACTGACACTAAAGTCCAAACTTCAGTAGTGTGTGCAGATGTAAATTCCACAATTATGCCATAGGAACGCGCTTGTATTAATTTGCCAGTGAAGAAAGATGAATTCCAAATAACCAGGATACCACCAGAAGCCCCAGCTGATGGCATATACATGAAATTATCAAAGCGTCGAGGACAAAATTTTCTAAGGAAACGCTGATCAATATGCATGCATTTAGTTTCTTGCAAACAGACTATAGAGCGCCCACTTTCGTCTATCTTTTGTTTAACTGCAAGTTGCCGCGCTTCAGAGTTAAGGCCACACACATTCCAACACAATATCTTCCAATCTCTAAAGTTTGTCTGACTCATTACAAACTAACGGGTAGTAAAGCAAAAGTAGATCATGCAATGACCTACAACATCCATCGAACAGCATCATAAAGTTTAGCAGCAAGTAAAGAAAGTAAAGATAAGTGGAGATTAAAGGGGTTCACCAGCAACCCTTGATGTGACAGACTTCATTCATCATCCGCATCCTTGGAGGTAGTGGCTTCAGAAGGATCAGCTACAAGCTTCTCCACCGTGATCCTCTCAGGGGCAATCCGCAGGCGTGCACCAATGCGTTGCAGGTCAGCAATTGCAGTTGGAGGAGGCACAACCGTATCCTCAGGAGCAGGTGCAGACTGAGCAGGCCGGGCACTAGTTTTATGCTTCTTGGTACGCTTGATAGATTGCGGGTGTCTGTTCCTGGGGGTACCTGACGAAAACCATCACGCAGGGTGCAAAGGCATGCACTACGTCAAACTTGTGACTCCAGGAGAATCGGCCCAACAAAAGCAGATTTGCGAGATCTCTTATTGTTGATTACAGGCATAGCAGAGAACTGAAACTTCTCAGTGACAGGTTCAGACAACTCAGCAGGCTCATCGAAGCAGAGCGCCCGAGCAACAGGGCGCTTTGAAAGTGCAACTATCCCTAGGTGGTTTGGGTAATTCATAACAACATATAGCTCATTGAGCTAATGCTATTTCAAGATGATTATTTCAGGAAAGCTCAATGATTGGCATGGCATGGATGTGAAAGTGGAACCCTCAAAATGCTAAGGACAAAGAATTGGCTCAAGCTCAAAAGTTCAAGACTCTTCATTTTATATTTTAGTGATCCAAGATCAGATTGAGTCTTTAGGAAAAACCAATACTATCAAGGAGGGATGAGGTGTTGCTTAATGAGCCTCTTGCTTTATGTGCTTGGTGATATGCTCCAAAATCCTCAACCACTTTTCCATAGCCACAAATGACCTAAACACTAAGCCAAACTCGGTCATACCGATTCTTTCAATCCGGCGCCACCGAGTTTCACTTGTCATTTGCCACTGCCAAACCCTAGCAATTCAGTCCTACCGATAAGGATCTCGGTCTCACCGAGATGGGATTGCAAACTCTCTGTTTCCCTTTCGTAACTTTTCGGTCTCATCGAAAGAGCGAATTGGTCCCACCGAGATTGCAATGTAAACTCTATGTTTCCTTCTTGTAACTTTTCAATCTCACCGAAAGAGCGAGTCGGTCCCACCGAGTTTGCCTGATCAACTCTCTGGTTAGCTTATTGCCAAACTCGGTCTCACCGAGTTTGTGCAATCGGTCTCACCGAGATTACGTTATGCCCAAACCCTAACCGAATCGGTCCTACCGAGTTGCATGTCAGTCCCACCGAAATCTCTAACGGTCACTAGGTTTACTATTTCGGTCCGACCGAGTTTGTTTATTCGGTCCCACCGAGATTGGTAAATTGTGTAATGGTTGGATTTTGTGTGGAGGCTATATATACCCCTCCACCCCCTCTTCACTCATGGAGAGAGCCATCAGAACACATACACCATTCCAACTCATATGTTCTGAGAGAGAACCACCTACTCATGTGTTGAGACCAAGATATTCCATTCCAACCATATGAATCTTGATCTCTAGCCTTCCCCAAGTCACTTTCCACTCAAATCTTCTTTCCACCAGATCCAAATTCTATGAGAGAGAGTTGAGTGTTGGGGAGACTATCATTTGAAGCACAAGAGCAAGGAGTTCATCATCAACACACCATTTGTTACTTCTTGGAGAGTGGTGTCTCCTAGATTGGCTAGGTGTCACTTGGGAGCCTCCGACAAGATTGTGGAGTTGAACCAAGGAGTTTGTAAGGGCAAGGAGATCGCCTACTTCGTGAAGATCTACCGCTAGTGAGGCAAGTCCTTCGTGGGCGATGGCCATGGTGGGATAGACAAGGTTGCTTCTTCGTGGACCCTTCGTGGGTGGAGCCCTCCGTGGACTCGCGCAACCGTTACCCTTCGTGGGTTGAAGTCTCCATCAACGTGGATGTAGGATAGCACCACCTATCCGAACCACGGGAAAAACATCTGTGTCTCCAATTGCGTTTGAATCCTCAAAACCCTTCCCTTTATATTCTTGCAAGTTGCATGCTTTACTTTCCGCTGCTAATATACTCTTTGCATGCTTGCTTGAATTGTGTGATGATTGCTTGACTTGTCCTAAGATAGTTAAAATCTGCCAAGAACTAAAATTGGGAAAAGGTTAAGTTTTTATTTGGTCAAATAGTCTAATCACCCCCCTCTAGACATACTTTCGATCCTACAAGTGGTATCAGAGCTTTGGTCTCGATTTGCCTTGATCTCCATAGCTTTTGGTGGTCATAGCCTTGGTTTCACAACCTAGGAGAGTATGGAGTATAGCGAGGGAAATTATCACCGTAGAGGTCCTTACTTTGATGGCACTAATTTTGCTAGTTGGAAGCATAAAATGAAAATGCATATTCTTGGACATAACCCCACCGAATGGGCTATTGTTTGTGTTGGTTTGCAAGGTGAGTTCTTTGATGGGAGAGAACCAAACCATGAAGCTACCGCGGATGAGTTGAAGATGTTGCAATACAATGCTCAAGCTTGTGATATTCTCTTCAACGGATTGTGCCCCGAAGAATTCAACAAAATCAGCCGTCTTGAGAATGCAAAGGAAATTTGGGACACTTTGATTGATATGCACGAAGGTACCGACTCCGTCAAGGAATCCAAGTTGGATGTGCTCCAAAGTCAACTTGACAAGTTCAAGATGAAGGATGGTGAAGGTGTCGCCGAAATGTACTCTAGGCTTTCTCTCATCACAAATGAGATTGCCGGCTTAGGAAGTGAAGAGATGACCGATAGATTCATCATCAAGAAGATCCTAAGAGCCTTGGATGGGAAATATGATACCGTGTGCACATTGATTCAAATGATGCCCAATTACAAAGATCTCAAACCAACGGAAGTGATTGGAAGGATTGTTGCTCATGAGATGTCACTCAAGGATAAAGAGGAACTTCACAACAAATCAAGTGGTGCCTACAAAGCCTCATGTGAAGTCCCCACGTCATCAAGTGAGAAACAAAACTTCAATGAAGAATTGAGCTTAATGGTGGAGAACTTCAACAAGTTCTACAAGAGTAGAAGCAAAGATAGAAGCTTCAAGTCAAGGTCCTACAATGACAAAAGATCTTCTAGTCGAGAGCGAAACTGCTATAATTGTGGAAGACCCGGACACTATTCCAATGAGTGTACGGCTCCCTACAAGAGAAGAGAAGATTCTCCAAAAGGAAGAAGCAAAGAATCACCACCAAGAGAGAGAAGGAGTAGAGATGATCGTTATGAACGGAGATACTCACGGAGAAGCAAGGATTCGGAAAGGAAGGAAAAATCATCAAGGAGCTACACAAAACGAAGACATCAAGCTCATGTTGGTGAATGGGTATCCGGCTCCGACTCCGACAGCCACTCCGAGAGAAGTTATCACTCCGACTCCGAAGATACTCAAGATGAAGGTGTTGCCGGTCTAGCACTTGTGTCTACCAACTCCTACGATATATTTGACTCACCAAATGAAGGAATTGGAAGATGCTTCATGGCCAAAGGTCCTAAGGTAACACACCCCGAGTATGTTGATTTTAATAGTGATGAAGATGACTTGTTAGGTGATGATGACTTGCTTGTTGACAACTCTAGTGATGAGTACTATGATGAAACATCAATTAATCATGCTAATCAAGATAAAACGAATGACAATGATAAGGAGAAGATTGAGGCTCTAACTAAAGAACTAAACACTCTTAAGTTAGCTCATGAAACTATCTTCGAAGATCATCAAGAACTTTTAAGAGCTCATGAGAAATTACGCTTTGAAAAGCTCAATCTTGAGCAAGAGCATGAGTTCTTAAAAGCAATCAATGATGATCTCCGCAAGAAAAGTTCTTATTACATTGCCAAGCATTTATTATTATCCACTTACATGCCTCAAGTCAAGTCTAGTAACAAGAACAAGAAAGATTCTTTCTCTAGTAGTAACAATGATCATGCTAAATCCAATATTGTTGCTTCTAGTAGTTCTCTTGATTCCACTAATGATTCTCTTAGCCAAGTTACACTTGAGCAAGAAAATAGCTTATTGAAGGGGATTATAGAGAAAGGAGTGTACAAAAGCCTTGCCGGGAGTAAGCAATTCGAGGAAATTGTGCGCAAGCAAGGAATGCACCGGAAGAATCAAGGTGTTGGTTTTGAACGAAAGTTCAATGCCAATGGAGTTGAGTGGGAAGAAGATCAATACCCCAAGACAAAGTTTGTTCCTCAACAAGAGAAGTCTGATACTTCTTTCAAGGGGACACAAGCTCAAGATGGTCTTCCACCACAAGACTACAAGCAAAAAGGCAAGGACAAGCTTCAAGAGGAGATTGATGCATTTGAAGAAGCTCCTAAGACCTTGGTCAAGTGGATTCCCAAGACCACGTCAAGTTCCACTTCATCAAGTACGACTACAACTCCAAGGATTCCCATCAAGATGGTGTGGTTCCAAAAGAAGAAGAACTAGAGAGTTCTTGAGGGTGACTCCGCCAACATATTTCACTCTCATCATTTTGGCAAGAACAAGTGCAATCAACTTCCACATCATGCACTAGTTCAAGGAGTCACAAACCCTCTTGTTGGTAAGACAAGGGACAAGGTAACCTAAAGTTTTCATGGACATCATCTTGTGTATGCATCATTCTATGTCTATGGATATCCTTGTTTTTCCTTGTGGGACTAACCCATGTAGGTATTGAAAGTGCAATTCACTTAAATGGATAGCTCCAAGTGATCTACATCAACATTGAGCATCCACATCTTCAACATCTACATGAAGTCATCATCGACAAAACCCAAGGTTAGTTCATCCCTCTTAGGGGGGATATCACATCTAGGGGGAGCTTTACTCTAAAACTTGAGCTAAAGCAACTCTAAAGATGTGAATACAACAATGCTTTATGTAAAAGTGGTAACCCCACTTGAGCTTAAATGATGATTATGACCTACGATCAAGTGTTCTCACTTGACTCCTAAGTCAATATACTCATATATAGATGACCTAGTCATCGCAATTTGCTTGATAGATGCTAGAATTGGTTGTGCATGCTTTGCCACATATTTCATTTGCCAATCTTATTGTGTGAGCATGTTGGTTGCATATTTTACTCATTCGAGGACATCCACTTGTTGTTTTGATTGTTTGGCTTTATCTTCTTTTGCCAAGTGGATGGACAAGAATGCTTAAGAACCTCCTCTAGATATCTATGCTTTTCTCGTCTCAAACTCTATTCATGCTGCATCACAAAATTTGATCAAGTCAGATTCGAACCACTCTGTGTGAGGAGCGCTCGGAGTCCCTGATTCGTCATAGACTTAAACTTCCAAAACCTCTTTGTGATTCTCGGTCTGACCGATACCATACTTTCGGTCCTACCGAGATCACTAAGTTGACCTAGGTTTTCGATCTCAGTGCAACCGATTTGAACCACTCGGTCACACCGAGTTGCAATAACTGTATACAGTTTTGCACCTCGGTGCCACCGAGTTGTTCCACTCGGTCACACCGACAGGGTCGGGCTATATATAGTGACGGGCAAAATTTTGGAAATTTCTCCGAAACCTCTTCGCTCGCGCATAGCTCGCTCTGCCTCCTGGGTCTCCGGATCGTCCTCCTCGCCGCCTCCAGTCGCTGGTCTCCATCGCCGTCAACGAGAATTCTGCTCCGCCGTTGCCGCCGTAGCGAGTCTCCGCCGAACTAGGGTATGGACTCGATCTTTGTGCTATTCTCCAATCCGATTCCTAGCACATTGTGATCATCATGATTCTTGCCACGTTTGATAAACTCCTATCTAGTCAATGAACTCGTAGATTAGGTTTAATTCGAAAATTTTAGGGTTAGGTTTCCGCCGAAACCATCTCGGACTCACCGAGTTGAAAAACTCGGTCCCACCGATTTGGCTTATGCCATTGCACAAGTAAAACTCGGTCTGACCGAGAATTACTTATTGGTGTGACCGATTTTGGAACTCTGTGAAACCCTAGCAGTCTCGGTGCCACCGAACTGTGACTCGGTCTGACCGAGTTCACTAGTTCTGGTGCCAAAACTGCTTCGGTGTCACCGAGTTTGAAAATCGGTAGATCCGAGATGATTTCAGTGGGAAACTAAAACTAAGTTTTTGAATTACTCTTTTGCAAAATCTCTGCACTTTGTGATGCTCATCCACTCTATCTCATCTATAATCTATTCACAGGGTCTGCAGTCAGAGTTTGCATCATGTCAGACCAAAGTGACAGCCAGAACCTCTCAGAGCAGCAAGTGGTGATGAGTGAGGGCACTAGTCCCTCCAGCTCTTCAGATGATGGCAGCAGGAGCACCCCCAGCAATCTGCCTAAAGCTGCCACTAGACAAAGGAAGAAGAGAACTTCTGATTCTGAAGATGAAGATTATGTGGCAGAGGAAGAGGCCACATCAAGGAGAGTTGAGCCAGCTCAAGGCACAAAGCCAGGGCTGAAAATCAAAAGGCCAGCAGGCAGGCAGCCCATGTCTAAGGTTAGAGCTTCAACTGAGAAGCCTGCACCCACAGAGCCAGTTGCTGCTGAGGGCAAAAAGAGGAAGGAAAGGGTAAAGAAGACTGTAGCCAGAGTGCTTGGCAAGGCCTCCATCATGGAAGATGAGGAGGAAGAAGAAGAGGTTGCTGCACCAGCACCCAAGGCACCCAAACTTATGGGAGATGCCATAAGGTCAGGGGAAACTGCATCCAAGCCCAAGGAAGCACCCAAGGCTGCATCTAAGCCAAAGAGTGCACCAAAGAGAAACACAAGAAGCATTCCAGCCACTAAAAAGAACAAGGCCCCAGTGCCTGAAGCTACAAAGGAAGAGGAAGAGCATGTCCTTAGGAAGCTCAAGCCCAAGATCCCAGACCACAACGATGCTCATCCCGTGGCTGAGAATATGAAGCTCAGGAAAGACTCAGGACTGAGGAAGTGGAGAGAGACAGATCCCTATGCTACCAGAAGGAGGACTACAGTGGACTACAGGTTTCACACCAAGGAGCAGCAGGATTTCTATGAGACAGTTTTGCTTGACAAGAAGCCAATAGTATGTGACATGAGATGGGTCGACTGGACCTACATGAAGGAAAATGAGGAACACTATCCTGGAGTGTATGACAACTTTAGTGCGTGTGGAGTTGCAAACTTTGTTGGGCAGAAGCTCACAAAGTGGAACGAGGAGCTAATCATGCAATTCTACTCCACATCACACTTCTACCCAGATGGGAGGATCACTTGGATGTCAGAAGGTACGAGGTACCAGTCCACAGTTGCTAAATGGGCACAGCTTATCAATGCCCCCGAGGAAAATGAAGATGACTTAGATGTCTACTCCAAGAAGAAGATGGATCACAATGTTGGGGAACGTAATACTTTCAAAAATTTCCTACGCACACGTAAGATCATGGTGATGCATAGCAACGAGAGGGGAGAGTGTTGTCTACGTACCAACGCAGACCGACTGCGGAAGCGATCACACAATGTAGAGGAAGTAGTCGTACGTCTTCCCGATCCGACCGATCCAAGCACCGTTACTCCGGCACCTCCGAGTTCTTAGCACACGTTCAGCTCGATGACGATCCTCGGGCTCCGATCCAGCAAAGCGTCGAGGAAGAGTTCCGTCAGCACGACGGCGTGGTGACGATCTTGATGTACTACTGACGCAGGGCTTCGCCTAAGCACTGCAACAATATGATCGAGGTGGAATTTGATGGCAGGGGGCACCGCACACGGCTAAGGAACGATCACCAAGGATCAACTTGTGTGTCTATGGGGTGCCCCCTGCCCCCGTATATAAAGGAGCAAGGGAGGAGGGGCGGCCGGCCTAGGAGTTGGCGCGCCAAGGGGAGTCCTACTCCCACCGGGAGTAGGACTCCTTCTTTCCTAGTCCAACTAGGAGAAGGGGGGAAAGGAGGGAAGTGGAGAAGGAAGGGAGAGGTGGGCCGCGCCCCAAATCCCTTGTCCAATTCGGACTGGACTTGGGAGGGGCGCGCGCCACCTCCTGGCTCCTTCCCACTAAAGCCCATTAAGGCCCAATACTCTTCCCCGTATTCCCGTAACTCCCCGGTACCCCCGAAAATACCCGAATCACTCGGAACCTTTCCGATGTCCGAATATAGTCGTCCAATATATCGATCTTTACGTCTCGACCATTTCGAGACTCCTCGTCATGTCCCCGATCTCATCCGGGACTCCGAACTCCTTCGGTACATCAAAACTCATAAACTCATAATATAACTGTCATCGAAACCTTAAGCGTGCGGACCCTACGGTTCGAGAACAATGTAGACATGACCGAGACATGTCTCCGGTCAATAACCAATAGCGGGACCTGGATGACCATATTGGCTCCTACATATTCTACGAAGATCTTTATCGGTCAGACCGCATAACAACATACGTTGTTCCCTTTGTCATCGGTATGTTACTTGCCCGAGATTCGATCGTCGGTATCCAATACCTAGTTCAATCTCGTTACTTGCAAGTCTCTTTACTCGTTCCGTAATACATCATCTCGCAACTAACTCATTAGTCACAATGCTTGCAAGGCTTATGTGATGTGTATTACCGAGAAGACCCAGAGATACCTCTCCGACAATCGGAGTGACAAATCCTAATCTCGAAATACGCCAACCCAACATCTACCTTTGGAGACACCTGTAGTACTCCTTTATAATCACCCAGTTACGTTGTGACGTTTGGTAGTACCCAAAGTGTTCCTCCGGTAAACGGGAGTTGCATAATCTCATAGTCATAGGAACATGTATAAGTCATGAAGAATAGCAACAGCAACATACTAAACGATCGGGTGCTAAGCTAATGAAATGGGTCATGTCAATCAGATCATTCAACTAATGATGTGACCTCGTTAATCAAATAACAAGACCTTGTTCATGGTTAGGAAACATAACCATCTTTAATTAACGAGCTAGTCAAGTAGAGGCATACTAGTGACACTAAGTTTGTCTATGTATTCACACATGTATTATGTTTCCGGTTAATACAATTCTAGCATGAATAATAAACATTTATCATGATATAAGGAAATAAATAATAACTTTATTATTGCCTCTAGGGCATATTTCCTTCAGTCTCCCACTTGCACTAGAGTCAATAATCTAGATCACATCTCCATGTGATTAACATCGATAGTTCACATCATCATGTGATTAACACCCATAGTTCACATCGCCATGTGACCAACACCCAAAAGGTTTACTAAGGTGTGATCATGTTTTTCTTGTGAGAGAATTTTAGTCAACGGGTCTGCCACATTCAGATCCACATGTATTTTGCAAATTTCTATGTCAACAATGCTCTGCATGGAGCTACTCTAGCTAATTGCTCCCACTTTCAATATGTATCTAGACCGAAACTTAGAGTCATCTAGATTAGTGTCAAAACTTGCATCGGCGTAACCCTTTACGATGAACCTTTTGTCACGTCCATAATCGAGAAACATATCCTTATTTCACTAAGGATAATTCTGACCGCTGTTCAGTGATCTACTCCTAGATCACTATTGCACTCCCTTGCCAAATCAGTGCAGGGTATACAATAGATCTGGTATACAGCATGACATACTTTATAGAACCTATGGCCAAGGCATAGGGAATGACTTTCATTCTCTTTCTATCTTCTGCCGTGGTCGGGCTTTGAGTCTTACTCAACTTCACACCTTGTAATACAGGCAAGAACTCTTTCTTTGACTGCTCCATTTTGAACTACTTCAAAATCTTGTCAAGGTATGTACTCATTGAAAAAACTTATCAAGCGTCTTGATCTATCTCTATAGATCTTGAAGCTCAATATGTAAGCAGCTTCACCGAAGTCTTTCTTTGAAAAACTCCTTTCAAACACTCCTTTATGCTTTACAGAATAATTCTACATTATTTCCGATCAACAATATGTCATTCACATATACTTATCAGAAATGTTGTAGTGCTCCCACTCACTTCCTTGTAAATACAGGCTTCACCACAAGTCTGTATAAAACTATATGCTTTGATCAACTCATCAAAGCGTATATTCCAACTCCGAGATGCTTGCACCAGTCCACAGATGGATCGCTGGAGCTTGCACATTTTGTTAGCACCTTTCGGATTGACAAAACCTTCTGGTTGCATCATATACAACTCTTCTTTAATAAATCCATTAAGGAATGCAGTTTTGTTTATCCGTTTGCCAGATTTCATAAGATGCGGCAATTACTAACATGATTCGGACAGACTCAAGCATAGATACGAGTGAGAAGCTCTCATCGTAGTCAACACCTTGAACTTGTCGAAAACCTTTTGCGACAATTCTAGCTTTGTAGATAGTAACACTACTATCAGCGTCCGTCTTCCTCTTGAAGATCCATTTATTCTCAATTTCTTGCCGATCATCGGGCAAGTCAACCAAAGTCCAAACTTTGTTCTCATACATGGATCATATCTCAGATTTCATGGCCTCAAACCATTTCGCGGAATTTGGGCTCATCATCGCTTCCTCATAGTTCGTAGGTTCGTCATTGTCAAGTAACATGACCTCCAGAACAGGATTACCGTACCACTCTGGTGCGGATCTCACTCTGGTTTACCTACGAGATTCGGTAGTAACTTGATCTGAAGTTACATGATCATCATCATTAGCTTCCTCACTAACTGGTGTAGTAGTCACAAGAACATATTTTGTGATGAACTACTTTCCAATAAGGTAGAAGGTACAATTACCTTATCAAGTTTTCTACTTTCCTCCTACTCACTTCTTTCGAGAGAAATTCCTTCTCTAGAAAGGATCCGTTCTTAGCAACGAATGTCTTGCCTTCGGATCTGTGATAGAAGGTGTACCCAACTGTCTCCTTTGGGTATCCTATGAAGACATATTTCTCCGATTTGAGTTTGAGCTTATCGAGATAAAACTTTTTCACATAAGCATCGCAATTCCAAACTTTAAGAAACGACAACTTTGGTTTCTTGCCAAACCATAGTTCATAAGGCGTCGTCTCGACGGATATAGATGGTGCCCCTTTTTTAACGTGAATGCAGCTGTCTCTAATGCATGACCCCAAAAACGATAGTGGTAAATCGGTAAGAAACATCATAGATTGCACTATATCCAATAAAGTACGGTTATGACGTTTGGACACACCATTATGCTGTGGTGTTCCAGGTGGTGTGAGTAGTGAAACTATTTCACATTGTTTTAACTGAAGACCAAACTCGTAACTCAAATACTCTTTTCCACGATCAGATCGTAGAAACTTTATTTTCCTGTTACGATGATTTTCCACTTCACTCTGAAATTATATGAACTTTTCAAATGTATCAGACTTCTATTTCATTAAGTAGATATACCCATATCTGGTCAAATCATCTGTGAAGGTCAGAAAATAATGATACCCGCTGCAAGCCTTAAATATTCATCGGACCACATACATCAGTATGTATGATTTCCAACAAATCTGTTGCTTGCTCCATTGTTCCGGAGAACGGCGTTTTTAGTCATCTTGCCCAAAAGGCATGGTTCGCAAGCATCAAGTGATTCATAATCAAGTGATTCCGAAAGCCCATCAGCATGGAGTTTCTTCATGCGCTTTATACCAATATGACCTAAATGGCAGTGCCACAAATAAGTTGCACTATCATTATTAACTTTGCATTTTTTGGTTTCAATATTATGAATATGTGTATCACTATGATCGAGATCCAACGAACTTGTTTCATTGGGTGTATGACCATCGAAGGTTTTATTCATGTAAACAGAACAACAATTATTCTCTGACTTTAATGAATAACCGTATTGCAATAAACATGATCAAATCATATTCATGCTCAACGCAAAAACCAAATAACACTTATTTAAGTTCAACACTAATCCCGAAAGTATAGGGGAGTGTGCGATGATGATCATATCAATCTTGGAACTACTTCCAACACACATCGTCACTTCACCCTTAACTAGTCTCTGTTTATTCTGCAACTCCTGTTTCGAGTTACTACTCTTAGCAACTAAACCAATATCAAATACTGAGGGGTTGCTATAAACACTAGTAAAGCACACATCAATAACATGTATATCAAATATACTTTTGTTTCACTTTGCCATCCTTCTTATCCGCCAAATACTTGGGGCAGTTCCGCTTCCAGTGACCAGTCCCTTTGCAGTAGAAGCACTTAGTCTCAGGCTTAGGACCAGACTTGGGCTTCTTCACTTGAGCAGCAACTTGCTTGCCGTTCTTATTGAAGTTCCCCTTCTTCCCTTTTTGCCCTTTTCTTCAAACTAGTGGTCTTGTCAACCATCAACACTTGATGTTTTTCTTGATTTCTACCTTCATCGATTTCAGCATCACGAAGAGCTTGGGAATTGTTTCCGTTATCCCTTGCATATCATAGTTCATCACGAAGTTCTACTAACTTGGTGATGGTGACTAGAGAATTCTGTCAATCACTATCTTATCTGGAAGATTAACTCCCACTTGATTCAAGTGATTGTAGTACCCAGACAATCTGAGCACATGCTCACTAGTTGAGCGATTCTCCTCCATCTTTTAGCTATAGAACTTGTTGGAGACTTCATATCTCTCAACTCGGGTATTTGCTTGAAATATTAACTTCAACTCCTGGAACATCTCATATGGTCCATTACGTTCAAAACGTCTTTGAAGTCCCGATTCTAAGCCATTAAGCATGGTGCACTAAACTATCAAGTAGTCATCATATTGAGCTAGCCAAACGTTCATAACGTCTGCATCTGCTCCTGCAATAGGTCTGTCACCTAGCGGTGCATCAAGGACATAATTTTTCTGTGCAGCAATGAGGATAAACCTCAGATCACGGATCCAATCCGTATCATTGCTACTAACATCTTTCAACACAATTTTCTCTAGGAACATATCAAAATAAACATATGAAAGCAACAACGCGAGCTATTGATCTTCAACATAGATATGCTAATACTACCAGGACTAAGTTCATGATAAATTAAAGTTCAATTAATCATATTACTTAAGAACTCCCACTTAGATAGACATCCCTCTAATCCTCTAAGTGATCACGTGATCCAAATCAACTAAACCATAACCGACCATCACGTGAGATGGAGTAGTTTTCAATGGTGAACATCGTTATGTTGATCATATCTACTATATGATTCACGCTCGACCTTTCGGTCTCCGTGTTCCGAGGCCATATCTGCATATACTAGGCTCGTCAAGTTTAACCTGAGTATTCTGCGTGTGCAAAACTGGCTTGCACCCGTTGTAGATGGACGTAGAGCTTATCACACCCGATCATCACGTGGTGTCTGGGCACGACGAACTTTGGCAACGGTGCATACTCAGGGAGAACACTTCTTGATAATTTAGTGAGAGATCATCTTATAATGCTACCGTCAATCAAAGCAAGATAAGATGCATAAAAAGATAAACATGACATGCAATCAAAATAAGTGATATGATATGGCCATCATCATTTTGTGCTTGTGATCTCCATCTTCGAAGTACTGTCATGATCTATATCGTCACCGACATGACACCATGATCTCCATCATCTTGATCTATATCAATGTGTCATCACGTGGTCGTCTCGCCAACACTTGCTCTTGCAACTATTGCTATCGCATAGCGATAAAGTAAAGCAATTATTGGGCGCTTGCATCTTATGCAATAGACAGACAACCATAAGGCTTTTGCCAGTTGCCGATAACTTCAACAAAACATGATCATCTTATACAACAACTTATAACTCATCACGTTTTGACCATATCACATCACAACATGCCCTGCAAAAACAAGTTAGACGTCCTCTACTTTGTTGTTGCAAATTTTACGTGGCTGCTACGGGCTTAAGCAAGAACTCATCTCACCTACACATCAAAACCACAACGATAGTTTGTCAAATAGACTCCGTTTTAACCTTCGCAAGGACCCGGCGTAGCCACACTCGGTTCAACTAAAGTTGGAGAAACAGTCACCCGCAAGTCACCTATGTGCAAAGCACGTCGGGGAAACCGGTCTCGCGTAAGCGTACGCGTAATGTCGGCCCGGGCCGCTTCATCCAACAATACCGCCGAACCAAAGTATGACATGCTGGTAGGCAGTATGACTTATATCGCCCACAACTCACTTGTGTTCTACTCGTGCATATAACATCAAACCATAAAACCTAGGCTCGGATGCCACTGTTGGGGAACGTAGTAATTTCAAAAATTTCCTACGCACACGTAAGATCATGGTGATGCATAGCAACGAGAGGGGAGAGTGTTGTCTACGTACCAACGCAGACCGACTGCGGAAGCGATCACACAACATAGAGGAAGTAGTCGTACGTCTTCCCGATCCGACCGATCCAAGCACCGTTACTCCGGCACCTCCGAGTTCTTAGCACACGTTCAGCTCGATGACGATCCTCGGGCTCCGATCCAGCAAAGCGTCGAGGAAGAGTTCCGTCAGCACGTCGGCGTGGTGACGATCTTGATGTACTACTGACGCAGGGCTTCGCCTAAGCACTGCAACAATATGATCGAGGTGGAATTTGGTGGCAGGGGGCACCGCACACGGCTAAGGAACGATCACCAAGGATCAACTTGTGTGTCTATGGGGTGCCCCCTGCCCCCGTATATAAAGGAGCAAGGGAGGAGGGGCGGCCGGCCTAGGAGTTGGCGCGCCAAGGGGAGTCCTACTCCCACCGGGAGTAGGACTCCTTCTTTCCTAGTCCAACTAGGAGAAGGGGGGAAAGGAGGGAAGTGGAGAAGGAAGGGAGAGGTGGGCCGCGCCCCAAATCCCTTGTCCAATTCGGACTGGACTTGGGAGGGGCGCGCGCCACCTCCTGGCTCCTTCCCACTAAAGCCCATTAAGGCCCAATACTCTTCCCCGTATTCTCGTAACTCCTCGGTACCCCCGAAAATACCCGAATCACTCGGAACCTTTCCGATGTCCGAATATAGTCGTCCAATATATCGATCTTTACGTCTCGACCATTTCGAGACTCCTCGTCATGTCCCCGATCTCATCCGGGACTCCGAACTCCTTCAGTACATCAAAACTCATAAACTCATAATATAACTGTCATCGAAACCTTAAGCGTGCGGACCCTACGGTTCGAGAACAATGTAGACATGACCGAGACACGTCTCCGGTCAATAACCAATAGCGGGACCTGGATGACCATATTGGCTCCTACATATTCTACGAAGATCTTTATCGGTCAGACCGCATAACAACATACGTTGTTCCCTTTGTCATCGGTATGTTACTTGCCCGAGATTCGATCGTCGGTATCCAATACCTAGTTCAATCTCGTTACTTGCAAGTCTCTTTACTCGTTCCGTAATACATCATCTCGCAACTAACTCATTAGTCACAATGCTTGCAAGGCTTATGTGATGTGTATTACCGAGAAGGCCCAGAGATACCTCTTCGACAATCGGAGTGACAAATCCTAATCTTGAAATACGCCAACCCAACATCTACCTTTGGAGACACCTGTAGTACTCCTTTATAATCACCCAGTTACGTTGTGACGTTTGGTAGTACCCATAGTGTTCCTCCGGTAAACGGGAGTTGCATAATCTCATAGTCATAGGAACATGTATAAGTCATGAAGAATAGCAACAGCAACATACTAAACGATCGGGTGCTAAGCTAATGAAATGGGTCATGTCAATTAGATCATTCAACTAATGATGTGACCTCGTTAATCAAATAACAAGACCTTGTTCATGGTTAGGAAACATAACCATCTTTGATTAACGAGCTAGTCAAGTAGAGGCATACTAGTGACACTAAGTTTGTCTATGTATTCACACATGTATTATGTTTCCGGTTAATACAATTCTAGCATGAATAATAAACATTTATCATGATATAAGGAAATAAATAATAACTTTATTATTGCCTCTAGGGCATATTTCCTTCACACAACTCTATGGCAAATATGTACAAGGAGATTCCAACAGATGATCTTGACACTCACCAGTTTGGGTCTGTGAAACACTTGCTATCAGGATTGCCTACGATCAACTGGATCCTTAGGCACACTCTTTTGCCCAAGTCTGGAGATCACAGGATGATCAGAGGTCATGCCATTAACTTGCTACATATCTTTGATGTACCTCAGAAATTCAAAGTCATGAGCCTCATAGTGGAAACAGTCAAGAGGACAGCTGCCGACCAGAAGAGGAGTTGTGGGTATGCCCCACAGATTCAGGAGCTTATCAACTCAAAGATGGGCACGGGCACATACTTGTTGGATAAGGAACACCTGCCCATCCGTCCAGACTTCGAAGATAATCAAGTGATCATGACTGAGAATGAGCCATCATCTGCCCAAGCACAAGCCAAGAAGGAGAAGGCGAAGAAGGAGAAAGCTGCCAGGATGCCTACTCAAGAGGAGGCATCTGAATATTTTCTGAAAACCAAACAAGACCAGCTTGGTTACCTGATTGCGTCCACCCTGCGGATTGAGCAAGGCCTAGCCACCCTAACTCAGAACTAGGCAAGCTTAGAGAGGATCATGGAACAGAGGTTCTATGACTTGGAAATCAAGGTGACAGAGAGACAGACTGCCGTGGAGCAGCTCCAGGATGACATGAATGAGAGGAGAGGCAGGACTACGACTGATGCTTTTGCCAGGGTGCCACGAGGTCCGAGGTCGTCTGCAATGCCAGTTGCTGACACTAGAGCTACCACGTCCGCGCCAGCCACAGCCTCAGTTCCACCAGCTCCAGCGTCCACTTCAGCCTCAACTCCGACCACGTCTACCGAAGGCTTCGTCCTTGGAGTGCTCTGGACTCCACCACCACCCGGAGATCAAGCCTGAGCGTCGACTTAGCACTATGCATTTTCTAGGAACTTTTTGGTAACTTGTTGCCAAAGGGGGAGAAAATGTATAGATCATAGGCTTCGAGAGAGTGTGTTGGTTTTATTCTCTCTTGTTTTATTTGGTGGTTTTTAGAACTTTATTTGCTTGTGTGTGAGATACTACGTCCTTATGCCCGTGAGACATCGATGATCATGTGTTTGATCATAAGCTACACTTAATGTTTGCTTAATATTATCATTCTATCTATCTTATGTGATCACTCACTATTCTTGGTGATGAGTGCATGTACTTCTTTCTTATCATTTTTGAGCGCTCCATCAAGATGTATGTGACACGGAAGAGTAACCCATGACTCTAATTCCTTGTGCATTTGCAGTCCAAAGCAAATTCTAAATATGCACAAATTTAGGGGGAGCTCTTACTTGTCACATACTTCTCAAAGCGACGATGTATTTCATGATTATTATAATTTGTCGAAGCTTTGATCTATATGTTGTCATCAATTACCAAAAAGGGGGAGATTGAAAGTGCAACTATCCCTAGGTGGTTTTGATAATTCATAACAACATATAGCTCATTGAGCTAATGCTATTTCAAGATGATTATTTCAGGAAAGCTCAATGATTGGCATGGCATGGATGTGAAAGTGGAACCCTCAAAATGCTAAGGACAAAGAATTGGCTCAAGCTCAAAAGTTCAAGACTCTTCATTTTATATTTTAGTGATCCAAGATCACATTGAGTCTTTAGGAAAAGCCAATACTATCAAGGAGGGATGAGGTGTTGCTTAATGAGCCTCTTGCTTTATGTGCTTGGTGATATGCTCCAAAATCCTCAACCACTTTTCCATAGCCACAAATGACCTAAACACTAAGCCAAACTCGGTCATACCGATTCTTTCAATCCGGCGCCACCGAGTTTCACTTGTCATTTGCCACTGCCAAACCCTAGCAATTCGGTCCTACCGATAAGGATCTCGGTCTCACCGAGATGGGATTGCAAACTGTCTATTTCCCTTTCGTAACTTTTCGGTCTCACCGAAAGAGCGAATCGGTCCCACCGAGATTGCAATGTAAACTCTCTGTTTCCTTCTTGTAACTTTTCGGTCTCACCGAAAGAGCGAGTCGGTCCCACCGAGTTTGCCTGACTAACTCTCTGGTTAGCTTATTGCCAAACTCGGTCTCACCGAGTTTGTGCAATCGGTCTCACCGAGATTACGTTATGCCCAAACCCTAACCGAATCGGTCCTACCGAGTTGCATGTTAGTCCCACCGAAATCTCTAACGGTCACTAGGTTTACTATTTCGGTCCAACCGAGTTTGTTTATTCGGTCCCACCGAGATTAGTAAATTGTGTGTAACGGTTGGATTTTGTGGCGAGGCTATATATACCCCTCCACCTCCTCTTCACTCGTGGAGAGAGCCATCAGAACACATACACCATTCCAACTCATATGTTCTGAGAGAGAACCACCTACTCATGTGTTGAGACCAAGATATTCCATTCCAACCATATGAATCTTGATCTCCAGCCTTCCCCAAGTCGCTTTCCACTCAAATCTTCTTTCCACCAGATCCAAATCCTATGAGAGAGAGTTGAGTGTTGGGGAGACTATCATTTGAAGCACAAGAGCAAGGAGTTCATCATCAACACACCATTTGTTACTTCTTGGAGAGTGGTGTCTCCTAGATTGGCTAGGTGTCACTTGGGAGCCTCCGACAAGATTGTGGAGTTGAACCAAGGAGTTTGTAAGGGCAAGGAGATTGCCTACTTCGTGAAGATCTACCGCTAGTGAGGCAAGTCCTTCGTGGGCGATGGCCATGGTGGGATAGACAAGGTTGCTTCTTCGTGGACCCTTCGTGGGTGGAGCCCTCCGTGGACTCGCGCAACCGTTACCCTTCGTGGGTTGAAGTCTCCATCAACGTGGATGTAGGATAGCACCACCTATCCGAACCACGGGAAAAACATCCGTGTCTCCAATTGCGTTTGAATCCTCAAAACCCTTCCCTTTATATTCTTGCAAGTTGCATGCTTTACTTTCCGCTGCCAATATACTCTTTGCATGCTTGCTTGAATTGTGTGATGATTGCTTGACTTGTCCTAAGATAGTTAAAATCTGCCAAGAACTAAAATTGGGAAAAGGTTAAGTTTTTATTTGGTCAAATAGTCTAATCATCCCCTCTAGACATACTTTCGATCCTACACGCTTGACTGGTGAAAGCTGACAGAAAGGCTCTGGGACAGTCGGCGGTGGCAACAGACTGAGATCCACGCTCCCAATAGAAAGGTTGTGACTCCAGGATTGCTTAATGAAGTTGAACAAAGGCATCTGCAAGGGCCGTGGGATGACTGCTGAATCAAACTGCTGCATGTACTTACAGAAAGTACGGGCCACTGCATCTGAGGGGGCAAGACTGGGCCAAAAACCGTTAGCACTCGACCAATATGAAGAACCTGCTGAGCTGGATGAGCCACAGGAAGAAAGGGAGCAATATCAGCATTGTGAGCATCATTCGGGTCATTGACATTATTCACTTAATCCTCAGACACTTGCAACACCATAGACTCTTGAGACTGAAGTTCAACAGGTTCCTCAGGAACAGCCGCATTGTCAGGGGCGGCATCATGCTATTCATTAGCATTGTCATCCATAGGTGGAGGCACGTCATTCCACCCAATCTCAGGAAACTCCGGCAGAACCCAGTTGTGGTTGTGGAAGTGCAGATGGCCAGGCAGGGGGTGTGGGTTTCCATCAAATGGCATCGGATCTTCATCTGCAGGCAGCACATCTGCAAAATCCGCAGCCAGCACATAGACAGGAGCAGACCATGAAACACTAGTGCCACCAAAGTCACCAAACTCTCGATAAACCACACCTCGAGGCAC
Organism: Triticum monococcum; assembly: GCA_034509565.1. Classification (NCBI taxonomy): domain Eukaryota; kingdom Viridiplantae; phylum Streptophyta; class Magnoliopsida; order Poales; family Poaceae; genus Triticum; species Triticum monococcum. The sequence goes on from CM067843.1 coordinate 689,828,987, forward strand.
CAAAGATGGGGCGGGGAAGGACACGTATGCCAGAGTCCTCACCAACAAGGGATCGCCCTGATGCCAATAGTGAAAGCAACCAAAAGTACTAATCACATCTGCAATGTACCGCGGTCGACGATAATCTAGAGGAACCCCTAGGAGCATGACCCAGCCACGACGACGACCCTGGACAGCTCTGTAGTTGATCCCCTCATCATGTGGAATAAAGCAAACGAAGCGATCATTGCCCAAATCAAAGGGAGGATGATCTACCATGATTTGTCTAGAGATGGCACTACGGAAACGGAACAATCCGACACCTTGAATCCATGGCTGAACATCTAGAACTTCTCTTTCCAACTGATTAACAACAAAATCACTAACCATATTGCGGTAGAGTTGAATCTCCTCTGGCAGTGGCGCTGGCTTGACGATGCCAATCGCATACTGCTCGTGCCTTTTGTCAGGCGCAACAGCTAGAGCAAAGAATGTGTGAGGGAGGCGGAGCGGCCCTCCATCGATGATCTCGAAACCCGACGGCACATATGGCAGGGGGTCGAGCTCGAAGTTGGCCATCTGCGGAGAAGTCGATGGCGGTGAGCACGGCAAAGGTGGTGGTGCTGTGGTTGGAGGTGGCGGCATATCTGGTCTCAGGGTGATTGGAGGTGGCGGCGTATCTGGTCTCGGGGTGGAGGGTGGGGCTGGTGGAGATGGTGGCAGAGGGGGTGGTGGCGGAGGCAGAGCTGGAGGGGATGATGGTAATGGGGGAGGCTCTGATGATGATGCTAGATGTAACTCGTCGACGGGACATAGCAATGGGCAGGCGGCTGTGGCAGGTTGGAAGGAACTCGAGGCGTAAAGCCGTATAGATGGTGGTGGGCTGTTAGATGGACTCTCAATGCCACGCGGGACCCACTTAAAACCTCCAGACGGTGCAGATCCTGTGCAAGATTTTGCCCTGTGGCCTGGCCGAAAACAACAGCGACCGCGCGTTTGATTGGTGCAACTGGAGGTGATATGTGCCATAGAAAAGCAGTTGTGGCATTTCCAAACATTAAACGCCATTTCATCAACCATAGAAGAAAATCCATCCAAATCCTCAACAGACCGGCCCATATTTCGGGTGGGAGATTCGTCATTGACTTGCCATGCATCGGGAGATTCGGCATTGACTGGGCCCGTAGATATGGCGCATGACGCAGGAGGCGGGCTGTTGGGCTGGGCAGGGCTGGTACTTGATGACACAATGGGCCCAACAATTGCTGTTAATTCAGGAGGATTTGAAAAAATTGCAGACCCGCCCAATGATTGCTCCGAAGATTGAGGAACCAGCTCGTGCGAGATTGACGCAGATCGAGCGAGCGGTGGGGGAACCGTGCCAAAACAGATCGGTGGAGTGGCCACCATCCACCGGAGCTCCGGCGCCGGAGGGGGATGAATAATGACACGCTCACATTGATTAAGAACATAACCCACATCTTGTACATCATCAATGCAATTTTGCGTGGCAGGGTACTGATATCCCTTGCATACAGGATAGTTTTGAAACGTAGCAAAAGAAAGTTTCTTCCTGCAACTAGGGGCAGATTTGAGCGAAGATTTAACAGGAGGTTTATGCATGGCCAGCATGCCCATTGTAGCCCGACGTTTTGTAGGGCTAACGAAAATCCATTCAGCATCACACTCTTTCCTCCAAATCAAGACCTCACGTCTCCAATTCGGACCACCATGGCCCCAAAGGTGGAAGAAGCATTTAAAATGCTCACAAACGAAAGACCGAAGGGCAAGAACGTAGAGACCAACTTTTTTGCATGAAACATGAAAGGAGAATACCTTGTCACGTACATTGGAAACCATGAACTCAATCGCTAATCCACCAATCGCGGCCTCAAGCGCTGCAGCAACTGAATCCTCTGAGAGGCGGAAATCATGCCTACTGAATGATACCACCATGATGAAAGGATCCATGCCATCAGTAGGATGAACCGAGACGCCAAGAGATGTATAGATCTCATTTGCAAAAACCAGCCCCTTGGAGAAATCCAAGCCAAGGGTGGAACCAGAACCCTGATCCATCAAAGATGGTATTCCACGTAGAGAGGAGGTGACGCCGGAGATGATGAGTGGATTGGTTTGGGAATTTAGTGGCTAGGAAGGGAGATCGCCGGAGAGCCTATCGGCATGGGTGGGGGTGGGGTGGGAGTCATGGAAAAACGTATGTTGTTATCTGTCCATCAATCGCCCTTTAGGATCATGTTGGGTGATAGTTGATTTGATCTTGCTGAAAAACAGAAACTTTTGCGCTTAGAAAAATAATTTTCATTTTTAGCATAAGCACGATAAAATACTGGTTGTTTTTGTAGAAGATTAATATACAAGTTTCTCACGTTGTCCTAGTTTGTCAGAATTTTTGGAGTTACGGAAGTACCCGAAATCTCCAGATTGCTACAGACTGTTCTGTTTTTGACAGATTTTGTTTTCTTTGCGTTGTGTGCTTGTTTTGATGATTCTACGGTTTTCTTTGAAGAGTTTTTGCCATAGAAAATTTGGAATACAATACATATAATGCGAAAGTAAAATATGAATGGGTTTGCAACAGTACTTATAGTAGTGATTTGCTTTCTTATACTAACGGATCTCACAAAGGTTTTGTTGAGTTTTGTGTGATTGAAGTTTTCAAGTTTTGGGTGACTTTACGATGGATGAAGGAATAAGGACTAGCAAAAGGCTAAGCTTGGGGATGCCCATGGCACCCCAAGATATTGTTCAAGAAGTATCAAGCAACTAAGCTTGGGGATGCCCCAAGTGACATTCCCTCTTTCTTCTAACAACCATCGGTATTTTACTTGAAACTATATTTTTATTCGTCACATATTATGAGTTTTTCTTGGAGTGTCTTGTATGATATGAGTCTTTGCTTGTTTTGCTTTGTGTCTTTAGTGATGAATCCTTGCTGGACACACCTATTTGAGGGAGCCAAAATTATGCTATGACTTGTTATAATTGCTCTATATGCTTCACTTAAATCTTTATGAGCTATGGAATTGCTCTAGTGCTTCACTTATATCTTTTTGAGCACGATGTGCTTTAGCATTTTTGAAGAAATGCTCACATTCTTCCCTTCGTTTTTTAGAGTTAGTAAATTTTTTAAGAAATTCTCTCTTGCTTCACTTAAATTATTTTGAGAGAAGAAAATTTTTATGCTCATGTTCTTCACTTAGATTTGTTTGAGCTATCAAAAGCAACATATGAGACTAGTCCCAAAGTGATAGATATCCACAGAGGATATAATAAGAACTTTCATGAAGATCATTGGACAAAATAAATTTGATTCCTTGTAATAGTTTTGAGATATGTTGATATAATATGTGATTTATGTTGATGAGTAATTATGCTTTAGTAAGAATATTGGTGTTAAGGTTTGTGATTCCCTATGCAAGCATGAAAGTCAATAGTAATGCAGTGAAATTACATCCTACTTGTGGTGCATTATTCGGTGTTAGTTATGCTTAATGCTCGCTTATGAGATTTTTCATTTCTTGGTTGGTCGCTTCTCAATCCTTTGCCAACCTTCATTTTGCACTAAGTATGATCACTACTTGTGCATACAAAATCCTTTAAACTAGTTTTGCCATATGAGTCCACTATACCTACCTATATGCGGTATTATTTTGCCATTCTAAGCAAATTTTTATGTGCCATCTCTAATTTTCAAAATAAACTTCTCTTTTGTGTGCTCGTACCGCTCATGAAACGGTAGGGGTGGCTGATATATTTCCATGCTAGATGTGTTATTCTCAAGATGAGTGTTTATTCACTTGTCATTGCACGAGAGTACGACAAAGGTATTAGGGATACCCAGTCCCGAAATGAAAAATGAATTTACTTTATGTTGTCAAATAATAAATTCCTTGGAAAGTGTTGGTATGGACGACACCCGTGGATTCAGTTAGCCATGGAAAGTGAAAGTATGGTGGAAAAATGAATAAACTTTATTTTCTGTTTGGGAACCGCCTATGATATTGTAACGCCCTCGATGCGGCTATGTCTCCCACGTGTCGAGGCACGACTTAGAGACATAGGCGCATTGAAAGCAATGTCGCAAGTCGGGAATCATCACACAACCCAAGTACATATATAATATAAAGGGGAAATAAATATAATAGTTGGCTTACACTCGCCACGTCACATCAAAGTACATAAATAACATCCATCATACAATCACTCATGGCCCGACTACGGCGCCAAAATAGAAAAAAACCCCAACAAGCGACTAGGCCCTGAATCTAACCCCGAATAGGCACCACTACTGATCATCAGGAAAAGACACATAGTATCGCTGAGAGTCCTCGTCGTACTCCCACTTCAGCTCGAGCGCGCCATCCGGAGAGGTATCATCGGTCCCTGCATCTGGTGTAATGGTAATCTGTGAGCCACAAGGGACTCAGCAATCTCGCACCCTCACGATCAAGACTATTTAAGCTTAATAGGTAGGAAAGGGGTAATATAAGTGGAGCTCCAGCAAGCGACTAGCATATATGGTGGCTAACTTATTCGCAAAGTAGAGCGAGAAGAGGAGGCAAAGCACGAGCGGAAAACTAAATAGAGCAGCCTACGCAAACATAACTCCAACGCCGTGTCCACTTCCCGGACTCCGCCGAGAAGAGGCCATCACGGCAACACACTCAGTTGATTCATTTTAATTATTTAAGGTTCAAGTTATCTACAACCGGACATTAACAAATTCCCATCTGCCCATAACCGCGGGCACGGCTTTTGAAAGATCAATCCCTGCAGGGGGGTCCCAACTTAGCCCATAACAAGCTCTCATGGTCAACGAAGGAATAGACCTCCACCCAGGACCCACCGATCAGACTCGGTATCCCGGTACAACAAGATGATTCGACAGGTCAAAACTAGTCCAGCAACACCACCCAAATGTGCCGACAAATCCCGATAGGAGCTGCACATATCTCGTTCTCAGGGCACATCGGATGAGCAAGACGTCGGGTAGGCCAGCCCAGAGTTGCCCCTGGTAGCCCCGGACATCGCTCGGTGGGACCAACACTCAGAGGAGCACTGGCCCGTGGGGGCTAAAATAAAGATGACCCTCGGGCTCCGGAAACCCAAGGGAAAGAAAAGGGGTAGTGGCAAATGGTAAAACCAATGTTGGGCATTGCTGGAAAAGCTTTAATCAAGGCGAACTATCAAGGGGTTCCCATATAGCCCAACCGCGTAAGGGACGCAACAATCCGGGAACATAACACCGATATGACGGAAACTAGGGCGGCAAGAGTGGAACAAAACACTAGGCGAGAGGCCAAGCCTTCCACCCTTTACCAAGTATATAGATGAATAAAGATAACATAGCAATATAATGGTATCCCAACAAGTAAATAAATGTTCCAACAAGGAACAGCTCCAAACTTCACCTGCAACTAGCAACGCTATAAGAAGGGGCTTGAGCAAAGCGGTAACATAGCCAATCAATGGTTTGCTAGGACAAAGGTGGGTTAGAGGCTCAATCATGGCAATTGGGAGGCTGACAAGCAAGTGGTAGGCATCGTAGCATTGGCAAAGCAAAAGAGCGAGCAAACTAGCATAGCAAAGATAGTAGTGATTTCAAGGGTGTGATCATCTTGCCTGCACAGTTGTCAGAATTGACTGGATCCTCAAAAGCAAACTCAACGGGCTCCTTGTTAGCGAACTCGTCTCCCGGCTCTACCCAACAACACAAACAAGCAACAAGGATACAATCAACCACGTGCAAGGGCAACCAATAATATGCAAAGATGATATGCTATGCGGGATGCGATGCGGGATGCCAAATGCAAGATGTAATAGGAAATGCATGAACCTGGCCTCAACTTGGAAATCCAAGTGTGCCACTGGATAGAGGGGAAGAAATCCCCTGAAAACGATATAAAGATCATGGCAATCGGAGCTACGGTTTAGAAATGGCAAGCGTTTTACTAAACGAACCGTTCTGCGATTTACAGCAAGTAGGCTCCTAAATGCAACAAAATGAACATGCTAAAGCCACCAAACATGAAAACAAATTGCATGGCAGTGATGTACTCAAGAAGCTTAACAAATCATCAGGACTGAGGCATAGGCAAATTCATCCATTAAGGGCTTCAAACTAGCATGGCAAAACTGAATAAGCAAAACAGATTTCAGACTTAGCGAAATTAACGCTAGTCTGTAATTTCAGACCACGATGCTCTCTTCGGAGCAGCAAAAAAACATGATGCAAAACCTGAACATGGCAAGTAAGAGCATGGCATGGAGCTACTCAACAAGCTTAACAAAACACCCAAAATGACCTGGGGCCAAAAGGGTTCACAAAATACTCTACCGAGCACACGAACATCGATGAAACACAATCAGTTTTCAGGCTTAGTGAAAACTGGGACATGCTGAAATAATAACTCACGGAGGCATGTAAACAAGCTCGATGCACTCACTACGGTGCAATTCATGGCAATGCAAGCATATATCCATTAAGAAGGCACAAAATGCTAGCTAGACATGGCAAGAACAATGGCATAGCATGCATGGATCACTAGCAATTACTCCGGCAAAATCGCAAAAGAGTTCACGATCTGCCCAAAACAGCAACTATGCAAAAGTTGAGCTCGATTGAGTCAACCTAGGGTGCTCCAACATAACAAGTAAAGACATGGATGGATGAAGCACAACAAGTATAACAAAACACTCTTACTGATCATCCTCAAAAGAGGCACGGATCACTAGGAAACAAGCTGGACATATAACATCGTGAACTAAAACATCCCAGACTTAGTGATTTTCACTAAGTCTTTGAAATCAGTAAACTCAGGTAGCCCTCTTCGCAAGCTTGCACAAGGCAACATACACATCCTAAAAATGCATGGGAGGCAACTCTGGAAAGAAGACAACATGCTTAACAATTCATCCCAAAGGGGCACATGCATATCATGCACGGATTAAATATGGCAAAAATGACAAAAGTGCATGTTGAACTAACGGATCTGCAATTTAACTCATGATGCCTCCTTCCAACAGCATTTTGGGCACCAAGATGACCTCAAATGCAAATTATGCAATGGAATGAAATGATGTACTCGTCGAGACGAAGATTTTTACATATCATATGCCCAAATCGGAGCTACGGATGCAAAGTTATGGCAGGTCAAACATAGCACGAAAAATCACGGAATTAGGGTTTCGGGGGGGGGGGGGGGGGAGTCAACCAGATCTGGATCTGGCACTGTAGCAACACTGTTCACCGGGCGCGATTTTCGAGGATGATCGGCCGGAGTTCTCGCCGGAAATGGAGAAGGAGCGGAGGCCGGCGAGGGGCGCCGCGGTGGTGGCCGGAGTCGGTGGGGAAGCGGAGTCGACGGCCGCCGGAGTCTAGGGCGCGGGCGCGGCGGGCTCGGGCGAGCTCGCCGGCGACGAGGCGGCGGAGCGAAGCGGCGAGGAGGCCGGTGCCGGCGGGCGGCGGAACGGCGACGAGGTAGGCCGGCGCGGGCGCAGCTCCCACGCGCGGACGCGGGCGGCGGCCGATGCGGGCCGGGGAGGGCCCGCCCGGGCCTCGCGGGCTGGCGGCGGAGGAGGCCGGGCAGTGCCACTTGGCGCGAGCTGATTGGGCGCGGGGGCGGCGGCGGTTTTGTCCGGCGGCGACGGACGTGTCCGGCTGACGGCGGAGCGGATTTTTAGGGTTTCGGGAGGGAGAGAGAGATCTGAATTTCGGGGGGTCTATATATAGACCTAGAGGGAGCTAGGAGAGTCCAAATGAGGTGTGGTTTTCGCCCACACGACCGTGATCGAACGACCGAGACGATGGAGCTGAGTTTGGTGGGTTTTGGGCCAAAATGGAGGGGTGTTGGGCTGCACACACACGAGGCCTTTTCGGTCCCTCGGTTAACCGTTGGAGTATCAAACGAAGTCCAAATGACCCGAAACTTGACAGGCGGTCTACCGGTAGTAAACCAAGGCCGCATGGCAAGTCTCGGCCCAATCCGGAAATGTTTAATCCCCCCACACGAAAGAAAGCTAGAAATGGCCACCGGAGGAGAACGAAGCGCCGGAATGCAAAACGGACAACGGGGAAAATGCTCGAATGCATGAGATGAACACGTATGCAAATGCAATGCACGTGATGACATGATATGAGATGCACGAAAAACAAAACAACACATGGAGACAAAGACCCGAACCCGAGAATTAAATATAACTTAATGCCGGAAACGGCAAGAGTTGGAGTACAATTGGGGAAGGTTACATATGGGGCGTTACAACACTCCACCACTACGAAAAGATCTCGTCCCGAGATCTAGGACTGAAAGAACTCCGGGTACTCAGAACGGAGGTGATCCTCGCGTTCCCAGGTAGCTTCACGGTCGGAATGGTGTGACCACTTGACTTTGAGAAACTTGATTGACTTGTTGCGAGTTTTGCGTTCAGTCTCTTCAAGGATTGCAACTGGGTGCTCACGGTAGGAGAGATCTTCTTGGAGCTCAATGTCCTCGAAGTTGACGGTGCGCTCAGGCGTCTTGAAGCACTTTCGGAGTTGCGAGACGTGGAACACATCATGAACATTGGCGAAGTTTGCAGGAAGCTCGAGTTGATAGGCGAGGTCGCCTCTCTTGCTGATGATCTTGAAAGGCCCGACGTATCTGGGGGCAAGCTTCCCTTTGATACCGAAGCGACGAGTCCCTTTCATAGGAGAGACGCGGAGGTAGACATGATCTCCGATCTCGAAAGCCAAATCACGGTGCTTGCTGTCGTAGTAGCTCTTCTGACGAGATTGGGCTGCTTTGAGGTTATCACGAATGACTTTGCACATTTCTTCTGCCTCTGTGATCAGGTCATTACCCAGCAGCTGACGTTCACCGGTTTCAGACCAGTTGAGAGGTGTACGGCACTTCCTACCATACAGAATTTCAAACGGGGCCTTGCCGGAACTTGCTTGGAAACTGTTGTTGTACGAGAATTCAGCATAAGGAAGGCAATCCTCCCACTTCATGCCGAAGGAGATAACACAAGCCCTGAGCATATCTTCAAGAATCTGGTTGACACGCTCGACTTGACCGCTTGTTTGAGGATGGAAAGCAGTGCTGAAGCGAATGTTGGTGCCCATGGCCTTCTGAAAAGAATCCCAAAACTTGGAGGTAAAGATGCTGCCACGGTCTGAAGATATCACTTGAGGAATACCGTGCAGAGAGACAATGCGAGAGGTGTAGAGCTCCGCCAATTGAGCTGCAGTGATTGACTCTTTGATAGGCAAGAAATGAGCCACTTTGGTGAGCTTGTCTATGACAACGAATATAGCTTCATTGCCACGCTTGGACTTAGGAAACCCAGTCACGAAGTCCATTTCAATGTGGTCAAACTTCCATTCTGGAATGGCAAGAGGTTGGAGGAGACCTGCTGGCCTCTGGTGTTCTGCTTTCACTCTTCTGCAGACATCACATTCATTCACGAATTGAGCGATCTCGCGCTTCATTCGAGTCCACCAATAGGTTTGCTTCAGATCTTGATACATCTTCGTGCTCCCAGGGTGGATGGAGAGGAGAGAGTTATGAGCCTCATTCATGATCACTTTATGAAGTTCACCTTTGGGCACAACAATTCGATCCTCGAAGAAGAGAGTGTCCTTGTCATCAAGTCGGTAGCACTTGTACTTGGACTGACTCTTTGCAATACCAATCTTCACCTTTTTCACCATAGCATCAAGAAGCTGGGCTTGGCGAATCTGGTCTTCCAAGGTAGGAGAAACTTGAAGGTTGGCGAGGAAACCTTGAGGAACAACTTGCAGATTAAGTTTGCGGAAGGCTTCACAAAGCTCGGGTTGATAAGGCTTGAGAATCAGACTGTTGCAATATGCTTTTCTGCTCAAAGCGTCAGCAATCACATTAGCCTTGCCTGGAGTATACTCGATACTCGGATTGTACTCTTGAATCATCTCGACCCATCGAGTCTGCCTGAGGTTGAGATTAGGCTGAGTGAAGATGTACTTGAGACTCTTGTGATCTGTGAAAATGTCCACTTTCCTTCCCAAGAGAAGATGTCTCCAAGTCAACAATGCGTGCACAACTGCCGCCAACTCGAGATCATGAGTGGGGTAGTTCTTCTCATTAGGCTTCAACTGGCGAGAGGTATAAGCAACAACTTTCTTCTCTTGCATCAGTACTGCACCTAGACCTTGGAGAGAGGCATCACAAAAGACCTCGTACGGCTTGGTTTCATCAGGCGGAGTTAGAACTGGAGCAGTGATCAATTTCTCTTTCAAAGCGTTGAAAGCAACATCACACTCCGGAGACCAAACGTACTTGACGTGCTTCTGAAGAAGATTTGAGAGAGGCTTCGCGATCTTGGAAAAATTTTCAACGAATCTTCGGCAATAACTTGTAAGACCGAGGAAGCTACGGAGTTGCTTCACATTCTGAGGAGGTTCCCAATTAATGATTGCAGACACCTTCTCAGGATCCACGGAAATGCCCTTGGCAGAGATAATATGACCAAGATAAAGAACCTCATCGAGCCAAAACTCACACTTGGAGAACTTGGCATAGAACTGATGTTCCCTTAGCTTGTCAAGAACCAAACGCAAGTGTTTGGCATGATCTTCCTTGTTCTTCGAGAAAACCAGGATGTCGTCGAGATAGACCAAAACAAAGTCGTTGGTGTAGGGGTTGAAGATGAAGTTCATCATGCGAGAGAACGTCGGAGGAGCATTGGCGAGGCCAAAAGACATAACTGTGTATTCATATGACCCATAGCTTGTTCTGAACGCCGTCTTTGGAATATCTTGTTCACGAATGCGAATTTGATGATAACCCATACGGAGGTCAAGCTTGGAGAATACTTGGGCACGCTTGAGTTGTTCGAACATCTCATTAATGTTGGGAAGTGGGTATTTGTTCTTGATGGTCTTCTTGTTCAATGGACGATAATCAACACAAAGTCGGTCTGTCCCATCCTTCTTCTTCACAAAAAGAACACCACAACCCCACGGAGAAGTACTAGGCCGAATGAGACCCATCCTTTCTTGCACATCGAGTTGTTTCTTCAACTCCTTCAACTCTTCGGGGCCGAGCTTGTAAGGCCATTTGCACACAGGTTCCGTACCGGGCTCAAGTTCAATAACAAATTCAACCGGCCGGTTTGGAGGCATGCCTGGGAGTTCTTCAGGGAAGACATCTTGATACTCACAAACAACCGGAATCTGCGAAATAGCATCCAATTCACCCTTTTCATTGAGAGAGAATAACCGGATGGTATTATCCCGAGCAGCAAAGACAATGACATCTTCAGAGGAATGAGTCAGTTGAATCAGCCTGGCCGCACAATCGAGGTGAGCCTTGTGTTTAGAGAGCCAGTCCATCCCAAGAATAAGATCGATATCAGAATTGCCAAGAACCATTGGGGAAGAAAGAAACTTGTAGTCGCCCAACGTGATAGTAACATCTGGAGCCATCATTTTGATGTTCATGAATAATCCCGGAGACGAGACCGCTATCGGCTTAGGCAAATCAATAGTATGCACCTCATGCATGGAAGCAAAAGGCTTTGATAAAAATGATAAAGATGCACCAGTGTCAAAAAGTACTCTTGCGGGAATGTCATTGACAGGAAGATTACCCATAATCACATCTGGCGAGTCCTCTGCCTGAGCTGCATTCAGCAAGTTGACCTTGGCGGACTTGGAATTATGCTTGACCACAGCTGTACTTGCCGATCTGACAGGAGGAGGAGGAAGACGCCTTTGGTTGAAACACTTGTTGGCATAGTGACCCTTCTGTTGGCACTTGCTGCACGTGACCTCTGAGAGCGGACGGTGGTACGGAGCACTCGATCTTGAAGCTTGAGACGAAGTCTTGTTCTGAAAGCCTGGGTTGGGTGGGTGGGAGGAACCACTGCCACCTTTGCTCTTCTGTTGATACGGCTGACGGAACGGAGGAGGAGGAAGCCAATACTTCTGCTGCTTGGCCACTTGAGTAGAGGAAGAAGACGTAGTGTCTCTGACTCGCTTCCTGGAAGCATCACACCTGAGCTGAGAAGCCTCTTGCTTCAGTGCCATGTTGTAGAACTCATCGTATCTCAGAGGCTCGAAGAGGACAAGAGCGAGCTGAATTTCTTCACGAAGACCACCCCTGAACTGATAGATCATGCTCTTCTCATCAGGAACATCCTGCTTGGCAAAACGGGCGAGCTTCTGGAACAACTTGTTGTAGTCATAGACGGACAAAGAGCCTTGCTTCAGATTGCGGAATTCTTCACGTTTGCTTTCAGTCACACTTTGAGGAATGTGATGAGCTCGAAAATCACGACGGAAATCATCCCAAGTGATCAAACGTCCACCTCTGGAATCCCGGTACTGCTGAAACCACTCTGCGGCCTGATCCTTGAGCTGGAAAGACGCGAACTTGACGAAATCTTCAGGTCTGACATTGCTACATTCAAAATGCTTGCCCAGATCGACTAACCAATCATCAGCATCGGTAGCCTCAACGCAGTTGCTGAACGTCTTTGGACCATTTGCGAGGAACTGATTCAGAGTTGCAAATTGGTTCTGGTTGTCGCCTTGATTTCCTTGACTGCTTTGATTCTGCTCTTGGATGATTTGCATGATCAGCTGAGTATTTGCATTAGTAGCAGCCATCACAGCCTGCCATGCTTCCGGAGGAGGCGGAGGTGGCGGAGGATCTTGATTCTGGTTCTGACTGGTGCTCTTAGCGGGAGCCATCCTGAAGAGGTTGACCACCATTAGCACACAAATAGAGAAATATTGAAGGTGAATCCAACGGAATGAAAATTGCAACATAAAGTCTTCACATCCGAACAAAATGAACGAATGCACTTCTCTTGAAGTGGTCACATATTCCTAAATTGTGAAGCCACGAAGAATCAGGTAGAAGAGGTACATCAACGAGGGATGGAATCAACATATGACGTCGAAGGAGAACGAATACCACAACTCGAAATAAAACCAAGGGTTGGCTTGCAGAATAAGCCGGAACAAACACATGATAGAAATTTCGTCCGAAGTGTTCGTGGTAGGACCTACACGGGCTCGACCGTACAGCACCATCATGTACAAGGCAGTGCACATGACATATGAAGCGTCCCCGAGTCAGCATAGCCAAGGACTCTTTAAGACACAACGAGGCCACTGTAAAATCGACCGTGAATAGGCGAACCACTAGACGTCGAACCCCAATTTCATATCACACATCTGTTGGAAAGATATCCTAAGGCTACTTGAATTCCCACCTATGAAACTCCCGAAACTTTCCAGTTATGCAATCAGGTGTTGAGGATACAGGGGAAGCATAATATCTCACCCAAGCTAGCAAATCCTACATCCAGCTGCATCCATCCTTCAACACATAACCAAGAAACCTTCGGAAACCATCTATCTCAACCTTCGAAAAGCATCCGTTATACAAGTTATGGCGATACTCCCGAACTCCCACCCCAGTACTGGGTGGCGTCGAGGTTATCTCACCAACGAACTGCATAAAGGAGATTTTCGATGTCACGCACATATCTCAAGTATGCCAGAATTGCAACGATAGAATTATGATGACAACACCTCAGAGCTCAACTCCCCGGGACACTTCCACTAAACCCCTGACAGGAGGCACCAAGACAGTATTCTCATCATAAGCCATCGGAACAAAACTAAGATACTCGCGTGATCCTAAATTTTTTTTAGTGAAATTTGAGAAGAGAAGAGTCAAAACTCTACGTCAGGATGCCTTACCAGAGCGATGAGGAGACTGGGAAGTAAAAAGAATTCCTAAGCTCTCCGATATATAATTCCTAAGGACTCAAAACATTTTTCTAGACACAACTCGGCTTCTAAAAACGATCAAGCAATGGGGCTCCTAAGGTCGGGGAAGGCTCTGATACCAACTTGTAACGCCTTCGATGCGGCTATGTCTCCCACGTGTCGAGGCACGACTTAGAGATATAGGCGCATTGAAAGCAATGTCGCAAGTCGGGAATCATCACACAACCCAAGTACATATATAATATAAAGGGGAAATAAATATAATAGTTGGCTTACACTCGCCACGTCACATCAAAGTACATAAATAACATCCATCATACAATCACTCATGGCCCGACTACGGCGCCAAAATAGAAAAAACCCCCAACAAGCGACTAGGCCCTGAATCTAACCCCGAATAGGCACCACTACTGACCATCAGGAAAAGACACATAGTATCGCTGAGAGTCCTCGTCGTACTCCCACTTCAGCTCGAGCGCGCCATCCGGAGAGGTATCATCGGTCCCTGCATCTAGTGTAATGGTAATCTGTGAGCCACAAGGGACTCAGTAATATCGCACCCTCGCGATCAAGACTATTTAAGCTTAATAGGTAGGAAAGGGGTAATATAAGTGGAGTTGCAGCAAGCGACTAGCATATATGGTGGCTAACTTATTCGCAAAGTAGAGCGAGAAGAGGAGGCAAAGCACAAGCGGAAAACTAAATAGAGCAGCCTACGCAAACATAACTCCAACGCCGTGTCCACTTCCCGGACTCCGCCGAGAAGAGGCCATCACGGCAACACACTCAGTTGATTCATTTTAATTATTTAAGGTTCAAGTTATCTACAACCGGACATTAACAAATTCCCATCTGCCCATAACCGCGGGCACGGCTTTCGAAAGATCAATCCCTGCAGGGGGGTCCCAACTTAGCCCATAACAAGCTCTCACGGTCAACGAAGGAATAGACCTCCACCCAGGACCCACCGATCAGACTCGGTATCCCGGTACAACAAGATGATTCGACAGGTCAAAACTAGTCCAGCAACACCACCCAGATGTGCCGACAAATCCCGATAGGAGCTGCACATATCTCGTTCTCAGGGCACATCGGATGAGCAAGACGTCGGGTAGGCCAGCCCAGAGTTGCCCCTGGTAGCCCCGGACATCGCTCGGTGGGACCAACACTCAGAGGAGCACTGGCCCGTGGGGGCTAAAATAAAGATGACCCTCGGGCTCCGGAAACCCAAGGGAAAGAAAGGGGGTAGGTGGCAAATGGTAAAACCAATGTTGGGCATTGCTGGAAAAGCTTTAATCAAGGCGAACTATCAAGGGGTTCCCATATAGCCCAACCGCGTAAGGGACGCAACAATCCGGGAACATAACACCGATATGACGGAAACTAGGGCGGCAAGAGTGGAACAAAACACTAGGCGAGAGGCCGAGCCTTCCACCCTTTACCAAGTATATAGATGAATAAAGATAACATAGCAATATAATGGTATCCCAACAAGTAAATAAATGTTCCAACAAGGAACAACTGCAAACTTCACCTGCAACTAGCAACGCTATAAGAAGGGGCTTGAGCAAAGCGGTAACTGAAGGAAATATGCCCTAGAGGCAATAATAAAGTTATTATTTATTTCCTTATATCATGATAAATGTTTATTATTCATGCTAGAATTGTATTAACCGGAAACATAATACATGTGTGAATACATAGACCAACAAAGTGTCACTAGTATGCATCTACTTGACTAGCTCGTTAATCAAAGATGGTTATGTTTCCTAACCATGAACAAAGAGTTGTTATTTGATTAACAAGGTCACATCATTAGTAGAATGATCTGATTGACATGACCCATTCCATTAGCTTAGCACCCGATCGTTTAGTATGTTGCTATTGCTTTCTTCATGACTTATACATGTTCCTATAACTATGAGATTATGCAACTCCCGTTTACCGGAGGAACACTTTGGGTACTACCAAACGTCACAACGTAACTGGGTGATTATAAAGGAGTACTACAGGTGTCTCCAATGGTAGATGTTGGGTTGGCGTATTTCGAGATTAGGGTTTGTCACTCCGATTGTCGGAGAGGTATCTCTGGGCCCTCTCGGTAATGCACATCACATAAGCCTTGCAAGCACTGCAACTAATATGTTAGTTGTGAGATGATGTATTACGGAACGAGTAAAGAGACTTGCCGGTAACGAGATTGAACTAGGTATTGGATACCGACGATCGAATCTCGGGCAAGTAACATACCGATGACAAAGGGAACAACGTATGTTGTTATGCGGTCTGACCGATAAAGATCTTCGTAGAATATGTAGGAGCCAATATGGGCATCCAGGTCCCGCTATTGGTTATTGACCGGAGACGTGTCTCGGTCATGTCTACATTGTTCTCGAACCGTAGGGTCCGCACGCTTAACGTTACGATGACAGTTATTATGAGTTTATGCATTTTGATGTACCGAAGGTTGTTCGGAGTCCCGGATGAGATCACGGACATGACGAGGAGTCTCGAAATGGTCGAGACGTAAAGATTGATATATTGGAAGCCTATGTTTGGACATCGGAAGTGTTCCGGGTGAAATCGAGATTTTACCGGAATACCGGGAGGGTTACCGGAACCCCCCGGGAGACTAATGGGCCTATTGGGCCTTAGTGGAAAAAAGAAAAGGGAAGCCCACTAGCTGGCCGGCGCCCCCCCAAGTCCTATTAGGAATAGGATAAGGGGCCGTCCCCCCTTCTCTCTCTTTTCCCCCCGGGAGTCCTAATTGGATTAGGATTGGGGGGAGGAGTCCTACTCCCGGTGGGAGTAGGACTCCCCTGCGCCTCCCCTCCCTTGGCCGGCCGGCTCCCCTCCTCCAACCTTTATATACGGGGGCAGGGGGCACCCCAAGACACACAACTTGATCCTTGAGATCGTTCGTTAGCCGTGTGCGGTGCCCCCTACCACCAAATTCCACCTCGATCGTACCGTTGTAGTGCTTAGGCGAAGCCCTGCGTCGGTAGTACATCAAGATCGTCATCACGCCGTCGTGCCGACGGAACTCTTCCTCGACGCTTTGCTGGATCGGAGCCCGAGGAACGTCATCGAGCTGAACGTGTGCTAAGAACTCGGAGGTGCCGGAGTAACGGTGCTTGGATCGGTCGGATCGGGAAGAAGACGTACGACTACTTCCTCTACGTTGTGTGATCGCTTCCGCAGTCGGTCTGCGTTGGTACGTAGACAACACTCTCCCCTCTCGTTGCTGTGCATCACCATGATCTTGCGTGTGCGTAGGAATTTTTTTGAAATTACTGCGTTCCCCAACAGTGGCATCCGAGCCTAGGTTTTATGGTTTGATGTTATATGCACGAGTAGAACACAAGTGAGTTGTGGGCGATACAAGTCATACTGCCTACCAGCATGTCATACTTTGGTTCGGCGGTATTGTTGGGTGAGACGATCCGAACCAACCTTACGCGTACTCTTACGCGAGACCGGTTCCCTCGACGTGCTTTGCACATAGATGGCTTGCGGAAGACTGTCTCTCCAACTTTAGTTGAACCAAGTGTGACTACGCCCGGTCCTTGAGAAGGTTAAAACGGAGTCTATTTGACGAACTATCGTTGTGGTTTTGATGCGTAGGTGAGATGAGTTCTTGCTTAAGCCCGTAGCAGCCACGTAAAACTTGCAACAACAAAGTAGAGGACGTCTAACTTGTTTTTGCAGGGCATGTTGTGATGTGATATGGTCAAGACATGATGCTGATTTTATTGTATGAGATGATCATGTTTTGTAACCGAGTTATCGGCAACTGGCAGGAGCCATATGGTTGTCGCTTTATTGTATGCAATGCAATCGCGATGTAATGCTTTACTTTATTACTAAGCGGTAGTGATAGTCGTGGAAGCATAAGATTGGCGAGACGACAACGTTGCTACGATGGAGATCAAGGTGGCGCGCCGGTGACGATGGTGATCATGACGGTGCTTCGGAGATGGAGATCACAAGCACAAGATGATGATGGCCATATCATATCACTTATATTGATTGCATGTGATGTTTATCCTTTTATGCATCTTATCTTGCTTTGATTGACGGTAGCATTATAAGATGATCTCTCACTAAATTATCAAGAAGTGTTCTCCCTGAGTATGCACCGTTGCCAAAGTTCGTCGTGCCCAGACACCACATGATGATCGGGTGTGATAAGCTCTACGTCCATCTACAACGGGTGCAAGCCAGTTTTGCACATGCAGAATACTCAGGTTATGCTTGACGAGCCTAGCATATGCAGATATGGCCTCGGAACACAGAGACCGAAAGGTCGAGCGTGAATCATATAGTAGATATGATCAACATGACGATGTTCACCATTGAAAACTACTCCATCTCACGTGATGATCGGTTATGGTTTAGTTGATTTGGATCACGTGATCACTTAGAGGATTAGAGGGATGTCTATCTAAGTGGGAGTTCCTAAGTAATTTGATTAACTGAACTTAAACTTATCATGAACTTAGTACCTGATAGTATCTTGCTTGTTTATGTTGCTCGTTGATAGATGGCTCGTGCTATTGTTCCGTTGAATTTTAATGCGTTCCTTGAGAAAGCAAAGTTGAAAGATGATGGTAGCAATTACACGGACTGGGTCCGTAACCTGAGGATTATCCTCATTGCTGCACAGAAGAATTATGTCCTGGAAGCACCGCTGGGTGATAGGCCTGCTGCTGGAGCAACGCCAGATGTTATGAACGTCTGGCAGAGCAAAGCTGATGACTACTCGATAGTTCAGTGTGCCATGCTTTACGGCTTAGAATCGGGACTTCAACGACGTTTTGAACGTCATGGAGCATATGAGATGTTCCAGGAGTTGAAGTTAATATTTCAAGCAAATGCCCGAATTGAGAGATATGAAGTCTCCAATAAGTTCTATAGCTGTAAGATGGAGGAGAACAGTTCTGTCAGTGAGCATATACTCAAGATGTCTGGGTATAATAATCACTTGATTCAGATGGGAGTTAATCTTCCAGATGACTGCGTCATTGACAGAATTCTCCAATCACTGCCACCAAGCTACAAGAGCTTCGTGATGAACTATAATATGCAAGGGATGAACAAAACTATTCCCGAGCTCTTCGCAATGCTGAAAGCTGCGGAGGTAGAAATCAAGAAGGAGCATCAAGTGTTGATGGTTAGCAAAACCACTAGTTTCAAGAAAAAGGGCAAATGAAAGAAGAAGGGAAACTTCAAGAAGAACAGCAAGCAAGTTGCTGCTCAAGAGAAGAAACCCAAGTCTAGACCTAAGCCTGAAACTGAGTGCTTCTACTGCAAGCAGACTAGACACTTGAAGCGGAACTGCCCCAAGTATTTGGCGGATAAGAAGGATGGCAAAGTGAGCAAAGGTATATGTGATATACATGTTATTGATGTGTACCTTACTAGAGCTCGTAGTAGCACCTGGGTATTTGATACTGGTTCTGTTGCTAATATTTGCAACTCGAAACAGGGACTACGGAATAAGCGGACACTAGCAAAGGACGAGGTGACGATGCGCGTGGGAAACGGTTCCAAAGTCGATGTGATCGCGGTCGGCACGCTACCTCTACATCTACCTTCGGGATTAATATTAGACCTAAATAATTGTTATTTGGTGCCAGCGTTGAGCATGAACATTATATCTGGATCTTGTTTAATGTGAGACGGTTATTTATTTAAATCAGAGAATAATGGTTGTTCTATTTATATGAATAATATCTTTTATGGTCATGCACCTTTGAAGAGTGGTCTATTCCTGTTGGATCTCGAAGATAGTAATACACATATTCATAATGTAGAAGCCAAAAGATGCAAAGTTAATAATGATAGTGCAACTTATTTGTGGCACTACCGTTTAGGTCATATCGGTGTAAAGCGCATGAAGAAACTCCATACTGATGGGCTTTTGGAACCACTTGATTATGAATCACTTGGTACTTGCGAACCGTGCCTCATAGGCAAGATGACAAAAACACCGTTCTCCGGTACTATGGAGAGAGCAACAGATTTGTTGGAAATCATACATACCGATGTATGTGGTCCGATGAATATTGAGGCTCGTGGCGGATATCGTTATTTTCTCACCTTCACAGATGATTTAAGCAGATATGGGTATATCTACTTAATGAAACATAAGTCTGAAACATTTGAAAGGTTCAAAGAATTTCAGAGTGAAGTTGAAAATCATCGTAACAAGAAAATAAAGTTTCTACGATCTGATCGTGGAGGAGAATATTTGAGTTACGAGTTTGGTATACATTTGAAAAATTGTGGAATAGTTTCGCAACTCACGCCACCCGGAACACCACAGCGTAATGGTGTGTCCGAACGTCGTAATCGTACTTTACTAGATATGGTGCGATCCATGATGTCTCTTACTGATTTACCGCTATCGTTTTGGGGTTATGCTTTAGAGACGGCCGCATTCACGTTAAATAGGGCACCATCAAAATCCGTTGAGACGACGCCTTATGAACTATGGTTTGGCAAGAAACCAAAGTTGCGTTTCTTAAAGTTTGGGGATGCGATGCTTATGTGAAAAAACTTCAACCTGATAAGCTCGAACCCAAAGCGGAGAAATGTGTCTTCATAGGATACCCAAAGGAAACTGTTGGGTATACCTTCTATCACAGATCCGAAGGCAAGACATTCGTTGCTAAGAATGGATCATTTCTAGAGAATGAGTTTCTCTCGAAAGAAGTGAGTGGGAGGAAAGTAGAACTTGACGAGGTAACTGTACCTGCTCCCTTATTGGAAAATAGTACATCATAGAAAACTGTTTCTGCGACACCTATGCCAATCAGTGAGGAAGCTAATGATGATGATCATGAAGCTTCAGAACAAGACACTATTGAACCACGTAGATCAACCAGAGTGAGATCCGCACCAGAGTCGTACGGTAATCCAGTTCTGGAAGTCATGATGCTAGATCATGATGAACCTACGAACTATGAAGAAGCGATGGTGAGCCCAGATTCCGCAAAGTGGCTTGAGGCCATGAAATCTGAGATGGGATCCATGTATGAGAACAAAGTATGAACTTTGGTTGACTTGCCCGATGATCGGCAAGCAATTGAGAATAAATAGATCTTCAAGAAAAAGACTGACGCTGACGGTAATGTTACTGTCTATAAAGCTCGACTTGTTGCAAAAGGTTTTCGACAAGTTCAAGGGGTTGACTACGATGAGACTTTCTCACCCGTAGCGATGCTTAAGTCCGTCAGAATCATGTTAGCAATTGCCGCATTTTATGATTATGAAATATGGCAAATGGATGTCAAAACTGCATTCCTGAATGGATTTCTGGAAGAAGAGTTGTATATGGTACAACCAGAAGGTTTTGTCGATCCAAAAGGAGCTAACAAAGTATGCAAACTCCAGCGATCCATTTATGGACTGGTGCAAGCATCTCGGAGTTGGAATAAACGCTTTGATAGTGTGATCAAAGCATTTGGCTTTATACAGACTTTTGGAGAAGCCTGTATTTACAAGAAAGTGAGTGGGAGCTCTGTAGCATTTCTGATATTATATGTGGATGACATATTGCTAATTGGAAATGATATAGAATTTCTGGATAGCATAAAGGGATACTTGAATAAAAGTTTTTCGATGAAAGACCTCGGGGAAGCTGCCTACATATTAGGCATAAAGATCTATAGAGATAGATCAAGACGCTTAATTGGACTTTCACAAAGCACATACCTGGACAAGATTTTGAAGAAATTCAAAATGGATCAAGCAAAGAAAGGGTTCTTGCCTGTGTTACAAGGTATGAAATTGAGTAAGACTCAATGCCCGACCACTGCAGAAGATAGAGAGAAAATGAAAGATGTTCCCTATGCTTCAGCCATAGGCTCTATCATGTATGCAATGCTGTGTACCAGACCTGATGTGTGCCTTGCTATAAGTTTAGCAGGGAGGTACCAAAGTAATCCTGGAATGGATCACTGGACAGCGGTCAAGAACATCCTGAAATACCTGAAAAGGACTAAGGATATGTTTCTCGTATATGGAGGTGAAAAGAGCTCACCGTAAGAGGTTACGTTGATGCAAGCTTTGACACTGATCCGGACGATTCTAAATCGCAAACCGGATACGTGTTTACTTTAAACGGTGGAGCTGTCAGTTGGTGCAGTTCTAAACAAAGCGTCGTAGCGGGATCTACATGTGAAGCAGAGTACATAGCTGCTTCGGAAGCAGCAAACGAAGGAGTCTGGATGAAGGAGTTCATATCCGATCTAGGTGTCATACCTAGTGCATCGGGTCCAATGAAAATCTTCTGTGACAATACTGGTGCAATTGCCTTGGCAAAGGAATCCAGATTTCACAAAAGAACCAAACATATCAAGAGACGCTTCAACTCCATCCGGGATTTAGTCCAGGTGGGAGACATAGAGATTTGCAAGATACATACGGATCTGAATGTTGCATACCCGTTGACTAAGCCTCTTCCACGAGCAAAACATGATCAGCACCAAGGCTCCATGGGTGTTAGTATCATTACTGTGTAATCTAGATTATTGACTCTAGTGCAAGTGGGAGACTGAAGGAAATATGCCCTAGAGGCAATAATAAAGTTATTATTTATTTCCTTATATCATGATAAATGTTTATTATTCATGCTAGAATTGTATTAACCGGAAACATAATACATGTGTGAATACATAGACCAACAAAGTGTCACTAGTATGCCTCTACTTGACTAGCTCGTTAATCAAAGATGGTTATGTTTCCTAACCATGAACAAAGAGTTGTTATTTGATTAACGAGGTCACATCATTAGTAGAATGATCTGATTGACATGACCCATTCCATTAGCTTAGCACCCGATCGTTTAGTATGTTGCTATTGCTTTCTTCATGACTTATACATGTTCCTATAACTATGAGATTATGCAACTCCCGTTTACCGGAGGAACACTTTGGGTACTACCAAACGTCACAACGTAACTGGGTGATTATAAAGGAGTACTACAGGTGTCTCCAATGGTAGATGTTGGGTTGGCGTATTTCGAGATTAGGGTTTGTCACTCCGATTGTCGGAGAGGTATCTCTGGGCCCTCTCGGTAATGCACATCACATAAGCCTTGCAAGCACTGCAACTAATATGTTAGTTGTGAGATGATGTATTACGGAACGAGTAAAGAGACTTGCCGGTAACGAGATTGAACTAGGTATTGGATACCGACGATCGAATCTCGGGCAAGTAACATACCGATGACAAAGGGAACAACGTATGTTGTTATGCGGTCTGACCGATAAAGATCTTCGTAGAATATGTAGGAGCCAATATGGGCATCCAGGTCCCGCTATTGGTTATTGACCGGAGACGTGTCTCGTTCATGTCTACATTGTTCTCGAACCGTAGGGTCCGCACGCTTAACGTTACGATGACAGTTATTATGAGTTTATGCATTTTGATGTACCGAAGGTTGTTCGGAGTCCCGGATGAGATCACGGACATGACGAGGAGTCTCGAAATGGTCGAGACGTAAAGATTGATATATTGGAAGCCTATGTTTGGACATCGGAAGTGTTCCGGGTGAAATCGGGATTTTACCGGAATACCGGGAGGGTTACCGGAACCCCCCGGGAGACTAATGGGCCTATTGGGCCTTAGTGGAAAAAAGAAAAGGGAAGCCCACTAGCTGGCCGGCGTCCCCCCAAGTCCTATTAGGAATAGGATAAGGGGCCGTCCCCCCTTCTCTCTCTTTTCCCCCCGGGAGTCCTAATTGGATTAGGATTGGGGGGAGGAGTCCTACTCCCGGTGGGAGTAGGACTCCCCTGCGCCTCGCCTCCCTTGGCCGGCCGGCTCCCCTCCTCCAACCTTTATATACGGGGGCAGGGGGCACCCCAAGACACACAACTTGATCCTTGAGATCGTTCCTTAGCCGTGTGCGGTGCCCCCTACCACCAAATTCCACCTCGATCGTACCGTTGTAGTGCTTAGGCGAAGCCCTGCGTCGGTAGTACATCAAGATCGTCATCACGCCGTCGTGCCGACGGAACTCTTCCTCGACGCTTTGCTGGATCGGAGCCCGAGGAACGTCATCGAGCTGAACGTGTGCTAAGAACTCGGAGGTGCCAGAGTAACGGTGCTTGGATCGGTCGGATCGGGAAGAAGACGTACGACTACTTCCTTTACGTTGTGTGATCGCTTCCGCAGTCGGTATGCGTTGGTACGTAGACAACACTCTCCCCTCTCGTTGCTGTGCATCACCATGATCTTGCGTGTGCGTAGGAAATTTTTTGAAATTACTGCGTTCCCCAACAGTAACATAGCCAATCAATGGTTTGCTAGGACAAAGGTGGTTTAGAGGCTCAATCATGGCAATTGGGAGGCTGACAAGCAAGTGGTAGGCATCGTAGCATTGGCAAAGCAAAAGAGCGAGCAAACTAGCATAGCAAAGATAGTAGTGATTTCAAGGGTGTGATCATCTTGCCTGCACAGTTGTCAGAATTGACTGGATCCTCAAAAGCAAACTCAACGGGCTCCTCATTAGCGAACTCGTCTCCCGGCTCTACCCAACAACACAAACAAGCAACAAGGATACAATCAACCACGTGCAAGGGCAACCAATAATATGCAAAGATGATATGCTATGCGGGATGCGATGCGGGATGCCAAATGCAAGATGTAACAGGAAATGCATGAACCTGGACTCAACTTGGAAATCCAAGTGTGCCACTGGATAGAGGGGAAGAAATCCCCTGAAAACGATATAAAGATCATGGCAATCGGAGCTACGGTTTAGAAATGGCAAGCGTTTTACTAAACGAACCGTTCTGCGATTTACAGCAAGTAGGCTCCTAAATGCAACAAAATGAACATGCTAAAGCCACCAAACATGAAAACAAATTGCATGGCAGTTATGTACTCAAGAAGCTTAACAAATCATCAGGACTGAGGCATAGGCAAATTCATCCATTAAGGGCTTCAAACCAGCATGGCAAAACTGAATAAGCAAAACAGATTTCAGACTTAGCGAAATTAACGCTAGTCTGGAATTTCAGACCACGATGCTCTCTTCGGAGCAGCAAAAAAACATGATGCAAAACCTGAACATGGCAAGTAAGAGCATGGCATGGAGCTACTCAACAAGCTTAACAAAACACCCAAAATGACCTGGGGCCAAAAGGGTTCACAAAATACTCTACCGAGCACACGAACATCGATGAAACACAATCAGTTTTCAGGCTTAGTGAAAACTGGGACATGCTGAAATAATAACTCACGGAGGCATGTAAACGAGCTCGATGCACTCACTACGGTGCAAGTCATGGCAAGGGAAGCATATATCCATTAAGAAGGCACAAAATTCTAGCTAGACATGGCAGGAACAATGGCATAGCATGCATGGATCACTAGCAATCACTCCGGCAAAATCGCAAAAGAGTTCACGATCTGCCCAAAACAGCAACTATGCAAAAGTTGAGCTCGATTGAGTCAACCTAGGGTGCTCCAACATAACAAGTAAAGACATCGATGGATTAAGCACAACAAGCATAACAAAACACTCTTACTGATCATCCTCAAAAGAGGCACGGATCACTAGGAAACAAGCTGGACATATAGCATTGTGAACTAAAACATCCCAGACTTAGTGATTTTCACTAAGTCCCTGAAATCAGTAAACTCAGGTAGCCCTCTTCGCAAGCTTGCACAAGGCAACATACACATCCTAAAAATGCATGGGAGGCACCTCTGGAAAGAAGACAACATGCTTAACAATTCATCCCAAAGGGGCACAGGCATATCATGCACGGATTAAACATGGCAAAAATGACAAAAGTGCATGTTGAACTAACGGATCTGCAATTTAACTCATGATGCCTCCTTCCAACAACATTTTGGGCACCAAGATGACCTCAAATGCAAATTATGCAATGGAATGAAATGATGTACTCGTCGAGACGAAGATTTTTACATATCATATGCCCAAATCGGAGCTACGGATGCAAAGTTATGGCAGGTCAAACATAGCACGAAAAATCACGGAATTAGGGTTTCGGGGGGGGGGGGGGGGGGGGAGGATTCAACCAGATCTGGATCTGGCACTGTAGCAACACTGTTCACCGGGCGTGATTTTCGAGGATGATCGGCCGGAGTTCTCGCCGGAAATGGAGAAGGAGCGGAGGCCGGCGAGGGGCGCCGCGGTGGTGGCCGGAGTCGGTGGGGAAGCGAAGTCGACGGCCGCCGGAGTCGAGGGCGCGGGCGCGGCGGGCTCGGGCGAGCTCGCCAACGATGAGGCGGCGGAGCGAAGCGGCGAGGAGGCCGGTGCCGGCGGGCAGCGGAACGGCGACGAGGTAGGCCGGCGCGGGCGCAGCTCCCACGCGCGGACGCGGGCGGCGGCCGATGCGGGCCGGGGAGGGCCCGCCCCGGGCCTCGCGGGTTGGCGGCGGAGGAGGCCGGGCGGTGCCACTTGGCGCGAGCTGATTGGGCGCGGGGGCGGCGGCGGTTTTGTCCGGCGGCGACGGACGTGTCCGTCTGACGGCGGAGCGGATTTTTAGGGTTTCAGGAGGGAGAGAGAGATCCGAATTTTGGGGGGTCTATATATAGACCTAGAGGGAGCTAGGAGAGTCCAAATGAGGTGCGGTTTTCGCCCACACGATCGTGATCGAACGACCGAGACGATGGAGCTGAGTTTGGTGGGTTTTGGGCCAAAATGGAGGGGTGTTGGGCTGCACACACACGAGGCCTTTTTGGTCCCTCGGTTAACCGTTGGAGTATCAAACGAAGTCCAAATGACCCGAACTTGACAGGCGGTCTACCGGTAGTAAACCAAGGCCGCATGGCAAGTCTCGGCCCAATCCGGAAATGTTTAATCCCCCCACACGAAAGAAAGCTAGAAATGGCCACCGGAGGAGAATGAAGCGCCGGAATGCAAAACGGACAACGGGGAAAATGCTCGAATGCATGAGATGAACACGTATGCAAATGCAATGCACGTGATGACATGATATGAGATGCACGAAAAACAAAACAACACACGGAGACAAAGACCCGAACCCGAGAATTAAATATAACTTAATGCTAGAAACGGCAAGAGTTGGAGTACAATTGGGGAAGGTTACATATGGGGCGTTACAGATATATCTAGCATGGAAAGTATTGGGAACTACTCGATGTTTTCGTTGACAAGAAAAGCATGCCACCCAAAATGTTTTATCTCTATCTTTTTCACTTTGAGCTTTGGCACCTCTACAAACCCCCACTCCCCTATGCGAAGGGCCTTTCTATTTACTTTATGCTATTTTTATTTTTACTTGAGTCTCCATCTTCTTTTATAAAGCACCAACTAAGGGGCATTATGATCGTACTTGAGCATTGGGTGTAGATAATATGCGAGTGTGTTTTATGAATGGATCAATGGTTGAGCATAATGGGCTAGGGATAACTTGCTTTAGCGTTGATATTTGGAAAGACATGGTTGCTTGTTGATATGCTTGAGTATTAAAGTCCTCATGTCAAAACTAGACAATTGCTTTGAACCATATAAAAGTCCAATTGTCCATGCTATAAAAGAAAGAATATGTGATGAACATGTTAGGCAGCATTCCACATCAAAAATTCTGTTTTTATCATTTACCTACTCGAGGACGAGCAAGAATTAAGCTTGGGATGCTGATACGTCTCCAATGTATCTATAATTTTTTATTGTTCCATGATGTTATATTATCATTCTTGGATGTTTTACAATCATTTTATATCATTTTTTGGTACTAACCTATTGACATAGTGCATGTTGCCAGTTGCTGTTTTTTACATCGTAGAAAATCAATATCAAATGGAGTCCAAATGCAACGAAACTTTTTGTGTTATTTTTATGGACCAGAAGACGCCCAATGGGCCAGAGAAGCACCAGGGGGTGTCCTGAGGGGGGCACAACCCACCAGGGTGTGCCTGGGCCCCCGGGCACGCCCAGGTGGGTTGTGCCCGCCTCGGTGGCCTCCCGCACCGACTCTTTGCTCTATATATAATACAACATTCCATAAACCCTAGGGGAGTTGACGAAAATCAATTCCAGCCGCCGCAAGTTCCAGAAAGACCAGATCCAATCTAGACACCATCACAAAGGGGTTCATCATCCTCATTGGTGCCTCTCCGATGATGCGTGAGTAGTATTTTGTAGACCTTTGGGTCCGTAGTTAGTAGCTAGGTGGCTTCATCTCTCTCTCTTGATTCTCAATACAATGGTCTCTTGGAGATCTATGTGATGTAACTCTTTTTGCGGTGTGTTTGTTGGGATCCGATGAACTTTGAGTTTATTATCAGATCTTTGTTTTTATCCATGAAAGTTATTTGAGTCTTTTGATCTCTTATATGCATGATTACTTATAGCCTCGTATTTCTTCTTCGAATCTTTGGTTTAGTTAGGCCAACTAGATCGATTTTTCTTGCCATGGGAAGAGGTGCTTTGTGATGGGTTCGATCTTACGGTGCTTGGTCCCAGTGACGGAAGGGAAACCGACACGTATGTATCGTTGCTATTAAGGATAACAAGATGGGGTTCATTTCTACATAAATAGATCTTGTCCACATCATGTCATCATTCTTATTGCATTACTCCGTTTCTCCATGAACTTAATACACCAGATGCATGCTAGATAGCGGTCGATGTGTGTAGTAATAGTAGTAGATGCAGGCAGGAGTCGGTCTACTAATCTTGGACGTGATGCCTATATAATGATCATTGCTTGGATATCGTCATGATTATTTGAAGTTCTACCAATTGCCCAATAGTAATTTGTTTACCCACCGTTGCTATTTTTCTTGAGAGAAGCCACTAGTGAAACCTACGACCCCCGGGTCTCTTCTTTATTATATTTGCCTTCGCGATCTATTTTTATTTGCTTTTATTTCCAAATCTATTAATCCAAAAACCCAAAAATACCTTGCTGTAGTTTTTATTTAATTATTTTATCTCGCATTCCTGCGAGATCTGTTTATCCAATCTACTACAATTTTACCTATCTTTTTACCCGTGAGGGATTGACAACCCCTCCCTTAGGTCGGATTGCAAGTATTTATGCTTTGTGTGTAGGAGTTGTTTACGTGGTGTTGTGTGGTTCTCCTACTGGTTCGATAACCTTGGTCTCATCACTGAGGAAAATACCTACCGTAGCTGTGCTGCATCATCCCTTCCTCTTTGGGGAAATACCGATGTAGTTCAAGCCACATCAGTATACGCCACGCCACCTCTCTAGGCGTGAGAACGTCACCATCCGCACATGTATTCGTCACGCTGTCAGATTTTTCGTCGCCTACTTCAAGCACCGCCGCCGCGCTCCTAACCTAGTCGCCGTCGCCGCCCTTCTTCCTCGACGCCGCTACCGCTTGCTCACCCGAGCCCCATGGCATGTCCACCCCCTTCATCTTCATACAGCTCGTACAGGTCCTCGTCTACGCTTTCCCGATGCTGACAACATCGATGCGTGCCTTCATCCACAACGGTTCCCCAAACTTGGCAAGCCTAGTGCGGCGCCTCGACAACATTGACTTCGTTCGTCTACGCATGCCCGGTGCTGGCTAGACCGATGCGTGCCTTCGTCCATGATGTGTCCTCGGGTTTGGCAAACCTAGCGCGACACTGATACGTCTCCATCGTATCTACATTTCCTAACACTTTTATTCTTGTTTTGCACTCTAATTTGCATGATTTGAATGAAACTAACCTAGACTAACACTGTTTTCAGCAGAACTACCATGATGCTGTTTTTTATGCAGAAACAAAAATTTCTTGACATTGGACGAAACTTTTTGGAGAATTATTTTGGAATATATGAAAAATACTGGAACTAAGACCAACTGGACGGGGGCCCCAGCTGCCCACTAGGCACCAGGGTGCGCCACCCCCCTCTGGCATGCCCTGGTGGGTAGTGAGGCCCACGAGGCTCCGCTGACCCTAATTCCAACTCTACAAATTCCTATTTTTGGATAAAAAAATAGGAGAGGATGTTTCATCGTGTTCTACGATATGGAGCCGCCGCCACCTCCCGTTCTTCATCAGGAGGCCAGATTTGGAGCCCGTTCAGGCTCCAGAGAGGGGGATCTTCGGTCTTCGTCATCATCAACCATCCTCCATCACCAATTTCATGATTCTCACCGCGGGGAGTGAGTAATTCCTTCGTAGGCTTGTTGGACAGTGGTGGGTTGATGAGATTCATCATGTAATCGAGTTAGTTTTGTTAGGGCTTGATCCCTAGTATCCACTATGTTTTGAGATTGATATTGCTATGACTTTGCTGTGCTTAATGCTTGTCACTAGGGCCTGAGTGGGATGATTTCAGATCCGAATCATTTATGTTTCTTCATTATATCTATGTTCTTGATATGATCTTGCAAGTTATATGCACCTTATGATCCGTAAACCCCAAGGTGACAATAATTAGGATACTTTCTGGTGATGACCTTAGTTTAAGGAGTTCATGTATTCACTATGTGTGAATGCTTTGTTTCGGTTCTGTATTAAAAGGAGGCCTTAATATCCCTTAGTTTCCTTATGTACCCCGCTGCCACGGGAGGGTAGGACAAAAGGTGTCATGCAAGTTCTTTTCCATAAGCATGTATCACTATTTATGGAATACATGCCTAAGTTATATTTATGAACTGGAGCTAGTTCTATGTCTCCCTAGGTTATGACTATTACATGATGAATATCATCCAACGAAATCACCAATCCAATGCCTACGAGCTTTTCATATATTGTTCTTGCTAAATTAGTACTCTTGCTGCGGATGTTACAACTGCTACAAAATTACTACTTTTGTTACTGTTACTATTGCTGCTACTACTATTGCTATGAAGGAAATATGCCCTAGAGGCAATAATAAAGTTGTTATTTATATTTCCTTATATCATGATAAGTGTTTATTATTCATGCTAAAATTGTATTAACCGGAAACATAGCACATGTCTGAATACATAGACAAACAGAGTGTCACTAGTTTGCCTCTACGTGACTAGCTCATTGAATCAATGATGGTTATGTTTCCTAACCATAGACATGAGTTGCCATTTGATTAATGGGATCACATCATTAGATAATGATGTTATTGACTTGACCCATCCATTAGCTTAGCACGATGATCGTTTAGTTTGTTGCTATTGCTTTATCCATAACTATACATGTTCCTATGACTATGAGATCATGCAACTCCCGAATACCGAAGGAACACTTTGTGTGCTACCAAATGTCACAATGTAACTGGGTGATTATAAAGGTGCTCTACAGGTGTCTCCGATGGTGTTTGTTGAGTTGGCATGGATCAAGATTAGGATTTGTCACTCCGATTGTCAGAGAGTATCTCTGGGCCCTCTCGGTAATGTACATCACTATAAGCCTTGCAAGCAATGTAGCTAATGAGTTAGTTATGGGATGTAGCATTATGGAATGAGTAAAGAGACTTGTCGGTAACGAGATTGAACTAGGTATTGAAATACCGACGATCGAATCTCGGGCAATTAACAGACCGATGACAAAGGGAACAACATATACCGTTATGTGGTTTGACCGATAAAGATCTTCGTAGAATATGCAGGAACCAATATGAGCATCCAGGTTCTGCTATTGCTTATTGACCGGAGACATGTCTCAGGCATGTCTACATAGTTCTCGAACCCGTAGGGTCCGCCCGCTTAATGTTCGGTGACGATCGGTATTACGAGTTTATGTGTTTTGATGTACCAAAGGTAGTTCGGAGTCCAGGATTTGATCATGGACATGATGAGGAGTCTCGAAATCATCGAGACGTAAAGATCGATATATTGGAAGCCTATGTTTGGACATCAAAATGGTTCCGGGTGAAATCGGGAGTATACCGGACTACCGGGAGGTTATCGGAACCCCCAGGAGGTATATGGGCCTTATTGGGCCTTAATGGAAGAGGGGGGAAAGAAGCAAAGGAGGCCCCCAAGCCCTATCCAAATTTGGAAGGGGGACCGGCCCCCCTTTCCTCCTTCTTCCCTCTCCTTCCTTCTCTCCTAGAACCAACAAACGGAAGGGGGGAATCCTACTCCCGGTGGGAGTAGGAATCCTTGGGGCACGCCTAGAGAGGCTGGCCCTCTCCCCCTCCTCCACTCCTTTATATACGGGGGAAGGGGGCACCCCATAGACACACAAGTTGATCATTGATCTTTAGCCGTGTGCGATGCCCCCCTCCACCATAATCCACCTTGGTAATATCGTAGCATTGCTCAGGTGAAGCCCTGTTCCGGTAGCAACATCATCACCACCATCACGGCGTCGTGCCGACGAAGCTCTCCCTCGAAGCTCTACTGGATCGTGAGTTCGCGGGACGTCACCGAGCCGAACGTGTGCAGACCGCGGAGGTGCCGTATCTTCAGTACTAGATCGGTCGACCGTGAAGACGTACGACTACATCAGCCGCGTTGTCATAACGCTTCCGCTTATGGTCTATGAGGGTACATAGACGATACTCTTCCCTCTCGTTGCTATGCATCACCATGATCTTGTGTGTGCGTAGGAATTTTTTTGAAATTACTGCGTTCCCCAACATGCTATCACTATCAAACTATCATATTGTTGTGCTATTGATCACTTTGCTGCAGATATTTAATCTCCAGGTGTGGTTGAATTGACAACTCAACTGTCAATACTTGCTAATATTCTATGGCTCCCCTGATGCAGCTTGAAACTGCGTCGGTATTACCCCAAAGAGGAAGGGATGATGAAGTACAGCTACGGTAGGTATTTCCGTCGGTTATGAAACCAAGGTTATCAATACAGTAGGAGAACCAAGCAACACTATGTAAACGGTACCTGCACACAAAGAACAAATACTTGCAACCCGACGCATAAGAGGGGTTGTCAATCCCTCCAATGTAAAAAGATAAACTGTTTTGTATAAGATTGGATAAATAGATCTAGCAAGAAAACAAAATAAAACAAGTAAATAAAAAGTGTAGCAAGGTATTTTGGGGATTTTATAAATATAGATCTGAAAACAATATGATAAGAGATAGACCCTGGGCCGTAGATTTCACTAGTGGCTTCTCCCGAGAAAATAGCATACGGTGGGTAAACAAATTCCTGTTGGGCAATTGATAGAAGATCAAATAATTATGATGATATCCAAGGCAATGATCATGAATATAGGCATCGCGTCCAAGATTAGTAGACCAAAACGATTCTGCATCTACTAATATTACTCCACACATCACCCGCTATCCAACATGCATCTAGTGTATTAAGTTCATGGAGAAACAATTTTTTCTTCTAAAGATTTTCACCCTCCGAATTATGAGGACGCCCTCTATCTAAAGTTGACTCTTCTTCAGTCCTCTTTTCATCAAGTTTAATATTATTAAACAAGGAATCAATATAAGAAACACCAATTATTTTTAAGATCTTCATCATTGTTATGAAAGCAATCACTAGAAAACACGCTTTCTAAAAATTCTCTTTTAGCGCTAAGCACATCGGTTCTTTTCTTACTTTGATCCATAGAAACATATAAAGCTTTATTTGATTGATTGACATCAACCTTAGGTGGAAATTTTTTAATCTTGAGATTTTCTACATCATGGGAAATCTATCAATGCTTCTAGGCATATCATCAATCTTATTCAACCTTTCTTCTATCGTAGTATTGAAAACTTTTTGACCATTGATAAATTCTTTAATATTACTCTCAAGATCAGAGGGGTTCCTATTATTATTGTAAGAAGAATTACCATATGAATTGCCATAATTATTAGAGGAATTTCTAGGAAAAGGCCTAGGATTAAAATTACCCCTATAAGCATTGTTATTAAAATTGTTTCGCAAGACAAAATTCACATCTACGACATTGCTATTTTGTTCAATCAAAGTAGACAAAGGCACATCATTAGGATCAATCAGAGCATTTTTACTAGCAACCAATTTCATAAGAGCATCAACTTTTTCACTCAAAGTACTAATTTCTTCTACCGAGTTAACCTTTTTACTAGTAGGTGCTCTTTCGGTATGCCATTGTGAATAATTTGCCATAATGTTATCTAGCAATTTAGTAGATTCACCCAAAGTAATCTCCATAAAACTACCACCAGTAGTGGAATCCAAAAGATTTCTAGAAACAAAATTTAATCCCGCATAAATTTTTTGTATGATCATCCAAAGATTTAAACCATGAGTAGGACAATTTCTTAGCATCAATTTCATTCTTTCCCAGGATTGTGCAACATGTTCATGCTCAAGTTGCTTAAAATTCATGATATGAGTTCTAAGGTAAATAATTTTCGTGGGTGGAAAAATACTTAGTAATAAAAGCATCTTTGCACTTATCCCAAGAATCAATACTATTGCGAGGCAAAGAAGAAAATCATTTTTTGCACGATCCCTCAAAGATAAAGGAAACAATTTTAATTTCACGATATCATTGTCCACATAATTTTTCTTTTGCATATCATACAATTCTACAAATGTGTTTAGATGGGACGCGGCGTCCTCATTAGGAGTACTGAAAAATTGGTCTTTTATAACAAGATTCAACAAAGCGGCATTAATATCACAATATTCCGCAAGTGGCGGGAGGAGCAATCGGAGTGCTAATAAAATTATTACTAATGTATTGGAAAATCACACAATTTGGTATTTTCTTGAGACATCGTGACTGCGCAAACAAGATCGCACGCAAACAATAGATCTGATGAGAAAAAGGCGAACGAAAAAGGAGGCGAATAAAACTGCAAATTTTGTGAAGTGATGGAGATGAAAACAAGAGGAAAATGACAAATAATGTAAATTGCAATGAGATGAGATTTGTGAATAGAAACCTAATAGATGTTGATGATGTCTCCCCGGCAACGACACCAGAAATTCCTTTTGATGCGGCTTGAAACTGCATCGGCATTTCCCCAAAGAGGAAGGGATGATGCAGTACAGCTTTGGTAGGTATTTCCCCCAGTCACGAAACCAAGGTTATCAATCCAATAGGATAACCAACCAACATTATGTAAATGGTACCTGCACACAAATAACAAATACTTGTAACCCGGCGCGTAAGAGGGGTTGTCAATCCCTCCACGGTAAAAAGATAAATTGTTTTGTATAAGATTGGATAAATAGATCTAGCAAGAACACGAAATAAAACAAGTAAAGAAAAAGTGCAGCAAGGTATTTTTGGGTTTTTGGAAATATAGATATGAAAACAAGATGATAAAAGATAGACCCGGGGCCGTAGATTTCACTAGTGGCTTCTCTCGAGAAAATAGCATGATGTAGACAAGATCTATTCATGTAGGAATATACCCCATCTTTTTATCCTTAATAGCAACGATACATACGTGCCTCGCTACCCCTTCTGTCACTGGGTGAGGACACTGCAAGACCGAACCCATCACAAAGCACCTCTTCCCATTGCAAGAAAAATTGATCTAGTCGGCCTAACTAAACCAAAGATTCAGAGAAGAAATACGAGGCTATAAATAATCATGCATATAAGAGATCAAAGAAAACTCAAATCTTATATTTACTAATTGGAGGCACCATTAGAGGCTCTACGTTTAATCCTTTAAAAGTAAATTATGCCTGTTAGATATCGTGGGCATTGCTAATCTAACCATACATCTTTATATGGAGGAGTACCACATCCAACTATTAAAATTGAGGAGTCCCGTCAAAATAAAATAGAGGAGTCCCCCGTCATGTCTTCATCTACCTTTTTCCTCACAGGAATTGGACCCTCCTTAAACGCCTCCTTATATCTTCATCTACCTCTCATGCTTCTCCGCCGCCTCCCCTAAAGCGTGAGGGTTTAATCTTGGAGGCTACGTTCTCCTACAAACAATTGGCTCCAGTATTCCTGATCTTGGTATATTCTTCATGGTCTCATTATTACAAGGCTAGGCATGACCAGCTCACCATCATCTCGCGTGGCCATCGGTGTGTTCTTCAATATGCGTCTCCACATCTGTGGTTCTGATCTTGATGAGGAGTCTCATCTCGGAGGTCCTTCCTATTGCAAAGGTATGTGTTTGATTGTAGATATTATCTCTGGTAGGAGGAGAATTTTGTTCTTTTGATAATTAAAAGAGGAACACTTGATGTAATGTAATCATACATAGGTTTTTGAATTTTTTATCCTACACACCTTCAATAGCTCTCCCCCTCTATGTAGCTGCCACCACCACTGTATGAGGTCCACCCGCTCCACAAGCCTGTGCTTGACTTCCTCCAGTACCACTACCATATAGCACAGCCAGATGTACTCCCTCACACTGTCTAGCATGCTCCGCGTGGGCACCGTGTGTGATCCACGAGCATGCATCAAATAGTATGTGCTACCCCAGCCATGCCGTGTTTTCATATTGTGGTGTTCTTGGCCATGAAAGAGCCAAATCAAAGGAAAAATAATTATCAAGTGCATCCATGAACACATACGGCAACTTCTTCGTTAGTCCCATTATGTTGAAAGGTTCAGTTTGTATGCTTTCTTTTGTTCAGGTTTGGAGCTATGCATCTTGCTGAAAGTGTACTACAAATATGGTTGAATAAACACCGCAGCCTGCTAATATACAATCCAACTCATATAATATTTAGTCTTAAATGTACCAAAAAGGCTCTTGTGTCTTCATAGTTTAAAGTCAATCATCAATTTCCTGCAAGTACTTTAGTTGATCCAATCATGTTATGTCCAACCGAATCCAAATGAGTATTCAGTAGGCAATAAGTTAGAACCCAAATACATATGTGTGAAATCAAGACTTGCCTCATGACCAAATTATTAATAGGGAGCGGCCAAGAAACAGCAGGAGTGTTCTACATCTACAGTGGCATTTGGATTCCCAGCATGGATCAACCAAACACTAGTGTTAGTACACTTTGAGTTTAGTGGAGGCCTTATAGTATAGATTTTCACCCATGTTAGCCAACATAATTAGTTGACATTTTTGCGTGGACATGATTTCGATCTCTTCTATGGTTTCTTATGGATATATCCTAATTAAATCTTTGATTGTCTATGTTCATGGTGTATATAATTATTCCACCTTGCAGCATTAAGCAAAGGTACGATGCCTAGACTTTTAATAGTTTCTATATATATTTAACTTTAAACTTATACTGACTTTTTGGATTTCTCGATTATGTCTATAGTGTAATATTTATTTTGCAGACCATCGTCCATGCAAATGATTGGGTGTAGGATCGAAAGTATGTCTAGAGGGGGGGTGATTAGACTACTTGACCAAAGAAAAATCTAGCCTTTCCCGATTTTAATTCTTGGCAGATTTTAGAAACTTAGCACAAGTCAAGCAAACAACCTACACATGCAATTCTAAGAGTATAGCAGTGGAATGTAAAACAATTGCATATGAAGGTAAGGGGAGGAGTTTGGAGGGAGCAAACGCAATGTAGACACAGAGATTTTTGGCGTGGTTCTGATAGGTGGTGCTATCGTACATCCACGTTGATGGAGACTTCAACCCAACAAGGGTAACGGTTGCGCGAGTCCACGGAGGGCTCCACCCATGAAGGGTCCATGAAGAAGCAACCTTGTCTATCCCACCATGGCCATCGCCCACTAAGGACTTGCCTCACTAGGGTAGATCTTCACGAAGTAGGCGATCTCCTTGCCCGTACAAACTCCTTGGTTCAACTCCACAATCTTGATGGAGGCTCCCAAGTGACACCTAACCAATCTAGGAGACACCACTCTCCAAGCGGTAACAAATGGTGTGTTGATGATGAACTCCTTGCTCTTGTGCTTCAAAAGATAGTCTCCCCAACACTCAACTCTCTCTCATAGGATAGGATTTGGTTGAAAGATGATTTGAGTGGAAGGCAACTTGGGGAAGGCTAGAGATCAAGATTTATGTGGTTGGAATGAAGTATCTTGACCTCAACACAAGTGTAGGTGGTTCTCTCTCAGAAAATGTATGTTGGAAGTGTAGGCATGTTCTGATGGCTCTCTCCACAAATGAAGAGTGGGTGGAGGGGTATATATAGCCTCCACACAAAATCTAACCGTTACACACAAATCACCAAACTCGGTGGGACCGAATCATACAACTCGGTCAGACCGATTTAGTTCATAATGTGACCGTTAGGGTTTCCGATGGGACCGGCATGTCAACTCGGTGGGACCGATATCATTAGGGTTAGGGCATAACGTAATATCGGTGAGACCGATTACACAAACTCGGTGAGACCAATTTTGGTAATAGACTAACCAAAGAGTTGGCCAGGCAATCTCGGTGGGACCGATTCGCTCTTTCGGTAGGACCGAAACATTACGAAAGGAAATAGAGAGTTTGCATTGCAATCTCGGTGGGACCGGTCGCTCATCTCGGTTGGACTGAAACGTTACGAAGGGAAACAGAGAGATTACAATCCCATCTCGGTGAGACCGAGATCCCTATCGGTAGGACCGAAAAGACTAGGGTTTGTGGCAGTGGCTATGTCAAGTGAACTCGGTGGCACCGGATAGATCAAATCGGTGGGGCCGAGTTTGACTTCTGGTTTGGGATATATTTGGATATGAGAAAATGGTTGAGGGTTGTGGAGCATATCACTAAGCACTTTGAGCAAGAACCTCATGAAGCAACACCTCACCCCCTCTTAATAGTATTGGCCTTTCCTATGGACTCAATGTGATCTTGGATCACTAAAAACGAAATGTAGAGTCTTGTGCTTTGACCTTGAGCCAATCCTTTTGTCCTTAGAATTTTGAGGGGTCCACTTTCTAATCCATGCCATGCCAATCATTGAGCTTTTCCTGAAATATTTATCTTCAAGTAGCATTAGCTCAGTGAGCTATATGTTGTTAGGAATTACCAAAACCACCCAGGGATAGTTACACTTTCAATCTCCCCCTTTTTGGTAATTGATGACAACATATAGATCAAAGCTTCGACAAATGATTATAAGATTGAAAAACATCGTCGCTTTGAGAAGTATGTGATAAGCAAGAGCTCCCCCTAAATTTGTGCATTATTTAAAAATTGCTTTTGAATGCAAATGCACAATCAATTAGGATCATGGGTTACTCTTCCATGTCACATACATCTTGGTGGAGCGCTCAAAATGATAGAAATTAAAAAGCATGCACTCATCACCAAGCAAGTGAATGATCATATATGGAATATAAAGGATATCATCATTCAACCAAACATTAAGGTAGCATATGATCAACCACATGATCATATAGGTATCTCACACAAGCACACAATAAAGTATTTCAACCAAAATAGCAAGAGAGATAAAAAGCAAGACACTCTCTCTCGAAGCCTATGATCTATACATATTTCTCCCCCTTTGGCAACAAGTTACCAAAAAGTTTGAAAATGCATAGTGCTATATGTCTCTCAGGCTTGGTCTTCGGGAGGTGGTGTAGATAGAACTCCAAGGACGAAGGCTTCCGATGAAGTAGTTGGAGATGATGGAGCGGGTGCTGGAGGTGGCACTGGAGCTGTAGCTGCTGGTACTAACACTGAAGCTCTAGCATCTGAGACTGGCACTGCAACAGACCTTGGACCTCATGGCACATGCTTAAAAGCATCAGTGGTTGCTTTTCCTCTCCTCTCCTCTGCTTCCTCCTGAAGCTGCTCAACTGCAGTCGGAATCTCAGTCACCTTCAGATCAAGATCATAGAATTTTGTTTCCACAATCCTCTCCAGGCTCTCCTGATTCCGAGTCAAGGTGGCCAAGCCCTTCTCAATCCTCAACGTAGCTTGAATCAGATAGCCTAACTGATCTTGCTTGCTCTCCAGGAAGACTCGAGATGCCTCTTCAACACTTGGCATCTGGGCAGCTTTCTTAGCCTTTTCCTTGGCTCTCTCCTCCTGGACTTGAGTTGATGATGGTTCTTCTTCATTCATCACAACAGTGTTATCTTCAAATTCAGGATGTAGAGGTAGATGCTCTTTTCTAGCAAGTAAGTCCATGTGCCCATTTTAGAGTTGATGAGCTCCTGAATGTGTGGAGCATATCCACAACTCCTCTTTTGATCAACAGCAGTCATTTTGATCGTTTCTACAATCAAGCTCATAACTTTGAACTTCTGGGTGACATAAAAAATTTGCAGCATGTTGATGGATTGTCCTCGGATCATCTTGTGATCTCCTGACTTGGGTAGCAATGTGTGCCTTAAGATCCAGTTAGTGGTAGGCAGACCAGACAACAGATAGTGTACAGATCCAAACTTATGTGTTTCTAAAGCCTTATCAGTGATCTCCTTGTACATGTTTGCCATTGAGTTGTGGTCTTTCTTCTTGGTGGCATACACATCCAAGTCATCTTCATGTTCCTCTAGGGCATTGATTAGCTTGGCCCACTCATCAACTGTGGACTGGTACCTGGTACCCTCAGACATCCAAACTATCCCCCATCTGGATAGAAGTGGGCAGTGGAGTAGAACTGCATGATCAACTCATTATTCCATTTGGTGAGCTTTTGTCCAACGAATTCATCTACTCCACAAGCCTGAAAGCTATCATACACTCTAGGGAACTGATCTTCATTTTCTTGGACGAACTCCCAGTCCACCCATTTCATGTCACACACTATGGGCTTCTTGTCAAGCAGAATAGTCTCATAGAAATCTTTTTGTTCCTTTGTATGGAACCTGTAGTCAACTGCAGTCCTCCTCCTAACAGCATAGGGATCAGACTGTCTCCACAACTTCAGTCCTGCATCATTCCTGATGTGCATGTCCTCAGCGACTGGTGAGCATCATTGTGGTCAGGAATGTTGGGCTTCAACTTCCTCAAGACAAGAGAATCATCTTCTTCTTCTTCAATTTCAGGCACTAGGGCCTTGTTCTTCTCCTCAGCAGGTATACTCATGGTGTTCCTCTTGGGTTTTGGGGGTTTCTGAGCAGCAGCCTTGGGAGAAGATTTGGGCTTAGATGGAGCAGCCCCTGACTTGATTGCATCTCCCATAAGCTTTTGAGCCTTAGGAGCTGGTGCAGCATCCTCTTCCTCCTCCTCTTCTTTCGAATCTCTCATAACGGAGGATCTATCAACTACTCTGGTAGTGGTCTTCTTGACCCTTTCTTTTCTTTTCTTTTCTTTTCTTTCCTTCTCCAACTGCCTCTTCAGTTGGCTTGGAGGTTTCAGCAGTTGAGGCTCTGGCCTTAGACATGGGAATCCTTTTTGCTGGAGCCTTCTTGTGCATCCCTGGCTTTGTTGTAGTAGCTGAGCCATATTCTTTCTTCAGTACCTTTTTCTTGGAGCTGACTTCTTCCTCAACAGCCACATAATCCTCATCCTCAGAATCCGAGGTCTTCTTCCTTGTTTTGGTGGCTGCCTTGGGCAAGTTGCTTGGTGTGCTCCTGCTGCCCTCATCAGAAGTGCTAGAGGGACTAGTGCTCTCACTCATATGAACCTGCTCCTCAGACTTGTTCTGGCTGTCACTTTGATCAGACATCTTGCAGGCAAACTGTCAGCAGACCCTGTGAATAGGTTGCAGATGAGGTAGAGTAGATGAGCATCATAACGTGCGGAATTTTTGCAAAATAGATGACTTAAAAACTTAGTTTTAGTTCTTCACAGAAAGCATTCCGGATCTACCGATTTGTAAACTCGGTGATACCGAAGCAGCTTTTAGAACCTAAACTAGTGAACTTGGTCATACCGAGTCACAGTTCGGTGGCACCGAGAGTGCTAGGGTTTCACAGAGAATCAAACTCGGTCACACCAATTTGCAATTTTCAGTCAGACCGAAAACGCATGTGCAATGTCCTAAGCCAAATCGGTGAGACCGATTTCTACAACTTGGTCGGTCCGAGATGAGTTCGGCAGAGACCTAACCCTAAATTTTCAAATCAAATCTAATCTACGGGATGCTTTCACTGGACAGGATAATTTCATACATGGCAAGAATCATGGCAAAGCAATGTGCTACGAATTCGGAGTTAAGGAATAGCGCAAAGATCAAGTTCATACCCTACTTCGGCGGTGAACTTGCTACGGCGGCAACGGTGGGGCAGATTGCCGTTGACGGCGGCGGAGACCAGCTGCGGGAGGTCGCTGGCAACAAGAGGGCGATCCAGAGACCCGAGGAGGCAGAGCAGGTCACGCGCGGGTGAAGGGTTTTGGAAAAATTTCCAAAATTTGACCCGTCAGTATATATAACCTGACCCTGTCGGTGTGACTGAGTGGAACAACTCGGTGGCACCGAGATGCAAAACTGCAAGCGGTTACTGCAACTTGGTGTGACCGAAAAGTTCTAATCATTTGCACTGAGATTGAAAACCTAGATCAACTTAGTGATCTCGTTGTGACCGAAATGGATGACTCGGTCATACCGAAATGCACAAAGAGGTTTTGGAAGTTTAATTCTATGACGAATCAGGGACTCCGAGTGCTCCTCACACAGAGTGGTTCGAATCTGACTTGATCAAACTTTGTGATGTAGCATGAATAGAGTTTGAGACGAGGAAAACATAGATAGCTAGAGGGAGTTCTTAGGCATTCTTGTCCATCCATTTGGAAAAAGAGAAAAAGCCAAACAATCAAAGCAACAAATGGATGTTATGAGTAAAATATGAAACCAACATGCTCACACAATAAGATGGCAAAATAAATATGTGACAAAGCATGCACAAACACTCTAGCATCTATCAAGCAATTTGGCGATGACTAGGTCATCTATATATGAGT
Organism: Triticum monococcum; assembly: GCA_034509565.1. Classification (NCBI taxonomy): domain Eukaryota; kingdom Viridiplantae; phylum Streptophyta; class Magnoliopsida; order Poales; family Poaceae; genus Triticum; species Triticum monococcum. The sequence goes on from CM067843.1 coordinate 689,871,378, forward strand.
ATATTGACTTAGGATTCAAATGAGAACATTTGATCATAGGTCATACTCATCGTTTAAGCATAAGTGGGGTTGCCACTTTTACATAAAGCATTGTTGTGTTCACACCATTAGAGTTGCTTTAGCTCAATTGATTAGAGTAAAGCTCCCCCTAGATGTGATATCCCCCCTCAGAGGGATGAACTAACCTTGGGTTTTGTCGATGATGACTTCATGTAGGTGTTGAAGATGTAGATGCTCAATGTTGATGTAGATCCTTTGGAGCAATCCTTTGGAATGAGTTGCACTTTCAATACCTACACGGGTTAGTCCCACAAGGAACAAACAAGGATATCCATAGACATAGAGTGATATTCACATGAGATGATGTCCATGAATGCATTAGGTTACCATGTCCCTTGTCCTACCAACAAGAGGGTTTTTGACTCCTTGAACTAGTGCAAGATATGGAAGTTGTTTGCACTTGTCCTCACCAAAATGATATGAGTGAAGTGTGTTGGCGAAGTCACCCTCAAGAACTCTCTAGTTCTTCTTCTTCTTCAGGATCCACACCATCTTGATGGGAATCCTTGGAGTTGTAGTCGTACTTGATGAAGTAGAACTTGATGTAGTCTTGGGAACCCACTTGACCAAGGCCTTGGGAGCTTCTTCAAATGCATCAATCTCCTCTTGAAGCTTGTCCTTGCCTTTTTGCTTGTGGTCTTGTGGTGGAAGATCATCTTGAGCTTGTGTTCCTTGGAAAGAAGTAGGATCATACTTCTCTTGTTGAGGAACAAATTTCCTCTTGGGGTATTGATCTTCTTCCCACTCAACTCCATTGTCATTGAACTTTCGTTCAAAACCAACACCTTGATTCTTCCGGTGTCTTCCTTGCTTGCGTACAATTTCCTCAAATTGCTTACTTCCGGCAAGGCTCTTGTAAACACCTTTCTCTATAATTCCCTTCAATAAGCTATTTTCTTGCTCAAGTGTAACTTGGCTAAGAGAATCATTAGTGGAATCAAGATAACTACTAGAAGCAACATCATTGGGTTTAGCACGAGTATTGTTACTACTAGAAGAAGAATCTTTCTTACTCTTGTTGCTAGATTTAACTTGTGGCATGTAAGTAGACAAAAGTAAACATTTGGCAATGTAAGAGGAACTTTTCTTGCGAAGATCATCATTGATCGCTTTTAAGAACCCATGCTCTTGCTCAAGGTTGTGCTTTTCGAAGCGTAACTTCTCATGAGTCTTTAAAAGCTCTCGATGATTTTCCAAGGTAGTTTCATGAGCTAACTTAAGAGTGTTTAGCTCTTTAGTTAGACGCTCAATATCCTTCTTACCATCGTCATTCGTTTTGTCTTGATTAGAATGATTAATAGCAAGTCCATCATAGTTTTCATCACTAGAATTGTCAACAAGTAAATCATCATCACCTAGCAAGTCATCTTCATCACTATTGAAATCAACATACTCGGGCTGTGATACCTTTGGGCCTTTAGGCATGAAGCATCTTCCAATTCCTTCATTTGGTGACTCAAATATGTCGTAGGAGTTGGTTGACACAAGTGCTAGACCGGCAACACCTTCATCTTGAGTATATTCGGAGTCGGAGTGATAACTTCTCTCGGAGTGATCGTCAGAGTCGGAGCCGGATACCCATTCACCAATGTGAGCTTGATGTCTTCATTTTGTGTAGCCCCTTGATGATTTGTCCCTCCTTTTTGAATCTTTGCTTCTCCGCGACGTTCTTCGTTCATAACGGTCATCTCTACTCCTTCTCTATCTTGGTGGTGATTCTTCTCTCCTACTCCTTCTTTTGGGAGAACCTTCTCTTCTTTTGTAGGGAGCTGTACACTCATTGGAGTAGTGTTCGGGTCTTCCACAATTGTAGAAATTTCGTTCATGACTTGAGGATGTTTTGTCATTGTAGGACCTTGACTTGGAACTTCTTTCCTTGCTTCTACTCTTGTAGAACTTGTTGAAGTTCTTCACCATTAGGCTCAATTCTTCATTGAAGTTTTGTTTCTCACTTGATGATGTGGGAGCATCACATGAGGCTTTGTAAGCACCACTTGACTTGTTGTGAAGCTCTTCCTTATCCTTGAGTGACATCTCAAGAGCAACAATCGTAATTGGGCATCATTTGGATCAATGTGCACATGGTATCATATTTTCCATCCAAGGCACTTAGGATCTTCTTGATGATGAATCTATCGGTCATCTCTTCACTTCCTAATCCAGCAATCTCATTTGTGATGAGAGCAAACCTAGAGTACATTTCAGCGACACCTTCACTATCCTTCATTTTGAACTTGTCAAGTTGACTTTCAGCACACCCAATTTGGATTCCTTGACGGAAACGGTACCTTCCTGCATATCAATAAAAGTATCCCAAATTTCCTTTGCATTCTTGAGACGGCTGATTTTGTTGAATTATTCGGGGCACAATCCGTTGAAGAGAATATCACAAGCTTGAGCATTGTATTGCAGCATCTTCAACTCTTTTGCGCTAGCCTCACGGTTCGGTTCCCTCCCATCAAAGAATTCACCTTGCAAGCCAATACACACAATAGCCCAAACGGCGGGGTTATGTCCAAGAATATGCATTTTCATCTTATGCTTCCAACTAGCAAAATTAGTACCATCAAAATAAGGACCTCTACGGTGGTAATTTCCCTCACTAGACGCCATACTCTCCTAGGTTGTGAAACCAAGGCTATGATCACCAAAGCTATGGAAATCAAGGCAAATGGAGACCAACACTCTGATACCACTTGTAGGATCGAAAGTATGTCTAGAGGGGGGGTGATTAGACTACTTGACCAAATAAAAATCTAGCCTTTTCCCAATTTTAATTCTTGGCAGATTTTAGCAACTTAGCACAAGTCAAGCAAACAACATACACATGCAATTCTAAGAGTATAGCAGCGGAATGTAAAACAATTGCATATGAAGGTAATGGGAGGAGTTTGGAGGGAGCAAACGCAATGTAGACACGGAGATTTTTGGCGTGGTTCCGATAGGTGGTGCTATCGTACATCCACGTTGATGGAGACTTCAACCCACGAAGGGTAACGGTTGCGCGAGTCCACGGAGGGCTCCACCCACGAAGGGTCCACGAAGAAGCAACCTTGTCTATCCCACCATGGCCATCGCCCGCGAAGGACTTGCCTCACTAGGGTAGATCTTCACGAAGTAGGCGATCTCCTTGCCCGTACAAACTCCTTGGTTCAACTCCACAATCTTGATGGAGGCTCCCAAGTGACACCTAACCAAACTAGGAGACACCACTCTCCAAGAGGTAACAAATGGTGTGTTGATGATGAACTCCTTGCTCTTGTGCTTCAAAAGATAGTCTCCCCAATACTCAACTCTCTCTCATAGGATAGGATTTGGTGGAAAGATGATTTGAGTGGAAAGCAACTTGGGGAAGGCTAGAGATCAAGATTTATGTGGTTGGAATGAAGTATCTTGACCTCAACACAAGTTTAGGTGGTTCTCTCTCAAAAAATGTATGTCGGCGTTCTGGGAACGGGGGTCCCCAGACTTGCCTGCCTGCGGCCTACGGCGTGGCTCAAAGGGGGGCCCAGCACGGCCCATCTTCACCAACACAAACTCAAGACCCTCGCGAGGGGCCAAGCCTCACGGGGCAGACGACGCAGAGCTTCCTCAGGCACGGCCTCGTCAGGCTGGCTCGTGAGGAGGCGGAGAGATCAAGGCGGGGTACCTCGCGAGGTGCCTGTGACGCAAGCCAAGACGACTCAGGGCGCCAGGCGGGTGCCAGCCCGCGCAGCATCCTCCTTTCCTCTTTGGTGCAAAGGGGGCAAGCGCAGCCGCGGAGTACCGAGGCATCAGGCAAAGGTTGCCATTTCGGTGCAACGAGACCAAGACCAGGAGGACTACGAGATGGAGGTCACCGTGGAGCCCAAGACGGCGTCATCACCAGAGCTTTGCGCAGGCGAACACTACTTTTGTCAGGATAGCTGATACTTGCTGTCCCCCTTCAAATTAGCCCGCCATTGTTGGCTCCCTTCCCGCTCAATATTTGGGAAGAGGACCAGGGCCTCTATAATTAGGACCGGCCACCCACATAGCAAAGGGGGGGGGGTTGGTCGGTTCGATCTCTTTCGAGGGCTCGACAAGTAGAGAGGTTGCAAGCAGAGAGAGAGAGAGAGAGAGAGAGAGAGAGAGAGAGAGAGAGAGAGAAAGGTGACTGAACTCCTCCCAGCAGTTCATTGCCCCAGCCAAGAACAGACCCTCGCGAGGCTGTTCTTCCTTGTATTGCTCATCATCATCAGCCCAAGAGGCAATCCACACACCACACACTGGAGTAGGGTATTACACCACAATGGTGGCCCGAACCAGTATAAACCATGTGTCTCTTGTGTTGTTCTTCCCGTAGTTCTGATCCTAGCATGGCAGAGGGGTGCAAGTAGGCAGGAGGTGAAATCTCTGCGCGCACCCCAGTGTTCGAACCTCAAGGGTTTGCCGGAACCCGAAATCCGACAATGTATGTTGGAAGTGTAGGCATGTTCTGATGGCTCTCTCCACAAATGAAGAGTGCGTGGAGGGTATATATAGCCTCCACACAAAATCTAACTGTTACACACAAATCACCATACTCGGTGGGACCGAATCATACAATTCGGTCAGACCGATTTAGTTCATAATGTGACCGTTAGGGTTTTCGGTGGGACCGACATGTCAACTCGGTGGGACCGATATCATTAGGGTTAGGGAATAACGTAATCTCGGTGAGGCCGATTACACAAACTCGGTGAGACCGATTTTGGTAATAGACTAACCTGAGAGTTGGTCAAGCAATCTCGGTGGGACCGATTCGCTCTTTCGGTAGGACCGAAACATTACGAAAGGAAACAGAGAGTTTGCATTGCAATCTCGGTGGGACCGACCTCTCATCTCGGTTGGACCAAAACTATACGAAGGGAAACAGAGAGATTACAATCCCATCTCGGTGAGACCGAGATCCCTATCGGTAGGACCGAAAAGACTAGGGTTTGTGGCAGTGGCTATGTCAAGTGAAGTCAGTGGCGCTGGATAGATCAAATCGGTGGGGCCGAGTTTGACTTTTGGTTTGGGATATATTTGGATATGAGAAAATGGTTGAGGGTTGTGGAGCATATCACTAAGCACTTTGAGCAAGAACCTCATTAAGCAACACCTCACCCCCTCTTCATAGTATTGTCTTTTCCTATGGACCCAATGTGATCTTGGATCACTAAAAATGAAATGTAGAGTCTTGTGCTTTGAGCTTGAGCCAATCCTTTTGTCCTTAGCATTTTGAGGGGTCCACTTTCTAATCCATGCCATGCCAATCACTGAGCTTTTCCTGAAATATTTATCTTCAAATAGCATTAGCTCAATGAGCTATATGTTGTTAGGAATTACCAAAACCACCCAGTGATAGTTGCACTTTCAGCAGACTAAGGCATAGCCTAGTGGTGGGAAGGGGCTGATGCCTTCCCACCCACCCAGGTTCAAGGCATGGTACTTGCAATTTGGGTTTGTTGCACCAATTATACTGTAGGGGTTCCCTTACAGTCTTTCTGTCAAAAAAAATAGTTGCACTTTCATTGGGCTAACTTCCTAGATTTGTCCATCGTCCATCCACAAGGTTTGACGTGCATCTCATCCAAAGATACCATGTAGTCCGTGCATTTAAATCATTACATGAACGAATCAAATAACTCATTCGGATCATAGTGAGATATACAGATGGATTTACATGTGTAGATGAGAGCCATAAGGATATGCATCGCCTCCAGTAGAACAATGTAATCCATGTACTTGCCCTACTACAATAACACATAAACACCAGTATGTTAATTAGCAAGTTTGAGTACTTTGAGGTATAGAGCTGGCTTTATAGATGTTTTTATATGCCAGGCCATGTTAGCCAACGGAATATGTTCAATCCTCTATTTTCTTGTCTGTACGTGTTGTGTGTATGGTACTCAAATTTGTATACAGTCTGTCCTTTTCATCCCCAGCAATAAGCCCTCTATTTTACTGCCTATACATGCACTAATGTCATGTTTTTGATGCCTTCCATAGGAGAACAGCCGTGGAGTAACATTCAGCTTGTATGTGTGGAGTAATGATTATTGAAAATAGTTAAAATAGCATAGTTTTGGTACAGTTTCTTCCGTCCGCTTTGATAGGTTTCAAAACTTCTCTTTCCATACGAATATTTGTAGCTTTATATTTCTTGAGGAGGATTACAATGGCAATGATTATTGCATCTTCAGAAATTATCTCGCATGATTTAGGTTGCCTTTGTTATTATCATGAATTCTCCTAATCTGGCTGCCCCCACCCACTTTACCTTATTTTAGTATTTGTTCATTTTGATTTTGTCTACTTTTGTGCCTATTTTTTTACAGAAGATTATAAAATAACCACAGCACAGTTCAGTGACTGTGGATCCTTAGGAAGTATGTGCTTCAAGCTTCTTTGTTGCCTGATATTGGTCATATTTTCCTTCAATTTCCTCCGTACAGGTATTGAGTTGTCTATAATTATTTTATTTTGTTCTTTGAGATGTATTGTGCAATTTTGATGGAAAATAAATCTGTCATAGGGGGCAAAGAAAACAAATGTTAATGCAATATAGTAATTTCATTCTAACTAAATATAAAACGTATAGGCAGGACATTGCACATATATTGTAATTTCAACCTAACTAAACATCATATATATTGTAAGAAAGCAATAGTTTTGTAATATTGTTATCAGATAATCCTTAGTGGAATAAATATTGAAAAACAACGTTGTCTTTGATAGTGGTCAAAAAACTTCGTGTGATATAATTATGAAAATATCTGACGGTAACACATCAACATAGGAGTCCCAAATTAAGAATGCATCTTCACACAACTATAATTAAGAGACAATATTACATGTATCTAAGTGATCATTTTCCAAAATTTTATAATACCTTATTTCACTTTGCAATTTTTTTCCTATTTATTATGTAATTCTAGCTTGTGTAGTAGCACGGGTTGATGACTAGTAATATTAATGGATATAGATCTGATCATAAACTTGAACTTCATCAGATCCCAACAAACACACCACAAAAAGGTCATTACATGAAATTGATCCCCAAAAACAGTGAGGAGAACATTGCATTGAGAATCAAAAAGAGAGAAGAAGTCATCTAGCTACTGCCTACAGACCCATAGGTCTGGTAAACTACTCACGCATCATCGGAGGAGCACCAATGAGGATAGTGAACCCCTCTGTGATCGTGTTCCCCTCCGGTAGAGTGCCAGAATAGGGCTCTAGATTGGATCTCGTGGTTCTAGAACTCACGGCGACCTGAATTGTGTTTCATCGCCTCCCCTACGGTTTTTGGAACATTTGGGTATTTATAGAGCTGAGAGGCGGTGGAGGAGACCCCCGTGGGCCCCATGATACGTCTCCAACGTATCTATAATTTTTGATTGTTCCATGCTATTATATGATCCATCTTGGATGTTTTATATGCATTTATATGCTATTTTATATTATTTTTGGGACTAATCTATTAACCTAGAGCCTAATGCCAGTTTTTGTTTTTTCCTTGTTTTTGAGTTTTGTAGAAAAGGCACTAGGGCCCGAGTGCCATGATTTCAGATCTAAACCATTTATATTTTCATCATTATATCTATGTTCTTGATCCGATCTTGTAAGTTATATGCACTTATTAAGTGTTATGATCCGTAAACCCCAAGGTGACAATAATTGGGATACTTTCTGGTGATGACCGTAGTTTGAGGAGTTCATGTATTCACTATGTGTTAATGCTTTCTTCCGGTTCTCTATTAAAAGGAGGTCTTAATATCCCTTAGTTTCCGTATGGACCCCCCTGCCACGGGAGGGTAGGACAAAAGATCTCTTGCAAGTTCTTTTCCATAAGCACGTATGACTATTTACGGAATACATGCCTACATTATATTGATGAAATGGAGCTAGTTTTGTGTCACCCTAGGTTATGACTGTTACGTGATGAATATCATCCAACGATGCCTACGAGCTCTTCACATATTGTTTTTGCTAAGTTATTACTATTGTTGCGGCTGTTACAACTGCTACAAAATTACTGTTACTATTGTTACTGTTACTATTGCTGCTACTACTATTGCTATAACTATCAAACAATCATATTACCGTGCTACCGATCACTTTGCTGCAGATATTAAATCTCCAGGTGTGGTTGAATTGACAACTCAACTGCTAATACTTACAAATATTCTTTGGCTCCCCTTATGTCGAATCAATAAATTTGTGTTGAATATTCTACCCTCGAAAAATGTTGCGATCCCCTATACTTGTGGGTTATCAGATGCCTCGTCAACAACGGCTTCTTCCCGGCGCATCACTACTTCGACACACTGCACCCTTAACTAACTCAGCGCCTCTTGCCCTCGTGGCTCCATGAAGAATTCCTCGGCACCAGCCACCCCGACATGACATCGACCACGGCATTCTTTGCATGGATACCTGGACCAGGGCTACACCACCCTACAGTCTCGGCTACCTTGACACGACACAAAGGGCTACCGCCTTGCTTGAGCAATCTCGTCGGTTTCCATTCCAGCCACGACTTCCGCGATGCTTCGACCGTTGCAATTATGTGTATGTGTGTGTGTGTGTGTGGGGGGGGGGGGGGTCCGTCGGCTTACCTTTGGAGTCTTCTCCGGTCTCACCGTCTGCATCGGTACCGTTGTGACTGCGGGGCGATGTTGAGTATTGTGATTGTTTATGAAACATAGGATAGACTACGATTTTTTCTACCTTGTCTTGTACTCCAAGATGATCATGTACTCCCTATATATACGCCCATGAGACTCAAAGCAATACATCATCGATTCCACCAATCCCTCTCTATTCCCTCTTACACGAGGGATATATAGATCGCACACAAATTCAATGCCAATGATGACTATAGACGATCAAGACTCGACTAGGCCAGGGTTGTATAAGTAGTTTGTGTTGGGCCGTCATGATACCAAGTGAAGCAAGAAAATAGGAGGCTAGGAAGACAACACAAGCATGGCAGGGGTTTCCTCGAAAAGGGGGATTTGAGGGTTAGGGTTCTTGCATTGGTGGTGAGGTCTCTGGTGGCGAGCGAGGGGTGACTGTGTAGCTTCGCACATTGATCGAACTGGTTTCTGCTTCCAATGATGCGGAAATGGCGGAGCAAGGAGGATGTGGAAGCGGTGGGACTCCCAGGAAACATGTGATCACTGGTGTGAAGATGGTGGGGGTTTCCTTGAACACAGGAACATCAAAATCCTCGGCTGATGGCAAGAGCTCCGAGGAGGCGGCTAGTCTCATGACGAGGATGTGCGACCTAGTTTTAACCGAGAAGGAATAAATGCTTCATATTCACAAATCCAGATCCAGAAATCCATAAGTCAGTTATGTGGTCGACGGTTGACAAGGTGTGCTCAATTGAGGCCCATGGACATCCATGCTCTCAAAAGAATAATGTGTTAGGCTTGGGGTCTCCACAGGAGGCTCAATTTAGGGATATAGGCGGGAACACCTTTTTTTGTTCGCTCTAGAAGCAAGGGAAATTGGAAGCACACGCTGAATAATGGACTACGGCAATTCGACTTCAACATCATCGTCTTGAAAGACTACGAAGGGAACACACGGCCATCCGAGATGGTGTTCGATACTGCAGAAGCGTGGTCTCGTGTCATGGATCTACCACTTGATTAGCGCTTGGAGGCATTTGGTGTAACAGCTCGGAGTAATCCCCCAAATATTTTTTTGCCTAATGTAATGTTTGTACATCATGTGTGTCTCATGAGCATTGCATCAGCATCATATTGCATTGATTAAATAATTATTTTGGATATTCTATTTTCTTCATATTGTCAAATGGTGAATAGGTAAATCCCCTATCCCTTTCCATCTTCTGCACTAAGAATCACCCCAAACCTTGGATACACTCTTTTTGTGACATTTGGGAGCTACCCAATTATTTTCACTATTTTAGCAGAAGCCTAGATATCACTCGTAGTTCAAACCCATTCATTTAATTGCATGGATATATTTTCCAAGTTTGGTAGTTAACCATAGTCCAAATGGGTTGAATCTTTGTGTTGAAGGAAATATGCCCTAGAGGCAATAATAAAGTTTTTATTTATGTTTCCTTATATCATGATAAATGTTTATTATTCATGCTAGAATTGTATTAACCGGAAACTTAGTACATGTGTGAATACATAGACAAAATAGAGTGTCCCTAGTATGCCTCTACTTGACTAGCTCGTTAATCAAAGATGGTTAAGTTTCCTGACCATAGACATGTGTTGTTATTTGATGAATGAGAACACATCATTAGGAGAATGATGTGATGGACAAGACCCATCTGTTATCTTAGCATAATGATCGTTTAGTTTTATTGCTATTGATTTCTTCATGACTTATACATGTTCCTCTGACTATGAGATTATGCAACTCCCGGATACCGGAGGAACACCTTGTGTGCTATCAAATGTCACAACGTAACTGGGTGATTATAAAGATGCTCTACAGGTGTCTCCAAAGGTGTTTGTTGAGTTGGCATAGATCGAGATTAGGATTTGTCACTCCGTGTATCGGAGAGGTATCTCTGGGCCCTCTCGGTAATGCTCATCATTACAAGCCTTGCAAGCAATGTGACTAATGAGTTAGTTGCGAGATGATGCATTGCGGAATGAGTAAAGAGACTTGCCGGTAACGAGATTGAACTAGGTATAATGATACCGACGATCGAATCTCGGGCAAGTAACATACCCATGACAAAGGGAATAACGTATGTTGTTATGCGGTTTGACCAATAAAGATCTTCATAGAATATGTAGGAGCCAATATGAGCATCCAGGTTCTGCTATTGTTTATTGATCGGAGATGTGTCTCGGTCATGTCTACATAGTTCTCGAACCCATAGGGTCCGCACGCTTAACGTTCGATGAAGATTTATATTATGAGTTATGTGATTTGATGACCGAAGTTTGTTCGGAGTCCTGGATGAGATCACAAACATGACGAGGAGTCTCAAAATGGTCGAGAGGTAAAGATCGAGATATTGGAAGGCTATATTTGGACATCAAAATGGTTCCGAGCGATTCAGGTATTTTTCAAAGTACCGGAGAGTTACGGGAATTCGCCGGGGGAAGTTAATGGGCCTTATTGGGCTCTAGTGGCGAGAGAGGGAAGAAGGGCCACGAGGTGGTGCGTGATACGTCTCCAACGTATCTATAGTTTTTGATTGTTCCATGCTATTATATTATCTGTTTTGGATGTTTAATGGGCTTTATTATACACTTTTATATTATTTTTGGGACTAACCTACTAACCCAAGGCCCAGTGCAAATTGCTGTTTTTTTGCCTACTTCAGTGTTTCGCAGAAAAGGAATATCAAACAGAATCCAAACGGAATGAAACCTCCGGGAGAGTTAATTTTGGAACCAATGTGATCCAGGGGACTTGGAGTACACATCAAGAAAGGAGTGAGGCGGCCACGTGGCAGGGAGGCGCGCCTGCCCCCCTGGGCGCGCCCCCACCCTCGTGGGCTCCTCGCAACTCCACTGACCTACTTCTTCCTGCTATATATATATATCCATATACACCGAAAACATCTAGGAGCACCATGAAACCCTAATTCCACCACTGCAACCTTCTGTTCCCAAGAGATCCCATCTTGGGGCCTTTTCCGGAGCTCCGCCGGAGGGGGAATCAATCACGGAGGGCTTCTACATCAACACCGCAGCCTCTCCGATGATGTGTGAGTAGTTTACCACAGACCTTCGGGTCCATAGTTATTAGCTAGATGGCTTCTTCTATCTCTTTGGATCTCAATACAAAGTTCTCCTCAATCTTCTTGGAGATCTATTCGATGTAATTCTTTTTGCGGTGTGTTTGTTGAGATCCGATGAATTGTGGGTTTATGATCAAGTTTATCTATGAACAATATTTGATTCTTCTCTGAAATCTTTTATGTATGATTGGTTATCTTTGCAAGTCTCTTCGAATTATCAGTTTGGTTTGGCCTACTAGATTGATCTTTCTTGCAATGGGAGAAGTGCTTAGCTTTGGGTTCAATCTTGCGGTGTCCTTTCCCAGTGACACCAGGGGCAGCAAGGCACGTATTGTATTGTTGCCATCGAGGATAAAAATATGGGGTTTATATCATATTGCTTGAGTTTATCCCTCTACATCTTGTCATCTTGCCTAATGCGTTACTCTGTTCTTATGAACTTAATACTCTAGATGCATGCTCGATAGCGGTCGATGTGTGGAGTAATAGTAGTAGATGCAGGATCGTTTCGGTCTACTTGTCACGGACGTGATGCCTATATACATGATCATGCCTAGATATTCTCATAATTATGCACTTTTCTATCAATTTCTTGACAGTAATTTGTTCACCCACCGTGATACTTATGCTATCTTGAGAGAAGCCACTAGTGAAACCTATGGCCCCCGGGTCTATCTTTTATCATATAAGTTTCCATTCTATTTTATTTTGCAATCTTTACTTTCAATCTATATCATAAAAATACCTAAAATATTTATCTTATTATCTCTATCAGATCTCACTCTCGTAAGTGACCATGAAGGGATTGATGATGTCTACTACACAACCTTCTTCTTGTAGACATTGTTGGGCCTCCAAGTGCAGAGGTTTGTAGGAAAGTAGCAAATTTCCCTCAAGTGGATGACCTAAGGTTTATCAATCCGTAGGAGGCATAGGATGAAGATGGTCTCTCTCAAGCAACCCTGAAACCAAATAACAAAGAGTCTCTTGTGTCCCCAACACACCCAATACAATGGTAAATTGTATAGGTGCACTAGTTCGGCGAAGAGATGGTGATACAAGTAGTATATGGATGGTAGATAAAGGTTTTCGTAATCTGAAAATATAAAAACAGCAAGGTAACTAGTGATAAAAGTGAGCGTAAATGGTATTGCAATGCGTTGAAACAAGGCCTAGGGTTCATACTTTTACTAGTGCAAGTTCCCTCAACAATAATAACATAATTGGATCACATAACTATCCCTCAACATGCAACAAAGAGTCACTCCAAAGTCACTAATAGCGGAGAACAAACGAAGAGATTATGGTAGGGTACGAAACCACCTCAAAGTTATTCTTTCCAATCAATTCGTTGGGCTATTCCTATAAGTGTCACAAACAACCCTAGAGTTTGTACTAGAATAACACCTTAAGACACAAATCAACCAAAACCCTAATGTCACCTAGATACTCCAATGTCACCTCAAGTATCCGTGGGGTATGATTATACGATATGCATCACACAATCTCAGATTCATCTATTCAACCAACACATAGAACCTCAAAGAGTGCCCCAAAGTTCCTACCGGAGAATCCTGACGAAAATGTGTGCCAACCCCTATGCATAGGTTCATGGGCGCAACCCGCAAGTTGATCACCAAAACATACATCAAGTGAATCACGTGATATCCCATTGTCGCCACAGATACGTACGGCAAGACATACACCAAGTGTTCTCAAATCTTTAAAGACTCAATCCTGATTAGACAAATTCAAAGGGGAAACTCAATCCATTACAAGATAGTAGAGGGGGGGGGACAAAACATCATAAGATCCAACTATAATAGCAAAGCTCGCGATACATCAAGATCGTATCACCTCAAGAACACGAGAGAGAGAGAGAGAGAGAGAGAGAGAGAGAGAGAGAGAGAGAGATCAAACACATAGCTACTGGTACATACCCTCAGCTCCGAGGGAGAACTACTCCCTCCTCGTCATGGAGAGCACCGGGATGATGAAGATGGCCACCGGAGAGGGGTTCCCCCTTCGGCAGGGTGCCAAAACGGGTCTAGATTGGTTTTCGGTGGCTACGGATGCTTCTGGCGGCGGAACTCCCGATCTATTGTGTTCCCCGATCGTTTTAGGGTATATGGAGATATATAGGCGGAAGAAGTACGTCAGGGGAGCCACCAGGGGCCCATGAGGTGGAGGGCGCGCCCCCTACCTCGTGGCTTCCTCGAGGCTTCCCTTACGTGGACTCCAAGTCTCTCGAGTTGCTTTCCTTCCAAAAATAAGTTCCGTGAAGTTTCAGGTCAATTGGACTCTGTTTGATTTTCCTTTTCTGCGATACTCTAAACAAGGAAAAAACAGAAACTGGCACTAGGCTCTGGGTTAATAGGTTAGTCCGAAAAATCATATAAAATTGCATATAAATGCATATAAAACATCCAAGGTTGATAACATAATAGCATGGAACAATAAAAAATTATAGATACGTTGGAGACGTATCAGCATCCCCAAGCTTAATTCCTGCTTGTCCTCGAGTAGGTAAATGATAAAAACAGAATTTTTGATGTGGAATGCTACCTAACATATTTATCCATGTAGTTCTCTTTATTGTGGCAAGAATATTCAGATCCATAAGATTCAAGACAAGAGTTTAATATTGACATAAAAATAATAATACTTCAAGCATACTAACAAAGCAATCATGTCTTCTCAAAATAACACGGCCAAAGAAAGCTATCCCTGCAAAATCATATAGTCTGGCTATGCTCCATCTTTACCACACAACATATTTAAATCATGAACAACCCCGATGACAAGCCAAGCAATTGTTTCATACTTTTGATGTTCTCAAACTTTTTCAATCTTCACGCAATACATGAGCGTGAGCCATGGATATAGCACTATAGGTGGAATAGAATGGTGGTTGTGGAGAAGAAAAAAAGGAGAAGATAGTCTCACATCAACTAGGCGTATTAACGGGCTATGGAGATGCCCATCAATAGATATCAATGTGAGTGAGTAGGGATTGCCATGCAATGGATGCACTAGAGCTATAAATGTATGAAAGCTCAACAAAAGAAACTAGTGGGTGTGCATCCAACTCGCTCGCTCAAGAAGACCTAGGGCATTTTAAGGAAGCCCATCATTGGAATATACAAGCCAAGTTCTATAATGAAAGATTCCCACTAGTATATGAAAGTGACAACACAGGAGACTCTCTATCATGAAGATCATGGTGCTACTTTGAAGCACAAGTGTGGTAAAAGGATAGTAGCATTGCCCCTTCTCTCTTTTTCTCTCATTATTTTTTTATTTTTTATTTGGGCCTTCTCTTTTTTTATGGCCTCTTTTTTTGGGATTCTTTGGCCTCTTTTTTTTCTTCCGGAGTCTCATCCCGACTTGTGGGGAATCATAGTCTCCATCATCCTTTCCTCACTGGGACAATGCTCCAATAATGATGATCATCACACTTTTATTTACTTACAACTCAAGAATTACAACTCGATACTTAGAACAAAATATAACTCTATATGAATGCCTCCAACGGTGTACCGGGATGTGCAATGACTCATGAGTGACATATATGGAAGAATTATGAACGGTGGCTTTGCCACGAATACGATGTCAACTACATGATCATGCAAAGCAATATGATAATGATGAAGCATGTCATAGCAAATTGAATGGTGGAAAGTTGCATGGCAATATATCTCAGAATGGCTATGGAAATGCCATGATAGGTAGGTATGGTGGCTGTTTTGAGGAAGGTATATGGCGGGTTTATGGTACCGGCGAAAGTTGCGCGGTACTAGAGAGGCTAGCAATGGTGGAAGGGTGAGAGTGCGTATAATCCACTCAACATTAGTCATAAAGAACTCACATGCGTATTGCAAAAATCTATCAGTTATCGAAACAAAGTACTACGCGCATGCTCCTAGGGGAATAGATTGGTAGGAAAAGACAATCGCTCGTCCCCGACCGCCACTCATAAGGAAGACAATCAATAAATAAAGCATGCTCTGACTTCTTAGCATAACAGTTCACCATACGTGCATGCTACGGGAATCACAAACTTCAACACAAGCATTTCTCAAATTCACAACTACTCAACTAGCACGACTCTAATATCACAATCTCCATATCTCAAAACAATTATCAAGTATCAAACTTCTCTTAGTAATCAATGCACTTTTTATGATAGTTTTTATTATATCCCTCTTGGATGCCCATCATATTAGGACTAGTTCATAACCAAAGCAAACTACCATGCTGTTCTAAAGACTCAAAATAATATAAGTGAAGCATGAGAGTTCATCAATTTCTACAAAATAAAACCACCACCGTGCTCTAAAAAGATATATGTGAAGCGCTAGAGCAACAACAAACTACTCCGAAAGATATAAGTGAAGATCAATGAGTAGTTAAATAATTATTTAGCTATGTGAAGACTCTCTAATAATTTCAGATCTTGGTATTTTATTCAAACAGCAAGCAAAGCAAAAGAAAATGACATTCTAAGAATGTCAAACATCATGTGAAGAAGCAAACACTTAGGATCAACCGAAACTAACCAATAGTTGTTGAAGATGAAAGGTGGGATGCCAACCGGGGCATCCCCAAGCTTAGACGCTTGAGACTTCTTGAAATATTATCTTGGGATGCCTTGGGCATCTGTCGGCGTTCTGGGAACGGGGGTCCCTAGACTTGCCTGTCTGCGGCCTGCGGCGTGGCTCAAGCGGGGGCCCAGCACGGCCCGTCTTCATTAGCTCAAGCTCAAGACCCTCATGAGGGGCCAAGCCTCACGGGGCGGATGACAGGAAGCTTCCTCAGAGGCAGCCTCATCAGGCAGGCTCGCGAGGAGGCGCAGAGATCAAGGCAAGGGTACCTCGTGAGGAACCCGTGACGCAAGCCATGACAATCGATACCAGGCGGGGGCCAGGCGGGCGCCGGCCTGCGTAGTGTCCTTGTTTGCCCTTTGGTGCAAAGGGGGCAAGCACAGGCCAAGGCATCAGGCAAAGCTTACCATTCCGGTGCAACGAGACCAAGACCAGCCGGATGGCAGGACGGAGGTCACCGTGGAGCCCAAGATGGCGTCATCGTCAGTGCCTTTGGCAGGCGAAGACCACCTTTGGTCAGGATAACTTGTACTACATGTTCCCCTTCGAAATGGCCAATTGTTGGCGCCCTTCCCACTCATTATTTTGGGAGAGGCCCAGGGCCTCTATAAATAGAGCTAGCCACCACAGAGTAGAGAGACACCCCGGAGATATCTGGTAGAACCCCGGAGAGATCTGGTAGAACCCCGGAGAGATCTGGTAGAACCCCGGAGAGATCTGGTAGAACCCCAGCAGAGAGAGAGAGGGAGGCGACCGAAGTCACCCTAGCAGTTCATCGCACCAGCTCAAGAACACCTCTTGCGAGGCTGTTCTTCCCTTGTATTGTCCATCATCAGCCCCAGAGGCAATCCACCACACCACACACCGGAGTAGGGTATTACGCCACAACGGTGGCCCGAACCAGTATAAACATCGTGTCTCTTGTGTTGTTCATCATTTTCATCTTAGTTCGCATGAGAGGATCGGATGTAGATCGGTAGGGGAGAGATCTCCGCGCGCACCCCAGTGTTCGAACCTCAAGGGTCTGCCGGAACCCGAAACCCGACATTTGGCGCGCCAGGTAGGGGTGCACCGGAATCTTCCTTCCGTTGTTCGCGTGTGATCTTTCGTCGTGTCCATGGCTGATGCTCGTCGGGCTCGCGCTGAGCGCCGGGCTGCTCACGCCGCTCGCGTCGCCCAGACGGCGCCTGTCGACGGCCCCCTCGTCGTTGCCCGTTGCCTGCCGCCAACGCCGCCACCGGCCTAGTGGGGAACGAGCAGCAGGCCTCGTCCCAGCACCCCTTGGTGCGGCGGGATGGCCACACCGCCACCACGTCGCTGACTCCAGCTGGCTCATCGTCCCACGCCCGTCGCGCACCCATGGATGCGCACACCTCACTGCTCTTGGCGCGGGAGCTCCTGCACTATCGCCCCGTCGACGACCTCTACGAGGACTGGCTCGCCCGCATCACCGAGCTCGTCAGTGCCGCAGGGGGCTCCCCCTTGCGGTCCCTCTCGCTACCTCGCCCTCTGTCCCGTGCAGGGGGCAAGGATCAAGAGGCGGCTCCGCCGCCTCCTCTCCAAGAAGGTGCCTTGGCTCCAAGGTGCGCAGCCCCAGGGCGAGACCCTCCACGTCCGGCGCCTGCGCAGCAAGAAGGGAGATGCCAAGAGATCCCACGTCCCCGGGAAGGTGCTCGCGCGCTCCCAGCGCCGGCGCGCCAAGATCGCGCCCCAGCGCCTCCACGACAAAACCCCGCGCTGCTCCCAGTGGCAGCGCGTGGTGACCCGCAAGAACGAGTCCAGCACCAGCAAAGGGCGCCGGTGGCCACGGCGGGCTGCCTCGCCTTCACCCCCGAGCTGCGCAGCGTCACATGGCCAGGCAAGTTCAAGCCTAACCTCCCTCCCCGCTACGATGGCACAGCGGACCCCGCGGAGTTCCCGCAGCTCTACGAGTTGGGTATCGTAGCCGCCAACGGAGACGAGAAGGTCATGGCGAATTGGTTCCCCATGGCGCTCAAGGACGGCGCCCGCACCTGGCTCTTGAACCTGGCGCCCGACACGATCTCCTCCTCGAGCGAGATGCGCACCCGCTTCATCGCCAACTTCCAGGGCACTCGCAACCGGGCCCCGGCCGTGAGCGACCTGCGCCGCATCAAGCAACAGCCAGGAGAAACCCTGCAGAAGTACATCCAGCGCTTCAACTACGCTCGCCTCAAGGTCCCCAAGGTGAGTGAAGAAGCCATCATCTCAGCCTTCTCCGACGGCGTGCGTGACGTCAAGATGAAGGAAGAGCTAGCAATCAATGGAGACCTGTGCACATCCCTGGAGTTGTTCAACTTGGCGACCAAGTGCGCCAGGGCTGAGGAAGGGCGTCTCTCCCTCCTCGAGCTCCCGGCAGCCGACCCAGAAGAAAAGAAGCTCAAGGCCAAGGACGCGAAGCGCAAGGGGGCTGCCGTGCTAGCAGCGGAACCGGATACCAAGCGAGGCAGGGATCAGCCTGAGTCATCCAAGGGCGAACGGTACTACGTGTACCACGACCTCCACACCCACAACACCAATGAATGTCAAGAGCTCAGAGCCGTGTGAGATGGGCGAATCGGTCGACGCCCAGAGCACAACGACAGGGGCTATGGCCAAGGAGGAGGAAGAGGCGGTGGACGATGAGAAGACCATGGCCTTCGCCAGGGATGGCGTGACCGCCCTCGTGAGGACCGTTGGCAGGACTAGCCTCGCGAGGGAGGTTGGAGGGACCAACCTCGTGAGGACCGTCCCCACGGCAATGCAGGCCTCCCTCCTCTGCCGCCTCCACCAAGGAGGAACGAAGACCAACACCAAGATGATGGGGATGGGGGCTTCCAAGAGCCGCGTGTAATTGCTTGCATCTTGGGCGGCGCCCAGGCCCCAGCCTCACATCGCATCTTCAAGCAGTTTGCTCGCGAGGTGAATGCAGTCCTTCCCAAGCTTGAGGCCACGCGCCCTCTCAGGTGGTCTTCGTGCATGATCACATTCAGTTCCGCAGACCAGCTCAAGTGTGCGGCAATGGCCGGAGTCCTCCCGATGCTTCGCTCCCCAGTCATTAGCAACATGCAGGTCACCAGGACCCTCATCGATGGCGGAGCAGGACTCAATGTCTTGTCCGTCGAGACGTTCGACAATCTCCAAGTGCCATACGACCAGCTTTAGCCGACCAAGCCTTTCTCAGGAGTCACTGATGGTTCCACTGTTCCAATTGGGCAGGTTCGCCTTCCGGTCACCTTCGGGCAACGCAACAACTACCGCACCGAGCTCATCGACTTCGACGTCGCTCACATCCGCCTGCCGTACAACGCCATCCTTGGGTACCCAGCCCTAGCCAAGTTTATGGCAGTGACTCACCATGGTTACAATGTCCTCAAGATGCCAGGAAGTGGTGGAGTCATCACCGTACCCTGTGAAGAAAGGGACGCAGTGTGCTCGCTCGAGCGTGTGTTCCAAGCCGCAGCAATCGAAGACCCAGATCGCAGGAGCAGGAGGCCTCCCGAGGCGACCTTCAAGAAGAAGAAGACCTCACCTGGCCAGAGCCACGAGGAAGCAGGCACCTCCGGAGGTATCGCGTCAGGATTCGCACCCAATCAGGGAGCGCCGCCCTCTCGCGCATGAGAAGGCGCGCCTGGTGCCCTCCTCAGGCAGGGCTCGGGGGCTCTCTCTTGGAGAGCCACCGACCTTGCCAAGGTCGCGGGGGAGGCGCTCAGGCACCACTTGGAGGGGTGCTTTCAGGCATGCTTCCCTCAGAAAGGTACAAGTCAAAGGAGACCAAACCCTCAGGAGTTCATCGCAAGGAACACCCAAGAGCTACAAGAGTCCAGAGTCATGCGCGGCAGCCACAGCTTACCTGCCGTGGCCCCACATCCAGGCGAGGATGGAGGACTGCGCGTCTGCGTCGACGTACCAGGGCTCAACTGAGTTGCGTCCCAGGAGAGCCTATGGCCTTCGGCCGTAGGGCGCTGCATGGGACCACCCCACAGCTACGTTCGCATGCCTTTCGGCCTGTCGAGCGCGGTCGCCACACATCAGCACCTGTTGAGGAGCATTCTGGAGGCTCAAGAGGTCAGGCATCGCGCGGTCCTGGCCGAGGTGGCGATGGTCCCCGAAGACCTGCACGTGCCACCGGAGCCTCCCGAGGCCCCTGGGCCTGGGGGCTCATGAAGGCCGACATCTTCACCGCGCATCGCTCACTTCCTCAGCATCACTTCATCTTCAACAGCACCAGGTGACATCTTTCAGAGTTCTACTTTCAGCTGGGAGCGACCACAGGGCTGCACCATTCCCAGGCCGCGTGGGTCCGTCCCCGCGGCATGTATCCATTTAGTTTATGCTCTTTGTTTACCTTGTTGGGGGCGCCCCTCGGGCTGCATCATCCCCACGCCGCTCGGGCCCGACCCGGCGGCGGTTGCTTTTACCTGTGCTTGCTTGAAATTGGATTTCCTCCTATGTGCTTAACATACCTGACCTAATCACCTGCTCGATCGACGCCTATTTGAAGAGACGCTTGCTCTGGCATGGCGCGTGCGCACGGGTCCGTCCCTGCAGCGTTGATAAACCTAAGTGGTCGAGCTCTGGCCGCGGAAGCCCCGCACGGCGCCACCTCACCAGCCCCTTAGTGCCCTGACCGCTCCCTCGGAGTGACCATAGGTTGGCCGGCGACCGTAACGACATGCCTTGTTTCTCTTCATGATTGGTGTGCAGGACCTACTCCAGGAGCAACGATGGGCGCATCATGAGCTCTCTCTCCCTCTCTTCGGCACGGACCGCTTGCACATTAAAAGGGGGGTACCCGAGCATCGCGACTCATGGGCTTCTACTGGCTCTCCAGCCCTCACCCCCAGGCCTTGACCCACGCCATCGCGACCTGTCATACCAGTGGCGGCTGAGCTCGCTCGAGGGCCGGGACCTGAGGACGTAGAGCGTTAAGGAAAGTGCGGGGGAGTGGGAAGAAGCTCGCGAGGGCCTAACCAAGCAGTACCTCGACCACCGCCTCTCGGGCCAGGCGCCTCTTCGAGGAACTACGTCAGACACACAAGATAAGTTGCGCCATCGCAAAAGCTAGACCAACGCAGTGCTAAATCCCCGCCAAGTGCAACTCTGTCACGGCGACGCTACCTTGCTTTCTTTCCCAGCAAGGATTGCTTGAGCGCTAAAGGGGATCTCCCGAGCATCACGACTCGGGGGCTCTTACCGGACCTCGGGCCGCTCACCTCCTGGCCTTGACCACGGCATCGTGACCTGGCATACCAGCGACGGCTGAAGCTTGCGTGGGGACTGGGACCTGTCAGCGTAGAGCGCCAAGTCCTCGTGAGGATAGAAAGGGGGAGCTTAGCCGGAACAGAATGGACACCTCACGCCAATTCATATTAAGGATATAGTAATTACAAAAGCACGACAGACGCCTTACATACCCCCACGGGGTGTTGCTTTAATTCCTTGCAGGGAACAAAAGGTGCTAACCCTAAGGAACGCTACTTGCTAGCACCTCCCCAGGCGACGCCATCATCAACAGTGGGCTGCCCAGTGCCGGCACCAATCCCATCCAAATCAGTGGCGTCGGCGGCCCGATATAGCTGCCTCACTCCGAGCGCGGTGCGAGCTCGGAGGCTCGTAGCTGTCGTCGCTTGTCTCCGGGGTCGCGAGGAGTTCGGGGGAGCTGCTGAAGCCCACAGTCCCTCCGCTGCTGCCTGAGGAGCTGCAGGAGGACCAACGGGCGGGGCTGGTCCTCGCCAGTTCATCACCACTGCCGCTTCCCTTAAGGCAGCATTCCAGCCGGCGTCCTTCTGCATCAAAGACCTTGAAGAACATCAAGGAGGCACCGTCATATTCAAGATGGATCACCAAGGCGCCGTCCGCGCGACAGACCCGGGCAATCTCACCCCAGCCCCGAGTCATGAAGACCTTGCCCGGAGCGACGACCGCGACCTCTGCTCCAGTTGCAGGGGTGCCACAGTCGGCGTGCTACAGCCAGAGCTCCAGGGCCCCGCTCGGCGGCATCTCGAAGGCGAAGGTGGGAGGAAGGCGGATCCACGAAGTTGGAGGCATGGCGGCGTGAAGCACAAGCTCGCAAGAGGAGCGCTTCGCGTGGACTCCAGGGGGGACGACACGCACCACTGTGAATCGCCGACGTCGGCGGTGACGCTGTCAATGTTGCTCGGCGCCCTCCCCCCTGGGGCCTACGACGCGGGCATGCAAGGGCAGCGGAAACCCAGGCGGCGGCTGCTCATACCACGGCCTCGACACCACCTGCCAGGCGCCTTCGTCCCGGTGACAAAGGATTGGCCGCTTCTTCGGCGGGAGGGGGCCAGGACCCTCCCTGGGGGCCTTTCCCTTCTCCTCAGCTAAGAACCGGCGGATCGGTGCCATTAGTGCGAGAGGAAGCAAGGATGAGGAAGAAGAAGAGGAGGAGTGACGGAAAGGGGGTGAACCGGCGAAGCTCACGCAGCCCCGTACTTATAGCCGGGGAAGGCCAACCGCCGAGCACCATGACCTCAGGTAATCATGACCCATATCTTTGCATGCAGGGACTTGTGAAGTCGTGCAGTTGCCGTGGCGTCGTGGGAAGTGCAGACGACCATGCCCGATCAACCGCCACGCGGCGCCCAAGGCCGCAGGCTGTTAGGGCCCGCGGCGCTTCACGCTTGCCCCTTCGCTTCTCTGCTAAGCTAAGCCCGCGCGCGCCTTGGGCCCCGGGGCTACTGTCGGCGTTCTGGGAACGGGATCCCTAGACTTGCCTGCCTGCGGCCTACGGCGTGGCTCAAGCGGGGGCCCAGCGCGGCCCGTCTTCATCAGCTCAAGCTTAAGACCCTCGTGAGGGGCCAAGCCTCGCGGGGCGGATGACAGGAAGCTTCCTTAGAGGCAGCCTCATCAGGCAGGCTCGCGAGGAGGCGGAGAGATCAAGGCAAGGGTACCTCGCGAGGAACCGGTGATGCAAGCCATGACGATCGAGACCAGGCGGGCGCCAGGCGGGCGCCAGCCTGCACAGTGTCCTTGTTTCCCCTTTGGTGCAAAGGGGGCAAGCACAGGCCAAGGCATCAGGCAAAGGTTACCATTCCGGTGCAACGAGACCAAGACCAGCCGGACGGCAGGACAGAGGTCACCGTGGAGCCCAAGACGGTGTCATTGTCAGTGCCTTTGGCAGGCGAAGACCACCTTTGGTCAGGATAACTTGTACTACATGTTCCCCTTCGAAATGGCCAATTGTTTGCGCCCTTCCCGCTCATTATTTGGGGAGAGGCCCAGGGCCTCTATAAATAGAGCTAGCCACCACAGAGTAGAGAGACACCCCGGAGAGATCTGGTAGAACCCCGGAGAGATCTGGTAGAACCCCGACAGTGAGAGAGAGAGGCGACCGAACTCACCCTAGCAGTTCATCGCACCAGCTCAAGAACACCTCTCGCGAGGCTGTTCTTCCCTTGTACTGTCCATCATCAGCCCCAGAGGCAATCCACCACACCACACACTGGAGTAGGGGATTACACCACAACGGTGGCCCGAACCAGTATAAACATCGTGTCTCTTGTGTTGTTCATCATTTTCATCTTAGTTCGCACGAGAGGATCGGACGTAGATCGGCAGGGGAGAGATCTCCGCGCGCACCCCAGTGTTCAAACCTCAAGGGTCTGCCGGAACCCGAAACCCAACAACATCCCCAAGCTTGAGCTTTTGTGTCTCCTTAATTCCTCTCATATCACGGTCTCCCTAAATCTCAAAAGCTTCATCCACACAAAACTCAACAAGGACTCGTGAGATAAGTTAGTATAAACCATTGCAAAAACCTTATCATACTATACTCTAGCAAATCACTAAAATTATTATTCAACATTGCATACTAAATGCCTCTGCATATTTAATATTCCTATCCTCAAATAGAATCATTAAAGAAGCAAACATATGCAAACAATGCAAACATAACAGCAATCTTCCTAAACAGAACAGTCTGTAAAGAATGCAGCAACATCCATACTTCCCTAGATCCAAAAATTATGAAAGAAGATTCCCACTGTAGTAAATTTATCAGATCTTAATATGCAAAAGGTTTCAACATTTTATCACATTCTAACTTTTCTAGGGAATTATTGCAACAGCGGTAAACTTTCTGTTTTCAAACAGCAACATGCGGACTTGTAAAATAGGCATAGTAAAGGCTATCGATGCCACTTTTATTGAAATAAAAGATGCAAAACATTGTTCTAAATGACATCAAGAAAATTCTAACAAAATAAATGATGCTCCAAGCAAAACACATATCATGTGGTAAATAAAAATATAGCTCCAAGTAAAGTTACCGATGAACAAAGACGAAAGAGGGGATGCCTTCCGGGGCATCCCCAAGCTTAGGCTTTTGGTTGTCCTTGAATATTACCTTGGGGTCCCTTGGTCATCCCCAATCTTAGGCTCTTGCTACTCCTTATTCCATAGTCCATCGAATCTTTACCCAAAACTTGAAAACTTCACAACACAAAAGTTAACAGAAAACTCGTAAGCTCCGTTAGTATAAGAAAACAAATCAACATCATAAGGTACTGTAATGAACTCATTCTAAATTCATATTTGTGTAATATCTACTGTATTCCAACTTATCTATGGTTCATAACCTTTGATACTACTCATAGATTCATCAAAATAAGCAAACAACATGATGAAAACAGAATCTGTCAAAAACAGAACAGTCTGTAGTAATCTAGATCAAACGTGTACTTATGGAACCCCAAAAATTCTAAAATAAATTTCTGGACCTGAGGAATTTATCTATTAATCATCTTCAAAAAGAATTAACTAAATAGCACTCTCCAAATAAAAATGGCAGCAATTCTCGTGAGCACTAAAGTTTCTGTTTTTTACAGCATGATCGCAAAGACTTCACCCAAGTCTTCCCAAAGGTTCTTCTTGGCACAAACACTAATTAAAAGCATAAAACCACATATAAACAGAGTCTATATGAATTATTTATTACTAAACAGGAACAAAAATCAAGGAACAAAAATAAAATTGGGTTTCCTCCCAACAAGCGCTATCGTTTAACGCCCCTAGCTAGGCATGATGATTTCAATGGTGCTCACATAAAAGATAAGAATTGTAACATAAAGAGAGCATCGTGAAGAATATAACTAGAAAATTTAAGTCTAACCCACTTCCTATGCATAGGTATTTTGTGAGCAAACAACTTATGGAAACAATAATCAATTAGCATAGGAAGGTAAAGCAAGCAAAACTTCAAGATTTTAAGTACATAGAGAGGAAACTTGGTATTATTGCAATTCCTACAAGCATATATTCCTCCCTCATAATAATTTTCAGTAGCATCATGAATGAATTCAACAATATAACTATCACACAAAACATTCTTTTCATGATCTACAAGCATAGAATTTTTATTACTCTCCACATAAGCAAATTTCTTCTCATGAATAATAGTGGGAGGAAACTCAACAAAATAACTATCATGTGATTGAAAATTAAGATCAAGATGACAAGTTTCATGGTTATCATTATTCTTTAAAGTATACGTGTCATCACAATAATCATCATAGATAGGAGGCATGCTTTCATCATAGTAAATTTGCTCATCAAAGCTTGGGGGACAAAAAATATCATCTACATCAAACATAGCTTCCCCAAGCTTGTGGCTTTGCATATCATTAGCATCATAGATATTCAAGGAATTCATACTAACAACATTGCAATCATGCTCATCATTCCAATATTTAGTGCCAAACATTTTTATGCATTCTTCTTCTAACACTTTGGCACAATTTTCATTTCCATCATACTCACGAAAGATAATGAAAAGATGAAGCGTATGAGGCAAACTCAATTCCATTTTTTTGTAGTTTTCTGTTATAAACTAAACTAGTGATAAAGCAAGAAACTAAAAGACTCGATTGCAAGATCTAAAGATATACCTTCAAGCACTCACCTCCCCGGCAACGGCGCCAGAAAAGAGCTTGATGACTACTACACAACCTTCTTCTTGTAGACGTTGTTGGGCCTCCAAGTGCAGAGGTTTGTAGGACAGCAGCAAATTTCCCTCAAGTGGATGACCTAAGGTTTATCAATCCGTAGGAGGCATAGGATGAAGATGGTCTCTCTCAAGCAACCCTGCAACCAAATAACAAAGAGTCTCTTGTGTCCCCAACACACCCAATACAATGGTAAATTGTATAGGTGCACTAGTTCGGAAAAGAGATGGTGATACAAGTAGTATATAGATGGTAGATAAAGGTTTTTGTAATCCGAAAATATAAAAACAACAAGGTAACTAATGATAAAAGTGAGCGTAAATGGTATTGCAATGCGTTGAAACAAGGCCTAGGGTTCATACTTTCACTAGTGCAAGTTCCCTCAACAGTAATAACATAATTGGATCACATAACTATCCCTCAACATGAAACAAAGAGTCACTCCAAAGTCACTAATAGCGAAGAACAAACTAAGAGATTATGGTAGGGTACGAAACCACCTCAAAGTTATTCTTTCCAATCAATCCGTTGGGCTATTCCTATAAGTGTCACAAACAGCCGTAGAGTTCGTACTAGAATAACACCTTAAGACACAATCAACCAAAACCCTAATGTCACCTAGATACTCCAATGTCACCTCAAGTATCCGTGGGAATGATTCTACGATATGCATCACACAATCTCAGATTCATCTATTCAACCAACACATAGAACCTCAAAGAGTGCCCCAAAGTTCCTACCGGAGAATCACGACAAAAACGTGTGGCAACCCCTATGCATAGGTTCATGGGTGGAACCCGCAAGTTGATCACCAAAACATACATCAAGTGAATCATACGATATCCCATTGTCACCACAGATACGCACGGCAAGACATACATCAAGTGTTCTCAAATCTTTAAAGACTCAATCCTGATAAGATAACTTCAAAGGGGAAACTCAATCCATTACAAGATAGTAGAGGGGGGGAGAAAACATCATAAGATCCAACTATAATAGCAAAGCTCGCGATACATCAAGATCGTATCACCTCAAGAACACGAGAGAGAGAGAGAGAGAGATCAAACACATAGCTACTGGTACATACCCTCAGCCCCAAGGGAGAACTACTCCCTCCTCATCATGGAGAGCACCGGGATGATGAAGATGGCCACCGGAGAGGGATTCCCCCTCCGGAAGGGTGCCGGAACGGGTCTAGATTGGTTTTCGGTGGCTACGGAGGCTTCTGGCGGCGGAACTCCCGATCTATTGTGTTCCCCAATCGTTTTAGCGTATATGGAGATATATAGGCGGAAGAAGTACGTCAGGGGAGCCACGAGGGGCCCACGAGGGTGGAGGGCGCGCCCAGGGGGGTGGTCGCGCCCCCTACCTCGTGGCTTCCTCGAGGCTTCCCTTACATGGACTCCAAGTCTCCCGGGTTTCTTTCCTTCCAAAAATAAGTGCCGTGAAGTTTCATGTCAATTGGACTCCGTTTGATTTTCCTTTTCCGTGATACTCTAAAACAAGGAAAAAACAGAAACTGGCACTAGGCTCTGGGTTAATTGGTTAGTCCCAAAAATCATATAAAATACCATATAAATTCATATAAAACATCCAAGGTTGATAATATAATAGCATGGAACAATCAAAAATTATAGATACGTTGGAGACGTATCAATTGACAACCCCTTTATCGCGTTGGTTGCGAGGTTCTTATTTGTTTGGGTAGGTACGAGGGACTTGCGTGTAGTCTCCTACTGGATTGATACCTTGGTTCCCAAAAACTGAGGGAAATACTTATGCTACTTTGCTGCATCACCCTTTCCTCTTCAAGGGAAAACCAACGCAGTGCTCAAGAGGTAGCAAGAAGGATTTCTGGCGCCGTTGCCGGGGAGATCTACGCAGAAGTCAAGACATACCAAGTACCCATCACAAACTATTATCCCTCGCATTACATTATTTGCCATTTGCCTCTCGTTTTCCTCTCTTCCACTTCACCCTTGCCGTTTAATTGCCCTCTTTTGCCATTCGCCTCTTTTTCATTCGCTTCTTGTGTGCTTTTGTGTTGGATTGTTTGTCACGATGGCTCAAGATAATACTGAATTGTGTGATTTTTCCAATACCAACAATAATTATTTTATTAGCACTCCGATTGCTCCCCTTACCGATGTTGAATCTTGTGAAATTAATACTGCTTTGCTGAATCTTGTCATGAAAGATCTGTTTTCTGGCCTTCCTAGTGAAGTTGCCGCTACCCATCTAAACAACTTTGTTGATTTGTGTGATATACAAAAGAAGAAAGATGTGGATAATGATATTGTTAAATTGAAGCTATTCCTGTTTTCGCTTAGAGATCGTGCTAAAACTTGGTTATCTTCTTTGCCTAAAAATAGTATTGATTCTTGGAACAAGTGCAAAGATGCTTTTATCTCTAAGTATTTTCATCCTGCTAAGATAATCTCTCTTAGAAATGATATTATGAACTTTAAGCAACTAGATCATGAGCATGTTGCACAATCTTGGGAGAGGATGAAATTAGTGATTCGCAATTGCCCTACTCATGGTTTGAATTTATGGATGATCATACAAATTTTTTATGCTAGATTGAATTTTGCTTCTAGAAATTTTTTAGATTTGGCCACGGGAGGCACTTGTATGGAAATCACTTTAGGAGAAGCTATCAAACTCCTAGATAATATTATGGTTAATTATTCTCAATGGTACACCGAAAGATCTACTAGTAAAAAGGTTCATGCTATAGAAGAAATTAATGTTTTGAGTGGAAAGATGGATGAAAACTTATGAAATTGTTTGCTAATAAGAGTGTTTATTCTGATCCTAATGATATGCCTTTGTCTACCTTGATTGAGAATAATAATGAATCTATGGATGTGAATTTTGTTGGTAGGAACAATTTTGGTAACAACACCATATAGAGGAAACTTTAATCCTAGGCCGTATCCTAGTAATTCCTCTAATAATTATGGTAATTCCTACAACAATTCTTATGGAAATAATAATAAGATGCCCTCTGATTTTGAATCTACTATTAAAGAATTTATTAGTTCGCAAAAGAGTTTCAATGCTTCGACTGAAGAAAAATTGTCTAAGATTGATGAGTTGGCTAGAAACGTGGATAGAATTTCTCTTGATGTTGATTGTTTGAAACTTAGATCTATTCCACCTAAGCATGATATCAATGAGTCTCTCAAAGCCATGAGAATTTCCATTGAAGAGTGCAAAGAAAGAACCGCTAGGATGCGTGCTAAAAGGATTGCTTTATAAAAGCGTGTTCTTCTAGTTTTGATGATAATAAGGATGAAGATATAAAAGTGATTGATGTGTCTCCTATTAAATCTTTGTTTTTCAATATGAATCTTGATAATGATGGGACTGGAGATGAGTCAACTTTAGTAAAAAGGCGTCCCAATTATTCTGAGTTTTTAGATCTTGATGCAAAAATTGGTAAAAGTGGGATTGGAGAGGTCAAAACTTTACATAGCAATGAGCCCACTATTTTGGATTTCAAGGAATTTAATTATTATAATTTCTCTTTGATAGATTTTATTTCCTTGTTGCAATCCGTGCTAAATTCTCCGCATTCTTATAGTCAAAATAAAGCTTTTACCAAACATACCATTGATGCTTTAATGCAATCTTATGAAGAAAAGCTTGAATTAGAACTTTATATCCCTAGAAAACTTCATGATGAGTGGGAACCTACTTTTAAAATTAATATTAAAGATCATTAATGCTACGCTTTATGTGATTTGGGTGCTAGCGTTTCCATGATTCCAAAAACTTTGTGTGATGTGTTAGGTTTTCGTGAATTTGATGATTGTTCTCTAAATTTGCAACTCGCAGATTCCACTATTAATAAACCTATGGGAAGGATATGATGTTCTTATTGTTGCAAATATGAATTATGTGCCCATAGATTTCATTGTTCTTGACATTGATTGCAATCCTACATGTCCCATTATTCTTGGTAGACCTTTCCTTAGAACGATTGGTGCAATTGTTGATATGAAAGAAGGGAATATTAGATTCCAATTTCTGTTAAGGAAAGGCGGAACACTTTCTTAGAAATAAAATTAAATTACCTTATGAATCTATTATGAGAGCCACTTATGGATTGCATACCAAAGATGATAATACCTAGATCTATTCTTGCTTTTATGCCTAGCTAGGGGCGTTAAACGATAGCGATTGTTGGGAGGCAACCCAATTTCATTTTTGTTTCTTGCTTTTTGGTTCTGTTTAGTAATAAATAATTCATATAGCCTCTTTTTAGATGTGGTTTTATGCTTTTAATTAGTGTTTGTGCCAAGTAGAACCTTTGGGAAGACTTGGGGGAAGTTTTTGCGATCTTGCTGTAAAAAACAGAAACTTTAGCGCTCACGAGATTTTCTGCCATTTTTTTACTGAAGAGTCTGATTAGGTTGATTATTTTTTAAGATGATTAATAGACAAATTCCTCATGTCCACCAATTTATTTCATAATTTTTGTGGTTACATAAGTATTCAAAACCTACAGATTACTACAGAGTGTTCTGTTTTTGACAGATTCTGTTTTTCGTGTGTTGTTTGCTTATTTTGATGAATCTATGACTAGTATCGGAGGGTGTGAACCATAGAGAAGTTGGAAAACAGTAGGTTTAACACCAATATAAATAAAGAATGAGTTCATTACAGTACCTTAAGTGCTTGTTTGTTTTCTTATACTAACGGAGCTCGTGAGATTTTCTGTTGAGTTTTGTGTTGTGAAGTTTTCAAGTTTTGGGTAAAGATTTGATAGATTATGGAATAAGGAGTGGCAAAAGCCTAAGCTTGGGGATGCCCAAGGCACCACAAGGTAAAATTCAAGGACAACCAAAAGCCTAAGCTTGGGGATGCCCCGGAAGGCATCCCCTCTTTCATCTTCGTCCATTGGTAACTTCACTTGAGGCTATATTTTTATTCACCACATGATATGTGTTTTGCTTGGAGCGTCTTGTATGATTTGAGTCTTTGCTTTTTAGTATACCACAATCATCCTTTCTGTACACACCTTTTGGGATACACACACATGAATTGGAATTTATTAGAATACTCTATGTGCTTCACTTATATCTTTTGAGCTAGATAATTTTTCTCTAGTGCTTCACTTATATCTTTTAGAGCACGGTGGTGGTTTTATTTTATAGAAATTGTTGATATCTCATGATTCACTTATATTATTTTGAGAGTCCTTTAGAACAACATGGTAATTTACTTTGGCTATAAAATTGGTCCTAATATGATAGGCATCCAGGATGGGTATAATAAAAACTATCATAAAAAGTGCATTGAATACTATGAGAAGTTTGATACTTGATAATTGTTTTGAGATATAAAGATGGTGATATTAGAGTTGTGCTAGTTGAGTAGTTGTGAATTTGAAAAATACTTGTGTTGAAGATTGCAAGTCCCGTAGCATGCACATATGGTAATCGTTGTGTAACAAATTTGAAACATGAGGTGTTCTTTGATTGTCTTCCTTATGAGTGGCGGCCGGGGACGAGCGATGGTATTTTCCTACCAATCTATCCCCCTAGGAGCTTGCGCGTAATGCTTGGTTTTTGATGACTTGTAGATTTTTGCAATAAGTATGTGAGTTCTTTATGACTAATGTTGAGTCCATGGATTATACGCACTCTCACCTTTCCATCGTTGCTAGCCTCTTCGGTACCGTGTATTGCCCTTTCTCACCTTAAGAGTTTGTGCAAACTTCGCTGGTGCATCCAAACCCCGTGATATGATACGCTCTGTCACACATAAACCTCCTTATATCTTCCTCAAAACAGCCACCATACCTACCTATTATGGCATTTCCATAGCCATCCCGAGATATATTGCCATGCAACTTTCCACCGTTTCATTTATGACACGCTTCATCATTGTCATATTGCCTCACATGATCATGTAGTTCACATCGTATTAGTGTCAAAGACACCATGCATAATTTATCATACATGTCACTCTTGATTCATTGCCCTTCCCGACCGCCAGAGGCATTCATATAGAGTCATATTTTGTTCTAGTATCGAGTTGTAATCATTGAGATGTAAATAAATAGAAGTGTGGTGATCATCATTAATAGAGCATTGTCCCAAAAAAGTCCAAAAAGGGCCAAAAAAGGCACAATGCTACTATCCTTTTTTTCCACACTTGTGCTTCAAAGTAGCACCATGATCTTTATGATAGAGAGTCTCTTGTTTTGTCACTTTCATATACTAGTGGGAATTTTTCATTATAGAACTTGGCTTGTATATTCCAACAATGGGCTTCCTCAAATGCCCTAGGTCTTCGTGAGCAAGCAAGTTGGATGCACACCCACTTAGTTTCTTTTGTTGAGCTTTCATACATTTATAACTCTAGTGCATCCGTTGCATGTCAATCCCTACTCCTTGCATTGACATCAATTGATGGGCATCTCCCTAGCCCATTGATTAGCCGCGTCGATGTGAGACTTTCTCCTTTTTTCTCTTCTCCACATAACCCCTATCATCATATTCTATTCCACCCATAGTGCTATATCCATGGTTCACGCTCATGTATTGCGTGATAGTTGAAATTTTTTTGAGATTACTAAAGTATGAAACAATTGCTTGGCTTGCCATCGGGGTTGTGCATGATGAGAGCATTCTTGTGTGACGAAAATGGAGCATGACCAAACTATATGATTTTGTAGGGATGAACTTTCTTTTGCCATGTTATTTTGAGAAGACATGATTTCTTAGTTAGTATGCTTGAAGTATTATTATTTTTATGTCAATATTAAACTTTTGTCTTGAATCTTTTGGATCTGAATATTCATGCCACAATAAAGAAAATTACATTGAGAATTATGCTAGGTAGCATTCCACATCAAAAATTCTGTTTTTATCATTTACCGACTCAAGGACGAGCAGGAATTAAGCTTGGGGATGCTTGATACGTATCCAACGTATCTATAATTTTTGAGTGTTCCATGCTATTATATTATCTGTTTTGGATGTTTAATGGGCTTTATTATACACTTTTATATTATTTTTGGGACTCTACTAACCCAAGGCCCAGTGCAAATTGCTGTTTTTTTTTTGCCTATTTCAGTGTTTTGCAGAAAAGGAATATCAAACGGAATGCAAATGGAATGAAACCTTCAGGAGAGTTATTTTTGGAACAAACGTGATCCAGGGGACTTGGAGTAGACATCAAGAAAGGAGCGAGGCGACCATGAGGCAGGGAGGCGCGCCTACCCCCTGGGCGCGCCCCCACCCTCGTGGGCCCCTCGCAGCTCCACTGAGCTACTTCTTCCTCCTATATATACCCATATACCCCGAAAACATCCAGGAGCACCATGAAACCATAATTCTACCGCTGCAACCTTCTATACCCAAGAGATCCCATCTTGGGGCCTTTTCCGGAGCTCCGCGGGAGGGGGAATCGATCACGGAGGGCTTCTACATCAACCCCATAGCCTCTCCGATGATGTGTGAGTAGTTTACCACAGACCTTCGGGTCCATAGTTATTAGCTAGATGGCTTCTTATCTCTCTTTGGATCTCAATACAAAGTTCTCCTCGATCTTCTGGAAGACCTATTCGATGTAATTCTTTTTGCGGTGTGTTTGTCGAGATCTGATGAATTGTGGGTTTATGATCAAGTTTATCTATGAACAGTATTTGATTCTTCTCTGAAATCTTTTCTGTATGATTGGTTATCTTTGCAAGTCTCTTTGAATCATCAGTTTGGTTTGGCCTACTAGATTGATCTTTCTTGCAATGGGAGAAGTGCTTAGCTTTGGATTCAATCTTGCGTTGTCCTTTCCCAGTAACAGCAAGGGGCAGGAAGGCACGTATTGTATTGTTGCCATCGAGGATAAAGGATGGGGTTTTTATCATATTGCTTGAGTTTATCCCTCTACATCATGTCATCTTGCCTAATGCGTTACTCTGTTCTTATGAACTTAATACTCTAGATGCATGTTGGATAGCGGTCGATGTGTGGAATAATAGTAGTAGATGCAGAATCGTTTCGGTCTACTTGTCGCGGACGTGATGCCTATATACATGGTCATGCCTAGATATTCTCATAATTATGCACTTTTCTATCAATTGCTCGACAATAATTTGTTCACCCACCGTAATACTTATGCTATCTTGAGAGAAGCCACTAGTGAAACCTATGGCCCCTGGGTCTATCTTTTATCATATAAGTTTCCAATATATTTTATTTTGCAATCTTTACTTTCAATCTATATCATAAAAATACCAAAAATATTTATCTTATTATCTCTATCAGATCTCACTCTCGTAAGTGACCGTGAATGGATTGACAACCCCTTTATCGCGTTGGTTGCGAGGTTCTTATTTGTTTGTGTAGGTACGAGGGACTTGTGTGTAGTCTCCTAGTGGATTGATACCTTGGTTCTCAAAAACTGAGGCAAATACTTTCGCTACTTTGCTGCATCTCCCTTTCCTCTTCAAGGGAAAACCAACGCAGTTCTCATGAGGTAGCAGCGCGCGCCTCCCCCCTGCACAAACCGAATTGGATAAGGGGTGGGGGCGCGGCCCCCCTTTCCTTGTCCCTCTGCCTCCTTTCCTTCTTTCCTACTCCGAAAAGGAAAGGGAATACTACTAGGACTTGGGAGTCCTAGTAGGACTCCCTACACTTGGTGCGCCCCTAGGAGGGTCGGCCTCTCTCCCTCCCTCCTTTATATACATGGGCAGAGGCACCCCAAAGGCACTCCAAGATTTGTCTTAGGCGTGTGTGGTTCCCCCCTCCATAGTTACACACCTCGGTCATATTGTCGTAGTGCTTAGGCGAAGCCCAACTTTGGTAACTTCATCATCACTGTTGCCACGCCATCGTGCTGACGGAACTCTCCCTCGTCCTCAACTGGATCAAGAGCTCGAGGGACGTCATCGTGCTGAACGTGTGCTAAACACGGAGGTGCCGTATGTTCGATAGTTGGATCGGTTGGATCGTGTAGACGTTCGACTACATCAACCGCGTTACTAAGCGCTTCCGCTTTCGGTCTACGAGGGTACGTGGACACACTCTCCCGTCTCATTGCTATGCATCTCCTAGATAGATCTTGCGTGATCGTAGGTAAAGTTTTTGAAGTACTGCGTTCCCCAATAGTGGCATCCGAGCAAGGTCTATGCTTTGATGTTATATGCATGAGTAGAACACAAAGAGTTGTGGGTGATAATAGTCATACTGCTTACCAGCTATGTCTTACTTTGATTCGGCGGTATTGTTGGATGAAGCGGCCCGGACCGACATTACATGACCGTGTTCATGAGACCGGTTCTACCGATGTGCTTTGCACACAGGTGCCTGGTGGGTGTCTGTTTCTCCAACTTTAGTTGAATTGGGTTTGATTATGCTTGGTCCTTGTTGAAGGTTAAAACATCACACTTGATGAAAAATCATTGTGGTTTTGATGCGTAGGTAAGAACGGTTCTTGCTAGAAGCCCGTAGCAGCCACGTAAAACTTGCAACAACAAAGTAGAGGCCGTCTAACTTGTTTTTGCAGGGCATGTTGTGATGTGATATGGTCATGACGTGATGAGATATAAATTGTTGTATGAGATGATCATGTTTTATAAAAAGTAATCAGCAACTGGCAAGAGCCTTATGGTTGTTGCTTTATTGTATGAAATGCAATCGCCATGTAATTGCTTGACTTTATCACTAAGCGGTAGCGATAGTCATAGAAGCAATAGGTTGCGAGACGACAACGATGCTACGATGGAGATCAAGGTGTCAAGCCAGTGACGATGGTGATCATGACGGTGCTTTGGATATGGAGATCAAAGGCACAAGATGATGATGGCCATATCATATCACTTATTTTTGATTGCATGTGATGTTTATATTTTATGCATCCTATTTTGCTTAGTACGGCGATAGCTTTATAAGATGATCCCTCACTAAATTTCAAGGTATAAGTGTTCTCCCTGAGTATGCACCGTTGCTATAGTTCGTCGTGCCGAGACACCACGTGATGATCGGGTGTGATAAGCTCTACGTTCACATACAACGGGTGCTAGCCAGTTTTGCATGTGCAGAATACTCAGGTTAAACTTGACAAGCCTAGCATATGCAGATATGGCCTCGGAATACTAAGACCGAAAGGTCGAACATGAATCATGTAGTAGATATGATCAGCATAGAGATGTTCACCATTGAAAACTACTCCATCTCACGTGATGATCGGACATGGTTTAGTTGATATGGATCACGTGATCATTTAGATGACTAGATGGATGGCTATCTAAGTGGGAGTTCTTAAGTAATATGATTAATTGAACTTTAATTTATCATGAACTTAGTCCTAATAGTATTTGCATATCTATGTTGTAGATCAATAGCTTGCGATGTAGCTCCCCGTTTATTTTTGATATGTTCCTAGAAAAAAAACAAGTTGAAAGATGATAGTAGCAATGATGCAGACTGGGTCTGTGATCTAAGGATTATCCTCATTGCTGCATAGAAGAATTATGTCCTTGATACACCACTAGGAGATGGACCTATTGCAGGAGCAGATGCACACGTTATGAACGGTTGGCAAGCTCAGTATGATTACTACTTAAAATTTTAGTGCGCCATGCTTTACGGCTTAGAACCAGGACTTCAAAAATGTTTTGAATGCCAAGGAGCATATAAGATGTTCCAAGAGCTGAAATTGGTATTTCAGACTCATGCCCGAGTCGAGAGGTATGAGACCTCTGACAAGTATTTTGCCCACAAGATGGAGGAGAATAGCTCAGCTAGTGAGCATATGCTCAGAATGTCTGAGTGCTACAATCGCTTGAATCAAGTGGGAGTTAATCTTCCAGATAAGATAGTGATTGACAGAGTTCTCTAGTCATTATCACCAAGTTACTAGAACTTCGTGATGAACTATAATATGCAAGGGATAACGGAAACGATTCCCAACCTCTACACGATGCTGAATTCGGCGAAGGTAGAAATCAAGGAAAAGCATCAAGTGTTGATGGTTGACAAGACCACTAGTTTCAAGTAAAAGGGCGAGGGAAAGAAAGGGAACTTCAAGAAGAATGGCAAGCAAGTTGCCACTCCCGTGAAGAAGCCCAAAGCTAGACCTAAGCCTGAAACTGAGTGCTTCTACTGCAAAGGAAATGGTCACTGGAAGAGGAACTGCCCCAAATAAATTGGTGGATAAGAAGGATGGAAAAGTGAAGAAAAGCATATATGATATACATGTTATT
Organism: Triticum monococcum; assembly: GCA_034509565.1. NCBI lineage: Eukaryota > Viridiplantae > Streptophyta > Magnoliopsida > Poales > Poaceae > Triticum > Triticum monococcum. Next base: position 689,908,968 of record CM067843.1, read on the forward strand.
GATGTTTACTTTACTAGTGTTCATAATAGCCACTGGGTATTTGATACTGGTTCAGTTGCTATGATTAGTAACTTGAAATAGGAGTTACAAAATGAGCAGAGACTAGTTGATGGCGAGGTGATGATGTGTGTTGGAAGTGATTCCAAGGTTGATAAGATCACCATCGCACACTCCCTTTACCTTCGGGATTAGTGTTGAACCTAAAATAAATGTTATTTGGTGTTTGCGTTGAGCATAATATGATTGGATCATGTTTATTGCAAAAAGGTTATTCATTTAAGTCAAAGAATAATTGTTATTCTGTTTACATGAATAAAACCTTCTATGGTCATACACCCAAGGTGAATGGTTTATTGAATCTCGATCGTAGTGATACACATATTAATAATATTGATGCCAAAAGATGCAAAGTTGATAATGATAGTACAACATACTAGTGGCACTGCCCTTTAGGTCATATTGGTGTAAAACACATGAAGAAACTCCATACAGATGGACTTTTGGAATCACTTGATTATGAATCTTTTGATGCTTGCGAACCATGCCTCATGGGCAAGATGACTAAGACTCCGTTCTCCGGGACAATTGAGTGAGCCACTGACTTATTAGAAATAATACATACCGATGTATGCGGTCCGATGAGTGTTGAGGCTCGCGGCGGGTATCATTATTTTTTGACCTTCATAGATGATTAGAGTAGATATGGGTATATCTACTTAATGAAACATAAGTCTGAAACATTTGAAAAGTTCAAAGAATTTCATAGTGAAGTGGAAAATCATCGTAACAAGAAAATAAAGTTTCTACGATCTGATCACAGAGGCGAATATTTGAGTTACGAGTTTGGCCTTCATTTAAAACAATGTGTAATAGTTTCGCAACTCACGCCACCTAGAATACCACAGCGTAATGGTGTGTCTGAACATCGTAACCGTACTTTATTAGATATGGTGCGTTCTACGATGTCTCTTACCATTTTACCACTATCATTTTGGGGTTATGCATTAGAGACAGCTACATTCACGTTAAATAGGGCACCAACCATTGAGACGACACCATATGAACTGTGGTTTAGCAAGAAACCTAAGCTGTCGTTTCTTAAATTTTGGGGTTGCGATGTTTATGTGAAAAAGCTTCAGCCTGATAAACTCGAACCCAAATCAGAAAAATGTGTCTTCATAGGATTGTTGGGGAACGCAGTATTTCCAAAAAATTCCTACGATCACGCAAGATCTATCTAGGTGATGCATAGCAACGAGAGGGGAGAGTGTGTCCACGTACCCTCATAGACCGAAAGCGGAAGTGTTTAATAACGCGGTTGATGTAGTCGAACGTCTTCACTATCTAACTGATCCAAGCACCGAACATACGGCACCTCCGCGTTCAGCACACGTTCAACTCGATGACGTCCCTTGATCTCTTGATCCAGTTGAGGATGAGCGAGAGTTTCGTTAGCATGGCGGCGTGATGACGGTGATGATGAAGTTACCGGTGCAGGGCTTCACCTAAGCACTACGATGATATGACAGAGGTGTGTAATTGTGGAGGGGCGCACCGCACACGGCTAAGAGAAGACTTGGTGTGTCTTTGGGGTGCCCCCTCCCACATATATAAAGGGGGGAGGAGAGGTGGCTGGCCCTAGGGGGCGCGCCATGGGGTGAGTCCTACTTGGACTTCCAGTCCAAGTAGGATTCTGTCCCGCACCCATTTCCTATTACAAGTAGGAGAAGAGGGGAAGGAGGAAGAGGAGAGAAGGAAGGAGGGGGCGCCTCCCCCACCCCTTGTCCAGCCCTCTCTCTTCTCCACTAAGGCCCATGGTGGCCCATTAACCTCCGGTAACCCCCGGTACTCCGAAACTTATCCAAAATGACTCGAACCATTCCAGTGTACGAATGTAGCCTTCCAATATATGAATCTGTATGTCTCGACCATTTTGAGACTCCTCATCATGTCTGTGATCTCATCTGGGACTCTGAACAAACTTCAGTTCATCAAAACATGAAACTCATAATACAAATCATCATCGAACGTTAAGCGTGCGGGCCCATGACCAAGACATATCTCCGGTCAATAACCAATAGCGGAACCTGGATGCTCATACTGGCTCCTACATATTCTATGAAGATCTTTATCGGTCAAACCGCATAACAACATACGTTGTTCCCTTTGTCATCGGAATGTTACTTGCCCGAGATTCGATCGTCGGTATCATCATACCTAGTTCAATCTCATTACCGACAAGTCTCTTTACTCGTTCCGTAATGCATTATCCTGTGACAAACTCATTAGTCACATTGCTTGCAAGGCTTATAGTGATGTGTATTACCGAGAGGGCATAGAGATACCTCTCTGATACACGGAGTGAAAAATCCTAATCTCGATTTATGCCAACTCAACAAACACCATCGGAGACACCTGTAGAGCATCTTTATAATGACCCAGTTACGTTGTGACATTTGATAGCACACAAGGTGTTCCTCCGGTATTTGGGAGTTGCATAATCTCATAGTCTGAGGAACATGTATAAGTCATGAAGAAAGCAATAGCAATAAAACTAAATGATCATTATGCTAAGCTAACGGATGGGTCTTGTCCATCACATCATTCTCTAATGATGTGATCCCGTTCATCAAATGACACCACATGTCTATGGCTAGGAAACTTAACCATCTTTGATTAATGAGCTAGTCAAATAGAGGCATAATAGGGACACTCTGTTCGTCTATGTATCCACACATGTACTAAGTTTCCAGTTAATAAAATTCTGGCATGAATAATAAACATTTATCATGATATAATGAAATATAAATAACAACTTTATTATTGCCTCTAGGGCATATTTCCTTCAAGGATACCCAAAGGAAACTGTTGGGTACACCTTCTATCACAGATCTGAAGGCAAGATCTTTGTTGCTAAGAATGGATCCTTTCTAGAGAAGGAGTTTCTCTCGAAAGAAGTGAGTGGGAGGAAAGTAGAACTTGATTAGGTAGTTGCACCTTCTCCTGAATTGAAAAGTAGTTCATCACATAAATCGGTTCTAGTGATTCCTACACCAATTAGTGAGGAATCTAATGATGATGATCATGAAACTTCAGATCAAGTTACTACCGAACCTCATAGGTCAACCATAGTATGATCCGCACCAGAGTGGTATGGTAATCCTTTCCAGAAGTTATGTTAGTAGACCATGACTAACCTACGAACTATGAGGAAGCGATGATGAGCCCAGATTCCGCGAAATGGCTTGAGGCCATGAAATCTGAGATGGGATCCATGTATGAGAACAAAGTATGGACTTTGATTGACTTGAACAATGATCGGCGAGCCATTGAGATTAAATGGATCTTCAAGAGGAAGACGGACACTGATAGTAGTGTTACTATCTACAAAGCTCGAATTGTCGCAAAAGGTTTTCGACAAGTTCAAGGTGTTGACTACGATGAGAGTTTCTCACTCGTATCTATGCTTAAAGTCTGTCCGAATCAAGTTACTTATTGCTGCATTTTATGAAATTTGGCAAATGGATGTCAAAACTGCATTCCTTAATGGATTTCTTAAAGAAGAGTTGCATATGATGCAACCAGAAGGTTTTGTCAGTCCGAAAGTTGCTAACAAAGTGTGTAAGCTCCAGTGATCCATTTATGGACTGGTGCAAGCATCTCGGAGTTGGAATGTACGCTTTGATAGTGTGATCAAAGCATATGGTTTTATACAGACTTTTGGAGAAGCATGTATTTACAAGAAAGTGAGTGGGAGCTCTGTAGCATTTTTGATATTATATGTGGGTGACATATTATTGATTGGAAATAATACAGAATTTCTTGATAGCATAAAAAGGATACTTGAAGAACAATTTTTCAATGAAAGACCTCAATGAAGCTACTTACATATTGGGCATCAAGATCTATAAAGATAGATCAAGACGGTTGATAAGACTTTCGATGAGTACATACCTTGATAAGATTTTGAAGGAGTTCAAAATGGATCAGACAAAGAAGGAGTTCTTGCCTGAGTTGTAAGGTGTGAAGTTGAGTAAAGACTCAAAACCCGACCACGGCAGAAAATACAAAGAGAATGAAAAGTCATTCCCTATACCTCAGTCATAGGTTCTATAAAGTATGCTATGTTGTGTACTAGACCTATTGTGTACCTCACCATGAGTTTGGCAGGAGGGTACAATAGTGATCCAGGAGTGGATCACTGGACAACAGTCAAAATTATCCTTAATGGCATAAGGACGTGTTTCTCGGTTATGGAGGTGATAAACATTTGTCCTAAAGGGTTACGCCGATGCAAGCTTTGACCCTGATCCAGATGACTCTAAGTCTCAATCTGGATACATATTGAAAGTAGGAGCAATTAGCTAGAGTAGCTCCTTGCAGAGCATTGTAGACATATTTTTTTTTCAAAATACATACAGCTCTGAATGTGGCAGAACCATTGACTAAACTTCTCTCACAAAGCAAAATATGATCACTCCACATAGCGATGTGAACTAGATTATTGACTCTAGTAAACCCTTTTAGTAATAGTCACATGGAGGTGTGAACTAATCACACAAAGATGTGAACTATTGATGTTAAATCACATGACAATGTGAACTAGATTATTGACTCTAGATCAAGTGGGAGACTGAAGGAAATATGCCCAAGAGGCAATAATAAAGTTGTTATTTATATTTCCTTATATCATGATAAATGTTTATTATTCATGCTAGAATTGTATTAACCGGAAACTTAGTACATGTGTGAATACGTAAACAAAACAGAGTGTCCCTAGTATACCTCTACTTGTCTAGCTCGTTAATCAAAGATGGTTAACTTTCCTCACCATAGACATGTGTTGTCATTTGATGAACGGGATCACATCATTAGGAGAATGATGTGATGGACAAGACCCATCCGTTAGCTTAGCATAATGATCGTTTAGTTTTATTGCTATTGCTTTCTTCATGACTTATACATGTTCCTCTGACTATGAGATTATGCAACTCCCGAATACCGGAGGAACACCTTGTGTGCTATAAAATGTCACAACATAATTGGGTGATTATAAAGATGCTCTACAGGTGTCTCCGATGGTGTTTGTTGAGTTGGCATAGATCGAGATTAGGATTTGTCACTCCGTGTCTCGGAGAGGTATCTCTGGACCCTCTCGGTAATGCACATCACTATAAGCCTTGTAAGCAATGTGAGTAATGAGTTAGTTATGGTATAGTACATTATGGAACGAGTAAAGAGACTTTCCGGTAACGAGATTGAACTAGGTATGATGATACCGATGATCGAATCTCGGGCAAGTAACATACCGATGACAAAGGGAATAACACATGTTGTTATGTTTGACCGATAAACATCTTCGTAGAAAATCTAGGAGCCAATATGAGCATCCAGGTTCCGCTATTGGTTATTGACCGGAGATGTGTCTCGGCGGTCATGTCTACCGATGACGATTTATATTATGAGTTATGTGATTTGATGACCGAAGTTTGTTCGGAGTCCCGGATGAGATCACGGACATGACGAGGAGTCTCAAAATGGTTGAGAGGTAAAGATCTATATATCGAAAGGCTATATTCGGACATCGGAATGGTTCCGAGTGATTCAGGTATTTTTTGGAGTACCGGAGAGTTACGGGAATTCGCCGAGGGAAGTTAGTGGGCCTTATTGGGCTTTAGTGGAGAGAGAGGGGAGAAGGGCCACGAGGTGGCACGCGCCTCCCCCCTGCACAAACCAAATTGGACAAGGGGTGGGGGGCGTGGCCCCCCTTTCCTTCTCCCTCCCCCTCCTTTCCTTCTTTCCTACTCCGAAAAGGAAAGGGAATCCTACTAGGACTTGGGAGTCCTAGTAGGACTCCCTACAATTGGCGCGCCCCTAGGAGGGTCGGCATCTCTCCCTCCCTCCTTTATATACATCGGCAGGGGGCACCCCAAAGGCACTCCAAGATTTGTCTTAGCTATGTGCGGTGCCCCCTCCACAGTTACACACCTCGATCATATCGTCGTAGTGCCTAGGCGAAGCCCTACATCGGTAACTTCATCATCACTGTTGCCACATCGTCATGCTGACGGAACTCTCCCTTGTCGTCAACTGGATCAAGAGCTCGAGGGACATCATCATGCTGAACGAGTGCTGAACACGGAGGTGCCGCATGTTCGGTACTTGGATTAGTTGGATCGTGAAGACGTTCGGCTACATCAACCGCGTTACTAAATGCTTCCGCTTTCGGTCTACGAGGGTACGTGGACACACTCTCCCGTCTCGTTGCTATGCATCTCCTAGATAGATCTTGCGTGATCGTATGTAAATTTTTTGAAATATTGCGTTCCCCAACATGTGTGTAGCCTTTTTATAGTGTAGAGAGGCCACATATAAAACTTCGTCCGAATCAAAATTATTTTGATGGCCCAACAATCAAATATGGAAGCAATATAACATGTATAAATAATAAAACAAGTTGCTTTTTAAAAGTTGTAAACATGTGACTAAGCCTTTCTCTCATCCAGCCTAACCCACTTAGTCACCTAGCCTATCTAACACTAGCTATACAATGCAACCCCCTCTCCTCTAATTGGGAAAACCCTAAATTCTAGGAGAGAAACCCTCGACATACATACGGCCATCTGTCACTCTAGTCCCTACCTCCAGCTTTAGCATAAGGTTAGATCTCTTGGGTAGTTGGCTAGCCGAAGAAGAGAGAGAGAGAAGCTAGTTCATCACCTTGTAATATATCTCATACACACATATATCCAGAACAAAGTAGAAGTAGAGTTTTACCACTGTGGTGGCCTAAACCTAGGTGTTGAGGCAACAAACCTTGCAATGAGTAGTAGGGATACGAATGAGGGCTGATCCTAGCTACGGAACAGGTGTGACACTAGGATTTTATGAGTTCGGGCCCCTCGCGGGGAGGTAAGAGCATCTCCAGCCGCGCCCCCAACAGCCCCCTAGGCCATTTTTAGCGCCCGTGCTGAAAAACAGCCCAGCCGCGCCCCCAGGAGCCTTTTTCGTCGGTTAGGGCCGAAACTGGCACCGGTGGACCCAGGCCAAACCCGGCACGTTGGGGGCACCCGGGGGCGCCGGGGGAATCGTTTTTGGCGCGAAAGAATGGCGGGCCTGCTGAGTCAGCGACCCCCGCGTATCGTCGTCCTCATCGCCTCGGTTTCACGTGGGGAATCAATGCCAAGGCTGCCGCCGGTCAGCCTTCCATTGATTCCTCACGGGCCGCACAGTGCGCCGACGCGCCCTCTCCCGCCACGTGTACACACGTTTGCCACCCCACAGCCGCTATAAAAGTCGCCCCTCCCTCGCCAGTGGATGCACTCACCCCGCAGCCTCCCTCTCTCTCTCGTCACCGACGATCTCTCTTCCCCTTTCTCCCCCTCTAGCCACCATGCGCAAGCCCCACCGTTGGGAGAGTGGTTCCCCGGTGATGGAGTGGCTGTTGGGGAACGTAGCAGAAATTCAAAATTTTCCTACGTGTCACCAAGATCTATCTATGGAGAGACTAGCAACGAAGGGAAGGAGAGTGCATCTACATACCCTTGTAGATCGCTAAGCGGAAGCGTTCAAGTGAACGGGGTTGATGGAGTCCTACTCGTCGTGATCCAAATCACCGATGACCAAGTGCCGAACGGATGGCACCTCCGCGTTCAACACACGTACAGCCCGGTGACGTCTCCCACGCCTTGATCCAGCAAGGAGAGAGGGAGAGGTTGAGGAAGAGTTCATCCAACAGCAGCACAACGGCGTGGTGGTGGTGGAGGAGCGTGACTATCCTGCAGGGCTTCGCCAAGCACCACAGAAGAGGAGGAAGAAGAGACGCAGGGCTGCACCAAGAGAGATTGAATCGCGTGTATTATGGGCAGCCCTAGGACTCATATATATAGGGAAGGGGAGGGGCTGCGCCCCCTCTAGGGTTCCCACCCCTAGGGGGGGGGCGGCAGCCCTAGATGGGGAGCAAGGGGGCGGCCAAGAGGGGGAGAGGAGAGGGAGGCGCACCAATATGGGCCCTAAGGCCCATATCCTCTAGGGTTTGCCCCCTTTCCACCTCTTAGGCGCCATGGGCCCTTATGGGAGGCGCACCAGCCCACTAAGGGGCTGGTCCCTCACCACTCTTGGCCCATGCAAGCCTCCGGGGTTGGTGGCCCCACTTGGTGGACCCCCGGGACCCTCCCGGTGGTCCCGGTACATTACCGATAAACCCCGAAACCTTTCCGGTGACCAAAACAGGACTTCCCATATATAAATCTTTACCTCCGGACCATTCCGGAACTCCTCGTGATGTCCGGGATCTCATCCGGGACTCCGAACAACATTCGGTAACCACATACAAACTTCCTTTATAACCCTAGCGTCATCGAACCTTAAGTGTGTAGACCCTACGGGTTCGGGAGACATGCAGACATGACCGAGACGTTCTCCGGTCAATAACCAACAGCGGGATCTGGATACCCATGTTGGCTCCCACATGTTCCACGATGATCTCATCGGATGAACCACGATGTCAAGGACTTAATCAATCCCGTATACAATTCCCTTTGTCTATCGGTACGATACTTGCCCGAGATTCGATCGTCGGTATCCAGATACCTTGTTCAATCTCATTACCTGGAAGTCTCTTTACTCGTTCTGTAACACATCATCCTGTGATCAACTCCTTGATCACATTGTGCACCTTATGATGATGTCCTACCGAGTGGGCCCAGAGATACCTCTCCACTTACACGGAGTGACAAATCCCAGTCTCGATTCGTGCCAACCCAACAGACACTTTCGGAGATACCTGTAATGTACCTTTATAGTCACCCAGTTACGTTGTGACGTTTGGCACACCCAAAGCACTCCTACGGTATCCGGGAGTTGCACAATCTCATGGTTTAAGGAAATGATACTTGACATTAGCAAAGCTTTAGCATACGAACTACACGATCTAGTGCTATGCTTAGGATTGGGTCTTGTCCATCACATCATTCTCCTAATGATGTGATCCTGTTATCAACGACATCCAATGTCCATGGTCAGGAAACCGTAACCATCTATTGATCAACGAGCTAGTCAACTAGAGGCTTACTAGGGACATGGTGTTGTCTATGCATCCACACATGTATCTGAGTTTCCTATCAATACAATTATAGCATGGATAATAAACGATTATCATGAACAAGGAAATATAATAATAATCAATTTATTATTGCCTCTAGGGCATATTTCCAACAGTCTCCCACTTGCACTAGAGTCAATAATCTAGTTCACATCGCCGTGTGATTAACACTCACAGGTCACATCGCCATGTGACTAACACCCAAGAGTTTACTAGAGTCAGTAGTCTAGTTCACATCACTATGTGATTAACACTCAATGAGTTCTACGTTTGATCATGTTGCTTGTGAGAGAGGTTTTAGTCAACGGGTCTGAACCTTTCAGATCCGTGTGTGCTTTACAAATCTCTATGTCATCTCCTAGATGTAGCTACCACGTTCTATTTAGAGCTATTCCAAATAACTATTCTACTATACGAATCCAGTTTACTAACCGAATACTCTGGATTAGTGTCAAAGATTGCATCGGCGTAACCCTTTACGACGAACTCTTTTACCACCTCCATAATCGAGAAAATTCCTTAGTCCTCTAGTTACTAAGGATTAGTTTGACCGCTGTCCTGTGATCCATTCTTGGATCACTCTTGTACCCCTTGACTGACTCATGGCAAGGCACACTTCAGGTGCGGTACACAGCATAGCATACTATAGAGCCTACGTCTTAAGCATAGGGGACGACCTTCGTCCTTTCTCTCTATTCTGCCATGGTCGAGCTTTAAGCATTAACTTCATACCTTACAACTCAGGCAAGAACTCCTTCTTTGACTGATCCATCTTGAACACCTTCAAGATCATGTCAAGGTATGTGCTCATTTGAAAGTACCATTAAGCGTTTTGATCTATCCTTATAGATCTTGATGCTCAATGCTCAAGTAGCTTAATCCAGGCTTTCCATTGAAAAACACTTTCCAAATAACCCTATATGCTTTCCAGAAATTCTACATCATTTCCGATCAACAATATGTTAACAACATATACTCATCAGAAATTCTATAGTGCTCCCACTCACTTCTTTGGAAATACAAGTATCTCATAAACTTTGTATACACCAAAATCTTTGATCATCTCATCAAAGCATACATTCCAACTCCGAGATGCTTACTCCAGTCCTTAGAAGGATTGCTGGAGCTTTGCATACTTATTAGCATATTTCAGGATTGACAAAACCTTCCGGTTGTATCACATACAACCTTTCCTCATAAATCGTCGAGGAAACAATGTTTTTTGACATCCTATCTGCAAGATTTCATAAATAGTGCAGTAGCTGCTAATATAATTCCAACAGACTTTTAGCATCGCTACAGGTGAGAAAGTCTCATCGTAGTCATCTCCTTGAACTTGTCGAAAACATCTTAACGACAAGTCAAGCTTTCTTAATGGTGACATTTACCATCATTGTCCGTCTTCCTTTTAAAATCCATCTATACTCAACAGCCTCACGACCATCGAGCTGTTCTGTCAAAGTCTACACTTTGTTTCCATACATGGATCCTCTCTCGGATTTTATGGCCTCAAGCCATCTATCGGAATCCAGGCCCACCATCGCTTCTCCATAGCTCGTAGGTTCATTGTTGTCTCGCAACATGACTTCCAAGACAGGATTACGTACCACTCAGAAGTAGTACGCATCCTTGTCATCCTATGAGGTTTGGGAGTGACTTGATCCGAAGTCTCGTGATCAATATCATAAGCTTCCACTTCAATTGGTGTAGGTGCCACAGGAACAATTTCCTGTGCCCTGCCACACACTAGTTGAAGAGACGGTTCAATAACCTCATCAAGTTTCCACCATCCTCCCACTCAATTCTTTCGAGAGAAACTTTTCCTCGAGAAAGGACCCGATTCTAGAAACAATCCCTTATTGCTTTTGGATCTGAGACAGGAGGTATACCCAACTGTTTTGGGTGTCCTATGAAGATGCATTTATCCGCTTTGGGTTCGAGCTTATCAGCCTGAAACTTTTCACATAAGCGTCGCAGCCCCAAACCTTTAAGAAATGACAGCTTAGGCTTCTCTAAACCATAGTTCATACGGTGTCATCTCATCGGAATTACGTGGTGCCCTATTTAAAGTGAATGTGGTTGTCTCTAATGCCTAACCCATAAACTATCATGGTAATTCGATAAGAGACATCATGGTATGCATCATATCCAATAGGGTGCAGTTATGATGTTCGGACACACCATCACACTATGGTGTTCCAGGCTGTATCAGTTGTGAAACAATTTCCACAATGTCTTAATTCTGTGCCAAACTCGTAATTCAGATATTCATCTCTATGATCATATCATAGATCTTTTATCCTCTTGTCACGACGATCTTTCAACTTCACACTGAAATTACTTAAACCTTTCAATAATTCAGACTCGTGATTCATCAAGTAAATATACTCAACATCTACTCAAATCATCTTTGAAGAACATAACGATATCCACTACATGCCTCAGCACTCATTGGACTGCACACATCAAAATGTATTACTTCCAACAAGTTGCTTTCTTGTTCCATTTTACTGAAACCGAGGCTTTCAGTCATTTTGCCCATGTGGTATGATTTGCATGTCTCAAGTGATTCAAAATCAAGTGAGTACAAAACGGTCCATTTGCATGGAGTTTCTTCATGCATAAACACCAATAGACATGGTTTGCATGTCTCAAACTTTTCAAAAACGAGTGAGCCCAAAGATCCATCAACATGGAGCTTCCTCATGCGTTTTATACCGATATGACTTACGTGGCAGTGCCACAAGTAGGTGGTACTATCATTACTATCTTTTGGCATGAACATGTGTATCACTACGATCGAGATTCAATAAACCATTCATTTTAGGTGTAAGACCATTGAAGGTATTATTCAAATAAACAGAGTAACTATTATTCTCCTTAAATGAATAATCTTATTGCAATAGACATAATCCAATCATGTCTATGCTCAACGCAAACACCAATCTCGATGGTAGAGGGAGCGTACGATGCTTGATCATATCAACATTGGAAACACTTCCAACACATGTCGTCAGCTCACCTTTAGTTAGTCTCCGTTTATTCCGTAGCTTTTATTTCGAGTTACTAACACTTAGCAACCGAACCGGTATCTAATACCCTGGTGCTACTAGGAGTACCAGTAAAGTACACATCAACACAATGTATATCTAATATACTTCTATCGACCTTGCCAGCCTTCTAATCTACCAAGTATCTAGGGTAATTCCGCTCCAGTGGCTGTTCCCCTTATTACAGAAGCACTTAGTCTCGGGTTTGGGTTCAACCTTGGGTTTCTTCACTAGATCAGCAGCTGAATTGCCGTTTCATGAAGTATCCCTTCTTGCCCTTGCCCTTCTTGAAACTAGTGGTTTCAACAACCATCAACAATTGATGCTCCTTCTTGATTTCTACTTTGTGGTGTCAAACATCGCGAATATCTCAAGGATCATCATATATGTCCCTGATATATTATAGTTCATCACGAAGCTCTAGCAGCTTGGTGGTAATGACTTCGGAGAAACATCACTATCTTATCTAGAAGATTAACTCCCACTCGATTCAAATGATTGTTGTACTCAGACAATCTGAGCACAAGCTCAACAATTGAGTTTTTTCTCCCTTAGTTTGCAGGCTAAGAAAATCGTCAGAGGTCTTATACCTCTTGACGTGGGCACGAGCTTGAAATCCCAATTTCAGCCCTCAAAACATCTCATATGTTTCGTGACATTTCAAAAAATGTCTTTGATGCCTCAACTCTAAACCGTTTAACTGAACTATCATGTAGTTATCAAAACGTGTATGTCAGATGTTCGCAACATCTACAGACGACGTTCGAGGTTCAGCACACTGAGCGGTGCATTAAGGACATAAGCCTTCTAAGAAGCAATGAGGACAATCCTCAGTTTACGGACCTAGTCCACATAATTGCTACTATCAACTTTCAACTAATTTTTCTCTAGGAACATATCTAAATAGTAGAACTATAGCGTGAGCTACGACATAATTTGCAAAATCCTTTTGACTATGTTCAGGATAATTAAGTTCATCTTATGAACTCCCACTCAGATAGACATCCCTCTAGTCATCTAAGTGATTACATGATCCGAGTTAACTAGGCCGTGTCCGATCATCACGTGAGACGGACTAGTCAACATCGGTGAACATCTTCATGTTGATCGTATCTACCATACGACTCATGCTCGACCTTTCGGTCTTCTGTGTTCCGAGGCCATGTCTATACACATGCTAGGCTCGTCAAGTTAACCCTAAGTGTTTTGCATGTGTAAAACTGCCTTACACCCGTTGTATGTGTACGTAAGGATCTATCACACCCGATCATCACGTGGTGCTTTGAAACGACGAACTATAGCAACGGTGCACAGTTAGGGGAGAACACTTCTTGAAATTGTTGTGAGGGATCATCTTATTTACTACCGTCGTTCTAAGCAAATAAGATGTATAAACATGATAAACATCACATGCAATCAAATAGTGACATGATATGGCCAATATCACTTTGCTCCTTTTGATCTCCATCTTCGGGGCTCCATGATCATCATCGTCACCGGCATGACACCATGATCTCCATCATCATGATCTCCATCATCGTGTCTTCTTGAAGTTGTCACGTCATCTATTACTTCTACTACTACAGCTAACGGTTAGCAATAAAGTAAAGTAATTACATGACGTTTAAGTTGACATGCAGGTCATAAATAAATAAAGACAACTCCTATGGCTCCTGCCGGTTGTCATATTCATCGACATGCAAGTCGTGATTCCTATTACAAGAACATGATCAATCTCATACATCACATATATCATTCATCACATCCTTTGGCCATATCACATCACATGGCATACCCTACAAAAACAAGTTAGACGTCCTCTAATTGTTGTTTGCATGTTTTACGTGGCTGCTATGGGTTACTAGCAAGAACGTTTCTTACCTACGCAAAGACCACAACGTGATATACCAATTGCTATTTACCCTTCATAAGGACCCTTTTCATCGAATCCGATCCGACTAAAGTGGGAGAGACAGACACCCGCTAGCCACCTTATGCAACTAGTGCATGTCAGTCGGTGGAACCAGTCTCACGTAAGAGTACGTGTAAGGTCGGTCCAGGCCGCTTCATCCCACGATGCCGCCGAATCAAGATAAGACTAGTAACGGCAAGCATATTGAACAAAATCAACGCCCACAACTACTTTGTGTTCTACTCGTGCATAGAATCTACGCAATAGACCTAGCTCATGATGCCACTGTTGGGGAACGTAGCAGAAATTCAAAATTTTCCTACGTGTCACCAAGATCTATCTATGGAGAGACTAGCAACGAAGGGAAGGAGAGTGCATCTACATACCCTTGTAGATCGCTAAGCGGAAGCATTCAAGTGAACAGGGTTGATGGAGTCATACTCGTCGTGATCCAAATCACCGATGACCAAGTGCCGAACGGACGGCACCTCCGCGTTCAACACACGTACAGCCCGGTGACGTCTCCCACGCCTTGATCCAGCAAGGAGAGAGGGAGAGGTTGAGGAAGACTTCATCCAACAGCAGCACAACGGCGTGGTGGTGGTGGAGGAGCGTGGCTATCCTGCAGGGCTTCGCCAAGCACCACAGAAGAGGAGGAAGAAGAGACGCAGGGCTGCACCAAGAGAGATTGAATCGCGTGTATTATGGGCAGCCCTAGGCATCATATATATAGGGAAGGGGAGGGGCTGCGCCCCCTCTAGGGTTCCCACCCCTAGGGGGGGCGGCAGCCCTAGATGGGGAGCAAGGGGGCGGCCAAGACGGGGAGAGGAGAGGGAGGCGCACCAATATGGGCCCTAAGGCCCATATCCTCTAGGGTTTGCCCCCTTTCCACCTCTTAGGCGCCATGGGCCCTTATGGGAGGCGCACCAGCCCACTAAGGGGCTGGTCCCTCACCACTCTTGGCCCATGCAAGCCTCCGGGGTTGGTGGCCCCACTTGGTGGACCCCCGGGACCCTCCCGGTGGTCCCGGTACATTACCGATAAACCCCGAAACCTTTCCGGTGACCAAAACAGGACTTCCCATATATAAATCTTTACCTCCGGACCATTCCGGAACTCCTCGTGACGTCCGGGATCTCATACGGGACTCCGAACAACATTCGGTAACCACATACAAACTTCCTTTATAACCCTAGCGTCATTGAACCTTAAGTGTGTAGACCCTACGGGTTCGGGAGACATGCAGACATGACCGAGATGTTCTCCGGTCAATAACCAATGGCGGGATCTGGATACCCATGTTGGCTCCCACATGTTCCACGATGATCTCATCGGATGAACCACGATGTCAAGGACTTAATCAATCCCGTATACAATTCCCTTTGTCTATCGGTACGATACTTGCCCGAGATTCGATCGTCGGTATCCAGATACCTTGTTCAATCTCGTTACCTGCAAGTCTCTTAACTCGTTCTGTAACACATCATCCTGTGATCAACTCCTTGATCACATTGTGCACCTTATGATGATGTCCTACTGAGTGGGCCCAGAGATACCTCTCCACTTACACGGAGTGACAAATCCCAGTCTCGATTCGTGCCAACCCAACAGACACTTTCGGAGATACCTGTAATGTACCTTTATAGTCACCCAGTTACGTTGTGACGTTTGGCACACCCAAAGCACTCCTACGGTATCCGGGAGTTGCACAATCTCATGGTTTAAGGAAATGATACTTGACATTAGCAAAGCTTTAGCATACGAACTACACGATCTAGTGCTATGCTTAGGATTGGGTCTTGTCCATCACATCATTCTCCTAATGATGTGATCCCGTTATCAACGACATCCAATGTCCATGGTCAGGAAACCGTAACCATCTATTGATCAACGAGCTAGTAAACTAGAGGCTTACTAGGGACATGGTGTTGTCTATGTATCCACACATCTATCTGAGTTTCCTATCAATACAATTATAGCATGGATAATAAACGATTATCATGAACAATGAAATATAATAATAATCAATTTATTATTGCCTCTAGGGCATATTTCCAACAGTGGCGGCATACGGCTTCGGCCGCCGCCACCTGCACGAGTGGGAAGCCAACCTCCTCCACGAGGTGAACTACCCGGCGCCACCCAACATGCGCGTGCCGAGGCGGTGGAGGCTCAGCGCCAGGGGTGTCCCAGTCCCCCCGCAGCCCGACGTCGACCGCCCCGGCTACTTCCACGCCGAGATCGACTGGGTTCAGGCCTCCCTGACGGAGGAGGAGCGGGACCTCTCGGAGTACGCCACGGACGACCACGCGCACTGGTGGCGTACTTCCAATGCCGACACAAGGAGCGGCTCGCCTCGACCAACAACGCGCCGGTGGTAAGGGGGTGCAACAACAGTGATGGCCGCCGCCTGTGGTGGGTCACCTCGGCTGCACGCTCCACGCCATCCGCGAGTACCTTGCGGGCGGCAACGATCCACCGCTCCAGTACCCGGCGGCCCCGGGCCCCCGTCAGAGCGGCGGCCCGTGGCTGCTGAGGCGCATGCTGGGCAGGTCCTCCTCCTCTTCCTGTTCCTTGATACGTCTCCAACATATCTATAAATTTTTATTGTTCCATGCTATTATATTATCTATTTTGGATGTTTTATATGCATTAATATGCTATTTTATATTATTTTGGGGACTAACCTATTAACCTAGAGCCTAGAGCCTAGTGCCAGTTTCTATTTTTTGCTTGTTTTTTAGCTTCACAAAAAAGGAATATCAAACTGAGTCCAAACAGAATAAAACTTTCGTGATGAATTTTCTCCGACCAGAAGACACCCAGGGGACCTGGAGTCCAAGTCAGAAGAGCCGCGAGGCGGCGGCAAGGGTGGAGGGCGCCCCCTAGGGGGCACCCCTACCTTGCCACCCCCTCGGGACTCCTATGACCTAGCCCTTGGTCATATGTATTCACATATATTCCAGAACCACCAGAAGCATCCATGAAAACACTTTTACACCACCGCAACCTTCTGTTCCCGTAAGATCCCATTTTGAAGCATTTTTCGGCATCCTACCGGAGGGGGGTTCAATCACGGAGGGCACCTACATCAACTCTATTGCCCTTCTGATGAAGCGTGAGTAGTTTACGTAAGACCTATAGGTCCATAGCTAGTAGCTAGATGGCTTCTTCTCTCTCTCTCTTTGATTCTCAATACCATGTTCTCCTCAATGTTCTTGGATATCTATCCGATGTAATCTTCTTTTGCGATGTGTTTGTCGAGATCCGATGAATTCTGGATTTATGATTAGATTATCTATGAATATTATTTGAATCTTCTTTGAATTCTTATATGCATGATTTGATATCTTTGTAATTCTCTTCGAACTATCGATTTGGCTTGGCCAACTAGATTGGTTTTTCTTGCAATGGGAGAAGTGCTTAGCTTTGGGTTCAATCTTGTGGTGTCCTCACCCAGTGACAAAGTAGGGGTAACGAGGCACGTATTGTATTGTTGCCATCGAGGATAAAAAGATGGGTTTACATCTTATTGCTTGAGTTTATCCCTCTACATCATGTCATCTTACTTAAAGCGTTACTCAGTTCTTTATGAACTTCTAAAACGATTTTCTAAAAGATTTTCCCTTTTCTTCGCCCTTCTCCCATTCGCCCTTTCGTTTGCTCGTTCGCTAGATTGATTGTTGCCACCATGTCTGATTCTGGGGAGGTTATCGTTAAAAATCTTGAGGAAAAACTTGGATTTTCTTCTTTGGATCATGAAACTGAAACTTCTCCTAGTTACAAAGCAAAAACTTTTCATGTGTGAGATGGTGATATTATTGGGAAAAGTGTGATTCAAGAATTCTTTGATTTTACGGGATCTATGCCCATTAGTAAAAAAATCTATTCTTCTTGATACAAATTGTTATGCGGATGCCATTGTTATGCTTGTTGAGAAACTATAAAGAAAATTTGTGCACATCCATCCAGCTTTGCAAAAGGTGTTTTACGAACTTCCCAACATTAATCATCCCATAGCTAAAAAGATTGTCACCATCATCCTTATGTGAGAATTTGATTTTATAATACAAGAGGCTAGGGATATTTTTTGATTTTTTATAATAAAGATGTTGAACACCCTCCGATTGAAGATATCCTCCATGATAAAGAAACTATGCGTAGTTTGGAATCTAAGGACTATCAAACTTACAGTGAAAATCTTAGGAGGAGAGTACCTTATGCAAAAATCTCTCAAGCTTTGTACTACAAGGGGATTTGATTGTATTACAAGGGGAATTTATGTAGGATTTAATAGGGACTGGTTAAATAAGATGATGAAGGAACCCGTTAGAAACGAAATACGTGTTTTATATGATGATATTTATGGTGATGATCCTGATTACGGGTTTATGAATGTCAAAATCATTGATCAAAGTCCTTTTCATGATTTAAGTTCATCTACTAGAAATAAAGGAAATGATAGATTTGTTAAGATGAGTTTTGGAAGATTTGATGAGAAAGGAATTGCATACCAAAGATGACAATACTTAGATCTATGTTTTTGTGCCTGGCTAAGGGCGTTAAACAATAGCGCTTCTTGGGAGGCAACCCATTTTCATTTTTTGTTCTTGCTTTTTTGGTCCTGTTTTGCAATAAATAATTTATCTAGCCTCTGGTTAGATGTGTTTTTTTTTGTGTTTTAATTAGTGTTTGTGCCAAGTAAGACCTTTGGGATAGCTTATGGTGATAGTTGATTTGATCTTGCTGAAAAGTAGAAACTTTTGCGCTCAGGAAAACAATTCTCATTTTTAGCAAAAGCATGATAAAATACTGATTCATTTTGTATAAGATTAAGATACAAATTTCCTATGCTGTCCCAATTTTTCAGAATTTTTGAAGTTACAGAAGTGTTCGAGAGTTACAGATTGCTACAGACTGTTCTATTTTTGACAGATTCTGTTTTCTTTGTGTTGTTTGCTTATTTTGATGAATCTATGGGTAGTATCGGGGGGTATGAACCATGGATAAGTTGGAACATAGTAGATATTACACCAATATAAGTAAAGAATGAGTTCACAACAGTACAATAAGTGGTGATTTATTTTCTTATACTAACGGATCTCATGAGATTTTTTGTTGAGTTTTGTGTTGTGAAGTTTTCAACTTTTGGGTAAAAGATTTGATGGACTATGGAATAAGGAGTGGCAAAAGCATAATCTTGGGGATTCCCAAGGCACCCCAAGGTAATATTCAAGGACAACCAAGAGCCTAAGCTTGGGGATGCCCCAGAACGCATCCCCTCTTTCGTCTTCGTCTATCGGTAACTTTACTTGAGGCTATATTTTTATTCACCACATGATATGTATTTTGCTTGGAGCATCTTATATGATATGAGACTTTGCTTTTTATTTTGCCACAATCATCCTTGCAGTACACACCTTTTGAGAGGGACACACATGAATCATGATTTATTAGAATACTCTATGTCCTTCACTTATGTCTTTTAAGCTAGGCAATTTTGCTCTAGTACTTCACTTATATCTTTTTAGAGCACGGTGGTGGTTTTATTTTATAGAAATTGTTGAACTCTCATGGTTCACTTATATTATGTTGAGAGTCTCTTTAAACAGCATGGTAATTTTCTTTGGTTATGAATTTAGTCCTAATATGATAGGCATCCAAGAGGGATATAATAAAAACTTTCATATAAAGTGCATTTAATACTAGGAGAAGTTTGATTCCTTATGATTGTTTTGAGATATGAGGATGGCGATATTAGAGTCATGCTAGTGACTAATTGTGAATTGGAGAAATAGTTTTGTTAAATTTTGTGATTCCCGTAGCATGCACATATGGTGAACCGTTATGTAACGAAGTTGGACCATGAGGTATTTAATGATTGTCTTCCTTATGAGTGGCGGTCGGGGACGAGCGATTGTCTTTTCCTACCAATCTTTCCCCCTAGGAGCATGTGCGTAGTACTTTGTTTTCATGACTAATATATTTTGTATGTGTTCTTTATGACTAATTTTGAGTCCATGGATTATACGCACTCTCACCCTTCCACCATTGCTAGCCTCTCTAGTACCGCGCAACTTTCGCCGGTACCTTACACCCACCATATACCTTCCTCAAAACAGCCACCATACCTATATGTTATGGCATTTCCATAGCCATTCCGAGATATATTGCCATGCAACTTTCACCGTTCCGTTTATTATGACACACCTCATCATTGTCATATTTGTTTTGCATGATCATCTAGTTGACATCGTATTTGTGGCAAAGCCACCTTTCATATATTTTTTATACATGTCGCTCTTGATTCATTGCACATCACGGTACACCACCGGAGGCATTCATATAGAGTCATATTTTTGTTCTAAGTATCGAGTTGTAGTTCTTGAGTTGTAAGTAATAAAAGTGTGATGATCTTCATTATTAGAGCATTGCCCCATGTGAGGAAAAAATTAAATAGTCCAAAGAAGCCAACAAAAAAAGAGGCCAAGAAGCCAAACAACAAAATGAGAGAAAAGAGAGAAGGGGCAATGTTACTATCCTTTTTCCACACTTGTGCTTCAAAGTAGCACCATGTTCTTCATGATAGAGAGTCTCCTATGTTGTCACTTTTATATACTAGTGGGAATTTTTCATTATGGAACTTGGCTTGTATATTCCAACGATGGGCTTCCTCAAATTGCCCTAGGTCTTCGTGAGCAAGCAAGTTGGATGCACACCCACTTAGTTTATTTTTGAGCTTTCATACACCTATAGCTCAAGTGTATCCGTTGCATGGCAATCCCTACCCACTCACATTGATATCTATTGATGGGCATGTCCATAGCCCGTTGATACGCCTAGTTGATGTGAGACTATCTCCTTCTTTTTTGTCTTATCCACAACCACCATATTCTATTCCACCTATAGTGTTATCTCCATGGCTCACGCTCATGTATTGCGTGAAAGTTGAAAAGGTTTGAGAACACCAAAAGTATGAAACAATTGCTTGGCTTCTCATCGGGGTTGTGCATGATTTGAGTATTTTGTGTGATGAAGATGGAGCATAGCCAGACTATATGATTTTGTATGGATAGCTTTCTTTGGCCATGTTATTTGAGATGACATAATTGCCTTGCTAGTATGCTTGAAGCATTATTGTTTTTATGTCAATATTAAACTTTTGTTTTGAATCTTATGGATCTAAACATTCATGCCACAATAAAGAAAATTACATGGATAAATATGTTAGGTAGCATTCCACATCAAAAATTCTATTTTTATCATTTAACTACTCGAGGACGAGCAGGAATCAAGCTTGGGCATGCTTGATACGTCTCCAACGTATCTATAATTTTTGATTGTTCCATGTTATTATATTATCTATTTTGGATGTTTTATATGCATTAATATACTAGTTTATATTATTTTTTGGACAAACCTATTAACCTAGAGCCCAGTGCCAGTTTCTGTTTTATCCTTGTTTTTTAGCTTCGCAGAAAAGGAATATCAAATGGAGTCCAAAGGGAATAAAAATTTCGTGATGATTTTTTATTGGACCAGAAGACACCCAGGGGACTTGGAGTCCAAGTCAGAAGAGCCGCGAGGCGCGGCAAGGGTGGAGGGTGTGCCCTAGTGGGGGGTGCCCCCTACCTTGCCACCCCACCGGGAGTCCTCTGACCTAGCCCTTGGCCCTATATATTTACATATATTCCAAAACCTCCAGAAGCATCCATGAAAACACTTTTCCACCACTGCAACCTTCTGTTCCCTTGAGATCCCATCTTGGGGCCTTTTTCGGCATCCTGCCAGAGGGGTATTCGATCATGAAGGGCATCTACATCAACTCTATTGCCCTTCCGATGAAGCATAAGTAGTTTACCTCAGGCCTACGGGTCCAGTGCTAGTAGCTAGATGACTTCTTCTCTCTTTGATTCTCAATACCATGTTCTCCTCAATGTTCTTGGAGATATATCCGATGTAATCTTCTCTTGCGGTGTGTTTGTCAAGATCCGATGAATTGTGGATTTATGATCAGATTATCTATGAATATTATTTGAATCTTCTCTGAATTCTTATATGCATGATTTGATATCTTTGTAATTCCCTTCGAACTTTTGATTTGGTTTGGCCAACTAGATTGGTTTTTCTTGAAATGGGAGAAGTGCTTCGGGGTTCAATCTTGCGATGTCCTCACTGAAGGAAATATGCCCTAGAGGCAATAATAAAGTTGTTATTTATATTTCATTATATCATAATAAATGTTTATTATTCATGCTAGAATTGTATTAACTGGAAACTTAGTACATGTGTGAATACATAGACAAACAGAGTGTCACTAGTTTGCCTCTAATTGGCTAGCTCGTTGAATCAATGATGGTTATGTTTCCTAACCATAGACATGAGTTGTCATTTGATTAACGGGGTCACATCGTTAGAGAATGATGTGATTGACTTGATGCATCCGTTAGCTTAGCATGACGATCGTTTAGTTTGTTGCTATAGCTTTCTTCATGACTTATACATGTTCCTATGACTATGAGATTATGCAACTCCCGAGTACCGGAGGAACACTTTGTGTGCTACCAAACGTAACTGGGTGATTATAAAGGTTCTCTATAGGTGTCTCCGGTGGTGCTTGTTGAGTTGGCATAGATCGAGATTAGGATTTTTCACTCCAATTGTCGGAGAGGTATCTCTGGGCCCTCTCGGTAATGCACATCACTATAAGCCTTGCAAGCATTGTGACTAATAAGTTAGTTGTGGGATGATGTATTACGGAATGAGTAAAGAGACTTGCCTGTAACGAGATTGAACTATGTATGAGGATACCGACGATCAAATCTCAGGAAAGTAATATACTGATGACAAAGGGAACAACGTATGTTGTTATGCGGTTTGACCGATAAAGATCTTCATAGAATATGTAGGAACCAATATGAGCATGCATTTTCCGCTATTGGTTATTGACCGGAGATGAGTCTCGACCATGTCTACATAGTTCTCGAACCCGTAGGGTCCGCACGCTTAAAGTTTGGTGACGATCGGTATTATGAGTTTATGTGTTTTGATGTACCGAAGGTAGTTCAGAGTCCCGGATGTGATCACAGACATGGCGAGGAGTCTCGAAATGGTCGAGGCGTAAAGATTGATATATTGGACAGCTATGTTCGGACAACGGAAGTGTTCCGGATGGTTTTGGAGAAAACTGGAGTGTCGGAGGGGTTACCGGAACCCCCCGGGGAAGTATTGGGCCTTAGTGGGCCTGAGGGGATAGAGAGGGCATAAGCCCAGGAGGTGGCGCGCACCCTCCCATGAGGAGTCCGAATTGGACAAGGGGAGGGGGGCGCGGTGCTACATCTTGAGCACTGCGTTGGTTTTCCCCGAAGAGGAAGGGATGATGCAGCAAAGTAGCGTAAGTATTTCCCTCAGTTTTTGAGAACCATGGTATCAATCTAGTAGGAGGCTACGCGTGAGTCCCTCGTACCTGCACAAAACAAATAAATCCTCGCAACCAACGCGAATAGGGGTTGTCAATCCCTACACGGCCACTTACGAGAGTGAGATCTGATAGATATGACAAGGATAATGTTTTTGGTATTTTTGTGATAAAGATGCAAAGTAAAATAAAGGCAAAGTAAAAATCAAAGGAAATAACTAAGTAGTAGGAGATTAATATGATAAAGATAGACTCTGGGGCCATAGGTTTCACTAGTGGCTTCTCTCGAGAGCATAAGTATTCTATGGTGGGTGAACAAATTACTGTTGAGCAATTGACAGAATTGAGCATAGTTACGAGAATATCTAGGTATGATCATGTATATAGGCATCACATCCGAGACAAGTAGGCCGACTCCTGCCTGCATCTACTACTATTACTCCACTCATCGATCGCTATCCAGCATGCATCTAGAGTATTAAGTTAAAAACAGAGTAACGCCTTAAGCAAGATGACATGATGTAGAGGGATAGACTCATGCAATATGATGAAAACCCCATCTTGTTATCCTTGATGGCAACAATACAATACGTGCCTTGCTGCCCCTACTGTCACTGGGAAAGGACACCGCAAGATTGAACCCAAAGCTAAGCACTTCCCCCATTGCAAGAAAGATCAATCTAGTAGGCCAAACCAAATTGATAATTCGAAGAGACTTGCAAAGATAACCAATCATACATAAAAGAATTCAGAGACGATTCAAATATTATTCATAGATAGACTTGATCATAAACCCACAATTCATCGGTCTCAACAAACACACCGCAAAAAGAAGATTACATCGAATAGTTCTCCACAAGAGAGGGGGAGAACATTGTATTGAGATTCAAAAAGAGAGAAGAAGCCATATAGCTAATAACTATGGACCCGTAGGTTAGAGGTAAACTACTCACACTTCATCGGAGAGGCTATGGTTTTGATGTAGAAGCCCTCCATGATCGATGCCCCCTCCGGCGGAGCTCCGGAACAGGCTCCAAGATGGGATCTCGTGGATACAGAAAGTTGTTGCGGTGGAATTAGGTTTTTGGCTCCGTATCTGATCGTTTGGGGGTATGTAGGTATATATAGGAGGAAGGAGTACGTCGGTGGAGCAACATGGGGCCCACGAGGGTGGAGGGCGCGCCTGGGGGGGCGGGTAGGCATGCCCCCTACCTTGTGGCCTCCTCTTTTGTGTCTTGATGTAGGGTCCAAGTCTCCCGGGTCTTGTTTGTTGAGAAAATCACGTTCTTGAAGGTTTCATTCCGTTTGGACTCCGTTTGATATTCCTTTTCTTCGAAACCCTAAAACAGGCAAAAAACAGCAATTCTGGCCTAGGCCTCCGGTTAATAGGTTAGTCCCAAAAATAATATAAAAGTGGATAATAAAGCCCAATAATGTCCAAAACAGTAGATAATATAGCATGGAGCAATCAAAAATTATAGATACGTTGGAGACGTATCAAGCATCCCCAAGCTTAATTCCTGCTCGTCCTCGAGTAGGTAAATGATAAAAACAGAATTTTTGATGCGGAGTGCTACTTGGCATAATTTTAATATATTTCTTCTTAATTGTGGAATGAATATTCAGATCCGAAAGATTCAAGACAAAAGTTTAATATAAAAATAATAATACTTCAAGCACACTTACAAAGCAATTATGTCTTCTCAAAATAACATGGCCAAAGAAAGTCATCCCTACAAAATCATATAGTCTGGCTATGCTCCATCTTCACCACACAAAATATTTAAATCATGCACAACCCTGATGACAAGCCAAGCAATTGTTTCATACTTTTGACATTCTCCAAACTTTTTCAATTTTCACGCAATACATGAGCATGAGCCATGGACATAGCACTATAGGTGGAATAGAACAGTGGTTGTGGAGAAGACAAAAAAGGGGAAGATAGTCTCAAAACTAGGCGTATCAACGGGCTATGGAGATGCCCGTCAATAGATATCAATGTGAGTGAGTAGGGATTGCCATGCAACGTATGCACTAGAGCTATAAGTGTATGAAAGCTCAAAAAGAAACTAAGTGGGTGTGCATCCAACTTGCTTGCTCATGAAGACCTAGGGCAATTTGAGGAAGCCCATCATTGGAATATACAAGCCAAATCTATAATGAAAAATTCCCACTAGTATATGAAAGTGATAACATGAGAGACTCTCTACTATGAATATCATGGTGCTACTTTGATGCACAAGTGTGGTAAAAGGATAGTAACATTGTCCCTTCTCTCTTTTTCTCTCATTTTTTCATTTTTTGTTCTTTTTTTTATTTGGGCCTTTTCTCTTTTTATGGCCTCTTTTCTTTCTCTTTTTTTTCGTCCGGAGTCTCATCCCGACTTGTGGGGGAATCATAGTCTCCATCATCCTTTCCTCACTGGGACAATGCTCTAATAATGATGATCATCACACTTTTATTTTTCTTACAACTCAAGAATTACAACTCGATACTTAGAACAAAATATGACTCTATATGAATGCCTCCGGCGGTGTACCGGGATATGCAATGCCTCATGAGTGACATGTATGAAAGAATTATGAACGGTGGCTTTGCCACAAATACGATGTCCACTACATGAGCATGCTAAGCAATATGACAATGATGGAGTGTGTCATAATAAATGGAATGGTGGAAAGTTGCATGGCAATATATCTCGGAATGGGTATGGAAATGCCATAATAGGTAGGTATGGTGGCTGTTTTGAGGAAGGTATATGATGGGTGTATGATACCGGCGAAAGGTGCGCGGTATTAGAGAGGCTAACAAAGGTGGAAGGGTGAGAGTGTGTATAATCCATGAACTCAACATTAGTCATAAAGAACTCATATACTTATTGCAAAAATCTACAAGTTATCAAAGCAAATTATTACGTGCATGCTCCTAGGGGGATAGATTGGTAGGAAAGGACCATCGCTCGTCCCCGACCGCCACTCATAAGGAAGACAATCAAAAAATAAAGCATGCTCCGACTTCATCACATAACGGTTCACCATACGTGCATGCTACGGGAATCACAAACTTTAACACAAGTATTCTTCAAATTCACAACTACTCTACTAGCACAACTTTAATATCACCATCTTCATATCTCAAAACAATTATCAAGCATCGAACTTCTCATAGTATTCAACATACTCATAAGAAAGTTTTATTATTAGTCTTGTATACCAAGCATATTAGGATTTTAAGAAAATTACCATGCTATTTAAGACTCTCAAAATAATCTAAGTGAAGCATGAGATATCAATAGTTTCTATAAAACAAATCCACCACCGTGCTCTAAAAGATATAAGTGAAGTACCAGAGCAAAACTACATAACTCAAAAGATATAAGCGAAGCACATAGAGTATTCTAACAAATTCCAAATCATATATGGCTCTCTCAAAAGGTGTGTACAGCAAGGATAATTGTGGTAAACTAACAAATAAAGACTCAAATCGTACAAGACGCTCCAAGCAAAACACATATCATGCGGCGAATAAAAATATAGCTCCAAGTAAAGTTACCGATAGAAGTAGATGAAAGAGGGGATGCCTTCTGGGGCATTGTAAGTGCATCTAGTGCCACCCCTAGTTGGTTTTGGAGTATTGACGACAAACCTAGTTGAGGGACTAATGTGTTTGTGAGAATTGCAGGATCACACAGGTAGAAGTCCCTCATTGATTCGGTTTAGTTACCAGAGATGACCCCTAAAAATGTACGAGGACATTGAAGACAATGGTGGTTCATGAAGACATTCATGTCGAAGACAATGACATATGAAGACTCCCCATGAAGCCTTTGGAACTCGAAGACTTAGATCCTTCGCAGTTTTACTTATTCATGTTGTGTCATAGGAACCACCGTACTGTTAAGTGGGGTCCAAGAGAACCAGTCAGGATGACTGAAGTGATCCCTCATTCAAATCCTATGTCTTCGAGTGAAGACAATGAGAGAAAATCTTGTCCAGAGTCAGACAAGTCAGCTTTACTTGCAGCACAAGTAAAGTTGCCGTGAGAATTCAAAATCTGACCGTTAGTACACGTGTCAGTTCCTTAGTGACCCAGGGTCATTTCGGACAAATCAGGTTAGGGTTGCCAAGCGGCTATAAATAGTCCACCCCTACAACCATAAAACGGTTGGCTGCTCAGATTTCAGTGCACGGCTTTTGTCGTTTGAGAGCAACCCACCTCGAAGCCTTTGAGAGAAAATCCTTAGTGAGGAGAAAAGCCCTAACCACCCAGAGCCAGAGTAATTGGGCATCACTTAAGTCTTCTTGTCTGAGTGATCTGAAGACTTATTACACTTGAGGACTGTGCATCCTCCAGACGGTTAGGCGTCGCGTTCTGAGCATCCAAGAGGAATTGTGGATTGCCGGTGAACGAAGTCTGTGAAGGTTTGGGAGTCTACCTTGAAGACTTACCAGAGTGATTGGGCGGGGTCTGTGTGACCTTAGCTCAAGGAGAAAACGGTGAGGACTGGGTGTCCTGAGCTGCGTGTTCAGGACTGGGTGTCCGGGACTGTGTGTCCTTTGGTTTAAATACCTAGCCGCTCCAACCAGACGTACAGTTGTCACAGCAACTGGAACTGGTCCAACATATCATTGTCTTCAACGTGTCACTGGTTTCATCTTCGCCTCCCTTTACTTACCAGTACACATTGTGAAGCTATTGCATGCTTGCTTTATCTTCTGTCTTCACAACTTGACTGTATGATTTGTTTGGCTTCATAACTTCTTCCAACCTGATCCTCATTACACTGAAGCTATTTGTCACTGTGCTTTCACTATATTGTATACTTGACCATGGCTTGCGTTGTGTAATCCAACTTCCGCTGCATAGTGATAGGCTTGTTCACTCTGTTTGTCTTCATAACTTCCACGTTTTGAAGACTTTCTTAAAAATCGCCTATTCACCCCCCCTCTAGTCGATATAACGCACTTTCAATTGGTATCAGAGCAAGGTGCTCCCTTGTTCTGTGTGATTCGGTTTAACCACCTGGAGTTTTAGCTATGTCGACTGCAGGGATAATTAAAGTCTCCACTGCGTGCCCCGTCTTCGATGGAACTAAATATCCCTACTGGAAGAATAAGATGCGCATGCATCTTGAAGCCATTGACGTCGACCTATGGTATGTCATCGAAAACGGCGTTCCCAAGGCTGGAGAAGGTGTCACTGCGGCTGATGTCAAGAAGTTCACTCAACTGGACTCCACTGCCAAGAATATTATCTGTGGTCATCTGACCAAGGGACAGTACGACCGTGTGAGTGCCTTGAAGACATCCAAGCTGGTTTGGGACTGGCTCTCCAAGGTCAATGAAGGCATCTCAACCCAGAGATATCAGAGAATCAGTGTTCTTCGCAATCTCTTCAACCGCTTCAATCGGAATGACAATGAGAATGTCCAGCACACATTTGACCGGCTCACTGACATCACAAATGAGCTTCAAGCCCTCGGCGCCACTGAGATCAGCAAACATGAAATCGTCAAGACGCTGCTAAGATCACTTGACAGTTCATTTGACATCCTAGCCCTGATGATTCAAGAACGTCCAGACTTCAAGACACTCGATCCGTCTGACATACTTGAGAGGCTCAACACACATGAGTTTCAGCTTTCTGAGAAAAGAGATATCTACGGTCCAAACTATGGGCGAACTCGTGCCTTGAAGGCAAAAGCTGTGTCCTCATCTGAAGAAGAATCTGACAGCAGTTCTGATGATCCTGAAGACATTGAAAGGGAACTTGCAATGCTAGTGAAGAAGTTCCAGAAATTCACCAAGAAGAAAGGCTTCAGAAAGTCTTCACGATCAAGCTCAAGGAATGATGAAGCCTCTGCGCATGACTACAAGAGGAAAACTTGTCACAAGTGCAAGAAAGCTGGACACTTCATCTCTGAGTGTCCATAGTGGGACAATGAGAACAGAAAGAAGAAGAAGAGCAAGGAATATGACTTTGACGATAAGAAGACGAAGAAATACTCAAAGTCTTCGTCCAAGTCTTCCTCAAAGTCTTCATCACACAAGAAGAGTTCATCTGGCAAGGCTCGTGCGTTTGTTGGCAAGGAAATGGATTCAGAGGAGGAGTCCGCTTCTGAGGAGGCAGAGGTGGAGTCTGAGGAGGAGTCTGATTCAGGCATTGCGAGTCTGGCTACAGCCTACATCGCCAAGTCCATCTTCAACACTGAAGACAATGACTCCATCACCATCACCGACGCAAATGACAAGGACGACTCTACTCCTACCTAATGCTTCATGGCATGTTGTGCCAAGGTAAACACACGCACTACTGACTATCAAACATCTAGTGACGATGACTCTGATTGTGATTCAAAACCCAGTTACAAAACACTTGCTAAAATTGCAACTGAACAACAAAAGGCCATGGAACATATTCAAAAACTGTTAGACAGAAGCGATGATCTGTTGGGTGCTGAAATGACTCGTTCTGAATCCTTAATTGAAGACATAAAAAATCTTCATGTTAAGTATCAGGAACTCGAAGATCGTCTTGAGACTCTCTCAACTACTCATGAAAAGCTTTCCTATGATTATCTTCAAAAGAAGCAAGATCTTGAGAAGTTGAGAGCGGATCATGAAGATCTTCAAAAGGAAAACGAGTCACTTCGAGCCGAACAGATCAGTTCTGCTCAGGAAGGATTTGAACCACCATGCCTTAAATGCATTGAGCGTGATAATGCTATTTCTGTTGCTGAATGTTCCACTGCCACTGCTGTTGCAATATCTTCAACTGTTGAAGTGGTAACTAACCCCTCTGCTGAGGATACCACTGCTATTGCTGATGAAAATGCTAGGTTGAAGACATTGCTTGAAATAGGGATGTACAAAAGTCTCAAAGGACATCAGACATTATGTGATGTCCTCAAGAAGCAGATTCTGAACCGAAACCCTAGGAAAGAGGGTGTTGGGTTCGTGAGGAAAATTAATGCAGATGGCTCTTACTGGAAACCTGAGCAGTACCCCAAAACCACATGGGTTGCTGCAAAGGAATCCTCAGCATATCCATCCAATCTATCTGGCTTCACTTGTGCTAATCCAATTATCATTGATGAATCCTTTGATGCAAACTATAAACTGTTTAGGAATCAGAATGGTGAAGTATTTGCCAGGTACATTGGTACTAACTGCAGGAATGGACCGCCTATGAAGAAGATCTGGGTTCCAAAAACGTGTCTTGAGAATCTTCCTGTGAATGTCCTCATGACACCTCACATGAAGAAGACAAACCTCAGACCAAAGGCTTCATATGGTCCAAAGGCTTCATACAGGCAGAGGACTCATTTGAGTCGCACTAACACAAATGTTTTGCAGGGAAACCATGCTCAGGCATATGAGAGCGGTTCTTCAAACTGTCATTCTCATATGACCAAAAACTATTCTGCCTATTCTTATGAGTACTATTGCCCACCTGCTAGACTGTGTACGAGGGCTCCAAACCCAAAATTTTCAGATGCTGCACTTAGACTTATTGCTTCTAAGCCACCCTTGAAGATGTGGGTGGTTAAGAAAGCTTAACTCTCTTTTGCAGGGAAAGGTCTCCAGCACAAAACCAAAATCTTCTGATGCTATTGCTGGGGACCTTAAAAAACTTGTGGGGCGCAAGATCAAATGCCCGAATAGCATCACTATGTATTTCGTACCTGAATCGCATGCTATTCTCCCTGCTTGTCCTAACCTGGATCTAAGTTTTCATAATCCACTGGTTCGTCAAATGTTTTTGCTTCACAACACTCTTCATGAAGCCTATCCCCCTAACTGCACTGTAGGGTACGACACCAGTGACTTCAGAGTCTTCAGAATGGATTATTGACAGTGGGTGTACAAATCACATGACTGGCAAAAGAAGTCTCTTTATGGACTCAACCTTACGTCCATCTAACAAGAGCCACATCACATTCGCTGACACTGGTAAAAGTAAGGTACTGGGTCTAGGTAGAGTTGCAATCTCAAAGGATCAACACATGGATAAAGTCATGTTTGTTGAATCCCTTGGCTTCAACTTAATGTCTGTCTCAATGCTTTGCGATTTAAACATGATTGTAATCTTTAAAAAATATCGTTGTCTGGTACTAATGGAATCTGACAAGTCTCTAGTGTTTGAAGGGTATCGAAAAGATGATTTGTACGTGGTAGATTTCTCAGCAGGGCCACAGCTTGCATTTTGTCTTCTCGCAAAGGCTTCAGAATGCTGGCTTTGGCATCGAAGACTTGGGCATGCTGGCATGAGGAACCTCCACACCCTTGCGAAGAAGAAGCATGTCATAGGCATCGAGGGCGTCAAGTTCAAGAAAGATCACTTATGCGGTGCCTGTGAAGCTGGGAAGATGACAAGGGCAAAACATCCTTCGAAGACAATCATGGCCACTACTCAACCCTTCGAACTGCTTCACATGGATCTCTTCGGTCCCACTCACTACTCAACTTTCTCCACTACTGCTTGCCTCTATGGCTTCGTCATTGTTGATGATTACTCTAGATATACTTGGGTGCACATAATCCTTTACAAGACTGAAGTGCAGGATGTCTTCAGACGCTTCGCAAATCGGGCAATGAACAATTATGGCGCCAAGATAAAGCACATCAGAAGTGACAATGGCACAGAATTCAAGAACACCGGCCTTGACACATATCTTGATACATTGGGCATCACTCATGAATTCTCAGCTCCATACACGCCACAACAGAATGGCATTGTCGAACGCAAGAACAAAACACTCATTGAGATGGCCAGAACAATGTTAGATGAGTACAAGACACCAAGAAAATTCTGGACTGAAGCCATTGACACTGCATGCCATACTATCAACCGTGTATATCTTCACAAGCTGCTGAACAAGACGTCTTATGAACTTCTGACTGGCAAGAAGCCAAATGTAAGTTACTTCAGAGTATTTGGATCAAGATGCTGGATCAAGGACCCTCACCACACCTCGAAATTTGCTCCAAAAGCACATGAGGGCTTCATGCTTGGATATGGAAAGGATTCGCACTCCTACAGAGTCTTCAATCTCTTTCACTACAAAGTGGTTGAAACAGTGGATGTGCGGTTCGATGAGACCAATGGGTCACAGAGAGAGCAACTACCAGATGTGCTAGATGAAGTTCCAGCCAGTGAATCAATCAAGCTAATGGAAACTGGAGAAATTATACCTTCTGAAGCTCGTCCTGAAGAACAACTTATCATCTCAGCACCTGATCCACATGAAGACAATGCTCAGCCTGAAGACATTCCTCCCCATGAAAACGTAGATCAGCAAGAGCAAAGTCTTCGACCCCTACATCCTCGTGTTGCCAATGAAGTGCAGATTGACAGAATAATTGATAGCATCAATGCACCTGGTCCACTGACTCGTTCAAGGGCAACTCAACTGGCAAACTTCTGCGGACACTTCGCATTTGTTTCAATCACAGAACCCAAGAAAATTGATGAAGCCTTTATGGAACCTGAATGGATTCAAGCTATGCAAGAAGAGCTTCAACAATTTGAGCTGAACAATGTATGGGAGTTGGTTAAGCGTCCTGATCCACGGAAGCATAACATAATAGGCACCAAATGGATATACCGCAACAAGCAAGATGAGCATGGCCAAGTCGTCAGAAACAAGGCTCGTCTCGTTGCTCAAGGATATACTCAAGTGGAAGGCGTTGACTTCGATGAAACATTTGCTCCTGTTGCCAGACTTGAAGCCATCCGTATACTGCTGGCCCATGCGAATCATCACAACATAATCTTGTATCAAACGGATGTAAAAAGTGCCTTCCTCAATGGCAAAATTGAAGAAGAAGTGTATGTTGCACAACCACCTGGGTTTGAAGATCCAAAACATCCTGACATGGTGTACAAGCTCAAAAAGGCACTATATGGCCTCAAACAAGCCCCTCGGGCCTGGTATGATACACTCAAATACTTCCTGAAGAGCAAAGGCTTCATACCTGGTTCCCTAGATCCCACTCTCTTCACAAAGACATATGATGGTGAACTATTTGTGTGCCAAATATACGTGGATGACATTATCCTCGGCTGCACCAATCAGAAGTACAGTGAGGAGTTCGGATATATGATGCAAGAGCAATATCAGATGTCTATGATGGGGGAGCTGAAATTCTTCCTCGGTCTTCATATACGGCAACAACGCAATGGCATCTTCATATCTCAAGAGAAATATCTCAAAGAATGCCTGAAGAAGTTCGGTATGCAAGACTGCAAAGGCTTCACAACACCAATGCCAGCCAAACATCATCTGGGTCCTGACGACATTGGTAAAGAGTTTGATCAAAAGGTATACCGCTCCATGATTGGTTCTTTGCTTTATTTATGTGCATCTAGGCCAGATATTATTCTTAGTGTTTGCATGTGTTCTCGGTTTCAAGCGGCACCAAAGGAGTCGCATCACTTAGCCGTGAAGCGAATTCTTCGATATTTGGCTCACACCCCAACTCTAGGGTTATGGTATCCAAAGGGCTCAGAGTTTGATCTGGTTGGATTTTCGGATGCTGATTACGCTGGGGACAAGGTTGATTGGAAGTCCACATCAGGCACATGTCACTTTCTGGGCCGATCACTTGTCTGTTGGTCTTCAAAGAAGCAGAACTGTGTATCTCTCTCCACTGCTGAATCTGAATACATTGCTGCTGGATCCTGCTGCGCTCAGCTTCTATGGATGAAGCAAACCCTTAAGGATTATGGCATTCATCTGAAGCAAGTGCCACTTTACTGCGACAATGAAAGCGCCATCAAGATCGCCAACAACCCAGTTCAGCACTCGAAGACAAAGCACATTGAAATTCGTCATCATTTTCTCAGAGATCATGTTGCAAAGGAAGACATTGATATCATACACGTCAACACTGAAGAGCAATTGGCAGATATCTTCACCAAGCCCTTGGATGAGAAGAGATTTTGCAAGTTACGGTGTGAGCTAAATATCTTGGAATCCTCAAATGTCCTGTGATCAGGCACACATCCTAACACTTATGCATGATGATGACTTAGATGTGCAACACACAAAGTAACGTATATCTTCAATCAATGAAGATATACAT
The DNA here is from genome assembly GCA_034509565.1 of Triticum monococcum. Taxonomy (NCBI): domain Eukaryota; kingdom Viridiplantae; phylum Streptophyta; class Magnoliopsida; order Poales; family Poaceae; genus Triticum; species Triticum monococcum. The sequence goes on from CM067843.1 coordinate 689,943,541, forward strand.
TCTAAGTGTGAATACATTAACGTGGAATTTGACCTCGGAGCGCCACGATAATTGTGCGCCGTGTCTGGGTCCAATATTTCCTATACGGTGGGTAGCGCCACCACCAAATTTTTCTGCTTGAAGTGTTTCACTCATGGCATTACATTTGCTATGTCTTCACATTTGGTTTGGCTTCAATCTCAACATGTCTTCATGATTATCTTCACTATGTTGATTATATATGTACTGGTGTTCTGTCCTCTACAACATTCACTTATAGCTATGTCTTCTTGTTTGAATCCTTTGAACTAAGTGAATGCGATCGGACCCTAACCTCTCCATGCTTCCTACCTCAAACTCTATCTCTCCAAGTCATATGCACTCTATTGAAACTGTCGAATGTCTTCACTGCATCCTTGTCAGAAGAAGACACAGAGACAAACTTTAAAACAGCTTTCAATGTTTTTCCATCAACAAGAATTCCGGAGAAGTAGGAACGACTCCCGACAAACCAGGCGTGCGTGGGGTGAAACTGCCCCCACAATTCCGCATGCTGGCCACGTACTGATCAGATGCGAATCGCCAGGGGCACCTGAGTAATAGCGCAGTGCCGCCCATATCCCTATAAATACACGTTTCACTGTGGTCATTATCTCTTCTTCCACCCTCGCACAAACCCTAGCGCCACCGCTAACTCTCAACGACGCCGGCGACGAAGTGCTTCACTGCCGCAACCTCTCCGACGTCGTTCTCACGCCGACAGCGGACATCAGTCTCTCCGCCGTCGCCCTAGGTGTCTTCCGTCGCCAAGTTAGGGCACGGAGGATCGAACTGCTCGGCCTCAACTCTCACCTCGTCTAGCAGTTCCAAGTCTGGTAAATAACAAGTCTTTTTACAGCCTCTTTTGATCCTATAGCTCCATCACTTTCTGCCAAAAGAGGTTTCCATTCACACAAGTTTCATCCCTCTCATCTGTATCTCATAACTTTCCTAGTATATTCACTTGTTCTTCATGAAGTAGTTAGATTCCTCACTTGTACTGATCTATGGGTTCGTACAAATCTGGAACCAACTTCTTTTCTATAAAGTGAATGTCTTCGCATGATGAGGTCAATATCTTCTAAACTGATTTATCTTCAAAATCTTCTGAGAATGCATATGACCTCTTCCCCTTCCCTCGCACCTTAATGCTGTCACAGGTACATGTCCGTGGGAGAATCTTTTGGTTCTCATAGTCTGCATTCATTTGCAGAGTTCCTACAGCGTCACATCAATTCACCCGAAGCAAGTTCCTGTTGGTCAAGCAAAAGGAAGCCTTTGAAGACTTTGAATCTCTTGAAGCCTTCCAAGTTAAGCTTCATGGCAACAGAAAAACAATCAAGGAAGGGAGGCAGACAGAGACATGGTGACACATCTAAAGATCTGCCTGAAGATTTGGCAGAAATGTACCAAACTGATCCTGAAGAGAGCTATGGTCAGCGCAAGACACGAATCCAATGGATTCGAAGATATTGGGCAGAGCAGTGGTTCCATTACCGCTTCGTCACCAAGGAATATGCAGAGAAGTACGCCCTCACGAGGCCATGGGGAGATGTCTTGTACAAAAATCTCGTACCCCAAACCAGAGACGAAGCCATTGCTCAAGGCTTCTTTCCATGCATGGTCAGGGGACAACAGCCAGCTGACGCACATCCGTCATCCCTTCTCTGGTGTCGCGATGACACTCTGTTCAAGCGCAACTTCCAATTTGCTCAGAACTCTGCGAAGCAAAACAAGAAGGAGTTTGGGTTGGACTTCAACCCTGGTCCCTCCAAACCAAGGGCAGATGGCACACGCGATGCAAATCCCAATGTCATCGGGCCGTATGCCAATCTTGAAGGCCTCATCACTCGCATTCTAGTCCAAGGGACTGCAGTGAACGACCCTCCAGCAGACACTGAGTCTGATGACGCTCCTGCTGCCCCGGAGCCGAAGCAGATGAAGAAGAAGCCAAAAGCTTCCAAGCCAGCCGCTTCTCCCAAGATCTCCAGAGCGAAGCCATTGGCCACTGCACCTCCTGAAGCAAGTGTGCAGTCTGAAGACTTATCATGAGTCTCCAAGCCTCAAGAAGCCAAGAAGCCACAGCCACACACCAGCAAAGAGCTCACTGCCGCTGCCGTTCTGCGCTGCGAGGCCATTGATCTGTCAAGTGACGACGATCTTGCCGATGACGCTCTTGAGCAGCTAATCAAGAGCAAGGAGGAGGCTGAAATCTTCAACAATCTGCCTCTGTTCGATGCAGCAATCATCCACAACTTCATTGATGAGTGGTTTGATACACCCAACATCAGCTTCGATGATCTGCAGCTGCCTATTGGCCTCAGCGTAGCCTTCCAAGGAGCTATTGCTTCAGAACTCGCAATTGCCCAGCGCATAGTGGAACTGAAGCAGAAGATAGACTTTGAAAAGGCTCCGTTCAAGCAGAACATGGCCATGCTCAGCGTCCAAGAAGTCAAAGACTTCAAAGTCATGCTGCACGAGTTGAAGGAAAACTTTATGCAGAAACGTGCAGAGGCTCAGGGTTCACGCGAGCGCATGAAGAATTTGGTTGATCTCTGTGTGCAGGCCTACAATGAGGCCGAGAAGCGAAAGGCACTTGGGCGTCCCGGCATCGACCCCAGGATGGCCGCTAAGAAAAAGAAGAAGCCCACTGTGGATGAACAAGAGGCCCCATGACAAGAAGCTGTTCCGATTGTCTTCCCCACTGCCAAGCCTGGCTCGAAGCCAAAGCACCGCTCAACCGCTTCAGAGCAAAAGAAGACAAGGACAGCCGAAGCTAAAGCAAGGAAGAGGAAACACCCTGAAGCCTCTCCTTCAGACCCCACCTTCAAGAAGCACAAGACCAAGAAGTCTCGGGCTGCTCCCACAGAGCCCTTGATAGTTGAACCCCTTTCCGTTCGCTTTCCTCATGAAGACCGTCAGCTGACCGTGCATGAGCCTGCTCTCACAGAGGCTCCGCATGCTGAAGACATTCCAGCAGCCGACTCCAACGCTGCTGAAGACATTGGTCTCCAAGACAATGTGCAAGGTGATGCAGTCCTTCCTCAGCTCGAAACGAGTGAAATGATCAGCATTGGTCGTCCTTTGACGCCAATCACCCGAGATGCATCGTGGGCAGATCGCCCGCAGGAGGAAGAGGATGAGCCCCAGCCCACTGCAACTCCACCGGCGTCGCCTGCATTCTGTAGGCTTCGCAAAGGGCCAAGGGCTCAGACTGCTGACGACATTCCGGCTGCATCAGCCGAAGAACATGCAGAAGAGCACGAAGAACCTCAAGCTCCATCTTCCCCACACCAACAAGAAGAAGTTCTCAAGGAGGCTGACACCACCGCGGCTGCCACACCCAATACTGAAGCATTTGTGGAGCCCGACCAACCAACAGCTTCAAGAGATACTGAAGCTACTGCCTCTGACCCTTCTGTGCCTGAGTCTGCTGCCGGTCCACAGTTCAACTATCATGTTGCGCACAGACCCCAGGTACAGAAGCCAATCCCACGACTGCCAAGGTTCCCAGGTCCTGCCACCGCTCCTGGCTCCTTTAATGTCAATAGCTTCAGGGCAGATAACACCTTCTTCACCGCTCCAAGAACCCTTACTCAAGGGAAAGGATTGTGTCAGATAGGTTCTGGAGCTACCCACAGCGCAGCTACTACTCCTGCGTCCTCTACAACCAAGGCCGTATCTTTCCACACCAGCGCCTTGAAGTTGAAGCCATTGCTGGTCTGCCTGGTCTGGAAGAAGCACTGGACTGCTTCAAGCAAGTTGGCCTGCTGCCGTTTGTCACGGATGAAGAGCACTGGAATGAAGAGCTTCTGCTCCAGTTCTATGCCACATTGCACATCAAGGGCTACAACAGAGATCCGAAGACTTGGGTCCTGGAGTGGATGACCGGCAACGTCCATCATGAAGCCAATGCATTTGATATCATTGAGCTCACCGGCCTACCCACTCCAGGCGAACTCTTCGAAGAAGGCTGCCAACTCCATGCTGAAGCAGTTGAGAGCATATTTCAGCGACCTGAGCCAAATATGAGTCAGATGCTCTCAATGATGAAGCCATTGCCTTCTGACGCACCTTACCCAACGGAATTCTTCGTTGAAGACTTAGAGTACCTACCTAGAACTATCTATCACATCATCAGGCAGACTCTATGGCCCATTAAGGGGCACTTTCGATATGCCAAGGTTGAAGGTGCCATGAAGACTCTCATCTTCTGCATCCTACATGGCAAATGCTTCAATGCCCAGGATCTCTTTATACGCCAACTTGCAGCGTCTGGCTCAGATCTCTTTGGTCTGAAGATTTATGCTCCATGGGTCATGCGGCTCATCAAGCTCCACTCTGCCATTCCTATCAACCCTCAGCCCGCAACCACAGAATCTTCTTACTTGATGTGGACACCTCTGCTGAAGCGATTTATCCTGAGCCTGCCAAGCAGCCATTAAGTCTTCAGAATGCAGAACACCAAAGCTTCACTCAGCATGATGAAGGTGTTGAAGCCATTTCCAGAGTCTATCCAATGGCTGGCACCACACGTGCCCCTGCATCAACTGAAGCCACTGACAGCACAGCTGCACAGAGACCCAAGAAACGCGCTCGTACACTCACTGACCGTGAACTTCTTGTGGCTCTGCATCAAAAGCAAGATAGGCATCACGACTGGCTCAAAAGGCAGATGCGCAGTATCATGCAAGACGTCAATCGCATCAGGAATCTGGCCACCAAGAATGCCTTTGTCGCACATGAAACCTGTCGACGCACTTGGAAAGGCTTCACAATGATGTGCACTGAAGCCGAACTGCAAGAGGATGGCTTCAAAGAGAGATTCAAGTTTGACTCCACACCCCCCAGAAGAGCTGTGTTGCGTGGGACTCCGTCGCTTGAAGAATACGAGTTCTCTTCCTCTGCTGCCACAGTGACGGGAAAAATCATTGAGGAAGAAGACGACGCTACATCACCACCACCTTCTTCAGCGCGCGTCGTCACTGCACCAAGCTCGCCAGCTCCACCAAATGCCTCCACCGACCCTGCTGCGCCTGGGAACGCATAGAAAACTCTATGTCTTCAAACCTTTTTGGTCATCACTGACAAAATGGGGAGAAGCATATGATGTTTATAGTCTTCAAGCGGGTCAATAATAAGGGAGGGTGCTTTACTATATTTTGCTTCGTGCTTACAACTCTCGTTTTGCTACATTTGGTTCTTTGAGTCGTAACACTTAAACTTGATGGTCGTCTGCTACTATGTTTGCCACTGTGTTTTTGCGAAGATAAATTCCGCATGTACGACGATAATTTCCGCACTTATATCATTTTCGCAGACGTCCATTTTTCATTATGCATATCATTATCTTCTTATATCTTTACATGCATGATGGATTGTCATCATAAGTTGAAGTGGATTCCCACAAATACAACCTGCTATGTGCATTCGTGTTCCAGAAGCAAATCACTTATATGCACATCCTCAGGGGGAGCCCTTGCAGCTTATGAAGACAATTCCTTTACAATTTCACAAATTATATTCCCCGTTGAAAACTTCAACTAGTTTGTCATCAATCACCAAAAAGGGGGAGATTGTAAGTGCATCTAGTGCCACCCCTAGTTGGTTTTGGAGTATTGACGACAAACCTAGTTGAGGGACTAATGTGTTTGTGAGAATTGCAGGATAACACAGGTAGAAGCCCCTCATTGATTCGGTTTACTTACCAGAGATGACCCCTAAAAATGTACGAAGACATTGAAGACAATGGTGGTTCATGAAGACATTCATGTCGAAGACAATGACATATGAAGACTCCCCATGAAGCCTTTGGAACTCGAAGACTTAGATCCTTCGCAGTTTTACTTATTCATGTTGTGTCATAGGAACCACCGTACTGTTAAGTGGGGTCCAAGAGAACCAGTCAGGATGACTGAAGTGATGCCTAATTCAAATCCTATGTCTTCGAGTGAAGACAATGAGAGAAAATCTTGTCCAGAGTCAGACAAGTCAGCTTTACTTGCAGCACAAGTAAAGTTGCCGTGAGAATTCAAAATCCGACCGTTAGTACACGTGTCAGTTCCTTAGTGACCCAGGGTCATTTCGGACAAATCAGGTCAGGGTTGCCAAGCGGCTATAAATAGTCCACCCCTACAACCATAAAACGGTTGGCTGCTCAGATTTCAGTGCACGGCTTTTGTCGTTTGAGAGCAACCCACCTCGAAGCCTTTGAGAGAAAATCCTTAGTGAGGAGAAAAGCCCTAACCACCCAGACCCAGAGTAATCAGGCATCACTTAAGTCTTCTTGTCTGAGTGATCTGAAGACTTATTACACTCGAGGACTGTGCATCCTCCAGACGGTTAGGCGTCGCGTTCTGAGCATCCAAGAGGAATTGTGGATTGCCGGTGAACGAAGTCTGTGAAGGTTTGGGAGTATACCTTGAAGACTTACCAGAGTGATTGGGTGGGGTCTGTGTGACCTTAGCTCAAGGAGAAAACGGTGAGGACTGGGTGTCCTGAACTGCGTGTTCAGGACTGGGTGTCCGGGACTGTGTGTCCTTTGGTTTAAATACCTAGCGGCTCCAACCAGACGTACAGTTGTCACAGCAACTGGAACTGGTCCAACATATCATTGTCTTCAACGTGTCACTGGTTTCATCTTGGCCTCCCTTTACTTACCAGTACACATTGTGAAGCTATTGCATGCTTGCTTTATCTTCTGTCTTCACAACTTGACTGTATGATCTGTTTGGCTTCATAACTTCTTCCAACCTGATCCTCATTACACTGAAGCTATTTGTCACTTTGCTTTCACTATATTGTATACTTGACCATGGCTTGCGTTGTGTAATCCAACTTCCGCTGCATAGTGATAGGCTTGTTCACTCTGTTTGTCTTCATAACTTCCACGTTTTGAAGACTTTCATAAAAATCGCCTATTCACCCCCCCTCTAGTCGATATAACGCACTTTCAGGCATCCCCAAGCTTTGGCTTTTAGGTGTCCTTAGATTATCTTGGGGTTGCCATGGGCATCACCAATGTTAGGCTCTTGCCACTCCTTATTCCATAATCCATCAAATCTTTACCCAAAACTTGAAAACTTCACAACACAAAACTTAAAGTAGGAAATCTCGTGAGCTCCGTTAGCGAAAGAAAATAAAAGACCACTTCAAGATACTGTAATGAACTCATTGTTTATTTATATTGGTGTTATACCTACTGTATTCCAACTTCTCTATGGTTTATAAACTATTTTACTAGCCATAGATTCATCAAAATCAGCAAACAACACACGAAAAACAGAATCTGTCAAAAACAGAACAGTCTGTAGTAATCTGTAGCTAGCGCAAGATCTGGAACCCCAAAAATTCTAAAATAAATTTCTGGACGTGAGGAATTTATCTATTAATCATCTTCAAAAATAATTAACTAAATAGCACTTCCCAAATAAAAATGGCAGTAGTTCTTGTGAGCGCTAAAGTTTCTGTTTTTTACAGCAAGTGTAACGAGACTTTCCCCAAGTCTTCCCAACGGTTCTACTTGGCACAAACACTAATTAAACACAAAAAACACAACAAAAACAGAGGCTAGATAAATTATTTATTACTAAACAGGAGCAAAAATCAAGGAATAAAAATAAAATTGGGTTGCCTCCCAACAAGCGCTATCGTTTAACGCCCCTAGCTAGGCATAACAAGCAAGGATAGATCTAGGTATTGCCATCTTTGGTAGGCAATCCATAAGTGGCTCTCGTAATAGATTCATAAGGTAATTTAATTTTATTTCTACGAAAGTTTTCCATGTCTTTCCTTAATGGAAATTGGAATCTAATATTTCCTTCCTTCATATCAATAATTGCACCAATCGTTCTAAGGAAAGGTCTACCAAGAATAACATGACATGAAGGATTGCAATCTATGTCAAGAACAATAAAATCTACGGGCATATAGTTCCTATTTGCAACAATAAGAACATCATTAATTCTTCCCATAGATTTCTTAATAGTGGAATCCGCAAGGTGCAGATTTAAAGAGCAATCATCAAAATCACGGAAACCTAACAAATCACACAAAGTCTTTGGAATCGTGGAAACACTAGCACCCAAATCACATAAAGCATAGCATTCATGATCTTTAATTTTAATTTTAATAGTTGGTTCCCACTCATCATAAAGATTTCTAGGGATAGAAACTTCCAATTCAAGTTTTTCTTCATAAGATTGCATCAAGGCATCAACGATATGTTTCGTAAACGCTTTATTTTGACTATAAGCATGAGGAGAATTTAGCACGGATTGTGACAAGGAAATAGAATCAATCAAAGAGCAATTTTCATAGTTAATCCATAATAGTGGGTTTAGCAACATCTAGGGTTTTAATTTCTTCAATCCCACTTTTATCAATTTTAGCATCAAGATCAACAAATTCCAAATTCTTGGAACGCCTTCTAGGTAAAGGTGGATCATATTTAGTCCCATCATTATCAAGATTCATATTGCAAAACAAAGATTTAATAGGGGACACATCAATAACTTTTAAATCTTCATCATTATTTTCATAGGAAGTAGAAGAACACGCTCTTATAAAGGCATCTTTCTTAGCACGCATCCTAGCTGTTCTTTCTTTGCACTCATCAATGGAAATTCTCAAGGCCTTGAGAGACTCATTGATATCATGCTCAGGTGGAATAGATCTAAGTTTCAAAGAATGAACATCAAGAGAAATCCTATCAACGTTCCTAGCCAACTCATCAATCTGAAGAATTTTTTCTTCAATCAAAGCATTGAAACTCTTTTGTGAAGTAATAAATTTTTTAATATTAGATTAAAAATCAGAGGGCATCTTAATATAATTTCCATAGGAATTGTTGTAGGAATTACCATAATTATTAGAGGGATTACTAGGATAAGGCCTAGGATTGAAATTTCCTCTATACGCGTTGTTACCAAAATTGTTCCTACCAACAAAATTCACATCCATAGATTCATTATTATTCTCAATCAAAGTAGACAAGGGCATATCATTAGGATCATAACACTCTTATTAGCAAATAGTTTCATAAGTTCATCCATCTTTCCACTCAAAACATTAATTTCTTCTATTGCATGCACCTTTTTATTAGTAGATCTTTCAGTATGCCATTGAGAATAATGAACCATAATATTATCTAGGAGTTTAGTAGCTTCTCCTAAAGTGATTTCCATAAAAGTGCCTCCCGCGGCCAAATCTAAAAGATTTCTAGAAGAAAAATTCAATCCGGCATAAATTTTTTGTATAATCATCCACAAATTTAAACCATGAGTAGGGCAATTACGTATCATTAGTTTCAGTCTCTCCCAAGCTTGTGCAACATGTTCATGATCAAGTTGCTTAAAATTCATAATATCGTTTCTAAGAGAGATGATCTTAGTGGGAGGAAAATACTTAGAGATAAAAGCATCTTTGCACTTATTCCATGAATCAATACTATTTTTAGGCAAAGACGAAAACCAAGCTTTAGCACGATCTCTAAGCGAAAAAGGAAATAGCTTCAATTTAACAATATCATTATCCACATCTTTCTTATTTTGCATGTCACACAAATCAACAAAGCTATTTAGATGGGTAGTGGCATCTTCACTAGGAAGGCCGGAAAATGGATCTTTCATAACAAGATTCAGCAAAGCAGTATTAATTTCACAAGATTCAACATCGGTAAGAGGAGCAATCGGAGTGCTAATAAAATCATTGTTGTTGGTATTGGTGAAGTCACATAATTTAGTATTATCTTGAGCCATCGTGACAAACAAGCAATGAACACACAAGCAAACAAAAAGCAAACGGGCAAAAAGAGGCAAATAGAAAAAGAGATGGAGGATAGAGAGGGCGAATAAAACGGCAAGGGTAAAGTGGGGGAGAGGAAAACAAGAGGCAAATGGCAAATAATGTAATGCGGGAGATAAGCGTATGTGATGGGTACTTGGTATGTCTTGACTTCTGCGTAGACCTCCCCGGCAACGGCGCCAGAAATCCTTCATGCTACCTCTTGAGCACTGCGTTGGTTTTCCCCGAAGAGGAAGGGATGATGCAGCAAAGTAGCGTAAGTATTTCCCTCAGTTTTTGAGAACCAGGGTATCAATCCAGTAGGAGGCTATGCGAGAGTCCCTCGTACCCGCACAAAACAAATAAATCCTTGCAACCAACGCGAATAGGGGTTGTCAATCCCTACACGGCCACTTACGAGAGTGAGATCTGATAGATATGATAAGGGTAATATTTTTGGTATTTTTGTGATAAAGATGCAAAGTAAAATAAAGGCAAAGTAAAAAAGAAAAGGAAATAACTAAGTAGTAGGAGATTAATATGATAAAGATAGACCCGGGGGCCATAGGTTTCACTAGTGGCTTCTCTCGAGAGCATAAGTATTCTACGGTGAGTGAACAAATTACTGTTGAGCAATTGGCAGAATTGAGCATAGTTATGAGAATATCTAGGTATGATCGTGTATATAGGCATCATGTCCGAGACAAGTAGACCGACTCCTGCCTGCATCTACTACTATTACTCCACTCATCGACTGCTATCCATCATGCATCTAGAGTATTAAGTTAAAAACAGAGTAACGCCTTAAGCAAGATGACATGATGTAGAGGGAAAGACTCATGCAATATGATGAAAACCCCATCTTGTTATCCTCGATGGCAACAATACAAAACGTGCCTTGCTGCCCCTACTGTCACTGGGAAAGGACACCGCAAGATTGAACCCAAAGCTAAGCACTTCTCCCATTGCAAGAAAGATCAATCTAGTAGGCCAAACCAAACTGACAATTCGAAGAGACTTGCAAAGGTAACCGATCATACATAAAAGAATTCAGAGAAGATTCAAATATTATTCATAGATAGATTTGGTCATAAACCCACAATTCATCGGTCTCAACAAACACACCGCAAAAAGAAGATTACATCGAATAGTTCTCCACAACGAGGGTGGAGGGCGCGCCTGGGGGGGGGGTAGGCGCGCCCCCTACCCCGTGGCCTCCTATTTTGTGTCTTGACATAGGGTCCAAGTCTCCTGGGTCTTGTTTGTTGAGAAAATCACGTTCCCAAAGGTTTCATTCTGTTTGGACTCTGTTTGATATTCCTTTTCTTCGAAACCCTAAAATAGGCAAAAAAACAGCAATTCTGGGTTGGGCCTACGGTTAATAGGTTAGTCCCAAAAATAATATAAAAGTGGATAATAAAGCCCAATAATGTCCAAAACAGTAGATAATATAGCATGGAGCAATCAAAAATTATAGATACGTTGGAGACGTATCAAGTGGCCCCTCTTTCCCTCTCCCTCTCCCTCTCTTTCCTTCCCCCTTTCCCCTTCCTAGTAAGACTAGGAAAGGATAAATCCTGCTCCTACTAGGAGGAGGATTCCTCCTCTCCTTGGGGCGCACCAAGGCCGGCCAGCCTCCCCCCTTGCTCCTTTATATACGGGGGTGGGGGCACCTAAAGTAACACAAGTTGATTGTTCCAAGCCATGTGCGGTGCCCCTCCACCATAATCCACCTCGATCATATCGTAGCAGTGCTTAGGCGAAGCCCTGCATCGGTAGCAACATCATCACCGTCATCACGCCGTCGTGCTGACGGAACTCTGCCACAAAGCTCTGCTGGATCGGAGTTTGTGGGACGACATCAAGCTGAACATGTGCTGAACTCGGAGGTGTCGTACGTTCGGTACTTGGATCAGTTGGATCGTGAAGACATACGACTTCATCAACCGCGTTCTCATAATGCTTCCGCTTACGGTCTACGAGGGTATGTGGACGATACTCTCCCCTCTCGTTGCTATGCATCACCATGGTCTTGCGTGTGCGTAGGAATTTTTTCGAAATTACTACATTCCCCAAGTGGCATCTGGGCCAGGTTTATGCGTAGATGTTATATGCACGAGTAGAACACAAAGGAGTTGTGGGCGTGAGTATATACATATTGCTTGCCATTACTAGTTGATTCTTGATTCGGCAGTATTGTTGGATGAAGCGGCCCAGACCCACATTACGCGTACGCTTATGCGAGACTGGTTCTACCGCCGTGCTTCGCACACAGGTGATTAGTGGGTGTCTGTTTCTCCAACTTTAGTTGAATCGGTTTCAATGAACAGGGTTCTTTCTGAAGATCAAAAAGCAATCACTATACTACGTTGTGGTTTTTGATGCGTAGGTAAGAACAGTTCTTGCTCAGCTTGTAGCAGCCACGTAAAACTTGCAACAACAAAGTAGAGGACGTCTATATTGTTTTTGCAGGGCATGTTGTGATGTGATATGGTCAAGGCATGATGAGATATAAATTGTTGTATGAGATGATCATGTTTTTGTTGAAGTTATCGGCAACTGGCAGAAGCCTTATGGTCGTCTCTTTATTGCGTAAGATGCAAGCGCCAAATAATTGCTTCACTTTATCGCTATGTGATAGCAATAGTTGCAAAGAGCAATAGTTGGCGAGACGACCATGTGATGACACGTTGATAGAGGTCAAGATGATGGAGATCATGGTGTCATGCCGGTGATGATAGAGATCATGACGATACTTTGGAGATGGAGATCAAAGGCGCAAGATGATCATGGCCATATCATGTCACATATTTTGATTGCATGTGATGTTTATCCTTTATGCATCTTATTTTGCTTAGTTCAACGGTAGCATTATAAGATGATCTCTCACTAAATTTAAAGGTATGAGTGTTCTCCCTGAGAATGCACCGTTGCGACAGTTCGTCGTGCCGAGACACCACGTGATGATCGGGTGTGATAAGCTCTACATTCACATACAATGGGTGCAAGCCAGTTTTGCGCACGCGGAATACTCGGGTTAAACTTGATGAGCCTAGTATATGCAGATATGGCCTCCGAACACTGGAGACCAAAAGGTCGAGCATGAATCATATAGTAGATATGATCAACATAGTGATGTTCACCATTGAAAACTATTCCATCTCACGTGATGATCGGACATGGTTTAGTTGATATGGATCACGTGATCACTTAGATGATTAGAGGGATGTCTATCTAAGTGGGAGTTCTTAAGTAACATGATTAATTGTACTTTAATATATCCTGAACTTAGTCCTGATAGTATTTGCATGTCTATGTTGTAGACCAATAGCTTGCGATGTAGCTCCCTGTTTATTTTTTGATATGTTCTTAGAGAAAAATAAGTTGAAAAATGTTAGTAGCAATGATGCGGACTAGCTCCGTGATCTGAGGGTTATCCTCATTGTTGCACAGGAGTATTCTGTCCTTGATGCACCGCTAGGTGACGGACCTATTGCAGGAGCAAATACAGACGTTCTGAACGTTTGACAAAGCTCGGTATGATGACTACTTGATAGTTTAGTGCACCATGCTTTACGGCTTAGAACCGGGACGTCAAAAATGTTTTGAATGCCACGGAGCATATAAGATGTTCCAAGAGCTGAAATTGGTATTTTAGACTCATGCCTGAGTCGAGAGGTATGAGACCTCTGACAAGTACTTTGCCTACAAGATGGAGGAGAATAGCTCAACCAGTGAGCATGTGCTCAGATTATCTGAGTACTACAATCACTTGAATCAAATGGGAGTTAATATTTCGATAAGATAGTGATTGACAGAGTTCTCTAGTCACTATCAGCAAGTTACTAGAACTTCGTGATGAACTATAATATGCAAGGGATAACGGAAATGGTTCCCAAGCTCTTCATGATGTTGAAATCGACGAAGGTAGAAATCAAGAAAAGCATCAAGTGTTGATGGTTGACAAGACCAGTAGTTTCAAATAAAAGGGCAAGGGAAAGAAAGGAAACTTCAAGAATAATGGCAAGCAAGTTGCCACCCCCATGAAGAAGCCTAAAGTTAGACCCAAGCCTGAAACTGAGTGCTTCTACTACAAAGGAAATGGTCACTAGAAGTGGAACTGCCCTAGATACTTGGCGGATAAGAAGGATGGCAAAGTGAACAAAAGTATATTTGATATACATGTTTTTGATGTGTACTTTACTAGTCTTTATAGCAACCCCTTAATATTTGATACTGGTTCAGTTGCTAAGAGTAGTAACTCGAAACGGGAATTGCAAAATTACAGAGACTAGTTAAGGGCGAGGTGATGATGTGAGTTGGAAGTGATTCCAAGGTTGATAAGATCATCATCACACACTCCCTTTACCTTCGGGGTTAGTGTTGAACCTAAAATAAATGTTATTTGGTGTTTGCGTTGAGCATAATATGATTGAATCATGTTTATTGCAATACGGTTATTCACTTAAGTCGAAGAATAATTGTTATTCTATTTACATGAATAAAACCTTCTGAGGTCATACACCCAAGGTGAATGTTTTATTTAATCTCAATCGTAGTGATACACATATTCATAATATTGAAGCCAAAAGATGCAAAGTTAATAATGATAGTGCAACCTATTTGTGGCACTGCCGTTTAGGTCGTATTGGTGTAAAGCGCATGAAGAAACTCCATGCTGATGGGCTTTTGGAATAACTTGATGCTTGTGAACCATGCCTCATGGGCAAGATGACTAAGACTCCGTTCTCCGGAACAATGGAGCGAGCAACTGACTTATTGGAAATAATACATACTGATGTATACGATCCGATAAGTGTTGAGGCTCGTGGCGGGTATCATTATTCTCTGACCTTCACAGATGGTTTGAGCAGATATGGGTATATCTACTTCATGAAACATAAGTCTGAAACATTTGAAAAGTTCAAAGAATTTCAGAGTGAAGTGGAAAATCATCGTAACAAGAAAATAAAGTTTCTATGATCTGATCGCAGAGGCGAATATTTGAGTTACACGTTTGGTCTTCTTCTGAAACAATGTGGAATAGTTTCGCAACTCACGCCACCTGGAACACCACAGCATAATGGTGTGTCCAAACTTCATAACCGTACTTTATTAGGATATAGTGCAATATATGATGTCTCTTACCGATTTACCACTATCGTTTTGGGGTTATGCATTAGAGACATCTACATTCACGTTAAATAGGGCACCGTCTAATCCGTTAAGATGACACCGTATGAACTATGGTTTGGCTAGAAACCTAAGTTGTCGTTTCTTAAAGTTTGGGGTTGTGATGCTTATGTTAAAAAGTTTCAGCCTGATAAGCTCAAACCCAAATCGGAAAAGTGCGTCTTCATAGGATACCCAAAAGAAACTGTTGGGTACACCTTCTATCACAGATCCGAAAGGCAAGATCTTTGTTGCTAAGAGTGGATCCTTTCTAGAGAAGAAGTTTGTCTCAAAAGAAGTGAGTGGGAGGAATGTAGAACTTGATGAGGTAATTGTACCTTCTCCCGAATTGGAAAGTACTTCATCACAGAAATCAGTTCCAGTGATTCCTACACCAATTAGTGAGGAAGCTAATGATGATGCTCATGAAGCTTCAGATCAAGTTACTACCGAACCTCGTAGGACAACCAGAGTATGGTCCGCACCAGAGTGGTACGGTAATCCTTTCTGGAATTCATGTTACTAGACCATGACGAACCTACGAACTATGAGGAAGCGATGATGAGCCCAGATTCTGCTGAATGGCTTAAGGCCATGAAATATGAGATGGGATCCATGTATAAAGAACAAAGTATGGACTTTGATTGACTTGCCTGATGATCGGTGAGTCATTGAGAATAAATGGATCTTCAAGAGGAAGACGGATGCTGATAGTAGTGTTACTATCTACACAGCTCAAATTGTCGCAAAAATGTTTTCGGCAAGTTCAAAGTGTTGACTACGATGAGATTTTCTCACTCGTATCGATGCTTAAAAGTCTGTCTGAATCATGTTAGCAGTTGTCGCATTTTATGAAATCTGGCAAATGGATGTCAATACTGCATTCCTTAATGGATTTTTTAAAGAAGAGTTGTATATGATGCAACCAGAAGGATTTGTCGACCCTAAAGGTACTAACAAAGTGAGCAAGCTCCAGCGATACATCTATGGACTGGTGCAAACATCTCGGAGTTGGAATATATGCTTTGATAAAGTGATCAAAGCATATGGTTTTATACAGACTTGCGGTGAAGCCTATATTTACAAGAAAGTGAATGGGAGCACTGCAGCATTTCTGATAAGTATATGTGAATGACATATTGTTGATCGGAAATAATGTAGAATTTTCTGGAAAGCATAAAGGAGTGTTTGAAAAGAGTTTTTCAAAGAAAGACCTTGATGAAGCTGCTTACACATTGAGCACCAAGATCTGTAGAGATAGATCAAGACGCTTGATAAGTTTTTTCAATGAATACATACCTTGACAAGATTTTGAAGTAGTTCAAAATGGAACAGTCAAAGAAGGAGTTCTTGCATGTGTTGCAAGGTGTGAAGTTGAGTAAAGCCTCAAAACCCGACCACGACAGAAAATAGAAAGAGAATGAAAAGTCATTCACTATGCCTCAGTCATAGGTTCTACAAAGTATGCTATGCTATGTACCAGACCTATTGTGTACCTCAACATAAGTTTGGCAAAAAGGGTACAATAGTGATACAGGAGTGGATCACTAGACAATGGTCGAAAATATCCTTAGTGGAATAAGGAAATGTTTCTAGGTTATGGAGGTGACAAAGAGTTCGTCATAAAGAGTTACATCAATGCAAACTTTGACACCGATCTGGATGACTCTAAGTCTCGATCTAGATACATATTGAAAGTGGGAGCAATTAGCTAGAGTAGCTCAATGCAAAGCATTGTAGACATAGAAAAATTGCAAAATATATGCGGCTCTGAATGTGGCAGACCCGTTGAATAAATTTCTCTCACAAGCAAAACATGATCACTCTTTGGGTGTTAATCACATGGCGATATGAACTAGATTATTGACTCTAGTAAACCCTTTGGGTGTTAGTCAAATGTAGATTTGAATTAATCACATAAAGATGTGAACTATTGGTGTTAAATCACATGACGATGTGAACTAGATTATTGAATCTAGTGCAAGTGGAAGACTGAAGGAAATATGCCCAAGAGGCTATAATAAAGTTGTTATTTATATTTACCTATATCATGATAAATGTTTATTATTCATGCTAGAATTGTATTAGCCAGAAACTTAGTACATGTCTGAATACATAGACAAACAGAGTGTCACTAGTTTGCCTCTACTTGACTAGCTCGTTGAATCAATGATGGTTATGTTTCCTAACCATAGACATGAGTTGTCATTTGATTCACGGGAACACATCATTAGAGAATGATGTGATTGACTTGACCCATCCGTTAGCTTAGCACGATGGTCGTTTAGTTTGTTGCTATTGCTTTCTTCATGACTTATACATGTTCCTCAGACTATGAGATTATGCAACTCCCGAATACCGGAGGAACACCTTGTGTGCTATCAAATGTCACAACGTAACTGGGTCATCATAAAGATGCTCTACAGGTGTCTCCGATGGTGTTTGTTAAGTTGGCATAAATTGAGATTAGGATTTTTCACTCCGGAAACTTAGTACATGTGTGAATACATAAACAAAACAGAGTGTCCCTAGTATACCTCTACTTGTCTAGCTCATTAATCAAAGATGGTTAAGTTTCCTCACCATAGACATGTGTTTTCATTTGATGAACGGGATCACATCATTAGGAGAATGATGTGATGGACAAGACCCATCCGTTAGCTTAGCATAATGATCGTTTAGTTTTATTGCTATTGCTTTCTTCATGACTTATACATGTTCCTATGACTATGAGATTATGCAACTCCCGAGTGCCGGAGGAACACTTTGTGTGCTACCAAATGTCACAATGTAATTGGGTGATTATAAAGGTGCTCTACAGGTGTCTCTGATGGTGCTTGTTGAGTTAGCATAGTTCGAGATTAGGATTTGTCACTCCGATTGTCGGAGAGGTATCTCTGGGCCCTCTCGGTAATGCACATCACTATAAGCCTTGCAAGCATTGTGACTAATAAGTTAGTTGTGGGATGATGTATTACGGAATGAGTAAAGAGACTTGCCGGTAATGAAATTGAACTAGGTATGAGGATACCGACGATCGAATCTCGGGCAAGTAACATACTGATGACAAAGGGAACAATGTATGTTGTTATGCAGTTTGACCATTAAAGATCTTCGTAGAATATCTAGTAACCAATATGAGCATCCAGGTTCCGCTATTGGTTATTGACCGGAGACGAGTCTCGGTCATGTCTACATAGTTCTCGAACCCGTAGGGTCCGCACGCTTAAAGTTCGGTGATGATCGGTATTATGAGTTTATGTGTTTTGATGTACCGAAGGTAGTTCAAAGTCCCAGATGTGATCACGGACATGACGAGGAGTCTCGAAATGGTCGAGACGTAAAGATTGATATATTGGACGGCTATGTTCGGACACTGAAAGTGTTCCGGATGGTTTCGGAGAAAACCGGAGTGCCGGAGGGGTTACCGGAACCCCCCGGGGAAGTATTGGGCCTTAGTGGGCCTAAGGGGAGAGAGAGGGCAGCTGCCCAGGAGGTGGTGCGCCCCCTCCCATGAGGAGTCCGAGTTGGACTAGGGGAGGGGGCGCGCCCCTCTTTCCCTCTCCCTCTCCTTCTCTTTCCTTCCCCCTTTCCCCTTCCTTGTAGGACTAGGAAACGATGAATCCTACTCCTACTAGGAGGAGGATTCCTCCTCTCCTTGGGGCGCACCAAGGCCGGCCGGCCTCCCCCCTTGCTCCTTTATATACGGGGGCGGGGGCACCTAAAGACACATAAGTTGATTGTTCCAAGCCGTGTGTGGTGCCCCCCTCCACCATAATCCACCTCGACCATATCGTAGCAATGCTTAGGCAAAGCCCTACGTTGGTAGCAACATCATCACCGTCATCACGCCATCGTGCTGATGGAACTCTCCCACAAAGCTCTGCTGGATCGGAGTTCATGGGATGTCATCGAGCTGAACGTGTGCTGAACTCGAAAGTGCCATACGTTCGGTACTTGGATCGATCGGATCGTGAAGACATACGACTACATCAACCGCATACTCATAACGCTTCTGCTTACGGTCTACGAGGGTACATGGACGATACTCTCCCCTATCGTTGCTATGCATCACCATGATCTTGCATGTTTGTAGGATTTTTTTTGAAATTACTACGTTCCCCAACACTCACTGATACGTCTCCAACGTATCTACTTTTTCTCACATTTTTCCTCTTGTTTTGGACTCTAATTTGCATGATTTGAATGAAACTAACCCTGAAATGACACTGTTCCCTGCCCGCGTCCTCCCGCTTGCTCTGCTGCTACACTCGCCCCAACGCGCCCCCTGCTCCTCCTCCCCTCCCACGCGTGGCGCTGCTGGTGCATCCTACTACTGCTGCTGCTTACTGTACTTTGTAGTTACTAGCTATCTTTTCTAGTTTTACAATGACTAACACTCTAGACAGTCCCTAAACGGTGGCTAACCAACTACGAACTTGGGCAAAATTAATATGAATAGAAATTATACATGACAAACTTCATTTTATTCCACTGGACCAAATCCTTTCGATGCCTGGATTAAATCCTATCAAAATCGCAAAATGCTTTGTTTTGTTAAAAGGGAATAGAAGTAACTCCTATCTACGTGCACTGTGTGTGTATTCTGTAGGTGTGTGTGATGTGTGTGCGCGTGTGTGTGGCCGATGTGCCATGTGTGTGGGGCTGCCCCAAAATTAGTTTAGGTCTAATTTAATTAGATGGATTAGTTTTAGGATTATTTTTGCCCCTTAGCTAGTTTTATTAGTGCTAAGTTACTTTACTAGTAGATGACATGTGGGTCCTCATTTAGATAAGTTAGGTTTATTTATTTGTTTAGGAAAATAGTCTATGACATGTGGGCCACACATGCCCTTTTGACTAGTCAAATTGACTTGGTCAATTCGGATTAAACTAAATGTAACAAATACAGAAATTTCAGAAAATACTTAAAACTTTGGAAAATCATAGAAAATTAACCATAACTCCGATGAAAAAACTTTGTACATGAAAGTTGCTTAGAACGACGAGACGAATCCGGATACGCAGCCCGTTCATCCTCCACGCATCCCTAGCATAGAAAACTCGCAACTTTCCCCCTTCGGTTCATCTGTTCGAAAACGCGAAACACCGGGAATACTTTCCCGGATGTTTCCCCCCTTCGCTGGTATCACTTACTACCGCGTTAGGGCATACCTAGCACCGCGTATTGCCTCCTTATGCTTTGTGATGCTTTGATTGCTCTGTTATTTATTGTGTTCCCCTCCGTTACTTCTTTTCGGTAGACCCCGAGACCGATGCCGGTACCCCCAGTTCGACTACGGTGTTGACGACACGTCCTTCTTGCCAGAGCAACCAGGCAAGCCCCCCTTTGATCACCAGATATCGCCTATTCTTCTTTCTACTGCTTGCATTAGAATAGTGTAGCATGTTACTGCTTTTCGCTATCCTATCCTGATGCATAGTCTGTCCTTGCTACTATTGTTGTTAGCTTTACCTGCAATCCTAAATGCTTAGTATAGGATGCTAGTGTTCCATCAGTGGCCCTACACTCTTGTCCGTCTGCCATGCTATACTACTGGGCCGTGATCACTTCGGGAGGTGATCACGGGCATATGATATATACTTTATACTGTTACATTACTTATGATACTGTTCGGACATGGGGGCTGAAGGGGCAGGTGGCTCCATCCCGGTAGAGGTGGGCCTGGGTTCCCGACAGCCCCCGACTGTTACTTTGTGGCGGAGCGACAGGGCAGATTGAGACCACCTAGGAGAGAGGTGGGCCTGGCCCTGGTCGGCGTTCGCGGTTACTTCAAAATAACACGCTTAACGAGATCTGGGTATTTGATCTGAGTCTGGCTACTGACCTATACGCACTAACCATCTACGCGGGGACAGTTATGGGCACTCGACGTCGTGGTATCAGCCGAAGCCTTCGTGACGTCAGTGACTAAGCGGCGCGCGCCGGGTTGGACCGCGTAACGCAACTTCCTTTGTAATGGAGGTTGCTAGGTCTGCTCACCGGCCGCGTTCGCAACGTGCAGGTGTGCAAAGGGCGATGGGCCCAGATACCTGCGCCATAGGATTTAGACCGGCGTGCTGACCTCTCTGTTGTGCATAGGTAGGGCTGCGACGTGTTGATCTTCCGAGGACGGGCATGACCCAGGAAAGTGTGTCCGGCCAAATGGGATCGAGCGTGTTGGGTTATGTGGTGCACCCCTGCAGGGAAGTTAATCTAGTCGAATAGCCGTGATCTTCGGTAACAGGACGACTTGGAGTTGTACCTTGACCTTATGACAACTAGAACCGGATACTTAATAAAACACACCCTTCCAAGTGCTAGATACAACCGGTGATCGCTCTCTAACAGGGCGACGAGGGGAGGATCATCGGTTAGGATTATGCTATGTGACGCGATGCTACTTGGTGGATTTAGCTTCTGCTCTCTTCTACATGCTGCAAGATGGAGGTGGCCAGAAGCGTACTCTTTGACAGGACTAGCTATCCCCCTCTTATTCCGGCATTCTGCAGTTCAGTCCACATATGATACCCCTTTTCCATTTGATACCAATGCATACATATGTAGTGTAGCTCCGTGCTTGCGAGTACTTTGGATGAGTACTCGCGGTTGCTTTGTTCCCCCTTTTCCCCCTTTCTATACCCGATTGCTGCGACCAGACGATGGAGCCCAGGAGCCAGACGTCACCGCCGATGACGACTCCTACTACACTGGAGGTGCCTACTACTACGTGCAGGCCGCTGACGACGACCAGGAGTGGTTTAGGAGGATCCCAGGCAGGAGGTCTGCGCCTCTTTCGATCTGTATCCAAGTTTATGCTAGCCTTCTTAAGGCAAACTTCTTTAACTTATGTCTGTTCTCAGATATTGTTGCTTCTGCTGACTTGTCTATGATCGAGCTCTTGTATTCAAGCCCTCGAGGCCCCTGGCTTGTAATATGATGCTTGTATGACTTATTTTTATTTGTAGAGTTGTGTTGTGATATCTTCCCGTGAGTTCCTGATCTTGATCATACACGTTTGCGTGTATGATTAGTGTACGATTGAATCGGGGGCGTCACATGAACCGTTTATGTTCTCATCATTATATCCATGTTCTAGATCCGATCTTGCAAGTTATAGTCACCTACTACGGTTATGATCCGACAACCCCGAAGTGACAACAACCGGGCCCACTCTCGGTGATGATCGTAGTTTGAGGAGTTCATGTATTCACTATGTGTTAATGCTTTGTTCCGGTTCTCTATTAAAAGGAGGCGTTAATATCCCTTTGTAACATCCCAAAATTCTAAATTTTGGAATGTTATATAAATAGATAGATTTGATTGGTTGTCTGAAAGTGAGTGAATTCGAAACTTTTTGAAAGTTAAATGAGAGGGAATGAAATGAATTTCCCAAACTTTCATTTTTGCTTTTATGATCTCCATGAATTCAAATTCTTTTCATCACAAAACCCTGGAGAGAAGATGACATGACTTCTTCCATTTATTTAAATGAAAAGGGTTTATGGAAATATTTGAATGTCATTTGAAATAATTTTCCAATTCAGAAACTTCAAGAAACTCAATGATTTTCATGAGAGAAGATAAAATGACTTCTTCAAAACATATGAAATATGAGTTGGGAGTTTCAAAGAATTAAATTCAAAGTCCTTTTGAAATTATTTTCAATTTGGAGTTATTTGGGTTTTATTCAAATTATTTTTCTCCAAAAATAAAATACATGGAAAATAGGGTAACATGATTCCCTACATCAGAAAATTGGAGATAATAAATTTGAAATCATTTTGGTATTTTTTAAAATGTTTTTTACTGGATTTTACTAGAGCAGTAGCACTGTTTGAATTATTTGAATTTGTGTGTATTTTATTTAATGCTAGGAAAATGTCCATGTTGTAGGAAATCTTTTTTTGAAAATTTCGATATATTATATGCCTATATAATATTTTTTTAATTTCTATTTTTATTTGTCTGAGAAAATGTTTTACAAAAAAAACTCTCTTGCGTTGGCGACTGGGGCCGGCCCAGCGCCCGAGCCAGGCCGCGGCCCAACGGCCCACCCCCCTTGTCCCCGAGCTCCGCTCGGTCTCCCGAGCCAGCACGGGAGCGCCACCGCCGCCGTACGCCGCCCGGACTCTCCCCGCCGCCTCTCCTGCCCCCTCCTCCACGCCACCTCCTCCCCTCCCCTATAAAACCCGAGGCCTCGGGCCCCGTTCCTTTCCTCCTCGCTTCTCGCAGCCGCGCCTCGCGCCGCATCTCGCGCCGCCGCTGCACTTCGCCGCTGCTGCAACCGCTGCCTTGCCAGCCGCCGCTGCCGCGCCTCGCCTCCGCCCGAAGCCCTCCACCAGCGCGCGCCGCCTTGCCCGCACCGCCGCCGCCCACTGCTGCCTGCTGCCGTGCCACTGCTCGCTCCCAACAGAGAACGCCGCTGCCGCCTGATCTGCCGTCGCCACCGACGAACATCCGAGAACCGCGAATAAAACGGTCGGTAACCGCCGACCCGCCGGTTCATCTCGGTTTATTTTTTTGGTCCGGTTTTCATTTAAAACCGAACGGTTTTCTTTTAGATGGATCTATTTAGAGAACGTTCGCTGCTTAGGTTTAGAAAACGAACGCTTGCTTTTTAGTCTTTTCCTTTTTATGTTAGTTTTATTTACAGTTTAGCCCCTGATCTCAAAACAATCACTACTTTTTACTCGTTAGTCCAAATTCAACGAAACCAGCACCCACTTCTTCGTTATGATCCCCTCTATCCAGTAATCCAACTCAAACATGTTTTTGGAAGTTTAAAATTTGAATTAGACCAGATTTGAATTCAAACTTCATTTGATCGTAACTTGAGTTTCGTAGCTCCGATTTAGTTGATTCTTTTTGGAAACCGAAGCTCTTGACCTAAACTTTCTGATAAGGCCAAATACACATAATTTTGGTACTATTAGAAATTGTTTTATGTTGCAAGAGTTATTTGTTGGTTTTGATGTTTTCCGAACTGTCTTCTTCGTTCTTCCCGATCTTTTGAGTGATTGCTTATGTGTGGTTACTATTGCTTGCCTACGATAGATTGAACGGAGTGCGACGAGTAGAACTATCAAGAGTTATGAGTGCGAATCATCTTCATCAACATTGCAGGCAAGTTCACACTTTGATCATATCCCTTTCATACCCAGTTTTTATGCATTAGTTTCACCCTCAAACATTGCATGGTTAGGAATTGATAACATGTGGGTTGGCCGAAGTAGTTGATGAGGTAGAACCTATTGCCGTGTTACATTCAAACCCTTGGGAGTTACTTCTACGCGTTTCTTATATTGCTATGCTATGCTCGTAGACGTGGTTTGGGTGAATGAAATCCATGACGGATGTGAGATTGTTAATTAATGGTTCAACTTAAGGTGGCAACTTAAATACACATCTAGGTGGATTGAGGCACCTGGAGTACCCAGTGTTGTCTGTATTTTTGGAAATCTCTGAGTGCCCGTGTGATCTTCCTATGGATCGCCACCCAGGCTCAAAGGGAACTAAGATGATTCATGCTAGAAACTTCCGTGTGCAGCCACAAGCTATTATGGGCTCTAGCATAGTTGAGTAAGTTACGTGAAGCTCTTGAAGAGGTGGATCGTCAGGTAGTGGGTTGTAGGTTTGGTATGGTATGCCTGGAGTAGAGAGTTAATGTTTCTGAAAGACTGTATCTCGGTCATCCGTTTCTCAAACACCATGTAGTGCGAGAAATTCAATGGAGGCGATCGAGTCTTGTGGGGAAAAGTGCGCAAACCTCTGCACAGTGTACAAACTAATCAAGGTTAGCCGTGTCCCTGGTTATGGACAACTTGAGAATCTAGTACTTGGAGTATCTTAAGTATCCCATCACGTTACTTAAATAATTTGTTGGGTTATTGATGTTAATTTGGGATTGAGTTGGAGGAACCTTCTCAATATTTTCAACCAACTTTGTAGTTAAATAAATTATATTCCTTTGCAGTAGGGAAAAATTGGCTTTTCCACCATAGAGCTTTTCCACCAGCCATATATGCATGTACTGATAGCTATTATTCATCATTATCCTTTGGTGTGAATTTGACAGTACATTCAATGTACTGACCCTTTGTGGCTGCAACGTCTTATGTTGCAGGAAATCTTACGACGAGTAAGTGATACGTTAGGGTTATGATTTCTACACTCAACTTTGCCGTTGGTGTTGATGGGAATCCACAACCTTCTTGTTACTTCCGCTATTTGGATTGAGGTAATAGTATTTACATTACTTTTTACATGTGATTTACCTTTGTTATAAATCCTCGAGTACTATGTGTGTCAGCATACCGATCCAGGGATGACACTTAAGAACAGAGACTTGACCGTCTGAGGTCGGGTCACTACATTCTTAGTTTCCAATATGGACCCCGCTACCACAGGAGGGTAGGACAAAAGATGTCATGCAAGTTCTTTTAATAAAGCACATATGACTATTTACGGAATACATGCCTACATTATATTGATGAACTGGAGCTAGTGTCGTATCGCCCTAGGTTATAACTGTCTCATGATGAATATCATCCAACAAGTCACCGATCCAATGCCTATGAATTTATCCCTTATTGATCTTGCCGCGTTACTATTGCTATCATCACTGTTACCCTTGCTACAAATTACTACTATCCCTATTATGGTTACTATTGCTACTATCACCATTATCAAAACTATCAAACTACTTTGCTACGGATCACTTTGCTGCAGATAATCAATCTCTAGGTGTGGTTGAATTGACAACTCAGCTGCTAATACCTTCAAATATTCTTTGGCTCCCCTTGTGTCGAATCTATAAATTTGGGTTGAATACTCTACCATCGAAAACTGTTGCGATCCCCTATACTTGTGGGTTATCAAGACCTTTTCCTGGCGCCGTTGCCGGGGAGCATAGCTATATTTGTTGAGTCACTTGGGATTATTATCATATTATCACTATGAAGAATCTAAAGGATCCTAAGACTAAGATATTTCTCTCAAGGACGAGGGAGGTAAGGAACCGCCATCCAGTTCTGCTTTAGATTCACCTTCTGTTATGAGTAAACTAGCAACAACACCACATGCTATTAATTCTGATATGTCGGAAGTTATTGCTGATGCTACTTCTGCTATGGATAATTCTTATGATGATGCTAGTACCTTGCTTCATAATGATGATGTGCCACTTGGTGAATTTCTTGATAAACAAATTGCTAGAGTTATACAACATGATGTTGTTGAATCTGATGATGAGCTTGAAACTGAATCTCCTAAAACACCTGCTAGAACTAGCCCTCGTAGATATGAATTGCCTAAGGTATCGGAAGGTTATGTTATGAGTGAAGAAACAACTAGATATATTCTTGCTTGCAATGATAGAGATGATCTAGAGAAATTACTACACAAGTATAAAGAAAAATCTTCAAATGCTAGAATGAAATGTGATCCTAAGTTTCCTACTTCACCTATCTTTATTGATGATAAGGATTATGAATTCTCTGTCGACCCTGAGTTAATTACTCTGGTTGAATCTGATCCTTTCCATGGTTATGAAACTGAAATTGTTGTGGCACATCTTACTAAGTTGAATGATATAGCCACCCTTTTTACTCATGATGAGAAAACTCGCTATTACATTATTCTCAAATTATTTCCTTTCTCATCAAAGGGTGATGCTAAAGCTTGGTACAATACTCTTGCTCCTGGTTGTGTGCGCAGTCCCCAGGATATGATTTATTACTTCTCTGAAAAATATTTTCCTGCTCATATGAAACAAGCTACCTTGCAGGAAATATTTAACTTTGCTCAAACAAAAGAAGAGAGTCTCCCACAAGCTTGGGGGGGGGGGGCTTTGCCAGTTACTTAATGCTTTACCTGATCATCCTCTTAAGAAAAATGAAATACTTGATATATTCTATAAAGGACTAGCCGATGGTTCTAGGGACTTCCTAGATAGTTGTGTTGGTTGTGTTTTCAGGGAATAAACTATTGGACAAGCTGATGAATTATTGAATAACAGATTGAAAAATTATGATGATTGGACTACTCCTGAACTACCGCCTAAACCCACTCCGAAGAAGAGGGGTATATTATATCTCAGTCCCGAAGATATGCAAGAGGCAAAGATATCTATGAATGAAAAAGTTATTAAAGCTAAGGATGTTAAAAATTTACCTCCTATTGAAGAAATACATGGGCTTAATACACCACCACCACTACCTAAGATGGTAGAGGTAAATTCTCTTATGAAGTTTAATGATAATGATAATCCTCACAATATGCATCCTAGTCAATGCCTTTATGAGTTTGAAAATTATATTAGAAAACAAGGTCACTTCAATGCAAATGTTATGAAACAATTGAAATATAATTCAGATATGATTGCTCGCTTGAGTGACTTGTTATTTATAATCTCAAATGATGTTAGAGGTGTTGGAAAACATGCTTCTATGGTTCAAACTCAATTAGAACAAGTTGCTAAATCTCAAAGAGAATTTATTGATGAAATGAATCATAATATGCATGACTTTGCTGTTAGAGTTGCAACTAGAGGAGGTAAAATGACTCAGGAACCACTTTATCCTGAGGGACACCCAAAAATAATTGAACAAGATTCACAAAGAGCTAACACTAGTGCACCTAGTCCTTCTAGAAAGAAAAAGAAAAATGATAGGACTTTGTACACTTCTAGTGAACCTGAAATAGAAAAACCTCCTGATAATGAAAATGAAATTTCTATCTCTGGTACTGAAACTCAGTCTGGTAATGAACACTCACCTACTGATAATGAAAAATAAAATGATGAGGTTCATGAAGACTCTCATCCAAATAATGATAAAGAACCAGATAATGATGTTGAGATAGAACCACCTGTTGATCTTGATAACCCACAACCTAAGAATAAAAGGTACGACAAAAGAGACTTTGTTGCTAGAAAACACGGTAAAGAAAGAGAACAGTGGGTTCAAAAACCTATGCCTTTTCCACCCAAGTCAACTAAAAAGAATGATGATGAAGAATTTGAACGCTTTGCTGAAATGCCGAGGCCAGTCTTTTTGCGTACTCGCTTGACTGATATCTTGAAAATGCCTCCTTATGCAAAATATATGAAAGAAATCATCACAAATAAGAAAAAAAATACCAGAAATGGAAATATCCACTATGCTTGCTAATTATACTTTTAAAGATGGAGTACCTAAAAATTTGGAGATCCGGGAATACCAACTATACTGTCGGGGAAACGACACCTATGGGATCATAGGAATCGCTACTACGGTTGACAGAGAGCGGGGCTGCGGAAAGAGCGGGTTTAGAAGATCAACATGGGGGGGGGGGATTTTACCCAGGTTCGGGCCGCAAATGATGCGTAATACCCTAGTCCCGCTTTGGTGTATATTTGGTGTTCTTGAGATCTTGAACTAGCTGCGGTGCATGCCTAGTCCAAAGAGTCTGAATCCTTCCTCAGTACACCTGGGGCCTCCTTTTATATGTCAAAGGGGCTGCCACATCAGCACACAGGAGGTGGAAAGTACGTATAGTGTACACATTTATCTCCTGACATTGTAGGGCAAACACATTTAATGCGCCCCCTATGTGTCATCTTGTTTTATCGAGGACGGTAAAGAGGTATGTCCCGTCCATCACCGCCTCACCTTGCTTCGACGCGCGTCCCAGGTGACGAGGCATGCAGCACCACGCTGGCTTGCTAACTGCTGAGCTGGTGCGGTGGCAGAGTCTTCATGAAGATCTGTATGCCACCATGCACGTGCTTGCCTGGTTGGCCTTGAAGCTGCAAGCTGCCACGTAGGTGCGTGCCTAGTTGGCAGGTTGGCTGCTGCATCGGAACGGCCATGGGGCAGCGAAACCTTGGTGTGTGCGGGCCTGGTTGTGGCCCCGCAAATGTCCCCGGCAAGGATCTTGCCAGGGTCTTGTGGGCATCCTCGGCAAGGGTCTTGCCGGGGGGCCTTTGTCTTTCGGTTCTCATCTAGTCTTGCAGGCCTTCAGTCTCCACAAAGATCTGCATGCCACCATGCAGGTGCTCCCGAGCCTCGGTCTTGACGCTTGTCGATGGCGTCATAACTCTCAGGCTCGAGCATGGCAGTCTTGCTGGTGTTGGGCAAGTTCCCCCGGCAAGGCTCTTGCCGGTGCCATGTAGGCTGCCCCGGCAAGGCTCTTTCCAGGGGAAGCCCATCTTGTCCCCTTGCTATTTATGCTTCTGGCTTGGGTGCTGCCTCAACAGCTTTGTATCTTTGCTTCCTCTGCCTCGCCGAGCCCAGCGGCAAGTGTGGCTATGACTGCCCATGCACAAGTAAAGGGGTACAGAAGGGCCCCTACTTTTGTACACCGACAGGAGCCCCCGGGCCCAGGCCATACATAATCGCGGAGCGTTGTTGGGCCAGGCCTAGAACGGTGTGCGGGCACGCGTGGCAGAGTATTTACCGTGGTAACTTCTTTGCCAGTTGTGCTTCCCCACGACCCGGATTGAGTGTGTGACGTGGGGGTCGTGCGTGGGGTGGTTGCAGCGCGCTTGTGTCACCTCGTGGTGAATAGTAAAGAAGTGGCCCGCATCTTCCCCATAAAAAAGAGGAAACCGCAGGGTCGTGGCTCATTTACTGAGTGGACTCAGGTTGTGGCCATCGTGGCACCCGCGCCCCACGATCATGGGGCGCGAAATGGCCGTTCCACTTGCCATCCGAATCCTGGCTCGCCCGCCACGTGTCCCCCATGCCTCGGGGAGGGCACGCGGTGGACATGCAGGGTACGGGCTTTAATGCCGAGGCGGGGGGCCAGGCGTCGCTGATTGGAGCAGCGGGTCGGTCCTGATTCCTCGCACCCTGGTGGCTGGATTGGTTGATTGGGGCGGCCGCCCTCACCGCCCAAGGTGAAGGCCACGCTGGAGTCAAAGGCGCCAGACGGGGCTGTGGCTGGCGA
The DNA here is from genome assembly GCA_034509565.1 of Triticum monococcum. Lineage (NCBI taxonomy): Eukaryota > Viridiplantae > Streptophyta > Magnoliopsida > Poales > Poaceae > Triticum > Triticum monococcum. Next base: position 689,973,446 of record CM067843.1, read on the forward strand.
GGTGGTCGAGGCAGAGGTGGGAGCGGAAGGGGGGCACCTGCGTCGTCACCATCTCCTCCACCATCTCCTCCCGCTATGTCGAGCGGCCATATCGGGACATAGCGTTGGAGTTCATCCTGCAGTTGCGTGAGCCACCACGCAGCCGCCTTCGCCTTCCCGAGGCGTTTGCAAGGGGGCTGGAGATCAACCAGCCAGAAAGGCTGAGGCTCCACATGAAGGGGTGTTGCAATGGCGACATGTGGGTGAACACAAGGTTCCCCACCCCTCATGTCATGCTTCTTCGTCGGGGTTGGAAAACCTTCGCACACGCCCATTGCTTGATGAAATGGCGCGTCCTCTACTTCAAGTTAGTGGAGAGCGACCTGCTCTCCGTCAAGGTCTTCGGGCGCTCAGGACACAGGTTAGAATGCTGCGTGGAGAGCTCAACCCACGACGAGAGCTCCTCCCTGAGCGACGGCAACGAGGAGGGGACCGGTGGGGAGGACAAAGAGGACGGGTACGACTAGATGTCGGACACCCCGTCCCTAGGCGACGCTGGCAGCAGCACCATCTGCACCTGGCCTTCTCCCCGGTAGAGTGATCTGCCGGGGAGGGGTAGTTCTTGGCAGCGACTCCTTTGGCCAGCTCCTTGAACTTCTCGGGGCCGTTGCTTCTGACGGCTGGTACCAGAGGGCCGGAGCAGACGAAGAAGGCGGGTGGCGGACCGTCAAGTCGTAGTATGATGGCATTGACGCCTCCGTCGCGTATTGGTGGCTCGCAGCCTCATCTTCCAGCTTCTTCCTCGGCACCATCATCACCAGCCTTCTTCTGGGCAGCCACCGGGACGTTCTCTTGGTGTCTACTGCTTCTCGTACCTCGCCTAGGCATTCCTTTTTCCCTCCTGCTGTCTTGATCCGCTTCCTGAGAGGGACAAGAAAGGGATTACGGGCATCTTATCTTATTTTTTAGATCTTAAGCCTGCGGGCACTTGTCGAATTTAGACTTTGTAACCCCTTGCACACTCTGTATGAATTGTACTTGTTTGATCAACGTATTAATGAAAAGGGTGTTTGCTGGGTTCTTTTGTGCGTGAGCGAGGCCCAAACCGAGGAGCGAGTCCTTGTTTTTTAAGCAAACAACATCGCCCGACAACAAACCTTGCCGTCCTCCCGCTTTATAGCCCGACCACACTCATGCCCTTGGCGGAGGTGGGGGTAAAGCGGGATTAGGCCCCTCGCTCGTCCCCTTTCTACCGCGACTAAAACCAAGTTCCGACCCAAAGGAGAGTCTTTGGGAATAGGAAGGAGGGAGCATGGTGGCCTAGGAGTGAACGAAGTCCCATACATTTAAGCTTCATACGGAAGTGCACGGCGGGGGAGAAAAGACTTATCTGAATATGCAGCCCCTGGCAACCTTGGCTTGTCGGGGTCAGGGTGTCGGTCCATCTTATTTTTTCCAAATGGTTCTGCAGAAACGCCTGTGCGGCCTGCGAGCCAAAAGAGGACTAGAAGAGACAGAAAGACACACACTCGACCTCTATGCTAGGGGTTAGCTGCCGCCAAGCACTATCAAACCTAACAGAGAGAGAGACTCAAGCTAGCATGCATGCTAAATTCTAGGGCGCCAGCGCTTCATTTATTTATCTGTTGCTTAGGATATGTGCCTGGATTTGTACAAAGGATTACATGCCTTGCCGGCAAGGCTTGTACAAAAAGTGGTCTGCTGCGAGGCCCGGCGACCGCGCCTTATGGGTAAAACTTGCGAAGATATTTGATGTTCCTGGAGTTGCTCACTGGAATTCCATCTTCGGTCTCCAGGCGGACTGCACCGGGCCTGGTGACTTGTATCACCCGATAAGGGCCTTTCCACTTTGACGTCAACTTGTTGGAATTCTTGGCGGATTGAACTCGCCGAAGAACAAGGTTGCCTTCCTCAAGTCTTCGGGCATGAACCTTGCGGCTATGGTAGTGGCGCAAGGCTTGCTCGTAGCGAGCAGCTCGCACATCAGCCTGAAGACGATCTTCCTCAAGGAGCGTCGCATCATCTTGGCACAACAGCTCCTGCTCAAGCTCGTCATAAGCGAGCACTCGAGGTGACCCGTATATGAGTTTCATGGGGAGAACTGCTTCTGCCCCGTATACCAGGGCAAAGGGTGTCTGGCTGGTGGCTCGATTTGGCATTGTTCTAATCGACCAGAGAACCGCCGGCAACTCGTCAATCCAGCACCGTCCGCACTTGTGGAGCGTGTCAAAAGTCCTGGTCTTGAGGCCTCGCAACACTTGCCGCTGAGGTCTCGCAACACTTGCCGCTGCATTCGCCCTCTTGGCTTAGCCATTACTCCTGGGATGAGCAACAAAAGCAAAACAAACCTTGCCGCTGAGGTCTTGGATGTATTGCATGAAGGTATGGCTCGTGAACTACGTGCCATTATCGGTGATGACCCTATTGGGCACACCAAAATGGCAGACTAGCCCCTTGAAGAACTTGACAGCTGACCGTGCTTTCACCTTTCTTATCGGCTCCACTTCTGGCCACTTTGTGAACTTGTCGATCATGACGTACAAGTACTCAAAGCCCCCGACAGCACGGGGAAAGGGGCCCAGTATGTCGAATCCCCAGACCGAAAATGGCCAGGAAAGAGGGATCGTTTGAAGAGCTTGAGCTGGTTGATGAAGCTTCTTCGAATGGAACTGGCACGCTTCACACTTGGTTACTACTGCAGTTGCATCCTGGAGAGCGGTGGGCCAGAACAAACCTTGCCAAAACGCTTTGCCAGCAAGGTCTCTTAACCCTATGTGGGAGCCACACATGCCTCCATGTATCTCTGCCAATAGCTCCAGTCCATCCTCCCTAGGAATGCACTTCAATTTCACGTCGTTCGGTCTCCTATATAGGGCATCATCCACAAACTGGTACATGCTGGACCGACGGGTGATGACCCACAAGTATAGGGGATCTATCGTAGTCCTTTCGATAAGTAAGAGTGTCGAACCCAACGAGGAGCAGAAGGATATGATAAGCAGTTTTCAGTAATGTATTCTCTGCAAGCATTGAAATTATCGGTAACAGATAGTTTTGTGATAAGATAATTTGTAATGGTAACAAGTAATAAAAGTAAATAAGGTGCAGCAAGATGGCCCAATCCTTTTTGTAGCAAATCACAAGCCTAGACAAACTCTTATATAAAGGAAAGCGCTCCCGAGGACACATGGGAATTATCGTCAAGCTAGTTTTCATCACGCTCATATGATTCATGTTCGGTACTTTGATAATTTGATATGTGGGTGGACCAGTGCTTGGGTACTTCCCTTCCTTGGAAAAGCATCCCACTAATGATTAACCCCTCTTGCAAGCATCCACAACTACAAAACAAGTATTAAGGTAAACCTAACCATAGCATGAAACATATGGATCCAAAGCAGCCCCTTACGAAGTAACGCATAAACTAGGGTTTAAGCTTCTGTCACTCTAGCAACCCATCATCTACTTATTACTTCCCAATGCCTTCCCCTAGGCCCAAACAATGGTGAAGTTTCATGTAGTCGACATTCACATGACACCACTAGAGGAAAGACATCATACATCTCATCAAAATATCAAACGAATACCAAATTCACATGACTACTTATAGCAAGACTTCTCCCATGTCCTCGGGAACAAACATAACTACTCACAAATCATATTCATGTTCATAATCAGAGGGGTATTAATATGCATAAAGGATCTGAACATATGATCTTCCACCAAGTAAACCAACTAGCATCAACTACAAGGAGTAATCAACACTACTAGCAACCCATGGGTACCAATCTGAGGTTTTGAGACAAAGATTGGATACAAGAGATGAACTAGGGTTTGAGATGAGATGGTGCTGGTGAAGATGTTGATGGAGATTGACCCCCTCCCGATATAGGATCGATGGTGATGACGATGGTGATGATTTCCCCCTCCCGGGGGGATGCTTCTCCGGCAGAACAACTCTCCGAAGCCCTAGATTGGTTCCGCCAAGGTTCCGCCTCGTGGCGGTGGTGTTTCATCCCAAGAGCTTGCTTCTGATTTTTTTCCAGGGCGAAAGACTTCATATAGGCAAAGATGGGCACCAGAGGCCTGTTAGGGGGGCCACGAGGCAGGGGGCGCGCCGCCCACCCTCGTGGATGGTGAGTGGCCCCCTGAGGGTGTCCTAGATTAGGGGGTCTCCGGACAGCCGGACTATATCCTTTGGCCGGACTATTAGACTATGAAGATACAAGATTGAAGACTTCGTCTCGTGTCCGGATGGGACTCTACTTGGCATGGAAGGCAAGCTAGGCAATACGGATATGTATATCTCCTCCTTTGTAACCGACCTTGTGTAACCCTAGCCCCCTCTGGTGTCTATATAAACCGGAGGGTTTTAGTCCGTAGGACAACATACAACATACCATAGGCTAGCTTCTAGGGTTTAGCCTCTCTGATCTCGTGGTAGATCAACTCTTGTAACACTTATATCATCAAGAATAAATCAAGCAGGATGTGGGGTTTTACCTCCATCAAGAGGGCCCGAACCTGGGTAAAACATCGTGTCCCCTGCCTCCTGTTACCATCTGCCTTAGACGCATAGTTTGGGACCCCCTACCAAAGATCCGCCGGTTTTGACACCGACACCCCCTCTGGTACTTTCTTCGTCCAATATTTTTTATATATTCTAAAACTGACTTATGTGGAGTTTCAGGACTTTTGGAGTTGTGCAGAATAGGTCTCTAAATATTTGCTCCTTTTCCAGCCTAGAATTCCAGCTGCCGGCATTCTCCCTCTTCATGTAAACCTTGTAAAATAAGAGAGAATATACATAAGTATTGTGACATAATGTGTAATAATAGCCCATAATGCAATAAATATTTATATAAAAGCATGATGCAAAATGGACGTATCAATTCCCCCAAGCTTAGACCTCGCTTGTCCTTAAGAGAAAGCCGACATCGAAAAATATGTCGACATGTTTAGAGATAGAGGTGTCGATAAAATAAAATACGGACATGAGGGCATCATGATCATTCTTAGAACAGCAACATATATATATATATATATATATATTGTCATATGATTTCTTATGCTAAAGTAACAATTCATTCACAATTTCAAGTATGAATCAGAAACTTCATTGAAAACTAGCAAACTATAATCTCAGTCATTGAAGCAATTGAAATTTATCATAACATCGGAAAGAGTCAATATAAGAGCTTTTCAGCAAGTCCACATACTCAACTATCATTTAGTCTTTCACAACTGCTAACACTCACGCAATACTTATGGGTATGAAGTTTTAATCGGACATAGAGAAAGATAGGGGCTTATAGTTTTGCCTCCCAACCTTTTACCTGAAGGGTAATGTCAACAATAATAGTTCATGAAAACTCACATCCAATTAGCTATATATATCAGGATCTTTCCAACACACAATGCTTGCCAAAGGATAAAATGTAAAAAGAAAAGGTGAAGATCACCATGACTCTTGTATAAATTATAAGACAAGAATAAAAGATAGGCCCTTCGCAGAGGGAAGCAGAGGTTGTCATGTGCTTTTATGGTTGGATGCACGAAATCTTAATGCAAAAGAACGTCACTTTATATTGCCACTTGTGATATGGACCTTTATTATGCATTTTGTCACTTTTATTTCTTCCACATCACAAGATCGTATAAAGCTTATTTTCTCCACACTAATAAATCATACATATTTAGAGAGCAATTTCTATTGCTTGCAACAATGACGACTTACTTTAAGGATCTTACTCAATCCATAGGTAGACATGGTGTACTCTCATGGCAAAACTAGGTTTAAGGATATTTGGAAGCACAAGTAGTATCTCTACTTGGTGCAAAGAATTTGGCTAGCATGAGGGGGAAAGGCAAGATCAACATGTTGGATGATCCATGACAATATAATTTATTTCGGATGTAAGAAAACATAACCCATTACGTGGTCTTCCTTGTCCAACATCAACTTTTTAGCATGTCATATTTTAATGAGTGCTCACAATCATAAAAGATGTCCAAGATAGTATATTTATATGTGGAAGCCTCTCTTTCTTTATTACTTCCTATTAATTGCAACGATGACCAAAACTATGTTTGTCAAATCTCAACAACTTTTATTCATCATACTATTTACATGTGAAGTCATTACTCTCCATAAGATCCATATGATCTCCTTATTTCTTTTCTGTTCTTTCTCTTATTCCCTCAAGATCATAGCAAGATAGCAAATCCCTTTACTCAACACTAATCTTTATTATATATAGCTCACGGACTCGATTACATAGAAGGAATATCATAAAGCAAAACTCAAAACTAGATCATACTAAAACTTTATTCTACTATATCAAGATATTATCAAAAGGATCAAACTAAGAAAAATGGTAAAGATAAAAGTGTGATGGTGATACGATACCGGGGCACCTCCCCCAAGCTTGGCAGTTGCCAAGGGGAGTGCCCATACCCATGTGTTTATGACTCTTTCTTCGGAGGTGGTGATGATGGAGTTGTTGATGATGTAGGCTTGACGTCCATCTTCCAGGGCATGGGCTCACCATCATAGAAGGATGACCGAGTCTCCAGGATCCTCGAATCTGCAGCCAAACTCATCCTCTTGAATCTATATTCATACTCATAGTTTTGGTTTTGCAGGTCATAGATCTGGGCTTGGAGGTGCTCGATTTTCGCATGAAGCTTGAAGATGGCCTCCCCAATGTCCTTGGCATCCAACTTGTGATTGTTGGTGAACTCCGCGATCATCATGTGGTTGGCGTCGAGTCCGCGTTCCACCATCCCCCGGCACTTGAAAACTTGTTGCTCCATTGCTTCGAGTCTTGTCTCCACGCTTTCGGTCCTCCTTGGTCCCTCAAGATCGCGGATGTGCAGCACCCCCTCATGCAACTCAATGGTTTGAGGGTGTTGCAGCACATCCGCGAGGTAGGGGTTGATGACCCTCTTGAAAAACTTGTCCTTGGGGGCGCTTGAAGACGTCATGGTGATCTAGATCTGTCAGAAAAAACAGCTCAAAACAAAGACAGTAGATATTTGCGTGTTACGGTGGTCAAAACCTTTGGGAGATTATATAATGAATTTTTACCGACTAAAAGAAGTATCGTGCAAGAAAATAGAGTCCGGAGGGCACACGAGGTGCCCATGAGGCAGGGGCGCGCCCTCCACCCTCGTGGATGCCTCGTGTCCTTTCCAGACTACTTCTTATTTTCCTATTTTCTTAAATATTCCAAAACGGAGAAAAATTGCTATTAGAACTGTTTTGGAGTCGGTTTACTTACCGTACCACATACCTCTTCCTTTTTGGAGGCTGAAACATTCTGGAAGGTGTCCCTTATATACTCCTTCAGGGTTACAGTTTCAATAACATTAGTTTCAACATTTATAGGATTACCTAAGATATAATGTTTGATTCTTTGACCATTCACCACCCTCGGATTTGTGCCTTCGAAGTTGTTGATTTTTATGGCACCGGAGCAATAGACCTCCTCAATAACATAAGGACCTTCCCATTTAGAGAGGAGTTTTCCTGCAAAAAATCTTAAATGAGAGTTGTATAACAATACATAATCACCTACATTAAACTCACATTTTTGTATCCTTTTGTCATCCCATCTTTTAACTTTTTCTTTAAACAGTTTGGCATTCTCATAAGCCTGGGTTCTCCACCCATCAAGTGAGCTAATGTCAAATAGTCTCTTCTCACCAACAAGTTTGAAGTCATAGTTGAGCTCTTTAATGGCCCAATATGCCTTATGTTCTAGTTCGAGAGGTAAGTGACATGTTTTTCCATAAACCATTTTATATGGAGACATACCCATAGGATTTTTATATGTAGTTCTATAGGCCCATGATGCATCATCAAGTTTCTTGGACCAATTCTTTCTAGATCTATTAACAGTCTTTTGCAAAATTAATTTAAGCTCTCTGTTACTTAGTTCTACTTGACCACTAGACTGTGGGTGGTATGGAGATGCAATTCTATGATTAACATCATACTTAGCAAACATTTTATGAAAAGCACCATGAATAAAATGTGAACCACTGTCGGTCATTAAGTATCTAGGGACTCCAAACCTCGGAAAACTAACTTCTTTAAGAATCTTAATAGAGGTGTTATGATCAGCACTACTACTTGGAATAGCTTCTACCCACTTAGTAACGTAATCAATAGCAACTAAAATATGTGTATACCTATTAGAGGAAGGAAACATTCCAATATAATCAAAGCCCCAAACATCAAATGGTTCAATAAAAAGTGAATAATTCATAGGCATTTCTTGACATCTTCTAATATTACCAATTCTTTGACATTCATCACAAGACAAGACAAACTTACGGGCATCCTTGAAGAGAGTAGGCCAATAAAAACCGGATTGCAATACCTTATGTGCAGTTCTATCTCCAGCATGGTGTCCTCCATAAGCCTGGGAGTGACACTTGCATAGGATCTGTTCCTGTTCATGCTTAGGTACACAACGTCTAATAACACCATCTACTCCTTCTTTATAAAGGTGTGGGTCATCCTAGAAGTAATGTCTTAAATCATAGAAAAACTTTTTCTTTTGTTGGTATGTGAAACTAGGTGGTATCAATTTAGCAACAATGTAATTAGCATAATCAGCATACCATGGAGCAGTACAAGAAGCATTTATGATAGCTAATTGTTCATCAGGAAAGCTATCATCAATAGGTAGTGGGTCATCAAGAACATTCTCTAACCTAGACAAGTTGTCCGCAACGGGGTTCTCAACTCCTTTTCTATCAATAATATGCAAATCAAATTCTTGTAGTAGGAGAACACATATAATAAGTCTAGGTTTAGCATCTTTCTTTTCCATAAGATATTTAATAGCAGCATAATCAGTGTGAACAGTTACTTTAGAGTCAACAAAATAAGGTCTGAACTTATCACAAGCAAATACAACTGCTGAAAACTCTTTTTTAGTAGTAGCATAATTTCTCTAGGCACTGTCTAGAGTTTTACTAGCATATTGGATAAGATTTAGTTTCGTATCACCTCTTTGTCCTACAACAACACCTACAACATAATCACTAGCATCACACATAATTTCAAAAGGTAAATTCCAATCAGGAGGCTGAACGATAGGTGCAGAAATGAAAGCTTTCTTAAGTATTTCAAATGCTTCTACACAATCATCATCAAAGACAAAAGGAACATCTTTTTGTAAAAGATTAGTCAGAGGCCTGGAAATTTTTGAGAAGTCTTTAATGAACCTCCTATAAAAACCGGCATGACCAAGGAAAATTCTTATACCTTTAATGTCCTATGGGCACGACATCTTTTCAATAGCATCAACTTTAGCTTTATCAACTTCAATACCTCTTTCAGAAATTTTATGCCCCAAGACAATGCCTTCATTAACCATAAAGTGGCACTTCTCTGAATTCAAGACAAGATTAGTTTCTTGACATCTCTGCAAAACTCGATCAAGGTTGCTTAAGAAATCATCAAAAGAAGTTCCATATACAGAAAAATCATCCACGAAAACCTCAACAATCTTTTCACAAAAGTCAGAGAATATAGCAGTCATGCATCTTTGAAAGGTAGCAGGTGCATTACATAAACCAAAAGGCATACGTCTATAAGAAAAGGTACCAAAAGGGCAAGTAAATGTGGTCTTTTCTTGATCCTCTTTTGACACATGCATTTGAGAGAAACCAGAATAACCGTCTAGAAAGCAAAAATGTGTATTTTTTGATAATCTTTCTAGCATTTGATCAATAAAAGGTAAAGGGTAATGATACTTTTTAGTAGCTTTATTTAGTTTACGGAAATCAATTACCATTCTATAACCTGCAAAAATTCTTTGTGGGATCAATTCATCTTTATCATTAGGAACAATAGTAATACCTCCCTTCTTAGGGACACAATGGACATGACTTACCCACTGACTATCAGCAACGGGATAAATTATACCTGCCTCCAGAAGCTTTAGTATTTCTTTTCTGACCACTTCTTTCATTTTAGGATTTAACCGTCGTTGGTGATCAACAACCGGTTTAGCGTCATTCTCCAATTTTATTTTGTGTTGGCATAGAGTGGGACTAATGCCCTTAAGATCATCAAGAGTATATCCAATAGCAGCACAGTGCTTCTTCAGAGTTTTCAATATTTTCTCTTCTTCTTGCTCTGAAAGGTTAGCACTAATAACAACAGGATATATCTTCTTTTCATCAAGATAAGCATATTTACGAGTATCAGGCAATGGTTTAAGCTCAAACACGGGATCACCCTTGGGTGGAGGAGGATCCCCTAGAATTTCAACAGGCAAGTTATGTTTCAAAATAGGTCCCTGTTTAAAGAATACTTCATCTATTTCCCTTCTTTCATTCATAAACATATCATTTTCATGGTCTAGCAAATATTGTTCTAAAGGATCACTAGGAGGTATTGCAATAGAAGCAAGACCAATAATTTCATCTTTACTAGGCAATTTTTTATCATGGGGTTGTCTACGAAATTTAGCAAAGTTAAAATCATGAGACATATCCCCTAATCCAATAGTAACAACATCCCTTTTGCAATCTATCTTAGCATTAACAGTATTTGAGAAGGGTCTACCAAATATAATGGGACAGAAGTTATCTTGTGGGGAAGCAAGAACAAGAAATCAGTAGGATATTTAATTTTCCCACACAGGACTTCAACATCTCTAACAATCCCAACCGGTGAGATAGTATCTCTATTGGCAAGCTTAATAGTAACATCAATATCTTCTAACTCAGCAGGTGCAATATCATGCATAATTTCTTCGTATAAAGAATAAGGTATTGCACTGACACTAGCACCCATATCACATAAACCATGATAGCAATGATCTCCTATTTTAACAGAAATAATAGGCATGCCTACAATAGGTCTATGTTTATTTTTAGTATCGGGTCTAGCAATTCTAGCAGCTTCATCACAAAAGTAAATAACATGCCCATCAATATTATCGGCCAAGAGATCTTTAACCATAGCAATACTAGGTTCAACCTTAATTTGCTCAGAGGGTCTGGGTGTTCTAATGTTACTTTTGTTGAGCATAGTTGAAACTTTAGCATGATCCTTCATTCTAATAGGGAAGGGTGGTTTCTCAATATAAGTGGTAGGAACAATAGATTCAACATTATAAATGATAGTATTTTCCTCAACTTTAATAGGTTCAACTATTTTTACTTCAATGGGAGCATGATATTGAAGCCACTTCTCCTTAGGGAGATCAACATGAGTAGCAAATGATTCACAGAAAAAAGCTACTATCTCAGAGTCAAGTCCATATTTAGTGCTAAATTCACGAAAAGCATCGGTATCCATAAAAGATTTAACACAATCAAACTTAGGTGTTATACCTTACTCCTTACCTTCGTCGAGTTCCCAATCTTTAGAGTTGTATTTAATTCTTTCCAATAAATCCCATTTGAATTCAATACTCTTCATCATAAACGAACCGGTACAAGAAGTATCGAGCATGGAGCGATTATTGAGAGAGAGCCGAGCATAATTTTTTTTGAATAATAATTTCTTTTGAGATCTCATGATTGGGGCATGAATATAACATTGACTTAAGCCTCCCCCAAGCTTGAGTGATGCTATCTCCTTCGTGAGGCCAAAATATATATATATATATATATATATATATATATATATATATATATATATATCACGAAAAGCATCGGTATCCATAAAAGATTTAACACAATCAAACTTAGGTGTTATACCTAACTCCTTACCTTCGTCGAGTTCCCAATCTTTAGAGTTGCATTTAATTCTTTCCAATAAATCCCATTTGAATTCAATAGTCTTCATCATAAACGAACCAGTACAAGAAGTATCGAGCATGGAGCGATTATTGAGAGAGAGCCGAGCATAATTTTTTGAATAATAATTTCTTTTGAGATCTCATGATTGGGGCATGAATATAACATTGACTTAAGCCTCCCCCAAGCTTGAGTGATGCTTTCTCCTTCGTGAGGCCAAAAATTATATATATATATATATATATACGATCACGATGAACCAGATGCATAGGATAAAACTTCCGATGAAATTCTAATTTCAATCGGTTGTAGTTCCATGATCCAATATCATCACATAGCCTAAACCATGTCAATGCCTTTCCCCTCAAAGATAAAGGGAAGACCTTCTTCTTGACAACATCCTTGGGCATACCTGCAAGCTTGAATAATCCACAAACTTCATCCACATAGATTAAGTGCAAATCGGGAAGCAACGTTCCATCTCCTGTAAAAGGATTAGCTAGCAGTTTCTCTATCATACCCGAAGGAATTTCAAAGTAAACATTTTCAGTAGGTTCAGTAGCTTGGGGAGCAACTCTTTGCTCTACTGGTCGGGGAGAAGATACCTTGAACAAGCCCCTCAAATGATTATGTTCCATAGTAACAAGTGACAGTAAATTTCAGCACACTATATAAAATTTTCCTTACCAAATTCCACCTACCAAAGGCGCTTCATTCCCCGGCAACGGCGCCAGAAAAGAATCTTGATGACCCACAAGTATAGGGGATCTATTGTAGTCCTTTCGATAAGTAAGAGTGTCGAACCCAACGAGGAGCAGAAGGAAATGATAAGCAGTTTTTAGTATGGTATTCTCTGCAAGCACTGAAATTATCGGTAACAGATAGTTTTGTGATAAGATAATTTGTAACGGGTAACAAGTAATAAAAGTAAATAAGGTGCAGCAAAATGGCCCAATCCTTTTTGTAGCAAAGGACAAGCCTGGACAAACTCTTATATAAAGGAAAGCGCTCCCGAGGACACATGGGAATTATCGTCAAGCTAGTTTTCATCATGCTCATATGATTCGTGTTCGGTACTTTGATAATTTGATATGTGGGTGGACCAGTGCTTGGGTACTTCCCTTCCTTGGACAAGCATCCCACTTATGATTAACCCCTCTTGCAAGCATCCGCAACTACAAAAGAAGTATTAAGGTAAACCTAACCATAGCATGAAACATATGGATCCAAATCAGCCCCTTACGAAGCAACGCATAAACTAGGGTTTAAGCTTCTGTCACTCTAGCAACCCATCATCTACTTATTACTTCCCAATGCCTTCCCCTAGGCCCAAACAATGGTGAAGTGTCATGTAGTCGACATTCACATGACACCACTAGAGGAAAGACAACATACATCTCATCAAAATATCGAACGAATACCAAGTTCACATGACTACTTATAGCAAGACTTCTCCCATGTCCTCAGGAATAAACGTAACTACTCACAAATAATATTCATGTTCATAATCAGAGGGGTATTAATATGCATAAGGCCTTGTTCGGTTCCTTCAGATTTGAAGGGGTTTGGAGGGGATTGAGAGGGATTAAATCCCCCACAAGTCAAAATCCACCTCAATCCCCTCCAATCCTCTCCAATCCCCTTGTGGGAGGGATTAACCGAACAAGCCCTAAAGGATCTGAACATATGATCTTCCACCAAGTAAACCAACTAGCATCAACTACAAGGAGTAATCAACACTACTAGCAACGCACAGGTACCAATCTGAGGTTTTGAGACAAAGATTGGATACAAGAGATGAACTAGGGTTTGAGATGAGATGGTGCTGGTGAAGATGTTGATGGAGATTGACCCCCTCCTGATGAGAGGATAGATGGTGATGACGATGGTGATGATTTCCCCTTCCCGGAGGGATGATTCCCCGACAGAACAGCTCCGCTGGAGCCCTAGTGTAACGCCCTCGATGCGGCTATATCTCCCACGTGTCGAGGCACGACTTAGAGGCATAACCGCATTGAAAGCAATGTCGCAAGTTAGGAAATCATCACACATCCCATGTACATAAATAATATAAAGGAGAGGTACATAGTTGGCTTACACTCGCCACGTCACATCAAAGTACATAAATAACATACATCATCCAAACACTCATGGCCCGACTACGGCGCCAAAATAAAAGACAACCCAACAAGCGACATAGGTCCCGATCACCCCAACTGGGCACCACTACTGATCATCAGGAAAAGACACATAGTAATGCTGAGAATCCTCGTCGTACTCCCACTTGAGCTCAAGCGCGCCATCTGGAGCTGTATCATCTGTCCCTGCATCTGGTGTAATAGTAATCTGTGAGCCACAGGGACTCAGCAATCTCGCACCCTCGCGATCAAGACTATTTAAGCTTAATAGTTAGGAAAGGGGGTAATGTATAAGTGGAGCTGCAGCAAGCGACTAGCATATATGGTGGCTAACTTATTCGCAAAAGAGAGCGAGAAGAGGAGACAAAGCACGAGCGAGAAACTAGGGAGCAACCTGCGCAAGCATAACTCCAACACCGTGTCCACTTCCCGGACTCCGCCGAGAAGAGGCCATCACGGTAACTCACTCAGTTGATTCATTTTAATTAATTAAGGTTCAAGTTTTCTACAACCGGACATTAAAAATTCCCATCTGCCCATAACCGCGGGCACGGCTTTCGAAAGATCAATCCCTGCAGGGGGGGTCCCAACTTAGCCCATAACAAGCTCTCACGGTCAACGAAGGAATAGACCTCCACCCAAGACACACCAATCAGACTCGGTATCTCGGTACAACAAGACGATTCGACAGGTTAAAAGAAGACCAGCAACACCGCCCGAGTGTGCCGACAAATCCCTATAGGAGCTGCACATATCTCTTTCTCAGGGCACACTCAGATGAGTGCTCCATACAACTAAAACCAAACCTCGAGTTTACCGAGGGGGCGCTGCACAGGACTCTAGTTCGGACCAACACTCAGAGGAGCACTGGCCCGTGGGGGGGTTTAAAATAAGATGACCCTCGGGCTTCGGAAACCCAAGGGAAAAAGAGGCTAGGTGGCAAATGGTAAAACCAATGTTGGGCATTGCTGGAAAACCTTTAATCAAGGCGAACTATCAAGGGGTTCCCATTATAGCCCAACCGCGTGAGGGACGCAACAATCCGGGAACATAACACCGATATGACGGAAACTAGGGTGGCAAGAGTGGAACAAAACACTAGGCGAGAGGCCGAGCCTTCCACCCTTTACCAAATATATAGATACATTAAGATAACATGGCAATATAATGATATCCCAACAAGTAAATAAATGTTCCAATAAGGAACAGCTCCAATCTTCACCTGCAACTAACAACGCTATAAGAGGGGCTGAGCAAAGCGGTAACATAGCCAATCAACGGTTTGCTAGGACAATGGTGGGTTAGAGGTTCAACATGGCAATTGGGAGGCTGACAAGCAAGTGGTAGGCATCGTAGCATTGGCATAGCAAAAGAGCGAGCAAACTAGCATAGCAAAGATAGTAGTGATTTCGAGGGTATGATCATCTTGCCTGCACAGTTGTCAGAGTTGACTGGATCCTCAAAAGCAAACTCAACGGGCTCCTCGTTAGCGAACTCGTCTCCCGGCTCTATCCAACAACACAAACAAGCAACAAGGGTACAATCAACCACGTGCAAACTCAAGCAATAAGATGCAATGATGGTATGCTATGCGGGATGCGATGCGGGATGCAAAATGCAAGACGTGATAGGAAATGGATGAACCTGGCCTCAACATGGAAAACCAAGTGTGCCACTGGATAGGGGGGATGAAATCGCTTGAAAACGATATAAAGATCATAGGAATCGGAGTTACGGTTTGGAAATGGCAAGCGTTTTAAGAAATGAACCGGTCTGCGATTTACAGCAAGTAGGCACCTAAATGCAACGAAATGAACATGCTACAGCCACCAAACATGACAACAAAAGACATGGCAGGGATGTACACAAGATGCTTAACAAAACACTAGCACTGAGCCACGGCCAAATTCAACCATTATGAGGTTCAAACAAGCATGGCAAAAACGCAAACGCAAAACAGATTTCAGACTTAGTGAAATTAACACTAGTCTGAAATTTCAGACCACGATGCTCTCTTCAGAGCAGCAAAACAACATGATACACAACCTGATTATGAAAAGTAAGAACATGGCATGGAGCTACTCAACAAGCTTAACAAAACACCCAAAGTGACCTGGGGCCAAAAGGGTTCACAAAATACTCTAACGAGCACACGAACATAGCTCACGCACAATCAGTTTTCAGACTTAGTGAAAACTGAGACATGCTGAAATTATAACTCATGAAGGCATGTAAACGAGCTCGATGCACTCACTACGGTGCAAGTCATGGCAAGGCAAGCATATATCCATAAAGAAGGCACAAAATTCTAGCTATACATGGCAAGAACAATGGCATAGCATGCACGGATCACTAACAATAGCATCGACAAAATCGCAAACAAGTTGACGATCTGCCCAGATTTACCACGAAGCAAAAGTAGAGCTCGATTGACTCAAGCTAGATCACTCCACATATGCAACCAAAGATATGTATGGATAGATCATAACATGAATATCAAAACTCCCTTACTGATCATCCTCAAAAGAGGCACGGATCACTAGGAAACAAGCTGAACATATGGCATCGTGAACTAAAATATCCCAGACTTAGTGAAATCCACTAAGTCCCTGAAAACAGAATTCTCAGGTGCCTCTCTTTGCAAGCTTGCACAAGTCACCACACACATCCTAAAAATGCATTGGTGGCACCTCTGGAAACAAGACAAAATGCTTAACAATTCATCCCAAAGAGTCACAGGCATATCATGCACACAATAATCATGGCAAAAATGACAAAAGTCTATGATGAACTAACGGATCTGACAATTATCTCACGAAGCCTCCTTCTAGCAACATTTCGGGCATCAAGATGAACTCAAATGAAAATGATGCAATGGGATGAAATGATGTACATGTCGAGACGAACATTTTGATATATTATATGCCCAAAATGGAGCTACGGATGCGGAGATATGACATGATGAACATAGCCAAAATAACTAGGGACTTGGGGAAAAAGAGAGAGGTCAACCCCTAGGGTTTACTGTAGCGGTTCAGATCTGGATCGCGGCGCGGAAGCCGAGGTTCACCGGCGCCGGAGTTGGAGCTCGGGGAGTCCGCCGGAGGGAGGGAGAGACGGCGAGGTCGCCGGAGCTCGGGGGAGAGGCGGAGTCGGTGGTGGTGGCGGTCGGCCGCGGCGCCGGCGTGGTCCGACGGCGCGTCGGGCGACGGGGACGGCTCGCCGGAGTCGGCGCCCTGGAAACGGCGCTCGCCGGCGGCGGTGGTGCGGCGGCCGGTTCGAGCGGACACGGGCGGCGCTCGGGGAGGACGAGGGCGGCGCACGGGAGGCGGGGCGCGGCCCGGTGGCGCGAGTGGAGAGGGCCCGCCCTGGGCCGGGACGGGCCGACGGCGGCGGTGGGCGGAGCTTGCCACGTGTCGGCCCCTCAGTGGCTGCGGGCGGCGGCGGACGAGGTGTCCGGCGCGGCGGACATGTCCGGTACGCGGAGGAGACGATTTTAGGGTTTTGGGGGAAGGAGAACGAGAATTTGAGGAGGGGGTCTATATATAGGCATAGGAGGAGCTAGGAGAGTCCAAATGAGGTGCGGTTTTCGGCCACGCGATCGTGATCGAACGCTCTAGGATATGGAGCAGAGTTTGGTGGGTTTTGGGCCAAAATGGAGGGGTGTTGGGCTGCAACACACACGGGGCCTTTTCGGTCCCTCGGTTAACCGTTGGAGTATCAAACGAAGTCCAAATGGTACGAAACTTGACAGGCGGTCTGCCGGTAGTAATCCAAGGCCACATGGCAAGTCTCGATCCAATCCGGAAATGTTTAATCTCCAAACACGAAAGAAAGCTAGATATGGCCACCGGAGGAGAACGAAGCGCTGAAATGCAAAACGGACAACGGGGAAAATGCTCGAATGCATGAGATGAACATGTATGCAAATGCAATGCACGTGATGACATGATATGAGATGCATGAAAACGAAAACAACACACGGAGACAAAGACCCGAACCCGAGAAATAAATATAACTTAATGCCGGAAACGGCAAGAGTTGGAGTACAAATTGGGAAAGTTATATCTGGGGCGTTACAACACTCCACCACTACGAAAAGATCTCGTCCCGAGATCTAGGACTGAAAGAACTCCGGGTACTCAGAATGGAGGTGATCCTCGCGTTCGTGGTAGGACCTACACGGGCTCGACCGTACAGCACCATCATGTACAAGGCAGTGCACATGACATACGAAGCATCCCCGAGTCAGCATAGCCAAGGACTCTTTAAGACACAACGAGGCCACTGTAAAATCGACCGTGAATAGGCAAACCACTAGACGTCGAACCCCAATTTCATATCACACATCTGTTGGAGAGATATCCTAAGGCTACTTGAATTCCCACCTATGAAATTCCCGAAACTTTCCGGTTATGCAATCAGGTGTTGAGGATACAGGGGAAGCATAATATCTCACCCAAGCTAGCAATTCCTACATCCAGCTGCATCCATCCTTCAACACATAACCAAGAAACCTTCGGAAACCATCTATCTCAACCTTCGAAAAGCATCCGTTATACAAGTTATGGCGATACTCCCGAACTCCTGCCCCAGTACTGGGTGGCGTCGAGGTTATCTCACCAACGAACTGCATAAAAGAGATTTTCGATGTCGCGCACATATCTCAAGTATGCCAGAATTGCAACGATAGAATTATGATGACAACACCTCAGAGCTCAACTCCCCGAGACACTTCCACTAAACCCCTGACAGGAGGCACCAAGACAGTATTCTCATCATAAGCCATCGGAACAAAACTAAGATACTCGCGTGATCCTAAAAAAAAATTTAGTGAAATTTGAGAAGAGAAGAGTCAAGACTCTACGTCAGGATGTCTTACCAGAGCGATGAGGAGACTGGGAAGTAAAAAGAATTCCTACGCTCTCCGATATATAATTCCTAAGGACTCAAAACATTTTTCTAGACACAACTCGGCTGCTAGAAACGATCAAGCAATGGGGCTCCTAAGGTCGGGGAAGGCTCTGATTACCAACTTGTAACACCCTCGATGCGACTATATCTCCCACGTGTCGAGGCACGACTTAGAGGCATAATCGCATTGAAGGCATAAGTCGCAAGTGAGGCAATCTTCACACAACCCATGTACATATAAATATAAAGGGGGAATAATAATAATAGTTGGCTTACACTCGCCACGTCACATCAAGGTACATAAATAGCATCCAACATACAAACACTCATGGCCCGACTACGGCGCCAAAATAGAAAAGACCCCCCAACATGCGACTAAAAACCCTGAATCGAACCCCGAGCAGGCACCACTACTGATCATCAGGAAAAGAAACATAGTATCGCTGAGAGTCCTCGTCGTACTCCCACTTCAGCTCGAACGCGCCATCCGGAGGAGTATCATCGGTCCCTGCATCTGGTGATATAGTAATCTATGAGCCACAAGGACTCAGCAATCTCGCACCCTCGCGATCAAGACTATTTAAGCTTCATAGGTAAGGAAGGGGTAATGTGAGTGGAGCTGCGGCAAGCGACTAGCATATATGGTGGCTAACTTATTCGCAAAAGAGAGCGAGAAGAGAAGGCAAAGCACGAGCGGGAACTAAATAGAACAGACTACGCAAACATAACTCCAACGCCGTGTCCACTTCCCGGACTCCGCCGAGAAGAGGCCATCACGGCAACACACGCAGTTGATTCATTTTAATTAATTAAGTTCAAGTTATCTACAACCGGACATTAACAAATTCCCATCTGCCCATAACCGCGGGCACGGCTTTCGAAAGATCAATCCCTGCAGGGGGGTCCCAACTTAGCCCATAACAAGCTCCCACGGTCAACGAAGGAATAGACCTCCACCCAGGACCCACCGATCAGACTCGGTATCCCGGTACAACAAGATGATTCGACAGGTCAAACCTAGTCCAGCAACACCGCCCGAATGCGCCGACAAATCCCGATAGGAGCTGCACATATCTCTTTCTCAGGGCACACTCAGATGAGCCAGACGTCGGGTAGGCCAGCCCAGGGTTGCCCCTGGTAGCCCCGGACATCGCTCGGTGGGACCAACACTCAGAGGAGCACTGGCCCGTGGGGGGCTAAAATAAAGATGACCCTCGGGCTCCGGAAACCCAAGGGAAAGAAAAGGGGTAGGTGGCAAATGGTAAAACCAATGTTGGGCATTGCTGGAAAAGCTTTAATCAAGGCGAACTATCAAGGGGTTCCCATTATAGCCCAACCGCGTAAGGGACGCAACAATCCGGGAACATAATACTGATATGACGGAAACTAGGGCGGCAAGAGTGGAACAAAACACTAGGCAAGAGGCCGAGCCTTCCACCCTTTACCAAGTGTATAGATAAGTAAAGATAACATAGCAATATAATGATATCCCAACAAGTAAATAAATGTTCCAACAAGGAACGGCTTCAATATTCACCTACAACTAACAATGCTATAAGAAGGGCTGAGCAAAGCGGTAACATAGCCAATCAATGGTTTGCTAGGACAAAGGTGGGTTAGAGGCTCAATCATGGCAATTCGGAGGCTGACAAGCAAGTGGTAGGCATCGTAGCATTGGCAAAGCAAAAGAGCGAGCAAACTAGCATAGCAAAGATAGTAGTGATTTCAAGGGTGTGATCATCTTGCCTGCACAGTTGTCAGAATTGACTGGATCCTCAAAAGCAAACTCAACGGGCTCCTCGTTAGCGAACTCGTCTCCCGGCTCTACCCAACAACACAAACAAGCAACAAGGATACAATCAACCACGTGCAAAGGCAACCAATAAGATGCAAAGATGATATGCTATGCGGGATGCAAAAATGCAACATGTAACAGGAAATGCATGAACCTGGCCTCAACTTGGAAATCCAAGTGTGCCACTGGATAGAGGGGAAGAAATCCCCTGAAAACGATATAAAGATCACGGCAATCGGAGCTACGGTTTAGAAATGGCAAGCGATTTACTAAACGAACCGATCTGCGATTTCCAGCAAGTAGGCTCCTAAATGCAACAAAATGAACATGCTACAGGCACCCAACATGAAAACAAATTGCATGGCAGTGATGTACTCATCAAGCTTAACAAATCATCATGACTGAGGCATAGGCAAATTCATCCATTAAGGGCTTCAAACAAGCATGGAAAAACTGAATAAGCAAAACAGATTTCAGACTTAGCGAAATTAACGCTAGTCTGAAATTTCAGACCACGATGCCCTCTTCGGAGCAGCAAAACAACATGAAGAAAAACCTGAACATGGCAAGTAAGAGCATGGCATGGAGCTACTCAACAATCTTAACAAAACACCCAAAATGACCTGAGGTCAAAAGGGTTCACAAAATACTCTACCGAGCACACGAACATCGATGAAACACAATCAGTTTTCAGACTTGGTGAAAACTGGGACATGCTGAAATAATAACTCACGGAGGCATGTAAACGAGCTCGATGCTCTCACTACGGTGCAAGTCATGGCAAGGCAAGCATATATCCATTAAGAAGGCACAAAATTCTAGCTAGACATGGCAAGAACAATGGCATAGCATGCATGGATCACTAGCAATCACTCCGGCAAAATCGCAAAAGAGTTAACGATCTTCCCAAAACAGCAACTATCCAAAAGTTGAGCTCGATTGAGTCAACCTAGGGTGCTCTAACATAACAAGTAAAGACATGGATGGGTTAAGCACAACAAGCATAACAAATCACTCTTACTGATCATCCTCAAAAGAGGCACGGATCACTAGGAAACAAGCCGGACATATGGCATCGTGAACTAAAACGGCTCAGACTTAGTGAAAATCACAAAGTCCCTGAAATCTGTAATCTCAGGTAGCCCTCTTCGCAAGCTTGCACAAGACAACACACACATCCTAAAAATACATGGAAGGCACCTCTGGAAAGAAGACAACATGCTTAACAATTCATCCCAAAGGGGCACAGGCATATCATGCACGGATTAAATATGGCAAAAATGACAAAAGTGCATGTTGGACTAACGGATCTGCAATTTAACTCAACATGCCTCCTTCCAACAGCATTTTGGGCAACAAGATGACCTCAAATGCAAATGATGCAATGGAATGAAATGATGTACTCGTCGAGGCGAAGAATTTGACATATCATACGCCCAAAACGGAGCTACGGATGAGGAGATATGAGCGGTCAAAGTAGCAAGAAAAATATTAAACGGGGGAGGAAAAGTCAACCTAGTCTGAAAATCAGATCTAGGGTTTACTGTAGCGGCCGTGCTCCCGATCCGATGCGGCGGTGGATCTCGCCGGAGGAGCCGCCGGGCCGCCGGAGTAGACGGGGCTGGCCGGATCCGGGCGAGGTGGAGGTGAGGCGAGGCCGGATGGCACCGGGGGGGGGGGGGGGGGGGGACGGCGGCGAGCGGGACCGGTGGAGGCGACGAGGGGCGTCGGGTCGCCGGCGATGGCGACGGTGGCCGGCGCGGGCTCCTCGCCGGAGCTGGAGGCGACGGGCGGCGCGACGTGGGAGGAGGGCGGCGACTGGCGCGGCCCGGGTGCGAGCCAGGGAGGGCCGGCGATGGGCCCCGCGGGCCCCGCGGATCCGGCGAAGTGGGCACCCGGGCGGACGAGTAGGAGACCGCCACGTGGCGGTGGACGCGAAGCCGGACGTGTCCGTCGGCGGGAAGTGTGTCCGGCGGCGCGGGATCCGTTTGCTCTTTTTTTTTAGGGTTTTGAGGGGAGGAAGAGATCCGAAAACGGGGGGTGTATTTATAGGCATAAGTGGAGCTAGGAGATTCCAAATGAGGTGCGGTTTTTGCCCACACGATCGTGATCGAACGACCGAGACGATGGAGCTGAGTTTGGTGGGTTTTGGGTCAGAATGGAGGGGTGTTAGGCTGCACACACACGAGGCCTTTACGGTCCCTCGGTTAACGGTTGGAGTATCAAACGAAGTCCAAATGACCTGAAACTTGACAGGCGGTCTACCGGTAGTAAACCAAGGCCGCATGGCAAGTCTCGGCCCAATACGGAAATGTTTAATCCCCACACACGAAAGAAAGCTAGAAATGGCCACCGGAGGAGAACGAAGCGCCGGAATGCAAAATGGACAACGGGGTAAATGCTCGAATGCATGAGACGAACATGTATGCAAATGCAATGCACGTGATGACATGACATGAGATGCACGAAAACGAAAACAACACACGGAGGCAAAGACCCGAACCCGAGAATTAAATATAACTTAATGCCGGAAATGGCATGAGTCGGAGTACAATTGGGGGAGGTTACATGTGGGGCGTTACAACACTCCACCACTACGAAAAGATCTCGTCCCGAGATCTAGGACTGAAAGAACTCCGGGTACTCAGAACGGAGGTGATCCTCGCGTTCCCAGGTAGCTTCACGGTCGGAATGGTGTGACCACTTAACTTTGAGAAACTTGATTGACTTGTTGCGAGTTTTGCGTTCAGTCTCTTCAAGGATTGCAACTGGGTGCTCACGGTAGGAGAGATCTTCTTGGAGCCCAATGTCCTCGAAGTTGACGGTGCGCTCAGGCGTCTTGAAGCACTTACGGAGTTGCGAGACGTGGAACACATCATGAACATTGGCAAAGGTTGCAGGAAGCTCGAGTTGATAGGCGAGGTCGCCTCTCTTGCTGACGATCTTGAAAGGCCCGACGTATCTGGGGGCAAGCTTCCCTTTGATACCGAAGCGACGAGTCCCTTTCATTGGAGAGACGCGGAGGTAGACATGATCTCCGATCTCGAAGGCCAAATCACGGTGCTTGCTGTCGTAGTAGCTCTTCTGACGAGACTGGGCTGCTTTGAGGTTATCACGAATGACCTTGCACATTTCTTCTGCCTCTCTGATCAGGTCATTACCCAGCAGCTGATGTTCACCGGTTTTAGACCAGTTGAGAGGTGTACGGCACTTCCTACCATACAGAATTTCAAACGGGGCCTTGCCGGAGCTTGCTTGGAAACTGTTGTTGTACGAGAATTCAGCATAAGGAAGGCAATCCTCCCACTTCATGCCGAAGGAGATAACACAAGCCCTGAGCATATCTTCAAGAATCTGGTTGACACGCTCGACTTGACCGCTTGTTTGAGGATGGAAAGCAGTGCTGAAGCGAATGTTGGTGCCCATGGCCTTCTGAAAAGAATCCCAAAACTTGGAGGTAAAGATGCTGCCACGGTCTGAAGATATCACTTGAGGAATACCATGCAGAGAGACAATGCGAGAGGTGTAGAGCTCCGCCAATTGAGCTGCAGTGATTGACTCTTTGATAGGCAAGAAATGAGCCACTTTGGTCAGCTTGTCGATGACAACGAATATAGCATCATTGCCACGCTTGGACTTAGGAAACCCAGTCACGAAGTCCATTTCAATGTGGTCAAACTTCCATTCTGGAATGGCGAGAGGTTGGAGGAGACCTGCTGGCCTTTGGTGTTCTGCTTTCACTCTTCTGCAGACATCACATTTATTCACGAATTGAGCGATCTCGCGCTTCATTCGAGTCCACCAATAAGATTGCTTCGGGTCTTGATACATCTTCGTGCTCCCAGGGTGGATGGAGAGGAGAGAGTTGTGAGCCTCATTCATGATCACTTTACGAAGTTCACCTTTGGGCACAACAATTCGATCCTCGAAGAAGAGAGTGTCCTTGTCATCAAGTCGGTAGCACTTGTACTTGGACTGACTCTTTGCAATACCAATCTTCACCTTTTTCACCATAGCATCAAGAAGCTGGGCTTGGCGAATCTGGTCTTCCAAGGTAGGAGAAACTTGAAGGTTGGCAAGGAAACCTTGAGGAACAACTTGCAGATTAAGTTTGCGGAAAGCTTCACACAGCTCGAGTTGATAAGGCTTGAGAATCAGACTGTTGCAATATGCTTTTCTGCTCAAAGCGTCAGCAATCACATTAGCCTTGCCTGGAGTATACTCTATACTCGGATTGTACTCTTGAATCATTTCGACCCATCGAGTCTGCCTGAGGTTGAGGTTAGGCTGAGTGAAGATGTACTTGAGACTCTTGTGATCAGTGAAAATGTCCACTTTCCTTCCCAAGAGAAGATGTCTCCAAGTCAACAATGCGTGCACAACTGCCGCCAACTCGAGATCATGAGTGGGGTAGTTCTTCTCATTTGGCTTCAACTGGCGAGAGGTATAAGCAACAACTTTCTTCTCTTGCATCAGTACTGCACCGAGACCTTGGAGAGAGGCATCACAAAATACCTCGTACGGCTTGGTTTCATCAGGCAGAGTTAGAACTGGAGCAGTGATCAATTTCTCTTTCAAAGCGTTGAAAGCAACATCACACTCCGGAGACCAAACGTACTTGACGTGCTTCTGAAGAAGATTTGAGAGAGGCTTCGCGATCTTGGAAAAGTTTTCAACGAATCTTCGGCAATAACTTGCAAGACCGAGGAAGCTACGGAGTTGCTTCACATTCTGAGGAGGTTCCCAATTAACGATTGCAGACACCTTCTCAGGATCCACGGAAATGCCCTTGGCAGAGATAATATGACCAAGATAAAGAACTTCATCGAGCCAAAACTCACACTTGGAGAACTTGGCATAGAATTGATGTTCCCTTAGCTTGTCAAGAACCAAATGCAAGTGTTTGGCATGATCTTCCTTGTTCTTCGAGAAAACCAGGAAATCATCGAGATAGACCAAAACAAAGTCGTTGGTGTAGGGGTTGAAGATGAAGTTCATCATGCGAGAGAACGTCGGAGGAGCATTAGCGAGGCCAAAAGACATAACAGTGTATTCATATGACCCATAGCTTGTTCTGAACGCCGTCTTCGGAATATCTTGTTCACGAATGCGAATTTGATGATAACCCATACGGAGATCAAGCTTGGAGAATACTTGAGCACCCTTGAGTTGTTCGAACAGCTCATTAATGTTGGGAAGTGGATACTTGTTCTTGATGGTCTTCTTGTTCAATGGACGATAATCAACACAAAGTCGGTCCGTTCCATCCTTCTTCTTCACAAAAAGAACACCACAACCCCACGGAGAAGTACTAGGCCGAATGAGACCCATTCTTTCTTGCACATCGAGCTGTTTCTTCAACTCCTTCAACTCTTCGGGGCCGAGCTTGTAAGGCCATTTGCACACCGGTTCCGTACCGGGCTCAAGTTCAATAACGAATTCAACAGGCCGGTTTGGAGGCATGCCTGGGAGTTCTTCAGGGAAGACATCTTGATACTCACAAACAACCGGAATCTGCGAAATAGCATCCACTTCACCCTTTTCATTGAGAGAGAATAACCGGATGGTATTATCCCGAGCAGCAAAGACAATGACATCTTCAGAGGAATGAGTCAGTTGAATCTGCTTGGCTGCGCAATCGAGGTGAGCCTTGTGTTTAGAGAGCCAGTCCATCCCAAGAATGAGGTCGATATCAGAATTACCAAGAACCACCGGAGAAGAGAGAAAATTGTGATCGCCCAACGTGATAGAAATATCCGAAACAATAGCGCTTGCACTCATGAATTTTCCCGGAGAAACAACAGACAACTGCCTAGGCAAATCTTGCAAGGGCAACTCATGCTTAGAAACAAAAGGTCTTGAGATGAAACAATGCGAAGCACCCGTGTCAAAAAGAACTTTTGCAGGAATATCATTAACAGGAAGGTTACCCATGATCACATCTGACGAATCCTCTGCCTGAGCTGCGTTCATCAAGTTGACCTTGGCGGACTTGGGGTTATGCTTGACCACAGTTGTACTTGCCGATCTGACAGGAGGAGGAGGAGGAAGACGCCTCTGGTTGAAACACTTGTTGGCGTAGTGACCCTTCTGTTGGCACTTGTTGCACGTGACCTCTGAGAGCGGACGGTGGTACGGAGCACTCGATCTTGGAGCTTGAGACGAAATCTTGTTCTGAAAGCCTGGGTTGGGTGGGTGGGAAGAACCACTGCCACCTTTGCTCTTCTGCTGATACGGCTGACGGAACGGAGGAGGAGGAAGCCAATACTTCTGCTGCTTGGCCACTTGAGTAGAGGACGAAGGCGAAGTGTCTCTGACTCGCTTCCTGGAAGCATCACACCTGAGCTGAGCAGCCTCTTGCTTCAGTGCCATGTTGTAGAACTCATCGTATCTCAGCGGCTCGAAGAGGACAAGAGCGAGCTGAATTTCTTCACGAAGACCACCCCTGAACTGATAGATCATGCTCTTCTCATCAGGAACATCCTGCTTGGCAAAACGGGCGAGCTTCTGGAACAACTTGTTGTAGTCATAGACAGACAAAGAGCCTTGCTTCAGATTGCGGAATTCTTCACGTTTGCTTTCAGTCACACTTTGAGGAATGTGATGAGCGCGGAAATCACGATGGAAATCATCCCAAGTGATCAAACGTCCACCTCTGGAATCCCGGTACTGCTGAAACCACTCTGCGGCCTGATCCTTGAGCTGGAAAGACGCGAACTTGACGAAATCTTCAGGTCTGACGTTGCTACATTCAAAATGCTTTCCCAAATCGACTAACCAACATCAACATCGGTAGCCTCAATGCAGTTGCTGAACGTCTTTGGACCATTTGCGAGGAACTGATTCAGAGTTGCAAACTGGTTCTGGTTGCTGCCTTGATTCGCTTGACTGCTTTGATTCCGCTCTTGGATGATTTGCATGATCAGCTGAGTATTTGCATTAGTAGCAGCCATCACAGCCTGCCATGCTTCCGGAGGAGGCGGAGGTGGCGGAGGATCTTGATTCTGGTTCTGATTGGTGCTCTTAGCGGGAGCCATCCTGAAGAGGTTGACCACCATTAGCACACAAATAGAGAAATATAGAAGGTGAATCCAACGGAATGAAAATTGCAACATAAGTCTTCACATCCGAACAAAACGAACGAATGTACATCTCTTGAAGTGGTCACATATTCCTAAATTGCGAAGCCACGAAGAATCATGAAGAAGAGATACATCAACGAGGAATGGAATCAACATATGGCATCGAAGAAAAACGAATACCACAACTCAGAATAAAACCAAGTGTTGGCTTGCGGAATAAGCCGGAACAAACACATGATAGAAATTTCGTCTGAAGTGTTCGTGGTAGGACCTACACGGGCTCGACCGTACAGCACCATCATGTACAAGGCAGTGCACATGACATACGAAGCATCCCCGAGTCAGCATAGCCAAGGACTCTTTAAGACACAATGAGGCCACTGTAAAATCGACCGTGAATAGGCAAACCACTAGACGTCGAACCCCAATTTCATATCACACATCTGTTGGAGAGATATCCTAAGGCTACTTGAATTCCCACCTATGAAATTCCCGAAACTTTCCGGTTATGCAATCAGGTGTTGAGGATACAGGGGAAGCATAATATCTCACCCAAGCTAGCAATTCCTACATCCAGCTGCATCCATCCTTCAACACATAACCAAGAAACCTTCGGAAACCATCTATCTCAACCTTCGAAAAGCATCCGTTATACAAGTTATGGCGATACTCCCGAACTCCCGCCCCAGTACTGGGTGGCGTCGAGGTTATCGCACCAACGAACTGCATAAAAGAGATTTTCGATGTCGCGCACATATCTCAAGTATGCCAGAATTGCAACGATAGAATTATGATGACAACACCTCAGAGCTCAACTCCCCGGGACACTTCCACTAAACCCCTGACAGGAGGCACCAAGACAGTATTCTCATCATAAGCCATCGGAACAAAACTAAGATACTCGCGTGATCCTAAAAAAAAATTAGTGAAATTTGAGAAGAGAAGAGTCAAAACTCTACGTCAGGATGTCTTACCAGAGCGATGAGGAGACTGGGAAGTAAAAAGAATTCCTAAGCTCTCCGATATATAATTCCTAAGGACTCAAAACATTTTTCTAGACACAACTCGGCTGCTAGAAACGATCAAGCAATGGGGCTCCTAAGGTCGGGGAAGGCTCTGATTACCAACTTGTAACACCCTCGATGCGACTATATCTCCCACATGTCGAGGCACGACTTAGAGGCATAATCGCATTGAAGGCATAAGTCGCAAGTGAGGCAATCTTCACACAACCCATGTACATATAAATATAAAGGGGGAATAATAATAATAGTTGGCTTACACTCGCCACGTCACATCAAGGTACATAAATAGCATCCAACATACAAACACTTATGGCCCGACTACGGCGCCAAAATAGAAAAGACCCCCCAACATGCGACTAAAAACCCTGAATCGAACCCCGAGCAGGCACCACTACTGATCATCAGGAAAAGAAACATAGTATCGCTGAGAGTCCTCGTCGTACTCCCACTTTAGCTCGAACGCGCCATCCGGAGGAGTATCATCGGTCCCTGCATCTGGTGATATAGTAATCTGTGAGCCACAAGGACTCAACAATCTCGCACCCTCGCGATCAAGACTATTTAAGCTTCATAGGTAAGGAAGGGGTAATGTGAGTGGAGCTGCGGCAAGCGACTAGCATATATGGTGGCTAACTTATTCGCAAAAGAGAGCGAGAAGAGAAGGCAAAGCACGAGCGGGAACTAAATAGAACAGACTACGCAAACATAACTCCAACGCCGTGTCCACTTCCCGGACTCCGCCGAGAAGAGGCCATCACGGCAACACACGCAGTTGATTCATTTTAATTAATTAAGTTCAAGTTATCTACAACCGGACATTAACAAATTCCCATCTGCCCATAACCGCGGGCACGGCTTTCGAAAGATCAATCCCTGCAGGGGGGTCCCAACTTAGCCCATAACAAGCTCCCACGGTCAACAAAGGAATAGACCTCCACCCAGGACCCACCGATCAGACTCGGTATCCCGGTACAACAAGATGATTCGACAGGTCAAAACTAGTCCAGCAACACCGCCCGAATGCGCCGACAAATCCTGATAGGAGCTGCACATATCTCTTTCTCAGGGCACACTCAGATGAGCCAGACGTCGGGTAGGCCAGCCCAGGGTTGCCCCTGGTAGCCCCGGACATCGCTCGGTGGGACCAACACTCAGAGGAGCACTGGCCCGTGGGGGGCTAAAATAAAGATGACCCTCGGGCTCCGGAAACCCAAGGGAAAGAAAAGGGGTAGGTGGCAAATGGTAAAACCAATGTTGGGCATTGCTGGAAAAGCTTTAATCAAGGCGAACTATCAAGGGGTTCCCATTATAGCCCAACCGCGTAAGGGACGCAACAATCCGGGAACATAATACCGATATGACGGAAACTAGGGCGGCAAGAGTGGAACAAAACACTAGGCAAGAGGCCGAGCCTTCCACCCTTTACCAAGTGTATAGATAAGTAAAGATAACATAGCAATATAATGATATCCCAACAAGTAAATAAATGTTCCAACAAGGAACGGCTTCAATATTCACCTGCAACTAACAATGCTATAAGAAGGGCTGAGCAAAGCGGTAACATAGCCAATCAATGGTTTGCTAGGACAAAGGTGGGTTAGAGGCTCAATCATGGCAATTGTGAGGCTGACAAGCAAGTGGTAGGCATCGTAGCATTGGCAAAGCAAAAGAGCGAGCAAACTAGCATAGCAAAGATAGTAGTGATTTCAAGGGTGTGATCATCTTGCCTGCACAGTTGTCAGAATTGACTGGATCCTCAAAAGCAAACTCATGGGCTCCTCGTTAGCGAACTCGTCTCCCGGCTCTACCCAACAACACAAACAAGCAACAAGGATACAATCAACCACGTGCAAAGGCAACCAATAAGATGCAAAGATGATATGCTATGCGGGATGCGATGCGGGATGCAAAAATGCAACACGTAACAGGAAATGCATGAACCTGGCCTCAACATGGAAATCCAAATGTGCCACTGGATAGAGGGGAAGAAATCCCCTGAAAACGATATAAAGATCATGGCAATCGGAGCTACGGTTTAGAAATGGCAAGCGATTTACTAAACGAACCGATCTGCGATTTCCAGCAAGTAGGCTCCTAAATGCAACAAAATGAACATGCTACAGCCACCCAACATGAAAACAAATTGCATGGCAGTGATGTACTCATCAAGCTTAACAAATCATCATGACTGAGGCATAGGCAAATTCATCCATTAAGGGCTTCAAACAAGCATGGCAAAACTGAATAAGCAAAACAGATTTCAGACTTAGCGAAATTAACGCTAGTCTGAAATTTCAGACCACGATGCCCTCTTCGGAGCAGCAAAACAACATGAAGGAAAACCTGAACATGGCAAGTAAGAGCATGGCATGTAGCTACTCAACAAGCTTAACAAAACACCCAAAATGACCTGAGGTCAAAAGGGTTCACAAAATACTCTACCGAGCACACGAACATCGATGAAACACAATCAGTTTTCAGACTTAGTGAAAACTGGGACATGCTGAAATAATAACTCACAGAGGCATGTAAACAAGCTCGATGCTCTCACTACATTGCAATTCATGGCAAGGCAAGAATATATCCATTAAGAAGGCACAAAATTCTAGCTAGACATGGAAAGAACAATGGCATAGCATGCATGGATCACTAGCAATCACTCCGGCAAAATCGCAAAAGAGTTAACGATCTGCCCAAAACAGCAACTATCCAAAAGTTGAGCTCGATTGAGTCAGCCTAGGGTGCTCTAACATAACAAGTAAAGACATGGATGGGTTAAGCACAACAAGCATAACAAATCACTCTTACTGATCATCCTCAAAAGAGGCACGGATCACTAGGAAACAAGCCGGACATATGGCATCGTGAACTAAAACGGCTCAGACTTAGTGAAAATCACTAAGTCCCTGAAATCTGTAATCTCAGGTAGACCTCTTCGCAAGCTTGCACAAGACAACACACACATCCTAAAAATACATGGAAGGCACCTCTGGAAAGAAGACAACATGCTTAACAATTCATCCCAAATGGGCACAGGCATATCATGCACGGATTAAATATGGCAAAAATGACAAAAGTTCATGTTGGACTAACGGATCTGCAATTTAACTCAACATGCCTCCTTCCAACAGCATTTTGGGCAACAATATGACCACAAATGCAAATGATGCAATGGAATGAAATGATGTACTCGTCGAGACGAAGAATTTGACATATCATACGCCCAAAACGGAGCTACGGATGAGGAGATATGAGCGGTCAAAGTAGCAAGAAAAATATTAAACGGG
Source organism: Triticum monococcum (assembly GCA_034509565.1). Taxonomy (NCBI): domain Eukaryota; kingdom Viridiplantae; phylum Streptophyta; class Magnoliopsida; order Poales; family Poaceae; genus Triticum; species Triticum monococcum. The sequence goes on from CM067843.1 coordinate 690,005,456, forward strand.
GGAGGAAAAGTCAACCTAGTCTGAAAATCAGATCTAGGGTTTACTGTAGCGGCCGTGCTCCCGATCCGATGCGGCGGTGGATCTCGCCGGAGGAGCCGCCGGGCCGCCGGAGTAGACGGGGCTGGCCGGATCCGGGCGAGGTGGAGGTAAGGCGAGGCCGGATGGCACCGGGGGGGGGGGGGGGGGGGGGACGGCGGCGAGCGGGACCGGTGGAGGCGACGAGGGGCATCGGGTCGCCGGCGATGGCGACGGTGGCCGGCGCGGGCTCCTCTCCGGAGCTGGAGGCGACGGGCGGCGCGACGTGGGAGGAGGGCGGCGACAGGCGCGGCCCGGGTGCGAGCCGGGGAGGGCCGGCAATGGGCCCCGCAGGCCCCGCGGATCCGGCGAAGTGGGCACCCGAGCGGACGAGTAGGAGACCGCCACGTGGCGGCGGACGCGAAGCCGGACGTGTCCGTCGGCGGGAAGTGTGTCCGGCGGCGCGGGATCCGTTTGCTCTTTTTTTTTAGGGTTTTGAGGGGAGGAAGAGATCCAAAAACGGGGGGTGTATTTATAGGCATAAGTGGAGCTAGGAGAGTCCAAATGAGGTGCGGTTTTTGCCCACACGATCGTGATCGAACGACCGAGACGATGGAGCTGAGTTTGGTGGGTTTTGGGTCAGAATGGAGGGGTGTTAGGCTGCACACACACGAGGCCTTTACGGTCCCTCGGTTAACCGTTGGAGTATCAAACGAAGTCCAAATGACCCGAAACTTGACAGGCGGTCTACCGGTAGTAAACCAAGGCCACATGGCAAGTCTCGGCCCAATCCGGAAATGTTTAATCCCCACACACGAAAGAAAGCTAGAAATGGCCACCGGAGGAGAACGAAGCGCCGGAATGCAAAACGGACAACGGGGTAAATGCTCGAATGCATGAGACGAACATGTATGCAAATGCAATGCACGTGATGACATGACATGAGATGCACGAAAACGAAAACAACACATGGAGGCAAAGACCCGAACCCGAGAATTAAATATAACTTAATGCCAGAAACGGCATGAGTCGGAGTACAATTGGGGGAGGTTAAATGTGGGGCGTTACAGCATATCTTCAAGAATTTGGTTGACACGCTCGACTTGACCGCTTGTTTGAGGATGGAAAGCAGTGTTGAAGCGAATGTTGGTGCACATGGCCTTCTGAAAAGAATCCCAAAACTTGGAGGTAAAGATGCTGCCATGGTCTGAAGATATCACTTGAGGAATACCGTGCAGAGAGACAATTCGAGAGGTATAGAGTTCCGCCAATTGAGCTGCAGTGATTGACTCTTTGATAGGCAGAAAGTGAGCCACTTTGGTGATCTTGTCGATGACAACGAATATAGCATCATTGCCACGCTTGGACTTTGGAAACCCAGTCACGAAGTCCATTTCAATGTGGTCAAACTTCCATTCTGGAATGGCAAGAGGTTGGAGGAGACCTGCTGGCCTTTGGTGTTCTGCCTTCACTCTTCTGCAGACATCACATTCATTCACGAATTGAGCGATCTCGCGCTTCATTCGAGTCCACCAATAAGTTTGCTTGAGATCCTGATACATCTTCGTGCTCCCAGGGTGGATGGAGAGGAGAGAGTTGTGAGCCTCGTTCATGATCACTTTACGAAGTTCACCTTTGGGTACCACAATTCTATCCTCGAAGAAGAGAGTGTCCTTGTTATCAAGACGGTAGCACTTGTACTTGGACTGACTCTTTGCGATACCAATCTTCACCTTTTTCACCATGGCATCAAGAAGCTGGACTTGGCGAATCTGGTCTTCCAAGGTAGGAGAGACTTGAAGGTTGGCGAGGAAACCTTGAGGAACAATTTGCAGATTAAGTTTGCGGAAAGCTTCACAAAGCTCGGGTTGATAAGGCTTCAAAATTAGACTGTTGCAATATGCTTTCCTGCTCAAAGCGTCAGCAATCACATTGGCCTTGCCTGGAGTATACTCTATACTCAGATTGTACTCTTGAATCATTTCGACCCATCGAGTTTGCGTGAGGTTGAGATTAGGCTGAGTGAAGATGTACTTGAGACTCTTGTGATCAGTGAAAATATCCACTTTCCTTCCCAATAGAAGATGTCTCCAAGTCAACAAAGCATGCACAACTGCCGCCAACTCGAGATCATGAGTGGGGTAGTTCTTCTCATTAGGCTTCAACTGGCGAGAGGTATAAGCAACAACTTTCTTCTCTCGCATCAGTACAGCACCGAGACCTTGGAGAGAGGCATCACAAAAGACCTCGTACGGCTTGGTTTCATCAGGCGGAGTCAGAACTGGAGCAGTGATCAATTTCTCTTTCAAAGTGTTGAAAGCAATATCACACTCCAGAGACCAAACGTACTTGATGTGCTTCTGGAGAAGATTTGAGAGAGGCTTCGTGATCTTAGAAAAGTTTTAAACGAATCTTCGGCAGTAGCTTGCGAGACCGAGGAAGCTACGGAGTTGCTTCACGTTCTGAGGAGGTTCCCAATTAACAATTGCAGACACCTTCTCAGGATTCACGGCAATGCCCTTGGCAGAGATGATATGGCCAAGATAAAGAACCTCATCGAGCCAAAATTCACACTTGGAGAACTTGGCGTAGAACTGATGTTCCCTGAGCTTGTCAAGAACCAAACGCAAGTGCTTGGCATGATCTTCCTTGTTCTTGGAGAAAACCAGAATGTCGTCGAGATAGACCAAAACGAAGTCATTGGTGTAGGGGTTGAAGATGAAGTTCATCATGCGAGAGAACGTCGGAGGAGCGTTGGCGAGGCCGAAAGACATGACAGTGTATTCATATGACCCATAGCTTGTCCTGAAGGCTGTCTTGGGAATATCTTGCTCACGGATTCGAATCTGATGATAACCCATATGGAGATCAAGCTTGGAGAATACTTGGGCACCCTTGAGTTGTTCGAACAGCTCATTGATGTTGGGAAGTGGGTATTTGTTCTTGATGGTCTTCGTGTTCAATGGACGATAATCAACACAAAGTGGGTCCATTCCATCCTTCTTCTTCACAAAAAGAACACCACAACCCCACGGAGAAGTACTAGGCCGAATGAGACCCATTCTTTCTTGAACATCGAGTTGTTTCTTCAGCTCCTTCAACTCTTCAGGGCCGAGCTTGTAGGGACGTTTGCACACAGGTTCCGTACCGGGCTCAAGTTCAATAACAAATTCAACGGCCGGTGCGGAGGCATTCCTGGGAGTTCTTCTGGGAAGATGTCTTGATACTCACAAACGACTGGAATCTGCGAAATAGCATCCAATTCACCCTTCTCATTGAGAGAAAACAACCGGATGGTATTATCCCGAGCAGCAAAGACAATTACATCCTTAGACGAATGAGTCAGTTGAATCTGCCTGGCTGCACAATCGAGGTGAGCCTTGTGCTTAGAGAGCCAGTCCATCCCAAGAATAAGATCAATATCGGAATCGCCAAGAACAATTGGGGAAGAAAGGAACTTGTAGTCGCCCAAAGTGATAGTAACCTCCGGAACGCAGGTGTTAGCTGTCATCTGCTTGCCCAGTGACACAATTTGCAAGACACTTTGCAGATACTGATAATCGCACTCATACTTTGATGCAAAATGTTTGGAAATGAAACAATGCGATGCACCAGTGTCAAAAGGAACTTTTGCAGGAATATCGTTAACAGGAAGGTTACCCATGATGACATCTGATGAATCCTCTGCCTGAGCTGTGTTCATCAAGTTGACCTTGGCGGACTTGGGGTTATGCTTGACCACTGCTGTACTTGCCGATCTGACAGGAGGAGGAGGAAGACGCCTCTGGTTGAAACACTTGTTGGCGTAGTGACCCTTCTGTTGGCACTTGTTGCACGTGACCTCTGAAAGCGGACGGTGGTACGGAGCACTCGATCTTGGAGCTTGAGACGAAGTCTTGTTCTGAAAGCCTGGGTTGGGTGGGTGGGAAGAACCACTGCCACCTTTGCTCTTCTGCTGATACGGATGACGAAGCGGAGGAGGAGGAAGCCAATACTTCTGCTGCTTGGCCACTTGAGGAGAGGAAGAAGGCGTAGTGTCTCTGACTCGCTTCCTGGAAGCATCACACCTCAACTGAGCAGCCTCTTGCTTCAGTGCCATGTTGTAGAACTTATCGTACCTCAACGGCTCAAAGAGGACAAGAGCGAGCTGAATTTCTTCACAGAGACCACCCCTGAACTGATATATCATGCTCTTCTCATCAGGAACATCCTTCTTGGCAAAACGGGCGAGCTTCTGGAACAACTTGTTGTAGTCATAGACAGACAAAGAACCTTGCTTCAGATTGCGGAACTCCTCACGTTTGCTTTCAGTCACACTCTGAGGGATGTGATGAGCTCGGAAATCTCGACGGAAATCATCCCAAGTGATCAAACGTCCACCTCTGGAATCCTTGTACTGCTGGAACCACTCTGCAGCCTGATCTTTGAGCTGGAAAGAAGCGAACTTGACGAAATCTTCAGGCCTGACGTTGCTGCATTCAAAATGCTTGCCCAGATCCACTAGCCAGTCGTCAGCATCGGTAGCCTCAACACAATTGCTGAACATCTTTGGACCATTAGCGAGGAACTGGTTCAGAGTAGCAAAATGGTTCTGATTGTTGCCTTGATTCCCTTGACTGCCTTGATTGCGCTCTTGGAGGATTTGCATGATCAACTGTGTATTTGCATTAGTTGCGGCCATCACAGCTTGCCAAGCCTCCGGAGGAGGTGGAGGTGGTGGCGGATCAGGATTCGGAGTCGTGCGCGTTGGGGGAGCCATCCTAAAGAGGTTGACCACCATTAGCACATAGATAGACAAATATTGAAGCTGAATCCAACGGAATGAAAATTGCAACATAAAGTCTTCACATCCGAACAAAATGAACGAATGCACTTCTCTTGAAGTGGCCACATATTCCTAAATTGCGAAGCCACGTAGAATTAGGTAGAAGAGGTAAATCAACAAGGGGTGGAATCAACATATGACTTCGAAGCCACTCGAATACCAGAACTCAAAATAAAAACCAAGGATTGGCTTGCGAAATAAGCCGGAACAAACATATGATAGAGATTTCGTCCGAAGTTTTCGTGGTGGGACCTACACGGGCTCGATCGTACAGCACCATCATGTACAAGGCAGTGCACATGACATACGAAGCGTCCCCGAGTTAGCATAGCCAAGGACTCTTTAAGACACAACGAGACCACTGTAAAATCGACTGTGAATAGGCGAACCACTAGACGTCGAACCCCAATTTCATATCATACATTTGTCGGAAAAGATATCCTAAGAACTACTTGAATTCCCACCTATGAAACTCCCGAAACTTTCCGGTTATGCAATCAGGTGTTGGGGATACAGGGGAAGCATAATATCTCACCCAAACTAGCAATACCTACATCCAGTTGTATCCATCCTTCAACACATAACCAAGAAACCTTCGGAAACCATCTACCTCAACCTTCGAAAAGCATCCGTTATACAAGTTATGGTGATACTCCCGAACTCCCACCCCAGTACTGGGTGGCGTCGAGGTTATCTCACCAACGAACTGCATAAAGGAGATTTTCAATGTCGGCGAACATATCTCAAGTATACCAGAATTGCAACGATAAAATTATGATGACAACACCTCAGAGCTCAACTCCCCGGGACACTTCCACTAAACCCCTGACAGGAGGCACCAAGACAGTGTTCTCATCATAAGCCATCGGAACAAATCCAAGATACTCGCGTGATCCTAAAAAAAATTTAGTGAAGTTTGAGAAGAGAAGAGTCAAAACTCTATGTCAGGATGCCTTACCAGAGCGATGAGGAGACTAGGAAGTAAAAAGAATTCCTAAGCTCTCCGATATATAATTCCTAAATGACTCAAAACATTTTTATAGACACAACTCGGCTGCTAAAAACGATCAAGCAATGGGGGCTCCTAAGGTCGGGGAAGGCTCTGATACCAACTTGTAACGCCCTCGATGCGGCTATATCTCCCACGTGTCGAGGCACGACTTAGAGGCATAACCGCATTGAAAGCAATGTCGCAAGTTAGGAAATCATCACACATCCCGTGTACATAAATAATATAAAGGGGAGGTACATAGTTGGCTTACACTCGCCACGTCACATCAAAGTACATAAATAACATACATCATCCAAACACTCATGGCCCGACTACGGCGCCAAAATAAAAGACAACCCAACAAGAGACATAGGTCCCGATCACCCCAACTGGGCACCACTACTGATCATCAGGAAAAGACACATAGTAACGCTGAGAATCCTCGTCGTACTCCCACTTGAGCTCAAGCGCGCCATCTGGAGTTGTATCATCTGTCCCTGCGTCTGGTGTAATAGTAATCTGTGAGCCGCAGGGACTCAGCAATCTCGCACCCTCGCGATCAAGACTATTTAAGCTTAATAGGTAGGAAAGGGGGTAATGTATAAGTGGAGCTGCAGCAAGCGACTAGCATATATGGTGGCTAACTTATTCGCAAAAGAGAGCGAGAAGAGGAGGCAAAGCACGAGCGAGAAACTAGGGAGCAACCTGCGCAAACATAACTCCAACACCGTGTCCACTTCCCGGACTCCGCCGAGAAGAGGCCATCACGGTAACTCACTCAGTTGATTCATTTTAATTAATTAAGGTTCAAGTTTTCTACAACCGGACATTAACAAATTCCCATCTGCCCATAACCGCGGGCACGGCTTTCGAAAGATCAATCCCTGCAGGGGGGTCCCAACTTAGCCCATAACAAGCTCTCACGGTCAACGAAGGAATAGACCTCCACCCAAGACACACCGATCAGACTCGGTATCTCGGTACAACAAGACGATTCGACAGGTTAAAACAAGACCAGCAACACCGCCCGAATGTGCCGACAAATCCCGATAGGAGCTGCACATATCTCTTTCTCAGGGCACACTCAGATGAGCGCTCCATACAACTAAAACCAAACCTCGAGTTTCCCCGAGGGGGCGCTGCACAGGACTCTAGTTCGGACCAACACTCAGAGGAGCACTGGCCCGTGGGGGGGTTTAAAATAAGATGACCCTCGGGCTCCGGAAACCCAAGGGAAAAGAGGCTAGGTGGCAAATGGTAAAACCAATGTTGGGCATTGCTGGAAAAGCTTTAATCAAGGCGAACTATCAAGGGGTTCCCATTATAGCCCAACCGCGTGAGGGACGCAACAATCCAGGAACATAACACCGATATGACGGAAACTAGGGCGGCAAGAGTGGAACAAAACACTAGGCGGGAGGCCGAGCCTTCCACCCTTTACCAAATATATAGATACATTAATATAACATGGCAATATAATGATATCCCAACAAGTAAATAAATGTTCCAATAAGGAACAGCTCCAATCTTCACCTGCAACTAACAACGCTATAAGAGGGGCTGAGCAAAGCGGTAACATAGCCAATCAATGGTTTGCTAGGACAATGGTGGGTTAGAGGTTCAACATGGCAATTGGGAGGCTGACAAGCAAGTGGTAGGCATCGTAGCATTGGCATAGCAAAAGAGCGAGCAAACTAGCATAGCAAAGATAGTAGTGATTTCGAGGGTATGATCATCTTGCCTGCACAGTTGTCAGAGTTGACTGGATCCTCAAAAGAAAACTCAACGGGCTCCTCATTAGCGAACTCGTCTCCCGGCTCTACCCAACAACACAAACAAGCAACAAGGGTACAATCAACCACGTGCAAACTCAAGCAATAAGATGCAATGATGGTATGCTATGCGGGATGCGATGCGGGATGCAAAATGCAAGACGTGACAGGAAATGCATGAACCTGGCCTCAACTTGGAAAACCAAGTGTGCCACTGGATAGGGGGGGATGAAATCGCTTGAAAACGATATAAAGGTCATAGGAATCTGAGTTACGGTTTGGAAATGGCAAGCGTTTTAAGAAATGAACCGGTGTGCGATTTACAGCAAGTAGGCACCTAAATGCAACAAAATGAACATGTTACAGCCACCAAACATGACAACAAAAGACATGGCAGGGATGTACACAAGATGCTTAACAAAACACTAGCACTGAGCCACGGCCAAATTCATCCATTATGAGGTTCAAACAAGCATGGCAAAAACGCAAACGCAAAACAGATTTCAGACTTAGTGAAATTAACACTAGTCTGAAATTTCAGACCACGATGCTCTCTTCGGAGCAGCAAAACAACATGATACACAACCTGATTATGAAAAGTAAGAACATGGCATGGAGCTACTCAACAAGCTTAACAAAACACCCAAAGTGACCTGGGGCCAAAAGGGTACACAAAATACTCTAACGAGCACACGAACATAGCTCACGCACAATCAGTTTTCAGACTTAGTGAAAACTGAGACATGCTGAAATTATAACTCACGAAGGCATGTAAACGAGCTCGATGCACTCACTATGGTGCAAGTCATGGCAAGGCAAGCATATATACATAAATAAGGCACAAAATGCTAGCTATACATGGCAAGAACAATGGCATAGCATGCACGGATCACTAACAATAGCATCGGCAAAATCGCAAACAAGTTGACGATCTGCCCAGATTTAACACGAAGCAAAAGTAGAGCTCGATTGACTCAAGCTAGAGCACTCCACATATGCAACCAAAGACATGGATGGATAGAGCATAACATGAATATCAAAACTCCCTTACTGATCATCCTCAAAAGAGGCACGGATCACTAGGAAACAAGCTGAACATATGGCATCATGAACTAAAATATCCCAGACTTAGTGAAATCCACTAAGTCCCTGAAAACAGAATTCTCAGGTGCCTCTCTTTGCAAGCTTGCACAAGTCACCACACACATCCTAAAAATGCATGGGTGGCACCTCTGGAAAGAAGACAAAATGCTTAACAATTCATCCCAAAGAGTCACAGGCATATCATGCACACAATAATCATGGCAAAAATGACAAAAGTCTATGATGAACTAATGGATCTGACAATTATCTCACGAAGCCTCCTTCTAGCAGCATTTCGGGCATCAAGATGAACTCAAATGAAAATGATGCAATGGGATGAAATGATGTACATGTCGAGACGAACATTTTGATATATTATATGCCCAAAACGGAGCTACGGATGCGGAGATATGACATGATGAACATAGTCAAAATAACTAGGGACTTGGGGAAAAAGAGAGAGGTCAACCCCTAGGGTTTACTGTAGCGGTTCAGATCTGGATCGCGGCGCAGAAGCCGAGGTTCACCGGCGCCGGAGTTGGAGCTCGGGGAGTCCGCCGTAGGGAGGGAGAGACGGCGAGGTCGCCGGAGCTCGGGGGAGAGGTGAAGTCGGTGGTGGCGGCGGTCGGCCACGGCGCCGGCGTGGTCCGACGGCGCGTCGGGCGACGGGGACGGCTCACCGGAGAGGGCGCCCTGGAGACGGTGCTCACCGGCGGCGGTGGTGCGGCGGCCGGGTCGAGCGGACACGGGCGGCGCTCGGGGAGGACGAGGGCGGCGCGCGGGAGGCGGGGCGCGGCCCGGTGGCGCGAGTGGAGAGGGCCCGCCCTGGGCCGGGACGGGCCGGCGGCGGCGGTGGGCGGAGCTTGCCACGTGTCGGCCCCTCAGTGGTCGTGGGCGGCGGCGGACGAGGTGTCCGGCGCGGCGGACATGTCCGGTGCGCGGAGGAGACGATTTTAGGGTTTCGGGGGAAGGAGAACGAGAATTTGAGGAGGGGGTCTATATATAGGCATAGGAGGAGCTAGGAGAGTCCAAATGAGGTGCGGTTTTCGGCCACGCGATCGTGATAGAACGCTCTAGGACATGGAGCAGAGTTTGGTAGGTTTTCGGCCAAATGGAGGGGTGTTGGGCTGCAACACACACGAGGCCTTTTCGGTCCCTCGGTTAACCGTTGGAGTATCAAACGAAGTCCAAATGGTACGAAACTTGACAGGCGGTCTACCGGTAGTAAACCAAGGGCGCATGGCAAGTCTCGGTCCAATCAAGAAATGTTTAATCCCCAAACACGAAAGAAAGCTAGATATGGCCACCGGAGGAGAACGAAGCGCCGGAATGCAAAACGGACAACGGGGAAAATGCTCGAATGCATAAGATGAACATGTATGCACATGCAATGCACGTGATGACATGATATGAGATGCATGAAAACAAAAACAACACACAGAGACAAAGACCCGAACCCGAGAAATAAATATAACTTAATGCCGGAAACGGCAAGAGTTGGAGTACAAATTGGGAAAGTTATATCTGGGGCGTTACACCTAGATTGGTTCCGCCAAGGTTCCGCCTTGTGGCGGCGGTGTTTCGTCCCAAGAGCTTGCTTCTGAGTTTTTTTCCAGGGTGAAAGACTTCATATAGCCAAAGATGGGCACTGGAGGCCTGCCAGGGGTCCACGAGGCGGGGGGCGCGCCTAGGGGGTAAGGCGTGCCCCGACCCTCGTGGATGGTGAGTGGCCCCCCTTTGGTACTTTCTTCGCCCAATATTTTTTATATATTCTAAAACTGACTTCCGTGGAGTCTCAGGACTTTTGGAGTTGTGCAGAATAGGCCTCTAATATTTGCTCCTTTTCCAGCCCAGAATTCTAGCTACTGGCATTCTCTCTCTTCGTGTAAACCTTGTAAAATAAGAGAGAATAGACATAAGTATTATGACATAATGTGTAATAATATCCCATAATGCAATAAATATTGATATAAAAGCATGATGCAAAATGGATGTATCAACGGTCTACTTTCTCTGCTTTTTCCTGTTCTTCGGGGAGTTCCCCTGTTTGGAGAAAACAGAAAGTGTGTTGCGCCCATGCCGGAGCCCGAGGCTCGATGGCAAGGACTAAAGGCTCATCTTCAGCCAAGGGGGCAGTTACCTCTACGACTAGGGCTTGGGGTCCTACCAGAGGTTGCTGCCCCTCGGCAAGCTTGGGGCACCTGACAACGTCCTTGCCGGCGGCTCCTAGGAGCTCAGCGGGGAAGTACTTGCCGGGGCCTGCCTTCCTTTGCTTGTTCTGCCCTGCTAACGGCTCAACGGATGGTTGAGTTAATTGAAGCACAAAGGTACCTGGTTCCACATGCAACTTGAGGGCGGCGTGTTTTGACAGGTCATCGGCAATGTTGTTCTCCGCCCGGGGAACATGCTCTGCTTGCAGTCCGTCAAAACGTTCTTCCAATTTCCACACTTCATCCATGTAGGCCTCCATCAATGGGCTTTGGTAATCCTTGTTAACTTGCTTAACGACGAGCTGCGAATCACCTCTGATGATGAGCTTCCTGATTCCGAGGTCTGCCTTGATCCTGAGACTGGCAAGAAATCCCTCGTACTTTGCCGTGTTGTTCGTCGACTTTTCCTGAGGAAAGTGCATCTAGATCACGTACTTGAGGCGCTCTCCGGTGGCCGCGACGAGCAGCACGCTGGCACCAGCACCTTGCAGTGATAAAGCCTCATCAAAGTACATAATCCAATCGCGGCACGTCTCCTTGCCGGGAAGGGTGGTCTCTTGAATCTCCTTGGCGGGCATCGAGGTCCATTCTGCTATGAACTATGCCAAGGCTCGGCCCTTGATTGTTGAAGTACTTTCAAACTTGAGGCCAAAGCTCGACAATTCCAATGCCCATTCCACAATCCTCCCAGTCGCATCCAGGTTGTGCAAGATTCGTTGCAAGGGGAGGCGGGTGACGACGGTGATCTCATGTGCTTGAAAATAGTGACGCGGCTTTCTCGAGGCCATAAGGAGGCCGAAAAGTAGCTTCTGCATCCCGGAATATCTTAATATAGCCCCCTGCAAGAGGGAACCGATGAAATAAACCGGGTGCTGCACCACCTTCCTCTTCTGTTCAACTTCGCACACCTGTGCAGCCTCGGGGATGTATCTGTGCACCGGGGCAATTTGTGCTACCTGTGCACCGGTCACCCGTTTGCACATTCAAAAATGATAAAAAAAATCCAGAAAAAATTAGTGCATTGACACAACATGAATGTATGTTGTCACAAAAATTTAGATCAATATTCAAAACATTGCTCGAGATACAAAAATAACAAATTTGACATGAATAGTCCATAACACAAGTTGGGCTTCAGTTTTGGCCCATTAGCACATTGACGTCAAATTTGTCATTTTTTATATCTTGACCATTGTTTTGATTTTAGATTTGAATTTTTGTGACAAGATACATTGACGTTGTATCGATACACTAAATGTTTTCCGCATTTTTTTGAACATTTTTTAATGTGCAACGGGGTTCGGTGCACTAGTAGCACCAATTGCCTTGGTGCACCAGATACGTTCCCGCGCAGCCTCTCTCTTGCCGGGATCGGGCCTTGCCGGGGGTTCCGTCTTGCCGACGCTGGGCACTGATACGTCTCCAACGTATCTATAATTTTTGATTGCTCCATGCTATATTATCTACTGTTTTGGACTATATTGGGCTTTATTTTCTAGTTTTATATTATTTTTGGGACTAACCTATTAACCAGAGGCCCATCCCAGAATTGCTGTTTTTGCCTATTTCAGTGTTTCGAAGAAACGGAATATCAAATGGAGTCCAAACGGAATAAAATCTTCGGGAACGTGATTTTCTCACCGAACGTGATCCATGAGACTTGGACCCTATTGCAAGGAAGCAAAGAGGTGCTCACAAGGGTAGGGGCCCCCCTAGGGCGCGCCCCCTACCTCGTGGGACCCTCGGTGCTCCACTGACGTACTCCTTTGTAACGCCCCGAGACCGATGTGCCAGGTGTCGTCCAGTTATTCGCTGTTGTTGCCTTGTCATTGCTTGCGTGTCATGCATCTCATATCTTTGTCATCATGTGCATTTCATTTGCATACATGTTCATCTCATGCATCCGAGCATTTTCCCCGTTGTCCGTTTTGCAATCCGGCACTCCTATGTCATCCGGTGTCCCTTTCTACCTCTTTTCGTGTGCGGATGTTAAACGTTTTTGGATTGGACAAAGACTTGTCATGCGGCCTTGGTTTACTACCGGTAGACCACCTGTCAAGTTTCGTGCCATTTGGACTTCGTTTGATACTCCAACGGTTAACTGAGGGATCGAAAAGGCCTCGTGCGTGTTGCAGCCCAACACCCTTCCAAAGTGGCCCAGAAACCCACCTAAACCCCTCTATCATCTCGGTCGTTCGATCACGATCGCGTGGTCGCGAACCACACCTCATTTGGACTCTCCTAGCTCCCTCTACCTATATATATGTGGCTCTCCCCGAATTTTCGCGCAGTCCAAACCCTAGCAAACTCCTCCCCGCGCCGTCGGACACTTCCTCCCGCGTCGGCCGGACATGTCCACCCCGCTACCACCTCACTCCGGCCAACCAGAGGCTGCCACGTCACCCCGCCGCCGCCGCTAGCCTACCAGCACGTGCCACCTGGCCGCCCCGTACCCCCACTACACCGCGCCGCCCGCCGGCCCAGATCTAGCCCGCGCGGGGCCGAACCGGGCCAGATCCCACGCCGCCGCCGCTGGGGATCACCGCCACCCGCGCACCAGGCGCCCTGCTCGCCGACCATCTCCTTCGCCGCCTCTCTCTCATCACCGACGCCTCCACCTTCGCCGTGAACCTCGCCGGCGACCTTCAACCACCGCGCCGCCGTCGTGCTTCGTCGGGAGCGCTCGTCCCTCCCCGTCCCTGCACCTCGGATCCGCCCTCCTTTTCTGGCTCCCTCACCGTCCCCGAGCCCCGGTCGCCGGAGCCGGCAGCCGCCGCCTCGCCATGGTTCTGCTCGTGCAGGAGCACGAGGAGAGGGTCTGTCCTCTCGGGCGACCTCGTGGGCCGCAACCTCCCAAGGCCCATGTCCATGCCAGACACCGGCCCGCCTGCCTCCTTCTCCGTCTGGGTCGAGCCCAGTGGTGAGCCCCCCTCTATCCTTCGCCCAGGGCACTTTTTAGATATTTGACGCCCGCCTGTTTTTTCCCAAATCGACTAAGTCCTAAAATTTTCAGATTCATATGCCTCTGTTCATCAGCTCATAATTCATCATCCGTTGCTCCGTTTCTGGCGTGTAGCATATCAAAATGTTCGTCTCGATGAGTACACATTTCATCTCATTGCATCATTTTCAATTGATCTTATCTTGATTCCCGAAATGCTGTTGGAAGAGGGCTATGTGATGAATTTGTTAGATCTGTTTCAGCAAATAGCATTTTGTCATTTTTGCCATGATTAATGTGTGCATGCTATAATGTTGAGCTCTACATATGTTTTGTTATATGCCATGCCATCTTCACAGGGGTGTATGCCATGTATTTTTGTGATCTTTGTGGTGACTAGCACAATCTTGCAAAGTAGCGTAGTCGGTAATGCTGATTTCAGGGACTTAGAATTTCACTAAGTCCTTGTCCTGATTTTGTTGTTATGCCATATGTTCATGTTGTTTCCTTGTGATCCGTGCCTCTTTTGAGGATGAACAGTAAGGATGTTTTGTTAACATTGTGGTGCTATATCCATCCATGTCTTTGTTTGAAATTATGGAGCACCCTAGCTTGAGTCACTCGAGCTCTACTTTTGCTATAAAATGATCATGCAGATTGTTGACATGTTTAGCGATTTTGCCGAGGATGTTGCTATTGATCCGTGCATGCTATGTTGTTGTTCTTGCCATTTCTAGCTTCTATGCCATGTCTTCTTCATGGGTGTATGCTTAGTTTGTCATTCCATGCTCTGTAGTGAGTGCATCGAGCTCGTAAACATGCCTACTCGTGAACTGATTTGCATGCTCCAGTTTTTCACTAAGTCTGAATCTATTTATGTTTTTGCCATGTTCACATGCTTGCAATTGTATTTTCTGATCCCTTTTGGCTCAAGGTCTCTAAGGAACTTTTGTTAAGTGCTTTGAGTAGCTTCATTCCATGACTTGCTTTGACATGTTAAGTTCCTGTAGCTTGTAGTTTTCATGCCCTAAAGTGTGCTTCCTGATGATAAATTCCAGACTTGCGTTAATTTCACCAAGTCTGAATCGTGTTATCATTTGCACTTTTGCCATGCTTGTTTGAACCTGTTAATGGATGAATTAGCCGTAGCTCAATGTTCATCTTTTGTCAAGCATCATGAGTGGATCCCTGCTATGTATTTTGTTTCCATGTTTGAGTGCTGTAGCATATATATCTTGATGCATTTAGATGGCTACTTGCTGTTTATTGCAGACTGGTGCCATATTTGTTTTGCTTGCCATTTCCAAGCCGTGCATTCGATTCCGGTGATCTTTATATCGATTTTAACTGAAATCACCTCACCTTTCCAGTGGCACTCTTGTATTTCCAAGTTGAGGCCAGGTTCAATCATTCCTTTTCCAAATCATGCATATGCACCGCATACCGCATCCCGCATATCATACCATGTTCGTGTGTGGTTTGTTTACTATGTTGTGTGCTTCTTTCCGGTGTTGCTTCTTCGGGTTGGTTCCGATTACGTCGCGTTTGTGAGGACCCGTTCGGCTACGTCTGTTTATCTTCTTCATGGACTCGTTCTTCTTCCTTGTGGGATTTCAGGCAAGATGACCATACCCTCGAAATCACTTCTATCTTTGCTTGCTAGTTGCTCGCTCTTTTGCTATGCCTATGGTGCGATACCTACCACTTTCTTATCATGCCTCCCATATTGTTAAACCAAGCCTCTAACCCACCTTGTCCTAGCAAACCATTGTTTGGCTATGTTACCGCTTTGCTCAGCCCCTCTTATAGCGTTGTTAGTTGCAGGTGAAGATCGGACCTTGTTCCATGTTGGAACATGGATATTTTGTTGGGATATCACAATATCTCTTATTTAATTAATGCATCTATATACTTCGTAAAGGGTGGAAGGCTCGGCCTTATGCCTGGTGTTTTGTTCCACTCTTGCCGCCCTAGTTTCCGTCATATCGGTGTTATGTTCCCGGATTTTGCGTTCCTTATGCGGTTGGGTTATAATGGGAACCCCTTGACAGTTCGCCTTGAATAAAACTCTTCCAGCAAGGCCCAACATTGGTTTTACCATTCGCCACCTAGCCTTTTCTTTCCCTTGGGTAGGCCTTCCCAAGGGTCATCTTTATTTTAACCCCCCCCCCCGGGGCCAGTGCTCCTTTGAGTGTTGGTCCAAACTGGGTAGCCTGTGGGGCCACCTCGGGGCAACTTGAGGTTTGGTTTTACTCGTAGCTTGACCTATCTGAGTGTGCCCTGAGAACGAGATATGTGCAGCTCCTATCGGGATTTGTCGGCACATTCGGGCGGTGTTGCTGGACTTGTTTTACCATTGTCGAGGATGTCTTGTAACCAGGATTCCGAGTCTGATCGGGTCTTCCCGCTAGAAGGAATATCCTTCGTTGACCGTGAGAGCTTGTGATGGGCTAAGTTGGGACACCCCTGCGGGGATTTGAACTTTCGAAAACCGTGCCCGCGGTTATGGGCAGATGGAAATTTGTTAATGTCCGGTTGTAGAAAACCTGAAGTTGACCTTAATTAAAATACATCAACCGTGTGTGTAACCATGATGGTCTCTTCTCGGCGGAGTCCGGGAAGTGAACACGGTGTTGGAGTTATGTTTGGCGTAGGTTGATCTAGGATCACTTCTTGATCATAGTTGTTCGACCGTGCTTTTGCCTTCTCTTCTCGCTCTCATTTGCGTATGTTAGCCACCATATATGCTAGTCGCTTGCTGCAGCTCCACCTCGTACCTTTTACCCTTCCTATAAGCTTAAATAGTCTAGATCGTGAGGGTGTGAGATTGCTGAGTCCCCGTGACTCACAGATACTTCCACAACCAGCTTGCAGGTGCCGTTGAACCGTGCAGATGACGCAACCAAGCTCAAGGAGGAGCTCGATGAAGATCTTGTCCTTTGTCTTGTTTCATCTAGTTGATCAGCAATGGAGCCCAGTTAGGGTCGATCGGGGATCTGTGTAGCATTTGGGGTAGTCTTCTTTTATTTTGGTTCCGTAGTCGGACCTTGATTGTATCTGGATGATGTAATGCTTTATTCATGTAATTGAGTGAAGTGGCGATTGTAAGCCAACTATGTATCTTTTCCCTTATGTATTAAATGGGTTGTGTGAAGATTACCTCACTTGCGACATTGCTTTCAATGCGGTTATGCCTCTAAGTCGTGCTTCGACACGTGGGAGATATAGCCGCATCGAGGGCGTTACATGCTTCCTCCTATATATACCCACATACCCCCAAACGATCAGAATAGGAGGCAAAAACCTAAGTCCACCGCCGCAACTTTCTGTATCCACGAGATCCCATCTTGGGGCCTGTTTCGGAGCTCTGCCGTAGAGGGCCGTCATCACGGAGGGCTTCTACATCATCATAGCCTCTCCGATGAAGTGTGAGTAGTTTACCTCAGACCTTCAGGTCCATAGTTCGTAGCTAGATGGCTTCTTCTCTCTTTTTGGATCTCAATACAATGTTCTCCCCCTCTCTCGTGGAGATCTATTTGATGTAATCTTCTTCTTTTGCGGTGTGTTTGTTGAGACCGATGAATTGTGGCTTTATGATCAAGTCTATCTATGAACAATATTTGAATCTTCTCTGAATTCTTTTATGTGTGATTGGTTATCTTTGCAAGTCTCTTCGAATTATCCATTTGGTTTGGCCAACTAGATTGGTAGTTCTTGCCATGGGAGAAGTGCTTAGCTTTGGGTTCGATCTTGCGGTGTTCTTTCCCAGTGACAGAAGGGGCTGCAAGACACGTATTGTATCGTTGCCATCGAGGATAGCAAGATGGGGTTTATTTCATATTGCATGAATTTATCTCTCTACATCATGTCATCTTGCTTAAAGTGTTGCTCTGTTTTTAACTAAATACTCTAGATGCATGCTGGATAGCGGTCGATGAGTGGAGTAATATTAGTAGATGCAGAATTGTTTCGATCTACTTGTCACGGACGTGATGCCTATATACATGATCATGCCTACATATTCTCATAACTATGCTCAATTCTATCAATTGCTCAATAGTAATTTGTCCACCCACCATAGAAAACTTATGCTCTCGAGAGAAGCCACTAGTGAAACCTATGGCCCCGGGGTCTATTCTCATCATATCAATCTCCATCACTTTTATATTGTTTTGCTATTTACTTTGCTTTTACTTTTTACCTTGCATCTTTATATCGAAAATACGAAAAATATTCTATCTATCAGATCTCACTCTCGTAAGTGACCGTGAAGGGCTTGACAACCCCTAATCGCGTTGGTTGCGGGTAGCTATCGCTTTGTGCAGGTAAGAGGGACTTGAGCGTGGGCTCCTACTGGATTGATACCTTGGTTCTCAAAAACTGAGGGAAATACTTACGCTACTCTGCTGCATCATCCCTTCCTCTTCGGGGAAAACCAACGCAAGCTCAAGACGTAGCAGGAAAGATTTCTGGCGCCGTTGCCGGGGAGTCTACGCAAAAAGTCAACATACCAAGTACCCATCACAATCCCTATCTCTCACATTACATTATTTGCCATTTGCCTCTCGTTTTCCTCTCCCCCCAATTCACCCTTGCCGTTTTATTCGCTCTCTCTCTCTCTATCCTCCCTCTCTATTTGCCTCTTTTTGCCCGTTTCTTGTTTGCTCGTATGGTTGGAATAGTTGTTTATTTATTACTAAAAAGAGAACTTAAGATCTATGGATCCTCATCCGCTTGCCAATCTTTTTAAGGGATCCAATTATGATGAACCAATTCCTAGTGATTTGGATGCACTAGATTATCTTTATAAGCTTTTGCCTGAAATCCGTAAATCTGAAAATCGTGATGAAGTGCTTTATGAAGTGACTCATGATAGATCTTTGAATAAAAAGCATGATTGCAATGATTTTATTATAAATTCTCTTGATGTCAATTGTGCTAATAAGATGCAAAACCCTAAGCTTGGGGATGCTAGTTTTGCTATGTCTACTACTTGTTGCAATGATTATGATTGGGGTGATTCTTCTTATGATCTTGAAAATTTATTTAAACCCCATGATGAATATGAGATTGATAATACTGTTTGCAATATTAGTTAAAGTGGGTTTGTAAGAGTGTCAACTTTAGATCCCACATATTTGGAGAATGTTCAATCTTATGAAAATCTTGATAAAAGTGGGTTTGGAGAAGTCATGACTTTAGTTAATGTTAATCCCACTATTTTGGAAGAGTGTCAACTTTGCATGCATGTGGATCATGTTGAAAATATTTTATGTGATAGCTATTTTGTTGAATTTGCTTATGATCCTACATGTAATTACTATGAGAGAGGAAAATATGGTTGTAGAAATCTTCATGTTACTAAATTACCTCTCGTTATGTTGAGATTGCTATTGTTTCTTTCCGCTTCCTTGCATCTGCTAGTTTTTGCTTGCCTTGACAATTTGTTTGCCTATAAGACGCCTATGCATAGGAAGTATGTTAGACTTAGATTTGTTTGTCACGTGTTTTATGATGCCCTCTTTGTGCTTCAATTCTTGTCTTTCATGTGAGCATCATTAAAATTATCAATGCCTAGCTATAAGGCTTTAAAGAAAAGCTCTTGTTGGGCGTCAACCCAATATTTATCCTTGCTGTTATTCAATAAATTATTTAGCATCTGTTTTGGTTGTGTTTTTTTGTGTTTAATTAGTGTTTGTGCCAAGTAGAACCGTTGGGAAGACTTGGGGAAAGTCTTATTGAACTTGCTGTAAACAAAACAGAAACCTTAGCGCTCACGAGAACTGCTGTCATTTTTATTTGAAGAGTGCTATTTAGTTAATTCTATTTGCAGATGATTAATAGATAAATTCCTCACGTACAGAAATTTATTTTAGAATTTTTGGGGTTCCAGATCTTGCGCTAGCTACAGATTACTACAGACTGTTCTGTTTTTGACAGATTCTGTTTTTCGTGTGTTGTTTGCTTATTTTGATGAATCTATGGCTAGTAAAATAGTTTATAATCCATAGAGAAGTTGGAATATATTAGGTTTAACACCAATACAAATAAATAATGAGTTCATTACAGTACCTTGAAGTGATCTTTTGTTTTCTTTCGCTAACGGAGCTCACGAGTTTTCTATTTTGAGTTTTGTGTTGTGAAGTTTTCAAGTTTTGGGTGCGTTCTTTTGATGGATTATGGAACAAGGAGTGGCAAGAGCCTAAGCATGGGGATGCCCATGGCACCCCCAAGATAATCCAACGACACCAAAACGTCAAAGCTTGGGGATGCCCCGGAAGGCATCCCCTCTTTCGTCCACTTCCATCGGTAATTTACTTGGAGCTATATTTTTATTCACCAACATGATATGTGTTTTGCTTGGAGTGTCTTGTATTATTTGTGTCTTTGTTTGTTAGTATGCCACAATCATCCTTGCTGTACACACCTTTTGAGAGAGTCATCTATGAATTGAAATTTGATAGAATACTCTATGTGCTTCACTTAAATCTTTTGAGCTCTGTAGTTTTGCTCTATGCACTTCACTTATATCTTTTGAGCGTCATAATTTTGCTCTATGTGCTTCACTTAGATCTTTTAGAGCACGGTGGTGGTTTGTTTTAAAGAAACTATTGATCTCTCATGCTTCACTTAAATTATTTTGAGAGTCTTAATAGCATGGTAATTTGCTTAATATAAATATGCTTGGTGTTCAAGATATGTGAAATATTCTTTTGAGTGCGTTGAATACTAAGAGAAGATTGAAGCATGATAATTGTTTTGAGATATGGAGGTGATAATATTAGAGTTATGCTAGTTTAGTAGTTGTGAATTTAAAGAATACTTGTGTTAAAGTTTGTGATTCCCGTAGCATGCACGTATGGTGAACCGTTATGTGATGAAGTCGGAGCATAATTTATTTATTGATTGTCTTCCTTATGAGTGGCGGTCGGGGACGAGCGATGGTCTTTTCCTACAAATCTATCCCCCTAGGAGCATGCGTGTAATACTTTGCTTTGATAACTTCTAGATTTTTGCAATAAGTATATGAGTTCTTTATGACTAATGTTGAGTCCATGGATTATATGCACTTTTTCCCATCCTTCCACCATTGCTAGCCTCTCTAATACCGTGCACCTTTCGCCGGTATCATACACCCACCATATACCTTCCTCAAAACAACAACCATACCTGCCTATCATGTCATTTCCATAGCCATTCCGAGATATATTGCCATGCAACTTTCCACCGTTCTGTTTATTATGACACGCTCCATCATTCTCATATAGCTAGCATGATCATGTAGTTGACATCGTATTTGTGGCAAAGCCACCATTCATAATTCTTTCATACATGTCACTCTTGATTCATTGCATATCCCGGTACACCGCCAGAGGCATTCATATAGAGTCATATTTGTTCTAAGTATCAAGTTGTAATTGTTGAGTTGTAAGAAAAATAAAAGTGTGATGATCATCATTTTCTAGAGCATTGTCCCAAGTGAGGAAAGGATGATGGAGACTATGATTCCCCCATAAGTCGGGATGAGACTCTGGACGAAAAAAAGAGGCCATAAAAAAAGAGAAAAGGCCCAAATAAAAATAATAATAAATGAGAGAAAAAGAGAGAAGGGACAGTGTTACTATCCTTTTACCACACTTGTGCTTCAAAGTAGCACCATGATCTTCATGATAGAGAGTCTCTCGTTATGTCACTTTCATATACTAGTGGGAATTTTTCATTCTAGAACTTGGCTTGTATATTCCAATGATGGGCTTCCTCAAATTGCCCTAGGTCTTCGTGAGCAAGCGATTTGGATGCACACCCACTTAGTTTCTTTTGAGGAGCTTTCATATACTTATAGCTCTAGTGCATCCGTTGCATGGCAATCCCTACTCACTCACATTGATATCTATTGATGGGCATCTCCATAGCCCGTTGATACGCCTAGTTGATGTGAGACTATCTTCCCCTCTTTTTGTCTTCTCCACAACCACCCTTCTATTCCACATAGTGCTATGTCCATGGCTCACGCTCATGTATTGCGTGAAGATTGAAAAAGTTTTGAAAAAGTTAGAGTATGAAACAATTGCTTGGCTTGTCATCGGGGTTGTGCATGATTTGAATACTTTGTGTGGTGAAGATAGAGCATAGCCAGACTATATGATTTTGTAGGGATAACTTTCTATGGCCATGTTATTTTGAGAAGACATAATTACTTTATTAGTATGCTTGAAGTGTTATTATTCTTTATGGCAATATGAACTTTTGTCTTGAATCTTTCTAATCTGAATATCCATACCACAATTAAGAAATTTTGCATTGAAATTATGCCAAGTAGCACTCCGCATCAAAAATTCTCTTTTTATCATTTACCTACTCGAGGACGAGCAGGAATTAAGCTTGGGGATGCTTGATACGTCTCCAACGTATCTATAATTTTTGATTGCTCCATGCTCTATTATCTACTGTTTTTGACTATATTGGGCTTTATTTTCCACTTCTATATTATTTTTGGGACTAACCTATTAACCGGAGGCCCAGCCCAGAATTGCTGTTGTTTGCCTATTTCAGTGTTTCGAAGAAACGGAATATCAAACGGAGTCCAAACGGAATAAAATCTTCGGCGACGTGATTTTCTCACCGAACGTGATCCAAGAGACTTGGACCCTACTGCAAGGAAGCAAGAGGTGCTCACGAGGGTAGGGGGCGCCCCCCCCCCCTAGGGCGCGCCCCCTGCCTCGTGGGACCCTCGGTGCTCCACCGACGTACTCCTTCCTCCTATATATACCCACGTACCCCCAAACGATCATAACAGGAGCCAAAAACCTAATTCCACCGCCGCAACTTTCTGTATCCGCGAGATCCCATCTTGGGGCCTGTTCCGGAGCTCCGCCAGAGAGGGTCGTCATCACGGAGGGCTTCTACATCATCATAGCCTCTCCGATGAAGTGTGAGTAGTTTACCTCAGACCTTCGGGTCCATAGTTAGTAGCTAGATGGCTTCTTCTCTCTTTTTGGATCTCAATACAATGTTCTCCCCCTCTCTCATGGAGATCTATTCGATGTAATCTTCTTCTTTTGCGGTGTGTTTGTTGAGACCGATGAATTGTGGGTTTATGATCAAGTCTATCTATGAACAATATTTGAATCTTCTCTGAATTCTTTTATGTATGATTGGTTATCTTTGCAAGTCTCTTCGAATTATCCGTTTGGTTTGGCCAACTAGATTGGTAGTTCTTGCCATGGGAGAAGTGCTTAGCTTTGGGTTCGATCTTGCGGTGTTCTTTCCCAGTAACAGAAGGGGCGGCAAGACACGTATTGTATCGTTGCCATCGAGGATAACAAGATGGGGTTTATTTCATATTGCATGAATTTATCTCTCTACATCATGTCATCTTGCTTAAAGCGTTACTCTGTTTTTAACTTAATACTCTAGATGCATGTTGGATAGCGGTCGATGAGTGGAGTAATAGTAGTAGATGCAGAATCGTTTCGATCTACTTGTCACGGACGTGATGCCTATATACATGATCATGCCTAGATATTCCCATAACTATGCTCAATTCTGTCAATTGCTGAACAGTGATTTGTTCACCCACCGTAGAAAACTTATGCTCTCGAGAGAAGCCACTAGTGAAACCTATGGCCCCCGGGTCTATTCTCATCATATCAATCTCCATCACTTTTATATTGTTTTGCTATTTACTTTGCTTTTACTTTTTACCTTGCATCTTTATATCAAAAATACCAAAAATATTCTATCTATCAGATCTCACTCTCGTAAGTGACCATGAAGGGCTTGACAACCCCTAATCGCGTTGGTTGCGGGTAGCTATCGCTTTGTGCAGGTACGAGGGACTTGAGCGTGGGCTCCTACTGGATTGATACCTTGGTTCTAAAAAACTGAGGGAAATACTTACGCTACTCTGCTGCATCATCCCTTCCTCTTCGGGGAATACCAACGCAAGCTCTAGACATAGCAGGCGCTGCTGGGGAGAGCCCCGGCCAACCATCCGACGGCTCCACTGCTACTGCTACTTCTTCCTCAAATTCCCTCTGTGCTACTAGTGCAGCACTAACCACTTGATTCATCACCGCTAGATACAGCAGCAACGGCTCTTGTGGTTTAGGCGCGACTAGTATTGGAGTGGAGGAGAGGTGCTTCTTTAAATCCTGTAGCGATGCATCTTCCTCTGGAGTCCATTTCATTGGACCCACCTTTTTCAAAACCTTGAAAAAGGGGAGGGCGCGCTCGACAGATTTGGAGATGAACCTACTTAGAGCAGCAATGTAGCCGGCAAGCCTGCGGACGTCTTTGACCCGTCTGGGCGCCTCAATCTGCTCAATCGCTTTGATCTTGTCGGGATTCGCTTCGATCCCACACTGAGACACAAAGAACCCAAGAAGTTTTCCGGATGGGACAACGAACACACACTTTCTCTGGGTTGAGCTTGAGGTTGATCTTGCGCAGATTTGCAAATGTTTCTTCTAGATCGTGCACGAGCGTAGCCTTGTCCTTGGTTTTGACTACTATATTATCCATGTAAGCTTCCATATTTCTATGCAGCTGGGGCTCAAAACCAATTTGGACCACTCAGGCAAATGTTGAACCAGCGCTTTTCAACCCAAAAGGCATTCATACAAAACAGTACATACCACATGGGGTGATGCACGCGGTCTTTTCTTCGTCTTCCTTCATCATGAAGATCTGATGGTATCCTGTGTAGACGTCGAGGAATGATAGCAGGTCACACCCGGCAGTGGAGTCCACAATCTGGTCGATGCATGGCAGAGGGAAGGGATCCTTTGGACAAGCCTTATTGATGTTTGTGTAATCAATACACAGCCTCCACTTCCCATTTGTCTTACGCACCACCACCGGATTGGCCAACCACGTGGGGTGGAGCACTCCTCTGACTAAGCCTGCCACCTCCAACTTCCTGATCTCTTCGATGATGAACACTTGCCGCTCCAAAGCTTGCTTCCTGACCTTCTGCTTGACGGGCCGCGCATGAGGACAGATAGCAAGATGGTGCTTAATCACCTCCCTGGGAACGCCGGGGATGTCGGATGCTCGCCACGCAAACACGTCGACATTCGCCCGCGGGAAGGCGACGAGCGCGCTTTCCTATTTGCTGTCAAGGGTGGAGCTTATAGTAAAAGCCCCGCCCGTTCCGTCCTCCTTGATGGACACCTTCTTGGTCTCTGGTGGTGCTGCCTTGGATTTCTTGCTCTTGCTGGTGGAACTCTCCGGCACGTCCTCGACGGGAGCGCTGCACTCCGAAGAGGTGCGCTTGTCGGAGTGGGTGCGGGAGGTCTTGCCGGCCTTCTTCCCTCCCGGGGCTATAGCGGCAGGAGCAAGTGCCTTGGCGGTAGTTGCTACAACCGCCACCCGGTAGAGTTGATCAGCGCAGATGAGTGCGTCTTTCTTGTCAAAGGGGACGGTGATGATGCTCAGTGGCCCGAGCATCTGCAACGTGTTGTCGGCGTAACGTGATGCTGCCATGAACTTGGCTAGCACTGGGCGACCAAGGATCCCATTGTAGGGCAGGGGGATCTTGGCGACATAAAAAACGATCTTCTCTGTCCTGTAGTTCAGCTCGCCCCCGAATGTAACGGGCAATGTGATCTTACCCTTCGGCAGGCTCCTCCCGAGGTTGACTCCTTGAAACGTTCCAGTCGCCTCGAGATCTCCATCGAGGATTTGCAGCCTCTCGATCACAGTGGGCGAGATCAAGTTCAGACCGGCCCCGCCATCAACTAGCACCTTTGTCACCTTGAGGTTGTGTATTATTGGCAAAACCAACAACGGTAAACACCCGAACGCAGTTGTGCGATCAGGGTGATCCTTGGTGTCAAAGATGATAGGTGTGCTGGACCACTTCAGTGGCTTCTGAGCAGTGACCTCACGCACCCACTGCTTCAGCCGGCGATGAGAGGTATGCAACGAGCCGCCACCGTCGACGAACATGGCCTCCGTAGCTTTCTGGAACTTGTGCTCACCGGACTCGTCGTCCTCACCATGATCATCATCTTCCTCCTTCTTGTCACGGCCCTGAGCGGGCCTCTCTTGTTGATTATCCTTTCCACGTCGACCTCCTTGGTCGCCACGCTTCTTACCGGACCCCTCAGAACCATCCTGGCCCTTCTCCTTGTCCCGCATCTAATATTCGGCTTTCTGTTTCTTTGCAAGAAGCTCAACCTGTCGGCAGTTCTGGAGGTTGTGGTTCTTGGTGCGATGGATCTTGCAATACTGCTTGTCGGAGCCTCCTGGCTCGTCGGCAGCCGCCACGGCCCGGCAAGCGGTGCACCCGACAACTTCCTTGTCGGGGTCGTCACCCTTGGCCTTCTTCGCGGTGCCGGGGTCGCCGGATCCCTCAACGGCAAGTACGGTCTTGCCCTTACGCTACTTTGTTGGGGCGGCGACATCTTCATCTGTGGAGTCGGTTTCCGCACCGGCGTCCTCGCCGAGGTACTTCCTTCTTCATCCCGAGCACATCTATCAGCTAGAACATAAAGCTCGTCCACATCCTTGACCTTGTTCATCGCCAGCTCTTCGCGCATCTTGCGGTTGCGCACATTCTGATGAAACGCACTGATGACGGTGGCAGGGTGAACATCTAGGATGTTGTACTGCACACGGCTGAACCTTTGGATGTACTTGCGCAGGTTCTCGCCATCCTTATGGGGGATGACATGCAAACCACTTGCCTGGCCAGGAGCTTGGTGGCCTCCAGTAAAGGCGCCAACAAACTCGTGGCACAAATCCGGCCAAGAAGAGATGGAATCCACTGGCACATGCATCAACCATGACATGACGTTGGGCTTAAGAGCCAACAGAAAGTAATTGGCAAGCACCTTGTCGCCGCAAGCCCCGGCGGCTTGCATCGCGATAGTGTAGATGCTGAGGAACAACGACGGGTGAGTCTTGCCGTTGTACTTCTCCCCAACATCAGGCTTGAACGTGTGGTGGGAGGGCCACTGGAACCGCCACAGCTCACGGGTAACGGCCGGACAACCCACCTCGTAGGGTAGGTCGCCGGAACCCCCCGGTGCTGGGTTGTCCATAGTGGGCCCCGCACGCCTATCTGACTGATAGCGCGCTTCCCAGGCTCGATGGTGGTCCGAGCACCCACCTGGGCCCGTGTAACATCCCAAATTTTCAATTTGGAATGTTATACATTAGATCATCAATGCATATCATGTTTTTATTTGCTTCTAGCTTGATCCTAGAAATTCTACGCAACTCAAGGACCCTCGAGAGAGTTGGGGATTTCATGATTTTCATATTTGAGTTTTCTCAAATTTTGAAAATAGGATCATCTGATTTTATTTATTTTATCTTCAATTATTTCTATTACAAAAATATGAGAGAGGGAATAAAATGACTTTCCCAAAATAAATAAATATTGACGATTTAATAATAAAATCAAATAAGATTTTATTTTGGAGTTATTTGCTGTTTTATTTGAATTTAGGAAAAATGCGCGTTTTTCAAAATTGCATTTAGGCTCCAAATAAATGTTCATCCTGTTCAGCTTGATTTTATAAGCCAGGGAAATTTTATTTCAAGATTTTTTGAGTCTGTTTAGTATTTCTTTTATTTGTTTTTCTGCGCGTAATTATTTAAAAAAACGAAACCGACTTTGGGCCGTATTCAGCCAGGACTCCGTGCGGCCGGCCTTTATAAGCCGGGGAGCCCAACCCGGAACCTCCCAAACCCTAGCGCCCCAGCCCCGCCGCCCTAGCGCCGCCGCCGCCCGCGCCGCTAGTCGTCGTCGCTCCCCTGCCGCCGCCGCATCCCGTCGCCCCGTGCCGCTAGTCGCCGCCGCGCCGCGCCACCGCCGGAGCCCTGCCGCCGCCGCCGAGGTTGACCCCGCCGCCGCCGCTTCCGGTTTTTCCTAGAAAACCGTTCGGTTTTCGCCGGTTTTTCGATCGGTTTTTTTAGATCCGTTTTTTAGATAGATCGGTTTTATTCTTTCGCTTTAGTTTATTTAGCGAGCGTTCGCTCGTTCTTTCATTTTAACGAACGCGTTCATCGTTTAGTTCCAGATAACGAATGTTCGTTTGTTAATCTGTTCGTCGTTTTTCTTTTTTTCGGATTTTCCGTGATTATTTCTGATCGCGATTTCTGATCTGATTTTCGTTCTAGTATAACTTTTCGCTCGTTTATCGGAATCAGGCGATTCAAGCGCCTGGAGTTTCGTCTCGAAACCCTCTTTCCGTTTAACCAACTCAAACAAGTTTTTGCCTCTGTAAAAATTTGACTTAGATCCAGATTAGTAAATGAAGCTTGTTTCTTTCGCCGTTTGACTTTCGTGCTTCGTTCGATTTGATTCTTTTTGCAAACCGGAGTTCTTAAGTTGAACTTTCTGATTAGATCTCTTATTGGAGTTTTACCCATGCATTAGATGAGTACTTATTGTATGCTTGTTTGTTTGCGATAGAGTACCCAGAGTGCGCCGCTTGCTACTTCGAATTGCTAGGTTTCGCGGATCATCAGCAAGGCAAGTAACACTTTGATCATACCTCCTACTACCCAGTTTTTAATGCATTAGATCAATCCTCAAACATTGCATGATTAGGATCTAATTAAATTGTGGGTTGGGAAGTAGATGAGGTAGTACCTATTACATGTTTTATTAACAAACCCTTGGGAGTTACTTCTACGTTGCTTATATTGCCATGCTATGCTAGTAGACGTGGATTGGATGAGTGTATCCATGACAGATGTGAGATTGTTAAATTAATGGTTTATTTAAGGTGGCAACTTAAACACACATTTGGGTGGACTGAGGCACCTGGGTATTCCAGCAATTACCTATTTCTCTTTATGGACCGCCACCCAGGCTCAAAGGGATCATGAGATCATTCATACTAGAAACTTCCGTGTGCAGCCACAAGCTACTATGGGCTCTAGCATAGTTGATTAAGTCGTGCAAACTCTTTCAGTGGTAGACTAGCAGATGTAGGGGAAAGTAGGTGTAACGGTCTACGCGTTCGTAAGGTGCTAGCACTTTTGAAAGACTATGTCTCAGTCATACGTTTCTCAAACACCTTGTAGTGTGAGAATCCCAACGGAGGAGATCGAGTCTTGTGGGGAAAAGTGCGCAAACCTCTGCAGAGTGTATAAACTAATCATGGTTAGTCGTGTCCCCGGTTATGGACAACTTGAGTATCTAGTACTTGGATTATCATGTGAATCTCATCATGTTACTCTAATTAATATTGTTGGGTTATATATATATATATATATATATATATATATATATATATATATATATATATATATATATATATATATATATATATATATGATGCTTAATTGGGATTGAGAGGGTGTCTACACTCTCAATGTTTAACAACTACCATGATAGTTAAATAAAATGTATTCCTTTGCAGTAGGGAAAAATTGGCTTTACGCAAAACTCTAACCATAGAGCTTTCCACCAGCCAAATATGCATGTAGTATAGCCTTATTCTTTCATTACTCTCTATGTGTTACATTGCCAGCATATTCCATGTGCTGACCCGTTTCGGGCTGCAACATTCATGTTGCAGACTTTTCAGACGACGAGTAATGTGCCTTTAGGTCGTGGTTCTATACTCAGTGATGCCGTTGGAGTTGATGGACTCACTTATCTTCCAAGCCTTCCGCTGTTATCGTCATTAGATGGTCTTAAGCCATATTTATTGTAATAAGTTCTCTTTTGAGACATTCGATGTACTAAGTGTGTGATTGCTACTCTGTTATAAATCCATTCAAGTACTGTGCGTGTCAGCATTACTGATCCAGGGATGACACTGAAGCGCAGAGATCCGACTGTTTGAGGTCTGGTCGCTACAGCCCGCTCCCGAAGAACTTGATGTTGGCCGCAGTAGGCTCGTGGGTCGGGCGACGCTATGGAAACGTTGTCATAGTCATCGGGCCGACGAGCCAGTGACTACTGTTGCTGGCGTGGGGGAGAAGAGTGTACCGTGGTTGTAGCGCCTCCGGTCCTCCCACCATCGGCATGCGCCAGCTCTACAGAGCGCCAGCACGAGGATCCCGTTGTTCGCGGTTCATCCTTGTTGGCGAAGTTGATGAGGCTCCGGATGGTGGCTCTCCACTCGTCGAGCTTCTCCACCGCAGGAGGAAAGTCGAGGAGTAGTTACATGTGCGCCAACGCTTCTGCTGGCGTGGGAGGTGGCGAAAGCTGCGTGGACCGTGACATGCCTCGACTTCTAACCACGTTGGAAGGAGCTCTATCACGGTCACATGGTCGCATGCCGCTCCCGCCAGCGTCTGATGTGCACGTCGGCCCGGAACGTCCTGAGAATGATGCAAAGGGCTCTTCCCGCGGTGGCGCCTAGGGGCACCGACGTCGTGGTGTTGCTCATCGTGCGCGGCCTAAGAAGGCCGCAGCATGGGCGCCAGCTGGGGCGTCATAGAGGCTGCCGCATCGCACGTGGGCAGCACGGCCCCGCCACCGGACCCATCGACGTGCGGCTCGTCGTCTTGGACCCGAAAGATGTCGCTTGCCTGGCTCCGATTGCCAGAGTGTCGGGGATGCTCGCGGGTCGTGCCTCCGGCACCACCCATGGCCACCCCATCGCCTGCCTGTGCTGGCGCGGACGGGCCGGCTCCCGATGACCTGATTGCTGTGATCCCCTTCTTCTTGGGGGCCATGGCAATGATGAAGTTGGTGTGTTGGCTTCAAAAACCGGATTTTCACAGTCCCCCTCCTACGTGGCGTGCCAAAGATGTCGGGGAAACGACACCTATGGAATCACAGGGAATCCCTATTATGGTTGACAGGGCGTGGGCCAGTAGAAAGAGCGGGTTTAGAAGATCAACGCGGGGGGGGGTTACCCAGGTTCGGGCCGCAAACGATGCGTAATACCCTAGTCCTATTTTGGTGTATATTTAGTGTTCTTGAGATCTTGAACTAGCTGCGGTGCATGCCTAGTCCAAAGAGTCTGAATCTTTTCTCAGTACGCCTCGGGCCTCCTTTTATATGTCAAAGGGGCTGCCACAGCGTCACACATGAGGTGGAAAGTATGTACAGTGTACAAGTTTATCTCCTGACATCCTAGGGCAAACGCATTTAATGCATCGCCTATGTGTCCTCTTGCTTTATCAGGGACAGTAAAGAGGCCCGTCCCGTCCATCGCCACCCCGCCTTGCTTCGACGCGCATCCCAGGTCATGAGGCATGAAGCACCACGCTGGCTGGCTGACTGCTGAGCTGGTGCGGTGGCAGGGTCTTCACGAAGATATGAATGCCACCACGCAGGTGCTTGCCTGGTTGGCCTAGAAGCTGCAAGCTACCACGTAGGTGCGTGCCTTGTTGGTTGGCTAGCTGCTGCGTCGGAACGGCCATGGGGCAGCGAAACCTTGGTAAGTGCGGGCCTAGTTGTGGCCCCGCAGATGTTCCCGACAAGAGTCTTGCCGGGGCCCCGGGAAGGATCTTGCCGGGGTCTTGTGGGCGTCCCCGGCAAGGGTCTTGCCGGGGGGCCTTTGTCTTTCGGTTCTCATATAGTCCTGCAGGCCTTCAGTGTCCACAAAGATCTGCATGCCACCATGCAGGTGCTCCCGAGCCTCGGTCTTGACGCTTGTCAATGGCGTCATAATTCTCAGGCTCAAGGGTGGCGGTCTTGCTGGTGTTGGGCAAGTTGCCCCGGCAAGGCTCTTGCCAGTGCCATGTAGGCCGCCCCAGCAAGGCTCTTGCTGGGGGAAGCCCATCTTGTCCCTTTGCTCTTTATGCTTCTGGCTTGGGTGTTGCCTTGGCATCTTTGTATCTTTGCTTCCTCTACCCCGCCGAGCCCGGCCGCAGGTGTGGCTACGACTGCCCGTGCACAAGTAAAGGGGTACAGAAGGGCCCCTACTTTTGTACACCAACATATACCTTGCTCTATCAAAAAGAATTATGTGAAAACTGCTTTGTGTGATTTAGGAGCTGGTGTTAGTGTTATGCCTTTCTCTTTATATAAAAGACTTGACTTGAATAAACTCACACTTACTGAAATATCTTTGCGAATGGCTGATAAGTCCACTGCCATACCTATCGGTATCTATGAGGATGTGCCCGTCGTTGTTGCTAATGTTACTATTTTGACTGACTTTGCTATACTTGAGATGCCCGAGGATGACAACATGTCGATTATCCTTGGTAGACCCTTCTTGAATACTGCAGGGGCTGTTATTGATTGCAATAAAAGCAAGGTCACTTTTCATATTAATCGCAATGAACATACGGTGCACTTTCCGAAGAAACAATTCTAAGTGAATTGCATTAATGTTATTGAAAAATCTCCGACAATCACTATTGGAAGTTTTCGAATACCTCTACCTACTGTCAAAAAGAAATATGAAATGCTTATTGCTGGGGAAATGCATATCCCCATTGAGGTAACTTAGTGATTTACGAAAGTTCTTCGGTTTCATGCTAATCGAAAGTGGCTGTTAATAAGACTTGATCAACCTTATTAATGGATCATTTTAGAACGGTATGAAGTTGATGAATTTAGTAAGCACTACTTTCTGTCCCTACTTTTTATTCTCTGTTTTTATTAGTTAAATAAAATAAAATGCCATGTTTTGTCTGTTTTCTGAATTCTCCGTGCAATAAAAAAATGACCCGAAAATAAAAGTTCTTAGAATGCCCTGAAAAATTTACACGATTTTTTCTGAATATTTGAGAATTTTTCGTGCAATAAACATCAGAGGGAGGTGCACCAGGTGGGCACAACCCACCTGGGCGCGCCAGCACCCCCAAGCGCGCCCTGGTGGGTTGTGGTCCCCATGTGGGCCCCCTCACTTATCTCTTTAGCCCACATCATCACATACTTCTAGAAAAAATTCTCCATTACTCTCTCTCTCTCTCTCTCTCGTGTTCTCGAGCTCAAACCCGCGGATTTCGATCTCTTTGCTCGAAGCTCCGTTTCCGAAACTGTTTTGGGGGATTGTTGCTTGGTATGTGACTCCACCATTTTTTCAATTAGTTTTTGTTTTAGTGGCTTATACTTCGAATAATTAGCTACTCCTGGTGCTGCTGTAGATGTGATTGCATGTTGAATTCTTAGTGTTCTAAGTAGTTTGAATGCTTGCTATGGCTTTGATACGTCTCCAACATATCTATAATTTTTGATTGCTCCATGCTATATTATCTACTGTTTTGGACATTATTGGGCTTTATTATCCACTTTTATATTATTTTTGGGACTAACCTATTAACCGGAGGCCCAGCCCAGAATTGTTGTTTTTGCCTATTTTAGGGTTTCGAAGAAAAGGAATATCAAACAGAATGAAACCTTCGGGAACGTGATTTTCTCACCGAACATGATCCAGGAGACTTGGACCCTACGTCAAGAAACAAAGGAGGAAGCCATGAGGTAGGGGCGCGCCTACCCCCCCCAGGCGCGCCCTCCACCCTCGTGGGCCCCCTATTGCTCCACCGCTGTACTCCTTCCTCCTATATATACCTACGTACCCCCAAATGATCATATACTGAGCCAAAAACCTAATTCCACCGCCACAACTTTCTCTATCCACGAGATCCCATCTTGGGGCCTGTTCCGGAGCTTCGCCGGAGGGGGCATCCATCACGGAGGGCTTCTACATCAACACCATAGCCTCTCCGATGAAGTGTGAATAGTTTACTTCAGACCTTTGGGTCCATAGTTATTAGCTATATGGCTTCTTCTCTCTTTTTGGATCTCAATACAATATTCTCCCCCTCTCTTGTGGAGATCTATTCGATGTAATCTTCTTTTTGCGGTGTGTTTGTTGAGACCGATGAATTGTGGGTTTATGATCAAGATTATCTATGAACAATATTTAAATCTTCTCTGAATTCTTTTATGTATGATTGGTTATCTTTGCAAGTCTCTTCGAATTATTAGTTTGGTTTGGCCTACTAGATTGATCTTTCTTGCAATGGGGGAAGTGCTTAGCTTTGGGTTCAATCTTGTGGTGTCCTTTCCTAGTGACAGTAGGGGCAGCAAGGCACATATTGTATTGTTGCCATCGAGGATAACAAGATGGGGTTTTCATCATATTGCATGAATTTATCCCTCTACATCATGTCATCTTGCTTAAGGCGTTACTCTGTTTTCATGAACTTAATACTCTAGATGCATGCTGGATAGCGGTCGATGAGCGGAGTAATAGTAGTAGATGCAGGCAGGAGTCGGTCTACTTGTCTCGGACGTGATGCCTATATACATGATCATACCTAGATATTCTCATAACAATGCTCAATTATGTCAATTGCTCAACAGTAATTCGTTCACCCATCGTAAAATACTTATGCTCTTGAGAGAAGCCACTAGTGAAACCTATGGCCCCGGGTCTATCTTCATCATATTAATCTTCCAATACTTAGTTATTTCCTTTACTTTTATTTTACTTTGCATCTTTATCATAAAAATACCAAAAATATTATCTTATCATATCTATCAGATCTCACTCTCGTAAGTGATCGTGAAGGGATTGAAAACCCCTTATCGCATTGGTTGCGAGGAGTTATTTGTTTTGTGCGGGTACTAGGGACGTGCGTGTAGCCTCCTACTGGATTGATACCTTGGTTCTAAAAAACTGAGGGAAATACTTACGCTACTTTGCTGCATCATCCTTTCCTCTTCAAGGAAATCCAACGCAGTGCTCAAGAGGTACCAAGAAGATTTCTGGCGTCGTTGCCGGGGAGGTTCGCGCAAGTCAAGATTTGACTCCCGACAACGAGCCATTTCTGGCGCTGTTGCCGGGGAGTCTACGCAAAAGTCAACATACCAAGTACCCATCACAACCCTTATCTCCCGCATTACATTATTTTCCATTTGCCTCTCGTTTTCCTCTCCCCCACTTCACCCTTGCCGTTTTATTCGACCTCTCTCTCTCTCTATCCTCCCTCTCTTTCTCTATTTACCTCTCTTTGCCCATTGCACTTTTTGCCGTTATGTCTAAAATTGGGGAAACTATTGCCGATATGGACAATAATATCATGAAAAATTTGGATGCTCCTGCTGAAGAACCCCCTATCTTACATACAAAAAAATTCCGTATTAGTAGCGGTAATATTATTGGAAAAGGAGTTATCCAAGATTTCTTTACTTGTGCGGTGCTTTACCTTCTATGGGTAGTTCTATCCTTCATAGAACTAGTAGTCTTGAGGACGCCATTGCCATGCTTATAGTTGAACTTGAAAGGCAATTTATGCACATGCACCCTTGCATACAAAGGATTTTCCTAGAATTTTCTAATATTGAACATTCTTCTGTCAAGCGTGCCGCTACTATCTTTTTGGCTCATGAATTCAGATTTATAATAAGAGAGGCCAAAGAAATCTTTGCGCATTATAGGGTGGGCGCTGGCCGCCCTCCCATAGAAACTATCCTATTTGATCAAGAGGAAATAATGCGTTTTCAATCTCTAGATTATGTTGCTTTTAATGAAAACCTTAGAAAAAAGGTTCCCACCAATGTTCTAATTGATAGACTTTCTGAACTTAATAATGATTTTGCTATTCGAAATAATGAGCTAGGATACTCTCTTGAGTATAGGCTCACAAAGTTCTGTCAAAAGAATGCATATAATGATGAATTGGTTGTGCAATACGAAGGACCGAAGGAGGAACCTATACCTCCTAAAGTTGATCTTGGGGACTTTTGTCCCATTAAATTTAGCCTTTTGATTATTTTTGCTTGCCTCAAAGAAAACTTGCTGCCGAACGTAGAGAATATGAAATGAGTTTTAATGATCTATCTTACTATTATGGCAATACCTAGATCTATCCTTGCTTTTTATGCCTAGCTAGGGGCGTTAAACGATAGCGCTTGTTGGGAGGCAACCCAATTTTATTTTTATTCCTTGCTTTTTGCTCCTATTTAGTAACAAAAAATTTACCTAGCCTCTGTTTTGGTTGTGTTTTTTGTGTTTAATTAGTGTTTGTGACAAGTAAAACCGTTGGGAAGACTTGGGGAAAGTCTTGATATCTTGCTGTAAAAAACAGAAACTTTAGCGCTCACGAGAACTGCTGACATTTTTATTTGGAAAGTGACATTTAGTTCATTATTTTTGCAGATGATTAATAGATAAATTCCTCACGTCCAGCAATTTATTTTAGAATTTTTGGGGTTCCAGATCTTGCGCTAGCTACAGATTACTATAGACTGTTCTGTTTTTGACAGATTCTGTTTTTCGTGTGTTGCTTGCTTATTTTGATGAATCTATGGCTAGTAAAATAGTTTATAAACCATAGAGAAGTTGGAATACGGTAGGTTTAACACCAATATAAATAAACAATGAGTTCATTACAGTACCTTGAAGTGGTTTGTTTTCTTTTGCTAACGGAGCTCATGAGATTTTCTACTTTAAGTTTTGTGTTGTGAAGTTTTCAAGTTTTGGGTAAAGATTTGATGGATTATGGACCAAGGAGTTGCAAGAGCCTAAGCTTGGGGATGCCCATGGCACCCCCAAGATAATATAAGGACACCTAAAAGCCAAAGCTTGGGGATGCCCCGGAAGGTATCCCCTCTTTCGTCTACTTCTATCGGTAACTTTACTTGGAGCTATATTGTTATTCACCACATGATATGTGTTTTGCTTGGAGCGTCTTGTATTATTTGAGTCTTTATTTGTTAGTTTACCACAATCATCCTTGATTTACACACCTTTTGAGAGAGCCATACATGATTTGGAATTTTTTAGAATACTCTATGTTGTACTTCACTTATATCTTTTAGAGCACGGTGGTTGATTTGTTTTATAGAAACTATTGATCTCTCATGCTTCACTTAGATTATTTTGAGAGTCTTAAATAGCATGGTAATTTCTTAAATAATCCTAATATGCTTGGTATTCAAGAATAGTAAAAACTTTCTTATGAGTGTGTTGAATGCTATGAGAAGTTTGATGCTTGATAATTGTTTTGAGATATGAAGATGGTGATATTAAAGTTGTGCTAGTTGAGTAGTTGTGAATTTGAGAAATACTTGTGCTAAAGTTTGTGATTCCCGTAGCATGAACGTATGGTGAACCGTTATTTGATGGAGTTAGAGCATGATTTATTTTTTGATTGTCTTCCTTATGAGTGGCGGTCGGGGATGAGCGATGGTCTTTTCCTACCAATCTATCCCCCTAGGAGCATGCGCGTAATACTTTGCTTTGATAACTTGTAGATTTTTGCAATAAGTATATGAGTTCTTTATGACTAATGTTGAGTCCATGGATTATACACACTTTTCTTCCTTCCAACATTGCTAGCCTCTCTAATACCGCGCACCTTTCGCCGGTATCATACACCCACCATATACCTTCCTCAAAACAGCCACCATACCTACCTATTATGGCATTTCCATAGCCATTCCGAGATATATTGCCATGCAACTTTCCACCGTTCCGTTTATTATGACACACTCCATCATTGTCATATTGCTTTGCATGATCTTGTAGTTGACATTGTATTTGTGGCAAAGCCACCGTTCATAATTCTTTCATACATGTCACTCATGAGTCATTGCATATCCCGGTACACCGCCGGAGGCATTCACATAGAGTCATACTTTGTTCTAAGTATCGAGTTGTAATTGTTGAGTTGTAAGAAAATAAAAGTGTGATGATCATCATTATTAGAGCATTGTCCTAGTGAGGAAAGGGTGATGGAGACTATGATTCCCCCACAAGTCGGGATGAGACTCCGGACAAAAAAAAGAGGCCATAAAAAAGAAGTGAAAAGGCCCAAATAAAAAATGAGAGAAAAAGAGAGAAGGGGCAATGCTACTATCCTTTTTACCACACTTGTGCTTCAAAGTAGCACCATGATCTTCATGATAGAGAGTCTCCTATGATATCACTTTCATATACTAGTGGGAAATTTTCATTATAGAACTTGGCTTGTATATTCCAATGATGGGCTTCCTCAAAATGCCCTAGGTCTTCATGAGCAAGCAAGTTGGATGCACACCCACTTAGTTTCTTTTGTTGAGCTTTCATATACTTATAGCTCTAGTGCATCTGTTGCATGGCAATCCCTACTCACTCACATTGATATCTATTGATGGGCATCTCCATAGCCCGTTGATACGCCTAGTTGATGTGAGACTATCTTCTCCTTTTTGTCTCCTCCACAACCACCATTCTATTCCACCTATAGTGCTATATCCATGGCTCACGCTCATGTATTGTGTGAAGATTGAAAAAGTTTGAGAATGGCAAAAGCATGAAACAATTGCTTGGCTTGTCATCGGGGTTGTGCATGATTTAAATACTTTGTGTGGTGAAGATAGAGCATAGCCAGACTATATGATTTTGTAGGGATAACTTTCTTTGGCTATGTTATTTTAAGAAGACATGATTGCTTTGTTAGTATGCTTGAAGTATTATTATTTTTATGTCAATATTAAAATTTTATCTTGAATCTTTCAGATCTGAATATTCATACCACAATTAAGAAGAGTTACATTAAAATTATGCCAAGTAGCATTCCACATCAAAAATTCTGTTTTTATCATTTACCTACTCGAGGACGAGCAGGAATTAAGCTTGGGGATGCTTGATACGTCTCCAACGTATCTATAATTTTTTATTGCTCCATGCTATATTATCTACTGTTTTGGACATTATAGGGCTTTATTATCCACTTTTATATTATTTTTGGGACTAACCTATTAACCGGAGGCCCAGCCCAGAATTGTTGTGTTTGCCTATTTTAGGGTTTCGAAGAAAAGGAATATCAAACGGAGTCCAAACGGAATGAAACCTTCGGGAACGTAATTTTCTCACCGAACATGATCCAGGAGACTTGGACCCTACGTTAAGAAACAAAGAAGGAAGCCACGAGGTAGGGGGCGCGCCTACCCCCCCCCCCCAGCGCGCCCTCCACCCTCGTGGGCCCCCTGTTGCTCCACCGATGTACTCCTTCCTCCTATATATACCTACACCTACGTACCCCCAAATGATCAGATATGGAGCCAAAAACCTAATTCCACCGCCGCAACTTTCTGTATCCACGAGATCCCATCTTGGGGCCTGTTCCGGAGCTCCACCGGAGGGGGCATCCATCACGGAGGGCTTCTACATCAACAACATAGCCTCTCCGATGAAGTGTGAGTAGTTTACTTCAGACCTTTGGGTCCATAGTTATTAGCTAGATGGCTTCTTCTCTCTTTTTGGATCTCAATACAATGTTCTCCCCCTCTCTTGTGGAGATCTATTCGATGTAATCTTCTTTCTGCGGTGTGTTTGTTGAGATCGATGAATTGTGGGTTTATGATCAAGATTATCTATGAACAATATTTGAATCTTCTCTGAATTCTTTTATGTATGATTGGTTATCTTTGCAAGTCTCTTCGAATTATTAGTTTGGTTTGGCCTACTAGATTGATCTTTCTTGCAATGGGAGAAGTGCTTAGCTTTGGGTTCAATCTTGCGGTGTCCTTTCCCAGTGACAGTAGGGGCAGCAAGGCACATATTGTATTGTTGCCATCGAGGATAACAATATGGGGTTTTTATCATATTGCATGAATTTATCCCTCTACATCATGTCATCTTGCTTAAGGCGTTACTCTGTTTTCATGAACTTAATACTCTAGATGCATGCTGGATAGCGGTCGATGAGTGGAGTAATAGTAGTAGATGCAGGCAGGAGTCGGTCTACTTGTCTCGGACATGATGCCTATATGCATGATCATACCTAGATATTCTCATAACTATGCTCAATTATGTCAATTGCTCAACAGTAATTCGTTCACCCACCGTAAAATACTTATGCTCTTGAGAGAAGCCACTAGTGAAACCTATGGCCCCCGGGTCTATCTTCATCATATTAATATTCCAATACTTAGTTATTTCCTTTGCTTTTTTACTTTGCTTTTATTTT
This sequence comes from Triticum monococcum, assembly GCA_034509565.1. NCBI lineage: Eukaryota > Viridiplantae > Streptophyta > Magnoliopsida > Poales > Poaceae > Triticum > Triticum monococcum. Next base: position 690,045,129 of record CM067843.1, read on the forward strand.
ATTTTACATCTTTATCATAAAAATACCAAAATATTATCTTATCATATCTATCAGATCTCACTCTCGTAAGTGACCATGAAGGGATTGACAACCCCTTATCGCGTTGGTTGTGAGTAGTTATTTGTTTTGTGCAGGTACTAGGGACACGCGTGCAGCCTCCTACTGGATTGATACCTTGGTTCTCAAAAACTGAGAGAAATACTTACGCTACTTTGCTGCATCATCCTTTCCTCTTCGAGGAAATACAACGCAGTGCTCAAGAGGTAGCAAGCTTCTTTATATCCCTATGAGTAGTTGCTATCAATCTTACAAAGTTTTGTTGACAAATTTTTGTCACTCCAAATTTTTTATTTTTTTAGAAAATTGTACGCGGACATGAATATCTTCAGGAAGTTTGAATCTATGAAGAACTCCAAGGGTGTTATTGGGGAGTCTTCCGACAATGATCTCCACCCTCGGGGGTTGGCGGAAGTACGACCGTGCGAATGGCCGCACACCCCATTCCTACAAGATGCTGGAATTCTTGAGGAGTTCACGCGATATATTGCCAACGCTGGCCTCACCGACTTCATCGCAGATGAGTGTGACCAGCACCAAATCCTCACAAACATCTTTGTTCAGAGCTTTACTTTCATGCCTAGAAATAATCCTCCTGAAGTGAGCTTTCATTTATATGCTAAAAACCATCAGATACCACTTACTGAGTTTTGTGACATATGCATGATCCCGTCTGATGGGATCTTGGCTGAGCCTAGGCCGTTCGAGCCTGAGGCCTTTTATCGCACTCTGATAGTGTGTGATGAGAAAGGAGTGTCGGCCATCACTGCCGATGGCTTACATTTTTCCCGCTGTTCGTTACTTTGCACTTTTTATTACCAAATGCTTGCTTGCTAGGGAAAAGGTGGGTGCACTTAGTTCACCAGACCTTACTGTTTTACGTCGTGCATTAGAGGGCGACAACACATATAGCTTGGGAGCTATTGTGGCTCGTCACCTGCATCTTAATACATCCAAGGGAAAAGTACATGGTGGGATTTTTGCCACTCGTTTGGCAACTCATTTCGGAGTAGCGATACGCCCTCATGATTACCCTCTAACTAAAGTTTACCTAGATCGTGCAACCATGGATCACCATCACTTTCTTGCACATGATCGTCCTGACATTGCCATTCTCTACAACTTGGACTATAGTGTTAAAGCTCGTGATGTTATTCCATTGCCTGCTCCTGCTTTGTTTAATTCTGTTGCCAGGGCGGATACCGGATTATGCCTGCAGACATCATCGCCTACTGGAACGCTCACGCTGCTGCAGAGGCTGCGGAAGCACCTCAGCAGTGGGATTAGTGGATGCCCGCTCCTCAGCAATGGGATGAGTGGATGCCTGCTCCTCAGGATCCATACTACCCTCCAGGCTACTGATCGATTACCAAGTTAGGCCAAAAGCCTAAGCTTGGGGGAGTACGTGTCTCTCACCGACATTACATTCATGTCCACTTATTCCATTTGTTGGTGCTCGCACCTTTTTCATTGTATCATCCATGCTTAGATTTATTTTCTTGCTTTCTTCTTGTGTGTTTGAAAAACTTTAGAAAAACCCCCAAAAAATTAGTTGTAGTTAATTTACTTTCTATGCATGCTTAGTAGTAGTACTAAAAAGAAAATACAAAAAGATTTCCTTGTTCCTCTTTTGCTTGTTGGGAGCTTTCCCGTGTAAATACTTTTTCTCGTTTGTGCTTTTCCCTTTTATTTGCTTGCTAAAGAAAACCAAAAACTCCAAAAATATTTCATTGTGTTTCTCTGAATTTCTTTTTTTTTATTCGAGTTAGTACCGAGGAGAAGACCACGATGAAAATGTTGAGAATAATTGTTGAACTAATAAAGAGCCTATTTTACCTTGTCTTCTCTTGTTGAATAAAATGTTTGCAGATTCCATCTTAGTCCATGGCACTCTTGCACTATTATTATTTTCATATCATTCGGTCGTGCAAGTGAAAGGCAATAATGACGACATTCGATGAACTGGACGTGGCAACGAGAAACCGGTATGAACTCGACTTGTTTTGTCTGTGTAAATATGTTTAACCTAGTACCTATGATTCAGCCCATTATGATTAAACATGTTTGCAATGACAATTAGAGATTATAGTTTCTCATGCCATGCATAAATAGCTGGGAGTTAATAATGATTTATCTTGGATATCAACATAGCGTTAAGATGATTATGATGTAGTATGATGATATGGTATCCTCCTCTGAATGTTCAGGTGGCTTGACTTGGTACATGTTCATGCATGTAGTTGAATCAAAACCAACATAGCCTCTATAATGTTTATGTTCATGGTGTTCATATCCTAATCATGCTAGTGTCCAATGTTACTTATGCATAATGCATGGTTATGAACGTTGTTGCTCTCTAGCTGGCCGCTTCTCAATCTTAATTGCTAGCCTTCGGCTGTACTAAGTGGGAACTATGCTTGTACATCAAAACCTTGAACCCAAAGTTATTCCAGATGATTCCACCATAGCTACCTATATATGGTATTACCCTGTCGTCCTAAGTAAATTTGCATGTGCCACCTCTAAAAACTTCTAAAAAATTATCCGTTTTGTGTGCCTGGATCGTTCATGGAACGACAGGAGGTGGTCGATATCTTCCGTGCTAAGCGGGTTATTCTCATGTCGAGTGTTTATTCACTCGCCATCGCACGAGAAAATGGGCGGTAATAGGGATGCCCAGTCCCAAACTACAAACATGAAAAAGAGTTCATCTCTGAAATAATTAAACAAAAACTCCCAATGGAGTCAAAACCTTTACTTTTACCGCTTGGGAACCGCCACACTAGCGTGCTTAGCATGGAAGATGTTGATAACCGATGGTCACGAAGTGAATAAGAAGGGAGCATGTCTCAAAATATCATTTATCTCTGTTTTAAAAACTGAGCTCTGGCACCTCTGCAAATCACCGCTTCCCTCTGCAAAGGGACTTTCTATTTACTTTTATGTTGTGTCATCACCTTCCAAAAAACAAGCGTCGGAAACTGAGTAGAGCACAACTGTCATGATTTATGCATTGTGTGTTGCTAATGTTGGGTGCATCATGACTGGATCTTTTCTACCATGAATTACAATGTTTAGTCGATGCTTGAACTTTGGAGGTGCTTTGCATTTATGTTTTGCGGTCTCAGAAAGGGCTAGCGAGATACCATTATTGTCATATTATATCATGATTGTTTTGACAACGTGTTGCTGTTTGAGATATCTTATTATTGCTCACTAGCTGATTATGTCATTGATATGATTCATTATAATCTTTAAGAGTAATTGTTGACATGGTTAGTTATAATGTTGGCTGAAAATCTGGGTGTTGTTTAAGCTTATTTATGCAAACAACAGCAAAAGAGTCCGTAGAAGTTTTTCTTTCTCACTTTCAGTTTATCAACTGAATTGCTTAAGGACAAGCAAAGGTTTAAGCTTGGGGGAGTTGATACGTCTCCAACGTATCTACTTTTTCTCATGTTTTTCCTCTTGTTTTGGACTCTAATTTGCATGATTTGAATGAAACTAACCCCAGACTAACGATGTTTTCAGCAGAACTACCATGGTGTTGTTCTTGTGCAGAAATAAAAGTTCTCGGAATGGGACAAAACTTTTTGAGGAATTTTTATATAATATATAAAAATTTCTGGAGCCAAGACCTACCGGAGAAGGGCCCCTGGGTGGGCACAACCCACCAGGGCACGCCCCCTCTCCTAGCGTGCCCAGGTGGGTTGTACCCACCTGGTGGCCCCGCAGACGACCCCCTGCTACTATAAAATCACATATTTCTAGAAAAAAACAGGGAGAAAGAATTATCGCGATCCACGAGACAGAGCCACCGCCAAGCCCTGTTCTTCGTCGGGAGGGCAGATCTGGATTCCGTTTGGGGCTCCGGAGAGGGGGATCTTCGTTCTTCGTCATCACCAACCCTTCTCCATCGCCAATTCCATGATGCTCCCCACCGAGAGTGAGTAATTCCTTCATAGGCTCGCTGGTCGGTGAGAAGTTGGATGAGATTCATCATGTAATCAAGTTAGTTTTGTTAGGGCCTGATCCCTAGTATCCACTATGTTCTTAGATTGATGTTGCTATGACGTTGCCATGCTTAATGCTTGTCACTTTGGGCCCGGGTGCCATGATTTCAGATCTGAACCGTTTATGTTATCATCATTATATCCATGTTCTAGATCCGATCTTGCAAGTTATAGTCACCTACTACGGTTATGATCCGACAACCCCGGAGTGACAATAACCGGGCCCACTCTTGGTGATTATAGTAGTTTGAGGAGTTCATGTATTCACTATGTGTTAATGCTTTGTTCTGGTTCTCTATTAAAATGAGGCCTTAATATCCCTTAATTTCCAATATGGACCCCGCTGCCACGGGAGGGTAGGACAAAACATGGCATGCAAGTTCTTTTAACAAAGCACGTATGAATATTTATGGAATACATGCCTACATTATATCGATGAACTGGAGCTAGTGTCGTATCGCCCTAGGTTATAACTGTCTCATGATGAATATCATCCAACAAGTCACTGATCCAATGCATACGAATTTATCCTTATTGATCTTGCTGCGTTACTATTGCTATCATCACTGTTACACTTGCTACAAATTACTGCTATCCCTGTTACTATTACTATTGCTGCTATCACTATTATCAAAACTATCAAACTACTTTGATACTGATCACTTTGCTGCAGATAATTAATCCCCAGGCGTGGTTGAATTGACAAGTTAGCTGCTAATACCTTCAAATATCATTTGGCTCCCGTTGCGTCGAATCTATAAACTTGGGTTGAATACTCTACCCTCGAAAACTGTTGTGATCCCCTATACTTGTGGGTTATCACTCACCCAGTGACAAATTAGGGGTAGTGAGGCACGTATTGTATTGTTGCCATCGAGGATAAAAAGATGGGGTTTACATCATATTGCTTGAGTTTATTCCTCTACATCATGTCATCTTACTTAAAGGTTTACTCTTTTCTTTATGAACTTTATACTCTAGATGCAGGCAGGAGTCGGACGATGTGTCGAGTAATAGTATTAGATGCAGGCAGGAGTCGGTCTACTTGACATGGACGTGATGCCTATATTACATAATCACTGCCTTGGATATCGTCATAACTTTGCGCTTTTCTATCAATTGCTCGACAGTAATTTGTTCACCCACCGTATTATTTGCCTTCAAGAAAGAAGCCTCTAGTGAAACCTAAAAAAACCTATTAGTTTCATCATATTAGTTTCCGATCTACTATTTTGCAATCTTTTATTTTCAGATCTATAAACCAAAAAACCTAAAATATTTAGTTATCTTTTGTTTAGTTTTATTTATCTCTACCAAATCTCACTTTTGCAAGTGACCTTGAAGGGATTGGCAACCCTTTTATTGCGTTGGGTGCAAGTGTTTGATTGTTTGTGCAGGTATTGGTGATTTGTGTGTTCTTCTCCTACTGGATTGATACCTCGGTTCTTAACTGAGGGAAATACTTATCTCTACTATGCTCCATCACCCTTTCCTCTTCAAAGGAAAAACCAACGGAAGCTCAAGAAGTAGCATTCCTCCTCCTGCTCCTCCGGGTCGTCGACGCTCGTCAGGGTCAAGGCCGTGCCTGTGGAAACGCCGCTCGGCCAACGCACCCGCGGTACTGCCCTCATCATCAACGAGGGCGGCCGTGCCTCCTCCTCGACTCCTACTTGCCTCGTCAAGCCAAAGACGGAGCTGAGGCTCGCTGCCGTGAAGAGAGAGCACGATGACTCGCTGGACGACAAGACCGCCATGAAGTGGGCATGGGAGGATTGGGCCCGGCTGGAGATGGAGCGCCAGCGCCGCGCCCTAGAGGAAATCGCCGCTCGTCGCCGTGGCCACGACGAGGTAGGCGTCATCGTCCTCGAGGACAGTGATGACCCACAAGTATAGGGGATCAATTGTAGCCTTTTCAATAAGTAAGAGTGTCGAACCCAACGAGGAGCAAAAGGAAATGACAAGTGGTTTTCAGCAAGGTAATGTCTGCAAGTGCTAAAATTGGAAGTAATAGAGTAGTTTGATAGCAAGATAATTTGTAACGAGTAAGTAATGATAGTAGTAGCAAAAGTGCAGCAAGGTAGCCCAATCCTTTTGAGGTAAATGACAGGTCAAAACGGTCTCTTATAATAAGCAAAGTGTTGTTGAGGGTACACGGGAATTTCATCTAGTCACTTTCATCATGTTGAATAAATTCGTGTTTGCTACTTTGATAATTTGATATGTGGTTGGATCGGTGCTTAGGTGTTGTTCTTACTTGAACAAACCTCCTACTTATGATTAACCCCCTTGCAAGCATTCGCTTCTTAGGTGTTGTTCTTACTTGAAAAAACCTCCTACTTATGATTAACCCCCTTGCAAACATTCGCAACTACAAGAAAAGTATTAAGAATAAATTCTAACCATACTTTTGGATCCAATCGGTCCCTTACGGAATAGCGCGTAAATTAGGGTTTAAGCTTTTGTCATTCTCGCAACCCATCATCTAATAACTACTCCACAATGCATTCCCTTAGGCTCAAATATGGTGAAGTGTCATGTAGTCAACGTTCACATGACACCACTAAGGGAATCACAACATACATACTATCAAAATATCGAACACATATTAAGTTCACATGATTACTTGCAACATGATTTCTTCCGTAACCTCAAGAACAAAAATAACTACTCACAAATGATAATCATGCTCAAGATCAGAGGGGTATTAAATAGCATATTGGATCTGGACATATAATTTTTCACCAAATAAACCATATAGTAATCAACTACAAGAGGTAATCGACACTACTAGTCACCCACAAGCACCAATCTATAGTTCCGGTACAAAAATTAAACACAAGAGATGAACTAGGGTTTGAGAGGATATGGTGTTGTTTAAGATGTTGATGATGATTGCCTTCCCCAACATGGGAGAGTTGTTCGTGATGATGATGACATTTCCCCCTCCAGGAGGGAAGTTCTCCCAGCGGAATCGCTCCGCTATAGGGCAAAAGTGCTCCTGCCCAAGTTCCGCCTCGAGACGGCGGCACTCCGTCCCAAAAGTCCTCTCCTTATTTTTTTTCTAGGTCAAAATGACCTATATATCAGAAGATGGGCACCGGAGGTGGGCCGAGGGGAGCACAGCCCATCAGGGCGCGCCTGGGCTCCCTGGCGCGCCTAGGTGGGTTGTGCCCACCTGGTGGGCCCCCTCTGGTACTTATTGGCTCCAATATTTCTTATATATTCCATAAAAATTCCTCGTGAAGTTTCAGCTTATTTGGAGTTGTGCAAAATAGGTGGCCTGACATAGCTTTTCCAGGTCCAGATTTCCAGTCGCCGGAATTCTTTCTCTTTGTGTGTACCTTGCATATTATGAGAGAAAAGACATTAGAATTACTCCAAAAAGCATTATTATGCATAAAAACATCATAAATAATAATAGGAAAACATGATGCAAAATGGACGTTTCAGACAGCGACGACGACGCGCCGCCACCAGCCAAACCAGTCTGCCAGGGCGTCCTCGGGAGGGGTCCAGGACGGCCACGGAGTGAAGAAGGAGAAGGAGGACGACGACGATGGCGGCTACGACGCCTTCAGCAAGCTCTTCGGCCTGTAGGCGCGACAACAACAGTTTTTTTCTTTCTTTAGTAGATTATGTTTTCAATATGTAAAAAAACCGTGGAACGCCTAAATATCGCCGAATATATGTCGTGTTTGCCGAATTTTGGCCGATTCTGTCTTTAAAAATATTAACAAAAAGGGCGTTTGGGGGCGACCGGGAGTGGCGGCTAGGAACCCGATCGCCCCCATGCCGAAAATCATTGGTTCGCCCCCAAGCGACGCTTTTTCTAACCCCTAGGGGGGGGGGAGGGGGCGAACGGCTGGAGATGCTCTAACAACCCTATGTCTCGAGCATGGAGGCTATGTTTCTCTGGTGTCTAGTGATTACAATAGAATGCGAACCCTTGTCTCGGCACTATGGGGCGGCTTATATTGAGTTCGCCGCCCCTCATCATGTCTACGTTACAAGGGGAGATGAAGGATGAAATTTATTACATGTATTACTGGTAACTGATGCTTTAACTACACTTTATGCCAGGCATCGTGCTCCTCGGACGCTCCAGATCCCGTTCAGCCTCTTCGCCTCCCTTGTCCGAGTGCGAGTGAGTATGGCCAAGTGACTGCAGTGTGTTTGAGTGGATGAATAGCATCCGAGTGAATATCCCGAAGTGGATATCCGAATGTGCTTATAAGCTCACGAGCATGTTGGTCTACTGACGTGGGGTCTTAGGTGGGTCCAAGATGACAGCTCCATGACCCCATCCTTAGTAGGTGACCCATCATTAGCCCTTGGATCAGTTGAGGTTTTGCGGGACAAATTAGTTGAACGCTTGGTGCACCGGCGGGGGCAGGGGTGCTGGGGAGGAGGGGGAGCAGAGGTGGGAGTGGGCGAGGGAGCGCCGGAAATTTTATTCCAGCCTCAGTCGAGCGAGTATATTTAGGGAAATAGTTGGCGTCGGAGGATAATTTTTACTCAACTACGGCGGATTGGGAATCGGTTAGATGTGCGTTAGAGGAGTAATACTAACTGTTTATACTCCTCTGACGCCGGATAGGGAGTACGTTAGAAATGCGATTAACGTAAAAACCTACAAATTCGGACGGAGAAAGTACATCGAGCAGAGGCAGACAACAAATCTGATGTGCACTATCAAAGCGAAAGTGCCTCCTTTGAAGACTGCGAGAGGCCTAACTTTTGCTAACCACGCATAACAGATTATCCTAAAAAGGCGACAAGTGGCACTTGCAGCGACAGTAGACACTAGACAGTGGCCGGCCACACCACTCCATCCGCATCGGCCCTAGCGATCACCGGTCTCGAGGCGACGGCTCCCACCCCCACCTACCAGCAGAAAGGCGCCAATCAGGCGAGATCAACGAGCCATGCGCCGGCGGCAAGCGTTTTTTGTCTGTCTCCACGAACACGCGCGGGCCCGCCCGCTCCGGCCGGTCACCCATCGCTCCGCTCCGGCGGCATTCAAGGCGCTCGTTGTCGTCACTGCAGAGCGAGGAAGACGGATCCGAGCGTCCGAGGGAAAACGAGATCTGGATCGCCGGCTTGGCTGTACCTGTGCCTGATCTGGGCAGATGCTGACCCGGTGACCCCCGGGCCATGTTACCCTTGTCTCGTCTCACGCCACGTTCCGATTGGAGGAGGCACCACCGAGCCCTATGTTTTCTAGCCCCTGTGCTTCTAGGAGTAGTAGCCTGGGTGAAAAAGGGCAGGCCTTCTGCTATGCGCACACCTCCAGCTTGTGGTGCTCTTTGCCTAGTTCATGTATTCAGATGGGTAAAATAAACTCTTAAATCTATTTTGTTTGTAGACATTTAAGTGGCAAATTTTGGTGCTGAAGTAATTATTTGCAGTGATCTAAACGGTCTTATATTTCTTTACGGAGGAAGTACTGATTATCAAAGACATGTTGAACCAGGTTTTGAAAGATCGTATTTTACTTCTTCTTTTTTTGAACATAATATAAACGCAGATGCCCAGAGTTGAGATCATGCTTTGCACCGTAACCACAACCACAACCAAGTCTTAGCCTCTGGTTGGATTTCTCAGATTGTTGTATAATTCTTGTTCGCCAAATGCGGTGGTGATGCGGCGATATGCTCGTATCTGGATTAATCATTCAATTTTACATTTGCATGGACCATATGCTACAGTATAATGTAGTACTCATTAGCGGTTGCTTGCCCGACACATGGTTCGTCCTAATACTCTTGTCATCATTGTTTGGCGTCCCTCCGTGATGCCCTTTACTCTTCTTGCAACACCTATCTTTGGTTCTTCAGGTCGAACACCACATTTGTTTGCGCCAATATTGTCTGGTCTAAAGGTAAGACTCCTTCTCGGTGCAAGATCTTCATGTGGATTCACCAGCGTTGTCTCACTACCCATAATCTCAAATGACACATCTAGCCCAACAATGGCATCGGTCAACTTTTTCATCTCTGGCAACAACTTTGAACAACAATGAGGACTGATGGCTTCAGACTAGGAAGTTCTCTTCTAAAAGATTAAGGCACGACCTCAACACAATGCTTATCCTAGTGCGTATGTGCATTTGGAAAGAGAGGAACATAATAACATTGAATAGAACATTCAGTAACATCGGTGCTTTCCTTTGCTTGTCCTGATGAAAATCATGTTCTGCGCTAATCGGTCAAATCTTAATAAAATCATGTACTGCATTAACTCAATCAAATCAAATCTTACCAAAACCTCAACTAAGTTCAAAAAAAAAAAATCTTGACTTTCTCCACCCATACCCAATCAAATCAAATCATACCAAAACCCGACTAAATCTAAATTATGTTGCCTTCCCGCACTCATACTCAAATAAAATCAAATCATACCAAAATCTAGAATATAATGGGTCTGATTGCCATTGAACCATTAGAACATGTATGCTCCGTTACATGGTTAATTATTATGAGTACATAATACATATTTCTTGAAATACTCCTGTTTTCAGCTGCACTACACGTAGAACGTGCCTTGACACGTACTACTGCATGATTGCTTGTATTGAAAACACAACAAAATAAAAATACAAGCTTGACTCAAGCCCCTTGGGAATTCTACTTGACCGCCAAGTCCCAAAGCACAAGTGGAACACGAAACTTGATGTGGCGGGGCCGATGTGCCCGAAGCAACGTCAAAGGCGAAATGGAATGGAAAACGGGGGGCGTATAAATTCGAAAAATTCTCCACCCCCCCTTCTCTCTCCCCCCCCCTCCGTCGTTGGATTCCCGACGCCATCGTGCGCATCGCCGGCCAGGACAAGGCATACATACATACAGCGGGCTCCTCGCAGAGAAAAGAAGAGACCCACCCAGAGGCAGAGGCCCGCCTCAAATGCGCCGCCGGCCGCGCGCCGCCGCACGATGAGCCCCGCCGCGACGGACGCCGGCGGCGACCTCTTCGCCGCCAACCTCAAGGGCGCGCTCCTCGCCGTCGCCTCCTCCGCCTTCGTCGGGGTCAGCTTCATCGTCAAGAAGAAGGGCCTCCGCCGCGCCGGCGCCGTCGGCTCCCGGGCAGGTCCGTCCGCCTCCTCCCCCGAGGGCGCCGCTGTCGCTTTCGTGCCCCTCGATGTAGCTCTAGGTGTTTCTGGTTCGTGAGAAAGGCGGATCCTTTGCGCCCGGCTCCGCGTATCCGTGGTGACGTGACCTTCGCTGTCCTCTGAAAATTGCAGGTGTCGGAGGGTATGGGTACCTCTGGGAGCCGCTCTGGTGGGTCGGGATGGTCACCAGTAAGCCTCTCCTCATCCTCTGGCCCTTCGTTTGTTTCTTAGTCATGTGAGAATTGGATCCAGATGTCTCATTGCAACCTGAACTTTTTTTTTCAGTGCTTGTTGGGGAGACCGCCAATTTCGTGGCTTACATGTTTGCGCCAGCCGTCCTCGTTGCGCCGCTCGGCGCACTCAGCATCATTGTCAGGTAAAATTGCTTGCCCTCGTTTCAGCTCGCGTGTATAACATTTTTCGGATTCAATTCTCCAGGTTTGTTTGACATGTGCATGTGTGTGCGCCTCTTTGATGTTTTTTTGGAGGACAGTGCTGTTCTAGCCCATTTCATGCTGAATGAGAAGTTGCAGCGGGTGGGCGTCCTGGGCTGTATTCTCTGCATTGTTGGGTCGACAGTGATCATCCTCCACGCTCCCGAGGAGAGGTCCCCGGACTCGGTGGAGCAGATTTGGCGCCTGGCAACGCAACCTAGTAAGCTCCCATGCTATCTCCATTCGGTTGCTTGCCATAAAAATGGACTTGTCTTTTGACATTTCATCTGTAATGTTGTTGCAGCCTTCCTTTGCTACGCTGCTCTAGCAGTGGCGGTGTCATTGCTTCTTATGCTATATTGTGCTCCACGGTATGGGCAGACGAACATAATGATCTATGTTGGTATCTGCTCAGTTATCGGATCCCTCACGGTAAATGCTCTGCATGACTATGCCTCTGGTTTCTTATAGGTTTGTTGTTATATGAGTATTGACATCTGTTTGATGCGTGTCTTGCTAGGTAATGAGCATCAAGGCTGTGGGCATTGCGATTAAACTTACCATTCAGGGCGTGAACCAGGCTGGGTATTTCCAGACGTGGCTGTTTGTGACGGTTTCAGCTATATGCTTAATCATCCAGTTAGTTTACCTGAACAAGGTACTTCATTGCCTGATCTTGATATGTAAAAAGGGAACTTTTGTTCCTTACAATTTTTTCAACAACATATTCATAAAAAAGAAAAAAGAAGAAGCTCTGTTAGATAATGTGTCGCATAATCTGCCGATCACATCGTAATATCCTCATCTCTACATCACTTGTTATGTTCAACTTTCAGGCATTGGATACTTTCAATACAGCGCTGGTTTCTCCCATCTATTATGCCATGTTCACAACCCTCACTATTTTAGCAAGTGCCATAATGTTCAAGGTGAGCAATTTAAAACATCAGGCATTCTTGACCCCTGTGTTAATCGGTTAGCTTACTTGTGTTTTCCTGACTATCCAGGATTGGTCTGGGCAGAGCGCAAGCATTATTGCCTCCGAGACTTGTGGATTTCTCACAGTTCTTGCCGGTATTATTGTGCTACATTCCACCAAAGAACCTGATCAAAATCTGTCCCCAGGTACATGTTCGCGAAGCCTGGTACAATGGCGGGAGAAATATCAATATTCTGACGTGCTGATCATTTTTCTCTCCATATGACTGCAGACCTTTACGCATCTCTCACTGCGCCCCTGCCTCCAAAGATATATTGGCACATCCAAGGAAACGGCGACGTAGGGAAGCAAAAGGAGGACGAGTCGCTTCCCTGTGATTTCATCACCGTCGTGCGCCAGGACTACTTCGTCTAGAAAATTCCCAGGACGGCATATGTGTTTCATATGTGCCAGCCAGCCTCAAGACCTTCATGTGGAGAGGGTGGACGCCGGGGCCTGTTACCGACGGTACACCGCCCTCAAGGCCATCCTGACCTGAAAAAATGTGAAAATTTTGCAGAGACATCGTGTTGTACCATACCATGACCAAACCGGTTGCGTCAAAGCTAGGTGTTGTATACTTGTGGATTGTAGAAACCGTGCCGTCGTGTGAGGATGATGTTGTTGTAGGGGGTTTGTGAGGGATGTTGTAGATGATGTTGCCTGTCTGATGTGAATACCAAAGCACACAACACTTTCTGTTGCTAGTGTGACATGTTGTTTCACCCTTGTCGGCCTCGGGATGTTTCAGTCGATGTATTGTTTGTTTTAGGTTTGCCTTGTACACTCCGTTGATTGTATCTGTGGAGAAGCAATTCCACCTTGGTGGTCATCCTGGTTTGCGTATGGGTTGAGAAGGTTCTCTGTTGGGTCATACCGGTAAGCCTTCAGGTGTATAATAAAGAAATAATAACACAGCATTGTGTGTTGAGATCCTCTGCAGATTGTATGATGCTGTAGTGCGGATGACATGTGGGGCCTGGTCCACATGGCAGTGACTGTACTACATGGCACTTCCTCTGTAAAGAAATATAAGAGCTTTAGACCACCACTTTAGATATAAGAGCCTATAGATCACTACTTAAGTGATCTAAATGCTCTTATATTTGTTTACGGAGGGAGTAAACTGCTGCAGAGGATCCTAACCCTGTGTTGTAATAACACAGCAATTGTGTTGAATAAGTTTTGAGTTTTTCCTCATAGCGTGGTGCAATATATTCACGAACAGGAGGTGGCGTCTGAAGAAGTCCATCTCGTTGCCAGGAAACAGGATGGAACAAACGTTCTGCAGGGCCTTTCCTCCTGCAGTAGTTGGGACTACTTAGAGACAAAAAAGAAGCCGAAATCCCCTAGATAGGAGCTTTTTTGGCTTATAAGCCAAGGTGAAGCCAAGGAAAAGCCCAATCAAACGTATGAACTGCCGTGCAATCTCGTATGTGGACCGGCGACAAGCCTTCTTGGATATGGACTCCGAACAGTGAGAAGTTCTTACTCTTTGGATGCTTTCCAGGATAGCGGACGCATTCGGACTCCTCTGACCGGAACGAGGTGTCCACTCTACAAACAAAGCAACCATATCTGCGCCTCATCATCTATAAGTTCACAAGTTTTATTACACGGCTATTATTCACTTGCTAGCAGTACCAGTTCATATAGCAGTACGACTTATATCTCCCTAGACAAGTACACCAGACAACAGGATCGTCACAACAACCCACAAACTTCGAAGTAGAAGATGCTTACTAAGCAACAACATATATCATACATGCACAGTAGCCGTACTGTGAACCGGAGGCTCTGCTCAGACCCAGAGCTTGTGCATCGCGTGCAGCTGGCCCAGAGAGGAAGATTTCAGAGACAGGCGGTACATCTCTTTCAGCTTGGACGCGTCTCCCCTGCCGCTGCCGTTGGCCTGACCGGCGGCGGAGGCTGCCGGCCTGCTTGTGTCCAGGTTCTTCAGCATGCTCTTCAGCAGGCTCTGCAGCTGGCTCCAGAACTTCGGCTTTATGTCCAGGTTCACATCGTTTGGGTATTCCTCGTTTGCTTCGACCACGTGGCGGCCTTCCAGCAAGTGCATCAGCGCGGCTTCAAGCATCTTCAAACAGATACCAAGAAACATGATTATGATATCACAGAAGAAATCCCGTTCCACATTCACAAATAAGACATCCTAGGCGCGCACGTAAGTGAATGCATAGCCTCAAACCTAAATGCTCAACCGGTTTCGGCCCGCTGTTACTAACCACAACCCAGAATGCAGTGAACTATTGTGATTTATGTACCGCTACTGATGCCTTTCCCCCCAAACATCCCTACGTAGAACTCCTGCTGCTTAGCAGTAAAAAAACAGTACTCAGCAAAATTACACTTAACATTACAATCATAATGTATTAACCAAATGCAAAATGCAACATACTAAACGATTCTAATAAAATGACATTGCGCCTCTCGATTCTGCACGCAACTACTCCCTCTGTTCCAAAATAAGTGTCGTGGTTTTAGTTCAAATTGTATGACAGGTAATGCCCTTTCCGGAATGCCAGAAAAGAATAATCGTAACTAAGATCTAGCAGACTTGAGTAACTAGAATAGGAGGAGATGGCAAGCCAGGAAGAACATACCGCACTAGAATGAAACGAATCAAAGATGCTAGTAGAAAGGGCTGATTGTGCCATAAGGATGTTAAGAAACATGGTAGGATGCGTCTTTGGACCATAGAATTCTAAAGCCTTCTGCCAGTTCTTCTCTGCTAGCGAACCATACCACTTAGCTTTCTTACGAAATTTATCCTCGTTCTTCTGTTTGACCTCCTTGTTAACCAAATCCAGGAACTTGAAGCACAGATCCCTTTGATAACAACCAAGCTGAAAATGGCCAAAAGCAGCCTCCTGTTTGCGAAGTTCACCAAGGGACTCGTATGTAGACAAAGCCTCCCGAAAAGCATCACTTGCTGAAATCTCAAGAACTGTTCTGTTAGATGATTCATCAACAAGTCCACCTTCGTAACTGCCAGTTAAAAAGCTTTCCCTTGCCAAAAGCATTCCGAGCCTCAGGTGGGTATGGGCATACTGGGTGTAAACTTCGTTGTACAGTGATTTATCAACTTCATTGTCAGCAATAGCATACTTCAGTTGCCTCTTAGCTGCTGTATAGTAGTTTATTGCTTGGAAATATTCCGACTTGGCAGACTTCACGGATTGCATATATGAGCCTTCAGGAAGATCATACATCTGAAATTCTTCTATCCTCGACGCCAATTTCTCTGCTAAAGCTCTTCTACCATGAGCTAAGTTACAGTTGATCAATATAACATTTGTGTGATCAGAGACTTCTTGAAATGCACTAATAGCATCAGCAAAAGCAATCTCAGCACTACTCAGATTTTTACTCTCAAGTCTAATGCGGCCAAGTTCATTGAATGCCCAACCTCTTTTCTTAAGAATGGTGAAGAACTCTGCCGAGCGCACAGGAAATGCAAACATGGCTCCCTTAGCTGCACCATAGCAGTGAATAGCAGAACACAAGTTGTATTCAGCATCTCCTGGTTTAGGACCTACAAGGTACTTGAAAATACCACCGCTCCCACTGGAAACATCGCCATTAGGTTTATCAGGAATAGCATCAGCATTACTTGACTGATTATCCATGGTGTGATCATGATCAAGTTCAGCCTTTGCCACCGTCCTTTTCTCAAGACGAGTATCATTCGTGCTGTTTTGAGTTTCTTCAGAACTTCCGATAGCTTCCTGCGCATTAGGTTTCTCTTTAATTTCAGTAGATTGTGAACGAATGTTCCTGCCAGATGCTTTTTTATTTTTCTTTCTTCCATGCAATGTAGAGGCCTCAGGACTACTACTGCTTGCACTACTGCCACTATTTGCTCTATCACTTTGGCAGCTACAGTTTATCAGTGAGCATGTTCCACAATTCTGCTTATCTTTTCCCAATTTTCTCTTAAGACGTTTGACTTCCATTGCAACTTCATTTGACATCCTAAGATCACCTTCAGGCTTTTGCTCATGGAGCACCGGTGCTTGATGGCTGCCCAATCGGTGATATTCTGCATAGACATCGCCTACAAGCATCCACACATTGGCCCAGAATAAATAGTTTGGAGGCAACTGTTGAGCAGAAATATCATAACCAAAGCATTTTGCATTCTTGAAATATTCTGCTTCATCCAATACAAGACTTGAGTTTAGATCACCATCTTCAAGGCACAACGAACTATTGGACATGGATGAGATGAATTCATCACCATCTAGATGTTTAGGCATAGAACCATAAACCATGCAAGCTAATTCCACAACTTTCAGAGTGCGATGAAGCTGTCCATCATTTTTATACGCCTCTCCAAGTGCCAGATAAGATTCACCCAGCAAAAGAGCAAGTTTCCACAATTTATGGTCCATTTTCAGTTTTGGTAGCCACTCCCTAATGTCGCAAACTTCAATGCAATCAACATCGCCACATCTACATAAAGAGAAGTCAACAGGTCTCTCCCAAATGGTGTCTGCATTGTCAACACAATCATCCTGACTGTTCTGCAGCTGCCGGTTCCATCTTAAAGATTTGATAGCTTGTGATACGTGATGTATAGCTGCCAACTTAGAGGAGATGGCATCAGCAATTGGTTTTGATATCTGAGAGTTTCCAGCCTGACACATTAGCAGGCTATCATCAGAGACATCTTTTGTAGTTGAAGATGCAGTACCAGTATCAACATGACCACATGAAGATTCTGATTGTGAATACTCCAACATACTATCTACGGCTGCTGGCTCATCCTTGCTTATCTCTGTCAATACATCATCTTGCTTTGATGGTAAATTCTGAAGGCTCAGCTGTGGAGACTCATCATCCAAGTCGGTAAGAGTAACTTCCGATTCAAGCAGAAATGATTCTGTTGTCAGTTCCAACTCCTCGTAACATTTAAGGATGAGCCTTGCAAACTGTTCATGAGCATATGCCCTGACAACCTAAAAGATGAAAGAAGAAATCATGAGACAAATTTCTCACCGAGAAAATAACAGATTTGTAGAACAGTGAGATGATAGATAAAGTACCAGGTGATCCTGCTTGCTGAGGAAATCTAAACATTTTCTGAAGAACTTTGCACATTTTGCTCTATTACTAGGTACCTGCAAACATATAAGGCCTTTAACAATTAGTAAAGCTGTACATAAGTACATCTTCAAAAGAAAACTGTAAATAAGCAAAGTAAGAGTGTCAATTCCCTGTTACCTTCGATAAAGACATCCTATGAGCAACACGATAGAGGAGTGTGCCCAAAGAGAAAAGTGATTCCCTTCTCCCCTTGTTCATTAAAGAAGACACAGGACTGCACGTAGATATATGATCACCAGCAGTACGTTTTTCAGGTAATATGGACAAGTCATATAACTGCACAACATCTTCTTCAGCACCTTTGTAGAGCTGAGAAAGCAAACCTTCAGTATAAGTGCACAAGAACTAGCATTGGTGGTTACCAGTCTATTGCTAAATAAATCAAGTTGTACATAAAAATATCCAAACATAAAAGGTTGAACAGGAACATATCCAACACATGTTGACTATCATAACTTCATAAGTAGGTTCAAAAGCCATACCCAATATGCACCAGGGTCTTGCTTACAGTTATTCTGAAGGAACCTTAGGACAGCTAGGCCATTTTGCTGGACAACCTGTGGATGAAATGCAGGTGTGCCATCATCGGACACACCCTTAAGTAGAAATATATCATCATTTTTTAGAAGCTCATAGCCTTGGACAACACCATTCTGATGATAACATATGGCCAATTCAGGCACACTTGCCATAACATTGTCAAGCCAAGCTTCTAGCCAGTTCAATGGAGTAACCTATCAAAGGCAATTTGTCAATAGAGAGAGTAAGGAAAGAAAATATAAAGGCATATTAAAAAATAAATAAAGCATACCTGTCTAGAAACATCCCATAGGTGCAAGCTGACTGCGATATATTTCTCATTGCTAAATATAAGCAAGTCGCTACCCAAGAGAATATGGAAATTGTGAAATTGCCAAAAGCAAACCTTCCGAAATCCATTGTTCCCCACTCTCCTACTCTTCTCAGATTCTTGCACCTCACAACTGGGGGTTTCACCAACACGAGTGGTTTTCCTAATGGGGTCCGATCCTGGAACTTTTTGCTTATTTTCCCTTGCACCCCAGTACAGGCTTTCACAAGTACCATGTGACGGTTTTCTACTTTTACTGATATTCTGATCCAAATACGGCGACGTGCTAAAATTAGACGAGGAGGACGAATCAAAGGAACCCTCCCTATCACCGAAGGGTCCATGCAACATGGATGCTGTTTGCTTTTCCTGTGATGGTTGATGACTTGGTGGGCAATCACAAGCCTCTGCCCTAACCGAGTGCATCGCGAAGTTCTTTAAAATTGAAGGATCAGATCCTTTAGGTTGGTTATTTTGTCTTCTAAATATCTTTTCACCTTCATCAACATCAGGCCTGCAACGCAATGTGGAGTGGAGCATTAGCATTCACTACATTGAGTATGATCGTTTTAAAGTTGTGAGCACCTTACCCTGAGTTTAAAATGAGTGTGTCTCCAATACGGCTAACAGCAATAGATACTTGTGCCTTAGAGTAAGGTATTTTAAAGATCTGCTTTAGAATATCAGTTGGAGCAATCACATCTATTTCATCGCCATATTCGGCTAGGCCTGACACAGCTAGTGCTTCACACTTCCTTGATAAGTTTTGGTTGAAAAGTCCGCTTCCACACCGTAATCCTGAAGAATATGAACAAACATATATCAACAGAAATGTATTTCATGCCAAACAACTTTAATAATTTGGGACTATTGGATCATGCGGACAGCAGTGTGATAAGCACACTGCCTAGATGGTAGTCGGCGCGTATTCGGTGCTAGTGGGGAACCATCACGAATACCTGATCCAGAGGCCTATCATTGCCTGACTAATGCAATTAGTCGGATAATTTCTGTGCAATCACGCAACGAATTCGTAAAGCCTAAAAAAGAAGACAAGGTTTTTACCAGATCTGCTGACACGAAGCAGAGCAATCACGGACGGGTACCATCGAAGATGTCAGTACCACCCCATGATGTCGCCTAAGCCTTTTGAACCTGTTCGTTTGCTAGACGGAATGCTCGCCTCACAGTTTATCCCTTGAGCCGATGGGGTTAGAGCTTTTATTGGAAACGGCAAAGGGAAGGTGGAGAGCTAAGAACGGGAACAGGAAGATAGATGAGGAAGGGAAAGGCGAAGGCTCACATAACCAAAAGGGGAGGTGCTTCCTTATCTTATTACGTAGGATCGCCTTTATCATCTGTTGTTTGTTTGTCTGAAGCGGCTTGCTAGGCTTTCTACTAACCACCCCGATATTCTTTAGTCTGTTTTTATTAATTCCAAATATATCAATGCATTAATGCGAGCACATAGTTTTCCATATAATCGGTAGGCGGCACCGCGGCGCATTTAAGTCCGCCACCCGTATTTTGTCTTCAGCAAAACTGGTGGACAGCAGATCACTTTTGCAAATTGTAGGAATGATGTGGCAGTGGCCTAGGTGGCATCCTGCGGGTAAGTGCCATTTCAGATAATTAGAACAAGGTTAGTGGGCTGGAAGATAGATGTTGTCGACAGCAATAGGAAG
Source organism: Triticum monococcum (assembly GCA_034509565.1). Taxonomy (NCBI): domain Eukaryota; kingdom Viridiplantae; phylum Streptophyta; class Magnoliopsida; order Poales; family Poaceae; genus Triticum; species Triticum monococcum. Next base: position 690,065,382 of record CM067843.1, read on the forward strand.
AGAGAAATATGTTTCTTGCCTGCCTTTGAAGACAATAACCCACTACTATGAATTCCAAACATGATACAGATTCTTAGCTATTTCTATATCTCTAGCTTGCATAATCTTCTTCTGGACTCTTTCCTAATATGCCTAACTCTCCTCCTGGATTACTAATTTATGTACTGTTCCTGCTGTGCGCCATGGACTACTACAGTTTCACCTCCTGTGCTTTACACAGTTACACTACAACACTGGTATCTCAAACAGACTGATTCCTGTTATTTTTTTAGGGAAACTGATTCCCGTTATTTGAAAGGTTTTGCTGCTGCATGTACCACTGCAGCAAAAGCTCATCAGATGAGATAGAAAGGTATCATGAACATGAAATAGCAAACCCCAAAGCTGGTATTTTCACTCTCTCACAGCCTCACTTCTTACCTCAGATTTACAAGGGTAATACTCACAAGAAGAAGCATATACAAGTTTGTTAACCGGTAACAATGTACCGGGGGGGGGGGGGGGGGGTGTTTATTGCTACCGACCAAATATGCTTGAATAATAATTCACCAGGTCATGTTACCTAGAATTTTCACAGGTATAGCATCCATCAACTGTAAATACCAAACATCATTTAATTATATAGGGTGTTGCTGAGAAATCACTTGGATACATGTAAAAGGCAGCCAATCGTGACAGTTTTGACTCCCATATGCTTACCACATGCTAAAACAGTTATAATTTTAATAGCACACGCATGTTTTTACCATCAGTAATGCTGCCTTATACTACAAATTGCCAAGAAGCCTAGAATCTTGTTTTGATGATCAAACTAATAACAACGAAGGCTCGACAGAGGTCACCTTCAGTACTCTTCGCATCCGTTGGGAAAACCTTCTCCGGGAGGTTTGGAATCACGGGGAGCGTGTTGAGGTCAGTCTCCAGTGGCAGCATTTGATACCTTGGAGCTCCAGTCCCAGTCCTACAATATTTGTGACAATAAGAGCAAGATTAAACTAGTGGTTCTCCTTACTCAGACATTTGCAGACAAGGGGAAATCTCATTTGATAGCAGTAATGTGTCACTTTACACTTCCCAACATGATTTTGCCTACATACTCCTTAGCTGATGCTGTCTGAATGCAAAAAAAAAGGGCGCGCACGCGCGCGCGTGTGTGTGTGGAAATAGTGTCCACCACCATTCTATGTCCCAGAAAAAATATCTATATTCTGCAGGTTTGCAAGTTGTAACCGCTCCATTGATATACGGTGCATTCACGATCACTGGACACGTCGTTGCTAAAAGCAGCAAGCCCGCCCGTAATCACTTCACCATAGTCACTCTGCCCCCAAATATACCATAACAAACCACTAACGAAAGAAGCGATTGACATTTCATCTCCAGGCTCTACTCGGACATTTGCGGACTACAAGAAATTTCATTCGGTAACAGTTACACGTCACTTTACACTTCCCAGGCTCCCAGCATGATTGTGACTACATGCTCGTTAGTTGATGCTGTCCAAATGAAAAGAGAAAGGTGGAGATAGTGTCCCCCACCACTCTAGGTTGTAGGTTCCAACACAAAATCTATGTTCTGCTAGTTTGTAAGTTGTAACCGCTACAATGAGATACAGTGCGTTCACCATTCGCTAGACCGATCTTTGCTGCAAGCAGCAAGCACGCCGGTTGATCATTTCGCCATAGTCACTCTCCCCCAGAATAATATCATAACAACCCAGTAACTGAAGAAGGGATTCACATTTCATCTCCAGGATCTACTATACAAGTACCGTCTTAAGCCCTCACAAACGAATCACAATCAGGAACAATTCTAACTGCACAAGCAAATCAGATAGTGCTCTCCCCCAATCGCATTCTACCTCAAATTCGCCAGCACAGCCCTCGACATCCCACAACCGCATTCAACACGCCAGCCCTAAGCAACATAATCGCTCGGGTGATTCGGATTGAACAGCCTCCCGATGGATTCGATCAGGAGCCTGCATCAGAGCCCATCAAATCGCACGAAGCATCGGCTAGAGGCGCCTAGACTTGCACACGCGCCACTTCGATCGAACAAGCGCAGGGGCGCGGAGAATCGAGAGGAGGGGGAGCTCACGGGGAAGCGGAGGGGAGGAGGGCGGGGAGGTAGGCGGAGTCGTCGGTGGGGACCGGGAGGGAGCCCACGCGGAGGTAGCGCGCAGGCGGTGGCGCGGCGATCTCCAGCCGCCCCACGCACTGCAGCTCCCCCGACGCGTCCATCGGAGCCGTCCTTCCTCCTCGCCGCCGGCGTCGGCTTGTGGAGCTCGCCCGGATCGCGGCAGCGGCAACGCGTTCCGTGCCCGGCTTGACGAACGCCCACGGAGTCAGTGGAGAGTGCTAGACGCTTCTACCGCTCCCCTTTGGGCCTGTCATGGAGTCAGACCTGGCCAGATGGGCTGGCACGGCCGGGAGCTCCTAACGGGCGCCTTATGCGCCCACTGAGGCAACGGGCGCCTACAGCAGCGCGCTAGCGGGCCGGCCCATGAACACGCTCACAGTGTAAAAAGTATTTACAGCGCGAAAACCACCAGCAAAAATTCGATCTCGTGTGATAGGTATCGAACTTGCGCCAATTTGCTTAAACGCATGGTTGGCTAACCAGTAAAGCTATTAAGCCCTCTGTGAAAGTTTTCAACGCGAAACGTATTAAACCAAAACTATAGCCGCACTAATTAGAAAAACGTGACTTCTTTGAAAGAAATGTGAACAAATTTTGAATGTCCATAGATTTGAAAAACATCACGAATTAGAAAAAAGAAGTCATGTATTCTAAAAAAAAATCATCGATTTTCAAAGAAGTTCACAAATTTGAAAAAAGTTCATCAATTTTGAACAAATGGTCATCAATTTTCAAAGAAGTTCACCGATTCCCTAAAAAAGTTCATCGATTCTCTAAAACTGTTCATCAATTTGAAAAAAGTTCATCGATATTGAAAATAGTTCATCGACTTTAAAAAAAGTTCATCAAATTTGAAACAAGTTTCATCAATTTTTTTCGAAAAAGTCCACATATTTTAGAAAGAACCACGAATTAGAAAAACTTCACAAAAATCTGAAGAAGTTCGTCAATTTTTAGAAAAGTCCAGAAAATCTGAAAAAGGTTCATTGATTTTGAACAAAAAGTTCAGTGATTCACAAAAATAGTTTATCAATTTTCAAAAAAAATCATCGATTTAAAAAAAGTTCACAAATTTGAAAGAAGTTCATCAATTTTGGAAAAAAGTTCATCAATATTGGAAAAAGAGTTCATCGAATTTGAAAAAAATTCGTCAATATTGGAAAAAAAATCGTCAATATTGAAAAAAAGTTCATTGATTTAGAAAAAAGTTCATCAAATTTGAAATAAGTTCAACAATTTTGTAAAAAAATTCATCGATTTCAAAAAAAGTCATCCAATTCAAAAAAAGTTCACCGAATTTGGAAAAAAGTTCATCAATTTTGAAAAATAGTACATTTAAGTGAACAAAAGAAAAAAAACACCAAACAAAACCGTTCCGAACAAAATGACTAATTTTAAAAAATAATCATGAACTGTAAAAAGTTCACGCATTTAGTAAAGGAAAAAAGAAACACAAAACGAGAAAAGAAAAGTAAAATACCGTTCCAAAAAAAGAACCCAGGATTCCGCGACCTTTACAAAAAATAAATAAAATAAAGGAAGTGTCTAGGCACATTGATCGACTTGTTGTGGTGGATGGGGCGCTGCTCTTTGAACGTGGAGATCCTGGGCTCGAATCCCGCCTCAAACACACCATTTTTTGCGTTGATTCAGTTTGAAACAGAAAAAAAAATGACAACGGGCCGGCCCAGCGCAGCAGGGGGTTGTGCGCCCGATTGTGCATAGTACTGTAACGGACGCAGCGAGCGCTGTTTAGGATATGCCGGCACGGCCTGACCTGGCTAGAGTGTGTCAGGCACGGCACGCTTACTACACGGGCCAAATTTAGGAGTACTCCTTCGACTTATCGTAGCACGAGAATTTTTCCCTCCCCTCAAAAAAAAAACGAGAGTTTTTCCCTTTTCGAAAATCCAATTATTTACCCTAAAAAATGAGAGTTTTCCCCTTTTTCGAAAATTCAATTATTTAAAATATTTTTTTTCTTAAACCGTGCGTCCATATCTGTTGACACCAGATTTTGGCACGGCGAAGAACTTAATTAAGATGGCCTCAAATGGCGAAGTGCTCAAAGTGAGAAAGTTCCGTGTTGTCAAAAGAAAAAACTTTGATATTTGGACCATAGTCATCCGATCTCATCTCTAAGGTCGAAGTTGTGTTCGAAGTACTCAGATTTTATATTCAGAACGCTATTCGGCTGATTACGCCCCGAAAATGGCTTCATATGGGAAAAGTTTCTACACGGATTGTCTTCGCCTCGTTGAAACGATCAATTTTGATATAAAAAAACGTCTAAATCGGAGTTCGTATGCAAAAGTTAGAGCCCGTATAGTGAGACCCTCCAGCGAGCAAAATATGACGCCTCGAACAAGACACATATGTGGGTATGTCTGATGAGCTGCGTGAGTAATTAGCTGTTTTGCACGAACGATTTGACCCTCGAGATGACCTCTGATGAAAAAACGTTCAACATGAAAGATGTTTGTCTCGTCGAAACGGTCAAGATTGCTTTTGGGCTCGTTTCCATCCAAGGTCGTTTGTCACAACAAAAAGGACCCTCAAAGTACAGCCAGTTTAAACCAAACAGTTTTGGAAAGTTCGGATAAAACCAGTCCGAATTTGACTAGGGTTTTGGACGTGCATTGATGTAATTTTCTTGTAAGGAAAGTCTAGATAAATCCTTTGCTTGTACGGGAAGTCCAACCGCCTCTTATATATGTTGGGGGTGACGGCCGATTGAAATAACACACAATCGAACAAATCTATCTACATCTTTTACCTTTACTTTTCCTTCTCCCTTGTTCTTCTTCTTCCTCGTTCTTCGTTCGTTCTTCTTCATTGCAGGACGACGAACCTCGAGGCTCTAGGGGCGGTCAGGCCGACCTAGGGCAGCCCATAGCCGCCGCGCGTCCAAACGGGGTCCTCCCGGGCGCGTGGGGTTTCGGGTCTACAAAAGCGCCCGCTAGATTGCTTGCGTACCGCGCTTCCGGCGGGTCTCCTTCGACGTGAGCTGCGGTGCATCACCCCTGGCGTTGGAGGTACACGGTGACGTGTTTGTGTGTGAACACACTTTTTGGCGACTCCGCTGGGGACGAAGCTTTGAACGGTCTCTGGCCTGTTCTTGCTATGAAGAGATCGTCATATAGGGTTTGCAATCTACAAAGGTAATATGAATACCCAATTCATATATGTAGATGCAAACAATGCGTATGTTGTTGCTAGATCATCTAATGAGCATAATGTATCGGCTAGCCCTAGCTTTATCAATCATGCATCTAATTATGTGCAAGAGCAAATGCAACAAAATCTTCATGCTTCTACCTCATATAATTTTAGCAACATGCAACATATGTATTCCAACTCCCATGCATCGACAACCCCAGAAATCCATATGCCGATGAACAACATGATGAGTTCGGTTAATCAAGTTGAAACACCTCACATAGGAACTTTTGATAGTATGCAACAAAGTTTTTCACCTTTTTATTCACCGGCAACTAACTTGCAATATGTTAATCCAAACATGCCGGTGGATATGAGAATTGGTCATGCTACTACTAGTTATCCAGCCAATTACCCTCAACCATTATATGATACACCTCATGCTACTAATTTTCTGGCACTATACGCAACTGTTGATGTCCATAATTCAGCTCCTCACCTTCATGGTCATGGCCGAATAATTGAAACTTCTATAGAAGCACAAATGCCTTCACATATTACCGTGGCATATCATGTTCCCCCAACACAATTACAAAATTTCGGTGACATATCGTTACCGAAAGAGTCTAAAAGTGTCGGGGGGCAATTTTATCCAGATTGGGCCATTAAGAAAAACCTTACGTCTTTTTGGGACGAATGCAATGGTATTCTACATGAATTAATAAAAGAGGGAAAGCCTATTAATTCTGTTGCAATACAAGCTAGATTATGTCAAAAAGAGAAACATTGAGTGTGGGTAGAATTATCAAAAAGAGGGGTTTTTTCGAAAAACAAAGTTAATTCGGTTATTGAAAAGACCGAATCAAATATTACGTATGCCGAATCTATTCTAGAAAAAGAGGATGACAAGGCGCTGGGGAGCTATTCGAAAGGGGAACAAGATATCGTTCAAGCAACGCAACCATCATGCTCTCCCAACGTATTCGAAGAGGTATGTCTAGCAAGTGATTTACCTATCTTCCGATTTGGTCGCAACTTTATTGTTGATGCTTCTATTAGAAAAAAATCTCATAAGCAATCTTGAAAGACCAATGAAGAAGGGTAATTTACTTGTTAACAATAAAATTGTTATAGAATATATCGGTCAGTCTATTGTGCCATTTATAAAGATCGATAGTGACCTATTATTGCAGCCAAAGTTTTCCCCATTGCTTTATCAAAATTTCATATCTAATTGGGTAGCTTTGCTTGTTTCTTACTTGGCTTGCACTTGGTCTCAATTGAGACATGTGTATTCTAACTATTTTCGTTTCAGAAATTTAAAGCCAAGGTCAAATTCTTTTGGAAAATCCGTTGCTAATATAATATCTTATCCAAATACATCGGAGATATGATGTAAAACACAATGCATAGCCGAATGGAGAGATTCTAAATCTGAACCATTCGTTTGCTCAACTCCAAAGCCGTTTGCACACCAAGATCGGCTAGAAAATAAGTATACCTTCAATTCAAGCATGTGTGATCAAATATTTGATTTGTTGCTAAAAAATAATTACATTAGAGTTCTTGATCACCATGTGAAGCCATCAATCCAAGGACGAATGTATTGCAAGTTGCATGATTCGTCCAGGCATAATTTTGAGGATTGCAACATGTTTCGTCAAATAGTTAAATCGACCATTGATAAAGGACGATTAAAATTTGTTGAAACACCAAGGGATGACCAGTCTATTCTGATTGGTCCTAATGGAAAAAGGTTTTTGAATCGGCTGCTTCAAGACGATTCCTTTAAAGATGAGAAGGTAAAAACTACAGGTGATGGGATCAAGCTTTCAAGTAAAAAATTTGTTCAAGAGCACAATGAAAATATTCTTGAAGGCATGAGTTCTATCGAAGATACAATGAAGACGCCAAGGACTGGGGCAACAAGAAAATCCAAAGATCGATGTGTTGGGGAACGTTGCAGAAAACAAAAAAAAATTCCTACGTTTCACCAAGATCAATCTATGGAGTCAACTAGCAACGAGAGGAGAGTGCATCTACATACCCTTGTAGATCGCGAGCGGAAGCGTTCAAGAGAACGGGGATGATGGAGTCGTACTTGCCGTGATCCAAATCATCGATGACCAAGTGCCGAACGGACGGCACCTCCGCGTTCAACACACGTACGGAGCGGATGACGTCTCCTCCTTCTTGATCCAGCAAGGGGAGAGGAGAGGTTGATGAAGATCCAGCAGCACGACGGCGTGGTGGTGGATGCAGCAATGATCGCAGCAGGGCTTCGCCGAGCTTCTACGAGAGGGAGAGGTGTAGCAGGGGAGAGGGAGGCGCCAAGACTTGAGGTGCGGCTGCCCTCCCTCCCCCCTTTATATAGGCCCCCTGGGGGGGTGCCGGCCCTGGAGATGGGATCTCCCAAGGGGGCGGCGACCAAGGGGGGTGGAGTGCCCCCCAAGGCAAGTGGAGGCGCCCCCACCCTAGGGTTTCCAACCCTAGGCGTAGGGGGGCCCAAGGGGGGCGCACCAGCCCACTATGGGCTGGTTCCCCTCCCCACTTCAGCCCATGGGGCCCTCCGGGATGGGTGGCCCCACCAAGTGGACCCCCGGGACCCATCCGGTGGTCCCGGTACAATACCGGTGACCCTGAATCTTTCCCGGTGGCCGAAACTACACTTCCTATATATAATTCTTCACCTCCGGACCATTCCGGAACTCCTCGTGACGTCCAGGATCTCATCCGGGACTCCGAACAACTTTCGGATTACTGCATACTCATATCTCTACAACTCTAGCGTCACCGAACCTTAAGTGTGTAGACCCTACGGGTTCGGGAGACACGTAGACATGACCGAGACGGCTCTCCGGCCAATAACCAACAGCGGGATCTGGATACCCATGTTGGCTCCCACATGCTCCTTGATGATCTCATCGGATGAACCACGATGTCGAGGATTCAAGCAACCCCGTATAGAATTCCCTTTGTCAATCGGTACGTTACTTGCCCGAGACTCGATCGTCGGTATCCCAATACCTTGTTCAGTCTCGTTACCAGCAAGTCACTTTACTCGTACCGTAATGCATGATCCCGTGATCAACCACTTGATCACATTGAGCTCATTATGATGATGCATTACCGAGTGGGCCCAGAGATACCTCTCCGTCATACGGAGTGACAAATCCCAGTCTCGATTCGTGCCAACCCAACAGACACTTTCGGAGACACCTGTAATGTACCTTTATAGTCACCCAGTTACGTTGTGACGTTTGGTACACCCAAAGCACTCCTACAGTATCCGGGAGTTGCACAATCTCATGGTCTAAGGAAATGATACTTGACATTCAGAAAAGCTACAGCAAACGAACTACACGATCTTTGAGCTAAGCTTAGGATTGGGTCTTGTCCATCACATCATTCTCCTAATGATGTGATCCCATTATCAATGACATCCCCATGTCCATAGCCAGGAAACCATGACTATGTGTTAATCAACGAGCTAGTCAACTAGAGGCTCACTAGGGACACATTGTGGTCTATGTATTCACACATGTATTACGATTTCCGGATAATACAATTATAGCATGAATAATAGACAATTATCATGAACAAGGAAATATAATAATCATTTTATTATTGCCTCTAGGGCATATTTCCAACAGTCTCCCACTTGCACTAGAGTCAATCATCTAGTTACATTGTGATGAATCGAACACCCATGGAATTCTGGTGTTGATCATGTTTTGCTCTAGGGAGAGGTTTAGTCAACGGATCTGCGACATTCAGATCCGTATGTACTTTACAAATATCTATGTCTCCATCTTGAACATTTTCACGAATGGAGTTGAAGCGACGCTTGATGTGCCTGGTCTTCTTGTGAAACCTAGGCTCCTTGGCAAGTGCAATAGCTCCAGTGTTGTCACAGAAGAGTTTGATCGGCCCCGACGCATTGGGTATGACTCCTAGGTCGGTGATGAACTCCTTCACCCAAATTGCTTCATGCGCTGCCTCCGAGGCTGCCATGTACTCCGCTTCACATGTAGATCCCGCCGCGACGCTCTGCTTGCAGCTGCACCAGCTTACTGCTCCACCGTTCAACATATACATGTATCCAGTTTGTGACTTAGAGTCATCCAGATATGTGTCGAAGCTAGCGTCGCGTAACCCTTTACGACGAGCTCTTCGTCACCTCCATAAACAAGAAACATGTCCTTAGTCCTTTTCAGGTACTTTAGGATATTCTTGACCGCTGTCCAGTGTTCCTTGCCGAGATTGCTTTGGTACCTTCCTACCAAACTTACGGCAAGGTTTACATCAGGTCTGGTACACAGCATGGCATACATAATAGACCCTATGGCTAAGGCATAGGGGATGACACTCATCTCTTCTATATCTTCTACCGTGGTCAAACATTGAGCTGAGCTCAATTTCACACCTTGCAACACAGGCAAGAACCCCTTCTTAGACTGATCCATATTGACCTTCTTCAATATCTTATCAAGGTATGTGCTTTGTGAAAGACCTATGAGGCGTCTTGATCTATCTCTATAGATCTTGATGCCTAATATATAAGCAGCTTCTCCAAGGTCCTTCATTGAAAAACTCTTATTCAAGTAGGTCTTAATGCTGTCCAAAAGTTCTATATCATTTCCCATCAAAAGTATGTCATCTACATATAATATGAGAAATGCTACAGAGCTCCCACTCACTTTCTTGTAAACGCAGGCTTCTCCATAAGTCTGCATAAACCCAAACGCTTTGATCATCTCATCAAAGCGAATGTTCCAACTCTGAGATGCTTGCACCAGCCCATAAATCGAGCGTTGGAGCTTGCACACCTTGTCAGCATTCTTAGGATCGACAAAACCTTCCGGCTGCATCATATACAATTCTTCCTTAAGGAAACCATTAAGGAATGCCGTTTTGACGTCCATTTGCCATATCTCATAATCATAGAATGCGGCAATTGCTAACATGATTCGGACGGACTTCAGCTTCGCTACGGGTGAGAAAGTCTCATCGCAGTCAACCCCTTGAACTTGTCGATAACCCTTAGCGACAAGCCGAGCTTTATAGATGGTCACATTACCATCCGCGTCTGTCTTCTTCTTCTTAAAGATCCATTTATTTTCTATGGCTCGCCGATCAACGGGCAAGTCAGTCAAAGTCCATACTTCTTTTCATACATGGATCCTATCTCGGATTTCATGGCTTCCAGCCATTTGTCGGAATCTGGGCCCGCCATCGCTTCTTCATAGTTCAAAGGTTCACCGTTGTCTAACAACATGATTTCCAAGATAGGGTTACCGTACCACTCTGGTGCGGAACGTGTCCTTGTGGACCTACGAAGTTCAGTAGCAACTTGATCTGAAGTTTCATGATCATCATCATCAACTTCCTCTCTAGTCGGTGCAGGCACCTCAGGAACATTTTCTTGAGCTGCGCCGGTTCAAGAGGTAATACTTTATCAAGTTCTACCTTCCTTCCACTTATTTCTTTTGAGAGAAACTCTTTCTCTAGAAAGGACCCATTCTTGGCAATAAAGATCTTGCCTTCGGATCTGAGGTAGAAGGTATACCCAACAGTTTCTTTAGGGTATCCTATGAAGACGCATTTTTCCGACTTGAGTTCGAGCTTTTCAGGTTGAAGTTTCTTGACATAAGCATCGCATCCCCAAACTTTTAGAAATGATAGCTTAGGTTTCTTCCCAAACCATAAATCATACGGTGTCGTCTCAACGGATTTCGACGGAGCCCTATTTAAAGTGAATGCGGCAGTCTCTAAAGCATAGCCCCAAAATGATAGCGGTAAATCGGTAAGAGACATCATAGATCGCACCATATCTAATAGAGTGCGATTACGACGTTCGGACACACCATTACGCCGAGGTGTTCCAGGCAGCGTGAGTTGTGAAACTATTCCACATCTTCTTAAGTGTGTGCCAAATTCGTGACTCAAGTATTCTCCCCCACGATCTGATCGCAAGAGCTTGATTTTCCTGTCACGTTGATTCTCAACCTCACTCTGAAATTCCTTGAGCTTTTCAAAGGTCTCAGACTTGTGTTTCATTAAGTAGACATACCCATATCTACTCAAGTCATCAGTGAGGGTGAGAACATAACGATAGCCACCGCGAGCCTCAACACTCATTGGACCACACACATCAATATGTATGATTTCCGATAAGTTGGTTGCTCGCTCCATTGTTCCTGAGAACGGAGTCTTGGTCATTTTACCCATGAGGCATGGTTCGCACGTGTCAAATGATTCGTAATCAAGAGACTCTAAAAGTCTATCTGCATGGAGCTTTTTCATGCGTTTGACACCTATGTGACCAAGGCGGTAGTGCCACATGTATGTGGGACTATCATTATAAACCTTACATCTTTTGGTATTCACACTATGAATATGTGTAGCATTACGCTCGAGATTCATTAAGAATAAACCATTCACCATCGGAGCATGACCATAAAACATATCTCTTATATAAATAGAACAACCATTATTCTCGGATTTAAATGAGTAGCCATCTCGAATTAAACGAGATCCTGATACAATGTTCATGCTCAAAGCTGGCACTAAATAACAATTATTGAGGTTTAAAACTAATCCCGTAGGTAAATGTAGAGGTAGCATGCCGACGGCGATCACATCGACCTTGGAACCATTCCCGACGCGCATCGTCACCTCGTCCTTCGCCAGCCTCCGCTTATTCCGCAGCTCCTGCTTTGAGTTACAAATGTGAGCAACCGCACCGGTATCAAATACCCAGGAGCTACTACGAGTACTGGTAAGGTACACATCAATTACATGTATATCACATATACCTTTCGTGATGCCGGCCTTCTTGTCCGCTAAGTATTTGGGGCAGTTCCGCTTCCAGTGACCATTTCCCTTGCAATAAGAACACTCAGTCTCGGGCTTGGGTCCATTCTTTGGCTTCTTCCCGGCAGCTTGCTTACCGGGCGTGGCAACTCCCTTGCCATCCTTCTTGAAGTTCTTCTTACCCTTGCCTTTCTTGAACTTAGTGGTTTTATTCACCATCAACACTTGATGTTCCTTTTTGACTTCTACCTCTGCTGATTTCAGCATTGCAAATACTTCAGGAATGGTCTTTTCCATCCCTTGCATATTGAAGTTCATCACAAAGCTCTTGTAGCTTGGTGGAAGCGACTGAAGGATTATGTCAATGACCGCGTCATCCGGGATATTAACTCCCAGCTGAGTCAAGCGGTTATGCAACCCAGACATTGTGAGTATGTGCTCACTGACAGAACTATTTTCCTCCATCTTATAGCTGAAGAACTTGTCAGAGACTTCATATCTTTCGACCCGGGCATGAGCTTGGAAAACCATTTTCAGCTCTTCGAACATCTCATATGCTCCGTGTCGCTCAAAACGCTTTTGGAGCCCCGGTTCTAAGCTGTAAAGCATGCCGCACTGAACGAGGGAGTAATCATCAGCACGTGTCTGCCAAGCATTCATAACGTCTTGGTTCTGTGGGGCGGGTGCGTCACCTAGCGGTGCTTCTAGAACATAATCTTTCTTTGCAGCCATGAGGATGATCCTCAGGTTCCGGACCCAGTCCGTATAATTGCTGCCATCGTCTTTCAGCTTGGTTTTCTCTAGGAACGCATTGAAGTTGAGGACAACATTGGCCATTTGATCTACAAGACATATTGTAAAGATTTTAGACTAAGTTCATGATAATTAAGTTCATCTAATCAAATTATTCAATGAACTCCCACTCAGATAGACATCCCTCCAGTCATCTAAGTATAACATGATCCGAGTTAACTAGGTCGTGTCCGATCATCACGTGAGACAGACTAGTCAACATCGGTGAACATCTTCATGTTGATCGTATCTTCTATACGACTCATGCTCGACCTTTCGGTCTTCTGTGTTCCGAGGCCATGTCTGTACATGCTAGGCTCGTCAAGTCAACCTAAGTGTTTGCATGTGTAAATCTGTCTTACACCCGTTGTATGTGAACGTTGGAATCTATCACACCCGATCATCACGTGGTGCTTCGAAACAACGAACTATCGCAACGACGCACAGTTAGGGGGGACACTTTCTTGAAATTTTTATGAGGGATCATCTTATTTACTACCGTCGTCTAAGTAAACAAGATGCAAAAACATGATAAACATCACATGCAATCAAATACTAGTGACATGATATGGCCAATATCATATAGCTCCTTTGATCTCCATCTTGGGGCTCCATGATCATCTTGTCACCGGCATGACACCATGATCTCCATCATCGTGTCTCCATGAAGTTGCTCGCCAACTATTACTTCTACTACTATTGCTAACACGTTTAGCAATAAAGTAAAGTAATTTACATGGCGTTTTTCAATGACATGCAGGTCATACAAAAATAAAGACAACTCCTATGACTCCTGCCGGTTGTCATACTCATCGACATGCAAGTCGTGATTCCTATTACAAGAACATGATCTCATACATCACATATATATCATTCATCATTCATCACAACTTTGACCATATCACATCACATCACATGACACTTGCTGCAAAAACAAGTTAGACGTCCTCTAATTGTTGTTGCAAGTTTAACGTGGCTGCAATAGGGTTCTAGCAAGAACCTTTTCTTACCTATGTAAAAGCCACAACGTGATTTGTCAACTTCTATTTACCCTTCATAAGGACCCTTTTCGTCGAATCCGCTCCAACTAAAGTGGGAGAGACAAACACCCGCTAGCCACCTTATGCAACTAGTGCATGTCAGTCGGTGGAACCTATCTCACATAAGCGTACGTGTAAGGTCGGTCCGGGCCGCTTCATCCCACAATACCGCTGAAGCAAAATAAGACTAGTAGCGGCAAGAAAGTTGACAACATCTACGCCCACAACAAATTGTGTTCTACTCGTGCAAAGAGAACTACGCATAGACCTAGCTCATGATGCCACTGTTGGGGAACGTTGCAGAAAAAAAAAATTCCTACGTCACCAAGATTAATCTATGGAGTCAACTATCAACGAGAGGAGAGTGCATCTACATACCCTTGTAGATCGCGAGCGGAAGCGTTCAAGAGAACGGGGATGATGGAGTCGTACTCGCCGTGATCCAAATCACCGATGACCAAGTGCCGAACGGACGGCACCTCCGCGTTCAACACACGTACGGAGCGGATGACGTCTCCTCCTTCTTGATCTAGCAAGGGGGAAGGAGAGGTTGATGAAGATCCAGCAGCACGACGGCGTGGTGGTGGATGCAGCAATGATCGCAGCAGGGCTTCCCTGAGCTTCTATGAGAGGGAGAGGTGTAGCAGGGGAGAGGGAGGCGCCAAGACTTGAGGTGCGGCTGCCCTCCCTCCCCCATTTATATAGGCCCCCTGGGGGGCGCCGGCCCTGGAGATGGGATCTCCCAAGGGGGCGGCGGCCAAGGGGGTGGAGTGCCCCCCAAGACAAGTGGAGGCGCCCCCACCCTAGGGTTTCCAACCCTAGGCGCAGGGGGGCCCAAGGGGGGGGGGCGCACCAGCCCACTATGGGCTGGTTCCCCTCCCCACTTCAGCCCATGGGGCCCTTCGGGATGGGTGGCCCCACCCGGTGGACCCCCGGGACCCATCCGGTGGTCCCGGTACAATACCGGTGACCCCGAATCTTTCCCGATGGCCGAAACTACACTTCCTATATATAATTCTTCACCACCGGACCATTCCGGAACTCCTCGTGATGTCCAGGATCTCATCCGGGACTCCGAACAACTTTCGGATTACTGCATACTCATATCTCTACAACCCTAGCGTCACCGAACCTTAAGTGTGTAGACCCTACGGGTTCGGGAGACACGTAGACATGACCGAGACGGCTCTCCGGCCAATAACCAACAGCGGGATCTGGATACCCATGTTGGCTCCCACATGCTCCTCGATGATCTCATCGGATGAACCACGATGTCGAGGATTCAAGCAACCCCGTATACAATTCCCTTTGTCAATCGGTACGTTACTTGCCCGAGACTCGATCGTCGGTAGCCCAATACCTTGTTCAGTCTCGTTACCAGCAAGTCACTTTACTCGTACTGTAATGCATGATCCCGTGATCAACCACTTGATCACATTGAGCTCATTATGATGATGCATTACCGAGTGGGCCCAGAGATACCTCTCCGTCATACGGAGTGACAAATCCCACTCTCGATTCGTGCCAACCCAACAGACACTTTCGGAGACACCTGTAATGTACCTTTATAGTCACCTAGTTACGTTGTGACGTTTGGTACACCCAAAGCACTCCTACGGTATCCGGGAGTTGCACAATCTCATGGTCTAAGGAAATGATACTTGACATTCAGAAAAGCTACAGCAAACGAACTACACGATCTTTGAGCTAAGCTTAGGATTGGGTCTTGTCCATCACATCATTCTCCTAATGATGTGATCCCGTTATCAATGACATCCCCATGTCCATAGCCAGGAAACCATGACTATCTGTTGATCAACGAGCTAGTCAACTAGAGGCTCACTAGGGACACATTGTGGTCTATGTATTCACACATGTATTACGATTTCCGGATAATACAATTATAGCATGAATAATAGACAATTATCATGAATAAGGAAATATAATAATCATTTTATTATTGCCTCTTGGGCATATTTCCAACACGATACAAGTCAAGACAAAGGAGATAAAGGCCGCAATAAGCACAAGTGCAAGAAATCCAAGGTCACTTTTGCACAATTATTAGATAAATATCAAAAGAATAGTGAAGAGAAAAGTGCTTATCGGCCAACTAATGGAAAAGCATCAAGATCACCCCCTAGGCGCAAACCCGAGGATTGGTATTGGCAAAATGAGAATTCTAATGCGGTATATTCATATCCATATTTTGTGCCGCCAATGCCAATGCCATGGATACCTTCCTATGATCATGTAAATACATATCCATCGTGGGACAAGTATGATACAAGGGCACATTCTTCATCTTATTTTAGACCATCTCACAAACACTATGCAGCTCCAAAAAGACCAACATTTGAACAATCACATGTCAAAGACCATTTCAATTATAAGGAATCGGTCCGGAGCTCAAGGAACAAGAAAGAGGTGGGCAAACAAATTTATCGTGTTAAAAAAGATGGTCGTAAGAGTGCTACTTCAGATTTGATCTCAAATGAGAAGGAGCCAATTAAAGTATTGACATTGGCTACTAAAGGCAATGATGCAAGTCAATCAAGTGCCAAATCTGAAGGGAAGAAGTTGAGAGTGCATAAGGTAAAACAAGAATTGCCATTACTTCAAACAAAATCGCAGCCGGGGTGCCCACTCGGCTTATCGTATTGGCAAAAGAAGAAGTTGCAAAAGCTTAGTGCACAAGAACTTGAAAAGAGAAACATGGCATGGGTTCCCAAAGGAGGTACTCAAAATAAGAATTATGTGCAAGCTTCCATTACAAGAAGTGCGACAAAGGTGAAGAAGGAAAAGACTGAAAACTATGGAGGACCAAGCCGAAGGTTTCAACATCTTCGGTCCACACATTATCCATTTTCTTCAACAATGTCGTTGATGCCTATGTCATGGAATTTCTCATCAGGTATGATTGGTTACCCTCAATGGGCTTATTTTAAACCATGGATGCAATATAATTTCTTACATCATGAAAGGGTATTACCAAATCATCATATGTTTGATTAGCTTTACTTTTGTTGCTAATCCAAATGACCGATATATACTTATCGTCCTAAGCACATAAAATGTCCGATGGAGTGTTGACATCGTCCTTAGAAAAAACATCGTGCAAGTTATTTTTCGGCACACAAGTTTGCCGAAAAATAGGGGGGCATGTGTTGACACCAGATTTTGGCACGGCGAAGAACTTAATTAAGATGGCCTCAAATGGAGAAGTGCTCAAAGTGAGAAAGTTCCGTATCGTCAAAAGAAAAAACTTTGATATTTGGGCCATAGTCATCTGGTCTCATCTCTAAGGCCGAAGTTGTGATTGAAGTACTCAGATTTTGTATTCAGAACACTATTCGGCTGATTACACTCCCAAGATGACCTCATATGGGAAATGTTTCTACACGGATTGTCTTCGCCTCATCAAAATGATTAATTTTGATATATAAAACGTCTAAATCGGAGTTCGTATGCAAAAGTTAGAGCCCGTACAGCGAGACCCTCCAGCGAGCAAAATATGACGCCCGGAACCAGACACATATGTGGGTATGTCTAATGAGCTGCGTGAGTAATTAGCTGTTTTGCACGAACGATTTGACCCTCGAGATGACCTCTAATGATAAACGTTCAACATGAAGGATGTTCGTCTCGTCGAAACGGTCAAGATTGCTTTTGGGCTCGTTTCCATACGAGGTCGGATGTCACCACAAAAGGACCCTCAAAGTACATCCAGTTTAAACCGAACAGTTTTGGAAAGTTCGGATAAAACTAGTCTGAATTTGACTAGGGTTTTGGACGTGAATTGATGTAATTTTCTTGTAAGGAAAGCCTAGATAAATCCTTTGCTTGTACGGGAAGTCCAACCGCCTCTTATATATGTTGGGGGTGACGGCCGATTGAAACAACACACAATCGAACAAACCTATCTACATCTTTTACCTTTACTTTTCCTTCTCCCTTGTTCTTCTTCTTCCTCGTTCTTCGTTCGTTCTTCTTCATTGCAGGGCGGCGAACCTCGAGGCTCTAGGGGTGGTCAGGCCGACCTAGGGCAGCCCATAGCCGCCGCGCGTCCAGACGGGGTCCTCCCGGGCGCGTGGGGTTTCGGGTCTACAAAAGCGCCCGCCGGATTGCTTGCGTACCGCGCTTCCGTCGGGTCTCCTTCAACGTGAGCTGCGGTGCATCACCCCCGGCGTTGGAGGTACACGGTGACGTGTTCATGTGCGAACAATATCTCAAACCGTTTTCATCGTTGGATTCCTTACGTCGAGATCGTCCAAATTTAAAACTGTTTTCACCATTGAATTCATCACGTCGATTTCTTCAAAACTAGATCGCATGTTGATAGATTTTGACGAACTTTTTTCCATTAAAAAAGGGGACGAAAAACCCATGCCTCTCATGAAAGAAGAAAAATAGAAAACAAGTTTTTTTTCGGTTTCCTAGAAGCATGGGCATGTCTCTTGCGGAAGTAAAACCGTGTCTCCCACAAAAGGAAAAAAAATGTGTTTTCCTGTTTTCGAGAGGCACGGCGGTGTCTTCTCACGAAAGAAGAAAAAAAAGTAGAAAACACATTTTTTAGTATCCGAGTGCCTCTCACGAGAGCAAAACCATGCCTCTCATGAGAAAAAAAGAAAAAGTGTTTTTTTTCCTTTCCGAGAGGCACGACCATGCCTCTCGCGGAAGCAAAACTATGCCTCCTGTGAAAGCTAAACCGTGCATGTCACGGAAGAAAAAAAGAAACATGTTTTTCTGTTTTCAAGAGGCACAATGCCTCTCGCGAAAGCGAAGAAAAGTTTTTTCTCGCTATTTTTTTTGAATTTTTTATCCAAAAGCTAAGAAAGACCAATAAAAAACCAAAAAGCCGAAAAAACACGTGTGAAAATAAAATAAAAAACCATAGAAAACGCTCATAGCGCTCTCAGCCAACCCCAAGTAATCGTTCGGAGACTCCCGAAGGAGCGATCGTTAACTAGTTGCTCTCGTATACCGATTGAGCTTCTTGGCACCCACACGCCACCGCTCGTGGGCTAACCCAAGAAGAAGGCCAACGCTCGAGTGTTTTCCCAAATAATAATTCTAAAAAAGGGACTGGTTTCTCAAATCCCTCGATCTCGTTGACTTTTGAAAAAAATGTTTTTTAAAAGTAAGAAAATTAAAAAAACATGAATTCAATAATGTCCACGAATTTTAAAAAATCACAAACTTAAAAATGCGAGGAACATTGTGTTCACCATTTACGCAATAACTACTACTTTTCTCTCAGTTTACAGGGCGTGCGCGTGCCTCTAGGTCGTCAATTTAACCAACCTAATACAAGTCATATATTACAAAAAATATACCAATATAAACTTCAGATATTCTATTTTCAAACCGTATAGTTTTTGTGTTATATAGTTTATATTCAGATGATAAAATTGATAACCTAGGTATGCGTGTAGGACTTGTAAACTGAAAAGGAGATAGTATCAATTATGCTCATTTACGGGTACTCCACCGCTAACTACAAGATGGAAAAAACTCTCTCCAAGGTATTACGAGTTGAATACAGATGCAACTTTCTTTGAAGATGGAAGTGGAGCAGCTACTGCTGTTATACGAAACTGCACAGAGCTGTGGAGCCTATAAGAGGTTGTTTGGTTTCGAGTCACAATTTGCCAAGCCAAAATTTGGCACCCACACTTTGGTTGGTATGTATTTGGTTTTTGTCACACTTTGACTTGGCCCGCTTTACTGACCCTATGGTCCACTTGTCATAGAGACAATTGTTTTGTCAACTTTTGCCAAAGTTTGACATCCAATTTCTCGGTCATACTTGTGTGGCTGGCCACACTTTGATTTGGCCACACTAGTCTCCAACCAAACATATCCTAAATCACACATTGAATGCTCCAACTGCTGAAGCTCTAGCAGCAAGGAGAGGCTCAAATTGCTATCTGAGAGTATCTATAATTCGACCCCTCATACCCGTCTTAATGCTTGGACAAGCAGTCCGATCAGTGACTGGTCACAAAAACGCGACTCAACCGAATCCCTTATATCCGTCTTAAACGTTCGGACTGACCAATATCCCTTATATCTATCTCAAATATGAACAATATGAGGGCTCACGGATGCATCTGGACACGCCCAGTCAGTCCGCCACATATGATGCAACCCCACCCCAGACCACCTTTTCTCTTTCTTTATTCATTCTTTTCTTTCCCTCTCTTCTTCTCTACCAATCACGGACATATAAGAAAAAAAAATAAGAAGTGTGACTGTACGGATGAAAAAATAGGGGCTCAAAACGGACACGCCCGATCACTGGCCAGGCGCGTCCGCGGACATTTGAGTAGTCGAATTAGAGGTACGTGACTAAAGATGCTCTGATGTTGGCTGCTCTAAGGTGGTGGTGAAATCTGATTGCCTTGAGCTAATGGATGCATGCAATGGAGATTCTAAGATCCCGAGACCATATGGGAAAAAATTTATATAAGACCAGGCCTCATGGTTAGCAGGTGAGACCCGTCCTGATAGATGACACGTGGCATTCACAAATCACAAAACATTTAATCTCTCCTCCCTGATTTTAAGTGGGGGTGGGGGTGCTTTGTGATTTGTGAATGCCACGTGTCATCCATCAGGATGGGTCTCGCGTGAGATCTGGTCTCATAGAATTCTTTTCCTTTAAGCATTGAACTTTCACTTGTACTAGCTGGTTGCTTTGAACTTTCACCTGGGATCTCGTCAACTTCCTTTAAGCACAGTCCGAGGGAAGCTGTACATTACCTAGCTAGATATTGTTATGATCAAAGAGGCATGTATGAATGGGTAGATGATACTTCATTTTTTTTACTATCTCATGCCTATGGTGTAAGAGCATTTACACCCGGATGCCCTAAACTCGCCTCAAACGTTCGGACGAACGGCCCGGTCACTGATCGATCACAAAAATGCAACCCAGACAGGCGCTCCAAACGAGCCTCAAACTCCCAGGTTGACCGGCACCCCACATATCCAGCCTAAATATGAGGGCGCACACGTCCGTCATGTCGGCCCCGGCCCACGCTGGCTTACCCAATCACATATATATTTTCTCTCATCCGCTCACCGGACCAAACCCTAGCCACTTCACTCCACCACCTTCTACTCCCCTTCGCCACTCAAGCTCCCGTCCAACGATCTCCGGCATGCTTCCAATCCGTCGACTGGGGTGTTGTCCAGTGCGGGTTGGACGAGGCAATGGTTGTACGCATTGCACTCCGCGCGCTCTCAGGATGACAGCGCCCGGCCGATGGTAGGATCTGTTCGGCGCGACTCCATTGCGTCGACACATCGGGCGTTCGGATCTTCCGGAGCTGGATCATCGTGGTCCCGAGAGCCTTCAAATCTCCCCTTCCCCATCATCGGTTCGGCGGAGTATGAGTCCCACTGGGACCGGTGTACTCACTGTGGGATGGAGAGGATAAGGATGACAGAGGCCTGCCTCGCTACCGATATTGCAGCGATGGAGGACTGCCTCGCTGCCGACATTGAGGCGGCGGGAAGCGGCTGATGTGACGTCACGGGCGCCCGTAGACGAGGAAACCATCTACACCCTGATGTAGGGTGGAAACCCTAATCGGCCGATCTTTCACGAAAGGAGCGGATCCCGCGACGAACACGAAGAACGCGAGGAGGGAAATGAGGGAAAACACGGGAAAAAATACAAGAGGAACACGAAACCAACATGAAATAGTCACACATGTGCTAGGTCCTCGAGTACATAAGAGATCACACGATCCACAGACAACTAAGGACGATACAAAGGTAGCCGGTCTTCTCCGTGAGGAGGTCTTGAATTTCTTCTCCGCAAGGAGGTCTTGAATCCAAAGGGATATTCTCCGAAGAGCGGCCGCGGTCTCTCTCGTGGAGTAGATCCGATGTCGATGAGCAATGCTCTATCTCTAAATATGAGCTAAACCAATGCTAACTGTCGGTGTCAAAACCGGTGGATCTCGGGTAGGGGGTCCCGAACTGTGCGTCTAGGCCGGATGGTAACAGGAGGCAAGGGACACGAAGTTTTACCCAGATTCGGGCCCTCTTGATGGAGGTAAAACCCTACGTCCTGCTTGATTAATATTGATGATATGGGTAGTACAAGAGTAGATCTACCACGAGATCAGAGAGGCTAAACCCTAGAAGCTAGCCCATGGTATGATTGTTGTTTTGTATGTTGTCCTACGGACTAAAACCCTCTGGTTTATATAGACACCGAAGAGGGTTAGGGTTACACAAAGTCGGTTACAATGGTAGGAGATCTACATATCCGTATCGCCAAGCTTGCCTTCCACGCCAAGGAAAGTCCCTTCCGGACACGGGACGAAGTCTTCAATCTTGTATCTTCATAGTCCAGGAGTCCGGCTGAAGGTATAATCCGGCCATCCGGACACCCCCTAATCTAGGACTCCCTCAGTAGCCCCTGAACCAGGCTTCAATGACGACGAGTCCGGCGTGCAGATTGTCTTCGGCATTGCAAGGCGGGTTCCTCCTCCAAGTACTTCATAGAAGATTTTGAACACAAAGATAGTGTCCGGCTCTGCAAAATAAGTTTCCACATATTGCCATAGAGAGAATAATATTTACACAAATCTAATCTGCTGACGTATTCCGTAGTGTGACACACCACGGCCAAGCTTTTATCCAAATCGTTTTATTATCCCACCTCAGCGCGTCATGCGAGGCGGTTTCCTTGGCACGTCTTGTTAAAGCAGAGATCGTGTCCCCTTATTTCGGGATTCTCATCAATACGGGCGTGGGTAACCCAACTGCGCCATTGATTACGGTGTTTGGAGATAAGCGAGTTTTACCAGACTGGTGGGGACACGTAGTTGCGTCCACCCATATAAGGGGATAAGGATCCACCTTTTCACCTACGCCTTCTTCCTCCTTTGCCTATCCATTCTCGCGCACTCAAGCTCCAGCGCCCAAGTCTGCAGTCACCACCTCAACCTTTTCCAGCCATGTCCGGAGCGGGAGGCAAGTGGATGGTCTCCTCTATCACGGAGGGACACATAAAAAAAACTGAGGAAGGCCGGATACTTGTCTAACGACATCGCGCACCGGCTCCCCGAAGAGGGGCAGCTCCTCCCCACCCCAAGGCCCCATGAGAGGGTAGTGTTCCTTCCCCACTTCCTCCGCGGACTGGGCTTTCCTATCCACCCATTCGTCCGGGGACTCATGTTCTACTACGGCCTAGATTTCCATGATCTGGCCCCGAACTTCATCCTCAACATCTCGGCGTTTATCGTCGTGTGCGAGGCTTTCCTCTGCATCCGCCCCCATTTCGGCCTATGGCTCAAGACTTTCAACGTCAAGCCGAAGGTGGTGCGCGGCAACCAGGCGGAGTGCGGAGGCGCCATGGTGGGCAAGATGCCCAACGTCTTATGGCTCGAGGGCTCCTATGTGGAGACCCTGAAGGGGTGGCAATCGGGGTGGTTTTACATCACCGATCTGCGCGACCCTGAGTGGGTCGCAGCCCCCGTGTTCTGGTTCGGACCCCCAACGCGGCTCACGTCCTGGAAGGAGACGGGCCTGTCGTGGGGCAGCAAAGGAGAGGTGACTGGACTGCAAACATGCATCCAAACCCTGGTGGACAAGCAGCTCAAGCTTGTCAATATAGTCCAGGTTATGCTCATCTGCCTGATCCTCCTGTGTCAACAACGGGCCTTCAATCTGTGGGAGTTCAACCCGGCGCAGCACCGAACTCTGAGCAGGCTCTTCGACACGATGTACGAAGATGCCTGGAAGGTGCTTTTCAAGGGCGCCGAGGCTCTCGCATTCGCTACCGAGGATCACGGATTTAGCGCGCAGCGTCACGCTAGCGCGGTAAGTTGTTTGTACCTTTTACAGGGTATTAGTTTTTCATAGTTTAACTCTATGCGGGATCTAAGATCCCTTACCTTTGACAGGTTTGGCAGGCGAAGTCTGGGCAGATCGACTGTCCGGCTCCTTTGCCCGAAGACCCAGCCGATGCCCGCTTGGCGAAGCTGCTGGTTCCGGCACCCCATGTGGTGCCTAAGAAGAAGGCCACGAAGAAGGCCACAGGGACTCGAAAGAGTGCCCGGCGCCAGGAGGTGTCGGGTTCATCATCCGACGACTCTAAGGCGCATTCCTCCCGTGAAGACGAGGAGGAGGAAGAAGAGACCTCTCCCCCCCCTGCGGGAGGAGAGAAGAAAAGGAAGGCCGCCCTTACTAGGGAGGCCGAAGGGTCCAAGAAGGGGAGAACCCTTCCCCCGGACTACTCCACCGACGCCGACGACGGTGGAGAGGAGTGGCCTCTCAGGGCCAAGCCCCTGGCGAAATCGTAAGTATCCGGATACCAGAGTAATTCATAGTATTCCTTTATTGCACAGCTTTCCCTTATGTCAAATGTGATTATGTAGCCCACCCAAAGACCGGCTCGACGCGACGTCGAGCGGTTCACTGGACTCGTCGGATGTGAATTCGCTTCCGACGGCCTCCTCCCCCCGCCCTGCGGACGACGCCGAAGTGTTGTCCCGATAGGTTCCAAGACAGGAGGAGGTGGTCTTGGAGGCGCCGCAAGGCAACCTCCCGGACTCCAGGAGTAAAGGGGATAAAACTCCCCAGGGCTCCAAGTCCGGCCCTAGGCCGGACACCGCTCCGGAACCTTCAAAGGTTCTGGAGTCCGGCGGGCGACCTCCTTCCAAGGGGAGCAAGCCCACCGTGCCGGTGACCCCCGTCCAACCGGAGGCACCAGACAATCTGTTGGAGGCGCTCCAAGGCGCCTCCATCGACGAGGAGCACCGCACCATTATGAGTGCGGTGGTCCAGAAGGTTCAGTCCGCCAAAAGCGGACTGACTGAAGCTTGTACTAACCTTTTAACAGGCTTTGAGGTAAGTAAAGAATGTGCAAATAATATTACCGCATAGATAGTAGCCCCTGATGCTTTGTTTGGCGTTCGGGAAGAAAAGCCGAATAGAGGATCAAATAAAATTCGTAGGAGTCTAACAAAAAGGAGTCAATATGCGTATGCAGGCTTCTCTGCTGGCGTCCGCCGCACTGACTGCGGAAGTGGACACGCTAAAGCAGAACCTCGAGCGGTCTGAGTAAGAGCTCGGGCGTGCCAAGAAGCAGCTTGAGGACAATGAAGGTAAGAAATACCTTGTTTAAGTATATATATAAAAAGTGCAATTGCAAAAAATGACAGGAATATCGTGGCTATTGTAGGGGCCACGTCTGAGGTGGCGACCCTTAAGCAAGCGCTGGTCGAGGCCGAGAAGAGGGCGGCCACGGAGCGGATCGAGCGGGAGAAGTATGAGGCCGAGGTTGGCAAGGTGCGGCAAGAGCTCCAGGCTCTCATGAAAAAACATGAGAGTTTGGAGCTTGACTCAAAGACGCGAGCGTCCGAGCTTGCGGTGTCTATTAAAGATGCCAAGTCTGCCAAGGACGAATCCCAGAAGACCCTCCAGGAGTTGGATGCGGTGAAAAAGATAGCGGCGGGTAAGGCATTCTTTATGCAAAGTAAACATGTAAACGTGAGTTACTTGTTACTTACCCGAATCTGGAGTTCTCCAGGAGCCTTCGCAGATCTTCCCCATAGCGTGTCCGATGCTGCCGCGTTCTATCGAGCCGAGGAGGGCAGCTCGACAGAGAAGGTGTTCTGGTCTTAGTATGCTGAGGCCGGACACCCCGTGCCCCTGAGCGACCAGCTGAAGCAACTGGTCGAGCTCCACAAGGCGGCCGAACATGCCATGAAGGGCCTCATAGTTCGGCTGTGGCCTGGAGAGGCTCTGCCTGGGAGCTATTTCGGGCTGGTGCGGCGGCTGGTGGGGGCCTGTCCAAGGCTCGAAGTCATCAAGTGCTCCGTCTGCATCGAAGGTGCCCGTAGGGCACTTGCCCGTGCTAAGGTGCACTGGGGTAAGCTGGATGCTGAGAAGCTTGTGAAGGACGGGCCACCGTCGGGGAAAGAGCATCGCAAACCCGAGAATTATTATAAGGATGTTTTGAAGGGTGCCTGCCTTATGGCGGATGAATGTTCTAGGGATGTAATTTTTGAGTAAAACTCGCTCGTTTTGTCCTGTGCGCTGAAAACTTGTTCATATGCGCTAAGCAATGCTGTTGGAATTTAAAATATTACCTTCTGTGCGGCTGTTTATCAATTCTGAGAGATGGCGAGTCGTCGGCTTCTGCCCCCGTGCCGCTAGTGCTGGGGTGTTCGGGGATAAACCTGAGTGCTCTTTTTCCCATGTTTGCGTCCTTCGAGGGAGGCACTCAGCACAACGAACAAGGCAATCGGACTATAATGCTTGAACACTCTCACTTAGCCATAGAATTCTATAATTTTAAATTTCGGCGAAGCCCCTAGCACTCGGAAGACCGAGTTTGGGGCGCTATCCACGCCTTGGCCAGACAGAGCCGGCTCCTCGCTCTAAGATGCCTAAGTCTTTAGGGACTCGAAAAACCTCTCGAACAGCGACCAGCTCTCGCTTCATCATGACAGTCAGTTTTAGCTTTCTCTACTGAGGTACTCGACCCAGCTCAACTGGGGCACAATCGCAGTAGTTCTCCTAGTGCTACCTTAGCAGATATAGCGGAACATAAGGCACCAAAACATAGGAGCCGGGCAAACCCAACTATTGACCCAAGACATGATTCGGAGCCGATGCATATAATGCTATAAGTTCGGGGTGCCGCACTTGTTAAAGTGTTCGGACTTCTCACACCATATTAAGGGGTACTAAAGCCCCTGGCGTATCTTGGCCGTACCAAAGTGTACGGGTGCAACATGTCGTTAAGGAACATATATTTGTGAAAAAAAGGTAATGCAAAAATAGACAAAAGTTGTGCATTGTTTATTAAAAAAGGGCTGCGATCAAAGCAGAACGATACAAATAATGCGATAAGCAAAAGGTTGGACTATTTAACATGTCCTTTCTAGGGGCAGTCTGCGAAATGGTATGCGAAACAGGTATACTGCTCGTGATAGAGACCACCTGGGAGTTCCGTAATGCGGCATGGCTTGTCTGCTTCCTTGGTTCTTGAATCGTTTGTGCGGCAATTGAACTGCCGAACAGGCCTTCCGAAGAATGGAGTCCTGAAAGTAAGAGAAAATCAAAAAATCGGCAGCCCCTGGTGCGGTTTAAGCCGTGTTTCGGGCGTGCCATGATGGTGCCCCTCCCCCTGTACCCATGGTATTTCTAGAGCGTAGTTATGTACGCGAAGCGCTGGCGTCGCATTTTTGCGAGGGCTGGAGTTGGGGCCATATTGCTATGCCTGCTCAGAACGTGCCAGGCGATCTTGTTGTAGGTTACTCCGGGCGCGCTTGACGGTGTCCGGACGTTTAATGGCCGGACTGGAGAACTGCCTGGAGAGGCTGCTTTGTACTTCCGCTGCAAGGGCCGCCGTGTGCTCCTCCGTTCGGAGGGAGCGTTCGGTGTTTCCATTGACCGTAATTACTCCTTGAGGGCCTGGCATCTTGAGCTTAAGGTATGCGTAGTGAGGTACCGCGTTGAACTTGGCGAATGCGGTTCGCTCGAGCAGTGCGTGATAGCCACTGCGGAATGGGACTATGTCGAAGATTAACTCCTCGCTTCGGAAATTATCCGGAGATCCAAAGACCACTTCAAGTGTGACTGAGCCTGTACAGTTGGCCTCTACACCTGGTATTACGCCTTTAAAGGTCATTTTGGTGGGCTTAATCCTCGAGGGATCTATTCCCATTTTCCGCATTGTATCCTGGTAAAGCAGGTTCAGGCTGCTGCCGCCGTCCATAAGGACTCTAGTGAGATGAAATCCGTCAATAATTGGGTCTAGAACCAATGCGGCGAATCCGCCATGACGGGTGCTAGTGGGATGGTCCCTTCGATCAAAGGTGATCGGGCAGGAGGACCATGGGTTGAACTTTGGGGCGACTGGCTCTACCGCGTATATGTCCCTTAACGCGCACTTC
Source organism: Triticum monococcum (assembly GCA_034509565.1). Classification (NCBI taxonomy): domain Eukaryota; kingdom Viridiplantae; phylum Streptophyta; class Magnoliopsida; order Poales; family Poaceae; genus Triticum; species Triticum monococcum. The sequence continues at coordinate 690,093,259 of CM067843.1, forward strand.
CGCTCCCTCTTGGGGATGTGGGTTGCGTATATCATGTTCACCGTCCGCACTTGTGGGGGAAAACCCTTCTGTGCACTCTTGTTCGGCGGCCGAGGCTCTTCGTCGTCATCGCTATGCAGCCCCTTGTCGGTATTTTCGGCATCTAGCTTGCCTGCCTGCTTGAACACCAAACAATCCCTGTTGGTGTGATTGGCCGGCTTTTCGGGGGTGCCATGTATCTGGCACAAGCGGTCAAGTATTCGGTCCAAACTGGACGGGCCCCTAGGATTTCTTTTGAATGCCTTTTTCCGCTAACCGGATTTATAGCCTCTGAATCCGGCATTAACTGCCGTATCCTCGGCATTGTCGCCGTTAATGCGGCGCTTCTGCTTGTTGCGACGCGACCTGCCACTACTGTCGCTGGTATCCGAATTACCAGGGTTCTTGGTCATATTGTTGCTACAATCAAGCCAGTTGGGCTCCACGACGACCTCCGTCTGGCAGTCCTCCTAGTCCTGGCCTTGTTGCACCAAAATGGCAACCTTTGCCTGATGCCTCGGTACTCCGCGGTTGTGCTTGCCCCCTTTGCACCAAAGAGGAAAGGAGGACACTGCGCGGGCTGGTACCCGCCTGGCGCCCTTGGTCATCACGACTTGCGTCATGGGCACCTTGTGAGGTACCCTGCCTTGATCTCTCCGCCTCTTCACGAGCCAGCCTGGTGAGGCCGTGCCTGAGGAAGCTCCGCGTCGTCTGCCCCGCAAGGCTTGGCCCCTCGCGAGGGTCTCGGGTTTGTGTTGGTGAAGACGGGCCGTGCTAGGCCCCCTTTTGAGCCACGCCACAGGCCACAGGCAGGCAAGTCTGGGGACCCCCGTTCCCAGAACGCCGACAGTAGCCCCCGGGCCCAAGGCGCACCCAGGCTTGGCCGTGCAGGGAGGCGGAAGGGCAAGAGCGAAGCGCCACGGGCCCTAACAACCTGCGGCCTTGGGCGCCATGTGGTGGTTGATTGGACGTGGGCGTCTCCACTTCCCCATGGCGCCTCGGCAACTGCACGGATTGGACAAGTCCCTGCATGCAAAGCGGGTCATAATTACCTATGATCGTGGGGGCCGTTTGTTGGCCCTCGCCAGCTATAAGTACGGATCGGCGCGCGCCCTTCCAGTTCATCCCCCCTTGCTTCTCCTTCTTCTTCATGGCCCCGTCGAGGAGGTTCTCGACCGCAGAGAGGGGAAGGCTCGCCAGGTTGAGCCCGCCTCTCCCCCGCCCAAGCGCGGCCGAGGGCGCCCTCGCAAACATCCTGTGGCCACCATGGTAGCTCCCCGCGGCCGTGAAGGCGATTTTCAGCACAGCGACGGGCGGATTGCTGCGACCGGGGGGCGTGCTCCGGCTGCGCGTCCCCCTAGGCCGCGCTTTCGCACTGTTGAAGTGCTGCCGGAGTTCGTCGTGTGGTCGGCGGAGCCGACTAGCACCCGGCTTCCACTTCCTCGCTTCCTCCTTGGCGAGCTCCCGGCCGGTGCCTCGGGCGGCCTCTGGCTTCAGGCCGACGGCTGCTGCAGCCGGGCCTCATGGGTCTCACTGGAGGTCTCCGCAGCCGGGAGCCTGTCCGTGGCCCGCGGTTGGCAGACGTTTGCCCGCGCGCGTAGCCTGAGCCATCGGTGCACCCTACACTTCAAGTTCGATGGCGATGCCACCCTCTACGTGAGGGTGTTTGGGGAAGATGGTTGCCGCGCAAGGTGTTGCCCCGAGGGTGACGACCGTGGTTGGGAACCCAGCTCCGGCGATGATGGAGAGGGCAGCGCTCGCGCGACTGGCGGCGCTCAAGGTTCCTCAAGCTTCTCCGGTTCTTCTTCAGGCGGCGACTCTTCTAGCGGTGGCCGCAGTCAGCCTTCACGCCGTCGTATCTGCTTGGGAGGTGGTAGCGTGTCCGCCCGCCATCGCGCCCTGGTGAAGCGCGAGAGGGAGTCCGCCTGAGCTCCGGAGGCAGCTCGGGCCTTCCCTGCGGGCCGGTGTGAGGCGAGCTGCACCAGATTTGTTCTTTCTTTTCCTTTTTCCTGCGTAAAAAAGACAGTAGTGTGGAGCCCCACGAGGGCGTGTTTGGGTTATTGCTATTAATCATCGTTTTGCTTTCGTTATCGTACCTTCCGGCTACGTGCCCACGCGTGGATAGTTCCCGGCCCCGGCCGTGGGGGGCGACCAACCCAGGCCCTGTGTTTGTGTCGCGGTGCCCGTGGGGCACGGACTGGAGGGGTGCTCCTGTAATGGGCCCAGGTTGTGAACCCTTTGAACGACTAGGATAGGAACACTCGCGAGGGCGCTCGGCTGCCCGCCCCCTCACGAGGCCTTGCACAAGAGAAATCGAGGCAGGAGAGTGAAAAGCCAAAGAACCGCAAGCCAAAGACGGCAACAACTTCAATAAAACTTCGAATGAGAAGGAACAAGCCAACTGCGGAAAGCAAATGAAAAGCCGCGTCCGGCACCTAATCTAGTCTTCGACGTCTTCTCACCAGCGCGGAGCAAAGTGCTGCCACTGGGCGTGGGAGGAGCCCCAGGTCCTGAGGCCGGCGCTCCTGAGACTCCGGGGCGTGTACAGCCCCAACTCATTATTACGTGAGAGTGTCACGGGCGGCGAGCTTCACAGGCGTTGGCCTTCTTCACAGGCTCCGGGCCTTTTCCAAAATGTGATAGCTTCACAGGCATTCGCCTTCTTCACAGGCTCTGGGCCTTTTCCAAAACGCGATAGCTTCACAGGCATTCACCTTCTTCACAGGCTCTGGGCCTTTTCCAAAACGCGATAGCTTCACAGGCATTCGCCTTCTTCACAGGCTCTGGGCCTTTTCCAAAACGCGATAGCTTCACAAGCATTCGCCTTCTTCACGGGCTCTGGGCCTTTTTAGGGGTAGAACCTCTGGAGGTGCTAGATGTTCCATGCGTTCTGGACTCGCACCCCCTCCTGAGTCTCCAAGCGCGCGGAGCCGGGCCTGGAAACATGAACAACTTTGAACGGGCCCTCCCACATGGGAGAGAGCTTGTGCAGCCCCTCCCTGGAGAGAACCCGCCTGAGCACGAGGTCTCCTACCTCGAGAGTTCTGGGGCGGATGTTGCGGTAGTGATATCGCCGCAATGCTTGTTGGTACCTCGCCGCTCGTAGCGTGGCTTCTCGGCGACGTTCTTCCCCAGCACGAGGTCCATCCCCCGCATGGCGTCCTGTTGCGCCTCGTCGAATGCCAGGACCCGCGCGGAGTGTCGTGGTTTTGTCACGGCAGATGTCCTTAGTGTCAGGACTTAGTCGCGAGGCCAACGCATCTATGTGGTAGCTTGAGAGGGGTTGAGCAGGACGAGAGACACGAGGTTTTACCCAGGTTCGGCCCCTCACGGTGGAGGTAAAAGCCTACGTCTTGCTTCATTGATATTGATGATGATGATCACGGTTACAAGAGTGCTCTATCTTGAGAGCTATTGTCTAAACCTAACTTGTCCAACTTGTGGAACTTGTCCCCCTTCCCCCCTTTTGGGGAGCCCTGCCCCTCCTTATATATGTTGGAGGGGCGGGTTACATGTAGAGTGCTATTAGGATTAGGACCAGTCTATCTCTAATACAAACCAGATATAAGTCCAGGTCTTAACTCCTTGTAGGACAAATATTCCTCATGCCTTTCCTCTTAAACCGGCCCACCATTAAACGTGAACCGACCTTCTGGGCCTTGGGCCTTGTCATCCGTCTGTCCCGCACGCCGGATCACCAGTGAGTCATAATGACCAGGTGGGTTGCTTGTAAACCGCCAGGTCAGGGTGGGTCGCCAGTAACTCGCCAAGTGTCAGCGGGGTCTTTTCAGATAAACCGCCAAGTCCGGCCGGGTTAACTTCCGTCCACTTTACACCGTGGGGTATATCCCCGACATTAGCCCCCAAGTTTACGTTGCATTTATTCATGGTAAACTTATGCTGCAAAATAAACACAAGAACAAATTTGACAGGTTACGCCCCGTGTTAAGAATTTTTGTAAACCGGTACCTGATCATCCTTAAGTCCTTGTTATTCCTCCTGGGAAATCCGGGTCAACAGACCAGCTCCATAATCAATTTGCCGACATTGGCTTGTCACCGAGAAATATTGTGAAGAATAACTCCTTTGACTCAGCTCCGTCGGTTTAAGAAATATGGGTCTGAAAATACTTATATGATATTCAGCCGGTTTGAAGATGTAAACTTGCCGGTTTAATATTACCAAAATGGCCGGTTTATAAATATTGATGGCGCCGGGTCATAATTGTTGTCGACACCGGGTCATGTAATTGATCTTCCTGATTTGCTCAAAACTAATAAAATGAAGATGTTCCTCCTTTATATGCATAATACCTGTAGCCCCCAAGTCTTAAGAGGAGAACATAGTGATAACTTAAGACTTGCTCCAATAAGTGTTTCAACCTTGAAGAAATCCGGTTTGTTCATCTCAATCATATAAACTGAATACTCCATATATGTAGCCCCCAAGTGCCGGGTTGTCATGCTTGCAGCAACCTGGGACTTGTAATTGCTTATAAAAACTTCAATCAATGTAGCCCCCAAGGGCCGGGTCATTATGCAATAATTAGCAGGGACTTTATAAATATAATGATGTAGACTTGCGCAGTGATGTGTAGCCCCCAAGGGCTGGCATAGTGTAGGATCGAAAGTATGTCTAGAGGGGGGGGGTGATTAGACTACTTGACCAAATAAAAACTTAACCTTTTCCCAATTTTAGTTCTTGGCAGATTTTAACTATTTTAGGACAATTCAAGCAATCATCACACAATTCAAGCAAGCATGCAAAGAGTATATTGGCAGCGGAAAGTAAAGCATGCAACTTGCAAGAATGTAAAGGGAAGGGTTTGGAGAATTCAAACGCAATTGGAGACACGGATGTTTTTCCCGTGGTTCGGATAGGTGGTGCTATCCTACATCCACGTTGATGGAGACTTCAACCCACGAAGGGTAACGATTGCGCGAGTCCACGGAGGGCTCCACCCACGAAGGGTCCACAAAGAAGCAACCTTGTCTATCCCACCATGGCCATCGCCCATGAAGGACTTGCCTCACTAGCGGTAGGTCTTCACAAAGTAGGCGATCTCCTTGCCCTTACAAACTCCTTGGTTCAACTCCACAATCTTGTCCGAGGCTCCCAAGTGACACCTAGCCAATCTAGGAGACACCACTCTCCAAGAAGTAACAAATGGTGTGTTGATGATGAACTCCTTGCTCTTGTGCTTCAAATGATAGTCTCCCCAACACTCAACTCTCTCTCATAGGATTTGGATCTGGTGGAAAGAAGATTTGAGTGGAAAGCAACTTGGGGAAGGCTAGAGATCAAGATTCATATGGTAGGAATGGAATATCTTGGTCTCAACACATGAGTAGGTGGTTCTTTCTCAGAAGATATGAGTTGGAAGTGTAGATGTGTTCTGATGGCTCTCTCCACGAGTGAAGAGGAGGTGGAGGGGTATATATAGCCTCCACACAAAATCCAACCGTTACACACAATTTACCAATCTCGGTGGGACCGAATTACAAACTCGGTCAGACCGAAATAGTAAACCTAGTGACCGTTAGAGATTTTCAATGGGACTGACATGCAACTCGGTAGGACCGATTTTGTTAGGGTTAGGGCATAACGTAATCTCGGTGAGACCGATTACACAAACTCGGTGAGACCGATTTTGGTAATAAGCTAACTAGAGAGTTGGTCAGGCAAACTCGGTGGGACCGATTCGCTCTTCTCGGTGAGACCGAAATGTTATGAAAAGGAAACAGTGAGTTTACATTGCAATCTCGGTGGGACCGATCCACTCTTTCGGTGAGACCGAAAAGTTACGAAAGGGAAACAGAGAGTTTGCAATCCCATCTCGGTGAGACCGAGATCCCTATCAGTAGAACCGATTTGCTAGGGTTTGGCAATGGCTATGACAAGTGAAACTCGGTGACGCCGGGTTGAAAGAATCGGTAGGGCCGAGTTTGGCTTAGGGTTTAGGTCAAATGTGGATATGGGAAAGTAGTTGAGGGTTTTGGAGCATATCACTAAGCACATGAAGCAAGAGGCTCATTAAGCAACACCTCACCCCTCCTTGATAGTATTGGCTTTTCCTAAAGACTCAATGTGATCTTGGATCACTAAAATATAAAATGAAGAGTCTTGAGCTTTTGAGCTTGAGCCAATCCTTTGTCCTTAGCATTTTGAGGGTTCCACTTTCACCATCCATGCCATGCCAATCATTGAGCTTTCCTGAAATAATCATCTTGGAATAGCATTAGCTCAATGAGCTATATGTTGTTATGAATTACCAAAACCACCTAGGGATAGTTGCACTTTCAATCTCCCCCTTTTTGGTAATTGATGACAACATATAGATCAAAGCCTCGACAAATGATAATAAGCATGAAAAATACCGTCGCTTTGAGAAGTATGTGATAAGTAAGAGCTCGCCCTAAATTTGTGCATATATAAGATTTGCTTTGGACTGCAAATGCACAAAGAGTTAGAGTCATGGGTTACTCTTCCATGTCACATACATCTTGGTGGAGCACTTAAAATGATAAGAATGAAATACATGCACTCATCACCAAGAAAAGTGAATGATCACATAAGATAGATAAGATAATAGCATTCACCAAGCATTAAGTGTAGCTTATGATCAAACACATGATCATCAATGTCTCACAGATAATAGCATAGTATCTCAAGCACTCAAAAGCAAACAAAGTTCGAAAAACCTCCAAATAAAGCAAGAGAGAATAAAAGCAACACTCTCTCTCTCGAAGCCTATGATCTATACATTTTTCTCCCCCTTTGGCAACAAGTTACCAAAAAGTTCCTAGAAAATGCATAGTGCTAGATCGACTCTCAGGCTTGATCTTCTGGTGGTGGTGGAGTCCGGAGCACTCCAAGGACGAAGCCTTCTGTAGACGTGGTTGGAGTTGAGGCTGAAGTAGATGCTGGAGCTGGTGGAACTGAAGCTGTAGTTGGTGCAGAAGTGGTGGCTCTGGTGTCAGCAACTGGCACTGCATGTGATCTCTGAGCTCTTGGCACTCTGGCAAATGCATCAGTTGTAGTCTTGCCTCTCCTCTCCTGCATGTCATCCTGAAGTTGTTCCACTGCAGACTGAATCTTTGTTACTTTGACATCCAAGTCATAGAACTTTTGTTCCATGATCCTCTCTAAGCTCTGCTGATTATGAGTGAGGGTGGCCAGTCCTTGCTCAATCCTCAGTGTGGATGCAATCAAGTAACCAAGCTGCTCTTGTTTGGTTTTCAAGAAATACTCAGATGCCTCCTCTTGAGTTGGCATCTTGGCAGCTTTCTCCTTCCTTGCCTGCTCCTTCTTGGATTGTGCTTGAACTGATGATGGTTCATTCTCATTCATCACAACTTGGTTGTCCTCAAAGTCTGGATGAATAGGCAAGTGTTCCTTGTCCAACAAGTATATGCCTGTGCCCATCTTCGAGTTGATTAACTCCTGAATCTGAGGGGCATAACCACAGCTCCTCTTCTGATCTGCTGCAGTCCTCTTGATAGTTTCTACTATGAGGCTCATGACCTTGAATTTCTGAGGCACATCAAATACATGAAGCAAATTGATTGCATGGCCTCTGATCATCTTGTGATCACCTGACTTGGGCAACAGAGTGTGCCTAAGGATCCAGTTAATGGTTGGCAGCCCTGACAGAAGATAATGCACAGACCCAAACTTGAAAGTATCAAGTGCCTCATTTGGAATTTCCTTGTACATATTGGACATAGAGTTGTGGTCCATCTTCTTCTTGGCATAGATATCCAAGTCATCCTCATGCTCCTCTGGGGCATTGATGAGCTGTGCCCACTCAGCAACAGTAGATTGGTACCTCGTACCTTCAGACATCCATGTGATCTTTCCATCTGGGTAGAAATGTGCTGTGGAGTAGAATTGCATAATGAGTTCCTTGTTCCACTTTGTGAGCTTCTGCCCAACAAAGTCTGCTACTCCACAAGCATTGAAGCTGTCATACACTCCAGGGTAGTGTTCTTCATTTTCCTTGATGTACTCCTAATTGACCCATCTCATGTCACAAACTATGGGCTTCTTGTCAAGCAGCACTGTCTCATAGAAATCTCGCTGTTCCTTGGTGTGAAACCTATAATCAACAGCAATTCTTCTCCTTGAAGCATATGGATCTGCTTCTCTCCACTTCCTCAGCCCTGAGTCTCTTCTGAGCTTCATGTCCTCAGCCACAAGATGAGCATGATTGTGGTCTGGGATCTTGGGCTTGAGCTTTCTCAGAACATGCTCTTCATCATCTTCTTCAGCAGCTTCAGGCACTGGGGCCTTGTTCTTCTCAGTTGCAGGTATGCTCCTCGTATTTCTCTTTGGGGCAGACTTGGGCTTGGAGGCAGCTTTGGGTGCTTCTTTGGGCTTGGATGCAGCAGCCCCTGTCCTGATAGCATCACCCATAAACTTAGGTGCCTTAGGTGCTGGTGTAGCAACCTCTTCTTCTTCCTCTTCTTCCATGATGGAAGCCTTTCCAAGCACTCTGGCTACGGTCTTCTTGACCCTTTCCTTCCATTTCTTTCCTTCAGCAGCAACTGGCTCTATGGTTGTAGGCTTTTCAGGAATCTGAGTTGAAGCTCTGGCCTTTGGCATAGGCTGCCTACCTGCTGGCCTTTTGATTTTTAAGCCTGGCTTTGTGCCTTGAGCTAAGCCATATTTGAGCACAACTCTCTTTGATGTGGCTTCCTCTTCCTCTGCTACATAATCTTCATCCTCAGAATCTGAAGTTCTCTTCTTCCTCTGTCTGGTGGCAGCTTTTGGCAAATTGCTTGGGGTACTTCTGCTGCCATCCTCTGAAGAGCTGGAGGGACTAGTGCCCTCACTCATGAGCACCTGCTCTTCTGATCTGTTTTGGCTGTCACTCTGATCAGACATGATGTAAAAGCTGACTGCTGACCCTGTGAAGAGTTTATAGATGAGGTAGAGTGGATGAGCATCACAAAATGCAGAGATTTTTGCAAAAGAATGATTCAAAATCTTAGTTTTAGTTTCCCACTGAAATCATCTTGGATCTACCGATTTTTAAACTCGGTGATACCGAAGCAGTTTTAGAACGTAAACTAGTGAACTCGGTCAGACCGAGTCATAGTTCGGTGGCACCGAGACCGCTAGGGTTTCACAAAGTTCCAAAATCGGTCACACCGATAAGTAATTCTCGGTCAGACCGAGTTTCACTTGTGCAATGGCATAAGCCAAATCGGTGGGACCGAGTTTTTTCAACTCGGTGGGTCCGAGATGGTTTCGGCGGAAACCTAACCCTAAAATTTTTGAATCAAAACTAATCTACGAATGCATTGACTGGATAGGAGTGTTTCAATTGTGGCAAGAATCATTAAGAACACAATGTGCTAGGAATCAGATTGGGGATAGCACAAAGATCGAGTCCATACCCTAGTTCGGTGGAGACTCGCTACGGCGGCAACGGTGGGGTTGAATTCCATTGACGGTGATGGAGACCAGCGACTGGAGGCGGCTGACGGCGAGGAGACGATCCGGAGACCACGTTGGCAGAGCGAGCTATCGCGCGGGCGAAGGGGTTCGGAGAAATTTCCAAATTTTTGCCTGTGACTATATATAGCCCGACCCTGTCGGTGTGACCGAGTGGAACAACTCGGTGGCACCGAGATGCAAAACTGTATACAGTTGTTGCAACTCGGTGTGACCGAATGGTTCAAATCGGTTGCACCGAGATCGAAAATTCAGATCAACTTAATGATCTCGGTAGGACCGAAAGTGGTATATCGGTCAGATCGAGAATCACAAAGAGGTTTTGGAAGTTTAAGTCTATGACGAATCGGGGACTCTGAGTGCTCCTCACACAGAGTGGTTCGAATCTGACTAGATCAAATTTTGTGATGTAGCATGAATAGAGTTTGAGACGAGAAAAGCATAGACAGCTAGAGGAGGTTCTTAGGCATTCTTGTCCATCCACTTGGCAAAAGGAGATAAAACCAAACAATCAAAACAACAAGTGGATGTCCTCGAATGAGTAAAATATGCAACCAACATGCTCACACAATAAAATGGCAATTGAAATATGTGACAAAGCATGCACAACCAATTCTAGCATCTATATATGAGTATATTGACTTAGGAGTCAAGTGAGAACACTTGATCATAGGTCATACTCATCGTTTAAGCTCAAGTGGGGTTACCACTTTTACATAAAGCATTGTTGTGTCCACATCTTTAGAGTTGCTTTAGCTCAAGTCTTAGAGTAAAGCTCCCCCTAGATGTGATATCCCCCTTAAGAGGGATGAACTAACCTTGGGTTTTGTCGATGATGACTTCATGTAGATGTTGAAGATGTGGATGCTCAATGTTGATGTAGATCACTTGGAGCTATCCATTTGAGTGAATTGCACTTTCAATACCTACATGGGTTAGTCCCACAAGGAACAAACAAGGATATCCATAGACATAGAGTGATGCACACACAAGATGATGTCCATGAAAACTTTAGGTTACCTTGTCCCTTGTCTTACCAACAAGAGGGTTTGTGACTCCTTGAACTAGTGCAAGATGTGGAAGTTGATTGCACTTGTTCTTGCCAAAATGATAAGAGTGAAGTATGTTGGCGGAGTGACCCTCAAGAACTCTCTAGTTCTTCTTCTTTTGGATCCACACCATCTTGATGGGAATCCTTGGAGTTGTAGTCGTACTTGATGAAGTGGAACTTGAAGTGGTCTTGGGAATCCACTTGACTAAGGTCTTAGGAGCTTCTTCAAATGCATCAATTTCCTCTTGAAGCTTGTCCTTGCCTTTTTGCTTGTAGTCTTGTGGTGGAAGATCATCTTGAGCTTGTGTCCCCTTGAAGGAAGTATCATACTTCTCTTGTTGAGGAACAGACTTTGTCTTGGGGTATTGATCTTCTTCCCACTCAACTCCATTGGCATTGAACTTTCGTTCAAAACCAACACCTTGATTCTTCCGGTGCATTCCTTGCTTGCGCACAATTTCCTCGAATTGCTTACTCCCGGCAAGGCTTTTGTACACTCCTTTCTCTATAATTCCCTTCAATAAGCTAGTTTCTTGCTCAAGTGTAACTTGGCTAAGAGAATCATTAGTGGAATCAAGAGAACTACTAGAAGCAACAATATTGGATTTAGCATGATCATTGTTACTATTAGAGGAAGAATCTTTCTTGTTCTTGTTACTAGACTTGACTTGAGGCATGTAAGTGGATAAGAGTAAACGCTTGGCAATGTAAGAAGAACTTTTCTTGCGGAGATCATCATTGATTGCCTTTAAAAACTCATGCTCTTGCTCAAGATTGACCCTTTCAAAGCGTAACTTCTCATGAGCTCTTAAAAGTTCTCGATGATCTTCGAAGATAGTTCCATGAGCTAACTTAAGAGTGTTTAGTTCTTTAGTTAGAGCCTCAATCTTCTCCTTATCATTGTTATTCGTTTTATCTTGATTAGCATGATTAATTGACATTTCATCATAGTATTCATCACTAGAGTTGTCAACAAGTAAATCATCATCACCTAACAAGTCATCTTCATCACTATTAAAATCAACATACTCGGGGTGTGTTACCTTAGGACCTTTGGCCATGAAGCATATTTGTAGGACCTTGAAGTAGATGTGTCTAGAGGGGGGTGATTAGACACTTCATGCCAAAGTTGCAATTTTTAAGCTTTTTCGGTTTGAGTGGAGTTTAAGCATAATTTCAACAATCACAATACATATCAAGCAAGTATGCAAAGTGTGTATAGGCAGCGGAAAGTAAAGCATGCAACTTGCAAGAATGTAAAGGGAAGGGTTTGGAGAATTCAAACGCAATCGGAGACACGGATGTTTTTCCCGTGGTTCGGATAGGTGGTGCTATCCTACATCCACGTTGATGGAGACTTCAACCCACGAAGGGTAATAGCTGCGCGAGTCCACGGAGGGCTCCACCCACGAAGGGTCCATGAAGTAGCAACCTTGTCTATCCCACCATGGCCATCGCCCACGAAGGACTTGCCTCACTAGCGGTAGATCTTCACGAAGTAGGCGATCTCCTTGCCCTTACAAACTCCTTGGTTCAACTCCACAATCTTGTCGGAGGCTCCCAAGTGACACCTAGCCAATCTAGCAGACACCACTCTCCAAGAAGTAACAAACGGTGTGTTGATGATGAACTCCTTGCTCTTGTGCTTCAAATGATAGTCTCCCCAACACTCAACTCGCTCTCATAGGATTTGGATCTGATGGAAAGAAGATTTGAGTGGAAAGCAACTTGGGGAAGGCTAGAGATCAAGATTCATATGGTAGGAATGGAATGTCTTAGTCTCAACACATGAGTAGGTGGTTCTCTCTCAGAACATATGAGTTGGAATGGTGTATGTGTTCTGATGGCTCTCTCCACGAATGAAGAGGAGGTGGAGGGGTATATATAGCCTCCACACAAAATCCAACCATTACACACAATTTACCAATCTCGGTGGGACCGAATCAACAAACTCGGTCGGACCGAAAAGGTAAACCTAGTGACCGTTAGAGATTTTCGGTGGGACTGACATGCAACTCGGTAGGACCGATTCTGTTAGGGTTTGGGCATAACGTAATCTCGGTGAGACCGATTACTCAAACTCGGTGGGGCCGATTTGGGTAATAAGCGAAACAGAGAGCTGGCCAAGCAAACTCGGTGGGACCGATTTCATATCTCAGTGGGAACGAGAATAATGCAATAGGTAACAGAGAGTTTGCAAGCCCATCTCGGTGAGACCGAGATCCCATCGGTGAGACCGAATCGATTAGGGTTTCTAGCAGTGGCTATGACAAGTGAAACTCGGTGGCGCCGAATAGGAATAATCGGTAGGTCCGAGTTTGGCTTAGGGTTTAGGTCATTTGTGGATATGGGAAAGTAGCTGAGGATTTTGGAGCATATCATTAAGCACTTGAGCAAGAGGCTCATTAAGCAACACCTCATCCCTCCTTGATAGTATTGGCTTTTCCTATGGACTCAATGTGATCTTGGATCACTAAAATGTAAAATGAGGAGTCTTGAACTTCAAGCTTTAGCCAATCCTTTGTCCTTAGTATCTTGGAGACCTTCCCACAACCTTTAGTCCATGCCACTCCATTGTTGAACTTATCTGAAACATGCTAGATGAAAACGTTAGTCCAACAAGAGATATGTTGTCATCAATTATCAAAACCACCTAGGGAGCACTTGTGTTTTCAATCTCCCCCTTTTTGGTAATTGATGGCAACATACATCAAAGCTTTAGATGAAGATATAAAGAACAACAAGTAAAGCTTTGGAAGGACATGTAACAACATAGGCTCCCCCACATGTATGCAATCATATGAATATAAAAATATAGCAGCCTATGAGAGCATAATCATGATAGAGTAGGCAATGTGTTACATGTATCTTGGCCATATGCATCAGAGTAAATGATTATCAAGGAAAATACCTTCATGCTCATGAGTCCTTCTTGCAAACAGTATGTACATAAGCAAGAACTCCTCATACTCATGATTTTGATGCATACACTTACCTTGTAGTTTTTGAGTTGGCTTAGGATAGAATGAACCTGCACAAACAAGGTTAGATAACACAGGTACATCCACTAGCCAGGGCAAACAAAAGAAGCCACAAGAGTACCAAGACTGGGATGACATGTAGATAATAAGTACTAGGTACTACATTGAATTCGACATGTCCCCAAGAGTAAAGATATGCAATGAATTTGACTGATTGCTTTCCCTTAGGTGTCTTGCTCCCCCTGAATCTTACATGGGATATTGGGAGAAGATAGGAGCTGATAGATACATATGAACATGTCTTTCCCCCTAAAAAGACATATGACATCTCTCCTCTTGAACATCAAGCATCTGGGATCCTTGAGTATTTTCTCTCCCCCTAGAAGTCTCTTTCTCCCCCTTAATACTTTCTCTCTTGTGGGTTTGGTCCTTGAGACTTTTTCTCTCCCTTGATGTGATCTCTCTCTCCAACAAGCTTTGATGTGATCTCTCTCTCCCCCTTTGACATCAATTTCCAAGAAGGGCTTTCTGGAATCCATCATATAGGTTTGGTCCTTGAGACTCAGCACAAAGCAATGGATAAAATTGTGATGCTTGTAGAGGTCAAGATTCATTGAGTGGAGCTGGATGAGAAGAAATGTAGAACAAGTGGCAAGCTGTTTTTCTGATTGCAAAGTTGGTGGCACCGAGTGGCATATTTCGGTGGTACCGAAAAGATTCGGCTGAACCGAAAATTGCAAGTCGGTGAAACCGAGTTTACACACAGAAAAACACTTGTCACCTCAGCTCACTAGACATGTAGGATCTCACAAAGATTTGCAATGAATTACCTAAAGGGTTTGCAAGGAATTAAATGCAGAAAATGCAGAACAAAAGCAAAGAGAAAAGAGAAGGAAAGTAAACATGCATCAGACAAATGCAATAACACAAAAAAGGAACACAAGAGAACTTCATCTAGAGTTGGGCGGTGACACAGTCACCTATGTTAGAGTGTATTGACTTAGGAGTCAAGTGAGAACACTTGATCATAGGTCATACTCATCGTTTAAGCTCAAAATGGGGTTACCATTTTTCGTTTAAGCATCTTGATGTATTCACATCTTGTTGAGTTGCTTTGACTTCATGTCTTGGAGTAAAGCTTCTCTAAGATGGAATAACATACCTTGGGTGGTGGTGTGGTTCTTGCTCATGTAGTTGAACTTGTGTGAGTGTTCAAGGTTGATGTAGCTCATCAAGAGTTGGGAGCACCACTTGGAGTGTGAGTTCACCTACCTACATGGATTAGTTCTTGCAAGGAAAAGCACTTGTGTATCCAAAAATGACATTCATGAAGCTCAACATAGGATTTGTCAAAGGATATGTTTGAATGATTTTGTGCGTCCTTGTCTTCAACCACCATCGTGTAGAGACTTGGTGATGTAGAGATTGCTCTAGATGTGAGTGAGTCGCAATCTCATGGAATTAGATTCAACCAAGCACCTACATGGGTTAGACAACATGCAAGGTACAAATATATCCAAGACATAAGATAGTCATCATAAGAGATATATCATGGATTAGTCATAAGCTCATGTCTTGCATGTATCCAATGGAGTTCCTACTCCAAGTTCGAAGCATCAATGATGTTCAATTCTCCTCTCAACCTGCAAAACACTTTCTCATCAAGTGGTTTAGTGAATATATCCGCTAATTGCTTATCGGTGCGAACATGCTTAAGATCAATGTCACCCTTAGCAACATGATCTCGAATGAAATGAGGATGAACTTCAATGTGCTTAGTTCGAGAATGTTGTATAGGATTATGACCAATTTTAATAGCACTTTCATTGTCACAAAGCAATGGAACATGTTTCACATAGATCCCATAATCTTTAAGAGTTTGGGTCATCCAAAGTAATTGAGCACAACATGAACTAGCGGCAATGTATTCCGCTTCGGCGGTGGATAAGGATACGGAGTTTTGTTTCTTGGAAGACCAAGACACAAGAGATCTACCAAGAAATTGACAAGTACCCGAAGTTGACTTTCTATCAACCTTGTCTCCAGCATAATCCGAGTCGGAATAGCCAACAAGATCAAAAGAAGACCTCTTAGGATACCAAATGCCAAAATTTGGTGTATGAATTAAGTATCTAACTATCCTTTTCACGGCCTTAAGATGACATTCTTTAGGGGCAGCTTGATATCTTGCACACATGCACACACTTAGCATAATGTCGGGACGCGAAGCACATAGGTATAACAATGAACCAATCATAGAGCGATAAACCTTTTGATCAACCGGTTCACCATCTTTGGTCAAATCATTATGTCCACTAGTAGGCATGGGTGTAGACATACCTTTGCATTCTTGCATATTGAACTTCTTGAATAAGTCCTTGGTGTACTTCGTTTGAGAGACAAATGTACCTTCCTTAGTTCGCTTGATTTGCAAACCGAGAAAGAATTTGAGTTCACTCATCATGGACATCTCAAACTTCTCTGACATTAGCTTTCCAAACTTTTCACTAAAGATAGGGTTAGTTGAACCAAATATGATATCATCAACATAAATTTGGCATACAAATAGTTCTCCATTAACCCTTTTAGTAAAAAGAGTAGAATCAATTTTACCAATTTCAAAACCGCTTGCAATAAGGAACTTGGTCAAGCATTTATACCATGCTCTAGGAGCTTGTTTAAGACCATAAAGAGCTTTGTGAAGTTTGTAAACATGATTAGGTTCTTAGGATTGACAAAGCCGGGAGGTTGTTTGACATAAACTTCCTCCTCTATTTCACCATTTAGAAAAGCACTTTTAATGTCCATTTGGTACAAGGTGATGTTATGGTGATTAGCATAGGCAATTAAGATGCGAATGGACTCAAGTCTAGCAACAGGAGCATATGTCTCACCATAGTCCATACCTTCGACTTGTGTGTACCCTTGGGCGACGAGACGTGCTTTGTTGCGAACCACTTGTCCATCTTCATCTTGCTTGTTGCGAAACACCCATTTGGTACCAATGATGTTGTGGTTGTCGTCGGGCTTCTCAACCAATGTCCAAACTTGGTTCCTCTCAAAGTTGTGTAGCTCTTCATGCATGGCATTTATCCAATCCGGATCTTCCAATGCTTCTTCAACCTTCATAGGTTCAATGCTAGAGATGAATGAATAGTTTTCACAAAATTTAGATAAACGAGTTTTTGAGCGAGTGATTCTCCCGGTTTGTATATCATTGAAGATTTGCTCGACAGGATGATCTTTGGCGATTCTTGCTCGAACTCGTGAGAGCTTTTGCTTGGGTCTTCGTTGAACATTTTCTTCATCTTGTTCTTCTTCTTGGCCTTCTTCATTGTTGACGTTGTCATTGTCTTGTCGTGGTGGAGAAGGAGGTTGTTGATGTTCGTCTTGATGCATTTCCTTGTCTTCTTCATCTTGGTGTGTCCCACTTGTGGATGCTTCCATATCAATTCTTGGTTCACCTTGTTGTGAAGTAGAAGCCTCCACTTGGACGGATGAAGTACTCTCCTTCACCTCCGTTGGACGAACTTTGCCTATGGACAAGTCTTGGATTGCTTCTGAAGGGTCTTTGTCTCCTACATCAATTGGCAATTGCTCTACTTGCGAGCCATTAGATTCATCAAACTTCACATCTACCGTCTCTTCAACCTTTCGGGTGAAATTGTTGTAGACACGGTAAGTGTGAGAGTTTGAGCCATAACCAAGTAGGAAACCTTCATGAGATTTAGGAGCAAACTTTGAACGACGATGCTTATCAAGAATGTAGCACTTTGAGCCGAATACTCGAAAGTATCCAACTTGGGGTTTGTTACCGGTGAGGAGCTCATATGCCGTCTTGCTGAGTAGCTTGTGAAGATACAAGAGATTTGTTGCGTGAGAAGCTGTCTCAACCACTTCTGCCCAAAAGTACTTCGGCGTCTTGTATTCATCAAACATTGTTCTTGCCATTTCGATGAGCGTCCGGTTCTTCCTCTCAACAACTCCATTTTGTTGAGGTGTGTATGTAGCCGAGAACTCGTGTGAAATCCCTTCTTCGTCAAGAAAGGTGTCCACATTTGCATTCTTGAACTCCGTTCCGTTGTCACTCCGAACCTTCTTGATCTTCACGTCAAACTGATTTTGGGCCTTCCTAGCGAAGTTTTTGAAGATCTTCTGAACCTGCGACTTGTCATTAAGAAAGAACACCCACGTAAATCTTGAAAAATCATCAACTATAACTAGACCAAAAGAATTTCCACCGAGACTCTTGTAGGCGTTGGGACCAAAAAGATCCATATGAAGTAGCTCGAGTGGCCTCCTTGTAGTCATGATGTTCTTCACGGGATGCCTTCCTCCGACCTGTTTACCTGCTTGACAAGCACTACACAGTCTATCCTTATCAAATATGACATCGTTAACTCCAAGAATATGATTTCCTTTAATAAGCTTGTCAAGGTTTCTCATGCCAACGTGACCTAGTCGTCTATGCCACAACCAACCTTTTGATGATTTAGCAATAAAGCAAGTTTTAGGTTGTGCCTTTTTAGAGAAATCGACAATGTACAGATCACCTCTACGCATACCGGTAAAGACCATTTTATGATTGTCTCGACGAAAAACTTGGCAATCTACCTCAGTAAATAGGACATTCAAACCGAAATCAGCAAGTCTAGATACTGAAAGTAAGTTATAGCCGAGTGATTCAATGAGCATGACATTTTGAATAGAACTATCATGTGAGATGGCCACCTTACCAAGGCCAACCACTTTACCCTTTGAATTATCACCAAAGGTGACATATTTTCGAGGACCGTCATTTTCAGCAAGCTCACAGAACATCTCTTCATCTCCGGTCATATGATCAGTACAATCACTATCAAGAACCCATTCCTTTCCTCCTGATTCATATCCCCGAAGATTTGCCATAAGACCAAAGTGTCTCATTGCATCATCAAGATTGAAGTCACTATCATCATCATCATAGTATCCATGTTCACCATGATCTTGTGACTCATCATTTCCTAGGGAGGGTAATTCATTAGATAAATGATCATCAGAATGGTCACATTTATGAATTCTTATAGCTTCAAATATAATATCACTAATGATTCCAACATCTCCTTTAGCTTGCTTGAGATTTGCAAGCTCAAATAGACAATCACCAAAGCTAGGATCACTAGAGTTCATCTTACTCAAAGCAATAGATTTATGGAGAATTTCATCCAAATTTTTCAAGGAATGGTCGGGAAATCGTTCCTCAAGAAATTTCCATATAGTATAGGCACAATTAAGAGTAGGCAAACTAGCAATCAAGTTTTTGGGCAATCCTCTGATGATGATCTCAATAGTTCTAAGATTGCGAGTCATGTCAATATCTTCATCTAGGGTAGGATGCAAAGGATCAATGTGAGGTGCACAAGGGCTAGCAAGATACTTGCTCAAGTGATATTGGTTGAAGATTACAAGCATCTCATTTTTCCACTCATGAAAATACTCTCCATCAAGAATAGGTACTCTATGTCTAAGACTCCCTAAAGTAGACACATCCATCTTCCTCCAATGGTGATTAAACCAAGGCAATGGAGACCAAAGCTCTGATACCACTTTTAGGACATTGAAGTAGATGTGTCTAGAGGGGGGTGATTAGACACTTCATGCCAAAGTTGCAATTTTTAAGCTTTGTCGGTTTGAGTGGAGTTTAAGCATAATTTCAACAATCACAATACATATCAAGCAAGTATGCAAAGTGTGTATAGGCAGCGGAAAGTAAAGCATGCAACTTGCAAGAATGTAAAGGGAAGGGTTTGGAGAATTCAAACGCAATCGGAGACACAGATGTTTTTCCCGTGGTTCGGATAGGTGGTGCTATCCTACATCCACGTTGATGGAGACTTCAACCCACGAAGGGTAACGGCTGCGCGAGTCCACGGAGGGATCCACCCACGAAGGGTCCACGAAGTAGCAACCTTGTCTATCCCACCATGGCCATCGCCCACGAAGGACTTGCCTCACTAGCGGTAGATCTTCACGAAGTAGGCGATCTCCTTGCCCTTACAAACTCCTTGGTTCAACTCCACAATCTCGTCGGAGGCTCCCAAGTGACACCTAGCCAATCTAGGAGACACCACTCTCCAAGAAGTAACAAATGGTGTGTTGATGATGAACTCCTTGCTCTTGTGCTTCAAATGATAGTCTCCCCAACACTCAACTCTCTCTCATAGGATTTGGATTTGATGGAAAGAAGATTTGAGTGGAAAGCAACTTGGGGAAGGCTAGAGATCAAGATTCATATGGTAGGAATGGAATGTCTTAGTCTCAACACATGAGTAGGTGGTTCTCTCTCAGAACATATGAGATGGAATGGTGTATGTGTTCTGATGGCTCTCTCCATGAATGACGAGGAGGTGGAGGGGTATATATAGCCTCCACACAAAATCCAACCATTACACACAATTTACCAATCTCGGTGGGACCGAATCAACAAACTCGGTCGGACCGAAAAGGTAAACCTAGTGACCGTTAGAGATTTTCGGTGGGACTGACATGCAACTCGGTAGGACCGATTCTGTTAGGGTTTGGGCATAACGTAATCTCGGTGAGACCGATTACTCAAACTCGGTGGGGCCGATTTGGGTAATAAGCGAAACAGAGAGCTGGCCAAGCAAACTCGGTGGGACCGATTTCATATCTCGGTGGGACCAAGAATAATGCAATAGGTAACAGAGAGTTTGCAAGCCCATCTCGGTGAGACCGAGATCCCATCGGTGAGACCGAATCGATTAGGGTTTCTGGCAGTGGCTATGACAAGTGAAACTCGGTGGCGCCGGATAGGAATAATCGGTAGGTCCGAGTTTGGCTTAGGGTTTAGGTCATTTGTGGATATGGGAAAGTAGCTGAGGATTTTGGAGCATATCATTAAGCACTTGAGCAAGAGGCTCATTAAGCAACACCTCATCCCTACTTGATAGTATTGGCTTTTCCTATGGACTCAATGTGATCTTGGATCACTAAAATGTAAAATGAAGAGTCTTGAACTTCAAGCTTTAGCCAATCCTTTGTCCTTAGTATCTTGGAGACCTTCCCACAACCTTTAGTCCATGCCACTCCATTGTTGAACTTATCTGAAACATGCTAGATGAAAACGTTAGTCCAACAAGAGATATGTTGTCATCAATTATCAAAACCACCTAGGGAGCACTTGTGCTTTCAATCTTCCAATTCCTTCATTTGGTGAGTCAAATATGTCATAGGAGTTGGTTGACACAAGTGCTAGACTGGCAACACCTTCATCTTGAGTATATTCGGAATCGGAGTGATAACTTCTCTCAGAGTGGTTGTCGGAGTCGGAGCCGGATACCCATTCACCAACATGAGCTTGATGTCTTCATTTTGTGTAGCTCTTTGATAATTTTTCCTTCCTTTCCGAATCCTTGCTTCTCCATGAGTATCTTCGTTCATAACGATCATCTCTACTCCTTCTCTCTCTTGGTGGTGATTCTTCTCTTTTGCTTCTTCTTTTTGGAGAGTCTTCTCTTCTCTTGTAGGGAGCCGTACACTCATTGGAATAGTGTCTGGGTCTTCCACAATTGTAGCAGTTTCGCTCTCGACTAGAAGATCTTTTGTCATTGTAGGACCTTGACTTGGAGCTTCTATCTTTGCTTCTACTCTTGTAGAACTTGTTGAAGTTCTTCACCATTAAGCTCAATTCTTCATTGAAGTTTTGTTTCTCACTTGATGATCTAGGGGCTTCACATGAGGCTTTGTAGGCACCACTTGATTTGTTGTGAAGTTCCTCTTTATCCTTAAGTGACATCTCATGAGCAACAATTCTTCCAATTACCTCCGTTGGCTTGAGATCTTTGTAATTGGGCATCATTTGGATCAATGTGCACACGGTATCATATTTTCCATCCAAGGCTCTTAGAATCTTCTTGATGATGAATCTATCGGTCATCTCTTCACTTCCTAAGCCGACAATCTCATTTGTGATGAGAGCAAGCCTAGAGTACATTTCAGTGACACCTTCACCATCCTTCATTTTGAACTTGTCAAGTTGACTTTGAAGCACATCCAATTTGGATTCCTTGACGGAGTCGGTACCTTCGTGCATATCAATCAAAGTGTCCCAAATTTCCTTTGCATTCTCAAGACGGCTGATTTTGTTGAATTCTTCGGGGCATAATCCGTTGAAGAGAATATCACAAGCTTGAGCATTGTATTGCAACATCTTCAACTCATCCGCGGTAGCTTCACGGTTTGGTTCTCTCCCATCAAAGAAGTCACCTTGTAAACCAACACACACAATAGCCCAAACGGCGGGGTTATGTCCAAGAATATGCATTTTCATTTTATGCTTCCAACTAGCAAAATTAGTACCATCAAAGTAAGGACCTCTACGGTGATAATTTCCCTTGCTAGACGCCATACTCTCCTAGGTTGTGAAACCAAGGCTATGACCACCAAAAGCTATGGAAATCAAAGCAAATGGAGACCGAAGCTCTGATACCACTTGTAGGATCGAAAGTATGTCTAGAGGGGGGGGGGGTGATTAGACTACTTGACCAAATAAAAACTTAACCTTTTCCCAATTTTAGTTCTTGGCAGATTTTAGCTATTTTAGGACAAGTCAAGCAATCATCACACAATTCAAGCAAGCATGCAAAGAGTATATTGGCAGCGGAAAGTAAAGCATACAACTTGCAAGAATATAAAGGGAAGGGTTTGGAGAATTCAAACGCAATTGGAGACACGGATGTTTTTCCCGTGGTTCGGATAGGTGGTACTATCCTACATCCACGTTGATGGAGACTTCAACCCACAAAGGGTAACGGTTGCGCGAGTCCACGGAGGGCTCCACCCATGAAGGGTCCACGAAGAAGCAACCTTGTCTATCCCACCATGGCCATCGCCCACGAAGGACTTGCCTCACTAGCGGTAGATCTTCACGAAGTAGGCGATCTCCTTGCCCTTACGAACTCCTTGGTTCAACTCCACAATCTTGTCGGAGGCTCCCAAGTGACACCTAGCCAATCTAGGAGACACCACTCTCCAAGAAGTAACAAATGGTGTGTTGATGATGAACTCCTTGCTCTTATGCTTCAAATGATAGTCTCCCCAACACTCAACTCTCTCTCATAGGATTTGGATCTGGTGGAAAGAAGATTTGAGTGGAAAGTAACTTGGGGAAGGCTAGAGATCAAGATTCATATGGTAGGAATGGAATATCTTGGTCTCAACACATGAGTAGGTGGTTCTCTCTCAGAACATATGAGTTGGAAGTGTAGATGTGTTCTGATGGCTCTCTCCACGAGTGAAGAGGAGGTGGAGGGGTATATATAGCCTCCACACAAAATCCAACCGTTACACACAGTTTACCAATCTCGGTGGGACCGAATTACAAACTCGGTCAGACCGAAATAGTAAACCTAGTGACTGTTAGAGATTTTCGGTGGGACTGACATGCAACTCGGTAGGACCGATTTTGTTAGTGTTAGGGCATAACGTAATCTCGGTGAGACCGATTACACAAACTTGGTGAGACCGATTTTGGTAATAAGCTAACCAGAGAGTTGGTCAGGCAAACTCGGTGGGACCGATTCGCTATTCTCGGTGAGACCGAAATGTTACGAAAAGGAAACAGTGAGTTTACATTGCAATCTCGGTGGGACCGATCCGCTCTTTCGGTGAGACCGAAAAGTTACGAAAGGGAAACAGAGACTTTGCAATCCCATCTCGGTGAGACCGAGATCCCTATCAGTAGAACCGATTTGCTAGGGTTTGGCAATGGCTATGACAAGTGAAACTCGGTGACGCCGGGTTGAAAGAATCGGTAGGGCCGAGTTTGGCTTAGGGTTTAGGTCAAATGTGGATATGGGAATGTAGTTGAGGGTTTTGGAGCATATCACTAAGCACATGAAGCAAGAGGCTCATTAAGCAACACCTCACCCCTCCTTGATAGTATTGGCTTTTCCTAAAGACTCAATGTGATCTTGGATCACTAAAATATAAAATGAAGAGTCTTGAGCTTTTGAGCTTGAGCCAATCCTTTGTCCTTAGCATTTTGAGGGTTCCACTTTCACCATCCATGCCATGCCAATCATTGAGCTTTCCTGAAATAATCATCTTGGAATAGCATTAGCTCAATGAGCTATATGTTGTTATGAATTACCAAAACCACCTAGGGATAGTTGCACTTTCACTTAGTAAAATAATACTGAACCGGGACTTGATATATACTTCAATGAAAATAACACCTTATAATGTAGCTTCCATCGTAGGGCTTGAACCCACATCCAGAAGGTTAAGAGTTTTGTGCTTTACCAATTGAGCAATGAATCCTTCAATATTATGGACGAAAACTTGTGTACCTTGAATTGTTGATAGGAGCAATTGGTAGCCCCCAAGGGCCGGCTCATTATAATATGATGAGTCGGGTCTTCAATAAGACTAGTAAAAAATGACTTTGCGTTAGCCCCCAAGTGTCATGATGCATGCTTGCAGCGACATGAGACTTGCATGTAATCTCGATTTGAATAATGTAGCCCCCAAGTGCCGGGTTGTAAGCCTGCAGCGACTCGGGACTATTCCTTCCATTGTAGAATAAATCATATCCTTTGATAAAAGAGTAGACATTGCACTATAGCGACTTTGAAAACCTTAATAAAAATCCAGCCATGTTGGCTATTCAAGATAATATAATCCGGTATGAAAACCTTATTCATTCAATATCATAATGAAATTTCAGCCAAGTTTGGCTATTTGAATAATATAACCCAATGATATATAAGCGCATGATTCCAATGGCGCAATCCAAATATATATACTGGCGACTTATTGTCTAAAGCCAGCCCGGTTTAATAAACACCGGATCATACTACCGGTTTAATAAACACCGGTGATTTATAATCATGCTTTATTCAACCTGTTTCTGCATACAACAAGTTTAAAGTGTCCTGGCGGTTTACCGCCGGACGGGTCATAATGCCCAACATATAACCTGGGTTTATAACCAAGGTTGCATTTAGAATAATCAAATATGAAATATATCATACCTGTGACATTGAATCACATCGTTGGTTTTACCAACTTTTTGTAGTAAGGGTGATAACCCAAATCTTGAGTACTGATAACTCCTTCCATATTGTGCCGGTTTATAATAAAACCGTGCCGGGTTGTGATAAACACCGTGTTACTCCATAAGAGGATGTTAACAACAAGGATCAAACCGGGCAAATAGTCTCCGGATTGACGTGAACTGTGTTCCGTCAATTGATTGATTAAAAAACTTTGTCGGTTTAAAAAACGCAATAAATAGCAAACACCCCCTTGAAAGAAAAGTGTAAAGCAAATGCAATGACAAAACCGTTGCAAAAAAAGGTTTATTTGAGCTGATCAGATGGTGTTACCATGGCCGAACACGACCAAGCTCCCGTTAGGTGTAACTATGGTTCTAGTCAGCCAGGTCCCCAAATGAAACCGTGGCATTTATGCCGATCAAGTGGCATGGTCATGGTTCGGGTTCGACCAAGCCCCCAAGTGATTCTGTGGCCTTAGGCCGATCAAGAGGCATGACTGGTTCAGACATGACCAAGTCCCCAAGTGATCTGGTGGCTCTCGCCTATCAAGAGGTATGGTATTGGTTCGGACACGACCAAACCTCCAAGTGATATAATAATATGATAAGCCAATAAGGCAGGATACCCATGTTTGAACCGCGCATCGTGGCAGCAGGTCCTCTTCGGCAATTTTTAACTTTTTTGCAAGAGATAAATTCTTCTTGAACCGGGATCTTGAACCGGATATTGAGACCTTCAAAGCTTTGTGGGAGACATCTTTTCCTTGAACTGGATTTTAAACCGGAATCTTCATTTTTAGCCAGAAATTTTCTGACGGCCTTTAAACTCGAACTTGCGAGAAGTTAATTCCTTTTTGAACCGAACATTGTTAAACCGGATTTGAGCACTTCAGAGCTTTGTAGGAGAATAGATTTTTCTTGAACCGGATTGTAAACCGGAGTCATTTCTGATGACCCGGAACTTCTTCATCGAGCCGGGATTGTATAACTGTCATATACTTTCTAAGCCGGAAATTTTCTGACGGCCTTTAAACTTTCATCAATATAACAGTAGCCTCCGGGACCGGGTTATCCTTCCCTCCATCGTCCTGGGGTTCTTAAATTTTCTGAAACTGGCAAGATTCGCTGAGTCATGTCATCGTAGCCCCCGAGTCTCAAGGGTGACTCGAGGAGTTGGCTTGAGACTCTCCATATTTGATCGTGATATAAACCGGCATAACTTGTATATCATTGGCATTGATAGCACGATGTGAATCCATAGAAGGTTGAGGTGACTGCGGTGAGTTGTAAATGATCCCATATGAGTCGTGTCAGCAATTCGGCCAATGGTTCCTTCCAACTGGCGATTTGAAGTTAATCAAAACTGTAGTGGCGGCGACTTGTGCGCCCAATAACCAGCTCATGTAGACAGGTGCAGCCCGGTATGTTGATGTAGACCAGGCCGCAAGAGACGGACGACAAAGACGGCCGCAGCTTCAGAGACGGCACAACCAGATGAGTCGGCCGCGACATAGTAAGTTGGCGCGGACGGGAGAGTCGGCCGCGGTAGTTGTAAACCGGCGCGGACAGAGAGTCGCCTGCGGGCATTGTAAGCCGGCGTAGATGGAGAACTGGCTGCGTGTTGATGTAAACCGGACCACAGCCGGTTTGCGCGCGTCCGTTGAGCAGTGCGGAATGGTCAAAAGCCAGTATATAATGACGCCAGTGCGCGCTCCATATGCATGGTGTAACACCAATGTTGTGGCGAATAATTGTCTTGCATATAAAAATATGCAAAACCAACGTAATTGTTCTTTTTACAAAAATAAATTTAGATAGATGTCACCTGATATGTTAGGCCGGAATTTATCCACCGCGGTGAAGCTAAAATCAACCACAGATGAGTCACCCGCAGGAACAAACGGATGAACCGGCCGCAGCGTTGTAAGCCGATACGGACGGACGAGCTGGCCGCGGCGTTGTAAGCCGGCACGGATGGGCGGGTTAGTCCCGTGTGTTGATGAAGCGGGGGATGGCGACTTACCCATGTAGCCATCCAGCAGCATGGCACGGACCAGCCCTAGTGCAATAATCTTGACGTGCGTCCCTTTGCGACACCTTTTGTAACAAATAATGATCCCGCCTAAAAATAGCAAAGACCAGAGTAATTGTTCTTGGAAAAAACATTATTTGTGCTGATAAAATATGCAGGAAGGATAGCACCTCGCAGTATTGTCCAACGCCGGTAGACCAGCTTGTCGCGGGTACCCCGGGTGGCATCCATGGTTACAACAGTGGCAGTAGGGCGGAGACGTCGAGCAGTGAGGCGGATTACGATAGCGGCGAGATGCTCGGTCACGAAGGCTGTAGCGGTGGCTGAAACAGACAGCAACCCGCCGCGGGGCCGCTTCAGGAATGGTACGAAACCGGCGGGTCGGCAGATTGACTTTAACCCGAGGATGGCTCGTAGCTGCTGCAGAATTGACCTGGCGAAGCGGGCTGGCAGCCTAGAGCAGCAAAAGAGGCCGTCCATTGGAACTGTAGCCACAGGCGAGCGGCGGGGTAAGGCCAGCCACCCAGGCGGGCGACCCAAGACTGCGGCAACGTGCGGCAGGAGTGGAGGCAAGGCCGATGCGGTAGTCCTTTGTCCAAACATGCATGCTCACGTGAAGCGGTCTCCACCAATAATATCTCCTCAAAATCTAAGCTTTAACATATGCAGTACTCAAGTACTAGATGGATCACTTGATGCGAATAGCAGCCACGTAGCATTGCCTTTAAGCAACAGTAGCATAACTTGTTTATTTAGAAATAGTCCTCCTCCGTGCAACAGTAGCAGCAACTTTTAGCAGCTCAATTTATGAAACTGCCTCGGGTTTGACCCTTGTCTCTGCAGGCGTGTTTTTACTGACCTAACCCGTCGTTCGGTAGTATTGATCTCCAACTCGGATTCGACAGACCGCGTTGCCCCGGCGATGCGCAGATAAAACGCCAAACCCTCGTATCCTTCAAACTGATTCTTCGTCCAAAAAAAATTGCACACTTTTTGAACCTTAAAAGAGATCCTTCCAAGAAGTCAACACTACCGAGCGCAGGCCCCACGGTGGGCGCCAACTGTCGTGGTTTTGTCACGACAGATGTCCTTAGTGTCAGGACTTAGTCGCGAGGCCAACGCATCTATGTGATAGCTTGAGAGGGGTTGAGCAGGACGAGAGACGCGAGGTTTTACCCAGGTTCGGCCCCTCACGGTGGAGGTAAAAGTCTACGTCCTGCTTCATTGATATTGATGATGATGATCACGGTTACAAGAGTGCTCTATCTTGAGAGCTATTGTCTAAACCTAACTTGTCCAACTTGTGGAACTTGTCCCCTTCCCCCCTTTTGGGGAGCCCTGCCCCTCCTTATATATGTTGGAGGGGCGGGTTACATGTAGAGTCCTATTAGGATTAGGACCAGTCTATCTCTAATACAAACCGGATATAAGTCCAGGTCTTAACTCCTTGTAGGACAAATATTCCTCATGCCTTTCCTCTTAAACCGGGCCACCATGAAATGCGAACCGGCCTTCTGGGCCTTGGGCCTTGTCATCCGTCTGTCCCGCACGCTGGATCACCAGTGAGTCATAATGACCAGGTGGGTTGCTTGTAAACCGCCAGGTCAGAGCGGGTCTCCAGTAACTCGCCAAGTGTCAGCGGGGTCTTCAGATAAACCGCCAAGTCCGGCCGGGTTAACTTCCGGCCAGTTTACACCGCGGGGTATATCCCCGACACGGAGTGACGTCTGACCTCGTGAGGGAGGACCGCTTTGGCTCCGTAGACCAAGAAGAACGGGGTCTCTCTAGTCGGCTTGGTCACGGTTGTGCGGATGGACCACAACACGGACTGAAGCTCGTCGTACCAACCTCTACCGCAGGCCTCCAGCTTCTTCTTGAACATCCTGGTCTTGAGGCCCCTTAGGACCTCCGCGTTGGCTCGCTCGGCCTGGCCGTTGCTTCAGGGGTGCGCCACCGAAGCGTAGCATATGTGCGTTCCAAGGTTAGCACAGTATGTTTTGAAGAGGTTACTGGTGAACTGCGAACCGTTGTCCGTGATGATGCGATTCGGCACCCCGATCCGGCTCACGATGCCCTTGATGAACTTGACCGCGGAACCCGCAGGAATGGTGCGGACAACCTCTACTTCAGCCCACTTGGTGAACTTTTCCACGGCGACATAGAGGTAGCGGTAGCCCCCTGGCGCCCGAGGAAACGGGCCCAAGATGTCCAACCCCTAGACTGCGAATGGCCACGAAAGGGGTATTAGTCTGCAAGCCTCCTGCTGGCTGATGGATCTGCTTGGCGTGGAACTGGCAGGCCTCACAAGCTTTCACTAGTTCGACGACATCATTGAGTGCGGTGGGCCAATAAAACTCACTGCGGAATGCCTTGCTGACGAGGGTCTGTGATGATGAATGATGTCCACAGTCTCCACCGTGTATATCTTCCAGCAGTTCCTTCCCTTGGTCCCTGGAGATGCAGCGCAAGTGTAAGTGCATCTAGTGCCACCCCTAGTTGGTTTTGGAGTATTGATGACAAACCTAGTTGAGGGACTAATGTGTTTGTGAGAATTGCAGGATAACACAGGTAGAAGTCCCTCATTGATTCGGTTTAGCTACCAGAGATGACCCCTAAAATTGTACGAAGACATTGAAGAAAATGGTGGTTTATGAAGATATTCATATTGAAGACAATGACATGTGAAGACTCCCTATGAAGCTTATGGAACTCGAAGACTTAGATCCTTCGTAGTTTTACTTCATTCATGTTGTGTCATAGGAACCACCGTACTGTTAAGTGGGGTCCAAGAGAACCAGTCAGGATGACTGAAGTGATGCCTAATTCAAATCCTATGTCTTTGAGTGAAGACAATGAGAGAAAATCTTGTCCAGAGTCAGACAAGTCAGCTTTGCTTGTAGCCCAAGTAAAGTTGCCGTGTGAGTTTGAAATCTGACCGTTGGTACACGTGTCAGTTCCTTAGTGACCCAGGGTCATTTCGGACAAATCAGGTCGGGTTGCCAAGTGGCTATAAATAGTCCACCCCTACAACCATAAACGGTTGGCTGCTCAGATTTCAGTGCACGGCTTTTGTCGTTTGAGAGCAACCCACCTCGAAGCCTTTGAGAGAAAATCCCTAGCGAGGAGAAAAGCCCTAACCACCCAGAGCCAGAGTAATTGGGCATCACTTAAGTCTTCTTGTCTGAGTGATCTGAAGACTTATTACACTTGAGGACTGTGCATCCTCCAGCCGGTTAGGCGTCGCGTTCTGAGCATCCAAGAGAAATTGTGGATTGCCGGTGAACGAAGTCTGTGAAGGTTTGGGAGTCTACCTTGAAGACTTACCAGAGTGATTGGGCGAGGTCTGTGTGACCTTAGCTCAAGGAGAAAACGGTGAGGACTGGGTGTCCTGAGCTGCGTGTTCAGGACTGGGTGTTTGGGACTGTGTGTCCTTTGGTTTAAATACCTAGCCGCTCCAACTAGACGTACAGTTGTCACAGCAACTGGAACTGGTCCAACAAATCATTGTCTTCAGCGTGTCACTGGTTTCATCTTTACCTCCCTTTACTTACCATTACACATTGTGAAGCCATTGCATGCTTGCTTTATCTTCTGTCTTCACAACTTGACTGTATGATTTGTTTGGCTTCATAACTTCTTCCTACCTGATCCTCATTACACTGAAGCTGTTTGTCACTGTGCTTTCACTATATTGTGTACTTGACCATGGCTTGCCTTGTGTAATCTAACTTCCGCTGCATAGTGATAGGCTTGTCCATTCTGTTTGTCTTCATAACTTCCACGTTTTGAAGACTTTCATAAAAATCGCCTATTCACCCCCCCCTCTAGTCGATATAACGCACTTTCAATTGGTATCAGAGCAAGGTGCTCCCTTGTTCTGTGTGATTCGGTTTAACCACCTGGAGTTTTAGCTATGTCGACTGCAGGGATAATTAAAGTCTCCGCTATGTGCCCCGTCTTCGATGGAACTGAATATCCCTACTGGAAGAATAAGATGCGCATGCATCTTGAAGCCATTGACGTCGACCTATGGTATGTCGTCGAAAACGGTGTTCCCAAGGCTGGAGAAGGTGTCACTGCTGCTGATGTCAAGAAGTTCACTCAACTGGACTCCACTGCCAAGAATATCATCTGTGGTCATCTGACCAAGGGACAGTACGGCCGTGTGAGTGCCTTGAAGACATCCAAGCTGGTCTGGGACTGGCTCTCCAAAGTCAATGAAGGCATCTCAACCCAGAGAGATCAGAGAATCAGTGTTCTTCGCAATCTCTTCAACCGCTTCAAGCGAAATGACAATGAGAATGTCCAGCACACATTTGACCGGCTCACTGACATCACAAATGAGCTTCAAGCCCTCGGCGCCACTGAGATCACCAAACATGAAATCGTCAAGACGCTGCTGAGATCACTTGACAGTTCGTTTGACATCCTAGCCCTGATGATTCAAGAACGTCCAGATTTCAAGACACTCGATCCGTCTGACATACTTGAGAGGCTCAACACACATGAGTTTCAGCTTTCTGAGAAAAGAGATATCTATGGTCCAAACTATGGGCGAACTCGTGCCTTGAAGGCAAAAGCTGTGTCCTCTTCTGAAGATGAATCTGACAGCTTTTCTGATGATCCTGAAGACATTGGACGGGAACTTGCAATGCTAGTGAAGCAGTTCCAGAAATTCACCAAGAAGAAAGGCTTCAAAAAGTCTTCACGATCAAGCTCAAGGAATGATGAAGCATCTGCTCATGACTACAAAAAGAAAACATGTCACAAGTGCAAGAAAACTGGACACTTCATCTCTGAGTGTCCACAGTGGGACAATGAGAGCAGAAAGAAGAAGAAGAGCAAGGAATATGACTCCGACGACAAGAAGAAGAAATACTCAAAGTCTTCTTCCAAGTCTTCCTCAAAGTCTTCATCACACAAGAAGAGCTCAACTAGCAAGGCTCGTGCGTTTGTTGGCAAGGAAATGGATTCAGAGGAGGAGTCCGCTTCTGAGGAGGCAGAGGTGGAGTCTGAGGAGGAGTCTGATTCTGGCATTGCAAGTTTGGCTACAGCCTACATCGCCAAGTCCATCTTCAACACTGAAGACAATGACTCCATCACCAACACCGATGCAAATGACAAGGACGACTCTACTCCTACCTACTGCTTCATGGCACGCGGTGCCAAGGTAAACACACGCACTACTCATTATCAAACATCCAGTGACGATGACTCTGATTGTGATTCAAAACCCAGCTACAAAACACTTGCTAAAATTGCAACTGAACAACAAAAGGCCATGGAACATATTCAAAAACTGTTAGACAGAAGCGATGATCTGTTGGGTCCTGAAATGACTCGTTCTGAATCCTTAATTGAAGACATAAAAAATCTTCATGTTAAGTATCAGGAATTCGAAGATCGTCTTGAGACTCTCTCAACTACTCATGAAAAGCTTTCCTATGATTATCTTCAAAAGAAGCAAGATCTTGAGAAGTTGAGAGCGGATCATGAAGATCTTCAAAAGGAAAACAAGTCACTTTGAGCCGAACAGATCAGTTCTGCTCAGGAAGGATTTGAACCACCATGCCTTAAATGCATTGAGTGTGATAATGCTACTTCTGTTGCTGAATGTTCCACTACTACTGCTGTTGCAATATCTTCAACTGTTGAAGTGGTAACTAACCCCTCTGTTGAGGATACCACTGCTATTACTGATGAGAATGCTAGGTTGAAGACATTGCTTGAAACAGGGATGTACAAAAGTCTCAAAGGACATCAGACATTATGTGATGTCCTCAAGAAGCAGATTCTGAACCGAAACCCTAGGAAAGAGGGTGTTGGGTTCGTGAGGAAAATTAATGCAGATGGATCTTACTGGAAACCTGAGCAGTACCCCAAAACCACATGGGTTGTTGCAAAGGAATCCTCAGCAGATCCATCCAATCTATCTGGCTTCACTTGTGCTGATCCTATTATCATTGATGAATCCTTTGATGCAAACTATAAACTGTTTAAAAATCAGAATGGTGAAGTATTTGCCAGGTACATTGGTACTAACTGCAGGAATGGACCGCCTATGAAGAAGATCTGGGTTCCAAAAACGTGTCTGGAGAATCTTCCTGTGAATGTCCTCATGACACCTCACATGAAGAAGACAAACCTCAGACCAAAGGCTTCATATGGTCCAAAGGCTTCATACAGGCAGAGGACTCACCCGAGTCGCACTAACGCAAATGTTTTGCAGGGAAACCATGCTCAGGCATATGAGAGAGGTTCTTCAAACCATCATGATCATATGACCAAGAACTATTCTGCCTATTCTTATGAGTACTATTGCCCGCCTGCTAGACTGTTTGCCAGGGCTCCAAAGCCAAAATTCTCAGATGCTGCACTTAGACTTATTGCTTCTAAGCCACCCTTGAAGATGTGGGTGGTTAAGAAAGCTTAACTCTCTTTTGCAGGGAAAGGTCTCCAGCAGAAAACCAAAATCTTCTGACGCTATTGCTGGGGACCTTAAAAATCTTGTGGGGCGCAAGATCAAATGCCCGAATGGCATCACTATGTATTTCGTACCTGAATCGCATGCTACTCTCCCTACTAGTCCTAACCTGGATCTAAGTTTTCATAATCCACTGGTTCGTCAAATGTTTTTGCTTCACAATACTCTTCGTGAAGCCTATCCCCCTAACTGCACTGTAGGGTACGACACCAGCGACTTCAGAGTCTTCAGAATGGATTATTGACAGTGGATGTACAAATCACATGACTGGCAAAAGAAGTCTCTTTATGGACTCAACCTTACGTCCATCTGACAAGAGCCACATCACATTTGCTGACACTGGTAAAAGTAAGGTATTGGGTCTAGGTAGAGTTGCAATCTCAAAGGATCAACACATGGATAAAGTCATGTTTGTTGAATCCCTTGGCTTCAACTTAATGTCTGTCTCAATGCTTTGCGATTTGAACATGATTGTAATCTTTGGAAAATATCGTTGCCTGGTACTAATGGAATCTGACAAGTCTCTAGTGTTTGAAGGGTATCGGAAAAATGATTTGTACGTGGTAGATTTCTCAGCAGGGCCACAGCTTGCAGTATGTCTTCTCGCAAAGGCTTCAGAATGTTGGCTTTGGCATCGGAGGCTTGGGCATGCTGGCATGAGGAACCTCCGCACCCTTGCGAAGAAGAAGCATGTCATAGGCATCGAGGGCGTCAAGTTCAAGAAAGATCACTTATGCGGTGCCTGTGAAGCAGGGAAGATGACAAGGGCAAAACATCCTTCGAAGACAATCATGACCACTACTCAACCCTTCGAACTGCTTCACATGGATCTCTTTGGTCCCACTCACTACTCAACTTTTTCCACTACTGCTTGCCTCTACGGCTTTGTCATTGTTGATGATTACTCTAGATATACATGGGTGCACATAATCCTTTACAAGACTGAAGTGCAGGATGTCTTCAGACGCTTCACGAATCGGGCTATGAACAATTATGGCGCCAAGATAAAGCACATCAGAAGTGACAATGGCACTGAATTCAAGAACACTGGCCTTGACACATATCTTGATACATTGGGCATCACTCATGAATTCTCAGCTCCATACACGCCACAGCAGAATGGCATCGTCGAATGCAAGAACAGAACACTCATTGAGATGGCCAGAACAATGCTAGATGAGTACAAGACTCCAAGAAAATTCTGGACTGAAGCCATTGACACTGCATGCCATACAATCAACCGTGTCTATCTTCACAAGCTTCTGAACAAGACATCTTATGAACTTCTAACTAGCAAGAAGCCAAATGTCAGTTACTTCAGAGTATTTGGCTCAAGATGCTGGATCAAGGACCCTCACCACACCTCAAAATTTGCTCCAAAAGCACATGAGGGCTTTATGCTTGGATATGGAAAGGATTCGCACTCCTACAGAGTCTTCAATCTCTTTCACTACAAAGTGGTTGAAACAGTGGATGTGCGGTTCGATGAGACCAATGGGTCACAAAGAGAGCAACTGCCAGATGTGCTAGATGAAGTTCCAGCCAGTGAATCAATCAAGCTAATGGGAACTGGAGAAATTATACCTTCTGAAGCTCATCCTGAAGAAGAACTTATCATCTCAGCACCTGATCCACACGAAGACAATGCTCAGCCTGAAGACATTCCTCCCCATGACAACATAGATCAGCAAGAGCAAAGTCTTCGACCCATACATCCTCGTGTTGCCAATGAAGTGCAGATTGACAGAATAATTGATAGCATCACTGCACCTGGTCCACTGACTCGTTCAAGGGCAACTCAACTGGCAAATTTCTGCGGACACTTCGCATTCGTTTCAATCACAGAACCCAAGAAAGTTGAAGAAGCTTTTATGGAACCTGAGTGGATTCAAGCTATGCAAGAAGAGCTTCAACAGTTTGAGCTGAACAATGTATGGGAGTTGGTTAAGCGTCCCGATCCACGGAAGCATAACATAATAGGCACCAAATGGATATACCGCAACAAGCAAGATGAGCATGGTCAAGTCGTCAGAAACAAGGCTCGTCTCGTTGCTCAAGGATATACTCAAGTGGAGGGCATTGACTTCGATGAAACATTTGCTCCTGTGGCCAGACTTGAAGCCATCCGTATACTGCTGGCCTATGCAAATCATCACAACATAATTCTGTATCAAATAGATGTGAAGAGTGCCTTTCTCAATGGCAAAATTGAAGAAGAAGTGTATGTTGCACAACCACCTGGGTTTGAAGATCCAAAACATCCTGACATGGTTTACAAGCTCAATAAGGCACTATATGGCCTCAAACAAGCCCCTCGGGCCTGGTACGATACACTCAAATACTTCCTGAAGAGCAAAGGCTTCATACCTGGTTCCCTAGATCCCACTCTCTTCACGAAGACATATGATGATGAACTGTTTGTGTGCCAAATATATGTGGATGACATTATCTTCAGCTGCACCAATTAGAAGTACAGTGAGGAGTTCGGATATATGATGCAAGAGCAATATCAGATGTCTATGATGGGGGAGCTGAAATTCTTTCTCGGTCTTCAGATACGGCAACAACGCAATGGCATCTTCATATCTCAAGAGAAGTATCTCAAAGATTGCCTGAAGAAGTTCGGTATGCAAGACTGCAAAGGTTTCACAACACCAATGCCAGCCAAGCATCATCTGGGTCCTGATGACAATGGTAAAGAGTTCGATCAAAAGGTATACCGCTCCATGATTGGTTCTTTGCTTTATTTATGTGCATCTAGGCCAGATATTATGCTTAGTGTTTGCATGTGTGCCCGATTCCAAGTGGCACCAAAGGAGTCGCATCACTTAGCTGTGAAGCGAATTCTTCGATATTTGGCTCACACCTCAACTCTAGGGTTATGGTATCCAAAGGGCTCAGAGTTTGATCTGGTTGGATTTTCGGATGCTGATTACGCTGGTGACAAGGTTGATCGGAAGTCCACATCAGGCACATGTCACTTTCTGGGCCGATCACTTGTATGTTGGTCTTCAAAGAAGCAGAACTGTGTATCTCTCTCCACTGCTGAATCTGAATACATTGCTGCTGGATCCTGCTGCGCTCAACTTCTATGGATGAAGCAAACCCTCAAGGATTATGGCATTCATCTGAAGCAAGTGCCACTTTACTGCGACAACGAAAGCGCCATCAAGATCGCCAACAACCCAGTTCAGCACTCGAAGACAAAGCACATTGAAATTCGTCATCATTTTCTCAGAGATCATGTTGCAAAGGAAGATATTGATATCATACACGTCAACACTGAAGATCAATTGGCAGATATCTTCACCAAGCCCTTGGATGAGAAGAGATTTTGCAAGTTACGGTGTGAGCTAAATATCTTGGAATCCTCAAATGTCCAGTGATCAGGCACACATCCTAACACTTATGCATGTTGATGACTTAGATGTGCAACACACGAAGTAACGTATATCTTCAATCAATGAAGACATACATTCTAAGTGTGAATACATTAACATGGAATTTGACTTCGGAGCGCCACGATAATTGTGCGCCGTGTCTGGGTCTAATACTTCCTATACGATGGGTAACGCCACCACCAAATTTTCTGCTTGAAGTGTTTCACTCATGGCGTTACATTTGCTATGTCTTCACATTTGGTTTGGCTTCAATCTCAACATGTCTTCATGATTATCTTCACTATGTTGATTATATATATGTACTGGTGTTCTGTCCTCTACAGCATTCACTTATAGCTATGTCTTCTTGTTTGAATCTTTTGAACTAAGTGAATGTGATCGGACCCTAACCTCTCCATGCTTCCTACCTCAAACTCTATCTCTCCAAGTCATATGCATTCTATTGAAACTGTCGAATGTCTTCACTGCATCCTTGTCAGCTGAAGACACAGAGACAAACTTTAAAACCATATTCATTTTTTTGAAGGAATCCGGAGTAGTAGGAACGACACCCGACAATCAAGGCGTACGTGGGATGTGGAACTGCCCCCACAATACCGCATGATGGCCACGTGCTGTTCAGATGCGAATCGCCAGGGGCACCTGAGTAATAGCGCAGTGCCGCCTCTATCCCTATAAATACATGATTCACTGCGGTCATTATCTCTTCTTCCACCTTCGCACGAACCCTAGCGCCACCGCTAGCTCTCGACGACGCCGGCGACGAAGCGCTTCACTGCTGCAACCTCTCCGACGCCGTTTTCACGCCGACAGCGGACCTCGCTCTCTCCGCCATCGCCGTAGGTGTCTTCCGTCGCCAAGTTAGGGCACGGAGGATCGAACTACTCGGCCTCAACTCCCACTTCGTCTAGCAGTTCCAAGTGGGGTAAATAAAACCTCTTTTTACAGCCTCTTTTGATTCTATAGTTCGGTCACTTTCTGCCATAAGAAGTTTCTATTCACACAAGTTACATCTCTCTCAATCTGCATCTCATAACCTGCCTAGTATATTCACTTGTGCTTCATGAAGTAGTTAGATTCCTCACTTGTACTGATCTATGGATTCCTACAAATCTGGAACCAACTTCTTTTCTATAAAGTGAATGTCTTCGCATGTTGAGGTCAATATCTTCTAAACTGATTTATCTTCAAAATCTCCTGAGAATGCATATGATCTCTTCCCCTTCCCTCGCACCTTAATGCTGTCACAGGTACATGTCCGTGGGAGAATCTTTTGGTTCTCATAGTCTGCATTCATTTGCAGAGTTCTTACAGCGTCACATCAATTCTCCTGAAGCCAGTTCTTGTTGGTCAAGCAAAAGGAAGCCTTTGAAGACTTTGAACATCTTGAAGCCTTCCAAGTTAAGCTTCATGGCAGCAGAAAAACCAGCAAGG
The DNA here is from genome assembly GCA_034509565.1 of Triticum monococcum. Lineage (NCBI taxonomy): Eukaryota > Viridiplantae > Streptophyta > Magnoliopsida > Poales > Poaceae > Triticum > Triticum monococcum. The sequence continues at coordinate 690,131,175 of CM067843.1, forward strand.
AAGGGAGGAAGACAGAGACGTGGTGAAACGTCTAAAGATCTGCCTGATGACTTGGCAGAAATGTACAAAACTGATCCTGAAGAGAGCTATGGTCAGCGCAAGACACGAATCCAATGGATTCGAAGATATTGGGCAGAGCAGTGGTTCCAATACCGCTTCGTCACTAAGGAATATGCAGAAAAGTGCGCCATCAAGAGACCGTGGGGAGACGTATTGTACAAAAATCTCGTACCCCGGTCCAGAGACGAAGCCATTGCTCAAGGCTTCTTTCCATGCATGGTCAGAGGACCACAGCCAGCTGAAGCACATCTGTCATCACTTCTCTGGTGTCGCGATGACACTCTGTTCAAGCGCAACTTCCAATTTGCTCAAAACTCTGCGAAGCAAAACAAGAAGGAGCTGGGGTTGGACTTCAACCCTGGTCCCTCTAAACCAAGGGCGGATGGCACACGCGACGCCAATCCCAATATCATCGGGCCGTATGCCAATCTCGAAGGCCTCATCACTCGCATTCTAGTCCAAGGGACTGCCGTGAACGACCCTCCAACAGACACTGAGTCTGATGACGCTCCTGCTGCACCGAAGCCGGAGCAGACGAAGAAGCCAAAAGCTTCAAAGCCAGCCGCTTCTCCCAAAATCTCCAGAGCGAAGCCATTGGCAACTGCACCTCCTGAAGCAAGTGTGCAGTCTGAAGACTTATCACGAGTCTCCAAGCCCCAAGAAGCCAAGAAGCCTCAGCCACACACAGGCAAAGAGCTCACAACTGCTGCCATTCTGCGCAGCGAGACCATTGATCTGTCCAGTGACGAAGATCTTGGCGATGACGCTCTTGAGCAGCTCATCAAGAGCAAGGAGGAGGCTGAAATCTTCAACAATCTACCTCTGTTTGATGCAGCAATCCTCCACAACTTCATCGATGAGTGGTTTGATACACCCAATATCAGCTTCGATGATCTGCAGCTGCCCATTGGCCTCAGCGTCGCCTTCCAAGGCGCTATTGCTTCAGAACTTGCAATTGCCCAGCGCATTGTTGAACTGAAGCAGAAGATTGATTTTGAAAAGGCTCAGTTCAAGCAGAATATGGCCAAGCTCAGCGTCCAAGAAGTCAAGGACTTCAAGATCATGTTGCACGAGTTGAAGGAAAACTTTCTAAAGAAACGTGCAGAAGCTCAGGGTTCGCGGGAGCGAATGAAGACTTTGGCTGATCGCTGTGTGCAGGCCTACAATGAGGCCGAGAAGCGCAAGGCACTTGGGCGTCCCAGCATCGACCCCAGGATGGCCACGAAGAAAAAGAAGAAGCCTGCTGTGGCTGAACAAGAGGCACCAAGGCAAGAAGCTGTTCCGATTGTCTTCCCCACTGCTAAGACTGGCTCGAAGCCAAAGCACTGGTCAACCGCTTCAGAGCTCAAGAAGACACGGACAGCCGAAGCTGCAGCAAGGAAGAGGAAACACCCTGAAGCCTCTCCTTCTGACCCCACCATCAAGAAGCGCAAGACCAAGAAATCTCGGGCTGCTCCCACAGAGCCCTTGATCGTCGAACCCCTCTCCGTCCGCTATCCTGACGAAGATCGTCAGTTGACTGTGCATGAGCCTGCTTTCATAGAGGCTCCGCACGCTGAAGACATTCCAGCAGCCGACCCCAACGCTGCTGAAGACATTGGTCTCCAAGACAATGTACAAGGTGATGCAGCCCTTCCTCAGCTTGAGACAAGCAAAATGATTAGCATTGGTCGTCCATTGACACCAATCACACAAGATGCATCGTGGGCAGATCGCCCATAGGAGGAAGAGAATGAGCCCCAGCCCACTGCAACTCCACCAGCGTCGCCTACATTCCGTAGGCTTTGCAAAGGGCCAAGGGCTCAGGCTGCTGACGACATTCCGGCTGCATCAGCCGAAGAGCATGAAGAAGAACCTCAAGCTCCGTCTCCCCCGAACCAACAAGAAGAAGTTCTCAAGGAGAACGTACCTGAATCCGTCCCTCTCACTACACGTGTTGAGGCTGAAAACATTGCGGCTGCCACAACCAACACTGAAGCAATTGTGGAGCCCGACCAACCAACAGCTTCAAGAGACACTGAAGCTACTGCATCAGAACCTTCTGTGCCTGAGTCTACTGCCGGTCCACAGTTCAACTATCATGTTGCGCACAGGCCCCAGGTCCAGAAGCCGATCCCACGACTGCCAAGGTTCCCAGGTCCTGCATCAGCTCCTGGCTCCTTTAATGTCAATAGCTTCAGGGCAGATAACACGTTCTTCAACAGCTCCAAGAACCCTTATTCAAGGGAACGGATTGTATCAGATAGGTTCTGGAGCTACCCACAGCGCAGCTACTATTCCTGCATCCTATACAACCAAGGCCGTATCTTTCCTCACCAGCGCCTTGAGGTTGAAGCCGTTGCTAGTCTGCCTGGTCTGGAAGAAGCACTGGATTGCTTCAAGCAAGTGGGTCTGCTGCCGTTTGTCACCGATGAAGAGCACTGGAATGAAGAGCTTCTGCTCCAGTTCTATGCCACATTGCATATCAAAGGCTACAACAGAGATCCGAAGACTTGGGTCCTGGAGTGGATGACCGGCAATGTCCATCATGAAGCCAATGCATTCGATATCATTGAGCTTACCGACCTACCCACTCCTGGCGAACTCTTCGAAGAAGGCTGCCACCTCCATGCTGAAGCAATTGAGAGCATATTCCAGCGACCTGAGCCAAATATGAGTCAGATGCTCTCAATGATGAAGCCATTGCCTCTTGATGCACCTTATCCAACTGAGTTCTTCATTGAAGACTTAGAGTACCTGCCTAGAACTATATATCACATCGTCAGGCGGACTCTCTGGCCCATTAAGGGGCACTCTCCATATGCCAAGGTTGAAGGTGCCATGAAGACTCTCATCTTCTGTATCATGCATGGCAAATGCTTCAATGCACAAGATCTCTTTATACGCCAACTTGCAGCGTCTGGCTCAGATCTCTTTGGTTTGAAGATTTATGCTCCTTGGGTTATGAGGCTAATCAAGCTACACTCTGCTATCTCCTATCAGCCCTCTGCCCGCAACCATAGAATCTTCTTACCTGATGTGGACACCTCTGCTGAAGCTATATATCCTGAGCCTGCCAAGCAACCATTAAGTCTTCAGAATGCAGAACACCAGATCTTCACTCAGAATGATGAAGGTGTTGAAGCCATCTCAAGAGTGTATCCAATGGCTGGCACAACACGTGCCCCTGCATCAACTGAAGCCACTAACAGCACAGCTGCACAGAGACCCAAGAAACGTGCTCGTTCACTCAATGACCGAGAACTTCTTGTGGCTCTTCACCAAAAGCAAGATAGGCATCATGACTGGCTCAAAAGGCAGATGAGAAGTATCATGCAAGACGTCAATTGCATCAGAAATCTGGCCACCAAGAATGCATTCGTCGCACATGAAACCTGTCACCGCACTTGGAAAGGCCTCACCATGATGTGCACTGAAGCTGAACTTCAAGCGGATGGCTTCAGCGAGAGATTCAAGTTTGACTCCACACCCCCCAGAAGAGTTGTGCTGCGCGGAACTCCGTCCCTTGAAGATTCAGAGTTCTCTTCCTCTGCTGCCACCATGACTGGACGAATCATTGAGGAAGAAGACGATGCCACATCACCACCACCTTCTTCAGCGTGCGTCGACCCTGCACCAAGCTCTTTAGCACCACCAAACGCCTCCACCGACCCTGCTGCGCCTGGGAACGCGTAGAAAACTCTATGTCTTCGAACCTTTTTGGTCATCACTGACAAAAGGGGGAGAAGCATATGATGTTTATAGTCTTCAAGCGGGTCAATAATATGGGCGGGTGCTTTATATTTTGCTACATTTTGCTTCGTGCTTACAACTCTTGTTTTGCTACATTTGGTTCTTTGAGTTGTAACACTTAAACTTGATGGTCGTCTGCTACTTGTTTGCCACTATGTTTTTGCGAAGATAAATTCCGCATGTACGATGATAATTTCCGCACTTATATCATTTTGCAGACGTCCATTTTTCATTATGCATGTCATTCTCTTCATATACCTTTACATGCATGGTGAATTGTCAGCATAAGTTGAAGTGGATTCCCACAAGTACAACCTGCCATGTGCATTTGTGTTCCAGAAGCAAATTACTTATATGCACATCTTCAGGGGGAGCCCTTGCAGCTTATGAAGACAATTCCTTTACAATTTCACAAATTATATTCCCCGTTGAAAACTTCAACTAGTTTGTCATCAATCACCAAAAAGGGGGAGATTGTAAGTGCATCTAGTGCCACCCCTAGTTGGTTTTGGAGTATTGACGACAAACCTAGTTGAGGGACTAATGTGTTTGTGAGAATTGCAGGATAACACAGGTAGAAGTCCCTCATTGATTCGGTTTAGCTACCAGAGATGACCCCTAAAATTGTACGAAGACATTGAAGAAAATGGTGGTTTATGAAGATATTCATATTGAAGACAATGACATGTGAAGACTCCCTATGAAGCTTATGGAACTCGAAGACTTAGATCCTTCGTAGTTTTACTTCATTCATGTTGTGTCATAGGAACCACCGTACTGTTAAGTGGGGTCCAAGAGAACCAGTCAGGATGACTGAAGTGATGCCTAATTCAAATCCTATGTCTTCGAGTGAAGACAATGAGAGAAAATCTTGTCCAGAGTCAGACAAGTCAGCTTTGCTTGTAGCCCAAGTAAAGTTGCCGTGTGAGTTTGAAATCTGACCGTTGGTACACGTGTCAGTTCCTTAGTGACCCAGGGTCATTTCGGACAAATCAGGTCGGGTTGCCAAGTGGCTATAAATAGTCCACCCCTACAACCATAAATGGTTGGCTGCTCAGATTTCAGTGCACGGCTTTTGTCGTTTGAGAGCAACCCACCTCGAAGCCTTTGAGAGAAAATCCCTAGCGAGGAGAAAAGCCCTAACCACCCAGAGCCAGAGTAATTGGGCATCACTTAAGTCTTCTTGTCTGAGTGATCTGAAGACTTATTACACTTGAGGACTGTGCATCCTCCAGCCGGTTAGGCGTCGTGCTCTGAGCATCCAAGAGAAATTGTGGATTGCCGGTGAACGAAGTCTGTGAAGGTTTGGGAGTCTACCTTGAAGACTTACCAGAGTGATTGGGCGAGGTCTGTGTGACCTTAGCTCAAGGAGAAAACGGTGAGGACTGGGTGTCCTGAGCTGCGTGTTCAGGACTGGGTGTCCGGGACTGTGTGTCCTTTGGTTTAAATACCTAGCCGCTCCAACTAGACGTACAGTTGTCACAGCAACTGGAACTGGTCCAACAAATCATTGTCTTCAGCGTGTCACTGGTTTCATCTTCACCTCCCTTTACTTACCATTACACATTGTGAAGCCATTGCATGCTTGCTTTATCTTCTGTCTTCACAACTTGACTGTATGATTTGTTTGGCTTCATAACTTCTTCCTACCCGATCCTCATTAGACTGAAGCTGTTTGTCACTGTGCTTTCACTATATTGTGTACTTGACCATGGCTTGCCTTGTGTAATCTAACTTCCACTGCATAGTGATAGGCTTGTCCATTCTGTTTGTCTTCATAGCTTCCACGTTTTGAAGACTTTCATAAAAATCGCCTATTCACCCCCCCTCTAGTCGATATAACGCACTTTTAGCAAGGATACATCGTTTGGTCGCTTCCGGTAGAGCTCTCCATCCTTGATGCAGTATGCCATGGCCTGGCGTGCCACTCGCTCCGCTTCCTCCTCCTTCTCCGGCAGGGTCCCTTGTGTTAAGTAACTCCGGAGCTCCGCGATCCAACATCCCTCCTGAGGTTCCATCGTCAGGAGCAGGCGTGCTCCTGAGGCCGGGCCACAGGCCGGAGCCCCTGAGGCAGGTGGCTGGGGGAGCTCCTCCCGGGGCTGAGCCGTGTTCAATAATGACGGCAGGGCAGAGGGCTTGAAGAGCTGCTCCTCGAAAATGCCAGGCTCCTGAGGTAACCGCCTGGACGCCCGTTTGGCGATGTCGTCGGCCTCCTGATTGGTGCCACGGGGCACATGCTGCAACTCCAACCCCCAGAACTGCTTCTCCATCCTGCGGACCTCCGCTAGGTAGGCTTCCATGTGCTCATCCTTCGGCTCGTACACCTTGTTGGAGAAATTGACAAGGAGCTACGAATCGCCCTTGATGGTGAGGCGTTTCACCCCCAGGGTAGCTGCGGCCTTCAAGCCCGCTATTAAACCTTCATACTCTGCTATGTTGTTGGAGACCTTTTCACCTTGCTAGAAACAGAGCTGCACAGCGTAATAGAGCTTGTCCTGAGTGGGCGATATAAGCACCGCCCCAGCCCCAGCGCCATGCCTGGAGAACGCCCCATCGAAGTACATGACCCAGCCTTCTGGCGCCTCGCTTCTCGGGGATAGGGACCGATCCTCGTCGGCCTTGAGGCCTGGCGCCTCCGTCCATTCTTCCACAAAATCCACCAACGTTGCTCCCTTGATGACTCTGGTCGTGCTGAATTCGAGCTGAAACACTTGCAGTTCTATGTTCCACTCAGCGACCCTTCGAGCTGAATTAGGGCTCCTGAGCACTCTCTCCAGGGGGTATGACGAGACGACCTTGATGGGGTGACCCTGAAAATAGTGCCGCAGCTTGCGCGAGGCCACCAGCAGCGCGAGGAGGAGTTTCTGAGGCATGGGGTACCGTGCCCTTGCATCCCGCAACACCGTGCTGATGAAGTACACTGGATGCTCAACGAGGTGGAGTGCGTCAGTGCTGGTGGCTCCCTTCGGAGACCATGGCGCCTCTTGAGGCGATGAGGCCTCCTGAGACTGGCCATCTGGGAGAGGGGCCTCTTCCGCCTCTGGTGCGCCCCTCTGCGGCGGCTGATCCTCAGCCGCGGTGGCGGTTTCTGTGGGCCTTCCTTGTTCCGGTTCTGCCTTGTCCCGAGCTGCTGCCGCGGTTTTGATTTGACGCTCCTCTCTGACTGCCACCAAGGCTGCGCTGGCGGAGTAGGGAGTGGCGGCGAGGTAAAGCACTAGGGGCTCTTGAGGGCGCGGAGCCACCATGACCAGTGGGCTGGTCAGGTATCTCTTGAGATCCTGGAACGCCTTGTCGGCCTCTTCAGTCCACTCGAAGGGCCCCTTTTTCTTCATTAGCTGGAAGAAGGGCAGCGCTCGTTCCCCCAACTTGGAGATGAAGTGCCCTAGCGCGGTCACGCGCCCCGTGAGCTTCTGCATTTCTCTGAGGGTCTTTGGCGGGCTCATGTCTTCCACCGCCTTGACCTTCTCCGGGTTAGCCTCGATGCCTCGGTGGGACACGAGGAAACCCAAGAGCTTGCCCGAGGGGACTACGAACACACACTTCTCTGGGTTGAGCCGTAGGTTCACTGCGTTGAGGCTCGCGAAGGTTTCCTCCAGGTCTTGTATCAAGGTCCTGGCCTCCTGAGACTTTACCACAATGTCATCGACGTAAGCTTCAACATTCTTCCCGAGCTGCGGGCCCAAGGTGATGTGCATCAGCCGCTGAAAGGTCGCCCCTGCGTTACGCTGCCCGAATGGCATGCATGTGTAGCAGTACACCCCAGACGGGGTTAGGAAGGCTGTCTTCTCAACGTCTTCTACCGCCATCTTGATCTGGTGATACCCAGAGAAGGCATCCAAGAAGCATAACAGGTCGCATTCCGCAGTGGAATCGACGATCTGGTCGATGCAGGGGAGCGGGAACGGATCTTGCGGGCATGCTTTGTTGAGGTTGGTGAAGTCGACACACATGCGCTCCTTCCCTCCCTTCTTTGGCACAACGACAGGGTTGGCCAACCAATCTGGGTATCGGACCTCGCGAATGACCCCAACGGCTTCTAATTTGCGGGTCTCTTGGACGATGAAGGCCTGCTTTTATGTGGACTGCCGCCTGGCCTTCTGCTTCACAGGGCGCACGTTGGGGCACACGTTGAGGTGATGCTCGATTACACTCCTAGGGATCCCTGCCAACTGGTCAGGCTCCCAAGCGAATACCTTCTTGTTTGCACGCAGGAACCCGACCAGGGCCTCCTCCTGCTCGGGTTTGAGGTGGGTGCCTATGGTGAAAGTGGCGTTGGTGGACCCGTCCTCATCGATGGGTATCTGCTTGGTTTCTGCCTTGTCTTGGGTGAACAACTGTTTCTTCTTGGCGGGTGCAGCCCCCTTGTGCTCGGGGGTCTCCAAGTCGGCGGGCTGTGCCGACGCCGCCATCTTGAAGGCGAGCTTGAGCACCCGCAGCGCGTCCCCGGTGTCCCCGTGCACGGTGAGGACACCGCTGCTCCCGGGCATCTTCATGAGGTTGTACGCCGGGTGCGTCGCGGCCATGAACTGGTCCAGCGCTGGGTAGCAGAGGATGGTGTTGTAGGGGAAGCCGATGGGGGCGATGTCGAAGTCGACCAGCTCCGTGCGGAAGTTGTCGTAGGTGCCGAAGGTTACTGGGAGCCGGATTTGTCCCAAGGGGCTGGACGACCCACCCCCAACGCCTGAGAAGGGCCGGCTGGGTTGCAGCCATTCCAGGGGTATGCAGAGGAGGTTGAAGGCCTCGACCGAGAGCATGCTGAGGCCCGCGCTGCCATCAATGAGGGTTCTGGTGACGGCCACTTGGCAGATGGTGGGGGTGCACAGCATGGGGAGCGCACCCGAGCAGGCCGAGTTGGAGGGGTGGTCCTTCGAGCTGAAGGTCAGGCCAGTCTCGGGCGCCGCCCGGTCCAGGGGAGCCCCCTGCCGCGTGGAAGCGGCGCTGACCCGGCGGATGAACGGCTTGACGTGGTGACTTGTAGGTGGCGCCTGCGAGCCGCCCAGGAGGGCCGCGACGACCGGCGGTGTTGGTGTAGCGCGATGGGCGGGGAAGAGGTTGCGGGGCTCTTCCCGAGAGGCCACGGAGGCTGCCGGCGGGTGGAGCAGCCATGTGCGCGGGGCGCCGGTGAGGGCCATGGGGAGCCATTTGGCCACGACCCTATCGTCACCTCCAGCTTCAAGGAGGGCCTCCTCGCTCGCCAGCAAGAAGGCCAGCGGATCTGTCGCGCCGCCGTAGCGCGGCGGCGTCGTTGGCTTGAGCTTGTCTGGCCACCGTACCCGTTGCAGGGCTGGGGCCAGGGCTCGGAGCCCCCTGGCCCCCGTGCTGGCGCCGGCGGCCGGAGCGGGCGACGTGCTACTCATCGCGAGGCAGGCCGTGGCGGTGGCGGAAGAGAAAACTCCGGTGCACCCCTACCTGGCGCGCCAAATGTCGGATTTCGGGTTTCGGCAGACCCTTGAGGTTCGAACACTGGGGTGCGCGCGGAGATTTCGCCTCCTACCTACCTGCACCCCTTCGCCTCGCTAAGATGTAAACTATGGAAAGAACAACACAAGAGACACAGGGTTTATACTGGTTCGGGCCACCGTTGTGGTGTAATACCCTACTCCAGTGTGTGGTGTGGTGGATTGCCTCTTGGGCTGATGATGATGAACAATACAAGGAAGAACAGCCTCGCGAGGGTCTGTTCTTGGCAGGGGGGATGAACTGCTGGCGGGAGTTCAGTCACCTTTCTCTCTCTCTGATCGAACCCCCTTCCTCTGTGGGTGGTTGGTCCTATTTATAGAGGCCCTGGTCCTCTTCCCAAATATCGAGCGGGAAGGGAGCCAACAATGGCGGGCTAATTTGAAGGGGGACAACTAGTACTAGCTACCCTGACAAAAGTAGTCTTCGCCTGCACAAAGCTCTGGTGGTGACGTCGTCTTGGGCTCCACGATGACCTCCGTCTGGCAGTCCTCCTGGTCCTGGCCTTGTTGCATCGAAATGGCAACCTTTGCCTGATGCCTTGGTACTCCACGACTGTGCTTGCCCCCTTTCCACTAAAGAGGAAAGGAGGACACTGCGCGGGCTGGTACCTGCCTGGCGCCCTTGGTTGTCACGGCTTGCGTCATGGGCACCTCATCAGGTACCCCGCCTTGATCTCTCCGCCTCTTCACAAGCCAGCTTGGTGAGGTCGTGCCTGAGGAAGCTCTGCGTCATCCGCCCCGCGAGGCTTGGCCCCTCGCGAGGGTCTCGGGTCTGTGTTGGTGAAGACGGGCCGTGCTGGGCCCCCTTTTGAGCCACGCCGCAGGCAGGCAAGTCTGGGGACCCCCGTTCCCAGAATGCCGACAGAGCTGAGGCCACCATGCACTCTCCTCCTCCTCGCGAGCCGCCGTGGATGTCGGCCCGTCGCGACGACGCTTGTGATAACATCTCCATAGCATCGTCCGACCCACGGCCCTCCACGACCAGCGCCAGGTCCTTCGGGAGCGAGCTCACAAAGACGCTCGAACCACCGTCGAGCGCCGGCGCGGAACGCGCCGCCAGTCGGACAAGCGGGCGGGACCTGCTTTGGACCACCCGGCACCGGGGGGGCCTGGCAGCCTACCTTACGAGGTGGGCTGCCCGGCTTTTACCCGTGAGCTAAGGCAGTTCCAGTGGCCGTCCCACCGCACGTTCAAGCCCGACGTCGGTGAGAAGTACACCGGCAAGACCCATCCCTCTGAGTTCCTCAGCATCTACACCATCGTGATGCAGGCCGCTGGGGCTCGTGACGTCAAGGTGCTTGCCAACTATTTCCTGCTGGCGCTCAAGCCCAATCTGATGTCTTGGTTGATGCACTTGCCGGTGGATTCCATTTCTTCCTGGTCAGATCCGTGCCATGAGTTCGTTGGCGCCTTCACAGGGGGCCACCAAGCTCATGGACATGCCAGTGATCTGCATATCATTCCCCAGAAGGAAGGGCATATCATTCCCCAGAAGGAAGGGGAGACCCTGCGCAAGTACATCCAGAGATTCAGCCGGGTGCAATACAACATCCCCGACGTTCATCCCGCCACTGTGATTAGCGCGTTCCACCAGAACGTACGCGATCGCAAGATGCGCCAGGAGCTGGCGATGACGAAGCTTAAGGATGTGGCCGAGCTCTATGTTCTGGCCAATAGGTGCGCCCGGGCTGAAGAGGGAAGGAAGTACCCCGGCGAAGACGTCGGCGTAGAAACTGACTCTACTGATGAAGACGCCGCCACTCCGACGAAGAAGAGCCGGCGTCGCAATAGGAAACGCAAAGGCAAGGCCGTGCTTGCCGTTGAGGGATCTGACGACACTGGTGCCGGCAAGAAGGTCAAGGCAGACGCCCCCTGCAAGGAGATTGCCGGGTGCGCCGCCTGCCAGGCCCTGGCGGCTACCGACAACCAGGAAGCTCCGGCAAGCAATACTGCAAGATCCACCACACCAAGGGCCATGACCTCCAGAACTGTCGACAAGTCGAGATGCTTGCTGAGAAGCAAAAGGCTGAGTATGAAAGGCGGGACAAGGAGATAGACTAGGATAGTGCTGAGAGATCCGGCAAGAAGCATGGCAGCCAAGGAGGCCGCCCCGGCAAGGACAACCAGCAAGAGAAGCGTGCCCAGGGCCGCAACAAGAAACAAGAAGATGATGATCACGACGAGGACGATGAGTCTGGTGCTCAAGGGTTCCAGAAGGCTACGGAGGCCATGTGCGTCGATGGCGGCGCCTCGCTGCATACCTCTCGCCGCCAGCTCAAGCAGTGGGCGCGAGAGATTACGGGAGCAGAGCCGAGGACCACCCTAACCACACTACCGCGGTCGGCTGTTTGCCATGGTCTCCCCAACAATACGCAACCTCAGGGTGAACAAGATGTTGGTTGACGACGAGGCCGGCCTGAACCTGATCTCGCCTGTCGTGATCAAAAGGTTGCAAATCCCTGATGGAGACCTCGAGGAAACGGGCATGTTTCAAGGGGTCAATCCGAGGAGGAGCCAGCCAAAGGGAAAGGTCACATTGCCCGTGACATTTGGAGGAGAGTTGAACTACAGGACGGAGAAGATTGTCTTCGATGTGGCCGAGATCCCCTTGCCCTATAACGGGATCCTCGGCCGCCGGCCGGCATTGGCCAAGTTCATGGTGGTGTCACACTACTCCTACAACATGCTAAAGATGCCCGGGCCGTTGACCATCATCTATGTCCCCTCCGACAAGGACGCGCTGATCTGCGCCGACCAGCTCTACTGGGAAGCAGTTGCAGCAGTTGCCGTCAAAGCACCTGCTCCTGCCGCTGACGACCCGGGAGGGAAAAAGGAACCCGGCAAGACCTCTCGCACCCACTCCGGCAAGCGCACCTCCTCAGAGTGTTGTGCTACCGTTGAGGACGTGCCAGAGAACTCTACCGACAAGAGCAAGAGATCCAGAGCCGAGCCGCCGCAGACCAAGAAGGTGCCCGTCGGGGAGGATGGCATTGGAGGGGCCTTCACCATAGGCTCCACCCTCGACAGCAAATAGGAAGGCGCGCTCGTCACCTTCCTGCGGGCAAATGTCGACGTGTTTGCATGGCAAGCGTCTGACATCCCCGGTGTTCCCAGGGAGGTGATTGAGCACCACCTAGCTGTCTATCCCCACGCGCGGCCCGTCAAGCAGAAGGTCAGAAAGCAGGCTCTGGAAAGACAGGAGTTCATCACAGAGGAGGTTAGGAAGTTGGAAGCGGCAGGTTTGGTGAGAGGGGTGCTCCACCCGACGTGGTTGGCCAATCCAGTAGTGGTGCACAAGGCGAATGGGAAGTGGAGGCTGTGTATTGATTACACAGATATTAATAAGGCTTGTCCTAAGGCCGGGTGTGATCTGTTATCATTCCTCGACGCCTACTCAGGCTATCACCAAATCTTCATGACAAGAGAGGATGAAGAGAAGACGGCATTCATCACCCCATGTGAAATATGGAAGCCTACGTAGATGAGGTGAGGAAGCTGGAGGAACGCTTGGACGGTATCCAGGCGGAGAATGACATCGCTGATTACCTGTCAAAGCGTGCCGCATTCAAGCTACCTGTGGAACCAGGTACCTTTTTGCTTCGGTTAACTCAACCATCTGTTGAACCATCAGCGGAGCAGAACAAGCGAAGGAAATCAGGTCCCGGCAAGTACTTTCCTACCGAGCCCCCTGGGGCCGCCGGCAAGGGTGCTGCCGCGGATGCTAAGCCTGCCCAAGAGCGACTGGCTCTGACAAGGCGTCAAGCCCTAGCCGTAGAGACATCCGCTCTGATGGCGGAAGAAATGCCTTTTGTCCTTGCCGTCGAGCCCCAGGCTCCGGCATGGGCGCAACCTACCGTCCACTTCCTCCAAACAGGGGAGCTTCCTAAGGAGCAGGAAGAAGCAGAGAAAGTAGCTCATTGGTCCACCCTGTACCAATTCGCCGATGACGTCCTGTACTGGAGGAGGCCAAACGGTGTGAAACTCAAGTGCATTCCCCGGGAGGAAGGACAGGAGTTGTTGGCGGAGATACATGGAGGAATATGTGGCTCCCACATAGGGTCAAGGGCCCTTGCCGGGAAGGCATTCCGGCAAGGCTTCTTCTGGCCCACCGCCCTCCAGGATGCGACGGCACTAGTAACCAAGTGTGAAGCCTGCCAGTTCCATTCAAAGAAGCTTCATCAGCCGGCTCAAGCCCTTCAAACAATCCCTCTCTCCTGGCCATTCTCGATCTAGGGGCCCGATATACTGGGCCCTTTCCCCCGCGCTGTCGAGGGCTTTGAGTACTTGTACGTTGCAATCGACAAGTTCACAAAGTGGCCAGAAGTGGAAGCAGTGAGGAAGGTGACTGCTCAGTCAGCCGCAAGCTTTTAAATCTAGGCCAATATGACCGATATATAGGCCGATTGTCAGATTTTGGGTTCCAGCAGACCCTTAAGGTTCGAACACTGGGGTGCACGCGGAGATTACGCCTTCTACCTCCCCTCCTCGCAAAGATCTAAACTACTAAAAGAACTGCACAAGGGACACAAGATTTATACTGGTTCAGGCCACCGTTGTGGTGTAATACCCAACTCCAGTGTGTGGTTGGTGGATTGCCTCCTGGGGCTGATGATGATGAACAATACAAGGAAGAAGAGCCTTGCGAGGGTCTGTTCTTGGCTGGGGCGATGAACTGCTAGGAGAAGTTCAGTCGCCTTTCTCTCTCTCTCTCTCTCTCTCTCTCTCTCTCTCTCTCTCTCTTACTCTGCTTCCTACCGGTCCAACGAACAGAACCCAACTGAACCGAACCCCCTATGCTATGCGGGTGACTGGTCCTATTTATAGAGGCCCTGGTCCTCTTCCCAAATATTGAGCGGGAAGGGAGCCAACAATGGCGGGCTAATTTGAAGGGGGACAGCAAGTATCAACTATCCTGACAAAAGCAGTCTTCGCATGCGCAAAGCTGTGGTGATGACACCGTCCTGGGCTCCATGGTGACCTCCGTCTCGTAGTCCTCCTGGTCTTGGTCTCGTTGCACCGAAATGGCAACCTTTGCCTGATGCCTCGGTACTCTGCGGCTGCGCTTGCCCCCTTTGCACCAAAGAGGAAAGAAGGACGCTGCGCGCGCTGGCACCCGCCTGGCGCCCTCAGTCATCATGGCTTGCGTCACGGGGACCTCGCGAGGTACCCCGCCTTGATCTCTCCGCCTCCTCGCGAGCCAGCCTGGCAAGGCCGTGCCTGAGGAAGCTCCGTGTCGTCCACCTCGCGAGGCTTGGCCCCTCGCGAGGGTCTTGAGTCTTGTGTTGATGAAGATGGGCCATGCTGGGCCTCCTTTGAGCCACGCCGCAGGCCGCAGGCAGGCAAGTCTGGGGACCCCCGTTCCCAGAACGCCGACAGTAGCCCCCGGGCCCAAGGCGCGCCCGGACTTGGCCATGTCGAGAGGCGAAAGGGCGAGGGCGAAGCGCCGCGGGCCCTAACAGCCTGCGGCCTTGGGCGCCGCGTGGCGGTTGATGGGACGTGGGCGTCTCCACTTCCCCATGATGCCTCGGTGATCGCGCGAGTTGGACAAGTCCCTGCATGCAGATCGTGTCATGATTACCTATGATCGTGGAGGCCGGCGGTTGGCCTTCGCCGGCTATAAGTACGGGGCTGCGCGTGCCCTTCCAGTCCATTCCTCCTGGCTTCTCCTTCTTCCCGATCCTTGCTACATCTTGCTGCGATGGCTCCGATTGGCCGGTTCTCTGCAGCGGAGAAGGGAAAGGCTCCTCGAGAGGGGCCAGACCCGCTCCCGCCGAAGAAACGGCTCGCCCTTTGTGGCCGGGACGAGGAGGACCACCAGGTGGTGGCGAGGGTGCTGCTGTCGCTGCCGAGGCCGTGAAGGGTCGCGCGGAAGCTCTGCTGGGGAAGTTCCGGGTCTTCAGTACCAAGCCGAAGCAGGATGCTTCCGGTTCTGCTGCTCCGTGAGGCGGGGCCACCCGCGCTGCTCCACCGCCGCCAAGTCACTCCGCTACTGCTCCTGCCCTGCTTTTAATTCCTGCATCATGCATCATGCCTCGGGGAGGCGTTTAAACTTGCGTTTGGTATTGAGACAATAGTATGGGCTGTAATATTTGTTTTTAAGTTCCTTGAATTTTATGCTTTCCCTCCCTACTTGCTTGTGTTCTACGCCGGCAGAGCCCGACCCCGCGCGTACCTCACCCAGCATTAGCCCCGACCGGAAACCAGGACGGGACCAAAGGAGTGAGGGGCTACGGAGCCAGTTAGGCTCCTGAGTCGCGATGCTCAGGAGTCCCCCTTAGCGCACGAACAACAAGTAGGGAGGTGTGATGTAGGTGAATCTTCCGTTTTACGTCTGCAGAGCCCGACTCCGCGCGTACCTCACCCAGCATTAGCTCCGACCGGAAACCAGGATGGGACCAAAGGAGTGAGGGGCTATGGAGCCAGTTAGGCTCCTGAGTCGCGATGCTCAGGAGTCCCCCTTGACGCGCAAACATCATGTGATTAGGTGAGATGCGAGTGGGACCACAGTTCTACGTCTGCAGAGCCCGGCCCCGTGCGTGCCTCACCCAGCATAGCCTTTCGGAACTAAGGAGTGAGGGGCTACGGGACCAGTTAGGCCCCTGAGTCGCGATGCTCAGGGGTCCCCCTTGACGCTCAAACGATCTTCATACCTTGGCTCCGCTCGGGGAGAGGCGCGCGACGAACCAGGCTCGAGGGGCCTGGCTGGGTGGCATACGTCCGGGCGTGACCCAGGCGCAGCCCCCGTGCCCAGCCCCCTCGCGCAGCGCTCCCGAGGGGAGGCGTTGCGATGAGTCTAGACACTGAGCTCTGGGCTCCCTGAGGTTGATGCGGCCCGGGGGCCACCCTCAGTTGTTTATCACCAGCGCGGAGTATAGCGCTTCCGCATGTGTACGGGCATAGCCGCTCCTCGGCAGTGTCATCAGCCAGCGTGGAGCATGGTGCTTCCACTGGTATGTGGGAGGGGGCTCCCCTCCGGGAGGAGCCCTCGGGGCATGTACAGCCCCGCCCTGACACGTGGCCGGCATGGTAGGGCTAGGTGAGGTGTATCTGGGCACCCATGAGCCAGCGCGGGACTCACGGGGCCCTACCTCTAGGCGGGTTGCGCCTGGCATTGGGCCTTATCTTGGGCTGCGTTCCTGCAAACTTGGTTAGATGCCGGCACTCTACGTCCTCGGGTCCTGGCCCTCGAGCTTGTCTCAGCCGTCGCTGGTATGCCAGGTCGCGATGCTGTGGACATAACCAGAGGGTGAGGGCTGGAGAGCCAGTAAGAGCCCTGAGTCGCGATGCTTAGGTACCCCCCCTTTAACGTGCAAGTGGTTGGCATGGAGAAGAAAAGGTGCCGTGGACAGGCATCAAGTAATCATGCATGATGGGCAAATGCATAACTGGAAATAAACGCAAGGGAGATACATGCCGCTGGGCCTGGCCCGAGCGACTTGGGGATGATGCAGCCCGAGGGGCGCCCCCAACAAAGCAAGCTAACGACATGAAAATAACAAGGCATACATACCACAGGGACGGACCCACGCAGCCTGGGAACGATGCAACCCTGGGAGGGCGCTCCCAACTGGAAATGAAACTTGTAAGATGTCACCTGAGGGTGTCGAGGGCGAAGGGCTGTCGGTGCAGCAGACTCGGGAGGCTGCAGAAGCCAATCCTCACGAGCCCCCAGGCCCAGGGGCCTTGGGAGGCTCCGGAGGCACTGGTAGCTCTTCACGAGTCATCTCCATCTCCGCTAGGGCTGCGGAACGCCTGTCTTCTTGAGCCTCCATGATGCCCCTCATGAGGCGCTGGCGCGTAGCAACCGCGCTTGGCAGGCCGTAAGGCATGCGAACGTGGTTGTGGGGTGGACCCCCGTAGCGCCCCACTCGCGAGGGCCAGAGGCGCTCCATGGTAGCGACTTGGTTGAGCCCTGGTACATCGACGCAGACGCACAGCCCACCATCCTCGCCTGGATGGGGAGCCGCAGCCGGTAGACGGTGGCAACCTCGCACGATCCTTGATTCCTGTAGTTCTTGAATGGCTCTGTCGACAAACTCCTGCGGGTCTGACCTTCCTTGCCTTGCTCCTTCTTGAGGGAAACGTGCTTCGAAACACGCCTCCACGTGGTGCCCAAGCGCCTCCTTCGTGACCCTAGCCAGGTTGGTGGCCCTCCAGGGGAGAGCCCCCGAGCCCTTCCTAAGGAGGGCGCCGGGCGCGCTTTCCTATGCGATGGAAGGAGGTTCCCCCAGGGTGGACGCGGGCCCTGAGGGGCCTGCCTCCCGAGGGGCCGGTCCGGATGATGTGATGTCTTCTTCTTCTTGGGGGTGGTCTCGGGAAGCCTCCTGCTTCCGCGATCCGGGTCTTCCAGTGACGCGGCCTGAAAGGCTCGCTCCAGGGAACACACCGCATCCCTCTCTTCACAGGGCACCGTGATGACTCCGCCACTCCTTGGCATCTTGAGGACGTTGTAGCCATGGTGAGTCATGGCCATGAACTTGGCCAGCGGTGGGTACCCGAGGATGGCGTTGTACGACAGGCGTATGTGGGTGATGTCGAAGTCGATGAGCTCGGTGCGGTAGTTGTCGCGTGCCCCGAAGGTGACAGGGAGGCGGACCTGCCCAATCGGGACCGTGGAGCCGTCGGTGATTCCGGAGAAGGGCTTGGTTGGCTGAAGCTGGTCATAGGGCACTTGGAGATTGTTGAACGTTTCCACGGACAGGACGTTGAGTCCCGCCCCACCATCGATGAGGGTCTTGGTGACCAGTACATTGCTGATGACTGGGGAGCAGAGCATCGGGAGGACGCCAGCTGTGGTTGCACACTTGAGTTGATCCGCTGAGCTAAATGTTATGGCGCACGTCGACCACCTGAGAGGGCGCGTTGCTTCATGCCTGGGGAGGGCTGCGTTCACCTCGTGGGCAAACTGCTTGAAGATGCGTTGGGAGGATGGGTCTTGAGCTCCGCCCAGGATGCAGGCGATTGCACGTGGCTCCTGGAAGCCCCCAGCCCCCTCGTCTTGATGGCGGTCCTTGTTCCTCCTTGGCTGAGGCGGCAGTGGAGGGAGGCCTGCGTTGCCTTGTGGGCGATCCTCACGAGGCTGATCCCTCCAGTCCCCCTCGCGAGGTAGGTCTCGCCAGCGATCCTCGCGAGGTTGATCGCGCCACCCTGGGCGCGGGCCGCGGTCTTCCCAGCGTCCTGCGTTTCTTCCTCCTCCTTGGCCGTAGCCCCGATCGGCGCGGTCGGGACGATGGTGATCCTTCCTTCTCGCACGGCGCGGAGTTCTTGGCATTCGTTGGTGTTGTGGGTGTGGAGGTCGTGGTACACACAGTACCGGCTGCCCCTGGTAGACTCAGGCAGATCTTTGCCCCGCTTGGTGTCTGGTTCTGCTACGAGCATGGCAGCCCCCTTGCGCTTCACGTCCTTGGCCTTGGGCTTCTTCTCTTCTGGGTCTGCGGCTGGCAGCTCGAGGAGGGAGAGACGTCCCTCCTCAGCCCTGGCGCACTTGGTTGCCAAGTTGAACAACTCCAGGGAGGTGCACAGGTCTTCATGCATCGCCAGCTCCTCCTTCATCTTGACATCGCGCACACCATCGAAGAAGGCCGAGATGATGGCCTCCTCGGACACCTTGGGGATCTTGAGGCGCGCGCTGTTGAAGCGCTGGATGTACTTCTGCAGGGTCTCTCCGGGTTGTTGCTTGATGCGGCGCATGTCGCTCACGGCGGGTGGCCGATCGCGAGTACCTTGGAAGTTGGCGATGAAGCGGGTGCGCATCTGGTCCCAGGAAGAGATTGTGCCTGGAGCCAGATTCAGGAGCCAGGTGCGAGCTCCTTCCTTGAGCGCCATGGGGAACCAGTTCGCCATGACCTTTTCGTCCCCGCTGGCAGCTTCGATGCCCAGCTCGTAGAGCTGGAGGAACTCCGTAGGGTTAGTCGTGCCATCGTAACGAGGAGGCAGGTCTGGCTTGAATTTGTCAGGCCACGCGACGCTACGCAGCTCGGTGGTGTATGCACGGCAGCCTGCGGTGGCCACGAAAGGCCTCGGCTGGTGGAGAGCGTGGTCTTGAGGGTCCCCACGTGCTGCAGCTAGGAGCAGCGCGGGGTCTTGGCGTGCCGGAGCTGGAGTAGGGTCGCGGTGCGCCGGAGCAGGGAGCGCCCGGGCAGCTCCTTGCGGGCGTGGGATCTCTTGGCAGCTCCGTTCTTGCTGCGCTGGCGCCTGACGGAGCGGGTTCCGCCCAGGGGCCACGCGCCTTGGAGCCATGGCATCTTCTTGGAGAGGAGGCGGCTGGTACGCCTCCGGGGCTTCGTTGCCCGCGCGGGGCGGGGTGCGGCGCAGCGGAACGGATGGCGCGGGAGAGCCCCCTGCGGTGCGGACAAGCTCGGCGACGCGGTCGAGCCACTCCTCGTAGACGTCATCGACGAGACGGTAGCGCAGGAGCTCGTTTGCCGCGAGGAGCGCAGCTCGGGCCTCCAAGGGTGTGCGGAGCGCGCGGGACGAAGAACCAGCTGGTGCGAGCGATGGAGTAGCGGTGTGGCCGTCTTGCCGCACGGAGGGATGCTGGGACGACGCTTGCTGCTCGCCCCCGCCGGGCCGGTGGCGGCGTTGATGGCGAGCAACGGGGAACGACGAGGACATCCGCCGATGGGTGCCATCTAGGCGACGGGAGAAGCGATGGCGGCCCGGCGCTCGGCGCGGGCCCGACGTGCGTCGGACATGGATGCCACGGTCGGAGGAGAACAGGGCGGTGGACGACGAATTCCGGCGCACCCCTACCTGGCGCGCCAAATGTCGGATTTCGAGTTCCGGCAGACCCTTAAGGTTTGAACACTGGGGTGCACGCGGAGATTACGCCTTCTACCTCCCCGCCTCGCAAAGATCTAAACTACTAAAAGAACTGCACAAGGGACACAAGATTTATACTGGTTCGGGCCACCGTTGTGGTGTAATACCCTACTCCAGTGTGTGGTTGGTGGATTGCCTCCTGGGGCTGATGATGATGAACAATACAAGGAAGAACAGCCTCGCGAGGGTCTGTTCTTGGCTGGGGCGATGAACTGCTAGGAGGAGTTCAGCCGCCTTTCTCTCTCTCTCTCTCTCTCTCTCTCTCTCTCTCTCTCTCTCTTACTCTGCTTCCTACTGGTCGAACGAACAGAACCCAACCGAACCGAACCCCCTTTTCTATGCGGGTGGCTGGTCCTATTTATAGAGGCCCTGGTCCTCTTCCCAAATATCAAGCGGGAAGGGAGTCAACAATGGCGGGCTAATTTGAAGGGGGACAACAAGTATCAACTATCCTGACAAAAGCAGTCTTCACCTGCGCAAAGCTCTGGTGATGACGCCGTCCTGGGCTCTACGGTGACCTCCGTCTTGTAGTCCTCCTGGTCTTGGTCTCGTTGCACCAAAATGGCAACCTTTGCCTGATGCCTCGGTACTCTGTGGCTACGCTTGCCCCCTTTGCACCAAAGAGGAAAGAAGGACGCTGCGCGCGTTGGCACCCGCCTGGCGCCCTGAGTTGTCATGGCTTGCATCACGGGCACCTCGCGAGGTACCCCGCCTTGATCTCTCTGCCTCCTCGTGAGCCAGCCTGATGAGGCCGTGCCTGAGGAAGCTCCGTGTCATCTGCCTCGCGAGGCTTGGCCCCTTGCGAGGGTCTTGAGTCTTGTGTTGATGAAGATGGGCCATGCTGGGCCTCCTTGGAGCCACGCCGCAGGCCGCAGGCAGGCAAGTCTGGGGACCTCCGTTCCCAGAACGCCGACACCGATATATCACTTTTGTGGAGCTACCGATATGAACATAACATATCATTTGGTAAATATCATTTTCCAACATATCACCTGATATGGACCGAAATATTGACCGATATGGCCGATATCTAGCCCGATATGTCCACCGATATAGAATGATGCATAGATGACAACAATTCTTTATTAGAAAGCAGTGAAATAAGATTACGCATTTACAATTTCATTATATATTATCAAAGTCATGCACAATGTTTCATACAAATGCATATATATCGCATTGTTTTTCGGATTTTGTGAATCTTTCCTTAATATTTTCTTAATCAATAAGTTAATAAACTAGGAATCTAAAAGTTTTATGTTAAAGCATTGACATCATACATTTTCCTTTACTAAAAATAAATGTTTTGAACAACAATAATGAAAAAGAAACTAGACATATTTTCTCCGATATATCTACATATCATACGATATATCATCCGATATATCACCCGATATCCGACATCCGATATGTCAAAGCCAAACCGATATGAACCCGATATCCGATATTTTGAAGCTTGGTCAGCCATCAAGTTCTTCAAATCTGCCATTTTGGTGTGCCAAATAGAGTCGTCACCGACAACGGCATGCAGTTCACAAGCCACACCTTCATGCAGTACATCCAAGACCTCGGCAGCAAGGTCTGTTTTGCTTCCGTCGCACATCCACGGGGCAACGGCCAAGCGGAGAGGGAAAATGCTGAAGTGTTGCGAGGCTTGAGAACTTAGACCTTTGACAAGTTGCACAAGAGTGGAAGGCGCTGGATTGATGAGTTGCCGGCGGTTCTTTGGTCGATCAGGACGACGCCAAATCGAGCCACCGGCCAGACACCTTTTGCCCTGGTATACGGGGCAGAAGCAGTTCTCCCATGGAACTCATATACGGGTCACCTTGAGTGCTCGCTTATGATGAGCTTGAGCAAGAGCCGTTGTGCCAAGATAACGCGATGCTCCTTGAGGAAGATCGTCTTCGGGTGGCTGTGAGAGCGGCATGCTACCAGCAAGCCTTGCGCCGCTATCATAGCCGCAAGATTCATGCCCGAAGCCTTGAGGAAGGCGACCTTGTTCTTCGGTGCATTCTGTCGGCCAAGAATTCCAACAAGTTGACGCCGAAGTGGGAAGGCCGTTATCGAGTAATACGAGTCACCAGGCCTGGCGCAGTCCGCCCAGAGACCAAAGATTTTGTCCCAGTGAGAAACTCCTAGAACATCGAGCATCTTCGCAAGTTTTACCCATAAGGCGCGGCTTGCCGGGCCTCCCGGCAAGCAACCTTTTGTACAAGATTTGCCGACGAGGCATGTGACCCTTTGTACAAAGCCAGGCGCAGACCCTGAGCGAGAATAAATGAAGCGCTGGCGCCCTAAGTTATAGCATGCATGCTAGGTCGAGTCTCTTCCTTGGTTAGGGTTGATGGTGCTTAGCAGCGACTAACCCCTAGCCTAGAGGTCGACTGCGCGTCTGTCTGTTCCTTTTCTGTCCTCCTTTGGTTCGCAGGGCACATGAGCACTTCTGCTGAGCTACTCAGAAAGAAGTAAACAGACCGATGTCCCGACCCCGGCAAGCCAGAGTTGCCAGGGGCTGCAAGCACAAGGATCCAACCGCGGCAAGATGAGATTGCCAAGGGCTGCGGGTCCAGATGAGTCTTTTTTCCTCTGTCATGCATTTCGGAACCGGACTGGGGCATGTGAAACCTCGCTTTTATCTCTAGGTTGTCATGCTCCCCTTTTTTTTCCTATACCTAGGGATTATTTCCTGGGTCCGGATTTGGTTGTAGCCGCGGCGGCAAGGAGGTGGGACGAGGAGCCTAAAGCCCACTTCATCCCTGCCTCTGCCAAGAGCGTGAGAACGGTCGAGTGGAGTGGGGGCGGCAAGGCCTGTTGCCGGGCAAAAAATGTTTATCTTAGAACAATAACAAGGATTCGCTCCTTGTCGCGGGATTTACCCACGAACGAAAAACCCGGCAAGCATCCCTTTTTCATTAAAAACATCCCATACAGGTACAGTTCGTGTGAGATGAAAAACATGAGCAAGGGGATTACTGTTGGGGAACGTTGTAGAAAACAAAAATTTTCCTATGGTTTCACCAAGATCCATCTATGAGTTCATCTAGCAACGAGTGATCGGATGCATCTACATACCTTGTAGATTGCGAGCGGAAGCGTTCAAAGAACGGGGATGAAGGAGTCGTACTCGACGTGATCCAAATCACTGGAGATCCTAGCGCCGAACGGACGGCACCTCCGCGTTCAACACACGTACGGTCAGCGTGACGTCTCCTCCTTCTTGATCCAGCAAGGGGAAGGAGAGGTTGAGGACGATGGCTCCAGCAGCAGCACGACGGCGTGGTGGTGGTGGAGAAGCAGTACTCCGACAGGGCTTCGCCGAGCTCTACGGAGGAGGAGGAGGTGTTGGAGGGGAGAGGGAGGCGCCAGGGGCATGGGTGCGGCTGCCCTCCCCCCCCTCTATATATAGGGTCCCCAAGGGGGGGGGGCGCCGGCCCTGGAGATCCAATCTCCCAAGGGGCGGCGGCCAAGGGGGGTGGAGTGCCCCCCAAGGCAAGCGGGGCGCCCCTCCACCCTAGGGTTTCAACCCTAGGCGCAAGGGGTGGGCTTTGGGGGGCGCACCAGCCCACTTAAGGGCTGGTTCCCCTCCCCACTTCAGCCCATGGGGCCCTCCGGGATGGGTGGCCCCACCCGGTGGACCCCTGGGACCCTTCCGGTGGTCCCGGTACAATACCAGTGACCCCGAAACTTGTCCCAATGGCCGAAATAGCACTTCCTATATATAATTCTTCACCTCCGGACCATTCCGGAACTCCTCGTGACGTCCGGGATCTCATCCGGGACTCCGAACAACTTTCAGGTCACTGCATATTCATATCCCTACAACCCTAGCGTCACCGAACCTTAAGTGTGTAGACCCTACGGGTTCGGGAGACATGTAGACATGACCGAGACGGCTCTCCGGTCAATAACCAATAGCGGGATCTGGATACCCATGTTGGCTCCCACATGCTCCTCGATGATCTCATCGGATGAACCACGATTTCGAGGATTCAGGCAACCCCGTATACAATTCCCTTTGTCAATCGGTATGTTACTTGCCCGAGATTCGATCGTCGGTATCCCAATACCTCGTTCAATCTCGTTACCGGCAAGTCACTTTACTCGTTCCGTAATGCATGATCCCGTGACCAGACACTTGGTCACTTTGAGCTCATTATGATGATGCATTACCGAGTGGGCCCAGAGATACCTCTCCGTCATACGGAGTGACAAATCCCAGTCTTGATCCGTGTCAACCCAACAGACACTTTCGGAGATACCCGTAGTATATCTTTATAGTCACCCAGTTATGTTGTGACGTTTGGTACACCCAAAGCACTCCTACGATATCCGGGAGTTACACGATCTCATGGTCTAAGGAAAAGATACTTGACATTGGAAAAACTCTAGCAAACGAACTATACGATCTTGTGCTATGTTTAGGATTGGGTCTTGTTCATCACATCATTCTCCTAATGATGTGATCTCGTTATCAATGACATCCAATGTCCATAGTCAGGAAACCATGACTATCTGTTGATCAACGAGCTAGTCAACTAGAGGCTTACTAGGGACATGTTGGTGTCTATGTATTCACACATGTATTACGATTTCCGGATAACACAATTATAGCATGAATAAAATACAATTATCATGAACAAGGAAATATAATAATAATGCTTTTATTATTGCCTCTAGGGCATATTTCCAACAGTCTCCCACTTGCACTAGAGTCAATAATCTAGTTACATTGTGATGAATCGAACACCCATGGAATTCTGGTGTTGATCATGTTTTGCTCTAGGGAGAGGTTTAGTCAATGGATCTGCTACATTCAGGTCCGTATGTACTTTACAAATATCTATGTCTCCATCTTGAACATTTTCACGAATGGAGTTGAAGCGACACTTGATGTGCCTGGTCTTCTTGTGAAACCTGGGCTCCTTGGCAAGTGCAATAGCTCCAGTGTTTTCACAGAAGAGTTTGATCGGCCCCGCTGCATTGGTTATGACTCCTAGGTCGGTGATGAACTCCTTCACCCAAATTGCTTCATGCGCTGCCTCCGAGGCTGCCATGTACTCCGCTTCACATGTAGATCCCACCACGACGCTCTGCTTGCAACTGCACCAGCTTACTGCCCCACCATTCAAAATATACACGTATCCGGTTTGTGACTTAGAGTCATCCAGATCTGTGTCGAAGCTAGCATCGACGTAACCCTTTACGACGAGCTCTTCGTCAGCTCCATAAACGAGAAACATTTCCTTAGTCCTTTTTAGGTACTTCAGGATATTCTTGACCGCTGTCCAGTGTTCCTTGCCGGGATTACTTTGGTACCTACCTACCAAACTTACGGCAAGGTTTACATCAGGTCTGGTACATAGCATGGCATACATAGTATAACCTATGGCTGAGGCATAGGGGATGACACTCATCTCTTCTATATCTTCTGCCATGGTCGGACATTGAGCTGAGCTCAATTTCACACCTTGCAACACAGGCAAGAACCCCTTCTTAGACTGATCCATATTGAACTTCTTCAATATCTTATCAAGGCATGTGCTTTGTGAAAGACCTATGAGGCGTCTTGATCTATCTCTATAGATCTTGATGCCTAATATATAAGCAGATTCTCCAAGGTCCTTCATTGAAAAACTCTTATTCAAGTAGGCCTTAATGCTGTCCAAGAGTTCTATATCATTTCCCATCAAAAGTATGTCATCTACATATAATATGAGAAATGCTACAGAGCTCCCACTCACTTTCTTGTAAACGCAGGCTTCTCCATAAGTCTGTGTAAACCCAAATGCTTTGATCATCTCATCAAAGCGAATGTTCCAACTCCGAGATGCTTGCACCAGCCCATAAATCGAGTGTTGGAGCTTGCACACCTTGTCAGCATTCTTAGGATCGACAAAACCTTCCGGCTGCGTCATATACAATTCTTCCTTAAGGAAACCATTAAGGAATGCCGTTTTGACGTCCATTTGCCATATCTCATAATCATAGAATGCGACAATTGCTAACATGATTCGGACGGACTTTAGCTTCGCTACCGGTGAAAAAGTCTCATCGTAGTCAACCCCTTGAACTTGTTGATAACCCTTAGCGACAAGCCGAGCTTTATAGATGGTCACATTACCATCCGTGTCTATCTTCTTCTTAAAGATCCATTTATTTTCTATGGCTCGCCGCTCAACGGGCAAGTCAGTCAAAGTCCATACTTCATTTTCATACATGGATCCTATCTCGGATTTCATGGCTTCTAGCCATTTGTCGGAATCCGGGCCCGCCATCGCTTCTTCATAGTTCGAAGGTTCACCGTTGTCTAACAACATGATTTCCAAGACAGGGTTGCCGTACCACTCTGGTGTGGAACGTGTCCTTGTGGACCTACGAAGTTCAGTAGCAACTTGATCTGAAGTTTCATGATCATCATCATTAATTTCCTCTCTAGTTGGTGCAGGCACCTCAGGAACATTTTCTTGAGTTGCGCCATTTTTCGGTTCAAGAGGTAATACTTCATCAAGTTCTACTTTCCTCCCACTTACTTCTTTCGAGAGAAACTCCTTCTCTAGAAAGGATCCATTCTTGGCAACAAAGATCTTGCCTTCGGATCTGAGGTAGAAGGTATACCCAATAGTTTCTTTAGGGTATCCTATCAAGACGCATTTTTCCGACTTGGGTTCGAGCTTTTCAGGTTGAAGTTTCTTGACATAAGCATCGCATCCCCAAACTTTTAGAAACGACAACTTAGGTTTCTTCCCAAACCATAATTCATACGGCGTCGTCTCAACGGATTTCGACGGAGCCCTATTTAAAGTGAATGCGGCAGTCTCTAAAGCATAGCCCCAAAATGATAGCAGTAAATCGCTAAGAGACATCATAGATCGCACCATATCTAATAGAGTGCGATTACGATGTTCGGACACACCATTACGCTGAGGTGTTCCATGCGGCGTCAGTTGTGAAACTATTCCACATTTTCTTAAGTGTGTGCCAAATTCGTGACTCAAGTATTCTCCTCCATGATCTGATCGCAAGAACTTGATTTTCCTGTCACGTTGATTCTCAACCTCACTATGAAATTCCTTGAACTTTTCAAAGGTCTCAGACTTGTGTTTCATTAAATATACATAACCATATCTACTCAAGTCATCAGTGAGGGTGAGAACATAACGATAGCCACCGCGAGCCTCAACACTCATTGGACCGCACACATCAGTATGTATGATTTCCAATAAGTTGGTTGCTCGCTCCATTGTTCCTGAGAATGGAGTCTTGGTCATTTTACCCATGAGGCATGGTTCGCACGTGTCAAATGATTCGTAATCAAGAGACTCTAAAAGTCCATCTGCATGGAGCTTCTTCATGTGTTTGACACCTATGTGACCAAGGCGGCAGTGCCACAAGTATGTGGGACTATCATTATCAATCTTACATCTTTTGGTATTCACACTATGAATATGTGTAGCATTACGCTTGAGATTCATTAAGAATAAGCCATTCACCATCGGAGCATGACCATAAAACATATCTCTCATATAAATAGAACAACCATTATTCTCGGATTTAAATGAGTAGCCATCTCGAATTAAACGAGATCCTGATACAATGTTCATGCTCAAACTTGGCACTAAATAACAATTATTGAGGTTCAAAACTAATCCCGTAGGTAAATGCCGAGGTAGCGTGCCGACGGCGATCACATCGACCTTGGAACCATTCCCGACGCGCATCGTCACCTCGTCCTTCGCCAGTCTCCGCTTATTTCGTAGCTCCTGCTTTGAGTTACATATATGAGCAACCGCACCGGTATCAAATACCTAGGAGCTACTACGAGTACTGGTAAGGTACACAGCAATTACATGTATATCACATATACCTTTTGTTTTGCCGGCCTTCTTGTCCGCTAAGTATTTGGGGCAGTTCCGCTTCCAGTGACCATTTTCCTTGCAATAAAAGCACTCAGTCTCGGGCTTGGGTCCATTCTTTGGCTTCTTCCCGACAGCTTGCTTGCCGGGCACGGCAACTCCCTTGCCGTCCTTCTTGAAGTTCTTCTTACCCTTGCCTTTCTTGAACTTAGTGGTTTTATTCACCATCAACACTTGATGTTCCTTTTTGACTTCTACCTCTGCTGATTTCAGCATTGCAAATACTTCAGGAATGATCTTTACCATCCCCTGCATATTGAAGTTCATCACAAAGCTCTTGTAGCTTGGTGGAAGCGACTGAAGGATTCTGTCAATGACCGCGTCATCCGGGAGATTAACTCCCAGCTGAGTCAAGCGGTTATGTAACCTAGACATAGTGAGTATGTGCTCACTGACAGAACTGTTTTCCTCCATCTTACAGCTGAAGAACTTGTCGGAGACATCATATCTCGACCCGGGCATGAGTTTGAAAAACCATTTTCAGCTCTTCGAACATCTCATATGCTCCGTGTCTCTCAAAACGCTTTTGGAGCCCCGGCTCTAAGCTGTAAAGCATGCCGCACTAAACGAGGGAGTAATCATCGGTACGTGTCTGCCAAGCGTTCATAACATCTTGTTCTGCAGGGAGAACAGCTGCGTCACCTAGCGTTGCTTGTAGGACATAATCTTTCTTGGCAGCTATGAGGATGATCCTCAGGTTCTTGACCCAGTCCGTATAGTTGCTGCCATCGTCTTTCAGCTTGGTTTTCTCTAGGAACGCATTGAAGTTGAGGACAACGTTGGCCATTTGATCTACAAGACATATTGTAAATCTTTTAGACTAAGTTCATGATAATTAAGTTCATCTAATCAAATTATTCAATGAACTCCCACTTAGATAGACATCCCTCAAGTCATCTAAGTATAACATGATCTGAGTTAACTAGGCCGTGTCCGATCATCACGTGAGACGGACTAGTCAACATCGGTGAACATCTTCATGTTGATCGTATCTTCTATATGACTCATGCTCGACCTTTCGGTCTTCTGTGTTCCGAGGCCATGTCTGTACATGCTAGGCTCGTCAAGTCAACCTAAGTGTTTGCATGTGTAAATCTGTCTTACACCCATTGTATGTGAACGTTGGAATCTATCACACCCGATCATCACGTGGTGCTTCGAAACAATGAACTGCCGCAATGGTGCACAGTTAGGGGGAACACTTTCTTGAAATTATTATGAGGGAGCATCTTATTTACTACCGTCGTTCTAAGTAAACAAGATGCAAAAACATGATAAACATCACATGCAATCAAATAATAATAGTGACATGATATGGCCAATATCACATAGCTCCTTTGATCTCCATCTTGGGGCTCCATGATCATCTTGTCACCGGCATGACACCATGATCTTCATCATCATGATCTCCATCATCGTGTCTCCATGAAGTTGCTCGCCAACTATTACTTATACTACTATGGCTAACATGTTTAGCAATAAAGTAAAGTAATTTACATGGCGTTTCTCAATGACACGCAGGTCATACAAAAAATAAAGACAACTCCTATGGCTCCTGCCGGTTGTCATACTCATCGACATGCAAGTCGTGATTCCTATTACAATGGCATGAACATCTCATACATCACATATATATCATTCATCATTCATCACAACTTTGGCCATATCACATCACAGAACACTTGCTGCAAAAACAAGTTAGACGTCCTCTAATTGTTGTTGCAAGTTTTACGTGGCTGCAATAGGGTTCTAGCAAGAACGTTTTCTTACCTACGTGAAAGCCACAACATGATTTGTCAACTTCTATTTACCCTTCATAAGGACCCTTTTCATCGAATCCGCTCCAACTAAAGTGGGAGAGACAGACACCTGCCAGCCACCTTATGCAACTAGTGCATGTTAGTCGGTGGAACCGGTCTCACGTAAGCGTACGTGTAAGGTTGGTCCGGGCCGCTTCATCCCACAACACCGCTGAAGCAAAATAAGACTAGTAGCGGCAAGAAAGTTGACAACATCTACGCCCACAACAAATTGTGTTCTACTCGTGCAAAGAGAACTACGCATAGACCTAGCTCATGATGCCACTGTTGGGGAACGTTGCAGAAAACAAAAATTTACCTACTGTTTCACCAAGATCCATCTATGAGTTCATCTAGCAACGAGTGATCGGATGCATCTACATACCTTGTAGATCACGAGCGGAAGCGTTCAAAGAACGGGGATGAAGGAGTCGTACTCGACGTGATCCAAATCACTGAAGATCCTAGCACCGAACGGACGGCACCTCCGCGTTCAACACACGTACGGTCAACGTGACGTCTCCTCCTTCTTGATCCAGCAAGGGTAAGGAGAGGTTGAGGACGATATCTCCAGCAGTAGCACGACGGCGTGGTGGTGGTGGAGAAGCAGTACTCCGAGAGGGCTTCGCCGAGCTCTACGGAGGAGGAGGAGGTGTTGGAGGGGAGAGGGAGGTGCCAGGGGCATGGGTGCAGCTTCCCTCCCTCCCCCCTCTATATATAGGGTCCCCAAGGGGGGGGGGGTGCGCCAGCCCTGGAGATCCAATCTCCCAAGGGGCGGCGGCCAAGGAGGGTGGAGTGCCCCCCAAGGCAAGTGGGACGCCCCCCCACCCTAGGCGCAAGGGGTGGGCCTTGGGGGGCGCACCAGCCCACTTAAGGGCTGGTTCCCCTCCCCACTTCAGCCCATGGGGCCCTCCGGGATGGGTGGCCCCACCCGGTGGACCCCCGGGACCCTTCCGGTGGTCCCGGTACAATACTGGTGACCCCGAAACTTGTCCCGATGGCCGAAATAGCACTTCCTATATATAATTCTTCACCTCCGAACCATTCTGGAACTCCTTGTTATGTCCGGGATCTCATCCGGGACTCCGAACAACTTTCGGGTTACTGCATATTCATATCCCTACAACCCTAGCATCACCGAACCTTAAGTGTGTAGACCCTACGGGTTCGGAGACATGTAGACATGACCGAGACGGCTCCCCGGTCAATAACCAACAGCGGGATCTGGATACCCATGTTGGCTCCCACATGCTCCTCGATGATCTCATCGGATGAACCACGATGTCGAGGATTCAGGCAACCCCGTATACTATTCCCTTTGTCAATCGGTACGTTACTTGCCCGAGATTCGATCGTCGGTATCCCAATACCTCGTTCAATCTCGTTACCGGCAAGTCACTTTACTTGTTCCGTAATGCATGATCCCATGACCAGACACTTGGTCACTTTGAGCTCAATATGATGATGCATTATCGAGTGGCCCCAGAGATACCTCTCCGTCATACGGAGTGATAAATCCCAGTCTTGATCCATGTCAACCCAACAGACACTTTCGGAGATACCCGTAGTATATCTTTATAGTCACCCAGTTATGTTGTGATGTTTGGTACACCCAAAGCACTCCTACGGTATCCGGGAGTTACACGATCTCATGGTCTAAGGAAAAGATACTTGACATTGGAAAAACTCTAGCAAACGAACTATACGATCTTGTGCTATGTTTAGGATTGGGTCTTGTCCATCACATCATTCTCCTAATGATGTGATCTCGTTATCAATGACATCCAATGTCCATAGTCAGGAAACCATGACTATCTGTTGATCAACGAGCTAGTCAACTAGAGGCTTACTAGGGACATGTTGGTGTCTATGTATTCACACATGTATTACGAATTCCGGATAACACAATTATAGCATGAATAAAAGACAATTATCATGAATAAGGAAATATAGTAATAATGCTTTTATTATTGCCTCTAGGGCATATTTCCCAACAATTACAAGTTTCGAAATTAACAAAGGCCCGCAGGCTTACAAACTAAAAAGAGATAAAGATGCCCGTAATCCCTTTCTTGTCTCTCTCCTCAGGAGGCGGGTCAAGGAGGCGAAAGGGCAAAAGGGGCGCCTAGGCGAGCTACGAGCAGCAGAAGGCACCAAGAGAACATCTCGGTGGCCACCCACGGGCGGGCTGGTGATGATGGTGCCGGGAAAAGAGCTAGAAGACGAGGCGGCAGGACCGGCAATACGCGAGAAGGCGTCGGTGCCCGCGTACTCCGAGTTGACGGCCTTGCCGCCCGCCCTCTTCCTCTTCCACAGCCTCCCGACACCAGCCGCCCAAGGAGACAGCCCCGCAAGGTTCAAGGAGCTAGCCCTGCCCCCGGCCAGCTTTTGCTGGTGGAGCGGCCAGGTGCAGATGCTGCTGCTGCCGCACCTGCCCAGGCGCGGGGCGTCCGACGCCTAGTCGGACTCGTCCCCGCTGTCCGCCCCGCTGTCCTCCTCGTCGCTCTCACTCGAGGACGAGCTCCCATCGTCAGAATCTCCATCAGAGGAGCTCTCCATGCAGCATTTCAGACGAGTTCCAAGATCTCCGAAGACCTTGACGGAGAGCAGGCCATCCTCCATTAACTTGAAGTAGAGGACGAGCCCCGCCATCAGGCTGGGGATGTGGGTGAACGTCTTCCATCCATGGCAGAGAAACATGACTCGAGGAGCCGGGAAGTCGACGTCGACCCGCGTGCCCCTGTTCCCGCAGCCCCTCATGTGCAACCTGAGGGTCTGGGGCGGGGCATGCTCCATCACCAGGGCGAACGGAGTGGGGAGACGAAGACAATGACACGGGGGCCGGCGGAGCCTGATGAAGAACTCGCAAGGCTGGTCTTCAATGTGGCCCTCCATCGGGAAGGGCAACATTGGTAGGGGCAGGTCCGGTGCACCGCCCCGTCCTCCTCGCCCCTCCCCCTTCCCCTCGCGGTCGGTTCCGCCATAGCGGGTTCGGGAGGGGGAGGGACGCGCTGTCGAGCGGCGACCCTTGCCGCCACCGTCGAAGGGCCAGGATACCCTTTCTCCATGGCAGGTGAGAGGAAGGAGCAGAAGCAGAGAAAGATGGAAGATGGAAGAATGCGGGGTGCCGTTTCCCCCTTCCTCCTCTTTATAAAGGAACGGGGTTGAGGCTCGGCCGCCCCGCTCGGCCAATCCAGACACCGGAGGCACGGGGACTCAGGACCGACCCGCCGCCCAACCAGCGGCGGCCCAGTTTCTCGCCCCCACCATTTGCCACCATAAGGACGCGTGGCAGACGTGTAGAACTGAAGGGACAAATGAGGCGACCTCTCCACTCCCCATGATCATGGGGAGTGGACACCTTGAAGACCGCACCCCGACCCCGCTCAGTAAATGAGCGGCGCCTCCACGCCTCCCTCTTTTTACGGGGAAGACGCGAGCCGCCTCTTTACTGCGATGTGACGCATGCGTGTGGAAACCATCCCACGCATGCCGCCCACGTCACGCACACACCCCCCAGGCCGCGCCACGCGCGCTGGTCGTGGGAGGCGAAGCGCGCGAAGAAACTTACCACGGTAAAAACCGCCCCACCTGCCCGCGCACCATTTTGGGCCTGGCCCAACAACGTGTTGCGCTTATGTGTGGCCCAGGCCCGGGGGCTCCTGTCGGTGTACAAAAATAGGGGTGCATATTTGTACCCCTTTTCCTGTGCACGGGCAGTCACAGCCGCGCCCACGGCCACACCAAGCAGAACGAGGGAGGTGAGCCAAGGTAAGAATCGAAGCCCAAGACAATCAAAGCAACGCCAAGGCCAAGACCACAAAGAGAAGAGGGACGAAGCAGGTTCCTCCGGCAAGACCCTTGTCGGGTGGCCTCAGCGGTGCCGGCAAGACTCTTGCCGGGACAACTCGCCCCATGCCAATAGAGCGAGCCACCCTTGAGCCCATGGCCCCCAGTACCATCATCAGCATGGGGCCAGGGCTCGGGAAGGCACCCCTATGGTGGCATACGGATCTTTGTGAAGACATATTCAAGATCAGATTAGAAGACGATGATCCTCGGCAAGATCCCTGCCAAGGAATGCCACCAGACCCCCGGCAAGATCCTTGCCGGGGACGACAACACGCTATGGCTAGACCCCTTGCTAGGCCACCCGGCAAGGCCCTCGCCAAAGACGCCGGCAAGGCCACCGCCAAGCCCACGTCAACCAATCTCCCACCACCGTTCACATGCAGCTGCCAGCCCAACCAGCTGGGCGGGCACCTGCGTGGCAACATGCTGCTCCCAGGCCAACTCATCAAGTGCCTGCGTGGCGGCATGCAGATCTTCGTGAAGGCTCCACCACCACGCCAACTCAGCTGCCTGCCTGCCTACATGGCACCTCACGCATCCCTGGCCGAGGCGCGTGTCGAACCGAGGAGAAGCGGCGACGGATGGGACG
Source organism: Triticum monococcum (assembly GCA_034509565.1). Lineage (NCBI taxonomy): Eukaryota > Viridiplantae > Streptophyta > Magnoliopsida > Poales > Poaceae > Triticum > Triticum monococcum. Next base: position 690,165,403 of record CM067843.1, read on the forward strand.
GGCCTCTCCCCCGTCCCCGATAAAGCAAGAGGACACCTAAGCGGTGCATTAAACGCACCTTGTCCTGTAATACGAGGGATAACCTCGTGCCACTGTAGACCTTTCCACCTCCTTTGTGCCACTGTGGCAACCCCTTTTTCCAATAAAAGGAGGCCTGAGGCGACGAGGAGAGGGATTCGGCTCTTTGAAACCACACGCTGACCACAGCTAGTTCGAGAGCTCAAGAACTCTCAGAAATACACCCACTAAAGCAGGACTAGGGTTTTACGCATCCTTGCGGCCCGAACCTGGGTAAACGATCCTCGTGTTGTCTACTAGCCCTGCTCTCCTCGCAACCCTGCGCCCCGGCAACCATAGTAGGGATTCTTGTGATCCCGTAGGTGTCGTTCCACGCCGACACACAGTTTCGTCAAAGGGTCTCTGATCATGGTGTCGCATTAGCAGCATCCTGTAGTAGTGGCGGTACTAGAGAGGCTAGCAATGGTGGAAGGGTGAGAGTGCGTATAATCCATGGACTCAACATTAGTCATAAATAACTCACATACTTATTGCAAAAGTTTATTATCCATCAAAACAAAGTACTAATATGCATGCTCGTAGGGGAAAGGTTGGTAGGAGTTAACCATCACACGCTCCCGACCTCCACACAAAGGATGACAATCAATAATAAATCATGCTCTAACTTCATCGCATAATGATAGACCATACGTGCATGCTTCGGGGATCACAAACTTTAACACAAGTATTTCTAGTAATCCACAATTACTCTCTAGCATGACTCTAATATCACCATCTTTATATCTGAAAACAAATGCAAGGAATCAAAACTTCTCGTATAGTCAATGCTCTTCATGGAAGTGTTTATTATATCCCTCTTGGATACCCATCATATTAGGACTAAATTCATAACGTAATCAAATTGCCATGTTATTTTTAAGACTCCCAAAATAATAAAAGTGAAGCATGAGAGTTCGTGACAAACTACTACAAAAAGATATAAGTGAAGATCAATGAGTAGTCAAATAATTAAGTAGCTATGTGAAGACTCTCATAAAAAATAGATCTTAAGTACTTTATTCAAACAACAAGAAAAACAAAATGAAATGACATTCCAAGGATAACACACATCATGTGAAGAAGCAAAAACTTAGGCTCAACCGAAGCTAACCGATAATTGTTGATGAAGAAAGATGGGATGCCTACATGGGCATCCTCAAGCTTAGATGCTTGAGACTACATGGGCATCCCCAATCTTGAGCTTTTATGTCTCCTTAATTCCTTTTATATTACGGCTTCCCTAAATCTTAAAAACTTTATCCACACAAAACTCAACAAGAACTCGTGAGATAAGTTAGTATAAATCAATGCAATAACCTTATCATTCTCTACTGTAGAAATCACTAAAATTATAATTTGATATTGCATACTAAATGCCTCTGCATATTATCCTCAAATAGAATCATTAAACAAGCAAACATATGCAAACAATGCAGACATAATAGCAAACTGTCTAAACAGAACAGTCTGTAAAGAATGCAAGAAGATTCATACTTCTTTAACTCCAAAAATTCTGAAAACTTACCACATTGTAGAAATTTTTTGTTACTGATTTTGTAAAATTTTCAAGATTTTATCACGTTCTAACTTTCCATAAGAATCCAGACAATGATAGAAAACTTTTCGTTTCCAAAACAGCAACATATAGACTTGCAAAATAAGCATGGTAAAGGCTATACTTGAACTTTTTATTGAACTAAAAGATGCAAAACATTATTCTGAATAGCAGAAAGCAAATCTCAACAAAAGAAAATCACGCTCCAAGCAAAACACATATCATGTGATGAATAAAATATAGCTCCATGTGAGGTTACCAATAATGTTGGAGACGAAAGAGGGGATGCCTTCTTGGGCATCCCCAATCTTAGTTGCTTGGGTATTCCTTGAATACCACCTTGGGGTGCCTTGGGCATCCCCAAGCTTAGTGTCTTGCCACTTCTTATTCTCCTCGTATCGATATCTCACCCAAAACTTGAAAACTTCAATCACACAAAACTTAACGGAACTTCATGAGATACATTAGTACAATAAAGCAAATCATTCACTAGGGTACTATAAAAGACAAGATTCATAATTGTTCTCACACAATGCCTATTGTACCTTATCATTTCCAAAATTTGTATCACTTAATATAAGCTATGGAAACACTAAAACAAGCAAACTATGCATTGAAAACAAAATCTGTCAAAAATAGAACAGTCTGTAAAGATCTAGACAATGACCATACTTCTGTAAATCCAAAGATTCTAAAAAATTAGGACACTGTAGAAAATTTGTATATTAATCTTGTGTAAACAATTCAGAATTTTATCATGCTCCAATGAATTTTAAAAATTCTACTACTAGGTGCAAAAGTTTTTGTTTTTCAGCAAAATTAAATCAACTATCACCATGGAACATCCCAAAGGTCTTACTTGGCACAAACACTAATTGAAACACTAAAACACAATTATTACAGAAGTAATATCGTGTAATTATTGAAAAACAGAAGCAAAAACAAAATAAAATTGGGTTGCCTCCAAACAATAGCTATTGTTTAACGTGTTGGGGAACGTAGCATGCAATTTCAAAAAAAATCCTATGCTCACGCAAGATCTATCTAGGAGATGCATAGCAATGATAGGGGAGAGTGTGTGCATGTACCCTCGTAGATCGGAACCGGAAGCGTTTGACAATGCGGTTGATGTAGTCGAACTTCTTCTCGTTTCGACCGATCAAGCACCAAACATATGACACCTACGAGTTCTACACACGTTCAACTTGATGACGTCCCTCGAACTCTTGATCCAGCAAAGTGTCGAGGGAGAATTTCGTTACCACGACAGCGTGGTGACGGTGATGGTGAAGTGATCCGCGTAGGGGTTCGCCTAAGCACTACGATAATATGACCGGAGGCGTAAACTGTGGAGGGGGCGCCGCACACGGCTAGGAATCAATGCTATGTGTTCTAGCGGTGCCCCCCACATATATATAGGTGGAAGGGGGAGAGGGGTTGCAAGGGGCGCCCCAAGTAGGAGTAATCCTACTTGGGCGCCTCCTACAAGTCGGCCTCCCCCCTTCCATATCCATCAGAGGGGGAAGGAAAGAGAGGGGGAGGGGAAGGAAAGGGGAGGTCTAATCCTCCCCTTTCCTTCTCCCTTCCCTTTGTTTCCTACTCCTGCTATTCGGCCTATAGGGGGCCCACCAGCCCTTTTTGGGGCTGGTCTGTCCAACTCTTGGCCCATTAGGCCCATATAGCTTGCCAGGGTTGCCCGGAACCCCTTCCGGTAACCCGACACGTACCCGGTACCCCCCACAACACTTCCAATTTCTGAATACTATCATCCCATATATGAATCTTTACCTCTCGACCATTTCAAGACTCCTCGTCATGTGCGTGATCTCATCCAGACTCCGAACAACATTCGGTCACCAAATCACATAACTCACATAATACAAAATAGTCATTCAATGTTAAGCGTGTGGACCCTACAGGTTCGAGAACTATGTAGACAAGACCGAGACACCTCTCCAGTCAATAACCAACAGCGAAACCTGGATGATCATATTGGTTCCCACATATTCTACGAAGACCTTTATCGGTCGTACCGTAATGACAACATACATTATTCCCTTTGTCATAGGTATGTTACTAACCCGGGATACGATCGTCGGTATCTTCATACCTAGTTCAATCTCGTTACCGGCAAGTCTCTTTACTCATTCCGTAATGCATCATCCCTCAACTAATCATTAACCACATTGCTTGCAAGGATTATTATGATGTGCATTACTGAGAGGGCCCAGAGATACGTCTCTGATACTCGTAGTGACAAATCCTAATTTCGATCTATGTCAACCCGACAAACACCTTTGGAGATATCTATAGAGCATCTTTATAATCACCCAGTTATGTTGTGACGTTTGACATCACACAAGATATTCCTACGCTATTTGGGAGTTGCATAATCTCATAGTCAAAGGAATATGTATAAGTCATGAAGAAAGCAATAGCAATAAAACATAACGATCATTATGCTAAGCTAACTGATGGGTTTTGTCCATCACATCATTCTCCTAATGATGTGATCCCGTTCATCAAATGACAACGCATGTCTATGGTTAGGAAACTTAACCATCTTTGATTAATGAGCTAGTCTAGTAGAGGCTTACTAGGGACACTGTGTTTTGTCTATGTATCCACACATGTATCAAGTTTCCGGTCAATACAATTCTAGCATGAATAATAAACATTTATCACGATATAAGGAATTATAAATAACAACTTTATTATTGCCTCTAGGGCATATTTCTTGAATCTCCCACTTGCACTAGAGTCAATAATCTAGTTCACATCATCATGTAATTTAACACCAATAGTTCACATATTTATGTGATTAGTTCACATCGCCATGTGACTAACACCCAAAGGGTTTACTAGAGTAAATAATCTAGTTCACATCACTATGTGATTAACACCCAAAGAGTACTAAGGTGCGATCATGTTTTGCTTGTGAGAGAAGTTTAGTCAATGGGGCTGCCACATTCAGAGCCGTATGTATTTTGCAAATTTTCTATGTCTACAATGCTCTGCATGGAGCTACTCTAGCTAATTGCTCCCACTTCCAATATGTATCCAGATTGAGACTCAGAGTCATTCGAATCGGTGTAAAAGCTTGCATTGATGTAACTCTTTGCGACAAACTCTTTATCACCTCCATAACCGAGAAATATTTCCTTAGCCCTCTTAGGTAACTAAGGATAACTTTGACCACTGTCCAGTGATCCACTCCTGGATCACTATCGTACTCCCTTGAGAAACGTATGGAAAGGTACACAATAGGTCTGGTACATAGCATAGCATACTTTATAGAACCTAGGGCTAAGGCATAGGGAATGACTTTCATTCTCTTTCTATTTTCTGCCATGGTCGGGTTTTGAGTCTTACTCAACTTCACACCTTACAATATAGGAAAGAACTCCTTCTTTGACTGATCCATTTTGAGCTTCTCCAAAATCTTGTCAAGGTATGTGCTTTATGGAAGTCCTATTAAGCGTCTCGATCTATCCCTATAGATCTTGATGCCCAATATATAAGTAGCTTCACCGAGGTCTTTCATTGAAAAAACTCTTATTCAAGTATCCTTTAATGTTATCCAGAAATTCTGTATCATTTCCAATCAACAATATATCATCCACATATAATATTAGAAATGCTACAGAGCTCCCACTCACTTTCTTGTAAGTACAGGGTTCACCATAAGTCTGTATAAAACCATATGCTTTGATCACCTTATCAAAGCGTATATTCCAACTCTGAGATGCTTGCACCAGTCCATAGATGGATCACTGGAGTATGCACACTTTGTTAGCACCTTTAGGATCGACAAAACCTTTTGGTTGCATCATATACAACTCTTCTTTAAGAAATCCATTAAGGAATGCAGTTTTAATATCCATTTGCCAGATTTCATAAAATGTGGCAATTGCTAGCATGATTCGGACAGACTTAAGCATCGCTACGAGTGAGAAAATCTCATCGTCGTCAACACCTTGAACTTGTTGAAAACTTTTGGCGACAAGTCGAGCTTTGTAGATAGTAGCACTATCATCAGTGTACGTCTTCCTATTAAAGTTCCATTCATTCTCAAAGGCTTGCCGATCATTGGGAAAGTCCACCAAAGTCCATACTTTGTTCTCATACATGGATCCTATCTCAGATTTCATGGCCTCAAGCCATCTGTCGAAATCTGGGCTCATCATAGCTTCTTTATAGTTCGTACATTCGCCATGGTCTAATAAGATGACTTCCAGAACAGGATTGCCATACCACTCTGGTGCGGAACGTGCTCTGTTCGACCTACGCGGTCTAGTAGTAACTTGATCCGAAGTTTCATGATCATTATCATTAGCTTCATGTCTAGTTGGTGTAGGCATCATGGGAACGGATTTCACTGATGTGCTACTTTCCAATTCAAGAGAAGGTATAATTACCTCATCAAGTTCTACTTTCCTCCCACCCACTTCTTTCGAGAGAAACTCCTTCTCTAGAAAGGATCCATTCTTAGCAATAAAGATCTTGCCTTTGGATCTATGGTATAAGGTGTTGGGAATATAGCTACCAGGTAAGACCCGCCCAGGAGGGGCCGGGTCAACCCCAACGATGGGTTACAAAAGAAGCCCAATAGTATTTAAGGCCACAGTTTATTAAGACTTGTAGAAGGCTTAAGCCCAGAGGCGGCTTAAGGCCCAATATTGTCAACTGCCGTATGTAAAGAAAGACTTGTAAAGAAAGGCATACAAAGAAGTCACCGAGCCGTACACGTTTTATGAACCGTCCAGGACTCTGTAGGCCGCCAGGCGTCAACCCGTGTATATAAGGGGACGACCCAGTGGCGGCTTAGGGCAAGAAACAAGAGATCGATAACCAAGCCGGTGAATTAGCCTCTTGGTGATAGAAACCCCAGCAATCCCATCACAACTAGACGTAGGCTTTTACCTTCATCGTAAGGGGCCGAACTAGTATAAAACCTCTCGTGTCCTTTGTCCCGATTAACCCCTTTAAGCTTCCTAGTTGCGATGCCCCTATGACTAAGTCCTTTTGCCAGGACATCTGCCGTGACAATTCCACGACAGTTGGCGCCCACTGTGGGGCCAGCGCATGGTGGATTTGAGTTCTTGAAGGGCAACTTCGAAGGGCTCAAGGGATACATTGTGGGCCGGATGACCAAGAGTAGTCGCGGCAAGCTCTACATCAACGACGAAGGCTGGGGCCCCAAGGCCGGCTCAATTTAGTACGGGTACCGGGTCTCCTTTGGCGGGATTCATGTCTTCATCGGCCGGATCGGCGAATCGGGCCCTGAGCCGGACGTCTGCACCAACATCATCGAGACGGCTCAATGCGCGAGACCTGCCCGGGCCCGACCCGCCATAAAGCAAGCCTTTGTGGGTTGCATCCATGGAGGTGAATACTCGGAAGGATCAATGGATTGCGGTGAGACGGCCATCTGTTCTGACGCTACATCATCAACAGGCGAGACAGATTCTTTGTATCAGCTGCAGGATGGCATGCTTGGGGGTTGTTCCGATGGCAGCAGTATTCCAGACCCCTTTGAGCCGCCAAATCAAGCCAGAGTCTTCATGGGAGGCACTCAGCCCGGGCAGAACTCCACGGCTGCAGCAGCAACAACCACCGGTCGGCAGCGGCTGGGTCAGGAGACCCCTCGCGCGCCCCGGCACAGATGTTAATGGACCTCATGGATAAGTTGACGGCTCTGTTGACTGCCGTGGTAGAGTTGGCGGATAAAGCTCGGCATGACGCGGAGGTGGCACGGGTACGCGAAGAGATGGCACAGGCCAAGGAAAATTTAGCAGCAGAAGAGGTCAGGATGGCCGAGGAATGGGCGGCTTTGGACGCTCATGCTCAGCAGCTTCAAGCGGAGACTTTCCGGGTCTCGGTGGATCTGAACGCGTCAAACGAGGTCATGAGGAGAAGGCATCAGAAAACTCAGTCACGTCTACCTTTGACGCTCGATCCTAGGAACCTTTTCCACACACCCGGGGCCGGTCTAAGTAACCCGCCGGAGGCAAATTAGATCACGACACCCGGAGCGCCGGTTCAGCCGCGGGCCATGGAACCACCTCGTATGAGTACCGCTCCGCCTCATTATGCACCAACACCAGCGGGTCACTTCTCCAATCCTTTGGAAAACATCATTGCTACGTCGGCTCGTTTTGCGGCTCTCCCGATGGAAGGCGACTCTCCGACAGCAATCGAAACAGGAAGGGTGAGAGAACTTCTTCAGATGGCTCTAGCGCAGCAGGATGCGTACTCTTACAGTCGAGACAGAATCCATTCAACCCCTCGCCCGAGCCGGAGCCCGAGCTATAGCAGGCATATGGACTCAACTGATATGTCAAGCAACGCTCAACGCCGTAACCAACCGCGCAGGCATGAGCCAGTGCAGGCTGGAGCCCTTAACTTAGCGGATCAGGAGAGGATCCGTCAAGAGGCTGAGCGGGCGGTTCAACTGGCAGCTGAGCAGGCGGCTCATCAAACTTTCCCGGCTTGTCCAGCAACCTCTGTTGAGGCAGGAGTAGCCACAAGAATAGGAGGTGTTCCTTGCCTGGTGCCGGCTATACGTAATGAGCGCTTACCTAAAGACTTTAAGGGGCATCGTAAAGTGCCTAATTACACGGTTGATTTGCAGCCTGGGGCATGGATTGAAAGTTATGAGATGGCAATGGAGCTGTTGGAAGTCAGCAATGTAGCGATGGCTAAGTATTTCACCATGATGTTGGATGGAACGGCTCACACTTGGTTGAAAGGGTTACCACCCAATTCCATCGGCTCATGGGCAGAGTTGAAGGCCCAGTTCATTCTGAAATTCAAAGACACATGTAAGCAACCTATGTCAATCATGGACCTGACTAATTGTAAGCAAGAGGAAGGGGAGTCCACAACCCATTGGGTGCGCCGGGTCAAGGAGATAATACATTCGTCTGGTAAGATGGATGCTGGCTCGGCAGTCTTAATGTTGGAGAAAAATTGCCGTTTTGAACCTCTGAAGGAGAAGCTGGGGCAGCTCAAGCGTGACTGCAATGACATGGCCACTCGATGGCGGCCCTGGTCAAATATGCTGATTCTGACAGTACCAAGGATCCCGTGTCTGATGGAGAAAAAACAGGAAGGGAAAGAAGAACGGCAACGACAAGGCGCACCAGCATAACCCGGCGAATCAAGGAGGTAATAAACATAAGGCTGATGAGTTTGCGGCTAACTCCAATGCATAGGGCAACAACCAACGGCGCAAGGGTAGGCAACCCCCTCGGTCAGGCGGGTCAGGTCCCACCCTCGAGCAACTACTGAATGAACCTTGTCCAAGGCACGACACCCGGGAGAAGCCAGCTACCCATATGTGGAAGGACTGTACGATCATGAAGGCATTTAAAAATTCCAACATGTTTTATGGTAGCCACGGACCTAGCGGCGGTTCAGGCGGAGGTGGCTTTCAGGGCCCGGACGCCGGGTCAAGCGAAGGCGGTTTTCACGGTCAAGGCCATCCAGGTAACCGGGGCGGTTATAATCAACAACCCGGCCAAAATAATCAGCAACAACAATCTAGGTATTAGAGTAGCCCAAAATAGTTGAATAGTGGGCAGTACCATGTGTTTACCACTAGTTTATGCAAGAGGGATCGGAAGCTTCATAAGAGGATTGTCAATGCTGTTGAGCCGGCAATCCCATGTTATTTGAGGTGGTCGGAATAGCCTATTGTGTGGAGCAGAGAAGATCACCCTCCCCGGGTTGATAATCCGAGTCACTTGGCCTTGGTGGTGGCACCCCAGGTTGGTGGATATAAGTTCACTAAGGTGCTCATGGACGGAGGCAGTAGCATCAACATCCTCTATTATGAGACGTTTCGTCGGATGGGGTTGACTGATAAAAGTCTTAAGCAATCCAACACTGTTTTTCATGGTGTTGTCCCTGGCAAGTCGGCATACCCAGTTGGTAAGATTGAACTGGAAGTGGCCTTTGGGGAAGAATATGATTCCAGGGCTGAGAAGTTAACTTTTGAAGTGGTTAAGATCAAAAGCCCATATCATGCTCTGTTTGGATGGCCGGCTTACGCCAAATTCATGGCTCGGCCATGTTATGTATATCTATAGCTCAAGATGCCGGGTTATAAGGGCACCATTACAGTACATGGAAGCCGGAAAATAGCCCTGGAATATGAAGAAGGTGATGCCGCTTATGCTGAGTCTGTTTGCGTGACAGAGGAGTTAAAGTTTTATAAAGATAATGTTGACCCAGTGGACATGACGTCTTTGAAGAAGCCAACTATGGAGCATGAACCGATACTGAAATTCAAGTCGGCTGATGACACCAAAATGGTTGATTTTGTGCCAGGTGATTCATCCAAACAGTTCATCATCAGTGCCAACTTGGATCCAAAATAGGAAAGCGCGCTCATTGAGTTCATCCGTGAGAATCGGGACATCTTCGCACGGAAGCCTTCTGACATGCCGGGTGTCCCGAGAGAACTCACTAAGGACACTCTCAACATTGATCCAAAGTTTAAGCCGGTCAGGCAGTTCCTTCGCAGTTTAACGAGGAACGACGCAAGGCCATAGGAGAAGAGGTGGCCCGGCTCTTGGCGGCCGGGTTCATTGTGGAAGTTTTTCACCCAGAGTGGTTGGCTAACCTGGTGCTTATACTCAAGAAGAACGGCACCTGGCGGATGTGTGTGGATTACACCATTTAAACAAAGCTTGTCCAGCTGACCCTTTTGCTCTCCCTCGTATTGATCAGATCATTGATGCTACGGCGGGTTGTGAGCATTTGAGTTTTCTGGATGCTTATTCAGGTTATCATCAGATCAAGATGGCAGTCAAGGACCAGGAGAAGACAGCTTTCATCACTCCGTTTGGAGCCTTCTGCTATGTGTCTATGCCTTTTGGGCTTAAGAGTGCCCAGGCGACTTATCAATGATGTGTGCAGAATTGTCTTGACAATCAGATTGGGCGTAATGTTCATGCTTATGTGGATGATACAGTGGTGAAGTCCAAAAAAGAGGAAACCTTGGTAACAGATCTAAAGGAGACCTTTGATAACCTCAGGGTCTACAAGATGATGCTTAACCCGGCCAAGTGTGTTTTTGGAGTCCCAGCTAGCAAACTCTTTGGTTTTTTGGTGTCCAATAGAGGTATTGAAGCTAACCCGGAGAAAATTAAGGCGATCACATCCCTAGCCAAACCAGCGTGCATCAATGACGTTAAACGACCGGTGGGTTGTGTTGCTGCTCTGAGCCGGTTCATAAGCCAGTTAGGGGAGAAGGCGATGCCTTTGTATCAGATGATGAAAAACACGGATGACTTTGTTTGGAGTGAAGCTACAAATTCTTCCTTTGAGGATCTGAAGAAACAGCTTGCTGAGCTGCCGGTTCTTGCTGCTCCGATTGAGAAAGAGCGGTTATTGTTATATGTAGCTGCTAACTCACGAGCTGTTAGTGTGGCCATTGTGGTGGAATGCAAGGAGGCCGGCAAGGAGCATCCGGTCCAACAGCCGGTTTACTACGTCAGTGAGGTGTTGATTGAATCTAAACAAAGATATCCACATTGGCAGAAGCTCGTGTATGGGGTGTTCATGGAAAGCCGGAAGCTCAAACATTACTTTCAGGGTCACCCAATCACTGTGGTTAGCTCTGCTCCTTTGGGAGACATCATTCAAAATAGAGAAGCTACTAGACGAGTCGCCAAGTGGGCCATTGAACTTGGGTCTCATGGGTTGAAGTATGTGCCATGTACTGTGATCAAACCTCAAGTGCTGGTTGACTTTATTAATGACTGGACAGAGAAGCAGATGCCAGAGGAGAAACCAGACAACACATATTGGACGATTCACTTTGATGGGTCTAGACAGTTGGAAGGCTCGGGGGCTGGAGTTGTGTTAACTTCCCCTCGAGGTGACAAGTTTTCTTATGTGTTGCGATTGATGTTTCCTTGTACTAACAATGCAGCAGAATATGAATCCTTGCTCCATGGTCTTCGAATGGCTAAAAAAATGAGTCTGAGCCGGGTCCGGTGCCTTGGCGATTCAGATTTGGTGGCTAAACAGGTGTCAGGCAAGTGGGATTCCAAGGATCCTCTCATGGCGGCTTATCGCCGTGAAGTCGATGCTGTTGCAGGACATTTTAAAGGTTATTAAATGGAACACATTGACCATAGAAAGAATGAAGCGGCCGATGCCTTAAGCCGGTTGGGATCTCAGCATAAGCCGGTGCCACCTAACACCTTTTTGGATGTTTTGCAGAACCCGTTTGTTAAGTTACCTACAGAGGAAGATTTGCCCGTTCCTGACCCGTAGGCACAGTTGGTGGCGGCTCTTCACGTCATCCCAGATTGAACAGTACCGTTCTTGGCTTACATGACCCGGGGCGAGTTGCCAGAGGATGAGACCCTGGCCCGACAGATAACCCGACGGTCCAAGTCAATGACGATTTCTGATGGAGAGTTATACCATCGCAGCGTCACTGGAGCGTTTCAGTAGTGTGTGTCTCCTAAAGAAGGCCAAGAAATACTTCGTGAGATCCATGAAGGGGATTGTGGTCATCACACCGGGTCCAAATCTCTTGTGGCAAAAGCTTTTTGTCATGGTTTTTACTGGTTGACGGTTCACGCTGATGCAGAGGATCTGGTCAGTAGGTGTGATGGATGTCAAAAATTTGCACGACGAGCGCATGTGCAAGAGTTGCGGATGATTCCAATCACTTGGCCATTTGCAGTCTGGGGGCTTGACATGGTTGGACCTTTTCAAAAGGTCTAAGGATAAAAAGACACATCTTTTAGTGGCAGTTGACAAATTCAAAAAATGGGTTGAGGCAGAGCCAGTGAGTAAGTGTGATGTAGCCACGGCGGTTCAGTTCATGAAAAATGTGATCTTTCGCTTTGGTTTTCCACACAGCATTATCACTGACAATGGCACTAACTTATCCCAAGGGGCTATGGAGGAGTTTTGCCAGCGTGAGCATATCCGGCTTGATGTTTCTTCTGTAGCTCACCCTCAATCCAATGGTCAGGCTGAGAGAGCAAATAAGGAAATCTTAAAAGGTCTCAAGCCCCGGCTTATGGTTCCCTTACAACGGATGCCGGGTTGTTGGGTGGAGGAGTTACCCTTGGTGCTGTGGAGTATCAACACCACTCCTAATAGGTCTACAGGTTATACACCTTTCTTCATGGTTTATGGAGCGGAAGCAGTGCTGCCTAGCGACATCCGTCATGGCTCGCCTTGTGTGGCGGCTTACATTGAAGCTAATGACGAACAAGCCCGACAGGATGCACTTCACTTGTTAGATGAGGAGAGAGACCTAGCAGCGGCTCGATCAGCAATTTATCAACAAGAGCTGCGCGGTTATCACAGCCGCTGGGTTAAGTCTAGGACTTTTCAGGAAGGTGACCTGGTGCTCCGGCTCATCCTGGATCTGTCAGATGCACACAAGCTATTCCCGCCTTGGGAAGGACCCTTTGTGGTCAACAAGAACTTAAACAACGGGTCATATTACCTCATTGACGTTCGAGAGCACAAAGACTCACGTAAGTCGGAGGAGGAGACCCGCCGGCCGTGGAACATTGCTCAACTTCGGCCATACTACACCTGAGCTACCGGCTCTCATCATGTACATACTTTGACATTGTATATACTATGATAAGTAATAAAGCAGGACCTCTCTCCTTTTTCTCTTCAAAGGTTATATATCTTTACTATTTTTCATGATTATTAAGGAGCTGATTATATCTGAATTTAGCTTAACCTTTCTGGTCCGGCTTATGATTGTATTCGAATCTAGCTGTAAACCTCAAGATCACTTGGGGGCTTCCTGTTCAAACATAGGTCGTATTCGAACCAAAGAGAACATAGCTGTCGTAACCCTCTTGATCGGCTCAAAGCCAAACTCACTAGGGGGCTTCTTGATCGTATCCGAATCATAGCTTAACCCCTTTTGGGTCCGACTTGGATTGTATTTGAATCAGGGTCGTTAAAAACCTCTCAAGGTCATTTGGGGGCTTCCTGTTCAAACATAGGTCGTATTCAAACCAAAGAGAACATAGCTGTCGTAACCCTCTTGATCGGCTCAAAGCCAAACTCACTAGGGGGCTTCTTGATCGTATCCGAATCATAGTTTAACCCCTTTTGGGTCCGACTTGGATTGTATTCGAATCAAGGTCGTTAAAAACCTCTCAAGGTCATTTGGGGGCTTCCTGTTCAAACATAGGTCGTATTCGAACCAAAGAGAACATAGCTGTCAGTACCCTCTTGATCGGCGCAACGCCAAAGCCACTGGGGGCTATATGATCGTATTTGAATCTTAGCTTAACCCCTTTGGTCCGGTTTACTGGTCGTATTCGAATCAAAAACCCCCAACTTTCAGTTACAAGGTTAATTTATATTGTTTGCAAACTGCTATTTGCCTTACTGGTCTTTCATTGTCTCAATTTTAAATGATCAGCACAGTCTTTTTTACCGGCTTGACTATTTGACAATAAGCCGCCAAGGCATGATGGTCATCAGGCATGAAGAAGCATTGACTTCTCAAAAAAGGACTGGGTCATGTGAACTGGTGATCCAGATGCAAAAAATACATGTATGACTGTTATTGAGAAACATTTATTTCTGTGTTAGTCAAAGGTTGTTTCAACCTTGTTTCTTCTCATATCTGGTTCTATTTTTCTACTATCATAAAATCATATTCCTGTACTGGGTGTTCTGACCCGTTCGTTGCTAAACCGCCAAGCTAGTTTTTTCCTTTTCTACAGGAACAGAGCCATAATATTACAGAGATAATCATAAATGTGACGCATATATTGACATCAGGAAGCAAAGAGTCACACACAGCATCTTATGCACGATGGCATAGGCAAAATATGCAGTCTTCAAGCTAAATCTATTACAAGGCTTTAAAGATCCCACAAAGATGGTTCTCACTCTTCCCTCGCCAGTTCACCTCCTTCTGTTAATTGGAAGCTGGGATTGGACCAGTCAAACCGTTCACGGCAATGAACTCTGCTTCATCATCAATCAGCCAGCCGGATCAACTTCTGGAGCAAACGTATGTTGACGAACCGGCGGGATAAGGTCTGTCACCTTGTAACAGGGAGTCGCCATCTTCTTATTCTCCATATCAAAACCCGGCTGATATTTGTCAATGTTGGTCTCATCTCCAAGAACAATAGCTTGAGGTCGAACTCCCCTCACGCAAGCGACGAAGTCATCCTGATCAAATAGAGACCCGTCTTCCTTCATGGTGGGGTACCCCTAGCTACATCTGCTGGGTCTAGATCTGGCACCCAGGCTTTGGAGCGGCCCAGGGCAGTCAAGGCTCCGGCTCTGGCACATGATCGTTTGACTTCTTGAAACCTGACGGGTAAGATTGAATTTTTTTTCAAGACATCGCTGAGCCGATTGGGTCCTTGGTTGGCAGGAAAGATAGCAGCAAGTGCTCGTTGAGCGCCCGTGTACAATTGCTCCACCAAGGTATAAACCGCCTTCAATTTGGTCACACTGTCTTGGCTCGGATTTTTGCTGTGTGGACCTGCGAGTATTAGACTAAGGCTCAGGGGCGGCTTATACTTCGGGTCAAAAGAAGGTATAAAAGATTAGTACAGATGGCTTACCAAAGATGGCGGAAACCATTTGAGACTCCCGGTTCTTTAAGCCGGTCAGCTCCGTGGTAACCTCCTCAAGAGCTGCTTCAGCTTTTTCGGTGCGTTGTGTCAGCAGCGTCTTTTCTTCAGCCCAGGATTTCTTTTTGGCAGTCAAGCTGGTTTTCAATTTTTCCATCTCAGCAAGACTCAATTGAAGTTTAGAATCAGCAGACTTGATTTCTGCCTCTTGATCCGCCAGCCGGGTCTTTGCATTAGTTAATTGGGAACCCAATTCAGATAGGGCGTTCTACAAAACATACATAGGTGTGTCAAGGCTTAAACTAAAGTTCAAAATTCAAGTCTCAAGTACTTTGCACTGCAATACCACTTGACACTTGGGGGCTAATGTCTGCCAAAATAATTTCTTATGACTCTAATATATTTCAAGTCCCAAGTACCTTACAAAGTAACAACACTTGGAACTTGGGGGCTAATGCATGATATTCAGAAAGTCTCCCAAGATTAAGCCGGATTACAATATTTGTTGGGTTCGGCAAAAGACAGCTATGAAGTTAAAGTACCAGTTCATTTATGGTAAATTGAGCCGGCACTTGGGGACTACAGGTGAAGTTTACACTATTTTATTGGACTTTTGAAAAACTTAGAGAAAAAATATCCATCTATATCATAAAGTCTCCAGATCATTCAGGATCATCATCTGAAGACTTGGGGGCTGGCAGAGTATAAGTAAACCGAAGAACATACCTCATATTTCAGCTAAAGTTGCTTGACCAACTCAATCTCTGATTCACGGCTGGAATGAATATGGCTGAGATAGCCGAACAGTATGTCATTAGCATTCAGATGACTATAGTGAGAGATATCAAAACGCACTTTCTGTCTCTTTAGGGCTTCTTGTTTAGCAGTGTGCCGGGCTAACACAGTAGGAGTCCTCGGTTCAACATAACGGCTACCAGTGACCAGAATGTCATGATCAGAAGATGATGGCAGTTTAGCTGAACTGGATGGTCTAGCAGTAGAGGGGTTAACAACAGTATCATCAGCCGACGGCTCAGGAGGATCCAATTGAGCATTGGCAGCCAGGTCTTCTGGTGCTTCAGTTCGAGGGGGAGAAGTTGGCAAGGTCCGTTCAGGTGCAAGGACTGACATGTCTTCTGCCGGTTTAGTCACCTTGGCCTTCTTGGACTTGGCTTGACCACTAAGAAAGAGGTTATGAGACAGTTAGTACAAAGATGCAGTTGGAAAGACACGGAGGAAAGATGAATTTTTCCTTACCCAGGGGCAGTCTTGATGGCCGGAAATTGAGTCCGAGATGAGTCGCCAGAAGAGCGAGAAACCTCCTGCAAAGGTAAAATAAGGTTAGTAATGCAAGAGAATAGACTCATTAATAAAAGTAGAGGATAAAGATAAAAGAGACCTTATTCTGACATTTTTGAGGAGTTTGTTGTACAATGGAAGGCGGTTCATCGTCGTTCCGGGCCTGACAGCGGCTCTCATGTTGCTGTTTTTTCAAAAGAAAATGAGGGTCCAAATAAGCTAAAGGGTGCAAAAACCTTACTTTCCGGGTTACCAGTCAAACTTTCTGTCTTGGCAAATGGGCTGAGTCAGAGGAAATAGTTACCTCTTCTTCTACGGCCTGACTGGCCCCCGTGTCGTCCTGGTAATAGTCAATGTTAATAAGGTTATTAAAAAACTGGCCAAGGGAGTCAAGGGCTACCTCCGACTCAGAATCATCGTCAAGTTTCAACAGCTCCTCAGCAGTGCTCTTTTGCTTCTTGGACCTCCGGGTCGTCTTCTTGGTGGCTATGGTGGCGGCTCTGGCCTTCTTGGCGGCTTCATGATCATACTTGGCTTTCCAGAAGTCAGATTTGGCCTGTAAACAAGTAAAACAAGATGGAAGGTCAGGCAAGCATTTAAAACTGCTGAGGAAAATACAAAGAGAAAGAGGTCAGGAGTTTTTTATCTCTGGTGCCGGGTTAAGTTTGCAGAAGGGGTTTAACCCAACTTTACTGCAGTCTTCCTATTTGCCGTTCACCAGAAGGGTCGACATTGAAACAATATCTTCTTCAGTTAATTGAACGGAACTGTGACGAAGAGAGTCATCTGGGCCTCCACCGTATTTATACATCAATTTGGATCGGCGGCTTAGAGGGATGAGCCGCCACGCGACCCAGCAACGAGTCAAATCAACTCCGGTTAAGCCATTCCCCAGTAAGGCATTAATCCTTTTAATTATGGAATAAGCTTTTTTGCGTTCGGCAGCAGTAAGCTTGTCAGGGAGCGTAAACTTGGAATCTAGGCGGTCTGCATGATAACCCGGCAGTGGTTTCTCATTGGCTGGTGAAGTGTCTTGACAATAGAACCAGGTCTGATTCCATTCTTTGGGATGACTCGGCAAGACTATTAGGGGGAAGATGGCACCCTGTCGGCGCTGAATTGAGATGCCTCCAAATTCCAAGCTAGGGCCATTGGTACACTCGTTATGGTGGTTCAGATAAAAGTACTCTCTAAAGAGTTCCACAGTCAGTTCTTCTTGAAGGTACACCTCACAGAGAACTTGGAAATTGCAGATATTGGATATGGAATTGGGCCCAAGATCTTGAGGGTGGAGTTTGAAAAAATGGAGAACATCTCTGAAGAACTTTGAGCCGGGTGGTGAAAAGCCTCGATTCATGTTCTTAGAAAAGACAATGATTTCACCATCTTTGGGATTGGGCCGTTCCTCGTACGGGTCAGGTGCACGGTAAGACATAACATTCTTCCTTGGCAAAAATCCTATGGTGAAGAATTCCTTCAAATTGTCCTCAGCTACTATGGAAGGGACCCAGTTGCAGACGGTTGGTGCTTTTGACGGCATGATGATCAAAAGATGAACTGAAAAGAAAGTAACATGCTGGCTCAAATTCAATGGTGAAATTAAGAGTTAAATGATGGTGGCGCAAATAAGTAATGGTGGCTTAAGTAAGGGCTAATGTCATATAGGGGAAAAGTAAGCCGGCGTCATAAGCCGCCATGACTAAAGACATTTGAAGGAAACCAGAGACAGAGTTGGCTAAGTGTTGAAGCAAACAAGTTTCCTAATTTCTTGATATTATTCTAGATCAAAGGGTCGTTCAAAATGGAAAATATTCTAGACCTAAAAATATAGCACATATGAGTTCATGAGCTCTAAGGAGGCCTTTGAACCAGAGAAAGGGATCTGTTGGTATTGAGAATGGGCACAAAACAACTACTGCACGAACACATGTTCTCTTTGGATCAAGAAGCCGTAGTGGAAGAAATACAAGGAAACCGTGATGAACTACGAAGAACACACAGAAACCTAGAAACCCTAATACGGATTTGAGGAGCAGGAAGGTGAGCACTTACAACCACGGATCTTCTGCGGAGGTCGCCGCCGTTCTCTGGACAGATTCACGTTGATGCAGCGGCCAAGGTCGACAGAGACAGAGGTGAAGTGTGACGGCCGTGGAGCTCGAGCAGCGGGAGGGTTGCGAGAGGAAGAAGGCGAAGAAGAGAGAAGAATGAGAAAGACCGGGGTGTGCCTATTTATAAGGCGATAAGCAAACAGGCGGGCGCGGAAATCGAGGAAGACCCAAATAATGACTATCTAACTAAACGGACGCCTCGATTCTCAGAAGACATTAAAAAATAAAGAATCATTGAGGATAACGTCATAACAGTTTTTTGTGTTTTCAGAAGATGATGTCACGGCGGGTTACAGAATTTTTACAGAGATAGGAAGATGGATTTCATCTAAGTATTAAAGATTGACAAGGAACAAAGTTCAAAGTCAACCTGGGGCCTAATGTTGGGAATATAGCTACTAGGTAAAACCCGCCCAGGAGGGGCCGGGTCAACCCCAACGTCGGGTTACAAAAGAAGCCCAATAGTATTTAAGGCTAGAGTTTATTAAGACTTGTAGAAGGCTTAAGCCCAGAGACGGCTTAAGGCCCAATATTGTAAACCGTCGTATGTAAAGAAAGACTTGTAAAGAAAGGCATACAAAGAAGTCACCGAGCCGGACACGTTTTATGAACCAGCCGGGACTCTGTAGGCCACCAGGCATCAACCCGTGTATATAAGGGGACGACCCGGTGGCGGCTTAGGGCAAGAAACAAGAGATCTATAACGAAGCCGGCGAATTAGCCTCTTGGTGATTGAAACCCCAGCAATTCCAACACAACTAGACATAGGCTTTTACCTTCATCGTAAGGGGCCGAACTAGTATAAAACCTCTCATGTCCTTTGTCCCGATTAACCCCTTTAAGCTTCCTAGTTGCGATGGCCCTATGACTAAGTCCTTTTGCTAGGACATCTGCCGTGACAATTCCACGACAGAAGGTGTACCCAATAGTTTCTTTTTGGGTATCCTATGAAGATGCACTTCTCCAATTTGGGTTCGAGCTTTATCAGGCTGAAACTTTTTCACATAAGCATCGCAACCCCAAACTTTAAGAAATGGCAGCTTAGGTTTATTGCCAAACCACAGTTCATACAGTATCGTCTCAACGGATTTAGAAGGTGCCCTATTTAACATGAATGCAGCTATCTCTAATGCATAAACTCAAAACGATAGTGGTAAATCGGTAAGAGACATCATATATCGCATCATATCTAATAAAGTATGATTATGACGTTCGGACACACCATTACGATGTGGTGTTCCAGGTGGCGTGAGTTGTGTAACTATTCACATTGTTTTAAATGAAGGCCAAACTCGTAACTCAAATATTCGCCTCCGCGATCAGATCAAAGAAACTTTATTTTCTTGTTACGATGATTCTCCACTTCACTCTGAAATTCTTTGAACTTTTCAAATGTTTCAGACTTGTGTTTCATTAAGTAGATATACCAAATCTGCTCAAATCATCTGTGAAGGTCAGAAAATAACAATACTCGTCGCTAGCCTCAACACTCATCAGACCGCATACATCGGTATGTATTATTTCCAATAAGTCTGTGGCTTGCTCCATTGTTCCAGAGAATGGAGTTTTAGTCATCTTGCCCAAGAGGCATGGTTCGCAAGCTTCAAATGATTCATAATCATGTGATTCCAAAAGTCCATCCGCATGGAGTTTCTTCATGCGCTTTACACCAATATGACCTAAAAGGCAGTGCCACAGATATGTTGCACTATCATTATCAAACTTTGCATCTTTTGGCATCAATATTATGAATATGTGTATCACCATGAATGAGATTCAATAAACCATTCACACTGGGTGTATGACCATAGAATGTTGTATTCATGTAAGAAAAACAATTATTCTCTGACTTAAATGAATAACCGTATTGCAATAAACATGATCTAATCATATTCACGCTCAACGCAAACACCAAATAACATTTATTTAGGTTCAACACTAATCCCGAAGGTAGAGGGAGTGTGCGATGGTGATCGTATCAACCTTGGAATCACTTCCAACGCACATTGTCACCTCACCCTTAACTAGTCTCTGTTCATTCTATAGCTCCTGTTTTGAGTTACTAATCTTAGCAACTGAACCGGTATGAAATACCCATGGGATACTAATAACACTAGTAAGGTACACATAAATAATCTGTATATCATATATACCTTTGTTCACTTTGCCATCCTTCTTATCCGCCAAGTATTTGGGGCAGTTCCGCTTCTAGTGACCATTCCCTTTGCAGCATAAGCACTTAGTTTCAGGCTTAGGTCTAGTTTTGAGCTTCTTCATGGGAGTGACAACTTGTTTGTCATTCTTCTTGAAGTTTCGTTTCTTTCCCTTGCCCTTTTCTTGAAACTAGTGGTCTTGATAACCATCAACATTTGATGCTCTTTCTTGATTTCTACCTTCGTCGATTTCAGCATCACGAAGAGCCTGGGAATCATTTTCATCATCCCTTGCATATTAAAGTTCATCACGAAGTTCTACTAACTTGGCGATAGTGCCTAGAGAACTCTGTCAATCACTATCTTATCTGGAAGATTAACTCCCACTTGATTCAAGTGATTGTAGTACTGAGACATTCTGAGTACATGCTCACTGGCCGAGCCATTCTCATCCATCTTGTAGGCAAAGTACTTGTCAGAGGTCTCATACCTCTCGACATGGGCATGAGTCTGAAATACCAATTTCAACTATTGGAACATCTTATATGCTCCGTGGCATTCAAAACGTTTTTGAAGTCCCAGTTCTAAGATGTAAAGCATGGTGCACTAAACTATCAAGTAGTCATCATACCGAGCTTGTAAAACGTTCATAACGTGTGCATCTGCTCCTGCAATAGGTCTGGCACCTAGCGGTGCATCAAGGACATAATTCTTCTGTGTAGCAATGAGGATAATCCTGAGATCACGGGCCCAGTCCGCATCATTGCTACTATCATCTTTCAACTTAGTTTTCTCTACGAACATATCAAAAATAAAACAAGGGAGCTATACGCGAGCTATTGATCTACAACATAGATCTGCGAATACTATCAGGACTAAGTTCATGATAAATTAAGTTCAATTAATCATATTACTTAAGTACTCCCACTTAGATAGACATCCGTCAAGTCATCTAAATGATTGCGTGATCAATATCAACTAAACCATGTCCGATCATCACGTGAGACAGAGTAGTCTTCAATGGTGAACATCTCTATGTTGATCATGTGTACTATATGATTCACGTTCGACCTTTCGGTCTCCAATGTTCCGAGGCCATGTCTATACATGCTAGGCTTGTCAAGTTTAACCAAGTATTCCGCATGTGCAAAACTGTCTTGCACCCGTTGTATGTGAACGTAGAGCTTATCACACCCGATCATCACGTGGTGTCTCGGCATGACGAACTGTCGCAACGGTGCATACTCAAGGAGAACACTTATACCTTTAAATTTTAGTGAGGGATCATCTTATAATGCTAACATAGTGCTAAGAAAAATAAGATGCATAAAAGATAAACATCACATGCAATCAAAATATGTGACATGATATGGCCACCATCATCTTGTGCCTTTGATCTCCATCTCCAAAGCACCGTCATGATTTCCATCGTCACCGGCTTGACACCTTGATCTCCATCGTAGCGTCATTGTTGTCTCGCCAACTATTGCTTCTACAACTATCACTAACGCATAGTGATAAAGTAAAGCAATTACATGGAGTTTACATTTCATACAATAAAGCGACAACTATGAAGCTCCTGCCAGTTGCTGATAACTTTTACAAAACATGATCATCTCATACAATAACGTATATCATATTGTGTCTTGACCATATCACATCACAACATGCCCTGCAAAAACAAGTTAGACGTCCTCTACTTTGTTGTTGCAAGTTTTACGTGCCTGCTACGGGCTTCTAGCAAGAACCGTCCTTACCTACGCATACAAACCACAATGATGATTTATCAAGTTTGTTGTTTTAACCTTCAACAAGGACCAGCCGTAGTCAAATTTGATTCAACTAAAGTTGGAGAAGCAGACACCCGCCAGCCACCTTTATGCAAAACTAGTTTCATGTCTGTCGGTGGAACTGGTCTCATGAACATGGTCATGTAAGGTTGGTCCAGGCCGCTTCATCCAACAATACCGCCAAATCAAAATAAGACGTTGGTGGTAAGCAGTATGACGATCACCGCCCACAACTCTTTGTGTTCTACTCGTGCATATCATCTACGCATAGACCTGGCTCAGATGCCACTGCTGGGGAACGTAGCATGCAATTTCAAAAAAAATACTACGCTCACGCAACATCTATCTAGGAGATGCATAGCAACAAGAGGGGGAGAGTGTGTCCACGTACCCTCGTAGACCGAAAGCAGAAGCATTTGACAACGCGGTTGATGTAGTCGAACTTCTTCTCGTTCCGACTGATCAAGCACCGAACGTACGGCACCTCCGAGTTCCGACATGTTCAGCTCGATGACGTCCCTCGAACTCTTGATCCAGCAAAGTCGAGGGAGAGTTTCGTTGGCAGGATGGCATGGTGACGGTGATGGTGAAGTGGTCCGTGCAGGGCTTCGCCTAAGCACTACGACAATATGACCGGAGGCGTAAACTATGGAGGGGGCGCCGCACACGGCTAGGAATCAATGTTGTGTGTTCTAGTGGTGCCCCCCTCCCCCCCACACACATATATATAGGTGGGTGAGGGAGAGGGGCTGCAGGGGGCGCCCCAAGTAGGAGTAATCCTACTTGGGCGCCTCCTCCAAGTCGGCCTCCCCCCTTCCATATCCATCGGAGGGGGAAGGAAAGAGAGGGGGAGGCCGAATCCTCCCCTTTCCTTATCCTTTCCCTTCCTTTACTTATCCTCCTATTCAGCCTATAGGGGTGCACCAGCCCCTTTTGGGGCTGGTCTGTCCAACTCTTGGCCCATCAGGCCCATATAGCTTGTCGGGGGATGCCCGGAACCCATTCCGGTGACCCGATACGTACCCGGTAACCCCAGAACACTTCCGGTGTCCGAAAACTATCGTCCCATATATGAATCTTTACCTCTCGACCATTTAGAGACTCATCGTCGTGTTCGTTACCTCATCCGGGACTCCGAACAACATTCGTTCACCAAATCACATAACTCATATAATACAAAATCATCATCGAACGGTAAGCGTGCGGACCCTACGGGTTCGAGAACTATGAAGACATGACCGAGACACCTCTTTGGTCAATTACCAACAGAGGAACCTGGATGCTCATATTGGTTCCCACATATTCTACGAAGATATTTATTGGTCGTACCGTAATAACAACATACATTATTCCCTTTGTCATCCGTATGTTACTTGCTCGAGATCGATCGTCGGTATCTTCATACCTAGTTGAATCTCATCACCAGCAAGTCTCTTTACTCATTCTGTAATGCATCATCCCGCAACTAACTCATTAGTCACATTACTTCCAAGGCTTATTATGATGTGCATTACCGAGAGGGCCCAGAGATACCTCTCCGATACTCGGAGTGACAAATCCTAATCTCGATCTATGCCAACTCAACAAACACCTTCGGAGATACCTGTAGAGCATATTTATAATCACCTAGTTATGTTGTGATGTTTGATAGCACACAAGGTATTCCTCCGGTATTCGGGAGTTACATAATGTCATAGTCAAAGGAATATGTATAAGTCATGAAGAAAGCAATAGCAATAAAACTAACGATCATTATGCTAAGCTAACAGATGGGTCTTGTCTGTCACATCATTCTCCTAATGATGTGATCCCCTTCATCAAATTACAACACATGTCTATGGTTTGGAAACTTAACCATCTTTGATTAACGAGCTAGTCTAGTAGAGGCTTACTAGGGACACTGTGTTTTGTCTATGTATCCACACATTTATCAAGTTTTCGGTTAATACAATTCTAGCATGAATACTATACATTTATCATGATATAAGGAAATATAAATAACAACTTTATTATTGCCTCTAGGGCATATTTCCTTCATAACGCCCCTAGCTAGGCACAATGATTTCAATGATGCTCACATAAAAGATAAGAGTTGAAACACAATGAAAGCATCATGAAGCATATTACTAGCACATTTAAGCCTAACCCACTTCCTATGCATAGGGATTTTGTGAGCAAACAATTTATGGGAACAAGAATCAACGATCATAGGAAGGCAAAATAATCATGACTTCTAAAATTTCAACACATATAGAGGAAACTTGATATTATTGCAATATATATAAGCATATATTCCCCTCTCATAATATTTTTTAGTGGAATCATGAATAAATTCAACAATATAACTATCACATAAAGCATTATTTTCATGATCTACAAGCATGGAAATTTTATTACTCTCCACATAAGCAAATTTATTCTCATGAATAGTAGTGGGAGCAAACTCAACAAAATAAATATCATCTGATACTTGATTTACATAATCAATTTGAGCATTAAAATCATGATGACAATTTTCATGGATATCATTACTCTTTAAAGCATACATATCATCACAATAATCATCATAGATAGCAACTTTTTTATCATAGTCAATTGAAACCTCTCCCAAAATAGTGGATTCATCATTAAATAAAGTAATGACCTCTCCAAATTGACTTTTATCATTATAATAAGATTCAACGCCCTCCAAAATAGTGGGATCATTAGTACCTAAAGTTGACACTCTTCCAAACCCACTTTCATCAATATAATCATCATAAATAGGAGGCATGCTATCATCATAATAAATTTTCTCATCAAAACTTGGGGGACTAAAAATATCATCTTCATCAAACATAGCATCCCCAAGCTTATGGCTTTGCATATCATTAGCATCATGGATATTCAAAGAATTAATACTAACAACATTTCAATGATGCTCATCATTCAAAGATTTAGTGCCAAACATTTTTATTGACTTCTTCTTCTAACACTTTGGCACAATTTTCCAATCCATCATTTTCAAGAAAGACATTATAAAGATGAATTATATGTGGCAACCTCAATTCCGTTTTTTTGTAGTTTTCTTTTATAAACCAAACTAGTGATAAAACAAGAAACTAAAACATTCAATTGCAATATCTAAAGATATACCTTCAAGCACTCACCTCCCCGACAACGACGCCAGAAAAGAGCTTGATGTGTACTACGCAACCTTTCTTCTTGTAGACTCGTGTTGGGCCTCCAAGCACAGAGTTTTGTAGGACAGTAGCAATTTTCCCTCAAGAGGACGACCTAAGGTTTATCGACCCGTGGGAAGCGTAGGATGAAGATGGTCTCTCTCAAACAACCCTGCAACCAAATAACAAAGGGATAATTAATTTGGTGCCCTTAGTAGTGTCCCACTCGGCAGGTTTACCCCTACTTTTGAAAAACACTTCTTCCTGCCCAAACCACTTTGCTCCTCTTATGCTTTTGCCCTTTGAACGTTTAACCATCACATTGAAAACTTCATAAAAAATTCATACTAACTCAGAAAAATTCAAATAATATATCAAAATCAGAAAAGCATCACCTATATGTGCATGTCATTTGCATTCATGAAAAAAGTGTTGGCCAGTGCCCATCTCAGTTTTAGCTCATATGATCTTAGCATGAATAGTGAAATCTAAAATAATTCTAAAAAATCTAAAAAATGGTGGTAAACTTTGACCAATGTTTTGAGTGCTTGCCAAGTTTCATTTTTTGCCACGACTTCCACGAATGTCATTCCCTTATGAAACTTGGCAAACACTCAAAACATTGGTCAAAGTTTGAAACCAATTTTTTTTAGAATTTTTTTAAATTTTACTTTTCATGCTAAGATCACATGAGCTAAAACTGAGATGGGGACTGGCCAACACTTTTTTTCATGAATGCAAATGACATGCACATATAGGTGATGCTTTTCTGAACATTTTGATATCTTATTTGAATTATTCCGAGTTAGTATGAATTTTTTATGAAGTTTTCAAAGTTATGGTCAAATGGTCAAAGGGCAAAAGCAAAGTGGTTTGGGCATGAACAAGTGTTTTCGGAAACTAGGGGTAAACCTGCCGAGTGTGACCCAACTAGGGGCGTAAGATCAATTATCCCAATAACAAAGAGTCTCTTGTGTCCCCAACACACCCAATACAATGGTAAATTGTATAGGTGCACTAGTCCGGCGAAGAGATGGTAATAGAAGTGTATTATGGATAGTAGATATAGGTTATTGTAATCTAAAAATATAAAAATAGCAAGGTAACTAGTAACAAAAGTGAGCAAAAATGATATTGCAATGCTTGAAAACAAGGCCTAGGTTTCATACTTTCACTAGCGCAAAATCTCTCAACAATGATAACATAATTGGGTCATATAACAATCCCTCAATGTGCAACAAAGAATCACTCCAAAGTTTCTATCGGAGAATGTAGGACAAAAACATGCATCAACCCCTGTGCATAGATTACCCCAATGTCGCCTCGGGAATCCGCAAGTAGAGTGCCAAAACGTACATCAAGTGAATCAATATAATACCCCATTGTCACCACGGGTATCCATATGCAAATCATACATCAAGTGTTCTCAAATCCAATATTCAATCCAACATAGTGAAACCTCAAAGAGCAAGACTCAATTAATCACAAGAAGCTAGAGAGGGAAGAACACCATAAGATCCAAATATATTGACCAAGCTCGCGGTACATCAAGATAATGCCAAATCAAGAACACGAGAGAGAAAGATATCAAACACATAGCTTCTAGTACATACCCTCAGCCCCGAGGATGAACTACTCCCTCCTCGTCATGGAGGCTGTCGGGATGATGAAGATAGCCTCCGGTCGTGGTTTCCCCCTCCGGCAGGGTGCCGGAACGGGCTCCCAATTGGTTTTTCATGGATATAGAGGATTGTGGTGGCGAAACTTCTGATCTAGGGTTCTTTTCAAATGTTTAGGTATTTATAAGAACTTTTGGTGTTGGTCTCACGTCAAGGGGGTGCCCGAGGGGTCCACAAGCTCGAAGCACGCGCCCTAGGGGGTGGGCGCGCCCCTAGGCCCGTGGCCTCCTCGGTCACCTCCTGGTCCAACTTCGGTGCTTCGGTGGTCTCTTTTGGTCCATAAAAAATCACCGTAAATTTTCAGCCCATTCCGAGAATTTCTATTTCTGCACGAAAAACGACACCATGTTAGTTCTCCTGAAAACAATGTCAGTCCGGGTTAGTTCTAATAAAATCATACCAAAACCATATTAAATTGTTGCAAACATGGCACGAATACTTCATAAATTATAGTTATGTTGGAGACGTATCAGCGCTATGGTTGCTCGGCGGTTACACACAAACAGTTCGAGGGGTAGTATTTTTGGTGGTGTCTATGCCTCTCGCCTCTCAGCACATTTTGAGATACCTATTAGGCATTATGAGAAGGAGCAGATGCTACTACCCACTAAATATTTATACTATGCTAGTATGGTAGCACACCATTTTATTGACAATAACGAGGATAAGCTATTGGGGAACGCGGTATTTTAAAAAATTTACCTACGATCACGCAAGATCTATCTAGGAGATGCATAGCAACGAGTGGGGAGAGTGTGTCCACGTACCCTCGTAGACCGAACACGGAAGAGTTTAGTAACGTGGTTGATGTAGTCGAACGTCTTCATGATCCAGCCGATCCAAGTACCGAACATACGACACCTCCATGTTCAACACACGTTCAGCATGATGACGTCCCTCGAGCTCTTGATCCAGTTGAGGACGAGGGAGAGTTCCATCAGCATGACAGTGTGGCGATGGTGATGATGAAGTTACCGGCGCAGGGCTTCGCCTAAGCCCTACGACGATATGACCGAGGTGTGTAATTGTGGAGGGGGGCACCGCACACGGCTAAGACAAATCTTTGAGTGCCTTTGGGGTGCCCCCTACCCGCGTATATAAAGGAGGGAGGGAGGTCGGCCCTCCTAGTAGGCGCCAAGTGTAGGGAGTCCTACTAGGACTGCCAAGTCCTAGTGGGATTCCCTTTCCTTTTCGGAGTAGGAAAGAAGGAAAGGAGGGAGAGGGAGAAGGAAAGGGGGGCGCGCCCCCACCCCTTGTCCAAGTCGGTTTGGGCAGGGGGGAGGTGCGCGCCACCTCGTAGCCCTTCTTCCCTCTCTCCACTAAAGCCCAATAAGGCCCATTAACTTCCCCCGGCGAATTCCCGTAACTCTGTGGTACTCCGAAAAATACCCGAATCACTCAGAACCTTTCCGATGTCCGAATATAGCCTTCCTATATATCGATCTTTACCTCTCAACCATTTCGAGACACCTCTTCATGTCCGTGACCTCATCCGGGACTTCGAACAAACTTAGGTCATCAAATCACATGACTCATAATATAAATCATCATTGAACGTTAAGCGTGCAGACCATGTGGTTCGAGAACTATGTAGACATGACCGTGACACATCTCCGGTCAATAATCAATAGCGGAACCTGGATGCTCATATTCGCTCCTACATATTCTACAAAGATCTTTACCGGTCAAACCCATACATGGTCTTACGACTTTGCGGAGACCTGTGTTTTTGGTAAACAGTCGCCGGGCCTGGTCACTATGGCCCCCTTTTGTGAGGGGGCACCCCTTCTCCCGAAGTTATGGGGCTATTTTGCCGAGTTCCTTAGAGTGAGATAACAACATACATTATTCCCTTTGTCATGGGTACGTTACTTGCCCGAGATTCGATCGTCGGTATCATCATACCTAGTTCAATCTTGTTACTAGCAAGTCTCTTTACTCGTTCTATAATGCATCATCCCGTAAATAAGTCATTAGTCACATTGCTTGCAAGGCTTATAGTGATGTGCATTACCGAGAGGGCCCAGAGATACCTCTCTGATACACGGAGTGACAAATCCTAATCTTGATCTATGCCAACCCAACATACATCTTCGGAGACACCTGTAGAGCATCTTTATAATCACCCAGTAACGTTGTGACGTTTGATAGCACACAAGGTGTTCCTCCTGTATCCGGGAGTTGCATAAGCTCATAGTCAGAGGAATATGTATAAGTCATGAAGAAGGCAATAGCAATAAAAACTTAATGATCATTATGCTAAGCTAACGGATGGGTCTTGTCCATCACATCATTCCTCTAATGATGTGATCCTGTTCATCAAATGACAACACATGTCTATGGTCAGGAAACTTAACCATCTTTGATTAACGAGCTAATCAAGTAGAGGCATACTAGGGACACTTTGTTTTGTCTATGTATTCACACATGTACTATGTTTCCGGTTAATACAATTCTAGCATGAATAATAAACATTTATCATGATATAAGGAGATATAAATAACAACTTTATTATTGCCTCTAGGGCATATTTCCTTCAGTCTCCCACTTGCACTAGAGTCAATAATCTAGTTCACATCATCATGAGATTTAATCAATAGTTCACATCTTTATGGGATTAGTTCACATCGCCATGTGACTAATACCCAAAGGGTTTTTACTAGATTCAATAATCTAGTTCACATTGCTATGTGATTAACACCCAAAGAGTACTAAGGTGTGATACTGTTTTGCTTGTAAGAGAAGTTTAGTCAATGGGTTTGTCACATTCAGAACCCTATGTATTTTGCAAATTTTCTATGTTTACAATGCTCTGCATGGAGCTACTCTAGCTAATTGCTCCCACTTTCAATTTCTATCCAGACAGGGACTCAGAGTCATCTGGATCGGTGTAAAAGCTTGCATCGACGTGACTCTTTATGAAGAACTCTTTATTACCTCCATAACCGAGAAATATTTCCTTAGTCCTCTCAGGTAACTAAGGATAACTTTGACCTTGTCCAGTGATCCACTCCTGGATCACTATCGTACCCCCTTGCCAAACTCATGGCAAGGTACACAATAGGTTTGGTACACAACATAGCATACTTTATAGAACCTATGGCTGACGCGTAGGGAATGCCTTTCATTTTCTTTCTATTTTCTGTTGTGGTTGTGTTTTGAGTCTTACTCAACTTTACACCTTGCAATATAGGCAAGAACTCCTTCTTTGACTGTTCCATTTTTAAATACTTCAAAATCTTGTCAAGGTATGTACTCATTGAAAATCTTATCAAGCGTCTTGATCTATCTCTATAGATCTTGATGCTTAATTTGTAAGCAGCTTCACCGAGGTCTTTCATTGAAAAACTCCTTTCGAACACTCCTTTATGCTTTCCAGATAATTATACATCATTTCTGATAAAAATATGTCATACATATACTTATCGGAAAGGCTGTAGTGCTCCCACTCACTTTCTTGTAAATACAGGCTTCACCAAAAGTCTGTATAAAACCATATGCTTGGATCACCTTATCAACGCGTATATTCCAACTCCGAGATGCTTGCACCAGTCCATAGATGGATCGCTGGAGCTTGCACACTTTGTTAGCACCTTTAGGATTGACAAAACCTTCTTGTTGCATCATATACAACTCTTCTTTAAGAAATCCATTAAGAATGTAGTTTTGACATCCATTTGCCAGATTTCATAAAATGTGGCAATTGCTAACATGATTCAGACAGACTTAAGCATCACTATGAGTGATAAAATCTTATCGTAGTCAACACCTTGAACTTCTCGGAAACCTTTTGCGACAATTCGAGCTTTGTAGATAGTAACACTACTATTAGTGTCCCTCTTCCTCTTGAAGATCCATTTATTCTCAATGGCTCGCCGATCATCGGGTAAGTCAATCAAAGTCCATACTTTGTTCTCATACATGGATACCATCTCAGATATCATGGCTTCAAGCCATTTCACGGAATTTGGGCTCATCATCACTTCCTCATAGTTCGTCGGTTCGTCATGGTCAAGTAACATGACCTCCAGAACAGGATTACCGTACCACTGTAGTGTGTAACATACTCTCGTTAACCTACGAGGTTCGGTAGTAAATTGACCTGAAGTTTCATGATCATCATCATTAACTTCCTCACTGAGGGAGTCCTGGATTAGGGGGTGTTCGGGTAGCCGGACTATACCTTCAGCCGGAGTCCAGGATTATGAAGAGACAAGATTGAAGACTTCGTCCCATGTCCAGATGGGACTTTCCTTGGCGTGGAAGGCGAACTTGGCGATGAGGATATTCAAGATCTCCTACCATTGTAACCGACTCTATGTAACCCTAACCCTATCCGATGTCTATATAAACCGGAGGGTTTTAGTCCGTCGGACAACTTCATCAACTCCATATACAACAATCATACCATAGGCTAGCTTCTAGGGTTTAGCCTCCTTGATCTCGTGGTAGATCTACTCTTGTACTACCCATATCATCAATATTAATCAAGCAGGACGTAGGGTTTTACCTCCATCAAGAGGGCCTGAACCTGGGTAAAACATCGTGTTCCCTGCCTCCTGTTACCATCTAGCCTAGACGCATAGTTCGGGACCTACTACCCGAGATCCGCCGGTTTTGACACCGACATTGGTGCTTTCATTGAGAGTTCCTCTGTGTCGTCGCCTTTAGGCCCGATGGCTCCTTTGATCATCAACAACGATGCGGTCCAGGGTGAGACTTTTCTCCCCGGACAGATCTTCGTCTTCGGCGGCTTCGCTCTGCGGGCCAATTCGCTTGGCCGCTTGGAGTAGATCGAAGGCTACGCCCCTGGCCATCAAGTCAGGTTCGGAAGCTTAAACTACACGGCCGACATCCGCGGAGACTTGATCTTCGACGGATTCGAGCCACGGCCAAGCGTGCCGCACTATCTCGAGGGGCATGATATAGCTTTGCCTCCGGACGGTGTCCTGGAGGCCGCACACACATCGGTTTCGACCCCTAACTCAGAGCCTGTTGCGCCAATCGAGGATGAGCGGTTGGACGTTACCTCGGGGGCTGTGATCTCAAAGGCGATCGAGCCAAACGCTAGCCCCGCACTCTGCATGACCCGTGACTCCAAGGATCCGGACTCCTCCCCGGAGTCCGAACCCCCCGCGCCCCTGCCAATCGAGTCCGATTGGGCGCCGACAATGGAGTTCACCGCCGCAGACATCTTTCAGCACTCGCCTTTTGGCGACATCCTGAATTCTGTTAAGTCTCTCTCTTTATCAGGAGAGCCCTGGCCGGATTACGGTCAGCGAGGATGGGATACGGACGATGAAGAAACTCAAAGCCCACCCACCACCCACTTGGTAGCCACCGTCGACAATTTAAACGACGTGCTCAACTTTGACTCCGGAGACATCGACAGCATGGATGATGATGCAGGAGATACCGACGAACCAACGCCCATAGGGCATTGGACAGCCACCCCATCTCACGATGTGTACATGGTGGATACCCCTAAAGGAAGCGACAACGAGGAAAATGGGGAAGGGACAGTTGATTGACCCCCCGAAAAGCAATCAAAGCGTCGGCGTAAACACCGACCCA
Source organism: Triticum monococcum (assembly GCA_034509565.1). Lineage (NCBI taxonomy): Eukaryota > Viridiplantae > Streptophyta > Magnoliopsida > Poales > Poaceae > Triticum > Triticum monococcum. The sequence goes on from CM067843.1 coordinate 690,198,386, forward strand.
AGCCCCGCCTCGACAAAAACCCAGCCATAGAGCAGGACGAGCCGGTAGACGACGAGAAGCCCTTAGAGCAACCGTCCGAACAGGGCAATATGGATAAAGAAACCGAACATCCCTCCTCCGGCGAAAATGGCATTCCGGACGACCTCATGCCGGATAAACCTATGGAGCAGAAGAATCTCCACGAGAGGCTCGTTGCAACTGCACGCAGCCTAAAAAAGCAGAAACAGAAGCTAAAAACAGCAGAAGATGCACTTCGGATTAGTTGGATCAAAGTAATCAATACCGCAGATAAATATGGCGACAGTCGCCGCACTAAAAGCTATCCAAAAAGAAAGCTACTGCCTGAATTCGACGAAGAAGCCCTAGAGCCCTCGCATTCAAAAAATGAGAAAGCCACACGGTCGGATAGACGACCCCGTAAAGCGGCAAGCGGCGCCGCACTCAAATCGGCATGCGACCCACTTAAGGATTCACACCATGGCCCAGTCAGGTCCATTTATGGGCCAAGAAAGCAAGCTCTCGTAAGCAATGCTATGAAACAATCATCAGAATCCGGCACACCCAAATACAGGGGCGCCGCACACCCCCTATGTTTCACCGATGAGGTCTTGGACTATGAATTTCCAGAGGGATTCAAACCAGTAAACATAGAGGCACATGATGGAACAACAGACCCTGGAGTCTGGATCGAGGATTATATCCTCCACATACACATGGCTAGAGGAGATGATCTCCATGCCATAAAGTATTTACCCCTTAAGCTTAAAGGGCCAGCCCGGCATTGGCTTAAAAGCCTTCCCGAAAACACAATTGGAAGCTGGGAAGAGCTCGAGGATGCTTTCTGAGCAAACTTTCAAGGGACCTATGTCCGCCCTCCGGATGCGGATGATCTTAGTCACATAACTCAACAACCCGGAGAATCAGCTCGGCAGTTCTGAAATAGATTCCTCACTAAAAAGAATCAGATAGTCGACTGTCGGGATGCCGAAGCCTTAGCAGCTTTCAGGCATAACGGCCGTGACGAATGGCTCGCCAGACACCTCGGCCAAGAAAAGCCAAGAACAATGGCCGCACTAACAAGCCTCATGACCCGCTTTTTTGCAGGAGAGGACAGCTGGTTGGCAAGGTGCAACCCCAGCGACCCAAGTACATCCGAAACCAGGGATGGAAACGGAAAACCGTGACGCAACAAGGACCGTCGCTGGACTAAGGACAAAAGTCCGAAGAGCACGGAAGTCAATGCCGGATTCAAAGGCTCACGACAAAATCAGGCAAAATCGCCCCCCCAGGATAACAGGGATGATGCATCCAACTTAAATAAAATCCTGGATAGGATATGTCAGATACACAGTACTCCCGGGAAGCCTGCTAACCATACCCACAGAGATTGTTGGGTTTTCAAACAATCCGGCAGACTCAATGCCGAACACAAGGGGCTCGACACACCAAGCGAAGATGAGGACGAACCCCAAAAGCAGAGCACCAGGAAACAAAAGAACTTCCCACAAGAAGTAAAAACAGTGAACTTACTTCACATAACAAAACATGCGTCGCCCATAAAGGTACGCACCACACGACCTATCCCCAAAGGGTCCCGCCAGTGGTTGTCAAAACCAATCATCTTCGATCAGCTAGATTATTCTAGAAATATCAAGAATGCAGGCCGAACTGCCTTGATACTCGATCCAATAATTGGCGGACTCCGGTTCTCAAATGTCCTTATGGACGGCGGCAGTGGACTAAACCTGATATATCAGGATACAATCCATCACATGGGGATAAACCCAGCAAGAATCCACCGCAGCAAAACCTCCTTTCAAGGGGTAACACCTGGTCCGGACACCCATTGTATGGGTTTTCTCCGGCTCGAAGTCATATTCGGCTCTGCCGATAACTTCCGTCACGAAAAGCTGACCTTCCATATCGTCCCATTCTCAAGTCGCTATCAAGCACTACTGGGACACGAAGCTTTCGCCCGCTTTAACGCAATACCGCATTATGAATCTCTCACGCTTAAGATGCCCGGTCCACGAGGCATCATCTCTTTGAATGGGAAGCACTAAAGTGCGCCTCCCCAAGCGGAGGACTGTGCGGCCGCTTTAACAGCCCCACAGTAAAATGGCCTCACCGGCCAAAAAACTTCAAAATAGGCCATTAAAGACCATGAACGCGGATAGACGAGTTCGGGACAAAATCATCATTGATGCAGGCTTAGTGGCCATATACCCCCACTAGGGGCTCCATGCATATACAATAAGGGACAATAAAGCTCAATTTTATATATTTTACTTTGTTTATTTTAAACTTTTGTTCGGCACGACCCGTTTTCAACTCAGTTCCTCTCTTTTACAGATGAACGTCGTGCGGCGCCCATCCAGGATACGGCACAACGGAGACACAGGCACAGACGTGTAGTAGGGACCCGTCCTAAAGGATTCTTTTTAGATTAAGACCCTGCGTAAACCTTTTTTACTGTCTCTTGTTGATACACATCCCCTGGTTTTTTCTGATATAACCAAAGGAGGAGGCTGGCGTCTTGGCATGTAGCCACGTCAGAATTTTTGCACGTACCTGGACACTAGGGGCTTATTTAATAAAGAGTGTTGTTTTGCCCGCACTCATAAAGACCGAACACCTTAGGGAGTGTTCGGCGTCGCGAGTTTTGGCATTATATGCATCAGCTCCGAATTATGTCTTTGGTCAAATGTTGGGTTGCCCGGCTCCTGAGTTCGGCTACCTTACGTTCCGCTCTATCGGCTAAGGTAGCACCAGGAGAACGACTGCGATTGTGCCTCGGTTCGGCCGAGCGAGCACCTCAGTAGAGAAAGCCGAAAACTGACTGTCATGATGTAGCATGAGACTGGTCAGCCACTCGATGACCTATCGGAATCTATCGGATTCCTCCGCTTTAACGAAGGGCCGCTTCCCGGTCAGGCAGATACGCGCCCCGAACTCGGATGAGCGCAGTCGCCACCAAGGAGCTACTTAAATAGTCTCACCGTCAAGCTCCTATGGCTAAGTGAAAGTGTTAAAGCATTATAGTCCGGTTGCCTGGCCCGCTGCGCTATCACCTCCTTTGTAGGACCAAGACGTTGGGTTAAGTGTGAAAATGCGTCTTCTGCGAGCACCCCCGCACTATGTGCATGGGGGCTGAAGCCAACGACTGCCATCTTTCAGATTTTATATGTATATATTAAAATGGCCGCACAGGAGGTGTTCCCAATACTTGAAGGCACAAGTATAAAAAGGCCACTACTGTTTATCAAAATATTACTTTATAATTACATATGCTATCATAACATAGCATCTTTCGAGCACTGCATCTCGATTACACGAGCGCCTTCAAGGACTTCCTGAAAATAGTGCTTGGAGGGTACTCGGCTTTTGTCCGAATCTCGGGACGCAACAACGGTGGTCTCCATCTCTGCCCAGTATGTCTTGACACGGGCAAGAGCCATCCTTGCGCCCTCTATGCATGCGGACCTCTTCATTGCATTAATACGCAGCACCGTGTCAAGGAATTGCTGCACCAAGCTGAAATAACTCTTCGGCTCCGATCTCCCCGGCCACAGATGACCCATGACGTACTTCATGACGAGTCCGGACAACCTGTTCAGTTTGGCCCACTGAGCCAAACGATCGTCCACTGCCAGTGGACGCTCTGGATTGTGAAATTGCGACCAGAAAAGCTTTTCCACTTCGTGATCTTTCTGATCTCGAAAGTGCTCGGCTGCATTAGCAGCACTCGCTGCCAAATCCAGATAGGCATCCTCCACGCTCCACATCCGGTCCAACGGAGCAAACTTCGGGTCGCAAAATTTCCTTCACAGTATAAAAGGCTTTCCAGCCGCAATCTGTTCGGCCTGGCGCAGCTCCTCCTTCGCAGCTCTCATCGCAGAGCGCGCGTCCTTGGCATTGGCAATGGCCTTCTCTAAGACCGTCTATTTCGCCTGGTCTTCTTTCTCAAGAAGTCTGCAACGGTCTGCAGCGCTTTTTAACTTTTCAGCCATCTTGGCCATCTCTTCCTTGCTTCGGCAATGAGCAGCCTGTTCGGCTCTCAGCTCTTCAAGGGATTTCTTGGTAGCCGCATCACTTTCTCTGGCTTGTTCTTTAGCTCGGGCAAGTTCTTCCCTAAGACTCTCCATGGCGACCGCACCATCTGCGTCAAGCACAAACATCGTAAGACACAGGCATAAAATTGTCCCTACCTGATGCAGCCTGAGGAATTACATACCTTGACCCTCATCAAGACGCTTGTTGACAAGCGTGATGTCGGCATCTGCCACGTCTAGTTGCCGTTTTAGTTCGGCAAAACCGTCAGTTCGGCTCGATTCCGCACACCCTACCGCCTACATTCAAAGGCGACATCTTAGACCTGGGATTATGATCCTCGCGTGCCGTCATCTCTTGATGACGCGCAGAGTCTCAGGGGCTACTATCTACACAGGGCGCATCTTATTCATGCGCAACTGATAAAAGTATACATTATCTAATGTACCTCGAAACCCGTCAGTAAACTTTTGGCGGCCTCATGCAATCCGCTATCTGCGGATGAGATCCTGTCAATCACCATGCCCATCAATGCGCGGTGCTCCTCCGAGATAGAAGCTCGCCCCAGCAGAATCCTTAGCTCCTCCGGCCGAGAACGGGGCCGGGCTCATCCCATGACCTGTTTTGAAGGTCGGACGCGGAGAACCTTGGGGGCCACATATCTACCTTCCGCCCCTGCCGGATTCGGAGAAACCCTCCGCGACAACACCTCAGGGTCGCCCGCCTCGCTAGGCGGCACGGCAAGGGGAGGCGTCCCGCTCTCCATCATCTCCGGAAGGAGATCCCCCAAAGACAAGCTCTGCTGAGAAGGGCTGAGGTCCGAGCTACAAGGTAAAGGTTCGGTTAATCTTCTCAGATATAAATTAAGGATTTCCCTCATCCCTCAAAAGGAAAATCTTTCTCTACTTACGACTCGCTGGAGGGCTGATCCCCTTGAGGGCGTAGTCCGGCCGAGGAACTCCCCTGTGTCGGACCCTCTGACAAGGATTTTCTCCCCCGCTTCGAGGCCATGGTTTCCGGGTCATCAGAGGCGGCTCACTTCTTCCCCTTAGGAGAGGGATTGTCGGTTCCTCCCTTCGGAGCAGCCTCCTTCGAGGAGGCCATAGTTTCCTTGCCCTCCCCCTTGCTTCCCTCCAAAGGCATTATCTCCAGCATCCTGACTAGCACAGGATCCGGCCTGGTTTCGGGAAGGGGAGCCGGACACCTGATCAGCTTTGCCTTCGCTATCCACTCCTGTTTAAAAGGACGGTTCTTTTAGGGGCAAGTTTATGACAATTATACGGATAGAAGGTACGGGCGCAAGGTTGCTTACTTGAGTATCTGGGCGATTGCAGCTTAGGCCTGCGTCCTCGGTTAAATCTGGACACATCTCTTGTGATTCGAAGAACAATTTATACATCTCCACGGGCGTTGCGCCCATAAAGTTCTGGAGAGCTCGCGGTCCCTCCGGATTAAACTCCCACAGGCGAAGGGGGCGACATTTGCCGGGCAATATTCGGCGAATCAACATGACCTGCGTCACCTTGACCAGGCTGAGGTCTCCTTCTAAGAGATCCTTAATGCGGCCCTATAACAAGGGCACGTCTTTGGGCAAACCCCAATTTAACCCTCTGTTAACCCATGACGCCAGCCGTGGTGGGGGACCCGAGCAAAAGGCAGGAAGCGCCACCCACTTGGCGCTCCGGGGAGCGGTGATATAAAACCACTCTCATTGCCACAAGCCTAGCTCCTCTTGAAAAGAGCCCTCGGGCCATGGAGCATCAGCATTTTTGCTTATAACAGCGCCTCCGCACTCTGCGTGCCGTCCCTTGATCATCTTCGGCTCCACTTTGAAAGTCTTGAGCCATAATCCGAAGTGAGGGGTAACATGGAGGAACGCTTCGCATACAATGATAAACGAGGAGATATGGAGGATGGACTCCGGAGCTAAGTCGTGGAATTCCAGCCCGTAATAAAACAACAGTCCCCTCACAAAGGGGTCCATCGGGAAGCCCAACCCCCGAAGGAAGTGAGACACGAACACTACGCTCTCACCGGGCTGGGGACTGGTGATAGCCTGCCTTTGAGCAGGCAACCTGTGCGAAATTTCGGCGGTCAAGAACTTAGCCTCTCTCAACTTTAGCACGTCCTCCTCCGCGACGGAGGAGGGCAACCATCGGCCTTGAAGGTCAGAACCGGACATTGTCGAAGGTCCGAAGCGCCTGGAATTTGGAGCCTAGGGTGTTGGAACTCGAGGCGACGGGCGAACTCACTTGAGATTGGAAAAAGGAGTAAGGCCCTGGTCTCTTTATAAGAGGTTGAATACCAGGAGCCCTCCCCGTAACCGTTTGGGACTCGCCTTCAATCGAGAAAACATGCTAACGGGCACGATTGGGTTACCCACGTCCGTATTGATGAGAATCCCGTGAAAGGGGGGCACACGATCTCTGCTTTGACAAGACGTGCCAAGGAAACTGCCTCGCAAAACACGCTGAGGTGGGAAAGTAAAAACGATTTGGGTAAAGGACTTGGCTGTAGTGTGATGACGCACTGCGGAATACGTCAGCAGATTTGATTTGTGTTAACATTATTCTCTCTACGGCAATATGTGGAAGCTTATTTTGCAGAGCCAGACACTACTCTTGGTGTTTGCAATCTTCTATGAAGGACTTGGAGGAGGAACCCACCTTGCAATGCCGAAGACAATTTGCGCGCCGGACTCATCATCATTGAAGCCTGGTTCAGGGGCTACTGAGGGAGTCCTGGATTAGGGGGTGTTCGGGTAGCCGGACTCCAGGATTATGAAGATACAAGATTGAAGACTTCGTCCCGTGTCCGGATGGGACTTTCCTTGGCGTGGAAGGCAAGCTTGGCGATGCGTATATTCAAGATCTCCTACCATTGTAACCGACTCTATGTAACCCTAACCCTATCCGGTGTCTATATAAACCGGAGGGTTTTAGTCCGTAGGACAACTTCATCAACTCCATATACAACAATCATACCATAGGCTAGCTTCTAGGGTTTAGCCTCCTTGATCTCGTGGTAGATCTACTCTTGTACTACCCATATCATCAATATTAATCAAGCAGGACGTAGGGTTTTACCTCCATCAAGAGGGCCCAAACCTGGGTAAAACATCGTGTTCCATGCCTCCTGTTACCATCCAGCCTAGACGCACAGTTCGGGACCTAATACCCGAGATCCGCCGGTTTTGACACCGACACTCACTAATTGGTGTAGGCATCACTAGAACTGATTTCTGTGATGAACCATTTTCCAATTCGGGAGAAGGTACAACTACCTCATCAAGTTCTACTTTCCTCCGACTCACTTCTTTCGAGAGAAACTCCTTCTCTACAAAGGATCCATTCTTAGCAACGAATATCTTGCCTTCGGATCTGTGATAGAAGGTGTACCCAAGAGTTTCTTTTGGGTATCCTATGAAGACACATTTCTCCGATTTGGGTTCGAGCTTACCGAGTTGAAGTTTTTCACATAAGCATCGCAGCCCCAAACTTTAAGAAACGACAACTTCGGTTTCTTGCCAAACCATAGTTCATACGGTGTCGTCTCAACGGATTTAGATGGTGCCCTACTTAACGTGAATGCAACTATCTCAAATGCATACCCCCAAAATGATAGTGGTAAATCGGTAAGAGACATCGTAGATCGCACCATATCTACTAAAGTATGATTACGATGTTCGGACACACCATTACGCTATGGCGTTCCAGGTGGCGTGAGTTGCGAAACTATTCCACATTATTTCAAACACTAGTGCAGAATCGGGCAATAGCACCGGTTTGTAAGGCCCTTTAGTGTAGGTTCGGTAACCGGCACTAAAGTGTGGGCACTAAAGCCCCCCCCCCCCCCCTTTAGTACCGGTTCAGCACGAACCGGTGCTAAAGGGCAACCACATGGCACGAGCCAGCTCCATGGGCACGTAGGACATTAGTACCGGTTGGTAACACCAACCGGTACTAAATGTTTGGGTGTGTTTTGGTTTTATTTTTTATTTTACTTCAATTTTGTGTTTTCAATTTAATTTAGTGATCGTTTTACATTATAATGAGTTGTTAAATCATTAGGTGAATGTACCACAGATTGGTTTAACTGGATGCATGTGGATCCTAGCTATGTCATCAAGTATATGTCATATCCATATTATATATACTTGATCACCTAATTAAGTGATCGAGGTAATATGGATATGGCATATACTTGATCACTTAGCTAGAATCCATCCAGTTGAAACTAATCTGCGGTTTCTTTCATAAATGATATAATAACTCATCATCATCATATTAATATAAAAACTCTTGCAGCATATATATCATCACCAACAACAGTTTTCATAGCTACCTAAAAATCATCATATAATAGTCGTCTCATTACCACTACTTAATCATCATATAGTCATTACCGCTATCTAATCACCACGAACACTAGCCTAAAGAACAAACATTCACTTGTACCAGAAGCAAAGATATCATCGAGTTCAACATGGTAATGATATTATAAGCGTTCATAACACCACAAAAGAAAATCACTCTTTGAGATTAAGTTCAGGACGAAGAACACGGACATGAGAGGACAAGTACGAAGAGCATGAACTAGCTAATTAATCACTCCTGCTGCTCTCTCTCATGTAAAATAGCATACAACATGTATAGCTTTCCTGATTCATCATATTGGAGCATGTAGATGAACCTGTCTCCTAATCGTGGGTTGCGCTTCTGATTGCTGCGCCCTAGCACTTCTCTGCGATCGTTCACAATTTTGCTGCAGTCTTTTACTATTAAGCATTCCTCGCTATTAGAAATCCTGAATGCACTAAAGTGCATTGTAGGATATCTTGGCCGTAAGCTAACAATATTCATGGTACCTTTAGTCTCGATCCAATCAGGCACAACATTCGTCGGGAGTCCCTGTTGAAGAACATCGTATAGTAACATACTTAGCAATGAAGTTTAGCTTACAAAAAATAATGTATGCAAAAGATGCACTGAGGAGAAATAGTAGAAATCTTATCATCTTTCCTAAATATATGTGACCGTAGTTCAGTATGAACATTATTGGTCGCACGTTTTGAGTACTAACATTTCTAAGTGCAGGAAAAAAAATTGTCTTGACACCATCAAGATCCTCAAGCCATGAAACATAATGACTTGTCTCCTCGCAGTTTAGTTCAGCCCCGGGACAGTGGACGGTCCTGTCTACCAAGCGCTGGACATGTTTACTTGATTGGAAATAAGCTGTCAATATAAATTGAGATCTATTAATTCAACTTGTTCAAATAATCTCGTATCGAAGACATAAATATGGTTGAGAAACTCACATAATGGTAGAACTGAAGGCGTCTGCACATTAATATCTAACATGTTCATATATAGGTGAAATATATGTTCTTACTAAAATAAAGTAGGTAGTTCTATATAGTAATGTTTTGATTAGATCATCAAATCTCATATACCTAAATTTTCTTACTAAAAATAACTAGTTCTATTAATTCAACTAATTCAACTAAGAATTTACTAAAAATAAACTAGTTCTATTAATTTTCTTACTAAAATATATAAAGTAGCTATGTATAGTAATATTTTAATTAGATCATCAAATCTCATATACCTAAATTTTCTTACTAAAAATAAACTAGTACTAATTCAACTAGCTAGTTCAACTAAGCATTTACTAAAAATAAACTAGTTATATTAATTCAACTAGTTCAAATAATCTCATATACCTAAATTTTCTTACTAAAAATAAACTTTTTCTATTAATTTTCATACTTAAAATAAACTAGTTATATTAATTCAACTAGTTCAAATATCATATATATACCTAATTAATATCTAGCCAATTCATCTAAAATTGACATTAATATTTAACATCTTTTCCATATAATTCATCTAACATTAACATTCTAACATTCTTATCTACGTAATTTATCTAACATTAATCTAAACAACAGAAAGTAGAAAATAAGTAAAAACAATGTGTGTGTGTGTGTGTGTGTGTGTGTCTCTCTATGTGTGTACGAGCGGGGGGTGGCGGCGTACGGGCAGCGGCGCGAGTGTAACATCCCAAATTTTCAATTTGGAATGTTATATACTAGTTCATCATGCATATCATACTTTCTTGCATTTTGGTCGATCCTAGAAATTTTTCGCAACTCAAGGACCCTCGGAGAGAGTTGGAGATTTCGTTATTTTCATATTTGAGTTTTCTCAAATTTTGAAAAAGAGGATCAATTGATTTATTTATTTCATCTTCAATTATTTTTCCGACATCAAAATATGCGAGAGGGAAATAATATGACTTTTCCCAAATTTAGGAAAAAGAAGATTTAATAAATAAATCCAATTTTGTTTTCCGGTGTTTTTTGGCATTTTATTTGGATTAGGGAAAAATGCGTGTTTCAAAAATTTGCATCTAGGTCCCGAGAAAAGTTCATTTTGTTCAACTCATTTTTAGGAGTCGGGGAAAATTTACTTTGGGAATTTTGGAGTTCGTTTAGATTTTCTTTTCTGTGTTTTTTCTGCGCGCGAAACCTTTTAAATTTTTTTTCCGCGCAGCGCCAGCTTGGGCCAAGGCCCAGCCGCAGGCCAGGCCGGCCTCCCGCGCGCACGCGCCTGCGCAGCCCAGCGCCGCCGAAGCCGAGTCCTAGTAGGACTCTAGCTCCCCCCTCCCTTTTTCTTCTTGCCCCCCTTTCCCAAGCAACACCCCCACCTATATAAATACCCCCACACCCCCCTCTCCCCCACACCTCCCCAACCCGCGCCCCTCACCCGCGCCGCCGCCCTAGCGCCGCCGCCCGCGCCTTACGCCGCCGCCGCCCTAGCACCGCGCCTTACGCCGCCGCCGCCGCCCTTGCAACCCCCCCCCCTCGCCGGAGCCTCGCCGAGGTAGCCGCCGCGCCCCTCTCTTTTTCCCCGGTTCGGTTTTTCTTATAAACCATTCCGGTTTTCTTCTCGATTCTTTGTTTCAGTTTTCTTCCGAAAACCCTAGATCGGTTTTCTGTTTTGTTTTCGGTTTAGTTGTTTAGCGAGCATTCGCTGGACCGTTCGTCCTAATGAACGTGATCACCGGATTATTCTCGGTTACCGAACGTCCGTTCGTTTAACCGTTCTTCTTTTTCTTTTCGTCGGATTTATTCCGCGATCGCAATCTCAGATCCAATCTTCGTTCTAGTTTATCTTCTCGCTCGTTTATCAGAATCAGGTGATTCAAGCGCCTGGTGTTTCATTTTGAAACCGCCGTTCCGACTAATCAACTTAAATAAGTTTTTGCTACTGTAAAACTTGACCTAGTTTCAACTTGCTAGAACCGAGTTGTTTTCTTCCGCCGTTTGTTTTCCGTTGCTTTGTTCGGTTTGTTCTTTCTTTGCAACCGGAGTTCTTAAGTTGAACTATCTGGTTCGATCTCTTGTTCGAGTTTTACCTATGCATTAGATGAGTAATTATTGTATGTTTGTTGTTTGTCTGCGATAGATTACCCGGATTGCGCCGCCTGTTACTTCGAATCTCTAGGACTCGCGGATCATCAGCAAGGCAAGTAACGCTTTGATCATACCTTTTCTACAACCCAGTTTTATTGCATTAGATCAATCCTCACACATTGCATGATTAGGATCTAATTAAATTGTGGGATGGGAAGTAGATGAGGTAGTACCTATTACCTGTTTATTATGAAACCTTTGGGAGTTACTTCTACGTTCGCTTATTATGCCATGCTATGCTAGTAGACGTGGATTGGGTGAGTGATATCCATGACAGATGTGAGATTGATAATTTTAATGGTTTATCTAAGGTGGCAACTCAAACTCACATCTGGGTGGATTGAGGCACCTGATGTCTATCAGGACTTGCCTGTTCTCTTTTGGACCGCCACCCAGGCTCAAAGGGATCATAAGATCTTTCATGCTAGAAACTTACGTGTGCAGCCACAAGCCATTATGGGCTCTGGCATAGCTGACTAAGTCGTGCGAACTCTTACAGGGTAGACTAGCAGATGTAGGGGAAAGTAGGTGTACCGGTCTATCCATCGTAAGGTGCTAGTGCTTCTGAAAGACTGTGTCTCGGTCATCTGTCTTCTCAAACACCATGTAGTGCGAGAAAACAAACGGAGGCGATCGAGTCTTGTGGGGAAAAGTGCGCAAACCTCTGCATAGTGTAATAAACTAATCATGATTAGCCATGTTCCCGGTTATGGACATCTTGAGTATCTAGTATTTGAATATCATGTGAATCTCATCATGTTACTTCTAATTAATATTGTTGGGTTTTAAATTGTTCACTTAATTGGGATCGGAATGCTGTCAACCATTCTCGATGTTCAACCACCATGATAGTTAAATAAAATTTATTCCATTGCAGTAGGGAAAAACTGGCTTTACGCAAAACAGTAACCATAGAGCTTTCCACCAGCCAAATATGCATATAGTACAGCTGTTACATTTCCATTGCTCTCTATGTGTTACCTTGCCAGCATATTCCATGTGCTGACCCGTTTTCGGGCTGCAACTTTAAATGTTGCAGACTTTTCAGACGACGAGTAAGGTGTTGTTAGGTCGTGGTTCTATACTCAGTGATGCCGTTGGAGTTGATGGACCCATTTATCTTCCAAGTCTTCCGCTGTTATCAATATTAGATGGCCTTAAGCCATATTTATTGTAATAAGTTCTCTTTTGAGACACCGATGTAATAAGTGTGTGATTGCCACTCTGCTATAAATCCTTCGAAGTACTGTGTGGTGTCAGCATTACTGATCCAGGGATGACACCGGGGCACAGAGACTTGATCCATTCAGGTCGGGTCGCCACGGAGATGGTATCAGAGCACACGCTGACTTTAGGACACGACCACTAAGTTAAAGCCATAGATCACTATTCTCTCCTCATTTTCTAACTCCTCATCTTCTCTACTCTTTAGGATGAAGGACGCGATGATCAAGTACGCTCAACCGGATGAAGGCACACCTTTTGGATTTCACTTGAAGGAAGTCACCAAGTACCTAAACATTGGATTACCAAGTTTCACGGGAATCTTCAACGCCACTCTGCCTGAAGAGGAGCGCTGGAAGATTCAAGCTCACGTTCCGGGAAGGACATTCGCGGCAATCACAAAGCCCATAGATAGTGTTTTCAATGCTCCAACCTGGAGTCTGGGAAAGAGCATGGCAGCCCATATCACCATAGGACGCATTGGAGAAGTTTATCAAGAAGACCTCAAGGACACTATCTACCAGATTTGCGGACGCCGAGATGAACAATGGGAATTAGTCAGCACCAAGAAGGATAGATCCATTGCAGCTTTCATCCAGGAGTTAAACCAGCACATTCGACGCCACGAGAACCAGATGTGCAATGATATGATAGAATTGAAGAATGCGAAGGCTAGGATCATCGAGCTAGAAGGAGAACTGAAGGCTACACGCAAGGACTACATGGACGAGATCGTAGCTCTAGCAAGACACAATGGCGATCTTAAGCAAGAGATTGAAGAACTCAAGAGGGAGTTAGCATCCAGGAAGGAAGACATGTACATCGTATGTCCGGACAACTACATCATTCTCGACGATACCGATTCGGATCCAAGTGAACCCGACTTTGAAGACGAAGCTGGAGCGGACATCATGGAGTCTTCCACCGGTTCAAATTTCTAGATGACCACCAAATATTAGTAGTATTCCCCCATGTATACATTATAGTCCGAGCACTTTTGCGATAGCTAGATCGATTGTAAGCCCTTGTTTGAATTGAATGAAGTGATTTTGTGTGCATTTGCTCATGTGCATTGGGGTAGTGTTTTCTCTTTAGACCTCACTCTATTCTTAAATCTCGTCTTTTCTAAACCCTCAGATGCCTCCAAGACGTGACAATGGATTTCCACCGGAGCTCACTCAGTTAATCTAGCAGCAGAATCAATTGATGCAGATGTTAGTCCAAAACCAGCAGAACAACAACAACAACAACCCACCTCCACCACCGCCACTTGTTGACCACTTAGCCCGTTTCCTTAGGCTGAATCCGCTGGTGTTTTCCAGCAGCACCGAGCCGATAGTAGCAGACGATTGGCTCCGCAAGATAGGAAGGGAGTTGACCACTGCAGGATGCACGGATGGTGAGAAAGTGAAGTTTGCCGCACATCAGCTTGACGGACCCGCGGCAGCATGGTGGGAGAATTTCACAGCCACCTTCCCAGTTGACACAGTCACATGGGATCAGTTTCAGCAAGCTTTCCGCACTGCACATGTTTCAGCAGGAGTTATGGCCATGAAGAAGCGCGAGTTTCACAACTTACGCCAAGGAGGAAGGACAGTTGGCCAATACGTTGACGACTTCAACAAGTTAGCATGTTATGCCCCAGATGACGTTGCTACGGATGCAACCAAGCAGGAGAAGTTCCTGGAAGGACTGAATGATGAGTTGAGTATGCAGTTGATGGTAGCATGTCTCAACAACTACCAGGAGTTGGTAGATTGTGCCATCATGATTGAAGGGAAGCAACAGCAGATTGAGAACCGCAATAGGAAGTATGGACAGGGGAAGTATAACTCTGGAGCCCAGCAGAAGCCCCGTTTTACCCCTAAATCTGGATTTTAGTTTCAGCATACCCATGGAGGAGGTAGTTCGCACAACCACAATGGCCACAAGAATAGTAATGGGAATGGAGGAAGCAACGGCCAGAACCGGACCACCCCATCAACCCCAGCCAAGAGAGATCTGAGTCAAGTCACCTGTTTCAAGTGTTCCAAGACTGGACATTATACCAATGAATGTCCTAAAGGCCAGAATGGAAATGGCAATGGGAGCTCAGGGAAGAAGCTGAACCCTTTCAATAGGGGACAGGTGAACCACGTTAACGTGGAGGAGGTTGAAGATCAATGTGATGCAGTAATCGGTAAGTTTTTGGTTAAGTCATTTACCACACTCGTTCTTTTCGATACTGGTGCATCACATTCATACATATCAAGGGGATTTGTGGAAAAATATAGCCTGCCCACTAGGATTCTTAAAACACCTATGCTAGTAAGTTCGCCAGGAGCAGATTACATGGCCAGTCAAGGATGCTTTCAAGTGCCATTAAGCATAGGAAGGCATGTTTTCCCAACAGATTTAATTATTCTAGAATCCCAGGGTCTGGATGTAATTCTCGGTATGGATTGGCTGTCGATGTATGGAGGAAACATCGATTGTGCTAGTAAGTCAATTTTGCTCACAACGCCAGAAGTAAGAAGGATCAAGTATGTATCCCGGCATGTGCCAAATAGGACGCAAGTAAATTGCCTAACAGGAGTTGTGCAGGAGGAAGTACCAGTGGTAAAGGATTTTCCTGATGTATTTCCAGAAGAGTTGCCAGGCATGCCATCGGATAGAGACATTGAGTTTTTGATTGAGTTATTGCCAGGTACATGCCCAATATCAAAGAGACCATACTGGATGCCAGCAAAGGATTTGGTAGAAATTAAGAATCGAATTAAGGAGTTACTGGAGAAAGGTTACATACGCCCAAGTTCTTCGCCTTGGGGATCACCCGTACTTCTAGTGGAGAAGAAGGATGGATCATTACGGATGGTTGTTGATTACCGTGGATTGAATGAAGTAACCATCAAGAACAAGTACCCACTGCCAATGATTAATGATCTGTTTGATCGTTTGCAAGGAGCTAAAGTGTTTTCCAAGATCGATTTGCGATCAGGGTACCACCAGTTGAAGATTCGAGAGTAGGACATACCTAAGACAACATTCACCACAAGATATGGATTGTATGAGTATACCGTTATGTCATTTGGATTGACTAACGCGCCTGCCTATTTTATGAACCTGATGAACAAGGTGTTTATGGAGTTTTTGGATAAGTTCGTCGTAGTGTTCATTGATGATATCCTAGTTTATTCAAAGAATGAAGAAGAGCATAAGGAACATTTGCGATTGGTTTTGGAGAAACTAAGGGAACATCAGTTATATGCCAAATTCAGCAAATGTGAGTTTTGGTTGAAGGAAGTAGGATTCCTTGGACACGTTATATCCGGAGAAGGGATAGCAGTTGACCCCGCAAAGGTTGAGACCGTAACTGAATGGGAAGCACCAACGACAGTTGGAGAGATCCGGAGTTTCCTTGGACTCGCAGGATACTACCGAAGATTTATTGAGAACTTTTCAAAGATTGCAAAGCCTATGACGGAGTTGTTGAAGAAGGATACCAAGTTCATTTGGACTGAGGAGTGTGAGGCTAGCTTCCAGGAGTTGAAGAAACGATTGGTTACCTCACTAGTGTTGATTTTGCCAGATCAGACCAAGGATTATGAGGTATATTGCGACGCTTCACATCGAGGACTTGGAGCAGTGCTTATGCAGGAAGGGAGAGTTTTTTCGTATGCTTCACGACAACTGAAGCCCCATGAGTTGAATTACGCCACACATGATTTGGAGTTAGCAGCCGTAGTGCATGCATTGAAGACATGGAGACATTTCCTCATTGGAAATCATTGCGAGGTGTACACGGATCACAAGAGTTTGAAGTACATTTTCACGCAGAAGGAGTTGAATCTCAGACAAAGGAGATGGTTGGAGCTCATCAAGGATTATGATATGAGATGGCATTACCATCCCAGAAAAGCTAATGTAGTAGCTGACGCATTCAGCCGTAAGAGCCATGTCAATACGTTAACGACGGGAGAAATACCAAAAGAATTAGCAGAAGACCTTCGTGAACTAAGTTTAGAAATAGTTCCGAAAGGCTATGTGGCACCATTGAGATTCAGTCAACATTGATGGATAAAATCATAGAGGCTCAGAAATCGGACAAGGAGATTGCTTCTATAAAGGAGAAACTAAGCAAAGGAAAAGCAAAAGGATTTCGTGAGGATGAGCACGATACCCTATGGTTTGAGGACCGTGTTTATGTGCCAAATGACCCGGAGATCAGGAAGTTGATTCTACAAGAGGCACATGATTCACCCTATTCGATTCACCCAGGAAATACTAAGATGTATTTGGATTTGAAGGAGACATTCTGGTGGACCAGAATGAAGAAGGATATTGTAGCATATGTAGCAGTTTGTGATGTGTGTCATAGAGTGAAGGCAGAACATCAGAAGCCAGCCGGATTGTTACAACCATTGCCGATACCCGAATGGAAGTGGGATAAGATAGGCATGGATTTTATCACAGGACTACCCAGGACGAAGGCAGGATATGACTCGATATGGGTAGTAGTTGATCGTTTGACGAAGGTAGCACATTTCATTCCAGTCAAGACCACTTACACCAGTGCTAAGTTGGCAAAGATATACATGACTAGGATCATTTGTTTGCATGGAGTTCCGAGGAGTATTGTATCAGATAGAGGAACCCAATTTACCTCAAAGTTTTGGAATCAGTTGCATGAAACTTTGGGAACCAGGCTAGAGCTCAGCACTGCTTTTCATCCACAGACAGATGGACAGACTGAGAGAGTCAATCAGATTTTGGAGGATATGCTGAGAGCTTGTGCACTAGATTATGGATCTAGTTGGGACGATAACTTACCGTATGTGGATTTTTCTTATAACAACAGTTACCAAACCAGTTTGAAGATGGCACCTTTCGAAGCTTTGTACGGAAGGAGGTGCAGGACACCGTTGTCATGGGACGAAGTTGGAGACCGTCAGTTCTTTGGACCAGATTTGATTAAGGAGTCTGAACGGGAAGTTAAGTTGATACACGATAGGCTCAAGGTAGCCTAGTCCAGGCAGAAGAGCTACGCAGATTCTAAATGCAAGGAGACAATTTACGAAACCGGAGACAGAGTGTATCTCCGAGTATCCCCACTTTGAGGAGTTAAGCGCTTTGGAGTTAAGGGAAAATTAGCACCGCGTTTCGTTGGACCATATAAGATCTTGCAACGTATGGGAGAAGTCGCTTATAAGTTGGAATTACCAGAGGGACTGTCAGGAGTTCATGACGTATTCCATGTTTCTCAGCTGAAGAAATGTCACGCCGAGATGGCGGAGGTACCGCTAAGAGATACCGTGCTGCTTGAAGCAATTCAGTTGAAGGACGACTTAACGTATGAGGAGAAACCAGTCAAGATTCTCGAGTTTGCCAGCGGAGTTACCCGCAGCAAGGTTATCAAGTTTTGTAAAGTTCAGTGGAACCACCACTCAGAGGATGAAGCCACCTGGGAGAGAGAAGAAGATTTGCTCAAGGACCACCCTCACCTATTTTCTAGCCAACACGAATCTCGAGGGCGAGATTCATCTTAAGGGGGTAGGTTTGTAACATCCCAAATTTTCAATTTGGAATGTTATATACTAGATCATCATGCATATCATACTTTCTTGCATTTTGGTCGATCCTAGAAATTTCTCGCAACTCAAGGACCCTCGGAGAGAGTTGGAGATTTCATTATTTTCATATTTGAGTTTTCTCAAATTTTGAAAAAGAGGATCAATTGATTTATTTATTTCATCTTCAATTATTTTTCCGACATCAAAATATGAGAGAGGGAAATAATATGACTTTTCCCAAATTTAGGAAAAAGAAGATTTAATAAATAAATCCAATTTTGTTTTCCGGTGTTTTTTTGCATTTTATTTGGATTAGGGAAAAATGCGTGTTTCAAAAATTTGCATCTAGGTCCCGAGAAAAGTTCATTTTGTTCGACTCATTTTTAGGAGTCGGGGAAAATTTACTTTGGCAATTTTGGAGTTCGTTTAGATTTTCTTTTCTGTGTTTTTTCTGCGCGCGAAACCTTTAAAAAAAATTCCGCGTAGCGCCTGCTTGGGCCAAGGCCCAGCCGCAGGCCAGGCCGGCCTCCCGCGCGTGCGCGCCTGCGCAGCCCAGCGCCGCCGAAGCCGAGTCCTAGTAGGACTCTAGCTCCCCCCTCCCTTTTTTTCTTGCCCCTTCCCCAAGCAACACCCCCACCTATATAAATACCCCCACACCCCCTCTCCCCCACACCTCCCCAACCCGCGGCCCTCACCCGCGCCCCACGCCCGCGCCGCCGCCCTAGCGCCGCCGCCCGCGCCTTACGCCGCCGCCGCCCTTGCAGCCCCCCCCCCTCGCCGGAGCCTCGCCGAGGTAGCCACCGCGCCCCTCTCTTTTTCCCCGGTTCGGTTTTTCTTATAAACCATTCCGGTTTTCTTCTCAATTCTTTGTTTCGGTTTTCTTCCGAAAACCCTAGATCGGTTTTCCATTTTTTTCAGTTTAGTAGTTTAGCGAGCGTTTGCCGGACCGTTCGTCCTAACGAACGTGATCACCGGATTATTCTCGGTTACCGAACGTCCATTCGTTTAACCGTTCTTCTTTTTCTTTTCGTCGGATTTATTCGCGATCGCGATCTCGGATCCGATCTTCATTCTAGTTTATCTTCTCGCTCGTTTATCGGAATCAGGTGATTCAAGCGCCTGGTGTTTCGTTTCGAAACCGCCGTTCTGACTAATCAACTTAAATAAGTTTTTGCTACTGTAAAACGTGACCTAGTTTCAACTTGCTAGAACCGAGTTGTTTTCTTCCGCTGTTTGTTTTCCGTTGCTTTGTTCGGTTCGTTCTTTCTTTGCAACCAGAGTTCTTAAGTTGAACTATCTGGTTCGATCTCTTGTTCGAGTTTTACCTGTGCATTAGATGAGTACTTATTGTACGTTTGTTGTTTGTCTGTGATAGATTACCCGGATTGCGCCGCCTATTACTTCGAATCTCTAGGACTCGCGGATCATCAGCAAGGCAAGTAACGCTTTGATCATACCTTTTCTACAACCCAGTTTTATTGCATTAGATCAATCCTCACACACTGCATGATTAGGATCTAATTAAATTGTGGGATGGGAAGTAGATGAGGTAGTACCTATTTATTATGAAACCTTTGGGAGTTACTTCTACGTTCGCTTATTATGCCATGCTATGCTAGTAGACGTGGATTGGGTGAGTGATATCCATGACAGATGTGAGATTGATAATTTTAATGGTTTATCTAAGGTGGCGACTCAAACACACATCTGGGTGGATTGAGGCACCTGATGTCTATCAGGACTTGCCTGTTTTCTTTTGGACCGCCACCCAGGCTCAAAGGGATCATAAGATCTTTCATGCTAGAAACTTACGTGTGCAGCCACAAGCCATTATGGGCTCTGGCATAGTTGACTAAGTCGTGCGAAGAAGTTGGAGAAGAAGTGGTGGTCGATGAAACTGAATTTTTCATAAGTGCCATACATATAGGAGGGGCCTTTAGTACCGGTTGGAGCCACCAACCGGTACTAAAGGCCAATTTTTGCCAGGCCAAGGGGCGGGAAATGGCCCCTTTAGTACCGGTTCGTGCCACGAACCGGTACTAAAGGCCCAATCATTAGTACCGGTTGGAGCCATCAACCGGTACTAATGGTTGTGCGCTGCCACCACGGTGCACAATGTTTAGTCCCACCTCGCCGAGCCAAGGGCAGCCGCACTGGTTTATAAACCCAGCCGCAGCTGCTCTTTCGAACTTCTCTATATAGCAGGCTTCTGGGCCTAACTATGGCGTGCTGCCCTGTGAGCCTGCTGGCCCTTCTGGGCCTGCATTTGCACACCCTAGGTCTCGCAGGCCCACTGGGCAGTGCCCCAACAAATTTTTTATATAGTTTTTTCTTTTCTGCATTATTTATTTTCTTCTATTTATTTTTGAGTAAATTTTTTATATAGTTTTTTCTTATCTGCATTATTTATTTTTGAGTAATTTTTTATATAGTTTTTTCTTTTCTACTTTATTTATTTTATTCTATTTATTTTTGAGTAGTTTATTTTCTGTATTTAGTTTCTTTGTGACCCTCTCTACTCTTTCGCACATGCTATGTGGGTGAAATGATGATACCATGCCAAGTTTCAACATTTTCACAGTTCATTTTGTAGTGATTTTCAATTTCACGGTCATTTAGCTCTCTAAACAATTAGGTAAATGACTGAAAAACAACAAATGATGTCAAAACATGTTGGAAATTTATGATGTCGCTTTGAATGCTGCATAATGAACACAAAAGAAGTCCGGAGTTCAAATAAGTTTAAAAAACATTGAAGTGCCCGTGTAAGAGATGAGTTCTCGTCCGAAACCCTGATACTCCGAAAGAGATTGTCTAGTTTGTACATGAAGTGCGTCTAGTTTTTGCTGTGACCCTCTCTACTCTTTGCACATGCTATGCGGGTGAAATGATGATACCATGCCAAGTTTCAACATTTTCACAATTCATTTTGTAGTGATTTTCAATTTCACGGTCATTTAGCTCTCTAAACAATTAGGTAAATGACTGAAAAACAACAAATGATGTCAGAACATGTTGAAAATTGATGACGTCGCTTTGAATGCTACATACTGAAAACAAAAGAAGTCCGGAGTTCAAATAAGTTTAAAAAACATTGAAGTGCCCGTGTAACAGATGAGTTCTTGTCTGAAACCCTGATACTCCAAAAGAGATTGTCCAGTTTGTACACGAAGTGCATCCAGTTTTTGCCGTGACCCTCTCTACTCTTTCGCACATGCTATGCGGGTGAAATGATGATACCATGCTAAATTTCAAAATTTTCACAGTTCATTTTGTAGTGATTTTCAATTTCACGGTCATTTAGCTCTTTAAACAATTCGGTAAATGACTGAAAAACAGCAAATGATGCCAGAACATGTTGGAAATTGATGACGTCGCTTTGAATGTTGCATACTGAACACAAGAAGTCTGGAGTTCAAATAAGTTATTAAAAATAAAAAACAGGTGCAATGCTGGTTAATTTGCTTTAAGCCTTTCGGAATAGTGTAGACTGCACTGCACATAGTTTAGTGCAATCTATGCTATTCCGAAAGGCTTGAAGCTAATCAATGTGCAGGTGAGCATTGCGCCTCTTCGTCATTGTCTCTGCACTCATGGCTTATAAACCGCTCATACTGCCTCTCTCTTGGCGAGGTGGGACTAAAAATCAGCTTACTAAGAAACTCTAGTACCGGTTCATGCCATGAACCGGTACTAAAGGTCTTCGTGGGGGGCCCCAGCCTGACCATAGCCACACTGGCCTCATTAGTACCAGTTCGTGGCATGAACCGGTACTAAAGGATGCCCACGAACTGGTACTAATGATGACCGCCCGCCTATTCGTTGGAACCGGCACTAATGGTCACATTAGTGTCGGCTCAAATTCAAACCGGCACTAATGTGCTTCACATTTGACCCTTTTTCTACTAGTGAAATGAAGACCAAACTCATAACTCAAATATTCGCCTCTGCGATAAGATCGTAGAAACTTTTATTTTCTTGTTACGATGATTTTCCACTTCACTCTGAAATTCTTTGAACTTATCAAATGTTTCAAACTTATGTTTCATTAAGTAGATATACCCATATCTTCTCAAATCATCAGTGAAGGTCAAAAAATAACGATACCCGTTGCGAGCCTCAACACTCATCGGACCGCATACATCAGTATGTATTATTTCCAATAAGTCAGTGGCTCGCTCCATTGTTCCGGAGAACGGAGTCTTAGTCATCTTGCCCATGAGGCATGGTTCGCAAGCATCAGGTGATTCCAAAAGCCCATCAGCATGGAGTTTCTTCATGCGCTTTACACCAATATGACCTAAACGATAGTGCCACAAATATGTTGCACTATCATTATCAACTTTGCATCTTTTGGCATCAATATTATGAATATATGTATCACTACGATCGAGATTCAATAAACCATTCACATTGTGTGTATGACCATAGAAGGTTTTATTCATATAAAGAGAACAACAATTATTCTTTGACTTAAATGAATAATCGTATTGCAATAAACATGATCCAATCATATTATGCTCAACGCAAACACCAAATAACATTTATTTTAGGTTCAACACTAATCCCGAAGGTAAAGCGGGTGTGCGATGGTGATCTTATCAACCTTGGAATCACTTCCAACAGACAACGTCACCTCGCCCTCAACTAGTCTTTGTTCATTTTGTAACTCCTGTTTCAAGTTACTAATCATAGCAACTGAACCAGTATCAAATACCCAGGGGCTACTATGAACACTAGTAAAGTACACATCAATAACATGTATATCATATAAACTTCTGTTCACTTTGCCATCCTTCTTATCCGCCAAGTACTTGGGGCAGTTCCGCTTCCAGTGACCATTTCCTTTGCAGTAGAAGCACTTAGTTTCAGGCTTGGGTCTAGCTTTGGGCTTCTTTATGTGAGTGGCAACTTGCTTGCCATTCTTCTTGAAGTTCCCTTTCTTTCCCTTGCCCTTTTACTTGAAAGTAGTGGTCTTGTCAACCATCAACACTTGATGCTTTTCTTGATTTCTACCTTCGCCGATTTCAGCATTGTGAAGAGCTCGGGGAATCGTTTTCGTCATCCCTTGCATATTATAGTTCATCACGAAGTTCTAGTAACTTGGTGATAGTGACTAGAGAACTCTATTAATCACTATCTTATCTGGAAGATTAACTCCCACTTGATTCAAGCGATTGTAGAACTCAGACATTCTGAGAACATGCTCACTGGTTGAGCTATTCTCCTCCATCTTGTAGGTAAAATACTTGTTAGAGGTCTCATTCCTCTCGACTCAGGTATGAGTCTTAAATACCAATTTTAGGTCTTGGAACATTTTATATGCTCCTTGGCATTCAAAACATTTTTGAAGTTCCGGTTCTAAGCCTTAAAGCATAGTGCACTAAACTATCAAGTAGTCATCATATCGAGCTAGCCAAACGTTCATCACGTCTGCATATGCTCCTGCAATAGGTCTGTCACCTAGTAGTGCATCAAGGACATAATTCTTATGTGCAGCAGTGAGGACAATCCTCATATCACGGACCCAGTCCGCATCATTGCTACTATCATCTTTCAACTTATTTTTCTCTAGGAACATATCAAAAATAAAACATGGGAGCTATACACAAGCTATTGATCTAGAACATAGATATGCAAAAACTATCAGCACTAAGTTCATGATAAATTAAAGTTCAATTAATCATATTACTTAAGAACTCCCACTTAGATAGACATCCCTATAGTCATCTAAATGATCGTGTGATCCATATCAACTAAACCATGTCCGATCATCACGTGAGATGGAGTAGTTTTTAATGGTGAACATCTCTCTGTTGATCATATAGTGAACATCTCTATGTTGATCATATGTACTATATGATTCACGTTCGACCTTTTAGTCTCAGTGTTCCGAGGCCATATCTGCATATGCTAGGTTTGTCAAGTTTAACCCGAGTATTCCGCGTGTGCAAAACTAGCGTCACCCGTTGTATGTGAACATATAGCTTATCACACCCGATCATCACGTGGTGTCTCAGCATGAAGAGCTGTCACAACGGTGCATACTCAGTGAGAACACTTATACCTTGAAAATTTAGTAAGGGATCATCCCATAATGCTACCATCGTACTAAGCAAAATAAGATGCATAAAAGATAAACATCACATGCAATCAAAATATGTGACATGATATGGCCATTATCATCTTGTGCCTTTGATCTCCATCTCCAAAGTACCGTCATGATCTCCATGGTCACCAGCATGACACCATGATCTCCATCATCTTGATCTCTATCAACGTGTCATCACATGGTCATCTCGCCAACTATTTCTTTTGCAACTATTGCTATCACATAGCGATAAAGTAAAGCAATTATATGGTGCTTGCATCTTATGCAATAAAGAGACAACCATAAGGCTTCTGCCAATTGCCAATAACTTTAACAAAACATGATCACCTCATACAACGATTTATATCTCACCACATCTTGACCATATCATAGCACAACATGCCCTACAAAAACAAGTTAGACATCCTCTACTTTGTTGTTGCAAGTTTTACGTGGCTGCTACGGGCTTCTAGCAAGTACCGTTCTTACCTACGTATCAAAACCACAACGATTTTTTGTCAAGTGTGTTGTTTTAACCTTCAACAAGGACCGGGCATAGTCAAACTCGATTCAACTAAATTTGGAGAAACAGACACCCGCCAGCCACCTGTGTGCAAAGCACGTCGATAGAACTAGTCTCATGAACGTGGTCATGTAATGTCGGTCCAGGCCGCTTCATCCAACAATACCGCTGAATCAAAGTAAGACGTTGCTGGTAAGCAGTATGACTATTATCACCCACAACTCTTTGTGTTCTACTCATGCATATAACATCTACGCATAGACCTGGCTCGGATGCCACTGTTGGGGAACACAGTATTTCCAAAATTTTACCTACGATCACGCAACATCTATCTAGGAGATGCATAGCAACGAGTGGGGAGAGTGTGTCCACATACCCTTGTAGACCGAATGCGGAAGCGTTTAGTAACGCGGTTGATGTAGTCGAACGTCTTCACGATCCAACCGATCCAAGTACCAAACGTACGGCACCTCCGTGTTCAGCACACGTTCAGCACGATGACGTCCCTTGAGCTCTTGATCCAGTTGAGGATGAGGGAGAGTTCCGTTGGCACGACGGTGTGGCGATGGTGATCACGAAGTTACCAGCGCAGGGCTTCACATAAGCACTATGACGATATGACCGAGGTGTGTAACTATGGAGGGGGGCACCGCACACGGCTAAGACAAATCTTAGAGTGCCTTTGGGGTGTGTAGGATCGAAAGTATGTCTAGAGGGGGGGGGGGTGATTAGACTACTTGACCAAATAAAAACTTAACCTTTACCCAATTTTAGTTCTTGGCAGATTTTAGCTATTTTAGGACAAGTCAAGCAATCATCACACAATTCAAGCAAGCATGCAAAGAGTATATTGGCAGCGGAAAGTAAAGCATGCAACTTGCAAGAATGTAAAGGGAAGGTTTTGGAGAATTCAAACGCAATTGGAGACACGAATGTTTTCCCGTGGTTCGGATAGGTGGTGCTATCCTACATCCACGTTGATGGAGACTTCAACCCACGAAGGGTAACGGTTGCACGAGTCCACGGAGGGCTCCACCCATGAAGGGTCCACGAAGTAGCGACCTTGTCTATCCCACCATGGCCATCGCCCACGAAGGACTTGCCTCACTAGCGGTAGATCTTCACGAAGTAGGCGATCTCCTTGCCCTTACAAACTCCTTGGTTCAACTCCACAATCTTGTCGAAGGCTCCCAAGTGACACCTAGCCAATCTAGGAGACACCACTCTCCAAGAAGTAACAAATGGTGTGTTGATGATGAACTCCTTGCTCTTGTGCTTCAAATGATAGTCTCCCCAACACTCAACTCTCTCTCATAGGATTTGGATCTAGTGGAAAGAAGGTTTGAGTGGAAAGCAACTTGGGGAAGGCTAGAGATCAAGATTCATATGGTAGGAATGGAATATCTTGGTCTCAACACATGAGTAGGTGGTTCTCTCTCAGAACATATGAGTTGAAATTGTGTATGTGTTCTGATGGCTCTCGCTTCGAATGAAGAGGAGGTGGAGGGGTATATATAGCCTCCACACAAAATCCAACCGTTACACACAATCTACCAATCTCGGTAGGACCGAATCAACAAACTTGGTCGGACCGAAAAGGTAAACCTAGTGACCGTTAGAGATTTTCGGTGGGACTGACATGCAACTCAGTAGGACCGATTCTGTTAGGGTTTGGGCATAACGTAATCTCGGTGAGACTGATTACACAAACTCGGTGGGACCGAGTTTGGTAATAAGCTAACCAGAGAGTTGGTCAGGCAAACTCGGTGGGACCGATTTGCTCTTTCGGTGAGACCGAAAAGTTACAAAAGGGAAACATAGATTTTACACTGCAATCTCGATGGGACCGATTCGCTCTTTCGGTGAGACCAAAAAGTTACGAAAGGGAAACAGAGAGTTTGCAATCCCATCTCGGTGAGACCGAGATCCCTATCGGTAGAACCGAATTGCTAGGGTTTGGCAGTGGCTTATGACAAGTGAAACTCGGTGGCGCCGGATAGAAAGAATCGGTATGACCGAGTTTGGCTTAGGGTTTAGGTCATTTGTGGATATGGGAAAGTAGTTGAGGGTTTTTGGAGCATATCACTAAGCACATGAAGCAAGAGGCTCATTAAGCAACACCTCATCCCTCCTTGATAGTATTGGCTTTTCCTAAGGACTCAATGTGATCTTGGATCACTAAAATATAAAATGAAGAGTCTTGAGCTTTTGAGCTTGAGCCAATCCTTTGTCCTTAGCATTTTGAGGGTTCCACTTTCGCATCCATGCCATGCCAATCATTGAGCTTTCCTGAAATAATCATATTGGAATAGTATTAGCTCAATGAGCTATATGTTGTTATGAATTACCAAAACCACCTAGGGATAGTTGCACTTTCAGGGTGCCCCCTTCCCATGTATATAAAGGAGGGAGGGAGAGAGGCTGGCCCTCCTAGGGGTGCGCCAAGTGTAGGGAGTCCTACTAGGACTCCCAAGTCCTAGTAGGATTCCCTTTCCTTTTCGGAGTAGGAAAGAAGGAAAGGAGGGAGAGGGAAAAGGAAAGGGGGGTCGTGCCCCCACCCCTTGTCCAATTTGGTTTGGGCAGGGGGGAGGCATGCTCCACCTCGAGGCCCTTCTTCCCTCCCTCCACTAAAGCCCAATAAGGCCCATTAACTTCCCCCGGTGAATTCCCGTAACTCTCCGATACTCCGAAAAATACCCGAATCACTCGAAACCTTTCTCATGTCCGAATATAGCCTTCCAATATATCAATCTTTACCTCTCGAACAATTTGATACTCCTCGTCATGTCCGTGATCTCATCTAGGACTCCGAACAAACTTCGGTCATCAAATCACATAACTCATAATATAAATCGTCATCGACGTTAAGCATGTGGACCCTACGGGTTCGAGAACTATGTTGACATGACCGAGACATATCTCCGGTAAATAACCAATAGCGGAACCTGGATGCTCGTATTGGCTCCTACATATTCTACGGAGATCTTTATCGGTCAAACCGCATAACAACATACATTATTCCCTTTGTCATCGGTATGTTACTTGCCCGAGATTCGATCATCGGTATCATCATACCTAGTTCAATCTCGTTACCGGCAAGTCTCTTTACTCATTCCATAATGCATCATGTCGTAAATAACTCATTAGTCACATTGCTTGCAAGGCTTATAGTGATGTGCATTACCGAGAGGGCCCAAAGATACCTCTTTGATAAATGGAGTGACAAATCCTAATCTTGATCTATGCCAACCCAACAAGGCCAAAAGATCGACACTCGAGCGATCGCAAACAGAAGCTAAGTTGCACTGAACCCTTACTTGTGCTACCCTTCTTATTTGAGGTTATCCCCCCGGAGATATTTGCTTTGTATGAGAAACCTGCACGCCAGGGGGCTCTACCACGATCGGCAACGCCCTTGCCCTGTTTCGAGTCCGCTCAATAGCTCAAGCGGCTGCGTCGAGAATGGCAGAGTAGCCTTCCGCGATCAGCAACGCCCCCGATTCTGACTCGAGTCAAGCTCGACAGTTCGAGCGGCCGCGTTCGGAACGGAAAGGTGGCTTGTCCGGCAGCACGCGTACCTAGCAGGCCCATGGGGATCCGTCCCCAAAACGCCGCTCGGGGCTTCTGCGCCGGTGAGCCTACCCAATCGGCATAGGGCGCGCATACAAAGAGGAATTGAACGGGGAAATAACATGCATGAAATTAAAAGTACTTCAAAGTTATATTACACCACATCATAGTTACGGTTCTAACTAAAGATAAAATTTGTCTTGGTCGGGAACCCGCAGCGGCGAAGAAGAACGGGATGCCTAATCCCGGTGCTTGATTTCGTCGATGCAGTCGGTGATGGGCTTGATGCGCTCCTTGAGCACCGTGAGGTCAGCACCATCCGGCAAGCTCTTCATCGCGGCCGCGAAGTCAAGATCGGGATTCCAGTACGCCATCTTGGTGAGGACCTTGGTCACGACCCTCCGGCAAAGTCGCCGGGCCTCCTCGGCCAGCGTGGCCGTCCTGTTGGAGTGAAGATAAGCCAAGGCTCCGAGCACGCTCTAGAAGAACAGGGTCAACTTGGTGTTGACGGTACCGCTGCGCTCAGGGGCGTACCTCACGTGTCGCATCCCCATGGTGGCCAACTGCGAGGTGACCCTGCCGGCGACCTCCTCCAGACGGCTGATCCATCTGTTCTCGCCTGCCACATAATCCTGGTGGGAGGCGGCCTCGTTCGCCCGCAGCTGCTTCTCCTCCTCCAGGCTCTTGGTGTCGGCGTTCTTGGAACGGGGGTCCCCAGACTTGCCTGCCTGCGGCCTGCGGCGTGGCTCGAGTGGGGGCCCAACAT
This sequence comes from Triticum monococcum, assembly GCA_034509565.1. Lineage (NCBI taxonomy): Eukaryota > Viridiplantae > Streptophyta > Magnoliopsida > Poales > Poaceae > Triticum > Triticum monococcum. The sequence continues at coordinate 690,227,639 of CM067843.1, forward strand.
GGCCCATCTTCATCAAGCACAAGACTCAAGACCCTCGCGAGGGGCCAAGCCTCGCGAGGCGGACGACATGGCGCATCCTCGGGCGCGGCCTCCTCAGGCTGGCTCGTGAGGAGACGGAGATATCAAGGCGGGGTACCTCGCGAGGTGCCAGTGACGCAAGCCATGACGATCGAGGGCACCAGGCGGGTGCCAGCGCGCGCAGCGTCCTTCTTTCCTCTTTGGTGCAAAGGGAACAAGCGCAGCCGCGAAGTACCGAGGCATCAGGCAAAGGTTGCCGTTTTGGTGCAACAAGACCAGGACCAATCGGACTATGAGACGGAGGTCACCATGGAGCCCAACACGGCATCACCGCAGAGTCTTTCACAGGCAAAGACCACCTTTTGTCAGGATAGATGTACTTGCTGTCCCCCTTCAAATTAGCCCGCCATTGTTGGCTCCCTTCCTGCTCGATATTTGGGAAGAGGACCAGGGCCACTATAAATAGGGACTGGCCACCCACGTAGCAAAGGGGCCGGTTTTGATGAAAAGGCACACCGAGTAGAGAAAGAGAGAGAGAGAGAGAGAGAGAGAGAGAGAGGTGACCGAACTCCTCCCTGCAGTTCATCACCCCAGTCAAGAACAGACCCTCGCGAGGCTGTTCTTCCTTGTATTGTTCTTCATCACCAGCCCCAGGAGGCAATCCATCCACCACACACTGGAGTAGGGTATTACACCACAACGGTGGCCCGAACCAGTATAAATCTTGTGTCTCTTGTGTGATTCCTTTAGTAGTTTAGATCTTTGTGAGACGGGGAGGTTGAGGACGTGATCTCCATGCGTACCCCAGTGTTCGAACCTTAAGGGTCTGCCGGAACCCGAAATCCGACATTTGGCGCGCCAGGTAGGGGTGCGCCGGAATCCGTCTTCCACCGCTCCGCCCTCCTCCGGCCGCCGCATCCATGTGCGGCACCAGTCGGGCTCGCGACGCCCCGTCGGCCCTCGCCGGTGGGCGATCTCGCCGTCCCCTGTCCCCCGCCGCCCGCCGTCAACACCGCCACCGGCTCGGCGGGAAACGAGCCCCAAACACCACCCCAGCATCCGCCTACGCGGTGGAGCAACTACACCGCGGCACCGACGCCTCCGGTCATTGCAGCCCCCCTGGGCGGCTCCCAGGCGCCGCCCACAAGTCGCCACGTCAAGCCTTCTGCCCGCCGGATCAGCTCCGCTGCCGCGCAGCAGGGGGCTCCCCCGGACCGGGCGACGAGCGAGGTCGATCTGACCTTCAGCTCGGAGGACCACCCCACCAGCCAGGTCGGCTCAGGCGCGCTCCCCTTGTTGTGCACCCCCACCATCTGCCAGGTGGCCGTCACCCGAACCCTCATCGACAGCGGCGCAGGCCTCAGCGTGCTTTCGGTCGAGACTTTCGACCCCTTCTGCATACCCCGGGAGCGGCTGCGACCCAGCCGATCCTTCTCGGGCGTCGGGGGCGGATCATCCGACTCCCTAGGACAGATCCGGCTCCTGGTGACCTTCGGCACCTACGACAACTACCACATGGAGATGGTCGACTTCGACATCGCCCCCATCGGCCTTCCCTACAACGCCATCCTCGGCTACCCGGCACTGGCCCAGTTCATGGCCGCCACGCACCCGGCGTACAACCTCATGAAGATGCCCGGGAGCAATGGTACCCTCATCGTGCGCGGGGACACCGGGGACGCCCTGCGAGTACTCGAGCTCGCCTTCAAGACAGCGGCGTCGGCACGGCCCGCCAACGCGGAGGCCCCTGAGCCCAAGGGGGCTGCGCCCGCCAAGAAGAAGTAGTTATTCACCCAGGACAAGGCAGAGACCAAGCAGATTCCCGTCGATGAGGACTGGTCCTCCAGTGCCACTTTCACCATAGGCGCCAACCTCGAGCCTGAGCAGGAGGAGGCCTTGGTCAAGTTCTTGCGTGCACATAAGAAGGTATTTGCTTGGGAGCCTGATCAGCTGGCGGGGATCCCCAGGAGTGTCATCGAGCATCACCTCAACGTGTGCCCAAATGTGCGCCCCGTGAAGCAGAAGGCCAGGCGGCAGTCCGTGGAGAAGCGGGCCTTCATCGTTCAAGAGACCCGCAAGCTAGAAGCAGCTGGGGTCATTCGCGAGGTCCGATACCCGGATTGGTTGGCCAACCCTGTTGTTGTACCCAAGAAAGGGGGAAGGAACACATGTGTGTCGACTTCACCAACCTTAACAAGGCGTGCCCGCAAGATCCGTTTCCGCTCCCCCGCATCGACCAGATCATCGACTCCACTCCGGAGTGCGACCTGCTATGCTTCCTGGACGCCTTCTCCGGGTATCACCAGATCAAGATGGCCGTGGAAGACGTTGAGAAGACCGCCTTCTTGACCTCGTGTGGGGTATATTGCTATACATGCATGCCGTTCGGGCTGTGTAACGCAGGGGCAACCTTTCAGCGACTGATGCACATCACCTTGGGCCAGCAGCTCAGAAAGAATGTCGAAGCCTACATTGATGACATTGTAGTAAAATCTCAGGAGGCCAAGACCCTGATACAAGACCTGGAGGAGACCTTCGCGAGCCTCGACGCAGTAAACCTGCGGCTCAACCCGGAGAAATGTGTGTTTGGCGTCCCCTCGGGCAAGCTCTTGGGATTCCTCGTGTCCCATCGCGGCATCGAGGCCAACCCCGAGAAGGTCAAGGCGGTCGAAGACATGAGTCCACCAAAGACCCTCAGAGAAATGCAGAAGCTCACTGGGCGCGTGACCGCGCTAGGGCGCTTCATCTCCAAACTGGTGGAGCGAGCGGTGCCTTTCTTCCAGCTGATGAAGAAAAAGGGGCCCTTTGAATGGACTGAAGAGGCAGATAAGGCGTTTCAAGATCTCAAGAGGTACCTGACCAGTCCCCCAGTCATGGTGGCTCCTCGCCCTCAGGAGCCCCTGCTGCTGTACCTCGCCGCCACACCCTACTCCGCTAGCGCAGCCCTGGTGGCGGTTAGGGAGGAGTGCCAAGTCAAGGTCGCAGCGGCAGCCCGAGGCAGGACAAAACGGGAACAAGGAAAGCCTGCAGAAGCCACAACCGCAGCTGAGGGTCAGCTACCGAGGAATGCACCGGGGGCAGGGGAGGCCGCCCGACCAGATGGTCCACCTCCCGAGGCCACGACGCCCCGTGAGGCGCCCTTACCTCCCGAGGGCGCAGCAACCCCAGATGTTGCCAGCCTTGTCGAGCACCTAGTTTACTTCGTTAGCATGGTGCTACGGGACGCGAGGGCACGGTACCCAATGCCTCAGAAGCTCCTCCTCGCGCTACTACTAGCCTCGCGCAAGCTGCGTCACTACTTCCAGGCTCATCCCATCAAAGTCGTCTCGTCGTACCCCCTGGAGAGAGTGCTCAGGAGCCCTAACTCAGCTGGAAGGGTCGCGGAGTGGAACATAGAGCTGCAGGCGTTTTAGCTCGAGTTCAGCACAACCAGGGTCATCAAAGGAGCGGCGTTGGCGGATTTTGTGGCAGAATGGACGGAGGCACCAGGCCTCACGGCCGACGAGGATCGGTCCCTCTCCCCAGGGAGCGAGCCCTAACTTCGACGGGGCGTTCTCCAAACATGGTGCTGGGGCCGGGGCGGTGCTTATATCGCCCACTCAGGATAAGCTCTACTATGCCGTGCAGCTCTGTTTCCAGCATGGTGAGAAGGTCTCCAACAATATTGCAGAATATGAGGGACTAATAGCCGGGTTAAAGGCCGCAGTAGCTCTGGGGGTGAAATGCCTCACCGTCAAGGGCGACTCACAGCTCCTAGTCAACTTCTCCAACAAGGTGTACGAGCCGAAGGACGAGCATATGGAGGCCTACCTAGCGGAGGTCCGCAGGATGGAAAAGCAGTTCTGGGGGCTGGAATTGCAGCATGTGCCTCACGGCACCAATCAGGAGGCCAACGACATCGCCAAGCGCGCGTCCAGGCGGTTACCCCAGGAGCCTGGCATTTTCGAGGAGCGGCTCTTCGAACCCTCAGCTCTGCCGTCGCTGTCAAACATGGCTCAGCCCTTGGAGGAGCTCCCCCAGTCACCTACCTCGGGAGCTCCGACCTGTGGCCCAGCCTCAGGGGCGCGCCTGTTCCTGGCGATGGAACCTCATGAGGGTTGTTGGATCACAGAGCTCCGGAGCTACCTAACACAAGGGACCTTGCGGGAGAAGGAGGAGGAAGCGGAGCGTGTGGCACGGCAGGACACGGCGTACTGCATCAAAGATGGAGAGCTCTACCGGAAGCGACCAAATGATGTATCCCTGCGCTGCATCTCCAAGGAGCAAGGAAAGAAACTGCTGGAAGACATACATGGCGGAGACTGTGGACATCATTCATCATCACGGACCCTCGTCCGCAAGGCGTTCCGCAGTGGGTTTTATTGGCCCACCACACTCAATGAAGCCGTCGAACTAGTGAAAGCTTGTGAGGCCTGCCAGTTCCACGCCAAGCAAATTCATCAGCCGGCGGGAGGCCTGCAGACTATACCCCTTTCGTGGCCATTTGCAGTCTGGGGGCTGGACATCCTGGGCCCGTTTCCTCGGGAGCCAGGGGGCTACCACTACCTCTACGTCGCCATGGACAAGTTCACCATGTGGGCTGAAGTGGAGGCCGTTCGCACCATCCCCGTGGGCTCCGCGGTCAAGTTCATCACGGGCATCGTGAGACGGTTCGGGGTGCCGAACCGCATCATCACAGACAACGGTTCGCAGTTCACCAGTAACCTCTTCAAAACATACTGTGCTAACCTTGGAACGCAGATATGCTACGCCACAGTAGCGCATCCCCGAAGCAACGGCCAGGCTGAGCGAGCCAATGCGGAGGTCCTGAGGGGCCTCAAGACCAGGACATTCAAGAAGAAGCTGGAGGCCTGCAGCAGAGGATGGTACGACGAGCTACAGTCCATGTTGTGGTCCATCCGCACCACCGCGACCAAACCGACTGGGGAGACCCCATTCTTCCTGGTCTACGGAGCGGAAGCAGTCCTCCATCACGAGGTCAGACGTCGCTCCGTGCGGGTCCTGGCATTCGACGAGGCGCAACAGGACACCATGCGGGGGATGGACCTCGTGCTGGGGGAGGAACATTGTGGGGAGGCCGCGCTGTGAGCGGCGAGGTATCAACAGGCGCTGCGGCGATATCACTGCCGCAACGTCCGCCCCAGGACTCTCGAGGTAGGAGACCTCGTGCTCAGGCGGGTTCTCTCCAGGGAGGGGTTGCACAAGCTCTCTCCCATGTGGGAGGGCCCGTTCAAGGTTGTTCATGTTTCCAGGCCCGGCTCCGCGTGCTTGGAGACTCAGGAGGGAGTTCCAATCCAGAATGCGTGGAACATCCAGCACCTCCGGAGGTTCTACCCCTGAAAAGGCCCGGAGCCTGTGAAGCAAGGCGAGTGCCTATGAAGATCATCGCTTTGGAAAAAGGCCCTGAGCCTGTGAAGCAAGGTGAATGCCTGTGAAGATCATCGCTTTGAAAAAAGGCCCGGAGCCTGTGAAGCAAGGCGAGTGCCTGTGAAGACCATCTCTTTTTGGAAAGGCCCTGAGCCTGTGAAGCAAGGTGAGTGCCTGTGAAGACCATCTCTTTTTGGAAAGGCCCTGAGCCTGTGAAGCAAGGCGAGTGCCTATGAAGACCATCTCTTTTTGGAAAGGCCCTGAGCCTGTGAAGCAAGGCGAGTGCCTGTGAAGATCATCGCTTTGAAAAAAGGCTCGGAGCCTGTGAAGCAAGGCGAGTGCCTGTGAAGACCATCTCTTTTTGGAAAGGCCCGGAGCCTGTGAAGCAAGGCGAGCGCCTGTGAAGATCATCTCTTGAAAAGGCCCAGAGCCTGTGAAGCAAGGCGAGTGCCTGTGAAGACCATCTCTTTTTGGAAAGGCCCGGAGCCTGTGAAGCAAGGCGAGCGCCTATGAAGATCATCTCTTTGAAAAGGCCCAGAGCCTGTGAAGCAAGGCGAGCGCCTGTGAAGCTATCGCTTGGGAAAAGGCCCGAAGCCTGTGAAGAAAGGCCAATGCATGTGAAGCTCGCCGCCCCGTGACACTCTCACGTAATAATGAGTGGGGCTGTACACGCCCCGGAGTCTCAGGAGCGCCGGCCTCAGGCCCTGGGGCTCCCTCCCACGCCCAGTGGCAGCACTTAGCTCCGCGCTGGTGAGAAGACGTCGAAGACTAGACTAGGTGCCGGACGCGGCTTTTTCATTTGCTTTCCGCAGTTGACGTGTTTGTTTGCATTTGGAATCTTATTGAAGTTGTCGCTGTTGCTGATTTGTGGTTCGTCGATTTTCGCCCCTCGCTTTGGTTTCTCTCGTAAACAACCTCGCGAGGGATAGCGCTCAGACGTCCTCGCAAGGGTTTCTGCCCTAGCCACAGGAAGGTTCTCACGACCCTGGCACATTACAGGAGCACCCCTCCTGGTCCGTGCCCCTCGGGCACCGTGACGTGCACACAGGGCCTGGGTCGGTCGCCCCACCCCCCGGCAGGAGTCGAAACTATCTGCGCACATGCGAGAAATCAAGAGGTGAAAAAATGAGATTAAGGTAATAGCCAAAACGGCAATGTTTCCCAACACGCCCCAAGGGGGCTCCATGCAGCTGTTCTATCTTACACAGGTAACAAAAGAGAAAGGGAAAAGACGAGCCCGGCGCAGCACCCCCTCACATTGGCCCGTGGAGGCGACACGGGCTGCCTCAGGGCCTCAGGCGGACTCCCTCTCGCGCTTCACTGGGGCACGACGGCGGGCGGACGAACCGCCACCTCCCAAGCAAGCTCGACGGCGCGGGGAAGGACTGCTGGCACCGCTGGAGGAGTCGCTTGAGGAGGAGCTGATGAAGCTTGGGGAGTCGCGGACGCCGCCATCCGTGCGGGCGCTATCTCCTCCATCGCCATCGGAGCGGGGCCCGCGGATGCGGTCGTCGTCCTCAGGGGCAGCACCCCGCGCGGCGACCATCTTCCCCAAACACCCCCACATAGAGGGTGGTGTCGCCGTCGAACCTGAAGTGCAGAGTGCACCGACGCTCCAAGCCGCAAGCACGGGCGAATGCCTACCAGCCACGAGTGAAGGCCAAGCCCCCGCTGGCGGAGACCTCCAGTGCGACCCACGAGGACCTGCTGCAGTAGCCCTCCGCCTGGAGCCAGAGACCGCCAGGAGCGCCGGCCGAGAGTTCACCAAGGAGGAAGCGAGGGAGCGAGAGCCGGGCGCGAGTCGGCTCCGCCGACTAGACGACGAACTCCGGCGGCGCCGGCACAGCGCGGAAGCGCGGCCTGGGAGAACGCGCGACCCAGGCGCGTCCTTCGGCTACGGTGGCTTGCCCGCCGCCGCGCTGGGAGCCGCCCCCATGGCCACTGAGCGCGGCCGGGGCAGCCACCGGATGCTTCCGAGGGCGCCCACGACCGCGCTTGGGCGGGGGAGAGGCAGGACCAACCTGGAGGGCCTTCCCCTTCTCTGCAGCCGAGTACCTCCTCGACGGAGCCATCACACCAAGACGGAGCGAGAACTGAGGTGAATGGGGGAGCAAGAAGAGATGGATTGGAAGGGCACGCGCGGTGCCATATTTATAGCCGGCGAAGGCCAACCGCCAGCCTCCATGATCACAGGTAATCACGACACGATTTGCATGCAGGGACTTGTCCACCTCGTGCGGTCACCAAGGCGTCATGGGGAAGTGGAGTCGCCCACGTACAATCAACCGCCACGCGGCGCCGAAGGCCGCAGGCTGTTAGGGCCCGCGGCGCTTCACCCTTGCCCTTTCGCCTCTCGACACGGCCAAGTCCGTGTGCACCTTGGGCCTGGGGGCTGGTGTTGGCGTTCTGGGAACGGGGGTCCCCAGACTTGCCTGCCTGTGGCCTACGGTGTGGCTCGAGTGGGGGCCCAACATGGCCCATCTTCATCAAGCACAAGACTCAAGACCCTCGCGAGGGGCCAAGCCTCACGAGGCGGACGACACGGCGCATCCTCTGGCGCAGCCTCCTCAGGCTGGCTCATGAGGAGACGAAGATATCAAGGCGGGGTACCTCGCGAGGTACCAGTGACGCAAGCCATGACGATCGAGGGCACCAGGCGGGTGCCAGCGCGTGCAACGTCCTTCTTTCCTCTTTGGTGCAAAGGGAGGAAGCGCAGCCGCGGAGTACCGAGGCATCAAGCAAAGGTTGCTGTTTCGGTGCAACAAGACCAGGACCAAGCGGACTATGAGATGGAGGTCATCATGGAGCCCAGCACGGCATCACCGCAGAGTCTTTCGCAGGCAAAGACCACCTTTTGTCAGGATATATGTACTTGTTGTCCCCCTTCAAATTAGCCCGCCATTGTTGGCTCCCTTCCCGCTCGATATTTGGGAAGAGGGCCAGGGCCTCTATAAATAGGGACCGGCCACCCACGTAGCAAAGGGGCCGGTTTTGATGATAAGGCACACAGAGTAGAGAAAGAGAGAGAGAGAGAGAGAGAGAGAGGTGACCGAACTCCTCCCTCCAGTTCATCACCCCAGTCAAGAACAGACCCTCGCGAGGCTGTTCTTCCTTGTATTGTTTTTCATCACCAGCCCCAGGAGGCAATCCATCCACCACACACTGGAGTAGGGTATTACACCACAAGGGTGGCCCGAACCAGTATAAATCTTGTGTCTCTTGTGTGATTCCTTTAGTAGTTTAGATCTTTGTGAGACGGGGAGGTTGAGGATGTGATCTCCGCGCGCACCCCAGTGTTCGAACCTTAAGGGTCTGTCAGAACCTGAAATCCGACACTTGGTCAAGGTCTCCTCCCGAGCCCAGCTCTCCGACAACATCTTCTCGAGATCCTCCAGCTTCAGCTTGAGGTCTCTGACGGAGTTTTGCGCTTCGGAGAGCTGCCCAGCCCTGCTGATGACCGCTCCTTGCGCCTCCACCAAGGCGCTGTTGAGCGTGCTCTTCTCGTTCTCGTTGGACAGCTTGAGGGCCTGCTCCTTCAGCTCGTCCTGCGCCACCTCCAACTCCCTTACCTTGCCGGCATGGGCCAGAGCCAGGGCATCGAGTGCCTCCTTGTGCCTCTGCTCCAGCTCGCGAGTCCGCCGCGCGACAAGGGCCTCGAGCTCCTCTTCCTTGCCATGGAGCGCTGCGGCAAGCTTCGCCTCACGCGCGCTAAGGTCCTCTTCCTGGAAATCCAGTGCGGCTTGATGCTGGTTCCGGACGGCCTCGGTCGTGGCAGCCAAGTTCGCCGCCTGTTGTTGGGCCTTCTCGATGTCAGCCATCTTCATGGTGAGCTCGACATTGCGCTTGGGCAATTCCTCCTGAAGGGCCCTCTGCTCCTCGCGAGTCTGGTGGAACCAGGTCTGCGTCTCAGCAACGCGCGCCTTGAAATCCACCTCCGCCTGGTCCACCGTTGCCATCCTAGAATTAACCTTGTCCTGACGGACACGGTAGAGCGCCTGGAGTTTACGAAAGTTGGCCCCCATAGCGCGGAAAAGCTGCTCTTCCGGAGAACCGTCACCGCCAACGCCCGGCTCACCGACAACCTCAAGCCCGGTGGCGGCAAGCACCTCGCCGTCAAAGACTTCCCCTTCGGCGGGTGCCCAGGAACTTGACGCCCCTGGGAGGTGGACGAAAAGATCGTCGCCCACCTTCAAATACCTACCGGGGCCCGAGGTTGAGGAGGAGGGAGGCTGATCATCAGCCGCCTCTTCCTCGGCGGTGGCCTTGCCGGCTTCCCCGGCAGGCCCACCGTTGGCGCCCTCGGCAGAAGCCTCCCGGTCGTCTTGGCGGCCCCCACCGCGGTGTCCTCGGCAGCGTCCTTGGCGGCCTCCTCAGCAATGTTCCCAGCAACGGTATCCACGTCCTCCATACCTGTTGAAGGAGGGTCTGGGTAGTAATGGGAGCATGGAAGCCAAGAAAAGAATAAGGGAAAAACAGAGACGAAGGACAGGCGACTCACCAGTGCCAGGCTGTGAAGCAGAAGTCCCCTCTCCGCCAGCATTTGGCGCCGTGGCAGAGCCACCAACGCCCAAGTTCCCCTCTTCCTCCATGGGTGTGGGCTCCGTGCCTGATGCCCTTGCCGGGGACGCCCCCCGCGGAGGCGTAGTCGATGGGGGTGGTGTGTTAGGAGTAGCCCTCTATGGCTCCTCCTGCTGCCGCTCCCCTCCTGCAAACCCGGCAAGGTCAACATCATAGCATCGAGCGCCTACCACATGTTGAGTAAGAAGAGGGTGATGAACTTACGCTGGGGGCCGTGTCGGGGGCTGCTGTCCGGGCTGCTCAGCACCACCAGTGGTGTCTTTGAAGCCCTAGCCGGGGGCTGGCTGCTCGCCGAGGTCCTCGCCCTCTTCACCCTATGGGCCAACGTCTCTGCCTCCCTGCAGAAGCAAAAATGGATCAAGACAAGCGACCCAATTCGAGGAAATGGAAATGACAGTAAGGAACGAAGAACTTACTCGTCATCCGTCTCCTCCTCTTCCACCAGTTTCCTTTTCCTCTCCGGGCTGAGAGGACTGAGATCAAAAGGGAGCTCCACATCATCATCCGAGTCGACACCTGCCGGAGGAGGCGGCGGGGTTTGTGCGCGCCCGGATGAGGAAGGGGCTGTTGTCTTCTTCTTCTCAGTGGCCTTCGTCAGCCTCTTGGCTGTCATGGCCCTCGTGTGGCGCCCAGACCCCTCCAGGGTCAATTGAGACCGTGCAGCCCTGCCGGGCCGAACTGGCTCACTGGAGCCAGCCCGCCGCGGGACTCGCCCTCTTCCCCTAGTTGGCGTCGAGCCCGCCGCCACGTCCTCCTCCTCCCCCGACGACTCGTCGGCCGCGTCTTCGACGAGCGGAGATCCAGTGTCGGCGCTGCTGACCTCCCCGGAGGCCGCCGCCCACCGGGTGAGCTCCTCTTCCTCCGCCGCCGTTGCGGCCTTGTCCTCCACGCCCTCGGCGCTGCCGGCCTCCATGGCGAGTTGTGCCTCCCTCGCCCTAGTGGCGATGTAGTCCAGCTCTGCCTGGGTGGTGTCCATGATAAGCCACCGCTCGGCGTCGGCATTGACATACACCTCGATTAGGGTGTCGAAGAATTGCTGCACATCCTCGTCCTTTGGCTCCTCCCAACTCGGGACAGGGCCGTGCGCATTACAGTCCAGCATCATGGCGATGATCTCGGATCGATGCGAATTGTTGCACAACGGGACCACCCCCGCTGGCAGCTTGAAAAATGGCCCCTTCAGGGCCTTGCCAACCTTTGCCGGTCCGCTCGACCTCGCCATTGCGACCCACATCAAGCTGGAAAAGCCGCTGGCAGAAGTGGGCATGCGCCAGCACTGTGAAGTTGTGATCGAGGCCGGGGCGGAGTCGCATAATGTCAGCCGGGTTCGTAAAGAGCCAAGCTGGTCTCCCCTTGTTGTGCAACAGGGCGATCCGGCGGCGAATGAAGTCCGCCCCGATCATCTCAAGGATGAGTCCGGCCTGGGTGAGCCGAAGAATCCTGGTGGTGGCGACGGTGAGCCTCTCATCGGCGGCGTCGACATCGCTCCAATCGCTACCACGGACCAGCGGCACTCGGCGGACCTTGCAGAATTCTGGCGGGTTTTCATCTTCAATCCAGCACCACCAGCCACGCCATTCCTCCCACCTCTCCTTCACGGCGCCGTCCGAGTACGCCCCCTTGGATCTTGGGATCCAGGTGACGCAACCGGAGATGGCTCCTCCCGGCTAGATTCGAGGGAAGAAGTAATGGCGGAAGAGCACCGTGTTGGGCTGCACCCCGGCAAAGCCTTCGCAAAGATGCGCGAAGAAAGCCATGCACGCCACCGCATTCGGGGTAAAATCCAAGAGGCGAAAGCCAAAGGTGCGCATAATGTCGCAAAAGAAATCGGAGAAAGGAGGGCATAACCCGCAAGAAAAGTAATCAACGAAGAAGGGGTACCGATTTGAGGCAGGATCAGCGCAAGCAGCAGGAATGATGCGCGTCGCCGGGTGTCCCGAATTCTCTCCCCCCGTCTTCACTCCCCATTGGGGCCTGAAGGAGGCCCGGAGCTCTTGAACATCAACCGTCGAGGGGAAGAAGAAGGCGGACTTCGTCCGGTCCCCCGACAGCGCGCTCTCCGGCGGCTCCACCGTCCCGGCGCCCTTAGCCACCCCCTTTCCCTTGGCGAATTTGGGAGCCATGGCGACCAAGAAGTTCAGACGGCTGAGGAAGGGGGATGGCGAAGCAACGACGGCGGGCGACGACGGAAGCTTAGGAAGGAAGGAAGAGAGGAAACGGCGGCTCTGAGATTGGAAAGGCCCAAGGAAAGAGGAGAAACTGAGCAACGCGCCCGCGGTTATTCCTTCTTATGGGGAAAACGCGGGCCGCCTCCTTTCACATTAACTATGATGTGACGCATGCCCACGAGAAGCAGCCCCACGCATGCCGCCCACGTCACACACGCCTCCCCACGCCGCGCCACGCGTGGGAAGCATGGGAAGCGCAGTGCGTGAAGAGACTTACCGCAGTAAAAACCGCCCCGCCTGCCCGCGCATCGTTTTTGGGCCTAGCCCAACGACGCGATTGCGCTTACGTATGGCCCAGGCCCGGGGCTCCTGTCGGTGTACAAAAAGAGGGGTACATTTTTTGTACCGCTATAAGTGTGCACGGACAGTCTGAGCCACGAGCACCACCACACTGAGCAAGGCAAGGGAGGTGAGCCAAGGTAAGGCTGAAGCTCAGGAGAAGCAGAACGACGCCAAGACCAAGACCACAAAGAGCAAAGAGGACGAAGCGGACCCCCCGGCAAGATCCTTGCCGGGAGGCGGTTTTAGCAAACCCGGCAAGACCCTTGCCGGGGCAGCTCGCCCCACACTTACGGAGTGAGTCACCCTTGAGTCCACTGCCCCCATGGGGCAAGGATTCGGGAGACATCCCCGTGGTGGCATGCAGATCTTTGTGAAGGCATTCAAGATCAGGTACACCCTTTAGAAGATGATGATCCTTGGCGGGATCCGAGCCAAGGAGGACCACAAGGCCCTCGGGAAGAGCCTTGCCGGGGATGACAGCAGGCGCCACGGCAAGACCCTTGTCGGGGCCCTGGCAAGGCCCTTGCCAAGAACACCCATAGGGCCACCATCAGGCCCACGCCGGTCAAACCTCCACCGCCGTTCGCATGCAGCTGCCAACCCAACCAGCTAGGCAGGCACCTGCGTGGCAGCATGCGGATCTTTGTGGAAACCCACCACGGCGCCACCTTAGCTGCCTGCCTGCCTACATGGCACCGCGGGCGCCGCTGGCCAAGGCGCGTGTCGACACGAGAGGGAGCGGTGACGGACGAGATAGGGCTCTCCCCCGTCCCCGATAAAGCAAGGACACCTGGGCAAGACGCATTAAATGCACCTTGTCATGTAATGCGAGGGATGACCTCACATCACAGTACCCTTTCCACCTCATGTGTGCCACTGTGACAACCCCTTTCCTATAAAAGGAGGCCCGAGGCGACCAGGAGGGGGATTCGGCTTTTTGGAGCTCCTCACACCCCATAGCTAGCTCAAGAACACAGATATACAATCCACCAAAGTAGGAGTAGGGTTTTACGCATCCTCGCGGCCCGAACCTGGATAAACGAACCATGTGCTATCTGTTTGATCCGCTCTTCTCACGACCCCGCGCCCTGCAACCATAGTAGGGATTCTTGTGATCCCATAGGTGTCGTTCCCACCGACAAAAATGTAGTTCACATCACCATGTGAATAACACCCATAGTTCACATCGTCATGTGATCAATACCCAACGAGTTTTACTAGAGTCAGTAATTTAGTTCACATCGCCATGTGATTAAAACCCAAAGAGTACTAAGGTGTGATCATGTTTTTCTTGTGGGAGCAGTTTAGTCGACAGGTCTCTCACATGCAGATTCGTATGTATTTTGCAAATTTCTATGTCTACAATGCTCTGCATGGAGCTACTCTAGCTAATTGCTCCCACTTTCAATATATATCCAGATTAAGACTCAGAGTCATGTGAATCGGTGTCAAAGCTTGCATTGATGTAACTCTTTACGACAAACTCTTTATCACCTCCATAACCGAGCAATATTTCCTTAGTCCTCTTAGGTAACTAAGGATAATTTTGACCGCTGTCTAGTGATCTACTCCTGGATCACTATTGTACCCCCTTTCCAAACTCATGGCAAGGTACACAACAGGTTTGGTACACAACATGTGTGACGCCCGGATAATCATGCTACAGTAATCGCACGCTAATCATGCCACGTCACCTTGGTTACTGTTGCTAATCTATCATTAGGTCAAAAACCGGTCCAAAATTCAAATTCAAAGTTTGGTGAATAATAACAGTTTTCAAAAATTAAAACAAAAATGTTCGGTGATTGCCGAATAATGCATAGGTAATTATGGAGGAGAAACCACACCTTTATAAAATATTTCAATACTATAAGATGAATAAAACAGTAGCGAAATCTATTATTTAAATACTTTTAAATTTTAAAAAAATTACGAAGCTATTTTAGAATTGGGTAGCAAGTTAGTGTGGTAGTGGCATATTTGGTAACGTTAAAATTGGTGCCATTTTGGTATTTTGCTAAAACAAAATTAAAAGGAATCTACAATAAGACAGCAAAGAAAAAAAGTGAAATAAATAAAAGGAAAAGACAAATCTAACAAAAAAAGAGGCAGTACCCCCCCCCCCAGTGGGCCATCTGTGGCCCAGCTAGCCAGCCCAACTGGGCAAAGACCCAGCCGACTGGCCCAGCCGGCCACTCCCCCAACTACCCCTTATCCTCTCCATCCCGTAACCTAACCCAATCACTCCCCCACTCCCCTCCCCACAACGCGTCCCCTCCCCCCGATCCAGATCGGATCGGGGCTCGCGGCGCCAACCGCCGCCTCGCGGCCGAACGTCGCCGCCGCTAAAGCTCCTCGCCGGACGACCTCCCCGGAGCGCTCCCTCGTCGGTCTGCCTCGTCTACGTCGACGCCATCGTCTCCGACCACCACCCCGACCCCCGTTGCCACGAACCCTGCTCCCCGTCGTGAGACCCCCTCCTCTCCTTGCTACCCCGCTCAGCGTGCCTCTCTCCGTCGCCACGCGCACGTCTGCCCGAGCCCTGCCTGCGGTCACCCCGCGCTGGTCGTGCCCAGCTCACGCGCACCCGCCCCCGCGGCCACTCGCGCCGCCCGGTGCTCGTGCTTGCGGTGAGCACGCGCACACCCGTCGCCGCCCGCACACGCGCTCGCCTTTCCCCTGGCCGCGGCCCGCGCGCCTAACCTCGCCCGTCGCGCCCCTACATCGCCTCTCCGGGCCGAGGCTGCCCCCGTCCTGCTCCGTCCGGTCGCGCGCCGCCTTAACCCGCTTCTCTCAACGCCGCCACCGCCCCCTGCAGCCACTGCCACGCTGCTACTTCTGACCACCGGCGCGCCCGCGCTCCCCGGTCGCGCTAGCTCCCGCCCCGCCTCCGTCGCTGCTGCTGCCTCCGCGCACGCACGCTCCCGTTCTCCTCGCCCTGCTCCGGTCCGGGCTCCGGCCGACCACCCCTCCCCGCGGGCAAGTCCGGCGCCCTGTCGGTCATCGCTGGTGCGCCCGGGCTTGCCCCGTTGGGCGCTTGGCGCTAGCGCCCGTAACCCGCCCGCGGCACCCTGTGCCTGCTAAGGCCAGGGGCCAATGACATGTGGGGCCCATGGCCCAGAACGTTTAATTTAAAAAAAAAACTAAAAATAATTAAAAATTAACATTAAATAAATAAAATAAATAATTAATTAATTAACTTAATTAGTTAACTTAATTAATTCTGTTAACTAACTATTAAACCTAATTAACCTGCAAATTAATCGAACTAAACAGTTAGTTAGTTAGACAATGACAGTGGGACCCATGTGTCAGATTGACCAAGTCAACTGACTGTTGACTGCTGACATCACCCTGATGTCATGCTGACATCATAATGGCATTTCCTAATTAAATTAATTCTGATAATTCTAAAAATAAATTAAAACTTTGAAAAATAATATAAAATAAACCGTAGCTCGGATGGAAAAACTTTGTACATGAAAGTTGCTCAAAACGACGAGACGATTCCGGATACGCAACCCGTTCGTCCCCCACACCTCCCTAACCTATCGAACTAGCAACTTTCCCCCTCCGGCTCCTCTGTTCGAAAACGCAAAACACCGGGGATACTTTGCCGGATGTTATTCCCCTTCACCGGTATCACCTATAACCGCGTTAGGGCACCTCTAACGCCGTTACTTGTCATGTCATGCATCACTATGCATATGCTTGCTTAAATATTTATTGTCCCCCCCCCTCTTCTCTTGATAGACACCGAGACCGACGCTGCTGCTACCCAGTACGACTACGGAGTTGACGACCCCTCTCTCTTGCCAGAGTAACCAGGCAAGCCCCCCCCCCCCCCCCCCGCTTTGATCACCAGATACCGCCTACTCTTCTCTATACTGCTTGCATTAGAGTAGTGTAGCATGTTACTGCTTCCCGTTAATCCTATACTGATGCATAGCCTGTCCTTGCTACTACTGTTGTTACCTTTACCTGCAATCCTAATGCTTAGTATAGGATGCTAGTTTATCATCAGTGGCCCTACATCCTTGTCCGTCTGCCATGCTATACTATCGGGCCGTGATCACTCGGGAGGTGATCACGGGTATATACTATATACTTTATACATGATACATGTGGTGACTAAAGACGGGTAGGCTCGTAGGAGCACCCGCGAGTGGATCTTTGAGGCGGAGCGACAGGGCAGGTTCCGACCACCTAGGAGAGAGGTGGGCCTGGCCCTGGTCGGTGTTCGCGGATACTTAACACGCTTAACGAGATCTGGGTATTTGATCTGAGTCTGGCCATTTGGTCTATACGCACTAACCATCTACGTGGGAGCAGTTATGGGTATCCCGACGTCGTGGTATCAGCCGAAGCCTTCATGACGTCAGTGACTGAGTGGCGCGCGCCGGATTGGACTGGAAAGCCACTAGGCTAGGTCTGCTTCTGGCCGCGTATGCAACGTGCAGGTGTGCAAAGGGCGATGGGCCCAGACCCCTGCGCCATAGGATTTAGACCGGCGTGCCAACCTCTCTGTTGTGCCTAGGTAGGGCTGCGACGTGTTGATCTTCCGAGGCCGGGCATGACCGAGAAAAGTGTGTCCGGCCAAATGGGATCGAGCGTGTTGGGGTATGTGGTGCACCCCTGCAGGGAAGTTTATCTATTCGAATAGCCGTGTCCCCCGGTAAAAGGACGACCCGGAGTTGTACCTTGACCTTATGACAACTAGAACCGGATACTTAATAAAACACACCCTTCCAAGTGCCAGATACAACCGGTGATCGCTCTCTCACAGGGCGACGAAGGGAGGATCATCGGTTAGGATTATGCTATGCGATGCTACTTGGAGGACTTCAATCTACTCTCTTCTACATGCTGCAAGACGAAGGCTGCCAGAAGCGTAGTCTTCGAAAGGACTAGCTACCCCCCTCTTATTCCGGCATTCTGCAGTTCAGTCCACATATGATACCCTTATTCCATTTGATACCAATGCATACATATGTAGTATAGCTCCTTGCTTGCGAGTACTTTGGATGAGTACTCACGGTTGCTTTCTCCCTCTTTTCCCCTATCCCTTTTACCTGGTTGTCGCAACCAGATGTTGGAGCCCAGGATCCAGACGCCACCGTCGATGACGACTCCTACTACTACACCGGAGGTGCCTACTACTACGTGCTGCCCGCTGACGACGACCAGGAGTAGTTAGGAGGATCCCAGGCAGGAGGCCTGCGCCTCTTTCGATTTGTATCCCAGTTTGTGCTAGCCTTCTTAAGGCAAACTTGTTTAACTTATGTCTGTACTCAGATATTGATGCTTCCGCTGACTCGTCTATGATCGAGCTCTTGTATTCGAGCCCTCGAGGCCCGTGGCTTGTAATATGATGCTTGTATGACTTATTTTATTTGTAGAGTTGTGTTGTGATATCTTCCCGTGAGTCCCTGATCTTGATCGTACACGTTTGCGTGTATGATTAGTGTACGATTAAATCAGGGGCGTCACAAGTTGGTATCAGAGCCAACTGCCTGTAGGAAACCCCCTTCCACACTCCTTGGCCGAAGTCGAGTCTAGACATTGCAAAAACTTTTACTAACTTGGCTGTGTGCCTTACGGGCCCACGTCGCCATCGGGTGATACTAGGATCTTTTACTCCTCGATCCTTACTCTGGGACTCTGATCTCTCCCCTATTCGGGTTAAATGAATTTTGCTAAATCTAACATTAGGATCTCGTTATCACTCTCTCCCGGAGAGCCCTTCATTACAGATGATCGACTGCTTCAACAGGAGATTCTGATAATACTCTCTGTTGTTCTCCTGAAACTTTGTGCCATTGCTTTTGCATTTCCCTACCACCGAAAAATTCCTATGGATAAATACTTACACCTGCCATTCTTACTTTTATTCCCAGTTGGTCTTGTTATTACAAGACACCCCGAAATACTCGTCGTTGTTTCGATAATCCTTTGAGCTTACTGCCTTGCTGTTCTTTGTCACCTGAATACCCCTATGAATAATTCTCGCGCTTATCGAGTATCTGCTCATCCCCCAGTTGTTCATGTGTTTCACAATGGTCTTCGAAATACAATTCGATCCTCCAAAATCCTTAGTAGCTTATTGCTCTGCAATACTTGCCTGCTTGCATTATGGATGCTTTCCATATGTCTGGCGATATTCGTTAGTATCCTTAGGGATCGTCTTTTGATCCTATTGATTCAACTTGAGTGCGAATGCACGCAATTATCAGTTGATCCTTTTAGATTATCTTTCCGGCTCAGACGTTATTTTAAAACATGAGCTGGATCTCGACCAATCAAATTGCTGTCGATTGTACCCTTAAGGCTATTCAACTTATCCATCCCTGATCAGAGCATTGCTTCTGATCCCTTGTCTTGGAATTGATAATTCTTTGCATTTGAGCCTTGAATTAGTCAGTTGTTTCTAAAGTCTGATCTCCTTGCATTGTTTCTCCCTCTGGTTGAGTACCGATGCTCGCACCAGATCCCTTGAGAACCACCAGATCATTTGCGGGATTTTATTCGACAACGTCCTTCATATTCAATAAGTCTGTGAGCCTTTCCTCGGATACATAATACCTTTGGTAAATTGTATCCTCTGCTTTCTCAAACATGCTCTACTATCGAGCTGGTGTTATTTATTCTTGAAATTTGTGGTATATACTCCTAAGGTGCCCTGATGGGTTGAACATATGCCTTCTCTAAACTGTGTGAACTCGAAAGTTTTCACGAGCCATACACTTCTGGTATTTTGCCAAATAAAATTTCAACACTACAACTTCTTCGAAAGTGAGAAGTGAATGAAAGGTTATGCATTGGAGAAGTGGGAGTCAACCTTGAACTTTGTGTTCATGCCCATGGACACGATGAAGATCTTATCATTAAAGCTTCTCTTAAATTAAATTATTCCTTTGGTATAAGTTCATCTTATATCCGGGATCTGGCCTTTTGCAATCGTGGTTCTGACCATGTTCTCTTTTAAATACCATTTTCGATGCAAGTGTAAGCACTTGTCTCATGTGGATCAATACCTCGGTCCAACCTCTACTTTGATCCGTCTTCGAGTATTACCCCCTGGTATCTCGAGATTATCTTGAAACTGCATAACTTCTTATGAGTTCTTCATCAAGTACTACATTCTCACTGATTACAGTTTTCATGGGCTCTGAGTTATTAAACACTCAAAGACACCGATAACTGAACCGAGTCTACCCTACGGTTCAGCAACTCTTGATAATCTTCTTTAAGTCCAAGTTTGTACTCGATCATGTCATTCCTAGCCTGATCGGCTATATCATTATCGTGCTAAATTGTAACTGTGCTACCTGGTCCTTAATCCCGGAGCACAACTTTCGATGATGAGCTAAGCTTACGTCGATCTTCCTCGTCATATCAATTCACCTTGAACAACAAGCTTGATTTCAAGTTTGTGCCCTACCCATGGTTCCAATAACCTTCCGCTTCATCATTCCTTTGATTTGATGTTGTCACTGATTGATTACATCTTGAAATCTCTCGACCAATGTGCCGTGAAGATCATCAACCTTATGAGGTCTTCCTGGATATCAATTGAATTCACGATGAGAAATACCATCCTTGCCCCCGATGAGTTGTATTATCATCGGCCACTTTATTGCCTTCCCTCCAACACAAACTTATTCGTGTTTTGAGTTATACCTTGAGATCCTTGCTATACAGCATTTGTTCTTCCTTACCTTGGAATGTTACCACCTTTTATGTCAAGAATGTCGTGGTAATTTTACCACCTCTTGAGAATTCTTGATATAGTAATATCTCTCGCCTTTTGCGTTCATCTCTTGGTCTCCGTATTGTTTCTAACCGGAATACCGACTAATGGTCTGTGTTGTGCAAATTCTAAACTTCTAGCAACCCTATTGCTTGAAGTTATTGGTCTACAGTTTCATTCTAAGTCTATTGATTATTGAATCATCATTCAAACATTGATCGTGCTACCTAGTCCAGATTCCTGGTTGCACCCTTCTATCATTGTTCAGTTGTGTATGTTTCCCTCGAGCATACATCATTATGACATTTGATCTGACAAATGATATTTCCTTGTTCACATAATTGTGGAAATCAATCCTTTGGAAATCGCGATGATTTGTTGCTGAGCCTATCAGCCACCTCCTCATCCTCTCCTTGGTTTACTGATGAACTCTTGTTTCGGAACTCGCTTCCATAGTTCATTTCCCGAGAATCTTACAATGTCATCTCGTCAAATTGTGCCGCACCTTTTCTTCTCAGGCATCCTAAGTCTGAGGTATTGTGACACCAATCAGATCTGAATATCGGCCAGATATGATGGTTGGAACTTATTTCCAAGAGTTATAATGTTGGTCTTTATATATGACCCGGTAAGGTTATGTCAGGCCTAGCACACCTGGCCGGAGGACCTATTGTTGTAGTATCCTTTTTAGCTAGTTTAGCCATTCTTCCGTGAGGAAATTGTAAGACTTATTTCACAAGCTATTCCTGATGGATCCTTTGTGTTTCCAAAATCTGACCTTTGCTTGAATACCATGTCAATGCTTCTTGAAGCATGTTTGTGGTACTCCGATTTTCAATAAGAGCATTTAAAGCGCAATGCTAAGTTTTCTTTAACCATTATCCAAACACCGTTGTATGGGTACTGTCATGAAATTTCTCTCCCCTTACTTAAAGGGTTTTCTACATGATATCCTGCCACGGATATCATGCTTTGTTTGTCCTTGGGAAGGATTACCCCTGAAATATGTGTTTAAAACACATTTTCCTTTCCATTCTTCTGTTAAATCTGATAATCATATTTTCCTTTCCATTGTTCTATTTAACCTTCTTGAGGTTTATATGATCTAAGCAGTAATACGTCACTACTTTTATAAGCACCTCGGTGTACAACTCTGTCAGTAAGACCCTGTTACTATTGTTGTTGACATTCCGGTAACCACCAATGAACGAGAACTTTGCCTATTGGTCCGCCTCGTTTCAACGAGCAGGAAAATGGTTCTCTTCGTCCCTCCCCCTTGGTACCGACATTGTTGCCAACATAAATGATAGGCTACCCTCTGACATGTCTTGCTATCACGATCGAGCAAGATATCAACGCTTTACCTACTTTTAACCACATGGTGGGCCCCTAACCCACAGTTACACAGGATCGAAACCTGACCCTCCTATACACCCCCGGTTTCCAAATTTAATTCCTCGCACTCGGCCTCGTTTGTGATTCACGAGCCACCTTCCGAGAAATCATCAATTCTGGTATTAAACACAATACCTAAACCGTTGCCTTGTTTTAGGCAACGAAGATTGTCTATCCGTTTCAAACTTCTTATGGTACCTTCTTACTTTGCTCTCGATGTGTTTTAATTGTTCAACTCGAGAGATACTCTTATGATCATTCTTGGGATACCCCCTAAATGAGTTTCCCTTATAACATTCAATTGTTGTAAAGCTGCCCCTTACCTATTCGTAAGTACGATGGAGTTCCCGAAGAAAGGACGACAACTTCATCATGATGACCTGAAGCAGAGAAATGAAGACATCAATGTAATGGATCGACCTCTTCGAGAAGAGCAACTATGACCAAGAAGAATCGTTAGAATTATGTAACCAGATCCCCCACCCCCTTACTCCCGCTCCTAAATCTCGGGACGAGATTTCTTGTAGTGGAGGAGAATTGTGACGCCCGGATAATCATGCTACAGTAATCCCACGCTAATCATGCCACATCACCTCGGTTACTGTTGCTAATCTATCGTTAGGTCAAAAACCGGTCCAAAATTCAAATTCAAAGTTTGGTGAATAATAACAGTTTTCAAAAATTAAAACAAAAATGTTCGGTGATTGCCGAATAATGCATAGGTAATTATGGAGGAGAAACCACACCTTTATAAAATATTTCAATACTATAAGATGAATAAAACAGTAGCGAAATCTATTATTTAAATACTTTTAAATTTAAAAAAAATTACGAAGCTATTTTAGAATTGGGTAGCAAGTTAGTGTGGTAGTGGCATATTTGGTAACGTTAAAATAGGTGCCATTTTGGTATTTTGCTAAAACAAAATTAAAAGGAATCTACAATAAGACAGCAAAGAAAAAAAGTGAAATAAATAAAAGGAAAAGACAAATCTAACAAAAAAAGAGGCAGTACCCCCCCCAGTGGGCCATCTGTGGCCCAGCTAGCCAGCCCAACTGGGCAAAGGCCCAGGCGACTGGCCCAGCCGGCCACTCCCCCCACTACCCCTTATCCTCTCCCTCCCGTAACCTAACCCAATCACTCCCCCACTCCCCTCCCCACGACGCGTCCCCTCCCCCCGATCCAGATCGGATCGGGGCTCGCGGCGCCAACCGCCGCCTCGCGGCCGAACGTCGCCGCCGCTGAAGCTCCTCGCCGGACGACCTCCCCGGAGCGCTCCCTCGTCGGTCTGCCTCGTCTACGTCGACGCCATCGTCTCCGACCACCACCCCGACCCCCGTTGCCACGAACCCTGCTCCCCGCCGTGAGACCCCCTCCTCTCCTTGCTACCCCGCTCAGCGTGCCTCTCTCCGTCGCCACGCGCACGTCTGCCCGAGCCCTGCCTGCGGTCACACCGCGCTGGTCGTGCCCAGCTCACGCGCGCCCGCCCCCGCGGCCACTCGCGCCGCCCGGTGCTCGTGCTTGCGGTGAGCACGCGCACACCCGTCGCCGCCCGCACACGCGCTCGACTTTCCCCTGGCCGCGGCCCGCGCGCCTAACCTCGCCCGTCGCGCCCCTGCATCGCCTCTCCGGGCCGAGGCCGCCCCCGTCCTGCTCCGTCCGGTCGCGCGCCGCCGCAACCCGCTTCTCTCAACGCCGCCACTGCCCCCTGCAGCCACTGCCACGCTGCTACTTCTGACCACCGGCGCGCCCGCGCTCCCCGGTCGCGCTAGCTCCCGCCCCGCCTCCGTTGCTGCTGCTGCCTCCGCGCACGCACGCTCCCGTTCCCCTCGCCCTGCTCCGGTCCGGGCTCCGGCCGACCACCCCTCCCCGCGGGCAAGTCCGGCGCCCTGTCGGTCGTCGCTGGTGCGCCCGGGCTTGCCCCGTTGGGCGCTTGGCACTAGCGCCCGTAACCCGCCCGCGGCACCCTGTGCCTGCTAAGGCCAGGGGCCAATGACATGTGGGGCCCATGGCCCAGAACGTTTATTTTTTAAAAAAAACTAAAAATAATTAAAAATTAACATTAAATAAATAAAATAAATAAATAAATAAATAACTTAATTAATTCTGTTAACTAACTATTAAACCTAATTAACCTGCAAATTAATCTAACTAAACAGTTAGTTAGTTAGATAATGACAGTGGGACCCATGTGTTAGATTGACCAAGTCAACTGACTGTTGACTGCTGACATCACCCTGATGTCATGCTGACATCATAATGGCATTTCCTAATTAAATTAATTCTGATAATTCTAAAAATAAATTAAAACTTTGAAAAATAATATAAAATAAACCGTAGCTCGGATGGAAAAACTTTGTACATGAAAGTTGCTCAAAACGACGAGACGATTCCGGATACGCAACCCGTTCGTCCCCCACACCTCCCTAACCTATCGAACTCGCAACTTTCCCCCTTCGACTCCTCTGTTCGAAAACGCAAAACACCGGGGATACTTTCCCGGATGTTATTCCCCTTCACCGGTATCACCTATAACCGCGTTAGGGCACCTCTAACGCCGTTACTTGTCATGTCATGCATCACTATGCATATGCTTGCTTAAATATTTATTGTTTCCCCCCCCCCTCTTCTCTCGATAGACACCGAGACCGACGCCGCTGCTACCCAGTACGACTACGGAGTTGACGACCCCTCTCTCTTGCCAGAGTAACCAGGCAAGCCCCCCCTTTGATCACCAGATACCGCCTACTCTTCTCTATACTGCTTGCATTAGAGTAGTGTAGCATGTTACTGCTTCCCGTTAATCCTATACTGATGCATAGCCTGTCCTTGCTACTACTGTTGTTACCTTTACCCGCAATCCTAATGCTTAGTATAGGATGCTAGTTTATCATCAGTGGCCCTACATCCTTGTCCGTCTGCCATGCTATACTATCGGGCCGTGATCACTCGGGAGGTGATCACGGGTATATACTCTATACTTTATACATGATACAAGTGGTGACTAAAGACGGGTAGGCTCGTAGGAGCACCCGCGAGTGGATCTTTGAGGCGGAGCGACAGGGCAGGTTCCGACCACCTAGGAGAGAGGTGGGCCTGGCCCTGGTCGGTGTTCGCGGATACTTAACACGCTTAACGAGATCTGGGTATTTGATCTGAGTCTGGCCATTTGGTCTATACGCACTAACCATCTACGTGGGAGCAGTTATGGGTATCCCGACGTCGTGGTATCAGCTGAAGCCTTCGTGACGTCAGCGACTGAGTGGCGCGTGCCGGATTGGACTGGAAAGCCACTAGGCTAGGTCTGCTTCCAGCCGCGTACGCAACGTGCAGGTGTGCAAAGGGCGATGGGCCCAGACCCCTGCGCCATAGGATTTAGACCGGCGTGCCAACCTCTCTGTTGTGCCTAGGTAGGGCTGCGACGTGTTGATCTTCCGAGGCCGGGCATGACCGAGAAAAGTGTGTCCGGCCAAATGGGATCGAGCGTGTTGGGGTATGTGGTGCACCCCTGCAGGGAAGTTTATCTATTCAAATAGCCGTGTCCCTCGGTAAAAGGACGACCCGGAGTTGTACCTTGACCTTATGACAACTAGAACCGGATACTTAATAAAACACACCCTTCCAAGTGCCAGATACAACCGGTGATCGCTCTCTCACAGGGCGACGAAGGGAGGATCATCGGTTAGGATTATGCTATGCGATGCTACTTGGAGGACTTCAATCTACTCTCTTCTACATGCTGCAAGACGAAGGCTGCCAGAAGCGTAGTCTTCGAAAGGACTAGCTACCCCCCTCTTATTCCGGCATTCTGCAGTTCAGTCCACATATGATACCCTTATTCCATTTGATACCAATGCATACATATGTAGTATAGCTCCTTGCTTGCGAGTACTTTGGATGAGTACTCACGGTTGCTTTCTCCCTCTTTTCCCCTATCCCTTTTACCTGGTTGTCGCAACCAGATGTTGGAGCCCAGGATCCAGACGCCACCGTCGACGACGACTCCTACTACACCGGAGGTGCCTACTACTACGTGCTGCCCGCTGACGACGTCCAGGAGTAGTTAGGAGGATCCCAGGCAGGAGGCCTGCGCCTCTTTCGATCTGTATCCCAGTTTGTGCTAGCCTTCTTAAGGCAAACTTGTTTAACTTATGTCTGTATTCAGATATTGATGCTTCCGCTGACTCATCTATGATCGAGCTCTTGTATTCGAGCCCTCGAGGCCCCTGGCTTGTAATATGATGCTTGTATGACTTATTTTATTTGTAGAGTTGTGTTGTGATATCTTCCCGTGAGTCCCTGATCTTGATCGTACACGTTTGCGTGTATGATTAGTGTACGATTAAATAGGGGGCGTCACAACATGGCATACTTTAGAGAACCTATGGCTGAGGCATAGGGAATGACCTCCATTCTCTCTTCTTCTTCTGTCGTGGTCGGGTTTTGAGTCTTTACTCAACTTCACACCTTACAATACAGGCAAGAACTCCTTCTTTGACTGGTCTGTTTTGAACTCCTTCAAAATCTTGTCAAGGTATGTACTCATTGAAAGTCTTATCAAGCGTCTTGATCTATCTCTATAGATCTTGATGCCCAATATGTAAGCAGCTTCACCGAGGTCTTTCATTGAAAAATCCTTATTCAAGTATCCTTTTATGCTATCCATAAATCGATATCATTTCCAATAAACAATATGTCATCCACATATAATAGGAGAAATGCTACAGAGCTCCCACTTACTTTCTTGTAAATATAGGCTTCACCGTAAGTCTGTATAAAACCATATGCTTCGATCACCTCATCAAAGCATATATTCCAACTCTGAGATGCTTGCACCAGTCCACGGATGAATCGCCGGAGCTTGCACACTTTATTAGCACCTTTAGGATCGACAAAACCTTCTAGTTGCATCATATTAAACTCTTCTTTTAAGATATCCATCAAGGAATGCAGATTTGACGTCCATTTGCCAAATTTATAATCATAAAATGTGGCAATTGCTAACATGATTCGGACAGACTTAAGCATCACTGCGGGTCAGAAAGTCTCATCATAGTCAACTCCTTGAGCTTGTCGGAAACCTTTTGCGATAAGTCAAGCTTTGTAGACAGTGACATTACTATCACCGTCAGTCTTCTTCTTGAAGATCCATTTATTCTCAATGGCTTTTCGATCCTCGGGAAAATCCACCAAAGTCCACACTTTGTTCTCATACATGGATCCTATCTCAGATTTTATGGCCTCAAGCCATTTATCGGAATCTGGGCTCATCATAGCTTCTTCATACTTCGTAGGTTTACCATGGTCTAATAACATGATTTCCAGGACAGGATTACCTTACCACTCTAGTGCGGAACGTGCTCTGTTTGACCTACGAAGTCCAGTAGTAACTTGACCCAAAGTTTCATGATCATCATTAGCTTCCTCTCTAGTTGGTGTAGGCATCATGAGAACAGATTTCTCTAATGTGCTACTCTCCAATTCGAGAGAAGGTACAACTACCTCATCAAGTTGTACTTCCCTCCCACTCACTTCTTTTGAGAGAAACTCCTTCTCTAGAAAGGATCCATTCTTAGCAACAAAGATCTTGCCTTCAGATATGTGGTAGAAGGTGTACCCAATGGTTTCCTTAGGGTATCCTATGAAGACGCACTTCTCCGCTTTGGGTTCGAGCTTATCAGGCTGAAGCCTTTTGACATAAGCTTCACATCCCCAAACTTTTAACAAATGACAGCTTACGTTTCTTGCCAAACCACAGTTCATACGGTGTCATCTCAACGGATTTAGATGGTGCCCTATTTAACGTGAATGTAGTTGTCTCTAATGCATAACCCCAAAACAATATTGGCAAACCGGTAAGAGACATCATAGAATGCACCATATCTAATAAAGTATGGTTACGACATTCAAACACACCATTACGCTATGGTGTTCCAGGTGGCGTGAGTTGTGAAACTATTCCACATTGTTTTATATGAAGGCCAAACTCGTAACTCAAATATTTTCCTCCGCGATCAGATCATAGAAACTTTATTTTCTTGTTACGATGATTTTTCACTTTATTATGAAATTCTTTGAACTTTTCAAATGTTTCAAACTTGTGTTTCATTAAGTAGATATACCCATACCTACTCAAATCATCTGTGAAGGTCAGAAAATAATGATATCTGCCACGTGCTTCAACACTCATCGAACCGCATACATCGGTATGTATTATTTCCAATAAGTCATTAGCTCGCTCCATTGTTTCAGAGAAAGGAGTTTAAGTCATCTTACCCATGAGGCATGGTTCGCAAGTATCAAATGATTCATAATCAAGTGATTCCAAAATCCCACCTGCATGCAGTTTCTTCATGCGCTTTACACCAATATGACCGAAACGGCGGTGCCACAAGTATGTTGCACTATCATTAGCAACTTTGCATCTTTTGGCATCAATATTATGAATATGTGTATAACTATGATTGAGATTCAAAAAACCATTCACATTATGTGTATGACCATAGAAGGTTTTATTCATGTAAACAGAATAACAATTATTCTCTAACTTAAATGAATAATTGTATTGCAATAAACATGATCTAATCATATTCATGCTCAACGCAAACACCAAATAACATTTATTTAGGATCGACACTAATCCCGAAGGTAGAGGGAGTGTTTGATGGTGATCATATCAACCTTGGAATCATTTCCAACACACATCGTCACCTCGCTTTTAACTAGTCTCTGTAACTCCTGTTTCAAGTTACTAATCTTAGCAACTGAACTGGTATCAAATACCCAGGGATTACTTGAAATACTAGTAAAATACACATCAATAACATGTATATCAAATATACCTTTGTTAACTTTGCCATCCTTGTTAACCGCCAAGTTTTTGGGGCGGTTCAACTTCCAGTGACCATTTCCTTCGTAGTAGAAGAACTTAGTTTCAGACTTGGGTCTAGCTTTGGGCTTCTTCACGGGAGTGGCAACTTGCTTGCCATTCTTCTTCAAGTTCCCATTCCTTCCCTCACCCTTCTTCTTGAAACTAGTGGTCTTGTTAACCATCAACACTTGATGCTCTTTCTTGACTTCTACCTTCGCCAATTTCAGCATCGCAAAGAGCTTGGGAATCGTCTTTGTCATCCCTTGCATATTATAGTTCATCACAAAGTTCTAGTAGCTTGGTGATAGTGACTAGAGAACTCTATCAATCACTATCCTATTTGGAAGATTAACTCCCACTTGATTCAAGCGATTGTAATACCCAGACATTCTGAGCACATGCTCACTGGCTGAGCTATTCTCCTCCATCTTGTAGGCAAATTACTTGTCAGAGGTCTCATACCTCTTGACACGGGCATGAGTCTGAAATACCAATTTCAACTCTTGGAACATCTCATATGCTTTGTGGCATTCAAAACGTTTTTGAGGTCCCGGTTCTAAGCCTTAAAGCATGGCGCACTAAACTATCAAGTAGTCATCATACCGAGCTTGTCAAACATTCATAATGTCTGCTTCTACTCCTGCAATAGGTTTGTTCACCTAGCGGTGCATCAAGGACTTAATTCTTCTCTGCAACAATGAGGATAATCCTGAGATCACAGACCCAGTCCGCATCATTGCTACTATCATCTTTCAACTTATTTTCCTCTAGGAATATATAAAAATAGGGGAGCTATATCACGAGCTATTGATCTACAACATAGATATGCAAATACTATCAGGACTAAGTTCATGATAAACTAAGTTCAGTTAATCAAATTACTTAAGAACTCCCACTTAAATAGACATCCCTCAAGTCATCTAAGTGATACGTGATCCAAATCAACTAACCCATGTCCGATCATCACGTGAGATGGGGTAGTCATCAATGGTGAACATCTCTATGTTGAACATATCTACTATATGATTCACGGTCGACCTTTCAGTCTCTAGTGTTCCTAGGCCATGTCTGTACATGCTAGGCTTGTCAAGTTTAACCCAGGTATTCTACATGTGTAAAAATGTCTTACACCCGTTGTATGTGAATGTAGAGTCGGTCACACCCGATCATCACGTGGTGTCTCGAAATGATGAACTGTAGCAACGGTGCATACTCAGGGAGGACACTTTTACCTTCAAATTTAGTGAAGGGGTCATATTATAATGCTATCGTCGTTCTAAGCAAAAAAAGATGCATATAAGATAAGCATCACGTGCGGTCAAAATATTTGGCATGATATGGCCATCGTCATCTTGTGCTTTTGATCTCCATCTCCAAAGCATCGTCATGATCTCCATCGTCGTCGGCTTGACACCTTGATCACCATTGTTGCATCATGGTTGTCTCGCCAACTACTGCCTCTACAACAATTGCTAACTCATAGCAATAAAGTAAAGCAATTACATGGTGTTTGCATTTCACACAATAAAGAGACAACCATAAGGCTCCTGCCGGTTTCCTGATATCTTAGAAACATGATCATCTCATACAATAACGTATATCACATCATGTCTAACCATATCACATCACAACATACCCTGCAAAAACAAGTTAGACGTCATCTACTTTGTTGTTGCAAGTTTTATGTGGTTGTTACGGGTTTCTAGCAAGAACCGTTCTTACCTACAACAAAAACCACAATGGTGATTCGTCAAGTTTGTTGTTTTAACCTTCTTCAAGGACCGGCTGTAGTCAAATTCGATTCAACTAAAGTAGGAAAAACAAACACCCGCCAGCCACCTTTATGCAAAAGTAGTTGCATGTCAGTCAGTTCAACACCCCCCCATAGTCGAAGCGTCGGCGTCAGCGATGCAAAGACTGGAACGGAACTCCTGGAATGCAGCGGTTGGAAGCCCCTTGGTCATAATGTCAACAAACTATTGGGTGGTCGGTACATGAAGAACACGAAGCTGACCCAACTGAACCTTCTCACGCACAAAGTGAACATCAAGTTCAATGTGCTTGGTGCGCTTATGCTGCACCAGATTTGCCGCGAGATAGGTGGCCGAAACATTATCATAGAAAACCATCGTAGCTTTCGGGATCGAGACCCGAAGTTCGCCAAGTAGTTGACGTAACCAACATGTCTCGGCAACAACGTTGGCAACAGCACAGTACTCAGCTTCAGCACTCGAGCGAGAGATGGTGGGCTGCCTATTAGAGCACCATGAGATGAGAGAGTCGCCAAAGAAGACACAATATCCTGACATAGAGTGTCGAGTGTCGGGGCAACTGGCCCAATCCGCATTAGTGTAAGCAAACAGCTCGGTGGAGGCGGAGGCACGAAGACGAAGACCAAATGTCGGTGTGCCACGACTGAACCATACAATGCGCTTGACCAAAGACCAGTGAACATCACAAGGCGAGTGCATGTGCAGGCAAACCTGCTGCACGGCAAACTAAATGTCTGGTCTGGTGAACGTGAGGTACTGAAGAGCACCAACAATACTGCTGTAGAGAGCAGCATCTGTGGCAGGTTGTCCAGCAATGGCAGAGAGCTTTGGCTTGGCTTCGACAGGAGTGGCAACAGGTTTGCAGTTGGTCATACCAGCACGATCCAAGAGATCAAGAGCATACAGTCCTTGACTAAGGAAAAATTCGGAAATGTCACATCGCACATTGATGCCGAGGAAGAAGTGCAGGGCGCCCAAGTCCTTAAGCCGAAACTCAGAACCAAGACGGCCAATGATGTCGCGAAGTAAGTCCGCACGAGAGGCGGTGATGACAATATCGTCAACATAGAGAAGAAGCATGGTGACATGATCAGCTCGATGAAGCACAAACAGCGACGTGTTGGAGGTGGTGCTGCAAAAACCGAGAGCAGTGAGGAATGCTGCAATGCGTTGATACCATGCACGGGGTGCCTGCTTCAGACCGTAGAGAGACCGTGATAGCAGGTAAACATCGTCAGGCCGAGAAGGATCGACAAAACCAGTAGGCTGCTGACAGAGAACACGCTCCTGAAGATTACCATAGAGGAAAGCATTGTTGATGTCGAGCTGATGAACAGGCCAGTGATGAGATGCGGCGAGCTGAAGAACAACATGAAACGTAGCGGGTTTGATGACCGGGGATAAGGTCTCCGAGAAGTCGACACCGGCACATTGTGCAAAACCTCGAACAACCCAATGGGCCTTGCACCTGTCCAGAGAGCCATCAGGGAGAAGCTTATGCCGAAATACCCACTTGCTGGTGATGATGTTGGCGCCAGGGGGCGAGGGACCAACGTCCAGGTCCGGTTGACGACAAGAGCATCGTACTCAGCACGCATAGCCGCTAGCCAGTGCGGAATGCACCGAGCGCGGTACTAGAGAGATTACCGTGACGCTGAGATTCTGATAGCGAGGGTTCGGTTATAGATCATGTCTTTAGCACGCGTCACCATGAAGTGATAAGGCGGCGGAGGCGGGGGTCGAGCCCGTCGTCGAGGCGGAGGCACTACCACAAAAGAGGACGAAGGTGGAGGCACGGGAGAAAAATCAGGTGAGGCGGCGGTCGGAGCCTCAGGCGAGACCGCAGACGGCGGTGTCAAGGCTGTGGGCGAGGCCGCAGGTGGCGAAGAGGCGTCCACGAAGGAGACCGCGGGTGACGGCGACATGACCGCGGGCGAGGCCGCGGGTGGCAGAGATGAGACCCCGGTCGAGGCAGACTAGGTGGCAGGCGAGGCCACTGGCGATGCGGGGGCGGGCAAGGCCGCCGCCAATGTGGGTGTGGGCAAAGTAGTAGAGGGCCCGGCTGAGACACCTCCTGGGCCAGGCCAGCGAAAACTGGCGCCCAAACCTAGAGGAGTGAGGACATCTCCACCTGAGCTGACCAGACCAGCTGGAGCGGGAGCCGAAGCCAGGGGAGGCGAACCCTGGAGGGGCGAGGCCGGCTCTGCCGGAGCCAGAAAGGGAGGCCCCACCGAGGGACCCATCAAGGATGCACGGGGTCATGGCGGAGGAAGCGCAAGGGATCCACGAGGCCGTCGAGGGAGAACATCCAAAGACGGAGCTGTTGTCGGTGTAGCCTGCTCAAAGGGAAAAACAACCTCATCAAAGTTAACATGTCACGAGACGAACACACGAAGAGAAACCGGGTCATAGCAGCGAAATCCTTTTGTGTTTGGTTGGTAGCCGAAAAAGAAACAAGAGAGAGACCGAGGCGCAAGCTTATGTGGGTGGTGGCGGTGATGTTGGGGTAACACAAACAACCAAAGACATGAAGATCATCATAGGAAGGGGAGACCCGAACAGAAGATGATGAGGTGTATAGCTCCATCGCGGTTTGCATGGTCGGATGTTGAGAAGTAGAGTGGTGGTGGCAAGAGCATCGGGCCAAAACTGGGCGGGCATGTGTGCATGGAAAAGCATTGCACGGACACTCTCATTGAGGGTACGAAGAACACGTTCGGCACGACCGTTTTGTTGGGAGGTGTATGGACATGTAAGGCGGAAAACAGTGGCATCAGTGGAGAGAAGATGTCGAATGGCGAGATTATCAAATTCTTTTCCGTTATCCGTTTGAAGGTGAGCAATGGTGCAATGAAAGTGGGTGTGGACATAAGCATAAAAGGAGTGGAGAGTGGAGGCGATGTCAGATTTATGGCATAGCGGAAAAGTCCAAGTGAAGTGAGAAAAATCATCTGAAATCACAAGATAATATGATAAGCCCGAATTTTTAGGCACTTGAGATGTCCAGACATCACAACGAATAACATCAAAAGGAAAAGTGGCTATTTATGTAGATGAAGTAAACGGCAAGCGAACGTGTTTTCCTATGCGGCAACTATGACAAGTATGAGCCGCCGGTTTATTACATGAAAAAGAGAAGGTGCTCAAAATTTTGTGAAGATCGTTGGCGCCGGGATGACCAAGTCGAGCGTGCCAAAGCGAGATATCCGCATGAAGAGCAACCAGGCCGCCACTCGTCATAGGACCACATGGGTAGAGATCGTCGGGGGAATCACATCAGTGCAGAACCCTCCGGGAGCTAGCATCCTTGACAGAGAAACCAAGAGCATCAAACTCAACAGTGACATGATTTTCACGAGTAAGAGTTTTAACATAGCATAGGTTTTTGATTATGGACGATGAAACAAGCACATTATTGAGAGTAAGAGACGAAGAGGGAAACGGAAGAGAAGATGAACCGTGATGAGTGATGGGAAGAGAGGAGCCATCACCCACCGCGATGCGAGAGTTGAAGGGATAGGGGAGGCATGGGAGAGGATACCGGGGTTGCAGGCCATGTGAGCAGCGGTGGCTGGTGTCCATGTACCAATCGCCGCCTCCGTTGTAGTTCTCGGCGAGGGTGCAGCATGAAGGGCAGAGAGGAGCGTCGGGTCGTAGACCGGAGGGGCGCCACCATATGCGTCGTAGCCTGAGGGACCATCGTAGGCCGAGGAGCCACTGTAGGACGCGGCATTGCCGTACGCCACGGGAGCCGGCGCGATCAGCAGCGCCTGATGAGAAGACGGCCGTGGTCCGAGGATGCCCTGAGTGGGAGGACGGGGAACGGGCATGGAGTAAGCATGCACAACGCCCGTCCAGGGATTGTACCCCGAGAGCCACGGTGGAGGAGGAGCGGCCGCAGTTGCCACGGGAGGGCGTTGCGCCGTGTTGGCGTTGCGGCCCCGACCCCCGCGGCCCTTCTGCTTGTGGCCACTAGCGGGCGCGGACACGGGTGGCGGGGTCGGAGGAGGCGCGCGCGGCACTGGCGGAGTGACGTGGCCAGCGGCGAGGCCGGCGTGGAGGGCGGCATGGGTCACCTGCCGGGTGGTGTGACGGAGACGCTTCTCCTCCATGCGAAGGTATGTGACTGCCTTCGCGTACATCGGCGTGACGAGAGAGAGGTTGGCGGCGGACTGGCCAAGGTCGAGGTGGAGGCCGCGGAGGAGGTTAGTGAGGAGGACGAAGTCGTCAATGGTCATACCGACGTCGCGCAGCTCGTCGGTGAGGACCTTCAGCCGCGTGCAGTACTCATCGATCGAAAGATCGTTTTGCTGCATGGTGAAGAACTCCCCTTGAAGAAAGACGCGGCATTGGAGTTGATTGTCGGGGAAGAGATCACACAGGCGCGTCCACATAGCATAAGCCGACGGGTCACGAGAGTTGACCAAGTTAAAGAGACCGCCGGAGATGGTGAGGAAGAGCCACTTGATGATGCAGGCATCCACAGCAAGCCACTCGTTGTCGTCATTCATGTCGCGGAAGTCGACGCTCCCGTCAACATGCTCGATGAGACGATAAGAGCGGAATAGTAGCACGAAGTAGGTGCGCCACGCGTTGTAGGATGGCGAGTCGAGGTCGAGAATGACGGGTACGTGGTCTTTGATGTGGAGCTCGTTGAGGCGGTCGGAGGTGAACATGGCACCGGCAAAAGAACCGGCGTCGGATGGGTCGGCCTTGTTGCGGGACATGGTGGCGTCGGGTGATGGGAGTGAAAACCTTGCCGGCGTGGAAGGCTTGTCGGGGTGGAAACCTTGCCGGCGTGGAGAGCTTGCCAGGGTTAAAGTTTGCCGGGGTGAGAGCTTGCCGGTGTGTTGAGCGTGCCAGGGTGGAGAGCTTGCCGGGGTGGAAAGCTTGCCGGGGTGAGAAGATGCGGTGATGGCTGTAGAGGAACAGCGGCGGTGGCACTAGGGTTTGGGGAGAAGGGAGTAGCGGCGGCTGTGGGAAGAAGGGAACAGCGGCGGTGTAGGGTTTTGGGTAGGAGGAGGCAGCGGCGGCTATGGTAGAGGTAGCGACGGTGGCGTTAGGGTTTGGAGTTGGCGGCAGCGGCGGCTACGGGAGAGTGCGGCGGGTGCGGGTTGCGGAAGCGAGAGGAGATCGCGGTAAAACTGATACCATGTAGAAAGGATATGCAGTTCAGCTCAATTGTATTCTGGGGAGTCGGTCATAATATATACACAGAATGTCTTGTGTGACAAGGAAACTAATCCTACCATATCTCTAGGAGTCAACTATACAAGGCTAGAGAAGATAAAAATATTAATACAAATATGTCACGTTCAACATGTACTCCTCTACAGAAAACGAAGACAATTTTGGAAGTCATTCAATGTCATTACCTCTAATTTCGTTGTGTTAAAGTTTCATAAAAAATATCACATGTACCAGCAAGTGAAATATCTGATAAAGATGGCAAACTAGTTGTGTGAAGCATCCCAATGCTCCAAACATGATTTCGATTCCCATTGTTTTGTCAGGATCGATTTGTTGCAAAACAAATATTCCCAAGACACAGAATAGGGTCATGGCAACCACGACATAACCCTTTTGAAATAGAGGGTTAGCAGATCGGAAATCTCAATAAAGCATATAAATATGTGCTAGCCAAGAAGTACGTACTTTGAGGTTTTGCCGCCGATGCGCATAGAAGAAAACCAGACAGTGTAAATTCGACACAAGGGAGCACAAATTTCTCATGATCAAATCCTCACTTCTATCTCTACTTAGAACTGCTAAGCTATATAATACCCACACAATACTATTAAGGAGTCCAGCAACCATAGACTTTGTGTTGAAAAGTTTGGTTCTGCTTTCAAACTGTCCTCCATTAAATAAATGATAGAGAGCAGGAATCAACGCAAGTACAACTGCAGTCGTACCTGTTGGATTTCGGGTTCCGGCAGACCCTTAAGGTTCGAACACTGGGGTGCACGCGGAAATCTCGCCTTCAACCTCTCCGTCTCGAGGGGATCTAAACCACTAAAAGAACTGCACGAAAGACACAAGATTTATACTGGTTCGGGCCACCGATGTGGTGTAATACCCTACTCCAGTGTGTGGTGGATGGATTGCCTCCTGGGGCTGGTGTGGATGAACAATACAAGGAAGAACAGCCTCGCGAGGGTCTGTTCTTGGCTGTGGAGATGAACTGTTGTGAAGAGCTCAGTCACCCACTCTCTCTCTCTCTTTCTCTCTCTACTTGCGAACCGAACGAACCGAACCCCTCCAACCCCCTTCTATGTGGGTGGCTAGTCCTATTTATAGAGGCCCTGGTCCTCTCCCCAAATATTGAGCAGGAAGGGATCCAACAATGGCGGGCTAATTTGAAGGGGGACAGCGAGTACATCTATCCTGACAAAAGCAGTCTTCGCCTGCCAAAGGCTCTGGTGATGACGCCGCGCTGGGCTCCATGGTGACCTCTGTCTCGTAGTCCTCCTGGTCCTGGTCTCGTTGCACCGAAGTGGCAACCTTTTGCCTGATGCCTCGGTACTCCGCTGATATGCTTGCTCCCTTTGCACCAAAGAGGAAAGAGGGACGCTGCGCGCGCTGGCACCCGCCTGGTGCCCCGTGTCGTCATGGCTTGCGTCATGGGCACCTCACGAGGTACCCCGCCTTGAAATCTCCGCCTCCTCGCGAGTCAGCCTGATGAGGCTGTGCCTGAGGATGCACCGTGTCGTCCGCCTCGCGAGGCTTGGCCCCTCACGAGGGTCTTGAGCCTCGTGTTGATGAAGATGGGCCGCGCTGGGCCCCCGCTTGAGCCACGCCACAGGCCGCAGGCAGGCAAGTCTGGGGACCCCCGTTCCCAGAACGCCGACAGTAGCCCCCGGGCCCAGGGCGCGCATGGACTTGGCCGTGCCGAGAGGCGAAAGGGCAAGGGCGAAGCGCCACGGGCCCCAACAGCCTGCGGCCTTGGACGCCGCGTGGCGATTGATTGGACGTGGGTGCCTTAGCTTCCCCATGACGCCTTGGTGATCGTGCGAGTTGGACAAGTCCCTGCATGCAGAACGTGTTATGATTACCTGTGATCGTGGAGACCGGCGGTTGGCCTTCGCCGGCTATAAGTACGGCACCGCTCGTGCCCGTCAAGTCCATCTCCTCTTGCTCTCTCCTTCGCCTCAGTTCTTGCTCCGTCTTGGTGTGATGGCTCCGATTCGCCGATTCTCTGTGGAGGAGAAGGGAAAGGCTCCTCGAGAAGGGCCGGACCCTCTCCCGCCGAAGAAGCGACTCGCCCATTGCAGCCGGGACGATGAGGACAATCCGGTGGTGGCGAGGCCCCGGGGCGAGCGGGCTCCGTCGGGGTTCCCGCTGCCTTTGTACGCCCACGTCGAGGGCCCTGGAGGTGCCGATGCTGATCTCCGCGGTCAGCGCTGTCATCGGCACCGTCGGGTTGTGAAGGCGTGGGTGGTTCCTCCTGGAGTCCATGCCGACGGCTCCTCCCATGAGTTCGTGCTCCACGTCGTCACTCCTCTTCAGTCCTCGATCCGCCTTCCTCCCTTCTTCGCCTCCGTGGTTCTTCCAGGGGGGGCCTATGGAGCTCCAGCTGCAGCACGCTGACTGCGGCGCCCCCGCGACCGAGGCCGAGGTCGTCGTTGCTGCCACGGGCGCGGTCTACATGTCCCGCGGCTGGAGGGAGATCGTCCGGGTCTGCAGGGAAAGAGGCGTCTTCACGGTCCACCTGGAGTATGACGGCGCAGCGGTGATGTTCCTCAAGGTCTTCGACGCGATCGGGCGCCGGCTGGAGTGCTGCCGCGGGAGAGGCGACCTGGACCTCGCCCTGGTGAGGGCTAGGCCCGTCGACCGCCCCCTTGACAGTGGCGCCCGAGGGTCTAGTGGCTCCAGCAGAGGCTACGTGACTCCGGAGACGAGCGACGACAGCTACGAGCCCCCGAGTCGCCGTCGCTCCAGGAGCAGGGCGGACGCGTTAGGCCGTCACCAACCCTGATCTGGATGGAGTTGGCGCCGGTATTGATGATGGCATCTTCTGCAGGAGCCCATGTAGTTAGCACTCCCTAGGATCTGTTCCCTGCGAGGAATCAAAATGCGCCCCATGGGGGCTTGTAAGGTGTCCGTAGTCCCGTTTGTTAATATATGACCTTTGCTATGGATTCGTGTGAGTTGCTGATTCCGTCGTAGCTTAGTACTCCCTTTTGAACCTCGCGAGGGCCTGGTGCTCTACGCCGACAGGTCCCAGTCCCAAGGCGGCGTCAGCCGTCGCTGGTATGCCAGGTCGCGATGCCGTGGTCAAGGCCAAGAGGTGAGCGACCCGAGGTCCGGTAAGAGCCCCTGAGTCGCGATGCTCAGGAGGTCCCATTTGGCGCCCAAGCAGCAATCACTTAGTGAGAAAGGGAAGCAACGTCGCTAGTACGGAGTCGCTTTAGGTGAGGGGGTAGTGCTGCAGCAGCCAGTGCCGTGGGTGGTAACTTATCTTGAGGATCAGGGGCCGTTCTAGGTGCGCCGTTGGGTCCGTATGTGGATAGGAGCGGAAACGCTCGGCGAGGTCCTCGTGAGGCCCCTTCTTCCCCGCCTCTGCTCCCCTTTCTGCTCTACGTCCTCGAGTCCCGGCCCTCGAGCTTGTCTCAGCCGTCGCTGGTATGCCAGGTCGCGATGTCGTGGACAAGGCCAGAGGGTGAGGGATGGAGAGCCAGTAAGAGCCATGAGTCACGATGCTTAGGCACCCCCCTTTAACGTGCAAGCGGTTCGCGCGGGCGAGGGCGAAGGAAACCTCGCGAGGGCCTTGGCTTGCGCGGTTCCCTCCAGAGATCCTGCAGGGTCATCACAAAAAGAAGATGGTGTTGCCACAGCGGCCATTAGTCGATCGTTAGTCACTCAAGAGCTTGCTGGTTGGGGTAGGCGAGGTGTATCTGGGCACCCATGAGCCAGCGCGGGACTCCTGAGGACCTACCTCTGGGCGGGTTGCGCCTGACACTGGGCCGTATCTTGAGATGTGTCCCTGCAAATTTTGGTTAGATGCCGGTACTCTACGTCCTTGGGTCCCGGCCCTCGAGCTTGTCTCAGTCGTCGCTGGTATGCCAGGTTGCGATGCCATGGACAAGGCCAGAGGGTGAGGGCTGGAGAGCCAGTAAGAGCCTTGAGTCGCGATGCTCAGGCACCCCCCGTTTAACATGCAAGCGGTTCGCGCGGGCGAGGGCAAAGGAAACCTCGCGAGGGCCTCGGCTTGCGCGGTTCCCTCCAGAGATCCTGCAGGGTCATCACAGAAAGAAGATGGTGTTGCCACGGCGCCCATTAGTCGATCGTTAGTCACTCAAGAGCTTGCTGGTTGAGGTAGGCGAGGCGTATCTGGGCACCCGTGAGCCAGCGCGGGACTCCCGAGGCCCTACCTCTGGGCGGGTTGCGCCCGGAACTGGGCCGTATCTTGAGATGTGTCCCTGCAAAA
This sequence comes from Triticum monococcum, assembly GCA_034509565.1. Lineage (NCBI taxonomy): Eukaryota > Viridiplantae > Streptophyta > Magnoliopsida > Poales > Poaceae > Triticum > Triticum monococcum. Next base: position 690,267,330 of record CM067843.1, read on the forward strand.
TTTGGTTAGATGTCGGTACTCTACGTCCTCGGGTCCTGGCCCTCGAGCTTGTCTCAGTTGTCGCTGGTATGCCAGGTCGCGATGCCATGGACAAGGCCAGAGGGTGAGGGCTGGAGAGCCAGTAAGAGCCCTGAGTCGCGATGCTCAGGCACCCCCCCTTTAACGTGCAAGTGGCCGATATGGGAAGAGAAGATGCCGCGGACGGGCACCATGCAGCTAAGCGTGATAGGCAATGCAGAGTTGGAAATAAACACTACGGAGATACACGCTGCTGGGCCTGGCCCCAGCGGCTTGGGGATGATGCAGCCCGAGGGGCGCCCCCAACAAGGCAAACTAACGATGGAAAGGTAAATGCAGATACATGTCGCGGGGACGGACCCACACGGCCTGGGAGTGATGCAACCCTGGGAGGGTGCTCCTAGCTGAGAACGGAACTTGAAAGATGTCACCTAAGGATGTCGTCGGCGTAGTGGCGTTGGTGCAGCAGACTTGACGGGCTGCGGAAGCCGATCCTCACGAGCCCCCAGGCCCCGGGGCCTCGGGAGGCTCCGGAGGTGCTGGTGACCCCTCGCGAGCTGCCTCCATCTCCTCCAAGGCTGCGGAACGCCTGTCTTCCTGAGCCTCCACGATGCCCCTCATGAGGCGCTGGTACGCCGCAGCCATGCTCGGCAGGCCGTAAGGCATGCGAACATAGCTGTGGGGTGGACCTCCGCAGCGCCCCACTTGCGAGGGCCAGTGGCGCTCCATTGTGGCGATCTGATTAAGCCCTGGTACATCGACGCAGACGCGCAGCCCGCCATCCTCGCCTGGATGTGGGGTCATGGCTGGCAAGCAGCGGCAACCTCTCATGATCCTTGCCTCCTGTAGCTCTTGAATGGCCTCGCCAATGAACTCTTGCTGGTCTGATCTTCCTCGCCTGGCTCCCTCCTGAGGGAAACGTGCTGCGAAGCACGCCTCCACATGGTGCCCAAGCGCCTCCCTCGTGACTACGGCTAGGTCGGTGGCCCTCCAGGTGAGAGCCCCCGAGCCCTGCCTGAGGAGGGCGCCGGGCACGCTTTCCTATGCGATGGATGGAGGGCCCTCCTGAGAAGTCACGGGCCCTGAGGGGCCTGCCTCCTGAGGGGCTGAGCCTGACGACGTCTTCTTCTTCTTGGGGGTGGCCTCAGGAAGCCTCCTGCTTCCGATCTGGTTCTTCTAGCGACGCGGCCTGAAAGGCTCGCTCCAGGGAACACACTGCATCTCTCTCTTCACAGGGCACCATGATGATGACGCCACTTCCTGGCATCTTGAGGATGTTGTAGCCGTGGTGGGTTACAACCATGAACTTGGCCAGCGCTGGGTACCCGAGGATGGCGTTGTACGGCAGGCGGATGTGGGCGACGTCGAAGTCGATGAGCTCGGTGCAGTAGTTGTTGCGGGCCCCGAAGGTGACAGGGAGGCGGACCTGCCCGATCGGGATTGTGGAACCGTCGGTGATCCCGGAGAAAGGCCTGGTTGGCTGAAGCTGGTCATAGGGCACTTGGAGGTTGTTGAATGTTTCCACGGACAGGACGTTGAGCCCTGCCCCGCCATCGATGAGGGTCTTGGTGACCTGCACGTTGCTGATGACCGGGGAGCAGAGCATCGGGAGGACTCCTGCAGTGGCTGCGCACTTGAGCTGGTCTACCGAGCTAAACGTGATGGGGCACGCCGACCACCTGAGGGGGCGCGTTGCTTCGAGCTTGGGGAGAGCTGCATTCACTTCACGGGCAAACTGCTTGAAGATACATTGGGAGGCTGGGGCTTGAGCTCCGCCCAGGATGCAGGCGATCGCGCGCAGCTCCTGGAAGCCCCCAGCCCCCTCGTCTTGATGGCGGTCTTCGTTCCTTCTTGGTGGAGGCGGCAGCGGAGGTAGGCCTGCGTTGCCATGAGGGAGGTCCTCACGAGGCTGGTCTCTCCAGTCCCCCTCGCGAGGCAGGTCCCACCAGCGGTCCTCGCGAGGCTGGTCGCGCCACCCCTGGCACGGGCCGTGGTCTTCCCAGCGCCCTGGGTTTCTTCCTCCTCCTCGGGCATAGCCCCGGTCAGCACGGTCAGGGCGACGGCCGATCCTTCCTTATCGCACGGCGCGGAGCTCTTGACATTCGTTGGTGTTGTGGGTGTGGAGGTCATGGTACACACAGTACCAGCTGCCTCTGGAGGGTTCGGGCAGATACTTGCCCCGCTTGGTGTCTGGTTCCGCCGCGAGTATGGCAGCCCCCTTGCGCTTCACGTCCTTGGCCTTGGGCTTCTTCTCCAGTGTGTGGTGGATGGATTGCCTCCTGGGGCTGGTGTGGATGAACAATACAAGGAAGAACAACCTCGCGAGGGTCTGTTCTTGGCTGTGGTGATGAACTGTTGTGAAGAGCTCAGTCACCCACTCTCTCTCTCTCTCTCTTTCTCTCTCTACTTGCGAACCGAACGAACCGAACCCCTCCAACCCCCTTCTATGTGGGTGGCTAGTCCTATTTATAGAGGCCCTGGTCCTCTCCCCAAATATTGAGCAGGAAGGGATCCAACAATGGCGGGCTAATTTGAAGGGGGACAGCGAGTACATCTATCCTGACAAAAGCAGTCTTCGCCTGCCAAAGGCTCTGGTGATGACGCCGCGCTGGGCTCCATGGTGACCTCTGTCTCGTAGTCCTCCTGGTCCTGGTCTTGTTGCACCGAAGTGGCAACCTTTTGCCTGATGCCTCGGTACTCCGCTCATACGCTTGCTCCCTTTGCACCAAAGAGGAAAGAGGGATGCTGCGCGCGCTGGCACCCGCCTGGTGCCCCGTGTCGTCATGGCTTGCGTCATGGGCACCTCACGAGGTACCCCGCCTTGAACTCTCCGCCTCCTCGCGAGCCAGCCTGACGAGGCTGTGCCTGAGGATGCGCCATGTCGTCTGCCTCGCGAGGCTTGGCCCCTCGCGAGGGTCTTGAGCCTCATGTTGATGAAGATGGGCCGCGCTGGGCCCCCGCTTGAGCCACGCCGCAGGACGCAGGCAGGCAAGTCTGGGGACCCCCATTCCTAGAACACCGACAGTACCACTGAGAACCGAAGAGATGATCTCGATGGCTTTCCATGCGCCCTGATAAATTAGCAGAACTATGAATCAATTGAACAAATACTATGAACACATATTTATTTTAAAAAGTGCAGAGTTTCCACTTCCAACCAGGCAGTGAGATAAACACGACCATATTCATCGATCAGATGAAAGCCAACAACTGTGAGACACGGCACTCCTCTAGCCTCTAACTTGATTATTTTTTAAACACGAGAAAAAATATTTTCTCATTGCATTGATTAAAAAGATTGCTGCCCAGGTAATGTGACGCCCCTGATTCAATCGTACACTAATCGTACACGCAAACGTGTACGATCCAGATCAGGGACTCACGAGACGATATCACAACACAACTCTACAAATAAAATAAGTCATACAAGCATCATATTACAAGCCAGGGGCCTCTAGGGCTCGAAAACAAGAGATCGATCATAGACGAGTCAGCAGAAGCAACAATATCTGAGTACAGACATAACTTAAACAAGTTTGCCTTAAGAAGGCTAGCACAAACTGGGATACAGATCGAAAGAGGCGCAAGCCTCCTGCCTGGGATCCTCCTAAACTACTCCTGGTCGTCGTCAGCGGGCTACACATAGTAGTAGGCTCCTCCAGTGTAGTAGGAGTCATCGTCGACGGTGGCGTCTGGCTCCTAGGCTCCATCGTCTGGTTGCAGCAATCGGGTATACGAAGGGGGAAAAGGGCAAACAAAGCAACCGTGAGTACTCATCCAAAGTACTCGCAAGCAAGGAGCTACACTACATATGTATGCATTGGTATCAAATGGAATAAGGGCATCATATGTGGACTGAACTGCAGAATGCCGGAATAAGAGGGGGAAAGCTAGTCCTTTCGAAGACTACGCTTCTGGTAACATCCATCTTGCAGCATGTAGGAGAGAGCAGATGGTAAGTTCACCAAGTAACATCGCATAGCAATATCCTAACCGATGATCCTCCCCTCGTCGCCCTGTGAGAGAGCGATCACCGGTTGTATCTGCCACTTGGAAGGGTGTGTTTTATGAAGTATCCGGTTCTAGTTGTCATAAGGTCAAGGTACAACTCCAACTCGTCTTGTTATCGAAGATCACAGCTATTCGAGTAGATTAACTTCCCTGCAGGGGTGCACCACATAACCCAACACGCTCGATCCCATTTGGCTGGACACACTTTCCTGGGTCATGCCCGGCCTTAGAGGATCAACACGTCGTAGCCCTACCTAGGCACAACAGAGAGGTCAGCACGCCGGTCTAAATCCTATGGCGCAGGGGTCTGGGCCCATCGCCCATTGCACACCTGCACGTTGCGTAAGCGACCAGTGAGCAGGCCTAGCCTCCCTTATACAAGAGTAGGCGTTCCAGTCCAACCCGGCGCGCGCCGCTCAGTCGCTGATGTCACGAAGGCTTCGGCTGATACCACGACGTCGAGTGCCCATAACTGTCCCCGCGTAGATGGTTAGTGCGTATAGGCCAGTAGCCAGACTCAGATCAAATACCTAGATCTTGTTAAGCGTGTTCTTTTGAAGTAACAGCGAACGCCGACCAGGGCCAGGCCCACCTCTCTCCTAAGTGGTCTCAACCTGCCCTGTCGCTCCGCCACAAAGTAATAGTCGGGGGCCGTCGGGAACCCAGGCCCACCTCTACCGGGATGGAGCCACCTGCCCCTTCAGCCCCCACCTCCGAACAATATCATAAGTAATGTAACACTATAAGTATATAACATATGCCCATGATCACCTCCCGAAGTGATCACGTCCCAGTAGTATAGCATGGCGGACGGACAAGAATGTAGGGCCACTGATGGTAAACTAGCATCCTATACTAAGCATTTAGGATTACAGGTAAGGTATCAACAGTTGTAGAACAATGACAGGCTATGCAACTGAATAGGATTAACGGAAAGCAGTAACATGCTACACTACTCTAATGCAAGCAGTAGAAAGAGAGTAGACGATATCTGGAGATCAAGGGGGGGCTCGCCTGGTTGCTCTAGCAAGAGACAGGGGTCGTCAACACCGTAGTCATACTGAGTAGCAGCAGCGTCGGTCTCGGTGTCTAGTGGAAAGAAGTAACAGAGGGGGAACACAATAAATAACATAGCAATCAAAGCATCACAAAGTATAACATGGCAAACGCGGTACTAGAGGTGATCTAACGCAGGGATAGGTAATACCGGGAAAGGGGGGAACATCCGTCAAAGGATTCCCAGTGTTTCGTGTTTTTGGACAAACGGACCAGAGGTGGATTGTTGCATGTTCGCTATGCTAGGAACGTGTGGCGGATGAATAGAATGCGTATTCGGATTCGTCTCGTCGTTCTGAGCAACTTTCATATATAAAGTTTTTCGATCCAAACTACGGTTATTTTTCTATGATTTTCCGAAGTTATAAAAGTTTTCTAGAATTTCTGAAATTCTACTAAGTCTTAGAATCTGTTTATTGACTAGCCAATTTGTGAGGGCTATATAATGGGTTATTCATAGCTCTAATGGGGATGATTCCTATAGATGATTTACTCCACTCCAAGAGTACTACCAATCCATGCCATCTGATGCCATGAATAGTGCACTTAGCTAGTCCAAATACAGCCCCAAACTAGCTTAGTTAGTAATCTGTTCTTTAGTTTTCTCTGTTAACAGAAGATGCACTTTTGTCATTTTTGTAGCAATTACTCCATTCACCTAATGGACTTGTTCTAGTGAGATGAAACAGAGTTGGTCAAGTGTACAAACTATTCCCATCATTTTTATTTATTTTCGAAGTGATTTGCTATCTGTTTTGTTGATGCAAAAAGGGCTAGTCAGTACAAAGCTAGCTACTGCTACTGTAACTGAATGTTACTGTAGCAGCGCTGCACTAGTAGTGGCAGGCAGCGAGCAGATGCAGCAGGCAGCCACTCCCAGGCACGGCGGGCGAGCGGCTGGCCGGGGCGAGGCCGAGGGAAGGTGGGCGCGGCGCGGGGCCCATGCGGGAGCTGCGCGCACGCGTGGTGAGCGTGTCCAGGGGGCGTAGAGGGCGCGAGCAGGGGAACGGTGACCGCGAGCTCGATAGGAGCTCGGGCACGGTCGGGTGACGGCCTCGGGCGAGCTCGAGTCCGAGCGTACTGGGCACGGCAAGATGCACTAGAGGTGGCATTGGCTAGCTAGGAGCTCAGGGAGTTCGACGCGTGGCACATGCGCGAACTTAGCGTGCAGTGGCTGCGGTGGCGGCACAAATAGCGGAGGCGAGCTTCGGCCATGGTGGTACGGGTAGCTAGGCGCGGCGCAACAAGGGGAAAACAATGGGGAATGGGCTGGTGCTCACCAGGGGATCCGCAAGCAAGCGCGAGGGGGTTCGAGGAGGGCCAGAGCAGCAGGATCAACGGCGAGGTGCGGCGGCTCTGACGGTGAAGAAGTTGATCATGGCATCGTCTTGAGGCCTCCAGGTGCGCATGTAGTAGTTGACGAGGACGAGCGCGACGCGACGGAGCTCCTGGACACACCGGTGAGACGGGAGGCGATCGGTGGCTGCGAGATCAATGCGGCGACGATGACGACCGCATCGGGTGCCTCTCCAGATCAGGGAGGAGAGCGAGGGGGAGAAGGGGGTAGTGGCTAGGGTTTGATCGGGGTCGAGGGAGAGGGGCGAAGGGGGTCTTGCAGTCGAGGGGGATGCGTGGGTGGCCGGCACCTGGCCGGGGCGCCATGGATGGCCTCCACGCCCTCTTGTGAAGAGGAGGTGGGAGGAGGGCGGCTGGGCTAGGCCTCCCCAGCCACATGGGCCTAAGCGCCCAGTAGTTTAGGTTTTCTACTTTCTTTTATTTTTGTTTACTGTTTTTCTTTCTATCTACTATTTTGTGTTAAGTTAATCCACCAAATTGATCTTGTAAAATATGAAACTTGGCTCATAATTTGTATTGCAATTTTGGACACTGCCACAAAAGGTTTGGAGTTATTTTGAAAAGTTCAAAATCATGTTTAAAACTTAAATGGCTCATTAAGATGATGTCGGGGCACTTCATAAATTACTAGGGATTAAATGGTGAGCCAAATAATGTTGTTTTAATCATGACAATTAGTTAGCGAATACTTGTAACCCAATGAACATTTTTAATTTACCCCTTTAAGAATTAATAATTTGACTTTATTTTAAATTCGAATTTGAATCGGGTTTGAATCAATGCGAGATAAACGACAGTAATCGTGGTGACATGGCATCATTAGTAGAGGGTTACTGTAGCTTAATTTTCCGGACGTCGCAATTCTCCTCCACTACAAGAAATCTCGTCCCGGGATTTAAGAGGGGAGTAAGGGGGAGAATAGGTTACGAAATTCTAATGATCTTCTTGCTCTTGGTTGCTCTTCTCGAAGAGGTCGATCCATTAGATTGATGTCTTCATTCCTATGCTTCAGTCATCATGATGAAGCCGGCATCCTTTCTTCGGGAACTCCATCGTACTTACGAAATAATAAGGGGGTATTCTAGGAGAATGGACCTCTACAAGGTTGACTATGTGGTAGATAACATCGGGGAAGGTAGCGGAAAATAACTCTCGAATTGAAACTTAAGAAAATATCTAGAGAAAAATAAAGAGGTATCATGGGAAGTTTCAAGCGGGCAGGCAATCATCCGATGCCTGAAACAGTGTGTAAAAGGGGTTCGGCAACAGGGAATAATAATGCATTTGATACTAGAATAGATCTATAGGTAGGGGGCTCGTGAATTACATACGAGGCCAAGCGCGAGGAATAACTTTGGCAACAGGGTGTACAGGAGAGTCAGGTTTCGATCCTGGGACCTGTGGGTTATGGGCCCACCATGTGGTTAAAAGTAGAAAGGGGGTTGACATCTTGCACGGTCATGTAAGCAAGGCATGCCAGAGGATAGTCTGTCGGTTGTGTTGGCAACAACATTGGTACCAAGGGCGAGGGACGAAGAGAACCATTTTCCTGCTCGTTGAACGAGGCAGACCAATAGGCAAAGTTCTCGTCCATTGGTGGCTACCGGAATGTCATCAACAATGGTAACAGGGTCTTGCTAACAGAATTGTACACCGAGGTGTTTACATAAGCAGGAGAACATTACTGCTTAGATCATATAGATCACAAGAAACGTTAAACCAACCAATGGAAAGGAAAATACGATTATCAGATTAAACTGAACAATGGAAAGGAAAATGTGTTTAAACACATACTTCAAGGGTATATTCTTCCCAAGGACAAGCAGAGCATGATATCCATGACAGGATATAACATAGAATACCATTTAGGTAATGGGAGAGGAATTTCATGACATTACCCATACAACGATGTTTGGATATTTGAGCAAGAAGCATTTAGCATTGGGCTCCAATGTTCTTGTTGAAAATCGGAGTACCATAGGCATGCTTCGAGATAGCATTGGCAGGGCCTTCAAGCAAAGGTCAGACCTTGGATACACAAAGGATCCATCAGGAATAACTTGTAGAATAAGTCTGGATAACCTTACTGAAAGGAATCTATAATAATAGGGCCTCCGGCCAGGTGTGCTAGGCATGACATCACCTTATCGGTTTAAAGGCCAATGTTATAACTCATGGGAATATGTCCCAACCATCATATCTGATCGAGATCTAGTTCCGATGGGTGTGAGGATACCTCAGACTCGGGATGAGAAGAATAGGTGCAACACATTGACGGGATGGCGTTGCAAGATTCTCGGGAAATGAACTATGAAGGCAAGTCCCGAATCATGAGTTCGCCATTTAACCAAGGAGAGGATGAAGGGGTGGCTGATGAACTCAGCGATAATTCATTGAGATTTCCAAAAGATGGATCTCCACAATTAGGTGAACAAGGGGATGACAATTGTCAGATAAAATGATACAATGAGGTATCCTCGAGGAAACATACCCATTTGAACATTGGTTGAAAGGTGCACCCGAAATATGGGCTAGGTTGCACGAACAATGTTAGAATGGTGACTTAATGAACAAAAGAATTAGAATGAAACTATCGATCATTCACTTCAAAGCAATAGGATTGCTAGAACTTTTGAATTCACACCTCAAAGTTCAATTGCCGGTATTCCGATTAGAATCAACACGGGGACCAAGAATGTACGGAGATGGCGAGAAGTAATACTATAACAAGAATCCTTAAGAGGTGGGGCATTCCCATGATATTCTCGACATAACAGATGGTAATACTCCAAGGTAGAACACATCATAAGCTGGATGGCAAGGAACCCAAGGTATAACACAAATTGTGAACCAGTTTTGTGTTGTAGAAATGCAAGGATGTTGTCGATGTTAACACAATCATCAAGGGGGAAAGGATGATATATCTCATCATGGATTCGATTGATATCCTGGAAAAGCTCAAAATGCTGTTGATGATCATGACACATTTGTCGAGAGAGTTCATGAAGATGTAACCGATCAGCGACTACATCAAGTCAAAGGAATGATGAGGCGAAAGTTTATCAGAACCAAGGGTATGATACAAACTCGAAATCAAGCTTTCTGTTCAAGGCGAAATGATATGACGAGGAAAATCGACGTAAGCTTAGCTCGTCGTCGAAAATTGTGCTCTGGGAAGAAAGGACCAGGTTGCATAGTTAAAATTTACCATGATAATGATATGGCCAATCAGGCAGGGAATGACTTGAAGGATTAAACTCATAAGCATCGGAAATTACTTAAGAGTTATTGAATCGGAGTATGGACTCGATTCACTATTCAATGTTCTTGGTTGACGACAACCCAGAACCCAGGAAAAATTGGAATTAGTGAGAAATAATACTTGAAGAAGAACTCATAAGAAGTAAGATGGTTCTGTGATATTATCGAGATACCACGGGGTAATACTCGAAGGTAGATCATAATAGAGGTTGCAGAGGTATATTGATCTGCAAAAGACAAGTGCTTTAACTTGTCCGAGAAATGGAATCAAGGAGAAAATATGGTCGGAACCACGATTGCAAAGGATCAATTCACAGAGACCAAATATGGTCGGAAAATAGTTATTATTACTAGAAGCTTCCATGATAGGAGAAGATTCCATGATAGGATATACATCGTGTCCATGGGCATGAACACAAAGGTTCAAGGTCGACTCCCACTTCCTCAATGCATAACCTTCCATTCACCTCTCACTTTCGCAGAAGTTGTAGTGTTGAAATTTTATCTAGCAAAATACCAGAAGAGTATGACTCGTGAAAACTTTCAAGTTCACACATATTAGGGAAGGCATAGGTTCAACCCGTCAGGGTATCGTGGAAACATATTCCACAGCTTCAATAGTAAATACCACCAGCTCGAAAACAGAGCATGGTTGAGAAAACAGAGGATACAATTTACCCAAGGCTTTATATATCCGTGGAAAGGCTCACAAGGTTATTTGAATATGAAGGACACTATCAAATAATAATCCAATAAAGGATCTGACGGTCCATAGCGGAGTTGATGTGAGCATCGGCACATAACCAGCTGAAGAAAGGATGCAAGGGCATCAGATTATAGAACATCTGATTGATTCGATGCTTACATATCAAAGGAATTATGATTTCCAAATCGAAGGATCAGAAGCAGACGCTCTGGTCAAGGGTGGATAAATTCAATAGACCTAAGGGTACAATTGACGGCAAATAGATTGGTCGAGAACAAGCTCATGTTCAAAATGACGTCTGAGCCGGACAGATAATTTAAAAGGATTAACTGACGATTGCGTGCATTCGCACTCATGTTGAATCAATAGGATCAAAATGACGGTGTCTAAGGATACTAACAAATATTGCCAGACATATGGAAAGCATCCATAATGCAAGCAGACAAGTATTGCAGAGCAATAAGCTAATGAGGAATTTTGGAGGATCGAATAGTATTTCAAAGACAATTGTGAAACACATGAACAACTGGGGAGGAGTGGATACTCGATAAGGGTGAGAAATTATCCGTAGGGGTATTCCGGTGGCAAGGAACTGCAAGGTAGTAGGCACAAAATATTCTCGGAGCAATAGAGGGGATTCCAGGGTATCTTTTTATAACAAGATCAACTGGGAATAAAAGTAAGAACAGCAAGTGTATGTATTTATCCATAGGGATATTTCGGTGGTAGGGAATTGCGAAAGCAACAAGCTCAAAGTCTCGAGAGAACATCGGAGTATCTTCGAAATCCTTCGGTGGACCAAGTAATCATCTGGAGTAAGGGGCTCTCCGGGTGGAAGTAGTTACGGGAACCTAGAGTCGGCGTTAGTAAACTCATTTAACCCAAATAGAGGAAAGATTAGAGTCCCAGAGTATAGGTCGAGGAATAAAAGATCCTAATACCACCCAAATGGAAACGTGGGCCCGTAAGACACACATCCATGTTAGTAAAAAGTTTTGCAATGTCTAGACTCGACTTCGGCCAAGGAGTGTGGAAGGGGGGTTCCTACAGGCAGTCGGCTCTGATACCAACTTGTGACGCCCCCGATTCAATCGTACACTAATCATACACGCAAACGTGTACGATCCAGATCAGGGACTCACAGGAAGATATCACAACACAACTCTACAAATAAAATAAGTCATACAAGCATCATATTACAAGCCAGGGGCCTCGAGGGCTCGAAAACAAGAGCTCGATCATAGACGAGTCAGCGGAAGCAACAATATATGAGTACAGACATAAGTTAAACAAGTTTGCCTTAAGAAGGCTAGCACAAACTGGGATACAGATCGAAAGAGGCGCAGGCCTCCTGCCTGGGATCCTCCTAAACTACTCCTGGTCGTCGTCAGCGGGCTGCACGTAGTAGTAGGCTCCTCCAGTGTAGTAGGAGTCGTCGTCGACGGTGGCGTCTGGCTCTTGGGCTCCATCATCTGGTCGCAGCAATCGGGTATAGGAAGGGGGAAAAGGGGGAACAAAGCAACCGTGAGTACTCATCCAAAGTACTCACAAGCAAGGAGATACACTACATATGTATGCATTGGTATCAAATGGAATAAGGGTATCATATGTGGACTGAACTGCAGAATGCCGGAATAAGAGGGGGATAGCTAGTCCTTTCGAAGACTACGCTTCTGGTAACCTCCATCTTGCAGCATGTAGGAGAGAGCAGATGGTAAGTTCACCAAGTAACATCGCATAGCAATATCCTAACCACTAACCCTCCCCTTGTCGCCCTGTGAGAGAGTGATCACCGGTTGTATCTGGCACTTGGAAGGGTGTGTTTTATTAAGTATCCGGTTCTAGTTGTCATAAGGTCAAGGTACAACTCCAAGTCGTCCTGTTACCGAAGATCCCGGCTATTCAAATAGATTAACTTCCCTGCAGGGGTGCACCACATAACCCAACACGCTCGATCCCATTTGGCCGGACACACTTTCCTGGGTCATGCCCGGCCTCAGAAGTTCAACACGTCGCAGCCCTACCAAGGCACAATAGAGAGGTCAGCACGCCGGTCTAAATCCTATGGCGCAGGGGTCTGGGCCCATCGCCCATTGCACACCTGCACGTTGCGTACGCGGCCGGTGAGCAGACCTAGCCTCCCTTATACAAGAGTAGGCGTTCCAGTCCAACCCGGCGCGCGCCGCTCAGTCGCTGACGTCACAAAGGCTTCGGCTGATACCACGACGTCGAGTGCCCATAACTGTCCCCGCGTAGATGGTTAGTGCATATAGGCCAGTAGCCAGACTCAGATCAAATACCCAGATCTCGTTAAGCATGTTATTTTGAAGTAACCGCGAACGCCGACCAGGGCCAGGCCCACCTCTCTCCTAGGTGGTCTCAACCTGCCCTGTCGCTCCGCCACAAAGTAATAGTCGGGGGCCGTCGGGAAACCAGGCCCACCTCTACCGGGATGGAGCCACCTGCCCCTTCAGCCCGCATCTTTGAACAGTATCATAAGTAATGTAACAGTATAAGTATATAACATATGCCCATGATCACCTCCCGAAGTGATCACGGCCCAGTAGTATAGCATGGCGGACAGACAAGAATGTAGAGCCACTGATGGTAAACTAGCATCCTATACTAAGCATTTAGGATTGCAGGTAAGGTATCAACAGTTGTAGAACAATGACAGGCTATGCAACAGAATAGGATTAATGGAAAGCAGTAACATGCTACACTACTCTAATGCAAGCAGAAGAAAGAAAGTAGACGATATATGGTGATCAAGGAGGGGGGGCTTGCCTGGTTGCTCTGGCAAGAGAGAGGGGTCGTCAACACCGTAGTCGTACTGAGTAGCAATGGCGTCGGTCTCAGTGTCTAGCGGAAAGAAGTAACGGAGGGGGAACACAATAAATAACAGAGCAGTCAAAACATCACAAAGTATAACATGGCAAACGTGGTACTAGAGGTGATCTAACGCAGGGATAGGTAATACCGGGAAAGGGGGGGGAACATCCGGCAAAGGATTCCCAGTGTTTCGTGTTTTCGAACAAACGGATCGAAGGTGGATTGTTGCATGTTCGCTATGCTAGGGACATGTGGCGGACGAATAGAATGCGTATTCGGATTCGTCTTGTCGTTCTGAGAAACTTTCATATATAAAGTTTTGTGATCCAAACTACGGTTATTTTTCTACGATTTTCCGAAGTTATAAAAGTTTTCTAGAATTTCTGAAATTCTACTAAGTCTTAGAATCTGTTTATTGACTAGCCAATTTGTGAGGGCTATAATGGGTTATTCATAGCTCTAATGGGGATGATTCCTATAGATGATTTACTCCACTCCAAGAGTACTACCAATCCATGCCATCAGATGCCATGAATAGTGCACTTAGCTAGTCCAAATACATCCCCAAACTAGCTTAGTTAGTAATCTGTTCTTCAGTTTTCTCTGTTAACAGAATATGCACTTTTGTCGTTTTTGTAGCAATTAATCCATTCACCTAATGGACTTGTTCTAGTGAGATGAAACAGAGTTGGTCAAGTGTACAAACTATTCCCATCATTTTTATTTATTTTCAAAGCGATTTGCTATCTGTTTTATTGATGCAAAAAGGGCTAGTCAGTAAGCAGCAGCAGTACAAAGCTAGCTACTGCTACAGTAACTGAATGTTACTATAGTAGCACTGCACTAGTAGCGGCAGGCAGCAGCTCCCAGGCACGGCGGGCGAGCGGCTGGCCGGGGCGAGGCCGGGGGAAGGTGGGCGCGGCGCGAGGCCCTTGCGGGAGCTACGGGCGCGCGAATGGTGAGCGTGTCCAGGGGCGTAGAGGGCGCGAGCAGGGGAGCGGTGACCGCGAGCTCGACAGGAGCTCGGGCACGTTCGGGCGACGGCCTCGGGCGAGCTCGAGTCCGAGCATACCGGGCACGGCAAGATGCGCTGGAGGTGGCGTTGGCTAGCTAGGAGCTCAGGGAGTTCGACGCGCGGGACATGCGCGAACTTAGCGTGCAGTGGTGGCGGCGGCGGCGCGAATAGCGGAGGCGAGCTTCGGCCATGGTGGTACGGGTAGCTAGGCGCGACGCAACAAGGGGAAAACAATGGGGAATGGGCTGGTGCTCATCGGGGGATCCGCAAGCAAGCGCGAGGGGGTTCGAGGAGGGCCAGAGCAGTAGGATCGACGGCGAGGAGCGGCGGCTGTGACGGTGAAGAAGTTGATCATGCCATCGTCTTGAGGCCTCCAGGTGCGCACGTAGTAGTTGACGAGGACGAGCGCGACGCGACGGAGCTCCTGGACACACCGGTGAGACGAGAGGTGGTCGGTGGCCGCGAGATCGACGCGGCAACGATGACGACTGCGTCAGGTGCCTCTCCAGATCGGGGAGGAGAGCGAGGGGGGAGAAGGGGGTAGTGGCTAGGGTTTGATCGGGGTCGAGGGAGAGGGGCGAAGGGGGTCTTGCAGTCGAGGGGGACGCGTGGGTGGCCGACACCTGGCCGGGGCGCCATGGATGGCCTCCACGCCCTCTTGTGAACAGGAGGTGGGAGGAGGGCGGCTGGGCTAGGCCTCCCCAGCCACATGGGCCTAAGCGCCCAGTAGTTTAGGTTTTCTACTTTCTTTTATTTTTGTTTACTGTTTTTCTTTCTATCTACCGTTTTGTGTTAAGTTAATCCACCAAATTGATCTTGTAAAATATGAAACTTGGCTCATAATTTGTATTGCAATTTTGGACACTGCCACAAAAGGTTTGGAGTTATTTTGAAAAGTTCAAAATCATGTTTAAAACTTAAATGGTTCATTAAGATGATGTCGGGGCACTTCATAAATTACTAGGGATTAACTGGTGAGCCAAATAATGTTGTTTTAATCATGACAATTAGTTAGCGAATACTTGTAACCCAATGAACATTTTTAATTTACCCCTTTAAGAATTAATAATTTGACTTTATTTTAAATTTGAATTTGAATCGGGTTTGAATCAATGCGAGATAAACGACAGTAATCGTGGTGACATGGCATCATTAGTAGAGGGTTACTGTAGCTTAATTATCCGGATGTCACAGCTAATTACGAAAAACCGGGCGAAAACTAAAACAACAAGGGGGCATCCATCGTCCAGTCAGACACCGCAACAAAACGTCATCCACACAAACACACACCAATGAGAGGACCCACTCCACCAAACAGGCAAGCCGTCCACAAATGCCGGAAAGAAGCCGTGTCTGCTATGGAAGGAGCAAACCCAGATACTCTCCCGCACAGATGAAGAGGCATGCGACGGAAACTTCCTTTCACAAAAACAAAAAGAAAACGGCAGCCCCGACCCCCGCGTCGCCCGCTTCGGGCGACCCGGGGGAACCCTAGTAGTCACCGCCCGTCCCCCAACTGCGCCCACTCCCGCGCCGCTGCCGCCAGAGGGCCGGCAGGCAAAGCCGCGCCAGGCCCTGGGATGGTGCCAACGGGGATGTTCTTCTTAAACGCGCCACCTCTTCGGGTCCTGCAACCCTGCGTCCCCATCCACCTCCGCCCATCCCCATGCCGCCGATGCCAGAGGGCTGGCCGGCGCGGCCGCGCTGGGCCCTTGGGTCTCCTCCGACTCGCCCCCTCCCCACCATTGACACCGCGGCGTCCGCCTCGCTCCCCGAGCTACGGGTCCCAGTGACCTTGGTTGCCCGGCGACGGCTGCATCCGCAGCACGACTGGCATGTGTTCCCCTCACATGCATCCCACCCTGCAGGTCCGGCTTCGGCCCTGAAGTTCGTGGACTTGCGCGCCCCTCCCCTGTCCATGTCCATGGTCGGCCGGCATGGTTCCAAATCTAGCCCTCCGGCATGATTTGCGTCCCTTCCAACTCCTCTGGCTCGGCGGCATCTTGGTAGCTCCGCAACCACCCCCTGCAGATGTCCTTTGTTGGCCGGCGTCCATCCTGGCGCGGCTCCAGCTTCGGCGTGTCCCTGGAGCTGTGTCTTCTTCTGGCCCCTTTGGCGTGTTGGCGCCCTTGTCGCTCCGGCCCCGGTGGCCCAAAACTACACTCCACTCGAGATCCGGGCCTGTCCGGGTTGCCAGCCATCTTCGCTTCCCTCGTGCCACCTCTCTTCCTGCCAGGCGCCCAACCTCGCCCACTACTGTACTTCGTCCCCCCTTTCTCCAGATCCGTTGCTCACAGGTCTGGCAACGTCCGATGCCTCCTTTGGCGGCTGGCGTGTAGCTCCCCTTCCTATAGTGGCGGTTTCAACTGACAATTTGGCTTCCTCCTCTCCGAATCTTGCTCCGACGGCTTGGGATTGCTCAGACTCTGGCCAAGGTGAAATCCTAGCTCGACCTTTGGATGCTAGCAGCGGCGACACCTGCGGGTGTCGTCCCCATCTTGGAGGCACTGCCATGGCCGTCATTCGTGCCCCTCTTCGATCATCAGGGGAAACCCTAGGTTTGGTTACTTGGATCGGGTGGCGACGATGTCTCAGTGTCGTTCTCCTTTGTGAAGGTGATGCCTTGTTTGTTTGTGGCGTCCTCAACGGTGGATTTAGAGATGTTGATTGTCATGTTGGTTTAGTTTGGGTTGCCTCCAGGGTGGCGAGTTTAGCTATGTTGTCTTTGTCTGGGATGAGCATCCCATGTCTCTCTGCTCTGTGCACCATGTTTACGCCTTCTGTGTTCATGCCATGTGTTGTACCACCGCTTGTATTCACTCTTAATTTCTTCTATCAATGAAATGATAGCATTCACGAAAAAATGAAGAGGCATGCACTCCACATGCCATGTGCTAGCTACAACCGCCAACACGCGATGACCAACATCGACAACAATGTCGCCGCCCACACGACATGAGGCCCATACCCATACCCTCGAAGATACAAAGCTCTCGGGGCCACCGCCCCGACATCCACCCCTCCATCGCGCCCTGTGCACTCAACCACCACTACCTTCCTGTCACACCCTAGCTAGATTATGCATTAGAGTGTGCATCATGTTTACCTTCATTAGAAAATTGAAATGGGGAAAGCAGAACCCCCAGCACCCCCCCCCCTGAAATCAACTAGGGTTTACTAAAAATAAATTCAATGAACCTGAAATGCCCTTCAAAAATGTTCACCCTCTTTGCCTTGGGTTAGAACCCTTGGGAAAAATGGTGCATATAATTTTAGGTCAACAAAAGGGGCATTGATTTAATTCATAAATATTTGAATTTGGGCATTTACATGCTATTAAATAATTCAAATGCTCAAATAATGTTGGAACTATTTTTTGGGCCACTGAAATATTTCAGTAAGTGTCCATAAATATTTTCAGGATTTTATAAAATGATTTAGTATTTAAACTAAATCAAAACAGAATAACAGAAATAGAAAAACACAAAAAAATAAAGAGGGAAAGGCCATGGGCCACTTACCTGGCCCATCTCCAGCTGGCGGCCCAGCCCACCCCGCTGCCTCCTGTCGTCCCCCTCCTCGGACAGAAGGACGCGGGCGTGTGCCCGACGCTCGCCGGCACGCGCGCGCGCCACCTCCCCCCCTGCGCGCCACCTCCTACTTCCCGGACTTCCTCCCAATGCCACGGAGACGGCCACGCACCCCCTGGCCCTCTCATTCCTCCTCCCCCGTGCTCATCCCCTCCTCTGCTCTCTCTCCCGCGCAACCGCCATGAGCCCGAGAGCGCCGACATGCTCCACCACGGCCACCGCCTCCCCCTCGCTTCCCTGACCAGCTTAGAGGCTCCGCCTCGACCCCGTCTTCCTCCTCACCGAGCCACGCCCCGCGGGAGCCCCTACAACGTCGCCACCATCTCGTCTTTGACATCGGCCACCGTGGATCGCCGCCGTCGAATTCGCGGCAACCGAAGCTTCCCCGAGCCCATTGAGCTGCTCTGCGAGATCACCGTGAGCTCCTGCACGTTTTGCCCCTAACCCCGTGGCTTGCCGCTCGTCGTAGCCGTCGTTTCGTAGCTGGCCGTAGCACGCCGCCGCCTGAGCTCGTCGTCGGCGCAGCTCCGGTGACCATTAGGTCACCCCGGCGTGCCTAACCTACTCCCCGCATCGCGTAGCGCTCCGCTATCCCATCGCCTCGCTCGTTAGGACACCACAGCGCTAACCCGCACCAGCCCCTAACTCCGACCACCGCCACGAGCTTGCCTCCGGCGAGCTCGGGCCATCTCAGCCCCTGCCGTGTGCACAGATGGATGCGGGCGAGTCCCAGCTCCGCGTAGATGCCCTCCGCTGGCCATTTGGTCGTCGGAGGAGGAATTCTGAGCCCCTCCGCCGTCTCTGGCCTTGCCGGCGACGAGCCGCGGGTCAACTCCGGCGTGTTTTGACCCCAGTTGGCTGGGTTGACTCCCCCCTGACTCACTAACGTGTGGGCCCAGGCGCCTGCTTAATTAGTGTTAGGTTAGTTAGTGTTAATAAACTTAGCTAATTAGATGAGCCACTGACATGCGGGCCCCGCCCGGCTAACTAAGTTAGTTAGGGCTAATCAACTTGGTTAGTTGATTGTGTCACTGACCAGTGGACCCCACTGGTCAGGTTTGACCTGGAGGCGCCCAGTTGACCTGCTGACATCAGGGTGATGTCATGCTGATGCAATAACTCTTTTTCTGGATTTAATTTTATATAGAAAATTCCAGAAAATTGCCTAAACTTCAAAAATTCATAGAAATTCAACCATAACTCCAAATGAGACAAATTATATATGAAAAATTATCAGAAAAATCCAAGCTATCCATTGGTACTGGTTTCATGCATGTCAGAACAAGTTAAACCTGCTGTTTATGCAATATAAGGTGATGCACTAATATGATCAAGTTAAATGAGCTAACACTTGAACCTTTGGTTCAAATAAGCAATTACCCTTCTGTTTTAGCTTGCATTAGGCCAAGACACATCCATATTGCCATGTCATAGCATGCATCATATTATTGCATATCGTCATGTGTTGATTGTGCTCGGTTGTGTTCTTCGTGGTAGGTTCTGCCTCCGAGGATATTCACGAGTATCCAACTGAAGGGCAGTATCCCGTTACCACTCCATCAGGCAAGCAACCATTGATCATTCCGATACAACCCATGTTCTCGCTCCTGCTCTTGTTTACTACATTAAGACAACACGATTCAAACTGCTGTGTGCTACGGTAGTTGAACCCTTATCCTCTGCATGACCTGTCATTGCCACAGTAACTAGATGAAACCCACTAGCATGTGTAGGAGTTGATTGAGCCATGTTTTGTGACTCCTACCTTGCTATGCCTGCTATGCTTAGAGTTGTGTCAGGTCTGGTTCATCTGGGTGATGGGCTAGAGTGAAATGCTTGTGCCAGTAATATGTGGGATGTGTTGAACATGTTTTGGTAAAGGTATCGATGAGAGGCCATGTAGGAGTACATGGTGGGTTGTTTCATTGAGGCCGTCCATAAGAACTGAGATTTGTATGTGTGATTTAAGATGCAGTTACTACCGTACATTGGGCCCGAAACAAATGGACCCTCTCGGCTTCTTAGCCACCCTAGTACTCTGTCCAGGAGTTGCAAATAGTTTCTGGTGTTTGTAGGATATGTGTTGGCGGCCGTGCGTAGCGCTGACCCTAGGGGTGGGCTATGTTGCGGTAGATACACCATGGCACGGTGTACCGAGTCACCCGTTTGGTGTCTCGGGAACCCTGTTCACATCGTTCGGGGCCGTATGTGGAAACCTCGGCCGGACTCCCTGCGGATGGAACCTGGATAGGCGATAACCTGGACTAGGGGCTTAGGTGTTTAGGTAGGCCGTGGCCGACACCCTCGCTGGGCTTCCGCTTGAAGGTTGCCGAGTACATGTCGTGTAGACGGCGGTAAGCGGTGAAAGCGTGTATGACGAAGTACACCCCTGCAGGGTATAAAACTATTCGAATAGCCGCGTCCGCGGTAAAGGACTACTTGGTTGCCTATATAGTTCATAGACAAGTTAATGGATACTACTAAAAGACTCAAGATAAGTGTGAGTACCGAGGATGGCCCTCTCGCAGGATACGAGGGAGGATCCACGGTGGAGTATTGTGATGGTGAGTAGTGGACTCGTGTGCGAAAACTATTTTGCTAAAAGGTTCCGTAGGATAGCTTAGCCAAGAGTCAAAGCTGACTTGCTGCATAAACCCCACCACCTTCTTGAGAATGAGCATGTATAGTAGGTTCTGATGTAAGACTTGCTGAGTACCTTTGTACTCATGTTTGATTATTTATTGTTTTCAGACGACAACACTGCCCCCTCCGATGGGTTTTACGTAGACCTTGACGTCGACGAGTGACTAGCCACCCAGGTGGTGATCCAGGCCATGGAGGGCCCTATGTAGATAGACAGGCTTCGAGAAGCCTTCTTTCTTTCTAGAGTCTGTACTCAGACTAGTTGCTTCCGCATGTGCTTGTATGACAGTATGACTTGAGTGTCGGGTCATGTGACCCTACCTGTATGAATATGTTATGTATGGCTCCCTGGAGCCTTTAAATAAAGTACTTGAGTTGTAGAGTTTTGTTGTGATGCCATGTTGTATCTACTCATATCGGGCATATTGTGTGAATGATTGAAATGCTTGGTATGAGTGGGATCCGACAATCTAGTTGTTTGTCCTTCGCAGCCTTTCTTATGGGGAAATGTAGTCTAGTGCTCCTCGAGCCATAGTAGTCCGCTACAGCCCGGTTCACCGGAGTCCTGCTAGCCCAGCACTACTGTTCAGGACACTTGACTGGCCGGCATGTGTTTCACTTCATCCCTATGTTTGTCCCTTCGGGGAAATGTCACGCGGTGATCTCCGGAGTCCTGTCTAGCCTGCTACAGCCCGGAATCAATCGTTGATGACCGACATGTTCGATGTGATTCATGTATGCCTGTCTCCATAGGTCTGTGCCGCTTTGGGTTCACGACTAGCCATGTCGGCCCGGGTTCTCGGTCATATGGATGCTAGCAACATTGTCATATACGCGAGCCAAAAGGCGCAAACGGTCCCGGGCCATGGTAAGGCGACACCCGTGGGATACCGAGCGTGAGGCCGCAAAGTGATATGAGGTGTTACCGGCTAGATCGATGTGGCTTAGAATCGGGGTCCTGATAGCGTTGGCATCAGAGCCGGACTGCCTGTAGGTTCGTTCAGCCAAACTGGTCGATGTTGAGTCTAGAAATGCTTTAGTTATATGTAAGGGAATTGATTGTGGGAGGGAACGTAAGGTTCTTTTACTCCTTTACCCTATGCTTCTGATCTGAGTCATTCTCTTCTCATTCAACGTGGGTTAAGGACTAGGCTCTCTTCTTCTATCAGGTTCACGTGTTACTAATCCGTATGTAGTTTATAGGATTATTGCTACGAGTTCCAGTCCAGTTTCTACTATTTTAGTACGTTGCTATTTGAATCAGAACCTTGATATGATGCTGTTGAGCGGTATTGTGAACTGTTGTGGATGTCTCAAATCTTTTTCTGAGCATTTACAGCCGTTATGCTGTCCAATTTTCCCTAGGAATTCTGATGTCTTTGTCTTGTGGTTGTGCTTTCAGATGGCCAACCATTCTCAAAATCAAGTGGTTCGCCTGACCAGGTGCGTTGACGTGCCTGGTCATACTGCTATGTTGGTCCGGGTCATGATCGAGACAGGATACCGTTGGTATCCCGAATACACTGTTGAAGAGCAGTTCCGCGACTTTAATCAAAGCCAATATTTCTGCACCGTCAGGATATTTCCTTCCTATCCTGGATCTACCGAGCCCCTTCACTGTTCCTATGGACTCGGAGTTACCATTGAGATGGCTGTGCAGGATGCTGCCTATTCCATGATGACCATCTTGCGAGTCCGGACTGGCCTGCTTCGGAACACTGACTTCTGTTACATGCCAGCTTCACTTCCGGGAGCGCAGGGGTATCTTCAGGCTATCTATGCTGACTCCACTCAGGAGGACTCATTAACTCGTACCACCGCTGAGATGCTCGAAGATAAGGACCGAGAGAATCGGGCCTTGAGGCTGGAGCTCTTTAATACCCGTGCTGATCATTGGGCCACATTGACTCGGTTTGCACCCGCGGTGCAAGCTGGATGTATGGATACCAGGGATCTGTATCCTGTGAGAGCAGCTCTGCCAGACATGGTGGATTGGCGTGATGTGGGAGGCATCACCCCACCCCTTGGTCCCCGCAGGCCACCGTTTATTGGTCCAAGACCTCATCCTAGCCCCTATGGTCCACAGGCTCCTCAGGACCGTCTGTTTCCGGATGATCACGTTGAACTTCCAGGCTATGGAGGTGACTTCTATGAGGACTACTACGGAGCTATCTGAGTTAGTAGTAGTACCACTAGTATTGTAGTAGTTGTATCCCCACTGTCCTGCGTGACTTGTGGAATACGACTTGGTGTGTAATCGATTCCGGAGGTGTAGACAGATAATGTATAGGGACTCGGAATGCCTCCGATGAGATGTAACGTCTACCTTCATAGTTGTACTGTAGCATGGGCTTGTACTAAACTATGTATGACGAGTATGACCGTTGGTGTATATATGGCAGTTTTATATTACCATGGCATACGAATGACCATCTCTGCCTTCCGTGTTATCCTTTACATTCTGCACTTCCCTGTTAAGTTTGAGCCATCCTTGTCTAAACCGTTGTCTTGTTTTCCTCCTAGGATGGTCAACACCCGCGGCAACCCTGCTGTCCCGGAGCGGGGGGAAACCAATGCAGCTAGAGGTGAAAATTTGCCTCACCCGCCTTCCCTGGCCGAAGTGATGCTGGAGGCGGAAAGGAACAAGCGTGAGACCAACCGCCTGCTGGAGCGGATTGAGCAGAACACTGCACGCCACCCACGAAATGACTTGGTGTCAATCAACGACTTTATCAAGCTGTACCCACCAAAGTTTAACCATTCCGTCGAGCCCCTCGACGCGGATGATTGGCTTCGCAGCATCACCCACAAGCTACGTTCTGCCAACGTAGCCGAAGCCGACAAGGTAACCTATGCTGCTTATCATCTCGAGGGCCCCGCTAGCCATTGGTGGGAAAACTACGAAGCTATGTGCCCGGTCGGCCAAATCACTACCTGGGCTGAGTTCAGCGAGGCTTTCCATGAGCATCACATTCCGGAAGGTCTCATGGATCGCAAGAGGGAGGAGTTCTGCAACTTCACCCAAGGAAGGTTGACTGTGGATGCATATAGCCGAGAATTTGGGAACCTGGCACGCTATGCTCCTGAAGAGGTTTCTACTGACGCCAAGAAGCAGGCAAGGTTCCGCAAGGGACTTAGCCCTGAGCTTCGCCGCGATCTCCGTCTGCACGAGTGCACATCCTTCCAGAAGCTGGTCAATAAAGCTATCAGTGCTGAGACAGGCCAGACTGATTATGACGCTTCACGCAAGCACTCTCGTGATTTTGGGTCTTCATCCGGCTCTGGAGCTCACAAGCGCCGGGTGTGGATTCCAAGCACCGCACTGCCACCCAGATTCACCCCGAGGCCATCCTTTGAGGCGCCTCGTCCCAACCAGCAATTTGCACCGCCCAAGCCCTATGGTGGCCCCGCTGCTAATGTTGCTCCACACCCCACTGTGGTAACATGCTTCAAGTGTGGAGAACCGGGTCACTATAGTCGAGAGTGTCCCCAGAACAACCCCAATCAAGCTGGAAAGTCCGTTGGCCGTGGTAAGCCCGCGGGAAAGACTTTCTACGCCAAGCCGGCCACTACTGCACGTGGCCATGTCAACTATGTTTCAGCCGAAGAGGCTCATGAGGATCCCAACGTCGTCCTTGGTACGCTCCTTGTTAACTGCCATCCGGCATCTGTTCTTTTCGATACTGGAGCATCTCAATCATTCATATCCGAGAATTATGCTCGGTTGCATAACACGACATTCTGTGACATGCCCACTTCCATGGTAATTCAAACTCCGGGTTCCAAATGGCAAACTTCTAGGGTAAGCCATGGGAACGAAATTCTTGTCGATAGGCTTGTTTTCCTCGCATCTTTAATAGCTCTCAAGTCCTCCGACATAAACATCATCTTGGGTATGGACTGGATGTCGGCTCATTATGCCAAGATCGATTGTGCCACTAGAACCGTTCAACTCACTCATCCCTCGGGCAAGACAGTTAATGTCTTAACTCGAGTGGCCAAGCGCCAACTTTACTCTCTCAATGCCAACCCTCTTCCAGACCTTGAGGACGTTCTGGTAGTCCGAGACTTCCCGGATGTGTTTCCGGAAGAACTGCCAGGTGTACCACCTGACCAGGATGTCGAGTTTGTGATAGACCTTGTTCCAGGAACCGTTCCAATTGCTAGAAGACCCTACAAGATGGCACCCTTAGAACTAGCCGAGCTTAAGAACCAACTCGATGAGTCCTTGAACAAAGGGTTCATCCGTCCTAGCTCCTCTCCTTGGGCTTGCCCCGTCCTCTTTGTCAAGAAGAAGGATGGAACGGATCGAATGGTTGTGGATTACCGACCTGTCAATCTGGTCACCATCAAGAACAAATACCCGCTTCCCAGGATCAATGACCTGTATGATCAGCTCGCTGGATCCTCAGTCTTCTCCAAGCTGGATTTGAGGTTGGGCTACCATCAAATCAAAATCAGAAACGGGGACATTCCCAAAACGGCTTTTGTTACTCGTTATGGCCAATACGAGTACACCGTCATGTCCTTCGGTTTAACCAATGCCCCGGCCACTTTCTCCTGGTTAATGAACTCGGTTTTCATGGAGTACTTGGACAAATTCGTCGTAGTATACCTCGATGACATACTCATCTACTCCAAGAATGAAGAGGAACATGCCGAACATCTAAGGCTGGTATTGATGAAACTTCGAGAGCATCGCCTTTATGCCAAATTCTCCAAGTGTGAATTTTGGTTGTCAGAAGTGACCTATCTAGGCCATGTAATCTCTGGTAAGGGTATTGCTGTCAATCCCGAGCGAGTTCAAGCCGTCCTTGATTGGACTCCACCTGAAACGGTCAAGCAAGTTCGGAGTTTCCTTGGCCTAGCGAGCTATTGCCGCCGCTTCCTCGAGAATTTCTCCAAGGTTGCTAAACCTCTAACTGAACTCCTCAAGAAAGATAAAAAGTTCGAGTGGACTCCACAGTGCGAGTTCAGTTTTCAGGAACTGAAAAGTCGCCTGACATCTGCTCCCGTACTGGTACCACCAGATTTCTCCAAGGACTTTATTATCTATTGCGACGCCTCACGACAAGGACTAGGTTGCATACTCATGCAAGATCGTCAGGTAATTGCCTATGCTTCACGGCAATTACACCCACATGAGGAAAATTATCCCACACAAGATCTAGAGCTTGCAGCTGTAGTCCATGCACTCAAAACCTGGCGACATTACCTTCTCGGTAATCGTTGCGAGATCTTCACCGATCACCAAAGCTTGAAATATATCTTCACCCAACCAGATTTGAATCTCAGGCAAAGACGTTGGGTCGAGTTGATCTCGGATTACGACTTAGGAATAACTTACACCCCTGGCAAGGCCAATGTCATGGCCGATGCACTAAGTCGTAAGTCCTACTGTAACAATATGATGTTACAACAAAGTCAACCACTTCTCCATGAGGAATTTCGCAAGCTTAATCTTCACATTGTTCCTCAAGGATTCCTATCCACCCTGGTAGAGGAACCTACCCTTACGGATCAGGTCATCAAGGCACAGAAGATAGATCCGGGAATATCCCGTATCAAGAGAAACGTTAAGAAAGGAGTCGTGAATTGTTTCTCCATTGATGATCAAGGTGTCGTATACTTTGGGAATCGCCTAGTGGTTCCGAAGGCGCGAAACCTGAGGCGACTGATCCTTAAGGAAGCTCATGAATCCCCTCTCACCATTCATCCCGGTAGTACTAAAATGTATCAAGACCTACGCCAGAGGTTTTGGTGGACTAGGATGAAGAGAGAAATCGCTCAATACATTGCCAATTGCGACGTTTGTCGTCGTGTTAAAGCAGAGCATCAACGGCCTGCTGGCACCCTTCAACCTTTGGCTATTCCTGAATGGAAATGGGACAAAATCAGTATGGATTTCATCACTGGGTTTCCCAGGACCAAGAGGGGGAATAATGCCATCTTCGTCGTGATCGACCGTCTTTCCAAAGTAGCCCATTTTCTACCTGTTCGTGAGAGTATTACCGCTAGCCAGCTAGCTGACTTATACATCTCCCGAATAGTGTCTCTTCATGGTGTCCCATTGGAAATTAACTCAGACCGTGGAAGTCTCTTCACCTCTCGATTTTGGGAAAGTTTCCAAAATGGTATGGGAACTCATCTCTCCTTTAGCACCGCCTTCCATCCTCAATCAAGTGGTCAAGTAGAGCGAGTCAATCAAATTCTGGAAGATATGCTCCGAGCTTCTGTTATCTCGTTTGGAATGAGTTGGGAGAAATGCCTTCCATTCGCGGAGTTTGCTTATAACAATAGCTATCAAGCTAGTTTGGGCAAGGCTCCCTTCGAAGTTCTCTATGGACGAAAATGTCGAACACCTCTTAACTGGTCAGAAACCGGGGAAAGACAACTCTTTGGCCCGGATATGATTCAGGAAGAAGAAGAGCAGGTTCGCGTTACTCGTGAGAAATTGAAAACAGCCCAATCTCGCCAAAAGAGTCAATATGATCGTAAACATAAGCCTATGACATTTGAAATTGACGAGAAAGCTTACCTTCGGGTTACCCCGTTAAAGGGAACCCATCGTTTTGGTATCAAAGGCAAATTGGCTCCTCGTTACATTGGACCCTTTCGCATTCTTGCCAAACGAGGAGAAGTTGCCTACCAATTGGAACTACCTCCGCATCTTTCCAGAGTTCACGATGTCTTCCACGTTTCGCAACTCAGGCGTTGCTTCGCGGATCCTATCCGTGGAGTGGACCACGAAACGCTTGATTTACAAGATAACCTTTCTTATCGGGAATACCCCGTTCGTATTCTTGATCAAGCCGAGCGTACCACTCGACGTCATAATATCAAGTTTCTCAAGGTTCAATGGTCACACCATTCCGAGGAAGAAGCCACTTGGGAAAGGGAGGATCGTCTTCAACTCGAGTACCCCACCTTCTTCCCAGATAATCCTAAATCTCGGGACGAGATTCTATTGAGTGGGGGTGAGTTGTCACACCCTAGCTAGATTATGCATTAGAGTGTGCATCATGTTTACCTTCATTAGAAAATTGAAATGGGGAAAGCAGAACCCCCAGCACCCCCCCTGAAATCAACTAGGGTTTACTAAAAATAAATTCAATGAACCTGAAATGCCCTTCAAAAATGTTCACCCTCTTTGCCTTGGGTTAGAACCCTTGGGAAAAATGGTGCATATAATTTTAGGTCAACAAAAGGGGCATTGATTTAATTCATAAATATTTGAATTTGGGCATTTACATGCTATTAAATAATTCAAATGCTCAAATAATGTTGGAACTATTTTTTGGGCCACTAAAATATTTCAGTAAGTGTCCATAAATATTTTCAAGATTTTATAAAATGATTTAGTATTTAAACTAAATCAAAACAGAATAACAGAAATAGAAAAACACAAAAAAATAAAGAGGGAAAGGCCATGGGCCACTTACCTGGCCCATCTCTAGCTGGCGGCCCAGCCCACCCCGCTGCCACCTGTCGTCCCCCTCCTCGGACGGAAGGACGCGGGCGTGTGCACGACGCTCGCCGGCACGCGCGCGCGCCACCTCCCCCCCTGCGCGCCACCTCCTGCTTCCCGGACTTCCTCCCAATGCCACGGAGACGGCCACGCACCCCCTGGCCCTCTCATTCCTCCTCCCCCGTGCTCATCCCCTCCTCTGCTCTCTCTCCCGCGCAACCGCCATGAGCCCGAGAGCGCCGACAAGCTCCACCACGGCCACCGCCTCCCCCTCGCTTCCCTGACCAGCTTAGAGGCTCCGCCTCGACCCCGTCTTCCTCCTCACCGAGCCACGCCCCGCGGGAGCCCCTACAACGTCGCCACCATCTCGTCTTTGACATCGGCCACTATGGATCGCCGCCGTCGAATTCGCGGCAACCGAAGCTTCCCCGAGCCCATTGAGCTGCTCTGCGAGATCACCGTGAGCTCCTGCACGTTTTGCCCCTAACCCCGTGCCTTGCCGCTCGCCGTAGCCATCGTTTCGTAGCTGGCCGTAGCACGCCGCCGCCTGAGCTCGTCGTCGGCACAGCTCCGGTGACCATTAGGTCACACCGGCATGCCTAACCTACTCCCCGCATCGCGTAGCGCTCCGCTAGCCCATCGCCTCGCTCGTTAGGACACCATAGCGCTAACCCGCACCAGCCCCTAACTCCGGCCACCGCCGCGAGCTTGCCTCCGGCGAGCTCGGGCCATCTCAGCCCCTGCCGTGTGCACAGATGGATGCAGGCGAGTCCCAGCTCCGCATAGATGCCCTCCGCTGGCCATTTGGTCGCCGGAGGAGGAATTCCGAGCCCCTCCGCCGTCTCTGGCCTTACCGGCGATGAGCCGCGGGTCAATTCCGGCGTGTTTTGTCCCTGGTTGGCTGGGTTGACTCCCCCCTGACTCACTGACGTGTGGGCCCAGGCGCCTGCTTAATTAGTGTTAGGTTAGTTAGTGTTAATAAACTTAGCTAATTAGATGAGCCACTGACATGCGGGCCCCGCCCGGCTAACTAAGTTAGTTAGGGCTAATCAACTTGGTTAGTTGATTGTGTCACTGACCAGTGGACCCCACTGGTCAGGTTTGACCTGGAGGCGCCCAGTTGACCTGCTGCATCAGGGTGATGTCATGCTGACGCAATAACTCTTTTTCTGGATTTAATTTTATATAGAAAATTCCAGAAAATTGCCTAAACTTCAAAAATTCATAGAAATTCAACCATAACTCCAAATGAGACAAATTATATATGAAAAATTATCAGAAAAATCCAAGCTATCCATTGGTACTGGTTGCATGCATGTCAGAACAAGTTAAACCTGCTGTTTATGCAATATAAGGTGATGCACTAATATGATCAAGTTAAATGAGCTAACACTTGAACCTTTGGTTCAAATAAGCAATTACCCTTCTGTTTTAGCTTGCATTAGGCCAAGACACATCCATATTGCCATGTCATAGCATGCATCATATTATTGCATATCGTCATGTGTTGATTGTGCTCGGTTGTGTTCTTCGTGGTAGGTTCTGCCTCCGAGGATATTCACGAGTATCCAACTGAAGGGCAGTATCCCGTTACCACTCCATCAGGCAAGCAACCATTGATCATTCCGATACAACCCATGTTCTCGCTCCTGCTCTTGTTTACTACATTAAGACAACACGATTCAAACTGCTGTGTGCTACGGTAGTTGAACCCTTATCCTCTGCATGACCTGTCATTGCCACAGTAACTAGATGAAACCCACTAGCATGTGTAGGAGTTGATTGAGCCATGTTTTGTGACTCCTACCTTGCTATGCCTGCTATGCTTAGAGTTGTGTCAGGTCTGGTTCATCTGGGTGATGGGCTAGAGTGAAATGCTTGTGCCAGTAATATGTGGGATGTGTTGAACATGTTTTGGTAAAGGTATCGATGAGAGGCCATGTAGGAGTACATGGTGGGTTGTTTCATTGAGGCCGTCCATAAGAACTGAGATCTGTATGTGTGATTTAAGATGCAGTTACTACCGTACATTGGGCCCGAAACAAATGGACCCTCTCGGCTTCTTAGCCACCCTAGTACTCTGTCCAGGAGTTGCAAATAGTTTCTAGTGTTTGTAGGATATGTGTTGGCGGCCGTGTGTAGCGCTGACCCTAGGGGTGGGCTATGTTGCGGTAGATACACCGTGGCACGGTGTACCGAGTCACCCGTTTGGTGTCTCGGGAACCCTGTTCACATCGTTCGGGGCCGTATGTGGAAACCTCGGACGGACTCCCTGCGGATGGAACCTGGATAGGCGATAACCTGGACTAGGGGCTTAGGTGTTTAGGTAGGCCGTGGCCGACACCCTCGCTGGGCTTCCGCTTGAAGGTTGCCGAGTACATGTCGTGTAGACGGCGGTAAGCGGTGAAAGCGTGTATGACGAAGTACACCCCTGCAGGGTATAAAACTATTCGAATAGCCGCGTCCGCGGTAAAGGACTACTTGGTTGCCTATACAGTTCATAGACAAGTTAATGGATACTACTAAAAGACTCAAGATAAGTGTGAGTACCGAGGATGGCCCTCTCGCAGGATACGAGGGAGGATCCACGGTGGAGTATTGTGATGGTGATTAGTGGACTCAAGTGCGAAAACTATTTTGCTAAAAGGTTCCGTAGGATAGCTTAGCCAAGAGTCAAAGCTGGTTTGCTGCATAAACCCCACCACCTTCTTGAGAATGAGCATGTATAGTAGGTTCTGATGTAAGACTTGCTGAGTACCTTTGTACTCATGTTTGCTTATTTATTGTTTTCAGACGACAACACTGCCCCCTCCGATGGGTTTTACGTAGACCTTGACGTCGACGAGTGACTAGCCACCCAGGTGGTGATCCAGGCCATGGAGGGCCCTATGTAGATAGACAGGCTTCGAGAAGCCTTCTTTCTTTCTAGAGTCTGTAATCAGACTAGTTGCTTCCGCATGTGCTTGTATGACTGTATGACTTGAGTGTCGGGTCATGTGACCCTACCTGTATGAATATGTTATGTATGGCTCCTTGGAGCCTTTAAATAAAGTACTTGAGTTGTAGAGTTTTGTTGTGATGCCATGTTGTATGTACTCATATCGGGCATATTGTGTGAATGATTGAAATGCTTGGTATGAGTGGGATCCGACAATCTAGTTGTTTGTCCTTCGCAGCCTTTCTTATGGGGAAATGTAGTCTAGTGCTCCTCGAGCCATAGTAGTCCGCTAATGCCTGGTTCACCGGAGTCCTGCTAGCCCAGCACTACTGTTCAGGACACTTGACTGGCCGGCATGTGTTTCACTTCGTCCCTATGTCTGTCCCTTCGGGGAAATGTCACGCGGTGATCTCCGGAGTCCTGTCTAGCCTGCTACAGCCCGGGATCTCCGGAGTCCTATTAGCCCAGTGCTATAGCCCGGAATCACTCGTTGATGACCGACATGTTCGATGTGATTCATGTATGCCTGTCTCCATAGGTCTGTGCCGCTTTGGGTTCACGACTAGCCATGTCGGCCCGGGTTCTCGGTCATATGGATGCTAGCGACATTGTCATATACGCGAGCCAAAAGGCGCAAATGGTCCCGGGCCATGGTAAGGCGACACCCGTGGGATACCGTGCGTGAGGCCGCAAAGTGATATGAGGTGTTACCGGCTAGATCGATGTGGCTTAGAATCGGGGTCCTGACACTTCCGCTTTCGAGGCCACCACCATGACATACCACCACTCACCCTCAAACTGCAATGCCGCACGACCCAACAACCCATAGCCCATGCTGCATAGGGAAACTGCCCGCACCTGGCCGCTAGACTACATCTTGAGCCGCTGTCGCGGCATTGAAGTGGCTCGGACAAAGAAGGGAATATCTTCGTGCCAACGGAAATACGTTCTGGATCTCTTGAGTTACATGGGCTGATGGGCATGATGGGATGTCATGCAGCCCCTACCCCTATCGCACAATCTTAAGAGCTAGTGAATAAGGAAGATCGTCATAAACTGGTTGGGAGGTTATTGTACTTGTGTCATACCAAGTCTGGCATTTCATATGTCGTGACTGTGGTGAGTAGATGCCTGCATGAACCAAGGAGTGGGCATCTTGATATTGTGCACAGAATCCTGAGATACTTGAAGGGCACTCCGAGAAAAGAGTTATGGTTTGCAAAGAGTGGAAATCTTGTGGTGGATGGCTATACTGACACTGATTAGGCCGGCTGTCAACATGATAGAAGATCAACTTCTAGCTACTGTGTGCTTGAGGGAGGAAAATTCTTGTCATGGAGAAGCAAGAAACAAAAGGTTGTTTCCAGATCAACGGCAGAAATTGAGTACAGAGCCTTATCTCAAGGGTTAAGTGAGATGCTCTAGGTGAAGCACCTACCGAGTGAGTTAGAAACTTCTCAGGAAGGGACCCTTGAGGGTGTGGTGTGACAATTAATCTACTATAAGCATTGCTAATAACCCAGTCCAACTTGATAGGACAAAACATGTTGAAATTGATCTCTTCTTTATTAAAGAGAAACTTGATGTTGGCATCATCATCCTTACTCATGTAAGCTCCGGGCAGCAATTTGAAGATTGCTTGACAAAGGGATTGGGAATAAAGGACTATAACTTTGGCATATGACAAGATGTGGATGATAGATATCTACCACCCGTCTTGAGGGGGAGTGTTGAACTAGTATGCGGGCCTGGCCCATCTCCACTATTGGCATAGGGCCCAAGCCCATGTGTGGCTGACCCTAGATGAGGCCAACCTGATCGGCACCACACACACACACACACACACACACACACGCGCGACACACACGGGTATGCATCTCTCTCGTCCAACAAAAACATATCAAGGAATTTGTGCAAAGCTGCCCTTTGTGCCAACTCAACAAAAGTGAACATTGCAAATCACCGGGATTACCTCAGTCTTCAACCATTACTAGTCCCTGAATTTGCTTGGGCACACATCAGCATGGACTTTGTTGAGGGCCTTCCCTTGTCTAAAAACAAGGATCTCATCCCGGTGGTAGTTGACAGGTTCACAAAGTACAGCCACTACTGTCCACTGTTGTCGAAGCATTTATTAACAACATCTTTAGGCTCCATGGCATGGCATGTGTCATAGTGACAGATGGAGACAAAATCTTTACAAGAAACTTGTGGCAAAGTCCGTTTCAGAAATTAGGCATTAAGCTACACCTCGGTACAAGTTACCACCCACAGACTAATGGCACACTTAGAGTCAACCAATGCCTAGAGAATTACCTGAGATGCATGGCTTTCCAGCAATCTAAAAAGTGGCAGCAGTGGCTCTCATTTGCAATGGTGGTATGACACTTCTTTCCCTACCTCTCTGAAGATGACACTGATACGTCTCCAACGTATCTATAATTTTTTATTGTTCCATGCTATATTATCTATTTTTTTGGACATTATTGGGCTTTATTATCCACTTTTATATTATTTTTGGGACTAACCTATTAACCGGAGGCCCAGCCCAGAATTGTTGTTTTTTGCCTATTTTAGGGTTTCGAAGAAAAGGAATATCAAACGGAGTCCAAACAGAATGAAACCTTTGGGAACGTGATTTTCTCAACGAACAAGACCCGGGAGACTTGGACCCTATGTCAAGAAAGAAAAGGGGAGGCCATGAGGTAGGGGGCGCGCCTCCCCCCCCCCCCCAGGCGCGCCCTCCACCCTTGTGGGCCCCCTGTTGCTCCACCGACGTACTCCTTCCATCTATATATACCTACGTGCCCCCAAACGATCAGATACGGAGCCAAAACCCTAATTCCACCACCGCAACTTTCTGTATCCATGAGATCCCATCTTGGGGCCTGTTCCGGAGCTCCGCCGGAGGGGGCATCGATTACGGAGGGCTTCGACATCAACACCATAGCCCCTCCGATGAAGTGTGAGTAGTTCACCTCAGACCTACGGGTCCATAGTTAGTAGCTAGATGGCTTCTTCTCTCTTTTTTGATCTCAATACAATGTTCTCCTCCTCTCTTGTGGAGATCTATTCAATGTATTCTTCTTTTTGCGGTGTGTTTGTTGAGACCGATGAATTGTGGGTTTATGATCAAGTCTATTTATGTATGATTGGTTATCTTTGCAAGTCTCTTCGAATTATCAATTTGGTTTGGCCTACTAGATTGATCTTTCTTGCATTGGGAGAAGTGCTTAGCTTTGGGTTCAATCTTGCGGTGTCCTTTCCCGGTGACAGTAAGGGCAGCAAGGCATGTATTGTATTGTTTCCATCGAGGAAAACAAGATGGGGTTTTCTTCATATTGCATGTGTCTATCCCTCTACATCATGCCATCTTGATTAAGGCATTACTCTGTTTTTAACTTAATACTCTAGATGCATGCTGGATAGCGGTCGATGAGTGGAGTAATAGTAGTACATGCAGGAAGGAGTCGGTCTACTTGTCTCGGAAGTGATGCCCATATACATGATCATACCTAGATATTCTCATAACTATGCTCAATTCTGTCAATTGCTCAACAGTAATTTGTTCACCCGCCGTAGAATAAGCCACTAGTGAAACCTATGGCCCCCAGGTCTATCTTTATCATAATGATCTCCTACTACTTAGTTATTTCCTTTGCTATTTACTTTTCCTTAATTTTACTTAGCATCTTTTATCATAAAAATACCAAAAATATTATCTTATCATATCTATCAGATCTCACTCTCGTAAGTGGCCCTATAGGGATTGACAACCCCTATTTGTGTTGGTTGCGAGGATTTATTTGTTTTGTTCACGTGCGAGGGACTCGCGCCTAGCCTCCTACTAGATTGATACATTGGTTCTCAAAATCTAAGGGAAATACTTACGCTACTTTGTTGCATCATCCCGTCCTCTTCGGGGAAAACCAACGCAGTGCTCAAGAGGTAGCAAGAAGGATTTCTGGCGCCGTTGCCGGGGAGGTCTACGCAAAAGTCAACATACCAAGTACCCATCACATACCCTTATCTCCCGCATTACATTATTTGCCATTTGCCTCTCTTTTTCCTCTTCCCCCACTTCACCCTTGCCGTTTTATTCGCCCTCTCTCTCTATCCTCCCTCTCTTTCTCTATTTGCCTCTTTTGCCCGTTTCTTGTTTGCTCGTATGGTTGGAATAGTTGTTTATTTATTTCTAAATAGAGAACCTAAGATCTATGGATCCTTATCCACTTGCTAATCTTTTTAAGAGATCCGATTATGATGAACCAATTGCTAGTGAGTTTTGTGCACTAGATTATCTTTATGAGGTTTTGCTTGAAATTCGTGAATCTGAAAAGTGTGATGAATTACTTTATGAAGCGATTCACGATAGATCTTTGAATAGAAAGCATGATTGCAATGATGATAGTATAAATTCTATGAATGTCAATTGTGCTAATAATATGCAAAACCCTAAGCTTGGGGATGCTAGTTTTACTATGTCCTCTACTTGTTGTAATGATCATGATTGGGGTGATTCTTCTTTTGATCTTGAAAATTTATTTAAACCCCATGATGAATGAAAGGATCGATATGGTTGACTAGAGGGAGGGTGAATAGGCAACTAACAATTTTTAGCTTTTCTTTAGCAATTTAAACTTTGTATCAAAATAGGTTGTCTAGATATGCAACTAGATGAGCAACCTATATGATGCAACACGAATAGGAACACAAGCAAGCAAGATATATGAAACAAATAAGCTACACAAGTAAAGGCACGACATAACCAAGAGTGGAGACGGTGGAGACGAGGATGTGTTGGCGAAGTTTCTTCCCTTTGAGAGGAAGTACATCTCCGTTGGAGCGGTGTGGAGGCACAATGCTCCCCAAGAAGCCACTAGGGCCACCGTAATCTCCTCATGCCCTCACACAATGCGAGATGCCGTGATTCCACTATTGGTGTCCTTGGAGGCGGCGACCGAACCTTTACAAACGAGGTTGGGGCAATCTCCACGACTCAATTGGAGGCTCCCAACGACACCACGAAGCTTCGCCACAATGGACTATGGCTTCGCGGTGACCTCAACCGTCTAGGATGCTCAAACACCCAAGAGTACAAGATCCGCAAGGGATTAGTAGGGGGAATCAAATATCTCTCGGTGGAAGTGTAGATCGGGGCCTTCTCAACCACTCTCAAGCAAATCAACAAGTTTGGTTGGCTAGGGAGTGAGATCGGGCGAAAATGGAGCTTGGAGCAATAATGGAGCTTTAATGGTGGAAGAGGTGAGTCAACGGGGAAGAAGGAGACTCTTTATATAGTGTGTGGAAAAGATCCACTCGTTACCCACCTACCAGCCCGCGGCCAGCGGTACTACCGCGCATGGCCCGCGGTAGTACCGCAAGGCCGCGCGATAGTACTGCTTGCAACCAAGCGGTACTACCGCACGGTAGTGCGGTACTACCGTACCACCCTACGGTACTACTGTGACCCCCCAGCCAGGGAAGAAGACGCAAGCTGGGGCGGTACTTCCGCACGCGCGGTACTACCGCGCCCTCAGTGCGGTAGTACCGTGAGACAAAAAGTCCCGATAGGGGGAAGGGGAACTTCTGTGCATACTTCCGCAAAAGAACGGAAGTAGCAAAAACTCAACACGGTAGTACTGTCGAGGGGCGGTACTACTGCCTGACCGCCTAGCGTGGTACTACCGCACAGCGAAAGCGGTACTACCGCGGCAGGTGCGGATGTAAAAAATTACATCCGCTCCTACTACCGTAACCGGGCGACACTAGCCTGGTGGGCAGCGGTAGTACGGCTCCAGGGGAGCGGTACTACCGTGAGCACCAGCGGTACTACCGCACGCCTGTGCGGTACTACCGTGGATGCCCACGGTACTACCGTTGATCCTGGAGCGGTACTACCACAACCACACAGCAGCCAGTCAACTGTGGCAGGAAAACGGAGGAAGCTCCAAGGAAGAAAGGAGGGGATAAAAGGAGACGTGTACGTGATGATTCCACCCAAACCTTTCCAACACGGACCCTCTCTTAATAGTACGGCTTTCCTACGACTCAAAACCACCAAAAGGAAACATAGAAAAGACGCCGTCTTCGTCAGTCTTCGAGGGGCACCCAATCATCTTGTGCCTAGCAGGGAAGAGTCTGGAAAGCTCATGGCACACGATTAGTCCGCAAATGCGTTGTCATCAATCACCAAAACACTTAGGGATAAATATGACCTTACAATCTCCCCCTTTTTGGTGGATTGATGACAAAACGGGATTTGCACAAGGAAAAATACTATTGAGTAAAAGTAAACCCCTCCTCTCTATAATATAGACGGGCTCCCTCTAAAAGTGTGCCACCTAGGTGAGCACGAATGCTAGGAATCGAGCTCCCCCTATATTATAGAGACAAGGCAAATTTATCACTAGACAAGATAGTACAAACATAAGATAACTAAGATAAATAGAGTGCTTAACTAAGATAGATAGAGTGCATATGTCTTACACCATATGGAGGAAAGGTCTCGGAAGCACAAACCGAACTAAAGCAAACGAGGTCCAAACGACAAAGCAAACAAAGAAAACAAGCACACCAAACACAACGCAAATCCCTACACTCTCTCCCCCTTTGGCATCGAGACGCCAAAAAGGCAGAGAGGACACCTACAACACACGTGGTGGCTCAGGCAGAGAAGTCGGCCCACTGCTCCTCATGCTCCTCGTCAGACTCAGTGACGGGGATAGTCTCCTCCATGTCATCCTCTGAACTGGTCCACTTGTAGCCCTGCTTAGACATCCAGGCAGCCTCAGGAGTGATGACGTCCTCAGACCCGCCAGACACATCCTCTCCAAAGAGCCTCATCACCTTCTTGTCACGGCGGCGACTCTCCTTGTCAGACACATGAGCCCTGTACTGTCCCTTTGCCTGCATGAAGAAGAGAGTCTTCATCTTGTCCTTCAGCTTCTTGGCCCATGATGGCTCAGAGGAAGAAGTGGTGGACCTGGCAGCACGGTCCTCAGCAGGACGGTCCTCAGCACGGTCCTCAGTAGCCTCCCCCTGACCAGCAGCCCTCCTAGCAGAAGATGCCTCAGCACGAGTAGTGGTGTTGGCCCAGTTGGGCTTGACGCGGAGGCAGATGGACTCATGGCGGATCCAGTCTGGAGCAAGGAACTCATCACCAGGATACATCTTCTCCCAAGTGGTAGAGAGCAGCAGAAACACGTACGGTCCATAGATAGGAACCTTGCGAGTGAACACCACAAACCGAAGCTCACACCACATGATGTGAGAGACATCAAGTGGCTGAGTCTGAGAAGTACGTCCCTCTGCACACAAGAGCAACATGTCCACTAGATATGCATGAACCTTGTCCTTGTCTCCAATGCATGGGAACAGAGTGTTGCGGAAGATGCGATGCATGATATCCAGAAAAGAGTTCAACACCCAAGTAGACTTTCCATTGGGGAGTACCTTCTCAACAAGGAAGGGCTGAAGCAGGTTCTTGTTGGCAGACTCAGAGTTGGCATGGGGGCGGATGCCAACGGGGGTGTGAAGCCCATCATCAGGAATGTGCAGCAGATCCATGAACTCCTTCCATGTAGCAGACAGCTGGCGGCCATTGGTCATCCAAGTCATCCTCCGGTCCTCCCGGGGATGAAAGTACACTGAGGCAAAGAACTGACAGATAAGCTCAGGGTCATAGTCAAGGTGAAAGGAGATCACCGGCTCAATAGCAAAATGCTCCACCAAGTCCAGAGCCTCTCCAAAGTAGTCACGAAACTTGTCTTTCCGCATGTGATGAATATCTATCCACTTGACATCCACGAAGGTGTTCTGCTTGTTCTTGATCACATCCAGATAGATGAGAACCTATTTCTTGGTCCAGAACATCTCGGTGCCTCTGAGGGTAGCCCGAGGATTCACATAGGGATTGATCTTCCGGCGCTCGACATACTCAGTGGTTGAAATCTCGTCCATCCCCTTAGCCGGTTCCTTTTGCTTGCTGGCAGTGGACTTGACATTGTGCTTGGGGGCATTGGAGCCCTCTGGGGCTTCATCTTGGGGGTTGCGCAGACGCTTGGAGCCAATGTCACGACTGGGATTGGAATGGCGAGAGCCACCACCTGAGACACAGAACGCAAAACACCCACAACAGCCAAGAGAGATTAATGCAAAGATCACAACAAAGTCAAGTGAAACAAGTAGAAAGCACACATGAGACATGCCTAGAGAGAGATTTGAACCCTACGGTAGTACTGCCAAGAGCTGCGGAGCTAAGAGAGTAGTACGGCTCGTAGACGCGGTAGTAGCGTGCAGGAGCACGGTAGTACTGGGTGTAGGAGCGGTAGTACGCCCTTAGCACTGCGGCCGACGCGGTAGTACCGCGTCTGCGGAGCGGTATTACCGCTCGGTGCGGTAGTACCACGCCTGAT
This sequence comes from Triticum monococcum, assembly GCA_034509565.1. Lineage (NCBI taxonomy): Eukaryota > Viridiplantae > Streptophyta > Magnoliopsida > Poales > Poaceae > Triticum > Triticum monococcum. Next base: position 690,306,641 of record CM067843.1, read on the forward strand.
GGGCGGTAGTACCGTGAGAGTGGTAGTACCGCACATCGGGCACGATAGTACCGCACCGCATCAGATCTGAACTTGTTCAAATCTGAGAAATCCCGCGAAACCACGGCGGTACTACGGTAGGACAAAGCTACCACAAGACAGCATATCAAGTATGTTTCCTACGCATCACAACTCTCCTACTTCCTACTCTTGCATAGATTTGGCCTAAAATCTCAAGAACAACAAGTTTCTCCCCCAAAAACCTAGAAGCAAGAGAGCAGCCAAGAAAAAGCGGGATTTGGGGAAAAACCTTGGTCCATGGCAAGAGGAAGTGGTGGGGAACGATCCCACCGGTCGGAATCCAAGGAGAGTGGCTGGAGACGGAGATCCGGCGAGGGCCTCCGGCGCCGTTCTTGAGAGGGAGAGACATGGAGAGAGACAGTGAATGGGTATGGGGAGTGGTAACTCCCCTGCCCGAGTCATAACCCCCACGCGCCCTTGACGGCGCGGTAGTACCGTGCCCAGACACGGTAGTACCGCATGGTGCGGTAGTACCGTTCTGTGGCGCGGTAGTACCATGCCTCCCAAGCGGTAGTACCGCGCCCAGACGCGGTAGTACCGTGGGCTCAAGAAGATGCATGTTTCGAGCTCGAAAAAAAACTTGAGCTTTGCACAAACTACTCCGAGCCAACACAACACCACAAGACCACGCAACACACAAAACCAGAAAGGCACACGACAAACGAACCAACCACGAGACACCACCTCTCCAAAAGAGAGGGCGGTGGCCGTAGCCACCTATGTTTGAGTCAATTGGTATGGCACCGCGAAGAATTATCCTTGGGTCCATGACCAAAACTCTTCTTTGAAGCACAAGTACCATCAAAAATGGCTAATGTGAAAGACTTGATTGATTTATGCATAATGGGGGGAGGGAGAGTTCATTGAGAGAACATCACTCCCCCTATGTCCATGCCTACATCTAAATAGGACAACACGTTGAGTATGGTGGGGTGTGCAAGGGTTCAAGCAACATTGCTCGAATCGATGATATTTAGCTCATGCCTTAACTCACGAAATCTTGCTTCATCCAAGGGCTTCATGAAGATATCTGCAAGGTTATCATGAGTGTTGACGTAGTTGAGCTCGATCTCTCCTCGCCTAATGTGATCCCGGATGAAGTGATACCGGATCTCAATATGCTTCGTCTTGAAGTGTTGCACCGGGTTGAGAGAGATCTTGATGGCACTTTCATTTTCACACCAAAGAGGCACTTTGTCACAAGTGACACCATAATCCTTTAAATTTAGCCTCATCCATAAGAGTTGTGCACAACAACTACCGGCCGCAACATACTCCACTTCGGTGGACGAGAGAGACACACAACTTTGCTTTTTGGAAGACCAACTTACCAAAGAGCAACCAAGGAATTGGCACCCTCCGGAACTGGACTTCCTATCCACTTTGTCTCCCGCCCAATCGGAATCCGAGTACCCTACAAGCTTGAAGTTTGATCCTCTTGGGTACCATAAGCCAAAGTTTGGGGTATGAGCCAAATATCGAAAGATTCGTTTGACCGCCACATAATGACTTTGCTTAGGAGCGGCTTGAAACCGTGCACAAATTCCCACACTCAGCATGATGTCCGGTCTAGATGCACAAAGGTAAAGCAAGGATCCAATCATGGAACGATATACCTTTTGATCCACCACTTTACCATTGGGATCTAAGTCAAGTTGGCACTTGGTGGGCATTGGAGTGGAAGCCGGCTTGACGTCACTTAGCTTGAATCTCTTGAGCATGTCTTGAGTGTATTTGGATTGATTGATGAAGGTTCCTTCTCTTCTTTGCTTCACTTCGAACCCTAGAAAGAACTTCAACTCCCCCATGGAGGACATCTCGAACTTTGAGGTCATGAGAGCGACAAATTCCTCATTGAAAGCTTTGTTAGGAGAACCAAAGATAATATCATCAACGTATAATTGGCACACAAACAACTCCCCTTTGACCTTCTTAGTAAAAAGAGTGGGGTCGATTATCCCAACTTCAAACCCACGGTCTTGTAACAACTTGGTAAGGTGGTCATACCACGCACGTGGGGCTTGTTTAAGGCCATAGAGTGCCTTATCGAGTTGATACACATGATCGGGAAAGTAGGGATCCTCGAACCCGGGGGGTTGCTTGACGTACACCAATTCATTAATGGGACCATTAAGAAATGCACTCTTCACATCCATTTGATGTAACTTAAAGTTATGATGAGAAGCATATGCAATCAACATGTGAATGGATTCAAGACGAGCAACGGGAGCAAAGGTTTCACCGTAGTTGATACCCTCGACTTGGGAGTAGCCTTGTGCTACCAAACGAGCCTTGTTGCGAATGATAATCCCATGGGAATCTTGCTTGTTCTTGAATATCCACTTGGTTCCAATGACATTGTGGTTCCCCGTTGGCCTTGGCACCAATCTCCACACTTTGTTGCGCTCGAAGTTGTTGAGTTCTTCATGCATGGCATTGAGCCAATCCGTATATTCTAGTGCCTCATAGACCTTGAGGGGTTCCACACAAGAGACAAACGCGTGATGCTCACAATAATTTACTAATTATCTACGAGTGCTTACCCCCTTTCTTAAGCTTCCAAGCACATTCGTCATGAGATGATCCTTGGTGGAGAGCTTGGAAGCAACCTTGGCGGCATGACACTCTAATTCCTCCTCGGTGGTGAGTTGAGGAGCGGTTACTTGATCATCTTGAGCGCCATCATGAACTTGTTCTTGATCTTGAACTTGCTCGGGGGAGAGAACTTGACCTTGGGCATCACTTGGTGTGTCCACACCGTCTTGAGTATGATCTAGCCCTTGGTCTTGTTCATGAGGTTGAGGGCCTTCACTTTGTTCTTCGGAAGCGTGTGGGCCTTGGGTTGGTGATGGCTCCACTTGAGTGGAGCATTGTCCTTCTCCTTCGGCCACAAGGGGTTCCTCAATGGGTAGGATGAAACCAACACCCATTCTTCTTATGTCTTGGGGAGGAATTTCATCACCTACATCACAAGTGCCACTTTGCTCCACTTGGGAGCCGTTATTCTCATCAAACTCCACGTTACACGTCTCCTCAATAAGTCCCGTGGATTTATTGAGGACACGGTAAGCATGAGAATTTGTAGCATAACCAACAAATATGCCCTCATAAGCTCTAGCCTCAAATTTAGACAACCGAACACCTTTCTTGAGAATGAAGCACTTACACCCGAATACCTGGAAGTACTTGAGGTTGGGCTTGTTACTGGTGAGTATCTCATATGGAGTCTTGTTCAAGCCCTTGCGGAGGTAGAGCCGATTGGATGCATGACACGCGGTGTTGATGGCTTCGGCCCAAAAGTTGTATGGAGACTTGAACTCCGCCATCATGGTCCTTGCCGCATCCATCAATGTCCACTTCTTCCTCTCCGCAACACCGTTTTGTTGAGGGGTGTACGGTGCGGAATATTGATGCTTGATTCCCTCATCACTAAGAAATTCATCCAAGGCGTAGTTCTTGAACTCGGTGCTGTTGTCACTTCTTATTGTCAATATCTTTGCATTGTGTTGACGTTGTGCTTCATTTGCAAAGTCGATGACGGTTTGTTGGGTCTCGCTCTTCCTCTTGAAGAAATACACCCACGTGTACCTTGAGTAGTCATCCACAATCACCAAGCAATACTTCCTACCTCCAAGACTATCAAAGGATGGAGGCCCAAAGAGATCCATGTGAAGGATCTCCAAAGGCCTCTTTGAATAAATGATAGTCGTGGGAGGGTGAGCCTTCTCATGTAGCTTTCCTTCGATACAGGCACTGCAAGCACGATCTTTAGCAAAACTAACATTCGTTAGTCCACAGACATGGTCCCCCTTTAGGAGACTTTGCAAAGATCTCATATTGACATGGGCTAAACGGCGATGCCAAAACCATCCCACATCAACTTTAGCCATTAGGCATGTCACAGTCTTAGTGGGTCGCTCCGAGAAGTTAATCACATATAGACCATTCTCGACATGCCCAACAAAGCCTACTTTAAGAGTCTTGCTCCACAAGAGGGCCACGGTATCGATATCAAATAAAGTGGCAAAGCCCATGATTGCAAGTTGACGAACGGAAAGTAAATTGTATGCAAGGGACTCAACAAGCATGACCTTCTCGATCGTGAGATCATGAGAGATGACAACCTTGCCAAGTCCCAATACCTTAGAAGATGAGGCGTCACCCCACTCGACATTGGTGGGCATAGATGGAGCCTTGTGCACGTCCACCACCAAGTCCTTGCTTCCGGTCATATGATTTGTAGCTCCGCTATCGAGCAACCATGATCCACCACCGGAAGCAAATACGTACAAGAGATCAATGCTTGGTTTTAGGTACCCATTTTGTAATGGGTCCTTTGATGTTAGTAACAAGGGTCTTAGGAACCCAAATAGACCATTCAATGTACTCATGAAGAGAACCAACAAATTTGGCATAAACATGCCCATCACTAGCACGGCACAACACATAAGAAGGATTAAAATCGCCGGCTTTGTTGGGATAGGTGACATTGCCCTTCTTGACTTTGTTCTTCTTCTTCTCCTCGGGGACACTCTCTCCCGCCCTCACAAAGGTTTGCATGAGGGGAGGAGGTCGTTTGGTCTTGTCATTCTTCTTCTTGTTCTTGGAGTCGGGGACGTACCCAACCCCTTCCTTCGCCACACCTCCCTTTTGGTTGATCAAGTGATCGTTGAGGTTCTTCTTGCCTTGTATGCAAGTCGCAAGACCTCTCTCAAGTTGCGCCTTCAACTTAGCATTTTCCTCAACAAGATGCATATGCTCACAACACGGGTTAGTGGCATTTGCACTATCAATTAAAACCATATGAGGAAAAGTTGCTTTCTCCTTAGTTAGCTTCACTTGGAGTTGATCATGAGACTCCTTGAGACTAGCGTGAATACCCTTCAAGGCCTTGTGGGCCTTGTCAAGTATATCAAACTCCTCTTTGAGTCTAGCAAGATCAACCCCGAGTTTGGCCTTCTCGGAATTTAGCACACGAGAAATAACGAGGGCATGATCATAATCTTTCTCTAACTTAGCATGATCAACGTTGTGTGACTCCTCAAGAGCCAAACGAAGACCACGCTCTTCCTCAAGAGCATTGGAAAGATCCGAAATCTCATCGGCATAGTCACAACTATGCCCTTCCATCTTCGAGATGGTGTCTTCGTGAGCCTCGATCATGTCATTGGCCTCACCAAGTTGTTCCAAGAGAGCAACAAAGTGCTTCTTGGATTTTCCCTTGAGTTTGCCCATAAAGGCCTCAAACTCGTTAGCCTCCACATTAGCTCCCTCAACTTCATTAATGCTATCCAATGGGGAAGGATGATTAATGATGGTAGTTTTGATGTTGGAGGTTACCTTGTTGGTGGCTTTAGCCATGAGGCACTTGGCGGTGATGCTCTCGTTGGGTGAGTCGAAGAGAGACACTCGTGACGTTGTTGCAATGGCAACGGAGGCCATCGCAACCGACTCATCATCTTCATCATCATCATCATCATCCTCATTGTACTATTCTTGCACAACCAAGGCCTTGGGAGGAGTCTTCTTGGTGAAGTTGTTCTTGTTGGGAAACGACTTGGCCTTGTCCTTTTGGATGAGTTTGCCACCATTGTCTTCCCTCTTCTCATACGGGCATTCTGCAATGAAATGACTCACGTTGCCGCAATTGTAGCAAGTCCTTACACGTTGCTTGCCCCTTGTGACACTCGAGTTGTTTTTGCTAAATTTGGGCCTCGAGTTTTTCTTGCTCAAAAATTGCCTTGAAGCAAGTGCCATATGTTCATGATATGCATACTTTGTATCTTCGGGGTTGCTCTCCTCTTCTTCCTCTTCTTCTTCTTCCACGGTGAGCTTGGCCTTCAATGCAAGGTTAGGCTTCTTTGCCCGTTGAGAACGGAGCACCGCATTGTCGGCGGTCTTGTCCAAAATGTTCATGGCGACAAACTCATCCAACACTTCGCTTGAGGTCAAAGTGTGGAAGTCCGGTCTTTGGCGAATGACGGAGGACATGGCCTTGTGGTAGGGCATCATTGCCTTGAGGAATTTGCGCTTGATCCAATTGTCATCCGTGTCCTTGCTCCCGTGATCTCGTAGTGAGACCGCGAGTTTGGTGACTCTCCGATAAAGCTCACAAGGTTCTTCATCTTCCTTCATTGCAAACTCATCGGCCTCATCTTGTACCACTACATAGCTGGAGCGTTGAATGCTTGCGCTTCCCCGGTAGAGAGACACAACACAATGCCATGCATCTTTGGCCAAGGCGAAGGGACGAAGATGAGGTAGGTCTTCGGGTGGAATTGCATCTTGAATGATGAAGAGAGCATTCTCATTGAATTGATTGTCCGCGGCTTCTCGAGGAGTGAAGTTGCTTGGATCATGTGGATAGAAACCTTCTTCAATGATTCTCCAAAGGTTAGTGTTCACATGATTTAAATGACGTTTAAAGCGGTAAACCCAAGAATCAAAATCCTCATTTTTCACAATCTTAGGAGGAGGACCGGCATGATTCAAATGAGTAGAAGGAACCGGTCCACCATAAACAAGTGGTGGTTCCACATGGGCAAAGATGCCGGTGCCATTCTTGCCACTAGAAGAAGGAGCCTTTTCACTACTAGCTTCCCCCTTGTCGGGGATAGCATCCGACACCTTGTTGGCGGGATCCCCCACTTTCAACGGTGTGGTGGATAGTTTAAGCCCCTCAAGAAATTTAGTAAACATGCTTTCAACTTCGGTCGTCATGGAGGTTTTCAATGTCTCCAAGGCTACATTGAAGTCCTCACGAGAGACCGAAGTTCCCCCATCGCCCGTAGACGAGATAGGATTCACACTTGAGTGTTCCTTCGCTCCATCTACGGTATCAACCATACTCTTCGGACGGTAAAGTCCTTAATAAAGAGACAAGGCTCTGATACCAATTGAAAGGAAACATAGACTTAGATGTGTTTGTCACATGCTTTATGATGCTCCTTTTGTGCTTCAATTCTTGTCTTTCTTGTGAGCATCATTAAAATTACCAATGCCTAGCTATAAGGCTTTAAAGAAAAGCGCTTGTTGGGAGACAACCCAATTATTTTCCTTGTTGTTATTCAATAAATAATTTATCTAGCCTCTGTTTTGTTTGTGTTTTTTGTGTTCAATTAGTGTTTGTGCCAAGTAGAACCATTGGGAAGACTTGGGGAAAGTCTTGTTGAACTTGCTGTAAAAAACAGAAACTTTAGCGCTCACGAGAACTGCTGTAATTTTTATTTGGAGAGTGATATTTAGTTAATTCTATTTTCAGATGATTAATATATAAATTCCTCACATCCAGAAATTTATTTTAGAATTTTGGGGTTCCAGATCTTGCGCTAGCTACAGATTAGTACAGACTGTTCTGTTTTTGACAGATTCTGTTTTCGTGTGTTGTTTGCTTATTTTGATGAATCTATGGATAGTAAAATAGTTTATAAACCATAGAGAAGTTGGAATACAGTAGGTATAACACCCATATAAATAAATAATGAGTTCATTACAGTACCTTGAAGTGCTCTTCTATTTTCTTTCGCTAACGGAGCTCACGAGATTTCTTACTTTAAGTTTTGTGTTGTGAAGTTTTCAAGTTTTGGGTAAAGATTTGATGGATTATGGAACAAGGAGTGGCAAGAGCCTAAGCTTGGGGATGCCCATGGCACCCCCAAGATAATCTAAGGACACCTAAAAGCCAAAGCTTGGGGATGCCCCGGAAGGCATCCCCTCTTTCGTCTACTTCTATCGGTAACTATACTTGGAGCTATATTTTTATTCGCCACATGATATGTGTTTTGCTTGGAGCGTCTTGTATTATTTGAGTCTATTTGTTAGTTTACCATAATCATCCTTGCTGTACACACCTTTTTAGAGAGCCATACATGATTTGGAATTTGTTAGAATACTCCATGTGCTTCGCTTATATCTTTTGAGTTATATAATTTTGCTCTAGTATTTCACTTATATCCTTTTAGAGCACGGTGGTGGATTTGTTTTATAGAAACTATTGATCTCTCAAGCTTCACTTAGATTATTTTGAGAGTCTTAAATAGCATGGTAATTTTCTTAAAATCCTAATATGCTTGGTATACAAGATTAATAATAAAACTTTCTTATGAGTGTGTTGAATACTATGATAAGTTTGATACTTGATAATTGTTTTGCGATATGGAGATGGTGATATTAAAGTCATGCTAGTTGAGCAGTTGTGAATTTGATAAATACTTGTGTTGAAGCTTGTGATTCCCGTAGCATGCACGTATGGTGAACCGTTATGTGATGAAGTCGGAGCATGATTTATTTTTTGATTGCCTTCCTTATGAGTGGCGGTAGGGGACGAGTGATGGCCTTTTCCTACCAATCTATCCCCCTAGGAGCATGCGCGTAATACTTTGCTTTGATAACTTGTAGATTTTTGCAATAACTATATGAGTTCTTTATGACTAATGTTGAGTCCATGGATTATACGCACTCTCACCCTTCCACCTTTGCTAGCCTCAATAATACCGCGCACCTTTCGCCGGTATCATACACCCACCATATACCTTCCTCAAAACAGCCACCATACCTGCCAATTATGACATTTCCATAGTCATTCCGAGATATATTGCCATGCAACTTTTGTTAGGGAACGTAGTAATTTCAAAAAAATTCCTACGCACACGCAAGATCATGGTGATGCATAGCAACGAGAGGGGAGAGTGTGATCTACGTACCCTTGTAGATCGACAACGGAAGCGTTTGGTTGATGTAGTCGTACGTCTCCACGGCCCGACCGATCAAGCACCGAAACTACGGCACCTCCGAGTTCTAGCACACGTTCAGCTCGATGACGATCCCCGAACTCCGATCCAGCAAAGTGTCGGGGAAGAGTTCCGTCAGCACGACGGCGTGGTGACGATCTTGATGTACTACTGTCGCAGGGCTTCGCCTAAGCACTGCTACAATATTATCGAGGATTATGGTGGAAGGGGGCACCGCACACGGCTAAGAATAGGATCACGTGGATCAACTTGTGTGTCTATGGGGTGCCCCCTGCCCCCGTATATAAAGGAGTGGAGGAGGGGAGGGTCGGCCCTCTCTATGGCGCGCCTAGGGGAGTCCTACTCCCACCGGGAGTAGGATTCCCCCTTTCCTAGTCCAACTAGGAGTCCTTCCATGTAGTAGGAGTAGGAAACAAGGAAGGGGCGCAGCCCCTCCCCCTAGTCCAATAGGGACTAGGCCTGGGGGGGCGCGCGGCCTGCCCTAGGCAGCCCCTCTCTCTTTCCCGTATGGCCCAATAAGGCCCAATACTTCTCCCGGCGAATTGCCGTAACTCTCCGGTACTCCGAAAAATACTCGAATCACTCGGAACCTTTCCGATGTCCGAATATAGTCATCCAATATATCGATTTTTACGTCTCGACCATTTCGAGACTCCACGTCATGTCCCCGATCTCATTCGGGACTCCAAACTCTTTCGGTACATCAAAACTCATAAACTCATAATATAACTATCATCGAAACCTTAAGCGTGCGGACCCTACGGGTTCGAGAACAATGTAGACATGACCGAGACACGTCTCCGGTCAATAACCAATAGCGGGACCTGGATGCCCATATTGGTTCCTACATATTCTACGAAGATCTTTTATCGGTCAGACCGCATAACAACATACGTTGTTCCCTTTGTCATCGGTATGTTACTTGCCCGAGATTCGATCGTCGGTATCCAATACCTAGTTCAATCTCGTTACCGGCAAGTCTCTTTACTCGTTCCGTAATACATCATCCCGCAACTAACTCATTAGTTGCAATGCTTGCAAGGCTTAAGTGATGTGCATTACCGAGAGGGCCCAGAGATACCTCTCCGACAATCAGAGTGACAAATCCTAATCTCGAAATACGCCAACCCAACATGTACCTTTGGAGACACCTTTAGAGCACCTTTATAATCACCCAGTTACGTTGTGACGTTTGGTAGCACACAAAGTGTTCCTCCGGCAAACGGGAGTTGCATAATCTCATAGTCATAGGAACATATATAAGTCATGAAGAAAGCAATAGCAACATACTAAACGATCGGGTGCTAAGCTAATGGAATGGGTCATGTCAATCAGATCATTCACCTAATGATGTGATCTCGTTAATCAAATAACAACTCTTTGTCCATGGTTAGGAAACATAACCATCTTTGATTAACGAGCTAGTCAAGTAGAGGCATACTAGTGACACTCTGTTTGTCTATGTATTCACACATGTATTATGTTTCCGATTAATACAATTCTAGCATGAATAATAAACATTTATCATGATATAAGGAAATAAATAATAACTTTATTATTGCCTCTAGGGCATATTTCCTTCAGTCTCCCACTTGCACTAGAGTCAATAATCTAGTTCACATCGCCATGTGATTTAACATCAATAGTTCACATCACCATGTGATTGGTTCACATCTCCATGTGACTAACACCCAAAGGGTTTACTAGATTCAATAATCTAGTTCACATCGCTATGTGATTAAGACCCAAAAATTGATCATGTTTTTATTGTGAGAGAAGTTTAGTCAACGGGTCTGCCACATTCAGATCCGCATGTATTTTGCAAATTTATATGTCAACAATGCTCTGCATAGAGCTACTCTAGCTTATTGCTCCTAGTTTCAATATGTATCCAGATTGAGACTTGGAGTCATCTGGATCAGTGTCAAAAGTTGCATCGACGTAACCCTTTACGACGAACCTTTTGTCACCTCTGTAATCGAGAAACATATCCTTATTCTAGTAAGGATAATTTTGACCGATGTCCATTGATCTACTCCTAGATCACTATTGTACTCCCTCTCTTAACACATTGTATGGTATACAATAGATCTGGTACACAACATGGCATACTTTATAGAACCTATGACTGAGGCATAGGGAATGACTTTCATTCTCTTTCTATCTTCTGCCGTGGTCGGGCTTTGAGTCTTACTCAACTTCACACCTTGTAACATAGGCAAGAAACTTTTTCTTTGACTGTTCCATTTTGAACTACTTCACAAATCTTGTCAAGGTATGTACTCATTGAAAAAACTTATCAAGCAACTTGATCTATCTCTATAGATCTTGATACTCAATATGTAAGCAGCTTCACCGAGGTCTTTCTTTGAAAAACTCCTTTCAAACACTCCTTTATGCTTTGCAGAATAATTCTACATTATTTCCGATCAACAATATGTCATCCGCATATACTTATCAGAAATGTTGTAGTGCTCCCATTCACTTTCTTGTAAATACAGGCTTCACCGCAAGTCTGTATAAAACTATATGCTTTGATCAACTTATCAAAGCGTATATTCCAACTCCGAGATGCTTGCACCAGTCCATAAATGGATCGCTGGACTTGCATATTTTGTTAGCACCTTTAGGATTGACAAAACCATCTTGTTGCATCACATACAACTCTTCTTTAATAAATCCATTAAGGAATGCAGTTTTGTTTATCCATTTGCCAGATTTCATAAAATGCGGCCATTTCTAACATGATTCAGACAGACTTTAAGCATAGATACGAGTGAGAAAATCTCATCGTAGTCAACACCTTGAACTTGTCGAAAACCTTTTGTGACAATTCTAGCTTTGTAGATAGTAACACTACTATCAGCGTCTGTCTTCCTCTTGAAGATCCATTTATTTTCTATGGCTTGCCGATTATCGGGCAAATCCATCAAAGTCCATACTTTGTTCTCATACATGGATCATATCTCAAATTTCATGGCCTCAAACCATTTCGCGGAATCTGGGCTCATCATTGCTTCCTCATAGTTCGCAAGTTCGTCATGGTCTAGTAACATGACTTCCAGAACAGGATTACCGTACCACTCTGGTGCGGATCTCACTCTGGTTTACCTACGAGATTCGGTAGTAACTTGATCTGAAGTTACATGATCATCATCATTAGCTTCCTCACTAATTGGTGTAGTAGTCACAAGAACAGATTTCTGTGATGAACTATTTTCCAATAAGGGAGAAGGTACAATTACCTTATCAAGTTTTCTACTTTCCTCCCACTCACTTCTTTTGAGAGAAACTCCTTCTCTAGAAAGGATCCATTCTTAGCAATGAATGTCTTGCCTTCGGATCTGTGATAGAAGGTCTACCCAACTGTCTCCTTTGGGTATCCTATGAAGACATATTTCTCCGATTTGAGTTTGAGCTTATCGAGATGAAACTTTTTCACATAAGCATCGCAACTCCAAACTTTAAGAAACGACAGCTTAGGTTTCTTGCCAAACCAAAGTTTCACACGGTGTCGTCTCAACGGATTTAGATGGTGCCCTATTTAACGTGAATGCAGTTGTCTCTAATGCATAACCCCAAAACGATAGTGGTAGATCGGTAAGAGACATCATAGATCGCACTATATCTAATAAAGTACAGTTATGACGTTCGGACACACCATTACACTATGGTGTTCCAGGTGGTGTGGGTAGTGAAACTATTTCACATTGTTTTAATTGAAGACCAAACTCGTAACTCAAATATTTGTCTCCGCGATCAGATCGTAGAAACCTTATTTTTCTTGTTACGATGATTTTCCACTTCACTATGAAATTCTTTGAACTTTTCAAATGTTTCAGACTTATGTTTCATCAAGCAGATATACCCATATCTGCTCAAATCATATGTGAAGGCCAGAAAATAACGATACCCACCGCGAGCTTCAACACTCATCGGATCGCATACATCAATATGTATTATTTCCAATAAGTCAGTTGCTCGCTCCATTGTTCCGGAGAACGGAGTCTTTAGTCATCTTGACCATAAGGCATGGTTCGCAAGCACCAAGTGATTCATAATCAAGTGATTCCAAAATCCCATCAGCATGGAGTTTCTTCATGTGCTTTACACCAATATGACCTAAACGGCAGTGCCACAAATAAGTTGCACTATCATTATTAACTTCGCATCTTTTGGTTTCAATATTATGAATATGTGTATCACTACGATCGAGATCCAATGAACTATTTTCATTGGGTGTGTAACCATATAAGGTTTTATTCATGTAAACAGAACAACAATTTATTCTTTTACTTAAATGAATAACCGTATTACAATAAACATGATCAAATCATATTCATGCTCAATGCAAACACCAAATAATACTTATTTAGGTTCAACACTAATCCCGAAAGTATAGGGAGTGTGCGATGATGATCATATCAATCTTGGAACCACTTCCAACACACATCGTCACTTCACCCTTAACTAGTCTCTGTTCATTCTGCAACCCCCGTTTCGAGTTACTACTCTTAGCAATTGATCCAGTATCAAATACTGAGGGGTTGCTATAAACACTAGTAAAGTACACATCAATAACATGTATATCAAATATACTTTTGTTCACTTTGCCATCCTTCTTATCCGCCAAATACTTGGGGCAGTTCTGCTTCCAGTGACCAGTCCCTTTGCAGTAGAAGCACTTAGTCTCAGGCTTAGGACCAGACTTGGGCTTCTTCACATGAGCAGCAACTTGCTTGCTATTTTTCTTGAAGTTCCCCTTTTTTCCTTTGCCCTTTTCTTGAAACTAGTGATCTTGTCAACCCTCAACACTTGATGCTCTTTCTTGATTTCTACCTTCATCGATTTCATCATCATGAAAAGCTCGGGATTCGTTTTCATCATCCCTTGCATACTATAGTTCATCACGAAGTTCTACTAACTTGGTGATGGTGACTAGAGAATTCTGTCAATCACTATCTTATCTGGAAGATTAACTCCCACTTGATTCAAGCGATTGTAGTACCCAGACAATCTGAGCACATGCTCACTAGTTGAGCGATTCTCCTCCATCTTTTAGCTATAGAACTTGTTGGAGACTTCATATCTCTCAACTCGGGTATTTGCTTGAAATATTAACTTCAACTCCTCGAACATCTCATATGGTCCATGACGTTCAAAACGTCTTTGAAGTCCCGATTCTAAGCCGTAAAGCATGGTGCACTAAACTATCAAGTAGTCATCATATTTAGCTAGCCAAATGTTCATAACGTCAGCATCTGCTCCTGCAATAGGTGTGTCACCTAGCGGTGCATCAAGGACATAATTCCTCTATGCAGCAATGAGGATAAACCTCAGATCACGGATCCAATCCGCATCATTGCTACTAATATCTTTCAACACAATTTTCTCTAGGAACATATCAAAATAAACATAGGGAAGCAACAACGCGAGCTATTGATCTACAACATAATTTGCAAAATACTACCAGGACTAAGTTCATGATAAATTTAAGTTCAATTAATCATATTACTTAAGAACTCCCACTTAGGTAGACATCCCTCTAATCCTCTAAGTGATCACGTGATCCAAATCAACTAAACCATGTTCGATCATCACGTGAGATGGAGCAGTTTCATTGGTGAACATCACTATGTTGATCATATCTACTATATGATTTACGCTCGACCTTTCAGTCTCCGTGTTCCGAGGCCATATCTGTATATGCTTGGCTCGTCAAGTATAACCTGAGTATTCCGCGTGTGCAACTGTTTTGCACCCGTTGTATTCGAACGTAGAGCCTATCACACCCGATCATCACGTGGTGTCTCAGCACAAAGAACTTTCGCAACGGTGCATACTCAGGGAGAACACTTCTTGATAATTAGTGAGAGATCATCTTAAAATGCTACCGTCAAACTAAGCAAAATAAGATGTATAAAAGATAAACATCATATGCAATCAAAATATGTGACATGATATGGCCATCATCATCTTGCGCCTTTGATTTCCATCTCCAAAGTACTGTTATGATCTCTATCGTCACCGGCATGACACCATGATCTCCATCATCTTGATCTATATCAATGTGTTGTCACGTGGTCGTCTCGCCAACAATTGCTCTTGCAACTATTGCTATCGCATAGCGATAAAGTAAAGCAGTTATTGGGCGCTTGTATCTTATGTAATAGAGAGACAACCATAAGGATTTTGCCAGTTGCCGATAACTTCAACAAAACATGATCATCTCATACAACAACTTATATCTCATCACGTCTTGACCATATCACATCACAACATGCCCTGCAAAAATAAGTTAGACGTCCTCTACTTTGTTGTTGCAAGTTTTACGTGGCTGCTACGGGCTTAGCAAGAACCGTTCTTACCTACGCATCAAAAACCACAATGATAGTTTGTCAAGTTGGTGCTGTTTTAAACTTCGCAAGGACCGGGCGTAGCCACACTCGGTTCAACTAAAGTTGGGGAAACTGACACCCGCCAGCCACCTGTGTGCAAAGCACGTCGGTAGAACCAGTCTCGCGTAAGCGTACGCGTAATGTCGGTCCGGGCCGCTTCATCCAACAATACCGCCGAACCAAAGTATGACATGCTGGTAAGCAGTATGATTTATATCGCCCACAACTCACTTGTGTTCTACTCGTGCATATAACATCAACACATAAAACCTGGCTCTGATACCACTGTTAGGGAACGTAGTAATTTAAAAAAATTCCTACGCACACGCAAGATCATGGTGATGCATAGCAACGAGAGGGGAGAGTGTGATCTACGTACCCTTGTAGATCGACAACGGAAGCGTTTGGTTGATGTAGTCGTACGTCTCCACGGCCCGACCGATCAAGCACCGAAACTACGGCACCTCCGAGTTCTCGCACACGTTCAGCTCGATGACGATCCCCGGACTCCAATCCAGCAAAGTGTCGGGGAAGAGTTCCGTCAGCACGACGGCGTGGTGACGATCTTGATGTACTACTGTCGCAGGGCTTCGCCTAAGCACTGCTACAATATTATCGAGGATTATGGTGGAAGGGGGCACCGCACACGGCTAAGAATATGATCACGTGGATCAACTTGTGTGTCTATGGGGTGCCCCCTGCCCCCGTATATAAAGGAGTGGAGGAGGGGAGGGCCGGACCTCTCTGTGGCGCGCCTAGGGGAGTCCTACTCCCACCGGGAGTAGGATTCCCCCTTTCCTAGTCCAACTAGGAGTCCTTCCATGTAGTAGGAGTAGGAAACAAGGAAGGGGCGCAGCCCCTCCCCCTAGTCCAATTCGGACTAGGCCTTGGGGGGCGCACGGCCTGCCCTAGGCAGCCCCTCTCTCTTTCCCGTATGGCCCAATAAGGCCCAATACTTCTCCCGGCGAATTCCCGTAACTCTCCGGTACTCCGAAAAATACTCGAATCACTCAGAACCTTTCCGATGTCCGAATATAGTCGTCCAATATATCGATTTTTACGTCTCGACCATTTCGAGACTCCTCGTCATGTCCCCGATCTCATTAGGGACTCCGAACTCCTTCGGTACATCAAAACTCATAAACTCATAATATAACTGTCATCGAAACCTTAAGCGTGCGGACCCTATGGGTTCGAGAACAATGTAGACATGACCGAGACACGTCTCCGGTCAATAACCAATAGCGGGACCTGGATGCCCATATTGGTTCCTACATATTCTACGAAGATCTTTTATCGGTCAGACCGCATAACAACATACGTTGTTCCCTTTGTCATCGGTATGTTACTTGCCCGAGATTCGATCGTCGGTATCCAATACCTAGTTCAATCTCGTTACCGGCAAGTCTCTTTACTCGTTCCGTAATACATCATCCCGCAACTAACTCATTAGTTGCAATGCTTGCAAGGCTTAAGTGATGTGCATTACCGAGAGGGCCCAGAGATACCTCTCCGACAATCGGAGTGACAAATCCTAATCTCGAAATACGCCAACCCAACATGTACCTTTGGAGACACCTGTAGAGCACCTTTATAATCACCCAGTTACGTTGTGACGTTTGGTAGCACACAAAGTGTTCCTCCGGCAAACGGGAGTTGCATAATCTCATAGTCATAGGAACATATATAAGTCATGAAGAAAGCAATAGCAACATACTAAACGATCAGGTGCTAAGCTAATGGAATGGGTCATGTCAATCAGATCATTCACCTAATGATGTGATCCCGTTAATCAAATAACAACTCTTTGTCCATGGTTAAGAAACATAACCATCTTTGATTAACGAGCTAGTCAAGTAGAGGCATACTAGTGACACTCTATTTGTCTATGTATTCACACATGTATTATGTTTCCGGTTAACACAATTCTAGCATGAATAATAAACATTTATCATGATATAAGGAAATAAATAATAACTTTATTATTGCCTCTAGGGCATATTTCCTTCAACTTTCCATCATTCCGTTTATTATGACACACTCCATCATTGTCATATTGCTTAGCATGATCATGTAGTTGACATCGTATTTGTGGCAAAGCCACCATTCATAATTCTTTCATACATGTCACTCATGCATCATTGCATATCCCGGTACACCACCGGAGGCATTCATATAGAGTCATATTTTGTTCTAAGTATCGAGTTGTAATTGTTGAGTTGTAAGAAAAATAAAAGTGTGATGATCATCATTATTAGAGCATTGTCCCAGTGAGGAAAGGATGATGGACACTATGATTCCCTCACAAGTCGGGATGAGACTCCGAACAAAAAATAAAAAAAAGAAATAAAAGAGGCCATAAAAAAAGAGAAAAGGCCCAAATAAAAAAATGAGAGAAAAAGAGAGAAGGGACAATGTTATTATCCTTTTACCACACTTGTGCTTCAAAATAGCACCATGATCTTCATAGTAGAGAGTCTCTCATGTTATCATTTTCATATACTACTGGGAATCTTTCATTATAGAACTTGGCTTGTATATTCCAATGATGGGTCACGATGTCCTGGACTAGGGGGTACTCACCACGTCGTCTCCCGATCTGTTAGATTGGGCCGAGGACCCCCGTGGCCGTATACTCATGGGCCAGTTTGGACAGCTGCCACATACATGGAAGATTCCACAAGACTTGGTGATCAAGACAAGGACTCCTCCACACCGACGTATTCGGCTAGGACTCTTGTTATCCTAGGCCTTTGGAGCATTATATAAACCGAGGTCAGGCTAGTCGATAGAAGATATACAACAATCATACCATAGGCTAGCTTCTAGGGTTTTAGCCTCTACGATCTCATGGTAGATCAACTCTTGTAATACTCATATCATCAATATCAATCAAGTAGGACATAGGGTATTACCTCCATCAAGAGGGCCCGGACCTGGGTAAACATCGTGTCCCCTGCTTCCTGTTACCATCGATCCTATACGAACATTTCGGGACCCCCTACCCGAGATCCGCCGGTTTTGACACCGACATTGGTGCTTTCATTGAGAGTTCCGCTGTGTGTTCGGCAAAACGTTGATGACTCGCCTGCAGATCAACTGCGACTTCGGCATCTTTGTCACCAGCTCGACTGATCACCTTGGTTCGACCAAGGACTGCGGCCTACCTCCGATCGTCATGTTCGGATGAGGGCCTTTATAAACATCGACTCCGATCTCTATCAAGATCATGGAGGAATCATCCCGGGAGCCCGGGGGCTCAACATCAACATTGCCCTCGGGCGAGCGTGTTGTTTTTCTAGATAGCAAACTTGTGTCTGCCACCACCGCCTCCTCAAATATCGTTCTAACGATTGCTTCGGTGGATTTGTGCGGAATTGAGTCTACAACAACCCTAGAAATTTCCGTCGAGTTCCGATGGAGGAAGCTCTGGCAATCCACGATATACCGGAGCCCTGTCAAATCTGGACAGGAATCTGGATGAGTTTAGGGTGTGGTGTCAAGCTTCTAGCTCGGACGTCCTTTCGAAGATCCAACCGTTGATCGGCTGCGGAATTCCTATATCTACCACCTCTCAAAATTTCAGCTCGCTCCGACCATCCAAACTTCGGGAACCTTTCAATTAGTGCATCACTTTTCGGATCTGTTTTCTGCGCGAAAACGAATCCGACCCGAGTTCGTCTTTTTTATGAACGGGATTTCGGACATCCCTTTTGAAGCAAGTTTTGTATGGGGTATTGTGTTTTGTTTCCGAACACATCCCACTAACTTTAAAGTCTTTTGAACATGATCTTCAACATCATGCTGGTGTCAAACCAGTCCGGCAATATTGCTCCACGGTTGCCGACCTGCGCTAGACACGTCATCGCTTTGTTGAGCCGAGCTCAACTTCTTCGGATCATCATCTCAGCAAGCCGAACAAGAGTTCGACATCGCGAAGGATAAATCATCACCAACATCGCCGCCCCACGGATTACCCGGAGCGGACACACCGACATTGCCGCACGGTCACTTCATCAAGCCGGCATTGACCACGCCATGACCTGCATCGGCAGGGCCGCACTGTTGCTCCTTCAAGCCGGTGTCAATCATGCCGACCTACTTCGACATCTCGGCTGGACCGGGGGTTTCGTCATCTCTTCATCAACCTACTCCGGAGACTTCGGCGCCACTAGCCGACCAGCTCCGTCACGTTAGCTGGACCGAGGGCTTTACCTCATCGAGCCAGCCTTTGCCAGCATCGTCATGTCGTCGCTTTATCGCCCATCAGGCAATGGGTGTGCGGATCGAGTCCCAATTTTGGGAATCACCTTTCTTCGAATTGCTACAACAAATAAACTAGGTGCTATTAATCCTAGTATTTTTTGCTTGTTTGGGTTTATTTTTCACAAGGAATTATTACTCTAGTATGTCCATCATCTGTACACATGTCTATCAAATGATGGTCGCATTAACGACGGTCGCGTGGTGGTTCGGTCAATTTCCGTACATAGTCCGGCGAACGCCGCATCTGGAACTTGGACCGACCTGTAAATTAAGGCTTTGCCACACCTTTACCGCATCATGCCGACGCCCTGCATCGACATTGACTTCGGCGCCAGGTCATATTTTTTTATTACTCACTTTGCATAAATTATTTATTATGCAACATTTTTTATTACCATTACTATTATCTCCGGTTTGCACTATTTTTTGTGCACAGGAAAATGATCCGGGTTGGGCAGTATCGTCAACTTGGCGTACTGACATAACACGTCACCTCGGCTGGACTGGGGGCTTCGTCAACACTTCATTACCCCATGCCGGGGACTTCGGCATCACTCTGCCGGCCTACATTGACCGTGTTATGTCACCACTTCGGAGTGTCGAGCCCTTTGCTCCGCCACCTCGGGACCAGCTTGGGGGATGGAACCTTGTCCCGCATCAAGCTCGGACCGCGTCATCAATACCGAACACATTAACCAGCTAAGTTGCCTTCATGCTCAAAGTTTTAAATTTTTAACTTGTGTTCGGTTCGACCAAGCATTATACTTTTTTGGAAAAAAGTTGCTTGTAAAAAATTTCCTTGTCCAAACTTTGTTTGTGACGCACAAATTAAAATACCCCGTTTATTTGGGGGCTTCCTTTATGAAGCTTTTCCTCTTACATATGATTATACTTGTACGGCTTCGTTCCTTGTTCATGTATTACGCCACAATATGCACCATATTGACTTAAGCGATTTGCAAGCTGGGTTGCCTGGCTCCTGTGCTTACCCCTACGTTCTCGATTGTTCAGCTAGGGAGTAAAGGGAGCACCTCTGCGATTGTCACGACCAGGTCCTCCGAGCTCTGACCCCAGACTGGGTGAAGCCGAAAGCTAGCGCTCTTATTGTTTTCAATCATGGTCGGCACACAACGGAACTCATGAGTACAAAAAATCTATTGCACAAGTCTCATAGTAATAATGAGCACTGAAGAAAGGTATCGGTGGGGGTACTATTTTCTTTGAAGATGCTTCTTACACTTCGTCTGTAATATAGAATAAGTTCCCTGAGCGCGCTTTGTCTGTTACAGCCTTATGGCCCGGTTGCCTGGTTACCGGAAACACTATCGATATTCTCGACAGGTGGAGTACATAACACTTTTCGATCCTTGACCGAAGAGGGAGGAGCCGACGGTCAGTTAAGACGCGTTTAAAGTTCGGGTGAACAAAGATATGATATTAGTACTTCAGTACATACAATCATTATACATAAAATTCTTTTACCTAAGTCACTTGGGGGCTCTTAAATTTATACGAGCCGTTTTATAATAAGTGTTCTTCTTCTCAGTTGTTGCAAAGTTTTTATTACTATTATTATTCATCACTCCTTTTTTTCAACACGAGTGCGTGGTCACTAGCCGGAGAGCCTAATTTCTCTCTCAAAGCCGCTAGAGTTTACTTTGCTAAACTGGCCTAACGAGAAGTACTCCACCTTCGGGATAGGAGGTTGAAGCCCTAGGCTGACCCGCTTGAAGTCTTGAGATAGGATGTATCATGTTAAAGCATGACAGAAGCACTCTTTTTTTCTAAGACCAATTACCAGATTGGCACCGAACACTTGATCTTGTTCGGACGTTAAGTTTTTACTGACGTTTTTTGGTTTTCCAAGCTTATGACACTTTTAAACTATTTGTGTGTTTTCAGCACAAGTCTCACAGTGCAACGCCGGTCACCTTTAGAGATTCGGCAAAAACATTCTCGGATATTGCTATATATGCATTGGTTTTGAATTGTGTCTTCGGTCAATAGTTGGGTTGCCCGGCTCCTGCACTTTCTTCCTATGCCCCGCTTTGTTCAGTTAGGCGTGCAAAGGGAGAACCACTGCAATTGTGCTTCTAGCTCACACGGTTAAGCACCTCAGTGGAGAAAGCCGAGAACTGACTGTCACAATAAGCGTAAACTAGTCAGCGATCCGATGACTGTGTTAAATGACGGGCCATTCATAACAATGGCCGAAGTGTTTACGGCTTGACCTCGACTGTCGCCGAACACTACCGGGGGCTATTAACTAGCCTCCCAAACTAAATCCTCGATATTTTTCTCTTACGTTAGAGCTGAGGTTTCATGATCATGCTTAGCATGACAACCCAAAGAAAGGAACCGATAGCGGGACTATTTTCTTTGGAAGACATTTCTTATGTTAAACAGTAATATAACATATCTCTCTGCGTACCTTTGTTTATAAAACCGTATGGACAGATTGCCTTGTTGGTCGTAAATCTTTGCCCTCATAAAGGCTTTATAAAGTAGGACAAACACTCCTCGGCTACTGGCCGAGGAGGTGGAAGCCGATGGTCGGTCAACAAAGTTTTGTACAATGCGGATCCGAGCATTAATGACATAAAGTACTTGGATACATAGAGTCATTACACATAATTTGTGATTTTACTATGGATATCGATCCTTAATTCGGCCACCTGTGCCCGCATTAAGGCTTGGGGGCTACTGGGCTTCGGGCTTATTATTTACAAATATTAAAGGGGCAGATCGATCCCCTGATCTGGTGTTGCCACCTGACCAGTGTCTCGGGGGCTACTGCATTGCCTATTCAATGCAGAAAAATTTAAGTGCAATACAGTTTCCAACGAGATTGTGATCCTCAAGTTGGTCGGCCGCACCCAACCTGAGTCTCGAGGACTGAGCACGCCGCTTTTTGTATCCCGAAGTATTCTGCCGAGCTAGGACTTGATCCTCAGGCCGATTTTGCAAATCAACCTGAGTCTCAGCGGCTGCTGGGATCAGTGGTCTTACATCATCCTTCAAGTGTATCTCGGGTTTTAAACCGATACACACGTTGAGGGTTACTGGCTATATATCTTGGCAGAGAATAAATTGCACCAATCAAAAATATTGACAAAAAATTGGCCCACAGTCGGGGTGGTGCACCACCTCGGAAGCAGTCCGACATAAAGCTCGGGCGCTAGTGGCTGGCTCCATAGAGGGCATTTCCAGCATTAAGCTCGGCTAAACTCCTTTAACTTTTTTGGACCAAGATGATCTATGACATCTTGGATATAGTCCGGCGTTGGAGCTTGGACACAGTCCGGCGTTGGAGCTCAAATACATTTCGGCGTTGGAGCTCGGAAGCAGTCCGACATTGGTGCTCGGCTGCAAAAGATACCTCGAATGTAGTCCGGCGTTAGAGCTCGGACGCAAGAGGACACTGCCTCCCGGGAACAACTTCAAACCCGAGGTGTGGCATAAAAATAACAAGGCATTGATAAAGGCCGGAAACTTAAAGGGGCTCCTCGAATACCCGACGTGTAAACTCGTCGAATGCATTTCGGCGATCCTCAAGATCGAAGATGAGAAGATTTGTTGAACCAGTTTTCAAGACCGACAACCGAAGATAAAGAACAGTTCGGAAGAATCAAGGAGCGTCCCTAACTTGAAGACCGGTTCAGGGGGCTACTGACGGTGTCCTGGACTAGGGGGTACTCACCACGTCGTCTCCCGATCTGTTAGATTGGGCCGAGGACCCCCGTGGCCGTATACTCATGGGCCAGTTCGGACAGCTGTCGCATACATGGAAGATTCCACAAGACTTGGTGATCAAGACAAGGACTCCTCCCCACCGGCGTATTCGGCTAGGACTCTTGTTATCCTAGGCCTATGGTGCATTATATAAACCGAGGTCAGGCTAGTCGATAGAAGATATACAACAATCATACCATAGGCTAGCTTCTAGGGTTTTAGCCTCTACGATCTCGTGGTAGATCAACTCTTGTAATACTCATATCATCAATATCAATCAAGTAGGACATAGGGTATTACCTCCATCAAGAGGGCCCGAACCTGGGTAAACATCGTGGCCCCTGCCTCCTGTTACCATCGATCCTAGACGCACAGTTCGGGACCCCCTACCCAAGATCCGCCGGTTTTGACACCGACAATGGGCTTCCTCAAAATGCCCTAGGTCTTCATGAGCAAGCAAGTTGGATGCACACCCACTTAGTTTCTTTTTGAGCTTTCATATACATATAGCTCTAGTGCATCCGTTGCATGGCAATCCCTACTCACTCACATTGATATCTATTGATGGGCATCTCCATAGCCAGTTGATACGCCTAGTTGATGTGAGACTATCTTCTCCCTTTTTGTCTTCTCCACAACCACCATTCTATTCCACCTATAGTGTTATATCCATGGCTCACGCTCATGTATTGCGTGAAGATTGAAAAAGTTTTGAGAATGTCAAAAGTATGAAACAATTGCTTGGCTTGTCATCGGGGTTGTGCATGATTTAAATATTTTTTGTGGTGAAGATAGAGCATAGCCAGACTATATGATTTTGTAGGGATAACTTTCTTTAGCCATGTTATTTTGAGAAGACATAATTGCTTTGTTAATATTCTTGAAGTATTATTATTTTTATGTCAATATGAACTTTTGTTTCGAATCTTTCGGATCTGAATATTCATACCACAATTAAGAAGAATTACATTAAAATTATGCCAAGTAGCACTCCGCATCAAAAATTCTGTTTTTATCATTTACCTACTCGAGGACGAGCAGGAATTAAGCTTGGGGATGCTTGATATGTCTCCAACGTATCTATAATTTTTGATTGCTCCATGTTATATTATCTACTGTTTTGGACATTATTGGGCTTTATTATCCACTTTTATATTATTTTTGGGACTAACCTATTAACCGGAGGCCCAGCCCAGAATTGATGTTTTTTTGCCTGTTTTAGGGTTTCGAAGAAAAGGAATATCAAATGGAGTCCGAACGGAATGAAACCTCCGGGAACGTGATTTTCTCAACGAATAAGACCAGAGAGACTTGGACCCTACATCAAGAAAGGAAACAGGAGGCCACGAGGTAGGGGGCGCGTCGACCCCCACCAGGCGCGCCCTCCACCCTCGTGGGCCCCCCGTTGCTCCACCGACGTACTCCTTCCTCCTATATATATATATATCCACGTACCCCCAAATGATCAGAACAGGAGCCAAAACCCTAATTCCACCGCCGTAACTTTCTGTATCCACGAGATCCCATCTTGGGGCCTGTTCCGGAGCTCCGCCGAGGGGGCATCGATCACGGAGGGCTTCTACATCAACACCATAGCCCCTCCGATGACGTGTGAGTAGTTCACCTCAGACCTACGGGTCCATAGTTAGTAGTTAGATGGCTTCTTCTCTCTTTTTGGATCTCAATACAATGTTCTCCCCCTCTCTTGTGGAGATCTATTCGATGTAATCTTCTTTTTGCGGTGTGTTTGCTGAGACCTTTGAATTGTGGGTTTATGATCAAGTCTATCTATGAATAATATTTGAATCTTCTCTGAATTCTTTTATGTATGATTGGTTATCTTTGCAAGTCTCTTCGAATTATCAGTTTGGTTTGGCCTACTAGATTGATCTTTCTTGCAATGGGAGAAGTGCTTAGCTTTGGGTTCAATCTTGCGGTGTCCTTTCCCGGTGACAGTCAGCAAGGCACGTATTGTATTGTTGCCATCGAGGATAACAATATGGGGTTTTCTTCATATTGCATGAGTCTATCCCTCTACATCATGTCATCTTGCTTAAGGTGTTACTCTGTTTTTAACTTAATACTCTAGATGCATGCTGGATAGCGGTCGATGAGTGGAGTAATAGTAGTAGATGCAGGCAGGAGTCGATCTACTTGTCTCGAACGTGATGCCCATATACATGATCATACCTAGATATTCTCATAACTATACTCAATTCTGTCAATTGCTCAACAGTAATTTGTTCACCCACCGTAGAATACTTATGCTCTTGAGAGAAGCCACTAGTGAAACCTATGGCCCCCGGGTCTATCTTTATCATATTGATCTCCTACTACTTAGTTATTTCCTTTGCTATTTACTTTGACTTTATTTTAGTTTGCATCTTTTATCATAAAAATACCAAAAATATTATCTTATCATATCTATCAGATCTCACTCTCGTAAGTGGCCCTATAGGGATTGACAACCCCTATTTGCGTTGGTTGCGAGGATTTATTTGTTTTGTTCAGGTGCGAGGGACTCGCGCATAGCCTCCTACTGGATTGATACCTTGGTTCTCAACAACTGAGGGAAATACTTACGCTACTTTGCTGCATCATCCCTTCCTCTTCGGGGAAAACCAACGCAGTGCTCAAGAGGTAGCAGACACCCTACCAGACTCTGTATGGAAAACCACCACCTCAAATTTCTAAACTGTTGCTTCCCTCATACCACAATAATGAACTACACCCAACACTACTCGATGCTCATGCCCAGGCCACATGGATCAAAGAAAACTTGCTGAAGGCTCAATCAGAATGAAGCATTATGCTGACAGAAAAAAGAAACGGACAAGGAATTCCAAGTGAGAGATATGGTCGATCTCAAGATCCAGGGCATAAACATCCCTGAGCATCCACCATCACCTCAAACCCTAGCTAAATCTCATGACAAACCCTAGCTAAATGTCCTCTGAAATCCATCCATTTCTGTTCAAATTAGGGTGCACTGCAGCTATTAGAGTTTAGAGATAGCCTGAACCTGACAATCCCGCAGCCATAGCCACGAAGCCGAGCAGCCCCGCCTCAGATCCATGCGCGAGACCACATCTCCAGTCAGATGAAGCCAGCGCTATCCTGGCGATGCCCGCAGTGCTGCCCCATCGCGTAGCCCTGGAAACCCATGAAGCCGCTCTGGCAGACGCGATAACGGCGCCGCCGGGTGACTACCGGGAGCAGATCACCTTCGCGCACCCGCTGTCGCCGCAGAGCGCAAACGCAGCCTCCGCGTCGTCCACACGGCTGCGCCGCCACCACCAGCCCTGCGCCGCCGCCCGTCGTCCTGGCTCCGCTACGAGCATGCGACCGGAGGCACCCCCAACCCCTTTGGGAACGAGGCCCGCCGCCACTCCGGCAACGGCCGGTAGGAGCGGTGGCGTGGAACTAGGTTTCCCCAAGCCGCCAGGGAGAGGCGACACGAGGGTCAGAATAGTCAATGGCCTCTAATTTGATTGTGACCAGCGGCTGGAACAAACTGTCGAACACGTGGTCGGCGTCACGACCGTGAGGTCGAAATCGCACGCCGCGGAGACTACCACGCCGGTGATGGGTGATATGTCCATTTTGCATCATGCTTTTATATTGATATTTATTGCATTATGGGTTGTTATTACACATTACGTCACAATACTTATGCCTATTCTCTCTTATTTTACAAGGTTTACATAAAGAGGGAGATGCCGGCAGCTAGGATTCTTGGCTGGAAAAGGAGCAAATATTAGAGACCTATTCTGCACAGCTCCAAAAGTCCTGAAACTTCACGGAAGACGTTTTCAAAATATATAAAAAATACTCAGCGGAAGAAGTTCACCAGGGGGCCACACCCTACCCACGAGGGTGGAGGCGCGCCCTACCCCCTGGGCGCCCCCTACCTCGTGGGCCCCCTGGTGGCCCTCCGGTGGCCATCTTCAGCTATATGAAGTCTTTCGATGGGAAAAAAACAAGAAGCCATCATCTCGGACGAAACTCCGCCGCCACGAGGCGGAACCTTGACGGAACCAATCTAGGGCTCCGGCGGAGCTGTTCTGCCGGGGAAACTTCCCTCCGAGAGGGGGAAATCATCGCAATCATCATCACCAACGCTCCTCTCATCGGGAGAGGGCAATCTCCATCAACATCTTCATCAGCACCATCTCCTCTCAAAACCCTAGTTCATCTCTTGTATCCAATTCTTGTCTTCAAGTCCGGGATTGGTGCTAGTAGATTGCTAGTAGTGTTAATTGCGCCTTGTAGTTGATGCTAGTTGGTTTATTTGGTGGAAGATCATATCTTCAGATCCTATATGCATATTAATACCTCTCTGATTATGAACATGTTTATGCTTTGTGAGTAGTTACGTTTGTTCCTGAGGACATGGGAGAAGTCTTGCTATTAGTAGTCATGTGAATTTGGTATTCGTTCGATATTTTGATGAGAAGTATGTTGTCTCTCCTCTAGTGGTGTTATGTGAACGTCGACTACATAACACTTCACCATTGTTTGGGCCTAGAGGAAGGCATTGGGAATTAATAAGTAGATGATGAGTTGCTAGAGTGAGAGAAGCTTAAACCCTAGTTTATGAGTTGCTTCGTAAGGGGCTAATTTGGATCCATATGTTTCATGCTATGGTTAGGTTTACCTTAATACTTTTGTTGTAGTTGTAGATGCTTGCAATAGAGGTTAATCATAAGTGGGGTGCTTGTCCAAGTAAGGGCAGCACCCAAGCACCGGTCCACCCACATACCAAATTATCAAAGTACCGAACGCGAATCATATGAATGTGATGAAAACTAGCTTCACGATATTCCCATGTGTCCTCGGGGGCGCTTTTCTCTATATAAGAGTTTGTCCAGGCTTGTCCTTTGCTACAAAAAGGATTGGGCCACCTTGCTGCACTTTATTTACTTTTGTTACTTGTTGCTCGTTACAAATTATCCTATCACAAAACTATCTATTACTACTTATTTCAGTACTTGCAGAGAATACCTTGCTGGAAACCGCTTATCATTTCCTTCTGATCCTCGTTGGGTTCGACACTCTTACTTATCAAAAGGACTAAGATAGATCCCCTATACTTGTTGGTCATCAAGACTCTTTTCTGGCGCCGTTGCCGGGGAGTGAAGCGCCTTTGGTAGGTGGAATTTGGTAAGGAAAAATTTATATAGTGTGCTGAAATTTACTGTCATTTGTTACTATGGAAAGTAATCCTCTGAGGGGCTTGTTTGGGGTATCTTCACCCCGACCAATAGAGCAAAGAGTTGCTCCTCAAACTACTCAACCTACTGAAAATGAAAATGTCTGCTTTGAAATTCCTTCGGGTATGATAGAAAAACTGCTAGCTAATCCTTTTGTAGGATATGGAACAAAGCATCCTGATGAGCATCTAATATATGTGGATGAAGTTTGTGGATTATTTAAGCTTGCAGGTGTACCTGGAGATGTTGTTAAGAAGAAGTTCTTCCCTTTATCTTTGAAGGGAGATGCATCGACATGGTATAGGCTATGTGATGATATGGGGTCATGGAACTACAAATGATTGAAATTGGAATTTCATCAGAAGTTTTATCCTATGCATCTTGTTCATCGTGATCGCAATTATATATATAATTTTTGGCCTCGCGAAGGATAAAGCATCGCTCAAGCTTGGGGGAGGCTTAAATCAATGTTATATTCATGCCCCAATCATGAGCTCTCAAGAGAAATGATTATTCAAAAATTTTATGCTCGGCTTTCTAATAACAATCGCACCATGCTTGATACTTCTTGTGCTGGCTCTTTTATGATGAAGACTATTGAATTCAAATGGGATTTATTGGAAAGAATTAAACGCAACTCTGAAGATTGGGACCTCGACAATAGTAAGGAGTCAGGTATGACACCTAAGTTTGATTGTGTTAAATCTTGTATGGATATCAATGTTTTCCGCAAGTTTAGCACTAAATATGGACTTGACTCTGAAATAGTAGCTTCTTTCTGTGAATCTTTTGCTACTTATGTTGATCTCCCCAAGGAGAAGTGGTTTAAATATCATCCTCCCATAGAAGTAAAAGTAGCTGCACCTATTAAAGTTGAAGAAGAGACTATCACTTATAATGATCCTATTGTTCCTACTTCTTATGTTGAGAAACCACCTTTTCCTGTTAGGATAAAGGATCATGCTTCAACGACGGCTGAATCCTAAAATGAAAGAAGTGGTAAGAAAGGAAATACTAAAGCTCCTTGAGGCAGGTATAATCTATCCCGTTGCTGATAGTCAGTGGGTAAGCCCTATCCATTGTGTCCCTAAGAAGGAAGGTATTACTGTCGTTCCTAATGACAAAGATGAATTGATTCCTAAAAGAATTATTACAGGTTATAGGATGGTAATTGATTTCTGCAAATCAAATAAGGCCACTAAAAAGGATCATTACCCCTTACCTTTTATCGATCAAATGCTAGAAAGGTTATCCAAACATGCACATTTTTGCTTTCTAGATGGTTATTCTGGTTTCTCTCAAATACCTGTGTCAGCTAAGGATCAAACTGTCGGCGTTCTGGGAACGGGGGTCCCCAGACTTGCCTGCCTGCGGCCTGCGGTGTGGCTCGAGTGGGGGCCCAACATGGCCCATCTTCACCAACACAAGACTCAAGACCCTCGCGAGGCGGACGACACGGCGCATCCTCAGGCGCAGCCTCCTCAGGCTGGCTCGCGAGGAGACGGAGATATCAAGGTGGGGTACCTCGCGAGGTGCCCATGACGCAAGCCATGATGACTCAGGGCACCAGGCGGGTGCCAGCGCGCTCAGCGTCCTTCTTTCCTCTTTGGTGCAAAGGGGGCAAGCGCAGCCGCGGAGTACTGAGGCATCAGGCAAAGGTTGCCATTTCGGTGCAACGAGACCAGGACCAAGCAGACTACGAGACGGAGGTCACCATGGAGCCGAGCACGGCGTCACCGCAGAGTCTTTCGCAGGCGAAGACCACCTTTTGTCAGGATAGATGTACTCGTTGTCCCCCTTCAAATTAGCCCGCCATTGTTGGCTCCCTTCCCGCTCAATATTTGGGAAGAGGACCAGAGCCTCTATAAATAGGGACCAGCCGCCCACAGAGCAAGGGGCGAGTAAGAGTAAGGGGCGAGTAAGAGTAAGGGGCGAGTAAGAGTAGGGCAGTGAGTGAGAGAGAGAGAGAAAGAGAAAGGTGACTGAACCCCTCCCAGCAGTTCATCACCCCAGCCAAGAACAGACCCTCGCGAGGCTGTTCTTCCTTGTAGTGTTCATCGTAATCAGCCCCAAGAGGCAATCCACCCACCACACACTGGAGTAGGGTATTACACCACAATGGTGGCCCGAACCAGTATAAATCTTGTGTCTCTTGTGTGATTCCTTTAGTAGTTTAGATCTTTGTGAGGCGGGGAGGTTGAGGACGTGATTTCCGCGCGCACCCCAGTGTTCGAACCTTAAGGGTCTGCCAGATCCCGAAATCCAACATTTGGCGCGCCAAGTAGGGGTGCGCCTGAATCTGTCTTCCACCGCTCCATTCTCCTCCGACCGTCGCATCCATGTCTGACGCTCGTCGGGCCCGCGCCGAGCGCCAGGCCGCCATCGCTTCTCGCGTCGCCCAGACGGCCCCCGTCGGTGGGCGTCCTCGTCGTTCCCCGTCTCCCGCTGTCAACGCCGCCACCGGCCCAGCGGGGGGCGAGCAGCAAGCATCATCTCAGCACCCGTCCGTGCGGCAAGACGGCCGCACCGCCACTCCATCGCTCGCACCGGCCGATTCTTCGTCCCGCGCGCTCCGCGCACCCTTGGAGGCTCGAGCTGCGCTCCTCGCGGCAAACGAGCTCCTGCGCTACCGCCCCGTCGACGACATCTACGAGGAGTGGCTCGACCGCGTCGCCGAGCTTGTCCGCGCCGCAGGGGGCTCTTCCGCGCCGTCCGTCCCTCTGCGCCACACTCCGCCCCGCGCGGGCAACGAAGCTCCAGAGGCGCACTAGCCGCCTCCCCTCCAAGAAGATGCCATGGCTCCAAGGCGCTTGGCCCCTGGGCGGAACCCGCTCCGTCAGGCGCCGGCGCAGCAGAGCGGAGCTGCCAAGAAGTTCCTCGCCCGCAAGGGGCTGCCAGGGCGCTCCCTGCTCCGGCACGCCGCGACCCTGCTCCAGCTCCGGCGCGCCAAGACCCCGCCCTGCTCCTAGCTGCAGCACGTGGGGACCCTCAAGACCGAGCTCTCCACCAACTGAAGCCTTACGTGGCCACCGTGGGCTGCCACGCCTACACCACTGAGCTGCGCAACGTCGCGTGGCCCGGCAAGTTGAAGCCTGACCTGCCACCTCGCTACGACGGCACAACTGATCCCGCAGAGTTCCTCCAGCTCTATGAGCTGGGCATCGAGGCTGCCGGCGGGGATGAGAAGGTCATGGCGAACTGGTTCCCCATGGCGCTCAAGGAAGGAGCTCGAACCTAGCTCCTGAATCTGGCTCCAGGCACGATCTCCTCCTAGGACCAGATACGCACCCGCTTCATCGCCAACTTCCAAGGTACTCGCGATCGGCCGCCCGCCGTGAGCGACATGCGCCGCATCAAGCAACAACCCGGAGAAACCCTGCAAAAGTACATCCAGTGCTTCAACAGCGCGCGCCTCAAGATCCCCAAGGTGTCCGAGGAGGCCATCATCTCGGCCTTCTCCGACGGCGTGCGCGACGTCAAGATGAAGGAGGAGTTGGCAATGCATGAAGACCTCTGCACCTCCCTGGAGCTGTTCAACTTGGCGAACAGGTGCGCCAGGGCTGAGGAGGGACGCCTCTCCCTCCTCGAGCTGCCTGCCACAGATCCAGAAGAGAAGAAGCCCAAGGCCAAGGACGTGAAGCGCAAGGGGGCTGCCGTACTCGCGGCAGAACCAGACACAAAACGGGGCAAGGATCTGCCCGAACCCTCCAGAGGCAGCCGGTACTGTGTGTACCATGACCTCCACACCCGCAACACCAACGAATGTCAAGAACTCCGCGTCGTGCGAGAAGGAAGGATCGGCCGTCGCCCTGACCGTGCTGACCGGGGCTACGGCCGAGGAGGAGGAAGAAACCCAGGGCATTGGGAAGATCGCGGCCCGCACCAGGGATGGCGCGACCAGCCTCGCGAGGTCCGCTGGCGGGACCTGCCTCGCGAGGGAGACTGGAGGGATCAGCCTCGTGAGGATCGCCCTCATGGCAACACAGGCCTACCTCCTCTGCCGCCTCCACCAAGAAGGAACGAAGACCGCCATCAAGACGAGGGGGCTGGGGGCTTCCAGGAGCCGCGCGCAATTGCCTGCATCCTGGGTGGAGCTCAAGCCCCAGCCTCTCAACGTATCTTCAAGCAGTTCACCCGCGAGGTGAATGCAGTTCTCCCAAAGCTCGAAGCAACGCGCCCCCTCAGGTGGTCGGCGTGCGCCATCACATTCAGCTCGGCAGACCAGCTCAAGTGCGCAGCCACGGCCAGAGTCCTCCCGATGCTCTGCTCCCCAGTCATCAGCAATGTGCTGGTCACCAAGACCCTCATAGACGGAG
Organism: Triticum monococcum; assembly: GCA_034509565.1. NCBI lineage: Eukaryota > Viridiplantae > Streptophyta > Magnoliopsida > Poales > Poaceae > Triticum > Triticum monococcum. The sequence continues at coordinate 690,339,376 of CM067843.1, forward strand.
GGGCAGGACTCAACGTCCTGTCCATGGAAACATTCAACAACCTCCAAGTGCCCAATGACCAGCTTCAGCCGACCAAGCCTTTCTCCGGGACCACCGACGGTTCCACAGTCCCGATCGGGCAGGTCCACCTCCCTGTCACCTTCGGGGCTCGCAGCAACTACCGCACCGAGCTCATCGACTTTGACGTCGCCCACATCCGCCTGCCGTACAACGCCATCCTCGGGTACCCAGCGCTGGCCAAGTTCATGGCTGCGACTCACCACGGCTACAACGTTCTCAAGATGCCAGGAAGTGGCGGCGTCATCATGGTGCCCTGTGAAGAGAAGGATGCAGTGTGTTCCCTGGAGAGAGCCTATCAGGCCGCGTCGCTAGAAGACCCAGATCGTGGAAGCAGGAGGCTTCCTGAGGCCACCCCCAAGAAGAAGAAGACATTGTCAGGCTCGGCCCCTCAGGAGGCAGGCCCCTCAGGGCCCATGTCTGCCTAGGGGGACCCCCCATCCATTGCATAGGAAAGCGCGCCCGACGCCCTCCTCAGGCAGGGCTCGGGGCTCTCACCTGGAGGGCCACCGACCTAGCCAGGGTCACGAGGGAGGCGCTTGGGCACCATGTGGAAGCGTGCTTCGCGGCACGTTTCCCCCGGGAAGGACCAAGCAAGGAAGGCCGGACCAGCACGAGTTCGTCAGCAAGGCCATTCAAGAACTACAGGAGTCAAGGATCATGAGAGGTTGCCGCCGCCTACCAGCTGTGGCCCCACATCTAGGCGAGGATGGCGGGCTGCGCGTCTGCATCGACATACCAGGGCTCAATCGGATCGCCACGATAGAGCGTCTCTGGCCCTCACGAGTGGGGCGCTGCGGGGGCCCACCCCACAGCTATGTTCGCATGCCCTACGGCCTGCCGAGCATGGCTGCGGCGTACCAGCGCCTCATGAGGGGCATCATGGAGGCTCAAGAAGACAGGCGTTCCACGGCCTTGGCGGAGATGAAGGCAGCTCGCGAGGAGTCACCAGTGCCTCCGGAGCCTCCCGAGGCCCCGGGGCCTGGGGGCTCATGAGGATCGGCTTCCCCAGCCCACCGAGCCTACTGCATCAACGCCACTTCGCCAACGACATTCTCAGGTGACATCTTCCAAGCCTCATTCCCAGCTAGGAGTGCCCTCCCAGGGTTGCATCACTCCCAGGCCGCGTGGGTCCGTCCCCGCGGCATGTATCTGCATTTACTTTTCGGTCGTTAGTTTGCCTTGATTGGGGGCGCCCCTCGGGCTGCATCATCCCCAAGCCGCTGGGGCCAGGCCCAGCGGCGTGTATCTCCATCGCGTTTATTTCCAACTATGCATTTGCCTATCACGCTTGATTGCATTATGCCCATCCGCAGCATCACTTCTTCTCCATGTCGACTACTTGCACGTTAAAGGGGGGTGCCTGAGCATCGCGACTCAGGGCTATTACTGGCTCTCCAGCCCTCACCCTCTGGCCTTGTCCACGGCATCGCGACCTGGCATACCAGCGACGGCTGAGACAAGCTCGAGGGCCGGGACCCGAGGACGTAGACTACCGGCATCTAACCAAATTTTGCAGGGACACATCTCAAGATACGGCCCAGTGCCGGGCGCAACCCGCCCAGAGGTAGGGCCACGTGAGTCCCGCGCTGGCTCACGGGTGCCCAGATACACCTCACCTAGCCCTACCGTGCCGGTCACGTGTCAGGGCGGGGTTGTATACGCCCCGGGGGCTCCTCCCGGAGGGGAGCCCCCTCCCACGTACCAGTGGAAGCACCATGCTCCGCGCTGGCTGACGACACTGCCGAGGAGCGGCTATGCCCGTACACATACGGAAGCGCTATGCTCCGCGCTGGTGATAAACAACTGAGGGTGGCCTTCGGGCCGCATTAACCTCTAGGAGCCCAGAGCTCAGTGGCTGGCCCCATCGCAACGCCACCCCTCGGGAGTGCCGCGCGAGGGGGCTGGGCACGGGGGCTACGGCTGGGTCACGCCCAGACGTACGCCGCCCGGCCAGGCCCCTCGGGCCTGGTTCGTCGCGCGTCTCTCCCCGAGCGGAGCCAAGGTATGAAGGCCGTTTGCGCGTCAAGGGGGACTCCTGAGCATCACGACTCAGGAGCCTAACTGGTCCCGTAGCCCCTCACTCCTTAGTTCCGAAAGGCTATGCTGGGTGAGGTATGCGTGGGGACGGGCTCTGCAGACGTAGAACGGTAGCCACGCTTACATCTCGCCTCATCACCCGCTGTTCGCGCGTCAAGGGGGGCTCCTGAGCATCGCGACTCAGGGGCCTAACTGGCTCCGTAGCCCCTCACTCCTTAGTTCCGAAAGGCTATGCTGGGTGAGGTACGCGCGGAGTCGGGCTCTGCAGACGTAGAACGGAAGACACGCCTACATCACGCTTCCCTACTTGTTGTTCGTGCGCCAAGGGGGACTCCTGAGCATCGCGACTTGGGAGCCTAACTTGTCACGTGGCCCCTCACTCCTTTGGTCCCGTCCTGGTTTCTGGTCGGGGCTAATGCTGGGTGAGGCATGCGCGGGGCCGGGCTCTGCCGGCGTAGAACACAAGCAAGAAGGGAAGAAAAGCATAAAATCCAAGGAATTTAAAAGCAAATATTACAGTCCATACTGTCATCTCAATGCCAAACGCAAGTTTAAATGCCTCCCCGAGGCGTGATGCATGTGCAGGAACTGAAAGAAGAGCAGGGATGGAACGAAGTCACTTGTCGGCGGTGGCTTCGCCTCGTGGAACGGCAGGGTCGGCAGCGTCTTGCTTCGGCCTGGTGCTGAAGGCCCGGAACTTCTCCAGCAGCGCCTCCACGCGCCCCTTCACGGCTTCAATAGCGACGGCAGCACCCTCGCCGCTCACCGGTTCTAGCAGGACGTCGAGGTCGGCGTTGGGATCACGGAGATAGATGTGGGCGAAGACCCGCGTCAGCGCAGCCGAAGACAGGACGTGCGCCTCGGCCTCGGCCGCAGGGCCGATGCCAAGGGCGACATCCCCAAGAGCCTTAACCAGGAAGGGAAGCAGCTTGGCGGGGCCGTCCTCGTCACCAACTAGCGGACTATCCAGGCTGCTCTCGTAAAGCATCTTCAGCGAAGCGCGGGCATCCTTCTCCATGTCTGCGAAGGCCACGCGATCCTCAGCAAGGACCTGAGCCTTGGCGTCCAGCTCGGCCTTCGTCACCTCCATCTCTTTCTTCAACGCGCCTAGGTGGTCGCGGCGTTTCTTGAGCTTGGCCTCCAAGTCCTCGAGCGCCGCCTCACACGCCTTCGCCCCCCTCTCCAGCTCTTGGCGCAGGCGGGCCTCCTCCGCAAGCTGGCCCCGCAGGCCTTGCAGCTCGTCCTCCAGCGCCTTGCAACGGCCGCGGACTTCAACCACCTCTCCCAGGGCCGCGTCTCGAGCAGCCTTCGCCTCGAGGACGGCCTCCCTCTCTCCGTCACAGGCCGATGAGGCTTGAACCAACACCGCCCGAATTGAAGCATCAGAGCGAATCCACCCCGAAGCCAGTTCCAGGCGCCCGGCCACCAGGCGAGGGTCGGTGCCGAGAAGGTCCTGCCGCAGCCGGTCCAGTTCAGCAGCGGCACGCTCCAAGATGGAAGAAGAAGACGGAGTAGCATCGGCACGCTACAGGACAACAGGAGGAGCTGAGGAAGCAACGGCTAGTAGAACGGGAGGAGAAGGTAGCGGCGGCAAGGCCGTAGTGTCCCAAGGCGGAGCCCACTGCGCCTCCACAGCCGTAGCAGCGGCGCCAGACGAGGGCACCTCCGGAGTCACTTGGGCCATGACGGCTGAGCTTGCCCCAGCCAGCTCGGCCAAACCTCGCAAGGATGCGCGGGCAGGAGAGGCCCGCGCGTCACGATCTCCCTCCCCTGCAGGCGAAGGCGTCGCCGCAGGTGGGACCTCAGGAGCCCCCTTCAGCTTCTTCACCACGGGCGCCCGCCTACTCAAGAGAAGCAATCATCAAGCCTCGTCGGCGGAACGAGAAACAAAAGAGCAAGGATCCAGCACTTACGGGTCTTCGCCGGCGAGCTCGGGCAGCCTCCGGCCTAACTTCAAGCCAAACAGCCGGCTGGAAGGGTCGACCTTGGAAGCAGAAGGCCCGACTGCGGACTGCCTCGGGGTAGGGGCAGACCCGTGGGGGATCAGCCCGGTCCTGTCCTTCTTTGGGATCGGGGGCGAGCTCCCACTACCCAGCACATCATCATCATCATCATCATCGCTCGGCGAAAGGCGGAGAGTACGGGGCGAGCGCCGAGGGAGGGGAGCCCTCGACTCTCCGTCGGTCGCCCCAGAGTCGGGCCCGTCTCCCCGCTCCTCTTCGCCCTCCTCCTCGCTGGAGTCGCCGGAGGGCACGTCCACCGGTCCTTCAGAAGCCACCACGGGCACGAGCCCGTCCCCGTTAAAAACAGGCATGGACTTCACCACCCGCTTCCAGTCGTCACGAAGGAACAAGGGCTTGGGAGCGCCCTTCGGCCTTGCCACCTCGCCCCCAACCAGAGATTGGAGAACCGCGGTCACATCCTCTTCGTCCACAGCCTCGGGGCACGGATGAGGCCTCCACATTGGAGGAGAGTACTCTTGGAGCAGAGCCAGCTGGTGCTCCAGGAATTCCTTCAGCAGCGACGCACCGGTCAACTTCGCCGTCGCCATGTTGGCCGGCCTCAGGTCCGCGTCCATCTTCTCCAACACCAGTTTCGCGCGGGGGTCGGTGAGCTCCGCTCAGCACCAGTCGCTGGTGCTCATGGGTTGCTCCGTGGGCAAGATCAGCCGAGGGTGGATGCGCCCGACATCTGACAAGACCCACTTGCTCCTGAAGCCCTCAATCCTCTTCGTGGGATTCGAGATGGCAATGGTGCTGCCATACGCAACGAAGCCCGCGCACCCAGAAAGAGAGCTGCCGGAGACCCGGAGGGAGAAGTAGTGGCACAGCAAGGCCACCGAAGGCTGCACCCCTACGTGGGCCTCGCAGTAGTAAGCGAAGATCGCCAGGAGAAGGACAGAGTTGGGATGGAGATGTAGAGCCTGCAAGTTGTAGTGGCGGAGGACAGAGAAGAAGAATTTGGAGAAGGGAGGCACCAGGCCCGCAGCAATGGAGCTTACAAAGAGAGGATAAAAGGTGCTCCCTCGGTCCTCAGGGGTGGCGGAGCCGGTCTTGAACACCTCCGTCCCATCGATGCCCTGCGCCTCCGCCATCCGGCGCAACCGAGCAAGGCTCGCCTTGGGCACATTCGGCGGGTCCAGAGCAGGAGAATACCAAGCTTCGGCCGGAGGCTGGCGAGGCGCCATGGCTTCCTAGGTCGCGCCACCGGAGCAGATCTGGAAGTTTGGAGGAAGAAAGGGGAGGCGCAAGAAAGGGGATCTGAGCAGCAACCGGAGAGAGCAGGGGTGAAGTCTGGGAAGATGCCTCTCCCTTGTCAACCCACGCAGTTGCTAAGGCACCCACGTCCAGTCAACCGCTACGCGGCATCCAAGGCTGCAGGCTGTTAGGGCCCGCGGCACTTCGCCCTTGCCCTTTCGCCTCTCGGCACGGCCAAGTCCGTGCGCGCCTTGGGCCCGGGGGCTACTGTCGGCGTTCTGGGAACGGGGGTCCCCAGACTTGCCTGCCTGCGGCCTGCGGCGTGGCTCGAGTGGGGGCCCAACATGGCCCATCTTCACCAACACAAGACTCAAGACCCTCGCGAGGGGCCAAGCCTCGCGAGGCGGACGACACGGCGCATCCTCAGGCGCAGCCTCCTCAGGCTGGCCCGCGAGGAGACGGAGATATCAAGGCGGGGTACCTCGCGAGGTGCCCATGACGCAAGCCATGACGACTCAGGGCACCAGGCGGGTGCCAGCGCGCGCAGCGTCCTTCTTTCCTCTTTGGTGCAAAGGGGGCAAGCGCAGTCACGGAGTACCGAGGCATCAGGCAAAGGTTGCCATTTCGATGCAACGAGACCAGGACCAAGCGGACTACGAGACGGAGGTCACCATGGAGCCCAGCACGGCGTCACCGCAGAGTCTTTCGCGGGCGAAGACCACCTTTTGTCAGGATAGATGTACTCGTTGTCCCCCTTCAAATTAGCCCGCCATTGTTGGCTCCCTTCCCGCTCAATATTTGGGAAGAGGACCAGGGCCTCTATAAATAGGGACCAGCCGCCCACAGAGCAAGGGGCGAGTAAGAGTAAGGGGCGAGTAAGAGTAGGGCAGTGAGTGAGAGAGAGAGAGAGAGAAAGAGAAAGGTGACTAAACCCCTCCCAGCAGTTCATCACCCCAGCCAAGAACAGACCCTCGTGAGGCTGTTCTTCCTTGTAGTGTTCGTCGTAATCAGCCCCAAGAGGCAATCCACCCACCACACACTGGAGTAGGGTATTACACCACAATGGTGGCCCGAACCAGTATAAATCTTGTGTCTCTTGTGTGATTCCTTTAGTAGTTTAGATCTTTGTGAGGCGGGGAGGTTGAGGACGTGATTTCCGCGCGCACCCCAGTGTTCGAACCTTAAGGGTCTGCCGGAACCCGAAATCCGACACAAACAAATGGTATTTTTACTTGCCCTTTTGGTACTTTTGCTTATAGACGTATGCCTTTTGGTTTATGTAATGTACCTGCTACCTTTCAAAGATGCATGATGGCTATATTCTCTGACTTTTGTGAAAAGATATGTGAAGTTTTCATGGATGATTTCTCCGTCTATGGATCTTCTTTTACTGATTGCTTGAGCAACCTTGATCGAGTTTTGCAGAGATGTGAAGAAACTAATCTTGTCTTGAATTGGGAAAAGTGACACTTTATGGTTAATGAAGGTATTGTCTTGGGGCATAAAGTTTCTGAAAGAGGTATTGAAGTTGATAAAGCCAAGGTTGATGCTATTGAAAAGATGCCATGCCCCAAGGACATCAAAGGTATAAGAAGTTTCCTTGGTCATGCCGGTTTTTATAGGAGGTTCATTAAGGACTTCTCCAAAATTTCTCGGCCTCTGACTAATTTATTAAAAAAAGATATACCATTTGTCTTTGATGATGATTGTGTAGAAGCATTTGAAATACTTAAGAAAGCATTGATCTCTGCACCTATTGTTCATCCACCTGATTGAAATTTACCCTTTGAAATTACGTGTGATGCTAGTGATTATGCTGTAGGTGTTGTTCTAGGGCAAAGAGTTGATAAGAAATTAAACGTTATTCAATATGCTAGTAAAACCCTAGACAATGCTCAAAGAAATTATGCTACTACTGAAAAAGAATTCTTAGCAGTTGTATTTGCTTGTGATAAGTTTAGACCTTATATTTTTTATTCTAAAGTAACTATTCACACTGATCATGCTGCTATTAAATATCTCATGGAAAAGAAAGATGCTAAACCTAGACTTATTAGATGGGTTCTCTTGCTACAAGAATTTGATTTACATATTGTTGATAGAAAGGGAGTTGAGAACCCAGTCGCAGACAACTTGTCTAGGTTAGAAAATGTGCTTGATGACCCACTACCTATTGATGATAGCTTTCCTGATGAGCAATTAAATGTTATAAATGCTTCTCATACTACTCCATGGTATGCTGATTGTGCTAATTACATTGTTGCTAAGTTTATACCACCTAGTTTCACATACCAGCAAAAGAAAAAGTTCTTCTATGACTTGAGACATTACTTTTGGGATGACCCACATCTTTATAAAGAAGGAGTAGATGGTATTATTAGACGTTGTGTACCTGAGCATGAACAGGAACAGATCATACGCAAGTGTCACTCCGAAGCTTATGGAGGACACCATGCTGGAGATAGGACTGCACATAAGGTATTGCAATCTGGTTTTTATTGGCCTACTCTCTTCAAGGATGCCCGTAAGTTTGTCTTATCTTGTGATGAATGTCAAAGAATTGGTAATATTAGTAGACGTCAAGAAATGCTTATGAACTATTCACTCGTTATTGAACCATTTGATGTTTGGGGCTTTGACTATATGGGACCTTTTCCTTCCTCTAATGGTTATACACATATTTTAGTTGTTGTTGATTACGTTACTAAGTGGGTAGAAGCTATTCCAACTAGTAGTGTTGATCATAACACTTCTATTAAAATGCTTAAAGAAGTTATTTTTCCAAGGTTTGGAGTCCCTAGATATTTAATGACGGATGGTGGCTCACATTTTATTCATGGTGCTTTCCGTAAAATGCTTGCTAAGTATGATGTTAATCATAGAATTGCATCTCCTTATCACCCACAGTCTAGTGGTCAAGTAGAATTGAGCAATAGAGAACTCAAATTAATTTTGCAAAAGACTGTCAATAGGTCTAGAAAGAATTGGTCCAAGAAACTTGATGATGCATTATGGGCCTATAGAACTGCATATAAAAATCCTATGGGTATGTCTCCGTATAAAATGGTTTACGGAAAAGCATGTCACTTACCTCTTGAACTAGAACACAAGGCTTATTGGGCTATTGAAGAGCTCAATTATGATTTTAAACTTGCCAGTGAGAAGAGGTTATTTGATATTAGCTCACTCGATGAATGGAGAACCCAAGCCTACGAAAATGCCAAGTTGTTTAAAGAAAAAGTTAAAAGATGGCATGATAAAAGGATACAAAAGCGTGAGTTTAATGTAGGTGATTATGTATTGCTATACAACTCTCGTTTAAGCTTTTTTGCAAGAAAACTTCTCTCTAAATGGAAAGGTCCTTACGTTATCGAGGAGGTCTATCATTCCAGTGCCATAAAAATCAACAACTTCGAAGGCACAAATCCGACGGTGGTGAACGGTCAAAGAATCAAACATTATATCTTAGGTAATCCCATAAATGTTGAAACCAATGTTATTGAAACCGTAACCCCGGAGGAATACATAAGGGACACTTTCCGGAACGTTTCAGACTCCGAAAAGGAATAGGTATGTGGTACGGTAAGTAAACCGACTCCAAAACCGTTCTAAAGGCAATATTTCTCCATTTTAGAATATTTAGAAAAATAGAAAAATAAGAAGCAGTCCGGGAAGGACACGAGGGTGGAGGGTGCGCCCCCCTACCTCGTGGGCACCTCGTGTGCTCTCCGGACTCCGTTTTTGTACACGACACATATTTTGGTCGGTAAAAATCATTATATAATCTCACGGGGGTTTTGACTCCCGTATCACGCAATTATCCTTTGTTTGTGTTTCGAGTTGTTGCTGCTGCAGATTAGAGCAAGATGTCTTCGCAAGAGTCAGTCGGGGAGAGCCGGGTGTCTTATCCGGCACCGAGATCAACGACAAATAACAATGTTAACCTCTTTGGGCCAGCAACGGAGGAAGAGATGGAGGCTGATTTGAAGAGGATAGATGCCATGGAAGAGGATCAAGAAGTCACTTCCCGCCTCCGAGCTGGATTCACAATGGGAGAACTGCAGAGCTCGGGTATTCCAAACTCGGTTATCCCTTCCAATGTTAGATTTATTTCTTATGAGAATATGAAAAGGAGTGTCACTGGTTCTCCCATAGCTATGTAGTACCCTTGGGTGCAGGGAGCTTTGGCTGTTACAGGAAAACTCTGAAGGGAAATAATGGACCTCAAGCAGCAAGTCAATAAGCTCGAGGAGGAGAATCGTATCTTGAGCGGCATCATCACCAAGAACATCACATCACCAACCCCGAAAAGAGAGACATAATCACATGGGTATGGGAACTCCCCTTGGCAATTAGCAAGCTTGGGGGAGTGCACCGGTATCGTATCACCATCACTTCTATCTTTACCGTTTTTCTTAGTTCGATCCTTTTGATAATATCTTGATCTAGTAGAATAAAGTTTATGGCATGATCTAGTTTTGAGTTTTTCTTTATGATCCCTCTATGTAATCGAGTCCATGAGCTATATATAATAAAGATTAGTGTTGAGTCAAGGGCTTGATTATTTTGCCATGATCCTAAGTGAATAAAAGAAAAGAGAAAGAATAAAAAGAAACAAAGAGATCATGTGGATCTTATGGAGAGTAATGAGCTCACATAGAAAAAGTATGATGAATAAAAGTTGTTGAGAGTTGACAAACATAGCTTTGGTCATCGTTGCAATTAATAGGAAGTAATAAAGAAAGAGAGGTCTTCACATATAAATATACTATCTTGGACATCTTTTATGATTGTGAGCACTCATTCAAATATGACATGCTAAAGAGTTGACGTTGGACAAGGAAGACAACGTAATGGGTTATGTTTTCTTACATCTGAGATAATTATATTGTCATGGATCATCCAACATGGTTGAGCTTGCCTTTCCCCCTCATGCTAGCCAAATTCATTGCACCAAGTAGAGATACTACTTGTGCTTCCAAATACCCTTAAACCAGTTTTGCCATAAGAGTTCACCATACCTACCTATGGATGAAGTAAGATCCTCCAAGTAAGTTTTCATCGGTGCAAGCAATAAAAATTGCTCTCTAATTATGTATGACTTATTAGTGTGGGAGAAAATAAGCTTTATACGATCGTGAGATATGGAAGAAATAAAAGCGATAGACTGCATAATAAAGGTCCATACAACAAGTGGCAATATAAAGTGACGTTCTTTCGCATTAAGATTTTGTGCATCCAACTATAAAAGTGCATGACAACCTCTGCTTCCCTCTGCGAAGGGCCTATCTTTTACTTCTATCTCCTACATTGCATAAGAGTCATGGTGATCTTCACCCATCCTTTTTACATTTTTATCCTTTGGCAAGCACAGTATGTTGGAAAGATCCTGGTATATATGGCTAATTGGATGTGAGTTTTCATGAACTATTATTGTTGACATTACCCTTGAGGTAAAACGTTGGGAGGCAAAACTATAAGCCCCTATCTTTTTCTGTGTCCGATTAAAACTCCATACCCATAAGTATTGCGTGAGTGTCAGCAATTGTGAAAGACTATATGATAGTTGAGTATGTCAACTTGCTGAAAAGCTCTTATACATTGGCTCTTTCTTATATTATGATAAATTGCAATTGCTCCAATGACTGAGATTATAGTTTCTTAGTTTTCAATGAAGTTCACGATTCATATTTGAAATTCTGATTGAATTATTACTCTAGCATAAGAGATCATATGACAAGAATTATATAAGTTGTTGTTCTAAGAATGACCATGATGCCCTCATGTCCATATTTTATTTTTATCGACACCTCTATCTCTAAACATGTGGACATATTTTTCGATTTCGGCTTTCGCTTGAGGACAAGCGAGGTCTAAGCTTGGGGGAGTTGATACGTCCATTTTGCATCATGCTTTTATATCGATATGTACTGCATTATGGGTTGTTATTACTCATTATGTCACAATACTTATGCCTATTCTATATTATTTTTCAAGGTTTACATAAAGAGGGAGAATGCCGGCAGGTGGGATTCTGGGCTGGAAAAGGAGCAAATATTAGAGACCTATTCTGTACAGCTCCAAAAGTCCTGAAACTTCACGGAAGACGTTTTCAGAATATATATAAAATACTCAGTGGAAGAAGTTCACCGGGGGGTCACACCCTGCCCACGAGGGTGGGGGCGCACCCTACCCCCTGGGCGCGCCCCCTACCTCGTGGGCCCCCTGGTGGCCCTCCGGTGGCCATCTTCTTCTATATGAAGTCTTTCGATGGGAAAAAAACAAGAAGCCATCATCTCGGATGAAACCCCGCCGCTGTTAGGACCCCGATTCCAAGTCACATCGATCTAGCCGGTAACACCTCATATCACTTTGCGGCCTCATGCACGGTATTCCCACGGGTGTCGCCTTACCATGGCCCAGGATTGTTTGCGCCTTTTGGCTCACGTATATGATAGTGTCGCTAGCATCCATATGACAGAGAACCCGGGCCGACATGGCTAGTCGTGAACCCAAAGCGGCACCAGCCTATGGGGACAGGCATATATGAATCACATCGAGCATGTCGGTCAGCAGCGTGTGAATCCGGGTTGACGCACTGGGCTAACAGGACTCCGGGAACCCGGGCTGTGGCAGGCTAGGCAGGACTCCGGATGTCACCGCGTGACATTTCCCCAAAGGGACAGACACAGGAACGAAGTGAAACACATGCCGGCTAGTCAAGTGTCCTGAGCAGTAGTGCTGGGCTAGCAGGACTCCGGTGAACCGGGCTGTAGCGGACTACTATGGCTCATGGAAGCACTAGACTACATTTCCCCATAAGAGAGGCTGCCAAGGATAAACAACTAGATTGTCGGATCCCACACATACCAAGCATTTCAATCATACACACAATATGCTCAATATGTTTAAATACAACATGGCATCACAACATAACTCTACGACTCAAGTATTTATTCATTAGGCTCCGAGGAGCGAGATATTACGAACATGGGTCTCATGACCCAACAATCATAGCATACAAATCAAAGCACATGCGGAAGCTTAACATGTCTGAGTACAGACATCTACAAATGAAAAAGGCTAAGAAGCCTGACTATCTACCAGATCCTGCCGAGGGCACAAGATCGTAGCTGGGGTATCAAGCTAAACGTCGAAGTCCATGCGAAACTACTAGCGAAACTGAAGTCTCTCTTCAAAACATATATTAAGAAAACGTGAGTACAAAAGTACTCAGCAAGACTTACATCAGAACTAGCTACATATGCATCGGTATCAACAAAGGGGGTAGTGATGTTTAACCGCAGCAGGCCAGCTTTGACTCAGTGGCTATCCTGAACTACGACTGCAAGCAACTCTTTTGAGGTGGCGCACACGAGTCCACATATTCACCATTCAATACACCACTATGGATCCGCTCCCGTCTCCCTACGAGAACGCCATCCATAGCACTCACGCTTATCTTGCGCATTTTAGAGTATCCACTTTCACTTGTCTATGAACTGTTATAGGCAACCCAGAAGTCCTTTACTGCGGACGCGGCTATTCGAATAGTTTTATACCCTGCAGGGGTGTACTTCGTCACACATGTTTCCACCACTTAGCGTCTGCACACGACATGTGCTCGGCAGATTTCAAGTGAAATCCGACGTGGGTGTAGACCACGACCTGACTAACCGCACAAGTCTCTAGTCCAGGTTTATCGCCTATTCGGGTTCCATCTGCAAGGAAATCCGACCGGGGTGTCCTCAACGGCCCCAAATGATGTGTGCAGGGTCCCAAGACGCCAAACGGGCGCCCGGCATACCCGGCCACGATGTATCTACCGCATCATATCCCACCCCTAGGGTCAGCGCTACGCACGGCCGCCAACACATAACGTATAAACACCAGAAACTAGTTGCAACTCATGGACAGAGGACGAGAGGGGTCAGTAAGTCGAGCGGAGTCATATTTCAGGGCCCAATGTGTGGTAGTAGCTGTTTCATGGATCACAAACACAGAACTCAGTTCCTAAGGACGGCTTCAATGAAACAACCCACCATGTACTCCTACATGGCCTCTCATCGATACCTTTACCAAATCATGTTCACACACTTAGCTCTCAACAGTAGGACATGTTCACACACCTCCGATTCATCCCCGATGAATCAAACCTGACACAACCCTAAGTAATAACAGGCACAACAAACAAGCATGAATGAGTAGGCACATCAGGGCTCAAACAACTCCTACTCATGCTAGTGGGTTTCATCTATTTACCGTGGCAATGACAGGTCATGCAGAGGATAAGGGGTTCAACTACCGCAGCAAGTAACAGATGAATCGTTGTTGTCCTAATGCAGTAAAAGAGAGCAGGAGCAAGAGAGTGGGGTTGTATCGAAATGAACAAGGGGGTTTTGCTTGCCTGGCACTTCTGAAGATAGTATAACTCTTCATGGGTGTCAATGATCACATCGTCGAAGCAACGTCTACTGAGAGGGGACAAATACCGGCAATAGAGAAAGAAACACAATCAATGCAATGCACAATATGATGCATGATCATGACATGGTAAAATGAGTGTGTTGGGCTAATGCAACTACAAACAGATGGGTTTGAGCTATTTTGAACCAAAGATTCAAAGTACAAACTCATTTGTGATCTTAAATAGTGCTTTATCATGTTTTGCACTAAACATCAAGTTAACTTCTTTAAACATGCATGAAACTAGTATAGATGGATAGATTGGATTTTTCTGATCATTTTTCATATATAATTTATTTCATTATGAGCTACGGTTGATTTTATATGATTTTTAGAAGTTTAAAACATTTTCTGGAATTTCCTGTGAAAGAATAAGTCCAGAAAAAGAGTTATTGCACCAGCATGATGTCGGGGTGACGTGAGAAGGTCAAAGGCGCTTGCCCGGGTCAAACCTGACGGCTGGGACCCACATGTCAATGAAACAACTAACTAACAGAGTTAGTTAGTGTTAGGTTAGCACTAACCTAGGTTAATTAGGGCCTGGGCCCACTAGTCAGTGACTGCACTAATTAATCTAAGTCAGTTAGCACTAACCTAAAACTAACTAGAGATTAACAGGGCAGGCCCGCGCGTCAGTGACACAGGGGCTAAACCCGGTCAAACCCAATGCTGACTGGGTTTGACCCTGCAGTAGGGCCCGCTGTCAGTGGCTATTAGGGTTGCTTAGGTGGCGGGATTAGCGTCTAATGATGGCCACTGTCGGTGTCAAAACCGGCAGATCTTGGGTAGGGGGTCCCGAACTGTGCGTCTAGGCCGGATGGTAACAGGAGACTGCGGACACTTTGTTTTACCCAGGTTCGGGCCCTCTCGATGGAGGTAAAACCCTACTCCTGCTTGATTAATATTGATGATATGGGTAGTACAAGAGTAGATCTACCACGAGATCAAGGAGGCTAAACCCTAGAAGCTAGCCTATGGTATGATTGTCTATGGAGTTGATTCTGTCCTACGGACTACAACCCTCCGGTTTATATAGACACCGGATAGGGTTAGGGTTACATAGAGTCGGTTACAATGGTAGGAGATCTTGAATATCCGCAACGCCAAGCTTGCCTTCCACGCCAAGGAAAGTCCCATCCGGACACGGGACGAAGTCTTCAATCTTGTATCTTCATAATCCAGGAGTCCGGCTGAAGGTATAGTCCGGCTACCCGAACACCCCCTAATCCAGGACTCCCTCAGTAGCCCCTGAACCAGGCTTCAATGACGACGAGTCCGGCGCGCAAATTGTCTTCGGCATTGCAAGGCGGGTTCCTCCTCCAAGTCCTTCGCAGAAGATTGTAATCACCAAGAGTAGTGTTCGGCTCTGAAAAATGAGTTTCCACATATTCCCATAAAGAGAATAATATTAGCACAAATCAAATCTGCTGACGTATCCTGCAGTGCGCCATCACACTACAGCCAAGTCCTCTACTCGAATCGTTTTTATTTTTCCACCTCAGCATGTTTTGCGAGGCGGTTTCCTTGGCACGTCTTGTCAAAGCAGAGATCGTGTACCCTTTTTACGGGATTCTCATCAATACGGACGTGGGTAACCCAACCACGCCATTTATCACGGCGCTCGGGAGGCAAGCGAGTTTTATTAGGCAGGTGGGGACGCATAACCGCATCCGCCTATATAAGGGGATAAGAATCCACCCATTTCACCTACGCCTTCTTCCTCCCTTGCCTATCCATCTCTCGCGCACCCGAGCTCCAGCGCCCAAGCCCGCATTTCCCACCTCAACCTTCTCCAGCAATGTCCGGAGCGGGAGGCAAATGGATGGTCTCCT
Source organism: Triticum monococcum (assembly GCA_034509565.1). Classification (NCBI taxonomy): domain Eukaryota; kingdom Viridiplantae; phylum Streptophyta; class Magnoliopsida; order Poales; family Poaceae; genus Triticum; species Triticum monococcum. The sequence goes on from CM067843.1 coordinate 690,354,968, forward strand.
CCGTTACAGAGGGAAAAATCCTGAAGCTAAGGAAGGCCGGGTATCTGTCCAAGGACATCGCGTACCGGCTTCCCGAGGTGGGGCAGCTCATTCCCACCCCAAGGCCCCATGAGAGGGTGGTTTTTCTCCTCCACTTCCTCCGCGGACTGGGTTTTCCACTCCACCCATTCGTCCGGGGGCTCATGTTCTACTACGGCCTAGATTTCCATGATCTGGCCCCGAACTTCATCCTCAACATCTCGGCGTTTATCGTCGTGTGCGAGGCTTTCCTCCGCGTTCCCCCCCCCCCCATTTCGGCCTCTGGCTCAAGACTTTCAACGTCAAGCCCAAGGTGGTGCGCGGGCAGCCAGGCGGAGTGCGGAGGCGCTATGGCGGGCAAGAGCCAACGCCCTATGGTTCGAGGGCTCTTTCATGGAGACCCTAAAGGGATGGCAATCCGGGTGGTTCTACATCACTGAGCCACGCGATCCAGAATGGACCGCGGCCCCCGAGTTCCGATCCGGACCCCCCACGCGGCTTGTGTCCTGGAAAGAGACGGGTCTGTCGTGGGGTGACGAAAAAGAGGTGACCGGATTGCAAATATGCATCCGGTCCCTGGTGAACAAGCCAGTCCGGCTAGTTAATATAATCCAGGTTATGCTCGTCCGCCGGATCCTCCCGTGCCAACAACGGGATTTCAATCTATGGGAGTTCGACTCGGCGCAGCACCAAACCCTCAACAGGCTATTCAACACGACGTATGAAGACGCCTGGAAGGTGCTATTCAAGGGCGCCGAGGCTCCCGCATCCGCTTCCGAGGACCGCGGATACAGCTCGCAGCGTCACGCTAGCAAGGTATGCCATCTACACCCTTCACAGGATGTTTAAGCCTTTTTTCATAGTTTGACACTATGCGGGATCTGAACTCCCTTACCTTTGACAGGCTTGGCGGGTGGTAGCCGAGCCGATTAACTGTCCGGCTCCGCTGCCCGAAGATCCAGCCCCAGCTTTACTGGTGAAGCTGCTGGCCCCGGCGCCTTATGTGGTGCCGAAGAAGAAGGCCAAGAAGAAGAAGACCACGGGGACTCGAAAGAGTGCCCGCAACATGGTGGCGTCGGACTCGTCGTCTGACGAGTCCGAGGCGCCCTCCTCCTGCGAGAACGAGGAGGAAGAAGAAAACTCTCCCCCTCCAGTGGAGGGAGGAGAGAAGAGGAAGGCCACCCCAATGGGGGAGACCGAGGGGTCCAGGAAAAGGAAGACCCCTCCGCCGGACTACACCCCCGACGCCGAAGAGGGCGAAGAGGAGTGGCCGGACAGGACCAAGCGTCCGGCGAAATCGTAAGTTCGGGTATCAGAGTAACTCATGATGTTCCTTTATTGTCCAGCTTTCCCTAATGTCGAATATAATCATGCAGCCTGCCCCGAGCCGCACTCAACGAGTCGTCGAGCGGCTCCCTAGATTCATCGGACGTGAACTCTGTTCCGCCCGCTGTCTCCCCCCGCACTGCGGATGACGCCGAAGTGGCGTCGCAACGAGCTCCGGGGCAGGAGGAGGTGGTCCTGGAGGGGCCCCAAGGCGACCTCCCGGACCCCAGGAGTGAAGGGGACAAGACCCCTCGGGGCTCCAAGTCCGGCTTTAAGCCGGACACCGTGCCTAAATCTTCAACAATTCCGGACCGCGGCAGGCGAACTCCTTCAAAGAGGAGCAAGCCTTCTGAGCCGGCAGCCTCCGTCCAATCGGAGGCGTCGGACAATCCGCTGGAGGTGCTTGAAGGCGCCTCCATCGATGAGGAGCACCGTACTATGATGAGTACGGTGATCCGGAAGGTTCAGGCCGCCAAGAGCGGGCTGAATGAAGCTTGCGCTGGCCTCCTAACAGGCTTCGAGGTAAGTAAAAATATGTAAAAATATTACCGCATAGACATTAGCCCCTGATGCTCTGTTTGGCGTCCGGAAAGGAAAGCCGAATAGAGGATCTATCAAATTTCGCAAGAGTCTAACAATAAAGAGTCAATATGTGTATGCAGGCTTCGCTGCTAGCCACCGCCGCACTGACTGCGGAGGTGGATACCCTGAAACGGGGACTCGAGCGGTCCGAGCAAGAGCTCGACCTTGCCAAGCAGGAGCTCGAGGAGAAAGAAGGCAGGAAATACCTTATAAAAGGGTGCCTATAGAGAGGCGTGATTGCAAAAAATAACAGGATTGAACTGCTTATTGTAGGGGCCACGAGTGAGGTGGCGACCCTCAAGCAGGCGCTGTCCAAGGCCGAAAAGAAAACGGCCGCGGAGCGCACCGAGCGAGAGAAACTTGGGTTGCATGTCGGTGAGATGCAGCAAGAGCTTCAGGCTCTCATGAAAAAACATGAGAGTTTGGAGCTTGAGTCGAAGACCCAAGCGTCCGAGCTCGCGACGGCCCGCGAGACTACCAAGTCTGCCAAGGCCGAAGCCCAAAAGGCCCTCCGAGAATTGGAGGATTTGAAAAATAAAGCAGCGGGTAAGGCATTCTTTATGCAAAGCAGAAATATAAAAGTAAACTACTTGTTACTTACCCGAATCCGGAGTTCTCCAGGGGCATTCGCAGATCTTCCCCGCAGCGTATCTGATGCCGCCACATTCTACCGAGCTGAAGAGGGCAGCTCGACGGAGAAGGTGTTCTGGTCTCAGTATGCTGAGGCCGGACACCCTGTGCCCTTGAGCGACCAGCTGAAACAGCTGGTCGAACTCCACAAGGCGGCTGAACAAGCCATGAAGGGCTTCATAGTTCGGCTATGGCCCGGAGAGGCCCTGCCTGGGAGCTACTTCGGGCTGGTGTGGCGGCTGGTGGAGGCCTGTCCATGGCTCGAGGTCATCAAGCGCTCTGTCTGCATCGAAGGTGCCCGTAGGGCCCTTGCCCGTGTAAAGGTGCACTGGGGTAAGCTGGACGGCGAGAAGCTTGTGACGGACGGGCCGCCGTCGGGGAAGGAGCATCGCAAGCTAGAGAACTACTATAAGGATGTTCTTGCGGGTGCCCGCCTTGTGGCAGATGAGTGCACCAAGGATGTAATTTTTGAATGAATTCGCTCGTGTTTATCCTGTGCGCTGAAAACTTGTTCATATGCGCTAAGCAATGCTTATTGAATTTAAAATATTATTTTCTGTGCAGCCGTTTATCGAAAATTGAGAGATGGCCAGTCGTCGGCTTCTGCCCCCATGCCACTTAGTGCTGGGGTGTTCGGTGATGAACCTGGGTGCTCTTTTTCCCATGGTTGGGTCCTTCGAGGGAGGCGCTCAGCACGACGAACCAGGCAATCGGACTATAATGCTTGAACACTCTCACTTAGCCATAGAACATTAAAATTTTAAATTTTGGCGAAGCCCCTAGTTCGGAAGACCGAATTCGGGGCGCTATCCACGCCTAGGCTGGGGTCATCCAGCTCCTCACTCGAAGCGGCATAAGCCTTTAGGGACTCAAAAAACCTCTCGAACAGCGACCGGTCTCTCGCCTCATCATGACAGTCAATTTTAGCTTTCTCCACTGAGGTACTTAACCCAGCTCAACCGGGGCACAATCGCAGTGGTTCTACTAGTGCTACCTTAGCCGATATAGCGGAACGTAAGGCACCAAAACATAGGAGCCGGGCAAACCCAACTATTGACCCAAATCATGATTCGGAGCCGATGCATATAGTGCTATAAGTTCGGGGTGCCGCACTTGTTAAAGTGTACGGACTTCTCACACCATATTAAAGGGTACTGAATGTTGGAAATATGCCCTAGAGGCAATAATAAAAGAATTATTATTATATTTCCTTGTTCATGATAATTGTCTTTATTCATGCTATAATTGTGTTATCCGGAAATCGTAATACATGTGTGAATAACAGACACCAACATGTCCCTAGTAAGCCTCTAGATGACTAGCTCGTTGATCGACAGATAGTCATGGTTTCCTGACTATGGACATTGGATGTCATTGATAACGAGGTCACATCATTAGGAGAATGATGTGATGGACAAGACCCAATCCTAAACATAGCTTAAAGATCGTATAGTTCGTTTGCTAGAGTTTTTCCAATGTCAAGTACCTTTTCTTTTTACCATGAGATCATGTAACTCCTGGATACCGTAGGAGTGCTTTGGGTGTACCAAACGTCACAACATAACTGGGTGACTATAAAGGTGCACTACAGGTATCTCTGAAAGTGTTTGTTGGGTTGACACGGATCAAGACTGGGATTTGTCACTCCGTATAAACGGAGAGGTATCACTGGGCCCACTCAGTAATGCATCATCATTATGAGCTCAGAGTGACCAAGTGTCTGGTCACGGGATCATGCATTACGGTACGAGTAAAGTGACTTGCCGGTAACGAGACTGAACGAGGTATTGGGATACCGACGATCGAGTTTCGGGCAAGTAACATACTGATTGACAAAGGGAATTGCATACGGGGTTGATTGAATCCTCGACATCGTGGTTCATCCGATGAGATCATCGTGGAGCATGTGGGAGCCAACATGGGTATCCAGATCCCGCTGATGGTTATTGACCGGAGAGTCGTCTCGGTCATATCTGCTTGTCTCCCGAACCCGTAGGGTCTACACACTTAAGGTTCGGTGACGCTAGGGTTGTAGGGATATGTATATGCAGTAACCCGAATGTTGTTCGGAGTCCCGGATGAGATCCCGGACGTCACGAGGAGTTCCGAAATGGTCTGGAGGTAAAGAATTATATATAGGAAGTGTTGTTTTGGCCATCGGGACAAGTTTCGGGGTTATCGGTATTGTACCGGGACCACCGGAGGGGTCCCAGGGGTCCACAGGGTGGGGCCACCTACCCTGTGGGGGCCACATGGGCTGTAGAGGGCGCACCTTGGCCTACATGGGCCAAGGGCACCAGCCCCAAGGGCCCATGCGCCTAGGGTTTCCCAAAGGGGAAGAGTCCCACTTGTGGAAGGCACCCCTAGGTGCCTTGGGGGGGAGGGAAACCTCCCCTTGGCCGTCGCCCCCCTAGGAGATTGGATCTCCTAGGGCCGGCGCCCCCCCCCCTTGGCCCTCCTATATATAGTGGGGGAGGGAGGGCTTTTCCCTCACGCCTTTGGTTGCCTCCCTCTCCCTCTCCAACACCTCCTCCTCCTCCATAGTGCTTGGCGAAGCCCTAACGGAGTTTTGCAGCTCCACCATCACCACGCCGTCGTGCTGCTGCTGGAGCCATCTTCCTCAAACTCTTCATCCCTCTTGCTGGATCAAGAAGAAGGAGACGTTACGCTAACCGTACGTGTGTTGAACACGGAGGTGCCGTCCGTTCGGTGCTAGGATCTCCGGTGATTTGGATCACGTCGTGTACGACTACTTCATCCACGTTCTTTGAACGCTTCCGCTCGCGATCTACAAAGGTATGTAGATGCATCCGATGACTCATTGCTAGATGAACTCATAGATAGATCTTGGTGAAACCGTAGAAAATTTTTTGTTTTCTGCAACGTTCCCCAACACTGAAGCCCCTGGCGTACTTGCCGTACCATATTGTACTGGTGCACCATGTCATTAATGAGCATATATAGTAATGCAAAAAATAGACAAAAAGCTAGGCATTGTTTATGGAGAGGCTATTTATCAAAGCCGAACGATACAGATTGTGCGGTAAGCAAAAGATATTGGACTATTCAGTATGTCCTAACCAGGGGCAGGCCGCGGAATTATATATAAAGTAGGTATATCGCTCATAACAGAGACCACCTGGGAGTTCCATGATGCGGCATGGCTTGCCTGCCTTCCTGGGTCTTGCATCGTTTGTGTGGCAATCTAATGGCCGAACAGGTCGTCCGAAGTATGGAGTCCTGAAAGTAAGAAAAAAATTAAAAAAGGAATCCGGCAGCCCCTGGTACGTTTTACGCCGTATGTTGGGCGTGCCGTTATTTTGCCCCTTCCCCTGTGCCCATGGTATTTCAAGGGCGTAGTTATGTACGCGAGGTACTGGTTTCGCTAGGTCACGAAAGCTGGGGTTGGGGCCGCATTGCTACGCTTGCTCAGAGTGTGCCAGGTGATCCTGCTGTAGGTTACTCCGGGCGCGCTTGGCAGTGTCTGGCTTTTTAATGGCCAGGCTGGAGAATTGCCGAAGAAGGCTACTTTGTACCTCCGCTGCTAGAGCCGCCGTATGCTCCTCTGTACGAAGAGAGCGTTCGGTGTTGCCGTTGACCGTGATTACTCCTCGAGGGCCTGGCATCTTGAGTTTGAGATATGCGTAGTGCGGCACCGCATTGAATTTTGCGAATGCGGTTCGTCCGAGCAGGGCGTGATAGCCACTGCGAAACGGGACTATATCAAAGATTAACTCTTCGCTTCGGAAATTGTCCGGGGATCCGAAGACCACGTCAAGTGTTACTGAGCCTGTACAGTTGGCTTCTACACCTGGTATGACGCCTTTAAAGGTCGTTCTTGTGGGTTTGATCCTTGAGGGATCTATGCCCATTTTCCGCATTGTGTCCTGATAAAGCAGGTTCAGGCTACTGCCGCCGTCCATGAGGACTCTCGTGAGGTGAAATCCGTCGATGATTGGGTCAAGAACCAATGTGGCGAAGCCGCGTGACAGATGCTAGTGGGATGGTCCCTTCGGTCAAAAGTGATCGGGCAGGAGGACCATGGGTTGAACTTTGGGGCGACTGGCTGCATCGCGTATACGTCCCATAGCGCACGCTTCCGCTCCCACTTGGGAATGTGGGTTGCGTATATCATGTTCACCATCCGCACTTGTGGGGGAAAACCCTTCTGTCCATTGTTGTTCGGCGGCTTGGGCTCCTCGTCGTTGCTGTGCAGCCCCTTGTCTCTATTTTCGGCTCTTAACTTGCCTGCCTGCTTGAACACCCAACAATCCCTGTTGGTGTGATTGGCTGGCTTTTCGAGGGTGCCATGTATCTGGCACAAGCGGTTGAGTATTCGGTCCAAACTGGACGGGCCCTGAGTATTCTTTTTGAATGGCTTTTTCTTCTGACCGGATTTATAGCCTCTGAATCCGGCATTGACTGCCGTGTCTTCATTGCTGTCGCTGTTAACGTGGCGCTTTTGGTTGTTCCGACGTATCCTGCCACTTTTGTCCTTGGTATCCGAATTACCAGGGTTCTTTGATAGGTTGTTACTGCAAGCTAGCCAGCTGTCTTCTCCCGCGCAAAAGCGGGTCATGAGTGTCGTGAGGGCTGCCATGGATTTCGGCTTTTCCTGTCCCAGGTGCCGGGCGAGCCACTCGTCGCGGATGTTATGTTTGAAGGCTGCTAGGGCCTCTGCGTCCGGACAGTCGACTATCTGGTTTTTCTTAGTTAGGAACCGTGTACAGAATTGTCTGGCTGATTCTTCTGGCTGCTGAATTATGTGGCTTAAGTCATCGGCGTCCGGCGGTCGCATGTAAGTGCCCTGGAAGTTGTTGAGGAATGCGGTGTCCAGGTCCTCCCAAGAACCGATTGAGTCTGCTGGCAAGCTGTTAAGCCAATGCCGAGCCGGTCCTTCAAGTTTGAGCGGGAGGTACTTGATGGCATGGAGATCATCGCCGCGTGCCAGGTGGATGTGAAGGAGATAATCCTCAATCCATACCGCCGGGTCTGTGGTGCCATCGTATGATTCGATGTTTACGGGTTTAAAGCCCTCTGGGATTTTATGATCCATTGCTTCATTCGTGAAGCATAGCGGGTGTGCGGCGCCTCTGTACTGGGCTATATCACGACGCAGCTCGGAAGAGCTATGTCTGTTGTGTTCGGCCCGGCCGGATTTGTTGTATCCGGCGTGTGGATCATTGTCACGTGCCGTATGGTGCCTGCGCGATCCGTAGATCGATCTTGTCTGTCTTGCCTTGTCCTCCAGTATCTCTCGCAGGTCGGGCGTATTTTTCCCATGCCTTAGTTGTGCGGCGTTGGGGCATGGCTTGGGTGGGGGGCTGAGAGGCCTCTCTGTTGCGGCCACGAGGTGGCCGGTCTGCCATGTCGTGCGCTGGTGATGTAGGTTCTTCCTCTTCTGATCGGGGTAGTGACCTGCGCTTCGGGTAACTCTTGGAGGGGCATTCGAGTTCATACTCTTCGACCGCATGGTCTTCAGTCCATCTGTAAGCTAGCAATTCTTGGGCAGCTCTAAGCTGTTGCTGCTTTTTCTTGAGGCTACTTGCCGTGGCTAAAAGCCTACGTTTAAAACGCTCTTGTTCGGCAGGGTCTGATGGTATGACGAATTCATCGTCATCGAGGCTTGCCTCGTCTTCGGAGGGAGGAGTATAGTTATCATCCTCGACCTCTCGGTCTGCCGCTCTCTCATGAGGGATGGCATTTCCATCTTCCTGTGCCGAATCTTGCTGGGGTGGGTGTTCTTCGGCGTTATCCGGGGTAGTATTATCTCCCGTGCCGGAATCACCGTTTGCGCTTTGGCGGGATTTAGAGCGGCGCCGCTGACGTTGGCGCTTTGGCTGTTTCTTGGGGGCGTCCTCCCCCATTGTTCCGTCGCCATCTCCGTCTTTTGGACTATCCACCATGTATATGTCATATGACGAGGTGGTGTTCCAGCACCCTACAGGTGCAGGTCCTGTTCGTCTCCTATATCGTCATCCATGCAGTCGATGTCTTCGGAGCCGAAGTCTAGTATGTCGGTTAAATCGTCGACAGTGGCTACAAAGTGGGTGGTGGGTGGGTTTTGAGTTTCCTCACCGTCCGTGTCCCACCCTTGCTGACCATAGTTCGGCCAGGGCTCTCCTGATAAAGAGAGAGACTTAAGGGAATTCAGGATGTCGCCAAAAGGCGAATGCTGAAAGATGTCCGCGGTGGTGAACTCCATTACCGGGGCCCAATCGGATTCGATTGGCAGGGGTGCGGGGGGCTCGGAGTTCGAAGAGGAATCCGCCTCCTCGGAGTCACGGGCCACGCGGAGTGTGGAGCTGGAGTTCGGCTCGATCGCCTCTGAGATCGCAGCCCCTAAGGCAGCGTCCAACCGTTGATCCTCTGTCAGCGTAGTAGGTTCCGAATCAATGGTCGAAACCGGTGCGTGTGCGGCCTCCGAAGCGCTGTTCGGTAGCAGAGCTATATCATGCCCGTCGAGACAGCGCAGCACCCTTGGCTGTGGCTCGAATCCGCCGAAGATCAAGTCCCCGCGGATGTCAGCCGTGTAGTTTAGGCTTCCAAACCTGACCTGACGGCCAGGGGCGTAGCTTTCGATCTGCTCAAGGTGGCCAAGCGAATTGGCCCGCAGTGCGAAGCCGCCGAAGGCGAAGATCTGTCCGGGGAGAAAAGTATCACCCTGGACCACATCGTTGTTGAAGATCGAAGGAGCCATCGGGCCTAAAGGCGATGACACAGAGGAACTCTCAATGAAAGCACCAATGTCGGTGTCAAAACCGGTGGATCTCGGGTAGGGGGTCCCGAACTGTGCGTCTAGGCCGGATGGTAACAGGAGACTGCGGACACTTTGTTTTACCCAGGTTCGGGCCCTCTCGATGCAGGTAAAACCCTACTCCTGCTTGATTAATATTGATGATATGGGTAGTACAAGAGTAGATCTACCACGAGATCAAGGAGGCTAAACCCTAGAAGCTAGCCTATGGTATGATTGTCTATGGAGTTGATTCTGTCCTACGGACTACAACCCTCCGGTTTATATAGACACCGGATAGGGTTAGGGTTACATAGAGTCGTTTACAATGGTAGGAGATCTTGAATATCCGCATCGCCAAGCTTGCCTTCCACGCCAAGGAAAGTCCCATCCGGACACGGGACGAAGTCTTCAATCTTGTATCTTCATAATCCAGGAGTCCGGCTGAAGGTATAGTCCGGCTACACGAACACCCCCTAATCCAGGACTCCCTCAGCCACGTCGACACTCGCCGGAGCATGGCCGGTGACGACCACAGCCGATGGCGGAGGCACGCCGGAATCGCGGCTCCGGCGTCCATTCGACGCGCGGATGGGTGCTGAGGGTGGCTGGCGCTCGCGCGCATCTAACGGAGTAGGTGGGAGGCCGTGGGGTGGACGGAGCTCGCCGGAAGTGAGCTCGTGGCGGTGCCGGAGTTCGGGTGAGTGCGAGGTTTGCGGCTACGGTGCAGGGCAGGCCTAACGGGGGGGTGATTCGAGCTCCTGAAGACTCCCTGAGTGCGTTGACGTGCTCAAAGGCGAGCTTGCGCGGCCGTAGCCGCGGTGGCAGCATGGCCGGCGGCGAGGAGCTATCGGCTCCGGTGGACAGCAGGGCTAGAGGAGGAGAACAACGGTGGGGAGAGAGGGGTTCGGTAGAGGAGCTCACGGCGGGGTCATCGGTGATCTCAGCATGCTCGAGGATGGTCTGGTGACGACGAATCGGTCGACGATAGCCAGCATATCTGGTTGAGATTCAGATCTGGTTGGTAACAGGATATTCCAGATTCATCGAGTCTAGAAGAAAATTTGCAACACAATTCAACGAGATGGCGTTGCAAGATTCTCGAGGAATGAACTAAGATAGCAAGCTCCAAAACATGAGCCAGTTCTGCTAAACACATGTGAACACGATGTCCCAGACAAGCATGGCCACATAGTAGTCTTATGATAAAACACTACCGAGTTCAGGTGGGGAACCATCATCTAGGGTAACGAAGTCTTGTGCATGACCTAGGATTTGCACAACAACTCCTTTTCCTTGAACAAATCAATCAATGGCTTGGTGTGCTAGGGACACATATAGAACGAAGGTTGCAAGTCTCCGAACCACAGAATACTTCGCACGTATGCATGACCGATTGGGATGATTCCAAAAGAAGCAACATTGACTTTCTCGAATCCACAGCAGCAACTTGCATCAGATGCACATGAATTAGAGGGAGTCACTACTTCCATCCAAACATATGCTTCATGAACGGAACATGAAGGCAATGCTTATAAAGTTTCCAACACTAGCTTAATGTCCAACAAAGTCATGGAGAAGATAGGGATGGTGTCGATGGGCTCAACAACAATTCATCGAGGTTTCCATATAGATGGAATTCCACAACTATGTGAACTTGGCGATAGCATCGGTCAGACCAAAAGGATATAACAGTGTATGCCCGAGGAAACAACCACGAGTAAGACAACATTACGAACATTGTTGGTTCTGATTTGATTTGACGATAACCCATACTCAAACCAAGGTTTGGACAAGACAATAGGTTCAACAACTGATCACAGGGACCAATCGATGAAGATATCATCTATCTTCAACACACGCAAATATATCCCTTGAGATGAACTAACCTGGCAAGCTTTTATCTTCCAACTCTCCAAGTTATTGTTTAGCTTAACCAACTAGCTCAGGGGGGTAACCGACATAGATTCTTGGAGAATGGCTGGTTTGCAAGAAACCAACTTGATCACGAACTCCACATAGCGGTCAGGTGACAACCTGGTAATACTTCCGAGAAGATATTCGGAAAATCCCAAACCACCGACATGATACTAAGCTCGAGATCAATCTTGCTTTTCAGGGCAAGACGATATGATCAAAAGAGCAAGGGTTTGGCAAAATCCTAACCCGTTGATCGAGGAGTGCACCAGGAAATAAGGACTAGGTAGCATGATCAACCTTAGGGTGATGATTCAATAATCAGCACACTAAGAATGATATTAATGTCCATTAACTACCAAGCAAAGGGTTGCTAGGAGTATTGATTTCACACATCACGATTCACTTGTCGGTATTCCGGTTGCGACAACATGACACCAAGGAATGAATAATGATGGCGAGAAGTATCACTACGTCAAGAATTCATAAGGTAAGGTGCAATTCTCATGACATTCCTAACATAAAGTGGATAATACTTCAGCGTAGAACAGACCAATAGCTTGATTGCATTTGATCTGCGAAATACAACTGCTTTGACCCAATCCTAAAAATGGATGAGGTACTGGATTTTATTTCTCCTAGTCATTCTGAACTAGAATGGTTTGACAAACCACAAGAATGATAGGCACCGATGAACAAATGCTCACATACTCTTGACTATCAATTGATAGATGAAGGTCGGAATATAACTGAAGGGGGACAACTCAAAGGAACATATAACTTTCTGAGTTGTGGATGCATAGATTAGTATGCCGAACGAGTTCAACATATTTCTTCCAGATAACCCATGCAGAAGAAAAGGGACTGGCAGATTCACAATATGAATGGAGTACTCCTCAAGATGACCCTGGTTGTGATCTTTGCTTCAACAGAACTCCTGCCCTGATGGTTCATGGTATTTGGAAGAATGATACACCACGGATCTCGAAGACTATCACAAAGATTATTAATATCCTAAAGGTACGAGCAACACTATCAGCACGAGGTAAGTAGAGTGGATCTTGGGTCAAGAACCCAGGAATAGAATACCTACTACTAAATGGCATCACGGGATGCTTTCAAGAATGATGGCCAGAATCATCACACTGGGGATACGAAAGCATTGCTAAATTACTAGGTCACTCCCTAAAACACCTAGGGTCGTAACAATAGCTCCAACATATATGTCGAGGTAGTAGAGTACCTCAACAGACCGTTAGTGTGCTTAATCTGGCCCAAAAGGACATCGGAAACAGGAAGAAGGGATTTGCAAATGCATCAGACTAGTTAGAGACCTGGGATGGCTCGGACAACATAACGGCTGTAAATGCTCAAAAGATTTGAGACATCCTGCAAAATGGTGGCATAACCACTCAACAACACAATATCAAGCTTCCAAGATCAACTGTCAACATACGGAAGTAGTAGGAACGGAACTGAGGCTTGAAACTATCAATTCTATAAGTCTATGGATTAGTAACACGTCATCCTGATAGATAGATGAGAAGGACTAGTTCTTAATCTCCGTAGAAAAGAAGAGGTTAACTCAGATCAGAAGGGAATAGGGTAAAGGAGTACAAAGAGCCTTACGTTCCCTTCCACAATCAATTCCCTTACAAAACTAAAGCATTTCTAGACTCGACTTCGCCCAGTTTGGCTTGGTAATCCTACAGGCAGTCAGGCTCTGATACCAAAGCTGTCAGGACCCCGATTCCAAGTCACATTGATCTAGCCGGTAACACCTCATATCACTTTGCGGCCTCACGCACGGTATTCTCACGGATGTCGCCTTACCATGGCCCGGGACCGTTTGCGCCTTTTGGCTCACGTATATGATAGTGTCGCTAGCATCCATATGACAGAGAACCCGGGCCGACATGGCTAGTCATGAACCCAAAGCGGCACCAACCTATGGGGACAGGCATACATGAATCACATCAAGCATGTCGGTCAGCAGCGTGTGAATCCGGGCTGTAGCACTGGGCTAACAGGACTCTGGGAACCCCGGCTGTAGAAGGCTAGGCAAGACTCCGGATGTCACCATGTGACATTTCCCCAAAGGGACAGACACAGGAACGAAGTGAAACACATGCCGGCCAGTCAAGTGTCCTGAGCAGTAGCGCTGGGCTAGCAGGACTCCGGTGAACCGGGCTGTAGCGGACTACTATGGCTCGTGGAAGCACTAGACTACATTTCCCCATAAGAGAGGCTGCCAAGGATAAACAACTAGATTGTCGGATCCCACACATACCAAGCATTTCAATCATACACACAATATGCTCAATATGTTTAAATACAACATGGCATCACAACATAACTCTACGACTCAAGTATTTATTCATTAGGCTCCGAGGAGCGAGATATTACAAACATGGGTCTCATGACCCAACAATCATAGCATACAAATCAAAACACATGCGGAAGCTTAACATGTCTGAGTACAGACATCTACAAATGAAAAAGGCTAAGAAGCCTGACTATCTACCAGATCCTGCCGAGGGCACAAGATCATAGCTGAGGTATCAAGCTAAACATCGAAGTCCACGTGAAACTACTAGCGAGACTGAAGTCTCTCTGCAAAACATAAATTAAGCAAACGTGAGTACAAAAGTACTCAGCAAGACTTACATCAGAACTAGCTACATATGCATCGGTATCAACAAAGGGGGTAGTGGAGTTTAACTGCAGCAGGCCAGCTTTGACTCAGTGGCTATCCTGAACTACGATTGCAAGCAACTCTTTTGAGGTGGCGCACATGAGTCCACATATTCACCATTCAATACACCACTATGGATCCGCTCCCGTCTCCCTACGAGAACGTCATCCATAGCACTCATGCTTATCTTGCGCATTTTAGAGTATCCACTTTCACTTGTCTATGAACTGTTATAGGCAACCCAGAAATCCTTTACCGCGGACGTGGCTATTCGAATAGTTTTATACCCTGCAGGGGTGTACTTCGTCACACATGTTTCCACCACTTAGCGTCTGCACACGACATGTGCTCGGCAGACTTCAAACGAAAGCCGACGTGGGTGTAGACCAGGACCTGACTAACCGCACAAGTCTCTAGTCCAGGTTTATCGCCTATTCGGGTTCCATCCGCAAGGAAATCCGGCCGGGGTGTCCTCAACGGCCCCAAACGATGTGTACAGGGTCCCGAGATGCCAAACGGGCACCCGGCATACCCGGACACGGTGTATCTACCGCATCATAGCCCACCCCTAGGGTCAGCGCTACGCACGGCCACCAACACATAACCTATAAACACCAGAAACTAGTTGCAACTCCTGGACAGAGGACGAGAGGGGTCAGTAAGTCGAGCGGGGTCATATTTCAGGGCCCAATGTGTGGTAGTAGCTATTTCATGGATCACAAACACAGAACTCAGTTCCTAAGGACGGCTTCAATGAAACAACCCACCATGTACTCCTACATGGCCTATCATCGATACCTTTACCAAATCATGTTCACACACTTAGCTCTCAACAGTAGGACATGTTCACACACCTCCGATCATCCCCGATGAATCAGACCTGACACAACCCTAAGCAATAACAGGCACAACAAACAAGCATGAATGAGTAGGCACATCAGGGCTCAAACAACTCCTACTCATGCTAGTGGGTTTCATCTATTTACTGTGGATTTGACAGGTCATGCAGAGGATAAGGGATTCAACTACCGCAACAAGTAACAGATGAATCGTTGTTGTCCTAATGCAGTAAAAGAGAGCAGGAGCGAGAGAGTGGGATTGTATCGGAATGAACAAGGGGGTTTTTCTTGCCTAGCACTTCTAAAGATAGTATAACTCTTCATCGGTGTCAATGATCACATCATCGAAGCAACGTCTACTGAGAGGGAACAAATACCAGCAACAGAGAAAGAAACACAATCAATGCAATGCACAATATGATGCATGATCATGACATGGTAAAATGAGTGTGTTGGGCTAATGCAACTACAAACAGATGGGTTTGAGCTATTTTGAACCAAAGATTCAAAGTTCAAACTCATTTGTGATCTTAAATAGTGCTTTATCATGTTTTGCACTAAACAGCTAGTTAACTTGTTTAAACATGCATGAAACTAGTACAGATGGATAGATTGGATTTTTCTGATCATTTTTCATATATATTTTATTTCATGCTGAGTTACGGTTGATTTTATATGATTTTTAGAAATTTAAAACATTTTCTGGAATTTCCTATGAAAGAATAAGTCCAGAAAAAGAGTTATTTCGCCAGCATGATGTCGGGGTGACGTCAGCAGGTCAAAGGCGCCAGCCCAGGTCAAACCTGATGGCTAGGACCCACATGTCAATGAAACAACTAACTAACAGAGTTAGCTAGTGTTAGGTTAGCACTAACCTAGGTTAATTAGGGCCTGGGCCCACTAGTGAGTGAATACACTAATTAATCTAAGTCAGTTAGCACTAACCTAAAACTAATTAGAGATTAATAGGGCGGGCTCGCGCGTCAGTGACACAGGGGCTAAACCCGGTCAAACCCAATGCTGACTAGGTTTGACCCTGCAGTAGGGCCCGCTGTCAGTGGCTATTAGGGTTGCTTAGGTGGCGGGGTTAGCGTCTAATGATGACCACGTCGACACTCGCCGGAGCATGGCCGGCGACGACCACAGCTGACGGCGGAGGCACGCCGGAATCGCGGCTCCGGCGTCCATTCGACGCGCGGATGGGTGCTGAGGGTGGCTGGCGCTCGCGCACATCTAACGGAGCAGGTGGGAGGCTGTGGGGTTGATGGAGCTCGCCGAAAGTGAGCTCGCGGCGGTGCCGGAGTTTCGGTGAGTGCGAGGTTTGCGGCTACGATGCAGGGCAAGCCTAACGGGTGGGTGATTTGAGCTCCTGAAGACTCCCTAAGTGCGTTGACGTGCTCAGAGGCGAGCTTGCACGGCCGTAGCCGTGGTGGCGGCATGGCCGGCGGCGAGGAGCAATCGGCTTCGGTGGACAGCGGGGCTAGAGGAGGAGAACGACGGTGGGAAGAGAGGGGTTCGGTAGAGGAGCTCACGGCGGGGTCGTCGGTGATCTCAGCGTGCTCGGGGATGGCCTGGTGACAACGAATCGGTCGACGACAGCCGTCGGTGCAGAGGGCAAAGATGGCGTCAACAACGGTGCTCCAGGGTGTCCGGCATCATGTGGCTCGGCAGGGAGGACCAGGGCATCACGGCGGAGCTCAGGGGTGCGTCAGAGAGGCTCGGAGATGGATGTGGCCGTGGGGGAGCTCGTCAGCGGCAATGGCTGCGTTCGGTCGCGCTCGTGGAAGGGACTAGAGGGCAAAGGAGAGAGCAGAGAGTGAGGGAGAGGAGCGAGGGGAGGCGTCGGGCGTCTCCGGGCATGGATCAGGTCGAGGGAGGCAAGCAGGTGGTGGCCGGGAACGCGCGCGCGCCACGCTTCCCCTCTGCCAACTGGCACGAGGAAGAAGACGGCTCTGCCCTCAGTGGGCTGGGCCGCTACAGTGCCAGAACAGGTAGGCCGGCCCAGGTAACTCTCTCTCTCTCTGTTTTCTAATTTAAATTGTTTTTGTTTTCTATTTATTTGCTATTTGTTTTGATTTAGTAATAATACTAAACCATTTCATAAAATCCTGGAAACAATTATGGGTGCTTTCTGAATTATTCCAGTGACCCTTAACAATTTCCAACATTTTTGGAGCATCTAAAATATATATAGCATGTAAATAGCTCCAATTCAAATATGTTTGAATTAATTGAGAGTCCAAATATGTCCTGCAAAAATGTGAACCATTTTTGGTAGATGCTTCCACCTTGATCCAAAAATGACGAACATTTTTAAAGGGCATTTTGAAATCACTGAAAAATATTTTGGATGAACCTATTTGAATTCCTTTTGATGCTAGGGTTTGAACATCCCCATTTAAAATTTCCATGAAATTTAAACATGATGCAAACAAGATGCAAACACTAGGCAGCACCATAAGCTAGGGGTGTGACAGCCGCCACGAGGAGGAACCTTGGCGGAACCAATCTAGGGCTCCGGCGGAGCTGTTCTGTCGGGGAAACTTCCCTCCGGGAGGCAGAAATCATCACCATCATCATCACCAACGCTCCTCTCATCGGCAGAGGGCAATCTCCATCAACATCTTCATCAGCACCATCTCCTCTCAAAACCCTAGTTCATCTCTTGTATCCAATTCTTGTCTTCAAGTCCGGGATTGGTGCTAGTAGGTTGCTAGTAGTGTTAATTACTCCTTGTAGTTGATGCTAGTTGGTTTATTTGGTGGAAGATCATATGTTTAGATCATATATGCATATTAATACCCCTCTGATTATGAACATGTTTATGCTTTGTGAGTAGTTACGTTTATTCCTGGGGACATGGGAGAAGTCTTGCTATTAGTAGTCATGTGAATTTGGTATTCGTTCGATATTTTGATGAGATATATGTTGTCTCTCCTCTAGTGGTGTTATGTGAACGTCGACTACATAACACTTCACCATTGTTTGGGCCTAGAGGAAGGCATTGGGAAGTAATAAGTAGATGATGGGTTGCTAGAGTGACAGAAGCTTAAGCCCTAGTTTATGTGTTGCTTCGTAAGGGGCTGATTTGGATCCATATGTTTCATGCTATGGTTAGGTTTACCTTAATACTTTTGTTGTAGTTGCGGATGCTTGCAATAGAGGTTAATCATAAGTGGGATGCTTGTCCAAGTAAGGGCAGCACCCAAGCACCGGTCCACCCACATACCAAATTATCAAAGTACCGAACACGAATCATATGGACGTGATGAAAACTAGCTTGACGATATTCCCATGTGTCCTCGGGAGCGCTTTTCTCTATATAAGAGTTTGTCCAGGCTTGTCCTTTGCTACAAAAAGGATTGGGCCACCTTGCTGCACTTTATTTACTTTTGTTACTTGTTGCTCGTTACAAATTATCCTATCACAAAACTATCTGTTACTACTTATTTCAGTACTTGCAGAGAATACCTTGCTGGAAACCGCTTATCATTTCCTTCTACTCCTCGTTGGGTTCGACACTCTTACTTATCAAAAGGACTACGATAGATCCCCTATACTTGTGGGTCATTAATGGGTGCGCCCATGGTGAGCCGAACGTCGATGGTTCAGGCCACGGAGTCTAATACTAGTGACGCTTGATTTGCCGCTCACGCAAAGGAGGCGGCGGCGGTGCTATCGCTGCCAGCCTACCGCATTCAAACGGTGGCCGCCGCATGTGCACCCAAATCCCTGGTGCATGAAGACGCCCGCGCCCCCAAGTCGCTGCAGCACACGCAAATGCCTGTGATTCTAGCGCGTAAATTCTCCCAGTGAAAAGCTACACCATGATGGTTATGGCGACGGCTCGCTGAACCATCCATCGATCTTCGATGGCTGCTGGAGGCCACGCCTTCGCCGCCGCCTCGCCGAACCTCAGCGACGCATGGCCAAGTAACTAGCAGAATGCAGGGAGACAGCGAGGAGAACGTACCAACGGTGAGGGTGGTGGGTGAGGGGTCGGAGCGGGAGCGAGAGGGAGCGAGGAGCTCGCATGGGTCCCGCCGTCCGCCATGAGCGGAACCCTAGGGGTGACTCCTCTGGTAATCAGGACACCGGCGTCTGGCGCAATGTGGGCTCGTGTTTTTGTCTTGGCACTGATAGTTATTCCAAGAATGTTTGACAGTTTTATTTATGATTGGTGTTGTACTTTCTTCCCTGGTGATGAATGCCTAGCTCGTAACAAGGCAACGTTTGAAAAGAAACTGATCAAAGTCTCCTTTCGACATTGTGTTTGTTGTTTGTTCGCTTTATTGGGCAGGTCTTCAGGAGGTGAGGGTGCTTCAGAGCTGAAGAGAGGTGGGGAGATGCTCGAGATCAATGACATTTTTTAAGGACAAGATCAACGGCATTGACATGTTGATGATCTGTCAAGGGCCTATTTTTGTCTGGCTGATTGGTGTGTCAGAGTTGATGCTTCGTCTTGCAACTGTGTCGTTAATTAGTTTCAACTTTGGTTTGATGGGAGGCTTGCATCTACAGCCGAGTGCCATGTGAACGGACGGCCCGGTAATTAACCGGTTAAAAAGAGTCATCCGAGACACACACACCTCATACCGCCAATTCAGCTGACCGGTACCCTCCTATACAACCCAAATTTGGGGCCCATTGAATCTGCCCAACCTGGCCCATTCTGACCTCATATATATGCGCTCCTCGGACCAAACCTTAGCCGCTCCACTCCACTCCACTTCAATCCTCCCCAAACTACCCTCTAACCTTATCTGGTATATTGGGCAGCGGATCTAACTTCGATCACTCCAGATCTGTTGACTAGGGTGTCGTGCCATGTGGGCTGGAGGAGGCAATGTCTGCCTGCCTGGCCCTCCACCACTCCCGGGAGGAGTGCGCCTGACCGATGTCAGATTTTGTCTAACGCAAAACCATTGCATCGGCGCAACTGGTGCTCGGATCCACCAGTGGTTGAAGCACAAGGGTCGTCTGTCATGCCACCTCCGGTCCACTGGCGTATGAGTGCTACAGGAACCGATATGCCCACCGTAGCAAGCAGAGAGCCATGGAGCGCGAGGCCCGCCTCGCTGCCGATGTGGCGGCGCGCACTTTCGCGGAAGAGGAAGACATCTATGCATGCATCCTCAAGAAGTGACAGAGGAGGAACACGCACGCCCTCACTTGAGAGCAAGCCCGGGCGGTCCATGCATTGGCCGGACTATGCCCCAAAGAGTAGAAGGAGGACAGTGACGAGGCAGACAACTTCGGCTTGATCCATATTGCGTTTTCGACCGCTACTTCCGTGACAAAGACGCCAAGGGCGCCGACAGGAGCAAGCGTGGATGGTCTTTGTCCATAGCTAGTACTCCCTCTATCCGGAAATAATTGTCATCAAAATGGATAAAAGGGGATGTATCTAGACATATTTTAGTTCTAGATACATCTTCTTTATCCATTTTGATGACAAGTATTTTCGGACGGAGGGAGTATGTACGTAGAACATGCCGAATTTTGATAGTCCGATGGGGGCATGTATTGATGTAGTTATCGGACGTCCGGCTGTATCGGAAGTTTATGATCATGTGTAATATGGATTTTAGGTTTGCTAACTAAGGTAATCGGATGAGAGAAGGAAAATTTGAGGTGTGATTGGTCACTGTCCGCGGATGCGTCCGTTTGTGTCCCCGGACGTACGACTAGTCGGTTTACCTATATGTGGTTGTAGATGCTCTTAGACCCTAATGTCTTTTGGTCATACTTGGTGGACGTCTATTGGTGTTACTAGTATAGGTGTTGGTGTTATCAGGTTTTTGCCCCACGGTGCATGAGCCGATTGTGGGTGTGCACGGCAGTTTTCCTGATAATGCATCAAACTCGCTCTTTCTCTTTTCCCTTCTCTTATATGTCATGTTGTCCGAAAAAATGTATTTTTCACGATGTATTTGATAGGAAGGGGCGAGCCCAGTTTGAAAATCAGGTCACCGGTGACCAGTAGCAAGCACAAATAGACTCCTGGAGGCAGCGGTGCCGTGATGAGTGGTTTGGGGCCGCACGAAAATCCGGTGAAGGACATTGTTTTTTTTAAGATCCAGCAATTGTTGGCGTTTTCATTGATCAGAGCAGAAAGTAGTGGAAAAATAACAATGGTGGTGAGGATCCTAGGATCAAAGTTTTAGGGAATGCCACAGACGTCCAAAACCCAAGGAACAAGGGGGTTTTATCTCTCAAGGGGGGTCCCTGAAGGGGCTCTCTAAGCATGCAGCTCCTGTGGTTCTCATAGCTCGATGTTGTCTCTTATGCGCTTGATGATTCTTGCCGCGCACGGCAGGTGCTGCCTGAAGGTGCAGTGGTTTCTCTCCTACCATATCTCCCAGCAAGCAAGCCAGCACAGCGTCCGTACACCCTTTCGCCATTGGTGTTGGGTCTGCTCCAGGATGCCTAGTATGATCGCGGTGGAGTTGTCCTGGCGCCAGATCTCGACCAGGGTGAGAGCCGAGCAGCCGTGCCACAGCCACAGCTCGGCCCAAACCCGTCCGGCTTCCTGGCAGCCCCAGAAGAGGTGGCGCGAGGACTCGAGGTTTCTGACGGAGAGCTGGCAGAAGTAAGCATTGGTCCAGCCCCACCGCTGGAGTCTGTCATTGCACCAGAGCCAATCCTGGAGTAACAACCAGGCAAAGATTTTGATTTTGCCTGGCGCCCAGGCCTTCCAAACCAGGCGGTCGAAGTGGGTCGCCGTTCTTCCCTAGAACTGCGTCAGGTAGGCCGACTTTGCTATGTACTTTCCTGAGCTCGTTCTGCTCCACGTCAGGTCATCCGGCACTCCTGGCTGCAGCTGCGCGTCCGTGTCCAGAAGCAGGCGATGAAGGGCGAGGACGTCCAGCAGAAGATGGTGGTTGTTGCTGTTGGGGAACGCAGTAATTTCAAAAAAATTCCTACGCACACGCAAGATCATGGTGATGCATAGCAACGAGAGGGGAGAGTGTTGTCTACGTACCAACGCAGACCGACTGCGGAAGCGATCACACAACGTAGAGGAAGTAGTCGTACGTCTTCCTGATCCGACCGATCCAAGCATCGTTACTCCGGCACCTCCGAGTTCTTAGCACACGTTCAGCTCGATGACGTTCCTCGGGGTCCGATCCAGCAAAGCGTCGAGGAAGAGTTCCGTCAGCACGACGGCGTGGTGACGATCTTGATGTACTACCGACGCAGGGCTTCGCCTAAGCACTGTAACGGTATGATCGAGGTGGAATTTGGTGGCAGGGGGCACCGCACACGGCTAAGGAACGATCTCAAGGATCAACTTGTGTGTCTTGGGGTGTCCCCTGCCCCCCGTATATAAAGGTTGGAGGGAGGGGGGCTGGCCGGCCAAAGAGGGGGAGGCGTAGGAGGAGTCCTACTCCTACCGGGAGTAGGACTCCCCCCTCCAATCCTAGTCCAACTAGGAATCCTTAAAGGGGAGAGAGAGAGAGGTGGCCGGCCCCTCTCCTAGTCCTAATAGGACTAGAGAGAGGGGGGGAGGCGCAGCCCTATGTGGGCTGCCCTCTCACCTTTCCACTAAGGCCCATGTTGGCCCATTTGGCTCCCGGGGGGTTCCGGTAACCCTCCCGGTAATCCGGTAAAATCCCGATTTCACCCGGAACACTTCCGATGTCCAAACATAGGCTTCCAATATATCAATCTTTACGTCTCGACCATTTCGAGACTCCTCGTCATGTCCGTGATCTCATCCGGGACTCCGAACAACCTTCGGTACATCAAAATGCATAAACTCATAATAACTGTCATCGTAACGTTAAGCGTGCGGACCCTACGGTTCGAGAACAATGTAGACATGACCGAGACACGTCTCCGGTCAATAACCAATAGCGGGACCTGGATGCCCATATTGGCTCCTACATATTCTACGAAGATCTTTATCGGTCAGACCGCATAACAACATATGTTGTTCCCTTTGTCATCGGTATGTTACTTGCCCGAGATTCGATCGTCGGTATCCAATACCTAGTTCAATCTCGTTACCGGCAAGTCTCTTTACTCGTTCCGTGATACATCATCTCACAACTAACATATTAGTTGCAGTGCTTGCAAGGCTTATGTGATGTGCATTACCGAGAGGGCCCAGAGATACCTCTCCGACATTCGGAGTGACAAATCCTAATCTCGAAATACGCCAACCCAACATCTACCTTTGGAGCCACCTGTAGTACTCCTTTATAATCACCCAGTTACGTTGTGACGTTTGGTAGTACCCAAAGTGTTCCTCTGGCAAACGGGAGTTGCATAATCTCATAGTTATAGGAACATGTATAAGTCATGAAGAAAGCAATAGCAACATACTAAACGATCGGGTGCTAAGCTAATGGAATGGGTCATGTCAATCAGATCATTCAACTAATGATGTGACCTCGTTAATCAAATAACAACTCTTTGTTCATGGTTAGGAAACATAACCATCTTTGATTAATGAGCTAGTCAAGTAGAGGCATACTAGTGACACTCTGTTTGTCTATGTATTCACACATGTATTATGTTTCCGGTTAATACAATTCTAGCATGAATAATAAACATTTATCATGATATAAGGAAATAAATAATAACTTTATTATTGCCTCTAGGGCATATTTCCTTCAGTCTCCCACTTGCACTAGAGTCAATAATCTAGTTCACATCGCCATGTGATTTAACAGCAATAGTTCACATCACCATGTGATTAACACCCATAGTTCACATCGTCATGTGACCAACACTCAAAGGGTTTACTAGAGTCAGTAATCTAGTTCACATATCTATGTGATTAACACCCAAAGAGTACTAAGGTGTGATCATGTTTTGCTTGTGAGATAATTTTAGTCAACGGGTCTATCACATTCAGATCCATAAGTATTTTGCAAAATTCTATGTCTATAATGCTCTGCATGGAGCTACTCTAGCTAATTGCTCCCACTTTCAATATGTATCCAGATTGAGACTATAGATTCATCTGGATCAGTGTTAAAAACTTGCATCGACGTAACCCTTTACGACAAACCTTTTTGTCACGTCCATAATCGAGAAACATATCCTTATTTCACTAAGGATAATTCTGACCGCTGTCCAGTGATCTACTCCTAGATCACTATTGTACTCCCTTGCCAAATCAGTGCAGGGGATACAATACATCTGGTACACAGCATGGCATACTTTATAGAACCTATGAATGAGGCATAGGGAATGACTTTCATTCTCTTTCTATCTTCTGCCGTGGTCGGGCTTTGAGTCTTTACTCAACTTCACACCTTGTAACACAGGCAAGAAAACTTTTTCTTTGACTGTTCCATTTTGAACTACTTCAAAATCTTGTCAAGGTATGTACTTATTGAAAAACTTATCAAGCGTCTTGATCTATCTCTATAGATCTTGAAGCTCAATATGTAAGCAGCTTTACCGAAGTCTTTCTTTGAAAAACTCCTTTCAAACACTCCTTTTATGCTTTACAGAATAATTCTACATTATTTCCGATCAACAATATGTCATTCACATATACTTATCAGAAATGCTGTAGTGCTCCCACTCACTTTCTCGTAAATACAGGCTTCACCGCAAGTCTGTATAAAACTATGTGCTTTGATCAACTCATCAAAGCGTATATTCCAACTCCGAGATGTTTGCACCAGTCCACAGATAGATCGCTGGAGCTTGCATATTTAGTTAACACCTTTAGGATCGACAAAACCTTCTAGTTGCATCGTATACAACTCTTCTTTAGCAAATCCATTAAGGAATGCAGTTTTGTTTATCCATTTGCCAGATTTCATAAAATGCGGCAATTGCTAACATGATTCGGACAGACTTAAGCATAGATACGAGTGAGAAACTCTCATCGTAGTCAACACTTTGAACTTGTCGAAAACCTTTTTGCGACAATTCTAGCTTTGTAGATAGTAACACTACTATCAGTGTCCGTCTTCCTCTTGAAGATCCATTTATTTTCTATGGCTTGCCGATCATCGGGCAAGTCAACCAAAGTCCATACTTTGTTTTCATACATGGATCATATCTCAGATTTCACGGCTTCAAGCCACTTTGCGGAATCTGGGCTCACCATTGCTTCTTCATAGTTCGTAGGTTCATCATGATCTAGTAGCATGATTTCCAGAACTGGATTACCGTACCACTCTGGCGCGGATCTTGCTCTGGTTGATCTACGAGGTACAGTAGTATCTTGATCTAAAGTTTCATGATCATCATCATTAACTTCCTCTCTTATTGGTGTAGGTCTCACAGAAACAGTTTTCTGTGATGTACTATTTCCCAATAACGGAGTAGGTACAGTTACCTCGTCAAGTTCTACTTTCCTCCCACTCACTTCTTTCGAGAGAAAACTCCTTCTCTAGAAAGTTTCCGAATTTAGCAACAAAAGTCTTGCCTTCGGTCTTGTGATAGAAGGTGTATCCAATAGTTTCCTTTGGATATCCTATGAAAACACATTTCTCCGATTTGGGTTTGAGCTTATCAGGTTGAAACTTTTTCACATAAGCATTGCAACCTCAAACTTTAAGAAACGACAGCTTAGGTTTCTTGCCAAACCATAGTTCACACGGTGTCGTCTCAACGGATTTAGATGGTGCCCTATTTAATGTGAATGCAGCTGTCTCTAATGCATGACCCCAAAACGATAGTGGTAAATTGGTAAGAAACATCATAGATTGCACTATATCCAATAAAGTACGGTTATGACGTTCGGACACACCATTATGCTGTGGTGTTCCAGGTGGCGTGAGTAGTGAAACTATTTCACATTGGTTTAACTGAAGACCAAACTCGTAACTCAAATACTCTTTTCCACGATCAGATCGTAGAAACTTTATTTTCTTGTCACAATGATTTTTCACTTTACTCTGAAATTCTTTGAACTGTTCAAATGTTTCAGACTTATGTTTCATCAAGTAGATATACTCATATCTGCTCAAATCATTTGTGAAGATCAGAAAATAATGATACCTGTCGCGAGCCTCAATATTCATCGGACCACATACATCAGTATGTATGATTTCCAACAAATCTTTTCTCGCTCCATTGTTCCGGAGAACGGCGTTTTAGTCATCTTGCCCAAAAGGCATGGATCGCAAGCATCAAGTGATTTCGAAAGCCCATCAGCATGGAGTTTCTTCATGCGCTTTATACCAATATGACCTAAACAGCAGTGCCACAAATAAGTTGCACTATCATTATTAACTTTGCATCTTTTGGTTTCAATATTATGAATATGTGTATTATTAAGATCGAGATCCAATGAACTATTTTCATTGGGTGTGTAACCATATAAGGTTTTATTCATGTAAACAGAACAACAATTTATTCTCTTACTTAAATGAATAACCGTATTACAATAAACATGATCAAATCATATTCATGCTCAACGCAAACACCAAATAACACTTATTTAGGTTCAACACTAATCCCGAAATTATGGGGAGTGTGCGATGATGATCATATCAATTTTGGAACCACTTCCAACACACATCGTCACTTCACCCTTAACTAGTCTCTGTTTATTCTGCAACTCCCGTTTCGAGTTACTAATCTTAGCAACTGAACTAGTATCAAATACTGAGGGTTTGCTATAAACACTAGTAAAGTACACATCGATAACATGTATATCAAATATACTTATGTTCACTCTGCCATCCTTCTTATCCGCCAATCACTTGGGGTAGTTCCGCTTCCAGTGACCAGTCTGCTTGCAGTAGAAGCACTCAGTTTCAGGCTTAGGTCCAGACTTGGATTTCTTCTCTTGAGCAGCAACTTGCTTGCCGTTCTTCTTGAAGTTCCCCTTCTTCCCTTTGCCCTTTTCTTGAAACTAGTGGTCTTGTCAACCATCAACACTTGATGTTTTTCTTGATTTCTACCTTCGTTGATTTCAGCATCACGAAGAGCTTGGGAGTTGTTTCCGTTATCCCTTGCATATTATAGTTCATCACGAAGTTCTACTAACTTGGTGATGGTGACTAGAGAATTCTATCAATCACAATCTTATCTGGAAGATTAACTCCCACTTGATTCAAGCGATTGTAGTACCCAGACAATCTGAGCACATGCTCACTAGTTGAGCGATTCTCCTCCATCTTTTAGCTATAGAACTTGTTGGAGACTTCATATCTCTCAACTCGGGTATTTGCTTGAAATATTAACTTCAACTCCTGGAACATCTCATATGATCCATGACGTTCAAAACGTCTTTGAAGTCCCGATTCTAAGCCATTAAGCATGGTGCACTGAACTATCAAGTAGTCATCATATTGAGCTAGCCAAACGTTCATAACGTCTGCATCTGCTCCTGCAATAGATCTGTCACCCAGCGGTGCATCAAGGACACAATTTTTCTGTGCAGCAATGAGGATAAACCTCAGATCACGGATCCAATCCGCATCATTGCTACTAACATTTTTCAACGCAATTTTCTCTAGGAACATTTCAAAATAAACACAGGGAAGCAACAACGCGAGCTATTGATCTACAACATGATTTGCAAAATACTACCAGGACTAAGTTCATGATAAATTTAAGTTCAATTTAATCATATTACTTAAGAACTCCCACTTAGATAGACATCCCTCTAATCCTCTAAGTGATCACGTGATCCAAATCAACTAAACCATAACCGATCATCACGTGAGATGGAGTAGTTTTCAATGGTGAACATCAATATGTTGATCATATCTACTATATGATTCACACTCGACCTTTCGGTCTCCGTGTTCCGAGGCCATATCTGTATATGCTTGGCTCGTCAAGTATAACCTGAGTATTCCGCGTGTGCAACTGTTTTGCACCCGTTGTATTTGAACATAGAGCCTATCACACCCGATCATCACGTGGTGTCTCAGCACGAAGAACTTTTGCAACGGTGCATACTCAGGGAGAACACTTCTTGATAATTTAGTGAGAGATCATCTTATAATGCTACCGTCAATCAAAGCAAGATAAGATGCATAAAAAGATAAACATCACATGCAATCAATATAAGTGATATGATATGGCCATCATCATCTTGTGCTTTGTGATCTCCATCTCCGAAGCACCGTCATGATCACCATCGTCACCGGCGCGACACCTTGATCTCCATCGTAGCATCGTTGTCGTCTCGCCAATCTTATGCTTCCATGACTATCACTACCGCTTAGTAATAAAGTAAAGCATTACATCGCGATTGCATTGCATACAATAAAGCGACAACCATATGGCTCCTGCCAGTTGCCGATAACTCGGTTACAAAACATGATCATCTCATACAATAAAATCAGCATCATGCCTTGACCATATCACATCACAACATGCCCTGCAAAAACAAGTTAGACGTCCTCTACTTTGTTGTTGCAAGTTTTACGTGGATGCTACGGGCTTAAGTAAGAACTCATCTCACCTACGCATCAAAACCACAACGATAGTTCGTCAAATAGACTCCGTTTTAACCTTCTCAAAGACCGGGCGTAGCCACACTTGGTTCAACTAAAGTTGGAGAGACAGTCTTCCGCAAGCCATCTATGTGCAAAGCACGTCGAGGGAACCGGTCTCGCGTAAGAGTACGCGTAAGGTTGGTCCAGATCGTCTCGTCCAACAATACCGCCGAACCAAAGTATGACATGCTGGTAGGCAGTATGACTTGTATCGTCCACAACTCACTTGTGTTCTACTCGTGCATATAACATCAAACCATAAAAACCTAGGCTCGGATGCCACTGTTGGGGAATGCAGTAATTTCAAAAAAATTCCTACGCACACGCAAGATCATGGTGATGCATAGCAACGAGAGGGGAGAGTGTTGTCTACGTACCAACGCAGACCGACTGCGGAAGCGATCACACAACGTAGAGGAAGTAGTCGTACGTCTTCCCGATCCGACCGATCCAAGCACCGTTACTCCGGCACCTCCGAGTTCTTAGCACACGTTCAGCTCGATGACGTTCCTCGGGCTCCGATCCAGCAAAGCGTCGAGGAAGAGTTCCGTCAGCACGACGGCGTGGTGACGATCTTGATGTACTACCGACGCAGGGCTTCGCCTAAGCACTGTAACGGTATGATCGAGGTGGAATTTGGTGGCAGGGGGCACCGCACACGGCTAAGGAACGATCTCAAGGATCAACTTGTGTGTCTTGGGGTGTCCCCTGCCCCCCGTATATAAAGGTTGGAGGGAGGGGGGCTGGCCGGCCAAAGAGGGGGAGGCGCAGGAGGAGTCCTACTCCTACCGGGAGTAGGACTCCCCCCTCCAATCCTAGTTCAACTAGGAATCCTTAAAGGGGAGAGAGAGAGAGGTGGCCGGCCCCTCTCATGTCCGTGATCTCATCCGGGACTCCGAACAACCTTCGGTACATCAAAATGCATAAACTCATAATAACTGTCATCGTAACGTTAAGCGTGCGGACCCTACGGTTCGAGAACAATGTAGACATGACCGAGACACGTCTCCGGTCAATAACCAATAGCGGGACCTGGATGCCCATATTGGCTCCTACATATTCTACGAAGATCTTTATCGGTCAGACCGCATAACAACATATGTTGTTCCCTTTGTCATCGGTATGTTACTTGCCCGAGATTCGATCGTCGATATCCAATACCTAGTTCAATCTCGTTACCGGCAAGTCTCTTTACTCATTCCGTGATACATCATCTCACAACTAACATATTAGTTGCAGTGCTTGCAAGGCTTATGTGATGTGCATTACCGAGAGGGCCCAGAGATACCTCTCCGACATTCGGAGTGACAAATCCTAATCTTGAAATACGCCAACCCAACATCTACCTTTGGAGCCACCTGTAGTACTCCTTTATAATCACCCAGTTACGTTGTGACGTTTGGTAGTACCCAAAGTGTTCCTCTGGCAAACGGGAGTTGCATAATCTCATAGTTATAGGAACATGTATAAGTCATGAAGAAAGCAATAGCAACATACTAAACGATCGGGTGCTAAGCTAATGGAATGGGTCATGTCAATCAGATCATTCAACTAATGATGTGACCTCGTTAATCAAATAACAACTCTTTGTTCATGGTTAGGAAACATAACCATCTTTGATTAACGAGCTAGTCAAGTAGAGGCATACTAGTGACACTCTGTTTGTCTATGTATTCACACATGTATTATGTTTCCGGTTAATACAATTCTAGCATGAATAATAAACATTTATCATGATATAAGGAAATAAATAATAACTTTATTATTGCCTCTAGGGCATATTTCCTTCAGTTGCCGTGGGCGAGGTCGCGGATCCACGTGTCGTCTCTGAGGGCTTCCCGCATCGATTTGTTCTTACGCCGCGAGTAGCTGAATAGCCTTGGGAATTGCTGCGAGAGGCAGCCCTGGCCGATCCATGAAGAGAGCCAGAAGGAGGACCGAGCCTCGTCGTCGATCGCAACGCTGGTGGAGGCCGCGAAGAGCGCCTTGTCCGCGTCGCGGGGAAGCTCGGAGCCCACCCAAGGCCGCTCTAGGTGGTGCCAGGCCATCCAGAGCCAACGCAGCCGCAGAGCTCTGCCAAAACGCTGGAGGTCAGGGACGCCCAAGCCTCCTTGCTCCGTCGGGGTGCAGACCACAGGCCAGTTGACCTTGCAGCTGGCGCCCAAAATCTCGTCGTCCTGGCACCAGAGGAAACGTCGCCTGCACTTGTCGATCTCCTTGAGAATTTTCCTTGGGACATGGAGGACAGTGAGGGCGAAGGTTGGCATGGCACTCAACACGCATCGGACGAGGACGCGGCAGCCGGCCATCGGAAGCAGTTTGCCCTTCCAGCCCGCAAGCCTTGCCTTGATTCTGTCGATGATGAACTGGAGGTGGACCAAGCGAAGGCGGCCCGTAGAGACCGGCAGCCCAAGATATTTGATGGGGAAGGGGGCGATGGAGGCTACAAAACCCTGGAGCACCTCCTCGATGTTGATGTTCTCGCAACGGATCAGCGAGACCGTGGATTTGGCTGGGTTGATACAGAGCCCGGTTGCCTTGCCAAACTCGCTAAGGATGTGTAGCAGAGAGTCTACCTCTTCACGTCTAGGGTTTATGAATATAACTGCGTCATCGGCGTAGAGGCTTACACGAAGCGCCAGGTCACAGCCTGAGAGGCGATGTAGCAGCTGCTGATTGACTACCGCCGTGATGAGGTGGTGCAGTGGGTCGATGGCAAAAATGATGAGGAAGGGGGAGAGCGGGTCTCCTTGACGCAACCCACGGCGGTGGAGGATGCTAGGGCCGACTGAACCGTTGAGGGAGACCGCGGAAGAAGCCGAGACGAGTAGACGAGCCACCCAGTCCCGCCAGCGCGCACTAAACCCTAGCTGTTGGAGCAGCTCCAGCAGGTATTCCCAGGATACGGTGTCGAACGCCTTTGCTATGTCTAACTTTACTAGTAGGCCCGGCGTTTTGCGACGGTGGAGGGCGCGGAATGAGTTTTGCACGAAAAGAAAGTTGTCGTGGATGCACTTCGATTTCAGGAATGTCGTCTGCGCCGGTGAGATGATGGAGCTGATGACTGACGCCAATCTAATCGAGAGAACCTTGGAGATGAGCTTGGTTACCGAATGGATCAAACTAATGGGCCTGAAGTGGGTGATCTCCATTGCCCCATCCTTTTTTGGCAGGAGAATGATTGTAGCTTTGTTGATCGCCGACATGTCGCCGCCTGAGAGATTGTAGAATTGGTGGAAGGCCGCCATGACGTCTGTCTTGATGATGGACCAGCACGAGCGGAAGAAAGTGCCATTGAAGCCGTTCGGCCCCGGAGACTTCTCCTGCGGAGATTTCCAGATCGCCGCCCACATCTCGTCCTCGGTGAAGGGGTTGTCAAGGCTGGCTACCGGCAGAGACGGCAGGTGGATGGATTCCCAGTTGATGGTTCGGCTATGAGGCGATGTTGTGCCCAACGAGGATCGTAAGTGCTCATGAATGATCCGCTCCTTGTCACCGTGGGAGGTGGCAATGGAGTCTCGAGTGTGTAGGGCATGGATGAAGTTTTTTTGGCGTCGTGAGTTGATTTTGCCTAGAAGAACGCCATCTTGGCATCGCTCGCGTGCAGCTAGGTGACGCGCGAGGCCTGTCTCTTGCGCGCCCTCTCGATGGCGGCGAGTCCAAGGACTAGCATCTTGAGCCGTTTCCGCAACTGGAATTCATCTACCGTCAGTTGCCTACTCTCCTGAGCAATGTCGAGGCGGAGCACGATCTCATTTGCGATGTGCATTTGAAGCTTTGTCTCGCTGAAGAAGCCCTTGGCCCAAATCTTCAGGTCACGGGCCACTCGCGCGAGCTTTGTGCTGAATCTCTTGAAAGCACAGCCCGAGGCGACTAGGCGATCCCACGCCCTCTACACCGTAGTGTGGAAGCGAGGGAATCTCGGCCAGAAAGACTCGAAGCGGAAGCGAGCCGCGCGGCGAGGGGACGCCGCCTCCGACAGCAGCGGCGGGCAGTGGTCAGAGCACGAGGTGGAAACGGCGTGAAGGAGGTAGGAGGGAAACATGGAGGCCCAGGCCATAGTGCAGAAGAATTTATCTATGCTAACTAGGGTTGGCGACGTGCGCTCATTGCTCTACTAAATCTTCTGTTCTTGCACTTGATCTCCCTGAGCCCTGCCGCGTCGATCATAGCTCAAAATTTTCCCATGATCCTACAGTTTATGTTGGTGTTGTTTGTGTCGCGCGCCTCGTAGATCAGGTTGAAGTCCCCGTTGATGAGCCAGGGAGCATTTGAGGGCGGAGCAACCCGCGCCAGCTCGGCCAGGAAATCGTTTTTCCTTCTGTCATCGACCGGCCCGTAGACTGTCGTCAGCCATAACGTAGCACTGCTTGCGATGATGGTGATATTGGCGGTGATGGAGAAGCAGCCAACGGCCTGCGAGAGCACCTCTACACCATTCTTGTCCTAGAAGATTGTGACGCCTCCCCTCGTGCCCGTGGCAGGGAGGACGGCGCAGTAAGCGAGCCGCATTCCTCCGATTTCCCTAACTAGTGCCCTGCTCCATTTTTCGATCTTTGTTTCCTGCAGGCAGAGGATGGCCAGTTTATGCGCCTCCGCCGTCTCCAAAACTACTTCTCGGCGGGCCGGCGAGTTCAAGCACCGCACGTTCCAACTCATTATCGGGCAATTGGTGTCACTCATGGGGAAAACAGATGATAGCTCCGACGACTACTGCTACTTGAAGGTAAACACGGGTACACCACCATCGGGCCGGGGGGTCGCCGGCGGCCACCAACAGGCCCCAAGTTTCATCGGCGACACTATTACAATGCATGATGAAACCTAACTCAACCCAGCCGAGTGCATGGGGTCGTCGGAGACTGCTACGACTAGGAATCACTAACATGGAGAGGTGGTGGCCTGCGAGGCCTCTCTGTCTGGACCGTGCATGCACGCGGCTATCTTGAGCGTCGCAGCGTCGAGGTTGGTGAGCTTCGGGATGGCCTTGATATCGGAGTCGGACAGGGGCTCGTCGAACCGATGGATCAGCGCCTCCGCCGCCTTGGCCGTCATGGTCTCTATTGGCCCGAGGATACCGAGGCCGTGGATGATGCGAAGCATTGCCCGCTGGCTGACCGGAATGGTGGACGGGTTCTTCGCCTGACGGGCGCTCTGGCGAGACAGCACCGCGGCAGGCCTGGAGCGGCAGGGCGTCTTGGCGCGGGCGGGAGGATTGCCCAGAACGGATGGCGCGGCGTTGACAAATAGCTGGCGCGCATCACCCTCCCCACCCGCATCGGTGATCTACAGGTGGAACACCTGGGAGGTCACCGCGCCAAGCTGCACGGAGTGAGTGGTGGCCGGCCTGGGAGTGTGGCGGGCGAGCGAGAGGGTCAGGCCCATGTCGATGTCGTCGTCGATGCCGCTGCCCGCGCCCGCCTGGTCGGTGAAGCTGAGCGGCTTGTCCACGGTGGCCGCAGCCGCCCTGTCTACTGCCACCGCCCTCGAGTCCACCCTCGATGGAGGTGGCAGCTCCTTGTCGACCACGTCGAAGAAAGAGACCACTGGGTCATCGTCCTGCGCGTTGCCCAGAGCCCGGGGCAGGGGCCGGGGCGGTGCGAGCAGTGGGTTGGAAGGTGCCGCAGGCGTGCCAGAGGAGGACGCACCGCGGGAGTGGCTCGAGCCTGCCCCACCCCCAGAGCGGAGCCCCCTGGGGGCGTGGTCAGAACTCCTATCCTTGGAGGGGCTGTGTCCGCGGCGCGAGGTTGGGGTGCGGCTGCGACGGCACTCAGAGGCGGGGGGTGGCGCGGCCGGCTCCTTGTCGTGGCTTCGCCCGAGAAGCGTGTCCTTCCATGATCTCCGTTGGCCGCACTGTCATCGCTGTTGTGACTGCGCCTGTGGCCTACCGAGGGCATGCCCTTACAGCCCGAGGACGCCACTTGCGCGGGCGGGCGCAAGCGCGGTCCCAGGCCCTGTGACGACCTGCCGTCCTCCATGCCGGCCACCCATCCCACCGCGTGGGGGTAGCGCGTATACGGGCGGTCATCGTCGTTGGAGGACGGGAGGCCGCTTTGCCCAGAGGGAGGAGCGCGGGGACAGGGGCGCCCAGTCTTCAATCCGGTCGATGTGCACCAGCACATCCTAGCACAGCAGGTTCGGTGCCTGAAAGCACAAGTGCTCCCTAGGTGGTTTTGATAATTGATGACAACATATCTCTTGTTGGACTAACGTTTTTCATCTAGTATGTTTCAGATAAGTTCAACAATGGAGTAGCATGGACTAAAGGTTGTGGGAAGTTCTCCAAGATGCTAAGGACAAAGGATTGGCTAAAGCTTGAAGCTCAAGACTCTTCATTTTACATTTTAGTGATCCAAGATCACATTGAGTCCATAGGAAAAGCCAATACTATCAAGGAGGGATGAGGTGTTGCTTAATGAGCCTCTTGCTTCATGTGCTTAATGATATGCTCCAAAATCCTCAGCTACTTTCCCAGTTCCACATATGACCTAAACCCAAAGCCAAACTCGGACCTACCGATTATTCCTATCCGGCGCCACCGAGTTTCACTTGTCATAGCCACTGCCAGAAACCCTAATCAGTTCGGTCTCACCGATGGGATCTCGGTCTCACCGAGATGGGCTTGCAAACTCTCTGTTACCTATTGCATTATTCTCGGTCCCACCGAGATATGCAATCGGTCCCACCGAGTTTGGTTGGCCAGCTCTCTGTTTCGCTTATTACCCAAATCGGTCCCACCGAGTTTGAGTAATCGTTCAAACCGAGTTTATGGATTTACCCTAACCCTAGCACATCGGTCCCATCGAGTTGATTCAGTCGGTCCCACCGAAATCTCTAACGGTCACTAGGTTTACCTTTTCGGTCCGACCGAGTTTGTTGATTCGGTCCCACCGAGATTGGGAAACTGTGTGTAACGGTTGGATTTTGTGTGGAGGCTATATATACCCCTCCACCTCCTCTTCATTCGTGGAGAGAGCCATCAGACTAAGCCTACACTTCCGGCATCCTATTTCTGAGAGAGAACTACCTACTCATGTGTTGAGGCCAAGATATTCCATTCCTACCATATGAATCTTGATCTCTAGCCTTCCCCAAGTTGCTTTCCACTCAAATCTTCTTTCCACCAGATCCAAATCCTATGAGAGAGAGTTGAGTGTTGGGGAGACTATCATTTGAAGCACAAGAGCAAGGAGTTCATCATCAACACACCATTTGTTACTTCTTGGAGAGTGGTGTCTCCTAGATTGGCTAGGTGTCGCTTGGGAGCCTCCGACAAGATTGTGGAGTTGAACCAAGGAGTTTGTAAGGGCAAGGAGATCGCCTACTTCATGAAGATCTACCGCTAATGAGGCAAGTCCTTCGTGGGCGATGGCCATGGTGGGATAGACAAGGTTGCTTCTTCGTGGACCCTTCGTGGGTGGAGCCCTCCGTGGACTCGCGCAACCGTTACCCTTCGTGGGTTCAAGTCTCCATCAACGTGGATGTAGGATAGCACCACCTATCCGAACCACGGGAAAAACATCCGTGTCTCCAATTGCGTTTGAATTCTCCAAACCCTTCCCTTTACATTCTTGCAAGTTGCATGCTTTACTTTCCGCTGCCTATATACTCTTTGCATACTTGCTTGATATGTATTGTGATTGTTGAAATTATGCTTAAACTCCACTTAAACCGAAAAAGCTTAAAAATTGCAACTTTGGCAAGAAGTGTCTAATCACCCTCCTCTAGACACATCTACTTCAAGGTCCTACAAGTGGTATCAGAGCTTTGGTCTCCATTACCTTGGTTTAATCACCATTGGAGGAAGATGGATGTGTCTACTTTAGGGAGTCTTAGACATAGAGTGCCTATTCTTGATGGAGAATATTTTCATGAGTGGAAAAATGAGATGCTTGTAATCTTCAACCAATATCATTTGAACAAGTATATTGCTAGCCCTTGTCCACCTCACATTGATCCTTTGCATCGTACCCTAGATGAAGATATTGACATGATTCGCAATCTTAGAACTATTGAGCTCATCATTAGAGGATTGCCTAAAAATTTGATTGCTGGTTTGCCTACTCTTAATTGTGCCTATACTATATGGAAATTTCTTGAGGAACGATT
Source organism: Triticum monococcum (assembly GCA_034509565.1). Taxonomy (NCBI): domain Eukaryota; kingdom Viridiplantae; phylum Streptophyta; class Magnoliopsida; order Poales; family Poaceae; genus Triticum; species Triticum monococcum. The sequence continues at coordinate 690,391,250 of CM067843.1, forward strand.
TCCCGACCATTCCTTGAAAAATTTGGATGAAATTCTCCATGAATCTATTGCCTTGAGTAAGATGAACTCTAGTGATCCTAGTTTTGGTGATTGTCTACTTGAGCTTGCCAATCTCAAGTGAGCTAAAGGAGATGTTGGAATCATTAGTGATATTATATTCGAAGCTATAAGAATTCATAAAAGTGACCACCTTGATGATCATTTATCTAATGAATTATCATCCCTAGGAGATGATGAGTCACAAGATCATGGTGAACATGGATACTATGATGATGATGGTGATGATGATAGTGACTTCGATCTTAATGATGCAATGAGACACTTTGGTCTTACGGCAAATCTTCGGGGATATGTGTCAGGAGGAAAGGAATGGGTTCTTGATAGTGGATGTACTGATCATATGACCGGAGATGAAGAGATGTTCCGTGAGCTTGCTGAAAATGACGGCCCTCGAAAATATGTCACCTTTGGTGATAAATCAAAGGGTAAAGTGGTTGGCCTTGGTAAGGTGGCCATCTCACATGATAGTTCCATTCAAAATGTCATGCTCGTTGAATCACTCGGCTACAACTTACTTTCAGTATCTAGACTTGCTGATTTCGGTTTGAATGTCCTATTTACTGAGGTAGATTGCCAAGTATTTCGTCGAGACAATCATAAAATGGTCTTTACCGGTATGCATAGAGGTGATCTTTACATTGTCGATTTCTCTAAAAAGGCACAACCTAAAACTTGCTTTATTGCTAAATTCTCAAAAGGTTGGTTGTGGCATAGACGACTAGGTCACGTTGGCATGAGAAATCTTGACAAGCTTATTAAAGGAAATCATATCCTTGGAGTTAACGATGTCATATTTGATAAGGATAGACTTTGCAGTGCTTGTCAAGCAGGTAAACAGGTTGGAGGAAGGCATCCCGTGAAGAACATCATGACTATAAGGAGGCCACTCGAGCTACTTCATATGGATCTTTTTGGTCCCAACGCCTACAAGAGTCTCGGTGGAAATTATTTTGGTCTAGTTATAGTTGATGATTTTTCAAGATTTACATGGGTGTTCTTTCTTAATGATAAGTCGCAGGTCCAGAAGATCTTCAAAAACTTCGCTAGGAAGGCCCAAAATCAGTTTGACTTAAAGATCAAGAAGGTTCGGAGTGACAACGGAACGGAGTTCAAGAACGCAAATGTGGACACCTTTCTTGACGAAGAAGGGATTTCACACGAGTTCTCGGCTACGTACACACCTCAACAAAATGGAGTTGTTGAGAGGAAGAACCGGACGCTCATCGAAATGGCAAGAACGATGCTTGATGAATACAAGACGCGAAGCACTTTTGGGCAGAAGCGGTTGAGACAGCTTGTCACACAACAAATCGCTTGTATCTTCACAAGCTACTCGGCAAGACAGCATACGAGCTCCTCACCGGTAACAAACCCCAAGTTGGATACTTTCGAGTATTCGGCTCAAAGTGCTACATTCTTGATAAGCATCGTCGTTCAAAGTTTGCTCCTAAATCTCATGAAGGTTTCCTACTTGGTTATGGCTCAAACTCTCACACTTACCGTGTCTACAACAATTTCACCCGAAAGGTTGAAGAGACGATAGATGTGAAGTTTGATGAATCTAATGGCTCGCAAGTAGAGCAATTGCCAATTGATGTAGGAGACAAAGACCCTTCAGAAGCAATCCAAGACTTGTCCATAGGCAAAGTTCGTCCAACGGAGGTGAAGGAGAGTACTTCATCCGTCCAAGTGGAGGCTTCTACTTCACAACAAGGTGAACCAAGAATTGATATGGAAGCATCCACAAGTGGGACACACCAAGATGAAGAAGACAAGGAAATGCATCAAGACGAACATCAACAACCTCCTTCTCCACCACGACAAGACAATGACAACGTCAACAATGAAGAAGGCCAAGAAGAAGAACAAGATGAAGAAAATGTTCAACGAAGACCCAAGCAAAAGCTCTCACGAGTTCGAGCAAGAATTGCCAAAGATCATCCCGTCGAGCAAATCTTCAATGATATACAAACCGGGAGAATCACTCGCTCAAAAACTCGTTTAGCTAACTTTTGTGAAAACTATTCATTCATCTTTAGCATTGAACCTATGAAGGTTGAAGAAGCATTGGAAGATCCGGATTGGATAAACGCCATGCATGAAGAGCTACACAACTTTGAGAGAAACCAAGTTTGGACATTAGTTGAGAAGCCCGACGACAACCACAACATCATTGGTACCAAATGGGTGTTTCGCAACAAGCAAGATGAAGATGGACAAGTGGTTTGCAACAAAGCACGTCTCGTCGCCCAAGGGTACACACAAGTCGAAGGTATGGACTATGGTGAGACATATGCTCCCGTTGCTAGACTTGAGTCCATTCGCATCTTACTTGCCTATGCTAATCACCATAACATCACCTTGTACCAAATGGACATTAAAAGTGCTTTTCTAAATGGTGAAATAGAGGAGGAAGTTTATGTCAAACAACCTCACGGCTTTGTCAATCCTAAGAAACCTAATCATGTTTACAAACTTCACAAAGCTCTTTATGGTCTTAAACAAGCTCCTAGAGCATGGTATAAATGCTTGACCAAGTTCCTTATTGCAAGTGGTTTTGAAATTGGTAAAATTGATTCTACTCTTTTTACTAAAAGGGTTAATGGAGAACTATTTGTATGCCAAATTTATGTTGATGATATCATATTTGGTTCTACTAACCCTCTCTTTAGTGAAAAGTTTGGAAAGCTAATGTCAGAAAAGTTTGAGATGTCTATGATGAGTGAACTCAAATTCTTTCTCGGTTTGCAAATCAAGCAAACTAAGGAAGGTACATTTGTCTCTCAAACAAAGTACACCAAGGACTTATTCAAGAAGTTCAACATGCAAGAATGCAAAGGTATGTCTACACCCATGCCTACTAGTGGACATAATGATTTGACCAAAGATGGTGAACCGGTTGATCAAAAGGTTTATCGCTCTATGATTGGTTCATTGTTATACCTATGTGCTTCACGTCCCGACATTATGCTAAGTGTGTGCATGTGTGCACGATATCAAGCTGCCCCTAAAGAATGTCATCTTAAGGCCGTGAAAAGGATAGTTAGATACTTAATTCATACACCAAATTTTGGCATTTGGTATCCTAAGAGGTCTTCTTTTGATCTTGTTGGCTATTCCGACTCGGACTATGCCGGAGACAAGGCTGATAGAAAGTCAACTTCGGGTATTTGTCAATTTCTTGGTAGATCTCTTGTGTCTTGGTCTTCCAAGAAACAAAACTCCGTATCCTTATCCACCGCCGAAGCGGAATACATTGCCACTGGTTCATGTTGTGCTCAATTACTTTGGATGACCCAAACTCTTAAAGATTATGGGATCTATGTGAAACATGTTCCATTGCTTTGTGACAATGAAAGTGCTATTAAAATTGGTCATAATCCTGTACAACATTCTCGAACTAAGCACATTGAAGTTCGTCATCATTTCATTCAAGATCATGTTGCTAAGGGTGACATTGATCTTAAGCATGTTCGCATCGATAAGCAATTAGCGGATATATTCACTAAACCACTTGATGAGAAAGTGTTTTGCAGGCTGAGAGGAGAATTGAACATCATTGATGCTTCGAACTTGGAGTAGGAACTCCATTGGATACATGCAAGACATGAGCTTATGACTAATCCATGATATATCTCTTATGATGACTATCTTATGTCTTGGATATATTTGCACCTTGCATGTTGTCTAACCCATGTAGGTGCTTGGTTGAATCTAATTCCATGAGATTGCGACTCACTCACATCTTGAGCGATCTCTACATCACCAAGTCTCTACACGATGGTGGTTGAAGACAAGGACACACAAAATCATTCAAACATATCCTTTGACAAATTCTATGTTGAGCTTCATGAATGTCATTTTTGGATACACAAGTGTTTTTCCTTGCAAGAACTAATCCATGTAGGTAGGTGAACTCCCACTCCAAGTGGTGCTCCCAACTCTTGATGAGCTACATCAACCTTGAGCACCCACACAAGTTCAACTACATGAGCAAGAACCACACCACCACCCAAGGTATGTTATTCCATCTTAGAGAAGCTTTACTCCAAGACATGAAGTCAAAGCAACTCAACAAGATGTGAATACATCAAGATGCTTAAACGAAAAATGGTAACCCCATTTTTGAGCTTAAACGATGAGTATGACCTATGATCAAGTGTTTTCACTTGACTCCTAAGTCAATATACTCTAACATAGGTGACTATGCAACCGCCCAACTCTAGATGAAGTTCTCTTGTGTTCCTTCTTTGTGTTATTGCATTTGTCTCATGCATGTTTAATTTCTTTCTCTTTTTCAAAAAAAAAACTTCATCTAGATCTTTCAGTTTCTTCTCTTTTCTCTTTGCTTTTGTTCTGCATTTAATCCCTTGCAAATCCTTCAGGTAATTCATTGCAAATCTTTGTGAGATCCTACATGTCTAGTGAGTTGAGGTGACAAGTGTTTTTCTCTGTGTAAACTCGGTTTCACCGACTTGCAATTTTCGGTCCAACCGAATCTCTTCGGTACCACCGGAATATGCCACTCGGTGCCACCGACTTTGCAATCAGAAAAACAGTTTGCCACTTGTTCTACATTTCTTCTCATCCAGCTCCACTCAATGAATCTTGTCCTCTACAAGCATGACAATTTTATCCATTGCTTTGTGCTGAGTCTCAAGGACCAAACCTATATGAAGGATTCCAGAAAGCCCTTCTTGGAAATTGATGTCAAGGGGGGAGAGAGAGATCACATCAAAGCTTGTAGGAGAGAGAGATCACATCAAGGGAGAGAAAAAGTCTCAAGGACCAAACCCACAAGAGAGAAAGTATTAAGGGGGAGAAAGAGACTTCCAGGGGGAGAGAAAATACTCAAGGATCCCAGATGCTTGATGTTCAAGAGGATAGATGTCACATGTCTTTTTAGGGGGAAAGACATGTTCATATGTATCTGTCAGCTCTGATCTTCTGTTCCCTATCTTCTCCCAATATCCCATGTAAGATTCAGGGAGAGCAAGACACCTAAGGGAAAGAAATCAGTCAAATTCATTGCATATCTTTATTCTTGGGGACATGTTGAATTCAATGTAGTACCTAGTACTTACTCTCTACATGTCATCCTAGTCTTGGTACTCTTGTGGTTTCTTTTGTTTGCCCTGGCTAGTGGATGTACCTGTGTTATCTAACTTTGTTTGTGCAGGTTCATTCTATCCTAAGCCAACTCAAAAACTACAAGGTAAGTGTATGCATCAAAATCATGAGTATGAGGAGTTCTTGCTTATGTACATACTGTTTGCAAGAAGGACTCATGAGCATGAAGGTATTTTCCTTAATAATCTTTTACTCTGATGCATATGGCCAAGATACATGTAACACATTGCCTACTCTATCATGATTATGCTCTCACATGTTGCTATATTTTATATTCATATGATTGCATACTTGTGGGGGAGCCTATGTTTGTTACATGTCCTTACAAAGCTTTACTTGCTGTTCTTTATATCTTTATCTAAAGCTTTGATGTATGTTGCCATCAATTACCAAAAAGGGGGAGATTGGAAGCACAAGTGCTCCCTAGGTGGTTTTGATAATTGATGACAACATATCTCTTGTTGGACTAACGTTTTTCATCTAGTATGTTTCAGATAAGTTCAACAATGGAGTGGCATGGACTAAAGGTTGTGGGAAGTTCTCCAAGATGCTAAGGACAAAGGATTGGCTAAAGCTTGAAGCTCAAGACTCTTCATTTTACATTTTAGTGATCCAAGATCACATTGAGTCCATAGGAAAAGCCAATACTATCAAGGAGGGATGAGGTGTTGCTTAATGAGCCTCTTGCTTCATGTGCTTAATGATATGCTCCAAAATCCTCAGCTACTTTCCCAGTTCCACATATGACCTAAACCCAAAGCCAAACTCGGACCTACCGATTATTCCTATCCGGCGCCACCGAGTTTCACTTGTCATAGCCACTGCCAGAAACCCTAATCAGTTCGGTCTCACCGATGGGATCTCGGTCTCACCGAGATGGGCTTGCAAACTCTCTGTTACCTATTGCATTATTCTCGGTCCCACCGAGATATGCAATCGGTCCCACCGAGTTTGGTTGGCCAGCTCTCTGTTTCGCTTATTACCCAAATCGGTCCCACCGAGTTTGAGTAATCGTTCAAACCGAGTTTATGGATTTACCCTAACCCTAGCACATCGGTCCCATCGAGTTGATTCAGTCGGTCCCACCGAAATCTCTAACGGTCACTAGGTTTACCTTTTCGGTCCGACCGAGTTTGTTGATTCGGTCCCACCGAGATTGGGAAACTGTGTGTAACGGTTGGATTTTGTGTGGAGGCTATATATACCCCTCCACCTCCTCTTCATTCGTGGAGAGAGCCATCAGACTAAGCCTACACTTCCGGCATCCTATTTCTGAGAGAGAACTACCTAATCATGTGTTGAGGCCAAGATATTCCATTCCTACCATATGAATCTTGATCTCTAGCCTTCCCCAAGTTGCTTTCCACTCAAATCTTCTTTCCACCAGATCCAAATCCTATGAGAGAGAGTTGAGTGTTGGGGAGACTATCATTTGAAGCACAAGAGCAAGGAGTTCATCATCAACACACCATTTGTTACTTCTTGGAGAGTGGTGTCTCCTAGATTGGCTAGGTGTCGCTTGGGAGCCTCCGACAAGATTGTGGAGTTGAACCAAGGAGTTTGTAAGGGCAAGGAGATCGCCTACTTCGTGAAGATCTACCGCTAGTGAGGCAAGTCCTTCATGGGCGATGGCCATGGTGGGATAGACAAGGTTGCTTCTTCGTGGACCCTTCATGGGTGGAGCCCTCCGTGGACTCGCGCAACCGTTACCCTTCATGGGTTCAAGTCTCCATCAACGTGGATGTAGGATAGCATCACCTATCCGAAGCACGGGAAAAACATCTGTGTCTCCAATTGCGTTTGAATTCTCCAAACCCTTCCCTTTACATTCTTGCAAGTTGCATGCTTTACTTTCCGCTGCCTATATACTCTTTGCATACTTGCTTGATATGTATTGTGATTGTTGAAATTATGCTTAAACTCCACTTAAACCGAAAAAGCTTAAAAATTGCAACTTTGGCAAGAAGTGTCTAATCACCCCCTCTAGACACATCTACTTCAAGGTCCTACAGTGGCGGCACGACGGCCCATCTCCTCCACCCGGCCGGCACCTCTAGCGTGCTTCCACAGGGTTCGCATGGTGGGGATGTGGTGCAATTGCCACACCCACACCCAGACGGTGAACAGCTTCGTGTCCGCGTGCTCGAACATACGGCTGTCGAGGCGGTCGATGATGACCACGTCGCCCAGCGCGTCCTTCGCGCCCTCCAGGGTCCAGAGCTGCATCAGCAGCTTCTCCATGACGACGCGAACATGCAGCATCCAGGTGTCGTGGATGGCGTGCGTGTCCTTCCTCCATGGCTCCAGCAAGAAGGAGACGCCATCCACCACGATCGAGCCCCGCCGAACGACGAGGTCCTTGTGGGCCGGCATGGTGAAGTGGATGAAGGAGTCCTCCGGATCGTGGCTGGTGACGCGGAGGAGGTGCGCGGGGATCTGGAATTCCTGCTCGATGGCTCGACCGATGGAGAGGGGACTGGCCGCGTGCAGCTTGCTCACCGCGGTGACCACCACCGCGTGCTACTGCAGCAGGAAGATCTGCTGCTCCATCTTCGGGGTGGAGGTGATCACCTTGTGGCTGGTCCTCGGCCGACGCCCGTGGTCGACGCAGGGAGCACCCAGCGGAGCCATCTCATGCTGAGGAGGGCTGGCCTTGGCAGGGAAGACCAGCCGATCCCGCAACGGACGAGCCTGGAGCCCATCTCCCTTCTGGTTTACTCGGTTCTGGGGGCACTCCTTGCCGATGTGACCCGGGCGCTTGCAGATGATGCAGTGGATGGGTTCGTGGCAGTCGACGCGGCGGTGGTGCGGGCTGAGGCATCAAAAACAGAGGGCCCTGAACTTGCTTAAGAAGGCCTCGCGATCCGACGCGGGGGGGCGGCACCCGGATCCGGACCCACGTCGATGCCCCGAGCGGACCGGCGGTGATTTGCCAGCCTTCTTGCTTCTGCGGGACTGGTACAGCGTCCGTCCATCATCAATGGCGATCTGCCCGGAGAGGGAGGCGGGGGGCACAACCACGATGGATCGGAGCCGGTGCTGCTTAGGCGGGGGGGCGGGCCCCGATCTAACGGTCCGGACGAGAGGTCGCCCTCAAGGTTAGCACCTCGCAGCAGGATTTCCGGAGGCGTCCCCCACTCTAGCGCGGCGGGGGAACAGGGAGAGGTAGGAGCGGCGGAAGATCTAGGGGATCCAGGGCCGCCCCTGGGGCCGGAGCATTGAAGGCGGGCCGGTGGGGAGGCAGGAGATCGGGGCGGATCCGTCGTCGGCATGGGATGCTCCGGCATCCCGGGCGGGGCGGCGCAGGTGGGGAAGGGGGGGTGGCTGCCACGGCCGGAGTGGCCAGCGGCGCGGAGCGGGACAGAGCGCAGGGAGCCTGGGCAGAGCGGCAGGAACCTCCCTGGACCTGACCGGCCCGGACGCAGTGCTGGGTACCTGAAGGACATTGTTGTTGACAAGGAAGAAGGAGAGGGTTTTTCAAAGCCTCGCAATTAATTTGGTCCATCTGTTAGTTTTACCAATATTTTGCCCCTCTTCTCTTAAACCATGTATTATTAATATCCGACGGGTATTGACGATCCTCGCCCTTCACCCTCCTAGGCTTTTGGCCCATGGCACGACAACGACAACCACCTTCCCCGACTCCGACATGTTGCACCTTTCTCTCGACCACCCCCGATGAATTTCTTCGCCTTTTTCGACTCCTTGCAAGCATACGTCACACTCGACGAGTCTCTATTAAATTGCTTTTACAAATCATCTACCCTAGGCAGACATCATCTACCACTAGAAATCGTCGTTGGCCACGTGGAAGAAAGAAGGAAGAGAGACTTCCATGTGGGTCTAGTACGTGTGAGGGTTTTTTTTTTTGACACAGTACAAACGCAAATGCTCGTACATATGCATACATTCACCCATGTGAATGCATGCACGTGCACCCTATCTCTATGAGCACCTTTGAGAGACTGAGTCGTCACACCATCTTAAGATACACGAACTCGCCACAGACGCCTTCCTAGTCAACAGGAACGACTCCTCTCACTGAACGCACATCGCCAGAAGGGCTGAAATAAATTCAGAAAAATGCGAGCACCAACGTCATGTCTAGGACTTGAACTCTGTTGATCTGAAGATACCAGTGTCCTCCTAACTATCCAACCACAGTTTGGTTCACTGTGTGTGAGGGTTTTTGTTAGCTCCGCACGTGGAATGTGAGTAGTTAAAATTTAGGAGTTCAACTAGAGATGCTCCCAGTGCACAAATTGCTGAAACTAATATGAGCAGAGTCCAACTAGAGTTTGCCTTATGCGAGCTTTTGCACGTGGAATATGAGTAGTATTTCGTCTATAAACTAATGTAACTATACAAGATCGTTTAGATCACGCAAGTGATGTAGAAGATCTTATATTAGTTTACAGAGGGTGTAGTAGTCCAAATTTAGGTGGTCGGCTAGAGATGCTCCAAGTGCACAAATTGATGAAACTGAGTTTGCCTTATGCAAGCTTTTCTTCCATTAAGCAGTTAGGTGCAAGCATTTGGTGAACACATTGTTCGTCTGATCCTGAAGTTGCAAAGCTGTGGAGTCCTACGCATCAATCATAAATGTGTGTCTCAAATCTGAGAAGATTTGGATTCAGAATCATGGAGCGGTTTAACTTTCAGAAGATGAGTTTCTGCTGCCCCAGATGACGCCACACCTTTTGGCTTGGTGAAGAGGTCAGGCCTCTCCAGGGCACAGAAGGAGCACTTGATAATAATAATTTAAAAAATTCATGACCACGCAACAGATGCTGCTATGTTTCTCTGGGGAAACACAATATGACACAGGATCAGTGTCCCTTCCTCCATCAAAACTTGCATTGCTTGTACAAAGAGCTCACAAACACAACAAATTGCTTTTTACAATAAAATTTCCCTTTCCTTTCCACCCCATATCATACATAAGCTAGCCCTGATCCCAGACCACCCGGCCCTCTTTTGGTGCCTCCAAATTGGCGCCCTACTGCCACAGGCGCCTTCGCTGCAGGCACATGGCAATCGGCTCGGCAGACCTGATGTATACTTCGAGCAATATGGAATTTTTAAGATCACAGATCGCGTCGAAGTATCCAGGACTTGGCACCGGTCGATTTCGACTCCTCACTGCACTTTTAGATTGTCGATCATATCCAGAGCTTTGGTCCTATCGATTTCAAAATTGATGACAGGAAGCATACTCCTGATCGATAGGAATTCTTTCCTGTTGCTACTGCTTGGTGAATGGCTGTTACTTTTGATCAACCTGCTTTGCATATGCCTTGCCTTTGTGTCAAACTCTTGGCTTTTGCTTATACCAGGAACGAATTTCCTGTACTTGACATCCCTTAGCATCTCTTGTTCTTGTTGTGTCAGAACAGGTGATGAACTGCTGGCTTTGTTTGGAGACAATGTGATTGAAGAGCCCCTTTGTGTAGGAGATCGAACAGGAGACTTGATGGGAGATCGCTCGCCATTCGCGGCTCTGGATTGACTGATGAGATGCTGAAGCGATACGACAAGCTCAAGGATATGCGCTTCGGTCTTGTCCCTGTCAGCATGATGCAGTGTCTCAATTCGGGTGAGGTCCATATGCCCTGTCGGCTTGCAGTTCACCTCTGACCTGCATAAGACAAATAGATCATTCTTCAATATCCCACTTCTAAATTACGTAGTACTGTTCAAATTTGAATGAGGTTTACTAACCCTGTATTTGCCCACTCTCCAACCCAACCAAAGCCATGGTGAGCCCTGAAATGCACAAACAATCACATATCATGAGTAACAAAAAGTAATGAGATGGCTGTAATTGGTTGAGTGATACTCCCTCCATTCCAAAATACTTGACTTCCATTTGTCCAAAGTTAGATGTACCTATATACTAAAACATGTCTAGATACATCTATATTTTTACAAATGGAAGGCATGTATTGTGGAACGAAGGGAGTATGAAGGTAGCTTAGATTACTTGGTGGTGTTATTTGCAACCGGGACAAGCCACCGTAATGTCTTCTCCATTTCCGCCTTGATTTGAGAAACAGTAAGCTGCACCAAATCAGTACAATATTACATCAATCATAGAGTCATATGTAAACCATGGCAAGGTGTTGACTTTTGCGACTACTTTATTCTCTACTCATAAAGTCAGTGTCGCTATTGAATATGTTGGGTGCCCTCTTGCATACCTCTTCCTTAACTCCAGATGAATGTAGCTTAGAACGGAGAGCAGATTTTATGGTCGGTGGCAAACTCTGGTATAATGAATCCCTTGTGTTTGGAGGAACAGAAGATGAGCGAGAAACCTGCCAATAGACTAACCCTTGTTAGATTGCCAGAGAAAAGCAACAGGTTGAGGTCTTTGCTAGCAGTTAGCACAACAACATCAAGCTGCACAGACATGAAAATGTAATAATAATACCCCACTAGTGTAACATTGTACTGATCCTTTGATTCCTTTCTTGTAATGCAAAGTACCATTAACTAAGTCATGTTAGTTTGAGGGATACGGGATATGTCATACAGAAATGGCACTCTAATGCATACGAACTGTCTGCTGGTACAGAAAAATGACAATGAATTTATGTTCAGACCACATAAAATTAGGGTGTCCAGTGGTGTCTGATGAACTTACAAGAGCATCAATCTGACTGATGATATTAGCATAATGCAGCGCAAGTCCTGCTGGACCCAATCTATTACGTCGTTTAGTAGGCTCCTGTGATTCTTCATTATCTATAGATTGGTAGAAGCACAAGTCATAAGCAATCCAAAATACATAAGAAAATTGGAAGTTTAACTTATTTGCATGTGCATGTCAATCTGTAACTGGAGATAGCATAGTTGTATCTTTAATAAGAAATCAAACGATAGACCATGTCTTCAATGTCAATGATCAATGAGTTCATAATGCCACATAGCATAAATCTACACTGCCAACACGTCTTAAGCACATATTGGTTACATGTAATGTGTGCTACATGCAATACATAATAATTATGCCAACTGGGTAATGAGCAATGACTCAAAAAGTTACAATTTATTTCGATAATACATAAAGGAATCTTGCGGGGATCACACAGTTAACGAGCACCTCGTATGTTTTTGAAGTGGCTTCCGCAAGTGAGGACATCACAGGTCAGAATAATTATTTCGCACCTAAGCAAATGTTCGATGACGAGAATACACTAATATGTTCTTTAGAGGAAGGGGGTGAGAAGGATTGCTAAATCCCAGAGATGAGGTGACAAACTTGAAAGTCTGATCGGGAAGTGCCTGAACTGAGCTTATTTGGTTATGCAAAAGGCACTTCTGAGCTAAAGCTACAGATGTGTGCGATGCTTATCATAAGATCATTAGCGGAGATGAAACTGAAGTTATGGCACATTAATAAAAGGTGTATTTTCCACTAGCATCATATGATCATTAGCGGAGATGAAACTGAAGTTATGGAGCATTAATAAAAGGTGCATTTTCCACTAGCACGTTATCTAACCAGTAAAAAAGTAAAGAAATGACAAACTACACAACAGCCCAATATCTGCAAGAGCATGCAATTTTTATACAAGACACAGTAATCACAAAGCTTATTACCTGAGCACCCAAAGGTATTATGGATCTCCAAATGCAAGAAGTGCACGATGTCTACAAGTTTTTCCATAACCTAGGAAGAGAGTGTTATTTCTCGAATTAGAAGAACAGTATTGTACAAGGAAATCCAAGTATGGTTCCTCCATAGCATGCAGTAAGTGGAACTAGACAACATCAACATGAACATTCATTCCTAAAACTGCTGTTGCTGATAGCACAGAATCATAATGAAACTACCTACCAACCTCTTCCAAATTCTTGGACCAAAGAGACTTCTTCTTCAAACTTTTAACATGCTTCTGTTGGCTCTTGACCTCCTGCTTTAGTATGTGCAGACTCTCACCTGCAAACAGAACAGAACATTAAGCATCATTATGAAATAACGCAAACAAGAGAGTTAACAACTCTACTCATAACCATTAAATGTTCCTTTAAATATACGTTAACTCGAAGGAACTGGTAGTTACCCAGAGGCAAGTGCATTCAAAATCTAGTGCTTACAGGGCAATATCAATATTCTGTTAAGGAAAACAAAAAGATAAATTATACAGGTAATAACAGTTGAGATTACATCACTAAATATTAACCCTAAAGCAGCAGCAGCAGTTGTGAGCTTGAGTTACATTTTCAAATATTACAATAGGTTCTGGAACTGGAAGTTGGTTAAATTGCATATGGGTTATTCCCATTCAAAGTTCAATAGCTCATCTTATTTATGGCTGGACCGCAAAGTATTTTAACAAGCAGGACAAAGCATACAAAAATAGGCCATGGTGTTGACTCACTGAACTTCAATATTGAAACAAGTGATGGACAATTGGGCATAGAACAAAGCTTTGGCTGATTTGACTTTGTTGGGTGTGGTCATGCAGCCATACCAACCATGGAGGTAGCCCTTAGATATATTGATCAGAATACACTAGTGGCAACCTACTGACAATTTAATTGGAGACACTTGGCAGTGAGAGATACGGCATTAGAGACCTTGACTCAGTAGATAAGTATAATCAATCAAACTATCAGTGTCAACATGGCAATCCTAATTATACATTTACAGTTTGAATGTGGCTAATAGCATCAAGCATGTCTCTTAAAAGAAAGATTCTAGAGAAGTAAATATCCTGAGGATACTCAATCTTAACTTTTCAGATGACCTAAAAAGGAACCAGAACACCACCATACGAGACAATAAAGTATTCTTCATCCAAACTAGGAGTCTTAAATATCAAAGAATTCCTAATGGATATTCCAATGTACTGCCATGCTAAAGAAACTGACCTCTTTGGGCAACACTTGAACCATCCTCTTCCTGCTGTTTACGTTGATAGTCCTGTTCAAATCTGTCAAGGGCATGCATTTCATGGTATAATTCCTGGAAGATAAAAGAAGAACTGAAGTCAACATTTTGAACAAAAGGTGCAACAGGAAAAAAAACGGATAAATGCTAGAAGAATGACAGCCAAGGTTCCATTAAAAACTTTATTCCAAAGCTATTGGCAGGTGATATATACGCATCATTCTAGCATTAAAATTATGTTACTCCCTCCGATCCATATTGCTTGTCTTAGATTTGTCTAGATATAGATACGGATGTATCTAGACAGATCTAAGACAAGCGATATGGATCGGAGGGAGTATTAAAAACATGTCATTCAACCATTCTGAGATAACTTTGCGACATTTTTTCTCTTGTCTTTTGTACATGGAACTTGGTGGAAATGTGATTTTCTAAAACTCATGCAATCACGAATCAAACGAGTTGTTCATTGCTCATAAACTGAGCCATCAAACAAATATTGGTCATCAACCTCTAGTCCGCTTTAGGCTACAGGCTCCGGTGACCCATGTATGTCCTCATGGAATATACAGCTTAATATTTGTGAAGAAACTAAGGATGCGTTTGGTTGCAGGGCTATCCTCCTAGGGGCAGGGATAGCCCCTTTTTAAAGTGGTTGTCACTCGTTTGGATATGAGGCAAAGAGGGATAGAGGCAGCCAGATGCTTTGAATATTCCAGAAAAACGGGGCTGGGGACAGCCGCGAAAAAGCGGCGGGTCACGGCAACCACCCCCGCGCACGCACCCGCAAAACGTTTTCTTTTTTTTTGCTATTGACTACTCGTCCTCACCCCCTCCCGAACAGCTGAAATCCTCTCTTTCCCATTACTTGGGCTCGTCTCTCTCGTGCATGGCGGCAGCGGCGTCGGCGCATCTAGCAGAGAGGCCGGCCGTTGCGGCGGGTGCACACGGGAGATGCAGGACGCGGTTTGAGGCGGCAGCGCGGTTGGATCTCGAGATGGCCGGCGGCTGGATCTCGAGGAGCTAGGTGGCGGCACGGCTAGATCTCGAGGAGCCAGGCAGCTGGGGCCTGAGGAGACGCGCCGCCGGTGATTGAGGGTGGGCCGGTGGCTACGTGCATGGAGCTGGTCCGCTGGTGGATGCGTGAGACGATGAATCAATATTTCTATCTTCAGTTTGCTAATCCATCTTTAGTTTGCCATCGTATGTTTTGCGCTTGTGTAGTTTTGCTGCTACTGTATTTCCTGCTGCTGTATGCATCGAGGCGTGCTTGATGTGTGGTGGGCGTGCATTGGTGCTCAATCAAAAATGCAGATTATGGGCTAATCTCATCACCTCAAGCCAAAATATCATCACTACCCTTATTATTCATCCTTTCAACCAAACACTTCAATGGCTATCCTCAACCACCCAACCAAACAAAAACAAGGGCTATCCCTAACCAGCTGGTTGGGGATACCCACAACCACTCTAGCCTATCCCTCAAACCAAACACATCCTAATACGCTCTTAATTATGTTCCGGACTGCTAAATTATAATTATAAACCTAGTAAATAATGGCACTACGAGATACCTCTTATAAGGCAAGTGAGCATTACTTACAGCTGTATATTGAACACAAGTCACCAATTTCTGCATCACTGATTCTGCCTCTTCTTTCAAGTGATGTTGAGGAGTCCGTTCTGATGACACCCTGGAAGAGTTTGATGCAGAAAGACGCTAAATTAACACTGCAAAAATGGTTATTGTCATCAAATGTAAGGGTCAAAATGAACCGAACTTGTCGAAATAGCGATCCAAGTTGTGCCACTGAGGATCCTTGCAACGGTTTCCAAAGCGAATAACTTCTGTAGAGAACACTTTCAACTCTTCCCTGTTGGAAACACACAAACTTCAATAAGGACACAATAGCACAAGTTAAGGTCCAACTTTCTTCATATACTATTGGTTCAACTATTCTGCAAGAAATAAATAGTATATTGGGCCAAATGTTGTAACTGGTAAAAGCAGCAAAGATTCAGAACAAACCTTTTGTCAGCAGCAGCAATCTTGAGCAATTCATCCATATCTTTGGCTACAAGATTTTGAACACCTTCTGAATGAAGCACCACTTCTTTTAAATGTTTTACGCTCTCTTTTGAAAGAGCTCGCATCAAATTGCAACCTTTCACTATAGTATTAGCAACCTCAAATGCCAAAATGGATATTTTGTTGCCCTTTGTTGTAGCGCCTGATCCAAAACCACTACTTGGATTCAAATTTGTCATGCTACTGCCAAGTGTGTCTAGTACGTCCACTGCTTTGCCAAGCCCAACAGTACCAGCCCTACCCAGAATTGAGCTTACTTCCGAAACCTGTTGCATATATTAAAAATAGGTATAGGGTCAAACAATCTGTCACGTAGAAGCAACATTCTAGAGCAGTGAACATGAAGGAATATTTTGTGGAGAGGCAAGACATCTCTTTAGCAAGGGTAAAAGCGCCAAATAATTTGGCACAATAATTCATTTGCACGATTGGAATTGCTCAAATTACAGTAGATGTCGTAATAAAGGCATCATGAATTCAACAAGCTGAGAATATTAGTCTCAACTCTAATAATTGGTAAACTTATATGCTTGCAGGTCAATGCAGCATCCCACTTGAAGGATGTGTGATGATTGTTAACATGCCTATATTGGGTTCACATCCCTGGTAATTAATCACTCCTGGGCGGAATAGCGTCAGCAGCGAACAACATGTCCCTAGCAATTGACCACTGAAAGTGAAGCAACAAACCGACTTTCTGTAAATATGCTAGTAGATAATCGACTGCCTCTAAAAAGTGCTATGAGAACAACTTTGCAGTTCCTAGCACACAACCGCAGCAGCTAGCACAAACTGAATTGACACTAACAAATCTGCAAGTAACAAACCATTTTTTAGCTGATAAGACGACATGCAGTGAATTAAGCTGCATTGCGCACACATTTACAGCAAAGCAAGGGGAACTAAGATGATGGGCAGAGCACTTGCCTTGGCAGCACCAGCTTTGGCCATGCCCATCCCTTTCTGGGACGGATTCCGAGCCAGCGAAGGCACACCATCCCATGGCGCCGAGCCAGCGCCAACGCTGGCACCAGAAGCGGCAGTTTCCGGGACAGAGATACGCTGTGGTTGCTGTTGCTGATGATGATGTTGTTGTGGTGGTTGTTGATGCTGTGGTGGTTGTTGATGTTGTGGTGGCTGCTGCTGTTGCTGCGGCGGCTGCTCGTGCATCCTCTTGGCAGCAGCCTCCTCCGCCACCGTCTTCCTCTCCTCCCCCTTCACCGCGCCACGCTCGTGGTGGTGGATCACGCGGTCGGGGCCGAGCGTGGTGTCGCTAGGCGACTTGTCCACCGCCGATCCCTTGGAGCAAAAGCTCCCCATTACTTCCGCCCCTCCGGAACGAACCAGCCCCTAGCCCCCCTCACCAGCGGCCTCACCGCTCACCACCTCCCACGCGCAGAAGCGCTACAGCCTGCGGTCGATCTCCGCGCCGCCGCCGCCGCCTCGCATCCCACCACCAAGCCGATCCACGAGGGGACGAATCAGCCGGGAACCGCGCCGCGGCACGATCCCGGTGGCTGGCTCCAACCGACGAGCCGCCTGCAGACGCCAGAGCAACAGCGGCGAGTCAGGAAAAAGAAAATCACGCAAAAAAAAAAAAACACTCCCCTCTCCGCCGAGAAGCGCGAGCCTCACCGGAATCCCAGCGGATAACGCGCCTGCGGCGGGTGGATCGGCGGGCCGGGGCGGCCTCGGGGGGGAATTGGCGGATTTCGGCGGGGGGGAGGGGAGGATGGGGGCGGACGGGTGGGTAGGCCTCGGCTTGGAGTAGTAGGACGCCAGAACGGGACGGGACGGGACGGCACGGGGGAGTAGCCGAGGGAGCGAGCGAGCACTCGAGCGGCGGCAGGAGGGGGGTGGGGGGGGGGGGGGGGGGGGGGAGACTGGAGACTGGTGGAGGGTCCGGGGCTGCTGGCTGGCTGGCTGGCTGGCCAACTGCTTGCTGCTACTGCCACACGCGCACGCAGCCCATCATAACGCGCGGTGGGTCGCACCGCGCAGCGCCCGTGTCGCCGTCCGGGTCGTGTGCGCGCAGTTAAGAGGAGGCGAGGGCGGAGTGCAGCTGTAGTCACATACAGTGCGTCTGTGGCATTCATTCTTCTCCCTAAACAAATCCGTAGCATTTACTTTTGCTGCTGCATATAGTATCATTTTTTGTATGTATTTTTAAGGTATGGAAAATCTAAAATCGGTGCTCTGTTATTGGATTAGCGAGGGGCCGGCGCCGAATCAGCGCGAGGGGGAGGCGGGATCTGGGAGGATAAGTAACGCGTGGGAGGGGGAGGCGGGATCTGGGAAGAGAAGTAACGCTAGTAATGCGTGGGAGGGGGAGGAGGGATCTGGGAGAAGAAGTAGCGCGTGTGAGAGTGGGCACCAATGGCAACCAACAACCATCGTCAATGCAGGTTCACCACACTAGACGGGTGACACATGCGTTCATCAACCTAAATGGGTTAATGCAGGTTCACCATGCTAGACGGTTGACACCTACATTTATCAACCTAGACGGGTTAATGCAGGTTCATCATGCTAGACGGGTGACACCTGGGTTCATCAACCTAGATAGGTTAATGTACTAGGACATAGGAAGCATGCCTAAGCATCACTAACCCCAAATGGGTATAGGCACGTCTGATCAAGCAACGCAAACTTTTGTTACCATGTGGTTAATTGACACGATCGCCAATTGGACCCACATGCATATGTGTGTGCCACGGGGTATAACATCCTAAGTCACCACTTTGCCTCCAGCCTTGTTTTGTTGATTGTGTTGCACCTTTATCTCCATGTGATGGTAGGCCATGGAGCGAGACAACACCGCAAACGCCGACTCAATGTTCGGGTAAACAACATTGTGCATTCGTTGAGGGTACCACTATGATAGTGCAAGGCAATGGTAGTGCTACCAGTTGCAAGTGGGGCCAAAAGTACATGAGCGACGATGAAGGGGTACTGGAATCGTCATATCAAACAGTGGCAGAACATGAGATGCGGTATGAAGCCTTGTATGATAGGAAGATGGTGTGTTGATGATTAATGCACCGGCGATCTTAAGATCCATTGAAGGTCAAAGATAATAGAGGGTGGCACATGAAGGGATCTCGATAGCGACAAAAACGACTTAGAGATTTTACCCAGGGTTCAAGCCACTCGAATGGGTAAAAGACAAGCAACATGCTTGTTGTATTGTATTGATCAATGAGACGATTACAATAGCATAGGTCTAATATGCATAAAGCATGTTGCTCCCAAAGTTAAATGATCCTCAACGCAGGGTCGTCTACACCTTATATGAGTTGATGTGTGCTGGTAATTAGGTAGCTACCTTTGCACCGGGGGTACGATACCACCAGGTGATCCCGCTATTACAAGGAATATATCTCCCGTAACACTTGAATCCAAAATTTAGCGCACATGTTCTTATCCATTATGAGTGCCTACTCAGTCACACAAGGTGCAGAACTTGGGAGCCCCTGGACACTCCTCAGTTGAGTATAGGGCATCTTCCTCCGACTAGGTATCTCACCTACATGGTGCTAGGGGAAGAGGGGGAGGAAAGACACACGTGGACACTTAAAAACTGGGATGAATGGCTCAATGTTGAAACAACATCGACATAATGCTAGTGAAAAAATCGATCCCTTATCCAACCATTGACGCACGAGACAAATAGGTACCTCGTCATTTAGATTTTAGAGTACATAATGTTGACATCATAGAAAACTACTTATCATCCATAGTACTCGCCACATATTGTCAATCTTGTGAAAATGCAAACTAATAAATACATGCAATGTGCATTATTTTTGACCCATTTCATTCAATTTTAATCTCGACTTACACCATCTGCTTTGTACTACCGAATTGTACTATGGTTTGGAGAGGCTCTCGCCCTTGGAGCTAGGACAGAAGAAACTATTATTCCAATTATTTCTTGCTTTATGTCTTGCATGAGTTCCTCGTTATATAAGGGTCTAAATAAAATAAAATAATGTAGATATTTATTCTTAAGAACCAAGTTAAAAGATATCTTCCTAATTTGAGGTATAGACTACCTAACATGGAGATTGGGGATCTCATCTCATGTTTGGGAGATGTGACTATAGCGCCTCCTCCTTAGCATGCAACTTGTCTTTGAGCTGCTAGGGGCGCTAATGATTGTAGCCCAAAGAAACCCCAAATTCCATACATGGCATGACATCACTGCTCATTGATGTAGGGTAGAACCCTAGTGGCCCGATCTTTCACGAAAGGAGCGGATCCTGCGATGAACACGAAGAACACGAGGGGGAAAACGAGGGGAATCACAAGGGGAAACACGAGAGAAACACTAAAACTAACAAGAACGATCACACATGTGGTAGATCCTCGAAACACAAAGAGAGATACAAGATCCACGACCAACAAGGGACGATACACGGGGTAACCGGTTCTTCTCCGTGAGGAGGTCTTGAATCCAAGGTGGATCTTCTTCGTAGAGGGGCCGCGGTCTCTCTCGTGGAGTAGATCCGATATGGATGAGCGAAGCTCTATCTCTCAAATGAGCTATCACAACGCTAACCCTAAAACGTAGGTGGAGGGGGAGTATATATAGTCTAAGGGGCGAAGGGGTACATAGGCCTCGGCCCAGATGCACTGCACGCAGGCAGGGAAGGCCGTACGTCCGGGCGTTCACGGAGGGCCGGATGTCTGGGCTAGAGGGGCCAGATGTCCGGGCTGGCGGGGTTGGTCTTGTTGCTCTCGGGTTCGGCGGTGTCCGGATTTCCGGGGCCGAGGCCGGATGTCCGGGACTTGGCGAGGCGCCGAATGTCCGTCTGCTAATGTTGTTGGCCGTCTGTTGGGGCAGCGCGTCTACCCAGGCGCCGGATGTCTGGCCATTGTAGCTTCAGCAGCTCCGTCTTCTTCCGTCGTCGCTTCCAAGCTTCCCTCGCGGATGGTGTAGTTGTTCCTTGGCGCTTGCACTCCTCCTCGTCATCCGTGAAGCTCCGACAATACCTATGCATGCACACGGGAGAAGTGTCAAGTAGTATACCATCCTCGAAGGGGTCAAGTGAGCACATGTAAAGGAGATGATTCACCTTTGAGTATGTGAAGTAGATGTCGCACGTGTCACTCGCCGAACGGACTCTTGACATGGTGATGTCCATAGGATGCTCCGCATCATCTCCCCTCCCTTGGGAAAGATCCGACCTCGGATCAAAAACCAAATCACCATGGGAAAGAGATGGCTTCGCCGTGTAGAAGTGGACGTTCACCAAGTACTTGTCATCTTGAAGCTCGAAATGGACACTCTCCAATGTCGCACCGTCTTGTGATTCCTTCAAAAGGAGTAAGGACAACAAACACTTGGAAAAACAAATGTGGTTAGCGTTAGTGCAAAACCAAGCATTCGATAGGTGAGTCACCAAACAAGTGTCGTCATCATGCAAAGCATATAGTGTGTGATACGTCTCCAACGTATCTATAATTTTTGATTGCTCCATGCTATATTATCTACTGTTTTGAACATTATTGGGCTTTATTATCCACTTTTATATTATTTTTGGGACTAACCTATTAACCGGAGGCCCAGACTAGAATTGTTGTTTTTTGCTAGTTTTAGGGTTTCGAAGAAAAGGAATATCAAACGCAGTCCAAACGGAATGAAACCTTCGGGAACGTGATTTTCTCATCGAATACAACTCAGGAGACTTGGACCCTACGTTAAGACACGTAACAGGAGGCCACGAGGTAGGGGGTGCGCCTACCCCCCCCCCCCCCAGGCGCGCCCTCCACCCTCGTGGGCCCCCTGTTGCTCCACCGACGTACTTCTTCCTCCTATATATATCCACGTACCCCCAAACGATCAGGGCATGAGCCAAAACCCTAATTCCACCGTTGTAACTTTCTGTATCCACGAGATCCCATCCTAGGGCCTGTTCCGGAGCTCCGCCGGAGGGGGCATCGATCACGGAGGGCTTCTACATCAACACCATAGCCCTTCCGATGAAGTGTGAGTAGTTTACCTCAGACCTATGGGTCCATAGTTAGTAGCTAGATGGCTTCTTCTCTCTTTTTGGATCTCAATACAATGTTCTCCCCCTCTCTTGTGGAGATCTATTCGATGTAATCTTGTTTTTGCAGTGTGTTTGTTAAGACCGATGAATTGTGGGTTTATGATCAAGTCTATCTACGAATAATATTTAAATCTTCTCTAAATTCTTTTATGTATGATTGGTTATCTTTGCAAGTCTCTTCGAATTATCAGTTTGCTTTGGCCTACTAGATTGATCTTTCTTGCAATGGGAGAAGTGCTTAGCTTTGGGTTCAATCTTGCGGTGTCCTTTCCCGGTGACAGTAAGGGCAGCAAGGCACGTATTGTATTGTTGCCATCGAGGATAACAAGATGGGGTTTTCTTCATATTGCATGAGTCTATCCCTCTACATCATGTCATCTTGCTTAAGGCGTTACTCTGTTTTTAACTTAATTAGATGCATGTTGGATAGCGGTCGATGAGTGGAGTAATAGTAGTAGATGCAGGCAGGAGTCGGTCTACTTGTCTCGGACGTGATGCCTATATACATGATCATACCTAGATATTCTCATAACTATGCTCAATTCTGTCAATTGCTCAATAGTAATTTGTTCACCCATCGTAGAATACTTATGCTCTCGAGAGAAGCCACTAGTGAAACCTATGGCCCCGGGTCTATCTTTATCATATCAATCTCCTACTACTTAGTTATTTACTTTGCCTTTATTTTACTTTGCATCTTTATCATAAAAAATACCAAAAAAATTATCTTATCATATCTCACTCTCGTAAGTGGCCCTATAGGGATTGACAACCCCTATTTGTGTTGGTTGCGAGGATTTATTTGTTTGGTGCAGGTGCGAGGGACTCGCGCGTAGCCTCCTACTAGATTGATACCTTGGTTCTCAAAAACTGAGGGAAATACTTACGCTACTTTGCTGCATCATCCCTTCCTCTTCAGGGAAAACCAACGCAGTGCTAAAAGAGGTAGCAAGAAGGATTTCTGGCGCCGTTGCCGGGGAGGTCTACGCAAAAGTCAACATACCAAGTACCCATCACATACCCTTATCTCCCGCATTACATTATTTGCCATTTGCCTCTCGTTTTCCTCTCCCCCACTTCACCCTTACCATTTTATTTGCCCTCTCTCTCTCTCTATCCTCCCTCTATTTGCCTCTTTTTGCCCGCTTGCTTTTTGTTTGCTTGTGTGTTAGTTTGCTTGCTTGTCACGATGGCTCAAGATAATACTAAATTGTGTGACTTCACCAATACCAATGATACGTCTCCAACGTATCTATAATTTTTGATTGCTCCATGCTATATTATCTACTGTTTTGGACTATATTGGGCTTTATTTTCCACTTTTATATTATTTTTGGGACTAACCTATTAACCGGAGGCCCAGCCCAGAATTGTTGTTTTTTGCCTATTTCAGTGTTTCGGATAAACAAAATATCAAAGGAGTCCAAACGGAATAAAATCTTCGGGAACGTGATTTTCTCACCGAACGTGATCCAGGAGACTTGGACCCTACTCCAGGGGGTCAAAGAGGAGGTCACGAGGGTGGGGGGCGCCCCCCCTAGGGCGCGCCCCCTGCCTCGTGGGCCCCTCGGTGCTCCACCGACGTACTCCTTCCTCCTATATATACCTACGTACCCGCAAACGATCAGGAGAGGAGCCAAAAACCTAATTCCACCGTCGCAACTTTCTGTATCCACGAGATCCCATCTTGGGGCCTGTTCCGGAGCTCCGCCGGAAGAGGGCCGTCATCACGGAGGGCTTCTACATCATCCTAGCCTCTCTGATGAAGTGTGAGTAGTTTACCTCAGACCTTTGGGTCCATAGTTAGTAGCTAGATGGCTTCTTCTCTCTCTTTGAATCTCAATACAAAGTTCTTCCCCTCTCTTGTGGAGATCTATTCGATATAATCTTCTTTTTGCGGTGTGTTTGTTGAGACCGATGAATTGTGGGTTTATGATCAAGTCTATCTATGAATAATATTTGAATCTTCTCTGAATTCTTTTATGTATGATTGGTTATCTTTGCAAGTCTCTTCGAATTATCTGTTTGGTTTGGCCAACTAGATTGGTAGTTCTTGCCATGGGAGAAGTGCTTAGCTTTGGGTTCGATCTTGCGGTGTCCTTACCCAGTGACAGAAGGGGCAGCAAGGCACGTATTGTATCGTTGCCATCGAGGATAAAAAGATGGGGTTTATTTCATATTGCATGAATTTATCTCTCTACATCATGTCATCTTGCTTAAGGCGTTACTCTGTTTTTAACTTAATACTCTAGATGCATGCTGGATAGCGGTGGATGAGTGGAGTAATAGTAGTAGATGCAGAATCGTTTCGATCTACTTGTCACGGACGTGATGCCTATATACATGATCATGCCTAGATATTCTCATAACTATGCTCAATTCTATCAATTGCTCAACAGTAATTTGTTCACCCACCGTAGAATACTTATGCTCTTGAGAGAAGCCACTAGTGAAACCTATGGCCCCCGGGTCTATTCTCATCATATCAATCTCCATCACTTTAATCTTGCTTTGCTTTTTTACTTTGCTTTTACTTTTTACTTTGCATCTTTATACCAAAAACACCAAAAATATTATATCTATCAGATCTCACTCTCATAAGTGACCGTGAAGGGATTGACAACCCCTAATCGCGTTGGTTGCGAGTATCTATCGTTTTGTGCAGGTACGAGGGACTTGAGCGTGGCCTCCTACTGGATTGATACCTTGGTTCTCAAAAACTGAGAGAAATACTTACGCTACTCTACTGCATCATCCCTTCCTCTTCGGGAAAAACCAGCGCAAGCTCAAGACGTAGCAAGAAGGATTTCTGGCGCCGTTGCCGGGGAGTCTACGCAAAAAGTCAACATACCAAGTACCCGTCACAATCCCTATCTCTCGCATTACATTATTTGCTATTTGCCTCTTGTTTTCCTCTCCCCCCAATTCACCCTTGCCGTTTTATTCGCCCCCCCTCTCTCTCTCTCTCTATCCTCCTTCTCTATTTGCCTTTTTTGCCCGCTTGCTTTTTGTTTGCCCGGGTGTTAGATTGCTTGTTTGTCGCGATGGCTCAAGATACTACTAAATTGTGTGACTTTACCAATACCAATAATAATGATTTCCTTAGCACTCCGATTGCTCCTCTTACTGATGCTGAATCTTGTGAAATTAATACTGCTTTGTTGAATCTTGTTATGAAAGATCAATTCGCTGGCCTTCCTAGTGAAGATGCCGCTACTCATCTGAATAGCTTCGTTGATTTATGTGATATGCAAAAGAAAAAAGATGTCAATAATGATGTCGTTAAATTGAAGCTATTTCCTTTTTCGCTTAGAGATCGTGCTAAAGCTTGGTTTTCGTCTTTGCCTAAGAATAGTATTGATTCATGGAACAAGCGCAAAGATGCTTTTATCTCTAAGTATTTTCCTCCCGCTAAGATCATCTCTCTTAGAAACGATATTATGAACTTTAAACAACTTGATCATGAACATGTTGCACAAGCTTGGGATAGAATGAAATTAATGATACATAATTGCCCTACTCATGGTTTGAATTTGTGGATGATTATACAAAATTTTTATGCCGGATTGAATTTTGCTTCTAGAAATCTTTTAGATTCGGACGCGGGAGGCACTTTTATGGAAATCACTTTAGGAGATGCTACTAAACTCCTAGATAAATTATGGTTAATTATTCTCAATGGCATACTGAAAGATCTTCTAATAAAAAGGTGCATGCGATAGAAGAAATCAATGTGTTGAGTGGAAAGATGGATGAACTTATGAAATTATTTGCTACTAAGAGTGTTTCTTCTGATCCTAATGATATGCCTTTGTCTACTTTGATTGAGAATAATAATGAATCTATGGATGTGAATTTTGTTGGTAGGAATAATTTTGGTAACAACGCTTATAGAGGGAATTTTAATCCTAGGCCATATCCTAGTAATCCTTCTAATAATTATGGGAATTCCTACAACAACTCTTATGGAAATTATAATAAGATGCCCTCTGAATTTGAGAATAGTGTTAAAGAATTTATGAATTCACAAAAGAATTTTAATGCTTTGGTTGAGGAGAAATTGCTTAAAGTTGATGATTTGGCTAGAAATGTTGATAGAATTTCTCTTGAGATTGATTCTTTAAAGCTTAGATCTATTCCTCCTAAGCATGATATCAATGAGTCTCTCAAAGCCATGAGAATTTTCATTGATGAGTGCAAGGAAAGAACCGCTAGGATGCGTGCTTCCAAAGATGCCTTTATTAAAGCGTGTTCCTCCAATTCCTATGAAAATCAAGATGAAGATCTAAAAGTTATTGATGCGTCCCCTATTAAATCTTTATTTTGCAATATGAATATTGATGAAACTAAATATGATCTTCCTTTACCTAGAAGGCGTTCTAAAAATTCAGAGTATTTAGATCTTAATGATGAAATTGATGAAAGTGGGATTGAAAGAAATAAAAATCTAGATGTTGCTAAACCAACTATATTGGATTTCAAGGAATTTAATTATGAAAGTTTCTCTTTAATTGATTGTATTTCCTTGTTGCAATCCGTGCTAAATTCTCCACATGCTTATAGTCAAAATAAAGCCTTCACCGAACATATTGTTGATGCATTGATGCAATCTTATGAAGAAAAACTTGAGTTGAAAGTTTCTATCCCTAGAAAACTCTATGATGAGTGGGAACCAACTATTAAAATTAAAATTAAATATCATGAGTTTTATGCTTTGTGTGATTTGGGTGCTAGTGTCTCTACTATTCCCAAGACTTTGTGTGATTTGCTAGATTTCCGTAATTTTGATGATTGCTCTCCAAACTTGCATCTTGCGGATTCCACTATTAAGAAACCTATGGGAAGGATTAATGATGTTCTTATTGTTGCAAATAGGAATTATGTGCCCGTAGATTTCATTGTTCTTGATATAGATTGCAATCCTTCTTGCCCTATTATTCTTGGTAGACCTTTCCTTAGAACGGTTGGTGCGATTATTGATATGAAGGAAGGGAATATTAGATTTCAATTTCCATTAAAAAAGGGCATGGAACACTTTCCTAGAAAGAAAATAAAATTACCATATGAAACTATCATGAGAGCCACTTATGGATTGCCTACCAAAGATGGCAATACCTAGATCTATCCTCGCTTTTATGCCTAGCTAGGGGCGTTAAACGATAGCGCTTGTTGGGAGGCAACCCAATTTTATTTTTATTCCTTGCTTTTTGCTCCTGTTTAGTAATAAATAAATTATTTAGCCTCTGTTTTGGTTGTGTTTTTTGTGTTTAATTAGTGTTTGTGCCAAGTAGAACCGTTGGGAAGACTTGGGGAAAGTCTTGTTGAACTTGCTGTAAAAAAACAGAAACTTTAGCGCTCACGAGAACTGCTGTCATTTTTATTTGAAGAGCGATATTTAGTTAATTATTTTTGAAGATGATTAATAGATAAATTCCTCACGTCCATCAATTTATTTTAGAATTTTTGGGGTCCCAAATCTTGCGCTAGCTACAGATTACTACAGACTGTTCTGTTTTTGACAGATTCTGTTTTTCGTGTGTTGTTTGCTTATTTTGATGAATCTATGACTAGTAAAATAGTTTATAATCCATAGAGAAGTTGGAATACAGTAGGTTTAACACCAATATAAATAAAGAATGAGTTCATTACAGTACCTTGAAGTGGTTTTTTGTTTTCTTTCGCTAACGAAGCTCACGAGTTTTCTATTTTGAGTTTTGTGTTGTGAAGTTTTCAAGTTTTGGGTGAATTCTTTTGATGGATCATGGAACAAGGAGTGGCAAAAGCCTAATCTTGGGGATGCCCATGGCACCCCCAAGATAATCCAAGGACACCAAAAAGTCAAAGCTTGGGGATGCCCCGGAAGGCATCCCCTCTTTCGTCCACTTCCATCGGTAATTTACTTGGAGCTATATTTTTATTCACCAACATGATATGTGTTTTGCTTGGAGCGTCTTGTATTATTTGTGTATTTGTGTCTTAGTATTCCACAATCATCCTTGCTGTACACACCTTTTGAGAGAGCCATACATGAATTAAAATTTGATAGAATACTCTATGTGCTTCACTTATATCTTTCGAGCTAAGTAGTTTTGCTCTATGTGCTTCACTTATATCTTTTGAGCTAAGTAGTTTTGCTCTATGTGCTTCACTTATATCTTTTGAGCTAAGTAGTTTTGCTCTATGTGCTTCACTTATATCTTTTGAGCGTGATAATTTTGCTCTATGTGCTTCACTTAGATCTTTTAGAGCACGGTGGTGGATTTGTTTTAAAGAAACTATTGATCTATCATGCTTCACTTAAATTATTTTGAGAGTCTCTTAATAGCATGGTAATTTGCTTAATAATAATATGCTTGGTATTCAAGATTTGTGAAACTTTCTTTTGAGTGTGTTGAATACTAAGAAAAGATTGAAGCATGATAATTGTTTTGAGATATGGAGGTGATAATATTTAAGTCATGCTAGTTGAGTAGTTGTGAATCTAAAGAATACTTGTGTTAAAGTTTGTGATTCCCGTAGCATGCACGTATGGTGAACCGTTATGTGACGAAGTCGGAGCATGATTTATTTATTGATTGTCTTCCTTATGAGTGGCGGTCGGGGACGAGCGATGGTCTTTTCCTACCAATCTATCCCCCTAGGAGCATGCACGTAATACTTTGCTTTGATAACTTCTAGATTTTTGCAATAAGTATATGAGTTCTTTATGACTAATGTTGAGTCCATGGATTATACGCACTCTCACCCTTCCACCTTTGCTAGCCTCTCTAATACCGCGCACTTTTTGCCGGTATCATACACCTACCATATACCTTCCTCAACAGCCACCATACCTATCTATTATGGCATTTCCATAGCCATTCCGAGATATATTGCCATGCAACTTTCCACCATCCAGTTCATCATGACACATTCATCATTGTCATATTGCTTAGCATGATCATGTAGTTGACATAGTATTTGTGGCAAAGCCACCATTCATAATTTCTTCATACTTGTCACTCTTGATTTATTGCATATCCCGGTACACCGACGGAGGCATCCATATAGAGTCATACTTTGTTTTAGAATCGAGTTGTAATCATTGAGTTGTAAATAAATAAAAGTGTGATGATCAACATTCAATAGAGCATTGTCCCAAATAAAAAAAGAGAAAGGCCAAAGAAAAAAAGAAGGCCCAAAAAAAGGGGGGCAATGCTACTATCCTTTTTTCCACACTTGTCCTTCAAAGTAGCACCATGATATAGCAAGTCTCATATATTGTGCTTCGAAGTAGCACCATGTTCTTCATATAGATAGTCTCATATGTTGTCACTTTCATATACTAGTGGGAATTTTACATTATAGAACTTGGCTTGTATATTCCAATGATGGGCTTCCTTAAATTGCCCTAGGTCTTCGTGAGCAAGCAAGTTGGATGCACACCCACTAGTTTCTTTTATTGAGCTTTCATACATTTATAGTTCTAGTGCATCTATTGCATGGCAATCCCTACTCACTCACATTGATATCTATTGATGGGCATCTCCATAGCCCGTTGATACGCCTAGTTGATGTGAGACTATCTTCCCCTCCTTTTTGTCTTCTCCACAACCACCATTCTATTCCACCTATAGTGCTATATCCATGGCTCACGCTCATGTCATGCGTGAAGATTGAAAAAGTTTTGAAAAAGTTAGAGTATGAAACAATTGCTTGGCTTGTCATCGGGGTTGTGCTTGATTTAAATACTTTGTGTGGTGAAGATGGAGCATAGCGAGACTATATGATTTTGTAGGGATAACTTTCTTCGGCCATGTTATTTTGAGAAGACATAATTGCTTTATTAGTATGCTTGAAGTATTATTATTTTTATGTCAATATAAGCTTTTGTCTTGAATCTTTCTAATCTGAATATTCATATAAAATTAAGAAGATTTGCATTGAAATTATGCCAAGTAGCACTCCGCATAAAAAGTTCTCTTTTTATCATTTACCTACTCGAGGATGAGCAGGAATTAAGCTTGGTGAGGGAGTCCTGGATTAGGGGGTGTTCGGATAACCGAACTATACCTTCAAGCCGGACTCCTGGACTATGAAGATACAAGATTGAAGACTTTGTCCCGTGTCCGGAAGGGACTTTCCTTGGCGTGGAAGGCAAGCTTTGTAACACCCTCGATGCGACTATATCTCCCACGTGTCGAGGCACGACTTAGAGGCATAATCGCATTGAAGGCAATGTCGCAAGTGAGGTAATCTTCACACAACCCATGTAATACAATAGGGGAAAAAGAGGTACATAGTTGGCTTACAATCGCCACTTCACACAATTACATGAATAAAGCATTACATCAAACAAATACACTCAGGGTCCGACTACGGAACCAAAATAAAAGAAGAACCCCAAATGCGACAAAGGTCCCCGATCGACCCCAACTGGGCTCCACTACTGATCTACTAGAACGAAACAACACAAAGGACAAGATCTTCAACGAGCTCCTCCTGAGCTTGGTTGCGTCATCTGCACGGACTCATCGGCACCTGCAAACTGGTTTTGGAAGTATCCGTGAGCCACGGGGACTCAGCAATCTCGCACCCTCGCGATCAAGACTATTTAAGCTTATGGGTAAGGTAAAGGTATGGGGTGGAGCTGCAGCAAGCGACTAGCATATATGGTGGCTAACTTATTCGCAAAAGAGAGCGAGAAGAGAAGGCAAAGCACGGTCGACAAAAGTATGATCAAGAAGTGATCCTAGACTACCCACGTCAAGCATAACTCCAACAACCGTGTTCACTTCCCGGACTCCGCCGGAAAGAGACCATCACGGTTACACACGCGGTTGATTCATTTTAATTAAGGTCAACTTCAGGTTTTCTACAACCGGACGTTAACAAATTCCCATCTGCCCATAACCGCGGGCACGGCTTTCGAAAGTTCAAATCCCTGCAGGGGTGTCCCAACTTAGCCCATCACAAGCTCTCACGGTCAACGAAGGAATAGACCTCCACCCGAGACATTCCGATCAGACTCGGTATCCCAGTACAACAAGAAATTTCGATAGGGTAAAACTAAACCAGCAACACCGCCCGAATGTGCCGACAAATCCCGATAGGAGCTGCACATATCTCTTTCTCAGGGCACACCGGATCGTCCAAACTTCCGGTAGGCCAGCCCAGAGTTGCCCCTGGTGGCCACCGGCGGCTGACAAGTTGGACCAACACTCAGAGGAGCACTGGCCCGGGGGTTAAAATAAAGATGGCCCTTGAGTCTGTAGAACCCAAGGGAAAGAAAAGGCTAGGTGGCGAATGGTAAAACCAATGTTGGGCATTGCTGGAGAAGCTTTACTTAAGGCGAACTGTCAAGGGGTTCCCATTATAGCCCAACCGCGTAAGGGACGCAAAATCCGGGAACATAACACCGATATGACGGAAACTAGGGCGGCAAGAGTGGAACAAAACACCAGGCATAAGGCCGAGCCTTCCACCCTTTACCAAGTATATAGATGCATTAATTAAATAAGACATATAGTGATATCCCAACAAGTAAACATGTTCCAACAAGAAACAACATCTCCATGTTCCAACAAGGAACAAACTTCAAACTTCACCTGCAACTAACAACGCTATAAGAGGGGCTGAGCAAAGCGGTAACATAGCCAAACAACGGTTTGCTAGGACATGGTGGGTTAGAGGCTGAACATGGCAATTTGGGAGGCTGACAAGCAAGTGGTAGGCATCGTAGCAATGGCATAGCAAAAGAGCGAGCAAACTAGCATAGCAAAGATAGTAGTGATTTCGAAGGTATGATCATCTTGCCTGAAATCCCGCAAGGAAGAAGAACGAATCCATGAAGAAGACAAACGGGCGTAGACGAACGGATCCTCACAACACGACGTTACCGGAATCAACCCGAGGAAGCAATCACCGGAAAAGAAGCACACAACATAGTAAACAACCAACACATCAACATGGCATGATGCACAATCAAGTATGATGCATGTCCGGTTTAAAGAGGCATGGCATGGCAAAATGCACAAACAAAACTACAAGTTAAGTGGAGCACAATATGCAACGGGTTGCATATTGACGGAGCACCACATCAATTATTTAGTTCGATCTCGTTTATGTACCCAACAATATTAAATGTTGTTAAACATGGCAAGAGGGTGAAGCAAAGTAAAACTACCTATCTAGTCAAGGTTAAATGAGGCCGGAAGCAACAAACAACAATTCCGGTAAATCCCCATATGCATTAGCAATTTGGTGCAACAACAATTTTAAACATTTTAATTGTTGTTATCATGATGCGGATGACATGAGCAGGTCTATGAATTTTTATGAAAATGTTGACATGAGCAATATGAAGCATTTGTCATCGTGGCGGAAAGGAAAGGGGTGCCACGGCAACGATAACGAAAACGATGCCACGGCAGCGTTCCAGTTCCGATAACTCGATTGAGATACCGATGCAAAGGAGAAATGTGCGGATGCGTGCAAAAGATGGTGGGGCGCTCCCGGATTCCGGGGGTCCCACGAGTTAGCGGCAGAAAAGGAGGACCGAGCAAGTGACAACCCGGACACGGTGCAAACATAGGGTGCAACTCATACATCACGCAACATTCGTCCACGGCGATCGTCTCGATGTTATACCTCTGAAGGGTGGATTATCGGAGCGGTTTGAGTCGGCGTAGAGGAAGTAGTGGAAGTAGATGTTCTCGGACGTCGAGGGAAGTAGTGGTTCACGCGACGGTAGTTGAAGTAGTCGTCTTATCATTCATCGGCGATCATCGGAGCGGTAGTGGAAGTAGAGGCTCACGACGTCTTGTCGAAAATCACGGCGGTGGTAGTCGTACACATGTTGTAGTCGAACTTGATGGAACCAATGTCCTTGAGGGTAGTCATGGTACTCGGGGTCTTCGGACTTTCCGGTCCCGTTCTTGCGACGGTAATCGTTCACGTTCGTTCGGAGAGGTACTTGATGACTCCAACGTCTTCGGGGCGACGGTAGTTGTACACGGTCCACGAGACATCAATCGTTCGGGGTCCGACCTGCGGGTCTTGCCGACATGAGTGGTACTTGGCATTTTTGTGTAGACGAACTTGGCGCATCCGAAGGGTCACACTTGTCGTCGTGGGAACTTGGTGAGTCCGAGGTCTTCAAGGTCGACGGTACTTGGCGGCGGGTCATCATGTAGATGTACTTTCGAGAGGAACTTGGCGCATCCAAAAATCTTCAGGGTTTGTTGTTGGACTTGGCGGTGCTAGTCTCCTCGGTTCAACAGTGATATGCAAAGGCCAAAACAAACCAATTACATCTGAAAGCCGCAGGGTTGTGGTCGTCTCGCTCCGGGTGTTGCAACTGTGGTGGAGGTCATCCATGGAGGGGCGCTAGTTGCCGCAGAAGGGCCACGCCACGGGGCTCGGCGAGGGAGGCGGCGCGTAGGAAGAGTAGCTGCAGCAGCACAACATCGCTGCAGACACAGGAGGAGGAAGGCCATGGCAGAGGAGGGGCTTGTGCACGGGAGGGAGCAGCAAGGCGGCGCTGGAGGGAGGAGGCAACGAGGAAACCTGCGGCGGCCGGAGGAGAAAGACGAGGGAATCGGGCACGGCGTGCAGAGGATGCAACAGGGCGAAGGAGAGGCCGCTGGTGGAGGTCGTCACGACGGCGGTCGCTGGCACGGCCCGGCTGCTTGCTGGTGGTGGGGAGCTACGGCCGCGACGAGCCGCACGCGGCCGCCCTTGGAGCGCCGGTGCTCGAGGCACGGATCAACAAACGACATAGACGAAAGGGGAGGCCGGAGGAGACGCTAGGTGGAAGGAGGGGAAGGGAGATCGAGCGAGACAACACGCTCACGGTCTCCTGGCGGCGCGAGGGAGTTCGAGGAGAGGCCACGGGAACGAGCGGGGAAGGCTAGGGTTAGGCGTGGCGCTGTTGGCTGGATGGCCTTGGGCCTTAGGAGGGAAAAGACTGGGCCTTGGAGGCTGGTCGGCCTGGCTGGGCTGCCGACCCCTGCTGGGTCTGGTGCTCTCTCACTCTTACACTCCTTAGAAGAAAGAGGGAGACAAGAAAGAAAGAAAATAAAATAGAGAGAAGAAAAAGAAGAGGGATTTAGGGAATGAATTTGAACAAGCGGGTAATTTTCTTGGACTCACAAAAATATGGTTTGTCCGAGAAAAATAGGTAGGGAGCCCAATTAACAAAACAGAGATGTTTTGTATACGTTAGGGGATGATCCGGATCTAACGGTGACGACTGTCCAGGTCAGGTCCGGGACAATTTTCGGACGCGCGCGAGAGGTCTATTGGAACTTGTGGGTTGTGCAGAAGGGCTCGAGCTGAGAGAAGAGAAGAGAGAGAGGCCCGGCGGCTGTTTCCGGAGACCGAAAACGTCCTACGTTTTGACCGACTATAATGTCGCTATAGTTATCCGTTGGGCTATCAAACGAACTCCGAATGCGATGAAACTTGGCAGGCGGTCTATCTACACTATAATAAGACCACATGCCAACTTTCACCCCATTCCGAGAACATTTTTCGGCCACTTATAAAATACTATTTTGGACATGCCGCGGGCGCGTGCAAGAGTGGCTGGGCTCAGAACGGACAACGGAAAGAACGGGGGAACCCGGACGAATGCAAGTTTTGAAATGATGATGCAATGCACATGATGACATGATAAGATGCAACACGCAAGCAAATGACATGGCAACAACAGCGAATAACTGGAGGACACCTGGCACAACGATCTCGGGGCGTCACAACACTCCACCACTACGAGAGGATCTCGTCCCGAGATCTAGAATGGCACCGGAGGGAAAGAAACGGAAGAGAAAGAGAAGAGGTAAAACACTCGTCTTTCAACACTCCGCGCCCCTGCCGAGCGAATCCGATTGGGCGCCGATCATGGAGTTCACGGCCGCAGACGTCTTTCAACACTCGTCTTTCGGCGATATCCTGAAGTCACTAAAATCTCTCTCTTTATCAGGAGAACCCTGGCCAGACTACAGTCAGCAAGGTTGGGATTCGGATGATGAAGAAATTCAAACCCACCCACCACCCACTTGGTAGCCACTATCGACGATTTAACCGACATGCTCGACTTCAACTCCGACGACATCGACGGTATGGACGCCGATGAAGGAGACGATGAAGAATCAGCGCCTATCGAGCCCTGGAACGCCACCTCGTCATATGATGTATACATGGTGGACGCACCCAAAGATGACGGCGAGGAACGGAAGGACGCACCGAAGGATTGTTCCCTCAAAAAGCAGTCAAAGCGGCGATGCTAGCGCCGCCCCAAATCCCACCTCGACAGAAATAGCGATCACACTGATCCAGCGCTGGAGCAGGGCGAACCGCTGCCAGACAACGGCAATTCGGATAATCAAACCGAACAAACAAACCCTATCAATGACAATGGTCCGGATGACATAACGCCGGACAGGCACTCGGAGCAGCAGAATGCCCGTAAAAGGCTCGTCGCCACCGCAAGGAGCCTCAAAAAGCAGAAGCAGAGGCTCAAGGCCGCGCAAAACACGCTCCAGTTTAGATGGAGCAAAATACTCAACACTGCAGCAAGGTATGGCGACAATCGTCCCTCGAAGAGCTACCCAAAGCGGACTCTGCTACCCGAATTTGATGAGGAGGCCTCAGACCCCCCACAACCAAATATCAAAGCAGCCACCTGGTCGGATAGACGACCCATCTACCACCACAGAACGGCATTCAAAGCCACTCACAATACAACACGCGACCCATGCGAGGGCTCGCACCCAAAGGACGGCGCAGCAAGATCCCTCTATGGACCACGCAAGCGTGCCCCAGCATACAATGCAACACAAGCATCCGAACAACGTGGCACACCCAGCTACAGGGGTGCCGCACACCCCCTATGTTTCACCGATGAGGTGCTGGACCACGAATTCCTAGAGGGATTCAAGCCCGTAAACATAGAGGCATACGACAGAACAACAGACCCTGGGGTCTAGATTGAGGACTATATCCTTCATATACATATGGCTCGAGGGGATGATCTCCATGCCATCAAGTACTTACCTCTCAAACTCAAAGGGCCAGCTCGTCACTGGCTCAAAGGCCTCCCCGAAAGCTCCATTGGAAGTTGGGAAGAGCTCGAAGACGCCTTTCGGGCAAACTTTCAAGGGACTTATGTCCGACCTCCGGATGCGGACGACTTGAGTCATATAACTCAACAGCCCGGAGAGTCAGCCCGAAAACTTTGGAATAAGTTCCTTACTAAAAAGAACCAGATTGTCGATTGTCCGGACGCCGAAGCCTTAGCAGCTTTCAAGCACAGCGTCCGCGACGAATGGCTCGCCAGGCACCTCGGCCAAAATAAGCCAAGAACGATGGACGCATTAACAAACCTCATGACCCGCTTCTGCGCGGGTGAGGACAGCTGGCTAGCCAGATGCAGCACCAGCGACCCCAGCACATCTAAAGTTAGAGATGGAAACGGGAAATCACGGCGCAACAGCAGTAACAAACACCGGAATAAAGAAGACAACACGAAGGGCATGGCAGTAAATGCCGGATTCAAAGTCCCTCGGCCAAACCAAAAGCCGCCCTCCAAAGGCACCAGAGATGAACTGTCCAGCCTCAACAAAATTCTGGACCAAATATGTCAGATTCATAGTACCCCTAGCAAACCTGCTAATCATACCCACATAGAATGTTGGGTATTCAAGCAGTCCGGCAAGCTTAACGCCATACACAAAGGGGAAGATACACCAAGTGAAGACGAGGACGAGCCTCCCAATCAAGACAAGGGGGAACAAAAGAAATTTCCACCTGACGTCAAAACAGTAAACGTGTTACACGTGATCAAGAGAAAACAATGCGGCACTCCCCGAAAAAATTACCCAAGTGCCCATCACCGCGAAGTCCCGCCACTGTTCGTCTCAACCGATCACCTTCGACCACCGTGATTACGCATCAAGTATCTGGCACGCAGGATGGGCTGCACTGGTATTAGACCCAGTAATTGGCGGATACCACTTCACACGAGTCCTGATGGATGGCGGTAGTAGCTTAAACCTAATATATCAGGATACAATCCGCGGGATGGGTTAGACCCAACACAAATTCGCCATAGCAATACTATCTTTAAAGGAGTAACGCCAGGCCCAGGGGCTCATTCTACAGGCTCCCTCCTACTACAAGTTATATTCGTCTCCCCCGATAACTTCCGTCGCGAGCATTTAACTTTTCACATCGCTCTATTTAAAAGTGGCTATCAAGCACTACTCGGACGCGAAGCTTTCGCTCGCTTTAATGCAATAGCACACTACGCCTCCCTAACACTCAAGATGCCCGGTCCACGTGGCATCATTTCAGTGCACGGAAGTATCAAGCGATCTCTGCGCGCCGAAGAGAGTGAGGCTGCCTTAGCAGCCGCACACTAAAGACGCCCGGACCAGCAAAAGCATCCAATAGGTCATCAAGACCTCAGACACAACTAACCAAATCCGGCGCCGTTGCTCATATCAAATAAACGGTCACACCCCTATCTTTCAAAAGTACAAGGGGCTCAACGCACGCAGACGAGTGGTGATTTCTTCTTATCTTGAATTATACATGGTTTCTTTAGAAAACTATCCTTTTGCACGACAACCTTTTTACCTAAATTCCTCTCTTTTACAGATAATCATCGTGCTACACCCGTCCAAGACACGGCACAACGGAGACACAGGCACAGACGTGCAGCAGGGACCCGACCCAAGGATTCTTTTTAGATTAAGACCCTGCGCAAACCTTTTTTTACTGTCTCTTGTTGATACATATCCACCGTTGAGAAGGATGCTGACATTTTGGCATGTGGCCACGCCAGAACAATGCACGTACCTGGACACAAGGGGCTTCTTACAAAGGCCATTCTTCAAGCTCGGTTTATACCACAAAGACCGAATACCTTAGGGAGTATTCGGCGTCGCGAGTTTGGCCCTATATGCATCAGCTCCAAATCATTGTCTTTGGTCAAATGTTGGGTTTGCCCGGGTCCTATGTTTTGGTGCCTTACGTTTCGCTTTACCGGCTAAGGTAGCACGAGGAGAACTACTGCGATTGTGCCCTGGTTCATCCGGACAAGCGCCTCAGTAGAGAAAGCCGAAAACTGACTGTCATGATCTAGCGTGAGACTGGTCAACCACTCGATGACCCATGGGAATGTTAGAATTCCTCCGCCTTAACGAAGGGCCGCTTTCCGGCCAGGCATATACGCACCCCA
Organism: Triticum monococcum; assembly: GCA_034509565.1. Classification (NCBI taxonomy): domain Eukaryota; kingdom Viridiplantae; phylum Streptophyta; class Magnoliopsida; order Poales; family Poaceae; genus Triticum; species Triticum monococcum. The sequence goes on from CM067843.1 coordinate 690,429,709, forward strand.
GGATCGGGAGAGTGCGGAGCCACCAGGGGCTATCTAGTAGCCCCACTGTCAAACTCCTATGGCTAAGTGAAAGTGTTAAAGCATTATAGTCCGGTAGCCTCGCTCGCTCCGCTATCACCTCCTTAATAGGACCAAGACGTTGGGTTAAGTGTGAACGCGTGTTTCTACGAACACCTCCGCATTATATGCGTGGGGGTTGAAGCCGATGACTACAATCTTTCAGGTTATACACATGTATACATAAACGGCCACCCAGGAGGCATCACATTACTTTCAGGCAAAAGTATAAAAGTAGCCTCATAAAAATTTAAAAAGCATTTCGCTTACAATCAGATTACATGTCAATCAAACATAATATTTTTTGAGCACTGGGTCTCTATCAAACGAGCACCCTCAAGGACTTCCTTAAAGTAGTGCTCAGCAGCCCTTCGACCTACGGCTGAATCCTGCGCTGCAACAGTGGTAGCATCCATCTCTGCCCAGTATGATTTAGCATGGGCAAAGGCCATCCGTGCGCCTTCTATGCACGCCGACCTCTTCATCGCATTTATGCGCGGCACCACATCGAGGACCTGCTGCACCAAGCTGAAATAGCTGCTCGATTTTGACCTTCCGGGCCATAGTTGATCCACAACAGACCTCATGGAGAGTCCGAACAACCTATTTAGTTCGGCCCATCCGACTAATTGGTCCGTCAACGAAAGCGGACGCTTGGGAGAAAGGAATTGCTTCCAAAACAGCTGGTCTACTTCACGGTCCGTCTGACTCTGGAAGTACTTGGCCGCATCGGCAGCGCTCGCCGCCAAATCCATATACGCATCCTCCGAACTCCACAGCCGATCCAGAGGCGCATACCGTGGATCTCCGTACTTCCTCTATAGCATAAAGGACTTTCCGGCTACAATATCCCCGGCTTCCCGCAGCTCCTCCTTCTTTGCCCTCATAGCAGAGCGGAGGTCTTTTCCCGTTACAGCAGCCTTCTCAAGGTCCGATGCCTTCGCCTGGTTTTCCTTTTCAAGAGCCCGGCAATGGTCTACGGCGGCTTTTAATTCTACGGCCATATTAGCCATCTTCTTCCGGCTCTCGCCATGTGCGGCCTTCTCGGCTCGCAACTCTTCGGCCTGTTGGAAATATGCCCTAGGGGCAATAATAAAAGCATTATTATTATATTTCCTTGTTCATGGTAATTGTCTTTATTCATGCTATAATTGTGTTATCCGGAAATCGTAATACATGTGTGAATAACAGACACCAACATGTCCCTAGTAAGCCTCTAGTTGACTAGCTCGTTGATCAACAGATAGTCATGGTTTCCTGGCTATGGACATTGAATGCCATTGATAACGAGATCACGTCATTAAGAGAATGATGTGATGGACAAGACCCAATCCTAAACATAGCATAAAGATCGTATAGTTCGTTTGCTAGAGTTTTGCAATGTCAAGTATCTTTTCCTTAGACCATGAGATCGTGTAACTCCCGGATACCATAAGAGTGCTTTGGGTGTACCAAACGTCACAACGTAACTGGGTGACTATAAAGGTATACTACGGGTATCTCCAAAAGTGTCTGTTGGGTTGACACGGATCAAGACTGGGATTTGTCACTCCGTATGATGGAGAGGTATCACTGGGCCCACTCGGTAATGCATCATCATAATGAGCTCAAAGTGACCAAGTGTCTGGTCACGGGATCATGCATTACGGTACGAGTAAAGTGACTTGCCGGTAACGAGATTGAACGAGGTATTGGGATACCAACGATTGAATCTCGGGCAAGTAATATATCGATTGACAAAGGGAATTGCATACGGGGTTGATTGAATCCTCGACATCGTGGTTCATCCGATGAGATCATCGTGGAGCATGTGGGAGCCAACATGGGTATCCAGATCCCGTTGTTGGTTATTGACCGGAGAGTCGTCTCGGTCATGTCTACATGTCTCCCGAACCCGTAGGGTCTACACACTTAAGGTTCGGTGATGCTAGGGTTGTGAAGATATGTATATGCAGTAACCCGAATGTTGTTCGGAGTCCCGGATGAGATCTCGGATGTCACGAGGAGTTCCGGAATGGTCCGGAGGTAAAGAATTATATATAGGAAGTGCTGTTTCGGCCATCGGGACAAGTTTCGGGGTCACCGGTATTGTACCGGGACCACCGGAAGGGTCCCGGGGTCCACCGGGTGGGGCCACCTATCCCGGAGGGCCCCATGGGCTGAAGTGGGAAGGGACCCAGCCCTTAGTGGGCTGGGGCGCCACCCTAAGGGCCCATGCGCCTAGGGTTTAGGGGAAACCCTAAAGGGGGGGGCGCCCCCTTGCTTGGGGGGCAAGCCCCCCACCCCTTGGCCGCCGCCCCCCTAGGAGATCCATCTCCTAGGGCTGCCCCCCCCCTTGGCACCCCTATATATAGTGGGGGAGAGGAGGGACTTGAGGCTACGGCTTTTGGTGCATCCCTCTCTCCCTATTACGTCTCTCTCTCGTAGTACACGGCGAAGCCCTGCTGTCGTGACGCCCTGCATCCACCACCACGCCGTCGTGCTGCTGGATCATCATCAACCTCTCCTCCCCCCTTGCTGGATCAAGAAGGAGGAGACGTCTCCCGTCCCGTACGTGTGTTGAACGCGGAGGTGCCGTCCGTTCGGCACTTGGTCATCGGTGATTTGGATCACGTCGTGTTCGACTACATCATCCCCGTTCTTTGAACGCTTCCGCATGCGATCTACAAAGGTATGTAGATGCATCTGATGACTCGTTGCTAGATGAACTCCTAGATGGATCTTGGTGAAACGAGTAGGAATTTTTTTGTTTTCTGCAACGTTACCCAACAGTGGCATCATGAGCTAGGTCTATGCGTAGTTCTTCTTGCGCGAGTAGAACACAATTTGTTGTGGGCGTGGATTTGTCAACTTTCTTGCCGCTACTAGTCTTTTCTTGCTTCAGCGGTATTGTGGGATGAAGCGGCCCGGACCAACCTTACACATACACTTACGTGAGACCGGTTCCACCGACTAACATGCACTAGTTGCATAAGGTGGCTGGCGGGTGTCTGTCTCTCCTACTTTAGTTGGAGCGGATTAGATGAACAGGGTCCTTATGAAGGTTAAATAGAAGTTGACAAATCACGTTGTGGCTTTCACGTAGGTAAGAAAACGTTCTTGCTAGAACCCTAATTCAGCCACATAAAACTTGCAACAACAATTAGAGGACGTCTAACTTGTTTTTGCAGCAAGTGGTTTGTGATATGATATGGCCAAAGTTGTGATGAATGATGAATGATCTATATGTGATGTATGAGATGTTCATGCTATTGTAATAGGAATCACGACTTGCATGTCGATGAGTATGACAACCGGCAGGAGCCATAGGAGTTGTCTTTATTCTTTTATATGACCTGCGTGTCATTGAGAAACGCCATGTAAATTACTTTACTTTATTGCTAAACGCGTTAGCCATAGTAGTAGAAGTAATAGTTGGCGAGCAACTTCATGGAGACACGATGATGAAGATCATGATGATGGAGATCATGGTGTCAAGCCGGTGACAAGATGATCATGGAGCCCCAAGATGGAGATCAAAGGAGCTATGTGATATTGGCCATATCATGTCATGCTTATTATTTGATTGCATGTGATGTTTATCATGTTTTTGCATCTTGTTTACTTAGAACGACGGTAGTAAATAAGATGACCCCTCATAATAATTTCAAGAAGTGTTCCCCATAACTGTGCACCGTTGCGACAGTTCGTTGTTTCGAAGCACCACGTGATGATCGGGTGTGATAGATTCTAACGTTCACATACAACGTGTGTAAGACAGATTTACACATGCAAACACTTAGGTTGACTTGACGAGCCTAGCATGTACAGACATGGCCTCGGAACACAGAAGACCGAAAGGTCGAGCATGAGTTGTATAGAAGATACGATCAACATGAAGATGTTCATCGATGTTGACTAGTCCGTCTCACGTGATGATCGGACACGGCCTAGTTAACTCGGATCATGTTATACTTAGATGACTAGAAGAGGGATGTCTATCTAAGTGGGAGTTCATAAATGATTTGATTTGATGAACTTAATTATCATGAACTTGGTCTAAAATATTTACAATATGTCTTGTAGATCAAATGGCCAACGTAGTCCTCAACTTCAACGCGTTCCTAGAGAAAACCAAGTTGAAAGACGACGGCAGCAACTACACGGACTGGGTCCGGAACCTGAGGATCATCCTCATAGCTGCCAAGAAAGATTATGTCCTACAAGCACCGCTGGGTGACGCACCTGTCCTCCCTGCTGAACAAGACGTTATGAACGCTTGGCAGGCACGTACCGATGACTACTCCCTCGTTCAGTGCGACATACTTTACAGCTTAGAACCAGGGCTCCAAAAACGTTTTGAGAGACACGGAGCATATGAGATGTTCGAAGAGCTGAAAATGGTTTTTCAAGCTCATGCCCGGGTCGAGAGATATCAAGTCTCCGACAAATTCTTCAGCTGTAAGATGGAGGAAAACAGTTCTGTCAATGAGCACATACTCACTATGTCTGGGTTGCATAACCGCTTGACTCAGCTGGGAGTTAATCTCCCGGATGATGCGGTCATTGACAGAATCCTCCAGTCGCTTCCACCGAGCTACAAGAGCTTTGTGATGAACTTCAATATGCAAGGGATGGAAAAGACCATTCCTGAAGTATTTGCTATGCTGAAATCGGCAGAGGTAGAAGTCAAGAAGGAACATCAAGTGTTGATGGTGAATAAAACCACTAAGTTCAAGAAGGGTAAGGGTAAAAAGAACTTCAAGAAGGACGGCAAGGAAGTTGCCGCGCCCGGCAAGCAAGCTGCCGGGAAGAAGCCAAAGAATGGACCCAAGCCCGAGACTGAGTGTTTTTATTGCAAGGGAAGTGGTCACTGGAAGCGGAATTGCCCCAAATACTTAGCAGACAAGAAGGCTGGCAAAACAAAAGGTATATGTGATATACATGTAATTGATGTGTACCTAACCAGTACTCGTAGTAGCTCTTGGGTATTTGATACCGGTGCAGTTGCTCACATTTGTAACTCAAAGCAGGAGCTGCGGAATAAACGGAAACTGGCGAAGGACGAGGTGACGATGCGCGTCGGGAATGGTTCCAAGGTCGATGTGATCGCCGTCGGCACGCTGCCGCTTCATTTACCTACGGGATTAGTTTTAAACCTCAATAATTGTTATTCAGTGCCAGCTTTGAGCATGAACATTGTATCGGGATCTCGTTTAATTCGAGATGGCTACTCATTTAAATCCGCGAATAATGGTTGTTCTATTTATATGAGAGATATGTTTTATGGTCATGCTCCTATGGTGAATGGTTTATTCTTAATGAATCTCGAGCGTGATGCTACACATGTTCATAGTGTGAATACCAAAAGATGTAAGGTTGATAATGATAGTCCCACATACCTGTGGCACTGCCGCCTTTGTCACATAGGTGTCAAACGCATGAAGAAGCTCCATGCAGATGGACTTTTAGAGTCTCTTGATTATGAATCATTTGACACGTGCGAACCATGCCTCATGGGTAAAATGACCAAGACTCCGTTTTCAGCAACAATGGAGCGAGCAACCAACTTATTGGAAATCATACATACTGATGTGTGCGGTCCAATGAGTGTTGAGGCTCGCGGTGGCTATCGTTATGTTCTCACTCTCACTGATGACTTGAGTAGATATGGCTATGTCTACTTAATGAAACACAAGTCTGAAACCTTTGAAAAGTTCAAGGAATTTCAGAGTGAGGTTGAGAATCAACGTGACAGGAAAATCAAGTTTCTACGATAAGATCGTGGAGGAGAATACTTGAGTCATGAATTTGGCACACACTTAAGAAAATGTGGAATAGTTTAACAACTAACGCCGCCTGGAACACCTCAGCGTAACGGTGTGTCCGAACATCGTAATCGCACTCTATTAGATATGGTGCGGTCTATGATGTCTCTTACCGATTTACCGCTATCTTTTTGGGGCTATGCTTTAGAGATTGCCGCATTCACTTTAAATAGGGCTCCGTCGAAATCCGTTGAGATGACACCGTATGAATTATGGTTTGGGAAGAAACCTAAGCTGTCGTTTCTAAAATTTTGGGGATGCGATGCTTATGTCAAGAAACTTCAACCTAAAAAGCTCGAACCCAAGTCGAAAAAATGCGTCTTCATAGGATACCCTAAAGAAACTATTGGGTATACCTTCTACCTCAGATCCGAAGGCAAGGTCTTTGTTGCCAAGAATGGATCCTTTCTAGAGAAGGAGTTTCTCTCGAAAGAAGTAAGTGGGAGGAAAGTAGAACTTGATGAAGTATTGCCTCTTGAACTGGAAAATGGCGCAACTCAAGAAAATGTTCCTGAGGTGCCAGCACCGACTAGAGAGGAAGTTAATGATAATGATCAAGATACTTCTGATCTAGCTCCTACTGAAATTCGAAGGTCCACAAGGACACGTTCCGCACCAGAGTGGTACGGCAACCCTGTCTTGGAAATCATGTTGTTAGACAACGGTGAACCTTCGAACTATGAAGAAGCGATGGCGGGACCGGATTCCGACAAGTGGCTAGAAGCCATGAAATCCGAGATAGGATCCATGTATGAAAACGAAGTATGGACTTTGACTGACTTGCCCGTTGAACGGCGAGCCATAGAAAATAAATGGATCTTTAAGAAGAAGACAGACGCGGATGGTAATGTGACCATCTATAAAGCTCAGCTTGTCGCTAAGGGTTGTCGACAAGTTCAAGGGGTTGACTACGATGAGACTTTCTCACCGGTAGCGAAGCTAAAGTCCGTCCGAATCATGTTAGCAATTGCCGCATTCTATGATTATGAAATATGGCAAATGGACGTCAAAACGGCATTCCTTAATGGTTACCTTAAGGAAGAATTGTATATGATGCAGCCGGAAGGTTTTGTCGATCCTAAGAATGCTGACAAAGTATGCAAGCTCCAACGCTCGATTTATGGGCTGGTGCAAGCATCTCGGAGTTGGAACATTCGCTTTGATGAGATGATCAAAGCGTTTGGGTTTACGCAGACTTATGGAGAAGCCCGTGTTTACAAGAAAGTGAGTGGGAGCTCTGTAGCATTTCTCATACTATATGTAGATGACATACTTTTGATGGGAAATGATATAGAACTCTTGGACAGCATCAAGGCCTACTTGAATAAGAGTTTTTCTATGAAGGACCTTGGAGAAGCTACTTATATATTAGGCATCAAGATCTATAGAGATAGATCGAGACGCCTCATAGGTCTTTCACAAAGCACATACCTTGATAAGATATTGAAGAAGTTCAATATGGATCAGTCTAAGAAGGGGTTCTTGCCTGTACTGCAAGGTATGAAATTGAGCTCGGCTCAAAGTCCGACCACGGCAGAAGAAATAGAAGAGATGAGTGTCATCCCCTATGCCTCAGCCATAGGTTCTATTATGTATGCCATGCTGTGTACCAGACCTGATGTAAACCTTGCCGTAAGTTTGGTAGGAAGGTACCAAAGTAATCCCGGCAAGGAACACTGGACAGCGGTCAAGAATATCCTGAAGTACCTGAAAAGGACTAAGGAGATGTTTCTCGTTTATGGAGGTGACGAAGAGCTCGTCGTAAAGGGTTACGTCGACGCTAGCTTCGACACATATCTGGATGACTCAAAGTCACAAACCGGATACGTGTATATTTTGAATGGTGGGGCAGTAAGCTGGTGCAGTTGCAAGCAGAGCGTCGTGGCGGGATCTACATGTGAAGCGGAGTACATGGCAGCCTCGGAGGCAGCACATGAAGCAATTTGGGTGAAGGAGTTCATCACCGACCTCGGAGTCATACCCAATGCGTCGGGGCCGATCAAGCTCATCTGTGACAACACTGGAGCTATTGCACTTGCCAAGGAGCCCAGGTTTCACAAGAAGACAAGGCACATCAAGCGTCGCTTCAACTCCATTCGTGAAAATGTTCAAGATGGAGACATAGATATTTGTAAAGTACATATGGACCTGAATGTAGCAGATCCGTTGACTAAACCTCTCCCTAGGGCAAAACATGATCAACACCAGAATTCCATGGGTGTTCGATTCATCACAATGTAACTAGATTATTGACTCTAGTGCAAGTGGGAGACTGTTGGAAATATGCTCTAGAGGCAATAATAAAAGCATTATTATTATATTTCCTTGTTCATGGTAATTGTCTTTATTCATGCTATAATTGTGTTATCCGGAAATCGTAATACATGTGTGAATAACAGACACCAACATGTCCCTAGTAAGCCTCTAGTTGACTAGCTCGTTGATCAACAGATAGTCATGGTTTCCTGGCTATGGACATTGAATGTCATTGATAACGAGATCACATCATTAAGAGAATGATGTGATGGACAAGACCCAATCCTAAACATAGCATAAAGATCGTATAGTTCGTTTGCTAGAGTTTTGCAATGTCAAGTATCTTTTCCTTAGACCATGAGATCGTGTAACTCCCGGATACCATAAGAGTGCTTTGGGTGTACCAAACGTCACAACGTAACTAGGTGACTATAAAGGTATACTACGGGTATCTCCGAAAGTGTCTGATGGGTTGACACGGATCAAGACTGGGATTTGTCACTCCGTATGACGAAGAGGTATCACTGGGCCCACTCGGTAATGCATCATCATAATGAGCTCAAAGTGACCAAGTGTCTGGTCACGGGATCATGCATTACGGTACGAGTAAAGTGACTTGCCAGTAACGAGATTGAACGAGTTATTGGGATACCGACGATCGAATCTCGGGCAAGTAATATATCGATTGACAAAGGGAATTGCATACGGGGTTGATTGAATCCTCGACATCGTGGTTCATCCGATGAGATCATCGTGGAGCATGTGGGAGCCAACATGGGTATCCAGATCCCTCTGTTGGTTATTGACCGGAGAGTCGTCTCGGTCATGTCTACATGTCTCCCGAACCCGTAGGGTCTACACACTTAAGGTTCGGTGACGCTAGGGTTGTGAAGATATGTATATGCAGTAACCCGAATGTTGTTCGGAGTCCCGGATGAGATCCCGGACGTCACGAGGAGTTCCGGAATGGTCCGGAGGTAAAGAATTATATATAGGAAGTGCTGTTTCGGCCATCGGGACAAGTTTCGGGGTCACCGGTATTGTACCGGGACCACCGGAAGGGTCCCGGGGTCCACCGGGTGGGGCCACCTATCCCGGAGGGCCCCATGGGCTGAAGTGGGAAGGGACCCAGCCCTTAGTGGGCTGGGGCGCCACCCTAAGGGCCCATGCGCCTAGGGTTTAGGGGAAACCCTAAAGGGGGGGCGCCCCCTTGCTTGGGGGGCAAGCCCCCCACCCCTTGGCCGCCGCCCCCCTAGGAGATCCATCTCCTAGGGCCGGCGCCCCCCCCCTTGGCACCCCTATATATAGTGGGGGAGAGGAGGGACTTGAGGCTACGGCTTTTGGTGCATCCCTCTCTCCCTGTTACGTCTCTCTCTCGTAGTACACGGCGAAGCCCTGCTGTCGTGACGCCCTGCATCCACCACCACGCCGTCGTGCTGCTGGATCATCATCAACCTCTCCTCTCCCCTTGCTGGATCAAGAAGGAGGAGACGTCTCCCGTCCCATACGTGTGTTGAACGCGGAGGTGCCATCCGTTCGGCACTTGGTCATCGGTGATTTGGATCACGTCGTGTTCGACTACATCATCCCCGTTCTTTGAACGCTTCCGCACGCGATCTACAAAGGTATGTAGATGCATCTGATGACTCATTGCTAGATGAACTCCTAGATGGATCTTGGTGAAACGAGTAGGAAATTTTTTGTTTTCTGCAACGTTACCCAACACGGCCGCCTTTAAAGGAGCCGCATTACCCAATCTTGCTTGTTCCTTGGCTCGGGCAAGTTTCGCCCGCAAGGCTTCAACAGTGGCAGCTCCATCTGCAGTCATAACATGTTAAAAACACTGGCATCATACTCTTCCTATTTGGCCTTTACCAGACAAGGATCCTTACCCTATGGCTCGTCAAGCCTTCTATTAACAAGCTCGATGTCAGCATCTGCCGCATCCAACCGCCGTTCTAAACGGGCAAACTGGCTAGTCCGGCTGGCCACCGGAGCTTCCATCTCCTGCACATAAAGGCAGTATGGTTATTACCTGGGAATATGATCCTCCGTTCGTCATCGTTTCCGACGACAACCAGAGTCTCAGGGGCTATTATCTACACATGGCACACCTAGCATGTGCAGGACTATTACACATCCCTTTTCACGTACCTCAAAGCCTGTCAGTAGACTCATAAAAGCTTCATGAAATCCGCTTTTGGCGGACGATATCCTCTCCATCACCATATTCATCAGCACACGGTGATCATCTAAGATGGCCGCTCGCCCCACCAACCCCCTCAGTACGTCCGACCGCACACTAGACGGCGCCGGACTCTTTTGTCTACCCTCTTCGGGAGCCAGACACTGGGAGCCTCAGGGATCGATTGGATCACCTTCTGGCCTCTCCGCACTCAGAGAGGCCCTCTGCGACGACACTTCAGGGTTGCCCGCTTCCGGAGCGGAGGAGTCCGGAGGAGGCGTCTCGCTCTCCATCATCTCTGGAAGAAGATCCCCCGAAGACGAACTCATTTGAGAGGGGCTAAGGCCCGAACTGCACAAATACATGTGGCGGTTATTTTCTCAGAAGGAAAAAGATGGCATATCTGTACCACTAAAGTTTTCGGGTCACTTACGACTCCCGGGAGAATTGATCCCCCCGTGGACTTTGTGCGGCAGCACCGCCCCCCGAGGTAGGGCCCCCGATAGAGGATTTCTTCTCCCGTTTGGAAGCTTCGGCTTCCGAATTCCCGGGCGCAGTCCTTTTCCTTTTCTGGTCGTCTTCCTTCGTGGAGACGCTCGCTCCCTCGGTTAGAATAGGCAGCATTGGGGGCCCGCGTCTGCCCGCGTTACCCTCCATAGTATCTTCCTTCAAGGGATCCGGGCAAGGTGCGGTCTGGAGCATCTTTTCCAATACCAGATTCTCCAAGCCTTCGGGTAGGGGGGCCGAACACCGAACCAATTTCGCCTTTGTTAGCCAGTCCTGGTCGAAAAAGCAAACTCTCAATAACTTTGCAACGAAGGAACGATAATGTGTTTGGCAGGAAGATTCTTTACCCGTTTGGCGGCGCGGTTACTGCTCAGGCCCACGTCCTCGGTGATTTCCGGACACTCTACTTGATGTCCGAAGAATGACTTATACATATCCTCGTGCGTCAGGCCAAGAAAATTTTGAATGGCACGCGGACCCTCGAGATTGAACTCCCACAAGCAAAGGGGCCGACGTTTGCAGGGCTGGACTTGATGAACCAGCATAACTTGTATTACCGCGACCAAGCTGAGGTCTCCATTGAAGAGATCTCGAATGCGGCTTTGCAGTAAAGGCACGTCCTTGGCTGGACCCCAGCCTAGTCCTCTGCCGATCCATGACATCAGTCGTGGTGGAGGGCCCGAGCGAAAAACGGGGGCGGCCGCCCACTTGGCACTTCTAGGAGTCGTGACGTAGAACCACTCCTGTTGCCACAATGCAGACACCTCTGGGATGGAACCTTTGGGCCACAGAGCTCCCGTCATCTTGCGTATTGAGGCGCCTCCACACTCTGCATGTTGCCCTTCGATCACCGTCGGCTTTACTTCAAAGGTCTTGAGCCATAAGCCGAAGTGGGGGGTAACCCGGAGGAAGGCCTCGCATACGACAACAAAAGTCGTGATATGCAGGAAGGAGTCCGGAGCTAGATCATGGAAATCTAGCCCGTAATAAAACATCAAGCCCCTGACAAAAGGATCCAGTGCAAAACCTAGACCCCGGAGGAAGTGGGGGACGAACACAACGCTCTCGTTGGGTTTGGGAGAGGGGACGGCCTGCCCCCGGAGAGGCAGCCGATGCGATATTTCGGCGGTTAGATACCTGGCCTCCCTCAACTTTTTGATGCCTTCTTCCATGACGGAGGAGGGCATCCATCGGCCTTGAAGGCTGGATTCGGACATGACTGAAGGTTCAGAGCACCTGACCTGAGCTTTGGGCGTTTGAGCTTGAGGCGGGGGAAGGATTCGATTGAGCACGGGAGGGAAAAGTAAAAGCTTTGCCCCTTTATAGAGAGGGTGGATATCAAGCGTCCTCCCCGTGTCCATTTGGACTTGCCTATGATCTAGGAATCCTAGAAGCGGTTGGGTTACCCATGCCCATATTGATGAGAATCCCGTGATGAGGGGACACGATCTCTGCTTTCACAAGACGTGCCAAGGAAACCGCCTCGCATAATGGGCTGAGGTGGGATAGTGAAACGATTTGGATAAAGGATTGGCCGTGGCGTGTCGCACCACGGAATACGTCAGCAGATTAGATTTGTGTTAATATTATTATTCTCTCTATGGCAATATGTGGAAACTCATTTTTCAGAGCCGGACACTATCTTTGTGTTCAAGATCTTCTATGAAGTATTTGGAGGAGGAACCCGCCTTGCAATGCCGAAGACAATTTGCGCGCCGGACTCGTCGTCATTGAAGCCTGGTTCAGGGGCTACTGAGGGAGTCCTGGATTAGGGGGTGTTCGGATAACCAAACTATACCTTCAAGCCGGACTCCTGGACTATGAAGATACAAGATTGAAGACTTTGTCCCGTGTCCGGAAGGGACTTTCCTTGGCGTGGAAGGCAAGCTTGGCGATACGGATGTTTAGATCTCCTAGCATTGTAACCGACTCTATGTAACCCTAACCCTATCCAGTGTCTATATAAACCGGAGGGTTTTAGTTCGTAGGACAACATACACATCAACAATCATACCATAGGCTAGCTTCTAGGGTTTAGCCTCTCTGATCTTGTGGTAGATCAACTCTTGTAATACCCATACCATCAATATTAATCAAGCAGGACGTAGGGTTTTACCTCCATCGAGAGGGCCCGAACCTGGGTAAAACTTCGTGTCCCCTGCCTCCTGTTACCATCCGGCCTAGACGCACAGTTCGGGACCCCCTACCCGAGATCCGCCGGTTTTGACACCGACACTTGGGGATGCCTGATACGTCTCCAACGTATCTATAATTTTTTATTGCTCCATGCTATATTATGTATTGTTTTGGACTGTATTGGGCTTTATTTTCCACTTTTATATTATTTTTGGGACTAACCTATTAACCGGAGGCCCAGCCCAGAATTGCTGTTTTTTTGCCTATTTAAGTGTTTCGGATAAACAGAATATCAAACGGAGTCCAAACGGAATAAAATCTTCGGGAAGGTGATTTTCTCACCGAACGTGATCCAGGAGACTTGGACCCTACTCCTGGGTGTCAAAGAGGAGGTCACGAGGGTGGGGGGCGCGCCCCCCTGCCTCGTGGGCCCCTCGGTGCTCCACTGAAGACTCCTTCCTCCTATATATACCTACGTACCCCCAAACGATCAGGAGAGGAGCCAAAAACCTAATTCCACCGCCGCAACTTTCTGTATCCACGAGATCCCATCTTGGGGCCTGTTCCAGAGCTCCGCCGGAAGAGGGCCGTCATCACGGAGGGCTTCTACATCATCCTAGCCTCTCCGATGAAGTGTGAGTAGTTTACCTCAGACCTTTGGGTCCATAGTTAGTAGCTAGATGGCTTCTTCTCTCTCTTTGAATCTCAATACAAAGTTCTCCCCCTCTCTTGTGGAGATCTATTCGATGTAATCTTCTTTTTGCGGTGTGTTTGTTGAGACCGGTGAATTGTGGGTTTATGATCAAGTCTATCTATGAATAATATTTGAATCTTCTCTGAATTCTTTTATGTATGATTGGTTATCTTTGCAAGTCTCTTCGAATTATCCGTTTGGTTTGGCCAACTAGATTGGTAGTTCTTGCCATGGGAGAAGTGCTTAGCTTTGGGTTTGATCTTGCGGTGTCCTTACCCAGTGACAGAAGGGGCAGCAAGGCACGTATTGTATCGTTGCCATCGACGATAAAAAGATGGGGTTTATTTCATATTGCATGAATTTATCTCTCTACATCATGTCATCTTGCTTAAGGTGTTACTCTGTTTTTAACTTAATACTCTAGATGCATGCTGGATAGCGGTCGATGAGTGGAGTAATAGTAGTAGATGCAGAATCGTTTTGATCTACTTGTCACGGACGTGATGCCTATATACATGATCATGCCTAGATATTCTCATAACTATGCTCAATTCTGTCAATTGCTCAATAGTAATTTGTTCATCCACCGTAGAATACTTATGCTCTTGAGAGAAGCCACTAGTGAAACCTATGCCCCCCGGGTCTATTCTCATCATATCAATCTCCATCACTTTAATCTTGCTTTGCTTTTTTACTTTGCTTTTACTTTTTACTTTGCATCTTTATACCAAAAACACCAAAAATATTATATCTATCAGATCTCACTCTCGTAAGTGACCGTGAAGGGATTGACAACCCCTAATCGCGTTGGTTGCGAGTAGCTATCGTTTTGTGTAGGTACGAGGGACTTGAGCGTGGCCTCCTACTGGATTGATACCTTGGTTCTCAAAAACCGAGGGAAATACTTACGCCACTCTGCTACATCATCCCTTCCTCTTCGGGGAAAGCCAACGCAAGCTCAAGACGTAGCAACCAACAACAATGATTTTATTAGCACCCCGATTGCTCCTCTTACCGATGCTCAATCTTGTGAAATTAATGCTGCTTTGTTGAATCTTGTTATGAAAGATCCGTTCTCCGGCCTTCCTAGTGAAGATGCCGCTACACATCTAAATAGCTTCGTTGATTTGTGTGACATGCAAAAGAAGAAAGATGTGGATAATGATATTGTTAAATTGAAGCTATTTCCTTTTTCGCTTAGAGATCGTGCTAAAGCTTGGTTTTCGTCTTTGCCTAAAAATAGTATTGATTCATGGAACAAGTGCAAAGATGCTTTTATCTCTAAGTATTTTCCTCCTGCTAAGATCATCTCTCTTAGAAACGATATTATGAACTTTAAGCAACTTTATCATGAACATGTTGCACAAGCTTAAGAGAGAATGAAATTAATGATACGTAATTTCCCTACTCATGGTTTAAATTTATGGATGAGTATACAAATTTTTTATGCCAGATTGAATTTTGCTTCTAGAAATCTTTCAGATTCGGCCGCGGGAGGCACTTTTATGGAAATCACTTTAGGAGAAGCTACTAAACTCCTAGATAATATTATGGTTAATTATTCTCAATGGCATACTGAAAGATCTACTAATAAAAAGGTGCATGCGATAGAAGAAATTAATGTTTTGAGTGGAAAGATGGATGAACTAATGAAATTATTTGCTACTAAGAGTGTTTCTTCTTACCCTAATGATATGCCCTTGTCTACTTTGATTGAGAATAATAATGAATCTATGGATGTGAATTTTGTTGGTAGGAACAATTTTGGTAACAACGCGTATAGAGGAAATTTCAATCCTAGGCCTTATCCTAGTAATCCCTCTAATAATTATGGTAATTCCTACAAAAATTCTTATGGAAATTATAATAAGATGCCCTCTGATTTTGATTCTAATATTAAAGAATTTATTACTTCGCAAAAGAATTTTAATGCTATGATTGAAGAAAAATTGCTTAAGATTGATGATTTGGCTAGGAACGTTGATCGAATTGCTCTTGATGTTGATTCTTTGAAACTTAGATCTATTCCACCTAAGCATGATATCAATTAGTCTCTCAAAGCCATGAGAATTTCCATTGATGAGTACAAAGAAAGAACCGCTAGGATGCGTGCTAAGAAAGATGCCTTTATAAAAGCGTGTTCTTCTAGTTCCTATGAAAATAATGATGAAGATCTAAAAGTTATTGATGTGTACCCTATTAAATCTTTGTTTTGCAATATGAATCTTGATAATGATGGTACTGATTATGATCCACCTTTACCTAGAAGGCGTTTCTGAATCTTTTGATCTTGATGCTAAATTTGATAAAAGTGGGATTGAAGAAATTAAAATCCTAGATATTGCTAAACCCACTATTATGGATTTCAAGAAATTTAACTATGAAAATTGCTCTTTGATTGATTGTATTTCCTTGTTGCAATCCGTGCTAAATTCTCCACACGCTTATAGTCAAAATAAAGCGTTTACTAAACATATCGTTGATGCCTTGATGCAATCTTATGAAGAAAAACTTGAATTGGAAGTTTCTATCCCTAGAAAACTTTATGATGAGTGGGAACCAACTATTAAAATTAAAATTAAAGATCTTGAATGCTATGCTTTATGTGATTTGGGTGCTAGTGTTTCCACGATTCCAAAGACTTTGTGTGATTTGTTAGGTTTCCGTGATTTTGATGATTGCTCTCTAAACTTGCACCTTGCGGATTCCACTATTAAGAAACCTATGGGAAGAATTAATGATGTTCTTATTGTTGCAAATAGGAATTATGTGCCCGTAGATTTTATTGTTCTTGACATAGATTGCAATCCTTCATGTGATATTATTCTTGGTAGACCTTTCCTTAGAACGATTGGTGCAATTATTGATATGAAGGAAGGAAATATTAGATTCCAATTTCCATTAAGGAAAGGCATGGAACACTTTCCTAGAAATTAAATTAAATTATCTTATTAATCTATTATGAGAGTCACTTATGGATTTCCTACCAAAGATGGCAATACCTAGATCTATTCTTGCTTGTTATGCCTAGCTAGGGGCGTTAAACGATCGCGCTTGTTGGGAGGCAACCCAATTTTATTTTTATTCCTTGCTTTTTGATCCTGTTTAGTAATAAATAGATTATCTATACTCTGTTTTTTGTGTTTTTTGTGTTTAATTAGTGTTTGTACCAAGTAGAACCGTTGGGAAGACTTGGGGAAAGTCTTGTTGAACTTGCTGTAAAAAAACAGAAACTTTAGCGCTCACGAGAACTGCTTTCATTTTTATTTGGAAAGTTCTATTTAGTTAATTCTTTTTGAAGATGATTAATAGATAAATTCCTCACGTCCAGAAATTTATTTTAGAATTTTTGGGGTTCCAGATCTTGCACTAGCTACAGATTACTACAGACTGTTCTGTTTTTGACAGATTCTGTTTTTCGTGTGTTGTTTGCTTATTTTGATGAATCTATGGCTAGTAAAATAGTTTATAAACCATAGAGAAGTTGGAATACAGTAGGTATAATACCCATATAAATAAATAATGAGTTAATTACAGTACCTTGAAGTGGTCTTTTATTTTCTTTCGCTAACGGAGCTCACGAGATTTTCTACTTTAAGTTTTGTGTTGTGAAGTTTTCAAGTTTTGGGTAAAGATTTGATGGATTATGGAACAAGGAGTGGCAAGAGCCTAAGCATGGGTATGCCCATGGCACCCCCAAGATAATATAAGGACACCTAAAATCCAAAGTTTGGGGATGCCCCGGAAGGCATCCCCTCTTTCGTCTACTTCTATCGGTAACTTTACTTGAAGCTATATTTGTATTCGCCACATGATATGTGTTTTGCTTGGAGCGTCTTGTATGATTTGAGTCTTTTCTTATTAGTTTACCACAATCATCCTTGCTGTACACACCTTTTGAGAGAGCCATACATGATTTGGAATTTGTTAGAATACTCTATGTGCTTCACTTATATCTTTTGAGTTATATAATTTTGCTCTAGTGCTTCACTTATATCTTTTAGAGCACGGTGGTGGATTTGTTTTATAGAAACTATTGATATCTCATGCTTCACTTAGATTATTTTGAGAGTCTCTATAGCATGGTAATTTTCTTAAAACCCTAATATGCTTGGTATGCAAGATTAATAATAAAACTTTCTTATGTGTGTGTTGAATACTAAGATAAGTTTGATGCTTGATGATTGTTTTGAGACATGTAGGTAATATTATCAAAGTCGTGCTAGTTGAGTAGTTGTGAAATTGAGAAATACTTGTGTTGAGGTTTGCAAGTCATGTAGCATGCACGTATGGTAAACGTTATGCAACAAATTTGAAACATGAGGTGTTATTTGATTGTCTTCCTTATGAGTGGCGGTCGGGGACGAGCGATGGTCTTTTCCTACCAATCTATTCCCCTAGGAGCATGCGCGTAGTACCGAGGTTTTTGATGACTTGTATATTTTTGCAATAAGTATGTGAATTCTTTATGACTAATGTTGAGTCCATGGATTATACGCACTCCCACCCTTCCATCCTTGCTAGCCTCTTCGGTACCGTGCATTGCCCTTTCTCACATTGAGAGTTAGCGCAAACTTCGCCGGTGCATCCAAACCCCGTGATATGATACGCTCTTTCACACATAAACCTCCTTATATATTCCTCAAAACATCCACCATACCTACCTATTATGGCATTTCCATAGCCATTCCGAGATATATTGCCATGCAACTTTCCATCATTCCGTTCATCATGACACATTGATCATTGTCATATTGCTTAGCATGGTCATGTAGTTGACATAGTATTTGTGGCAAAGCCACCATTCATAATTCTTTCATACATGTCACTCCTGGTCCATTGCATATCCCGGTACACCGCCGGAGGCATTCATATAGAGTCATCTTTGTTCTAGTATCGAGTTGTAATCATTGAGTTGTAAATAAATAGAAGTGTGATGATCATCATTTTCTAGAGCATTGTCCCAAGTGAGGAATAAAAAAAAAGAGAAAGGCCATAAAAAGAGAAAAGGCCCAAAAAAGAGAAAGGCCATAAAAAGAAAAGGCCCAAAAAAAGAGAAAAGAAAAAAATGAGAGAAAAAGAGAGAAGGGACAATGTTACTATCCTTTGCCACACTTGTGCTTCAAAGTAGCACCATGATCTTCATAGTAGAGAGTCTCTCATGTTATCACTTCCATATACTAGTGGGAATTTTTCATTATAGAACTTGTCTTGTATATTCCAACAATGGGCCTCCTCAAGTGCCCTAGGTCTTCATGAGCAAGCAAGTTGGATGCACACCCACTAGTTTCTTTTGTTGAGCTTTCATACATTTATAGCTCTAGTGCATCCGTTGCATGGCAATCCCTACTCCTTGCATTAACATCAATCGGTGGGCATCTCCATAGCCCATTGATTAGCCTCATTGATGTGAGACTTTCTCCTTTTTTGTCTTCTCCACATAACCCCCCTCATTATATTATATTCCACCTATAGTACTATGTCCATGGCTCGTGCTCATATATTGCGTGAAAGTTTATAGGTTTGAGATTACTAAAGTATGAAACAATTGCTTGGCTTGTCATCGGGGTTGTGCATGATGATAGCATTCTTGTGTGACGAAAATGAAACATGACTAAACCATATGATTTTGTAGGGATGAACTTTCTTTGGCCATGTTATTTTGGGAAGACATAATTGCTTAGTTAGTATGCTTGAAGTATTATCATTTTTATGTCAATATGAACTTTTTTCTTGAATCTTTCGGATCTGAATATTCATACCAAAACTAAGAAGAATTACATTAAAATTATGCCAAGTAGCACTCCGCATCAAAAATTCTGTTTTTATCATTTACCTACTCGAGGACGAGCAGGAATTAAGCTTGGGGATGCTTGATACGTCTCCAACGTATCTATAATTTTTGATTGCTCCATGCTATATTATATATTGTTTTGGACATCATTGGGCTTTATTATCCACTTTTATATTATTTTTTGGGACTAACCTATTAACTGGAGGCCCAGCCTAGAATTGTTGTTTTTGGCCTGTTTTAGGGTTTTGAAGAAAATGAATATCAAACGGAGTCCAAACGGAATGAAACCTTCGGGAACGTGATTTTCTCATCGAATACAACTCAGGAGTCTTGGACCCTACATCAAGACACGTAACCCCATGTTCAAGAATTCATCTGATTAACCAGTTAACTTGCCAATTAATCCCTACTCATAGGGTCACCGAGTAGCCGATAAACTGATAAATCGTCCGATTAGTTGATTAAATGGCCGATTAACTTGTAGATTAGCCTATTAATCCCCTACTCGCCAGCCAAGCGAGCATTTACCAGTTAATGATTTCCTCAACAATGCACATAATAGGAGGCCATGAGGTAGGGGGCGCGCCTACCCCCCCAGGCGCGCCCTCCACCCTCGTGGGCCCCCTGTTGCTCCACCGACGTACTTCTTCCTCATATATATATCCACGTACCCCCAAACGATCAGGGCAGGGGCCAAAACCCTAATTCCACTGTCGTAACTTTCTGTATCCACAAGATCCCATCTTGGGGCCTGTTCCGGAGCTCCGCCGGAGGGGGCATCGATCACGGAGGGCTTCTACATCAACACCATAGCCCTTCCGATGAAGTGTGAGTAGTTTACCTCAGACCTACGGGTCCATAGTTAGTAGCTAGATGGCTTCTTCTCTCTTTTTGGATCTCAATACAATGTTCTCCCCCTCTCTTGTGGAGATCTATTCGATGTAATCGTGTTTTTGCGGTGTGTTTGTTGAGACCGATGAATTGTGGGTTTATGATCAAGTCTATCTACGAATAATATTTGAATCTTCTCTAAATTCTTTTATGTATGATTGGTTATCTTTGCAAGTCTCTTCGAATTATCAGTTTGATTTGGCCTACTAGATTGATCTTTCTTGCAATGGGAGAAGTGCTTAGCTTTGGGTTCAATCTTGCGGTGTCCTTTCCTGGTGACAGTAAGGGCAGCAAGGCACGTATTGTATTGTTGTCATCGAGGATAACAAGATGGGGTTTTCTTCATATTGCATGAGTCTATCCCTCTACATCATGTTATCTTGCTTAAGGCGTTACTCTGTTTTTAACTTAATACTCTAGATGCATGCTGGATAGCGATCGATGAGTGGAGTAATAGTAGTAGATACAGGTAGGAGTCGGTCTACTTGTCTCGGACGTGATGCCTATATACATGATCATACCTATGTTGGGGAACGTTGCAGAAAACAAAAATTTTCCTACGGTTTCACCAAGATCCATCTATGAGTTCATCTAGCAACGAGTGATCGGATGCATCTACATACCTTTGTAGATCGCGAGCGGAAGCGTTCAAAGAACGGGGATGAGGTAGTCGTACACGACGTGATCCAAATCACCGGAGATCCTAGCGCCGAACGGACGGCACCTCCGCATTCAACACACGTACGGTCAGCGTGACGTCTCGTCCTTCTTGATCCAGCAAGGGGGAAGGAGAGGTTGATGATGATCCAGCAGCACGACGGCATGGTGGTGGATGCAGGGCGTCACCGCAGCAGGGCTTCGTCGTATACTACGAGAGGAAGAGGTGTAGCAGGGGAGAGGGAGGCGCCAAGACTCAAGGTGTGGCTGCCCCCTCCCTCCCCTCATATATATAGGCTCCCCTAGGGGGGCGCCGGCCCTAGGAGATGAGATCTCCTACGGGGGGCGGCCAGGGCTGGAGTGGCCCCCAAGGCAAGGTGGGGCGCCCCCCCACCCCTAGGGTTTCAACCCTAGGCGCATGGGGTGGGCCTAGGGGGGCGCACCAGCCCACTATGGGCTGGTTCGCCTCCCCACTTTGGCCCATGGGGCCCTCTGGGATGGGTGGCCCCACCCGGTGGACCCCCGGGACCCTTTCGGTGGTCCCGGTACAATACCGGTGACCCCGAAACTTGTCCCGATGGCCGAAAAAGCACTCCTATATATAATTCTTTACCTTCGGACTATTCCAAAACTCCTCATGACGTCCGGGATCTCATCCGGGACTCCGAACAACATTCGGGACACTGCATATACATATCTTCACAACCCTAGCGTCACCGAACCTTAAGTGTGTAGACCCTACGGGTTCGGGAGACATGTAGACATGACCGAGACTACTCTCCGGTCAATAACCAACAACGGGATCTGGTTACCCATGTTGGCTCCCACATGCTCCTCGATGATCTCATCGGATGAACCACGATGTCGAGGATTCAAGCAACCCCGTATACAATTCCCTTTGTCAATCGATATGTTACTTGCCCGAGATTCGATCGTCGGTATCCCAATACCTTGTTCAATCTCGTTACCGGCAAGTCACTTTACTCGTACCATAATGCATGATCCCGTGACCAGACACTTGGTCACTTTGAGCTCATAATGATGATGTATTACCGAGTGGGCCCAGTGATACCTCTCCGTCATACGGAGTGACAAATCCCAGTCTTGATCCGTGTCAACCCAACAGATACTTTCGGAGATACCCGTAGTATACCTTTATGGTCACCTAGTTACGTTGTGACGTTTGGTACACCCAAAGCACTCCTACGGTATCCGGGAGTTACACGATCTCATGGTCTAAGGAAAGGATACTTGACATTGGAAAAACTCTAGCAAACGAACTATACGATCTTTATGCTATGTTTAGGATTGGGTCTTGTCCATCACATCATTCTCCTAATGATGTGATCTCGTTATCAATGACATCCAATGTCCATAGTCAGGAAACCATGACTATCTGTTGATCAACGAGCTAGTCAACTAGAGGCTTACTAGGGACATGTTGGTGTCTATTATTCACACATGTATTATGATTTCCGGATAACACAATTATAGCATGAATAAAGACAATTATCATGAACAAGGAAATATAATAATAATGCTTTTATTATTGCCTCTAGGGCATATTTCCAACAGTCTCCCACTTGCACTAGAGTCAATAATCTAGTTACATTGTGATGAATGGAACACCCATGGAATTCTGGTGTTGATCATGTTTTGCTCTAGGGAGAGGTTTAGTCAACGGATCTGCTACATTCAGGTCCGTATGTACTTTACAAATATTTATGTCTCCATCTTGAACATTTTCACGAATGGAGTTGAAGCGACGCTTGATGTGCCTTGTCTTCTTGTGAAACCTGGGCTCCTTGGCAAGTGCAATAGCTCTAGTGTTGTCACAGAAGAGTTTGATTGGCCCCGACGCATTGGGTATGACTCCAAGGTCGGTGATGAACTCCTTCACCCAAATTGCTTCATGTGCTGCCTCCGAGGCTGCCATGTACTCCGCTTCACATGTAGATCCTACCACGACGCTCTGCTTGCAACTACACCAGCTTACTACCCCACCATTCAAAATATACACGTATCCGGTTTGTGACTTAGAGTCATCCAGATCTGTGTCGAAGCTAGCGTCGACGTAACCCTTTACGACGAGCTCTTCGTCACCTCCATAAACGAGAAAAATTTCCTTAGTCCTTTTCAAGTACTTCAGGATACTCTTGACCGCTGTCCAGTGCTCCTTGCCGGGATTACTTTGGTACCTTCCTACCAAACTTACGGCAAGGTTTACATCAGGTCTGGTACACAGCATGGCATACATAATAGAACCTATGGCTGAGGCATAGGGGATGACACTCATCTCTTCTATATCTTCTGCCGTGGTCGGACATTGAGCTGAGCTCAATTTCACACCTTGTAACACAGGTAAGAACCCCTTCTTAGACTGATCCATATTGAACTTCTTCAATATCTTATCAAGGTATGTGCTTTGTGAAAGACCTATGAGGCGTCTTGATCTATCTCTATAGATCTTGATGCCTAATATATAAGCAGCTTCTCCAAGGTCCTTCATTGAAAAACTCTTATTCAACTAGGCCTTAATGCTGTCCAAGAGTTCTATATCATTTCCCATCAAAAGTATGTCATCTACATATAATATGAGAAATGCTACAGAGCTCCCACTAACTTTCTTGTAAACGCAGGCTTCTCCATAAGTCTGCGTAAACCCAAACGCTTTGATCATCTCATCAAAGCGAATGTTCCAACTCCGAGATGCTTGCACCAGCCCATAAATCGAGCGTTGGAGCTCACACACCTTGTCAGCATTATTAGGATCGACAAAACCTTCTGGCTGCATCATATACAATTCTTCCTTAAGGAAACCATTAAGGAATGCCGTTTTGACGTCCATTTGCCATATCTCATAATCATAGTATGTGGCAACTGCTAACATAATTCGGACGGACTTCAGCTTCGCTACTGGTGAGAAAGTCTCATCGTAGTCAACCCCTTGAACTTGTCGATAACCCTTAGCGACAAGCCGAGCTTTATGGATGGTCACATTACCATTCGCGTCTGTCTTCTTCTTAAAGATCCATTTATTTTCTATGGCTCGCCGATCATCGGGCAAGTCAGTCAAAGTCCATACTTTGTTTTCATACATGGATCCTATCTCAGATTTCATGGCTTCTAGCCATTTGTCGGAATCCGGGCCCGCCATCGCTTCTTCATAGTTCGAACGTTCACCGTTGTCTAACAACATGATTTCCAAGACAGGGTTGCCGTACCACTCTGGTGCGGAACGTGTCCTTGTGGACCTTCGAAGTTCAGTAACAACTTGATCTGAAGTTCCATGATCATCATCATTAACTTCCTCTCTAGTCGGTGCAGGCACCTCAGGAACATTTTCTTGAGTTGCGCCATTTGCCGGTTAAAGAGGTAACACTTCATCAAGTTCTACTTTCCTCCCACTTACTTCTTTCGAGAGAAACTCCTTCTCTGGAAAGGATCCATTCTTGGCAACAAAGATCTTGCCTTCGGATCTGAGGTAGAAGGTATACCCAATAGTTTCTTTAGGGTATCCTATGAAGACGCATTTTTCCGACTTGGGTTCGAGCTTTTCAGGTTGAAGTTTCTTGACATAAGCATCGCATCCCCAAACTTTTAGAAACGACAGCTTAGGTTTCTTCCCAAACCATAATTCATACGGTGTCATTTCAACGGATTTCGACGGAGCCTATTTAAAGTGAATGCGGCAGTCTCTAAAGCATAGCCCCAAAAAGATAGCGGTAAATCGGTAAGAGACATCATAGATCGCACCATATCTAATAGAGTGTGATTACGACGTTCGGACACACCATTACGCTGAGGTGTTCCAGGCGACGTGAGTTGTGAAACTATTCCACATTTTCTTAAGTGTGTGCCAAATTCGTGACTCAAGTATTCTCCTCCACGATCTGATCGCAAGAACTTGATTTTCCTGTCACGTTGATTCTCGACCTCACTCTGAAATTCCTTGAACTTTTCAAAGGTCTCAGACTTGTGTTTCATTAAGTAGACATACCCATA
This sequence comes from Triticum monococcum, assembly GCA_034509565.1. Lineage (NCBI taxonomy): Eukaryota > Viridiplantae > Streptophyta > Magnoliopsida > Poales > Poaceae > Triticum > Triticum monococcum. The sequence continues at coordinate 690,454,698 of CM067843.1, forward strand.
TCTACTCAAGTCATCAGTGAGGGTGAGAACATAACGATAGCCACCGCGAGCCTCAACACTCATTGGACCGCACACATCAGTATGCATGATTTCCAATAAGTTGGTTGCTCGCTCCATTGTTCCTGAGAACGGAGTCTTGGTCATTTTACCCATGAGGCATGGTTCGCACGTGTCAAATGATTCGTAATCAAGAGACTCTAAAAGTCCATCTGCATGGAGCTTCTTCATGCGTTTGACACCTATGTGACCGAGGCGGCAGTGCCACAAGTATGTGGGACTATCATTATCAACCTTACATCTTTTGGTGTTCACACTATGAATATGTGTAGCATTACGCTCGAGATTCATTAAGAATAAACCATTCACCATTGGAGCATGACCATAAAACCTATCTCTCATATAAATAGAACAACCATTATTCTCGGATTTAAATGAGTAGCCATCTCGAATTAAACGAGATCCTGATACAATGTTCATGCTCAAAGCTGGCACTAAATAACAATTATTGAGGTTTAAAACTAACCCCGTAGGTAAATGTAGAGGTAGCGTGTCGACGGCGATCACATCGACCTTGGAACCATTCCCGACGCGCATCGTCACCTCGTCCTTCGCTAGTCTCCGTTTATTCCGCAGCTCCTGCTTTGAGTTACAAATGTGAGCAACTGCACCGGTATCAAATACCCAGGAGCTACTACGAGTACTAGTAAGGTACACATCAATTACATGTATATCACATATACCTTTTGTTTTGCCGGCCTTCTTGTCCGCTAAGTATTTGGGGCAGTTCCGCTTCCAGTGACCACTTCCCTTGCAATAAAAGCACTCAGTTTCGGGCTTGGGTCCATTCTTTGGCTTCTTCCCGGCAGCTTGCTTGCCAGGCGAGGCAACTTCCTTGCCGTCCTTCTTGAAGTTCTTTTTACCCTTGCCCTTCTTGAACTTAGTGGTTTTATTCACCATCAACACTTGATGTTCCTTCTTGACTTCTACCTCCGTTGATTTCAGCATTGAAAATAACTCAGGAATGGTCTTTTCCATCCCCTACATATTGAAGTTCATCACAAAGCTCTTGTAGCTTGGTGGAAGCGACTGGAGGATTCTGTCAATGACCGCATCATCCGGGAGATTAACTCCCAGCTGAGTCAAGCGGTTATGCAACCCAGACATAGTGAGTATGTGCTCACTGACAGAACTATTTTCCTCCATCTTACAGCTGAAGAACTTGTCGGAGACCTCATATCTCTCGACCCGGGCATGAGCTTGGAAAACCATTTTCAGCTCTTCGAACATCTCATATGCTCCATGTCTCTCAAAACGCTTTTGGAGCCCCGGCTCTAAGCTGTAAAGCATGCCGCACTGAACGAGGGAGTAGTCATCAGCACGTGTCTGCCAAGCGTTCATAATGTCTTGGTTTTGTGGGACGGGTGGGTCACCTAGCGGTGCTAGTAGTACATAATCTTTCTTGGCAGCTATGAGGATGATCCTCAGGTTCCGGACCCAGTCCGTATAGTTGCTGCCATCGTCTTTCAGCTTGGTTTTCTCTAGGAACGCGTTGAAGTTGAGGACAACGTTGGCCATTTGATCTACAAGACATATTGCAAAGATTTTAGACTAAGTTCATGATAATTAAGTTCATCTAATCAAATTATTCAATGAACTCCCACTTAGATATACATCCCTCTTCTAGTCATCTAAGTATAACATGATCCGAGTCAACTAGGCCGTGTCCGATCATCACGTGAGATGGACTAATCAACGTTAGTGAACATCTTCATGTAGATCGTATCTTCTATACGACTCATGCTCGACCTTTCGGTCTTCTGTGTTCCGAGGCCATGTTTGTACATGCTTGGCTCGTTAAGTCAACCTAAGTGTTTGCATGTGTACATCTGTCTTACACCCGTTGTATGTGAACGTTAGAATCTATCACACCCGATCATCACGTGGTGCTTCGAAACAATGAACTGTCGCAACGGTGCACAGTTAGGGGGAACAACTTATTGAAATTATTATGAGGGATCATCTTATTTACTACCGTCGTTCTAAGTAAACAAGATGCAAAACATGATAAACATCACATGCAATCAAATAATAATAGTGACATGATATGGCCAATATCACATAGCTCCTTTGATCTCCATCTTGGGGCTCCATGATCATCTTGTCACTGGCTTGACACCATGATCTCCATCATCATGATCTCCATCATCGTGTCTCCATGAAGTTGCTTGCCAACTATTACTTCTACTACTATGGCTAACGCGTTTAGCAATAAAGTAAAGTAATTCACATGGCGTTTCTCAATGACACGCAGGTCATACAAAAATAAAGACAACTCATATGGCTCCTGCCGGTTGTCATACTCATCGACATGCAAGTCGTGATTCCTATTACAATAGCATGAACATCTCATACATCACATATATATCATTCATCATTCATCACAACTTTGGCCATATCATATCACAAAGCACTTGCTGCAAAACAAGTTAGACGTCCTCTAATTGTTGTTGCAAGTTTTACGTGGCTGAAATAGGGTTCTAGCAAGAACGTTTTCTTACCTACATGAAAGCCACAACGTGATTTGTCAACTTCGATTTACCCTTCATAAGGACCCTTTTCATCGAATCTGCTCCAACTAAAGTGGGAGAGACAGACACCCGCCAGCCACCTTATGCAACTAGTGCATGTCAGTCGGTGGAACCGGTCTCACGTAAGCGTATGTGTAAGGTTGGTCCGGGCCGCTTCATCCCACAATACCACTGAAGCAAGATAAGACTAGTAGCGGCAAGAAAGTTGACAACATCTACGCCCACAACAAATTGTGTTCTACTCGCGCAAGAACTACGCATATACCTAGCTCATGATGCCACTGTTGGGGAACATTGCAGAAAACAAAAATTTTCCTACGGTTTCACCAAGATCCATCTATGAGTTCATCTAGCAACGAGTGATCAGATGCATCTACATACCTTTGTAGATCGCGAGCGGAAGCGTTCAAAGAACGGGGATGAGGTAGTCGTACACGACGTGATCCAAATCACCGGAGATCCTAGCGCCGAACGGACGGCACCTCCGCGTTCAACACACGTACGGTCAGCGTGACGTCTCCTCCTTCTTGATCCAGCAAGGGGGAAGGAGAGGTTGATGATGATCCAGCAGCACGACGGCGTGGTGGTGGATGCAGGGCGTCACAGCAGCAGGGCTTCGCCGTATACTACGAGAGGAAGAGGTGTAGCAGGGGAGAGGGAGGCGCCAAGACTCAAGGTGTGGCTGCCCCCTCCCTCCCCTCATATATATAGGCTCCCCTAGGGGGGCGCCGGCCCTAGGAGATGAGATCTCCTAGGGGGGGGGGGCGGCCAGGGCTGGAGTGGCCCCCAAGGCAAGGTGGGGCGCCCCCCCACCCCTAGGGTTTCAACCCTAGGCGCATGGGGTGGGCCTAGGGGGGCGCACCAGCCCACTATGGGCTGGTTCCCCTCCCCACTTTGGCCCATGGGGCCCTCCGGGATGGGTGGCCCCACCCGGTGGACCCCCGGGACCCTTTCGGTGGTCCCGGTACAATACTGGTGACCCCGAAACTTGTCCCGATGGCCGAAACAGCACTTCCTATATATAATTCCTTACCTCCGGACTATTCCAAAACTCCTCGTGACGTCCGGGATCTCATCCGGGACTCCGAACAACATTCGGGTCACTGCATATACATATCTTCACAACCCTAGCGTCACCGAACCTTAAGTGTGTAGACCCTACGGGTTCGGGAGACATGTAGACATGACCGAGACGACTCTCCGGTCAATAACCAACAACAGGATCTGGATACCCATGTTGGCTCCCACATGCTCCGCGATGATCTCATTGGATGAACCATGATGTCGAGGATTCAAGCAACCCCGTATACAATTCCCTTTGTCAATCGATATGTTACTTGCCCAAGATTCGATCGTCGGTATCCCAATACCTTGTTCAATCTCGTTACCGGCAAGTCACTTTACTCGTACCATAATGCATGATCCCGTGACCAGACACTTGGTCACTTTGAGCTCATAATGATGATGTATTACCGAGTGGGCCCAGTGATACCTCTCCGTCATACGGAGTGACAAATCCCAGTCTTGATCCGTGTCAACCCAACAGACACTTTCGGAGATACCCGTAGTATACCTTTATGGTCACCTAGTTACGTTGTGACGTTTGGTACACCCAAAGCACTCCTACGGTATCCGGGAGTTACACGATCTCATGGTCTAAGGAAAGGATACTTGACATTGGAAAAACTCTAGCAAACGAACTATACGATCTTTATGCTATGTTTAGGATTGGGTCTTGTCCATCACATCATTCTCCTAATGATGTGATCTCGTTATCAATGACATCCAATGTCCATAGTCAGGAAACCATGACTATCTGTTGATCAACGAGCTAGTCAACTAGAGGCTTACTAGGGACATGTTGGTGTCTATTATTCACACATGTATTATGATTTCCGGATAACACAATTATAGCATGAATAAAGACAATTATCATGAACAAGGAAATATAATAATAATGCTTTTATTATTGCCTCTAGGGCATATTTCCAACAACCTAGATATTCTCATAACTATGCTCAATTATGTCAATTGCTCAACAGTAATTTGTTCACCCACCGTAAAATACTTATGCTCTCGAGAGAAGCCACTAGTGAAACCTATGGCCCCCAGGTCTATCTCTATCATATCAATCTCCTACTACTTAGTTATTTACTTTGCCTTTATTTTACTTTGCATCTTTATCATAAAAATACCAAAAATATTATCTTATCATATCTATCAGATCTCACTCTCGTAAGTGGCCCTATAGGGATTGACAACCCCTATTTGCGTTGGTTGCGAGGATTTATTTGTTTTGTGCATGTGCGAGGGACTCGCGCGTAGCCTCCTACTGGATTGATACCTTGGTTCTCAAATACTAAGGGAAATACTTACGCTACTTTGCTGCATTATCCCTTCCTCTTCAGGGAAAACCAACGCATTGCTAAAAGAGGTAGCAATGTGACAAAGGATTGTGACATGGCATGTAAGCATATCAATCGAGTACAAATAAAGATATCATGGGGACAAGCATGTAAATGTGAGGTAGTGATGCAAATATGTGTAACAAGAAAAGAAGCATCTACCTCAAGGTCATAGCAAACATGGCAATGGCAAGCAATATCTCCACCAAGCTTGCAAATACACATACAAGTATGAGAATCAATCATCATGTGTAATGCAAAGTATGGATCACAAATGCATGGCAAAGGCATAGGAATGAGCATATCATGCAAAGTGAACATGGCAAGATGGGCATATAGTATGTAATGGAAAATAACCCATAGCCAAGGGAGGGCCATGTAGAATGAATGCGCGAAGTCTTTGCGCGAAGAGAGCGGTGGGAAAGACAATCCATGGGATCCCAAGTCATCGTTGCTCTCTAGAGCTCGTTTTGTCAACTCGTGTGATTGTGAGGTTGACAAGTATTCATGGGTACCTACACAAAAGAAACACAAACGAAAGAAATTGTGTGTGTGGTAAATGTACACATCATCCAACATGATGTGTATGTGCACGTGAGAGTTAGTACAAGATAAGCATCGATCAAAAAAAATTTGATGCATGGTATAAGGACATGTCATCCATCATGAAAGAATAGTTATTGTGTATAACACGATGGGGACACAAATTGAGAAAGCAATTATATGGCACATCAATAGAATTATGATTCATCGGGAGTATATTGTGCACACAAGTATTGGGATCATGCAATGGATGGGATGAATCAAAATCTCCTAAAATGTATGAGGAAACTATGGGGGTCTCCTCGTGAGCAATATCGGAAACACCATATGGAGAAAATGGACAACATCCAAAACAATGCATATCCGAAGCTAGGTGGTCATGGCCTGGCATATGAGATAAAGGATGCAAAGGGAGCATATCAATATCATCACAAGAAAAACAAATGCCAATAACCATGGGCTTGTCATCTATGCCATAAGTGCAAATTGGGTTTATCATAATGGCATATGCATAGTTCTTGATAACCCACAAGTATAGGGGATCACAACATTTTTTGATAATTAAGAGTGTCAAACCCAACGAGGAGCTAAAGGTAGAACAAATATTCCCTCAAGTTCTATCGACCGCCGATACAACTCTACGCACGCTTGACGTTCACTTTACCTAGAACATGTATGAAACTAGAAGTACTTTGTAGGTGTTGTTGGATAGGTTTGCAAGATAATAAAGAGTACATAAATAAAAAGTAGGGCTTTTTAGATAAAGAAACAATAAAGTAAATATAGCGAGTGTGGAAAAGTGGTGGTAGGAGTTGCGAAATTGTCCCTAAGCAATTGACTACTTTACTAGACCGATAGCAAGTATTATGTGGGAGAGGCCACTCCTAGCATGTCATCCCCGACTTGGAATTCTATGCACTTATGATTGGAACTATTAGCAAGCATCCGCAACTACTAATGTTCATTAAGGTAAAACCCAACCATAGGATTAAGGTATATTGGTCCCCCTTCAATCCCGTATGCATCAATTTCTATGCTAGGTTGAAGCTTCTGTCACTCTTGCCCTCCAATACATAGTCCTATCAACATACAACTAACCCTAGGGCGTGACCCATGCGCGCAATCATATGATGGGCACCAAAGGACAGCAACATAACCACAAGCAAATTAAATCGATCATAGCAATTCATTAACCACCGATAGGACAACGAAAATGTACTCAGACATCATAGGATGGCAACACATCATTGGATAATAATATGAAGCATAAAGCACCATGTTCAAGTAGAGGGTACAGCGGGTTGCGGGAGAGTGGAATGCTGTAGATAGAGGGGGGAAAGTGATGGAGATGTTGGTGAAGATGGTAGAGGTGTTGGTGTAGATCGCGGTGATGATGATGGCCCCCGGCGGCGTTCCGGCGCCACCGGAAGCGAGGGGGAGAGAGCCCCCCATCATTCTTCTTCTTCCTTGACCTTCTCCCTAGATGGGAGAAGGGTTTACACTCTGGTCCATGGTCTCCATGGCCTGGGAGGGGCGAGAGCCCCTCCGAGATTGGATCGGTCACTCTGTCTCTCTCTGTTTCTGCGTTCCCGATTCTTCCCTTTCACCGTTTCTTATATTCCCGGAGATCCGTAACTCCGATTGGGCTGAAATTTTAACACGATCTCTATCCGAATATTAGCTTTCTTGCGGTGAAAGAAGGGCATCAACCGCCTTACGGGTGGCCCACGAGGGTCAGGGGCGCGCCCCCCTGCCTCGTGGCCACCTCGGGCATCGTCTCGCGTGGATTTTTCTTCCCAAAAATCATATATATTCCAAAAAAAATCCCCGTCAGTTTTTATCCCGTTTGGACTCCGTTTGATATGGATATTCTGTGAAACAAAAAACATACAACAAACAGGAACTGGCACTGGGCACTGTATCAATATGTTAGTCCCAAAAATAGTATAAAAAGTTGCCAAAAGTATATGAAAGTTGTAGAATATTGGCATGGAACAATCAAAAATTATAGATACGACGGAGACGTATCAACATCCCCAAGCTTAATTCTTGCTCGTCCTCGAGTAGGTAAATGATAAAAAAGATATTTTTTGATGTGGAATGCTACCTAGCATAATCTTGATCACATATCTAATCATGGCATGAATATTAAGATACGAGTGATTCAAAGCAATAGTCTATCATTTGACATAAAAACAATAATACTTCAAGCCAAGTAATAAAGCAATCATTTCTTTTCAAAATAACAAGGCCAAAGAAAGTTATCCCTACAAAATCATATAGTCTGGCTATGCTCCATCTTCACCACACAAAATACTCACATCATGCACAACCCCGATGACAAGCCGAGCAATTGGTTCATACTTTTTAACGCGCTTCAGCATTTTCAACCCTCACGCAATACATGAGCGTGAGGCATGGATATAGCACTATAGGTGGAATAGAATGGTGGTTGTGGAGAAAACAAAAAGGAGAAGATAGTCTCACATCAACTAGGCGTATCAACAGGCTATGGAGATGCCCATCAATAGATATCAATGTGAGTGAGTAGGGATTGCCATGCAACGGATGCACTAGAGCTATAAGTATATGAAAGCTCAAACTGAAACTAAGTGGGTGTGCATCCAACTTCCTTGCTCATGAAGACCTAGGGCATTTGAGGAAGCCCATCGTTGGAATATACAAGCCAAGTTCTATAATGAAAATTACCACTAGTATATGAAAGTGATAACTCAAGAGACTCTCTATATGAAGAACATGGTGCTACTTTGAAGCACAAGTGTGGAAAAGGGATAGTAACATTGCCCCTTCTCTCTTTTTCTCTCATTTTTTTATTTTTTTATTTGTTTGGTGGGCTTCTTTGGCCTCCTTTTTTTGTTTGGGCTTCTTTGGCCTCTTTTATTTATTTTTAAAGTCCGGAGTCTCATCCCGACTTGTGGGGGAATCATAGTCTCCATCATCCTTTCCTCACTGGGGCAATGCTCTAATAATGATGATCATCACACTTTTATTTACTTACAACTCAATATTACAACTCGATACTAGAACATAGATATGACTCTATATGAATGCCTCCGGCGGTGTACCGGGATGTGCAATGATCTAGCGTAGCAATGACATCAAAAAAACGGACAGGCCATGAAAACATCATGCTAGCTATCTTACGATCATGCAAAGCAATATGACAATGAATGCTCAAGTCATGTATATGATGATGATGGAAGTTGCATGGCAATATATCTCGAAATGGCTATGGAAATGCCAAAATAGGTAGGTATGGTGGCTGTTTTGAGGAAGGTATATGGTGGGTTTATGGTACCGGCGAAAGTTGCGCGATACTAGAGAGGCTAGCAATGATGGAAGGGTGAGAGTGCGTATAATCCATGGACTCAACATTAGTCATAAAGAACTCACATACTTATTGCAAAATTTTATTAGCCCTCGAAGCAAAGTACTACTACGCATGTGAAGGAAATATGCCCTAGAGGCAATAATAAAGTTATTATTTATTTCCTTATATCATGATAAATGTTTATTATTCATGCTAGAATTGTATTAACCGGAAACATAATACATGTGTGAATACATAGACCAACAGAGTGTCACTAGTATGCCTCTACTTGACTAGCTCGTTAATCAAAGATGGTTATGTTTCCTAACCATGAACAAAGAGTTGTTATTTGATTAACAAGGTCACATCATTAGTTGAATGATCTGATTGACATGACCCATTCCATTAGCTTAGCACCCGATCGTTTAGTATGTTGCTATTGCTTTCTTCATGACTTATACATGTTCCTATAACTATGAGATTATGCAACTCCCGTTTATCGGAGGAACACTTTGGGTACTACCAAACGTCACAGCGTAACTGGGTGATTATAAAGGAGTACTACAGGTGTCTCCAATGGTAGATGTTGGGTTGGCATATTTCGAGATTAGGGTTTGTCACTCCGATTGTCGGAGAGGTATCTCTGGGCCCTCTCGGTAATGCACATCACATAAGCCTTGAAAGCACTACAACTAATATGTTAGTTGTGAGATGATGTATTACGGAACGAGTAAAGAGACTTGCCGGTAACGAGATTGAACTGGGTATTGGATACCGACGATCGAATCTCGGGCAAGTAACATACCGATGACAAAGGGAACAACGTATGTTGTTATGCGGTCTGACCGATAAAGATCTTCGTAGAATATGTAGGAGCCAATATGGGCATCCAGGTCCCGCTATTGGTTATTGACCGGAGACGTGTCTCGGTCATGTCTACATTGTTCTCGAACCGTAGGGTCCGCACGCTTAACGTTACGATGACAGTTATTATGAGTTTATGCATTTTGATGTACCGAAGGTTGTTCGGAGTCCCGGATGAGATCACGGACATGACGAGGAGTCTCGAAATGGTTGAGACGTAAAGATTGATATATTGGAAGCCTATGTTTGGACATAGGAAGTGTTCCGGGTGAAATCGGGATTTTACCGGAATACCGGAAGGGTTACCGGAACCCCCCGGGAGACTAATGGGCCTATTGGGCCTTAGTGGAAAAGAGAAAAGGGGCAGCCCACAGCCTGGCCGCCCCCCCCCCCCCTTTCCCAAGTCCTAGTAGGACTAGGAGAAGGGGTCGGCCCCCCTCTCTCTCCTTTCCCCCTTGAGAGTCCTAGTTGGAATAGGATTGGAGTAGGACTCCCCCTGCGCCTCCCTCTCTCTGGCCGGCCAGCCCCCCTCCCTCCAACCTTTATATACGGGGGCAGGGGACACCCCAAGACACACAAGTTGATCCTTGAGATCGTTCCTTAGCCGTGTGCGGTGCCCCCTGCCACCAAATTCCACCTCGATCATACCGTTGTAGTGCTTAGGCGAAGCCCTGCGTCGGTAGTACATCAAGATCGTCACCACGCCGTCGTGCTGACGGAACTCTTCCTCGACGCTTTGCTGGATCGGAGCCCGAGGATCGTCATCGAGCTGAACGTGTGCTAAGAACTCGGAGGTGCCGGAGTAACGGTGCTTGGATCGGTCGGATCGGGAAGAAGACATACGACTACTTCCTCTACGTTGTGTGATCGCTTCCGCAGTCGGTCTGCGTTGGTACGTAGACAACACTCTCCCCTCTCGTTGCTGTGCATCACCATGATCTTGCGTGTGCGTAGGAAATTTTTCGAAATTACTGCGTTCCCCAATAGTGGCATCCGAGCCTAGGTTTTATGGTTTGATGTTATTTGCACGAGTAGAACACAAGTGAGTTGTGGGCGATACAAGTCATACTGCCTACCAGCATGTCATACTTTGGTTCGGCGGTATTGTTGGGTGAGACGATCCGGACCAACCTTACGCGTACTCTTACGCGAGACCGGTTCCCTCGACGTGCTTTGCACATAGATGGCTTGCGGAAGACTGTCTCTCCAACTTTAGTTGAACCAAGTGTGACTACGCCCGGTCCTTGAGAAGGTTAAAACAGAGTCTATTTGACGAACTATCGTTGTGGTTTTGATGCGTAGGTGAGATGAGTTCTTACTTAAGCCCGTAGCAGCCACGTAAAACTTGCAACAACAAAGTAGAGGACGTCTAACTTGTTTTTGCAGGGTATGTTGTGATGTGATATGGTCAAGGCATGATGCTGATTTTATTGTATGAGATGATCATGTTTTGTAACCGAGTTATCGGCAACTGGCAGGAGCCATATGGTTGTCGCTTTATTGTATGCAATGCAATCGCGATGTAATGCTTTACTTTATTACTAAGCGGTAGTGATAGTCGTGGAAGCATAAGATTGGCGAGACGACAACGATGCTACGATGGAGATCAAGGTGTCGCGCCGGTGACGATGGTGATCATGACGGTGCTTCGGAGATGGAGATCACAAGCACAAGATGATGATGATGGCCATATCATATCACTTATATTGATTGCATGTGATGTTTATCCTTTTATGCATCTTATCTTGCTTTGATTGACGGTAGCATTATAAGATGATCTCTCACTAAATTATCAAGAAGTGTTCTCCCTGAGTATGCACCGTTGCCAAAGTTCGTCGTGCCCAGACACCACGTGATGATCGGGTGTGATAAGCTCTACGTCCAAATACAACGGGTGCAAAACAGTTGCACACGCAGAATACTCAGGTTATACTTGACGAGCCAAGCATATACAGATATGGCCTCGGAACACGGAGACCGAAAGGTCGAGCGTGAATCATATAGTAGATATGATCAACATAACGATGTTCACCATTGAAAACTACTCCATCTCACGTGATGATCGGTTATGGTTTAGTTGATTTGGATCACGTGATCACTTAGAAGATTAGAGGGATGTCTATCTAAGTGGGAGTTCTTAAGTAATTTGATTAACTGAACTTAAACTTATCATGAACTTAGTACCTGATAGTATCTTGCTTGTTTATGTTGATTGTAGATAGATGGCTCGTGCTGTTGTTCCGTTAAATTTTAATGCGTTCCTTGAGAAAGCAAAGTTGAAAGATGATGGTAGCAATTACACGGACTGGGTCCGTAACCTGAGGATTATCCTCATTGCTGCACAGAAGAATTACGTCCTGGAAGCACCGCTGGGTGACAGGCCTGCTGCTGGAGCAACGCCAGATGTTATGAACGTCTGGCAGAGCAAAGCTGATGACTACTCGATAGTTCAGTGTGCCATGCTTTACGGCTTAGAATCGGGACTTCAATGACGTTTTGAACGTCATGGTGCATATGAGATGTTCCAGGAGTTGAAGTTAATATTTCAAGCAAATGCCCGAATTGAGAGATATGAAGTCTCCAATAAGTTCTATAGCTGCAAGATGGAGGAGAACAGTTCTGTCAGTGAGCATATACTCAGAATGTCTGGGTATAATAATCACTTGATTCAGATGGGAGTTAATCTTCCAGATGACTGCGTCATTGACAGAATTCTCCAATCACTGCCACCAAGCTACAAGAGCTTCGTGATGAACTATAATATGCAAGGGATGAACAAGACTATTCCCGAGCTCTTCGCAATGCTGAAAGCTGCGGAGGTAGAAATCAAGAAGGAGCATCAAGTGTTGATGGTTAGCAAAACCACTAGTTTCAAGAAAAAGGGCAAAGGGAAGAAGAAGGGAAACTTCAAGAAGAACAGCAAGCAAGTTGCTGCTCAGGAGAAGAAACCCAAGTCTGGACCTAAGCCTGAAACTGAGTGCTTCTACTGCAAGCAGACTGGTCACTGGAAGTGGAACTGCCCCAAGTATTTGGCGGATAAGAAGGATGGCAAAGTGAACAAAGGTATATGTGATATACATGTTATTGATGTGTACCTTACTAGAGCTCGCAGTAGCACCTGGGTATTTGATACTGGTTCTGTTGCTAATATTTGCAACTCGAAACAGGGACTACGGAATAAGCGGACGCTAGCAAAGGACGAGGTGACGATGCGCGTGGGAAACGGTTCCAAAGTCGATGTGATCGCGGTCGGCACGCTACCTCTACATTTACCTTCGGGATTAATATTAGACCTAAATAATTGTTATTTGGTGCCAGCGTTGAGCATGAACATTATATCTGGATCTTGTTTGATGCGAGACGGTTATTCATTTAAATCAGAGAATAATGGTTGTTCTATTTATATGAGTAATATCTTTTATGGTCATGCACCTTTTAAGAGTGGTCTATTCTTGTTGAATCTCGATGATAGTGATACACATATTCATAATGTAGAAGCCAAAAGATGCAAAGTTAATAATGATAGTGCAACTTATTTGTGGCGCTGCCGTTTAGGTCATATTGGTGTAAAGCGCATGAAGAAACTCCATACTGATGGGCTTTTGGAACCACTTGATTATGAATCACTTGGTACTTGCGAACCGTGCCTCATAGGCAAGATGACTAAAACACCGTTCTCCGGTACTATGGAGAGAGCAACGGATTTATTGGAAATCATACATACCGATGTATGTGGTCCGATGAATATTGAGGCTCGTGGCGGATATCATTATTTTCTCACCTTCACAGATGATTTAAGCAGATATGGGTATATCTACTTAATGAAACATAAGTCTGAAACATTTGAAAAGTTCAAAGAATTTCAGAGTGAGGTTGAAAATCATCGTAACAAGAAAATAAAGTTTCTACGATCTGATCGTGGAGGAGAATATTTGAGTTACGAGTTTGGTGTACATTTGAAAAATTGTGGAATAGTTTCGCAACTCACGCCACCCGGAACACCACAACGTAATGGTGTGTCCGAACGTCGTAATCGTACTTTACTAGATATGGTGCGATCTATGATGTCTCTTACTGATTTACCGCTATCGTTTTGGGGTTATGCTTTAGAGACGGCCGCATTCACGTTAAATAGGGCACCATCAAAATCCATTGAGACGACACCTTATGAACTATGGTTTGGCAAGAAACCAAAGTTGTCGTTTCTTAAAGTTTGGGGCTGCGATGCTTATGTGAAAAAGCTTCAACCTGATAAGCTCGAACCCAAATCGGAGAAATGTGTCTTCATAGGATATCCAAAGGAAACTATTGGATACACCTTCTATCACAGATCCGAAGGCAAGACTTTTGTTGCTAAATTCGGAAACTTTCTAGAGAAGGAGTTTCTCTCGAAAGAAGTGAGTGGGAGGAAAGTAGAACTTGACGAGGTAACTGTACCTGCTCCCTTATTGGAAAATAGTACATCACAGAAAACTGTTTCTGCGACACCTATACCAATCAGTGAGGAAGCTAATGATGATGATCATGAAGCTTCAGGACAACATACTACTGAACCATGTAGATCAACCAGAGTGAGATCCGCACCAGAGTGGTACGGTAATCCAGTTCTGGAAGTCATGCTACTAGATCAAGATGAACCTACAAACTATGAAGAAGCGATGGTGAGCCCAGATTCCGCAAAGTGGCTTGAGGCCATGAAATCTGAGATGGGATCCATGTATGAAAACAAAGTATGGACTTTGGTTGACTTGCCCGATGATCGGCAAGCAATTGAGAATAAATGGATCTTCAAGAAAAAGACTGACGCTGACGGTAATATTACTGTCTATAAAGCTCGACTTGTCGCGAAAGGTTTTCGACAAGTTCAAGGGATTGACTACGATGAGACCTTCTCACCCGTAGCGATGCTTAAGTCCGTCAGAATTATGTTAGCAATTGCCGCATTTTATGATTATGAAATATGGCAGATGGATGTCAAAACTGCATTCCTGAATGGATTTCTGGAAGAAGACTTGTATATGATACAACCAGAAGGTTTTGTCGATCCAAAGGGAGCTAACAAAGTATGCAAACTCCAGCGATCCATTTATGGACTGGTGCAAGCATCTCGGAGTAGGAGTAAACGCTTTGATAGTGTGATCAAAGCATTTGGCTTTATACAGACTTTTGGAGAAGCCTGTATTTACAAGAAAGTGAGTGGGAGCTCTGTAGCATTTCTAATATTATATGTGGATGACATATTGCTGATTGGAAATGATATAGAATTTCTGGATAGCATAAAGGGATACTTGAATAAAAGTTTTTCGATGAAAGACCTCGGGGAAGCTGCTTACATATTAGGCATAAAGATCTATAGAGATAGATCAAAACGCTTAATTGAACTTTCACAGAGCACATACCTTGACAAGATTTTGAAGAAGTTCAAAATGGATCAAGCAAAGAAAGGGTTCTTGCCTGTGTTACAAGGTGTGAAGTTGAGTCAGACTCAATGCCCGACCACTGCAGAAGATAGAGAGAAAATGAAAGATGTTCCCTATGCTTCAGCCATAGGCTCTATCATGTATGCAATGCTGTGTACCAGACCTGATGTGTGCCTTGCTATAAGTTTAGCAGGGAGGTACCAAAGTAATCCAGGAATGGATCACTGGACAGCGGTCAAGAACATCCTGAAATACCTGAAAAGGACTAAGGATATGTTTCTCGTATATGGAGGTGACAAAGAGCTCACCGTAAGAGGTTACGTTGATGCAAGCTTTGACACTGATCCGGACGATTCTAAATCGCAAACCGGATACGTGTTTACTTTAAACGGTGGAGCTGTCAGTTGGTGCAGTTCTAAACAAAGCGTCGTAGCGGGATCTACATGTGAAGCGGAGTACATAGCTGCTTCGGAAGCAGCAAACGAAGGAGTCTGGATGAAGGAGTTCATATCCGATCTAGGTGTCATACCTAGTGCATCGGGTCCAATGAAAATCTTCTGTGACAATACTGGTGCAATTGCCTTGGCAAAGGAATCCAGATTTCACAAAAGGACCAAACACATCAAGAGACGCTTCAACTCCATCCGGGATTTAGTCCAGGTGGGAGACATAGAGATTTGCAAGATACATACGGATCTGAATGTTGCAGACCCATTGACTAAGCCTCTTCCACGAGCAAAACATGATCAGCACCAAGGCTCCATGGGTGTTAGAATCATTACTGTGTAATCTAGATTATTGACTCTAGTGCAAGTGGGAGACTGAAGGAAATATGCCCTAGAGGCAATAATAAAGTTATTATTTATTTCCTTATATCATGATAAATGTTTATTATTCATGCTAGAATTGTATTAACCGGAAACATAATACATGTGTGAATACATAGACCAACAGAGTGTCACTAGTATGCCTCTACTTGACTAGCTCGTTAATCAAAGATGGTTATGTTTCCTAACCATGAACAAAGAGTTGTTATTTGATTAACAAGGTCACATCATTAGTTGAATGATCTGATTGACATGACCCATTCCATTAGCTTAGCACCCGATCGTTTAGTATGTTGCTATTGCTTTCTTCATGACTTATACATGTTCCTATAACTATGAGATTATGCAACTCCCGTTTATCGGAGGAACACTTTGGGTACTACCAAACGTCACAACGTAACTGGGTGATTATAAAGGAGTACTACAGGTGTCTCCAATGGTAGATGTTGGGTTGGCATATTTCGAGATTAGGGTTTGTCACTCCGATTGTCGGAGAGGTATCTCTGGGCCCTCTCGGTAATGCACATCACATAAGCCTTGCAAGCACTACAACTAATATGTTAGTTGTGAGATGATGTATTACGGAACGAGTAAAGAGACTTGCCGGTAACGAGATTGAACTAGGTATTGGATACCGACGATCGAATCTCGGGCAAGTAACATACCGATGACAAAGGGAACAACGTATGTTGTTATGCGGTCTGACCGATAAAGATCTTCGTAGAATATGTAGGAGCCAATATGGGCATCCAGGTCCCGCTATTGGTTATTGACCGGAGACGTGTCTCGGTCATGTCTACATTGTTCTCGAACCGTAGGGTCCGCACGCTTAACGTTACGATGACAGTTATTATGAGTTTATGCATTTTGATGTACCGAAGGTTGTTCGGAGTCCCGGATGAGATCACGGACATGACGAGGAGTCTCGAAATGGTCGAGACGTAAAGATTGATATATTGGAAGCCTATGTTTGGACATAGGAAGTGTTCCGGGTGAAATCGGGATTTTACCGGAATACCGGAAGGGTTACCGGAACCCCCCGGGAGACTAATGGGCCTATTGGGCCTTAGTGGAAAAGAGAAAAGGGGCAGCCCACAGCCTGGCCGCGCCCCCCCCCTTTCCCAAGTCCTAGTAGGACTAGGAGAAGGGGCCGGCCCCCCTCTCTCTCCTTTCCCCCTTGAGAGTCCTAGTTGGAATAGGATTGGAGGGGGGAGTCCTACTCCCGGTAGGAGTAGGACTCCCCCTGCGCCTCCCTCTCTCTGGCCGGCCAGCCCCCCTCCCTCCAACCTTTATATACGGGGGCAGGGGACACCCCAAGACACACAAGTTGATCCTTGAGATCGTTCCTTAGCCGTGTGCGGTGCCCCCTGCCACCAAATTCCACCTCGATCATACCGTTGTAGTGCTTAGGCGAAGCCCTGCGTCGGTAGTACATCAAGATCGTCACCACGCCGTCGTGCTGACGGAACTCTTCCTCGACGCTTTGCTGGATCGGAGCCCGAGGATCGTCATCGAGCTGAACGTGTGCTAAGAACTCGGAGGTGCCGGAGTAACGGTGCTTGGATCGGTCGGATCGGGAAGAAGACGTACGACTACTTCCTCTATGTTGTGTGATCGCTTCCGCAGTCGGTCTGCGTTGGTACGTAGACAACACTCTCCCCTCTCGTTGCTGTGCATCACCATGATCTTGCGTGTGCGTAGGAAAATATTCGAAATTACTGCGTTCCCCAATAGCATGCCCCTAGGGGGATAGATTGGTAGGAAAAGACCATCGCTCGTCCCCGACCGCCACTCATAAGGAAGACAATCAATAAATACCTCATGCTCCGACTTTGTTACATAACGGTTCACCATACGTGCATGCTACGGGAATCACAAACCTCAACACAAGTATTTCTATTAATCCACAACTACCCACTAGCATGACTCTAATATCACCATCTTTATATCGCAAAACTATTGCAAGGAATCAAACATATCATATTCAGTGATCTACAAGTTTTATGTAGGATTTTATGACTAACCATGTGAATGACCAATTCTTGTCATCTCTCTAAATAGATATAAGTGAAGCAAGAAGTTTAATTCTTTCTACAAAAGATATGCCCATGCTCTAACAAATATAAGTGAAGCAAAAGAGCATTCTACAAATGGCGGTTGTCTAAGTGAAGAGAAACAGGCAATCCAAACTTCAAATGATATAAGGGAAGCACATGAAGCATTCTATAAAGCCATACTCAAAAGATATAAGTGAAGTGTAATGAGAATTCTATAAATCAACCAAGGAATATCTCATACCAGCATGGTGCATAAAAGAAAAATGAAAACTAAATGCAAAAGACGCTCCAAGATTGCACATATCGTATGAACGAAACGAATCTGAAAACATACCGATACTTGTTGAAGGAAGAGGGGATGCCTTCCGGGGCATCCCCAAGCTTAGACGCTTGAGTCTCCTTGAATATTTACTTGGGGTGCCTCGGGCATCCCCAAGCTTGAGCTCTTGCCTCTCTTCCTTCTTCTCACATCGAGACCTTCTCGATCATCGAACACTTCATCCACACAAAACATCAACAGAAAACTCGGTAAGATCTGTTAGTATAATAAAGCAAATCACTACTCTAAGTACTGTTGCAAACCAATTCATATTTTGTTTTTGCATTGTGTCTACCTTAGTATAACTTTTTCATGGCTGAATCAACTAATATAAATTGATAGTTTCATCAAAACAAGCAAACTATGCATCAAAAATAGAATCTGTCTAAAACAGAACAGTCTGTAATAATCTGAACATCCACTATACTTATGATACTTGAAAAATTCTACAAACATTAGGAAAAATAAACAATTTGTATAGGAAGACATTTCAAAAAGAATCAAAACCATTTGACGTTCCAGCTAAAAATGTAAAATCGCGCACTACAGCCAAAGTTTCTGTCCTGCACCGTACAAACCATCAAGCAAATGTAAACATCCTAAAGGCAAACCTTGGCACATTATTTTTATAATACAATGGAATTGTACAAGGGGATAATTATTTTTGTTGAAAATTTCCTGTAATCAAGATTCACAAAGTTGCCGTGAGCATGAACAAAGTTCAAGGAGCTCTCCCTCAACAATGCTTGTCTTTCTCACTTTCACTTCCTTTTTGGAAAGGTTTTGGGTTCCCCTCTTTATTTCTGTTGTTTTTAAACTATATAAAAGCACTCAACAGAAATAAATGACTCTCTAAAACTTCCGGGTTGTCTCCCTGGCAGCGCTTTCTTTAAAGCCATTAAGCTAGGCATATAGTGCTCAAGTAATGGATCCACCCGGATCCCAAGGTATATCAAAGCCAATTTTAATTAACAATGATTTGTAATTTAGTAGTGAGCACAAAGTAACATATATCATATAACAACAAAGTCTAGCTCTCTTCCTATGCATCGGCATGTCATAAAAGAACAATTCATGCACACATAGTAAATGCCAATGCATAGTATAAACAGTTCTTGCAATTTTATCGTATTGGAAACATAGAGAGGTGGAGATATAATACCTCTCTCATAATAATTGCAAGTAGGAGCAGCAAGCACATGCATATTATATTCATCAAAATCATCATGTGTAATAGTAAAACACAACCCATCAATATAATCCTTAATAAGGGCAAACTTCTCCGATATAGTGTAGTCGGGAGAATTCAAAAAGATAATAGGACTATCATGTGTGGGTGCAGTAGCAGCAATTTCATGTTTAACATAAGGAACTATAGCAAGTTCGTATCCATAAGCATAATTCATATTGGCATCTTGGCCACAAGCATAGCAAGCATCATCAAAAGGGATATTTCAAGAGAATCAACGGGATCATAACAATCATCATAGCAATCATCCTTCGGTAAGCACGAAGGGAAATTAAACAATGTATGAGTTGAAGAGGTACTCTCATTAGAAGGTGGGCATGGGTAGCTAATCCGCTCTTCCTTCTCTTGTTCTTCGCTCTCCTCCTCATCTTTTTCATCCAATGAGCTCAAAGTTTCATCAATTTCTTCTTCCATAAACTCCTGCAAAATATTAGTCTCTTCTTGGACAGTGGAGTAGTCCTCAATATATGGTTCAACATAGGCATTAGAAGCATAATTATCATAGCAATATTTAAGTATGGCAAAATTTTCAGATTTGTAAAGAGTAGCATCGTACTTTTCAATCAAAGAAGCAATTTCGTAAGCACCCTTAAAAGCAACAAATTATTCAATTTGTTGAACATCATAGTAATTATAAACACCCTTAGCATACGAAGATACAATTCCATTATCACTAAACTCACATTGATAGGGAAGGTGTTTCTTAGGGTTTTTAGAACAACAAGTAAAATCATATATTTCACATAAATTCCAAGCATAGCATTGCAAACGATGAATTTGACCCAGTAAAATTTTCCCTTTTTCAGATATTTGGTGTCGCACAAAACAAGCATGCTCATCTAAAGATTTGCCCTCAACTAAGCTAGTTGGGGTTTCAGCACAAGCACAGAGGGATCGAAGATAATCCAAGTAATAGGCTTCATCAGTGTGATAGATTTTGAGTGGTTCTTCAATCATTGGTTCAGTAGGTACAACTAATTTTTTTGGCATTTTGCGTTTCCTACCCATAACTAAAGATAGAAAACAACTAAGAACAGCAAATAAAAATTACTTAGTGATAAATCAAACAAGCACACACGAGAATATTCACCCCACGCTATGACTCCCCGGCAACGGCGCCAGAAAAAGGTCTTGATAACCCACACGTATAGGGGATTGCAATAGTTTTTGATAAGTAAGAGTGTCGAACCCAACGAGGAGCTAAAGGTAGAACAAATATTCCCTCAAGTTCTATCGACCCCCGATACAACTCTACGCACGCTTGACGTTCGCTTTACCTAGAACAGGTATGAAACTAGAAGTACTTTGTAGGTGTTGTTGGATAGGTTTGCAAGATAATAAAGAGTACGTAAATAAAAAGTAGGGGATGTTTAGATAAAGAAACAATAAAGTAAATATAGCGAGTGTGGAAAAGTGGTGGTAGGAGTTGCGAAATTGCCCCTAAGCAATTGACTACTTTACTAGACCGATAGCAAGTATTATGTGGGAGAGGCCACTCCTAGCATGTCATCCCTGACTTGGAATTCTATGCACTTATGATTGGAACTATTAGCAAGCATCCGCAAATACTAATGTTCATTAAGGTAAAACCCAACCATAGCATTAAGGTATATTGGCCCCCCTTCAATCTTGTATGCATCAATTTCTATGCTAGGTTGAAGCTTCTGTCACTCTTGCCCTCCAATACATAGTCCTATCAACATACAACTAACCCTAGGGTGTGATCCACGCACGCAATCATATGATGGGCACCAAAGTACAGCAACATAATCACAAGCAAATTAAATCAATCATAGCAATTCATCAACCACCGATAGGACAACAAAAATCTACTCAAACATCATAGGATGGCAACACATCATTGGATAATAATATGAAGCATAAAGCACCATGCTCAAGTAGAGGGTATAGCGGGTTGCGGGAGAGTGGACCGCTGTAGATAGAGGGGGGAAAGTGATGGAGATGTTAGTGAAGATGGCGGAGGTGTTGGTGTAGATCGCGGTGATGATGATGGCCCCCGGCAGCGTTCCGGCGCCACCGGAAGCGAGGGGGAGAGAGCCCCCACTCCTTCTTCTTCCTTGACCTTCTCCCTAGATGGGAGAAGGGTTTACCCTCTGGTCCATGGTCTCCATGGCGTGGGAGGGGCGAGAGCCCCTCCGAGATTGGATCTGTCTCTCTGTCTCTCTCTGTTTCTGCGTTCCCGATTCTTCCCTTTCACCGTTTCTTATATTCCCGGAGATCCGTAACTCCGATTGGGCTGAAATTTTAACATGATCTCTATCCGGATATTAGCTTTCTTGCAGCGAAAGAAGGGCATAAACCGCCTTACGGGTGGCCCACGAGGGTCAGGGGCGCGCCCCCTGCCTCGTGGCCACCTGGGGCACCGTCTCACGTGGATTTTTCTTCCCAAAAATCATATATATTCCAAAAAAAATCTCCGTCGGTTTTTATCCCGTTTGGACTCCGTTTGATATGGATATTCTGCGAAACAAAAAACATGCAACAAACAGGAACTGACACTGGGCACTGGATCAATATGTTAGTCCCAAAAATAGTATAAAAAGTTACCAAAAGTATATGAAAGTTGTAGAATATTGGCATGGAATAATAAAAAATTATAGATACGACGGAGACGTATCAATAGTCACTATGAAGAGATTGCAAATATGACATATGATTGATCTCATACATAGCATATGACAAGTCAAGCGGATTGTCAAACATGATGTGACCGAGAGAATTAGCACAAAAAATCCTATGTAACATGTCATCACAACTAATAGACTCCACATGGCAATCATCATACTCATCATAAATGGGTAAATCATCGCATGGGGAAGTCGCACTAGCATGAAGCATGGTAATAGGTTGATCAACATCATGCAAGCAATCAATGTCGAGAATGTCCACTAGTGGGACTATAGCATCCCCTTCACCTATGTTACCTTGTTCATTCCACTCAAGTGGTGTAGGTGAGGTGGGAAAGACCAAATGGTGGTCATCTTCATCTTGATGGAACCATGTGGGGGGTGCATCATATTCCACCATGGCCATCGTCTTGTCCAAAGATAGGACGAAGTCATTGCGAATCGGCGCGTCATCATAGATGGGACCTGGCACCAAATGAGAAGACACAATAGAGGTAGAGGTTAAGTCATTAGAAATCGAAGTGGCCTCACATGCCCTATCAACTACCTCACTCTCTCTATGTGGTGCTTCACTCACTCCCTCAAAATAGGTGCACTCAAACTCACATATGGTGGAGTCACTCATCTCACTCAAGTGGTGGGAGTTGTGGCTCTCCTCACATGGGAATTGTGGCAACACATCATATATGGGGCTAGTGGCGAAGTCACTCTCACTCTCAATATGGTGGCAAAAGTCACTCAAGTCATCATACGTCGCCGTGGTCGAAGGGAAAATCCCATGCTCAACCATCTCATTGCCGTCGCCGTGGATGAAGGCCGAAGATGGCACATCATCACTCTTGCCTCCTAAGATGGAAGCATCATCCTTGCTCGCCACCTCGTCGCTCGCCTCCAAAGCTTGGTCCTTGAGGGTCTCCGTAGTCGTACTTGTCGCCGCACCATCTTGAAAAAGAGTCGAAGTAGACTCGGCATCATCAATGCCACAAAGGGGGATGGCGGTGAAGTCAAACTTGGGAGCATCGTCTTGGAGCTCGTCAGGCTTGGACATCTTGGTAGTACTATCCTCATGCTCGCCTTCTTGGAGCTTGGTCTTTGAGAAGTGTGCTTGGGGTCAAGAAGCCTTGTCCTTCATGAGTTCTTGTTCCGCCTTGAGAGCACCAATGTAGTTGTCATCTAGGGATTTGTAGTTCTCGAGGAAGATCGTCTTGGAGATGTTGTTGTGTAATCCCATCATGAAGTGGAACTTCATCGAAATGGGGTCGTCCACGTCGGCTCGTCGCAAGACAATCTTCATCTCCATGAAGTACGCATCGATGGACTTGGATCCTTGGATGGTGTTCTCCAATTGGCGTAGAAGTTGTTCCGTGTAGGTTGGAGGCACGAACTCTCGCCGCAAAGCTCTCTTCGTCTTGGGCCAACTCATGTTGTAGGTCTCCAAAGATGCGTGAAGCCACCATGTGGACGCGTAGTTGTGGAAGTTCCTTGTGGCACACTTCACTTGATCTTCGGGAGGAACTTGATGTAGCTTGAGGTAGTCATCCATCAAACGCTCCTGTTGGGGTAGCCCCTGCATGTCTGCCCAGGCACCGGATGTCCGGCCTCTGGCCCGGATGTCCGGACGTTGTAGCTTCAGCAGCTCCGTCTTCTTCCGTCGTCACTTCCAGGCTTCCCTAGCGGATGGTGTAATTGTTCCTTGGCGCTTGCACTCCTCCTCGTCATCCGTGAAGCTCCGACAATACCTATGCATGCACAGGGGAGAAGTGTCAAGTAGTATACTATTCTCGAAGGGGTCAAGTGAGCACGTGTAAAGGAGATGATTCACCTTTGAGTATGTGAAGTAGATGTCGCATGTGTCACTCGCCGAACGGACTCTTGACATGTGATGTCCATAGGATGCTCCGCATCACTCATGGTCTAGCGCAGCTCGTTGGCCCTGCGCCCAAAGTGGAGTCCCTCCTAGGTCAGGGAAAAGGCAATGTCTTGATCCATTAAAGCACGAACAAACACATCATTGCCGCATGTTGGAGTATTGGTGCTACAAAGGAAGGGTGTGGTGTTGTCGCCACTATAAAGTAAAATCCCACTATTGTAACATCTCCTGAGTTATAAGCTATCATCAACACCTCACACCCTATGTACGATGATGTGCAACTCATCCTCGAACTACTAGTTGGTGAAGGTCATCAGGTTGTGGGAGTAGAGGCAACAAGATCACGTGGGCGCCACTGTAAATTGCAGAAGCACCATAGTGACCTGCAGCTACTATGTCACGGTTGGCCTTGGTGGTATCACCCCTATAGATGGCAACGAAAAGAACCATCATGGTGTCGGTGTTGTCGGCTCACTAACTAATGGCACCACCTCTAGCCTCAATGGAAATACATAAGTAGATGACGATGATGAGTCTAGTGCCGCCTATGGTGTTGTTTGCGCACACTACAAGGGAATCACATGTTATGTCAATGGCAACACTCGTAGTCTCACAGAAATGGCACTATTGAGGCCAATGGTGTCATCGGTTTTGACGAATCAGGAAAAAGCCACATGGCAGTTAGCTCCGTATTGCAAGCACAAAATCTAGATAGGAGGTGCTCCATACATTGCTCAAAGTATATTGTAATGATATGGGCCATTGGATCCACGATTGATCTCATGGTGACAAGTGTGACAAAAGATGGTTAAGATATGATACACAACATTTGTGTTGTAGGGTTTGGGACATGACTCTCTTTCGTGAAAGCAAGATAGAAGATTCGAACCCAAGTACTCCTTTGTCTCACCTTTCTAGGCGGCAAGAGGATTAGGTTTCTCTGTCTCTCATCAGTGTTGCCGCCAATCTGCCTCGTCTCTAGAGTCGTTAAGGCCCATGGAGGCACGATGAACCCCGACCCTTTTTGACAGGAAGGCTCCAGCTTTGTTTTGGCTACAGTTTTCACTTCAATTAGGGTGCGTGTCCTACTCAGGGAAGTGAGGTGGCAACGATTCCCTAATGATGGAATAAGAACCTTCCTGCCCAGTCTTCGTCCCGGTGGTGCATCCAGCATCGTGAGAGTGCGCCTGGAGGTCTTCTCTGACGGATCTCGTGGGATTCATATGGTACTGGTCATCAGTAGATCTATTTGCTCCAGTCTTTGAGTGTCATGTTGGACCATTCCGACCTATGCTTATCTTCATCGGCGATGGTTGTTGTTCGGATGCGGTGGTGTTTTGGGACCTTAGCACGTCGACTTCCCGACTATCTACTACTACAAGGTTTGCCCGGCTCTGGTTAGGGAGGGGCGATGGCGGCGGGAAGCCTTCAACACGCTCAAGTGCTTGTAATCGTCGCTAGGTGGTCCACGGATCTGGCTTGTTACTTCCGGTGTTCTTTGTACTACCATGACAGATGGTGAATAGATCGAAAGTTTTTTCCACAAAAGTTAATGAAAAAGAAAGCAAGATAGAAGAACAATTCTTCCAATTATCGCTTACTCTTGTCGAGGTTCTTATTATGTATAGGTCTAACAATCCAGTATAAGTAGACAATCATATATAGAAAGCAAGATAGTATCATAGCTAGTATCATGCATGTCAACTAGGCAATTTTGATGAGGTGTTATAGAATTAAATGAAGAAAGAGAGAGTTGAGTATCATATCATGATACCGTATCATAATAAATGATATGTTATTATGTGTCATGCATGATAATAAATAAAGTACTACATGATACTAATATATGATACTATGCACTAGGAAGATAGTATCATACACTAGTATCATATGCATGATATTAGTATATCATACTCCCCATTACAACCAACCTTAAAGATAAACTTATAATTTAAAGGGTAGGAAGTTCCAAAGCAAACATTGGGATTCACATCCCATAATTGTGAGATGCTATTGCGTACATAACAATTACTTGTTCTTGGCCAACATTGCTGCTTTTGCTGTTTTACGGTGAATATGTGTGTTTCTTATTGATACACTGGCTTTTAATTGATGTTGGAGAGTTCAACACTGAAGTACATATAAAAGTAATGTAGCTTGTGACAAACCGTAGGTATCATTGTTGCGGTCGCAGCAAGCGATTCCTTGTATGGCCCCTTTATTTCATTATATGTTAGTCTTTCCTGAACTTCTTTAGTAAATATAACCCCTGAGACAGCCCGAAGCGGTAGCGGTATACTAAATTGCATGTGATATTTAGCGCTTGTTTGGACTGCTCTGCTGCATCAAAATCAGTTCTGCTCCACCAAATCCACTTTGGAGCAATTTCACACAGGAGTTGCAACTCTTTCGAAGAGAATGTCTGGCTTTAATCTAGCTCCAGATTCAAGAATGAGAAAATTGGTGAAAATGATATATTTGATTGGTTGAGCGGAGAGAAACGAAGGGGTATCCACTTACTAATGTCAATTGTGGGCAATTCCTTCCAACTCCAACTTCTACAGTTTTTTGGAACACTTCCTAAAGAGCTTCACAAAAACCAAGGAGTTGTATCCCAGATTTTAATTTTTTTTGTGGAACGGCATATCGTGGAGCTATCTCGATTGGCTTGTGTTTTTTAGAGCGGAGTTGAATTTCAAGGAGCAGAGCAGTCCCGAACAGGCCCTTCTCACGAAGCATGTGGGATATTAATGATTTAGATTGCCTCTCATTGATGTGTTTGACTAGGTAACCATTGTCTTAAAATATATAGCTGCCTACGTAACCATGTGACTCCACAAGCATGTCTGCATTTTTAGAATTTCTCGAAGATTTTCAACTGCAGCGAGATTATCTTACAGTATCCAGCACAGCCACTTGCATGGCTTTCTGATTATAGAAGGGGACGTACGTAACCTGCCAACCTAATTGCCTAGTGCAGTTAAGGTTCAACGAACCAAGTTTCAGCGCTAATTTAAGAGGAGGAACCCGTACAAATAGGGGGGAGCCGGTCAAAACCTAAACCAAAAACGAAATTGTGGACGAAGATCAGGACAAGCAAAATTCCAGGCGAGTGTTTGTGTGGATCATGGCCAGCCAAAAGAATATCTGGAGACCGATCTACGGCCCAGCTCAAACCATGCAAGATTTTGAGGCAAGCTAGCTTAGCTACGCATGTCTCCTAGTAGTACTAGCAAGTTGGTAATTTATTTTGGGTGTCATTTTCTTGTGCCAGGTCAACTTCCACACCGCCTCATTTGTCCCTGTAGGAACAGGAGATGAGAAAGGAAGCGATAGCAAGCATCTCGATTGTTCCCATCCTGTTGTCCACTTACGCTACTTGACAACCGTAGGACTGCACTTGCCGCACAGTACAAAAGGTTAACTTTCTGTTAAGTTCCGGTCGTTGCTACGAAGATCCGGGCGCGGGAAGGGCTTTCCACGCGACGCAGACATGTTACTTTCTTGAATTAGACACTTAGGGCATCTCCAGCCGTGTTTCAGGAAGGCTTTCCCAAGCGTTTTTCTTGCATCGGTGTCGAAAAATCGGCCCAGTCGCGTCCCCAGGAGTTCGATTTTCGCCGGCCTGGGCCGAAAACAGCGCCGGCGGATCCAGGCCGAACCCGGCGCGCTGGGGGGCGCCCGGGGGCGCCGGGCGAATTTTTTTGGCGCGAAAAAGCCGCGGGCCCGCCGCATCAGCGACACGGCTCTCTTCTCGCCCCTTCGTCGTCCTCATCGCCTCGTTTCCCGCGGAGAATCAATGCCAAAGCTGCCGCGCTGCCGCGCCGGTCAGCCTGCGCCATTGATGCCTTACGGGCGGCGCAGTGAAGGCCGGACGACGCGCGTCCCTCGCCCTCCCTCGCCCGCCACGCGTACGGGCGGCGTCTCGGCCTATATAAGACGCGCACCAGCGTGCTCGGCGACCACACTCTCTCGCCGTCGTCGTTCCTCCCTCTCTTCTCTTTCGCCGTCATTTCTCCCTCTCCTCTCTCTCGCCGTCTCCACCCATGGCCGAGCGCTTCCCTGGTGACGCCGCGGCGGCGAACGGCTTCGGCCGCCGCCATCTCCACGAAGACAAGGCTCGCCTCCTTTACGAGGCCGGGTACCCGGTCCCGCCGGACATGCGGGTGCCCGGCGCGTGGAGGATCAGCGCCGGCGGTGTGCCGGTGCCACCACCACCCACGGGGGCGGCGCGGCGTGCGGAGATCGCACGCATCCGCGCGTCCCTACCGCGGCCGGCGAGGGAGGGGCCACGGTACGTCCCCGACAGCCCGCTCTGGGAGTCCTACTTCCGCCGCCGTCACGCCGAGCAGCTCGAGGCCACCAACGGCGTCGAGCCCTCCGGCAGGCTCAACTCCAACGGCCGGCGCCGGTGGTGGGGCGTGCCCGGGCGCATGTTGGAGGCCGTCCTCGAATACATCGAGGGCGGCAACACGCCGCCCCTCGAGTACCCCGATCCCCCGTCCTTCTCACGCCGCCGGGGAAGTTCCTGGACCCCGAGGCGCATGGAGACCGGGGGGTCCTCCTCGTCGTCCGGCGGCTCGCCCTGCCTCCGCCCCGTCAAGCCGGAGCCCCAGGACACGCCGGTCAGTGCCCGCACGCGCAACTCCGGCGTCCGCATCGGCGGCGCCAACGCCTCCCCACCCACCGGCCGCTTCGTCCTCGTCAAGCCCAAGCCGGAGCGCGGCCTCCCCGTGGAGTACGAGGAGATAGCCCGGCGCGGCATCTCCGACGAGGACGCCCTGCGCTGGGCGCGGGACGACTACCTCCGCGACGAGATGGTCCGGCAGCGCCAGGCCCTGGAGGAGATCGCCGCCCGCAAGCGTGGGCGCGAGGACGAGCACGGCGTCGTGGTCCTCGACAGCGACGATGACGACGACGCCCCCGGACCGTCCAACCCGCCGCGCCAACCGGGGGAGGGATGCAGCAGGGGCGACGGAGGCGCAAGCGGGGGCGGCGACGACGACGACGACGGCGGCGACTACACGCGATTCTACCGCCTCCTCGGCATGTAAACCGCGTGGACGGGCGGCGAGGGGGACGGCGGGGGTAGCTCGCCGAAGTTTTTTTCTTTTTTGTAAAATATGTTTAAGTTTGAACGAACTCGCCGATGTTTGTTTGAATTTCAGTCGTGTTTGCGCCGTATTTGAATTTATTTTTTTTAAACATGGGGCGCCGCGACTGGGGGGCATCACGCCCCCAGTGCGCGGTTTAGCGACGGCACGTCTCCAGGGGGCGATTTTTAGGCGTCCTGGGGGACCGAACGGCTGGAGATGCCCTTAGACCCCGTTTGGAGCGCTGGAATTGCCTCTAGTTCCCTGCCATTCTACCCCAAATCGACTGTTGCATATCTAAACCTTTCCGGCACGGTGATCCGGAGGTAGACTCTATGCCATGCCACATGGATACTTTGGATAGACAGGGGAAATTTAGGAAAAGCTTGATGAAAGAATGCTCTCCTTGTGAAGGAAACCGACGAAAATTACAGTGATCTGAACGCTCCATCACACGGTCAGTGATTCCAAGCTTTTGGCCGAAGCCTCTTCTCCGCGATGTCCCGGCAACGAGAGTGATGGATGCTGACCGGTGCGAGCAACAAAGTCCCAAATGGCAGAGCCATCTTTCCGCCAAACTGCCGGTGGCCACTCGACCAGACCGGCCGGTAAAAAGTTAAAAGCTCACAATTCACACCACCTCCTAATTTCTACCACGAGAGAAGTAGAAGGTACTCCAGTAAGCTCGAGCCTCCTCCCCCTACCAAGAAGAATCTACACTCATGTAAATGCGTTGGCTCCGGTCAGTCTCGTCTCGCAGGGATTCGCTAGAAGCCAAGAGCCAAACATCCCCTTCCTTAACGTTGGATCGCAACCGGCCGCGTGCGTCCAAGCCCACGGCCATTGAACCGGTCCTCCGCCTCGAGCTAGCTAGCGCTTTTGAACCGGTCTAAAGACCTGCATGCGGAACTCATCACATCAACGTGGTGACAGCCAGCCGAAAGAAGAAGAAGAAGAAGAAGAATTAGAAGAAGACAGCGACTCGGGGAAGGCTCCGGCCCCAACGACAAATAACCGAACGATCCGTCGTCCATGGTCCATCCACATGCGCTTGTGCGGTCGCGTCGTCGAACGACAGCGCCGCCCACGCAATCGGGCCTCCCTTCCCTTTGAACCGGTCGCGGCGTTTTGCCGCGTGATCTGGTCTGATCGACGCGATATCTGGGAGGCCGGGAGTTAGCGACGCCCATTCCCGGCCTTGGATCGTCGTCGCCGGGATCCCGGGGGCGACGGCGACGTGCCTGTTGTTTCGATCTATTGCGTGTGGCGAGCGTGTTACGTAGTGCATGGGAGTATTATTGGCTCGCGGGTCGTTTTCTGCCCGCATGTCGTGGCGGTGGGCCGGCTGAAAGCCAATCAAGGCGGGGAATGTTATAGCCGGTGATTGGCAGCGCGTCGCCGGTGCGTGGCCGGTGGGCGGGCGACGACGACGACGGGCGTGACACGTCAGGTCTGTGGAGGAGCGCGCGCCGGTCACTGCTAGCTAGCTAGCTAGCTCGTGTGTTCACAAGTGTGTGCCGGTGATTCACTCCCACGGTAGCAAGCACTATTACAACTGCCATACGAGCTAGCTAGTAGCCCGGAGTGGAACCAGGAGTCCAGGACGCTTCTGGTTCCAGCTCCTCGTCGGCGTCGCATGCGGTCGCCGCTGTGGAATTCTTTCTGCCTCCGGCCGGGCGCGGAGTTTCCGAAGCGCGTACGACCACCGCCCCTGGGAAAACCGGTGACCTGACCCGGACCGACGGATGGGACACGCCGCTTCACTGTCCACGTCCATGCACGGGACGTGGAAGTGGAAATTCCGCCACTGATCCATCGCCGTAGCTCCGTATAGGTATAGCAGCCTAGCTATATACAGTAGATGAATAATTCCGCGTGGCAATCGGGAGTGGTATACGTACGGTATACGATTGTAGACAGGGTACCTTTCATCGGCGTCCCTTGAGAGGGACGGTCGCCCAGTCCTCCCTGCCACCATGTACGTCTGTACAAGCTACCAGATGTAGACTTGCGACTGTTCTGGCTTGGATGGATGGTGACGCCTACGTCTGTATCTCGTTGTCTCTACGTAGGTTTGGCACCAAGGCAACAGCCAACCACTAACTGATATACTCCAACCTACGAGTAGTATCATCATAACTTTAATAGATATGCTGAGAAGAAGAGTGTGCACTGCTCTTTTCAGCTGCCAAAAAATTGTAGGACTCTTGATCTCAACGTATGACAATACTTACAAAAAAGTGTTAATCTGAAAAAGGCAGACAAGGAGACTGTTCTCTGCCGTTTGCTCTTCTATAACATGTGCTTTCTGAAACAGCTGGGTTCTCTCTCCCTCGAATTTCATAATGAAACTGGGGGCCCTTTGGGGCTCCTTTTCCTCTAAAAAGAGAAGAGTAATCAGGCATTCAGGAGGGAAAGCAGGATGCTGGAGCAGACAACATCATTGGCGATGGTAGTAGCATCAAATAAGAAAGAAAAGGGAACACCATCCAAGCTATACCTCACAACATATGTTTCTCTTACTTGTACACAACAGATGTGTCGTCCCAAGCATGACCACCATCAAGTCGGGGGGCAACGGGCAAGCAAACAACAAGGCAAACAGTAGATAGAAACAGCATATGGTTCCATACTTTTCGACAATATACTAATAGGCACCGACGCCAAGCAAGTAGTCAGATCATCATTTACAGGCACAGGAAGTTAGATACTTATCATACAGCATTGACTAGCACTACAGATAGAAAGAGTACCTAGGTTTCGAGATAATACAGCATTCAGAAGGTCGTTGCCGGTTAGGGGTGGTACTTTGAGGCTCGGATGTGATGATTGACCAAATGACCATCCAGATTTTACAAGATACCATGTCATGGGCACAAAAAGATGGTTGCATAAGTCAAGCCTGCCCCTACTTTGAGAGGAAGGACGACATCGCCCGTCTAAATTCAAGAGATCCTAGAGCAGATTTCGGTAAAGGGCTGCCTCCAGGGAACCACAAATCACCTCTGCCAGGAAGCATAACCTGTGGGCTCATACTCTTGTCACCATCACTTGCCTCAGCAGGAAGAGCTTCATTCTTTTTCTTCACAAATTCAAAGAACTCCGCAACTTGACGAGCATATCTTCATGGGCAACATTGAAACATCAAACGGGTGCAGAGATTTGAAGGAAGTTAAGAGCACGTGGGGTGTTCAGGACTTTGGTGATGCATTATTAAAATAACATTGCAGGTCGCTGGAAACTATCATTACGAGGAAATTCGATAAAATGCCGGTCTTAGTTTATTCTTTGATTAAATGGCATGCCATGTGTCGCTGACAGGCGGGTCCTGGCGTGGCATTTTATAAAGGCCAAACTAAGACGTGACATATTATCAAATCTCCACAAATACATGCTACTGTCAATAGGAGTACATCGGGAATTACCACATAAATAATTCAAGAGACAATAACAAATACCATCACCCTGGACACAAGGATAACAAATTGAATGTGTAACGACTTTTTCTTACAAGTGTCAAAGTGTATAAATACAGACCTAGCAAGGCTGGACTTGGTCTCAAAAGCATTTCACAGGAATTAGAAAGTTATATGCAAAGAATCACCTATAAGCCATCCAGATTGTTTACAAGTATATGTGTTCTCCGTTCATATCTAACCAGACCTAGACTTCAGATAATTCACTTGTAACAATGTAGCAGGCATGATATATTGTACAGAACTAGTGTCACATAGGTAAAAAACAAACAGTAAACTGAAGATGTATCAAAAGCACATAGAAATTACTAAATATTTTACTTTTGGGTCAGTTTACACATCACAGCTTAACCTTTCCTATTTGGATTCAGTTGGCAACAATTCCAGCAACATTAGTGAGTTCTATTTTGGAACATGTAGATCAACACGCTAATTTCAATGCTTTCCGCTCAAAGAATATCATATTCTTAACTAATGCCTGCTTAACAATAAAAGAATGTAAATAGAAAACTGAAACAATGCTCTCAGGAATATAAAGGTTCTGATCACTTACTGTCGTTTAGCTTCAATGTCCTTGTTAAAATCAATGTCATTTTCACAGTCCAGGATCAGAGCAGGAACCTAATTCGGAATAGCATCAATATGTGACCAAATAACTCCTTACAGATCACACTTGGGCAAATAAAGGTAGGAGAAAGTTACCTTCTGGATACTAGAATGCATATGATCTCCTTCCAGGAAGAACACTCGATCTCGTATTTCTGGATGTAGTGAGCCCTCCATATGAATTGGAAGCTGACTGACTGACAACAAACCAGAACCTTGTCCTTTGGATGGAAGTAGCCAGCTTTCATGTTTCTCATGCAAACCTTGAAGGTAATCAAGACTGACACCACCCTCCTCTGACCTTTTCCGAACCATCATTCTTTTGTGGCAGGTGTCAGGGCTAGCTCTTAGATAAATAAAACCATCAGGGACAAGACCCGGGAGAGATGACACAACTGGGTCGAACCAGGAATCGTAAATGCTGATTTCCATCTCATTCATCCACTTAGCTTCATGAACAGCACGGACAAAAACCTGAAAATCAACACGAGTTTACTAATTAAATAGGAAAAGATGTTTACAGTGGGATAGATCAAAAGTGAAAACTAGTGTTTTCGGTAAATATATGACCTACCATTCTATCACTGAAAACACTTCTTTCCATCAGCCGGAGAGGCTTTATTCCACTTGAAGACTCCCTCTCTTGCATCACCCTTGTCACAAAGACGTAATTCTGGAAAGTGTAAGCATACCTCTGTGGTTCAGCATAGAAAGCATCAAGTATGTTAAAGTGATCAGGCCCAATATCCTGCCACTTTGCAACAGGTTCAGGTACTATTTCCACAAGGTCACGTAGTTCGATAGTCTCGTTGGCAATTCTTTGAAGGAACGTAGATTTCCCAACACTGATATTCCCTTCAACACAAAAGGTGAGCCTCTTTCTTCTGCAAGGCTTAGATGTGTCAGTGTCTTTCACCTCCTCATCAACGCTCTCTTTAATGAACAAAGTTATACTCTCAGCATGGTTTTTGTGTATGATGCCAACTGAACTTTGCAAGAACTCAACCATCTTCTCATCAGACTTGCCAAAGAACTGCAAAACTCAGGAAGTGTTAGCTCTAGGTGCATTGAAGTTAGATTGAACCGGCAGAATTTTAAGTGAGGAAATCACC
The DNA here is from genome assembly GCA_034509565.1 of Triticum monococcum. NCBI lineage: Eukaryota > Viridiplantae > Streptophyta > Magnoliopsida > Poales > Poaceae > Triticum > Triticum monococcum. The sequence goes on from CM067843.1 coordinate 690,489,106, forward strand.
ATCATATTCATAAGACAGGATTGTGACAAAGAACTAAAGAAAATAACAGACAAAAGTAATTTGCTCTTTTCTCCATCAAACTTAAGAATTTCATGGTGATAATGCTCCAAAGCCTCCAATGATCACATAGTGGGAATCATATTAACCTGTTTTATGCAATGCTACAACCAATACAATCTTGAGTCTTTGGCAGCATATCTCAAGTTTGTGAGATGCAGGGTAGGCCTAGGCATAAACTTTAGGACTAAAATCATTGCTGCTGTAGATTTTGGAGCCAATGTGCATTTACCAGTGCTGCCTCAATTACTAAAACTGAGGAGTGACCACCAGAATTCTAATGCCGAGTTGGTCGTCAAGGACAGAGTGATTGCTTGCACTCACAGTACACCAACTCTAGTATACAAGAATGCAGGGCATGTCAGTTGCTTGAGCTAACAATAAGTGGTGGTATGTGCCGACATTGTCTCAGGCAACATATGTCAACAGAAATGTATTTTCCATGTGACCATGTCAACTCTGGCAATTCGCAGGAACTGGTGAAGACTCCAAGCATACGTGTTGCTTACATACTTTGCAAACTAGTACTACAATAAAACAGAGACAAACAGTACGAACAATCCAGAACAGACCAACCACGCACGCACCTTATCCCGATAGAGCTGCTTGAGCGGCGCAACGCCATCGAACCCCTTCTCAACGAGCTTCCTCTGGTTCCGCGGCCCGACCCCAGGAATGGCGAGCAGCTCCCCGCTCCCCGTCGCCGCATCGCCCCGGCCTCTCTGCCTCCTCTCTGGCGAATTGCGACCCCCGCCTCCTCTGGAGGCCCTCCCCTCTTCCTCCTCCTCCCCCTCTCCCGCGGCAACATCCCCGCGTCTCGCCGCTTCGGCGGAGCAGCAGAGCCCCCTCCTCGCGACCGCGCCGCCACCGCCGCAGCGCAGCCACGGCAGGGGGCGGAGGCGCGCGGTGCTCGGCACCGAGCAAGCGGAGAGGGACGGGCCCGCCAGGCGGAGCGCGGGCATGCGGGAGGAGGGCAGCAGCGGCCGGGCCGGGGCCGCGGCCGCGTCGAGGAAGGAGGCGGCTCGGGGGAGAATCCTGTGCATCGCTCGCTGGCTGAGGCGACGGGGGCAGCGGAGGTCGGTCTCCGGCAGGCCGCCGGCCGACGTGGCGGTGGCGGGCGGGCGGCCGGAAGGGATTGGGTTGCGGTGCGGTGGGGTTTAGGGTTTTGGCGTTATCATCTCGCGGGGCTGCCGGGATGAGGATGGGGAGGAGGGTGGAAGGAGAACTGGCGCGGTGCACACGAGTGGTCCACGGGGGCTCGAGTCTGTGCTGGGTCCACGGGAATTGAAAATGCGTAAAATAAGACGGGCCGGTGTGTCGCTGCCTCGCCGCTTTTGTTTTCGGTCCTGCTCTCGGTGCATGGACCGAACTCCTTGGGCTGTGCAGGCCTGACTGACTTTAGCACATGGATAGAAATGGACGGAACTGCAAACGCACATGTGTTATTGGGCCTGAGCCGTTTGGTTGGTCCATGAAACGTGGTCAGTTAGCAATTTCTGAACTTCGACAACCGCCATTGATATGTACTCCCATAATGCATAGGTGTTTTGCATATGTTCATGCACATTGCTTCTTCTCGGGTCATCAAAGCACGGTATCTACTTCTTTATTGTTTTGCAATGTTGGTCTTTTTGTTCATGTGACATGCTTAGCATTTGTAGACCGTGAAGCATTTGAAAGGGCCATAAAGTTCCCAAACCTTTTTCGAATTTGTGAATATTTTCTAAATTTCTGCAAAAAGGTCAAATTTGATAACATTTCCAAATTCATGAACATAGAGAAATTCACAAACATTTCCTAAATAGGAAATATATTTTGAATTCAAAAATATTTTTCAAATTCGCAAGATTTTTTCAAATTCACAAGCATTTATTTTTGAATTAATGGATATATTTTAAATTATAGCTTGTTTCTCAAAATTCGCGTACATTCTTTAATTCGTGAACAATTTGAAAATTCACAAAGATTTTTAAAATCTGCTATTTTTACTTAATTAACGATTTTTAAATCTGCAATGATTTTTGAGTTCGTGAATATTTTTAAAATTTATGAACAATTTTACATCTTTGATAATAATTTGAAATTCATGAACATATTTAAATACATAATCTTTCTCAAGTTGGTAAAAAAATGAAATCACAAATATTATTAAAATGTGCAAAAAAAATGCATTCGTAGATATATTTTAAATTATTGCATATTTTTTTAATTGTGGTTTTCTATGATTCTCAAACATTTTTCAAATCTGTGGAATTTTTTTGAACCAATGAACTTTTCCCTGCATTACCCAACATTTTGTTTCGCTGACAAACACCGGTCAATTCGCAAACATTTTTTTACAATTAATGGACATTTTCCAAGTCCATGGAAATTTTATCAAATTCGTCAACATTTTAAAATTCATGATTTTTTTCCAATCCATGAATATAATTAAACTTTTGAAAAAAAATTTGTAATGAAATAAAACCTACCAATATATGAAACTCGACAAAAATATGTAAAACAGTTGAAAACATACCTAGGGTGGCAAACAAGACCACTTCGCCTTGCTCATAATTGGCCGACCCACGAATGAGGAGGACGAAGATGATTAGAGGCAATGCCGCAATGGTATCGCTCACCGAGACCACCTCGTCGGCACATCAAGCCACAGTTGGCCAAGGGCTTGCACCAGATGCTCACAGGCCATGGCCCTTTGGTATACTCACTCGCAGCACTAGTCTTTCGTTCGTTCGACCTGCTTGCTTTGCTTTCCTTTTCTCTCACATTTTACTGCTACTCCTGTATTGCCTTGGGAAAATGAATTTCAGCTCTTTTAATCAAAAAAGTTGACTGATTTTAAAACAAATTTATGAATTTAAAAAAGTTTGTGAATTTTAAAAAGCGTGGGTTAGTAAAAATCAACAAATTATCATAAAGTTCATGAATTTGAATAAAACGTGAATCTTTGAAAAGTTTGTGAATATGAAAAAAAATGCTAATTTAAAAAACAAAAATTTGAAAATTGGTTACAAAATTAAAAAATTGAATTTAATAAAACAGAAATAAAACAAAAAACAGGATGGAAAACATAAAAGCCCAACCCCCAAAAGCAAAGAAAAACCAGCCTGAAAAGAACAGGAGGGATTCTTCTAGAGCCTTCAAGAAGGTTCCCAAAACCGATGTAAAGGAAATTGGTGTTGCTAATATGGGCCGGTCTACTTAGTACGTGTTGGGGAACGCAGTAATTTCGAAAATTTTCCTACGCACACGCAAGATCATGGTGATGCACAGCAACGAGAGGGGAGAGTGTTGTCTACGTACCAACGCAGACCGACTGCGGAAGCGATCACACACCGTAGAGGAAGTAGTCGTACGTCTTCTTCCCGATCCGACCGATCCAAGCACCGTTACTCCGGCACCTCCGAGTTCTTAGCACACGTTCAGCTCGATGACGATCCTCGGGCTCCGATCCAGCAAAGCGTCGAGGAAGAGTTCCGTCAGCACGACGGCGTGGTGACGATCTTGATGTACTACCGACGCAGGGCTTCGCCTAAGCTCTACAACGATATGATCGAGGTGGAATTTGGTGGCAGGGGGCACCGCACACGGCTAAGGAACGATCTCAAGGATCAACTTGTGTGTCTTGGGGTGTCCCCTGCCCCCGTATATAAAGATTGGAGGGAGGGGGCCGGCCGGCCAGAGAGAGGGAGGCGCAGGGGGAGTCCTACTCCCACCGGGAGTAGGACTCCCCCTCCAATCCTATTCCAATTAGGACTCTCAAGGGGGAAAGGAGAGAGAGGGGGGGCGGCCCCTTCTCCTAGTCCTACTAGGACTTGGGGAAGGGGGGGGCGCCGGCCAACTATGGGCTGCCCCTTTTCTCTTTTTCCACTAAGGCCCAATAGGCCCATTAGTCTCCCGGGGGGTTCCGGTAACCCTCCCGGTATTCCGGTAAAATCCCGATTTCACCCGGAACACTTCCTATGTCCAAACATAGTCTTCCAATATATCAATCTTTATGTCTCGACCATTTCGAGACTCCTCATCATGTCCGTGATCTCATCCGGGACTCCGAACAACCTTCGGTACATCAAAATGCATAAACTCATAATAACTGTCATCGTAACGTCAAGCGTGCGGACCCTACGGTTCGAGAACAATGTAGACATGACCGAGACACGTCTCTGGTCAATAACCAATAGCGGGACCTGGATGCCCATATTGGCTCCTACATATTCTACGAAGATCTTTATCGGTCAGACCGCATAACATACGTTGTTCCCTTTGTCATCGGTATGTTACTTGTTGGGGAACGCAGTAATTTCAAAAAATTTCCTACGCACACGCAAGATCATGGTGATGCACAGCAATGAGAGGGGAGAGTGTTGTCTACGTACCAACGCAGACCGACTGCGGAAGCGATCACACAACGTAGAGGAAGTAGTCGTACGTCTTCTTCCCGATCCAAGCACCGTTACTCCGGCACCTCCGAGTTCTTAGCACACGTTCAGCTCGATGACGTTCCTCGGGCTCCGATCCAGCAAAGCGTCGAGGAAGAGTTCCGTCAGCACGACGGCGTGATGACGATCTTGATGTACTACCGACGCAGGGCTTCGCCTAAGCACTACAACGGTACGATCGAGGTGGAATTTGGTGGCAGGGGGCACCGCACACGGCTAAGGAACGATCTCAAGGATCAAGTTCTGTGTCTTGGGGTGCCCCCTGCCCCCGTATATAAAGGTTGGAGGAGGGGGGCCGGCCGGCCAAGGGAGGGGAGGCGCAGGGGAGTCCTACTCCCACCGAGAGTAGGACTCCTCCCCCCAATCCTAATCCAATTAGGACTCCCGGGAGGGGAAAGAGAGAGAAGGGGGGCCGGCCCCTTATCCTATTCCTAATAGGACTTGGGGAAGGGGGGCGCCGGCCAGCTTGGGCCTTTTCCCTTTTTCTCTTTTTTCCACTAAGGCCCAATAGGCCCATTAGTCTCCCGGGGGGTTCCGGTAACCCTCCCGGTATTCCGGTAAAATCCCGATTTCACCCGGAACACTTCCGATGTCCAAACATAGGCTTCCAATATATCAATCTTTACGTCTCGACCATTTCGAGACTCCTCGTCATGTCCGTGATCTCATCCGGGACTCCGAACAACCTTCGGTACATCAAAATGCATAAACTCATAATAACTGTCATCGTAACGTTAAGCGTGCGGACCCTACGGTTCGAGAACAATGTAGACATGACCGAGACACGTCTCCGGTCAATAACCAATAGCGGGACCTGGATGCCCATATTGGCTCCTACATATTCTACGAAGATCTTTATCAGTCAGACCGCATAACAACATACGTTGTTCCCTTTGTCATCGGTATGTTACTTGCCCGAGATTCGATCGTCGGTATCCAATACCTAGTTCAATCTCGTTACCGGCAAGTCTCTTTACTCGTTCCGTAATACATCATCTCACAACTAACATATTAGTTGTAGTGCTTGCAAGGCTTATGTGATGTGCATTACCGAGAGGGCCCAGAGATACCTCTCCGACAATCGGAGTGACAAACCCTAATCTCGAAATACGCCAACCCAACATCTACCATTGGAGACACCTGTAGTACTCCTTTATAATCACCCAGTTACGTTGTGACGTTTGGTAGTACCCAAAGTGTTCCTCCGGTAAACGGGAGTTGCATAATCTCATAGTTATAGGAACATGTATAAGTCATGAAGAAAGCAATAGCAACATACTAAACGATCGGGTGCTAAGCTAATGGAATGGGTCATGTCAATCAGATCATTCTACTAATGATGTGACCTCGTTAATCAAATAACAACCCCTTGTTCATGGTTAGGAAACATAACCATCTTTGATTAACGAGCTAGTCAAGTAGAGGCATACTAGTGACACTCTGTTGGTCTATGTATTCACACATGTATTATGTTTCCGGTTAATACAATTCTAGCATGAATAATAAACATTTATCATGATGTAAGGAAATAAATAATAACTTTATTATTGCCTCTAGGGCATATTTCCTTCAGGTTATGGTTTAGTTGATTTGGATCACGTGATCACTTAGAGGATTGGTACACATCAGGTCATTCTACTTATAGCAAGGCACACATCAGGTCTGGTACACAGCATTGCATACATGATAGAGCCTATGGATGAAGCATAGGGAACATCTTTCATTTTCTCTCTATCTTCTGCAGTGGTCGGGCATTGAGTCTTACTCAACTTCACACCTTGTAGCACAGGCAAGAACCCTTTCTTTGCTTGATCCATCTTGAACTTCTTCAAAATTTTGTCAAGGTATGTGCTCTGTGAAAGTCCAATTAAGCGTCTTGATCTATCTCTATAGATCTTTATGCCTAATATGTAAGCAGCTTCCCTGAGGTCTTTCATTGAAAAACTTTTATTCAAGTATCCCTTTATGCTATCCAGAAATTCTATATCATTTCCAATTAGCAATATGTCATCCACATATAATATCAGAAATGCTACAGAGCTCCCACTCACTTTCTTGTAAATACAGGCTTCTCCAAAAGTCTGTATAAAGCCAAATGCTTTGATCACACTATCAAAGCGTTTATTCCAACTCCGAGATGCTTGCACCAGTCCATAAATGGATCGCTGGAGTTTGCATACTTTGTTAGCTCCTTTTGGATCGACAAAACCTTCTGGTTGTACCATATACAACTCTTCTTCCAGAAATCCATTCAGGAATGCAGTTTTGACATCCATTTGCCATATTTCATAATCACAAAATGCGGCAATTGCTAACATAATTCTGACGGACTTAAGCATCGCTACGGGTGAGAAGGTCTCATCGTAGTCAACCCCTTGAACTTGTCGAAAACCTTTTGCGACAAGTCGAGCTTTAAAGACAGTAACATTACCGTCAGCGTCAGTCTTTTTCTTGAAGATCCATTTATTCTCAATTGCTTGCCGATCATTGGGCAAGTCAACCAAAGTCCATACTTTGTTCTCATACATGGATCCCATCTCAGATTTCATGGCCTCAAGCCACTTTGTGGAATCTGGGCTCACCATCGCTTCTTCATAGTTCGTAGGTTCATCATGATCTAGCATCATGACTTCCAGAACTGGATTACCGTACCACTCTGGTGCGGATCTCACTCTGGTTGATCTACGTGGTTCAGTAGTATCTTGTTCTGAAGCTTCATGATCGTCATCATTAGCTTCCTCACTGATTGGCATAGGTGTCGCAGAAACAGTTTTCTGTGATGTACTATTTTCCAATAAGGGAGCAGGTACAGTTACCTCGTCAAGTTCTACTTTCCTCCCACTCACTTCTTTCGAGAGAAACTCCTTCTCTAGAAATGATCCATTCTTAGCAACGAATGTCTTGCCTTCGGATCTGTGATAGAAGGTATACCCAGCAGTTTCCTTTGGGTATCCTATGAAGACACATTTCTCCGCTTTGGGTTCGAGCTTATCAGGTTGAAGTTTTTTCACATAAGCATCGCAGCCCCAAACTTTAAGAAACGACAACTTTGGTTTCTTGCCAAACCATAGTTCATAAGGCGTCGTCTCAACGGATTTTGATGGTGCCCTATTTAACGTGAATGCGGCCTTCTCTAAAGCATAACCCCAAAACGATAGCGGTAAATTAGTAAGAGACATCATGGATCGCACCATATCTAGTAAAGTGCGATTACGACGTTCGGACACACCATTACGCTGTGGTGTTCCGGGTGGCGTGAGTTGCGAAACTATTACACAATTTTTCAAATGTACACCAAACTCGTAACTCAAATATTCTCCTCCACGATCAGATCGTAGAAACTTTATTTTCTTGTTACGATGATTTTCAACTTCACTCTGAAATTCCTTGAACTTTTCAAATGTTTCAGACTTATGTTTCATTAAGTAGATATACCCATATCTGCTTAAATCATCTGTGAAGGTGAGAAAATAACGATATCCGCCGCGAGCCTCAATATTCATCGGACCACATACATCGGTATGTATGATTTCCAACAAATCTTTTGCTCTCTCCATAGTACCGGAGAACGGTGTTTTAGTCATCTTGCCTATGAGGCACGGTTCGCAAGTACCAAGTGATTCATAATCAAGTGATTCCAAAAGCCCATCAGTATGGAGTTTCTTCATGCGCTTTACACCGATATGACCTAAACGGCAGTGCCACAAATAAGTTGCACTATCATTATTTACTTTGCATCTTTTGGCTTCTACATTATGAATATGTGCATTACTATCTTCGAGATTCAACAAGAATAGACCACTCTTCAAAGGTGCATGACCATAAAAGATATTATTCATATAAATAGAACAACCATTATTCTCTGATTTAAATGAATAACCGTCTCGCATTAAACAAGATCCAGATATAATGTTCATGCTCAACGCTGGCACCAAATAACAATTATTTAGGTCTAATATTAATCCCGAAGGTAGATGTAGAGGTAGCGTGCCGACCGCGATCACATCGACTTTGGAACCGTTTCCCACGCGCATCGTCACCTCGTCCTTTGCTAGTGTCCGCTTATTCCGTAGTCCCTGTTTCGAGTTGCAAATATTAGCAACAGAACCAGTATCAAATACCCAGGTGCTACTGCGAGCTCTAGTAAGGTACACATCAATAACATGTATATCACATATACCTTTGCTCACTTTGCCATCCTTCTTATCCGCCAAATACTTGGGGCAGTTCCGCTTCCAGTGACCAGTCTGCTTGCAGTAGAAGCACTCAGTTTCAGGCTTAGGTCCAGACTTGGGTTTCTTCTCCTGAGCAGCAACTTGCTTGCTGTTCTTCTTGAAGTTTCCCTTCTTCTTCCCTTTACCCTTTTTCTTGAAACTAGTGGTCTTGCTAACCATCAACACTTGATGCTCCTTTTTGATTTCTACCTCCGCAGCTTTCAGCATTGCGAAGAGCTCGGGAATAGTCTTGTTCATCCCTTGCATATTATAGTTCATCACGAAGCTCTTGTAGCTTGTTGGTAGTGATTGGAGAATTCTGTCAATGACGCAATCATCTGGAAGATTAACTCCCATCTCAATCAAGTGATTATTATACCCAGACATTTTGAGTATATGCTCACTGACAGAACTGTTCTCCTCCATCTTACAGCTATAGAACTTATTGGAGACTTCATATCTCTCAATTCGGGCATTTGCTTGAAATATTAACTTCAACTCCTGGAACATCTCATATGCTCCATGACGTTCAAAACGTCGTTGAAGTCCCGATTCTAAGCCGTAAAGCATGGCACACTGAACTATCGAGTAGTCATCAGCTTTGCTCTGCCAGACGTTCATAACATCTGGCGTTGCTCCAGCAGCAGGCCTGTCACCCAGCGGTGCTTCCAGGACGTAATTCTTCTGTGCAGCAATGAGGATAATCCTCAGGTTACGGACCCAGTTCGTGTAATTGCTACCATCATCTTTCAACTTTGCTTTCTCAAGGAACGCATTAAAATTCAACGGAACAATAGCACGAGCCATCTATCTACAAGCAACACAAACAAGCAAGATACTATCAGGTACTAAGTTCATGATAAGTTTAAGTTCAGTTAATATTACTTAGGAACTCCCACTTAGATAGACATCCCTCTAATCCTCTAAGTGATCACGTGATCCAAATCAACTAAACCATAACCTGAAGGAAATATGCCCTAGAGGCAATAATAAAGTTATTATTTATTTCCTTACATCATGATAAATGTTTATTATTCATGCTAGAATTGTATTAACCGGAAACATAATACATGTGTGAATACATAGACCAACAGAGTGTCACTAGTATGCCTCTACTTGACTAGCTCGTTAATCAAAGATGGTTATGTTTCCTAACCATGAACAAGGGGGTGTTATTTGATTAACGAGGTCACATCATTAGTAGAATGATCTGATTGACATGACCCATTCCATTAGCTTAGCACCCGATCGTTTAGTATGTTGCTATTGCTTTCTTCATGACTTATACATGTTCCTATAACTATGAGATTATGCAACTCCCGTTTACCGGAGGAACACTTTGGGTACTACCAAACGTCACAACGTAACTGGGTGATTATAAAGGAGTACTACAGGTGTCTCCAATGGTAGATGTTGGGTTGGCGTATTTCGAGATTAGGGTTTGTCACTCCGATTGTCGGAGAGGTATCTCTGGGCCCTCTCGGTAATGCACATCACATAAGCCTTGCAAGCACTGCAACTAATAAGTTAGTTGAGAGATGATGTATTACGGAACGAGTAAAGAGACTTGCCGGTAACGAGATTGAACTAGGTATTGGATACCGACGATCGAATCTCGGGCAAGTAACATACCGATGACAAAGGAAACAACGTATGTTGTTATGCGGTCTGACCGATAAAGATCTTCGTAGAATATGTAGGAGCCAATATGGGCATCCAGGTCCCGCTATTGGTTATTGACCGGAGACGTGTCTCGGTCATGTCTACATTGTTCTCGAACCGTAGGGTCCGCACGCTTAACGTTACGATGACAGTTATTATGAGTTTATGCATTTTGATGTACCGAAGGTTGTTCGGAGTCCCGGATGAGATCACGGACATGACGAGGAGTCTCGAAATGGTCGAGACGTAAAGATTGATATATTGGAAGCCTATGTTTGGGCACCGGAAGTGTTCCGGGTGAAATCGGGATTTTACCGGATTACCGGGAGGGTTACCGGAACCCCCCGGGAGGCAAATGGGCCTATTGGGCCTTAGTGGAAAAGAGAGAAGGGGCAGCCCACAAGCTAGCCAGCCGAACCCCCCTTCCCTAGTCCTATTAGGACTAGGAGAAGGGGCCGGCCCCCCTCTCTTCTCTTTCTCCCGAAGAGTCCTACTAGGAATAGGATTTGGGGGAAGGAGTCCTACTCCCGGTAGGAGTGGGACTCCTCCCTGCGCCTCCCTCCTAGCCGGCCGACCCCCTTGCCCCTGGCCTTTATATACGGGGGCAGGGGGCACCCCATAAACACACAACTTGATCCTTGAGATCGTTCCTTAGCCGTGTGCGGTGCCCCCTGCCACCAAATTCCACCTCGATCGTACCGTTGTAGTGCTTAGGCGAAGCCCTGCGTCGGTAGTACATCAAGATCGTCATCACGCCGTCGTGCTGACGAAACTCTTCCTCGACGCTTTGCTGGATCGGAGCCCGAGGAACGTCATCGAACTGAACGTGTGCTAAGAACTCGGAGGTGCCGGAGTAACGGTGCTTGGATCGGTCGGATCGGGAAGAAGACGTACGACTACTTCCTCTACGTTGTGAGATCGCTTCCGCAGTCGGTCTGCGTTGGTACGTAGACAACACTCTCCCCTCTCGTTGCTGTGCATCACCATGATCTTGCGTGTGCGTAGGAAATTTTTTTGAAATTACTGCGTTCCACAACAGTGGCATCCGAGCCTAGGTTTTATGGTTTGATGTTATATGCATGAGTAGAACACAAGTGAGTTGTGGGCGATACAAGTCATACTGCCTACCAGCATGTCATACTTTGGTTCGGCGGTATTGTTGGTTGAGACGATCCGGACCAACCTTACGCGTACTCTTACGCGAGACCGGTTCCCTCGACGTGCTTTGCACATAGATGGCTTGCGGAAGACTGTCTCTCCAACTTTAGTTGAACCAAGTGTGACTACGCCCGGTCCTTGAGAAGGTTAAAACGGAGTCTATTTGACGAACTATCGTTGTGGTTTTGATGCGTAGGTGAGATGAGTTCTTACTTAAGCCCATAGCAGCCACGTAAAACTTGCAACAACAAAGTAGAGGACGTCTAACTTGTTTTTGCAGGGTATGTTGTGATGTGATATGGTCAAGGCATGATGCTGATTTTATTGTATGAGATGATCATGTTTTGTAACTAAGTTATCGGCAACTGGCAGGAGCCATATGGTTGTCGCTTTATTGTATGCAATGCAATCGCGATGTAATGCTTTACTAGATTACTAAACGGTAGTAATAGTCGTGGAAGCATAAGATTGGCGAGACGACAACGATGCTACGATGGAAATCAAGGTGTCGCGCCGGTGACGATGGTGATCATGACGGTGCTTCGGAGATGGAGATCACAAGCACAAGATGATGTTGGCCATATCATATCACTTATATTGATTGCATGTGATGTTTATCCTTTTATGCATCTTATCTTGCTTTGATTGACGGTAGCATTATAAGATGATCTCTCACTAAATTATCAAGAAGTGTTCTCCCTGAGTATGCACCGTTGCCAAAGTTCGTCGTGCCCAGACACCACGTGATGATCGGGTGTGATAAGCTCTACGTCCATCTACAACGGGTGCAAGCCAGTTTTGCACACGCAGAATACTCAGGTTAAACTTGACGAGCCTAGCATATGCAGATATGGCCTCGGAACACGGAGACCGAAAGGTCGAGCGTGAATCATATAGTAGATATGATCAATATAGCGATGTTCACCATTGAAAACTACTCCATCTCACGTGATGATCGGTTATGGTTTAGTTGATTTGGATCACGTGATCACTTAGAGGATTAGAGGGATGTCTATCTAAGTGGGAGTTCCTAAGTAATTTGATTAACTGAACTTAAACTTATCATGAACTTAGTACCTGATAGTATCTTGCTTGTTTATGTTGCTTGTAGATAGATGGCTCGTGCTATTGTTCCATTGAATTTTAATGCGTTCCTTGAGAAAGCAAAGTTGAAAGATGATGGTAGCAATTACACGGACTGGGTCCGTAACCTGAGGATTATCCTCATTGCTGCACAGAAGAATTATGTCCTTGATGCACCGCTAGGTGACAGACCTATTGCAGGAGCAGATGCAGACGTTATGAACGTTTGGCTAGCTCAATATGATGACTACTTGATAGTTTAGTGCACCATGCTTAATGGCTTATAATCGGGACTTCAAAGACGTTTTGAACGTCATGGACCATATGAGATGTTCCAGGAGTTGAAGTTAATATTTCAAGCAAATACCCGAGTTGAGAGATATGAAGTCTCCAACAAGTTCTATAGCTAAAAGATGGAGGAGAATCGCTCAACTAGTGAGCATGTGCTCAGATTGTCTGAGTACTACAATCGCTTGAATCAAGTGGGAGTTAATCTTCCAGATAAGATAGTGATTGACAGAATTCTCTAGTCACCATCACCAAGTTAGTAGAACTTCGTGATGAACTATAATATGCAAGGGATAACGGAAACAACTCCCAAGCTCTTCATGATGCTGAAATCAACGAAGGTAGAAATCAAGAAAAAACATCAAGTGTTGATGGTTGACAAGACCACTAGTTTCAAGAAAAGGGCAAAGGGAAGAAGGGGAACTTCAAAAAGAATGGCAAGCAAGTTGCTGCTCGAGTGAATAAGCCCAAGTTTGATCCTAAGCCTGAGACTAAGTGCTTCTACTGCAAAGGGACTGGTCACTGGAAGAGGAACTACCCCAAGTGATTGGCGGATAAGAAGGATGGCAAAGTGAACATAAGTATATTTGATATACATGTTATTGATGTGTACTTTACTAGTGTTTATAGCAACCCCTCAGTATTTGATGCTAGTTCAGTTGCTAAGAGTAGTAACTCGAAACAGGAGTTGCAGAATAAACAGAGACTAGTTAAGGGTGAAGTGACGATGTGTGTTGGAAGTGGTTCCAAGATTGATATGATCATCATCGCACACTCCCTATAAATTTGGGGATTAGTGTTGAACCTAAATAAGTGTTATTTTGGTGTTTGCATTGAGCATGAATATGATTTGATCATGTTTATTGCAATATGGTTATTCATTTAAGTAAGAGAATAAATTGTTGTTCTGCTTACATGAATAAAACCTTATATGGTTACACACCCAATGAAAATAGTTCGTTGGATCTCGATCGTAGTAATACACATAATCATAATATTGAAACCAAAAGATGCAAAGTTAATAATGATAGTGCAACTTGTTTGTGGCACTGCTGTTTAGGTCATATTGGTGTAAAGCACATGAAGAAACTCCATGTTGATGGGTTTTTGGAATCACTTGATTATGAATCAGTTGATGCTTGCGAACCATGCCTCATGGGCAAGATGACTAAGACTCTGTTCTTCGGAACAATGGAGCGAGCAACAGATTTGTTGGAAATCATACATACTGATGTATGTGGTCCGATGAATATTGAGGCTCGCGACAGGTATCATTATTTTCTGATCTTCACAGATGATTTGAGCAGATATGAGTATATCTACTTGATGAAACATAAGTCTGAAACATTTGAAAAGTTCAAAGAATTTCAGAGTGAAGTGAAAAATCATCGTAACAAGAAAATAAAGTTTCTATGATCTGATCATAGAGAAAAGTATTTGAGTTACGAGTTTGGCCTTCAGTTAAAAACAATGTGAAATAGTTTCACTACTCACGCCACATGGAACACCACAGTGTAATGGTGTGTCCGAACGTCATAACCGTACTTTATTGGATATAGTGCAATCTATGATGTTTCCTACCAATTTACCACTATCGTTTTTGGGGTTATGCATTAGAGACAGTTGCATTCACGTTAAATAGGGCACCATCTAAATCCGTTGAGACGACACTGTATGAACTATGGTTTGGCAAGAAACCAAAGTTGTCGTTTCTTAAAGTTTGGGGTTGCGATGCTTATATGAAAAGGTTTCATCCTGATAAGCTCAAACTCAAATCAGAGAAGTGCGTCTTCATAGGATATCCAGAGGAAACTATTGGATACACCTTCTATCACAGATCCGAAGGCAAGACTTTTGTTGCTAAAATTCGGAAATTTTCTGCAGAAGGAGTTTCTCTCGAAAGAAGTGAGTGGGAGGAAAGTAGAACTTGACGAGGTAACTGTACCTGCTCCCTTATTGGAAAATAGTACATCACAGAAAACTGTTTCTGCGACACCTATGCCAATCAGTGAGGAAGCTAATGATGATGATCATGAAGCTTCAGAACAAGATACTACTGAACCACGTAGATCAACCAGAGTGAGATCCGCACCAGAGTGGTACGGTAATCCAGTTCTGGAAGTCATGATGCTAGATCATGATGAACCTACGAACTATGAAGAAGCGATGGTGAGCCCAGATTCCACAAAGTGGCTTGAGGCCATGAAATCTGAGATGGGATCCATGTATGAGAACAAAGTATGGACTTTGGTTGACTTGCCCGATGATCGGCAAGCAATTGAGAATAAATGGATCTTCAAGAAAAAGACTAACGCTGACGGTAATGTTACTGTCTATAAAGCTCGACTTGTCGCAAAAGGTTTTCGACAAGTTCAAGGGGTTGACTACGATGAGACCTTCTCACCCGTAGCGATGCTTAAGTCCGTCAGAATTATGTTAGCAATTGCCGCATTTTGTGATTATGAAATATGGCAAATGGATGTCAAAACTGCATTCCTGAATGGATTTCTGGAAGAAGAGTTGTATATGGTACAACCAGAAGGTTTTGTCGATCCAAAAGGAGCTAACAAAGTATGCAAACTCCAGTGATCCATTTATGGACTGGTGCAAGCATCTCGGAGTTGGAATAAACGCTTTGATAGTGTGATCAAAGCATTTGGCTTTATACAGACTTTTGGAGAAGCCTGTATTTACAAGAAAGTGAGTGGGAGCTCTGTAGCATTTCTGATATTATATGTGGATGACATATTGCTAATTGGAAATGATATAGAATTTCTGGATAGCATAAAGGGATACTTGAATAAAAGTTTTTCGATGAAAGACCTCGGGGAAGCTGCTTACATATTAGGCATAAAGATCTATAGAGATAGATCAAGACGCTTAATTGGACTTTCACAGAGCACATACCTTGACAAAATTTTGAAGAAGTTCAAGATGGATCAAGCAAAGAAAGGGTTCTTGCCTGTGCTACAAGGTGTGAAGTTGAGTAAGACTCAATGCCCGACCACTGCAGAAGATAGAGAGAAAATGAAAGATGTTCCCTATGCTTCAGCCATAGGCTCTATCATGTATGCAATGCTGTGTACCAGACCTGATGTGTGCCTTGCTATAAGTTTAGCAGGGAGGTACCAAAGTAATCCTGGAATGGATCACTGGACAGCGGTCAAGAACATCCTGAAATACCTGAAAAGGACTAAGGATATGTTTCTCGTATATGGAGGTGACAAAGAGCTCACCGTAAGAGGTTACGTTGATGCAAGCTTTGACACTGATCCGGACGATTCTAAATCGCAAACCGGATACGTGTTTACTTTAAACGGTGGAGCTGTCAGTTGGTGCAGTTCTAAACAAAGCATCGTAGCGGGATCTACATGTGAAGCGGAGTACATAGCTGCTTCGGAAGCAGCAAACGAAGGAGTCTGGATGAAGGAGTTCATATCCGATCTAGGTGTCATACCTAGTGCATCGGGTCCAATGAAAATCTTCTGTGACAATACTGGTGCAATTGCCTTGGCAAAGGAATCCAGATTTCACAAGAGGACCAAACACATCAAGAGACGCTTCAACTCCATCCGGGATTTAGTCCAGGTGGGAGACATAGAGATTTGCAAGATACATACGGATCTGAATGTTGCAGACCCGTTGACTAAGCCTCTTCCATGAGCAAAACATGATCAGCACCAAGGCTCCATGGGTGTTAGAATCATTACTGTGTAATCTAGATTATTGACTCTAGTGCAAGTGGGAGACTGAAGGAAATATGCCCTAGAGGCAATAATAAAGTTATTATTTATTTCCTTACATCATGATAAATGTTTATTATTCATGCTAGAATTGTATTAACCGGAAACATAATACATGTGTGAATACATAGACCAACAGAGTGTCACTAGTATGCCTCTACTTGACTAGCTCGTTAATCAAAGATGGTTATGTTTCCTAACCATGAACAAGGGGTTGTTATTTGATTAACGAGGTCACATCATTAGTAGAATGATCTGATTGACATGACCCATTCCATTAGCTTAGCACCCGATCGTTTAGTATGTTGCTATTGCTTTCTTCATGACTTATACATGTTCCTATAACTATGAGATTATGCAACTCCCGTTTACCGGAGGAACACTTTGGGTACTACCAAACGTCACAACGTAACTGGGTGATTATAAAGGAGTACTACAGGTGTCTCCAATGGTAGATGTTGGGTTGGCGTATTTCGAGATTAGGGTTTGTCACTCCGATTGTCGGAGAGGTATCTCTGGGCCCTCTCGGTAATGCACATCACATAAGCCTTGCAAGCACTGCAACTAATAAGTTAGTTGAGAGATGATGTATTACGGAACGAGTAAAGAGACTTGCCGGTAACGAGATTGAACTAGGTATTGGATACCGACGATCGAATCTCGGGCAAGTAACATACCGATGACAAAGGGAACAACGTATGTTGTTATGCGGTCTGACCGATAAAGATCTTCGTAGAATATGTAGGAGCCAATATGGGCATCCAGGTCCCGCTATTGGTTATTGACCGGAGACGTGTCTCGGTCATGTCTACATTGTTCTCGAACCGTAGGGTCCGCACGCTTAACGTTACGATGACAGTTATTATGAGTTTATGCATTTTGATGTACCGAAGGTTGTTCGGAGTCCCGGATGAGATCACGGACATGACGAGGAGTCTCGAAATGGTCGAGACATAAAGATTGATATATTGGAAGCCTATGTTTGGGCACCGGAAGTGTTCCGGGTGAAATCGGGATTTTACCGGATTACCGGGAGGGTTACCGGAACCCCCCGGGAGGCAAATGGGCCTATTGGGCCTTAGTGGAAAAGAGAGAAGGGGCAGCCCACAAGCTAGCCGGCCGAACCCCCCTTCCCTAGTCCTATTAGGACTAGGAGAAGGGGCCGGGCCCCCTCTCTTCTCTTTCTCCCGAAGAGTCCTACTAGGAATAGGATTTGGGGGAAGTAGTCCTACTCCCGGTAGGAGTGGCACTCCTCCCTGCGCCTCCCTCCTAGCCGGCCGACCCCCTTGCCCCTGGCCTTTATATACGGGGGCAGGGGGCACCCCATAAACACACAACTTGATCCTTGAGATCGTTCCTTAGCCGTGTGCGGTGCCCCCTGCCACCAAATTCCACCTCGATCGTACCGTTGTAGTGCTTAGGCGAAGCCCTGCGTCGGTAGTACATCAAGATCGTCATCAACGAGAGGGGAGAGTGTTGTCTACGTACCAACGCAGGCCGACTGCGGAAGCGATCTCACAACGTAGAGGAAGTAGTCGTACGTCTTCTTCCCGATCTGACCGATCCAAGCACCGTTACTCCGGCACCTCCGAGTTCTTAGCACACGTTCAGTTCGATGACGTTCCTCGGGCTCCGATCCAGCAAAGTGTCGAGGAAGAGTTTCGTCAGCACGACGGCGTGATGACGATCTTGATGTACTACCGACGCAGGGCTTCGCCTAAGCACTATAACGGTACGATCGAGGTGGAATTTGGTGGCAGGGGGCACCGCACACGGCTAAGGAACGATCTCAAGGATCAAGTTGTGTGTCTATGGGGTGCCCCCTGCCCCCGTATATAAAGGCCAGGGGCAAGGGGGTCGGCCAGCTAGGAGGGAGGCGCAGGGAGGAGTCCCACTCCTACCGGGAGTAGGACTACTTCCCCCAAATCCTATTCCTAGTAGGACTCTTCGGGAGAAAGAGAAGAGAGGGGGGCCGGCCCCTTCTCCTAGTCCTAATAGGACTAGGGAAGGGGGGTTCGGCCGGCTAGCTTGTGGGCTGCCCCTTCTCTCTTTTCCACTAAGGCCCAATAGGCCCATTTGCCTCCCGGGGGGTTCCGGTAACCCTCCCGGTAATCCGGTAAAATCCCGATTTCACCCGGAACACTTCCGGTGCCCAAACATAGGCTTCCAATATATCAATCTTTATGTCTCGACCATTTCGAGACTCCTCGTCATGTCCGTGATCTCATCCGGGACTCCGAACAACCTTCGGTACATCAAAATGCATAAACTCATAATAACTGTCATCGTAACGTTAAGCGTGCGGACCCTACGGTTCGAGAACAATGTAGACATGACCGAGACACGTCTCCGGTCAATAACCAATAGCGGGACCTGGATGCCCATATTGGCTCCTACATATTCTACGAAGATCTTTATCGGTCAGACCGCATAACAACATACGTTGTTCCCTTTGTCATCGGTATGTTACTTGCCCGAGATTCGATCGTCGGTATCCAATACCTAGTTCAATCTCGTTACCGGCAAGTCTCTTTACTCGTTCCGTAATACATCATCTCTCAACTAACTTATTAGTTGCAGTGCTTGCAAGGCTTATGTGATGTGCATTACCGAGAGGGCCCAGAGATACCTCTCCGACAATCGGAGTGACAAACCCTAATCTCGAAATACGCCAACCCAACATCTACCATTGGAGACACCTGTAGTACTCCTTTATAATCACCCAGTTACGTTGTGACATTTGTTAGTACCCAAAGTGTTCCTCCGGTAAACGGGAGTTGCATAATCTCATAGTTATAGGAACATGTATAAGTCATGAAGAAAGCAATAGCAACATACTAAACGATCGGGTGCTAAGCTAATGGAATGGGTCATGTCAATCAGATCATTCTACTAATGATGTGACCTCGTTAATCAAATAACAACCCCTTGTTCATGGTTAGGAAACATAACCATCTTTGATTAACGAGCTAGTCAAGTAGAGGCATACTAGTGACACTCTGTTGGTCTATGTATTCACACATGTATTATGTTTCCGGTTAATACAATTCTAGCATGAATAATAAACATTTATCATGATGTAAGGAAATAAATAATAACTTTATTATTGCCTCTAGGGCATATTTCCTTCAGTCTCCCACTTGCACTAGAGTCAATAATCTAGATTACACAGTAATGATTCTAACACCCATGGAGCCTTGGTGCTGATCATGTTTTGCTCATGGAAGAGGCTTAGTCGACGGGTCTGCAACATTCAGATCCGTATGTATCTTGCAAATCTCTATGTCTCCCACCTGGACTAAATCCCGGATGGAGTTGAAGCGTCTCTTGATGTGTTTGGTCCTCTTGTGAAATCTGGATTCCTTTGCCAAGGCAATTGCACCAGTATTGTCACAGAAGATTTTCATTGGACCCGATGCACTAGGTATGACACCTAGATCGGATATGAACTCCTTCATCCAGACTCCTTCGTTTGCTGCTTCCGAAGCAGCTATGTACTCCGCTTCACATGTAGATCCCGCTACGACGCTTTGTTTAGAACTGCACCAACTGACAGCTCCACCGTTTAAAGTAAACACGTATCCGGTTTGCGATTTAGAATCGTCCGGATCAGTGTCAAAGCTTGCATCAACGTAACCTCTTACGGTGAGCTCTTTGTCACCTCCATATACGAGAAACATATCCTTAGTCCTTTTCAGGTATTTCAGGATGTTCTTGACCGCTGTCCAGTGATCCATTCCTGGATTACTTTGGTACCTCCCTGCTAAACTTATAGCAAGGCACACATCAGGTCTGGTACACAGCATTGCATACATGATAGAGCCTATGGCTGAAGCATAGGGAACATCTTTCATTTTCTCTCTATCTTCTGCAGTGGTCGGGCATTGAGTCTGACTCAACTTCACACCTTGTAACACAGGCAAGAACCCTTTCTTTGCTTGATCCATTTTGAACTTCTTCAAAATCTTGTCAAGGTATGTGCTCTGTGAAAGTCCAATTAAGCGTCTTGATCTATCTCTATAGATCTTTATGCCTAATATGTAAGCAGCTTCCCCGAGGTCTTTCATCGAAAAACTTTTATTCAAGTATCCCTTTATGCTATCCAGAAATTCTATATCATTTCCAATCAGCAATATGTCATCCACATATAATATCAGAAATGCTACAGAGCTCCCACTCACTTTCTTGTAAATACAGGCTTCTCCAAAAGTCTGTATAAAGCCAAATGCTTTGATCACACTATCAAAGCGTTTATTCCAACTCCGAGATGCTTGCACTAGTCCATAAATGGATCGCTGGAGTTTGCACACTTTGTTAGCTTCCTTCAGATCGACAAAACCTTCTGGTTGCATCATATACAACTCTTCTTCCAGAAATCCATTCAGGAATGCAGTTTTGACATCCATCTGCCATATTTCATAATCATAAAATGCGGCAATTGCTAACATAATTCTGACGGACTTAAGCATCGCTACGGGTGAGAAGGTCTCATCATAGTCAACCCCTTGAACTTGTCGAAAACCTTTCGCGACAAGTCGAGCTTCATAGACAGTAATATTACCGTCAGCGTCAGTCTTTTTCTTGAAGATCCATTTATTCTCAATTGCTTGCCGATCATCGGGCAAGTCAACCAAAGTCCATACTTTGTTTTCATACATGGATCCCATCTCAGATTTCATGGCCTCAAACCACTTTGCGGAATCTGGGCTCACCATCGCTTCTTCATAGTTCGTAGGTTCATCATGATCTAGTAGCATGACTTCCAGAACTGGATTACCGTACCACTCTGGTGCGGATCTCACTCTGGTTGATCTACGTGGTTCAGTAGTATCTTGTCCTGAAGCTTCATGATCATCATCATTAGCTTCCTCACTAATTGGCATAGGTGTCGCAGAAACAATTTTCTGTGATGTACTATTTTCCAATAAGGGAGAAGGTACAGTTACCTCGTCAAGTTCTACTTTCCTCCCACTCACTTCTTTCGAGAGAAACTCCTTCTCTAGAAATGATCCATTCTTAGCAACGAATGTCTTGCCTTCGGATCTGTGATAGAAGGTATACCCAACAGTTTCCTTTGGGTATCCTATGAAGACACATTTCTCCGCTTTGGGTTCGAGCTTATCAGGTTGAAGCTTTTTCACATAAGCATCGCAGCCCCAAACTTTAAGAAACGACAACTTTGGTCTCTTGCCAAACCATAGTTCATAAGGCGTTGTCTCAACGGATTTTGATGGTGCCCTATTTAACGTGAATGCGGCCGTCTCTAAAGCATAACCCCAAAACGATAGCGGTAAATCAGTAAGAGACATCATAGATCGCACCATATCTAGTAAAGTACGATTACGACGTTCGGACACACCATTACGCTGTGGTGTTCCGGGTGGCGTGAGTTGTGAAACTATTCCACAATTTTTCAAATGTATACCAAACTCGTAACTCAAATATTCTCCTCCACGATCAGATCGTAGAAACTTTATTTTCTTGTTACGATTATTTTCAACTTCACTCTGAAATTCCTTGAACTTTTCAAATGTTTCAGACTTATGTTTCATTAAGTAGATATACCCATATCTGCTTAAATCATCTGTGAAGGTGAGAAAATAACGATATCCGCCACGAGCCTCAATATTCATCGGACCACATACATCGGTATGTATGATTTCCAATAAGTCTGTTGCTCTCTCCATAGTACCGGAGAACGGTGTTTTAGTCATCTTGCCTATGAGGCACGGTTCGTAAGTACCAAGTGATTCATAATCAAGTGGTTCCAAAAGCCCATCAGTATGGAGTTTCTTCATGCGCTTTACACCGATATGACCTAAACGGCAGTGCCACAAATAAGTTGCACTATCATTATCAACTCTGCATCTTTTGGCTTCTACATTATGAATATGAGTATCACTACTATCGAGATTTAATAAGAATAGACCACTCTTCAAGGGTGCATGACCATAAAAGATATTACTCATATAAATAGAACAACCATTATTCTCTGATTTAAATGAATAACCGTCTCGCATCAAACAAGATCCAGATATAATGTTCATGCTCAACGCTGGCACCAAATAACAATTATTTAGGTCTAATATTATTCCCGAAGGTAGATGTAGAGGTAGCGTGCCGACCGCGATCACATCGACTTTGGAACCATTTCCCACGCGCATCGTCACCTCGTCCTTTGCTAGCGTCCGCTTATTCCGTAGTCCCTGTTTCGAGTTGCAAATATTAGCAACAGAACCAGTATCAAATACCCAGGTGCTACTGCGAGCTCTAGTAAGGTACACATCAATAACATGTATATCACATATACCTTTGTTCACCTTGCCATCCTTCTTATCCGCCAAATACTTGGGGCAGTTCCGCTTCCAGTGACCAGTCTGCTTGCAGTAGAAGCACTCAGTTTCAGGCTTAGGTCCAGACTTGGGTTTCTTCTCTTGAGCAGCAACTTGCTTGCTGTTCTTCTTGAAGTTCCCCTTCTTCTTCCCTTTGCCCTTTTTCTTGAAACTAGTGGTTTTGTTAACCATCAACACTTGATGCTCCTTCTTGATTTCTACCTCCGCAGCTTTCAGCATTGCGAAGAGCTCGGGAATAGTCTTGTTCATCCCTTGCATATTATAGTTCATCACGAAGCTCTTGTAGCTTGGTGGCAGTGATTGGAGAATTCTGTCAATGACGCAATCATCTGGAAGATTAACTCCCATCTGAATCAAGTGATTATTATACCCAGACATTTTGAGTATATGCTCACTGACAGAACTGTTCTCCTCCATCTTGCAGCTATAGAACTTATTGGAGACTTCTTATCTCTCAATTCGGGCATTTGCTTGAAATATTAACTTCAACTCCTGGAACATCTCATATGCTCCATGACGTTCAAAACGTCGTTGAAGTCCCGATTCTAAGCCGTAAAGCATGGCACATTGAACTATCGAGTAGTCATCAGCTTTGCTCTGCCAGACATAACATCTGGTGTTGCTCCAGCAGCAGGCCTGGCACCCAGCGGTGCTTTCAGGACGTAATTCTTCTGTGCAGCAATGAGGATAATCCTCAGGTTACGGACCCAGTCCGTGTAATTGCTACCATCATCTTTCAACTTTGCTTTCTCAAGGAACGCATTAAAATTCAACAGAACAACAGCACGAGCCATCTATCTACAATCAACATAAACAAGCAAGATACTATCAGGTACTAAGTTCATGATAAGTTTAAGTTCAGTTAATCAAATTACTTAGGAACTCCCACTTAGATAGACATCCCTCTAATCCTCTAAGTGATCACGTGATCCAAATCAACTAAACCATAACCGATCATCACGTGAGATGGAGTAGTTTTCAATGGTGAACATCGTCATGTTGATCATATCTACTATATGATTCACGCTCGACCTTTCGGTCTCTGTGTTCCGAGGCCATATCTGCATATGCTAGGCTCGTCAAGTTTAACCTGAGTATTCTGCGTGTGCAAAACTGGCTTGCACCCGTTGTAGATGGACGTAGAGCTTATCACACCCGATCATCACGTGGTGTCTGGGCACGACGAACTTTGGCAACGGTGCATACTCAGGGAGAACACTTCTTGATAATTTAGTGAGAGATCACCTTATAATGCTACCGTCAATCAAAGCAAGATAAGATGCATAAAAGGATAAACATCACATGCAATCAATATAAGTGATATGATATGGCCATCATCATCGTGTGCTTGTGATCTCCATCTCCGAAGCACCGTCATGATCACCATCGTCACCGGCGCGCCACCTTGATCTCCATCGTAGCAACGTTGTCGTCTCGCCAATCTTATGCTTCCACGACTATCACTACCGCTTAGTAATAAAGTAAAGCATTACATCGCGATTGCATTGCATACAATAAAGCGACAACCATATGGCTCCTGCCAGTTGCCGATAATTCGGTTACAAAACATGATCATCTCATACAATAAAATCAGCATCATGCCTTGACCATATCACATCACAACATGCCCTGCAAAAACAAGTTAGACGTCCTCTACTTTGTTCTTGCAAGTTTTACGTGGCTGCTACGGGCTTAAGTAAGAACTCATCTCACCTACGCATCAAAACCACAACGATAGTTCGTCAAATAGACTCCGTTTTAACCTTCTCAAGGACCGGGCGTAGTCACACTTGGTTCAACTAAAGTTGGAGAGACAGTCTTCCGCAAGCCATCTATGTGCAAAGCACGTCGAGGGAACCGGTCTCGCGTAAGAGTACGCGTAAGGTTGGTCCGGATCGTCTCACCCAACAATACCGCCGAACCAAAGTATGACATGCTGGTAGGCAGTATGACTTGTATCGCCCACAACTCACTTGTGTTCTACTCGTGCAAATAATATCAAACCATAAAACCTAGGCTCGGATGCCACTTTTGGGGAACGCAGTAATTTCGAAAAATTTCCTACGCACACGCAAGATCATGGTGATGCACAGCAACGAGAGGGGAGAGTGTTGTCTACGTACCAACGCAGACCGACTGCGGAAGCGATCACACACCGTAGAGGAAGTAGTCGTACGTCTTCTTCCCGATCCGACCGATCCAAGCACCGTTACTCCGGCACCTCCGAGTTCTTAGCACACGTTCAGCTCGATGACGATCCTCGGGCTCCGATCCAGCAAAGCGTCGAGGAAGAGTTCCGTCAGCACGACGGCGTGGTGACGATCTTGATGTACTACCGACGCAGGGCTTCGCCTAAGCTCTACAACGATATAATCGAGGTGGAATTTGGTGGCAGGGGGCACCGCACACGGCTAAGGAACGATCTCAAGGATCAACTTGTGTGTCTTGGGGTGTCCCCTGCCCCCGTATATAAAGGTTGGAGGGAGGGGGCCGGCCGGCCAGAGAGAGGGAGGCGCAGGGGGAGTCCTACTCCCACCGGGAGTAGGACTCCCCCCTCCAATCCTATTCCAATTAGGACTCTCAAGGGGGAAAGGAGAGAGAGGGGGGGGGGGGCGGCCCCTTCTCCTAGTCCTACTAGGACTTGGGGAAGGGGGGGGGCGCCGGCCAGCTATGGGCTGCCCCTTTTCTCTTTTTCCACTAAGGCCCAATAGGCCCATTAGTCTCCCGGGGGGTTCCGGTAACCCTCCCGGTATTCCGGTAAAATCCCGATTTTACCCGGAACACTTCCTATGTCCAAACATAGTCTTCCAATATATCAATCTTTATGTCTCGACCATTTCGAGACTCCTCGTCATGTCCGTGATCTCATCCGGGACTCCGAACAACCTTCGGTACATCAAAATGCATAAACTCATAATAACTGTCATCGTAACATTAAGCGTGCGGACCCTACGGTTCGAGAACAATGTAGACATGACCGAGACACGTCTCCGGTCAATAATCAATAGCGGGACCTGGATGCCCATATTGGCTCCTACATATTCTACGAAGATCTTTATCGGTCAGACCGCATATCAACATACATTGTTCCCTTTGTCATCGGTATGTTACTTGCCCGAGATTCGATCGTCGGTATCCAATACCTAGTTCAATCTCGTTATCGGCAAGTCTCTTTACTCGTTCCGTAATACATCATCTCACAACTAACATATTAGTTGCAGTGCTTGCAAGGCTTATGTGATGTGCATTACCGAGAGGGCCCAGAGATACCTCTCCGACAATCGGAGTGACAAACCTTAATCTCGAAATACGCCAACCCAACATCTGCCATTGAAGACACCTGTAGTACTCCTTTATAATCACCCAGTTACGTTGTGACGTTTGGTAGTACCCAAAGTGTTCCTCCGGTAAACGGGAGTTGCATAATCTCATAGTTATAGGAACATGTATAAGTCATGAAGAAAGCAATAGCAACATACTAAACGATCGGGTGCTAAGCTAATGGAATGGGTCATGTCAATCAGATCATTCAACTAATGATGTGACCTCGTTAATCAAATAACAACTCTTTGTTCATGGTTAGGAAACATAACCATCTTTGATTAACAAGCTAGTCAAGTAGAGGCATACTAGTGACACTCTGTTGGTCTATGTATTCACACATGTATTATGTTTCCGGTTAATACAATTCTAGCATGAATAATAAACATTTATCATGATATAAGGAAATAAATAATAACTTTATTATTGCCTCTAGGGCATATTTCCTTCAGTACGTACGAGCGAAGGTGTGTGCGCCAGGTACAGGTAATGCTATAATTGCCAAATAGATTTTGCTCGCTCCCGATAGGCAATACATATCTCTTTTCCTTTAAAAACGTTTATCTATGAATATATGAAGCAATAACAAAAACTGTGTTTTCCTAAAAAAATGATGCATCATCTTAGGAGTTTTCAAAAGTGCATTTTTTTGCTAAAGTTCATGGTAAACACTTTGCATATCTGTGCTCAGACAGGTGCTCCACCTCAAGCGTAAGTGTGCTTCGACAAGTGGAGCACGAGTATGCCCTCTAAAGGAGAAAAGGTGAATCACGTATGTTCTCCACTGTTGAGCACATGTTGGCTTCTTCGCAGGGTGCAAATGTGATTCACGGCGAAGCGTGCGTGTGGAGCATGGGTATGCTTCGCGGTGAAGCACACCTATGCTCCCTAGCAGAGGAAGATGCGTTCCCTCATGGATCCAATCAAGGTAGAAGGAAAGAGGGGGAACTCAACGTGATCCCCTTTGTTTTCGCCACGTATTGAACGTTGCATTAGGAACGGTATCTCTTAACTAGTGATTTCGATCGGGAAGCCTTCCTATGGCACACATCCTTCTGGGCCTTAGCTCATTAGTGCTCCTTCGGACGTTCGTGCATACGCTTGGTCATTTGTCCTGGGTTTTGCTTGATTTTTCTGCTCCTTCTCTGTTGTATTAGAGAAAAAACTGGTTACCATTTTTTGTTATTTTTTAAATTTTTATGAAATCAAATAATTGTTCATGATTTTAGAACATATTCACAAGTTTGAGAAATATCCATGAATAAAAAAATGTTCACAAATTTGAAAATATTCATGAGTTTTAAAATATTCATGATTTTTTAAAGAATTTTCCAAGTTCAAAAGGTTCACGGATTAAAAAAATCATGAATGTGATAAAATTTAAATTTTGAAAACTACATGGGTTTGAAAAAAGTTCATGAATTAAAAAATGCTTAATTTAGATACTTTCATTCAAATGAAAAACGTTCATTAATTTTAAAAAAAATCGCAAAATTTAAAATGTTCACACATTAAAAGAGGTCATATTTATAAAAATGAAATGAAAAATAAAAGAAGGTGAAAAGGTAAACCCCGAAACAAAAAGGAATTATCAAAATTTAAAAAGCAGATCAGATCAAGGTAAAATAAAGCAGAAAAAACGAACAAGAAATTTAAAACCATTCCAAAGAACACTGTAGAAACTTTCTAAAACCGGATGTCTCGGCATCGTGACCCTTTCATGGGCCCGTCCGTTAGCAAGGTACACTCTCACGAGAGGTGTGCGCTTTTTACGTGAATCAAACTATTTGACGCCTTAAGCGCCAAGAAAACAGGGTAATGGAAATCTCCCTTTTTGGTAGGCCTATAAGAAAAAAAATGAAACTATGGTCTTTCAGTTTAACAAAAAAGATGGCTAGTTCATAATTTCTAAACTTTTTTTTAGAAACACAGTACAAACACAACTTCTGAACTTGGAGAGAGAAAAAACTCTGGAACGAGGATTAGGCGTACAACACTAGAAAATGATGTAACTCTTGAGGCCGGTGACAGCGTCAGAGCACGATATTTAACACTTAACGTATCTAGAGGTACCAGAGTGACCTGTGCAATACCCATGCAGGCAATATCGTGTGACGGCGAACGTAATAAGCGCATGCTTAGAAGAG
Organism: Triticum monococcum; assembly: GCA_034509565.1. Classification (NCBI taxonomy): domain Eukaryota; kingdom Viridiplantae; phylum Streptophyta; class Magnoliopsida; order Poales; family Poaceae; genus Triticum; species Triticum monococcum. The sequence goes on from CM067843.1 coordinate 690,517,571, forward strand.
AGCAAAGACGAGATGCGGAGGACTGCAGAAAACAGACCAGACGGAGCAGCCTGATTTGACTCGTGCCTCATGCATAATCTCCAGCTGTTTCGGAGAGCCTCTTTGAAAGGGTCAGTCGTGTTAGGCTTAGCTCTGACTGTCATCTCTTCTTCTTGGGAAAATCTTAACGAACTCTCTGTAATACTGGAAAAGTCATGGTCGAGTAGGACAAGCAGTACGGCTTCAGATGGGAATGAGAGATTCTTGAGCACCGCTTGTTGAACGTAGAAGGGTCGGCGAGGACTTGTTCAGTTGCTCCTGACATGAGGACAAAGACGGTGCCAGAGAAGGTGAGCTTGGCCGACCTGATTTCCGGATGAAAACACAAACAAATTGTTACTCCGATACTGACTGACTGTGGTGAGTGAGTCCCCGGTCTTCTGCTTCTGTTCTGTACCACTTGCAGGTGGGGTTGGTAGGATCTCTGGCTCTTGTCTACTTCTGCTTAACTAGGCAAAATTTACTACGTACGTATATTCCTCCAGGATCCTGAGCACACGTCCTGCAATCCAGTTGGTGATATCAAATACGCGCGAGTATCCCTTTGACATGTACAGGACACTGACAACTCTGCATTTTTTTTAAGCAGTTAGCTAGCATCTGATTAATTTGGTAGAGACGAGCCATCACACATTCACACGCCCTGCATACATACGGCTGCTCTACCTGCAACAACCAGCCCAATGATACGCTATACTATAGCCGCAAGCAAACCAACAAGCAACCACCGCCAATGATTTTCATCCAAAAAACTTCCAGTATAGGAAACGATATCGACAACGCGTCACCGGTGCAGAATATGTAGATTCTGGGAAGTAAAACATTTGATGCTATCCTCGGCAGGTGCCAGTATATGACTGAACACGGACGCCAAACGTGCAGTGCACCACCGTCTGTCCTATATTATTCAGTTAAGACCCGAGAGCACTTGCAGCCTCTGCTAATTAACAAGATGGCAGTCTCTATTGGGCCGAGATAAATTAACTAGTCGCAGATGATTCCTGAAGCGGCCGGTTGTGATGGCGCCATCAGGTAGGTAGGTAGGTTCGGGCGGGCTGCGCGGCCGATCGGCGATCGTAAACAAAGCGGGGGCTGCCATATGCAGCCACGGTTCGGTAGGCCGTATAGCTCCACGGAATGTAGGGCAGCGGCTCCGCGTATGTACATTTGGCAAGTAGACGGGGACAGCAGACACGGTGCGGTTGCGACTTGCCATTCGCCATAATAATTGATACTAATTCCAGTGAGTGCTCGCTTATAAATGTAAATAATAATAATGTGGTTAGGGTTAGGGTTGGGAGTGGTACAGCCTACTATAGTATTAACAGAAGAGTTTGGTGCTGTCCCAGCCCCACCAACTGTAGCGTCATGCTTAGCATGGTGCATCGCGAGCTTGAGATCTTACATACGCTGTCTGTGTGCGTAGCTTAGGGGCAAAATTTTGTGTTTTGACCCGAAACCTATTCGAGATCTGATTCTAGTTTGAAATTTTTTTGAGATTCGACCCTTTTGCTATCGTACCGCCAAACCGTCAGGGACCTTGACGGTAGGCTGTTAGACTCTACCGTTATGGACCTTGACGGTAACAAAAGAGTCAGATCTCGAAATTTTATCAAACTAGGATCAGATGTTGAATAGATATCAGAAATGGATCAAAACACGAAATTTAGCCACAGCATGGAGAGAAATGCATCCAACCTGGTTGCGGTTACGGCGTCAGTGACCGGTCAGTTGCAGGGTCGAGGGGAAATAATGGCTGCGATTGTACTGGTATAGCATCGTTTACGCGTGGATTTGTTACTGTTGCTCGGTCTATTTGCTTGCAGACACAGTGACCAGACCACCGAAGTAATGGATGTACTACAGTTAGGTAAACCACACTTGCCACCCAGGCACTGACAGCTAGCCACATACTAGGTTACTACTTACTAGGCCCTTGGTCCTTAATGGCCAGCTAGTCTGCGCCGCGCTGTTCGAAGGAGGAGGAGGAGTAGGAGGACAGGAGAAGCTTTGTCTACCGGGTCGACACGGAGCGGGCGCCACGCCCACCGGCCTACGCTAGCATGCAGTGCACAGTGCCCTCGTATATTGACTTGGCCACAGTGCTCTGCGCTGCCATGGCCATCGACCCATCGTATCGTATCGTCCATGCATTGGACCGGCTAACAGGGAACAAAGCGAAGGAAACCATACGTCTCCTGTTGTTGATCGCTGCGGGTATACGAGCCAAGGAGCTCGACAGAGGAAATCCACACGGCGTGAAGCTCACCTGCCTGCCTGTCAGCCGCATGCAGTTACACAGCACCGAAGAAGGGGACTTGTGAAAACAAAACAAAAGATAGATATACTGTACCAAGTGTTAGTGGCGTATGACGTACTACCTCTGTCCGGGTTTGCTTAATAATATACCTGCAGGTATCATTCTGATGCAGAGCTCGAAGCGGTCCTTCTTTTCAAAAAAGGAAAAAAAATCTTCGTTCGGGTTTATTGGACCCCTTTGTATTTTGGACCGGGTCATCTATAGACTACTACTGAAATACAAAGTATATGATATAAAAAGGGTGTGGCCACACCTCATTCGACCGAGACTTAACCAAATCTCAGTCAAGTGATATAATATAGAAGAAAAAAAAACTGAAAAAAAAACTGTATGAATCTTCATGCAACATCAACGGAATATAACATCGACTGAGACATAACGAAGTCTTGGTCGACCGAGGCATAGCAAGACTGGTATGGAAAATTATACTGTTGGATTTGTATTTGAAAGGGCTTTTCAATAATATAATTTATGTGACGTACTCCAAAATAAGGGTCTCTTTGATTCAAAGGATCTTCATAGGATTTTTGAAGGATTGAAATCCTTAGAAAATTTTTCTACGTTGGTCGTTTGATTCGTAGGATTGAATCTTGTAGGATTTTTTCCTAAGGATTTATTTGTACTACATTTCACAGGAATTCTAACATCCACTCCAACCTCTTGAAAAAAATCCTTTGCTTTTCCCATGACACAATCAAACAAACTCAAATTCTATAGGGATTCAATGGACATGCCATTTCAATCCTACGTTTTTCCTATTCCTGTGTTTTTGCAATCCTACGAATTAAAGAGGCCCTAAAGGGAGCCTAATGAACCTAGAGGGAGGAAGTATCACCATTACTAACACCCTCCGTGGACTTTTCGCACACACCACGGATTAAGACCCGCACCTACCTGCCCATTACGCCATCCAACTTCCAACACCGCGTACTCCCCGCCCATGTGTTCGATCTCGAGCTCCGGGAAGGCGGGTTCAGCCGTCTCCTGCATTGATTCCGCGGCAGGACCGCGGATTACTAGAATGCGATCCAGGAGCAGCGGCAGCAGCCCATACATACATGATCAGATCGTGCCTCCCTGCAACAGCCCCATCAATGGCGCTCCGTGCAAGCCTGACCCGCCGGGCCGACGCCGCGGAAACCCCCTGGGCTCCGGCGAGACGAGCTCACGTCCCGGAGCACGCGCCGTGCGCGGGCGCGGGCTGCCGACTCGTGCGGTGCGAGCGAGCGATCGCCGTCGGCGCACAGCGATCCGGCCCGGGCATCTAGGTGTAGCCAGCGCGCACATTTTTTGTTGTTTCCTTGTGGGGGATCCCAGCGCCGAGCTGGAGCTGCGGATGGTCACGGCCGGGCACGCTGGGGGTGGGGCGGGGCGCGGTTTGACCCCGCACCAACCCGCGCGGCCTCGCCTCACCTACCTAGCTACCGGGCTATATATCATGGCTGGACGGAGCGGCAACGTTGCACTTGCGCTGCACTGCATGGGACTTGTCACTTGTGGGGCAGGCCGATCGAGGACGACGCGCCTGCATGGGGCCTACGGGACGGGACGACGGACGGCGCACTTGGATTGGCCCCGGCCGGTGCCGGTGGTTCGCGGCCGGCATCATTGCGTCCTCTTGGACTGCACTTGGCTGAGAGCTACCGCGCGCCGACCCGTTGCCGCTGCATCCGGATCCGATGCACGCATAACATAATAGCGCGTCGGTTATTACTACTACTTGGTTGTGCGTCGTGCGTGTACGGTACTTGTACGAGCTGATCAGCCGGGGTTAGTAGTGGTAGGGAGTCATTCATCACCGCCCAGCATTTTCCATTTTTTACCAGTCACGAACCGAGGCTTGACTGGGCTGCAGTGGGAGGGAGTACGGTGCTGCCGTGGCTCGTTTCCCCCTGCGTGCGCGGTCAAACGGCAGTGAAAATCTCGCGGGTTCGTGGTGTCGGTTCCGCGGGCCCGACGGTGATCTCGCACGCTGTTGGAAAGAGAGGTGACGGCAATTAAGAGCAGTGGGGGGAACGGCAGTGAAGGCGCGCCACGGACCGCAGCTAACCCGCGCGCGAAAGCCACGCACCATGCACCCACTGCACGGCCGATCTGCGCCTGCCGTGCCTGCCGTGCCGCGCGCGCTGACTTGTACCGCAAACATCGACCCATCGGACGCGCATACGTACGTACGCTGCCACTCGCGCCGGCACGCCGAGGACTTGGGCGCGCACTGCACAGTGCCCGGCCTTTTTGACTCGCGATGACAGGGCCGATCTCACTCTCATTCGCATTTTTTGTCCACTCTCTGGCCACCACCAACTGGTTCCATGATCGGGGCAGGCACCACGGCGACTCCTGCAACTTGTTTTTTTAGCATCAGTACACAGGGGCGGACCCAGAAAAAATATTGAGAGGGGGCAAATATATTTAGCCAAATTTATGAACCAACAAAGCAAGTAGCTATATAAAATTTAAACATAGACATGTTCATTTATTCTTCATGTAGTAACCAAATTCAATGAAAAGTGAAAGAAAACTAACCATTTGCGATAAATTGACTTGCATCAATATGATAATAACTTATTCTGAAGTTGCAAAAGAGCATTGACACATTGTACAATATAACCTATAACCTGCAAGAAAAAAAGCAATGTCAAATAAAGAGAGATAACTTGATGAGATTACATGATTTTTGTTTAATTGGTCATTGAGCATATGTAGAAAGTAAGATACTAAAATTTATGTTCACAGATAAAACTATTTGAACTGACATAATCACCCAGGTAAGTAAATATAGATAACTTGATGAGATTACATGATTTCTGAGTTAGAAATTGCAAACAAAAAAAAAATTGGAAAAGAAAAGAACCCTAGATAAAGATACGGCTTACCTTGATATCAATTGGAATTAGGGAATTGCATAATTGAGGTCCCTGTTTGGTGATGTGGTTGTGCAGCCGCATTGGCGGCGTTGCAACTTGCAAGACTGTGAGGCGGCGCGAGCCGCGGTGGACGGGCGCAACAAATGGACGACTGGAGGACCCTATGAGCGGCGAAGTAGAGGAGTCCGTGATTCCGTTCCGTGCCTGACTACATGTCCATGTAAACCTGAAATCTGGCCACGATTAAGTTTTTTCTTTTCTTTTGAGAGGTAGGCAATGAGGACGTGCGTAGGCTGCAGGCTCAAGCAATTCCTATTTGTTTAATGGGCTTCTTGTTTTGAGTTTAGATTACGCGGGCTTCCAAAATTACCCAAATAACAGAGCTGAGTGGGGGCAAGGTGTTGGGATGAGTGGGGGCACGTAGCTATACATACGAAAGTATACACGTCGCTGAAAAAATCGAGTGGGGGCAGCTGCCCCACAGTCTTCAACGTAGGTCCGCCCCTGTCAGTATAGACACAAGCGCTCATATACATACGCATACACTCACCTCATATGAACGCATATACGCACACCTTATCCCTATGAGCACCTCCGAGAGACTGAGCCGGCATATCATATTGAAAATTACGAAGTCACCGTAGGCGCCTCGTCGTCGACGGGAACGTCTCCTCCCACTGAAAGCGCATCGCCGGAAATCCTGAAATAAATTCAGGAATAATGTGAGCACCAGGATTTAAACCTTGGTGAGTTGGGGATACCACTGTCCACCTAACCAACTCAATCACAGGTTAATTCACACTCCTGCAACTTGTTACAAGTATAGTAGAGTACGTAGGTTCCAACGCTACGTCGCACGCGCAGGTAGGCAGGCCTGCGCGCCCAAAGATCTTCGATCTCTTCTTCATGTGGATTCGTATGCATGGTGGCTTAGGCTAGTTGCGCATGCACGTACGTACAGCCTCTCGTTTTACTCCACTTGTTTCAGCCCCTTAAAGTGCCTGTTGAAATATGGGGCGGGCTTTAAGCCCGTCTCTAAAGACACATGTGGGTTTAATTGATATTAGGTGGAAGTGATAAGTTTAGTCACATTCCGAAAGTAGCAGAGAAGTTGGACCTTCTTATAAGAGTTTCTCTTCCCTCGCGCACTCCTCCTCCGCCGCCCGCCTCGCCGTGGTAATAAGCCGAGCCAAGCTCATACCTATGCATTTATTTTTGCCAGTTAGTAACGAAGAGTTTTCTGCCAGCTGGACCATGATCTATGACATCAGATTGTGGGCTGTCACGACGTGGGTCAAGCCCACGTCTCTTCACGCGCACCGTCCACCATTGTTTCTTTGCTGTTGCTGTCGCCCCACGTATACGGTCGACAGGAGAGCAGATCTCTGAAACCCCGTCTCACCGGATCCTGTATGGGAGAGAGGCGGATAAGTTTTTGGAAAGCGACTACGCGACTGCTCGCCTCCATTTGTCTGCTTCCTCTACGTCTATATCGCCTTCATCATCACCATGTCTCAGTTCGACGTCAATCGTCTCGCCACCGAGAAGCTCGAGGCCGACAAGAAGGCCGCCGAAGACGCCGCTGCCACTTCTGCCTGGCCTACTGGAGGGTATAACGCGTTTATTCCGCTCCTATTTATTTCCGCATTAGCAGTACTAGCATTATGTGTAGATGTGTCTACAGTTTGCATAGTACGTGCTTGTCTAGATCAGAATCAGTATGTGGTTAATTCTGTCAATGCCATGCCAGTGATTTGTTTACGGATTAAATTAGTTGAAAAATTCCCTACTTATTCAACAGTGCCCAACTCGAGCAGCGACTCGTCCTCTCGACCGGTATACGTACGTACGCCATCATTCCACAGGTGCAATAGCAACAAAACGCAGGGTAACTTCTGTTTCGTCGCGGTCGGCATCATCGACGATGGATCGAGACGATGCATCGACATAAATAAATCCACCGTCCGTGGAGCAGTAACGGTTGGCTGCCAAACAGTAGAATTAGATTAACACGGCTAAGCTACCAGCACATACACAGTACAGTACCGATCTCCCATCGCCGTCGGCGTTGGTGTATACAACCACATACTACCCGCTTGCCACCCTGCGCCCATTCTCGCAGGCGGTTGAGTGAGTGTAACGGGCAAGCAAATGGGAAAAAGGCTACGGTGCAATTAACACCTTGAAAGCGCCGCGCAGTAACTTTTTCTTGTCCCGACGAATCAGGGCTCGCGGTGTCGTCACTGTCCTAACTGCTACCCTCCCCCCTTATCACCCTAGGCGAGTGAAAGTAGCCCGATCCGGTCCGTCCCATCCGTAGATACGCCATCCGTGCACGGCCGCACGAGTAGTAATAATACTATGCGTCTACATTAGTCTTGACATTTTTGCAGCCCGGGCGAAGCGTCGCTTTTACCTACGGCGGGTCGTGCGCCCGCCGGTAACCATCCCGGCGGATCGGCCGAGCGGCGCCCAACGGAAACGGCAGCCCGGCCGGCCGGCGGCGCGTCAGTTTTGACCCCCGGGGATCGCCGGATTATTTTAAGCGGAGTGAGCTCACCGGGGCTGCGTACCAACCAGGCCGAGTGCTGGCTGGACACGAACTACCTAATCAAGGCTTAAATTATTGCCTTTGGCGCCAAGAGGGGGATGATGGGATCGTATAGAAAAATGGGGTTAGTCACGCACGCATGACAGGCGCTAGGGACACGGGCGCACAGCTAGGAGGTGTTTTGCTGGTTTGCGGCTAGTAGTTAGCTAGGCAATCGGTGGCGGTTGCTCCACCAAGTTTTGGAACGTGCACCTACACCATGATTCCGTTTTCGTTGCGACCATCTCTTTTTAAAATTAGGCGCGCGACACTGGAATTACGGTTGAGCTAACGGACGCACGAACGCTTGCCATGCAGTACTAGGAGTGGAAAGAAGAAGGGTGCTCCAATACCGACACATGTTAGTACATGACTCGCTACAAGTCTTCTACTAGTATAATCCTTTTTTGCGGGTGTATTAGTATAATCCTTGAAAATGGATTTACAATCATTTTGTGCAATATTTGTGTAAGGGACGTCTGCGTTGAAATAAGTCTTGGCCTATTTAATGAGTGTGGCTTGGTCTCAGTTGACTGAGATTTAACCAAGTCTCAGTCAAATGACATAACATGCATCTCACAAAAAAAGTGACATAACACGCAAAGAGAGAAAAACTGAAAAGAAAATTTTACACAGTCATAGATATAGTATCGACGGACTATTACTCCCTCCGTTTTTATTTACTCCGCATATTAGCTTTGGTCAAAGTCAAGCTTTGTAAACTTTGACTAAGTTTATAGACAAAATATTAACATATACAATAACAAACCAATACCATTAGATTCATTGTTGAATGTACTTTAACATCATATAAAATTTTTATGGTGAATATTTATATTCTTTTCTATATATTTGGTCAAACTTTACAAAGTTTGACTTCAGTCAACTCTAATATGCGGAGTAAATAAAAACGGAGGGAGTACTTAATTTCTTGCATGCAAAGAGAACCAACCGATATCGGCTGGACGGCTAGTGGAGGTGGCTGTACCAAGCCAACTGACGATCGAATTTAGGTTTAGATAGATGCTCGACGACCCAAGTTTTTTAGTGTACATGTGTTTTGTCTACTCTGTGCTGTGGGTGCTCCTGGAGAAAACAAGTCTATGAAAAAACAACTTGGTGGAGCAGCACTCACTCCCTTTGGGTTTTGGGGGCAGATCCGTTTTGCAACCACCAAAGGACCAAAGCTACTCCACTCCAGCAAGTACACAACAAGGAATCAAACACGTTAGCTGCGCCGCGCCCACATCTTTACTTCTCACTCACAAGCATCCTGCGACGCCCACCCAAACCCAACCCAACCCGACCCAGCCCCGACGCACGCCACGCCCCTCGCGCCCGCGCAGGCGGTCAAATCCCCCCAAGGGATCGGGTCAATGGAGCGAGAAACCACCACCAACACCCCGCAAAAGAACCACCCAAAAGCTCTGCTCTCGCCGTCACGCCCCCCATATATACGCCCGCCCCGCCCTCCACGGCGCGCCCACACCGCTCCTCCACCTCCCCCGCCGCATACAGCCGCGACCGAGCGAGCTCAAGCTCCGAGCCACCGCCGTCGAGCACGAGGAAGGGAAGCAGAGTAGCCATAGCTAGCGCCGGCGCCGGCATGGGGAGGTCGCCGTGCTGCGAGAAGGCGCACACCAACAAGGGCGCGTGGACCAAGGAGGAGGACCAGCGCCTGATCGGCTACATCAAGGCGCACGGCGAGGGCTGCTGGCGCTCGCTGCCCAAGGCCGCGGGCCTGCTGCGCTGCGGCAAGAGCTGCCGCCTCCGCTGGATGAACTACCTCCGCCCCGACCTCAAGCGCGGCAACTTCACCGACGAGGACGACGAGCTCATCATCAAGCTCCACGCCCTCCTCGGCAACAAGTAAGCAACCGATCGCGATTTCAATGCGCATCGCCGCCTCCGCCTCTTCTTTCCCTGGTTTCTTGGAGGAAGGAAGCAGTTATTGACCAAAGCAGCGGTCGCCGTCGTGCAGGTGGTCGTTGATAGCGGGGCAGCTGCCGGGCCGGACGGACAACGAGATCAAGAACTACTGGAACACGCACATCAAGCGCAAGCTCCTCAACCGCGGCATGGACCCGCACACGCACCGCCCCATCAGCGCCGCCGCCGCCGCCAGCGGGCTCACCGCGTCGACCACCGCCCCCGTCTTCTCTTCCTCTCCGGCGTCGGCGCCCAGGCTCGCCAGCGCGCCTTTCGCCTTCCAGAGCAGCACCGTCAGCTTCGCGAGGCCCTCGCCGTCGGACGACGGGCACAGCAGCAGCGGCGGGAGCAGCGACGCGCCCCGGTGCCCCGACCTGAACCTGGACCTCGACCTCGACCTGTCCATGAGCCTGCCGTGCTCGCCGCCCAAGGCAGCGCCGCCCGCCAAGTCCACGCCCACGTCGCACCAGCAGCAGGGCATCTGCCTGTGCTACCACCTCGGCGTCCGCGACGGGGAGGCATGCACCTGCAAGACGGCGTCGCCGGCGGGCCCGCGCGTGTTCCGGTTTCTCCGGCCGCTGGAGGAGGGTCAATACATATAGCACGCTAGGCGCCCGGCAAAACTCTGTACAAAGCACAAAACGAAGGAGGAGAGGGAGAAAAAAAAAGGGTTTCTAATTGAGATAGCTGATGTGGATTATTATTTCTCATGTTTCGCTTCATCCCAAATATGATTCATTTCTTCTTGCCATATACTCCTACTAGTAGTATAGAATTTTGAATTTCATGCAGCGGCAAAAAATGTTCAAAAAGATCTAGGGTGGCAAAAATTGATAGTACGTAGTACTAAATTAGTGTAGAACACACAGGCACATAAGTGAGAAAAGAGTGGCGGATGGTATTGTTTGATTGCGCATGCGATTCGGGCGTCTGTTTGTGTCATGTGGGATATAGTGCGAGAACAGAGCATGTGGCGTGTTTTGGGTAGGTAGGGAGCTTATGCTATTTATGTCCTCGAGGAAATGAAAACAACCTATTTCTTCGTCCATTTTGTAGTCATCACTGCAGGACTCAACAATTTTCATTACAACATGTTTCGAAATATTTAAACATGCATGCATGAACTGTTGCTGCTCATATTATATCCATGCATATGCAAAATATTGTTAAACATTTTAAAATTTTAGACCGCACACGTTTGATAAACATATATTTTTAGACATGGAGATATTACGATTACTCGATGTGAATTAGCGGTTAGTCATGAGTGATCTAGCATAGCATAGTTCTTGTAGGTTCGCTCCAGCGACGGGAGGGGGTGAAAATCCCACGGCTTCGACCCGAAGATAGTTGGGAATAAATTTAAATTTGTCTTTGGTCGGCGATGGCGAGATGAAGGGGCGTCGTTGGCGTGGACTAAGGTCTCCCGCCTTGCCCACGTTGAGAGCTGCTTCTTCGTATGGTTAGGAGGTGTGTGTGGAAATCTCGCAATTTGGTCTAAGCGTACTATGACAAGCATGTAGAATAAAAATGTTATCTTTTTCAGGGCGACAATTTGCTACGAACATTGCGGCCGTCTGTGTCTTCCGGCCTACATCGACAATTTCTAGTCACTGATTCTACAAGCTCAAGAGTATCAACACGTTTGTTATGTCAAGATGGAGGTCGAGAGATGATAACAAGATTTGCTCATGGCACGTCATCGAAGGATGAGGAAGAAGACTTCGACACACCCAAGAATTCGGATGTAATTTTCATCGTTCGTAAGGATGCTTTGAAGGATGTGTCTTGCTTAATATATTTTGGCTTTTTCGCAAAAAGTACAAAATTAGAAAATCATTCATTAACTATGGATAGTTAGAAATGAAAAGGGTGTCTGATTTTAAAATGGATAGGTGCTCTTCGAAACCATCCATCGGTTGATAGAGGCAGGCATGAAAAAAATTAGTTGGCCATCTCATTTTTTTATGTGGAAAAATGACATGAGGTTGCAAATCTGTTGCCGTGTGGGTTATGGTGGTAAGTTAGACCACCAACCTAGCTGGTTCAAAAGTTGTGAAAGGACAAGTGGAAATGCCACTTATAGTAGTCCCAAAAAACTTTGTGAATTTACCTCAAAGCTTCATGGAGGTCCAGCTTCATCATACAAAATGCGTAAAAAGCGAATTATGGACTCTGGTGCAAGTGGATATATGTAACATGTCCTCAGTTTTCATCTTTTGTAAAGGTGTTTTAATGGGCCTGTCCTGCTTAATACATTTTTTTTGCAAAATAGTACAAATTAGGAAAATTATTCATTAACTATGGACAATTAGAAATGAAAAGGGCATCTGATATTTAAAATGGACATGCGCTCTTCGAAACCATCCATCGCTTGATAGAGGCAGGCATAAAAAATACAGTTGGCCATCTCTTTTCTATGTGTAAATCTGCTTTCGTGTGGGTTATGATGGTAAGTTAGCTCACCAACCTAGCTGGGTCCAAAAGTCGCCTAGGGACAAGTGGAAGTGACACATGTAGTAGTAACCAAAAACTTTGTGAATGTATCTCAAAGCTTCACGGTTGTCTAGCTTCATCATACAAAATGCGTAAATTAGAACGAGATTGTGGACTCTCGTGCAAGTGGGTATATGTAACACGTCCTCAGTTTTCATCTTTACGAAAAGGTGTTTAATGGAATCGAAACCTGGAACCGGAGCTGCAACCGAGCTATCTGATGACGGAATAGCGCCATTGAGAGTCATGTCAGAGTCATGCCCTTTGGCCCGATACAGAAGAAAACATAAAATAGGTTCTTGTCGAGCTTCATGAAGAAGACCGATAATGTGGCCACTCGGGGGTTCCATAGTTCTATTGGAAAAATTCCTTTTGATCTAAGTGGAAGGATACATGATTTTTTACTAGAAATTGTGCTTGCTATAAAATAAAAGTTTTAATTCGGGCGGTTCGCGTTTTATTGTAAAAAGAGAGCTTTTCATTCTCTTATAGAAGCCCGCGCCCACGCGAGTAAAGCCCAGCGGGGTCTGTCCTGCTTAATACATTTTGATTTTTTCACAAAAATAATGAAAAATTAGGAAAATCATTCATTAACTATGAATAGTTAGAAATGAAAAAGGTATTTGATTTCTGAAATGGATAGGCGCTGTTCGTAACCATCCATCGGTTGATAGAGGCATGTATGAAAAAATATAGTTGGCCATCTCATTTTTATGTGAAAAATGACATGAGGTTTGAAATCAATTGTGGTGTGGCTTATGGTGGTAAGTTGGCTTACCAACCTAGCTGGGTTCAAAAGTCACTAAAGGACAAGTGAAAATGACACCTGTTGTAGTCCCAAAAAACTATGTGAATTTTCCTCAAAGCAGCATGGTGGTCTAGATTCAACATACAAATTGTGTAAATTGGAAGCAAATTATGGGCACTAGTGCAAGTGGATATATGTAACACGTTCTCAATTTTCATCTTCTGTAAGTGTGTTTTGGAGGGTCCTGATACGTCTCCATCGTATCTACTTTTTCAAACACTTTTGCTCTTATTTTAAACCCTAATTTTCATGGTTTTAATGAAACTAACTCGGACTGACGTTGTTTTCAGCAAAACTATTTTGGTGTTATTTTTTGTGAAGAAATAAAAATTTCTCGAAATTGGAAGAAAATTTGCGCAGAATTATTTTGAAATAAACAAAAGATATTGGAGCAAGAAACCACCGAAGAGGGGCCAGGGGGTGGCCACATGGACATGTGGCGCGACCACCCCCAGGCCTCTTGACCTAATTCCAACGCAATAAATTCACTGTTCCCCTAAAAAAATCAGAGAGAAAGTTCCATTGTGTTTTACGATACAGAGCCACCACCATTGTAACACCCCGAGAATCTTGCTACAGTAATCTCCCCCTAATGTGCCATGAGATCACCTTTTTGCTAATCCATTTGTCACTTGATCAAAATTCAAATCAAACTCAAATTTAATATAAAGTAAAAAATATTTATTCAAACAACAAAATAAAAATGTTAATTGGGTTGCAAATATTCACTAACTAATTTTCATGAAGAAACCTACATCATTTGAATTCCCCAAATGTCCCTAGCAAATTATAAAGTGGTCCAACAACAACTAATATGGGCTTTTAAATATAAAAAAATATTTATACAATTCCAAACCACTTGAGACTTTGTGTGTGGGCTAAAAATGTTGCATTTAAATTTATATGCAAAGTTTCACTTTTTACGAAAATCATTTAGTAGCAAAAGAAGCAAGAAAACAGAGAAGAAAATATAAAACACAGAAAAATTATACAAAAAAGGAAAAGAAAGGAAAGGCCCATGTGGCCCGGGAGAGGCCTAGCCCACATCCCCACTCCCCCTCGTCTCCTACCTAGCTACATGAGCGGGCAGGGGCGGCCGTGGCACCATCTCCATGGCCGACGCCACACGTCGACCATCTGTGCCCCCTCATAGTCCTACAAGACTCTAGCCTCGACCCCTGGAAACCCTAGTTCCCCTCGTTCCCCTTCCTCTCGCTCCCTCACCCTCCCCCTCTCTGCCATGCTTGCCCGAGTGGACAGATTGCCACGCCGGAGCCACCTCACGTCGCACGGAGATGCCCAGGAGGGTCCCTGACGTCTACTACATCGTCCGCGCCATCGGGTATGAGTCGTAGAGCCGCATCCATGCTGCCTGCTTTGCCCCGCTTCGACTACGGCCACCGGAGCGCCGCCGCACAATTCGTCGCCCCTGCGATACAAAACCCCTTGCCAAGCTTTCCATATGCTCCCCAGTGAGCTTCCCCCACGGACCCCCCTTCCCCTGCCTCGATTTGGTTCCCCTTTTGCCGCCCCACCGGAGAGTGATACATCTCCATTGTATCTACTTTTCCTAACACTTTTCCTCTTGTTTTGACTCTAATATGCATGATTTGAATGAAACTAACCTGGACTGATGCTGTTTTCAGCAGAACTACCATGATGTAATTTTTGTGCAGAAATAGAAGTTCTCGGATTGGAACGAAACTTTTTGAAGAATTATTTCAGAATAAAGAAAAATACTGGAGCCAAAAACCACCGGAGGGGGCCAAAGGGTGAGCACAACCCACCAGGGCGCGCCCCCTCCACGCGCGCCCAGGTGGGTTGTGCCCACCTGGTGGCCCTGCAGACCCTGATTCCAACTCTATAAATACCTATTTTTCTAGAAAAAAAAAATCAAGGAGGAAGAATTATCTTGTTTCACGATACAGAGCCGCCGCCACCTCCCGTTCTTCATCCGGAGGCCAGATCTGGAGTCTGTTTGGGGCTGCGGAGAGGGGATCTTTGATCTTCATCATTACCAACCCTCCTTCATCGCGAATTCCATGATGCTCCCCACCGGGAGTGAGTAATTCCTTCGTAGGCTCGCTGGTCGGTGAGGAGTTGGATGAGATTCAACATTTAATTAATTGAGTTAGTTTTGTTAGAGCTTGATCCCTAGTATTCATTATGTTATGAGATTGATGTTGTTATGACTTTGCCATGCTTAATGCTTGTCACTTTGGGCCCGGGTGCGATGATTTCAAATTTGAACCGATTATGTTATCACCATTATATCTATGTTCTAGATCCGATCTTGCAAGTCATATTCACCTATTACGTGTTATGATCCGTAAACCCCGGGGTGACAATATTCGGGATACCTTTCGGTGATGACCATAGCTTGAGGAGTTCATGTATTCACCATGTGTTAATGCTTTGTTCTGGTTCTCTATTAAAAGGAGGCCTTAATATGCCTTAGTTTCCATATAGACCCTGCTGCCACGGGAGTGTAGGACAAAAGATGTCATGCAAGTTCTTCCCATAAGCACATATGACTATTTATAGAATACATGCCTACATTATATTTTTGAACTGGAGCTAGTTTTGTATCGCCCAAGGTTATGACTGTTATATGATGAACATCATCCAACAAATCTACCAATCCAATGCCTACGAATTTCCTATATATTGATCTTGCTAAGTTACTACTGATGTTGTTACTATTACACTTGCTACAAATTCATTGCTATCACCGTTACTATTACTATTGCAGCTACCACTGCTATCAAAACTATCATACTACTTTTGCTACTGATCACTTTGTTGCAGATAATTAATCTCTAGGTGTGGTTGAATTGACAACTCAGCTGCTAATACTTGCAAATATTATTTGGCTCCCCTTGTGTTGAATCAATAATTTTGGGTTGAATACTCTACCCTCAAAAACTGTTGCGATCCCCTATACCTGTGGGTTAACTGAGAGCTTATGCTCACCGCGCCCGCACCCCAAGCCCCGTCCGTCCCATCCGCACCTCCGGCGTGCCCGCCTACACATGGCTGTGCTCCCATGCGTGACCTGCTCGCTTGGCCTCGACCTAGCACACGCCCACGCGCGCCCAACCAACTACAGCCGCTTGCTCGCGCCCGTGCCGGCCACGCCCACCTACACACTGCCGCTCATGCCTGCGCCGCCTCTGGTCGCATCCCAGTGCGCGTCCGCGCGCCCGCAGTCCCGCTGCTCTCGGCCGCCCCGTGCGCCGCCATGCCCACTCACCACTGATGTCTACTACACAACCTTCTTCTTGTAGATGTTGTTGGGCCTCCAAGTGCAGAGGTTTGTAGGACAGTAGCAAATTTCCCTCAAGTGGATGACCTAAGGTTTATCAATCCGTGGGAGGCGTAGGATGAAGATGGTCTCTCTCAAAAAACCCTGCAACCAAATAACAAAGAGTCTCTTGTGTCCCCAACACACCCAATACAATGATAAATTGTATAGGTGCACTAGTTCGGTGAAGAGATGGTAATACAAGTGCAATATGGATGGTAGATATAGGTTTTTGTAATCTGAAAATATAAAGACAACAAGGTAACTAATGATAAAAGTGAGCGAAAACGGTATTGCAATGCGTTGAAACAAGGCCTAGGGTTCATACTTTCACTAGTGAAAGTTCTCTCAACAATAATAACATAATTAGATCATATAACTATCCCTCAACATGCAACAAAGAGTCACTCCAAAGTCACTAATAGCGGAGAACAAACGAAGAGATTATTGTAGGGTAGAAAACCACCTCAAAGTTATCCTTTCTGATCGATCTATTCAAGAGTCCGTAGTAAAATAACACGAAGGTATTATTTCCGTCCATTCTGAGTTTGTACTAGAATAACACCTTAAGACACAAATCAACCAAAACCCTAATGTCACCTAGATACTCCAATGTCACCTCAAGTATTTGTGGGTATGATTATACAATATGCATCACACAATCTCAGTTTCATCTATTCAAACCAACATAAAGAACTTCAAAGCGTGCCCCAAAGTTTCTACCAGAGAGTCAAGACAAAAACGTGTGCCAAGCCCTATGCATAAGTTCACGAGGTCACGGAACCCACAAGTTGATCACCAAAACATACATCAAGTAGATCACGTGAATATCCCATTGTCACCACAGATAAGCACATGCAAGACATATATCAAGTGTTCTCAAATGTTTAAAGACTCAATCCGATAATATAACTTCAAAGGGAAAACTCAATTCATCACAAGGAGATAGAGGCGGAGAAACATCATAAGATCCAACTATAACAGCAATGCTCGCGATACATCAAGATCGTGCCGAATTAAGAACACGAGAGAGAGAAATCAAACACATAGCTACTGGAACATACCCTCAGCCCCGAGGGTGAACTGCTCCCTCCTCGTCATGGAGAGTGCTGAGATGATGAAGATGGCCACCGAAGAGGCATTCCCCCTCCGGTAGGGTGCCGAAACGGGTCTAAATTGGTTTTCGGTGGCTACGAAGGCTTGCGGCGGCGGAACTCCCGATCTAGGTTTCTTTTTGGGGTTTCTGTATTTATTGGAATTTTTGGTGTCGGTCTCACGCCAGGGGGGGTCTCCGAGTCATCCATGAGATAGGGGGGCGAGCCCAGGGGGTAGGGCGTGCCCTCCACCCTCGTGGATGGCTTGGGACTCTTCTGGCCCAACTCTTTTACTTCAGGGGCTTCTTTTGGTCCATAAAAAATAATCAAAAATTGGCACGTCAATTGGACTCCATTTGGTATTCCTTTTCTGTAAAACTCAAAAACAAGGAAAAAACAGAAACTGGCACCGGGCTCTAGGTTAGTAGGTTAGTCCCAAAAATCATATAAAATAGCATATAAATGCATATAAAACATTCAAGATGGATAATATAATAGCATGGAACAATAAAAAATTATAGATACGTTGGAGACGTATCAACCACCACCATGCGCCACCGCTACTAGCTGTTGCCACCACCGCCATTGTCGTCGCCGACATCGACTTGGGCCACCTCCGGCCACCCTATGGCTACCACATGACGCACGGTGACGCAAGCTATCTAATGCGCCCACCCACGTGTCCAACCGTCGCTAAAGATGACCGGATGAGCAACGTCGACGTGCTCTGCCTAGTCGCCGTTGGCTTGTTGACATGGTGCCGTCATTAGCCAATGGATTAGCCACTGATTAACCTAGATAACCTCACTGACAGCGGGCCCTAGGCTACTAACTAATCTCTGTTATTTTAAATAAACACCATTTAAAACTAAAAGTGGCTGACATGTGGGTCCACTAGGCCCTGTTGACCCAGTCAACCTGCCGACTGGGCAAGCCCATTCACAGACAGGTGGGACCAACTGTCCCCATTGACCAGTCAAAGCTGACTAGTCAACTGCTGACTAGGTCCCACTGTCAGCCACACCAACACTCTGCTAGGTACACTTTTTGGTAAATCTTATTATTGCTCGCTAGTTGATTATGCCATTGATATGAGTTAATATAATTTTAAGAGTTACTGTTGACATGGTTAGTCATGATCTTTGCTGAAAACCTGGGTCTTCTTAAGCTTATTTATGTAAACAAGAGCAAAAGAGTTCGTAAGAGTTTTACTTTTTCACTTCCAGTTTATCAACCGAATTGCTTGAGGACAAGCAAAGGTTTAAGCTTGGGGAAGTTGATACGTCTACGTCGCATCTACTGTTGCTAACGCTTTCCCTCTTGTTTTGGATTCTAATTTGCACGATTTGAATGAAACTAACCCAGACAGACGTTGTTTTAAGCAGAACTACCATGGTGTTGTTTTTGTGCTGAAATAAAAGTTCTCGGATTGGAATGAAACTTTTTGGAGAAATATTTCAGAACAAAAAGAAAAATACTGGAGCAAAAAACCACCAGAGGGGGGCCCTGGGTGAGCACAACCCACCAGGGCGCGCCCCATGTCCACGCGCGCCCAGGTGGGTTGTGCCCACCTGGTGGCCCTGCAGACCCTGATTCCAACTCCACAAATACCTATTTTTCTAGAAAAAAATCAAGGAGGAAGAATTATCTTGTTTCACGATACAGAGCCGCCGCCACCTCCCGTTCTTCATCCGGAGGCCAGATCTGGAGTCTGTTTGGGGCTGCGGAGAGGGGGATCTTTGATCTTCATCATTACCAACCCTCCTTCATCGCGAATTCCATGATGCTCCCCACCGGGAGTGAGTAATTCTTCCGTAGGCTCGCTGGTCGGCGAGGAGTTGGATGAGATTTATCATGTAATTAACCGAGTTAGTTTTGTTAGGGCTTGATCTCTAGTATCCATTATGTTATGAGATTGATGTTGTTATGACTTTGCCATGCTTAATGCTTGTCACTTTGGGCCCGGGTGCCATGATTTCAGATATGAACCGTTTATGTTATCACCATTATATCTATGTTCTAGATCCGATCTTGCAAGTCATATTCACCTATTACGTGTTATGATCTGTAAACCCCGGAGTGACAGTATTCAGGATACTTTCCGGTGATGACCGTAGTTTGAGGAGTTCATTTATTCACCATGTGCTAATGCTTTGTTCCGGTTCTCTGCTAAAAGGAGGCATTAATATCCCTTAGTTTCCATATGGACCCCGCTGCCACAGGAGGGCAGGACAAAAGATGTCATGCAAGTTATTTCCATAAGCACGCACGACTATTTACAGAATACATGCCTACATTATATTTATGAACTGGAACTAGTTTTGTATCGCCCTAGGTTATGACTGTTATATGATGAATATCATCCAACGAATCTACCAATCCAATGCCTACGAATTTCCTATATATTGATCTTGCTAAGTTACTACTACTGCTATTATTGTTACACTTGCTACAAAATCATTGCTATCACTGTTACTATTGCTGCTGCCACTGCTATCAAAACTATCTTACTACTTTTGCTACTGATCACTTTGCTGCAGATAATTAATCTCCAGGTGTGGTTGAATTGACAACTCAGCTGCTAATACTTGCAAATATTCTTTGGCTCCCCTTGTGTCGAATCAATAAATTTGGGTTGAATACTCTACCCTCGAAAACTGTTGCGATCCCCTATACTTGTGGGTTATCAAGACCTTTTTTTGGCGCCATTGCTGGGGAGCTTAAATATATGTGTCACTTTGATTCATTATGTATTGATCACTATGAAGAATCTGAAGGATACCAAGACTAAGATTTTTCCCTCTAAGACGAGGGGAGGTAAGGAACTGTCATCTAGCTCTGCACTTGATCCACCTTCTATTTTGAGTAGACTTGCAACACCACCACATGCTATTAGTCCTAATATGTCAGAAGTTATTGATGATGCTACTTATACAAATGCTAATCATGATGATGCTAGTACCTATCTTGATGATAATGTGCCACTAGGTGAATTTCTTAACGAACAAATTGCTAGCGCTAAAAATATGGAGCATGCCGAAATTGATGACATTATTGAAACTGATGAAGTACTTGAAACTGAAAAACTAGAAACACCTATTAGACCTAGCCCTCCTAGATATGAAATGCCTAAGATACCAGAAGGTTATGCTATGGATGAGGAGATAACTAGAGATTTTCTTGCTTGCAATGATAGAGATGATCTCAAGAAATTATTATGCAAACTAAAGGAGAAATCATTGAATGCTAGGATGAAATGTGATTCTAATTTTGCTAGTTCACCTATCTTTATTGATGATAAGGATTATGAATTCTTTGTCGACCCAGAGTTAATTACTTTGGTTGAATCTGATTCTTTCCATGGTTATGAAAATGAAACTGTTGTGGCACACCTTACCAAATTAAATGATATAGCCACCATTTTTGCTCACGAGGATATAGTTCGCTACTATTATATCCTCAAGTTATTTTCTT
Source organism: Triticum monococcum (assembly GCA_034509565.1). Classification (NCBI taxonomy): domain Eukaryota; kingdom Viridiplantae; phylum Streptophyta; class Magnoliopsida; order Poales; family Poaceae; genus Triticum; species Triticum monococcum. The sequence continues at coordinate 690,538,492 of CM067843.1, forward strand.
TCTCACTAAAGGGTGATGCTAAGATATGGTACAATACTCTTCCTCCTGGTTGTGTGCGTAGTCCCTAGGATACGATTTACTGTTTCTCTAAAAAAATCCTGCTCATAAGAAACAAGCTGCCTTACAGAAAATATTTAACTTTGTGCAAATTGAAGAAGAGAGTCTCCCACAAGCTTGGGGGAGGCTTCTCCAACTGCTTAATGCTTTGCTTGATCATCCACTTAATAAAAATGAAATACTTGATATCTTCTATAATGGACTAACCGGTGCTTCTAGGGTTTTCCAAGATAGTTGTGCTGGTTGTGTTTTTCGAGAACGAACTGTTGGATAAGCTGAGGAATTATTGAATAACATATTGAAAAATTATGATGATTGGACTCTTCCCGAACCACCTCCTAAACCCACTCCAAAGAAGAGGGGTATCTTATATATCAGTCCTGAAGATATGCAAGAGCAAAGAAATGTATGAAGGAAAAGGTAGTAAAGCTAAAAATGTAAAAAAATTACCTCCTACTGAAGAAATACATGGACTTGTTGATACACCACCACCCAAGGTGGTAGAGGTAAACTCTTTGACGGAATTTGATGAAAAGGACAATCCTTATAATATGCATCCTATCAATGCCTTTACAAGTTTGATAACTACATTAGAAAACAAGATCACTTCAATGAAAATGTTATGAAACAATTGAAATACAACTCTGATATGATTGCCCGCTTGAGTGACTTGCTATTTAGAATTTCTAATGATGTTAGAGGTGTAGGAAAACATGCCTCTATGTTTCATACTCAATTAGAACAAGTTACTAAATCCCAAAGAGAATTGCTAGATGAAATGAACAATAATATCAATGATCATGCTGTTAGAGTAATGACTAGAGGAGGTAGAATGACTAGAGGAGGTAGAATTGAATAAGACTCTCGTAGAATTAACACTAACGCACCTAGTCCCTCTAAAAATAAAAAAGGAAAGTGATAGGACTTTGCATACCTCTAGCGAACCTGAAGTAGAACAACCTTCTGAAGATAATAATGATGTTTCTATCTTTGATGCTAAAACTCAATCTGGTAATGAACATTCATCTAGTGACAATGAAACAGATAATGATCATGTTCATGAAGACACTCAACCAAACAATGATAAAGAACTAGATAATGATGTTGAGATAGAATCAGCTGTTGATCTTGATAGCCCACAAACTAAAAATAAAAGATATGATAAAGGAGACTTTGTGGCAAGAAAACATGGTAAAGAAAGAGAACCATGGGTTCAGAAACCCATGCCCTTTCCACCTAAATCAACTAAGAAGAAAGATGATGATGAATTTGAACGCTTTGCTCAAATGCTTAGGCCAGTCTTTTTGTGCACTTGTTTGACTGATATTTTAAAGATGGCCCCTTATGCAAAATACATGAAAGACATCATTAGCAAATAAGAGAAAAATAGAGGAAGCTTAAATCTCCACCGTGCTTGCTAATTATTTTTTGAAGGATGGGGTACCTAAAAAACTTGGAGATCCGGGAATACCAACTATACCTTACTCCATCAAAAGAAACTATGTTAAAACTGCTTTCTGTGATTTAGGAGCTTGTGTTAGTGTTATGCCTTTCTCTTTATACAAAAGACTTGACTTGAATAAACTCACACCTACTGAAATATCTTTGCAAATGGCTGATAAATCAACTACCATACCTATCGCTATCTATGGGGATGTGCTCGTTGTTGTTGCAAATGTTACCATCTTAAGTGACTTTGTTATACTTGAGATGCCCGAGGACGACAACATGTCAATTATCCTTGGTAGACCTTTTTGAATACTACATGGGCAGTTATTGATTGCAATAAAAGCAAGGTCACTTTTCATATCAATGGTAATGAGCATACGATGCACTTTCCGAAGAAACAATTCCAAGTGAATCGATTAGTGTTATTGAAAAATCTCCGACAATCACTATCGGAAGTTTTCAACTACCTATACCTACTGCCAAAAAGAAATATGATATACTTATTGTTGGGGACATACATATCCTCACTGAGGTAATTTAGTGTTTTACGAAAGTTCTTCGGTTTCATGCTAATCGAAGGTGGTTGTTAATAAGACTTGATCAACCTTATTAATGGATCATCTTTGAGAGGTATGAAGTTGATGAATTTAGTAGGCACTACCTTCTATCCTTATCATTTGCTTTCTGTTTTTCTTAGTTAAATAAAATAAAATGCCATGTTTATCCTGTTTTCTGTATTTTCCGTGCAATAAAAAATGACCCAAAAATAAAAGTGCTCAGAATGCCCTGAAAATTTAACACGATTTTTTCTGATTTTTTAGTGCAAATAACAGCAGAGGGGGTGCACCAAGTGGGCACAACCCACCTGGGCACACCAGCAGCCCCAGGCACGCCCTGGTGGGTTGTGGTGCCCATGTGGCCCCCTCACTTATCCCTTTAGCCCATGTCATCACCTATCTCTAGAAAAAAAATCACCATTGCTCTCTCTCTCTCTCTCTCATGTTCTTGCTCTCAAACCTGCGGATTTCAATCTCTTTGCTCAAAGCACCATTTCCAAAACTATTTTGGGGGATTGCTACTTGGTATGTGACTCCACCATTGCTCCAATTAGTTTTTGCTTTAGTGGTTTATATTTTGAATAATTTGCTACTCTTGGTTCTGCTGTAGATGAGCTTGCATGTTGAATTCTTAGAGTTCTAAGTGGTTTGAATGCTTGATATGGCCTCTATACATTCCTATGAGTAATTTCTATCAATCTTGTGAAGTTTTGTGGACAAAAATTTTGTGGGCCAATTTTTTTCAGAATTTTGTTCATAGGAATAAGATGAATTTATTTAGGAGTTCTTCGAGGAGGAGGTCTTTGGAGGTATCATCTAGTAGTGGCTCGGTGCACCGGTCTTATGTTGGACCAAGCGCAAGTTCGATACGGGAAGCAGCTACCAAATCTTGCTTATGTCCATGCAATGATTTTACGCAAAGGAAGATATTATGTTTCTAAGAGCGAGGCTCGTGCACACAACCTGGAGCTCGCGGCTGCTCGGCGGGCTGAGGAGGTTGCACCAAGAGCCTCCGTAAGCTACCACTCCGACTACTACGCAGGCCGCGGATGATGATTACCAAGCTAGGCCAAAAGCCTAAGCTTGGGGGAGTACGTATTTCCACTAACATTACATTCAAGTTCACACATTTCATTCCATTTGTCGGTGCCCACACTTTTTCGTTGTATTATCCATGTTAGATTTTTTTCTCGCTTTCTTCTTGTGTGTTTGAAAAACTTTGAGAAAACCCAAAAATATTTCTTGCTTCTTTTCAGTTTTTCTTTCTAGTTTAATTAGTAGTAGTATTAAAAGAAAACCCAAAAATATTTCTCGATTCTTCTTCTTGCTTGTTGGGAGCCTTCCTGTGTAAATAGTTTTTCTCGTTTTTGTTTTTCTTCCTTTCAATTTGCCTTCTTCAAGAAAAACTAAGAACTCCAAAAATATTTCAATGTGTTTCTCTGAACATCTTTTCTTTTTATCGAGTCATACCAAGGAGAAGACCATGATGAAAATGTTGAGTGGCTCTCATATGCATTATTGTTGATCTAACAAAGAGCCCAAATTGCTTTGTCTTCTCCTATTGAATAAAATGTTTGTAGATTTAGCTTAGTCCACGACACTCTTGCATTATTATCATTTTCATATCATTCGGTTGTGCAAGTGAAAGGAAATAATGATGATATTTGATGAACTGGCTGTGGCAGAGAGAAACGGGTATGAACTCGGCTTGTTATGTTTTTGTAAATATGTTTAACCTAGTATCCATGATTCAGCCTATTATGATCAAACATGTTTGCAATGAAAATTAGAGATTATGGTTTCTCATGCCATGCTTAAGTAGCTAGGAGTGGATAATGATTTATCTTGGGTGTCAACATTGCGTTAAAGTGATTGTGATGTGGTATGATGATTTGTTCTCCTGCTCTGAATGTTTCAAGTGGCTTGACTTGGCACATGTTTATGCATGTAGTTGAATCAAAACCAACATAGCCTCTATGATATTTATGTTCATGGTGTTCATATCCTACTAATGCTACTATCCAATGTTCATTATACATAATGCATGTTCATGACCGTTTTCGTTCTCTAGTTGGCCGCTTCTCAACCTATTTGCTAGCCTTCCCCTGTACTAAGTGGAATTACTACTTGTGCATCAAAATCCTAAAACCCAAGTTATCCCAGATGAGTCCACCATATCTACCTATATGCGGTATTACCCTGCCGTTCTAAGTAAATTTGCATGTGCCACCTTTAAAACTTCAAATAAACATATGTTTTTGTGTGCCTGGATTATTCATAGAGCGACAGGGGGTAGTTGGTATCTTCCATGCTAAGCATGTTATTCTCATGATGAGTGTTTATTCACTCCTCCTTGCACAAGAGGGGCGGTAATAGGGATTCCCAGTCCCGAATTAAAAAATTGCAAATACTTAAACAAAACTCCCCCATGACTGATGTTGGTATGGACGGTACCCGTGGATTCGGCTAGCCGTGGAGTGTGTTTGTTGGTGGAGGGGGAGTAAACCTTTACTTTTATCTCTTGGGAACCACCACTAATGTGTTTAGCATGAAAGATATTGATAACTTTTGGTCGTGACATAAACAGGAAGGGTGCATTTCTCAAAATTTCATTTATCAATGTTTTTTTAAAAAGCTGAGCTCTAGCACCGCTGCAAATCCCTACTTAGCTCTACGAAGGGACTATCTATTTACTTTTATGTTGAGTTATCACCTTCTCAAATAAGCGCCAGATCTGAGAGCACTATTGTCATCCTTATGCATTGTGTACAGTTAATGTTGGATGCATCATGACTAGATCTTTTCTACCATGAATTACAATGTTTAGTCGCTGCTTGAACTTTGGAGGTGCTCTGCATTTATGTTTTGTCGTCTTAGAAAGGGCTAGCGAGATACCACTGTTGTCATACTGTATCATGATTATTTTGACAAAGTGTTGGCATTTGAGATATCTTATTATTGCTCGCTAGTTGATTATGCCATTGATATGAGTTAATATAATTTTAAGAGTTATTGTTGACATGGTTAGTCATGATCTTTGCTGAAAACCCAGGTGCTGCTTAAGCTTATTTATGTAACCAAGAGAAAAAGAGTTCATAAGAGTTTTACTTTTTCACTTCCATTTTATCAACTGAATTGCTTGAGGGCAAGCAAAGGTTTAAGCTTGGGAGAGTTGATACGTCTCCGCCGTATCTACTTTTTCTAACGCTTTTCCTCTTGTTTTGGACTCCAGTTTGCACGATTTGAATGAAACTAACCCGAACCGACGTTGTTTTTAGCAGAACTACCATGGGTGCAGAAATAAAAGTTCTCGGATTGGAACGAAATATTTCAGAATAAAAAGAAAATACTGGAGCCAAAATCCACCGGAGGGGGCCCTGGGTGAGCACAACCCACTAGGGCGCGCCCCACCTCCAGGCGCACCCAGGTGGGTTGTGCCCACCTGGTGGCCCCGCAGACCCTGATTCCAAATCCATAAATACCTATTTTCCAGAAAAAAATCAAGGAGGAAGAATTATCTCGTTTCACGATATGGAGCCGCCACCACCTCATGTTCTTCATCGGGTGGCTAGATCTGGAGTACGTTTGGCGCTCCGGAGAGGGGGATCTTCGATCTTCGTCAGCACCAACCCTCCTTCATAGCCAATTCCATGATGCTCCCCACCAGGAGTAAGTAATTTCTTCATAGGCTCGCTGGTTGGTGAGGACTTGGATGAGATTCATCATGTAATAGAGTTAGTTTTGTTAGGGCTTGATCCCTAGTATCCATTATGTTTTGAGATTGATGTTTTTATGACTTTGCCATGCTTAATGCTTGTCACTTTGGGCCCGGGTGCCATGATTTCAGATTTGAACCATTTATGTTATCACCATTATATCTATGTTCTAGCTCCGATCTTGCAAGTCATATTCACCTATTACGTGTTATGATTCGTAAACCCCAGAGTGACAGTATTCGAGATACTTTCCGGTGATGACCATAGTTTGAGGAGTTCATGTACTCACCATGTGTTAATGCTTTGTTCCGGTTCTCTATTAAAAGGAGGCCTTAATATCCCTTAGTTTCCATATGGACTCTGCTGCCACGGGAGGAAAAAGATGTCATGCAAGTTCTTTCCATAAGCACGTATGACTATTTACAGAATACATGCCTACATTATATTTTTGAACTGGATCTAGTTTTGTATCGCCCTAGGTTATGAATGTTATATGATGAATATCAACCAACGAATCTACCAATCCAATGCCTATGAATTTCCTATGTATTGTTCTTGCTAAGTTACTACTGCTACTGTTACTGTTACACTTGCTACAAAATCATTGTTATCACTGTTACTATTGCTGCTACCACTGCTATCAAAACTATCATACTACTTTTACTACTAATCACTTTATTGCAGATAATTAATCTCCGTGTGTGGTTGAATTTACAACTCAGCTGCTAATACTTGCAAATATTCTTTGGCTCCGCTTGTGTTGAATCAATAAATTTGGGTTAAATACTCTACCCTCAAAAACTGTTGCGATCCCCTATACTTGTGGGTTATCTGAGAGCTTCTGCTCACCGCGCCCACACCCCAATCCCCGTCTGTCCCACCCGCACCTCCAGCGTGCTCGCCTACGCATGGCCGAGCTCTCGTGTGTGTCCTGCTCACCTGGTCTCGACCTAGCGCACGCCCATGCGCGCCCAACCAACCGTAGCCGCTCGCTCGCGCCCGTGCTGGCCGTGCCCTGGTGCCTTGTGAGCCAATGCTCCATCTTCTTGTCCCCTCTCCAAGCTTCTAGGGTCTCTTATTACCAGAAAAAAAATCAACAAAAATTTTTGTGGCATTTAGACTTTGTTTGGTACTGATATTTTGAAAAACCAAAAATAGGCAAAAAATAACTGTCACTGGGCACTAAGTTAATAGGTTAGCCCCAAAAAATGATATATATATAGTTGTCTGTAATTTTATATAAAACATCCAAGATTGATACTATAATAGCATGGAACAATAACCCCATCTTTTTACCCTTAATAGCAACGGTACATACGTGTCATGTCCCCCTCTGTCACAGGGATTGAGCACCGCGAGTTCGAACCTATTACAAAGCACCTCTCCCATTGCAAGAAAAAGCAAAATAGTTGGCCTAACCAAATTAATAGATCAGAGAGAAATACGAAGCTATATCAATCATGCATAAAAGAGTTGAGAGAAAACTCAAAATAATATTCATGGATAGATCTGATCATAAACTCATAATTCATCGGATCCCAACAAACACACCGCAAAAAGTGATTTCATCGGATAGAACTCCAAGAACATCAAGGAGAATATTGTATTGAAGATCAAATAGAGAGAAGAAGCCATCTAGCTACTAACTACGGACCCATAGGTCTGTGGTAAACAACTCATGCATCATCGGAAGGGCGGCAAGGATATTGTAGAGCCCCTCCCTGAATGATTCCCCCTCCGGCGGAGTGCCGGAAAAGGCCTCCAGATGGGATCTCTCGAGAACAGGAACTTGCGGCGGTGGAAAAAGTATCTCGTGGAATCCTCTGTTGGTTCCCAATTATAATTTATAGAGGCAGAGTTAGGTCAAACGGAGCCACCCTGGGCACGCGCTGGTGCCTCGTGGGCCACTGCTCCATTTTCTCGTCCCCTCCCTGAAAGTGCAACTATCCCTGAGTGGTTCTAGTAATTCCTAACAACATATAGCTCGTTGAGCTAATGCTATTTTAAGATAGATATTTCATGAAAGCTCAATGATTGGCATGACATGGATTAGAAAGTGGACCCCGCAAAATGTTAGGGACAAAATATTGGCTCAAGCTCAAAGCACAAGACTCTACATTTTACTTTTAGTGATCCAAGATAACATTGAGTCCATAGGAAAAGCCAATACTATTAAAAGGGCGTGAGGTGCTTCTTAATGAGTTACTTGCTCAAAATGCTTAGTGATATGCTCCAAAACCCTCAAGCAATTTCTAATATCCACATATGTCCCAAACTAAAAGTCAAACTTGGACCCACCGAAATCTTCTATCCGGCGCCACCGAGTTCACTTGACATAGCCATTGCCACAAACCCTAGTCACTTCGGTCTCACCGAGATGGGATTGCAACCTCTCTGTTTCGCTTCGCAACGTTTCGGTCCAACCGAGATGAGCGATCGGTCCCATGGAGATTGCAATGCAAACTCTCTGTTTCCCCTTCGTAATGTTTCGGTCTAACCGAGATGAGCGAATCGGTCCCACCGAGTTTGCCCGACCAACTATCTGTTTGTCTATTACCAAAATCAGTCCCACCGAGTTTGTGTAATCGGTCTCACCAAGATTACGTTATGCCCTAACCCTAATGGAATCGGTCCCACCGAGTTGACATGTCGGTCCCACCGAAAATCCTAACGTTCACATTTTGAACTAAATCAGTCTGACCGAGTTTTATAATTCGGTCCCACCAAGTTTGGTGATTTGTGTGTAACGGTTACATTTTGTGTGGAGGCTATATATACCCCTCCACCCACTCTTCATTCGTGGAGAGAGCCATCAGAATATGCCTACACTTCCAACATACATTTTGTGAGAGAGAACCACCTACACTTGTGTTGAGGTCAAGATATTCCATTCCAACCACATAAATCTTGATCTCTGGCCTTCCCCAAGTTGCTTTCCACTCAAATCATCTTTCTACCAAATCCAATCCTATAAGAGAGAGCTGAGTGTTGGGGAGACTATCATTTGAAGCACAAGAGCAAGGAGTTCATTATCAACACACCATCTATTACTTTTTGGAGAGTGGTGTCTCCTAGATTGGTTAGGTGTCACTTGGGAGCCTCCGTCAAGATTGTGGAGTTGAACCATGGAGTTTGTACGGGCAAGGAGATCGCCTACTTCGTGAAGATCTACCCTAGTGAGGCAAGTCCTTTGTGGGTGATGGCCATGGTGGGATAGACAAGGTTGCTTCTTCGTGGGCCCTTCATGGGTGGAGCCCTTTCTGGACTCGCTCAACCGTTACCCTTCGTGGGTTGAAGTCTCCATCAACGTGGATGTACGATAGCACCACCTATCGGAACCACGCCAAAAATCTTTGTGTCTACATTGTGTTTGCTCCCTCCAAACTTCTCCCTTTACCTTCATATACAATTGTTTTACATTCGCTGCTATACTCTTAGAATTGCATGTGTAGGTTGATTACTTTAATTGTGCTAAGTTGCTAAAATCTGCCAAAACTTAAAATTGGGAAAAGGCTAGATTTTTAGTTGGTCAAGTAGTCTAATCACCCCCCTCTAGACATACTTTCGATTCTAAAGTTGTATCAGAGCTTTGGTCTCCATTTGCCTTGATTTCCATAGCTTTTGGTGATCATAGCCTTGGTTTCACAACCTAGGAGAGTATGGCGTCTAGTGAGGGAAATTACCACCGTAGAGTTCCTTACTTTGATGGTACTGATTTTGCTAGTTGGAAGCATAAGATGAAAATGCATATTCTTGGGCATAACCTCGCCGTTTGGGCTATTGTATGTATTGGCTTGCAAGGTGAATTCTTTGATGGGAGAGAACCGACCCGTGAAGCTACCGCGGAAGAGTTGAAGATGCTGCAATACAATGCTCAAGATTGTGATATTCTCTTCAACGGATTGTGCCCCGAAGAATTCAACAAAATCAGCCGTATTGAGAATGCAAAGGAAATTTGGGATACTTTGATTGATATGCACGAAGGTACCGACTCCGTTAAGGAATCCAAATTGGATGTGCTTCAAAGTCAACTTGACAAGTTCAAAATGAAGGATGGTGAAGGTGTTGTTGAAATATACTCTATGCTTGCCTCTCATCACAAATGAGATTGCCGGCTTAGGAAGTGAAGAGATGACCAATAGATTCATCATCAAGAAGATCCTAAGAGCCTTGGATGGAAAATATGATACCGTGTGCACATTGATCCAAATGATGCCCAATTACAAAGATCTCAAGCCAACGGAAGTCATTGGAAGAATTGTTGCTCATGAGATATCACTCAAGGATAAGGAATAACTTCACAATAAGTCAAGTTGTGCTTACAAAGCCTCATGTGATGCTCCCACATCATTGTCGAAGAGGTATGAATTTGCCAATATGCACCTGGGCAGTCACATCCAACCATGACCTTCCCGTTTTCCACGTGTCAGGAAAAAGGTGCGCCGGACTATATCCGGAGGTTCGAGCGGCTGTACTTCCTGCAACCAGGATTCAAACCCTGCCGTGAAGACGGGGGTTGATGCGGGGGCGACACCGGACTGTCCTCCAGCCAAGGACTCGAATGATGTATCCGTCACCAACTTGGAAGTGGAGAGTGCCATGAATCATCATCGCCGCCGGGCCATTTTATAAGACCCTGGCTTTTCAGAAGAGTCATTTAACACCTTCAACTCGGCTGATGCATACATCCGAGCTGCTCGAGATGGGCTTAACAGGGCCACAAAGCAGCATTTGAAAGATGTGCAGGTAAATTTGTTTTGTCTGACTATGATAACCATATGCTAGTAGCCCCCGAGACTTAAAGGAGTTGAAACAACTGATTTAAGGATCAATGTACAACCAGGTGCTTACGGAGAAGAACACCCTGTTAACTCAGGAATTAGAAAAGTGTCAGCGTCGGCTGCTTACTGCCAATGCCGAACTGAAGAAATACAAGGCATCTCCCGGTAATATTTCCTTCTATCGAGAATTCAGAATGATACACTAATATTATGAATCTAGGTGCTTATCTTTGTATTGGGTCGTTAGACCAATTACGAGAGCAGCTGGACGCCGCTTGAGGCGAAGAACACAGAGCCAAAAAGCTACTAGCAGTGGGCGAGCGTGTGTTAATGAAAGTGCAACTATCCATGGGTGGTTTTGGTAATTCCTAACAACATATAGCTCATTGAGCTAATGCTATTCCAAGATTAATATTTCAGGAAAAGCTTAATGAATGACATGACATGGATGAGGAAAGTGGACCCCTCAAAATACTAAGGACAAAAAGATTGCCTCAAGCTCAAAGCTCAAGACTCTACATTTTATATTTTAGTGATCCAAGATCACATTGAGTCTATAGGAAAAACCAATACTATCAAGGAGGGATGAGGTGTTACTTGATGAGGTTCTTGCTTCATAGTGCTTAGTGATATGCTCCAAAACCCTTAACTACCTTCCCACATTCACATATGACCTAAACCAAAAGTCAAACTAGGCCCCACCGATTCTTTCTATCCAGCGCCACCGAGTTCAGATGTCATAGCCACTGCCACAAACCCTAGGCAAATCGGTCTCACCGATAGGGATCTCGGTCACACCGAGATGGGGTTGTAATCTCTCTGTTTCCCTTCGTAACATTTCGGTCCTACCAAGATGAGCGATCGGTCCCACCGAGATTGCAATTGAAACTCTCTGTTTCCCTTTTGTAACATTTTGGTCCCACCGAAATGAGCAAATCGATCCCACCGAGTTTACTTGACCAACTCTCTGGTTAGCTTATTACCAAAATCGGTCCCACCGAGTTTGTGTAATCGATCACACCGAGATTACGTTATGCCCTAACCCTAACCATATCGGTCCTACCGAGTTGCATCTCAGTCCCACCGAAAATCCTAACGGTCACTAGGTTTGCTAAATCGGTCCGACCGAGTTTCTCAATTCGGTCTCACCAAGATTGGTAAATTGTGTGTAACGGTTAGTTTTTGTGTGGAGGCTATATATACCCCTCCACCCACTCTTCATTCGTGGAGAGAGCCATCAGAACATACCTACACTTCCAATACACATTTTCTGAGAGAGAACCACCTACTCATGTGTTGAGGCCAAGATATTCCATTCCCACCATATGAATCTTGATCTCTAGCCTTCCCCAAGTTGCTTTCCACTCAAATCTTCTTTCCACCAAATCCAAATCCTGTGAGAGAGAGTTGAGTGTTGGGGAGACTATCATTTGAAGCACAAGAACAAGGAGTTCATCATCAACACACCATTTGTTACTTCTTGGAGAGTGGTGTCTCCTAGATTGGCTAGGTGTCACTTGGGAGCCTCCGACAATATTGTGGAGTTGAACCAAGGAGTTTGTAAGGGCAAGGAGATCTCCTACTTCGTGAAGATCTACCGCTAGTGAGGCAAGTCCTTCGTGGGCGATGGCCATGGTGGGATAGACAAGGTTGATTCTTCGTGGACCCTTCGTGGGTGGAGCCCTCCGTGGACTCGCGCAACCGTTACCCTTCTTGGGTTGAAGTCTCCATCAACGTGGATGTACGATAGCACCACCTATTGGAACCACGACAAAAACATCCGTGTCTCCAATTGCATTTGAATTCTCCAAACCCTTCCCTTTACATTCTTGCAAGTTGCATGCTTTACTTTCCGCTGCTTATAGACTCTTTGCATGCTTGCTTGAATTGTGTTAAGATTGCTTGACTTGTGCTAAGATAGCTAAAATCTGCCAAAGAGTAAAAATGGGAAAAGGATAGATTTTTAATTGGTCAAGTAGTCTAATCACCCCCCCTCTAGAGATACTTTCGATCCTACAAGTGGTATCAGAGCTTTGGTCTCCATTTCCCTTGATTTTAATAGCTTTTGGAAGTCATAGCCTTGGTTTCACAACCTAGGAGAGTATGGCGTCTAGCGAGGGAAATTACCACCGTAGAGGTCCTTACTTTGATGGTACTAATTTTGCTAGTTGGAAGCATAAGATGAAAATGCATATTCTTGGACATAACCCCGCCGTTTGGGCTATTGTGTGTGTTGGCTTGCAATGTGAATTCTTTGATGGGAGAGAACCGAATCGTGAAGCTACCGCGGAAGAGTTGAAGGTGCTACAATACAATGCTCAAGCTTGTGATATCCTCTTCAACGGATTGTGCCCCGAAGAATTCAACAAAATCAGCCGTCTTGAGAATGCAAAGGAAATTTGGGATACTTTGATTGATATGCACGAAGGTACTGACTCCGTCAAGGAATCCAAGTTGGATGTGCTTCAAAGTCAACTTGACAAGTTCAAAATGAAGGATGGTGAAGGTGTCTCTGAAATGTACTCTAGGCTTGCTCTTATCACAAATGAGATTGCCGGCTTAGGAAGTTTAGAGATGACCGACAAATTCATCATCAAGAAGATCCTAAGAGCCTTGGATGGAAAATATGATACCATATGCACATTGATCCAAATGATGCCAAATTACAAAGATCTCAAGCGAACGGAAGTCATTGGAAGAATTGTTGCTCATGAGATGTCACTCAAGGATAAGGAGGAGCTCCATAACAAGTCAAGTGGTGCTTACAAAGCCTCACGTGAAGCTCCCACATCATCAAGTGAGAAACAAACCTTCAATGAAGAATTGAGCCTAATGGTGAAGAACTTCAACAAGTTATACAAGAATAGAAGCAAAGAGAGAAGTTCGAAGTCAAGGTCCTACAATGACAAAAGATCTTCTAGCCGAGAGCGAAACTGCTACAATTGTGGAAGACCCGGACACTACTCCAATGAGTGTATGGCTCCCCACAAGAGAAGAGAAGATTCTCCCAAAAGAAGAAGTAGAAGAGAAGAATCACCATCAAGGGAGAGAAGGAGTAGGGATGATCGATATGAATGAAGACCCTCTCGGAGAAGCAAGGATTCGGAAAGGAAGGACAAGTCATCAAGGAGCTACACAAAACAAAGGCATCAAGCTCATGTTGGTGAATGGGTATCCGGCTCTGACTCCGATAATGACTCCAAGAGAAGCTATCACTCCGAATCCGAATATACTCAAAATGAAGGTGTTGCCGGTCTAGCACTTGTGTAAACCAACTCCTACGACATATTTGATTCACCAAATGAAGGGATTGGAAAATTCTTCATGGCCAAAGGTCCAAAGGTATCACACCCCGAGTATGTTGATTTCAATAGTGATGAAGATGACTTGTTAGGTGATGATGATTTACTTGTTGACAACTATAGTGATGAATACTATGATGAAACATCAATTAATCATGCTAATTAAGATGAAACGAATGACAATGATAAGGACAAGATTGAGTCTCCAACTAAAGAACTAAACACTCTTAAGTTAGCTCATGAAACTATCTTAGGAGATCATCGAGAACTTTTAAGGACTCATGAGAAATTACGTTTTGAGAAGCTCAATCTTGAGCAAGAGCATGAGTTCTTAAAGGCAATCAATGATGATCTTCGCAAGAAAAGTTCTTCTTACATTGCCAAGCGTTTACTCTTATCCACTTACATGCCTCAAGTCAAGTCTAGTAACAAGAACAAGAAAGATTCTTCCTCTAGTAGTAACAATAATCATGCTAAATCCAATGTTGTTGCTTCTAGTAGTTCTCTTGATTCCACTAATGATTCTCTTAGCCAAGTTACACTTGAGCAAGAAAATAGCTTATTGAAGGGAATTATAGAGAAAGGTGTTTACAAGAGCCTTGCCGGGAGTAAGCAATTCGAGGAAATTGTACGCAAGTAAGGAAGGCACCGGAAGAATCAAGGTATTGGTTTGGAACGAAAGTTTAATGCCAATTGAGTTGAGTGGGAAGAAGATCAATACCCCAAGACAAAGTTTGTTCCTCAACAAGAGAAGTATGATCCTACTTCTTCCAAAGGGACACAAGCTCAAGAAGATCTTCCACCACAAGACCACAAGCAAAAAGGCAAGGACAAGCTTCAAGAGGAAATTGATGCATTTGAAGAAGCTCCTAAGGCCTTGGTCAAGTGGGTTCCCAAGACTACATCAAGTTCCACTTCATCAAGTACAACTACAACTCCGAGGATTCCCATCAAGATGGTGTGGATCCCGAAGAAGAAGAACTAGAGAGTTCTTGAGGGTGACTCCGCCAACATACTTCACTCTTATCATTTTGGCAAGAACAAGTGCAATCAACTTCCACATCTTGGACTAGTTCAAGGAGTCACAAACCCTCTTATTGGTAAGACAAGGGACAAGGTAACCTAATGCTCTCATAGACATCATCTTGTGTGTGCATCACTCTATGTCTATGGATATCCTTGCTTGTTCCTTGTGGGACTAACCCGTGTAGGTATTGAAAGTGCAACTCACTCCAAAGGATAGCCCCGAATGATCTACATCAACTTAGAGCATCCACATCTTCAACACCTACATGAAGTCATCATCGACAAAACCCAAGGTTAGTTCATCCCTCTTAGGGGGGATCTCACATCTAGGGGGAGCTTTACTCTAACAATTGAGTTAAAGCAACTCTAATGGCGTGAACACAACAACGCTTTATGTAAAAGTGGTAACCCCACTTGTGCTTAAATGATGAGTATGACCTATGATCAAATGTTCTCATTTGACTCCTAAGTCAATATACTCATATATAGATGACCTAGTCATCGCCAATTGCTTGATAGATGCTAGAATTGTTTGTGCATGCTTTGCCACATATTTCATTTGTCATTTTATTGTGTGAGCATGTTTGTTGCATAATTTACTCATTCGAGGACATCCACTTGTTGTTTTGATTGATTGGTTTCCTTTTCTTTTGGCCAAGTGGATGGACAAGAATGCCTAAGAACCTTCTCTAGCTATCTATGCTTTTCTTGTCTCAAAGTCTATTCATGCTGCATCATAAAGTTTGATCAAGTCAGATTCGAACCACTCTGTGTGAGGAGCACTCGGAGTCCGCGATTCATCATAGACTTAAACTTCCAAAACTTCTTTGTGTGTTTCGGTCTGACCGATTCATCCATTTCGGTCATACCGAGATCACTAAGTCGATCTAGGTTTTCAATCTCGGTGCAACCGGTTCAAATTTTTTGGTCACACCGAGTTTCAGTAACTGCTTGCAGTTACGAATCTCAGTGCCACCGAGTTGTTCCACTCGGTCACACCGACAGGGTCAGGCTATATATATCCACGGGTCAAATTTTGGAAAACTTTTCGAACCTCCTTGCCCGCGCTTAGCCTACTCTGCCTCCCTGGGTCTCCGGATCATCCTCCTCGTCGCCAGCCGCCTCTTGTCACTGGTCTCCGCCGCCGTCAACGGTATCATCTCCGCCGTTGCCGCCGTAGCAAGTTCATGCCGAACTAGGGTATGGACTTGAACTTTGTGCTATTCTAATTCCGATGCCCCAGCAAATTGCTTTGCCATGTATCTTGCCACGATTGAGATCATTCTATCCATCGAAAACACTCTGTAGTTTAGTCGTGAATTGAAAATTTAGGGTTAGGTTTCCGCCGAAACCATCTCGGACCGACCGAGTTGATGAAATCGGTTTCACCGATTTGGCTCAGGCCATTGCACATGTGATTCTCGGTCTGACCGAGAATTGCAAATCGGTGTGACCGAGTTCAGCACTTGTGAAACCCTAGCAGTCTCGGTGCCACCGAACTGTGACTCGGTCTGACCGTGTTCACTAGTTTAGGCTCCAAAAGCTGCTTCGGTATCACCGAGTTTGCAAATCGGTAGATCCGAAATGCTTTCTGTGGAAAACTAAAACTAAGTTTTTTAATTCATTCTTTTGCAAAAACCTATGTACTTTGTGATGCTCATCCACTCTACCTCATCTATAATCTATTCACAGGGTCTGCTGTCAGCGTTTGCATCATGTCAGATCAGAGTGATAGTCAGAACAAGTCAGAGGAGCAGGTTCAGATAAGTGAGGGCACTAGTCCCTCTAGCAGCTCAGATGATGGCAGCAAGAGCACACCAAACAATCTGCCAAAGGCTGCCACCAGGGCCAGCAAGAAAAGAACCTCAGAGTCAGAGGATGAGGACTATGTGGCTGAGGAAGAAGAAACCACCTCAAAGGGGAAAGTCCTGAAGAAGGAATATGGCACAACTGCTGCCACCAAGCCAGGAATGAAGCAAAAGGTTCCTGCCAAGAGAGCTCCAATGTCTAAAGCCAGAGCATCCACTCAAGAGACTTTGGGATCTGCACCCAAAGAGCAGGTTGTGGTAGAAAAGAAAAGGAAGGAAAGGGTCAAAAAGACCACTGCCAGAGTGCTTGGAAGATCTTCAATCATGAAAGACTCCGAAGAGGAGGAAGAGGAAGAGGATGCAGCACCAGCACCCAAAGCTCAAAAGCTTATGGGAGATGCCATCAGATCAGGGGCTGCTCCATCTAAGCCCAAAGGAACTTCTAAGCCAGCTGCTCCAGAACCCAAAACTGCACCAAAGAGGAGTACCAGGAACATTCCAGCTGCTGAGAAAAACAAGGCCCGAGTGCCTGAAACTGTTGCTGAAGAAGAAGATGATGAGACACATGTTTTGAGGAAGTTAAAGCCAAAAATTCCAGATCATAATGATGCTCATCCTGTAGTAGAAAACATGAAGATCAGGAAGGACTCGGGATTGAGGCTATGGAGAGAGTCAGATCCATATGCCACCAGAAGGAGAACTGCTGTGGACTACAGGTTCCATACCAAAGAACGTCATGATTTTTATGAGACAGTGTTGCTTGACAAGAAACCAATAGTATGTGACATGAGATGGGTCAACTGGGAGTACATCAAGGAGAATGAAGAACACTATCCAGGAGTATATGACAGTTTCAAGGCTTGTGGAGTTGATGAGTTTGTGGCTCAGAAGCTCACAAAGTGGAATGATGAGCTTATCATGCAGTTCTACTCCACAACTCACTTCTACCCAGATGGCAAGATAGTCTGGATGTCTGAAGGCACTAGATACCAGTCAACAGTAGCAGAATGGGCTCAATTGATCAATGCTCCTAAGGAGAATGAAGATGACTTGGATTTCTATGCCAAGAAGAAGAAGGATCACAACTCCATGGCTAGCATGTACAAGGAAATTCCTGATGCAGATCTTGAGACTCACCAATTTGGATCAGTGAAACACCTGCTGTCAGGACTGCCTACTATCAATTGGATCCTCAGGCACACTCTTCTGCCCAAGTCCGGTGATCACAGAATGATTAGAGGCCACTCCATCAATCTGATACATATATTTGATGTGCCATAAAAGTTCAAGGCCATGAGTCTTATAGTTGAAACTATCAAGAGGACAGCTGCTGACCAAAAGAGAAGCTGTGGGTATGCACCACAGATCCAAGAGTTGATTAACTCCAAGATGGGAACTGGCACATACTTGTTGGACAAGGAGCACATGCCTATCTATCCAGATTTTGAGGACAACCAAGTGGTTATGAATGAGGATGAACCATCTTCTGTGCATGTTCAAGCAAAGAGGGAGAAGGCAAAGGCTGAGAAAGCTGCAAAGATGCCAACCATGGAAGAAGCATCTTAGTATCTTCTAAAGAGCGAGCAAGATCAGATCGGCTACTTGATTGCATCCACTCTAAGGATTGAGAAAGGGCTGGCCACCCTAACTCAAAACCAGGAGAGTTTGGAGAGGATCGCGGAGCAGAAGTTCTATGACATGGATGTGAAGGTAACTGAGATCCAGTCTGTTGTGGAGCAACTTCAGGATGATATGCAGGAGAGGAAGGGCAAGACAACCACTGATGCATTTGCTAGAGTGCCTAGAGCTCAGAGATCTGCTGCAGTGCCTATTCCAGACACCAGAGCAACTTCATCTGCACCAGCTACAACTTCAGTGCCACCAGCTCCAGCACCTACTCCATCAGCTCCGTCTACATCGACGGAAGCCTTCGTTCTTGGAGTTATCCGGACACCACCACCTGAAGACCAAGCCTGAGAGACGATTTAGTGCCATGCATTTTCCATGAACTTTTTGGTAACTTGTTGCCAAAGGGGGAGAAAAATGTATAGATCATAGGCTTCAAGAGAGAGTGTTGCTTTTTTATTCTCTCTTGCTTTGGTGGTTGAACTTTATTTGCTTCATTGAGATACTTTCTGTCTGTGTGATACTTGGATGATCATGTGTGTTTGATCATATGCTACATTAATGCTTGTTGGATGACATTATCATTTTATCCCTATATGATCATTCACTTTGCTTGGTGATGAGTGCATGTATTTAATTATTATAATTTTGAGCGCTCCACCAAGATGTATGTGACATGGAAGAGTAACCCATGAGCCTAACTCTCTGTGCATTTGCAGTCCAAAGCAAATCATAAACTATGCACAAATTTAGGGGGAGCTCTTGCTTTTCACATATTTCTCAAAGCGACAATGTTTTTCACTCTTATTATCATTCGTCAAAGCTTTGATCTATATGTTGTCATCAATTACCAAAAAGGGGGAGATTGAAAGTGCAACTATCCCTGGGTGGTTTTGGTAATTCCTAACAACATATAGCTCATTGAGCTAATGCTATTCCAAGATTAATATTTCAGGAAAAGCTCAATGAATGGCATGGCATGGATGAGGAAAGTGGACCCCTCAAAATACTAAGGACAAAAAGATTGGCTCAAGCTCAAAGCTCAAGACTCTACATTTTATATTTTAGTGATCCAAGATCACATTGAGTCTATAGGAAAAGCCAATACTATCAAGGAGGGATGAGGTGTTGCTTGATGAGGTTCTTGCTTCATAGTGCTTAGTGATATGCTCCAAAACCCTCAACTACCTTCCCACATCCACATATGACCTAAACCAAAAGTCAAACTCGGCCCCACCGATTCTTTCTATCCGGCGCCACCGAGTTCAGATGTCATAGCCACTGCCACAATGTAACGCTCTCGATGCGGCTATATCTCCTATGTGTCGAAGCATGACTTAGAGGCATAACCGCATTGAAAGCAATGTCGCAAGTAAGATAATCTTCACAACAACCCATGTAAATAGATAAAAGGGGAAAGGATACATAGTTGGCTTACACTCGCCATGTCACACAAATACATGAATAACATTACAATCATCCAATACACTCATGGTCCGACTACGGTACCAAAATAAAGATCAACCCCCACATGCGACAAAGTCCCCGATCGCCCCAACTGGGCACCACTACTGATCATCTAGGAAAGACACGTAGTAACGATGAGAGTCTTCATCGAACTCCCACTTGAGCTCAAGCGCATTGTCTGGAGCGGTATCATCGGTCCCTGCATTTGGTTTTGGAAGTAAACTGTGAGTCACGGGGACTCAGCAATCTCTTACCCTCGCGATCAAGACTATTTAAGCTTATAGGTGAGACAAGGGTATGATGTGGGCTGCAGCAAGCGACTATCATATATGGTGGCTAACATACACAAATGAGAGCGAGAAGAGAAGGCAAAAGCACGGACGAACAACTATGATCAAGAAGTGATCCTAGAACAACCTACGTCAGACATTACTCCAACACCGTGTTCACTTCCCGGACTCCTCCGAGAAGAGACCATCATGGTTACACATGCGGTTGATTCATTTTAATTAAGTTAAGTTTCATGTTATCTACAACCTGTCGGATTCACGGGTTCCGGCAGACCCTTAAGGTTCGAACACTAGGGTGCGCGTGGAAATCACACCTTCTACCTCCCCGTCTCACAAAGATCTAAACTACTAAAGGAACTGCACAAGGGACACAAGATTTATACTGGTTCGGGCCACCGTTGTGGTGTAATACCCTACTCCAGTGTGTGGTGGGTGGATTGCCTCTTGGGGCTGATGATGATGAACGATACAAGGAAGAACAGCCTTGCGAGGGTCTGTTCTTGGGTGGGGGGATGAACTGCTAGGAGGAGTTCAGTCACCCTTCTCTCTCTCTCTCTCTCTCTCTACTTGCGAACCGGACGAACCAACTCCACGAACCGAACCCCTTGCTACGTGGGTGGCCGGTCCTATTTATAGGCAAAGGCCCTGGGCCTCTTCCCAAATATTGAGCGGGAAGGGCGCCAACAATTGGCCAATTCGAAGGGGAACATCTAGTACACTTATCCTGACTAAAGTTGGTCTTCGCCCGCGAAAGACCCTGCGGTGATGCCGTGCTGGGCTCCATGGTGACCTCCGTCTCGTAGTCCGCTTGGTCTTGGTCTCGTTGCACCTAAATGGCAACCTTTGCCTGATGCCTCGGTACTCCGCGGCTGTGCTTGCCCCCTTTGCACCAAAGAGGAAAGAAGGACGCTGCGCGCGCTGGCGCCCGCCTGGCACCCTCAATCGTCATGGCTTGCGTCATGGGCACCTCGCGAGGTACCCCGCCTTGATTCCTCCGCCTCCTCGCGAGCCAGCCTGAGGAGGCTGCGCCTGGGGATGCGCCGTGTCGTCCGCCCCGCGGGGCTTGGCCCCTCGCGAGGGTCTTGAGTCTTGTGTTGATGAAGATGGGCCTGTTGGGGAACGCAGTAATTTCAAAATTTTCCTACGCACACGCAAGATCATGGTGATGCACAGCAACGAGAGGGGAGAGTGTTGTCTACATACCAACGCAGACCGACTACGGAAGCGATCACACAACGTAGAGGAAGTAGTCGTACGTCTTCTTTCCGATCCGACCGATCCAAGCACCGTTACTCCGGCACCTCCGAGTTCTTAGCACACGTTCAGCTCGATGACGTTCCTCGGGCTCCGATCCAGCAAAGCGACGAGGAAGAGTTCCGTCAGCACGACGGCGTGATGACGATCTTGATGTACTACCGACGCAGGGCTTCGCCTAAGCACTACAACGGTACGATCGAGGTGGAATTTGGTGGCAGGGGGCACCGCACACGGCTGAGGAACGATCTCAAGGATCAAGTTGTGTGTCTTGGGGTGGCCCCCGCCCCCGTATATAAAGGTTGGAGGAGGGGGAGCCGGCCGGCCAGGGAGAGGAGGCGCAGGGGAGTCCTACTCCCACCGGGAGTAGGACTCCTCCCCCCAATCCTAATCCAATTAGGACTGCCGGGGGGGGGGGGGAAAGAGAGAGAAGGGGGGCCGGCCCCCTATCCTAGTCCTACTAGGACTTGGGGAAGGGGGGGGGGGGTGCCGGCCAGCTTGGGCTTGTCCCTTTTCTCTTTTTCCACTAAGGCCCAATAGGCCCATTAGTCTCCCGGGGGGTTCCGGTAACCCTCCCGGTATTCCGGTAAAATCCCGATTTCACCCGGAACACATCCGATGTCCAAACATAGGCTTCCAATATATCAATCTTTACGTCTCGACCATTTCGAGACTCCTCGTCATGTCCGTGATCTCATCCGGGACTCCGAACAACCTTCGGTACATCAAAATGCATAAACTCATAATAACTGTCATCGTAACGTTAAGCGTGCGGACCCTACGGTTCGAGAACAATGTAGACATGACCGAGACACGTCTCCGGTCAATAACCAATAGCGGGACCTGGATGCCCATATTGGCTCCTACATTTTCTACGAAGATCTTTATCGGTCAGACCGCATAACAACATACGTTGTTCCCTTTGTCATCGGTATGTTACTTGCCCGAGATTCGATCGTCGGTATCCAATACCTAGTTCAATCTCGTTACCGGCAAGTCTCTTTACTCGTTCCGTAATACATCATCTCACAACTAACATATTAGTTGCAGTGCTTGCAAGGCTTATGTGATGTGCATTACCGAGAGGGCCCAGAGATACCTCTCCGACAATCGGAGTGACAAACCCTAATCTCGAAATACGCCAACCCAACATCTACCATTGGAGACACCTGTAGTACTCCTTTATAATCACCCAGTTACGTTGTGACGTTTGGTAGTACCCAAAGTGTTCCTCCGGTAAACGGGAGTTGCATAATCTCATAGTTATAGGAACATGTATAAGTCATGAAGAAAACAATAGCAACATACTAAACGATCGGGTGCTATGCTAATGGAATGGGTCATGTCAATCAGATCATTCTACTAATGATGTGACCTCGTTAATCAAATAACAACTCCTTGTTCATGGTTAGGAAACATAACCATCTTTGATTAACGAGCTAGTCAAGTAGAGGCATACTAGTGACACTCTGTTGGTCTATGTATTCACACATGTATTATGTTTCCGGTTAATACAATTCTAGCATGAATAATAAACATTTATCATGATGTAAGGAAATAAATAATAACTTTATTATTGCCTCTAGGGCATATTTCCTTCAGTCTCCCACTTGCACTAGAGTCAATAATCTAGATTACACAGTAATGATTCTAACACCCATGGAGCCTTGGTGCTGATCATGTTTTGCTCGTGGAAGAGGCTTAGTCAACGGGTCTGCAACATTCAGATCCGTATGTATCTTGCAAATCTATGTCTATAATGCTCTGCACGGGGCTACTCTAGCTAATTGCTCCCACTTTCAATATGTATCCAGATTGAGACTTTAGATTCATCTGGATCAGTGTCAAAAACTTGCATCGACGTAACCCTTTACGACGAACCTTTTTGTCACGTCCATAATCGAGAAACATATCCTTATTTCACTAAGGATAATTCTGACCGCTGTTCAGTGATCTACTCCTATATCACTATTGTACTCCCTTGCCAAATCAGTGCAGGGTATACAATAGATCTGGTACACAGCATGGCATACTTTATAGAACCTATGAATGAGGCATAGGGAATGACTTTCATTCTCTTTCTATCTTCTGCCGTGGTCGGGCTTTGAGTCTTTACTCAACTTCACACCTTGTAACACAGGCAAGAAACTTTTTCTTTGACTGTTCCATTTTGAACTACTTCAAAATCTTGTCAAGGTATGTACTTATTGAAAAACTTATCAAGCGTCTTGATCTATCTCTATAGATCTTGAAGCTCAATATGTAAGCAGCTTTACCGAAGTCTTTCTTTGAAAAACTCTTTTCAAACACTCCTTTTATGCTTTACAGAATAATTCTACATTATTTCCGATCAACAATATGTCATTCACATATACTTGTCAGAAACGCTGTAGTGCTCCCATTCACTTTCTTGTAAATACAGGCTTCACCGCAAGTCTGTATAAAACTATATGCTTTGATCAACTCATCAAAGCGTATATTCCAACTCCGAGATGCTTGCACCAGTCCACAGATGGATCGCTGGAGCTTGCACATTTTGTTAGCACCTTTCGGATTGACAAAACCTTCTGTTGCATCATATACAACTCTTCTTTAATAAATCCATTAAGGAATGCAGTTTTGTTTATCCTTTTGCCAGATTTCATAAAATGCGGCAATTACTAACATGATTCGGACAGACTCGAGCATAGATACGAGTGAGAAGCTCTCATCGTAGTCAACACCTTGAACTTGTCGAAAACCTTTTGCGACAATTCTAGCTTTGTAGATAGTAACCCTACTATCAACGTCCGTCTTCCTCTTGAAGATCCATTTATTCTCAATTGCTTGCCGATCATCAGGCAAGTCAACCAAAGTCCATACTTTGTTCTCATATATGGATCATATCTCAGATTTCATGGCTTCAAGCCACTTTGCGGAATCTGGGCTCACCATCACTTCTTCATAGTTCGTAGGTTCATCATGATCTAGTAGCATGACTTCTAGAAAAGGATTACCGTACCACTCTGGCGCGGATCTTACTCTGGTTGATCTACGAGGTTCAGTAGTATCTTGTTCTGAAGTTTCATGATCATCATCATTAGCTTCCTCACTAACTGGTGTAGGTGTCACAGAAACAGTTTTCTGTGATGTGCTACTTTCCAACAAGGGAGCAGGTACAGTTACCTCGTCAAGTTCTACTTTCCTCCCACTCACTTCTTTCGAGAGAAACTCCTTCTCCAGAAAATTTCCGAATTTTAGCAACAAAAGTCTTGCCTTCGGATCTGTGATAGAAGGTGTATCCAATAGTTTCCTTTGGATATCCTATGAAGACGCACTTCTCCGATTTGAGTTTGAGCTTATCAGGATGAAACCTTTTCATATAAGCATCACAACCCCAAACTTTAAGAAACGACAGCTTAGGTTTCTTGCCAAACCATAGTTCACACGGTGTCGTCTCAACGGATTTATATGGTGCCCTATTTAACGTGAATGCAGCTGTCTCTAATGCATGACCCCAAAAACGATAGTGGTAAATCGGTAAGAAACATCATATATTGCACTATATCCAATAAAGTACGGTTATGACATTCGGACACACCATTATGCTGTGGTGTTCCAGGTGGCGTGAGTAGTGAAACTATTTCACATTGTTTTTAACTGAAGACCAAACTCGTAACTCAAATACTCTTCTCTATGATCAGATCATAGAAACTTTATTTTCTTGTTACGATGATTTTTCACTTCACTCTGAATTTCTTTGAACTTTTCAAATGTTTCAGACTTATGTTTCATCAAGTAGATATACTCATATCTGCTCAAATCATCTGTGAAGATCAGAAAATAATGATACCTGTCGCGAGCCTCAATATTCATCGGACCACATACATCAGTATGTATGATTTCCAACAAATCTTTTGCTTGCTCCATTGTTCCGGAGAACGGCGTTTTAGTCATCTTGCCCAAAAGGCATGGTTTACAAGCATCAAGTGATTCATAATCAAGTGATTCCGAAAGCCCATCAGTATGGAGTTTCTTCATGCGCTTTACACCAATATGACCTAAACGGTAGCGCCACAAATAAGTTGCACTATCATTATTAACTTTGCATCTTTTGGTTTCAATATTATGAATATGTGTATTATTAAGATCAAGATCCAATGAACTGTTTTCATTGGGTGTTTAACCATATTAGGTTTTATTCATGTAAACAGAACAACAATTTATTCTCTTACTTAAATGAATAACCGTATTACAGTAAACATGATCAAATCATATTCATGTTCAACGCAAACACCAAATAACACTTATTTAGGTTCAACACTAATCCCGAAATTATAGGGAGTGTGCGATGATGATCATATCAATCTTGGAACCACTTCCAGCACACATCGTCACTTCACCCTTAACTAGTCTCTGTTTATTCTGCAACTCCCGTTTCGAGTTACTAATCTTAGCAACTGAACTAGTATCAAATACTGAGGGTTTGCTATAAACACTAGTAAAGTACACATCAATAACATGTATATCAAATATACTTATGTTCACTTTGCCATCCTTCTTATCCGCCAATCACTTGGGGTAGTTCCGCTTCCAGTGACCAGTCCCTTTGCAGTAGAAGCACTTAGTCTCAGGCTTAGGATCAGACTTGGGCTTCTTCACTTGAGCAGCAACTTGCTTGCCGTTCTTCTTGAAGTTCCCCTTCTTCCCTTTGCCCTTTTCTTGAAACTAGTGGTCTTGTCAACCATCAACACTTGATGTTTTTCTTGATTTCTACCTTCGTTGATTTCAGCATCACGAAGAGCTTGGGAGTTGTTTCTGTTATCCCTTGCATATTATAGTTCATCACGAAGTTCTACTAACTTGGTGATGGTGGCTAGAGAATTCTGTCAATCACTATCTTATCTGGAAGATTAACTCCCACTTGATTCAAGCGATTATAGTACCCAGACAATCTGAGCACATGCTCACTAGTTGAGCGATTCCCCTCCATCTTTTAGCTATAGAACTTGTTGGAGACTTCATATCTCTCAACTCGGGTATTTGCTTGAAATATTAACTTCAACTCCTGGAACATCTCATATGGTCCATGACGTTCAAAACGTCTTTGAAGTCCCGATTCTAAGCCATTAAGCATGGTGCACTAAACTATCAAGTAGTCATCATATTGAGCTAGCCAAACGTTCATAACGTCTGCATCTGCTCCTGCAATAGGTCTGTCACCTAGCGGTGCATCAAGGACATAATTCTTCTGTGCAGCAATGAGGATAAACCTCAGATCACGGATCCAATCCGCATCATTGCTACTAACATCTTTCAACACAATTTTCTCTAGGAACATATCAAAATAAACACAGGGAAGCAACAATGTGAGCTATTGATCTACAACATGATTTGCAAAATACTACCAGGACTAAGTTCATGATAAATTTAAGTTCAATTTAATCATATTACTTAAGAACTCCCACTTAGATAGACATCCCTCTAATCCTCTAAGTGATCACGTGATCCAAATCAACTAAACCATAACCGATCATCACGTGAGATGGAGTAGTTTTCAATGGTGAACATCGTCATGTTGATCATATCTACTATATGATTCACGCTCGACCTTTCGGTCTCTGTGTTCCGAGGCCATATCTGCATATGCTAGGCTCGTCAATTATAACCTGAGTATTCTGCGTGTGCAAAACTGGCTTGCACCCGTTGTAGATGGACGTAGAGCTTATCACACCCGATCATCACGTGGTGTCTGGGCACGACGAACTTTGGCAACGGTGCATACTCAGGGAGAACACTTCTTGATAATTTAGTGAGAGATCATCTTATAATGCTACCGTCAATCAAAGCAAGATAAGATGCATAAAAGGATAAACATCACATGCAATCAATATAAGTGATATGATATGGCCATCATCATCTTGTGCTTGTGATCTCCATCTCCGAAGCACCGTCATGATCACCATCGTCACCGGCGCGCCACCTTGATCTCCATCGTAGCAACGTTGTCGTCTCGCCAATCTTATGCTTCCACGACTATCACTACCGCTTAGTAATAAAGTAAAGCATTACATCGCGATTGCATTGCATACAATAAAGCGACAACCATATGGCTCCTGCCAGTTGCCGATAACTCGGTTACAAAACATGATCATCTCATACAATAAAATCAGCATCATGTCTTGACCATATCACATCACAACATACCCTGCAAAAACAAGTTAGACGTCTTCTACTTTGTTTGTTGCAAGTTTTACGTGGCTGCTACGGGCTTAAGCAAGAACTCATCTCACCTACGCATCAAAACCACAACGATAGTTCGTCAAATAGACTCCGTTTTAACCTTCTCAAGGACCGGGCGTAGTCACACTTGGTTCAACTAAAGTTGGCGAGACAGTCTTCCGCAAGCCATCTATGTGCAAAGCACATCGAGGGAACCGGTGTCGCGTAAGAGTACGCGTAAGGTTGGTCCGGATCGTCTCACCCAACAATACCGCCGAACCAAAGTATGACATGCTGGTAGGCAGTATGACTTGTATCGCCCACAACTCACTTGTGTTCTACTCGTGCATATAACATCAAACCATAAAACCTAGGCTCGGATGCCACTGTTGGGGAACGCAGTAATTTCAAAATTTTCCTACGCACACGCAAGATCATGGTGATGCACAGCAACGAGAGGGGAGAGTGTTGTCTACGTACCAACGCAGACCGACTGCGGAAGCGATCACACAACGTAGAGGAAGTAGTCGTACGTCTTCTTTCCGATCCGACCGATCCAAGCACCGTTACTCCAGCACCTCCGAGTTCTTAGCACACGTTCAGCTTGATGACGTTCCTCGGGCTCCGATCCAACAAAGCGACGAGGAAGAGTTCCGTCAGCACGACGGCGTGATGACAATCTTGATGTACTACCGACGCAGGGCTTCGCCTAAGCACTACAACGGTACGATCGAGGTGGAATTTGGTGGCAGGGGGCACCGCACACGGCTGAGGAACGATCTCAAGGATCAAGTTGTGTGTCTTGGGGTGCCCCCCGCCCCCGTATATAAAGGTTGGAGGAGGGGGAGCCGGCCGGCCAGGGAGAGGAGGCGCAGGGGAGTCCTACTCCCACCGGGAGTAGGACTCCTCCCCCCAATCCTAATCCAATTAGGACTCCCGGGGGGGAAAGAGAGAGAAGGGGGGCCGGCCCCTATCCTAGTCCTACTAGGACTTGGGGAAGGGGGGGGGGGCGCCGGCCAGCTTGGGCTTTTCCCTTTTCTCTTTTTCCACTAAGGCCCAATAGGCCCATTAGTCTCCCGGGGGGTTCCGGTAACCCTCCCGGTATTCCGGTAAAATCCCGATTTCACCCGGAACACATCCGATGTCCAAACATAGGCTTCCAATATATCAATCTTTACGTCTCGACCATTTCGAGACTCCTCGTCATGTCCGTGATCTCATCCGGGACTACGAACAACCTTCGGTACATCAAAATGCATAAACTCATAATAACTGTCATCGTAACGTTAAGCATGCGGACCCTACGGTTCGAGAACAATGTAGACATGACCGAGACACGTCTCCGGTCAATAACCAATAGCGGGACCTGGATGCCCATATTGGCTCCTACATTTTCTACGAAGATCTTTATCGGTCAGACCGCATAACAACATACGTTGTTCCCTTTGTCATCGGTATGTTACTTGCCCGAGATTCGATCGTCGGTATCCAATACCTAGTTCAATCTCGTTACCGGCAAGTCTCTTTACTCGTTCCGTAATACATCATCTCACAACTAACATATTAGTTGCAGTGCTTGCAAGGCTTATGTGATGTGCATTACCGAGAGGGCCCAGAGATACCTCTCCGACAATCGGAGTGACAAACCCTAATCTCGAAATACGCCAACCCAACATCTACCATTGGAGACACCTGTAGTACTCCTTTATAATCACCCAGTTACGTTGTGATGTTTGGTAGTACCCAAAGTGTTCCTCCGGTAAACGGGAGTTGCATAATCTCATAGTTATAGGAACATGTATAAGTCATGAAGAAAACAATAGCAACATACTAAACGATCGGGTGCTATGCTAATGGAATGGGTCATGTCAATCAGATCATTCTACTAATGATGTGACCTCGTTAATCAAATAACAACTCCTTGTTCATGGTTAGGAAACATAACCATCTTTGATTAACGAGCTAGTCAAGTAGAGGCATACTAGTGACACTCTGTTGGTCTATGTATTCACACATGTATTATGTTTCCGGTTAATACAATTCTAGCATGAATAATAAACATTTATCATGATGTAAGGAAATAAATAATAACTTTATTATTGCCTCTAGGGCATATTTCCTTCAGGGCCATGCTGGGCCTCCTTTGAGCCACGCCACAGGCCGCAGGCAGGCAAGTCTGGGGACCCCCGTTCCCAGAACGCCGACAGTAGCCCCCGGGCCCAAGGCGCGCATGGGCTTGGCCGTGACGAGAGGCGAAAGGGCAAGGGCAAAGCGCCGCGGGCCCTAACAGCCTGCGATCTTGGGTGCCGCATGGCGGTTGATGGGACATGGGCGGCACTGTTCCTCCCACGCCCCCTTATTCCGCGCCTTGCCAGGCGGACTTGTAGTTGCACACAGCCACTCCCCTTCCTGTTGCCTGAGCGTTCCCTGTTCTTCCTTCCTTCGCACGCCGTCTCCCGCCTCCAATCCGATCTCGAATCTTCCCCCTCCTTCCCATCGCCATGGCTCCGACGAGGAAGGAGAGAGGGGAGAAACCCATATCTCCGTCTTGCGCGCCGCCATCGGTGGTCCCTGCCGCCGGCCAATCGACCGTACTCAATCGAGAGTGCCTGGGCAGGGACAGCTTGGCCCTAGCCACCGTCTTCAATGAGTGCGGGAGGACGACGGCCTTGCCTGCGGCCCACTTCTCCATCAACAGGATAGCAACCGAGGTCCCATGTTTCACCGATGCCTTGTGTGCGGGTCTGGTTCCCCCCTTCTCTGATTTCTTCAATGCCGTGCTCTCCCATTATCAGATCCACTTGATGCATCTAAGTCCCGAGTCCATCACCCTCCTTTCGGTCTTTGCCTTCGTTTGCGAAGCCATGGTGGGCATCCCTCCTTCGGTTGCCTTGCTGCGCCACTTCTTCTCGCCGCGTCTTGTCGACCCCTCCCAACGCTGGGCGTGCGCAAGCTTTGCTGCCGAGCTTGAAACTGAGGCCTCTGAAATTGACTTCAAACTCCCCCAGCCCGTGGTTGGGTTCCGCGAGCGATGGTTGTACGTGGACGCAGGGGTGCCCAGTCCCCTGCTATCGGAGCCGACGTCGCCTGCTGTCCCCAATTTGGGTTGGGGCCAGGAGACGCTCAAGAGCCCCTGGCTCGTCTTTGTCTGGAGCCGCTTCACGCTCCTGAGGAAGCTCGGCGTGACGGCGCCCAAAGTGGTGAAGCAGTTTCTGTTGTGCCACGTCGCTCCCCCGCAGCGCCACTCTCGCCGGATGTGGGCCTTCCGTGGGCGCGAGGATAACATGAGGCTCCAGGAAGAAGACCTGGCTCCCGCGGTGCTGAAGTCGACGCTTTTGACCTTGGCCGGGGACCTGAACCCTGGCAACGTCCGGCAGGGAGGGGCCTTGCTGTA
The DNA here is from genome assembly GCA_034509565.1 of Triticum monococcum. Lineage (NCBI taxonomy): Eukaryota > Viridiplantae > Streptophyta > Magnoliopsida > Poales > Poaceae > Triticum > Triticum monococcum. The sequence goes on from CM067843.1 coordinate 690,569,420, forward strand.
TCTCTGCCAGAGCAGGGCCGACTTCATGAAGCAGATGCCTGTCTTTGATGAGTGGGGATTGCACCCCGCTAGCCTCCAGGGACCTCGCGAGAATCCAATGGTGGTGACTACCCTTCCAACCGGCCAAGGTGGCTCGTCCTCAAGTGGCGGAGCAGGGAGGCAGGAGATGCCGGAGGCCGAGGGGGCTCCTGAGGGGATGGCAGCGCCGGGTGAAGCTCGCAAGGGGACGGCTCCTGAGACCCATGCTGCTGCGGCTGAAGATGGCAAGCAGCCGATCCCAGTGCCCGGGGCTGGGGCCTTGGAGCCCCCAGCTGCGTCTTCTGGCGAGGTGATGGGCGGCACGCGCCAGGCAGGCGCCCCTGACGCGGATCGCTCCGATGCTCCATCCTCGCTGCAGGTTGGCCCTTGCGATCTTCTCTTGGGTCGCTTCCGCATGGACTTTGAGGCCCTCCGGAGGAAAATGGAGGCCCTGGGTGACGACTTCCCTTGCCGCATGCTGAAGCACAGGAAGTACTTCGCCACTGATGAGTAAGTCTCCTTCCTCTCTGGCTCCTGAATCTCTTGTTGCTTTTACTGATCTTTGCTCCGCAGGCCTCTTTCGACCGAGCTCGCGGAGGTAGCAGAGGTGCCGCCTCCCTTGGCTTCGCCCCCTCTACTGTCTTCAAATGCTCCGAGCAACTCTGCCCTGGTGGTGAGGGCGTCTGAAGGGGTGGACCATCCCGAGGTGCACCGCGGCCCTTCATTCCCTGCGTTTTTCCTTCGTGGGCCCTCTCGGGGAATAGCCAGTCTGCCGTGGGCTTCTCGTCTGATCAGGGATTGCGACTGGTTGAGGCGCCTCCTGCGCCCTTCATCTGGAGACGGTCTGGCCCTAGGCCAGGCTTCTGGTGCGACGCGCCCGGCCATCGCGAGGGCGCCAACCCCCAGCCCCCTGCCCGGAGGAGGAACGATGATTCGCAGCCCCCGGCGCTTGCTTGGGGCGGATGATGGTGCGGAAGACGTGCTTGAGCACGCGCGGGAGCGCCGCGCTCGCCGCCAAGGGTTCCTTCGAAGAGCGACCGACGCGGTGAACTTGCTTGGGGAGGAGCTTGCTGACGAAGACGCGCGCCTGGAGGCAGAGGGCCTGCGCCTGGCTGCAGGGAGGCGCGAGCTGGAGGCCGCCATTGCCCTCGCGCGTCATCAGCGCGACCTTGACGATGAAGAGGCGAAGGCGTCACTGGAGGCCTCTCGAGCGGCCCGATCCCAGGCCACCGAGGCCCGGAGAGCTGACCGATGGCGAGAGGCAGCGGAGGAGCGGGCTCACGAGCTCCTGGCCTGGTGCCATTCATTGGAGGAGCAAGCGGAGCTGCGTGAGCTGGCCCTTGCGTCGATGCGGGTGGCCTCCGACGACCTAGCCGAGCTCCAGAGGCGCGAACAAGCGTTGACGCTGGAAGCCGCTGAACGTACTCTCGAGTACGAGTGGCTGGAGACGAGGGAGCGCCTAGTGATGCAGGCGGAAGACGATGTCGCTACGCGGGAATCGCGTGTCCTGGAGGAGGTTTGTCGTCGGGTGACGACGGCGCGCCAAGGCCTCGAGCGTGAGTTCGAGGGGAAGCTGGGGATGATCCGGGTCGAAGCCGAGGGCAGAACCGCAGCCCTGAGGGCTCAACGGGATGAGGCGATGCGAATGGCCGACACCTCCCGGGCCGCCCTTGAGGCAGCGCAAAAGGAGCTGGCTGCCTCCCAGGCTGAGGTGCTCCGTCTTCGCCAGCGGATGGAAGAGGCTGAGGCCTTCGAGCGTCAGAATGCCGACGAAATACGCCAGCGGCGAGTTCTGGAGCACGCGCACGGCCCTATGCTCACCACGCTCAGAGTGAGGGCTAACGCAGCCTTGGGCAACATCTGCGAGGCAGTCGTCGGCGAGCCACACACGATTAACTATGCTGGCACCCTGCAGTTCTTCACCGCTGTGGTAACGCAGCTGGAGGCTCGGTCGGTCAGGGCCGACAGGTTGGTGGAGGAGAGAAACCACGCCCTGCTCGGGCGCGCCTTTTCCCGTGTCTTCAGCCATCTCCGGAACATGGATCCCCACTTAGACTTTGACGCCGCCATCGCCCCAGTTCCCCAGGCCGTCCGAGGCGAGCTGGCGGATTGGGTGCAAAACAACATGGATGCTCTCGGCCGAGCCTTCACTTCGGATGACGACGACGTGGTCGTGGCTGCCGACGAAGGCGGTGTGGTGGATGGTCCCGACGCTGCTGGTGGCGGCGCAGATCACGAGGGCGAATTCAGTGATGCCAGCGACAGCTCGGGAGGCGCCCCCGAGGATGCGTTGGGGGATTTGTCAGACTAACCATGTATTCTCCTGTCTTTTACCCTGCATGAATAGAACTTAGGTGTTTGGCCTGACGGTCGTGAGAGCATTTTGGGAGGGGAAGCCCCTCATATAAAAACTTGTGTCCATCATATCAACAGTAGTCAAATTGCGCGCGTGCCTGATGGTGGGCTGGTTTACCTTTGCCTCACGCTGGCCCCGAGGCGGCCTGCAGGAGGGCGCGACGCCTTGGGTGCTCTCTAGTTGGGTCCTCAGGATGTGAGATCGTTGCTGATGAAAAACTTCACAGGCGTTGGCCTTCTTCACAAGCTCTGGGCCTTCTCCTAAGCGTAATGACTTCACAGGCATTCGCCTTGCTTCACAGGCTCCGGGCCTTTTCCTAACGCGATAGCTTCACAGGCACTCGCCTTGCTTCACAGGCTGTGGGCCTTTTCCTAACGCAATGAGCTTCACAGGCACTCGCCTTGCTTCACAGGCTCTGGGCCTTTTCCTAACGCGATAGCTTCACAGGCACTCGCCTTGCTTCACAGGCTCTGGGCCTTTTCCTAACGCAATGAGCTTCACAGGCACTCGCCTTACTTCACAGGCTCTGGGCCTTTTCCTAACGCGATGAGCTTCACAGGCACTCGCCTTGCTTCACAGGCTCTGGGCCTTTTCCTAACGCGATAGCTTCACAGGCACTCGCCTTGCTTCACAGGCTCTGGGCCTTTTCCTAATGCAATGAGCTTCACAGGCACTCGCCTTGCTTCACAGGCTCTGGGCCTTTTCCTAACGCGATAGCTTCATAGGCACTCGCCTTGCTTCACAGGCTCTGGGCCCTTTCAGGACGGGGCATCCTCCACAGGCACCCGAAGATCCTCCCGAGGGGGAGCAATTACGAGCGATTTAGGTCGCGCACGAGCCAGGCCTTACCGGACTCGCGAGGGGCTCGCGAGGGGAGGCAGCTGTGGCGAAGCGGTAACCAGAACGCGAGAAACAGCTTGAGCGAGAATAAGCACCCCTTCCCCAAACACACGCAAATCTCAAATTCAAATCCAACTTAAATCCAGCGAGGGGAAAGCTACAGCCAAAGGGAAAGGCAACGAAAAGCAGACAAAAAGCCGCGTCCGGCACCTAATCTAGTCTTGGACGTCTTCTCACCAGCGCGGAGCTAAGTGCTGTCCACTGGGCGTGGGAGGGAGCCCCAGGGCCTGAGGCCGGCACCCCTGAGACTCCGGGGCGTGTACAGCCCCACTCATTATTACGTGAGAGTGTCACGGGGCGGCGAGCTTCATAGGCACTGGGCCTTCTTCACAGGTACTGGCCTTGCTTCATATCGCCAGACGAGGGCCCCGCCTTGCGCCACACTCTAGTGCCATCAGCAACGACCGGAACCCACGACGCCGCCCGATGGGGTAGAGCGGTCGCCAGCGGTTCCCCCGACGACCACGGGTCCTCTGAAAGGGGCAGGCCCTGAGGCACCTCCCCAGCAGAGGGCCTACCTCCTGAGAACGCCTTGCTCCGAACGCCGAGGTGGTGATGTAGGATCCCGACCCCTCTCCTGCAGCCCCCTGCGCCCTCCTCCCGAGGGGTAGGACACTGTAGGGACGGGGCAGCTGCGATCCATGGTTAGCACATACCTACCCCTGAAGAGTTAGCGGTGCCCGATAATCGTTGCCTCCAACGTGGCCAGCGGGTTCGTCCATGGGCTCCTGGACGGGCTCAGCTTCCACCGCCTCGTCCCCCCAGCTTGGGCCGAGGAGCGAGCCTTGCCTGCTCTCGCGAGGGTGTCCTTGGTCCAGCATGAGGGGCACGTATTCCTCCGTCGCCGTCATCCCGAATGCCACGTCGGGATGCCCCGCGGTCCCACCTGTCATGCCTACTGCGGGGTGGCAGCACGGCCGCCCTACAAGGCCGCGGGTCGCGTCGAGTCCTTTTTCTTCACGGGCCGGGGGCGGGGTCAACGCCGCCGCCGGCCCGGTGCTGACAGCTTCGCTGGCGTCGGAGTAGCCTTGGAGTCCGTGGGCGCGTGCGGAGCCCCCGCGCGGGTCGCCCTGGGCTTGAGATGGGAGCTGGGTGGAGAAGGGGTGAGCCACCGAGGCGGCGAAGCCTAGGAGCTCCGCCACCCGCTCCTGCAGCACGTTGTGGCCGCCCTCCAGCAGTCTGCATCGCAGCAGCTCCCGAGCCACCATGAGCGCGGCCCTTGAATTCGCCTGCTCCCGGCGGGTGTACGGTGTCGTGGTTGCGGCGTGATTGGAGGCCCTTGCCGCCGACCGCGCTTGCCACGGTGTGAGGGTTGCGGAGGCCTGTCCGTGTTGCCTGCGGCCCGTAGCGCCCTGCGGACCGTGAGCTGCCTGGGGCGCGGGGTCGCCCGAGGCGGGCGGCTCCGCGCAGGTGGGCCATGCCGCCCATGGACCTTGGTTGCCCGCCTGGTCGCCGGACATGGTGATGACGATGCGACGGGAGGCGGAGCGGTAGGAAGGCAAATTCTGGCGCACCCCTACCTGGCGCGCCAAATGTCGGATTCACGGGTTCCGGCAGAACCTTAAGTTTCGAACACTGGGGTGCGCGCGGAAATCACACCTTCTACCTCCCCGTCTCACAAAGATCTAAACTACTAAAGGAACTGCACAAGGGACACAAGATTTATACTGGTTCGGGCCACCGTTGTGGTGTAATACCCTACTCCAGTGTGTGGTGGGTGGATTGCCTCTTGGGGCTGATGATGATGAACGATACAAGGAAGAACAGCCTCGCGAGGGTCTGTTCTTGGGTGGGGGGATGAACTGCTAGGAGGAGTTCAGTCACCCTTCTCTCTCTCTCTCTCTCTCTCTACTTGCGAACCGGACGAACCAACTCCGCGAACCGAACCCCTTGCTACGTGGGTGGCCGGTCCTATTTATAGGCAAAGGCCCTGGGCCTCTTCCCAAATATTGAGTGGGAAGGGCGCCAACAATTGGCCAATTCGAAGGGGAACATCTAGTACACTTATCCTGACTAAAGTTGGTCTTCGCCTGCGAAAGACCCTTCGGTGACGCCGTGCTGGGCTCCATGGTGACCTCCGTCTCGTAGTCCGCTTGGTCCTGGTCTCGTTGCACCTAAATGGCAACCTTTGCCTGATGCCTCGGTACTCCGCGGCTGCGCTTGCCCCCTTTGCACCAAAGAGGAAAGAAGGACGCTGCGCGCGCTGGCGCCCGCCTGGCACCCTCGATCGTCATGGCTTGCGTCATGGGCACCTCGCGAGGTACCCCGCCTTGATTCCTCCGCCTCCTCGCGAGCCAGCCTGAGGAGGCTGCGCCTGGGGATGCGCCGTGTCCTCCGCCCCGCGAGGCTTGGCCCCTCGCGAGGGTCTTGAGTCTTTTGTTGATGAAGATGGGCCATGCTGGGCCTCCTTTGAGCCACGCCGCAGGCCGCAGGCAGGCAAGTCTGGGGACCCCATTCCCAGAACGCCGACACAACCGGACATTAACAAATTCCCATCTGCCCATAACCGCGGACACGTCTTTCGAAAGTTCAAATCCCTGCAGGGGAGTCCCAACTTAGCCCATCACAAGCTCTCATGGTCAACGAAGGATATTCCTTCTCCCGAGACATTCCGATCAGACTCGGCATCCCGGTTACAAGACATCCTCGACAATGGTAAAACTAAACCAGCAACACCGCCCGAATGTGCCGACAAATCCCGATAGGAGCTGCACATATCTCATTCTCAGGGCACACCAGATTGACCAAGGGTCCGGTAGGCCAGCCCAGAGGTGCCCTTGGTGGCCATCGGCAGTTGACAGGTTGGACTAACACTCAGAGGAGCACTGGCCCGGGGGTTTAAATAAAGATGACCCTTGAGTCCGCGGAACCCAAGGGAAAAAGAGGCTAGGTGGCGAATGGTAAAACCAAAGTTGGGCATTGCTGGAAGAGTTTTTTATTCAAGGCGAACTGTCAAGGGGTTCCCATTATAACCCAACCGCGTAAGGAATGCAAAATCCGGGAACATAACACCGATATGACGGAAACTAGGGCGGCAAGAGTGGAACAAAACACTAGGAAAAAGGCCGAGCCTTCGACCCTTTACAAAGTATATAGGTGCATTTAAGATAACAAGATAATATAGTGATATCCCAACAATAAACAATGTTCCAACAAGGAACGATCTCCAATCTTCACCTGCAACTAGCAACGCTATAAGAGGGGCTGAGCAAAGCGGTAACATAGCCAAACAATGGTTTGCTAGGACATGGTGGGTTAGAGGTTTGACATGGCAATTAGGGAGGCATGATAAGCAAGTGGTAGGCATCGTAGCATATGCATAGCAAAAGAGCGAGCATCTAGCAAGCAAAGATAGAAGTGATTTCGAGGGTATGGTCATCTTGCCTGCAAAGTTCTCAGAGTTGACTTGATCCTCGTAAGCGAACTCAATGGGATCCTTGTTCGTGAACTCGTCTCCCGGCTCTACCCAAACAAGAACAACAAGCAAACAGAACACAATCAACCATGTGCAATGCTCAAACAACATGATGCAAACATGGTATGCTATGCGGGATGTGGTATGTGATGCATATGCAAGATTTGACAAGGAATGATTGAACCTGGTCTCAACTTGGAAATCCAAGAGTGCCATTGGAAAGGTGAGGTGATTTCGGTTAAAATCGACATAAAGATCATCGGAATCGGATGCACGGTTCGGAAATGGCAAGCAAAACAAATATGGCACCGGTCTGCGATAATCAGCAAGTGACCAATTAATGCATCAAGATAAATATGCTACAACACTGAAACATAACTACCAAATACATGGCAGGGATCCACTCATGAAGCTTGACAGAAGATGAACACTGAGCTATGGCTAATTCATCCATTAACATGTACAAACAAGCATGGCAAAAGTGCAAATGATAACAGGTTTCAGACTTAGTGAAATTAACACAAGTCTGGAATTTATCATCAGGAAGCACACTTTAGAGCATGAAAACTACATGCTACAGGAACTTAACATGGCAAAGCAAGGCATGGCATGAAGCTGTCAGATTTCGGGTTCCGGCAGACCCTTGAGGTTCGAACACTGGGGTGCGCGCGGAGATTTCGCCTCCTACCTACTTGCGCCCCTCCGCCTCGCTAAGATTTAAGCTATGGAAAGAACAACACGAGAGACACAGGGTTTATACTGGTTTGGGCCACCGTTGTGGTGTAATACCCTACTCTAGTGTGTGGCGTGGTGGATTGCCTCTTGGGCTGATGATGATGAACAATACAAGGAAGAACAGCCTCGCGAGGGTCTGTTCTTGGTTGGGGGGATGAACTGCTGGGAGGAGTTTAGTCACCCTTCTCTCTCTCTCTCTCTCTCTCTCTCTCTCTCTCTCTCTCTCTTCTCGATTGTCCCCCTCCAACCTCTCGTGGGTGGCTGGTCCTATTTATAGAGGCCCTAGTCCTCTTCCCAAATATCGAGCGGGAAGGGAGCCAACAATGGTGGGCTAATTTGAAAGGGGACAGCTAGTACCGGCTATCCTGACAAAAGTAGTCTTCGCCTGCACAAAGCTCTGGTGGTGACGCCATCTTGGGCTCCACGGTGACCTCCGTCTTGCAGTCCTCCAGGTCTTGGTCTTGTTGCACCGAAATGGCAACCTTTGCCTGATGCCTCGGTACTCCGCGGCTGCGCTTGCCCCCTTTGCACCAAAGAGGAAAGGAGGACACTGCGCGGGCTGGCACCCGGCTGGCGCCCTTGGCCGTCATGGCTTGCATCATGGGCACCTCATGAGGTACCCCACCTTGATCGCTCCGCCTCCTCGCGAGCCAGCCTGACGAGGCCGTGCCTGAGGAAGCTCCGTGTCGTCCGCCCCGCGAGGCTTGGCCCCTCGTGAGGGTCTTGGGTCTTTGTTGGTGAAGATGGGCCATGCTGCCCCCCCCCTTTGAGCCACGCCGCAGGCCGCAGGCAGGCAAGTCTGGGGACCCCCGTTCCGAGAACGCCGACAGGAGCCCCCGGGCCCAAGGCGCACCCGGACTTGGCCGTGCAGGGAGGCGGAAGGGCAAGAGCGAAGCGCCACGGGCCCTAACAACCTGCGGCCTTGGGCGCCGCGTGGCGGTTGATTGGACGTGGGCGCCTCCACTTCCCCATGGCGCCTTGGCAATTACACGGACTAGACAAGTCCCTGCATGCAAAGTGGGTCATGATTACCTGCGATCGCGGAGGTCAGCGGTTGGCCTTCGCCGGCCATAAGTACGGAACAGCGCGCGCCCTTCCAGTCCATCCCTCCTTGCTTCTCCTTCTTCCCGGTCCTTGCTCCCTCTTGCTGCAATGGCTCCGATCCGCCGGTTCTCGATGACAGAGAAGGGAAAGGCTCCCCGAGAGGAACCAGACCCGCTCCCGCCGAAGAAACGGCTCGTCCTCCGTGGCCCGGACGAGGGGGCCCATCAGGTGGTGTCGAGGCCTTGGTGCGAGCGGGCACCGCCGGGGTTCCCGCTTCCCTTGTACGCCCACATCGAGGGCCCTGAAGGAGCTGATGCTGATCGCCACGGGCGGCGCCGCCGTCGGCGCCGACGAGTCACGAAGGTGTGGGTCGTCCCCCCTGGGGTCCACACCGAGGGCTCCTCCCGAGAGTTCGTGCTCCACCTCGCCATGCCTCCTCAGTCTTGGATTCGCCTTCCTCCCTTCTTCGCCTCCATCATCCCACAGGGAGAACTCCTGGAGCTTTGGCTGCAGCACGCCGGCTGCTGCACCCTCGCGACCGAGGCAGAGGTCGCGGTCGTTGCCCCGGGCGAGGTCTTCATGACTCGGGGCTGGAGCGAAATCGCCCGGGTTTGCAGGACAATAGGCGCCCTCGCGATCCACTTGGAGTATGATGGTGCTTCGGTGATGTTCTTCAAGGTCTTCAATGCAAGCGGGCGCCGGCTGGAGTGCTGCCCCGGGAGAGGTGGCCAAGACCCTGCTGCGGCGAGAACTGGGCCCGCCAACCGCTCCCTTGGCGACTCCTCAGGCGGTGGAGGCGTCGGAGGTTCCAGTGACTCCGGCGAGCTCTTCGCGACTCCGGAGACGAGCGACGACAGCTACAAGCCCCCGAGCCGGCGCCGCTCCTGGAGCAGGGCGGGCTCGTCAGGCCGCCGCCGACTCTGATCTGGATGGGGTGGGCGCCGGTGCTTGACGGCCCATTGTTGATGCTGGCATCTTTTGCAGGGGCGCGCATAGTCAGTGTCCCTTTAGGATCTGTTCCCTGCGAGGAATCAAAGATGCGCCCCGTGGGGGCTTGTAAGGTGCCTGTGATCCTGTTTTGTTAATATAACCCTTGTCGTAGAATCGTGCGAGTTGCTCATTCCGTCTTAGCTCACTCCTCCCTTTCGAACCTCACGAGGGCTTGGTGCTCTGCGCCGACAGGTCCCAGTCCCAAGGCGGCTTCAGCCGTTGCTGGTATGCCAGGTCGCGATGCCGTGGTCAAGGCCAGGAGGTGAGCGACTCGGGGTCCGGTAAGACTCCCTGAGTCGCGATGCTCAGGAGGTCCCCTTTGGCGCTCAAGCAGCCGTCGTTTGGTGAGAAAGGAGAGTGGCGTCGCTAACACGGGATTGCATTAGGTGCAGGGATGGTGCCACGGTAGCTGGCGCTTCCGGGTGGTGACTTATCTCGAGAATCAGGGGTCGCTCTCTGGTGTGTCGCCGATTCTGTGCATCGGCAGGCGTGAGGTTGCTCGCCGAGGTCCTCGCGTGTCCCTCCCCTCTCGCCTTTTCTCCCCTTTCTGCTCTACGTCTTCGGGTCCCGGCCCTCGAGCGAGTCTCAGCCGTCGCTGGTATGCCAGGTCGCAATGCCATGGACAAGGCCAGAGGGTGAGGGCTGGAAAGCCAGTAGGAGCCCTGAGTCACGATGCTCAGGCACCCCCCCTTTAACGTGCAAGCGGTTCGCGCGGACGAGAGTGAAGGAGACACTGCAAGGGCCTCGCCTGACGCAGCTCCTTTAGGAGATCCTGTAGATCCATCATAGAAAAAAACAAGGGGGTTGCCATGACAATTGACAGTCAGCTGTTGGTTGCTTCCGAGGGGTAATGAGGCACTGAAGGCTTGACGAGGTGGCGCCATGCGGGGCTGCCGCGGCCAGAGCTCAGCCATTCAGGTTTGTCGGTGTTGCAGGGACGGACCCATGCGCAAGCGTCGTGCCGTTGGGAGCAGTTCCATCAGTTGAGCGGGTAACTAGGTCAAGCACATTAGCCACGAAGGAGTGGATTCATTCAAATAGATGCTGGGAAGGTGGACATCACTGGGTCAGGCCCGAGCGACTTGGGGATCATGCAGCAGGAACGAACCCACGCGGCTTGGGAATAATGCAGCCCTGGGGGGCGCTCCCAGCTGGAAATGAAACTTGAAAGATGTCACCTGATGACGTTGAGGACGAAGGGATGTTGATGTAGCAGACTCGATGGGCTGCGGAAGCCGATCCTCACGAGCCCCCAGGCCCAGGGGCCTCGGGAGGCTCCGGAGGCGCTGGCGGCTCCTTGTAGACCATCTCCATATCCGCCAGGGCTGCGGAACGCCTGGCCTCCCGTGCCTCCGTGATGCCCCTCATGTGGCGCTGGTACGTGGCAGCCGCGTTCGGCAAGCCGTAAGGCATGCGAACGTAGCTGTGGGGTGGACCTCCGCAGCGCCCCACTCGCGAGGGCCAGAGGCACTCCAGAGAGGCGACTCGGTTGAGCCCTGGTATGTCGATGCAGACGCGCAGCCCACCATCCTCGCCTGGATGGGGAGCCACTTCTGGTAGGCGGCGGCCGCCTTTCATGACTCTTCACTTCTGTAGCTCTTGAATGGCCTTGCTGACGAACTCCTGAGGGTCTGGCTCTCCTTGCCTTGCTCCTTCTTGAGGGAAATGTGCTTCGAAACACGCCTCCATGTGGTGCCCATGCGCCTCCCTCGTGACCCTAGCTAGGTCGGTGGCCCTCCAGGGGAGAGCCCCCGAGCCCTGCCTGAGGAGGGCGTTGAGCGCGCTTTCCTATGCGATGGAAGGAGGTCCCCCCTGGGCAGGCACGGGCCTAGAGGGGCCTGCCTTCTGAGGGGTCGGGCCGAATGATGTATTCTTCTTCTTGGGGGCGGTCTCGGGAAGCCTCCTGCTTCCGCGATCCGGGTCTTCCAGTGACGCGGCCTGAAAGGCTCGTTCCAGGGAACACACCGCGTCCTTCTCTTCATAGGGCACCGTGATGATTCCGCCACTTCCTGGCATCTTGAGGATGTTGTAGCCGTGGTGAGTTACGACCATGAACTTGGCCAGTGCTGGGTACCCAAGGATGGCGTTGTACGGCAGGCGAATGTGAGCGACGTCAAAGTCGATGAGCTCGGTGCGGTAGTTGTCGCGTGCCCCGAAGGTGACAGGGAGGCGGACCTGCCCAATCGGGACCGTGGAGCCGTCGGTGATTCCGGAGAAGGGCTTGGTGGGCTGAAGCTGGCCATAGGGCACTTGGAGATTGTTGAATGTTTCCACGGACAGGACGTTGAGCCCTGCCCCGCCATCGATGAGGGTCCTGGTGACCACCACGCTGCTGATGATTGGGGAACAAAGCATCGGGAGGATTCCGGCTGTAGCCGTACACTTGAGCTGATCTGCTGAGTTGAACTTGATGGCGCACGCCGACCACCTGAGAGCGCATGTGGCCTCGAGCCTAGGAAGGACTGCATTCACTTCGCGGGCAAACTGCTTGAAGATGCATTGAGAGGCTGGGGCTTGATCCCCGCCCAGGATGCAGGCGATCGCGCGCGGCTCCTGGAAGCCCCCAGCCCCCTCGTCCTGGTGGCGGTCCTTGTTTCTCCTTGGCTGCGGCGGCAGCGGAGGGAGGCCTGCGTTGCCTTGGGGGCGATCCTCGCGAGGTTGATCCCTCCAGTCTCCCTCGCGAGGCGGGTCTTGCCAGCGATCCTCGCGAGGTTGTTCGCGCCACCCTTGGCGCGGGCCACGGTCTTCCCAGCGTCCTACATTCCTTCCTCCTCCTCGACCATAGCCCCGGTCACCGCGGTCGGGGTGATGGCCGATCCTTCCTTCTCGCACGGCTCGGAGCTCTTGACATTCGTTGGTGTTGTGGGTGTGGAGGTGGTGGTACACACAGTACCGGCTGCCCTTGGAAGGTTTGGGGGCTGATCTCTGCCCCGCATGGTGTCTGGTTCCGCCGCGAGCACGGCAGCCCCCTTGCGCTTCACATCCTTGGCCTTGGGCTTCTTCTCTTCGGGGTCTGCAGCAGGCAGCTCGAGGAGGGAGAGACGCCCTTCCTCAACCCTGGCACACTTGGTTGCCAAGTTGAATAGCTCCAAGGAAGTGCACAGTTCTTCATGCATCGCCAGCTCCTCCTTCATCTTGACATCGCGTACGCCGTCGGAGAAGGCTAAGATGATGGCCTCCTCAGTCACCTTGGGAATCTTGAGGCGTGCGTTGTTGAAGCGCTGGATGTACTTCTGCAGGTCGGTCGCGAGTAACTTGGAAGTTGGCGATGAAGCAGGTGCGCATCTCGTCCCAGGAGGAGATCGTGCCTGGAGCCAGGTTCAGGAGCCAGGTGCGGGCCCCGTCCTTGAGCGCCATGGGAAACCAGTTCGCCATGACCTTCTCGTCTCCGTTGGCAGCTTCGATGCCCAGCTCATAGAGCTGGAGGAACTCCACAGGGTCAGCCGTGCCGTCATAACGAGGAGGCAGGTCTGGCTTGAACTTGCCGGGCCACGCGACGCTGCGTAGCTCGGTGGTGAAGGCGCAACAGCCTGCTGTGGCCACGGGAGGCCTTGGGTGATGGAGAGCTTGGTCTTGCATGTCCCCACGCGCTGCAGCTCGGAGCAGCGCGGGGTCTTGACGCGCGGGAGCAGGAGCATGGTCGCGATGTGTTGGAGCAGGGAGCGCCCGGGTAGCTTCTTGCGGGCGAGGGACTTCTTGGCAGCTCTGCTCTTGCCGCGCTAGCACCTGACGGAGCGGGTTCCACCCAGGGGCCACGCGCCTTGGAGCCATGGCGCCTTCCTGAGGAGGAGGCGGCCGGGGCGCCGCCGGAGCTTCGTCGCCCGCGCGGGGTGGGGTGCGGTGCAGCGGAACGGACGGCGCAGGAGAGCCCCCTACGGCGCGGACGAGCTCGGCGACGTGGTCGAGACATTCTTCGTAGACGTCGTCGACGGGACGGTAGCGCAGGAGATCGTTTGCCGCGATGAGCGCAGCTCGAGCCTCCATGGGCGAGCGGAGCGCGTGGGACAAAGAACCAGCTGGGGTGAGTGATGGAGTTGTGGTGCGGCCGTCTTGCCGCACGGACGGATGCTGAGACAATGCTTGCTGCTTGTCCCCCGCCGGGCCTGTGGCAGCGTTGATGGCAGGTGATAGGGAACGGCGAGGACGCCCGCCGACAGGGGCCGTCTGGGCGACGCGGGAAGCGAGAGCGGCCCGGCGCTCGGCGCGGGCCCGACGAGCGTCAGACATGGGCGCGATGGTCGGAGGAGAACGGGGTGGTGGAAGACGAATTCCGGTGCACCCCTACCTGGCGCGCCAAATGTCGGATTTCGGGTTCCGGCAGACCCTTGAGGTTCGAACACTGGGGTGCGCGTGGAGATTTCGCCTCCTACCTACTTGCGCCCCTCTGCCTCGCTAAGATTTAAGCTATGGAAAGAACGACACGAGAGACACAGGGTTTATACTGGTTCGGGCCACCATTGTGGTGTAATACCCTACTCCAGTGTGTGGCGTGGTGGATTGCCTCTTGGGCTGATGATGATGAACAATACAAGGAAGAACAGCCTCGCAAGGGTCTGTTCTTGGCTGGGGGGATGAACTGCTGGGAGGAGTTCAGTCACCCTTCTCTCTCTCTCTCTCTTCTCGATTGTCCCCCTCAACCTCTCGTGGGTGGCTGGTCCTATTTATAGAGGCCCTGGTCCTCTTCCCAAATATCAAGCGGGAAGGGAGCCAACAATGGCGGGCTAATTTGAAAGGGGACAACTAGTACCAGCTATCCTGACAAAAGTAGTCTTCGCCTGGACAAAGCTCTGGTGGTGACGCCGTCTTGGGCTCCACGGTGACCTCCGTCTTGCAGTCCTCCTGGTCTTGGTCCTGTTGCACCGAAATGGCAACCTTTGCCTGATGCCTTGGTACTCCGCGGCTGCGCTTGCCCCCTTTGCACCAAAGAGGAAAGGAGGACACTGCGCGGGCTGGCACCCGCCTGGTGCCCTTGGTCGTCATGGCTTGCGTCACGGGCACCTCATGAGGTACCCCGCCTTGATCTCTCCGCCTCCTCGCGAGCCAGCCTGACGAGGCCATTCCTGAGGAAGCTCCGTGTCATCCACCCCGCGAGGCTTGGCCCATCGCGAGGGTCTTGGTTCTGTGTTGGTGAAGATGGGCCGTGCTGGCCCCCCCCTTTGAGCCACGCTGCAGGCCACAGGCAGGCAACTCTAGGGACCCCCGTTCCCAGAACACCGAAAGAAGCTACTCAAAGCACCTAACAAAAGTCCCTTAGTGACCTTGAGCCAAAAGGGATCAGAAAATACAATTACAAGCATGTGAACATGGAAAAAACATAAACATATTCAGACTTGGTGAAAAACTGGAGCATGCAAATCAGTTAACGAGTAGGCATGTTTACGAGCTCAATGCACTCACTACAGAGCATGGTAGGACAAACTAAGCATACAGATATGAAGAAGACATGGCATAGAAGCTAGACATGGCAAGAAAAACATCATATCATGCACGGATCAATAGCAACATCCCCGGCAAAATCGATAAACATGTCAACAATCTGCCAGGATTCACTTTATAGCAAAAGTAGAGCTTGATTGACTCAAGCTAGGGTGCTCCATAATTGCAGGCAAAGACATGGATGGATAGAGCACCACAATGTTAACAAAACATCCTTACTGACCATCCTCAAAAGAGGCATGGATCACAAGGAAACAACTTGAACATATGGCATAAAAACAAGATCAGGACAAGGACTTTGAGAAATTCTAAGTCCCTGAAATCAGCATTGCCGATTACGCTACTTTGCAAGCTTGTGCTAGTCACCACAAATATCACAAAAATACATGTCAAGCACCTCTGTAAAGATGGCATGGCATATAACAAACCACATGTAGAGCTCAGGATCATAACATGCACACATTAATCATGGCAAAAATGACAAAATGCCATTTGCTGAAACAGATCTGACAAATTCCTCACATAGCCCTCTTCCAACAGGATTTTGGGCATCAAGATGAGCTCAAATGCAAATGATGCAATGAGATGAAATGATGCACTCGTCGCGAACATTTTGATATGCTACACGCACGAATTGGATCTACGATGAGAGAGTTATGACATGCCAAAGTTTGCAAAAAAATTAGAGTTCGGGGATGAAAAAGTCAACCGAGGACTCCCAGATCTGGATCGGGATCTGGCGCATGTACTGTTCACCAGAGCACGACCCCCGAGGTTCGCCGGAGGTGGAGGTCAAAGGTCGCTGGACTTGGAGCTCTCGTCGGATCCGGTGGGGAGAGGCGGCGCGGGAGAGGAGTCGAGGCGGCGGCGACCGGCTGATGCGGCGGAGGCAGCGAGGTCGCGGTGGCGCCTCGCTGCGGTAGGACCTGCTCCGGCCGGCGCGGGCGGCGCGGCTGCCGGCCGGCGACGAAGCGAAGCGGCGGCGGCGGGCGAAGGAGAGGCGCGACGGGGCGCTCCCGGTGGCGGCGCGGGAGATGTTGGGCCCGGGGGCCGACTCGGCCGAGCGGGCCTCGCGGCGGAGGAGGGCGGCGGTGCCACGTGGTAACTTGCCACTGGCGCGGAGCGGCAGCGCGGTTTGTCCGTCGCGCCCGGACACGTCTGGCGCGGCGAGGAGCAGGGAGCTAGGGTTTCGGGGTAGATGGGATCCGGAATTTTTGAGGGAGAGACCTTTTTATAGGCAGGAGGAGCTAGGAGGCTCCAAATTGAGCACGGTTTGCGGCCACGCGATCGTGATCGAATGCTCTAGATGATGGAAGGGTTTTTGGTGGGGTTTGGGCCAAATTGGAAGGGTGTTGGGCTGCAACACAAATGAGGCCTTTTCGGTCCCTTTGTTAACCGTTGGAGTATCGAACGAAGTCCAAATGCCACGAAACTTGACAGGCGGTCTACCGGCAGTAACCCAAGGCCGCATGACAAGTCTCGGTCCAATCCGGAAATGTTTAACTGCCACACACGAAAAGAGGTAGAAAGGGGCATCGGTGGAGATAGGAGCGCCGGAATGCAAAACGGACAACAGGGAAAATGCTCGGATGCATGAGACGAACACGTATGCAAATGCAATGCACATGATGACATGATATGAGATGCATAACAAAGGCAACAACACACGGAGACAAAAACCCGACATCGATGAAATAAAATGACTTAGCGCCGGAAACGGCAAGAGTTGGGATACATATAAGGTAAATTACATTCGGGCTGTTACACACAAACCCTAGGAAATCGGTCTCACCGATAGGGATCTCGGTCACACCAAGATGGGGTTGTAATCTCTCGGTTTCCGTTTGTAATGTTTCGGTCCTACCGAGATGAGCGATCGGTCCCACTGAGATTGCAATGTAAACTCTCTGTTTCCCTTTTGTAACATTTCGGTCCCACCGAAATGAGCAAATCGGTCCCACCGAGTTAACCTGACGAACTCTTTGGTTAGCTTATTACCAAAATCGGTCCCACCGAGTTTGTGTAATCGGTCACACCAAGATTATGTTATGCCCTAACCCTAACCATATCGGTCCTACCGAGTTGCATCTCAATCCCACCGAAAATCCTAACGGTCACTAGGTTTGCTAAATCGGTCTGACCGAGTTTCTCAATTCGGTCTCACCGAGATTGGTAAATTGTGTGTAACGGTTAGTTTTTGTGTGGAGGCTGTATATACCCCTCCACCCACTCTTCATTCGTGGAGAGAGCCATCAGAACATACCTACACTTCCAATACACATTTTCTGAGAGAGAACCACCTACTCATGTGTTGAGGCCAAGATATTCCATTCCCACCATATGAATCTTGATCTCTAGCCTTCCCCAAGTTGCTTTCCACTCAAATGTTCTTTCCACCAAGTCCAAATCCTGTGAGAGGGAGTTGAGTGTTGGGGAGACTATCATTTTCAGCACAAGAGCAAGGAGTTCATCATCAACACACCATATGTTACTTCTTGGAGAGTGGTGTCTCCTAGATTGGCTAGGTGTCACTTGGGAGCCTCCGACAATATTGTGGAGTTGAACCAAGGAGTTTGTCAGGGCAAGGAGATCGCCTACTTCGTGAAGATCTACCGCTAGTGAGGCAAGTCCTTCATGGGCGATGGCCATGGTGGGATAGACAAGGTTGCTTCTTCGTGGACCCTTCATGGGTGGAGCCCTCCGTGGACTCGCACAACCATTACCCTTCGTGGGTTGAAGTCTCCATCAACGTGGATGTACGACAGCACCACCTATCGGAACCACGACAAAAACATCCATGTCTCCAATTGCGTTTGAATTCTCCAAACCCTTCCCTTTACATTCTTGCAAGTTGCATGCTTTACTTTCCGCTGCTTATAGGCTCTTTGCATGCTTGCTTGAATTGTGTTAAGATTGCTTGACTTGTGCTAAGATAGCTAAAATCTGCCAAAGACTAAAATTGGGAAAGGGATAGATTTTTAATTGGTCAAGTAGTCTAATCACCCCCCTCTAGACATACTTTCGATCCTACAATTAACAAAAGTCGTGCAAGAGAAAAACAAACTCCAGGATTCGAACACCAAGCTGGGCGAAGAACTGAAAGATGTGTGAGCTCAGCTAGCTGACGATGTGAAGGAGGACAAGAAGCTGCGAGGCGGCATATTCAATACGTGACCGCTTTTATCTTATAACAGTTTGGAGGTAAAAGTAGCTGATATAGATGTAATTGCAGGTGTATTGACGAACCGCCCCGAAGAGGAGGTGTACGGATCATCAAGTGATCTTCTGCGAGGGCTGTCGCAGTTGCACGAGCAAGCTCGGCAGGCGATGCGGAGTGTGGCCAAGGCCTTATGGCCATGCGACTCCCCTCCAGGAAGCATGGAGAAGCTGGTACAGCTATTCAAGGGAGCGCGGCGGCGTATCTGACTGTGGAAGATATCGGCTTGCCGAGAGGGTGCTCGAGAGGCCTGGGCCATGGTGAAAATGTGGTATACCAAGCTAGATCTGAATCACATGGCCCGGGTTGGATCGGTAGGGTCGAATGGGGAAGAAATTCCCGTTAGTTTAGTATATGACCAAGTGGAAGTGGCCACTAGATATTCCCAAAACGATTGTCAGTTAGACCGCCTGTTGGACGGTATATAATAGGAAGTCTTTGAGTCCTGAGTGACTATGTACTTTCCTTCTAGTTGGATAATAAAGACAATTGTCATCACCGACCTTTTCGCTTCAACCTCTGGACCCGAAGGTGCGGAGTGTTTCCGAATACCCTAACGATAGAATATACCGGGGTAAGCATGGGAACCAGGCGTAGGGGTCATAATTGCTTGTACAGACAATGTGTATCCGGCTGTTATGTTATATTACATTATGTAAGAAACATCTTCCAGAGAGAATAGTTTCGTTAAGGGTTCCTTTCCCTGGGTGTGCATGCGTTTAATGTGCATGCCCGAACTATGATTGTGAAAATCGTAGAGTAAGTAACATATGGGTTTCACAATGGAGTGAATGCGGAAACGTCTTTAATTCGCCGACCGAATATTCCCTTAAGAATGCTAGCTTTCGGCTTCACCCAGTCTGAGGTACATATCCGGATGACCCGGCAGTAACAATCGCAGAGGTGCTCCCTTTATGCCCTAGCTGAACTAACGGGAATGTACGGCATAAGCACAGGATTCAGGCAACCCAGCTTGGCCAAAACTTAATTCATATCGATGCATATAATGGCAAAGAAAAGGTACATATGGAAAGACGCATATGTATTGGGCTTGATGCTCGAAAAATAATAGCAAACTTCTGTACGAGAAGCCCCAAGGTATAATGAACATACATTTGTAGAGATGTACGCATCAGGTAGGGATGGTCTAGCCGTACTAAAGCCGTAAGTCTTAAAGAAAAAATGAAAAGACAGGAAAAAAATAACTATAATAACAGGAGGGAGGAAACAAACACAGAGTTCGGCGCTAGGCATAAAATCATCGTAGTCTGGCCGCGTTCCAGGGGTTCGGCTCCAGGTGATTGTCTGACGCATCACGTAGGTGGTACGCTCCTCCGATGAGAACTTCGTCAATGATGAAGGGAACCTCCCACTTGGGCTTGAGTTTGTCCTTTTTCTTCTCCGGTAAGCATAGAACGAGTTCACCAACGTTATAAGTCTTGGCCCGCACTTCTCTTCTTTGGTACCTGTGAGCCTTGTGTTGGTAATATGCGGAACGGGTTTTGCAACGTTGCGCTCCTCTTCCAAGGTATCTAAGTTGTCCTACCGATCTAGCTCAGCTTCTCTCTCTGTTGGGGAACGTAGTAATTTTAAAAAAATTCCTATGCACACGCAGGATCACGGTGATGCATAGCAACGAGAGGGAGAGTGTGTCCACGTACCCTCGTAGACCAAAAGCGGAAGCGTTAGCACAACGCCGTTGATGTAGTCGTACGTCTTCACGATCCGACCGATCCAAGTACTGAACGCACGGCACCTCCAAGTTCAGCACAAGTTCAACTCGATGACGTCCCACGAACTCCGATCCAACAGAGCTTCGAGGGAGAGTTCCGTCAGCACGACGGCGTGATGACGGTGATGATGATGCTACCAACGCAGGGCTTCGCCTAAGTACCGCTACGATATGACCGAGGTGAATTATAGTGGAGGGGGCACCACACACGGCTGAAAGATCAATGATCAATTGTTGTGAGCTCTAGGGTGCCCCCTGCCCCCGTATATAAAGGAGCAAGGGGGGAGGCGACCGGCCAGGAGGAGGGCGCTCCAGGGGGGAGTCCTACTCCCACCGGGAGTAGGACTCCTCCTTTTCCTTGTTGGAGTAGGAGAGGGAAGGAAGGGAGAGAGGAGGAGAAGGAAAAAGGGGGGCGCCGCCCCCTCCTTGTCCAATTCAGCCTAGAGGGGGAGGGGGCGCGAAGCTGCCCTGGCCGCCCCTCCTCTTCTCGCACTAAGTCCCATGAGGCCCAATTAACTCCCCCGGGGGGGTTTCGGTAACCCCCCGGTACTTCGGTTTTTATCCGAAACCACTCGGAACACTTCCGGTGTCCGAATATGGTCGTCCAATATATCTATCTTTATGTCTCGACCATTTCGAGACTCCTCGTCATGTCCGTGATCATATCTGGGACTCCGAACAACCTTTGGTACATCAAAACACAAAAACTCATAATACCAATCGCCACCAAACTTTAATCATGCGGACCCTACGGGTTCGAGAACTGTGTAGACATGACCGAGACATGTCTTCGGTCAATAACCAATAGCGGAACCTGGATGCTCATATTGGCTCGCACATAATCTACGAAGATCTTTATCGGTCAAACCGCATAACAACATACGTTGTTCCCTTTGTCATCGGTATGTTACTTGCCCGAGATTCGATTGTCGGTATCTCAATACCTACTTCAATCTCGTTACAAGCAAGTCTCTTTACTCGTTCCATAATACATCATCCCGCAACTAACTCATTAGTTACAATGCTTGCAAGGCTTATAGTGATGTGCATTACCGAGTGGGCCCAGAGATACCTCTCCGACAATCAGAGTGACAAATCCTAATCTCGAAATACGCCAACTCAACAAGTACCTTCGGAGACACTTGTAGAGCACCTTTATAATCACCCAGTTACATTGTGATGTTTGGTAGAACAAAAAGTGTTCCTCCGGTAAACGGGAGGTGCATAATCTCATAGTCATAGGAACATGTATAAGTCATGAAGAAAGCAATAGCAACACACTAAACGATCAAGTGCTAAGCTAACGGAATGGGTCAAGTCAATCACATCATTCTTCTAATGATGTGACCCCGTTAATAAAATGACAACTCCTGTCTATGTCTAGGAAACATGACCATCTTTGATCAATGAGCTAGTCAAGTAGAGGCATACTAGTGACACTCTGTTTGTCTATGTATTCACACATGTATCAGGTTTCTGGTTAATACAATTCTAGCATGAATAATAAACATTTATCATGATATAAGGAAATAAATAATAACTTTATTATTGCCTCTAGGGCATATTTCCTTCAGTCTCCCACTTGCACTAGAGTCAATAATCTAGATTACACAGTCATGTGATTTAACACGAATAGTTCACATCTTTATGTGATTAGTTCACATCTCCATGTGACTAACACCCAAAAGTTTTACTAGAGTCGATAATCTAGTTCACATCGCTATGTGATTAATACCCAAAGAGTGATCATGTTTTGCTTGTGAGAGAAATTTAGTCAACGGGTCTGCCACATTCAGAGCCGTATGTATTTTGCAAATTTTCTATGTCTACAATGCTTTGCACGGAGCTACTATAGCTAATTGCTCCCACTTTCGATATGTATCTAGATGGAGACTTAGAGTCATCCAGATCAATGTCAAAGCTTGCATCAATGTAAGTCTTTACGACGAACTCTTTGTCACCTCCATAACCGAGAGACATTTCCTTATTCCACTAAGGATATTTTTGACCGCTGTCCAGTGATCCACTCCTGGATCACTATTGTACCCTCTTGCCAAACTTATGGTGAGGTACACAATAGGTCTGGTACACAGCATATCATACTTTATAGAACTCTTAATATGTATCTAGATCGAGACTTAGAGTCATCCAGATCAGTGTCAAAGCTTTCATCGACGTTCCTCTTTATGACGAACTCTTTTATCACCTCCATAACCGAGAAATATTTCCTTAGTCCTCTAAGGATAATTTTGACCGCTGTCCAGTGATCTACTCCTAGATCACTATTGTACTCCCTTGCCAGAATGATGCTAAGTTATACAATAGGAGTGGTAAACAATATATCATACTTTATAGAACCTATGACTAAGGCATAGGGAATGACTTTTCATTCTTTTTCTATTTTCTGTTGTGGTCGGGTTTTGAGTATTTACTCAACTTCACACCTTGCAACACAGGCAAGAACTCATTCTTTGACTGTTCCATTTTGAACTACTTCAAAATTTTGTCAAGGTATGTACTCATTGAATAAACTTATCAAGCATCTTGATCTATCTTTATAGATCTTGATGCTGAATGTGTAAGCAACTTCATCGAGGTCTTTCTTTGGAAAACTCTTTTCAAACACTCCTTTATGCTTTCCAGAAAATTCTACATTATTTCCAATCAACAATATGTCGTTCACATATACTTATCGAAAATGCTGTAGTGCTCCCACTCACTTTCTTGTAAATACATGCTTCACCGCAAGTCTGTATAAAACCATCTGCTTTGATCACTTTATCAAAGCATATATTCCTCCTTCCGAGATGCTTGCAGCACTCCATAGATGGATTGCTGGAGCTTGCTCATTTTTTAGCACCTTTAGGATTGACAAAACCTTCTAGTTGCATGATATACGACTCTTCTTTAAGAGATCCATTAAGGAATGCGGTTTTGACATCCATTTGCTAGATTTCATAAATGCGGCAACTGCTAACATGATTCGGACACACGTTTAAGCATCGATACGAGTGAGAAAATCTCATCGTAGTCAACACCTTGAACTTGTCAAAAATATCTTTGCGACAATTTGAGCTTTGTAGATAGTAACACTACTATCAGTTTCCGTCTTCCTCTTGAAGATCCATTTATTCTCAATGGCTTGCCGATCACCGTGCAAGTCAACCGAAGTCCATACTTTGTTCTCATACATGGATCCCGTCTCAGATTTCATGGCCTCAAGCCATTTTGCAGAATCTGGGCTCACCATCGCTTCTTCATAGTTTGTAGGTTCGTCTTGGTCAAGTAACATGACAACCAGAACAGGATTACCGTACCACTCTGGTGCGGATCTCACTCTGGTTGACCTACGAGGTTCGGTAGTAACTTGATCTGAAGTTACATGATCATCATCATAAGCTTCCTCACTAATTGGTGTAGGAGTCACAGGAACAGATTTCTATGATGAACTACTTTCCAATAAGGGACCAGGTACAGTTACCTCATCAAGTTCTACTTTCCTCCCACTCACTTCCTTCGAGAGAAACTCCTCTAGAAAGGATTCATTCTTAGCATTGAATGTCTTGCCTTTGGATCTGTGATAGAAGGTGTACCCAACTGTCTTCTTTGGGTATCCTATGAAGAAACATTTCTCCGATCTGGGTTTGAGCTTATCAGGATGAAACTTTTTCACATAAGCATCGCAACCCCAAACTTTAAGAAATGACAACTTTGGTTTCTTGCCAAACCACAGTTCATATGGCATCATCTCAACGGATTTAGATGGTGCCCTATTTAACGTGAATGCAGCTGTCTCAAATGCATAACCCCAAAACGATAGTGGTAAATCCGTAAGAGACATCATAGATTGCACCATATCTAATATAGTACGGTTACGATGTTCGGACACACCATTACGCTGTGGTGTTCCAGGTGGCACGAATTTGTGAAACTATTCCACATTGTTTTAATTGAAGACCAAACTCGCAACTCAAATATTCATCTCCGTGATTAGATTGTAGAAACTTTATTTTCTTGTCACGATGATTTTCCACTTCACTCTGAAATTCTTTGAACTTTTCAAATGTTTTAGATTGATGTTTCATCAAGTAGATATACCCATATCTGCTCGAATCATCTGTGAAGGTCAGAAAATAACGATACCCGCCGCGAGCCCCAACACTCATCGGATTGCATACATCAGTATGTATTATTTCCAATAAGTCAGTTGCTTGCTCCATTGTTCCGGAGAATGGAGTTTAGTCATCTTGCCCACGAGGCATGGTTCGCAAGCATCAAATGATTCATAATCAAGTGATTTCAAAAGCCCATCAGAATGGAGTTTCTTCATGCGCTTTACACCAATATGACCTAAACGGCAGTGCCACATATAAGTTGCACTATCATTATTAACTTTGCATCTTTTGGCTTCAATATTATGAATATGTGTATCACTACGATCGAGATCCAACAAACCAATTTCATTGGGTGCATAACCATAGAAGGTTTTATTCATGTAAACAGAACACCAATTATTCTCCAACTTAAATGAATAATAGTATTGCAATAAACATGAATCATATTCATGCTCAACGCAAACACCAAATAACATTTATTTAGGTTCAACACTAATCCCCAAAGAATAGGGAGTGTGCGATGATGATCATATCATTCTTGGAACCACTTCCAAAACACATCGTCACTTCACCCTTTAACTAGTCTCTGTTCATTCTGCAACTCTCGTTTCAAGTTACTACTCTTAGCAACTGAACTAGTATCAAATGCCGAGGGGTTGCTATAAACACTAGTAAAGTACACATCAATAACATGTATATTAAATATTCCTTTGTTTATTTTGCCATCCTTCTTATCCGCCAAGTATCTAGGGGTAGTTCTGCTTCCAGTGACCAGTCCCTTTACAGTGTAATCTAGATTATTGACTCTAGTGCAAGTGGGAGACTGAAGGAAATATGCCCTAGAGGCAATAATAAAGTTATTATTTATTTCCTTACATCATGATAAATGTTTATTATTCATGCTAGAATTGTATTAACCGGAAACATAATACATGTGTGAATACATAGACCAACAGAGTGTCACTAGTATGCCTCTACTTGACTAGCTCGTTAATCAAAGATGGTTATGTTTCCTAACCATGAACAAGGAGTTGTTATTTGATTAACGAGGTCACATCATTAGTAGAATGATCTGATTGACATGACCCATTCCATTAGCTTAGCACCCGATCGTTTAGTATGTTGCTATTGCTTTCTTCATGACTTATACATGTTCCTGTAACTATGAGATTATGCAACTCCCGTTTACCGGAGGAACACTTTGGGTACTACCAAACGTCACAACGTAACTGGGTGATTATAAAGGAGTACTACAGGTGTCTCCAATGGTAGATGTTGGGTTGGCGTATTTCGAGATTAGGGTTTGTCACTCTGATTGTCGGAGAGGTATCTCTGGGCCCTCTCGGTAATGCACATCACATAAGCCTTGCAAGCACTGCAACTAATAAGTTAGTTGTGAGATGATGTATTACGGAACGAGTAAAGAGACTTGCCGGTATCGAGATTGAACTAGGTATTGGATACCGACGATCGAATCTCGGGCAAGTAACATACCGATGACAAAGGGAACAACGTATGTTGTTATGCGGTCTGACCGATAAAGATCTTCGTAGAATATGTAGGAGCCAATATGGGCATCCAGGTCCCGCTATTGGTTATTGACCGGAGACGTGTCTCGGTCATGTCTACATTGTTCTCGAACCGTAGGGTCCGCACGCTTAACGTTACGATGACAGTTATTATGAGTTTATGCATTTTGATGTACCGAAGGTTGTTCGGAGTCCCGGATGAGATCAAGGACATGACGAGGAGTCTCGAAATGGTCGAGACGTAAAGATTGATATATTGGAAGCCTATGTTTGGACATAGGAAGTGTTCCGGGTGAAATCGGGATTTTACCGGAATACCGGGAGGGTTACCGGAACCCCCCGGGAGGCTAATGGGCCTATTGGGCCTTAGTGGAAAAAAGAGAAGAGGCAGCCCACAGCCTAGCCGGCGCCCCCCCTTCCCCAAGTCCTAGTAGGACTAGGAAAGGTGGGCCGGCCCCCTCTCTCTCCTTTCCCCCCCAAGAGTCCTAGTTGGAATAGGATTGGAGGGGAGGAGTCCTACTCCCGGTGGGAGTAGGACTCCCCCTGCGCCTCCTCTCTCTTGGCCGGCCAGCCCCCCTCCTCCAACCTATATATACGGGGGTAGGGGACACCCCATAGACACACAACTTGATCCTTGAGATCGTTCCTTAGCCGTGTGCGGTGCCCCCTGCCACCAAATTCCACCTCGATCGTACCGTTGCAGTGCTTAGGCGAAGCCCTGCGTCGGTAGTACATCAAGATCATCATCACGCCGTCGTGCTGACGGAACTCTTCCTCGACACTTTGCTGGATCGGAGCCCGAGGAACGTCATCGAGCTGAACGTGTGCTAAGAACTCGGAGGTGCCGGAGTAACGGTGCTTGGATCGGTCGGATCGGGAAGAAGACGTACGACTACTTCCTCTACGTTGTGAGATCGCTTCCGCAGTCGGTCTGCGTTGGTACGTAGACAACACTCTCCCCTCTCGTTGCTGTGCATCACCATGATCTTGCGTGTGCGTAGGAATTTTTTTGAAATTACTGCGTTCCCCAACAGTGGCATCCGAGCCTAGGTTTTATGGTTTGATGTTATATGCACGAGTAGAACACAAGTGAGTTGTGGGCGATACAAGTCATACTGCCTACCAGCATGTCATACTTTGGTTCGGCGGTATTGTTGGTTGAGACGATCCGGACCAACCTTACGCGTACTCTTATGCGAGACCGGTTCCCTCGACGTGCTTTGCACATAGATGGCTTGCGGAAGACTGTCTCTCCAACTTTAGTTGAACCAAGTGTGACTACGCCCGGTCCTTGAGAAGGTTAAAACGGAGTCTATTTGACGAACTATCGTTGTGGTTTTGATGCGTAGGTGAGATGAGTTCTTACTTAAGCCCGTAGCAGCCACGTAAAACTTGCAACAAACAAAGTAGAGGACGTCTAACTTGTTTTTGCAGGGTATGTTGTGATGTGATATGGTCAAGACATGATGCTGATTTTATTGTATGAGATGATCATGTTTTGTAACTAAGTTATCGGCAACTGGCAGGAGCCATATGGTTGTCGCTTTATTGTATGCAATGCAATCGCGATGTAATGCTTTACTAGATTACTAAACGGTAGTAATAGTCGTGGAAGCATAAGATTGGCGAGACGACAACGATGCTACGATGGAGATCAAGGTGTCGCGCCGGTGACGATGGTGATCATGACGGTGCTTCGGAGATGGAGATCACAAGCACAAGATGATGATGGCCATATCATATCACTTATATTGATTGCATGTGATGTTTATCCTTTTATGCATCTTATCTTGCTTTGATTGACGGTAGCATTATAAGATGATCTCTCACTAAATTATCAAGAAGTGTTCTCCCTGAGTATGCACCGTTGCCAAAGTTCGTCGTGCCCAGACACCACGTGATGATCGGGTGTGATAAGCTCTACGTCCATCTACAACGGGTGCAAGCCAGTTTTGCACACGCAGAATACTCAGGTTAAACTTGACGAGCCTAGCATATGCAGATATGGCCTCGGAACACAGAGACTGAAAGGTCGAGCGTGAATCATATAGTAGATATGATCAACATGACGATGTTCACCATTGAAAACTACTCCATCTCACGTGATGATCGGTTATGGTTTAGTAGATTTGGATCACGTGATCACTTAGAGGATTAGAGGGATGTCTATCTAAGTGGGAGTTCCAAAGTAATTTGATTAACTGAACTTAAACTTATCATGAACTTAGTACCTGATAGTATCTTGCTTGTTTATGTTGCTTGTAGATAGATGGCTCGTGCTATTGTTCCGTTGAATTTTAATGCGTTCCTTGAGAAAGCAAAGTTGAAAGATGATGGTAGCAATTACACGGACTGGGTCCGTAACCTGAGGATTATCCTCATTGCTGCACAGAAGAATTACGTCCTGGAAGCACCGCTGGGTGACAGGCCTGCTGCTGGAGCAACGCCAGATGTTATGAACGTCTGGCAGAGCAAAGCTGATGACTACTCGATAGTTCAGTGTGCCATGCTTTACGGCTTAGAATCGGGACTTCAACGACGTTTTGAACGTCATGGAGCATATGAGATGTTCCAGGAGTTGAAGTTAATATTTCAAGCAAATGCCCGAATTGAGAGATATGAAGTCTCCAATAAATTCTATAGCTGTAAGATGGAGGAGAACAGTTCTGTCAGTGAGCATATACTCAAGATGTCTGGGTATAATAATCACTTGATTCAGATGGGAGTTAATATTCCAGATGACTGCGTCATTGACAGAATTCTCCAATCACTGCCACCAAGCTACAAGAGCTTCGTGATGAACTATAATATGCAAGGGATGAACAAGACTATTCCCGAGCTCTTCGCAATGCTGAAAGCTGCGGAGGTAGAAATCAAGAAGGAGCATCAAGTGTTGATGGTTAACAAAACCACTAGTTTCAAGAAAAAGGGCAAAGGGAAGAAGATGGGAAACTTCAAGAAGAACAGCAAGCAAGTTGCTGCTCAGGAGAAGAAACCCAAGTCTGGACCTAAGCCTGAAACTAAGTGCTTCTACTGCAAGCAGACTGGTCACTGGAAGCGGAACTGCCCCAAGTATTTGGCGGATAAGAAGGATGGCAAAGTGAGCAAAGGTATATGTGATATACATGTTATTGATGTGTACCTTACTAGAGCTCGCAGTAGCACCTGGGTATTTGATACCGGTTCTGTTGCTAATATTTGCAACTCGAAACAGGGACTACGGAATAAGCGGACACTAGCAAAGGACGAGGTGACGATGCGCGTGGGAAATGGTTCCAAAGTCGATGTGATCGCGGTCGGCACGCTACCTCTACATCTACCTTCGGGATTAATATTAGACCTAAATAATTGTTATTTGGTGCCAGCGTTAAGCATGAACATTATATCTGGATCTTGTTTAATGCGAAACGGTTATTCATTTAAATCAGAGAATAATGGTTGTTCTATTTATATGAATAATATCTTTTATGGTCATGCACCTTTGAAGAGTGGTCTATTCTTGTTGAATCTCGAAGATAGTGATACACATATTCATAATGTAGAAGCCAAAAGATGCAAAGTTAATAATGATAGTGCAACTTATTTGTGGCACTGCCGTTTAGGTCATATCGGTGTAAAGCGCATGAAGAAACTCCATACTGATGGGCTTTTGGAATCACTTGATTATGAATCACTTGGTACTTGCGAACCGTGCCTCATAGGCAAGATGACTAAAACACCGTTCTCCGGTACTATGGAGAGAGCAACAGATTTTTTGGAAATCATACATACCGATGTATGTGGTCCGATGAATATTGAGGCTCGTGGCGGATATCGTTATTTTCTCACCTTCACAGATGATTTAAGCAGATATGGGTATATCTACCTAATGAAACACAAGTCTGAAACATTTGAAAGGTTCAAAGAATTTCAGAGTGAAGTTGAAAATCATCGTAACAAGAAAATAAAGTTTCTACGATCTGATCGTGGAGGAGAATATTTGAGTTACGAGTTTGGTACACATTTGAAAAATTGTGGAATAGTTTCGCAACTCACGCCACCCGGAACACCACAGCGTAATGGTGTGTCCGAACGTCGTAATCGTACTTTACTAGATATGGTGCGATCCGTGATGTCTCTTACTGATTTACCGCTATCGTTTTGAGGTTATGCTTTAGAGACGGCCGCATTCACGTTAAATAGGGCACCATCAAAATCCGTTGAGACGACACCTTATGAACTATGGTTTGGCAAGAAACCAAAGTTGTCGTTTCTTAAAGTTTGGGGCTGCGATGCTTATGTGAAAAAGCTTCAACCTGATAAGCTCGAACCCAAAGCGGAGAAATGTGTCTTCATAGGATACCCAAAGGAAACTGTTGGGTATACCTTCTATCATAGATCCGAAGGCAAGACATTTGTTGCTAAGAATGGATCATTTCTAGAGAAGGAGTTTCTCTCGAAAGAAGTGAGTGGGAGGAAAGTAGAACTTGACGAGGTAACTGTACCTGCTCCCTTATTGGAAAATAGTACATCACAGAAAACTGTTTCTGCGACACCTATGCCAATCAGTGAGGAAGCTAATGATGATGATCATGAAGCTTCAGAACAAGATACTACTGAACCACGTAGATCAACCAGAGTGAGATCCGCACCAGAGTGGTACGGTAATCCAGTTCTGGAAGTCATGATGCTAGATCATGATGAACCTACGAACTATGAAGAAGCGATGGTGAGCCCAGATTCCGCAAAGTGGCTTGAGGCCATGAAATCTGAGATGGGATCCATGTATGAAAACAAAGTATGGACTTTGGTTGACTTGCCCGATGATCGGCAAGCAATTGAGAATAAATGGATCTTCAAGAAAAAGACTGACGCTGACGGTAATGTTACTGTCTATAAAGCTCGACTTGTCGCAAAAGGTTTTCGACAAGTTCAAGGGGTTGACTACGATGAGACTTTCTCACCCGTAGCGATGCTTAAGTCCGTCAGAATTATGTTAGCAATTGCCGCATTTTATGATTATGAAATATGGCAGATGGATGTCAAAACTGCATTCCTGAATGGATTTCTGGAAGAAGAGTTGTATATGGTACAACCAGAAGGTTTTGTCGATCCAAAAGGAGCTAACAAAGTATGCAAACTCCAGCGATCCATTTATGGACTGGTGCAAGCATCTCGGAGTTGGAATAAATGCTTTGATAGTGTGATCAAAGCATTTGGCTTTATACAGACTTTTGGAGAAGCCTGTATTTACAAGAAAGTGAGTGGGAGCTCTGTAGCATTTCTAATATTATATGTGGATGACATATTGCTAATTGGAAATGATATAGAATTTCTGGATAGCATAAAGGGATACTTGAATAAAAGTTTTTCGATGAAAGACCTCGGGGAAGCTGCATACATATTAGGCATAAAGATCTATAGAGATAGATCAAAACGCTTAATTGGACTTTCACAATGCACATACCTTGACAAAATTTTGAAGAAGTTCAAGATGGATCAAGCAAAGAAAGGGTTCTTGCCTGTGCTACAAGGTGTGAAGTTGAGTAAGACTCAATGCCCAACCACTGCAGAAGATAGAGAGAAAATGAAAGATGTTCCCTATGCTTCAGCCATAGGCTCTATCATGTATGCAATGCTGTGTACCAGACCTGATGTGTGCCTTGCTATAAGTTTAGCAGGGAGGTACCAAAGTAATCCAGGAATGGATCACTGGACAGCGGTCAAGAACATCCTGAAATACCTGAAAAGGACTAAGGATATGTTTCTCGTATATGGAGGTGACAAAGAGCTCACCGTAAGAGGTTACGTTGATGCAAGCTTTGACACTGATCCGGACGATTCTAAATCGCAAACCGGATACGTGTTTACTTTAAACGGTGGAGCTGTCAGTTGGTGCAGTTCTAAACAAAGCGTCGTAGCGGGATCTACATGTGAAGCGGAGTACATAGCTGCTTCGGAAGCAGCAAACGAAGGAGTCTGGATGAAGGAGTTCATATCCGATCTAGGTGTCATACCTAGTGCATCGGGTCCAATGAAAATCTTCTGTGACAATACTGGTGCAATTGCCTTGGCAAAGGAATCCAGATTTCACAAAAGGACCAAACACATCAAGAGACGCTTCAACTCCATCCGGGATTTAGTCCAGGTGGGAGACATAGAGATTTGCAAGATACATACGGATCTGAATGTTGCAGACCCATTGACTAAGCCTCTTCCACGAGCAAAACATGATCAGCACCAAGGCTCCATGGGTGTTAGAATCATTACTGTGTAATCTAGATTATTGACTCTAGTGCAAGTGGGAGACTGAAGGAAATATGCCCTAGAGGCAATAATAAAGTTATTATTTATTTCCTTATATCATGATAAATGTTTATTATTCATGCTAGAATTGTATTAACCGGAAACATAATACATGTGTGAATACATAGACCAACAGAGTGTCACTAGTATGCCTCTACTTGACTAGCTCGTTAATCAAAGATGGTTATGTTTCCTATCCATGAACAAGGAGTTGTTATTTGATTAACAAGGTCACATCATTAGTAGAATGATCTGATTGACATGACCCATTCCATTAGCTTAGCACCCGATCGTTTAGTATGTTGCTATTGCTTTCTTCATGACTTATACATGTTCCTGTAACTATGAGATTATGCAACTCCCGTTTACCGGAGGAACACTTTGGGTACTACCAAACGTCACAACGTAACTGGGTGATTATAAAGGAGTACTACAGGTGTCTCCAATGGTAGATGTTGGGTTGGCGTATTTCGAGATTAGGGTTTGTCACTCCGATTGTCGGAGAGGTATCTCTGGGCCCTCTCGGTAATGCACATCACATAAGCCTTGCAAGCACTGCAACTAATAAGTTAGTTGTGAGATGATGTATTACAGAACGAGTAAAGAGACTTGCCGGTATCGAGATTGAACTAGGTATTGGATACCGACGATCGAATCTCGGGCAAGTAACATACCGATGACAAAGGGAACAACGTATGTTGTTATGCGGTCTGACCGATAAAGATCTTCGTAGAATATGTAGGAGCCAATATGGGCATCCAGGTCCCGCTATTGGTTATTGACCGGAGACGTGTCTCGGTCATGTCTACATTGTTCTCGAACCGTAGGGTCCGCACGCTTAACGTTACGATGACAGTTATTATGAGTTTATGCATTTTGATGTACCGAAGGTTGTTTGGAGTCCCGGATGAGATCAAGGACATGACGAGGAGTCTCGAAATGGTCGAGACGTAAAGATTGATATATTGGAAGCCTATGTTTGGACATAGGAAGTGTTCCGGGTGAAATCGGGATTTTACCGGAATACCGGGAGGGTTACCGGAACCCCCCGGGAGGCTAATGGGCCTATTGGGCCTTAGTGGAAAAAAGAGAAGAGGCAGCCCACAGCCTAGCCGGCGCCCCCCCTTCCCCAAGTCCTAGTAGGACTAGGAAAGGTGGGCCGGCCCCCTCTCTCTCCTTCCCCCCCCCCCCCCAAGAGTCCTAGTTGGAATAGGATTGGAGGGGAGGAGTCCTACTCCCGGTGGGAGTAGGACTCCCCCTGCGCCTCCTCTCTCTTGGCCGGCCAGCCCCCCTCCTCCAACCTATATATACGGGGGCAGGGGACACCCCATAGACACACAACTTGATCCTTGAGATCGTTCCTTAGCCGTGTGCGGTGCCCCCTGCCACCAAATTCCACCTCGATCGTACCGTTGCAGTGCTTAGGCGAAGCCCTGCGTCGGTAGTACATCAAGATCGTCATCACGCCGTCGTGCTGACGGAACTCTTCCTCGACGCTTTGCTGGATCGGAGCCCAAGGAACGTCATCGAGCTGAACGTGTGCTAAGAACTCGGAGGTGCCGGAGTAACGGTGCTTGGATCGGTCGGATCGGGAAGAAGACGTACGACTACTTCCTCTATGTTGTGAGATCGCTTCCGCAGTCGGTCTGCGTTGGTACGTAGACAACACTCTCCCCTCTCGTTGCTGTGCATCACCATGATCTTGCGTGTGCGTAGGAATTTTTTTGAAATTACTGCGTTCCCCAACATGTAGTACTCAGACATTCTGAGCACATGCTCACTAGCCGAGCTATTCTCCTCCATCTTGTAGGCAAAGTACTGTCAGAGGTCTCATACCTCTTGACACGGGCATGAGTATGAAATACCAATTTCAACTCTTAGAACATCTTACATGTTCCGCGGTGTTCAAAACATTTTTGAAGTCCCAGTTCTAAGCCGTAAAGCATGGTGCACAAACTATTAAGTAGTCATCATACCGAGCTTTGTCAAACATTCATAACGTGTGCATCTGCTCCTGTAATAGGTCTGTCACCTAGCGGTGCATCAAGGACATAATTCTTCTATGCAGCAATGAGGATAATCCTCAGATCATGGATCCAATCCGCATCATTGCTACTAACATCTTTCAACTTTATTTTCTCTAGGAACATATCAAAAATAAATGGGGAGCTACATCACAAGCTATTGATCTACAACATAGATATGCAAATACTATCAGGATTAAGTTCATGATAAATTGAAGTTCAATTAATCATATCACTTAAGAACTCCCACTTAGATAGACATCCCTAGGGTACCCCGCACACGGCTAAAAGATCAATGATCAATTGTTGTGACCTCTAGGGTGCCCCCTACCCCCGTATATAAAGGAGCAAGGGGGGAGGCAGTCGGCTAGGAGGAGGGCGCACCAGGGGGGTCCTACTCCCACCGGGAGTAGGACTCCTCCTTTTCCTTGTTGGAGTAGGAGAGGGAAAGAAGGGAGAGAGGAGGAGAAGGAGAAAGGGGGCGCCGCCCCCTCCTTATCCAATTCGGACTAGAGGGGGAGGGGTGCGCGGCTGCCCTGGCCGCCCTTCCTCTTCTCCCACTAAGGCCCATGAGGCCCAATTAACTCCCCCCCGGGGGGGAGGGGGTTCGGTAACCCCCCGGTACTCCGGTTTTTATCCGAAACCACTCGGAACACTTCCGGTGTCCGAATATAGTCGTCCAATATATAGATCTTTATGTCTCGACCATTTCGAGACTCCTCGTCATGTCCATGATCATATCCGGGACTCCGAACTACCTTCGATACATCAAAACACAAAAACTCATAATACCGATCGTCACCACACTTTAAGCGTGCGGACCCTACGGGTTCGAGAACTATGTAGACATGATCGAGACACGTCTTCGGTCAGTAACCAATAGCGGAGCTAGGATGCTCATATTGGCTCCCAGATATTTTACGAAGATCTTTATCGGTCAAACCGCATAACAACATACGTTGTTCCCTTTGTCGTCGGTATGTTACTTGCCCGAGATTTGATCGTCGGTATCTCAATACCTAGTTCAATATCATTACCGGCATGTCTCTTTACTCATCCTATAATACATCATCCCGCAACAAACTCATTAGTTACAATGCTTGCAAGGCTTATAGTGATGTGCATTACCGAGTGGGCCCAGAGATACCTCTCCGACAATCGGAGTGACAAATCCTAATCTCGAAATATGCCAGCTCAACAAGTACCTTCGGAGCCACCTATAGAGCACCTTTATAATCACCCAGTTACGTTGTGAGGTTTGGTAGCACACAAAGTGTTCCTCCAGTAAACGGGAGTTGCATAATCTCATAGTCATAGGAACATGTATAAGTCATGAAGAAAGCAATAACAACATACTAAACGATCAAGTGCTAAGCTAACGGAATGGGTCAAGTCAATCACATCATTCTTCTAATGATGTGATCTCATTAATCAAATGACAACTCATGTCTATGGCTAGGAAACATAACCATCTTTGATCAACGAGCTAGTCAAGTAGAGGCATACTAGTGACACTCTGTTTGTCTATGTATTCACACATGTATCAGGTTTCCGGTTAATACAATTCTAGGATGAATAATAAACATTTATCATGATATAAGGAAATAAATAATAACTTTATTATTGCCTCTAGGGCATATTTCCTTCACTCTCTTCGTACATACGCACTCGAGGTGAGTCATGAATAATATCGCAGGGTAGCACTGCTTCCGCACCGTACACCATGATGAAGAGTGTATATCCCGTAGTGCGGTTGGGCGTGGTCCGCAGCCCCCAGAGTACGGAGTCGAGTTCCTCCACCCCAGTGCTTGTCTAATTCCTTCAAAGACCGCACTAGTCTGGGTTTGATGCCGCTCATGATAAGACCATTAGCTCGTTCGACTTGACCGTTTGTCTATGGGTGATAGAGAGAGCTGTAATCGAGCTTAATGCCTAGATTAGCACACCAGATTTTCACTTCATCGGTTGTGAAAATGGAGCCATTATCGGTGATTATGCTATGCGGGACACCGTAACGGTGTACCACGTCAGATATGAAATCTATTACTGGCACCGTTTCAGTCGTTTTGATTGGTTTAGCCTCTATCCACTTAGTGAATTTATCCACCATGACCAGCAGATACTTTATCTTATGGCTTCCTCCTTTAAGGGTCTGACCATATCGAGTCCCCGGACCGGGAAAGGCCAAGTGATGGGGATTGTTTGTAAGGCAGTGGGGGGCATATGGCTCTGGTTGGCAAAGAGTTGGCATCCGACGCAACGTTGGACAAGGTCCTGTGCATCTGCTCGGGCCGTCGGCCAATAGAACCCTGTACGGAAGGCCTTGCTAACAAGGGCCCGAGCTACGGCATGGTGACCGCCGAGTCCGGCATGAATTTCAGCCAAGAGCTGCCGCTCCTCTTCCTCGGATATACATCGTTGAAGGACTCCGGTAGCGCTTTTCTTATAGAGCTCTCCATCATGAACCTTGTAGGCCTTCGAACACCGGACAATGCAGCGGGCCTCATTCTGGTCCTCAGGAAGCTCCTTCCTGTTAAGGTAGGCCAGGAAGGGTTTGGTCCATGGGGCAATGACTGCCATGATGAGATGCGCCGAGGGTGCTATTTCGGTGGCTGAGCCTCCGACGACGTTGGTGTTTCCAGGATCTATGGTTATGTTTGGATCCGGACTAGTGTTGCCATTTCCCCCCTGCCACACCACGGATGGCTTAAAAAGCCTTTCCGGGAAGATATTAGGCGGGACGGGGTCGCGCTTAGCGCTGATACGAGCAAGAACATCTGCCGCTTGATTACTTTCTTGAGCCACGTGGAACTCGAGCCCCTCGAACCAGGCTGACATTTTTATGACTTCATTACGATATGTTGTCATCTTTGGATCTTTGGTGTTGAAGTCTCCATTTATTTGAGATATTGCGAGGTTTGAGTCCCTGCGCACTTCTAGGCGTTGTATGCCCATGGAGGCAGCCATCCGGAGACCATGCAATAAGGCCTCGTATTCGGCTGCGTTATTGGAGTCTGTGTATAGTATTTGGAGGACGTACTGAACGACGTCTCCAGTAGGGGACGTTAAAACGATGCCCGCTCCTAAACCTGCCAGCATTTTGGAGCCATCGAAATACATGACCCAATTGGAATATGTGTCGTATTCTTTAGGGAGTTTGGCTTCTGTCCATTCGGCGACGAAGTCGGCCAGTACTTGGGATTTGATAGCTCGACGTGGTTTATATGTGATGTCAAATGGGAGGAGCTCAATGGCCCATTTGGCAATCCGGCCCGTAGCATCGCGGTTGTTTATAATGTCATTGAGTGGTACTTCAGAAGCCATCGTGATCGAACACTCCTGGAAGTAGTGACGGAGCTTTCGGGATGCCATGAAGACTGCGTATGCTATCTTTTGATAATGAGGGTACCGGGATTTGCATGGTGTAAGGACAGTTGATACGTGGTATACTGGCTTCTGAAGCGGGAATTTATGTCCGTCCCGTTCTCGTTCAATGATGAGTACGACACTCACCACCTGATGTGTTGCCGATATGTATAATAACATTGGTTCGCCGGCATTTGGTGCGGCCAGGATTGGATTGCTCGCAAGAAGCGTTTCTATTTCCTCCAGTCCGGCTGTTGCCGCTTCCTTCCACTTGAAGTGGTCGGTTCGCCATAGAAGGCGATAGAGTGGCAGTGCCTTTTCTCCCAATCTGGAGATAAAGCGGCTTAGAGCTGCCACGCGACCCGCGAGCTTTTGAACTTGTTTAAGGTCTGTTGGCTTAGCCAATTGTGACAGAGCTCGGATTTTGGCTGGGTTTGCTTCAATTCCTCTATTGGAGACGATGAAGCACCGAAGTTTTCCAGTAGGAACGCTGAAAACGCACTTTTTCGGAGTGAGCTTAATGTCATACACGCGGAGGTTCTCGAATGTGAGACATAAATCGTCTATTAGTGTTTCGACGTGCCTGGTTTTGATGACGACGTCGTCCACATAAGCTTCAACTATCTTGTCGATCTGTTTCTCTAGGCATGTTTGAATCATGCGTTGCTATGTGGCGCCGGCGTTCTTGAGCCCGAAGGGCATGG
Source organism: Triticum monococcum (assembly GCA_034509565.1). Classification (NCBI taxonomy): domain Eukaryota; kingdom Viridiplantae; phylum Streptophyta; class Magnoliopsida; order Poales; family Poaceae; genus Triticum; species Triticum monococcum. The sequence continues at coordinate 690,607,286 of CM067843.1, forward strand.
TGTTGAAGCAGAATGGCCCATATGGGGTGATGAATGCTGTTGAAGCTTGATCGGACTCCTTCATTTTGATTTGATGGTATCCGGAATATGCGTCAAGGAAACACAATGAGTCGTGTCCTGCGGTGGTGTCGATGATTTGATCGAAGCGGGGAAGGGGGAAGGGATCCTTGGGGTATGCCTTGTTGAGGTCTTCGAAATCGACGCACAGTGATACGTCTCCAACGTATCTATAATTTTTGATTGTTCCATGCTATATTATATTCTGTTTTGGACATTATTGGGCTTTATTATACACTTTTATATTATTTTTGGGACTAATCTATTAACCGGAGGCCCAACCCAGAATTGCTGTTTTTTTGCCTATTTCAGAGTTTCGCAGAAAAAGAATATCAAACGGAGTCCAAACGGAATGAAACCTTCGGGAAAGTGATTTTCGGAACAAACTTGATCCAGCGGACATGGGCCCTACGTCAAGACATCAACCAGAAAGGCACGAGGTAGGAGGGCGCGCCTACCCCCCAGGAGCGCCCTCCACCCTCGTAGGGCCCACGTTGCTCCACCGACGTACTTCTTCCTCCTATATATACCTACGTACCCCCAAACTACCAAATACGGAGCCAAAACCCTAATTCCACCGCCGCAACCTTCTGTACCCATGAGATCCCATCTTGGGGCCTTTTTCGGAGCTTCGCCGGAGGGGGCATCGATCACGGAGGGCTTCTACATCAACACCATAGCCTCTCCGATGATGTGTGAGTAGTTTACTTCAGACCTTCGGGTCCATAGTTATTAGCTAGATGGCTTATTCTCTCTTTTTGGATCTCAATACAATGTCCCCCCCTCTCTTGTGGAGATCTATTTGATGTAATCTTCTTTTGCAGTGTGCTTGTTGAGACTGATGAATAGTGGGCTTATGATCAAGTTTATCTATGAACAATATTTGAATCTTCTCTGAATTCTTTTATGTATGATTGGTTATCTTTGCAAGTCTCTTCGAATTATCAGTTTAGTTTGGCCTACTAGATTGATCTTTCTTGCAATGGGAGAAGTGCTTAGCTTTGGGTTCAATCTTGCGGTGTCCTTTCCCAGTGATAGTAGGGGCAGCAAGGCACGTATTGTATTGTTGCCATCGAGGATAACAAGATGGGGTTTATATCATATTGCATGAGTTTATCCCTCTACATCATGTGATCTTGCTTAAAGTGTTACTCTGTTCCTTTGAACTTAATACTCTAGATGCATGCTGGATAGCGGTCGATGTGCGGAGTAATAGTAGTAGATGCAGGCAGGAGTCGGTCTACTTGTCTCGGAAATGATGTCTATATACATGATCATACCTAGATATTCTCATAACTATGCTCAATTCTGTCAATTGCTTAACAGTAATTTGTTTACCCACTGTAATACTTATGCTCTCAAGAGAAGCCACTAGTGAAACCTATGGCCCCGGGTCTATTTTCCATCATATTGATCTCCCATCAACAAGCTATTTCTTTTGCCGTTTTTCTTTTGCTTTATTTACTTTGCATATTTATCATAAAAATACCAAAAATATTATCTTATCATATCTATCAGATCTCACTTTCATAAGTGACGGTGAAGGGATTGACAACCCCTTTATTGCGTTGGTTGCGAGGGTTTTATTTGTTTGTGTAGGTGCGAGGGACTCGTGCGTGGTCTCCTACTGGATTGATACCTTGCTTCTCAAAAACTGAGGGAAATACTTACGCTACTTTGCTGCATCACCCTTTCCTCTTCAAAGGAAAACCAATGCAGTGCTCAAGAGGTACCAAGAAGGATTTCTAGCGCCGTTGCCGGGGAGTCTGCGCAAAAGGCAACATACCAAGTACCCATCACAAACCCTTATCTCCCGCATTACATTATTTGCCATTTGCCTCTCGTTTTCTTCTCCCCCACTTCACCCTTGCCGTTTTATTTGCCCTGTCTCTCCGTCCTCCTTCTCTTTCCCTATTTGCCTATTTTCGCCCGTTTCTTGTTTGCTTGTGTGTTGGATTGCTTGCCTGTCACGATGGCTCTACCTAGATTTGGCGATCTTCACCTTAAAAGGCTAGAAGAGATCGAAAGCAACGTCAAGAGTTTTATGGTCTTACAATTTGAGCATAATAATTTCTTTAAAAACGAGCTTAAGGAACAAAAAAGCTTTATGGGTTATATGAATAAAGAGCTCGATGATATGTCTAAATAATTTGGTGGTTTGAAATCTTAGATTGCTCATCTTGAGAAGTTAATAGATGAAGTATCGAATAAGCAGGCCACCTTAGTTAATAAGATGGCCGCTAAGCCAGATTTTTTTTGGAAAATAAAGATGAAGATCTAAAAGTTATTAATGTGTCCCCTATTAAATCTTTGTTTTGCAATATGAATCTTGATAATGATGGGACTGAATATGATCCACCTTTACCTAGAAGGCGTTCCAAAAATTCGGAGTCTTTAGATCTTGATGCTAAAATTGTTAAAAGTGGGGTTGAAGAGGTCAAAACTTTAAATATCAATGAACCCACTATTTTGGATTTCAAGGAATTTAATTATGATAATTGCTCTTTGATAGATTGTATTTCCTTGTTGTAATCCGTGCTAAATTCTCCTCATGCTTATAGTCAAAATAAAGCTTTTACTAAACATATTGTTAATGCTTTGATGCAATCTTATGAAGAAAAACTTGAGTTGGAAATTTCTATCCCTATAAAACTTTATGATGAGTGGGAACCTACAATAAACAATAAAATTAAAGATCATGAGTGCTATGCTTTGTGTGATTTTGGTGCTAGTGTTTCCACGATTCCAAAGACTTTGTGTGATTTGCTAGGTTTCTGTGATTTTGATGATTGCTCTTTAAACTTGCACCTTGCAGATTCCACTATTAAGAAACCTATGGGAAGAATTAATGATGTTCTTATTGTTGCAAATAGGAATTATGTGCCCGTAGATTTTATTGTTCTTGTTGAGATTGCAATCCTTCATGTCCTATTATTCTTGGTAGACCTTTCCTTAGAATGATTGGTGCAATTATTGATATGAAGGAAGGGAATATTAGATTCAAATTTCCGTTAAGGAAAGGCATGGAACACTTCCCTAGAAATAAAATAAAATTACCTTATGAATCTATTATGAGAGCCACTTATGATTGCCAACCAAGGATGGCAATACCTAGATCTATCTTCGCTTTTATGCCTAGCTAGGGGCGTTAAACGCCAGCGCTTGTTGGGAGGAACCCAATTTTATTTTTATTCCTTGCTTTTTGATCCTGTTTAGTAATAAATAATTTATCTAGTCTCTGTTTTGGTTGTTTTTTTGTGTTTAATTAGTGTTTGTGCCAAGTAGAACCGTTGGGAAGACTTGGGGAAAGTCTTTTTAATCCTGCTGTAAAAAACAGAAACTTTAGCGCTCACGAGAACCGCTGCCATTTTTATTTGGAAGGTTATATTTAGTTAATTCTTTTTGCATATGATTAATAGGTAAATTTCTCACGTCCAGAAATTTATTTTAGAATTTTTGGGATTCCATAACTTGCGTTACCTACAGATTACTACAGACTGTTCTGTTTTTGACAGATTCTGTTTTTTGTGTGTTGTTTGCTTATTTTGATGAATCTATGGCTAGTAAAATAGTTCATAAACCATAGAAAAGTTGGAATACAGTAGGTTTAACACCAATATAAATAAAGATTTAGTTCATTACAGTAACTTGAAGTGGTGTTTTGTTTTGTTTCGCTAACGGAGCTCACGAGATTTTCTACTTTAAGTTTTGTGTTGTGAAGTTTTCAAGTTTTGGGTAAAAGATTTGGTGGATTATGGAAAAAGGAGGGGCAAGAGCCTAAGCTTGGGGATTTCCATGGTAGCCCAAGATAATCTAAGGACACCTAAAAGCCAAAGCTTGGGGATGCCCCGGAAGGCATCCCCTCTTTCGTCTACTTCCATCGGTAACTTTACTTGGAGCTATATTTTTATTCACCACATGATATGTGTTTTGCTTGGAGCGTATCGTATTATTTGAATCTTTGCCTTTTAGTTTACCACAATCAACCTTGCGGTACACACCTTTTGGGAGAGACTCACATGATTTGAAAATTATTAGAATACTCTATGTGCTTCACTTATATCTTTTGAGTTATATAGTTTTTGCTCTAGTGTTTCACTTATATCTTTTAGAGCACGGTGGTTAATTTCTTTTATAGAAAAAATTGTTTTCTCATGCTTCACTTAGATTATTTTGAGGGTCCTACAAAACAGCGTGGTAATTTTCTTTAATTATGATAGGCATTCAAGATTAGTAAAAAAATATTCTTATGAGTGTGTTGAATACTATGAGAAGTTTGATACTTGATAATTGTTTTGAGATACGGAGATGGTGATATGAGAGTCATGCTAGTTGAGTAGTTGTGAATTTGAGAAATAGTCATGTTGAAGTTTGTGATTCCCGTAGCATGCACGTATGGTGAACCGTTATGTGATGAAGTCAGAGCATGATTTATTTATTGATTGTCTTCCTTATGAGTGGCGGTCGGGGACGAGCGATGGTCTTTTCCTACCAATCTATCCCCCTCGGACCATGCGTGTAATACTTTGTTTTGATAACTAATAGATTTTTGCAATAAGTATGTGAGTTCTTTATGACTAATGTTGAGTCCATGGATTATACACACTTTCTTCCTTCCACCATTGCTAGCCTCTCTAATACCGCGCACCTTTCGCCGGTATCATACACCCACCATATACCTTCCTCAAAACAGCCACCATACCAACCTATTATGGCATTTCCATAGCCATTCTGAGATATATTGCCATGCAACTTTCCACCGCCCCGTTTACTGTGACATGCTCCATCATTGTCATATTGCTTTGCATGATCATGTAGTTGACATTGTATTTGTGGCAAAGCCATCATTCATAATTATTTCATACATGCCACTCTTGATTCATTGCATATCCCGGTATACCGTCGGAGGCACTCACATAGAGTCATATTTTGTTCTAAGTATCGAGTTGTAATTGTTGATTTGTAAGTAAATAAAAGTGTGATGATCATCATTTTTAGAGCATTGTCCCAAGTGAGGAAAGGATGATGGAGACTATGATTCCCCCACAAGTCGGGATGAGACTCCGGACTAAAACAAAGAGGCCATAAAAAAGGCCCAAATAAGAAAAATGAGAGAAAAGGAGAGAAGGGACAATGCTACTATCCTTTTACCACACTTGTGCTTCAAAGTAGCACCATGATCTTCATGATAGAGAGTCTCCTATAATATCACTTTCATATACTAGTGGGAATCTTCCATTATAGAACTTGGCTTCTATATTCCAATGACGGGCTTCCTCAAAATGCCCTAGGTCTTCGTGAGCAAGCGAGTTGGATGCACACCCACTTAGTTCCTTTTGTTGAGCTTTCATATAATTATAGCTCTAGTGCATCCGTTGCATGGCAATCCCTACTCACTCACATTGATATCTATTAATGGGCATCTCCATAGCCCATTGATACGCCTAGTTGATGTGAGACTATCTTCTCCTTTTTTGTCTTCTCCACAACCACCATTCAATTCCACATATAGTGCTATGTCCATGGCTCACACTCATGTATTGCGTGAAGATTGAAAAAGTTTGAGAACACCAAAAGTATGAAACAATTGATTGGCTTGTCATCGGGGTTGTGCATGATTTAAATACTTTGTGTGGTGAAGATAGAGCATAGCCAGACTATATGATTTTGTAGGGATAACTTTCTTTGGCCATGTTATTTTGAGAAGACAGAATTGCTTAGTTAGTATGCTTGAAGTATTATTATTTTTATGTCAATATTAAACTTTTGTATTGAATCTTTCGGATCTGAATATTCATACCACAATTAAGAGAATTACATTGAAATTATGCCAAGTAGCATTCCACATCTAAAATTCTGTTTTTTTATCATTTACCTACTCGAGGATGAGCAGGAATTAAGCTTGGGGATGCTTGATACATCTCCAACGTATCTATAATTTTTGATTGTTCCATGCTATATTATATTATGTTTTGGACATTATTGGGCTTTATTATACACTTTTATATTATTTTTGGGACAACCTATTAACTGGAGGCCCAGCCCAGAATTCCTGTTTTTTTGGCATATTTCAGAGTTTCGGAGATAAAGAATATCAAACGGAGTCCAACGGAATGAAACCTTCGGGAATGTGCTTTTCGAAACGAACGTGCTCCATAGGACTTGGACCCTATTTCAAGACATCAACTAGGAAGGCACAAGGTACGGGGGCGCACCCTCCACCCTCATGGGCCCACATTGCTCCACCGACGTACTTCTTCCTCCTATATATACCTACGTACCCCCAAACTACCAGATACGGAGCCAAACCCTAATTCCACCGCCGCAACCTTCTGTACCCATGATATCCCATCTTGGGGCCTTTTCCGGAGCTCCGCCGGAGGGGGCATCGATCACGGAGGGCTTCTACATCAACACCATAGCCTCTCCTATGATGTGTGAGTAGTTTACTTCAGACCTTCGGGTCCATAGTGATTAGCTAGATGGCTTCTTCTCTCTTTTTGGATCTCAATACACTGTTCTCCCCCTCTCTTGTGGAGATCTATTCGATGTAATCTTCTTTTGCGGTGTGTTTGTTGAGACCGATGAATAGTGGGCTTATGATCAAGTTTATCTATGAACAATATTTGAATCTTCTCTGAATTCTTTTATGTATGATTGGTTATCTTTGCAAGTCTCTTCGAATTATCAGTTTGGTTTGGCCTAGTAGATTGATCTTTCTTGCAATGGGAGAAGTGCTTAGTGAGGGAGTCCTGGATTAGGGGGTGTCCGGATAGCCGGACTATACCTTCGGCTGGACTCCTGGACTATGAAGATACAAGATTTAAGACTTCGTCCCGTGTCCGGAAGGGACTTTCCTTGGCGTGGAAGGCAAGCTTGGGATACGGATATGTAGATCTCCTACCATTGTAACCGACTCTGTGTAACCATAGCCCTCTCCGTAGGGACAACAATCATACCATAGGCTAGCTTCTAGGGTTTAGCCTCCTTGATCTCGTGGTAGATCTACTCTTGTACTACCCATATCATCAATATTAATCAAGGAGGATAGGGTTTTACCTCCATCGAGAGGGCCCGAACCTGGGTAAAAAGATCGTGTCCCTTGTCTCCTGTTACCATCCGCCTAGACGCACAGTTCGGGACCCCCTACCCGAGATCCGCCGGTTTTGACACCAACATTGGTGCTTTCATTGAGAGTTCCTTTGTGCCGTCGCCATCAGGAAGGATGCCTCATCCCGTCTTTAAAGACGGTACCGTTGCTAAGGGAGCTTTGGCTGTCGGCCAAACTCTCCGGCTAGGTGGTTTCCTTATGATCGCCTGTTCAGCTGCTGCGTCGACGATGACCTCTCGGGTCATCAAAAGCAATATTCACGTCAGCTCGGAATTCGCCGAGCAGCTAGATCCAATGGAGATCTCTTCCCTAAACGAGCTCTTGGATTGCATCGCCGCCCTGGGAGTCGCTATGGATTACGACCAGATTGGGCCTAAACCCGATCCGAGAGAGATTAACTCTCCCCAGGTCACCCATCATGTTGCCGTGGTAGAGGGACAGTGCGGCGACCCTTCATCTATCTTAAGGACAAGCTATGTCTGGATTCCCGATCCCTCCAAGCCGGATACCCGCGGAGGGGAGGACATCACTCAAGACCTGAACTTAAAGTCAGGCGACGGGCTAGATTCATTTTACAGCATCCAAGAATCCAAACTTCCGAGTTCGGAAACTCCTTGGCCTCTGGGTCTCAGATTGGGTGAGGTTTCGAATTTGATTCCACCCACCCACCCATACATAAGCGATCTATCCCAAATTAGGCAAGAGCCCGAAGAAACAGTACATCATTACTGGGCCAGATTCCTCCTGGTTATGAACAGGATAAAGGACTGCCGCGAGGAAGACGCAATTTCATTCTTCTGCAATAATTGCATGGACAAGGGAATCCTCAACGCCATAAGTCGCCGTGATATTACACACTTTGTTGACTTGGCGTCCATAGTACGAAAGTACTGTGCGATGGAAAGCGCCTGGAAAACCGAAATAAAATTTTGGGACAATCCGGCCCTGAATACATACCCAGTCCGAAATAAAATGGTGCATCATCGCCAGACACCCGGGTTCAATACCAAAAAGCAAAAGCCCTCTACAGGGCACGAAATCGTACTGGAAGGATGGCTTAATGGACCCTGTAAAATTCACAGTGCAGAGGGCGCCACACCAACTCACAGCCTTAGAGCATGTTGGATACTCCGGCAGGTGGCGCAAATTGGCGAAGATCTTCTAATTCCAGAAGCCACAGAAAGCCACCCCAGAGACACCAGTACGGTATTAACAGTCTTTGAGACTTCCGCATCAAATAATATGCGAAAAAGAACACTCGGTAGCCTTGCCGAAGTCTACCAAGTAGCAACAATAAACCCATGGAGTGACATGGCTATTACTTTTAACGCCAATGATGAACCTAAATTCCGAACAGCCCGAGCACCAGCCGCATTGGTCCTCAGTCCAATAGTGGGTGGCTTTCGTCTTACCAAGGTACTCATGGATGGTGGCGGCGGATTGAACATCATTTATGAGGAAACCCTTCAAAAAATGGGAATAGACTGGAACCGCATTGAGCGAAGTAGCGCAACCTTTAGAGGAATAATCCCCAGTCAGGAAGCGCGCTGTACAGGAAAAATCACACTAGATGTGGTGTTCGACACACTGGATAATTACAGGTCTGAAGAGGTCACGTTCCAAGTGGCCCCGTTCAGTAGCGGATATCACGCTCTGCTAGGGCGGGAAGCGTTTACAATCTTCCAAGCAATACCCCATTACGGGTACATGAAGCTCAAGATGCCCGGGCCTAACGGAATCATCACTCTCGCTAGTGATCCGGACATAGCACTCCGTGCCGAAAACAAGATAGCCGCACTGGCCCTCGAGGCGCTATCCGAAGCCCTAGCGGCTGAGGAACTGACTGCGCTGCGCTCCACGGTGAATAGGGACAATGTGATACTCGACAAAAGATCCAAGTCCACCTCCTTTAAACCGGCGAACGAAATAGTCAAATTCCAGGTCCATCCAACGGACCCCAATAAAACAGCTTCCATCGGGGCACAGTTAAACCCTGATGTAGACGCCACACTGCGAGAGTTCCTACAAGAGAACTAGGACATTTTCGCCTGGCACCCTTCAGACATACCAGGAATCCCACGCAGGCTGGCCGAACACAGCTTAAATATCCTAAAAGGATTCAAGCCAATCAAACAGGCTCTTCGGCGTTTTTCCGAACCTAAGAGACAGGCCATGGGAGAGGAACTAGCCAAGCTATTGGAGGCCGGATTTATCAAAGATATAAAACACCTGGACTGGCTAGCAAACCTGGTGATGGTACCAAAGAAGGACAAATCATGGCGCATGTGCGTTGATTTTAAAGACCTTAACAAGGCTTGCCCAAAGGATCCCTTCCCCCTCCCCCGCATCGATCAAATTATCGATGCTACCGCAGGACACAATTCATTGTGTTTCCTCGACGCATACTCCGGCTACCATCAAATAAAGATGGCAGAGTCAGACCAAGCCGCAACAGCATTCATCACACCATACGGCCCATTCTGCTTCAACACAATGCCCTTCGGGCTCAAAAACGCCGGCGCAACATATCAGCGCATGATTCAGACATGTGTGGCAAACAAGATCGGCAAAACAGTGGGGGCATAAGTAGATGATGTGGTCGTTAAAACAAGACATGTCGAATCTCTAGTAGACGACTTGAGGCTAACATTCGACAACCTCCGAACATATGACATCAAGCTCAACCCGGAAAAATGCGTTTTCGGCGTTCCAGCCAGAAAGCTCTTGGGCTTCATTGTATCCGGTAGAGGAATTGAAGCAAATCCAGCCAAGATCCAAGCTCTGTCACAATTGGATATCCCGAAGGACCTCAAACAAATACAAAAATTAACCGGATGCGTGGCGGCTCTAAGCCGCTTTATCTCCCGCTTGGGAGAAAAGGCCCTACCCCTTTACCGCCTCCTTCCGCGCACCAAACACTTCGAGTGGACGAATGCAGCCACGGCCGGACTCGACAAAATAAAAGCCATCTTGGCAACAAACCCAGTCCTGGCCACGCCAAACATTGGTGAACCAATGCTATTATACATTGCAGCAACCCATCAGGTCGTAAGCGCAGTGCTCGTCGTCGAACGAGAAACGGACGGAACAAATCCCCCCTTCAAAAGCCGGTCTACTATGTGTCCACTGTCCTTACTCCGTGCAAGTCACGGTACCCGCATTATCAAAAGATTGCGTACGTGGTATTTATGGCATCCCGGAAGCTGCGACACTACTTTCAAGAGTGTTCAACAACAGTAGCCTCGGAAGTGCCACTTAACGATATTATAAACAACCGCGACGCGATGGGCTGGACTGCAAAATGGGACATTGAGCTCCTCCCATTCGACATAACTTACAAGCCATGGCGAGCTATCAAGTCGCAAGTTTTGGCCGACTTCGTCACAGAATGGACGGAGGCCGAACTCCTTGAAGAGTATGACACATATTGAAACTGTGTCATGCACTTCGACGGCTCCAAAATGCTAGCCGGTCTAGGGGCTGGCATCATTTTGACGTCCCCCACAGGAGACACAGTTCAATACGTACTCCAGATAATGTACACAGACTCCAACAATGCAGCTGAATATGAGGCCCTTTTACATGATCTCCGGATGGCAGTATCCATGGGCATTCAACACCTAGAGGTGCGCGGGGACTCGAACCTCGCAATATCCCAAATAAATGGAGACTTTGATGCCAAGGATCCAAAAATGGCAGCTTATCGCAACGCCGTCCTAAAAATGTCAGCTCGGTTCGAAGGGCTCGAAATTCACCATATAGCCCGAGAAAATAATCAGGCGACAGATGTCCTGGAACGCATCGGCGCAAAACGCGATGTAGTCCCCCCCAACATCTTCTTGGAAAGGTTGTTCAAGCCATCTGTAGTATGGGAAGGGGAACCCGGCAATAACAGCTCGGACCCAACCGCACTACCCGACACCGAACACTCTGACATAATTGGAGGCTCTGCCAATGAAACAACACCTTCAGCCCACGTAATAATGGCCGTGATCGCCCCATGGACAGAACCATTCCTTGCCTACCTTACTAGGCAGGAACTCCTCGAGGACCAAAATGAGGCACGCTGCATAGTGCGGCGATCTAAAGCCTATAAAGTCCATGAGGGAGAGCTTTATAAGAAAAGCACTACCGGAGTCCTTCAAAGGTGCATCTCCAAAGAGGAAGGGTGGAACCTCCTGGCTGAAATTCATGCCGGACTCGGCGGTCATCACGCTGCAGCTCGGTCCCTTGTAAGCAAGGCCTTCCGTACATGCTTTTATTGGCCGACGGCCCGGGCAGACGCCCAGGACTTAGTCCAACGATGCGTCGGTTGCCAGCTGTTTGCAAACCAAAGCCATATGCCACCCACCACCCTCCAAACTATCCCCATCACTTGGCCCTTCGCGGTCTAGGGGCTTGACATGGTTGGACCCCTTGAAGGCGGAACCCACAAGGAAAATTACTTACTGGTCATGGTGGATAAGTTTACCAAATGGATAGAAGCCAAGCCTGTTAAGACGGCTGAATCTGGACCAGTGATAGACTTTATATCCGGGGTTGTACACCGTTACGGCGTCCCCCACAACATCATCACTAATAACGGCACGAACTTTACAGCCGACGAGGTAAAACTCTAGTGCAAAAACATGGGCATCAAGCTCGATTATGCGTCCGTCTATCACCCACAAACTAACGGCCAGGTCGAACGTGCAAATGGTCTTATCATGAGCGGCATCAAACCCAGATTAGTGCGGTCCCTTAAGGAATCTAATACGCACTAGGTAGAGGAGCTCGACTACGTACTCTGGGGGCTGCGGACCACACCGAATCGCACCACCGGATACATAGCATTCTTCATGGTGTACGGCACAGAGGCAGTTTCGCCCTGCGACATAATTCATGACTCACCTCGAGTGCGCATGTACGAAGAAAGAGAAGCCAAGCCTGATCGGCAGGACAATTTGGACGCCTTGGAGGAAGAGCGTGACGTGGCAAAAGCCCGTTCCGCATTCTATCAATAGCAGGCTCGAAGATACCAAAGCAGAGAAGTACGGGCCAAAAATTACAACGTTGGCGAATTAGTTCTACGCCTGCCGGACAAGAAAAAGGACAAACTCAAGACCAAGTGGGAAGGTCCCTTCATAATTGACCAAGTCCCGACTGGTGGAGCGTACCGCCTGCGAGATGCATCGGATAACTGACTCGAGCCGAACCCACGGAATGCAGCCCGTCTCCGAAGATTCTATGCCTAGCGCCGGACTCTGTGTTCGTCTCCTTCCTCTGTCCATTTTTATATACTTTCTATCTTACATTTCTCTCCTTCTCCCCTCCCTCTCTCTTATAGCCTTTAAAGGCTCATAAAGTGACGCGCTATCCACGCTCATTAAACCTGGGGGCTTCTTTAAACATAAGCTTATTTATACGGGCTTCACGGCCAACACATGTGTCACACTTCCGCATGTACCTTTTATTCGCCATTATATGCATCGATATGACTTAAGTTTTGGCCAAGCTGGGTTGCCCGGCTCCTATGCTTACCCCTACATTCCTGATTGTTCGGCTAGGTGGTAAAGGGAGCACCTCTGCGATTGTTACTGCCGGGTCAGCTGGATGTGTACCTCAGACTGGGTGAAGCCGAAAGCTAGCTTTCTTAAGGGAATATTCGGTCGGTGAACTAAAGATAATAGTTTCTTTCACTTATTTATCTATACGCCCCCAGATGTTTTTCCTGCGTCTCTTTTCGCAGAATGGACATGCACTTTAGGGCATGCCTCCCAGGGAAAGGAACGCCTAACAGAACTATTCTCCCTGGAAGATGTTTCCTACTAACCATGTAATATAACATAACTAGTTGGGCACTTGTCTGTTCAAGCACTAATGACCCCTACGCCTGGTCTCCATGCATACCCCGGTTCTTATATAACCGCGAGGGTATTCGGACACACTCCGGACCGTCAGGTCCCGAGGTTGAAGCGAAAAGGTCGGCCATGACAAACGATCTACAATCCGGCTAGAAGGCATTACACATGTCAATTAAAATTACATAGTCAATCTGACTGATTGTATTCCTCTTCAATACCATCTAACGTGCTGTCTAGTTTACAATCCTGTTGGGAATACTATGCGGTCAATTCTACTTGGCCGTATACTAAGCTGACAGGGATCTCCTTCCCATCGGGCCCCACGGGTCCGACCTCGGCCATGTGGTTTGGGTCATCCTTCGTGTACCGCGTCTTCACCATGGCCCAGGCCTCCCTGGCGCCTTGACGGCAGGCCGACATCTTCCACAATCGGAAGCGCTGCCGCGCTCCCTCCAGCTTCTCTACAAGCTCTCCAAGGCCTTCGGGCATGGAGATGATGGCCACAAGGCCTGGGCGACGCCTTGCATCACCTGCTGACCTCGCTCGTGCAGTTGTGAGAGCTTGGGAAGAAGGTCAACCGTAGAACCGGGCATTTCCTCTGCAGTACGACCTGTTAGCATACATACAGACATTACTCTGTTAGTCGACTTCCTCGCCGAACTCTTTTTTCAAAGTTCGTTTAAGCACTTACTAAATATGACGCGTCGAAGCCACTGATTCTCCTTAACGGAGTCCAACAACTGGGCACGAACATCCTTTAGTTCAACGCCCAGCTTGGTGTTGGCATCTTGGAGATCGTTCTTCTCCTGCCTCACGTTTGTCAGCACGCTCTCACCAGCCTTCAGTGGCGTAGGAGTTGTTGCTCTTCCGGATTTAATCCGGCGCCATCTGCAATTTCATTTTTCAGATTTGCACCCACGCCGCGCTTCGCAAAATACTTATCTTTCGAAGCGTATATTACCAGAGGGGGTCTCCTTGGGCTCCCCCGCCGCGGCTAGTGCGGCCTCAAGTTGGGCTTTGCACTCTTCCAGCTCCGGGGACAATAGGGTATTCTTTTCTGTAAGAACCTGCATAACAAATGATCCTTAAATCAGTTATTCTAACTGTTTCAAGTCTTGGGGGCTTCTAGTATATATATAATTACCAACATTTTCTTACCCGTATATCTTTTACATATTGCTTCATGGCTCTGGCTAGACCATTTTGAGCGACACGGAGGTACGCATCTCCCGAATGGAAGGCATCCAATGCCTCTTGGGAGAAACAAGCGTCGCGAACGACTGTCCGGCGACGCGTGTGGTTCATGACACTCTCCACCTCGGGATTGGTGGCAGACAGCCTGTCCGCATCCTCTGTTGGAGGAGCGTCCGGTGCGCGCCTTGTGTTCGCCTCCGCTTCCGAACCAGGCTTTGGAGCCTGGCTGGTGGAGGCGTGATTGGTACCCTCTCCGGATATAGTCCGGCGAGGTCTCTTCGTCCTAAAGAGAGGATGAGCGTTAATATGCCTTGAAGGAATAACACCTGGGAATAAGATGGCGCGCTATACCTTTGCGCCGGCGTCTCAGTCCGGATTGCACTCCTTTTCAGCCCGCGGGGCCTTGCCGCCCCACGTTGGCTAGTTGCCGCAGGCTCGGCCTCCTGTCTCAAGGACCTCCCCTGCAAAACACGGTTGTCATACGACAATCGAAAACACGCAAGGATAGATCCCTTTTCAAAGTGCTGGGACTTCGGTCTCCGTTACCTGTGAGGCTGGGAGTAGCCCTGGGTAATCGGCCGTAATGGCCACCAAGGCGTTGTCCTTGCTCAATTGATGAAACACCCCATCAATCAGCTCCACAGATAAGTCCGGATCCTCTTGAGAGGCCGGGTCGAGGGACCGTCCCAGATCCTCGGGTTGTGGAGGAGGGCTATTTATTTCTTTAACAGCCTGGCGCAGTTCCTGCGTTGAAGTCGTTAGGCTGAATATTTAATGATGGGAATATATAACGGATGGGCAAGTAAAAGTGTCCACTTACCCAACTTGGGGGATTGTACATAGAAAATCCACCCTGTGGATTGATGCGGAGAAATTCCTCCTCTTCTCCCTTGTACAAAGCGGACAAGATCTTTATTAGAGCGGCAGCCGAATCCGGCCCCTTACGGCCATGGCGGGTGGCATCGTCCTCCCCATTGAAGTCGCACATGGGGTGGCCTCTATACTGAAGCGGTTGCACCCCTCGCATGATGCATGCGGCCATGACCCCGATCATGGTCAGTTCGGAATGAGCTAACAATCTTATCCAGCACATCAGGTAAAGAACGTCCTTGTCACTTTCCCTCTAAGGGCTCCATGGACGCCAGCTTAGGCGCTTCTTTAGGGGAGCATTGTCGAACTCAGGGAGGCCAATCCGGACAGGATCCAGCAGCGGGACGTCCTCTATATAAAACCATTCCAAAGGCCAGTCCTCGGACGCCTTCTTTGGGGTTCCGGATAGATATCTGGTCCCGACGATGCGCCACACTTCGGCTCCGCCCACTTGATATATTGACCCCTTCTGAGAACGAGGCACAAGGCAGAATAGCCTTTTCCATAGCGTGAAATGAGCCTCGCAGCCCAAAAACAGCTCGCAAAGGGCTACGAAGCCCGCGATATGCAATATGGAGGCAGGCGTGAGGTTGTGCAGCTGGAGGCCATAGAACTCCAGGAGCCCCCGTAGAAACGGATGAATTGGAAATCCGAGCCCTCTTATTAAGTAAGGGACAAGGCATACCTGCTCTCCATTGGAGGGATTGGGGGCGCTCTCCGCTTGCTCTCCGCCATTAGGTGGCAAGTCCGGCTCGAACCGGGACCATATAGGCCGGGGGGAGAAATCCCTTGGTCTGGAGCGTCACTAGCTTGCTGTGCGGGATGGAGCATCTCTCCCAATCTCTAGGCTGAGGGCTGGAAGGGCGAGAGGAGGAGTTGTGGCGGCCGGTCATGATAAATGGACCTCTGCTGGATACGCTCTGATGAATACTCGCGAAGGGGAGAAGGTGTGGTTTGGATCTAAATCCTCGTCCCCTTAAATAGGCGGCTCATTCACGTGGCTAGGGGTGTAAATGTAAAAACACCCTGACTTTTCGTATTCGTTTGACACGTGGAAGACGGCCATTATTGGGCGTAGAAGCCAAGGAGCGCTACATTTACAAGAAACCGGACATTATTCAACAGGTACACGGAATTTGGAGGAGAACCCGCCTTGCAATGCTGAAGACAATCTGCATGCCGGACTCGTCATCATTGAAGCCTGGTTTGGGGGCTACTGAGGGAGTCCAGGATTAGGGGGTGTCCGGATAGCCGGACTATACCTTCGGCCGGACTCCTGGACTATGAAGATACAAGATTGAAGACTTCGTCCCGTGTCCGGAAGGGACTTTCCTTAGCGTGGAAGGCAAGCTTGGCGATACGGATATGTGGATCTCCTACCATTGTATTTTTTTTGAAAGTGAACGACAGTGGGAGAGGCTCCCACTGACTTATCTCTCCTACCATTGTAACCGACTCTGTGTAACCCTAGCCCTCTCCGGTGTCTATATAAACCGGAGGGTTTTAGTCCAAAGGGACAACAATCATACCATAGGCTAGCTTCTAGGGTTTAGCCTCCTTGATCTCGTGGTAGATCTACTCTTGTACTACCCATATCATCAATATTAATCAAGCAGGAGTAGGGTTTTACCTCCATCGAGAGGGCCGAACCTGGGTAAAAACATCGTGTCCCTTGTCTCCTATTACCATCTGCCTAGACGCACAGTTCGGGACCCCCTACCCAAGATCCGCCGGTTTTGACACCAACACTTAGCTTTGGGTTCAATCTTGCGGCGTCCTTTCCCAGTGACAGTAGGGGCAGCAAGGCACATATTGTGTTGTTGCCACCGAGGATAACAAGATGGGGTTTATATCATATTGCATGAGTTTATCCCTCTACATCATGTCATCTTGCTTAAAGCGTTACTCTGTTCCTTTGAACTTAATACTCTAGATGCATGGTGGATAGCGGGCGATGTGTGGAGTAATAGTAGTAGATGCAGGCAGGAGTCGGTCTACTTGTCTCGGACGTGATTCCTATATACATGATCATACCTAGATATTCTCATAACTATGCTCAATTCTGTCAATTGCTCAACAGTAATTTGTTTACCCACTGTAATACTTATGCTCTCAAGAGAAGCCACTAGTGAAACCTATGCCCCCCGGGTCTATTTTCCATCATATTGATCTCCCATCAACAAGCTATTTCTTTTGCCGTTTTTATTTTGCTTTATTTACTTTGCATCTTTATCATAAAAATACCAAAAATATTATCTTATCATATCTATCAGATCTCACTTTCGTAAGTGACCGTGAAGGGATTGACAACACCTTTATTGCATTGGTTGCGATGATTTTATTTGTTTGTGTAGGTGCGAGGGACTTGTGCGTGGCCTCCTACTCGATTGATACCTTAGTTCTCAAAAACTGAGGGAAATACTTACGCTACTTTGCTACATCACCCTTTCCTCTTCAAGGGAAAACTAACGCAGTGCTCAAGAGGTAGCACACAGGCGCCAGGATTTGTCCTTCCTTGGTACCATCACCAAATTTTCCAGCCAGTCCGGATGTTTTATTTCTCTAATGAATCCGGCCTCGATTAGCTTGGCTAGCTCTTCCCCCGTAGCTTGGCGTTTGGGTTCAGAAAAGCACCGCAATGTTTGCTTGACCGGCTTGTGTCCCTTTAATATGTTGAGGCTGTGTTCGTCCAACTCGCGTGGGATTCCTTGCATATCGGAAGGGTGCCAGGCGAATATATCCCAATTCTCGCGCAGGAACTCTGGTAGAGCGGCGTCAACCGTTGGGTCTAGTTGTGCTCCGATGGATGCTGTCTTCTTGGGGTCCGTTGGATGGACTTGGAATTTGACTATTTCTTCAGCCGGTTGGAATTAGGTGGATTTGGGTCATTTGTCTAGGACTACATCGTCTCTGTCCACCGTGGAGCGCAACACGGCTAACTCTTCGGCCGCGAGGGCTTCAGATAATGCCTCAAGGGCCTGGGACGCGGTCTTATTCTCGGCGCGGAGTGCTATGTCTGGATCACTAACTAGAGTGATTATACCGTTGGGCCCGGGCATCTTAAGCTTCATGTACCCGTAATGGGGTATTGCTTGAAAGCGCGTAAATGCATTTCGCCCTAAGAGGGCGTGATATCCGCTGTTGAAGGCGGCCACCTGTAAGGTTATTTCTTCGGACCGATAGTTCTCCGGCATGCCGAATACGATGTCGAGGGTGATTTTCCCACACACCGTGCCTCCCGACTGGGAATGATTCCTCGGAAGGTCGTGCTACTTTGCTCGAGGCGGCTCCTGTCTATTTCCATTTTTCGTATTGTATGCTCATAGATGAGGTTCAATCCGCTGCCGCTGTCCATGAGAACTTTGGTGAGCCGAAAGCAATCCACAATTGGGCTGAGGACCAAGGCGGCTGGTGTTCAGACCGTCCTGTGTTTTTATTCGTCGCCAGCATTGAGGGTTATCACTGTGTCATTCCAGGTGTTTATTGTTGCGGTCTGGCAGAATTCGGCGAGTTCGCGGAGTGCCCTTTTGCGCCTATTGTTTGAAGTGAATGTCTCAAAGACTGTCAGTACTCTAGGTTCATCGTCTTCTAGAGGGTGTTGCTCTCGGGTGTCTTCGGTGAGGATTTACTCGCCGTTTTGGCTACCTGCCAATGTATCCAACATGCTCTAAGGCTGTGGGTTGGTATCGTATCCGGTGTGGTGTGTATTTTTCATGGGCCATCAAGCCATCCCCCCAGAATGGTTCCGCGCCACGCGATGGGTTTGTATTTCTTGGCTATTGATCTGGGCGCGTTACAGGGGTGTGCCCTTTTTGCCTGGACCAGTGGTTGAGTTGGGACCGATAGCTTCCAAACTATCTGATCTCTCCAAGCGCTCTCCATTGCGCTGTACTTCTGTCCAATAGTTTCCAAGTCAGCAAGGTGTAGTATGCCGTGGCAATTAATGGCGCTGAGGAGTCCTTCGTTCGTGCAATTGTTGCGGAACGCCGATATTGTGTCTTTGTCGCGGCAATCTTTAACCTTGTCCTTGACAAGGAGGAATCTGGCCCAAAAGTGGTGGACCGTTTCCTGAGACTGCTATTGTATGCTCATGAGAGCACTTATGTCTGGGTGGGTGGGTGGAATTGGATCTTAACCCTGACCCGACCGATGATCCAGAGTCTGAGGTTTTTTCAGACTAAACAGTGTGGGCTCCGGAGTATTTTCTGATTATTGAAGCCCGCCGTCCGACTCTAAGTTCGAAGGACGAGGCGTGTCTTTCTGCCAGTAGGTATCCGGCTCCTCGAGGTCGGAGATCCGAACATAATTCATCCTCAAGATAGAGGAAAGGTTATCTTGCTCCTCGACTACCGCTATCTGGTGGGTGATCGGTGGAGAATTAATCTCTCTCTGGTCGGGTTTAAGCCCCATCGATCGTAGTCTGTAGCAACCCCAAGGCGGCGATGCGATCTAGGAGTTCAGTCAAAGACGGTAACTCCGTCGGATCCATCCGTTTGGCGTATTCAGAATCATCGCAGATACGTTTTTCGATGACTCGGGAGGTCATCCTTGTCGGCTCGAAGGCCGAGCGGGTGATCATGGTCAAACCGCCCAGCCGGAGGGTTTGGCCTAAGGCCAGAGGTCCTTCGGAGGTGATATTTTCCTTGACGATAAGTCGAGCCATCAACCTCTGCGATGATGGCACAGTGGAACTCTCAATGAAAGCACCAATATCGGTGTCAAAACCGGCGGATCTCGAGTAGGGGGTCCCGAATTGTGCGTCTAAGGTTGATGATAACATGAGACAGGGGACACGATGTTTACCCAGGTTCAGGCCCTCTCTATGGAGGTAATACCCTACTTCCTGCTTGATTGATCTTGATGAATATGAGTATTACAAGAGTTGATCTACCATGAGATCGTAGTGGCTAAACCCTAGAAGTCTAGCCTGTATGACTACGATATTGAGTATATCCTTTTCGGACTGCACCCTCCGGTTTATATAGACACTGGGGGGATCTAGGGTTACATAGAGTCGGTTACATAAGATGGAATCTTCATAGTTGTTCGCCAAGCTTGCCTTCCACGCCAAGGAGAGTCCCATCCGGATACGGGTACAGTCTTCGGTCTTCATACAGCCCATCAGTCTAGCGCATAGATACCAGGCCGGACGCCCGAGGATCCCTTAGTCCGGGACTCCCTCAATCATCAAGTGAGAAACAAACCTTCAACAAAGGATTTAGCCTAATGGTAAAGAACTTCAACAAGTTTTACAAAAGTAGAAGGAAGGAAAGAAGTTCCAAGTCAAGGTCCTACAATGACAAAAAGATCTTCTAATCGTGAGCGAAATTGCTACAATTGTGGAAGATCGGGCACTATTCCAATGAGTGTACGGCTCCGTACAAAAGAAGAGAAGATTCTCCTACAAGAAGAAGTAGAAGAGAAGAATCACCACCAAGAGAGAGAAGGAGTAGAGATGACCTTTATGAACGAAGAACATCACGGAGAAGCAAGGATTCGGAAAGGAAGGACAAATCATCAAAGAGCTACACAAAACGAATACATCCAGCTCATGTTGGTGAATGGGTATCCGGCTCCGACTCTGACAATCACTCTGACTCCTAATAAACTGAAGATAAAGGTGTTGCCGGTCTAGCACTTGTGTCAACCAACTCCTACAACATATTTGAGTCACCAAATGAAGGAATTGGCTAAAGGTCCAAAGGTATCACACCCCGAGTATGTTGATTTCAATAGTGATGAAGATGATTTGCTAGGTGATGATGATTTACTTGTTGATAACTCTAGTTATGAAAACTATGATCAGCTTGGTATTAATCATGCTAATCAAGATAAAACAAATGACAATAATAAGAAGGAGATTGAGCATCTAACAAAAGAACTAAACACTCTTAATTTAGCTCATGAAACTACCTTGGAAGATCATCGAGAACTTCTAAATACTCATGAAAAGCTACGCTTTGAAAAGCTCAACCTTGAGCAAGAGCATGAGTTCTTAAAGGCAATCAATGATGATCTTCGCAAGTAAATTTCTTCTTACATTGCCAAGCGTTTACTCTTGTCTACTTACATGCCACGAGTTAAATCTAGCAACAATAACAAGAAATATTTTTCCTCTAGTAATAACAACAATCATGCTAAATCCAATGTTGTTGCTTCATATAGTTCTCTTGATTCCACTAATGATTCTCTTAGCCAAGTTACTCTTAAGCAAGAAAATAGCTTATTGAAGGGAATTATAGAGAAATGTGTTTACAAGAGTCTTGCCAGAAGTACGCAATTTGAGGAAATTGTACGCAAGCAAGGAAGACACCAGAAGAATCAAGGTGTTGGTTTTGAACAAAAGTCCAATGCCAATGGAGTTGAGTGGGAAGAAGATCAATACCCCAAGACGAAGTTTGTTCCTCAACAAGAGAAGTATGATCCTACTTCTTTCCAAGGAACACAAGCTCAAGATGATCTTCCACCACAAGAACACAAGCTAAAAGGCAAGGACAAGCTTCAAGAGGAGATTGATGCATTTAAAGAAGCACCTAAGGCCTTAGTCAAGTGGGTTCCCAAGACTACATCAAGTTCCACTTCATCAAGTACGACTACAACTCCAAGGATTCCCATCAAGATGTTGTGGATCCCTAAGAAGAAGAACTACAGAGTTCTTGAGGGTGACTCCGCCAACATACTTCAATCTCATCATCTTGGAAAGGACAAGTGCAAACAACTTCCATATCTTGCACTAGTTCAAGGAGTCAGAAACCCTCTTGTTGGTAAGACAAGGGACAAGGTAACCTAATGTATTCATGGACATCATCTCATGTGAATATCACTCTATGTCTATGGATATCCTTGTTTGTTCCTTGTGGGACTAATCCGTGTAGGTATTGAAAGTGCAACTCACTGCAAAGGATTGCTCCGAATGATCTACATCAATGTTGAGCATCTACATCTTCAACACCTACATGAAGTCATCATCGACAAAACCCAAGGTTAGTTCATCCCTCTTAGGGGGGATATCACATCTAGGGGGAGCTTTACTCTAATCAATTGAGCTAAAGCAACTCTAATGATGTGAGCACAACAATACTTCATGTAAAAGTGGTAAACCCACTTGTGCTTAAACGATGAGTATGACTTACGATCAAATGTTCTCGTTTGACTCCTAAGTCAATATACTCATATATAGATGACCTAGTCATCGACAAATTGCTTGATAGATGCTAGAGTGATTGTGCATGCTTTGTCACATATTTCATTTGCCATTTTATTGTGTGAGCATGTTGGATGCATATTTTACTCATTCGAGGACATCCATTTGTTGCTTTGATTGTTTGCCTTTTACGCTTTTGCCAAATGGATGGACAAGAATGCCTGAGAACTCCCTCTAGGTATCTATGCTTTTCTTGTCCCAAACTCTATTCATGCTACATCACAAAGTTTAATCAAGTCAGATTCGAACCACTCTGTGTGAGCAGCACTTGGAGTCCCCGATTTGTCATAGACTTAAACTTCCAAAACCTCTTTGTGCATTTCGGTATGACCAAGTCATCCACTTAGGTCACACCGAGTACACTAAGTTGATCTAGGTTTTCAATCTCGGTGCAACAGATTTGAACTTTACGGTCACACCGAGTTGCATTAACCGCTTGCGATTCTGCATCTCGGTGCCACCAAGTTGTTCCACTCGGTCACACCAACATGGTCGGGATATATAAACCCACCAGTGAGATTTTGGAAATTTCTTCGAAACCTCTTAGCCCACGTGTATCCTGCTCTGCCGCCTTGGGTCTCCGGATCGTCTTCTCGCCGCCAGCGACCTCCTGCCACTGGTTTCCATCGCCGTCAACGGAATTCTACCCCTCCATTACTGCCGTAGCAAACTCCGTCGAACTAGGGTACGAGTTTGATCCTTTGTGTTATTCTTTTAACTCCGATTCGGAGGACATTACTTTGCCATGATCATGACCACGTATGCAAACACTCTATCCACTGAAAACTTCCTTTAGATTAGATTGGATTTGAAAATTTAGGGTTAGGTCTCCGCTGGACTCATCTCGGACCGACCGAATTGTAGAAATCGATCTCACCGATTTGGCTTAGGCCATCACACGTGCATTTTCGGTCTGACCGAAAATTGCAAATCCGTGTGATCGTGTTCGATTCTTTGTGAAACCCTAGCAGTCTCGGTGCCACCGAACTGTGACTCTGTCTGGCCGAGTTCACTAGTTTAGGTTCCAAAAGCTGCTTTGGTATCACCGAGTTTACAAATCGGTAGCTCCGAAATGCTTTCTGTGAAGAACTAAAACTAAGTTTCTAAGTCATCTGTTTTGCAAAAATCTGCACTTTGTGATGCTCATCCACTCTACCTCATCTATATCTATTCACAGGGTCTGCCGTCAGTAAGTTTGCAGAGATGTCTGACCAGAGCGACAACCAGAACAGGTCTGAAGAACAAGTGCAATTGAGTGATGGCACTAGTCCCTCTAGCAGTTCTGATGATGGCAGCAGGGGCACACCAAAGTAACTTGCCCAAAGCAGCCACCAGGTCAAGGAAGAAGAAAACCTCAGATTCTGAAATGAGGACTATGTGGCTGATGAGGAGGAAGTCAGCTCCAAGAAGAAGGTGCTGAAGAAAGAATATGGGTCAGCTGCTACAACTAAGCCTGGCTTGCACAAGAAGGCCCCTGCCAAGAGGGTGCCAACCTTAAAGGTTAGAGCCTCAACTGCTGAAACCTGCAAGCCAACTGGAGAGGCTGCTGGAGAGCGAAAGAAGAGAAAAGAAAGGGTCAAGAAGACCACTGCCAGAGTGCTTGGTAGATCCTCCATTATGAAAGATCCAGAAGAAGAGGAGGAGGAAGAGGATGCTGCTCCAGCTCCCAAGTCTCAGAACCTCATGGGAGATGCTATTAAATCAGGGGCTACTCCATAAAATCCCAAATCTACTCCCAAGGCTGCTGCTCAGAAGCCTTCTAAACCCAAGAGAAACACTAGAAGTATTCCTACAATAGAAAAGAACAAGGCCCTAGTGCCTAAAGCTGAAGAAGAGGAAGATGATTCACTTGTTTTGAGGAAGTTGAAGCCCAAAATTCCTGACCATAATGATACTCATCCAGTCGCTGAGGACATGCACATCAGAAAAGATGCAGGACTGAGATTCTGGAGACAGTCTGATCCCTATGCTATTAGGAGGAGGATTGCAGTTGACTAAATGTTCCATACAAAGGAACAACAAGACTTCTTTGAGACAATTCTGCTTGACAAGAAGCCCATTGTATGTGACATGAAATGGGTGGATTGGAAATACATCCATGAGAATGAAGATCACTTCCCAGGAGTATATGATAGCTTCAAGGCATGTGGAGCAGATGAATTTGTTGGACAGAAGCTCACCAAATGGAATGATGAGCTGATCATGCAGTTTTACTCCACTGCCCACTTCTATCCAAATGGAAGGATAGTATGGATGTCTGAAGGTACTAGGTACCAATCCACTGTTGAAGAATGGGCAAAACTGATCAATGCCCCAGAGGAACATGAAGATGACTTGGATGTGTATGCCACCAAGAAGAAAGACCACAACTCCATGGCAAACATGTACAAGGAGATCCCATATAAAGCTTTGGAGACACACAAGCTCGGATCTGTACATTTCTTGTTGTCTGGTCTGCCTACCTTCAACTGGATCTTAAGGCACACATTGCTACCCAAGTCAGGAGATCACAAGATGATTAGAGGACACTCCATCAACATGCTACAAATCTTTGATGTCCCTCAGAAATTCAAAGTTATGAGTTTGATTGTAGAAACAATCAAGAGGACACCTGCTGATCAAAAGAGAAGTTGTGGGTATGCTCCACATAGTCAGGAGCTCATCAATTATAAGATGGGCACAGGAATTTATTTGCTCGACAAGGAACCATCATCAGTTCAAGTCTAGGAGAAGAGAGCCAAAGCAAACGATGAGAAAGCTGCAAGGATGCCAAGTGCAGAAGAAACATCTCAAGTTTTCCTCAAGACAAAACAAGATCAATTTGGCTATCTGATTCTAGCTACACCGAGGATTGAGAAGGGCTTGGCCACCCTGACTCACAATCAGGAGAGCCTGGACAGGATTGTGGAGACAAAATTTTATGATCTTGATCTAAAGGTAACTGAGATTTAGACTGCAGTTGAGAAGCTTCAGGAGGAAGCAGAAGAGAGGAGAGGCAAGGCAACTACTGATGCTTTTCAGCATGTGCCACGAGGTCCGAGGTCTGCTACAGTGCCAGTTTCAGATGCTAGAGCTACAGTGTCAGCACCAGCAGCTACAGCTCCATTGCCACCTCCAGCACCCACTCCGCCAACTTCAACTACATTGACTGATGCCTTCGTCCTTGGAGTTCTCTCTACACCACCTCCCGCAGACCAAGCCTGAGAAACGCATAGCACTATGCATTTTCGAAATTTTAGGTAACTTGTTGCCAAAGGGGGAGAAATATATATATATATCATAGGCTTCGAGAGAGAGTGTCTTGCTTTTTTATCTCTCTTGCTTTTGGTTGAATTTTTTTATTGTGTGAGATACTTTATGTCCTTGTGAGATACTTGTGTGATCATGTGACTGATCATTTTCTATCTTAATGCTTGTTTGGATGATACTATCTTCTATATCTCATAAATGATCATTCACTTGCTTGGTGATGAGGGCATGCTTTTAATTTCTATCATTTTGAGCGCTCCACCAAGATGTATGTGACATGGAAGAGAAACCCATGATCCTAATCGGTTGTGCATTTGCATTCAAAAGCAAATCTTAAATAATGCACAAATTTAGGGGGAGCTCTTGCTTATCACAGACTTCTCAAGGCGATGATGTTTTTCAATCTTATGATCGTTTGTCGAAGCTTTGATCTATATGTTGTCATCAATTACCAAAAAGGGGAGATTGAAAGTGCAACTATCCCTGGGTGGTTTTGGTAATTCCTAACAACATATAGCTCATTGAGCTAATGCTATTTTAAGATAAATATTTCAGGAAAGCTCAATGATTAGCATGGCATGGATTAGAAAGTGGACCCCTCAAAATGCTAAGGACAAAAGATTGGCTCAAGCTCAAAGCACAAGACTCTACATTTTACTTTTAGTGATCCAAGATCACACTGAGTCCATAGGAAAGGACAATACTATTGAAAGGGGGTGAGGTGTTTCTTAATGAGTTACTTGCTCAAAATGCTTAGTGATATGCTCCAAAAACCCTCAACTACTTTCTCATATCCACATATGTCCCAAACCAAAAGTCAAACTCGGCCCCACTGAAATCTTCTATCCGGCGCCACCGAGTTCACTTGACATAGCCACTGCCACAAACCCTAGTCACATACGTCTCACCGATAGGGATCTCGGTCACACCGAGATGGGATTGCAACCTCTCTGTTTCCCTTCGTAATGTTTCGGTCCAACCAAGATGAGCGATCGGTCCCAC
The DNA here is from genome assembly GCA_034509565.1 of Triticum monococcum. Classification (NCBI taxonomy): domain Eukaryota; kingdom Viridiplantae; phylum Streptophyta; class Magnoliopsida; order Poales; family Poaceae; genus Triticum; species Triticum monococcum. Next base: position 690,633,816 of record CM067843.1, read on the forward strand.
CAAGATTGCAATGCAAACTCTCTGTTTCCCCTTCGTAACATTTCGGTCTAACCGAGATGAGCGAGTCGGTCCCACCGAGTTTGCATGACCAACTCTCTGTTTGTCTATTACCAAAATCGGTCCCACCGAGTTTGTGCAATCGGTCTCATCGAGATTACGTTATGCCCTAACCCTAAGGGAATCGGTCCCACCGAGTTGACATGTCGGTCCCATCGAAAATCCGAACGTTCACATTTTGAACTAAATCGGTCTGACTGAGTTTTATAATTCGGTCCCACCGAGTTTGGTGATTTGTGTGTAACAGTTAGATTTTGTGTGAAGGCTATACATAGCCCTCCACCCACTCTTCATTCGTGGAGAGAGCCATCAGAATATGCCTACACTTCCAACATACATTTTCTGAGAGAGAACCACCTACACTTGTGTTGAGGTCAAGATATTCCTTTCCAACCACATAAATCTTGATCTCTAGCCTTCCCCAAGTTGCTTTCCACTCAAATCATCTTTCAACCAAATCCAATGCTATGAGAGAGAGCTGAGTGTTGGGGAGACTATCATTTGAAGCACAAGAGCAAGGAGTTCATCATCAACACACCATCTAATACCTTTTGGAGAGTGGTGTCTCCTAGATTGGTTAGGTGTCACTTGAGAGCCTCCGTCAAGATTGTGCAGTTAAACCAAGGAGTTTGTACGGGTAAGGAGATCGCCTACTTCGTGAAGATCTACCCTAGTGTGGCAAGTCCTTCGTGGGCGATGGCCATGGTGGGATAGACAAGGTTTCTTCTTCGTGGACCCTTCGTGGGTGGAGCCCTCCGTGGACTCGTGCAACCGTTACCATTCGTGGGTTGAAGTCTCCACCAACGTGGATGTATGATAGCACCACCTATCGGAACCACGCCAAAAATCTCCGTGTCTACATTTTGTTTGCTCCCTACAAACTCCTCCCTTTACCTTCATATGAAATTGTTTTACATTCCGCTGATATGGTCTTAGAATTGCATGTGTAGGTTGATTACTTGAATTTTGTTAAGTTGCTAAAATCTGCCAAAACTTAAAATTGGGAAAAGGCTAGATTTTTATTTGGTCAAGTAGTCTAATCACCCCCCTCTAGACATACTTTCGATCCTACACTCGAAGCTTCCACGGTATCTTATTGCCAGAAAAACAATCTCCAAAAAGTTTTGTGACATTTGAACTTTGTTTTGTACTGATATTCTGAAAAAAGAAAAAAACACACAAAAACAACAACTGGCACTCGACACTAAGTTAATAGGTTAGTCCCAAAAAATGATATGGTCAGTACCAAGCAAGTTATGGATTTGGCGTAAGTTGATATATGTAACACGTCCTCAATTTTCATCTTTTATTAGGGTGTTTGTGTTGGGGAACGCAGTAATTTCAAAAACAACGTACGCACATGCAAGATCCATCTAGGTGATGCATAGCAACGAGAGGGGAGAGTGTTGTCTACGTACCCTCGTAGACCGTAAGCGGAAGCGTTATGACAACGCGGCTGATGTAGTCGTACGTCTTCACGATTCGATGATCCTAGCACCGAAGGTATGGCACCTCCGTGATGTGCACACGTTCAGCCCTGTGACGTCCCACGAACTCTAGATTCAACTGAGTGTCAGGGGAGAGCTTCGTCAGCACGACGGCGTGATGACGGTGATGATGAAGTTACCGATGCAGGGCTTCGGCTAAGCACTGCAACGATATGACCGAGGTGGAAATCTGTGGAGGGGGGCACCACACACGGCTAAGAGATCAACTTGTGTGTCTATGGGGTGCCCCCCTCACCCGTATACAAAGGAGTGGAGGAGGGGAGGGCCGGCCCTCTCTATGGCGCGCCCTAGGAGGAGTCCTACTCCCACCGGGAGTAGGATTCCCCCCTTTCCATAGTAGGAGTAGGAGAGAAGGAAGGGGAGACACTACTAGGGAAAACCTTATACACAAAGGTATAGCAGTAGCGCTAGTCAAAACACGGCGCTATTGCTACTTATTAGTAGCGCTTGTTACAAAAGCACACTACAACCATTGTTGTAGCAGTAGTGCGTCTGCGCGGAAAAGCGCTACTACTATAATTCCCTCGCTGGTTCCGGTAGGCTAGTAATAGTAGTAGCGATTCCTCCAGAAGCACGCTACTGCTAAAAACTTTGTAGCGGCGCGTTTATGCTGTAGAGCGCTACTGCTATGAGAAAGAAAATGAATAGAAAAATAAGTAGAAAAGTAAATGAAAATGAAAGAAATAGAAAGAGGAGAAACGAAAAAAAAGAAAACAAAAGAAAAAGAAAAATAAAATAGAAAGGAATAGTTGTAGCGTGTTTCCCTAGAAAACGCTACTGCTAGTTTGACTTAACCCCCGGCTGCACGGGCTCAAAATTTCACTAAGTCCTTCCCCCTCCACTCCCCCCTCTCCCCCAACTACTCCATCGCCGTCGTTGCCCTGCCGCCTTCGACCCCACCGCCGCCGCCCGAGGCCGTCGTCGACCTCAACGTCGCCTCCCTCGAGCTCACCGCCGCCGCCCGAGCTAGAGCCTGCCCTCGTCGCCGACCGTAAGGCTCTGCCTCTCCTCTCCCCTAGCCCCTCTCTCTCTGCTAGGGCAATTCATATATATGTTGATGCTGTGTTGATGTTCATATGAACCCTAGGTGTTCATATGAACCCTATATTTGGTTAGGGCAGTAGGCATTTTTTAGCATTTAGGAAAAATGATTAGCAATTTTTTAGGAAATTAGCTAGGGCAAAATTTTATGAAAATGCCTAAATAGTAATTCCATTTAGCTTTAAATTAATAGAGGATATGTAAATAATAGTAGCATTTAGATTTAAATTAACAGAGGCTATAAACAAAAAACACTTAGCTATAAAAAATTATTTGGACTATGGACCTGAATCTGTTCCAAATTTCATTCAAATGAAATTTGAATTATTTGGACTGTGCACCTGAATATTTTGTAAGAAATTGGGTGTAGGTACTAAGGTCTTGCTGTGGAAATTTCGGTGAGGTTGGAAGGGTTAGAGAAAATGGAGTTCCTAGACTTTTAGGTTTAGACAAAAAACAAAATTATTTAGCTATAAATAAAAAACAGTAGCTATGGTATTTAGCTATAAACAAAAACCAAAATTGTTTTTCTTTTCAAAAACTTGGTTAAACTAATTGTTGCTATGAAAAAACAAGATTGTTGTTATATAATATATGTCATTGATGTTCATTTGCATATTCCATTATTGTTGATTATATCTTTTCGTTAAAGTGGCCATGTTATATGCAAATTCCTCAATAGTGTTTGCTCATGTTATATCTTTTCATTGAAGTGGTTCGATTGTACCCAAGTGGCTTTGTTGTTTCCAGGAAATGAAGCTGGGTGGCCTATGTTTTGCCGGAATGTTGATTCATTTCTGTTCTGGCAAATTTCAGGTTCTCGATTTGTCTACTTTTTAGCAAAAGTCATGCTAAAATTTTCCGTGAATTTTGGCATGACTTGTGCTACAAACTAGGACACATCGAGTGCCCGGGATTTGCCGCACCGGGAAGGAGTCAATGTTCCTACAAAACATAGGCCTTTTGTATGCCATTATTCAATTTATTAGGTCTAGAATTAATTTACTAGATTTAATCGTAGGAAACATGGCTAGCAACGATGAAGGACAGGGTTCCGGTGATTGCGACGACGTCTACCTGGCGGCAGACGAATTTTTGAGCCTTGTCGACAATCAACCGATGTTGTTGCTAGGCCCACCGGTCGCATCAGGGACTGAGACCGACACGCAGACCGGCGCTAAGACTGAGACCGGCGCTGAGACTTAGACCGGCATCGAGACCGGCGCTGAGACTCAGACCGACGCTGCCTCGGGGAGCGGAGCCGGTATAGAACCGAAAGCAAAGAGGTGATGGCTTCCTAACAAGCTCAGGACTACTAGACTGGTGGTCACGGAGGTGGACGATGGCAATTTTGAGCCAAACACGCCCGAGGAAGCGCACACGTGCTACGACAATCAAATTGGCTGCATCATATGGATAACCACCACCATCAACGATGAGAAACTAAACAAGATAGATAATATGAGGCACTCCCTCCTAAAGAAGCTGCACCAGGTGTTCTTGTTCCCGGGCCGGAATGAAAAGGATTATAAAGATCCAGATAAGGACCCGGCAATGAAGAAGATAAACAAACACGCCATGAGCAAGTTTAGCGATGCGTTGGCCGCCTAGAAAGCAAGGGTGAAATATCGGATCGTCAACGAAAAGGAACCCTACTCCGAGATTGTAAAGGATAATCCGACAAACACAGCAGAGCACTTTAAAATATTCAAGGCGGCTTGCGAGGCCGAAGATGCCAAAAAAGTCAGAGTACATGAAGGGGCTTCAACAGAAGAACATTGGGTGCCACCCACCTCGGAAGCCGTGGTTACAGCGGGAAGAGGTCCATATGGGCCAAGGAGGACGCGGAAGCTGCGAGTCTGGGCATCCCAGACCCCTTGGCGGAGTTCACCGTCCCGCAGGAGCGTGACGTCCTCAGGGCCCGGCACCATTGGGACTGAGTGAAGAAGGTTTTCGAGAAGACTCTACAGATTACATTTTGATGAGACTATTTGTATGATGACATGATTTGATGAGACTATTTGTATGTATATGCTATGATTACATTTATATGTGTATCATATGCTAAAGATTATTGTATAAAGCCTATTCAAATACAAAACAAATATGCAGAAAAAAAAACTACTAAAATTAGCAGTAGCAAGTGGAGAAAAGTTAGCAGCAGCGCCACAGTAGCGCTAGCGCGTCCAGGCAAAGCGTGCTAGAGCTATTAGCAGTAGCGAGCTTCCACGAAGCGCGCTACTGCTACACTTGTATAGCGGTAGCGCGGGTGTGCACGCGCTACTGCTACGGGTTAGCTGTAGCGCCTTATTAGTAGCGCCGGTCTTCACGCTACTGATATACCTAGAACCCGCGCTGCTGCTAGCCTTTTCCCTAGTAGTGAGAGAGAACGAAGGAAGGGGAGGCCGGCCCCACCCAATTCGGATTGGGCTAGGGGGGCGCCCCCTCCTCCTTGGCCTTCCTCTCCTCTATTCCACTAAGGCCCATATACTCCCCGGGGGGTTCCGGTAACCCCCCGGCACTCCGGTAAATGCCTGAACTCACCCGAAACCATTCCGATGTCCAAACATAGGCTTCCAATATATCGATCTTTATGTCTCGACCATTCTGAGACTCCTCTTCATGTCCGTGATCATATCTGAGACTCCGAACTACTTTCGGTACATCAAAACACATAAACTCATAATACCGATCGTCACCGAACGTTAAGCGTGCGGACCCTACGGGTTCGAGAACTATGTAGACATGACTGAGACTCATCTCCGGTTAATAACCAATAGCGGAACCTGGATGCTCATATTGGTTCCTACATATTCTACAAGGATCTTTATCGGTCAAACCGCATAACAACATACGTTGCTCCCTTTGTCATCAGTATGTTACTTGCCCAAGATTCGATCATCGGTATTTCAATACCTAGTTCAATATCGTTACCGGCAAGTCCCTTTACTCATTCCGTAATGTAACATCCCGTAACTAACTCATTAGTCACATTTCTTGCAAGGCTTATAGTGATGTGCATTACCGAGACGGCCCAAAGATACCTCTCCGATACATGGAGTGACAAATCCTAATCTCGATCTATACCAACTCAATAGACACCATCGGAGACACCTATAGAGCATCTTTATAGTCACCCAGTTACGTTGTCACGTTTGATAGCACACTAAGTGTCCCCCCGGTATTTGGGAGTTGCATAATCTCATAGTCATAGGAACATGTATAAGTTATGGAGAAAGCAATAGCAATAAACTAAACGATCAAAGTGCTAAGCTAATGGATGTGTCAAGTCAATCACATCATTCTCTAATGAAGTGATCCCGTTTATCAAATGACAACTCTTTGTCCATGGCTAGGAAACTTAACCATGTTTGATCAACGAGCTAGTCAGGTAGAGACATACTAGTGACACTTTGTTTGTCTATGTATTCACACATGTACTAAGTTTCTGGTTAATACAATTATAACATGAATAATAAACATTTATCATGATATAAGGAAATATAAATAACAACTTTATTATTGCTACTAGGGCATATTTCGTTCTGTCTCCTACTTGCACTGGAGTCAATAATCTAGATTACATTGTAACGATTCTAACACCCATGGAGTCTTGGTGCTGATCATCTTTTGCTCGTGAGAGAGGCATAGTCAACAGTTCTGCAACATTCAGATCTGTATGTATCTTGCAAATCTCTATGTCTCCCTCCTTGACTTGATCGCGGATAGAATTGAAGCATCTCTTGATATGCTTGGTTCTCTTGTGAAATCTGGATTCCTTTGCCAAGGCAATTGCACCAGTATTGTCACCAAATATTTTAATTGGACCCGATGCACTAGGTATGACACCTAGATATGATATGAACTCCTTCATCCAGACTCATTCATTTGCTGCTTCCGAAGCAGCTATGTACTCCGCTTCACACGTAGATCCCACCACGACGCTCTGCTTGGAACTGCACCAACTGACAGCTCCACCATTCAATAAAAATACGTATCCGGATTAGTGTCAAATCTTGCATTGACGTAACCATTTACGATGAGCTCTTTGTCACGTCCATAAACGAGAAACATATCCTTAGTCCTTTTCAGGTATTTTAGGATGTTCTTGACCGCTGTGCAGTGATCCACTCCTAGATTACTTTGGTACCTCCCTACTAAACTAATAGCAAGGCACACATCAGGTTTGGTACACAGCATTGCATACATGATAGAACCTATAGGTGAAGCATAGGGAACGACTTTCATTTTCACTCTATCTTTTGCAGTGGTCGGGCATTGAGTCTGACTCAATTTCACACCTTGTAACACAGGCAAGAACCCTTTATTTGCTTGATCCATTTTGAACTTCTTCAAAACTTTATCAAGGTATGTGCTTTGTGAAAGTCCAATTAAGCGTCTTGATCTATCTCTATAGATCTTGATGCCCAATATATAAGCAGCTTCACCGAGGTCTTTCATTGAAAAATTCTTATTCAAGTATCCTTTTATGCTATTCAGAAATTCAGTATCATTTCCGGTCAGCAATATGTCATCCACATATAATATCAGAAATGCTACAGAGCTCACACTCACTTTCTTGTAAACACAGGCTTCTCCAAAAGTCTGTATAAAACCATATGCTTTGATCACACTATCAAAACATATATTCCAACTCCGAGAGGCTTGCACCAGTCCATAAATGGATTGCTGGAGCTTGCACACTTTGTTAGCACCTTTTGGATTAACAAAACCTTCTGGTTGCATCATATACAACTCTTCTTTAAGATATCTGTCGGTGTCAAAACCGGCAGATCTCAGGTAGGGGGTCCCGAACTGTGCGTCTAAGGCGGATGGTAATACGAGGCGGGGGACACGATGTTTACCCAGGTTCGGGCCCTCTCGATGGAGGTAATGCCCTACTTCCTGCTTGATTGATCTTGATGATATGAGTATTACAAGAGTTGATCTACCACGAGATCATAGAGGCTAAACCCTAGAAGCTAGCCTATGGTATGATTGTTGTTTTGTATCTCTATCGACTAGCCTGGCCCTGGTTTATATAATGCACCAGAGGCCAAGGATAACAAGAGTCCTAGCCGAATACGCCGGTGGGGGAGGAGTCCTTGTCTTGACCACCAAGCCTTGTGGAATCTTCCTTGTATGCGGCAGCTGTCCGAACTGGCCCATGAGTATATGACCATGGGGCTCCTCGGCCCAATCTAACTGACTGGGAGACGGCGTGGTGAGCACCCCCTAGTCCAGGACACCGTCAGTAGCCCCCTGAACCGGTCTTCAAGTTGGGGACACTCCTTGATTCTTCTAAACTGTTCTTCATCTTCGGTCGTCGGTCTTGAAAACTGGTTCAAATAATCTTGTTCGATCTTAAGGATCACCAACGTGCATCTAAAGAGTTTATACATCGGGTATCCGAGGAGCCCCTTTAATATTCAGGCCTCTATCAATGCCTTGTTATTTTTATGCCACACCTCGGGTTTGAAGTTGTTCCCGGGCGGCAGCGTCCTCTTGCGTCCGAACTCCAACGCCGGACTATATTCGTGGTATCTTTTGCAGACGAGCTCCAACGTCGGACCGCTTCCGAGCTCCAACGCCGGAATGTATCCGAGCTCCAACGCCAGACTATGTCCAAGCTCCAACGCCGGACTATATCCATGCTCCAACGCCGAACTATATCCGAGGTGTCATAAATCATCTTGGTTCAAAAAAGTTGAAGGAGTTTAGCCGAGCTTAATGCCGGAAATGCCCTCTATGGAGCCAGCCACTAGTGCCCGAGCTTTATGCCGGACTGCTTCCAAGGTGGTGCACCACCCCGACTGCGAGCCAATTTTTTGTCAATATTTTTGATTGGTGCAATTTATTCTCTGCCGAGATATATAGCCAGTAGCCCTCAAGGTGTGTATCGGTCTAAAACCCGAGATGCACCTGAAGGATGACATAAGATCGCTGATCCCAGTAGCCGCTGAGACTCTGGTTGATCTGCAAAATCGGCCTGAGGATCAAGTCCTAGCTCGGCAAAATACTTCGGGACATAAAAGCGGCATGCTCAGTCCTCGAGACTCAGGTTGGGTGCGGCCGACCAACCTTAGGATCAAAATCTCCTCGGAAACTGTATTGCACTTAAAATTTTCTGCATTGGACAGGCCATGCAGTAGCCCCCGAGACACTGGTCGGGTGGCGACACCAGATCAGGTGATCGATGTGCCCCTTTAATATTTGTAAATAATAAGCCCGAAGCCCAGTAGCCCTCGAGCCTTAGTGCAGGCACGGGTGGCCGAATTAAGGATCGATATCCATAGTAAAATCACAAATTATGTGTAATGTATCCAAGTACTTAACGTCATTAATGCTCAGATCCACATTGTACAAAACTTTGTTAACCGACCATCGGCTTCCACCTCCTCGGCCAGTAGTCGAGGAGTGTTTGTCATACTTTATAAAGCCTTTATGAGGGCAAAGATTTACGACAAACAAGGCAATCTGGCCATACGGTTTTATAAACAAAGGTACGCAGAGAGATAAGTTATATTACTGTTTAACATAAGAAATGTCTTCCAAAGAAAATAGTCCCGCTATCGGTTCCTTTCTTTGGGTTGTCATGCTAAGCATGATCATGAAACCTCAGCTCTAATGTAAGAGCAAAATATTGAGGATTTAGTTTGGGAGGCCAGTTACTAGCCCCCGGTAGTGTTCGGCGATAGTCGAGGTCAAGCCGTAAACACTTCGGCTAATGTTATGAATGGCCCATCATTTAACACAGTCATCGGATCGCAGACCAGTTTATGCTTATTGTGACAGTCAGTTTTTGGCTTTCTCCACTAAGGTGCTTAACCATGTCAGCTGAAAGCACAATCGTAGTGGTTCTACCTTTGCACACCTAGCCGAACAAAGCGGAACGTAGGAGGCAAGCGCAGGAGCCGGGCAACCCAACTATTGACCGAAGACACAATTCGAAACCGATGCATATATAGCAATACCCGAGAATGTTTTTGCCGAATCTCTAAAGGTGTCCGGTGTTGCACTGCGAGACTTGTGCTGAAAACACACAAATAGTTTAAAAGTGCCAAAAGCTTGGAAAACCAAAAAACGGCAGTAAAAACATGACGTCCGAACAAGATCAAGTGTTTGGTGCCAATCCAAAAAATTGGAAGAGAAAAAAATTGTGCTTCTGTCGTGTTTTGACAACGACCAAGAAGAAAACACATTTGCAGCTCACATATAAATTTTAAGAGCCCCCAAGTGACTTGGGTAAAAGAATTTTATGTATAATGATTGTATGTACCGAAGTACTTATATCATATATGTGTTCACCCGAACTTTAAACGTGTCTTAACCGACCGCCGGCTTCTCCCTCTTCGGCCAAGGGCCGAAGAGTGTCATGTACTCCGCTTGTCGAGAGTATCGATGGTGTTTCCGATGACCAGGCAATCAGGCCATAAGGCTGTAACAGACAAAGCGTGCTCAGGGAACTTATGCTATATTACTAACGAAGTGTAAGAAGCATCTCCGAAGAAAATAGTACCCCCACCAATACCTTTCTTCGGTGCTCATTATTACTATGAGACTTGTGCAATAGATTTTTTGTACCCATGAGTTCCGCTGTGTGCCGACCATGATTGAAAACAATAAGAGCGCTGCTACGTCTTGAGCTTGCGTTTGTTTTCCCCGAAGAGGAAGGGATGATGGAGCAGAGTAGCGTAAGTATTTCCCTTAGTTTTTGAGAACCAAGGTATCAATCCAGTAGGAGCCCACGCTCAAGTCCCTCGTACCTGCACAAAGCGATAGCTACTCGCAACCAACGCGATTAGGGGTTGTCAAGCCCTTCACAGTCACTTACGAGAGTGAGATCTGATAGATATAATATTTTTGGTATTTTTGGTATAAAGATGCAAAGTAAAAAGTAAAAGCAAATTAAAAAGCAAAGCAAGATTAAAGTAATGGAGATTGATATGATGAGAATAGACCCGGGGGCCATAGGTTTCACTAGTGGCTTCTCTCAAGAGCATAAGTATTCTACGGTGGGTGAACAAATTACTGTTGAGCAATTGACATAATTGAGCATAGTTATGAGAATATCTAGGCATGATCATGTATATAGGCATCATGTCTGTGACAAGTAGATCGAAACGATTCTGCATCTACTACTATTACTCCACTCATCGACCGCTATCCAGCATGCATCTAGAGTATTAAGTTAAAAACAGTGTAACGCCTTAAGCAAGATGACATGATGTAGAGAGATAAATTCATGCAATATGAAATAAACCCCATCTTTTTATCCTCGATGGCAACGATACAATACGTGCCTTGCTGCCCCTTCTATCACTGGGTAAGGACACCGCAAGATCGAACCCAAAGCTAAGCACTTCTCCCATGGCAAGAACTACCAATCTAGTTGGCCAAACCAAACGGATAATTCGAAGAGACTTGCAAAGATAACCAATCATACATAAAAGAATTCAGAGAAGATTCAAATATTATTCATAGAAACACTTGATCATAAACCCACAATTCATCGGTCTCAACAAACACACCGCAAAAAGAAGATTACATTAATAGATCTCCACAAGAGAGCGGGATAACTTTGTATTGAGATTCAAAGAGAGAGAAGAAGCCATCTAGCTACTAACTATGGACCCGAAGGTCTGAGGTAAACTACTCACACTTCATCGGAGAGGCTATGATGATGTAGAAGCCCTCCGTGATGACGACCCTCTTCCGGCGGAGCTTCCGAACAGGCCCCAAGATGGGATCTCGTAGATACAGAAAGTTGCGGCGGTAGAATTAGGTTTTTGGCTCCTGGTCTGATCGTTTGGGGGTACGTGTGTATATATAGGAGGAAGAAGTACGCCGGAGGAGCAAAGAGGGGCCCACGAGGCAGGGGGCGAGCCCCCTGCCTCGTGACCGCCTCTTTTGTTCCTTGGAGCAGGGTCCAAGTCTCCTGGATCACGTTCCCAAAGATTTTATTCCGTTTGGACTCCGTTTGATATTCCGTTTATCCAAAACACTGAAATAGGCAAAAAAACAGCAATTCTGGGCTGGGCCTCCGGTTAATAGGTTAGTCCAAAAATAATATAAAAGTGGAAATAAAGCCCAATATAGTCCAAAACAATAGATAATATAGCATGGAGCAAGCAATAATTATAGATACGTTGGAGACGTATCAGGCATCCCCAAGCTTAATTCCTGCTCGTCCTCGAGTAGGTAAATTATAAAAAGAGAATTTTTGATGCAGAGTGCTACTTGGCATAATTTCAATGCAAATCTTCTTAATTGTGGTATGAATATTCAGATTAGATAGATTCAAGACAAAAGTTTATATTGACATAAAAAACAATAATACTTCAAGCATACTAATAAAGAAATTATGTCTTCTCAAAATAACATGGCCAAAGAAAGTTATCCCTACAAAATCATATAGTCTGGCTATGCTCCATCTTCACCACACAAAGTATTCAAATCATGCAGAACCCCGATGACAAGCCAAGCAATTGTTTCATACTCTAACTTTTTCAAAACTTTTTCAATCTTCACGCAATACATGAGCGTGAGCCATGGACATAGCACTATAGGGGGAATAGATTGGTGGTTGTGGAGAAGACAAAAAGGAGGGGAAGATAGTCTCACATCAACTAGGCGTATCAACGGGCTATGGCGATGCCCGTCAATAGATATCAATGTGAGTGAGTAGGGATTGCCATGCAACGTATGCACTAGAGCTATAAATGTATGAAAGCTCAACAAAAGAAACTAGTGGGTGTGCATCTAACTTGCTTGCTCACGAAGACCTAGGGCAATTTTGAGGAAGCCCATCATTGGAATATGCAAGCCAAGTTCTACAATGAAAAATTCCCACTAGTATATGAAAGTGACAACATATGAGACTCTCTATATGAAGAACATGGTGCTACTTTGAAGCACAATATATGAGACTCGCTATATCATGGTGCTACTTTGAAGCACAAGTGTGGAAAAAGGATAGTAGCATTGCCCCTTTTTTGTGCCTTCTTTTTTCTTTGGCATTTCTCTTTTTTTATTGGGACAATGCTCTATTGAATGATGATCATCACACTTTTATTTATTTACAACTCAATAATTACAACTCGATTCTAAAACAAAGTATGACTCTATATGGATGGCTCCGGCGGTGTACCGGGATATGCAATGAATCAAGAGTGACAAGTATGAAGAAATTATGAACGGTGGCTTTGCCACAAATACTATGTCAACTACATGATCATGCTAAGCAATATAACAATGATGAATGTGTCATGATGAATTAGATGGTGGAAAGTTGCATGGCAATATATCTTAGAATGGCTATGGAAATGCCATAATAGGTAGGTATGGTGGCTGTTTTGAGGAAGGTATATGGTAGGTGTATGATACCGGCGAAAGGTGCGCGGTATTAGAGAGGCTAGCAAAGGTGGAAGGGTGAGAGTGCGTATAATCCACGGACTCAGCATTAGTCATAAAGAACTCATATACTTATTGCAAAAATCTAGAAGTTATCAAAGCAAAGTATTACGCGCATGCTCCTAGGGGGATAGATTGGTAGGAAAAGACCATCGCTCGTCCCCGACCGCCACTCATAAGGAAGACAATCAATAAATAAATCATGCTCCGACTTCGTTACATAACGGTTCACCATACGTGCATGCTACGGGAATCACAAACCTTAACACAAGTATTCTTTAAATTCACAACTACTCAACTAGCATGACTTTAATATTATCACCTCCATATCTCAAAACAGTTATCATGCTTCAATCTTTTCTTAGTATTCAACACACTCAAAATAAAGTTTCACAAATCTTGAATACCAAGCATATTGTTATTAAGCAAATAACCCTGCTACTAAGAGACTCTCAAAATAATTTAAGTGAAGCATGAGAGATCAATAGTTTCTTTAAAATAAATCCACCACCGTGCTCTAAAAGATCTAAGTGAAGCACATAGAGCAAAATTATCTAGCTCAAAAGATATAAGTGAAGCACATAGAGCAAAACTACTTAGCTCAAAAGATATAAGTGAAGCACATAGAGCAAAACTACTACGCTCAAAAGATATAAGTGAAGCACATAGAGTATTCTATCAAATTTTAATTCATGTATGGCTCTCTCAAAAGGTGTGTACAGCAAGGATGATTGTGGCATACTAAGACACAAAGACAAAAATAATACAAGACGCTCCAAGCAAAACACATATCATGTTGGTGAATAAAAATATAGCTCCAAGTAAATTACCGATGGAAGTGGACGAAAGAGGGGATGCCTTCCGGGGGCATCACCAAGCTTTGAAATTTTGGTGTCCTTGGATATCTTGGGGGTTCCATGGGCATCCCCAATCTTAGGCTCTTGCCCCTCCTTGTTCCATGATCCATCAAAAGAATTCACCCAAAACTTGAAAACTTTACAACACAAAACTCAAAATAGAAAACTCGTGAGCTCCGTTAGCGAAAGAAAACAAAAGACCACTTCAAGGTACTGTAATGAACACATTCTTTATTTATATTGGTGTTAAACCTACTGTATTCCAACTTCTATATGGATTATAAACTATTTTACTAGCCATAGATTCATCAAAATAAGCAAACAACACACGAAAAACAGAATCAGTCAAAAACAGAACAGTCTGTAGTAATCTGTAGCTAGCGCAAGATCTGGAACTCCAAAAATTCTAAAATAAATTGCTGGACGTGAGGAATTTATCTATTAATAATCTGAACAAATAATTAACTAAATAGCACTCTTCAAATAAAAATGACAGCAGTTCTCGTGAGCGCTAAAGTTCTGTTTTTTACAGCAAGTTCAACAAGACTTTCCCCAAGTCTTCACAACGGTTCTACTTGGCACAAACACTAATTAAACACAAAAACACAACCAAAAGAGAGGCTAAATAATTTATTAATTACTAAACAGGAGCAAAAGGCAAGGAATAAAAATAAAATTGGGTTGCCTCCCAACAAGCGCTATCGTTTAGCGCCCCTAGCTAGGCATAAAAGCGAGGATAGATCTAGGTATTGCCATCTTTGGTAGGAAATTCTTCAATTAGACATGTACCATCTTTAGGAATTTCTTTCTTTTTATTAATTATCAAAATTTTAGGCACAAGATCGAAAAATTCATTTGTAATAAATGGTTCCTTAATAATAGCAAAAAGATTGGGATGAACACTTATAGATTTAAGATCCACAGTTTCCTTGCTAGTTGATTCACCCTTATTTTTAGGAACATACATAAGCTTGGCAATTTTAGTAGGAGGACTTGGAGTATTCCTTACGGAAGAAAAAGCGGTTCCCAAATTTGTAATGATACCCTCAAGTTTATCAATTCTCGTAGAATCTAAGTTCATTCTCTCATTAACTATGGGCTCTTTTTCCTTAATACTTTTCAAAGTCATTCCTACCTTAGATCCATATTGAGTAATTTGATTGTGGATCTTTTTATCTAGATTTTCAATTGATTGAATAGTAGCAACTTTATTTTCGATAATTTCAAGTCTTTGCATAACATTCTCCAAAGTTAACGTGGTTCCATTAACCAAAAGAGGTGGTGAGCCAAATAAATTTAGCATAGCATTATAAGAATCAAAAGTATGGCTACCCAAGAAATTCCCTCCGGTAATGGTATCGAGGATATATCTATACTAAGGATTAATACCTATATAAAAATTGCGGAGAAGAACTAAGGTAGATTGCTTCCTGGTAGATCTATTTTGAGCATTGCAAATTCTTTACCAAGCATATTTTAGATTTTCTCCCTCCCTTTGTTTAAAGTTTAGAACTTCACTCTCGGGAGACAACGGAGAAGATATGAGACTAGTCATGATGACAAGCAAACAAACTAGCACGCGAGCAAACAAGAGGCAAACAGAGAGGGCGGATAGGGAGGGAGAGGGCGAATAAAATGGCAAGGGTGAATTGGGGAGAGAGGAAAACGAGAGGCAAATGGCAAATAATGTAATGCGAGAGATAGGGATTATGATGGGTACTTGGTATGTTGACTTTTTGCGTAGACTCCGCGGCAACGACGCCAGAAATCCTTCTTGCTATGTCTTGAGCTTGCGTTGGTTTTCCCCGAAGAGGAAGGGATGATGCAGCAGAGTAGCGTAAGTATTTCCCTTAGTTTTTGAGAACCAAGGTATCAATCCAGTAGGAGCCCACGCTCAAGTCCCTCGTACCTGCACAAAGCGATAGCTACTCGCAACCAACGCGATTAGGGGTTGTCAAGCCCTTCACAGTCACTTACGAGAGTGAGATCTGATAGACATAATACTTTTGGCATTTTTGGTATAAAGATGCAAAGTAAAAAGTAAAAGCAAAGTAAAAAAGCAAATCAAGATTAAAGTAATGGAGATTGATATGATGAGAATAGGCCCGGGGGCCATATGTTTCACTAGTGGCTTCTCTCAAGAGCATAAGTATTCTATGGTGGGTGAACAAATTACTGTTGAGCAATTGACAGAATTGAGCATACTTATGATCATATCTAGGCATGATCATGTATATAGGCATCACGTCCGTGACAAGTAGATCGAAACGATTCTGCATCTACTACTATTACTCCACTCATCGACCGCTATCCAGCATGCATCTAGAGTATTAAGTTAAAAACAGAGTAACGCCTTAAGCAAGATGACATGATGTAGAGAGATAAATTCATGCAATATGAAATAAGCCCCATCTTGTTATCCTCGATGGGAACGATACAATACGTGCCTTGCTACCCCTTCTGTCACTGGGTAAGGACACCGCAAGATCGAACCCAAAGCTAAGCACTTCTCCCATAGCAAGGACTACCAATCTAGTTAGCCAAACCAAATGGATAATTCGAAGAGACTTGCAAAGATAACCAATCATACATAAAAGAATTCAGAGAAGATTCAAATATTATTCATTGATAGACTTGATCATAAACCCACAATTCATCGGTCTCAACAAACACACTGCAAAAAGAAGATTACATCGAATAGATCTCCACAAGAGAGGGGGAGAACTTTGTATTGAGATTCAAAGAGAGAGAAGAAGCCATCTAGCTACTAACTATGGACCCGAAGGTCTGAGGTAAACTACTCACACTTCATCGGAGAGGCTATGATGATGTAGAAGCCCTCCGTGATGACGGCCCTCTTCCGGCGGAGCTCCGGAACAGGCCCCAAGATGGGATCTCGTGGATACAGAAAGTTGCGGCGGTGGAATTAGGTTTTTGGCTCCTGGTCTGATCGTTTGGGGGTACGCGTGTATATATAGGAGGAAGAAGTACGCCGGAGGAGCAACGAGGGGCCCACGAGCCCCCTGCCTCGTGACCGCCTCTTTTGTTCCTTGGAGCAGGGTCCAAGTCTCCTAGATCACGTTCTGTGAGAAAATCAGATTCCCGATGATTTTATTCCGTTTGGACTCCGTTTGATATTCCGTTTATCCAAAACACTGAAATATGCAAAAAACAGCAATTCTAGGATGGGCCTCCGGTTAATAGGTTAGTCCCAAAAATAATATAAAAGTGGAAAATAAAGCCCAATATAGTCCAAAACAGTAGATAATATAGCATGGAGCAATCAAAAATTATAGATACGTTGGAGACGTATGAAGCACTAGCATTCGGCTTCACCCAGTCTGAGGTCAGAGCTCGGTTGACCCGGTCGTGATAATCGCAGAGGTGCTCCCTTTACTCCCTAGCCGAACAATCGGGAATATAGGGGTAAACACAAGAGCGAGGCAACCCAGCTTGCAAATCACTTAGGTCAATATGGTGCATATTGTGGCGTAATACATGAACAAGGAACGAAGCCGTACAAGTATAATCTTATGCAAGAGGAAAAGCTCCATCAAGGGAGCCCCCAAATAAATGGGGTATTTGAATATGCGAGTCACAAACAACGAAAAGTATAATGCTTGGTCGAACCGAACAAAATTTAAAACTGAAAGTTTTTTAGCATGTAAGCGACTTAGCTGGTTAATGTGCTCGATGTTGATGACGCGGGCCGAGATTGTGGCGGTACGAGATCCCAGCCCCCAAGCCGGTCCCGAGATGTTCGAGTAAACAACTCGGCTTGATGAAGTGGTGACGCAGCATTGTCGATGGGCAGGTGAAAACCCCAGTCCGACCGCGGCGACGGAGCAGGCCGGCAGTGTGACGCCAAAGCCCCCAGCGTGTGTTAATGAAGTGATGACGAAACCCCCGGTCAGCCGAGGTGACGTGGTACGTCGGTACGCCGCGGTGACAGCACTGCCCGGATTATCTACCTGTGCACAGAAAATAGTGCAAGCCGGAGATAATAGGAATAATAATAATAATTGTTGCATAATCAATAATTTATTCAAAGTGAGTAATAAAAGAAATATGGCCAGTGCGCCGAACACTCGATGAGGTAGAGCTCTCTCGGTGATGTCGAAGTCCCCGAGGCAACCGAACATGTCGGTATGGCAACACGACCAACAAGGTGGTCACGCGAGCCGATTTACGCGGATTGGGACGACGACATCGGCTTGCCGAAGAGACTACGTGATATAGTCGAAGTCGATCACCTACACACATAATATAGTGCGGTCCGAAAAGGATAATTGCTTTTCGCAAAAATAATTTATTGAAAGAGATGTGGCCTGGAGCCGAAGTCATGTCGATGTAGGGCGTCGGCGTGACGCGGTGAAGGCATGGCCAAGCCCGAATTCGCAGGCCGGTCTGAGTTTCATATGCGGCATTCGCCGAACTGTATACGAAAACTGACCGAACCACCACGCGGCCGTTGTTAATGCAGCCACCATTTGATAGACTTGTGTATAGATGACGAAACAAACCGGAGTAATAATTCCTTGGGAAAAATAAACCCAAGCAAGAAAAAATAATAGGATTGATAGCACCCGGTTTATCTGTTATAGCAATCTGGAGGAAGGTTACTCCCAAAATTGGGGCTCGATCCGCACACCCATTGTCTGATGGGTGATGAAGCAGTGGCATGGCGATGCTAGCAAAGGTTGGCTCGCCTAGGAAAAGCCCATGGTCCGGCTAATGTAATGAAGCTGGTCGACTGGTGACGCCGAAGTCTCTGAAGTAAGTTGATGAAGAGATGGTGAAGCCCTCGTTCTAGCCGAGGAGATGGAGCAGGTCGGTAAGGAGACGTTGTAGCTGCCGTGTCAGCCGATGTGTTGAAGCAGTTCGGCGTGATGGACATCGGCTTGAATAAGCAACAGTGCGGCCATGCTGACGCAGGTCGTAACTTGTGACATGGTCAATGCCGGTTTGATGAAGTGACCATGCGGCGATGCTTGTGTTCTCGCTCCGTGTATTCCGTGGGGTGACGATGTTGGTGATGATTTATCCTTGTTGATTCCGAACTCTTGTTCGCTCGCCGAGATGCTGATCTGAATAAGTTGAGCTCCGCTCAAAAGGCGACGACGTGTCTAGCGCAGGTCGGTAGCCGTGGAGTAGTATTACCGGACTGGTTTGACACCAGCATGATAGTGAAGATTACCTCATAGGAGGCTTAAAATTTTATGGGAACGTGTTTATAAACAACGCACAATACCCTAGGAGAAAATTCCTTTAAGAAGGTTGTTCCATATCATGTTCATAAAGAAACATGAACGGGTCGGATCCGTATTCGTGCAGAAAACAGACTAGAAAAGTGATGCACTAATCGGAAGGTTCCCGGAGTTTGGACGGTCGGATCGAGCTGAAATTTTGAGGGGTGTTAGATATAGGAATTTCGCAGCCGATCAACTGTTGGATCTTCCAAAGGACATCCCAAGGTAGGTGCTGGAGACCACGCTCTAAACTCGTCCAGATTCCCGCCCAGATTTGACAGGGCTCCGATATATCGTAGATTGCCGGAGATTCCTCCATCGGAACTCGACGAAATTCTGAAGTTGTTGTAGACTCAATTCCGCACAATTCCACCAAAGGGATCGTCAAAGCGAAGCTCTAAGAGGTGGTGGCAGCGGACGCAATTTCGCTGTTCAGAAAAATAGCACGGGCGCCCGACGGCAATGTTGACGTTGAGCCTCTGAGCTCCATGGATGATTCCTCCATGATCTTGATAGAGATCGGAGTTGATGTTGATGAAGGCCCTCATCCGAACATGACGATCAGAGATGGAGCACAGTCCTCGGTCGAGCCAAGGTGACCAGTCGAGCCGGCGATGAAGATGCCGGCATCGCAGTTGACCTGCAGACGAGCCATCGATCCTTTTCCGATCACACAGTGGAGCTCTCAATGAAAGCACCAATGTCGGTGTCAAAACCGACGGATCTCGGGTAGGGGGTCCCGAACTGTGCGTCTAATGTGGATGGTAATAGGAGGCGAGGGACACAATGTTTACCCAGGTTCGGGCCCTCTTGATGGAGGTAATACCCTACTTCCTGCTTGATTGATCTTAATGATATGAGTATTACAAGAGTTGATCTACCACGAGATCGTAGAGGCTAAAACCTAGAAGCTAGCCTATGGTATGATTGTTGTTTTGTATCTCTATCGACTAGCCTGGCCCTGGTTAATATAATGCACCAGAGGCCTAGGATAACAAGAGTCCTAGCCGAATACGTCGGTGGGGGAGGAGTCCTTGTCTTGACCACCAAGTTTTGTGGAATCTTCCTTGTATGCGGCAGCTGTCCGAACTGGCCCATGAGTATATGGCCATGGGGGTCCACGGCCCAATCTAACTAACCGGGAGACGACGTGGTGAGTACCCCCTAGTCCAGGACACCGTCAATATCCATTAAGGAATGCAGTTTTGACATCCATTTGCCAAATTTCGTAATCATAAAATGCAGCAATTGCTAACATGATTCGGAAGGACCTAAGCATCGCTATGGGTGAGAAGTTCTCATCGTAGTCAACTCCTTGAACTTGTCGGAAACCTTTTGCAACAAGTCGAGCTTTGTAGACAGTAACATTACCGTCAGCGTCAGTCTTCTTCTTGAAGATCCATTTATTCTCTATGGCCGCCGATCATCGGGCAAGTCAACCAAAGGTCACACTTTGTTCTCATACATGGATCTCATCTCAGACCTCATGGCCTCAAGCCATTTTGCGGAATCTGGGCTCATCATCGCTTCCTCATAGTTCGTAGGTTCGTCATGGTCAAGTAACATGACCTCCAGAATAGGATTACCGTACCACTCTGGTGCGGATCTTACTCCGGTTGACCTATGAGGTTTGGTAGTAACTTGATCAAAAGTTTCATGATCATCATCATTAGCTTCCTCACTTACTAGTGTAGGAATCACTGGAACTAATTTCTGTGATGAACTACTTTCCAATAAGGGAGTAGGTACAATTACCTCGTCAAGTTCTACTTTCCTCCCACTCACTTATTTCGAGAGAAACTCCTTCTCTAGAAAGGATCCATTCGTAGCAACGAATATCTTGCCTTCGGATCTGTGATAGAAAATATACCCAACAGTCTCCTTTGGGTATCCTATGAAGACACATTTCTCCGATTTATGTTCGAGCTTATCAGTTTGAAGCTTTTTCACATAAGGATCGCAACTCCAGACTTTAAGAAACGACAACTTGGGTTTCTTGCCAAACTACATTTCATAAGGTGTCATCTCAATGGATTTTGATGGTGCCCTATTTAATGCGAATGCAACCGTCTCTAAAGCATAACCCCAAAATGATATCGGTAAATCAGTGAGAGACATCATAGATCGCACCATATCTAATAAAGTATGGTTTCGACATTCGGACACACCATTATGCTATGGTGTTCTAGGTGGCGTGAGTTGCGAAACTATTCCGCATTGTTTCAAATGAAGGCCAAACTCGTAACTCAAATATTCTCCTCCACGATCAGATCATAGAAACTTAATTTTCTTGTTACGATGATTTTCCACTTCACTCTGAAATTCTTTTTCAGACATATGTTTCATCAAGTAGATATACCCACATCTGCTCAAATCATCTGTGAAGGTAAGAAAATAACGATACCCGCCGCGGGCATCAACACTCATCGGACCGCATACATCAGTATGTATTATTTCCAACAAGTCTGTTGCTCGCTCCATTGTTTCGGAGAACAGAGTCTTAGTCATCTTGCCCATGAGGCATGGTTCGCAAGCATCAAGTGATTCCAAAAGTCCATCAGCATGGAGTTTCTTCATGTGCTTTACACCAATATGACCTAAACAGCAGTGCAACAAATAAGTTGCACTATCATTATTAAACTTATATCTTTTGGCTTCAATACTATGAACATGTGTATCACTACTATCAAGATTTAGTAAAAATAGACCACTCATCAAGGGTGCATGACCATAAAAGATATTACTCATATAAATAGAACAACTACCATTCTCCGATTTAAATGAATAACCGTCTCGCATCAAACAAGATCTAGATATAATGTTCAAGCTCAACACTGGCACCAAGTAACAATTATTTTGGTCTAAAACTAATCCCGAAGGTAGATGTAGAGGTAGCGTGCCGACGGCGATCACATCGACTTTCGAGCCATTTCCCACGCGCATCGTCACCTTGTCCTTAGCAAATCTTCGCTTAATCCGTAGCCCCTATTTTGAGTTCCAAATATTAGCAACAGAACCAATATCAAATACCCAGGTGCTACTTCGAGCATTAGTAAGGTACACATCAATAACATGTATATCAAATATACCTTTCACTTTGGCATCCTTCTTCTCCGCCAACTACTTGGGGCAGTTCTGCTTCCAGTGACCAGTCACTTTGCAGTAGAAGCACTCAGTCTCAGGCTTAGGTCCAGACTTGGGCTTCTTCACTTGAGCAGCAACTTGCTTGTCGTTCTTCTTGAAGTTCCCCTTATTCCTTGTACCCTTTTTCTTGAAACTGGTGGTCTTGTTGACCATCAACACTTGATGCTCCTTCTTGATTTCTTCCTCTACAACCTTTAGCATTGCGAAGAGCTTGGGAAATGTCTTATCCATCCCTTGCATATTATAGTTCATCACGAAGCTCTTGTAGCTTGGTGGCAGTGATTGAAGAACTCTGTCAATGACACTATCATCAGGAAGATTAACTCCCAGCTGAGTCAAGTGGTTGTGGTACCCATACATTCTGAGTATATGTTCACTAACAGAACTATTCTCGTCCATTTTGCAGCTGTAGAACTTATTGGGGACTTCATATCTCTCAATCCGAGCATTTGCTTAAAATATTAACTTCAAGTCCTGGAACATTGTCGGAGTAATGGAACACAGATACCCTGAAGACGGCAAGATGATATTTCAAGACATCGGGGCTAGCAAAGCCCCTCAGTCCGACTGCCCGGCCGCTCCGGCCGGCTCCCTGTCCGACTGCACTACCCGGCCGGCTACCGACTGCCGGCCGCCGACTACGCCAACCAGCCGGCTGCCGACTGCGGCCCGACCCAACATCGATGAGACAACCGCACCGCGGTGCCATCATCTACAGTGTATCGTGTCCCCTGGGTACTGATTTATAAAGTATCCCAGGGGACAAGCATGACATATATCATGCCTCTAGCCATGCCTACATGGCTTGGCATGTAAGCTACCCAAGGTAGCTTACATCCAACGCCACCACCAGCTAGCTTACATACTAAGCTACCTCACACTATTTATATACCACACATCCATCCATCCAGGGGGGATGGACACGGACGCATGCACACTAGCACTAGCTAGCAAGCTAGCTAGCTATCCATCCATCCATCCACATAAGCTCACACACTCACGGCCATGGCATGGCCGGCCACTGGTATGGCTCGTATAGGCATTTACCAGATCAGATGCCTATGGCACCGACTCCAGATACAGCTCCAGGAGCACTTTGTACTGCCCGATGTACATCTCAGATATATACTCAGACATGCAGGAGTAGGGGCATTATCTCTTCGGAGAGCCCCGAACCTGGGTAAACCACCGCGTGCTACTCGCGTACCCGCTCCCGGTCCTATCAGCAGCAGTCCTACCCACACACTAAGCCCTTGTGGCATCTGTCGACTCGCAAGCCCCCCGTGAGAAATACCACGAGAGTTGGCGCCCACCGTGGGGCGGTACTATGCTACTGCGCTGCTGCTGGTTTCGCTGTCCGGGCGGGACCACTTTCGTCATCACCGCGGCGTCGCCGTCGTCTGTCCGGTTGCGCTTGGGGGCCCGACGTCAACACGCCCTTAGAGCAGCCGCGAGGGGCGGCGCGTCCTTGCCATCGGCCTCTTCATCTTCATCTTCGTGGCATCGCGCCGCCTCTCTGATAGCGGTCGGGGGCTCGACATTGACGTGCCCCCCGAATGGCCATGAGGGACGGCGCATCCTCGTCCCCGGCCTTGCCTTCTTCACCACTACCGCAATGCCGCCGCCTAACCGCGTGCGCGCCGCGCGCGGGGCCTCGCTTCGGTCGACCGTGTCCATCCACGCGCCACTCGCGTCTGCTTCTCTCCGCATCGCGCCTTGCTTTGGCCGACGCACGCACGCTCACTCTTCCAAATATCATGTGGACAAACTGGCTAAATATAAGTCAACAGCGGTCAAACCATAGCCATATACCATACCTATACACTTGCCAAATACAACATATGGACAGTGCATGTGCGCTGGCTAGGCACTGCCTAGCCCCGACCCCGTGCGCTGCTCCGCCGGCGGCCTGTGGCTGCTGCTCCACCCGCGCGTCCACACGCTGCTGCGGGACGCCGCTCCGTTCCCCACTGCTGCGCCTCCCCCGAACGGCTCCGCCTTGCGGGGCGGCTCGCTGCTACGCCCGCAGCCTGCCGTCCGCGTCCCCTGTGCTTCGCCCGCACCCGGCCCTGCTTGTTGCCGGCTGGCTCCGCGCCTCTCGCATGCTTGCTCCAGCACTCGCGGTGGCCGCGCGGCCTCGTGCCCGGTCGGGGGCCCACTCCCGTCGGCACCAGCACTCTGGCCGGCTCCCGGCCGCCTCCGCTACCGACTTCCGCGCGCCCGCCTCTGGCCGGCTGCATGCCGTGCCTACTGCGCTCCTCATCGCCCCCGCCGGCTTCTCCACCTCCCGCGCCGAGCCCGATGGCCGCCGCGTTCCGACCTCCGCCTGCCGACCTTGGGCCGGCTCCCCGCCCTGTGCCGGCTGCTCCGCATGGGCAGGCTTCGGCTTCTCCTCCGCGTCCTGGCCGCCCGCCGGCCTCGCTCACCCTGCGCGCCGGCTCCGCTCGCTCGCCGCCTCGCAGGACGGCCTCCGTGCGCTTGCCGGCTCGCCCGTGGTCTGCTTGCCCGCTGCCGACTCCGCCTCGCCGGACCGCCTCCAGCTCCGCCTGCTCCGGCTGGCCTCCGCCTGGAGGCTCCCCGCGCCGCCCCTCCCGCTACGAGTCCGGCTCCTGCCGGCTTGCCCCCGCGCTCGGCCGCCGGCTCCCGCGCTGGTCGGCTGCGCCCGCCTCTGGCTGCGCCACGCCGGGTCGGCCCTGGGTCGCCGCCTCGCCGGGTGCCGGCGTGCGCCTCTGCGTCACTCGCCGCCTCGTGGCTGCCGGCTTCCCGGCGCTGCGCCGGCTCCCCATCGCTCCGCCTCTGCTGCCGGCCTCCTCGCCCGGCCCCGGCCGCTTGCCGTCTCCGCCCCGAGCCGGACGGCGGACTCCGCCGCTTGCCGGCTCCGTCGCCTGCCGGCTTCACCGTCCACCCCGGCCGCGCCCGGACTCGTCCTCCTCTGCAGGCCGGCTCCGCCCGCACCCGGCCCTCGCCCGTGGCCCCCCTCCGGTCGGCCCCTGCATGCCATGCCGGCTTCGCTCGCGCACCCCTGCCGGGTCCACCTCGCCCGGTCGGCTGGCCGCGTCGCCACCCCGCGCGCGGGTTCCGTGCCGTCGCCTGCGCCGCGTCCAGCCCTCTCGCCGGGTCGTTGTGCCCGTCCGTGTTGGCTCCCACGCGCGGCCGCCTCCGTGCCCGGCCGGCCCCCGGCCGCCTGCTGGCCCCTTGCGCGCCGATTTCTGGCATGCGTGCTACCCGGCCGCCACGGACAGGTGCCGCCTGCAAGAGAAAAAGTCAACCGGCTTGGCAAAAAAAAGAGAAAAAAATGAAGAGATGTGTTCGGCTAAAAAAGAGATGGCGGCCGGCTCGCTTCAAAAAATATATATACGTCCGACCGTTGACTACCTGGCCGGCTGCAAAGAGCCCGACTGCCGTGTCGGGGTCCACCCTTCAGCCGTCTGAAGAAGGAGAAGGAGACAAGGTAGTTGCCGGAAGATCCGGCCCGACTGCTCAGCAGTCGGCCCGAATCTCGGGGGCTACACCCAGTGGGTGCGCTGACGCGCCCCCGCGAGAGAAGAAGACAAGGTAGTTGCCGGAAGATCCGGCCCAACTGCTCAGCAGTCGGCCCGAATCTCGGGGGCTACACCCAGCGGGTGCGCTGACGCGCCCCCGCGAAGAAGAAGACAAAGTAGTTGCCGGAAGATCCGGCCCGACTGCTCAGCAGTCGGCCCGAATCTCGGGGGCTACACCCAGCGGGTGCGCTGACGCGCCCCCGTGAGAAAGAAGACAAAGTAGCTGCCGGAAGATCCGGCCCGACTGCTCAGTAGTCGGCCCTACACCCAGCGGGTGCGCCGGCGCACTCCGCGAGCGCCGAGTCGCGCCAGCTATCTTCGACGACCGCGACTACACGAAAATCAATGTGAGCTCCTCACCCGCATATTTTTTGCACTATGCAAGCACGGATAACCCCGAGCGTTGCTCGGGGGCTGTCTCCGCATTTTATTACAGTAGCATCATTGTTTGCCCCGGCGGCAGCCAGAGTTGGCCCGGGGGCTGGCCGCTTGGCCTGAGACGTTAGTTCCCGCAGACGGCTTAGTACCGTGCGCGGTACCAAAGGCCCACTCTTAGTCACAGACCGCAGAGCGGCTGTCCGACTAGCAAGAGTGAACGCTGGAGGCCACCCACGCGAAAAACGTCCGGGAAGAAAAACGTTCGGGCGACCCGACCGTTTCCTTTACAAGTATCTACTCGGTTGAATCTGCTCCTAGACTCTGAGTACTGTACAATCCACTTCGCGGCCCACTCTCAGCCACGGACCGCAGAGCGGCTGTCCGGCAAGCAAGAGCATGGGCCAAAGAGTGGAGGGAACACGAAAAAGATTGAAGGGGGCTCGGACGAAACCGAGTCGGCACCCTTCGCATAAAACTTGCAATACTAAAAAAGCATATGATATATTTGCGTGGACTAACTTTGTCCTTTTTTATGATCATTTCCATGAACATTTGCCAAAAAACCTCCGCCCAACTTTGTCAAGTTACCCGGAGGCTTGGGGGCTACTGTCGGAGTAATGGAACACGGATACCCCGGAGACGGCAAGATGATATTTCAAGACATCGGGGCTAGCAAAGCCCCTCAGTCCGACTGCCCGGCCGCTCCGGCCGGCTCCCCGTCCGACTGCACTACCCGGCCGGCTACCGACTGCCGGCCGCCGACTACGCCAACCAGCCGGCTGCCGACTGCGGCCCGACCCGACATCGATGAGACAACCGCACCGCAGTGCCATCATCTACAGTGTACCGTGTCCCCTGGGTACTGATTTATAAAGTATCCTAGGGGACAAGCATGACATATATCATGCCTCTAGCCATGCCTACATGGCTTGGCATGTAAGCTACCCAAGGTAGCTTACATCCAACGCCACCACCAGCTAGCTTACATACTAAGCTACCTCACACTATATATATACCACACATCCATCCATCCAGGGGGGTGGACACGGACGCATGCACACTAGCACTAGCTAGCAAGCTAGCTAGCTATCCATCCATCCATCCACATAAGCTCACACACTCACGGCCATGGCATGGCCGGCCACTGGTATGCCTCGTATAGGCATTTACCAGATCAGATGCCTATGGCACCGACTCCAGATACAGCTCCAGGAGCACTTTGTACTGCCCGATGTACATCTCAGATATATACTCAGACATGCAGGAGTAGGGGTATTATCTCTCCGGAGAGCCCCGAACCTGGGTAAACCACCGCGTGCTACTCGCGTACCCGCTCCCCGTCCTAACAGCAGCAGTCCTACCCACACACTAAGCCCTTGTGGCATCTGTCGACTCGCAAGCCCCCCATGAGAAATACCACGACAAACATCTCATATGCTCCATGACGTTCAAAACATCGTTGAAGTCCTGGTTCTAAGCCGTAAAGCATGGCACAATGAACTATCGAGTAGTCATCATCTTTGCTCTGCCAGACGTTCATAACATCTGGTGTTGCTCCTGCAACAGGTTTGTCACCTAGTGGTGCTTCCAGGATGTAATTCTTCTATGCAACAATGAGGATAATCCTCAAGTTACGGACCCAGTCCGTGTAATTTCTACCATCATCTTTCAACTTAGCTTTCTCTAGGAACGCATTAAAATTCAACGGAAAAACAGCACAGGCCATCTATCTACAACAACATAGACATGCAAAACACTATCAGATACTAAGTTCATGATAAATTAAAGTTCAGTTAATCAAATTACTAAAGAACTCCCCCTTAGATAGACATCCCTCTTAATCATCTAAGTGATCACATGATCCAAATCAACTAAACCATGTCCGATCATCACGTGAGATGGAGTAGTTTTCAATGGTGAACATCACTATGCTGATCATATCTACTATATGATTCACGCTCGACCTTTCGGTCTTAGTGTTCCTAGGCCATATCTGCATATGCTAGGCTTATCAAGTTTAACCCGAGTATTCCGCATGTGCAAAACTGGCTTGCACCCGTTGTATGTGAAGATAGAGCTTATCACACCCGATCATCACGTGGTGTCTCGGCACGACGAACTGTAGCAACGGTGCATACTCATGGAGAACACTTATACCTTGAAATTTAGTGAGAGATCATCTTATAATGTTACCACCGAACTAAGCAAAATAAGATGCATAAAGGATAAACATCACATGCAATCAATATAAGTGATATGATATGGCCATCATCATCTTGTGCCTTTCATCTCCATCTCCAAAGCACCGTCATGATCACCATCGTCACCGGCTTGATACCTTGATCTCCATCGAAGCATCGTTGTCGTCTCGCCAACTATTGCTTCTACGACTATCGCTACCGCTTAGTGATAAAGTAAAGCAATTACATGGCGATTGCATTTCATACACTAAAGCGACAACTGAGGGAGTTCCACTGTGTCGTCCTCAAAAGGTTTGATGGATCCTTCAAACATCTACAATGATGTTGTCCAAGGGGAAGTCTTCCTCCCCGGACAAATCTTCGTGTTCGGCGGCTTCGCGCTGCGGGCCAACTCGCTTGGCCATTTGGAGCAGATCGAAAGCTACGCCCCTGGCCACCAGGTCAGATTTGGAAGCTTGAGCTACGTCGCGGATATCCGTGAAGACTTGATCTTCGAGGGATTCGAGACCACGGCAGCCGCTCCTAGCCACCACGATGAACATGACATATATCGGTCATCGGGCCATACCCAGGAAATTTCACATGAAACCGCTCTGGCCTTAGATTCGGAGCAGGTCACGCCATCCGAGGACAGGAAGCTCAACCCTGCCATGGAATCCGTAGAATCCACGGCGTTGGAGCCGCACATAGAATTAACTTCAAGTAACGTCTGTGTCATTGAAGCTACAGACTCGTTTCCGGTTATAAGTTCTAAACTATGTGTGTCCGCGCATGTCGAGCATGATCGGTCATCGATCGCCGAATTCGGTGCCGCAGACAACTTCCGGCACTCGCCTCTGGGCGACGTGCTAAACTCGTTAAGAGCACTATCTTTAGTGGGAGGCTCACAGCCGAATTGTGTCCGGCTCGAACCGGAGGCTGATTATGGAGAATTTCACTTCCCACCCACCGCCGACTTCATAGCAACTGTCGAAGACTTAACTGACATGCTCGATTACGGCTCTGATGACATCGATGGTATGGACGACGATGACGGAGAAGAGAAGAGCCAGAACCCGCCGTTCACCGGACGCTGGACGGCCACTTCCTTGTATGATGTATACATGGTGGATGCACCAAAGGAGAACAGCGGCAATGACCAAAAAGATCCGTTGAGGATAAACCTCCTGAGATACAATCAAAGCATCAGCGTCAGCGGCACCGCTCTAAGTCACGCCGCAGTAAAGATAGCAACACCGGCATGGGA
Source organism: Triticum monococcum (assembly GCA_034509565.1). Lineage (NCBI taxonomy): Eukaryota > Viridiplantae > Streptophyta > Magnoliopsida > Poales > Poaceae > Triticum > Triticum monococcum. Next base: position 690,663,452 of record CM067843.1, read on the forward strand.
GAAGATAACACTCTAAATGGTGCCGAAGACAACGAGGACCCCATTGACGCATCTACCGAACAAGATGAACGGGAAGATGGGCAGGTTAGCCCTGATAAACAGGCCACACACGAAGACTTGGAGGATAGTAATTATCTTCCGCTCTCCGAGGATGACGTGAGCCTCGGCACTAAGGATTTCATCATACCTGGGGAACCTCTTAAGCAGGAGCGCTTCAAGCGCCAGCTGATAGCCACTGCAAGGAGCCTGAAGAAGAAGCAGTAGCAGCTTCAAGCTGACCAAGATCTGCTCAACGATAAATGGACCGATGTCCTAGCAGCCGAAGAAGATGACCTTAAGCGCCCAGCCAAAAGCTACCCGAAGCGCAAATTGCTACCTCAGTTCGACGACGAGGTGCGGGAACACATATCACCATCGCGCAATGCGGCTGACCGACCACCATGTGGTCGGGATAAAGAGGCAACTCAAGCCGAACACTAGCCCGCCCCGCCTCACCGCAAAGCCAGAGGTAAATCAGCTCACGGTCATACATATGACCTTCGACAGGACCTGAACAATAAAGCAGGACATACCAGATCGATCTATGGATCGCGAGGACGTGCCCTGACACGCGCCGATAGCCATCTATTCGGACGTGACAAACCTAGTCATGCGCAGGCTGAAAGCCGTAGACGGACCCCCATCAGAGCTACGTCGCAATACGACCCGATATAGAGGCGCCACACACCCTCATTGCTTCACCGACGAAGTCATGGAACATGAATTCCGAGAAGGGTTCAAACCCGTGAATATAGAATCATACGATGGAACCACAGACCCCATGGTATGGATCGAAGACTTCATTCTCCATATTCATATGGCCTGCGGCGATGACCTTCGTGCCATTAAATACCCACCCACCCCCCCCCCTCAAACTCAAAGGACTAGCCCGGCACTGGTTGAACAGCCTGCCCGAAAATGCCATCGGCAGCTGGGAAGGCTTGGAAGAAGCCTTCCTTGATAACTTCCAAGGTACATATGTCCGACCTCCAGGAAATTCTGGACTTAAGCCATATAGTCCAACAACCCGGAGAGTCTGCCAGGAAATTCTGGACTAGGTTCTTAACAAAAGAACCAAATCGTCAACTGTCCGGATGCCGAAGGCCTAGCGGCCTTTAAACACGACATCCGCGACGAATGGCTCGCCCGCCACCTCGGCCAAGAGAAGCCAAAGTCCATGGTAGCCCTCACGGCACTCATGACCCGCTATTGTGCGGGCGAGGATAGTTGGCTGGCCCATAGCAAAAGCAATGCAAGCGACGCCGGCACCCCTGAAGCTAAAAATAACAACGACAAGTCTCGACGCAACAGATACAAGCGTCGAAATAACAATGACAACACCGAGGATACGACGGCCAATGCCGGATTCAGTGGCTCTAAGTCCGGTCAGCGGAAGAAGCCATTCAAAAATAAGAATTCAGGCCCATCTAGCTTGGACTGCATACTTGATCATCCATGCCAGATTCACGGCACCCCAGACAAACCACCCAATCACACCAACAGAGATTGTTGGGTTTTTAAACAGGGCGGCAAGTTAAATGCCGGAAACAATGATAAGGGATCGCAAAGCGAAGATGACGACGAGGAGCCCTGGCTGCCGAACACAGGGGGACATAAGAAGTTCCCCCCTTAGGTCAAAACGGTGAACAAGATATATGCTCCCCACATCCCCAAGAGGGAGTGCAAGCGCGTGCTCAGGGACGTCAACGCGAAAGAGCCAATCGCCCCAAAATTTAATCCATGGTCGTCATGCCCGATCGCTTTTGATTGTCGGGATCATCCGACCAGTATCCGTCACAGCGGTTCAGCCGCACTGGTCCTGGACCCAATAATTGATGGGATCCACCTGACGCGAGTCCTGATGGATGGTGGCAGCAGCCCCAACTTGCTCTATCAGGATACAATGCGCAAAATGGGCATTAACTCATCATGGATCAAGCCCACAAAGACTACCGGGCGTAGAGGCCCGTTGTACGGGCTCAATCACACTAGAGGTTGTCTTCGGATCTTCAAACAACTTCTGAAGCGAGGAGTTAATCTTCGACATCAAGCCCACAAAGACAAACCGCATTTGCTCGATTCAATGCGGTGCCACACTACTCTTATCTCAAGCTCAAGATGCCCGGACCACGTGGCGTCATAACAGTCAATGGAAACACAGAATGCTCCCTCCGCACCGAGGAGCACACTGCTGCCTTAGCGGCAGAGGTACATGGCAGCCTTTTCAAGCAGAACCTCAATTCGGCGGCCGATCCCCCGGACACTGTCTAGAGAGTCTGAACCACTCTGCAGCAGGACAGCTTGGCTCCTCAGGAGCTCGACTAGCAATTTAGCCTCCGTCCCAGTCCCGACCAAGTGGCGGGAACTGTACCACGTGTACATACTTACGCACTAAAAATACCATGGGCACGGGTGGAGGCATAACCAGCTTTTGTTCCGCAATACGTCTCGACTGCTCCGGACACACATTCTTTCACTGTTTCCCTTTTTCCTTTTTTTCCTTTTTAGGTTTCCTTTTACAGGCCTTTCCTGACGGCTCGACCATCGATTCTTTTCAAAGGATAAAAACACCAAGACAACAAGAAGCATGGACGTACTGGGAATCTTTAGGTTGTCTCTTTAACGATCCATCTACCTATTTTCAGGACCCACACGCAGCTCTCTCTTGGTCAAGGCATAGTAAATAGCCTCCTCCTTATCGCACTACTTGTATCAATGCGCTTTAACGCGCCAAGGAAATTATAATAGAAACAGTTTGTGGCCCAAATTTTTACGGCTCTAGCTTACCACTTGTTCTTCTTTTTCTTCCTTTTTGTCTTTTCTTTTTCTAGTAACTCTATCAGGTAACACCTGTACACTCTGGTGTGTTTCAATTTGCCAGGGGCTTCATAGCGCCCGGCAACATGGCAACAAAAGTCCGAACACTTTTTACAGTACAGTTCAGCACCCCGAATTTAGCACTATATGCATTGGCTCCAAATCATGTCTTTGGTCAATAGTTGGGTTGCCCGGCTCCTGTGCTTACTACCTTATGTTCCACTGTATCGACTAGGGTAGTAAAGGGAGAACTACTGCGATTGGGCCCTGGTTTACCCAAGTGAGCACCTCAGTAGAGAAAGCCGAAAACTGACTATCATGATGCGGCGAGAGCCGGTCAGCTCTTCGGAGTTCTCAAATCCTTAGAGGATTTTTTCCGCATTACGCGAGGGATTGGTACTTACACGATCAAGTGTTTATAGCATCCTAGTCCGGATACTAGGGGTTGTGCCTATATTTCTATTTGTCAAACTCCTATGGGTAAGTGAGGGTGCTAAAGCCGCATAGTCCGATTGCCTGGTTCGTCGCGCTAAACACCTCCTTTAAGGACCAAATAATTTGATCAAGAGTGTTTAGATTACATCCCGAACACCCCCGTATTTCCTACGTGGGGGCAGAAGCCGACGGATGGCCAACTCCCAGATTTCACATAACACGGCCGCACAAGAGGAGAATTTTTTTGACTAAACATTATATTACATAACGATTTTGTTTAACCATACAGGGCAAAGACAACATGATTGTATTCATTCGAAAATAAGGCCTTGTGCACATTGCGTTACTACAATGCATGACCCCTCCAGGACATCCGCAAAATACCGCTATGGTGTGCGGTGCTCCTTGTCCTCTGGCGGCCCTTCGGTCGTCAGCTTGACGGCATCCATCTTCGCCCACCACACCTTGATGCGGGTGAAGGCCATGCGCGCACCTTCAATGCAGCCCGATCGCTTGACGACATCTAGCAGAGGACAGGCGTTCACCAGCCGCTTCATGAGTCCGAAGTAGCTGCCAGGCATAGCTTCGGCTGGACACAGCCGGATTATTAAATCCTTCATGGCGATTTTGGCCACCCTATGCAGCTCCACCAGCTGTTTTAGCGATCGGTGAAGGGCACGGGAGGCTCTGGCGCAAGATACTGGGACCAAAACAACTTCTTCGTTGAGCTCCCTTCTTCGGCTTGGAAGAACTCCGCGGCGTCGGACACACTGCGCGGCAGATCTGCAAATGCCCCTGGAGAACTCCGAATCCGGGTTAGTAGGAGATATTTCTTCTTCACGTACTTGCCTTGCATACTAAATGCCTTACCCGCTGCGATCTTCTTGGCCTCCTTGATCTCCTGGAGGGCATCCTGGGCTTCAACCTGGGCCGCTTCCGCGCTTTGGCGAGTCTTTGAGAGTTCGGCCTCTCGAGCCGAAACATCTCCCTCCAAGGCCTCATACTTCTTCACAGCATCTTGGAGCTCTTGCTGGACCTCCTTCAACTGGGCATTAAGCTTCTTGCGAGCGGCCTGCTCCTTGAAAGCTTTCCTCTCAGCTTCGGCTAGGGCCTTTTTCAAGTCCTCGACCTCGATCGTCGCCCTACACATATCATGACACTACGGTCAGTACACATCATTTATTCTTTCCGAATACATAGCGAGTCACTACATACCTTCATGGTCTTCCAGCCGCTTCCTCGCCTGGCTGAGCTCCTCTTCGGCCCGCTCTAGTCTCTCCTTTAGTCCAGAGACTTTGTTAGTGTGAGCGGTCGCTGCTAGCAGCGACGCCTGCTTATTCACATCAGACAGAGTTTGGTTAGTCTCCTGCGAAATTTAATTGATCCTCTGTCCGGCTTTTCTTTCCGAACATTGGACAGTGTCTCAGGGGCTACTGTCTATATTGGGATTTTCTCGGTTAAACGCCACTTACCCCAAAACCTGTCAGCAGGCCGCTACAGGCTTCAGTCAGTCCGCTCTTGACAGACTGAAGCTTCTCAATCACCGTACCCATAAAGATACGGTGTTCTTCCACAATGCAAGCGCCTCATAGCGCTTCCAATAGATTATCCGGGGACTCTGGTTGGATAGAGGTTGCCGGTGGGACAGGCACGCCTCCTTCTCTTGAAGGAGGCTGCTTGTCAGACTCCGGGGCCGTATGGGTCTCCAGATCCGTGCTTAGAGGGGGGCGAATTGAGCATGGCCCCCATCGTTAGTCTCCATGAGGGTGTGTCCCCCCATGTGTCCGGCGGCCGAGGTGTCGCCCTCCGGCGCCACCATGACGGCCTCCTGAACCTCTCCCTGGCCTGGGAAGGTCCTTTGGGATAGCACCTCATCGTCTCCCTTAGCCTTGGGAGAGTAAGCGGCCGGTGGTGTCTCGCTCGCCATTTCCTTTGAGTCCAATGAGCCTCTTGATGAGGATCGCTGAAAGCTGTCGTGGGCCGGACTGCAATAACATGATTAAACCATATAAAATACCATAAGGCGGAAAGGCCGAATAAATGGACGTGTACGGGTTCTTAGCACTCACGATGCGACTAGGGGCTTGTTCCGGGGGCGTCGATCCGGACTGTTGTCGACGTCCCACTCGGAGCTGCCCACGAGAGGGCATTTCCCCTTCTTGGGCGCCTCCGCCACCAGAATTGTTGAGGCCGCCATCTTCTTCCTCCCCCATCAGGGGGAGAATCGCTCTCCTCCTCCTCCTCATTGTCGTCGTCTTCGGCAGCGGAGGAGCAGGTCTTTTCTTTGGACGTTGCGTCTGAAGCGCCCTTGCGGCAGGGGCCACTCTGGACCCCCTTGGCCTTCCCCTTGGCCTTCTTCTCCGGCTCCTTATAGGGCGCCGGCAACAGCATCTTCTCTAGACGCGGGATGACTGGTTCTTCAGGCAGCGGAGCCGTACACTGGATCTGCTTCGCCCTCTCCATCCATTCCTGAAGAAGCAATGATAATAAAAGCTCGGATATCATCCTTGAAACAAGCAAGTCGAGGATGCATTAAAAATAACATACCTTGCTGGCGAGGTGGTTAATGTCGTGCACGCGGTCCGAGTCTGTGGCTGGCGGTGTCTCGTTGCCCTTGAAGAGCAACTTCCAGGCATGTTCGTGAGTGGTTTTGAAGAGCCTCTTCAGGGTATGGTGCTTCTTCGGATTGAACTCCCATAAAGGGCGACTTCAGCTTTGGCACGGGAGAATCCGCCGAACTAGCATCACCTGGATTACATTGACGAGCTTGATATCTTTATCCACCATGCTTTGAACGCACATTTATAGCACTATCAGCTCGTCTGACGAAGACCAATTCGGCCTCTTCTCAACTGAGGAGGTGAGTCGCATGGGAGCGCCGGAGTTGAATTCAGGAGCTGCGGCCTAGGTGGCACCACGGGGTTCTGTGATGTAGAACCACTGTTTCTACCATTCCATGACAGTCTCCACGAAAGTGCCTTTTGGCCAGGAGACATTGGTCAGCTTGCTCACCATGGCGCCTCCGCACTACGCGTATTGGCCATCCACCACCTTCGGCTTCACGTTGAAAACCTTTAGCCACGGCCCAAAGTGGGGTTGGATGCGGAGGAAGGCCTCACACACGACGACGAACGCCGAGATGTTGAGGAAAGAGTTCGGGGATAGATCATGGAAGTCCAGCCGATAATAGAACATCAGCCCGCGGACGAATGGGTGGAGTGGAAACCCTAGTCCGCGGAGGAAATGAGGGATAAATACCACCCTATAATTGGGCTTCGGTGTGGGGACGACTTGCCCCTGGGCTGGAAGACAATGGGCGATTTCCTTCACCAGATACCTGGCGCCCGAAGCTCAGTAATGTCCTTCTCCTTGACGGAGGAGGCCATCCACTTTCCTTGACCTCCGGATCCGGACATGGTTGAGTGCTTGCTCAAGTGGGAAAAAGATGATAACTTGGGAGCTAGAGCTCAAGAGTTGAAAGGCAGAGGAAGAGAGAAGGTGTGGGGGAAGAAGGGGGGATCCTTATCCCCTTTTAAAGGCAGTGAATATCGAACGCCTCCCCACTTGCCCTAAAACTCGCCTATTCCCAAGGGTTGTGTAAACGACACGGTTGGGTTACCCAGGCCCGTATTGATGAGAATCCCACAATAAGGGGACACGATCTCTGCTTTGACAAGACGTGCCAATAGAAACCGCATCTCGAAGCACGGAACGGCAGAAAGAAATGGTTCGATATAGTGACCGAATAGACGTGATGTCATCTTGCAAAAAGTTATCAGCAGATGGGACTCATGAAGTATTATATTCCCTGTAGTCGTGTGTGGTATTTGTGTTGCAGATCCGGACACCTTCGTTTTATCCGAAGACTATTTTAGAGTATTCGAAAAGTGGAACCCACCTTGCAATGTCGAAGGGAATCTGCACGCCAGACACATCGTCATTGAAGCCTGGTTCAGGGGCTATGGAGGGAGTCCTGGACTAAGGGGTCCTCGGGTGTCCGATAAATTGGATATGGGCCGGACTGATGGGCCGTAAAGATACAAAGACCGAGGACTCTACTCATGTCCGGATAGGACTCTCCTTGGAGTGGAAGGCAAGCTTGGCGATCAACTATGAAGATTCCTTTCTCCATAACCAACCTTGTGTAACCCTAGATCCTTCCCATGTCTATATAAACCGGAGAGCTAGGTCCGTAGAACCCCCGAATAATCATAGCCTGACTAGACTTTTATGGTTTAGCCATTACGATCTCGTGGTAGATCAACTCTTGTAATACTCATATTCATCAAAATCAATCAAGCAGGAAGTAGGGTATTACCTCCATAGAGAAGGCCCGAACCTGGGTAAACATTGTGTCCCTGTCTCCTGTTACCATCGATCCTAGACGCACAGTTCGAGACTCCCTACCCGATATCCGCTGGTTTTGACACCGACAACAACCATATGGCTCCTGCCAGTTGTCGATAACTGTGTTACGAAACATGATCATCTCATACAATAAAATATAGCATCATGTTTTGACCATATCACATCACAACATGGCCTGCAATAACAAGTTAGATGTCCTCTACTTTGTTTTTGCAAGTTTTACGTGGCTACTACGGGCTGAGCAAGAACCATTCTTACCTACGCATCAAAAACCACAACGCGGTATAGTGATTGCGTTTTGATCTACAGAAAGAACCCTGTTTATTGAATCCGATTGAACTAAAGTTGGATAAAATGACACCCACCAACCACCTGTGTGCGAAGCACGTCGGTAGAACCAGTCTCGCGTAAACGTACACGTAATGTCGGTCTGAGCCGCTTCATCCAACAGTACCGCTGACTTAAGAATCAACTAGTGACGGCAAGCAATATGTATATACCCATGCCCACAACTCCTTTGTGTTCTACTCATGCATATAACATCTACGCATAAACCTGGCCCTGATGCCATTGTTGGGGAACGCAGTAATTTCAAAAAAATCCTATGCACACGCAAGATCCATCTAGGTGATGCATAGAAACGAGAGGGGAGAGTGTTGTCTACGTACCCTCGTAGACCGTAAGCGGAAGCGTTATGACAATGCGGTTGATGTAGTCGTACGTCTTCACGATCCGACTGATCCTAGCGCCGAAGGTATGGCACCTCCGCGATCTGCACACGTTCAGCTCGGTGACGTCCCATGAACTCTAGATCCAGTTGAGTGTCGGGGGAGAGCTTCGTCAGCACAACGGCGTGATGACGGTGATGATGAAGTTACCGACGCAGGGCCTCGCCTAAGCACTACAACGATATGACTATTGGGGAACGTAGCAGAAATTCAAAATTTTCCTACGTGTCACCAAGATCTATCTATGGAGAAACCAGCAACGAGGGGAAGGAGAGTGCATCTACACACCCTTGTAGATCGCTAAGCGGAAGCGTTCAAGAGAACGGGGTTGAAGGAGTCGTACTCGTCGTGATCCAAATCACCGGAGATCCTAGTGCCGAACAGACGGCACCTCCGCGTTCAACACACGTACAGCCCGACGACGTCTCCCATGCCTTGATCCAGCAAGGAGAGAGGGAGAGGTTGAGGAAGACTCCATCCAGCAGCAGCACAACGGCGTGGTGGTGGTGGAGGAGCGTGGTGATCGAGCAGGGCTTCACCAAGCACTACGAGATATGAGGAGAAAGAGAGGTAGGGCTGCAGTAATAGGGAGAGGAACTCGTGTGTATTGGGCAGCCCAAACCTCAACTATATATAGGGGGAGGGGAGGGGCTGCGCCCCCACCTAGGATTCCCTCCCTAGGGGTGGCGGCAGCCCCCTAGATCCCATCTAGGGGCGGCCAAGGGGAGGGGAGAGGGGGAGGCGCACCAGGGTGGGCCTTAGGGCCCATCTGCCCTAGGGTTTGCCCCCTTCTCCTCTCCCTTGTGCCTTGGGCCCTTGTGGGGGGCGCACCAGCCCACCCGGGGCTGGTCCCCTCCCACACTTGGCCCATGCAGCCCTCCGGGGCTTGTGGCCCCACTTGGTGGACCCCCGGGACCCTCCCGGTGGTCCCGGTACGTTACCGATAAACCCCGAAACTTTTCCGGCGACCAAAACAGGACTTCCCATATATAAATCTTTACCTCCGGACCATTCTGGAACTCCTCGTGACATCCGGGATCTCATCCGGGACTCCGAACAACATTAGGTAACCACATACAAACTTCCTTTATAACCCTAGTGTCATCGAACCTTAAGTGTGTAGACCCTACGGTTTCGGGAGACATGCAGACATGACCGAGATGTTCTCCGGTCAATAACCAACAGCGGGATATGGATACCCATGTTGGCTCCCACATGTTCCATGATGATCTCATCGGATGAACCACGATGTCAAGGACTTAATCAATCCCGTATACAATTCCCTTTGTCTAGCGGTACGATACTTGCCCGAGATTCGATCGTCGGTATCCCGATACCTTGTTCAATCTCGTTACCGGCAAGTCTCTTTACTCGTTCCGTAACACATCATCCCGTGATCAACTCCTTGATCACATTGTGCACATTATGATGATGTCCTACCGAGTGGGCCCAGAGATACCTCTCTGTTTGCACGGAGTGACAAATCCCAATATCGATTCGTGCCAACCCAACAGACACTTTCGGGGATACCTATAGTGTACCTTTATAGCCACCCAGTTACGTTGTGACGTTTGGCACACCCAAAGCATTCCTACGGTATCCGGGAGCTGCACAATCTCATGGTCTAAGGAAATGATACTTGACATTAGAAAAGCTTTAGCATGCGAACTACACGATCTTGTGCTATGCTTAGGAATGGGTCTTGTCCATCACATCATTCTTCTAATGATGTGATCCCGTTATCAATGACATCCAATGTCCATGGTCAGGAAACAATAACCATCTATTGATCAACGAGCTAGTCAACTAGAGGCTTACTAGGGACATGGTGTTGTCTATGTATCCACACATGTATCTGAGTTTCCTATCAATACAATTCTAGCATGGATAATAAACGATTATGATGAACAAGGAAATATAATAATAACCAATTTATTATTGCCTCTAGGGCATATTTCCAACAGTCTCCCACTTGCACTAGAGTCAATAATCCAGTTCACATCGATATGTGATTAACACTCAAGGTCACATCCCCATGTGACTAACACCCAAAGAGTTCTGGGTTTGATCATGTTATGCTTGTGAGAGAGGTTTGAGTCAACGGGTCTGCAACATTCAGATCCGTATGTACTTCGCAAATTTCTGTGTCATCTTGAAGATGCAGCTACTACGCTACATTTGGAGCCATTTCAAATAACTGTTCTACTTGGAGCTATTCTAAATTGTTGCTCCATTATACGTATCCGGTATCTCTACTCAGAGCTATTCGGATAGGTGTTAAGCTTGCATCGACGTAACTCTTTACGTCGAACTCTTTATCACCTCCATAACCGAGAAATATATCCTTATTCCTCTAAGGATAATTTAGACCGCTATCTGGTGATCTACTCCTAGATTACCTTTGTACCCTCCTGCCAGATATGTGGCAAGGCACACATCAGGTGCGGTACTCAGCATGGCATACCGTATAGAGCCTATGACAAAAGCATAGGGGACGACCTTCGTCATTCCTCTTTCCTCTGCCGTGGTCGAGCTTTAAGTCTTAACTTCATACCTTACAACTCAGGGAAGAACTCCTTTTTTTTGACTGATCCATCTTGAACACCTTCAAGATCATGTCAAGGTATGTGCTCATTTGAAAGTACCATTAAGCATTTTGATCTATCCTTATAGATCTTGATGATCAATGTTCAAGTAGCTTAATCCAGGCTTTCATTGAAAAACACTTTCCAAATAACCCTATATGCTTTCCAGAAATTCTACGTCATTTCTGATCAACAATATGTCAACAACATATATTCATCAGAAATTCTATAGTGCTCCCACTCACTTCTTTGGAAATACAAGTTTCTCATAAACTTTGTATGAACCCAAAATCTTTGATCATCATCAAAGCATACATTCCAACTCCGAGATGCTTACTCCAGTCCTTAGAAGGATTGCTGGAGCTTTGCATACTTATTAGCATCTTTCAGGATTGACAAAACCTTCCGGTTGTATCACATACAACCTTTCCTCAAGAAAATCATCGAGGAAACAATGTTTTGATATCCTATCTGCAAGATTTCATAAATAATGCAGTAATCGCTAATATAATTCCAACAGACTCTTAGCATCGCCACGAGTGAGAAAGTCTCATCGTAGTCAACTCCTTGAACTTGTCGGAAAACATCTTTACGACAAGTCGAGCTCTCTTAATGGTGATACTTACTATCATTGTCCGTCTCCCTTTTAAAATCCATATGTACCTAACAGCCTTATGACCATCAAGTAGTTCTTCCAAAGTCTACACTTTGTTTTCATATATGGATCCTCTCTCGGATTATATGGCCTCGAGCCATTTTGGAATCCAGGCCCACCATCGCTTCTCCATAGCTCATAGGTTCATTGTTGTCTAGCAACATGACTTCCAAGACAGGATTACGTATCACTCTGAAGTAGTACGCATCCTTGTCATCCCACGAAGTTTGGTAGTAAATTGATCTGAAGTTTCATGATCACTATCATAAGCTTCCACTTCAATTGGTATAAGTGCCACAGGAACAACTTCCTGTGCCCTGCCACACACTAGTTGAAGAGACGGTTCAATAACCTCATCAAGTCTCCACCATCCTCCCACTCAATTCTTTCGAGAGAAACTTTTCCTCGAGAAAGGACCCGATTCTAGAAACAATCCCTATTGCTTTCGGATCTGAGACAGGAGGTATACCCAACTGTTTTGGGTGTCCTATGAAGATGCATTTATCCGCTTTGGGTTCGAGCTTATCTGCTTGAAACTTTTTCACATAAGCGTCGCCGCCCCGAACTTTTAAGAAATGACAGCTTAGGTTTCTATAAACCATAGTTCATACGGTGTCATCTCATCGGAATTACGTGGTACCCTATTTTAAAGTGAATGTGGTTGTCTCTAATGCCTAACCCATAAACTATTGTGGTAATTCGATAAGAGACATCATGGTATGCATCATACCCAATAGGGTGCAGTTATGATGTTCGGACACACCATCACACTATGGTGTTCCAGGCTGTATTAGTTGTGAAACAATTTCCACAATGTCTTAATTCTGTGCCAAACTCGTAATTCAGATATTCATCTCTATGATCATATCATAGATATTTTATCCTCTTATCACGATGATCTTTCAACTTCACCCTAAAATTACTTGAACCTTTCAATAATTCAGACTCGTGATTCATCAAGTAAATATACTCAACATCTACTCAAATCATTTGTGAAGTATGAACATAACGATATCCACTACATGCCTCAGCACTCATTGGACTGTACACATCAAAATGTGTTACTTCCAACGAGTTGCTATCTTGTTTCGTCTTACTGAAAACGAGGCTCTTCAGTCATCTTGCCCATGTGGTAAGATTTGCATATCTCAAGTGATTCAAAATCAAGTGAGTCCAAACGATCCATCTGCATGGAGTTTCTTCATGCATATACACCAATAGACATGGTTCGCATGTCTCAAACTTTTCAAAAATGAGTGAGTCCAAAGATCCATCAACATGGAGCTTCTTCATGCGTTTTATACCGATATGACTTAAGTGGCAGTGCCACAAGTAGGTGGTACTATCATTATACCTTTGGCATGAAAATGTGTATCACTATGATCGGGATGGTATTATTCAAATAAACAGAGTAACCATTATTCTCCTTAAATGAATAACCGTATCGCGATAGACATAATCCAATCATGTCTATGCTCAACGCAAACACCAAATAACAATTATTTAGGTTTTAATACCAATCTCGATGGTAGAGGGAGCGTACGATATTTGATCAACCTTGGGAATACTTCCAACACATATCGTCATCTCACCTTTTAGCTAGTCTCCGATTATTCGGTAGCCTTTTGTTTCGAGTTACTAACACTTAGCAACCGAACCGGTATCTAATACCCTGGTGCTACCAGGAGTACTAGTAAAGTACACATTGTAATGCATATCCAATGTACTTCTGTCGACCTTGCCAGCCTTCTCATCTACCAAGTATTTAGGGTAATTCTGCTCCAGTGGCTGTTCCTCTTATTACAGAAGCACTTAGTCTCGGGTTTGGGTTCAACCTTGGGTTTCTTCACTAGAGCAGCAGCTGATTTGCCATTTCATGAAGTATCCCTTCTTGCCCTTGCCCTTCTTGAAACTAGTGGTTTCACCAACCATCAACAATTGATGCTCCTTCTTGATTTCTACTTTTGTGGTGTCAAACATCGCAAATATCTCAAGGATCATCATATATGTCCCTGATATATTATAGTTCATCACGAAGCTCTAGCGGCTTGGTGGTAATGACTTCGGAGAAACATCACTATCTCATCTGGAAGATCAACTCCCACTCGATTCAAATGATTGTCGTACTCAGACAATCTGAGCACAAGCTCAACAATTGAGCTTTTCTCCCTTAGTTTGCAGGCTAAGAAAATCGTCGGAGGTCTTATACCTCTCGACGTGGGCACGAGCCTGAAATCCCAATTTCAGCCCTCGAAACATCTCATATGTTTCGCGACGTTTCAAAATGTCTTCGGTGCCTCAACTCTAAACCGTTTAACTGAACTATCATGTAGTTATCAAAATGTGTATGCCAGATGTTCGCAACATCCACAAACGACGTTCAAGGTTCAGCACACTGAGCGGTGCATTAAGGACACAAGCCTTCTATGAAGCAATGAGGACAATCCTCAGTTTACGGACCTAGTCCGCATAATTGCTACTATCAACTTTCAACTAAATTTTCTCTAGGAACATATCTAAAACGTAGAACTGAAGCGCGAGCTATGACATAATTTGCGAAGACCTTTTGACTATGTTCAGGATAATTAAGTTCATCTTATGAACTCCCACTCAGATAGACATCCCTCTAGTCATCTAAATGATTACATGATCCAAGTCAACTAGGCCGTGTCCGATCATCACGTGAGACGGACTAGTCAACATCGGTGAACATCTTCTTGTTGATCGTATCTACCATATGACTCATGCTCGACCTTTTGGTCTCTTGTGTTTCGAGGCCATGTCTGTACATGCTAGGCTCGTCAAGTCAACCTAAGTGTTTTGCATGTGTTCCGAGGCCATGTCTGTACATGCTAGGCTCGTCAACACCCGTTGTATTCGAACGTAAGAATCTATCACACCCGATCATCATGTGGTGCTTCGAAATGACGAACTTTCGCAACGGTGCACAGTTAGGGGGAACACTTTCTTGAAATTTTAATGAGGGATCATCTTATTTACTACCATCGTTCTAAGCAAATAAGATGTATAAACATGATAAACATCACATGCAATCAAATAGTGACATGATATGGCCAATATCATATTGCTCCTTTTGATCTCCATCTTCGGGGCTCCATGATCATCATCGTCACCGGCATGACACCATGATCTCCATCATCGTGTCTCCATGAAGTTGTCTCGCCAACTTATTACTTCTACTACTATGGCTACCGGTTAGCAATAAAGTAAATTAATTATATGGCGTCGTTCAATGACACGCAGGTCATACAATAAATAAAGACAACTCCTATGGCTCCTGCCGGTTGTCATATTCATCGACATGCAAGTCGTGATTCCTATTGCAAGAACATGATCAATCTCATACATCACATATCATTCATCACATCCTTTGGCCATATCACATCACATAGCATACCCTGCAAAAACAAGTTAGACGTCCTCTAATTGTTGTTTGCATGTTTTACGTGGCTGCTATGGGTTTCTAGCAAGAACGTTTCTTACCTACGCAAAACCACAACGTGATATGCCAATTGCTATTTACCCTTCATAAGGACCCTTTTCATCGAATCTGATCCGACTAAAGTGGGAGAGACAGACACCCGCCAGCCACCTTATGCATCTAGTGCATGTCAGTCGGTGGAACCGGTCTCACGTAAGCGTAGGTGTAAGGTTGGTCCGGGCCGCTTCATCCCACAATACCGTCGAAACAAGATTGGACTAGTAACGATAAGCATAGTGGACAAAATCAACGCCCACAACTACTTTGTGTTCTACTCGTGCATAGAATCTACGCAATAGACCTAGCTCATGATGCCACTGTTGGGGAACGTACCAGAAATTCAAAATTTTCCTACGTGTCACCAAGATCTATCTATGGAGAAACCAGCAACAAGGGGGAGGAGAGTGCATCTACATACCCTTGTAGATCGCTAAGAGGAAGCGTTCAAGAGAACGGGGTTGAGGCAGTCGTACTCATCGTGATCCAAATCACCGGAGATCCCAGTGCCGAACGAACGCCACCTCCGCGTTCAACACACGTACAGCCCGACGACGTCTCCCATGCCTTGATCCAGCAAGGAGAGAGGGAGAGGTTGAGGAAGACTCCATCCAGCAGCAGCACAACAGCGTGGTGGTGGTGGAGGAGCATGGTGATCCAGCAGGGCTTCGCCAAGCACTGCGAGATATGAGGAGAAAGAGAGGTAGGGCTGCACCAACAGGGAGAGGAACTCGTGTGTATTGGGCAGCCCAAACCTCAACCGTATATAGGGGGAGGGGAGGGGCTGCGCCCCCACCTAGGGTTCCCTCCCTAGGTGTGGCGGCAGCCCCCTAGATCCTATCTAGGGGCGGCCAAGGGGAGGGGAGAGGGGGAGGCGCACCAGGGTGGGCCTTAGGGCCCATCTGCCCTAGGGTTTGCCCCCTTCTCCTCTCCCTTGCACCTTGGGCCCTTGTGGGGGGGCGCACCAGCCCACCTGGGGCTGGTCCCCTCCCACACTTGGCCCATGCAGCCCTCCGGGGCTTGTGGCCCCACTTGGTGGACCCCCGGGACCCTCCCGGTGGTCCCGGTACGTTACCGATAAACCCCAAAACTTTTCCGGCGACCAAAACAGGACTTCCCATATATAAATCTTTACCTCCGGACCATTCCGGAACTCCTCGTGACGTCCAGGATCTCATCTGGGACTCCAAACAACATTCGGTAACCACATACAAACTTCCTTTATAACCCTAGCGTCATCGAACCTTAAGTGTGTAGACCCTACGGGTTCAGGAGACATGCAGACATGACCGAGACGTTCTCCGGTCAATAACCAACAGCGGATCTGGATACCCATGTTGGCTCCCACATGTTCCACGATGATCTCATCGGATGAACCACAATGTCAAGGACTTAATCAATCCCGTATACAATTCCCTTTGTCTAGCGGTACGATACTTGCCTGAGATTCCTTGTTCAATCTCGTTACCGGCAAGTCTCTTTACTCGTTCCATAACACATCATCCCATGATCAACTCCTTGATCACATTGTGCACATTATGATGATGTCCTACCGAGTGGGCCCAGAGATACCTCTCCGTTTGCACGGAGTGACAAATCCCAGTATCGATTCGTGCCAACCCAACAGACACTTTCGGAGATACCTGTAGTGTACCTTTATAGCCACCCAGTTATGTTGTGACGTTTGGCACACCCAAAGCATTCCTACGGTATCCGGGAGCTGCACAATCTCATGGTCTAAGGAAATGATACTTGACATTAGAAAAGCTTTAGCATGCGAACTACACGATCTTGTGCTATGCTTAGGATTGGGTCTTGTCCATCACATCATTCTTCTAAAGATGTGATCCCATTATCAATGACATCCAATGTCCATGGCCAGGAAACCGTAACCATCTATTGATCAACGAGCTAGTCAACTAGAGGCGTACTAGGGACATGGTGTTGTCTATGTATCCACACATGTATCTGAGTTTCCTATCAATACAATTCTAGCATGGATAATAAACGATTATCATGAACAAGGAAATATAATAATAACCAATTTATTATTGCCTCTAGGGCATATTTGCAATAGTCCGAGGTGGAAATCTGTGGAGGGGGGCACCGCACACGGCTAAGAGATCAACTTGTGTGTCTATGGGATGCCCCCCTCACCCGTATATAAAGGAATGGAGGAGGGGAGGGCCGGCCCTCTCTATGGCGCGCCCTAGGAGGAGTCATGCTCCCACCGGGAGTAGGATTCCCCCCTTTCCCTAGTAGGAGTAGGAGAGAAGGAAGGAAGGGGGCCGCCCCCCACCCAATTCGGATTGGGCTAGGGGGTGCCCTCCTCCTTGGCCTTCCTCTCCTCTATTCCACTAAGGCCCAATAAGGCCCATATACTCCCTGGGGGGTTCCGGTAACCCCCCGGCACTCTGGTAAATGCTCGAACTCACCCGGAACCATTCCGATGTCCAAACATAGGCTTCCAATATATCGATCTTTATATCTCGACCATTCCGAGATTCCTCGTCATGTCTGTGATCATATCCGGGACTCCGAACTACCTTCGGTACATCAAAACACATAAACTCATAATACCGATCGTCACCGAACGTTAAGCGTGCGGACCCTACGGGTTCGAGAACTATGTACACATGACCGAGGCTCATCTCCGGTCAATAACCAATAGCGGAACCTAGATGCTCATATTGGTTCCTACATATTCTACGAAGATCTTTATCGGTCAAACCACATAACAACATACGTTGTTCCCTTTGTCATCGGTATGTTACTTGCCCAAGATTCGATCGTCGGTATCTCAATACCTAGTTCAATATCATTACCGGCAAGTCTCTTTACTCGTTCCATAATGCAACATCCCGTAACTAACTCATTAGTCACATTGCTTGCAAGGCTTATAGTGATGTGCATTACCGAGAGGGCCCAAAGATACCTCTCCGATACGTGGTGTGACAAATCCTAATCTCGATCTATGCCAACTCAAAAAACACCATCGAATACACCTGTAGAGCATCTTTACAGTCACCCAGTTATGTTGTGACGTTTGATAGCACACTAAGTGTTCCTCTGGTATTAGGGAGTTGCATAATCTCATAGTCATAGGAACATGCATAAGTTATGGAGAAAGCAATAGAAGTAAACTAAACGATCAAAGTACTAAGCTAATGGATGGGTCAAGTCAATCACATCATTCTCTAATGATGTGATCCCATTTATCAAATGACAACTCTTTGTCAATGGCTAGGAAACTTAACCATCTTTGATCAACGCACTAGTCAGGTAGAGGCATACTAGTGACACTTTGTTTGTCTATGTATTCACACATGTACTAAGTTTCCGGTTAATACAATTCTAGCATGAATAATAAACATTTATCATGATATGAGGAAATATAAACAACAACTTTATTATTGCCTCTAGCGCATATTTCCTTCAGTCTCCCACTTGCACTAGAGTCAATAATCTAGATTACATTGTAACGATTCTAACACCCATGGAGTCTTGGTGTTGATCATGTTTTGCTCATGAGAGAAGCTTAGTCAACGGGTCGGTAACATTCAGATCCATGTGTATCTTGCAAATCTCTATGTCTCTCTCCTTGACTTGATCGCGGATGGAATTGAAGCGTCTCTTGATGTGCTTGGTTATCTTGTGAAATCTGGATTCCTTTGCCAAGGCAATTGCACCAGTATTGTCACAAAATATTTTCATTGGACCCGATGCACTAGGTATGACACCTAGATCGGATATGAACTCCTTCATCCAAACTCC
The DNA here is from genome assembly GCA_034509565.1 of Triticum monococcum. Taxonomy (NCBI): domain Eukaryota; kingdom Viridiplantae; phylum Streptophyta; class Magnoliopsida; order Poales; family Poaceae; genus Triticum; species Triticum monococcum. The sequence goes on from CM067843.1 coordinate 690,682,352, forward strand.
TTCATTTGCTACTTCCGAAGCAGCTATGTACTCCGCTTCACACGTAGATCCCGCCATGACGCTCTGCTTGGAACTGCACCAACTGACAGCTCCACCATTCAATAAAAAATACGTATCCGGTTTGTGACTTAGAGTCATCCGGATCAGTGTCAAAGCTTGCATCAACGTAACCATTTACGACGAGCTATTTGTCACCTCCATAAACGAGAAAACATATCCTTACTCCTTTTCAGGTATTTTAGGATGCTCTTGAGCGCTGTCCAGTGATCCACTCCTGGATTACTTTGGTACCTCCCTGCTAAACTAATAGCAAGGCACACATCAGGTCTGGTACACAGCATTGCATGCATGATAGAACCTACAGCTGAAGCATAGTGAATGACTTCATTTTCTTTCTATCTTCTGGAGTGGACGGGCATTGAGTCTGACTCAATTTCACACCTTGTAACACATGCAAGAACCCATTCTTTTCCTGATCCATTTTGAACTTCTTCAAAACTTTATCAAGGTGTGTGCTTTGTGAAAGTCCAATTAAGCGTATTGATCTATCACTATAGATCTTGACGCCCAATATATAAGGAGCTTCACCGAGGTCTTTCATTGAAAAATTCTTATTCAAGTATCCTTTTATGCTATTCAGAAATTCAGTATCATTTCCGATCAGCAATATGTCGTCCACATATAATATCAGAAATGCTACAGAGCTGCCACTCACTTTGTCGTAAATACATGCTTCTCCAAAAGTCTGTATATTAAAACCATATGCTTTGATCACACTATCAAAACATATATTCCAACTCTGAGAGGCTTGCACCAGACCATAAATGGATCGCTGGAGCTTGCACACTTTGTTAGCACCTTTTGGATCGACAAAACCTTCTGGTTGCATCAGATATAACTCTTATTTAAGATACCCTTTAAGGAATGCAGTTTTAACATCCATTTGCCAAATTTCATAATCATAAAATGCAGCAATTGCTAACATGATTGGGACGTACTTAAGCATCGCTATGAGTTAGAAGTTCTCATCGTAGTTAACTCCTTGAACTTGTCGGAAACCTTTTGCAACAAGCCGAGCTTTGTAGACAGTAACATTACCATCAACGTCAGTCTTCTTCTTGAAGATCCATTTATTCTCTATGGCCTGCCGATCATCGGGCAAGTCAACCAAAGTTCACACTTTGTTCTCATACATGGATCCCATCTCAGATTTCATGGCCTCAAGCCATTTTGCGGAATCTGGGCTCATCATCGCTTCCTCATAGTTCATAGGTTCATCATGGTCAAGTAACATGACCTCCAGAACAGGATTACCATACCACTCTGGTGCGGATCTTACTTTGGTTGACCTGCGAGGTTCGGTAGTAACTTGATCAAAAGTTTCATGAACATCATCATTAGCTTCCTCACTTACAAAATTAGGAAAATCATTTGTTAAATATGGATAGTTACAACTTAAAAAGGTGTCTTATTTTTAAAAGGGATAGGCGCTCTTTGAAACGACCCATTAGTTGATAGAGGCAGACATGAAAAAAAGATAGGTGGACATCTTGTTTTTATGTGAAAAATGAAATGATGTTGCAAACCAGCTATCGTGTGGTTATGGCGGTATGTTAGCCTACCATCCTATCTTGGATCAAAACTCACCGTGGGACTAGTGGAAATGACACTACTTGTTGTCCCAAATAACTTCGTGGATTTACCTCAAAGCTTCATGGTGGTCAACCTTCATCATGCAAAATGTGTAAATTGGAAGCAACTTATGGACTTTGGTGCAAGTGGATATATGTAACATGTCCCCAAATTTCATTTTTTCAAAGGGTGTTTTGAATGGTCTATCTTTCTTAAAACATTTTGTTTTTCGCAAACAAGTATAAAATTAGAAAAATCATTCGTTAACTATGGATAGTTAGAAAGAAAAAAGGTATCTTATTTACAAAAATGGATAGGTGCTCTTTGAAACAATGTATCGGTTGATAGAGGCAGGCATGAAAAAATATAGGTGGGCATCTCATTATTATGTGAAAAAATGACATGATGTTGTGAATCTGCTATCGTGTGGGCTATGATGGTAAGTTATCCTACTAGCCTAGCTAGGTTCAAAAGGCTCCAAGAGAGAAGTGGAAATGACACCTGTAGTAGTCCCAAAATACGTTTTGCATTCCAGAAAGCTTCATGGTGTTCTAGCTTCATCATACAAAATGCGTAAATTTGAAGCAAGTTATGGACTCTGCTGCAAGTGGATATATGTAACACGTCCTCAATTTTCATCTTTTGTAAGGGTGTTTGTAGTGTCTGTCGTGCTTAATATATTTTGGCTTTCCGCCAAAAAGTACAAAGTCAGGAAAAAATCATTGGTTGACTATGAATAGTTAGAAATGAAAAAGGCATATGATTTTCAAAATAGATAGGAGCTTTTCAAAACCGTCCATCAGTTGATAGAGGCAGGCATGAAAAAAATATAGTTGGTCATATCATTTTTATGTGAAAAAATGGCATGAGGTTGCAATCTGCCCTCGTGTGGGTTATGGTATGGTAAGTTGGCTTACTAACCTAGCTAGGTTCGAAAGTCACCAAGGGACAAGTGGAAATTACACCTATAGTAGTCCCAAATACTTTGTGAATTTACCTCAAAACTCTATGGTGGTCTAGCTTCATCATCCAAAATTCTTAAATTGAAGCATGTTATGGACACTAGTGCAAGTGGATATATGTAACACATCATCAATTTTCCTCTTTTCCAAGGATGCTATGAAGGGTTTTCCCTACTAAATACATTTTGGCTTTTTAGAAAATAAGTACAAAATTAGGAGAATCATTCCTTAAGACATTAAATATGGATAGTTAGAAATTAAAAAGGTATCTAGTTTTTAAAATGGATAGGCGCTCCTCAAAACCATACACAACTTGATAGAAGAAGGCATGAAATAAATATAGTTGGGCATCTCACTTTTATGTGAAAAAATGATTTCATGTTGCAGATCTGTTGTCGTGTGGGTTATGGTGGTAAGTTAGCTCACCAACCTAGATAGGTTCAAAAGTCGGCAAGGAACAAGTGGAAATGACACCTGTAGTATGATACATCCATTCTGCATCATGCTTTTATATCGATATTTATTGCATTCTGGGCTGTTATTATACATTATGTCACAATACTTATGCTTTTTCTCTCTTATTTTACAAGGTATACATGAAGAGGGGGAATGTCGGCAGCTGGAATTCTGGGCTGGAAAAGGAGCAAATATTAGAGGCCTATTCTGCACAACTCCAAAAGTCCTAAAACTCCATGAAAGTCAGTTTTGTAATATACTAAAAATATTGGTGAAGAAAGCACCAGAGGGGGCCAGCCACCGTCCACGAGGGTGGGGGCGTGTCCTACCCCCTGGATGCGCCCCCTACCTCCTGGGCCACCTGGCAGGCCTCCGATGCCCACCTTCTGGTATAAGGTGTCTTTCGCCCTGGAAAAAATCAGGAGGAAGCTTTCGGGACGAAGCGCCGCCGTCTCGAGGCGGAACCAATCTAGGGCTCCGGCGGAGCTGTTCTGCCGGGGAAACATCCCTCCGAGAGGGGGCAATCGTCATCACCGTCGATACTCTCATCGGGAGGGGGTCAATCTCCATCAACATCTTCACCAACACCATCTCCTCTCAAACCCTAGTTCATTTCTTGTATCCGATCTTGGTCTCAAAACCTCAGATTGGTACCTGTGGGTTGTAGGTAGTGTTGATTACTCCTTGTAGTTGATGCTAGTTGGTTTATTCGGTGAAAGATTATATGTTCACATCCTTGATGGATATTAATACCCCTCTGATTATGAACATGAGTATGATTTGTGAGTAGTTACATTTGTTCCTGAGGACATGGGAGAAGTCTTGCTATAAGTAGTCATGTGAATTTGGTATTCGTTCGATATTTTGATGAGATGTATGTTGTCTTTCCTCTAGTGGTGTTATGTGAATGTCGAATACATGACACTTCACCATTGTTTGGGCCTAGAGTAAGGCATTGGGAAGTAATAAGTAGATGATGGGTTCCTAGAGTGACAGAAGCTTAAACCCTAGTTTATGCGTTCCTTCATAAGGGGCTGAATTGGATCCATATGTTGCATGCTATGGTTAGGTTTACCTTAATTCTTCTTTCGTAGTTGTGGATGCTTACGAAGGGGGCTAATCATAACTGGGATGCTTGTCCAAGGAAGGGCAGTACCCAAGCACCGGTCCACCCACATATCAAATTATCAAAGTAACGAACGTGAATCGTATGAGCATGATGAAAACTAGCTTGACGATAATTCCCATGTGTCCTCGGGAGCGCTTTGCTTTATATAAGAGTTTGTCCAGGCTTGTCCTTTGCTACAAAAAGGATTGTGTCACCTTGCTGCACCTTGTTTACTTTTGTTACTTGTTACCCGTTAGGAATTACCTTATCACAAAACTATTTCTTACCGATGATTTCAGTGCTTGTAGAGAATACCTTACTGAAAACTGCTTATCATTTCCTTCTGCTCCTTGTTGGGTTCGACACTCTTACTTATCTAAAGGACTACGATAGATCCCCTATACTTGTGGGTCAACAAGACTCTTTTCTGGCACCGTTGCCGGGGAGTGAAGCGCCTTTGGTAAGGAAAAATTTATATAGTGTGCTGAAATTTACTGTCACTTGTTACTATGGAAAATAATCCTTTGAGGGGCTTGTTCGGGGTATCTTAACCCCGACCAGTAGAGCAAAGAGTTTCTCATCAATCTACTGAACCTACTGAAAATGTTTACTTTGAAATTCCTTCGGGTATGATAGAGAAACTGCTAGCTAATCATTTTACAGGAGATGGAACATTACATCCCGATATGCACCTAATCTATGTGGATGAAATTTGTGGATTATTTAAGCTTGCAGGTATGCCCAAGGATGTTATCAAGAAGAAGGTCTTCCCTTTATCTTTGAAGGGAAAGGCATTAACATGGTTTATGCTATGTGATGATATTGGATCGTGGAACTACAACCGATTGAAATTGGAATTTCATCAGAAGTTTTATCCTATGCATTTGGTTCATCGTGATCGTAATTATATATATAATTTTTGGCCTCACGAAGGAGAGAGTATCGCTCAAGCTTGGGGGAGGCTTAATTCAATGTTATATTCATGCCCCAATCATGAGCTCTCAAGAGAAATTATTATTCAAAAAATTTATGCTCGGCTTTCTCTCAATAATCGCTCCATGCTCGCTACTTCTTGTACTGGTTCTTTTATGATGAAGAGTATTGAATTTAGATGGGATTTATTGGAAATAATTAAACGCAACTCTGAAGATTGGGAACTCGATGAAGGTAAGGAGTAAGGTATAACACCTAAGTTTGATTGTGTTAAATCTTTTATGGATACCGATGCTTTTCGTGAACTTAGCACTAAATATGGACTTGACTCCGAGATAGTAGCTTCTTTTTGTGAATCATTTGCTACTCATATTTATCTCCCTAAGGATAAGTGGTTTAAATATCATCCTCCCATGGAAGTAAAAGTAGTTGAACCTATTAAAGTTGAACAAAAGACTATCACTTATAATGTAGATACTATTGTTCCTACCGCTTATATTGAGAAACCACCTTTCCCTGTTAGAATAAAGGATCATGCTAAAGCTTCAACTGTGGTTCGTAAGAGTAATGCTAGAACACCTACAACCCTTGAGCAAATTAAAGTTGAACCTAGTATTGTTATGGTTAAGGATCTCTTGGTCGATAATATTGATGGGCTTGTTATTTACTTTTGTGATGAAGCTGCTAGAATTGCTAGTGTTGGGGAACGCAGTAATTTCAAGAATTTTCCTACGCACACGCAAGATCATGGTGATGCACAGCAACGAGAGGGGAGAGTGTTGTCTACGTACCAACGCAGACCGACTGCGGAAGCGATCACAAAACGTAGAGGAAGTAGTCGTACGTATTCTTCCCGATCCGATCGATCCAAGCACCGTTACTCCGGCACCTCCGAGTTCTTAGCACACGTTCAGCTCGATGACGTTCCTCGGGCTCCGATCCAGCAAAGCGTCGAGGAAGAGTTCTGTCAGCACGACGGCGTGGTGACGATCTTGATGTACTACCGACGCAGGGCTTCGCCTAAGCACTGTAACGGTATGATCGAGGTGGAATTTGGTGGCAGGGGGCACCGCACACGGCTAAGGAACAATCTCAAGGATCAAGTTGTGTGTCTTGGGGTGTCCCCTGCCCCCGTATATAAAGGTTGGAGGGAGGGGGGCTGGCCGGCCAAAGAGGAGGAGGCGCAGGAGGAGTCCTACTCCTACCGGGAGTAGGACTCCCCCCTCCAATCCTATTCCAACTAGGACTCTTGGGGGGAAGGAGAAAGAGGGGGCCGGCCCACCTCTCCTAGTCCTATTAGGACTTGGGAAAGGGGGGGCGCCGGCTAGGCTTGTGGGCTGCCTCTTCTCTCTTTTCCACTAAGGCCCAATAGGCCCATTTGCCTCCCGGGGGGTTCCGGTAACCCTCCCGGTAATCCGGAAAAATCCCGATTTCACCCGGAACGCTTCCGGTGCCCAAACATAGGCTTCCAATATATCAATCTTTACGTCTCGACCATTCCGAGACTCCTCGTCATGTCCGTGATCTCATCCGGGACTCCGAACAACCTTCGGTACATCAAAATGCATAAACTCATAATAACTGTCATCGTAACGTTAACCGTGCGGACCCTACGGTTCGAGAACAATGTAGACATGACCGAGACACGTCTCCGGTCAATAACCAATAGCGGGACCTGGATGCCCATATTGGCTCCTACATATTCTACGAAGATCTTTATCGGTCAGACCGCATAACAACATACGTTGTTCCCTTTGTCATCGGTATGTTACTTGCCCGAGATTCGATCGTCGGTATCCAATACCTAGTTCAATCTCGTTACCGGCAAGTCTCTTTACTCGTTCTGTAATACATCATCTCACAACTAACTCATTAGTTGCAATGCTTGCAAGGCTTATGTGATGTGCATTACCGAGAGGGCCCAGAGATACCTCTCCGACAATCGGAGTGACAAATCCTAATCTCGAAATACACCAACCCAACATCTACCATTGGAGACACCTGTAGTACTCCTTTATAATCACCCAGTTGCGTTGTGACGTTTGGTAGTACCCAAAGTGTTCCTCCGGTAAACGGGAGTTGCATAATCTCATAGTTATAGGAACATGTATAAGTCATGAAGAAAGCAATAGCAACATACTGAACGATCGGGTGCTAAGCTAATGGAATGGGTCATGTCAATCAGATCATTCAACTAATGATGTGACCTCGTTAATCAAATAACAACTCTTTGTTCATGGTTAGGAAACATAACCATCTTTGATTAACGAGCTAGTCAAGTAGAGGCATACTAGTGACACTCTGTTGGTCTATGTATTCACACATGTATTATGTTTCCGGTTAATACAATTCTAGCATGAATAATAAACATTTATCATGATATAAGGAAATAAATAATAACTTTATTATTGCCTCTAGGGCATATTTCCTTCAGTCTCCCACTTGCACTAGAGTCAATAATCTAGTTCACATCGCCATGTGATTTAGCAGCAATAGTTCACATCGCCATGTGATTAACACCCATGGTTCACATCGTCATGTGACCAACACTCAAAGGGTTTACTAGAGTCAGTAATCTAGTTCACATCTCTGTGTGATTAACACCCCAAGAGTACTAAGGTGTGATCATGTTTTGCTTGTGAGATAATTTTAGTCAACGGGTCTGTCATATTCAGATTCGTAAATATTTTGCAAAATTCTTTGTCTATAATGCTCTGCAAGGAGCTACTCTAGCTAATTGCTCCCACTTTCAATATGTATCCAGATTAAGACTTATAGATTCATCTAGATCAGTGTCAAAAACTTGCATCGACGTAACCCTTTACGACGAACCTTTTTGTCACGTCCATAATCAAGAAACATATCCTTATTTCACTAAGGATAATTCTGACCGCTGTCCAGTGATCTACTCCTAGATCACTATTGTACTCCCTTGCCAAATCAGTGCAGGGTATACAATAGATCTGGTACACAGCATGGCATACTTTATAGAACCTATGAATGAGGCATAGGGAATGACTTTCATTCTCTTTCTATCTTCTGCCGTGGTCGGGCTTTGAGTCTTTACTCAACTTCACACCTTGTAATACAGGCAAGAAACTTTTTCTTTGACTGTTCCGTTTTGAACTACTTCAAAATCTTGTCAAGGTATGTACTTATTGAAAAACGTATCAAGCGTCTTGATCTATCTCTATAGATCTTGAAGCTCAATATGTAAGCAGCTTTACCGAAGTCTTTCTTTGAAAAACTCCTTTCAAACACTCCTTTTATGCTTTACAGAATAATTCTACATTATTTCCGATCAACAATATGTCATTCACAGATACTTATCAGAAATGCTGTAGTGCTCCCACTCACTTTCTCGTAAATACAGGCTTCACCGCAAGTCTGTATAAAACTATATGCTTTGATCAACTTATCAAAGCGTATATTCCAACTCCGAGATGCTTGCACCAGTCCACAGATGGATCGCTGGAGCTTGCACATTTTGTTAGCACCTTTCGGATTGACAAAACCTTCTAGTTGCATCGTATACAACTCTTCTTTAGCAAATCCATTAAGGAATGCAGTTTTGTTTATCCATTTGCCAGATTTCATAAAATGCGGCAATTACTAACATGATTCGGACAGACTTTAAGCATAGATACGAGTGAGAAAATCTCATCGTAGTCAACACCTTGAACTTGTCGAAAACCTTTTGCGACAATTCTAGCTTTGTAGATAGTAACACTACTATCAGCGTCTGTCTTCCTCTTGAAGATCCATTTATTTTCTATGGCTTGCCGATCATCGGGCAAGTCAACCAAAGTCCATACCTTGTTCTCATACATGGATCATATCTCAGATTTCATGGCTTCAAGCCACTTTACGGAATCTGGGCTCACCATCGCTTCTTCATAGTTTGTAGGATCATCATGATCTAGTAGCATGACTTCCAGAACAGGATTACCGTACCACTCTGGCGCGGATCTTACTCTGGTTGATCTACGAGGTACAGTAGTATCTTGATCTAAAGTTTCATGATCATTATCATTAACTTCCTCTCTTATTGGTGTAGGTCTCACAGAAACAGTTTTCTGTGATGTACTATTTCCCAATAATGGAGTAGGTACAGTTACCTCGTCAAGTTCTACTTTCCTCCCACTCACTTCTTTCGAGAGAAACTCCTTCTCAAGAAAGTTTCCGAATTTAGCAACAAAAGTCTTGCCTTCGGATCTGTGATAGAAGGTGTATCCAATAGTTTCCTTTGGATATCCTATGAATACACACTTCTCCGATTTGGGTTCGAGCTTATCAGGTTGAAGCTTTTTCACATAAGCATCGCAGCCCCAAACTTTAAGAAACGACAACTTTGGTTTCTTGCCAAACCACAGTTCATAAGGCGTCGTCTCAACAGATTTATATGGTGCCCTATTTAACGTGAATGCGGCCGTCTCTAAAGCATAACCCCAAAATGATAGCGGTAAATCAGTAAGAGACATCATAGATCGCACCATATCTAGTAAAGTACGATTACGACGTTCGGACACACCATTACGTTGTGGTGTTCCGGGTGGCGTGAGTTGCGAAACTATTCCACAATTTTTCAAATGTACACCAAACTCGTAACTCAAATATTCTCCTCCACGATCAGATCGTAGAAACTTTATTTTCTTGTTACGATGATTTTCAACTTCACTCTGAAATTCCTTGAACTTTTCAAATGTTTCAGACTTATGTTTCATTAAGTAGATATACCCATATCTGCTTAAATCATCTGTGAAGGTGAGAAAATAACGATATCCGCCACGAGCCTCAATATTCATCGGACCACATACATCGGTATGTATGATTTCCAATAAATCTGTTGCTCTCTCCATAGTACCGGAGAACGGTGTTTTAGTCATCTTGCCCATGAGGCACGGTTCGCAAGTACCAAGTGATTCATAATCAAGTGGTTCCAAAAGCCCATCAGTATGGAGTTTCTTCATGCGCTTTACACCGATATGACCTAAACGGCAGTGCCACAAATAAGTTGCACTATCATTATCAACTCTGCATCTTTTGGCTTCAACATTATGAATATGTGTATTACTACTATCGAGAATCAATAAGAATAGACCACTTTTCAAGGGTGCATGACCATAAAAGATATTACTCATATAAATAGAACAACCATTATTCTCTGATTTAAATGAATAACCGTCTCGCATCAAACAAGATCCAGATATAATGTTCATGCTCAACGCTGGCACCAAATAACAATTATTTAGGTCTAATATTAATCCCGAAGGTAGATGTAGAGGTAGCGTGCCGACTGCGATCACATCGACTTTGGAACCGTTTCCCACGCGCATCGTCACCTCGTCCTTTGCTAGTGTCCGCTTATTCTGTAGTCCCTGTTTTGAGTTGCAAATATTAGCAACAGAACCAGTATCAAATACCCAGGTGCTACTGCGAGCATTAGTAAGGTACACATCAATAACATGTATATCACATATACCTTTGTTCACTTTGCCATCCTTCTTATCCGCCAAATACTTGGGGCAGTTCCGCTTCCAGTGACCAGTCTGCTTGCAGTAGAAGCACTCAGTTTCAGGCTTAGGTCCAGACTTGGGTTTCTTCTCTTGAGTAGCAACTTGCTTGCCGTTCTTCTTGAAGTTCCCCTTCTTCTTCCCTTTGCCCTTTTTCTTGAAACTCGTGGTTTTGTTAACCATCAACACTTGATGCTCCTTCTTGATTTCTACCTCCGCAGCTTTCAGCATTGCGAAGAGCTCGGGAATAGTCTTGTTCATCCCTTGCATATTATAGTTCATCACAAAGCTCTTGTAGCTTGGTGGCAGTGATTGGAGAATTCTGTCAATGATGCAATCATCCGGAAGTGTAACTCCCAATTGAATCAAGTGATTATTATACCCAGACATTTTGAGTATATGCTCACTGACAGAACTGTTCTCCTCCATCTTGCAGCTATAGAACTTATTGGAGACTTCATATCTCTCAATCCGGGCATTTGCTTGAAATATTAACTTCAACTCCTGGAACATCTCATATGCTCCATGACGTTCAAAACGTCGTTGAAGTCCCGGTTCTAAGCCGTAAAGCATGGCACACTAAACTATTGAGTAGTCATCAGCTTTGCTCTGCCAGATGTTCATAACTTCTGGTGTTGCTCTTGCAGCAGGCCTGGCACTCAGCGGTGCTTCCAGGACGTAATTCTTCTGTGCAGCAATGAGGATAATCCTCAGGTTACGGACCCAATCCGCATCATTGCTACTAACATCTTTCAACACAATTTTCTCTAGGAACATATCAAAATAAACACAGGGAAGCAACAACGCGAGCTATTGATCTACAACATGATTTGCAAAATACTACCAGGACTAAGTTCATGATAAATTTAAGTTCAATTTAATCATATTACTTAAGAACTCCCACTTAGATAGACATCCCTCTAATCTTCTAAGTGATCACGTGATCCAAATCAACTAAACCATAACCGATCATCACGTGAGATGGAGTAGTTTTCAATGGTGAACATCAATATGTTGATCATATCTACTATATGATTCACGCTCGACCTTTCGGTCTCCGTGTTCCGAGGCCATATCTGTATATGCTTGGCTCGTCAAGTATAACCTGAGTATTCCGCGTGTGCAACTGTTTTGCACCCGTTGTATTTGAACGTAGAGCCTATCACACCCGATCATCACGTGGTGTCTCAGCACGAAGAACTTTTGCAACGGTGCATACTCAGGGAGAACACTTCTTGATAATTTAGTGAGAGATCATCTTATAATGCTACCGTCAATCAAAGCAAGATAAGATGCATAAAAGGATAAACATCACATGCAATCAATATAAGTGATATGATATGGCCATCATCATCTTGTGCTTTGTGATCTCCATCTCCGAAGCACCGTCATGATCACCATCGTCACCGGCGCGACACCTTGATCTCCATCGTAGCGTCGTTGTTGTCTCGCCAATCTTATGCTTCCACGACTATCACTACCGCTTAGCAATAAAGTAAAGCATTACATCGCGATTGCATTGCATACAATAAAGCGACAACCATATGGCTCCTGCCAGTTGCCGATAACTCGGTTACAAAACATGATCATCTCATACAATAAAATCAGCATCATGCCTTGACCATATCACATCACAACATGCCCTGCAAAAACAAGTTAGACGTCCTCTACTTTGTTGTTGCAAGTTTTACGTGGCTGCTACGGGCTTAAGTAAGAACTCATCTCACCTACGCATCAAAACCACAACGATAGTTCGTCAAATAGACTCCATTTTAACCTTCTCAAGGACCGGGCGTAGTCACACTTGGTTCAACTAAAGTTGGAGAGACAGTCTTCCGCAAGCCATCTATGTGCAAAGCACGTCGAGGGAACCGGTCTCGCGTAAGAGTACGCGTAAGGTTGGTCCGGATCGTCTCAACCAACAATACCGCCGAACCAAAATATGACATGCTGGTAGGTAGTATGACTTGTATCGCCCACAACTCACTTGTGTTCTACTCGTGCATATAACATCAAACCATAAAACCTAGGCTCGGATGCCACTGTTGGGGAACGCAGTAATTTCAAGAATTTTCCTACGCACACGCAAGATCATGGTGATGCACAGCAACGAGAGGGGAAGTGTTGTCTACGTACCAACGCAGACCGACTGCGGAAGCGATCACAAAACGTAGAGGAAGTAGTCGTACGTATTCTTCCCGATCCGATCGATCCAAGCACCGTTACTCCGGCACCTCCGAGTTCTTAGCACACGTTCAGCTCGATGACGTTCCTCGGGCTCCGATCCAGCAAAGCGTCGAGGAAGAGTTCTGTCAGCACGACGGCGTGGTGACGATCTTGATGTACTACCGACGCAGGGCTTCGCCTAAGCACTGTAACGGTATGATCGAGGTGGAATTTGGTGGCAGGGGGCACCGCACACGGCTAAGGAACAATCTCAAGGATCAAGTTGTGTGTCTTGGGGTGTCCCCTGCCCCCGTATATAAAGGTTGGAGGGAGGGGGGCTGGCCGGCCAAAGAGGAGGAGGCGCAGGAGGAGTCCTACTCCTACCGGGAGTAGGACTCCCCCCTCCAATCCTATTCCAACTAGGACTCTTGGGGGGAAGGAGAAAGAGGGGGCCGGCCCACCTCTCCTAGTCCTATTAGGACTTGGGAAAGGGGGGCGCCGGCTAGGCTTGTGGGCTGCCTCTTCTCTCTTTTCCACTAAGGCCCAATAGGCCCATTTGCCTCCCGGGGGGTTCCGGTAACCCTCCCGGTAATCCGGAAAAATCCCGATTTCACCCGGAACGCTTCCGGTGCCCAAACATAGGCTTCCAATATATCAATCTTTACGTCTCGACCATTTCGAGACTCCTCGTCATGTCCGTGATCTCATCCGGGACTCCGAACAACCTTCGGTACATCAAAATGCATAAACTCATAATAACTGTCATCGTAACGTTAAGCGTGCGGACCCTACGGTTCGAGAACAATGTAGACATGACCGAGACACGTCTCCGGTCAATAACCAATAGCGGGACCTGGATGCCCATATTGGCTCCTACATATTCTACGAAGATCTTTATCGGTCAGACCGCATAACAACATACGTTGTTCCCTTTGTCATCGGTATGTTACTTGCCCGAGATTCGATCGTCGGTATCCAATACCTAGTTCAATCTCGTTACCGGCAAGTCTCTTTACTCGTTCTGTAATACATCATCTCACAACTAACTCATTAGTTGCAATGCTTGCAAGGCTTATGTGATGTGCATTACCGAGAGGGCCCAGAGATACCTCTCCGACAATCGGAGTGACAAATCCTAATCTCGAAATACGCCAACCCAACATCTACCATTGGAGACACCTGTAGTACTCCTTTATAATCACCCAGTTACGTTGTGACGTTTGGTAGTACCCAAAGTGTTCCTCCGGTAAACGGGAGTTGCATAATCTCATAGTTATAGGAACATGTATAAGTCATGAAGAAAGCAATAGCAACATACTGAATGATCGGGTGCTAAGCTAATGGAATGGGTCATGTCAATCAGATCATTCAACTAATGATGTGACCTCGTTAATCAAATAACAACTCTTTGTTCATGGTTAGGAAACATAACCATCTTTGATTAACGAGCTAGTCAAGTAGAGGCATACTAGTGACACTCTGTTGGTCTATGTATTCACACATGTATTATGTTTCCGGTTAATACAATTCTAGCATGAATAATAAACATTTATCATGATATAAGGAAATAAATAATAACTTTATTATTGCCTCTAGGGCATATTTCCTTCAGCTAGACCTGATACTAGAGATAAACATAGACCTGTTGTAGGCATGCCTGTTGTTTCTGTTAAAATAGGAGATCATTGCTATCATGGCTTATGTGACATGGGTGCTAGTGCGAGTGCAATACCTCATTCTTTATACGAAGAAATTATGCATGATATTGCGCCTGCTGAAGTAGAAGGTATTGATGTTATTAAGCTTGCCAATAGAGATACTATTTCACCAGTTGGGATTGTTAGAGATGTTGAAGCCTTGTGTGTGAAAGTTAAATATCCTACTGATTTTCTTGTTCTTGGTTCCCCACAAGATGACTTTTGTCCTGTTATATTTGGTAGACCCTTCTTGAATACTGTTAATGCTAAGATAGACTGCAAAAAGGATATTGTTACTGTTGGTTTAGGGGATATGTCACATCATTTTAATTTTGCTGAATTTCACAGACAACCCCATGATAAAGAATTGCCTAGTAAAGATGAAATTATTGGTGTTGCTTCTATTGCCATGCCTCCTAATGATCCTTCAGAACAATATTTGCTAGACCATGAAAATGATAAGTTTATCAATGAAAGAAGGGAAATAGATGAAGTATTCTTTAAACAGGGACCTTTTTGAAACACAACTTGCATGTTGAAATTCTAGGGGATCCTCCTCCACCCAAGGGTATTCCCATGTTTGAGCTTAAACCATTACCTGATACTCTTAAATATGCTTATCTTGATGAAAAGAAGATATATCCTGTTATTATTAGTGCTAAGCTTTTAGAGCAGGAAGAAGAGAAATTATTGAAAACTCTCAAGAAGCACGGTGCTGCTATTGGATATACTCTTGATGATCTTAAGGGCATTAGTCCCACTCTATGCCAGCACAAAATAAAATTGAAGAAAGATGCTAAACCGGTTGTTGATCACCAACGACGGTTAAATCCTAAGATGAAAGAAGTTGTAAGGAGTGAAATACTAAAGCTTGTAGAGGCAGGTACAATTTATCCTATTGCTGATAGTCAGTGGGTAAGTCCTGTCCACTGTGTCCCTAAGAAGCGAGGTATTGCTGTTGTTCCTAATGATAAAGATGAATTGATCCCACAAAGGATTGTTATAGGTTATAGAATGTTAATTGATTTCCGCAAATTAAATAAAGCTATTAGAAAGGATCATTACACTTTACCTTTTATTGATCAAATGCTAGAAAGATTACCTAAACATACACATTTTTGCTTTCTAGACGGTTATTCTGGTTTCTCTCAAATACCCGTGTCGAAAGAGGATCAGGAAAAGACCACTTCTACTTGCCCTTTCGGTACCTTTGCTTATAGACGTATGCCTTTGGTTTTATATAATGCACCTGCTACCTTTCAAAGATGTATGACTGCTATATTCTCTGAATTTTGTGAAAATATTATTGAGGTTTTCATGGATGATTTCTCCGTGTATGGAACTTCTTTTGATGATTGCTTAAGCAACCTTGATCGAGTCTTGCAGAGATGTGAAGAAACTAATCTTGTCTTGAATTGGGAGAAGTGCCACTTTATGGTTAATGAAGGTATTGTCTTGGGGCATAAAGTTTCTGAAAGAGGTATTGCAGTTGATAAAGCTAAAGTTGATGCTATTGAAAAGATGTCGTGTCCTAAGGACATTAAAGGTATAAGGAGTTTCCTTGGTCATGCCGGTTTTTATAGGAGGTTCGTTAAAGACTTCTCAAAAATTTCTAGGCCTCTGACTAATCTCTGTAGAAAAGATGTTCCTTTTGTCTTTGATGATGATTGTGTAGAAGCATTTGAAATACTTAAGAAAGCCTTGATTTCTGCACCTATTGTTCAGCCAACTGATTGAAATTTACCCTTTGAAATTATGTGTGATGCTAGTGATTATGCTGTAGGTTCTGTTCTAGGACAATGAGTTGATAAGAAATTAAATCTTATTCAATATGCTAGTAAACTCTAGACAAGGCCTGGAGAAATTATGCTACTACTGAAAAAGAATTTTTAGTAGTTGTATTTGCTTGTGATAAGTTCAGACCTTATATTGTTGATTCTAAAGTAACTATTCACACTGATCATGCTGATATTAAATACCTTATGGAAA
Source organism: Triticum monococcum (assembly GCA_034509565.1). Taxonomy (NCBI): domain Eukaryota; kingdom Viridiplantae; phylum Streptophyta; class Magnoliopsida; order Poales; family Poaceae; genus Triticum; species Triticum monococcum. The sequence continues at coordinate 690,698,808 of CM067843.1, forward strand.
AGAAAGATGCTAAACCTAGACTTATTAGATGGGTTCTCTTGCTACAAGAATTTGATATGCATATTATTGGTAGAAAGGGAGCTGAGAACCCCGTTGCAGACAACTTGTCTAGGTTAGAGAATGTTCTCGATAACCCACTACCTATAGATGATAGTTTTCCTGATAAACAATTAGCTGTCATAAATGCTTCTCGTACTGCTCCATGGTATGCTGATTATGCTAATTACATTGTTGCTAAATTTATACCACCTAGTTTCACATACCAGCAAAAGAAAAAGTTTTCTATGATTTAAGACATTACTTCTAGAATGATCCACACCTTTATAAAGAAGGAGTAGATGGTGTTAGTAGACGTTGTGTACCTGAGCATGAGCAGGAACAGATCCTACGCAAGTGTCACTCCGAGGCTTATGGAGGACTCCACGCTGGAGATAGAACTGCACATAAGGTATTGCAATCCGGTTTTTATTGGCCTACTCTTTTCAAAGATGCCCGTAAGTTTGTCTTGTCTTGTGATGCATGTCAAAGAATTGCTAATATTAGTAGATGTCAAGAAATGCCTATGAACTATTCACTTGTTATTGAACCATTTGATGTTTGGGGCTTTGATTATATGGGACCATTTCCTTCCTCTAATGAGTATACACATATTTTAGTTGTTGTTGATTACGTTACTAAGTGGGTAGAAGCTATTCCAACTAGTAGTGTTGATCATAACACCTCTATTAAGATGCTTAAAGAAGTTATTTTTCTCAGGTTTGGAGTCCCTAGATACTTAAAGACTGATGGTGGTTCACATTTTTATTCATGGTGCCTTTCGTAAAATGCCTGCTAAGTATGATGTTAATCATAGAATTGCATCTCCATACCACCCACGGTCTAGTGGTCAAGTAGCATTAAGTAATAAAGAGCTTAAATTAATTTTGCAAAAGATTGTTGATAGAACTAGAAAGAATTGGTCCAAGAAACTTGATGATGCATTATGGGCCTATAGAACTGCATATAAAAATCCTATGGGTATGTCTCCGTATAAACTGGTTTATGGAAAAGCATGTCACTTACCTCTCGAACTAGAACAAAAGGCATATTGGGCCATTAAAGAGCTCAATTATGATTTCAAACTTGCCGATGAGAAGAGACTATTTGACATCAGCTCACTTGATGAGTGGAGAACCCAGGCCTATGAGAATGCCAAATTGTTTAAAGAAAAAGTTAAAAGATGGCATGACAAAAGGATACAAAAGCATGAGTTTAATGTAGGTGATTATGTTTTGTTATACAACTCTTGTTTAAGATTTTTTGCAGGAAAACTCCTCTCTAAATGGGAAGGTCCTTACGTTATCGAGGAGGTCTATCGTTCCAGTGCCATAAAAATCAACAACTTTGAAGGCACAAATCCGAGGGTGGTGAACGGTCAAAGAATCAAACATTATATCTCAGGTAATCCCATAAGTGTTGAAACCAATGTTATTAATACCGTAACCCCGGAGGAGTACATAAGGGTCAGTTTCCTGAACGTTTTAGACTCCGAAAGGGAATAGGTATGTGGTACGATAAGTAAACCGACTCCAAAACACTTCTAATAGCAATTTCTCTCCATTTTGGAATATTTAAGAAAATAGGAAAATAAGAAGTAGTCTGGAAAGGACACGAGGCGTCCATGAGGGTGGAGGGTGCGCCCTACCCCCTGGGCGCTCCCCTTGCCTCGTGGAGACCTCGTGTGCCCTCCAAAGTCCATTTTCTTGCATGATACTTCTTTTGGTCGGTAAAAATTCATTATATAATCTCCCGAAGATTTCGACCACCGTACCACGACACAATCCTCTGTTTTTTTTTTGAGTTGTTTCTACAGCAGAATTAGAGCAAGATGTCATCTCAAGACTCCGACGGAGAGAGCTATGTCTCACATCTCATTGCTGACCCAAAGACCTATGGGGACCTATCTCCTTATGGTCGAACTACAGATGATGAGGAGGATGCTCATTTGATGAGGATTGATGATTCAAGTTCGGAGGAGGAGGATGTTCCTCTACCTCAACCTGGGGATATGCACGTGAAGTTCAAGAAGTCTAGTCTCCCTAAGAGGGCTAACCGGTCTAATAACCGATCTATTCCTTCTCATTTTCGGTAGAAGAGCAAAGGATATTTATGTGACAAGATCTTGAAGCTAGAGTTGGAGGTTGATGATTTAAAGGAGGAAATTGCTATCCTCCACTATAATATGAAAAATTTGAAGGCACAATTGGCATCATCACCACCATCTTCTTCACCACCAAAGGAGAACTGAGTGTCGGGTATGGGCACTCCCCTTGGCAACTGCTAAGCTTGGGGGAGGTGTCCCGGTATCGTATCACCATCACACTTCTATCTTTACCATTTTTCTTATCTCGATCCTTTTGATTATATCTTGATCTAGTAGAATAAAGTTTAGTATGATCTAGCTTTGAGTTTTTGTGTTGATCCTTATCTATGTAATCAAGTCCGTGAGCTATATATAATAAAGATTAGTCTTGAGTTGAGGGCTTGGTTATCTTGCTATGATCTTGAGAAAAAAGGGGGGAGAAAGAATAAAAAGAAATAAAGAGATCATATTGATCTTATGGAGAGTAATGACTTCACATATAAAGAGTATGATGAATAAAAGTTGTTGAGAGTTGACAAACATAGTTTTGGTCATCGTTGCAATTAATAGGAAGTAATAAAGAAAGAGAGGTTTTGACATATAAATATACTATCTTGGAAATCTTTTATGATTGTGAGCACTCATTAAAATATGACATGCTAAAAAGTTGATGTTGGACAAGGAAGACAACGTAATGGGTTATGTTTTCTTATATCCGAAATAAATTATATTGTCATGGATCATCCAACATGTTGAGCTTGCTTTTCCCCCTCATGCTAGCCAAATTCTTTGAACCAAGTAGAGATACTACTTGTGCTTCCAAATATCCTTAAACCTAGTTTTGCCATGAGAGTCCACCATATCTACCTATGGATTGAATAAGATCCTTCAAGTAAGTTGTCATTGTTGCAAGCAATAAAAATTGCTCTCTAAATATGTATGATCTATTAATGTGGAGAAAATAAGCTTTATACGAGCCTGTGATATGGAAGAAATAAAAGCAACGGATTGCATAATAAAGGTCCCTATCACAAGTGGAAATACAAAGTGACGTTCTTTTGCATTAAGATTTTGTGCATCCAACCATAAAAGCTCATGACAACCTCTGCTTCCCTCTGCGAAGGGCCTATCTTTTATTTTTGTCCTATACCTTATACAAGAGTCATGGTGATCTTCACCTTTCCTTTTTATATTTTATCCTTTGGCAAGCACTATGTGTTGGAAAGATCCAGATATATATATAGCTAATTGGATGTGGGTTTTCATAAAGCATTATTGTTGGCATTACCCTTGAGGTAAAAGGTTGGGAGGCAAAACTATAAGCCCCTATCTTTCTCTGTGTCCAATTAAAACTTCATACCCATAAGTGTTGCGTGAGTGTTAGCAATTGTGAAAGAGTAAATGATAGTTGAGTATGTGGACTTGCTGAAAAGCTCTTATATTGACTATTTCCGATGTTATGATAAATTGCAATTGCTGCAATGACTGAGATTATAGTTTGCTAGTTTTCAATGAAGTTTCTTATTCATACTTTACATTGTGAATGGATTGTTACTTTATCATAAGAAATCATATGACAATATATATATGTTGCTATTCTAAGAATGATCATGATGCCATCATGTCCGTATTTTATTTTATCGACACCTGTATTTCTAAACATGTGGACATATTTTTCGATATCGGCTTCAGCCTGAGGACAAGAGAGGTCTACGCTTGGGGGAGTTGATACGTCCATTTTGCATCATGCTTTTATATTGATATTTATTTCATTATGGGATGTTATTATACATTATGTCACAATACTTATGCCTTTTTCTCTTATTTTACAAGGTTTACATGAAGAGGGAGAATGCCGGCAGCTGGAATTCTGGGCTGGAAAAGGAGCAAATTTTAGAGACCTATTCTGCACAACTCCAAAAGTCATGAAACTCCACGAAAGTCAGTTCTGAAATATATTAAAAATATTGGGCGAAGAAAGCACCAGAGGGGGGCCAGCCACCGTCCACGAGGGTGGGGGGCGCGCCCCCTACCTTGTGGGCCACCTGGCAGGCCTCCGATGCCCATCTTCTGGTATAAGGTGTCTTTCGCCCTGGAAAAAATCAGGAGGAAGCTTTCGGGACGAAGCGCCGCCATCTCGAGGCGGAACCTTGGCGGAACCAATCTAGGGCTCCGGCGGAGCTGTTCTGCCGGGGAAACATCCCTCCGAGAGGGGGCAATCGTCATCACCGTCGATACTCTCATCGGGAGGGGGACAATCTCCATCAACATCTTCACCAGCACCATCTCCTCTCAAACCCTAGTTCATTTCTTGTATCCGATCTTGGTCTCAAAACCTCAGATTGGTACCTGTGGGTTGCAGGTAGTGTTGATTACTCCTTGTAGTTGATGCTAGTTGGTTTATTCGGTGAAAGATTATATGTTCACATCCTTGATTGATATTAATACCCCTCTGATTATGAACATGAGTATGATTTGTGAGTAGTTACATTTGTTCCTGAAGACATGGGAGAAGTCTTGCTATAAGTAGTCATGTGAATTTGGTATTCTTTCGATATTTTGATGAGATGTATGTTGTCTTTCCTCTAGTGGTGTTATGTGAACGTCGACATGACACTTCACTATTGTTTGGGCCTAGGGGAAGGCATTGGGAAGTAATAAGTAGATGATGGGTTGCTAGAGTGACAGAAGCTTAAACCCTAGTTTGTGCGTTGCTTCGTAAGGGGCTGATTTGAATCCATATGTTTCATGCTATGGTTAGGTTTACCTTAATTCTTCTTTAGTAGTTGTAGATGCTCGCAACGGGGGTTAATCATAAGTGGGATGCTTGTCCAAGGAAGGGTAGTACCCAAGCACCGGTCCACCCACATATCAAATTATCAAAGTAACGAACGTGAATCACATGAGCATGATGAAAACTAGCTTGACGATAATTCCCATGTGTCCTCGGGAGCGCTTTGCTTTATATAAGAGTTTGTCCAGACTTGTCCTTTGTTACAAAAAGGATTGGGTCACCTTGCTGCACCTTGTTTACTTTTGTTACTTGTTACCCGTTACGAATTACCTTATCACAAAACTATCTGTTACCAATAATTTCAGTGCTTGCAGAGAATACCTTACTAAAAACTGCTTATCATTTCCTTCTGCTCCTCGTTGGGTTCAACACTCTTACTTATCGAAAGGACTACGATAGATCCCCTATACTTGTGGGTCATCATAGTAGTCCTGAAAACCTTTGTGAATTTACCTCAAAGCTTCATGGTGGTCCAACTTCATCATACAAAATGCATAAATTGGTAGGAAGGTATGGAATTTAGTGCAAGTGGATATATGCAACACATTCCCAGTTTTCATCCTTTCTAAGGTTGTTTGGAAGGGTTTGTCCTGCTTAATACATTTTGGATTTTTCGTAAAGAAGTACAAACTTTGGAAAATCATTCGTTAACATGGATAGTTAGAAATGAAAAAGATATCTAATTCTTAAAATGGATAGGCGTTGTTCGAAACCATCCATCGGTTGATGGAGGCAGCCTTTGAAAAAATATAGCTGGCCATCTTATTTTTATGTCGAAAAATGACATGAGGTTGCAAATCTGCTCTCGTGTGGGTTATGGTGGGAAGTTAGCCTACCAACCTAGATAGGTTCAAATGTCGCCAAGCGACAAGTGGAAATGACACGTGTAGTAGTCAGAAAATACTTTTTGAATTTATGTCAAAGCTTCATGGTTGTCTAGCTTGATGATACAAAATACGTAAATGGGAAGCAAGTTATGGACTCTACTACAAGTGGATATATGTAACACGTCCTCTATTTTCAACTTTTGTAAGGGTGTTTGAAGGGTGTGTCCTACTCAATACATTTTGCTTTTTGCAATAAAGTACAAAAGTAGGAAAATCATTTGCTAACTATGAATAGTTAGAAATGAAAAGGTATATGATTTTAAAGTAGATAGGCACTCTTTGAATCCATCCATCGGTTGATAGAGGCAGGCATGGAAATAATATAGTTGGCCATCTCATGTCTATGTGAAAAAATGGCATGATGGTGCAAATTTGTTATGGTGTGGGTTATGGTGGTATGTTAGCCTACCAACCTAGCTAGGTTCGAAAGTCGCCAAGGGACAAGTGGAAATGAGACATGTAGTTGTCCCAAAATACTTTGTGAATTTACCTCAAAGCTTCATGGTGGTCCAGCTTCATTATACAAAATGCTTAAATTGGAAGCATGTTATGGACATAGTGCAAATGGATATATGTAACACATCCTCAGTTTCATCTTTTCTAAGGGTGTTTTGACGGATCTGTCTTGCTTAAAGCATTTTGGGTTCTTCGCAAACAAGTACAATATTAGGGAAATCATTCATTAACTATGGATAGTTAGAAATGAAGAGGATATCTTATTTTCAAAATGGATAGGCGCCCTTCGAAACCATCTATCAGTTAATAGACGCAAGCATGGAAAAAATAGTTGGCCATCTCATTTTTATGTGAAAAAATGACATGAGGTTGCAAATCTGTTGTCGTGTGGGAAATGATGGTAAGTTAGCCTACCAACCAAGCTAGGTTTAAAAGTCGCCAAGGTACAAGTGGAAATGACATATGCAGTAGTACCAAAATACTTTTCGAATTTACCTCAAAGCTTCATGGTGGTCCAGCTTCATCATACAAAATGCATAAATTGGAAGCAAGTGATGGACTCTGCTGCAAATTAATATATGTAACACGTCCTGAATTTTCATCTTTGGTAATGGTGTTCGAAGGGTTTGTCCCGCTCAATACATTTTGGCTTTTCACAAAAAAGTACAAAATTGGGAAAACCATTTGTTTACATGAATTGTTAGAAATGAAAAGGGTATCTATTTTTTAAAACAGATAGGCACTCTTCGAAATTGTCCATTGGTTGATAGAGGCAAGCTTGAAAAAAATATAGTTGGACATCTCATTTTTATCTAAAAATGGCATGAGGTTGCAAATCTGCTGTCGTGTGGGTTCAGAAGTCGATGAGGGGCAAGTGGAAATGACACATGTAGTAGTCCCAAAGTAATTTGTGAATTTACCTCAAAGCTTCATGGTGGTCCAGCTTCATCATTCAAAATGATTATTGGAAGCAAGTTATGGACACTAGTGCAAGTGGATATATATAGCACGTCCTCAATTTCATCTTTTCTAAGGGTGTTTTGAAGGGTTTGTCTTATTTAATACATTTTGGCTATTCACAAACAAGTACATAATTAGGAAAAACATTTGTTAACTATGGATACTTAGAAATGAGATATCTTATTTTCGAAATTGATAGGCGCTCTTTGAAACAATCTATCAATTAATAGAGGCGGGCATCAAAAAAATATAGTTGGCCATCTCATTTTTATGTGAAAATGACATGAGGATGCGAATCTACTGTCGTGTGGGTTATGATGGTAAGTTAGCCTACCAACCTAGCTAGGTTCAAAAGTCACCAAGGGACACGTGGAAATGACACCTATAGTGGTCCCAAAATACTTTTTGAATTTACCTCAAAGTTTGATGGTGGTCCAGCTTCATCATACAAAATGCATAAATTGGAAGCAAGTTATGGACTCTACTGCAAATGGATATATGTAACACGTCGTTAATTTTCATCTTTTGTAAGTGTGTTTGAAGGGTCTATCCTGCTCAATACATTTTAGCTTTTCGCAAAAAGTACAAAATTAGGAAAATCATTCGTTAAATATGAATAATTAGAAATGAAAAAGGTATATGATCTTTAAAATAGATGAGTGCTTTTTGACACCATCCATCGATTGATAGAGGTAGGCATGAAAAAAATATAATTGGCCAGCTCATTTTTATGTGAAAATGGCATGAGGTTAAAAACCAGTTGTCATCTGGGTTATGATGGTATGTTATAGCCGACCAACCTAGCATGGTTCCAAAGTTGCCAAGGGACAAGTCGAATGACACCTGTAGTAGTCCCAAAATATTTCCAAAATTTCCCTCAAAGCTTCATGGTGGTCCACCTTCACCATACAAAATGTGTAAACTGGAAGCAAGTTACGAACTCTGCTGCAAGTGGATACATGTAACACGCCCCGAATTTTCATCATTTGTAGGGTGTTTGAAGGGTTTGTCCTGCTCAATACATTTTCGCTTTTTGCAAAAAATTACATAATTAGGAAAATCATTCGTTAGCTATGAATAGTTAGAAATAAAAAGGCATCTCATTTTTAAAATATACAGGCGCGCTTCGAAACCATCCATCGATTGATAGACGTAGGCATGTAAAACAGATAGTTGGCCATCTCATTTTTATGTGAAAAAATGGCATGAGGTTGAAAATCTGCTGTCATGTGGGTTATGGTGGTAAGTTAGCCTACCAACCTAGCTAGGTTCGAAAGTTGCCAAGGGACAAGTGAAAATGATACTTGTAGTAGTCCCGAAATACTTTGTGAGTTTACCTCAAAGCTTCATGGTGCTCTGGCTTCATCATACTAAGTGCTTACATTGGAAGCAAATTATGGACACTAGTGCAAGTGATATATGTAACACGTCCTCAAATTTCGTCTTTTCTAAGGGTGTTTTAAAGGGTCTATCCTGCTTAATACATTTTGATTTTTTCGCAAACAAGTACAAAAGTGGGAAAATCATTCGTTAACTATGGATAGTTAGAAATGAAAAAGTTATATTATTTTCAAAATGGATAGGTGCTCTTCGAAACCATCTATCGGTTGATAGAGGCAGGCATGAAAAAAAATATAGTTAGCCATCCCATTTTATGTGAAAAAATGACAAGAGGCTGTGAATCTTCTGTCGAGTGGGTTATGATGGTAAGCTACCCTACCAATCGCTATGTTCAAAAGTCACCAAGGGACAAGTGGAAATGACACTTGTAGGAGTCCTAAAATTGTTTTTTAATTTACCTCAAAGTTTCATGTTGGTCCAGCTTTATCATTCAAATGCGTAAATTGGAAGCAAGTTATGGACTTCTCTTTAAGTGGATATATGTAACACGTCATCAATTTTCATCTTTTGTAAGGGTGTTTGAAGGGTTTGTCCCGCTTGATACATTTCGGCTTTTTTGCAAAATAGTACAAATTAGGAAAATCATCCGTTTACTATAGATAGTTTGAAATGAAAACCGTATCTAATATTTAAAATGGATAGTCACTCTTCGAAACCATCCATGGGTTGATAGAGGCAGGCATGAAAATAATATTGTTGGTGATCTAATTTTTATATGAAAAAATTACACGAGGTTCCAAATCTGTTATCGTGTGGGTTTTGGTGGTACATTAGCCTACCAACCTAGCTAGGTTAAAAAGTCGCCAAGGGACAAGTGGAAATACACTTGTAGTAGTCCCAATTTTTTTTATTCACCTCAAAGCTTCATGGTGGTCCAACTTCATCATATAAAATGCGTAAATTGGAAGCAAGTTTCGAACTCTGGTGCAAGTGGATATATGAAACACGTCCAAAAAAATCATCTTTTATATGGGTGTTTTCAAGGGTATGTCATGCTTAATACATTTTGGCTCTTTCGCCCAATAGTATAAGATTAGGAAAATCATTCATTAATTATTGATAGCTAGAAATGAAAAAGGTATATGATTTTGAAATGGATAGGCGCTCATCGAAACAACCAATCGGTTGATAGAGGTAGGTATGGAAAATATATAGTTGGCCATCTTATTTTTACGTGAGAAAATGACATAAGGATGCAAATCTGTTGTTGTGTGGGTAATGGTGGTAAGTTAGCCTACCAAACTAGCGAGGTTCAAAAGTGGCCAAGGGACAAGTGGAAATGACACTTGTAGTACTCCCAATTTCTTAATTTACCTGAAAGCTTCATGGTGGTCCAGCATCATCATACGATATGCGTAAATTGAAAGCAACTTATGGACACTCGTGCAAGTGGGCATATGTAACACGTCCTCAATTTTCATCTTTTGTAAGGGTGTTTTGATTGGTCTGTCCTGCTTAATAATTTTTGGCTTTTCCGTAAACAAGTACAAAATTAGGAAAATATTTCATTAACTATGGATAATTAGAAATGAAAAAGGTATCCGATTTTTAAAATGGATAGGTGCTCTTCGAAACCATCAATCCGTTGATGGAGGCATACATGACAAAAAATAGTTGGTCATCTCAATTTTATGTGAAAAAATGACATGACGTTGCAAATCTGCTATCGTGTGGGTTATGGTGGTAAGTTAGCCTACCAACGTAGCTAGGTTCAGAACTCGCAAAAGGGGCAAATGGAAATGAGACCGGTAGTAGTCCCAAAAAACCTTGTGAATTTACCTCAAAGCTTCATAGTGCAGCTAGGTTGGGATCCTCTGCAGTACTGTACGGTACAGTACAGTCACAAACATGTGGACCCGGCTCCACATGTTATCCACATAACAGCACCGTACAGTACTGCAGAGGATCTCAACCCAGTGCAGCTTCATCATACAAAATGCGTAAATTGGAAGCAAATTATGGACTCTAGTGCATGTGGATATATATAACACGTCCTCGGCGCTTATAGTTTATATTGTTGATTATGTCAGTGGCAAGTTGAATGCCAGTTTCGTTTTACACCTGGAGAGAGTTAACTATCATTGGAGCCTTCTTTCGCTTTTTGTCTAGTGCCACTTGTTGCAGAAAATTAATCACCTTTTGTCAAACAATGAAAAGGGTTTCTTGCAGGTAAGTTGGACGTCGACATTATGTTTTATTAAGACTTAAAAATGTCAGCATATAATCTTTGGTACTTTCTTCTACGCTTTCCACATGTTTGCATGCACCACGTACCTCATTTCTACTTAGGATTTGGACGATCAATCAATTTTGATTATTACGGAAGTTTGGTGTGAGAGGTTTCCGGTGTGTGGCACCTGAGGCAGCAATGGTTGGTGAAGGAGTCTCCATCCTCATACTATTATTCAATTGCTGGCGTATAATAAGGTCAACCTTTGCTTCATCTGCCATCATGTTTGAAACGAGAAGATTTGAAGCCGGACGCCACTCACTATGATCACTCCAAAGCAAGAGGAAGGTCAGAGCATATATCATGAGTCATGGTATCGCGACGACACGTCGGACGTTTGAATCTGCCGGCCTCACCAACCAGCTGTACCATGTTCTTGTTCAGTTTGCTTTGCTTGCTGCATGCAAACACGTACGTACGCACACCCGAGATCACCAATTATTTACCCCTCCCCCGGCAGTGTGGATGTTCTTCTCTCTTTGATTAGCTAATGAGTGAGAAAATGGAGCATTTGCACCATGACTAGCTAATGACTATGGTTTTTGAATAATCGAGTCGACTAAGTGTACACGTGGCCCTCTAATTTGCACATAAACTGTTAGCACTGTACTACGAGTATATATATAGTACCTCCTTGCTCGTCCTGTAACGACGACTCTGTAGCTTTATGAGGCAGAATTTCCCTGTCAGATCACTGCATTTTTCTCTGTGGGTTCCGTACCCCGTACTCCACAGCCGCACATGGTACACCGCTTATCATCGGTAGCTGAAACAAGGCGGCAACCGTTGTTTTCGCAGGCGCTATTTTCCGCCGTGCTACTCTCCGTAGCAAGATACTCCCGAAAGCGACTCACGCCGTTACAATACTATTTCCACAGACGAGTCCGGATCCCTGTCCTCGTATACCATACCACAGTCTTCCCGACGTGTCATTGTTGGCACGATGCTTGCGCTCGCCATCCTCCCGTATTTGGGAACTTCCACCGGTTGCTTGCGCGCTCTGCCTGCGATCGATCCACCAACGCATGCAAAGCTTGCAAGCTTCTGCATCCGTCGTAGTAGCTGGTGGTAGCTAGACGCATGCCGAGGCGGCGGCCGTCATGATCGCGTACGTAGATCACCCGTGGCCGTGACACCGTGTGGACACGCCGGCGGGGAGCCGTGACATGGCGCGCGCGAGTTGGACCGGCCGGCCGGCCGGGGCGGCAAGCGATGCCGATTGCTTCCCGAGCGTGACACATGCGCGAGGAGATAGCGTTGCAAGGGGATCATCGGCGAGGTTTCACAAAGCTTTATGTTGTTATCGCATGTACGTAGGTGACGCCCGCCAGATAATTGGTGTCATTTACCGGATCGAAGTTGGCCACGTCTCCCGCGGGAACCTGCTTCTAACTGGTGCACGAGTGAACGGGAATCTCTCCTCGGCTTGTGGAAGCACTTATCTCCTTGGCTCATCATTCACGAGGGGATGAAACCCGTGTCACGTAACCGCGTGTTTTGGCAAAGCGGGAAGAGGAAACAGCGACCAGTCCCGGCGCGATCTACTCCGGAACAGTGATCTGATTCTGATCATCACTTTGAGTAGATGCGGACACAAAGTGGTTCTTCCGGGCGTCGTGGCCCTGCGGATCCCCACGAACCATTCAATCAGCTGAGCTACTAGTACTAGTGTGTGCGCGCGTGTAGGGGCCCCCGCCCACTCTGTCGTCTCATCCGAAGCGGAGGGCATCCGTTCCGTTTTGACGGGGAAGATTAAGAAGTGGAACAACGTGGGACGAGGACGATGATGAGACGGATGTGGCTGTTGCTGGCTGGTAGGGGGATGAAATCACCGACGACCGCGCCTCCCGGACGGATTAGATTCCGACGCGACGCGGCCGGTACTAGGGTATATTTCTTTCTTTTTGGCCGCACCCTTTTGGAGAGACGGGATTTCCGGGTCGAGCTTCCCATCCCAGATTCTGCCCGACGCTGCGGCGGCGCAACCGGGATAAAGCAACAACCACCGCTTGGCATGGCACATAATTCAACCAGATACCACGTGCTACAAATTTTTCAAGGAGAAATTATATGTTGTGTGTCGGAGTTCGAGCTCAACAAATACTTTGCTATGGCTGAAAAGAGAGCTCGAGGATTCACCATGCCACTAGGCCGTGAAGAAAGTGTAGTGTTTGTCACATCCTTACTCCCTCCGGTCCTTCTTAATTCACATATAAAATTTGTCCTAGTAAACTTTGATCAAATGTATAAAAAAAATTACCAACATTCAGAATGTGCAATTAACAACATTAGATGCGTCATGACTTTAGTTTCATATTGTATAAATTTAGTACTGTAGATGTTAATATTTTTTCATACAAATATGATCAACTTTATAAAATTTGACTTCAGACAATTATTATATGTAGAGTAAAAAGGACTGGAGGGAGTACATACCATGTCATCACATCTAGAGCGTGTTGGTAGCCTACTTAGAGGCCAACCAAGCCCGCGTGGGACGAAAATGGGCTATTTGGTAGCCCGTGTTCACTGTTTGGCCCTCATAATACGAATCTCAAAGCAACTCCCAGCCAGACCTGCTAGTAACAGCCGAATCGGCAGTCTCCGGCGAACAAAACTGAGACGAGCCACATCGAGCTCAGGTGGTGGGTCCCGTTGCACGAAAGAATACAGGGCGGAGCTCTGTACGTGGTTTCTTCTCACAACTCCACTAAACTCCTTCCTAATCTTCTTTTTTCGTTCTTTTCTAATCTACACAATGATACTTTGATTTGAGATAAGGTCTATACGAAAAAGATACACATCGATGTCATGGTTCCATTCGGGCGATAGGTATATTTCCTCCTTTTTGGCCGCACCCTTTTGGTTCGCTAGGATAGACGGGATTTTCGTGTCGTGCTTCCCCTCCCAGATTCTCCCCGACGCTGCGGCGGCGCAACCGGGATGGGATAAAGCAACCACCACTTGGTGTGGCACATAATTCAATCTGATACTACGTGCTACCAACTTTTCAAAAGAAATTATATGTTGCATGTCAGAGTTTGAGCTCAACAAATAGTCTGCTACGGCTGAAAAGAGAACTCGAGGATTCACCACGCCACTAGGTCGTGAAGAAAGTGTAGTGCTTGTCACATACTTACATACCAAGTCATGTCATCTAGGGCGTGTTGATAGCCTACTTAGAGGCCAACCAAGCCCGTCTGGGACGAAAATGGGCTGTTTCGTAGCCCGTGTTCACGGTTTGGCCTGCATAACACGAATCTCAAAGCAACTCTCACCTAGATCCACTAGTAACGGCCGAATCAGCAGTCTCTGGCAAAGCTGAGACGAGCCCGATCGAGATCAGGTGGTGGGTCTCATTGCACGAGAGAATACAGGGCAGATGTGAGGTATGTACGTGGTTTCTTCTCATAACTCCACTAAACCCCTCCCTAATCTCCTTTTTTAGTCCCTTCTAATCTACACAATCATACTTCGATTTGAGATAAGGTCTAAATGTAAAAGATGCACATCGATTTCATGGTTCCATTCAGGCGATAGGTATATTTCCTCCTTTTTGGCAACACCCTTTTGGTTCGCCCGGATAGACGGGATTTCGGGTCGTGCTTCCCCTCCCAGATTCTGCCTGACGCCGCGGCGGCCCAATCGGGATGGGATAAAGCAACCACCACTTGGCGTGGCACATAATTCAACCTGATACTAAGTGCTACCAACTTTTCAACGGAAATTATATGTTGTCTGTCAGAGTTTGAGCTCAACAAATACTCTGCTACTGCTGAAAAGAGAAGTCGGGGATTCACCATGCCACTAGGTCGTGAAGACAGTGTAGTGTTTGTCACATACTTACAACCATGTCATGTCATCTAGGGCATGTTGATAGCCTACTTAGAGGCTAACCAAGCCCACGTGGGACGAAAAAGGGCTGTTTGGTAGCCCGTATTCACTGTTTGGCCCGCATAACACGAATCTCAAAGCAACTCTCAGCCATACCCACTAGTAATGGATGAATCGGCAGTCTCCGGCGAGCGAAGCTGAGACGAGTCACATCGAGCTCAAGTGGTGGGTCCCATTGCACGAGAGAATACATGGCGAATGTGAGCTATGTACGTGGTTTCTTCTCAGAACTCCACTAAACTCCTCCCTAATCTCCTTTTTCGTCCCTTCTAATCTACACAATGATACTTCAATTTGAGATAAGGTCTATACGAAAAAGATGCAGATCGATGTCATGGTTCCATTTAGGCGATAGGTATATTTCCTCCTTTTTGGTCGCACCCTTTTGGTTCGCCTGGACAGACGGGATTTTCGGGTCGTGCTTCCTCTCCTAGATTCTCTCCAACGCTACGGCGGCACAACCCGGACGGGATAAAGTAACCACCACTTGGCATGGCACATGATTCAACCTGATACTACGTGCTACCAATTTCTCAACGGAAATTATATGTTGTTTGTCAGAGTTTGAGCTCAACGAATACTCTGCTACGGCTGAAAAGAGAAGTCGAGGATTTACCATGCCACTAGGCCGTGAAGAAAGTGTAGTGTTTGTCACATACTTACATACCATGTCATGTCATCTAGGGCGTGTTGATAACCTTCTTAGAGGCCAACCAACCCTGCGTGGTACGAAAATGGGTTGTTTGGTAGCCCGTGTTCACTGTTTGGCCCGCATAACACGAATCTCAAAGCAACTCTCAGCCAGACCCGCTAGTAACGGCCGAATTAGCAATCCCTGGCGAAGCTGAGACGAGTCACATCGAGCTCAGGTGGTGGGTCTCATTGCACAAGAGAATACAGGGCGGATGTGAGCTCTGTACGTGGTTTCTTCTCATAACTCCACTAAACCCCTCCCTAATCTTCTTTTTTCGACCCTTCTAATCTACACAATGATACTTCGATTTGAGATAAGGTCTAAACGAAAAAGATGCACATCGATTTCATGCTTCCATTCAGGCGATAGGTATATTTCCACCTTTTTGGCCACACCCTTTTGGTGCGCCCGGATAGAAGGGATTTCGGGTCGTGCTTCCCCTCCCAGATTCTCCCTGACACTGCGGGGATGCAACCGGGATGGGATAAAGCAACAACCACTTGGCGTGGCACATAATTCAGCCTGATACTAAGTGCTACCAACTTTTCAATGAAATTATATGTTGTCTATCAGAGTTTGAGCTCAACAAATACTCTACTACGGCTGAAAAGAGAAGTTGAGGATTCACCATGCCACTAGGCCGTGAAGAAAGTGTAGTGTTTGTCGCATACTTACATACCATGTCATGTCATCTAGGGCATGTTGATAGCCTACTTAGAGGCCAACCAAGCCTGCGTGGGACCAAAAAGGGCTGTTTGGTAGCCTGTGTTCACTGTTTGGCCCGCATAACACTAATCTCAAAGCAACTCTCAGCCAGACCCGCTAGTAATGGACGAATCAGCAGTCTCCCGCGAGCGAAGCTGAGACGAGTCACGTCGAGCTCGGGTGGTGGGTCCCGTTGCACGACAGAATACAGGGTGAATGTGAGCTATGTACGTGGTTTCTTCTCATAACTCCACTAAACTCATCCCTAATCTCCTTTTTTCGTCCCTTCTATTCTACAAAATGATACTTCGATTTGAGATAAGGTATATAAGAAAAGATGCACATCGATGTCATGGTTTCATTCAGGCGATAGGTATATTTCCTTCTTTTTGGCCGCACCCTTTTGGTTCACCCAGACGGACGGACAGACGGGATTTTCGAGTCGTGCTTCCCCTCCTAGAGTCTCCCCGACGCTATGGTGGCGCAACCGGGATGGGATAAAGCAACCACCACTTGGTGTGGCACATAATTCAACCTGATACTACGTGCTACCAACTTTTCAATGGGAAATAATATGTTTTGTGACAGAGTTTGAGCTCAAGGAATACTCTACTACGACTGAGAAGACGACTCACGGCTTCACCATGCCAATAGCCGGGATGGGAAGAAAGTGTATTTTTCCACCATGTCATGTCATCTGGTGAGCCCAAAAACCTAACTAGCCAATTCATCATTGCTAGTTATCCAATGAAAATGCATTGAAGGTTGATTTGCAAAAAAAAAAAAGCTAAGCTGTTGGAAGGGTAAGCTTATGTCTTATGGAGGTCGACTTGTTCTAATAAACTTAGTGCTAACAAGCATGCCGATGTTTCTATTGTCTTTCTTTAAGGTGTCTGCAGGGGTATGGCAAAGGCTGGACATCTATCGATCACGATTTTTCTGACAATGCGATCAAGTTAAGAAAAATATATAGGCTTACCAAATGAGATACTATTTGTAGGCCGAAGGACCAAGGTGTGCTAGGGATTGACAACTTAGGGGCTAAGAATAGATGCCTACTCAACAAATGGTTGTACACGCTTTCTGTTGAAACCGAAAGAATGTGGGTACAAATTTTGTGCAACAAGTACCCAATGAAAAAATAGCGCGCTACAGAAAATAATGTGGCCCCTGAAAATATGCTATTAGCGTGCTATAGCACGCTATAGCATGCTATTAGCGAGGCATTGTACATTGATTTATTTAGCGAGACAATTCTCTATATGCTATAGCGTGCTATTAGCGATGTTATAGTGCGCTATTCTTTTCAGTGCAAGTACCTGCAGTTGAAAAACTTGGCTCAGGCTACCTTAAGACCAAATGACTCACATTTCTGGAAGTGGCTAATGAGGACGACAACATCCTTCTTTTAAAGGACTAAATTTATCATTAAGAATGGTAACTCAACTAGATTCTTAGAAGATACATGGTTAGGGGAGACACCACTATCCACACAGTATCCTTCTCTTTATAATACTGTACAATGTAAGGATGTTTATATTGGCACAATATTACAGGCTGTTTCTCTAAATATACAGTTCAGAAGGTCTCTAGTGGAGGACTGATGGAACAGCTGGTTACATCTCATGCGGAGGCTGTTGGACGTTCACCTCTCTAATGAATCTGATATGATTCGCTGGAATTTATCGGCAATGGGGTATTCTTCGTAAAATCTATGTATCTAGACTTAATAGACTCTTGTCCCAGTCCCCAAATCAATTCATATTTGAAATATTAAAGCACCTTTAAGAATCAAAATCTTTGTGTGGTTGTACATACAGAAATGATTTTGATCAAGGATAACTTGGCAAAATGAAGATGGGATGCTCGTAAATTGTGTAGCTTTTTGTGATAAAGATGAAACTATACAACACCTCTTTCTCAAATGTCCTCTCGCCAAGCTTTTATGGCGTATGATTCATGTAGCCTTTGATGCCAGCCCTCCGAATAGTATTAACAAGTTATTTGGGACGTGGCTAAACGGAGTTGAGCCAAGTACTATGGGACATCTTCGCATAGGAGTACGCGCATTACTTTGGGCTATATAGAACTGCAGAAATGACATGATATTTAACCGACAAACTCTCATTAATTTTTTGCACGTCATATACAGAGCTACTGCCTGGATCTGTATATGGTCGTTACTCAGTCCTACGGTAGCCAAGGAGCTTATGACTATTGGGTGCAACCGGTGAAAGACGGTAGCACGGGATAATTACGATATGTCTGGATGGCGGTCCTAATAGGTTAGGTGTTTAGTCATTTTGATCTGTTTTTCACCGGTTGTGGCACATTTTTTCTTCATTTTACTCTCACTCCCTTGTGAGCTTGTACCGAATCACAGATTTTCTTTGAGCCTTTTGTTTAATAATGACTACATGCATCACTCAGATGCAGAGGCAGGATAACCCTCTTTTAAAAAAAAAGACTAATCATAGATGCTTGACGCAGCGTCGCATTCTCATTTGCCCATAATTCATCCACTAGTTACTGGTCTGGCCAAGCCACCTCCGTCAAAAGCCACTTCTGCGTGCCAAACCGGGGACAATTTTAGTGTTTTGACCATTTTGCAAAACTTGAGTCGGATCTAATCCTGGTTCAATTTTTTTTCAAGATCTGACTCTTTTCTTACCGCCGGGGTTGATGGTGATAGGGTATAACTGCTACCATTAAGGCCCTTGGCGGTAGGGTTGCACGCCCTAGCACAAAAAAAATCTAAGTATTAAATACAGTGTTTGTACCCACCTGTCGCCGGACACCTCGGCGGTAGGGTTGCACAGACTATCATCAGCCTGTTTGACGGTAGGGCTGCACTGCGCTGACTTGGATAAGTTGCATACCGTCAGGGACCTCGGCTATAGACTGGTATACCCTACCTCCATCGATCCCGGCAGGGAGAAAGGGTCAGATGCCAAAAAAAGTTGAATCAGGGTGAGATTAGCTCAACTTTCATGAAAGGGTCAAAACATCAAATTTGCCCCCACACCGCCAAGACATGCATCATGCTCCTCGAAAGGTCCCTTTTCGATTTCCCAATACCTGCTCATGAATTGGCCGGACACAAAGCATCCAGAAAGCTTTCACACACACAGAGAGAGACTACTCCCCGCAAAAAGAGAGAGAGAGAGACTACTAATAAATCCAGTTTGTGCACGTAAGATCGTACTACTTCCGGATTAAGCATACCCCGTGTCCTGGCCAATGATTAACAGGAAATAAAAATGAAAAGTGTTGGCGTTATAAAAAAAAGCTTCAACTTGATGTGAGCACGTAATAGAAAAAACTATAGGAAGATTGCCGACTGCTGTTCCAGTATACAAGTGGGTTGGTTGGGATGGCCACAAGCCCTAGTCATACGGGTACCACTCGTACCTACCTGCCGTTTTGTCCAGCAGCGTGAGCTGCGTCGGGACACAATACTGTATTGCAGCAGCCTGTCCTGTTCCCCTGCGTTTCTCAGTGCATGTGACCCCTCCCTCCTCTTATTTAGAAGTTGCGGCCTTCTTTAATGGCAACCACCAGTGAGTTAGTGTCACATACTAGGAGCAAACAGAATTAGGCCTAACTAGAGCACCATTTGGGAGAGCAGTGGTTGCTGGTTAGGCCACAGGCTCTATCATTAGTGGCCAAACACGCCGTACTGGGAGCCAAGTTAGGTCTGCCATTTGGAAGAAGCATATTTGACCCTCACAAAACACGATACTATATATTTGGAAAAAGTAGACGGTTGAATTGTCAAGTTGGTCTTTGCAAAACATAGAAAACATTCGGAAGGTGGAGGCCCTAATTGCGGAGGGTGTAGCTGTTGACGATTCCAAAATACTGTCCTCGGGTTACTATATCTTCTTCTTATTCGTTGTACGTATAGCTGTACTTGCTGTATTGCACTGGTGAAAGATTTGGAGACTTGCAATACAGTGAAGTCCATGCAACACCTGCAAAATACAGTACTGTATCGGTACAAGTACTGGTCTGCTTTCAGGGCTGCCAGCATTGGACCGTAGCCGTAGACATCCCGAAAGGACGGCGAGCAGGGTACAGCCTGGGCAGTGCACTAGTGCAGTGTTGCCAGTAGCCATGGCGACGATGACGAATGCTTGCTCGCTCTGGCCAAATTTAGTGTTTTGACCCTTTTTGTAAAGTTTAACCTTTGACCTCGGTTTCAAAAAAATAATCGGGATCTGACCTTTTTACTACCGCCAGGGTCTTCGACGGTAGGTTATAACGCCAACTCCAACCGTCAATCCCAAAGGTTTTGCCCATCCGCCGGTCGGTGCACTCAATGCACGGCCGCATCACAACTTGTCCGTATTGCATCCGCGAACTAGAAAAAAAACGGCCGGACATTTTTAAAAACACACGTAAAACATAATTAAACATTAACATAAACTTAAAACTGTTCAAGCTAGTCTCGTGCGCACATTTAAACTTAACTTAAACTAAAAACATAAAAAAAAGGTAGATTAGATGCCGCTGCCGTGGTCGTCTTGGATGCCGCCGTGGTCTTCACGCACCGCCGTCCTCATCGTCATTCATGATGAGGTCGACATACAGCTGTGGCTGCCAGGCCAGAAGCGCTTGCACCACCTCCTCCCATGGTGACGGCTCCGGCGCTAGTGAGCGTGGCGGCGTGGGTGACCATGGCCCGACACCCACCTCATTGGCCGTCTCCGCCACCATGGACGACCACCTCCACCTCTGGCACGTGGGTTCCACGTGACAATGGGGACTCCTCCACCACCTCCTCCTTGACGGCCATGTCCATCTCCGGGATGGCGACGTCGCCGGCCGCAAAGAGGGCGAACTGGGTTTCGAGGCCCTCCCTTTGTCATCGTGGGCGTTCATGGAGTCCTCTACGACCCGCCTCATGAGCTCCGCCTCCTCCTCTGATAAAGTGGTTATTATCATATTTTTCTTGTTCATGATAAAGGTTTATTATTCATGCTAGAATTATATTGACCGGAAAATTAAATGCATGTGTAAATAAATAAACAAATACTATGTCCTAGTGAGCATCTACTAGACTAGCTTGTTTATCAAAGATGGATAAGGTTTTCTAACCATAGACATGATTTGTCATTTTGATAATGAAATCATATTATTAAAAGAATGATATGATGGACAAGACCCAACCGTAAGCTTAACATGCAGTTGATCGTAGCAGTTTATTGTTACAGCTTTCTTCATGTCAAGTATCTATTTGTAAGACCATGAGATCGTGCAACTCCCTCAAATCGGAGGAATACTTAGTGTGTATCCGAACATCATTTCATAACTGGATGATAATAAAGGTGCTCTATAGGTATCACCGACGATGTTTGTAGAGTTGACACGGATTAAGACTGCGATTTGTTACTCCAAATATACGCGCAGGTGGTCGTTGATAGCGGGGCAGCTGCCGGGCCAGACGGGCAACAATATCAAAAACTACTAGAACACGCACATTAAGTGCAAGCTCCTCAACCGCGTCATGGACCCGCACAAGTGCCGCCCCATCAGCGCCGCCAGAGGGCTCACCACATCGACCACCGACCCCGTCTTCCCTTCCTCTCTGACGCCAGCGTCCAGGCTTGCCAACGTGCCTTTCGCCTTCCATAGCAGCAGCATGAGCTTCACGAGGCCGGCGTCGTCCGACGATGGGCACAACAACAGTGGAGCAACGACGCACCTCGCTGCACCGACCTGGACCTGGACCTGTCCATGAGCTTGTCGTGCTCGCCGCCCAAAGGCAGCGCCACTCGCCAAGTCGACGCTCACATCGCACCAGCAGCAGGGCCTCTGCCTGTTTCTACCACCTCGGCGTCTGCAACGGGGAGGCATGCACCTGCAAGAGGGCGACGCCGGCGGGCCCACACGTGTTCTAGTTTCTCCGGCCATTGGAGGAGGATCAATACATGTAGCACACTAGGCGCCCGGAAAAACTTTGTACAAAGCACAAAATGGAGGAAGAGAGGGGAAAAGGTTTCTAATTGAGATAGATGATGTGGATTATTATTTCTCATGTTTCGGTTCATCCCAAATATGATTCATTTCTTCTCACCATATAATAGAATTTTGAATTTCATGCAGCGGCAAAAAATTATTTAAAAAAAAATCTCAGGTGGCAAAAAATGATATTACTAAATTAGTGTAGAAGACACACAGACACAAGTGAGAAAAGAGTGGCAAATGGTACTGTTTGACTGTGCATCCGATTTGGGCGTCTATTTGTGTCATGTGGGATATGAAGGAAATATGCCCTAGAGGCAATAATAAAGTTATTATTTATTTCCTTATATCATGATAAATGTTTATTATTCATGCTAAAATTGTATTAACCGGAAACTTAGTACATGTGTGAATACATAGACAAACCAAGTGTCACTAGTTTGCCTCTAATTGACTAGCTCGTTGAATCAATGATGGTTATGTTTCCTAACCATAGACATGAGTTGTCATTTGATTAACGAGATCACATCATTAGAGAATGATGTGATTGACTTGACCCATCTGTTAGCTTAGCACGATGATCGTTTAGTTTGTTGCTATTACTTTCTCCATAACTTATACATGTTCCTGTGACTATGAGATCATGCAACTCCCGAATACCAGAGGAACACTTTGTGTGCTACCAAACGTCACAACGTAACTGGGTGATTATAAAGGTGCTCTACAGGTGTTTCTGATGGTGTTTGTTGAGTTGGCATAAATCGAGATTAGGATTTGTCACTCCGATTGTCGGAGAGGTATCTCTGGACCCTCTCGGTAATGCACATCACTATAAGCCTTGCAAGCATTGTGACTAATGAGTTAGTTGCAGGATGATGCATTACGGAACGAGTAAAGATACTTGCCGGTAACGAGATTGAACTTGGTATTGAGATACCGACGATCGAATGTCGGGCAAGTAACATACCGATGACAAAGGGAACAACGTATGTTCTTATGCGGTTTGACCGATAAAGATCTTCGTAGAATATGTAGGAACCAATATGAGCATCCAGGTTCCTCTATTGGTTATTGATCGGAAGTGAGTCTCGGTCATGTCTACATAGTTCTCGAACTCGTAGGGTCTGCACGCTTAACGTTCGGTGACGATCGGTATTATAAGTTTATGTGTTTTGATGAACCGAAGGTTGTTCAGAACCCCGGATGTGATCACGGATATGACGAGGAGTCTCGAAATGGTCGAGACATAAAGATCGATATAATGGAATCCTATGTTTGGACATCGAAATGGTTCCGAGTGGTTCGGGCATTTTTCTGGAGTACCGGGAGGTTACCGAAACCCCCCGGGAGAAGTTATGGGCCTTATGGGCCATAAGAAGGAAGCACACCAGCCCACAAGGGGCTGGTGCGCCCCCCTTGGGCAGGAGGCCGAATAGGAATAGGTTTGGGGGGAGGGGGGGGCTTTCCTTCTCTCCTACTCCTCTTTCCCTTCCTCTTCTACTCGAACTAGGGAAGGGGGGGGGAATCCTACTCCCGATTGGAGTAGGACTCCCCTAGGGCGCACCATAGAGAGGCTCGGCCCCTCCCCTCCTCCACTCCTTTATATATGAGGGAGGGGGCACCCCATGAACACACAAGTTGATCATTGATCTTTTAGCCGTGTGCGGTGCCCCCCTCCACCATAATCCACCTCGGTCATATCGTAGCGGTGCTTAGGCGAAGCCTTGTTTCGGTAGCATCATCATCACCGTCATCATGCCGTCGTGTTGACGAAGCTCTCCCTTGACACTCTGTTGGATCGTGAGTTCGTGGGACGTCACCGAGCCGAACGTGTGCAGATCGTGGAGGTGCAGTACCTTCGGTACTAGGATCGGTCGATCGCGAAGACGTACGACTACATCAACCGCGTTGTCATAACGCTTCCTCTTATGGTCTACGAGGGTACGTAGACAACACTCTCCCCTCTCATTGCTATGCATCACCATGATCTTGCGTGTGCGTAGGAATGTTTTTGAAATTACTGCGTTCCCCGTCAGTGGCATCAGAGCCAGGTTTATGCGTAGATGTTATATGCACGAGTAGAACACAAAGGAGTTGTGGGCGTGGGTATATACATATTGCTTGCCTTCACTAGTTGATTCTTGATTCATCGGCATTGTTGGATGAAGCGGTCCAGACCGACATTACGCGTACGCTTACGCGAGACTGGTTCTACCGACGTGCTTCCCACACAGGTGGCTAGTGGGTGTTTGTTTCTCCAATTTTAGTTGAATCGGATTCCATGAAAAGGATTCTTTCTGAAGATCAAAAAGCAATCACTATACCTCGTTGTGGTTTTTGATGCGTAGGTAAGAACGGTTCTTGCTTAGCCCGTAGCAGCCACGTAAAACTTGCAACAACAAAGTAGAGGAAGTCTAACTTGTTTTTGCAGGCCATGTTGTGATATGATATGGTCAAGACGTGATGCTAAATTTTATTATATGAGATGATCATGTTTTGTAACACAGTTATCGGCAACTGGCAGGAGTCATATGGTTGTCGTTTTGTTGTATGAAATGCAATCGCCATGTAATTGCTTTACTTTATCATTAAGCGGAAGCGATAGTCGTAGAAGCAATAGTTGGCGAGACGACAATGATGCTTCGATGGAGATCAAGGTGTCAAGCCGGTGACGATGGAGATCATGATGGTGCTTTGGATATGGAGATCAAAGGCACAAGATGATGATGGCCATAGCATATCACTTATATTGATTGCATATGATGTTTATCATTTATGCATCTTATTTTGCTTAGTTCGACGGTATCATTATAAGATGATCTCTCACTAAATTTCAAGGTATAAGTGTTCTCCCTGAGTATGCACCGTTGCTACAGTTCGTCGTGCCGAGACACCACGTGATGATCGGGTGTGATAAGCTCTACGTTCACATACAACGGGTGCAAGCCAGTTTTGCACACGCAGAATACTCGTGTTAAACTTGATGAGCCTAGCATATGTAGATATGGCCTCGGAACACTGAGATCGAAAGGTCGAGCATGAATCATATAGTAGATATGATCAACATAGTGATGTTCACCATTGAAAACTACTCCATCTCACGAGATGATCGGGCTATTGGGGATCGTAGCAGAAATTTAAAATTTTCTACGCATCACCAAGATCAATCTATGGAGTCATCTAGCAACGAGAGGGAGAGGAGTGCATCTACATACCCTTGTAGATCGCGAGCGGAAGCGTTCAAGAGAACGGGGTTGATGGAGTCGTACTCGACGTGATCCAAGTCACCGATGATCCCAGTGCCGAACGGACGGCACCTCCGCGTTCAACACACGTATGGAGCGGAGACGCCTCCCGTGCCTTGATCCAGCAAGGAGGAGGGAGAGGTTGAGGAAGAGAGCTCCAACAGCAGCACGGCGGCGTGGTGGTGGTGGAGCGGCAGTACTCCGGCAGGGCTTCGCCAAGCTCTTAACGGAGGAGGAGAGGTGTTGGGGAGGGGAGGGGCTGCGCCTTTGATGTGGTATGCAGCCCTCCCCTTGCCCCTCTATTTGTAGGGGAAGGAGGAAGGGGGCCGGCCCCCTCTAGATGAGATCTAGAGGGAGGGCGGCGGCCAAGGGGGTGGCTTGCCCCCCAAGCAAGGGGGGCGCCCCCTCTAGGCCCCCCAACCCTAGGCGCATGGGCCCAAGGGGGTGCACCCAGCCCACTTGGGGCTGGTTCCCTTTCCTCTACGGCCCATGAGGCCCTCCGAGAGAGGTGGCCCCTCCCGGTGGATCCCCGGAACCCCTCCGGTGGCCTCGGTACAATACCGATATGCCCCCGAACCTTTCCGGTGACCGTATGACAACTTCCTATATATAAATCTTCACCTCCGGACCATTCCGAAACTCCTCGTGACGTCCGGGATCTCATCCGAGACTCCGAACAACATTCGGTAATCACATACAAGTCTTCCTAATAACCCTAGCGTCATCGGACCTTAAGTGTGTAGACCCTACGGGTTCGGGAACCATGTAGACATGACCGAGACAACTCTCCGGACAATAACCAACAGTGGGATCTTGATACCCATGTTGGCTCCCACATGTTCACTATGATCTCACCGGATGAACCACGATGTCGAGGATTCAAGCAATCTCGTATACAATTCCCTTTGTCAATCGGTATGTTACTTGCCCGAGATTCGATCGTCGGTATCCCAATACCCCGTTCAATCTCGTTACCGGGAAGTCACTTTACTCGTTCCGTGACACATCATCCCGTGACCAACCCTTAGTCACATTGAGCTCATTATGATGATGTCTTACCGAGTGGGCCCAGAGATACCTCTCCGTCATACGGAGTGACAAATCCCAGTCTCGATTCGTGCCAACCCAACAGACACTTTCGGAGATACCCGTAGTGCAACTTTATAATCACCCAGTTACGTTGTGAAGTTTGGCACACCCAAAGTATTCCTACAGTATCCGGGAGTTGCACAATCTCATGGTCTAAGGAAAAGATACTTGACATTAGAAAAGCTTTAGCAGACGAACTACAGGATCTTGCGCTATGCTTAGGATTGGGTCTTGTCCATCAAATCATTCTCCTAATGATGTGATCCCGTTATCAATGACATCCAATGTCCATGGTCAGGAAACCGTAACCATCTATTGATCAACGAGCTAGTCAACTAGAGGCTCACTAGGGACATGTTGTGGTCTATGTATTCACACATGTATTACGATTTGCGGATAACACAGTTATAGCATGAACAATAGACAATTATCATAAACAAGGAAATATAATAATAACCATTTTATTATTGCCTATAGGGCATATTTCCAACATTCTCCCACTTGCACTAGAGTCAATAATCTAATTACATTGTGATGAATCGAACATCCATAGACTTCTGGTGTTGATCATGTTTTGCTCGAGGAAGAGGTTTAGTCAATGGATCTGCGACATTCAGGTCCGTATGCACTTTACAAATATCTATGTCTCCATTTTGAACATTTTCACGAATGGAGTTGAAGCGACGCTTGATATGCCTGGTTTTCCTGTGAAACCTGGGCTCCTTGGCAAGGGCAATAGCTCCAGTGTTGTCACAGAAGAGAGTCATCGGGCCCGACGCATTGGGAATAACTCCTAGGTCGATAATGAACTCCTTTATCCAGATTGCTTCTTGTGCTGCCTCCGAGGCTGCCATGTACTCCGCTTTGCTTGCAACTGCACCAGCTGATTGCCCCACCATTCAAAATATACACGTATCCGGTTTATGACTTAGAGTCATCCAGATCTGTGTCGAAGCTAGCATCGACGTAACCCTTTACAACGAGCTCTTCATCACCTCCATAAATGAGAAACATATCCTTAGCCCTCTTCAGGTACTTCAGGATATTCTTGACCGCTGTCCAGTGTTCCATGCCGGGATTACTTTGGTACCTTCCTACCAAACTTACGGCAAGTTTTACATGAGGTCTGGTACACAGCATGGCATACATGATAGACCCTATGGCCGAGGCATAGGGGACGACACTCATCTTTTCTCTATCTTCTGCCGTGGTCGAGCATTGAGCCGTGCTCAATCTCATACCTTGCAATACAGGCAAGAATCCCTTCTTGGACTGATCCATATTGAACTTCTTCAATATCTTGTCAAGGTACATACTTTGTGAAAGACCAATGAGGTGTCTCGATCTATCTCTATAGATCTTGATGCCTAATACATAAGCAGCTTCTCCAAGGTCCTTCATTGAAAAACACTTGTTCAAGTAGGCCTTTATGCTTTCCAAGAATTCTATATTATTTCCCATCAATAGTATGTCATCCACATATAATATGAGAAATGCTACAGAGCTCCCACTCACTTTCTTGTAAACACATGCTTCTCCATAAGTCTGCGTAAACCCAAACGCTTTGATCATCTCATCAAATCGAATGTTCCAACTCCGAGATGCTTGCACCAGCCCATAGATTGAGCGTTGGAGCTTGCACACCTTGTCAGCATTCTTAGGATCGACAAAACCTTCCGGATGCATCATATACAATTCTTCCTTAAGGAAACCATTAAGGAATGTCGTTTTGACGTCCATTTGCCATATCTCATAATCATAGAATGCGGCAATTGCTAACATGATTCGGACGGACTTCAACTTCGCTACGGGTGAGAAAGCCTCATCGTAGTCAACCCCTTGAACTTGTCGATAACCCTTAGCGACAAGCCGAGCCTTATAGATGGTCACATTACCATCCGCGTATGTCTTCTTCTTAAAGATCCATTTCTTTTCTATGGCTCGCCGATCATCGGGCAAGTCAGTCAAAGTCCATACTTCATTTTCATACATGGATCCTATCTCGGATTTCATGGCTTCCAGCCATTTGTCGGAATCTGGGCCCGCCATTGCTTCTTTATAGTTCGAAGGTTCACCATTGTCTAACAACATGATTTCCAGGACAGGGTTGTTGTACCACTCTGGTGCGGAACGTGTCCTTATGGACCTACGAAGTTCAGTAGCAACTTGATCTGAAGTTTCATGATCATCATTAACTTCCTCTCTAGTTGGTGCAGGCACCTCAGAAACATTTTCTTGAGCTGCGCCACTCTCCGGTTCAAGAGGCAATACTTCATCAAGTTCTACTTTCCTCCCACTTACTTCTTTCAAGAGAAACTATTTCTCTAGAAAGGATCCATTCTTGGCAACAAAGATCTTGCCTTCGAATCTGAGGTAGAAGGTATACCCAATAGTTTCTTTAGGGCATCCTATGAAGACGCATTTTCCCGATTTGGGTTCGAGCTTTTCAGGTTGAAGTTTCTTGACATAAGCATCGCATCCCCAAACTTTCAGAAACGACCGCTTATGTTTCTTACCAAACCACAATTCATACGGTGTCGTCTCAACGGATTTCAACGGAGCCCTATTTAAAGTGAATGTGGCAGTCTCTATAGCATAACCCCAAAATGATAGCGGTAGATTGGTAAGAGACATCATAGATCGCACCATATCCAATAGGGTGTGATTACGACGTTCGGACACACCATTACGTTGTGGTGTTCCAGGCGGCGTGAGTTGTGAAACTATTCCACATTTCCTTAAGTGCGTGCCAAATTCGTGACTCAAATATTCTCCCCCACGATTTGATCGTAAGAACTTGATTTTCCTGTCACGTTGATTCTCAACCTCACTCTGAAATTCCTTGAACTTTTCAAAGGTCTCAGACTTGTGTTTCATTAAGTAGACATACCCTTATCTACTCAAGTCATCAGTGAGGGTGAGAACATAACGATAGCCACCGCGAGCCTCCACACTCATTGGACCGCACACATCAGTATGTATGATTTCCAATAAGTTGGTTGCTCGCTCCATTGTTCCGGAGAATGGAGTCTTGGTCATTTTTCCCATGAGGCATGGTTCGCACATGTCAAATGATTCATAATCAAGAGACTCCAAAAGTCCATCTGCATGGAGTTTCTTCATGCGTTTGACACCAATGTGACCAAGGCGGCAGTGCCACAAGTATGTGGGACTATCATTATCAACCTTACACCTTTTGGCATTCACACTATGAATATGTGTAACATCACGTTCGAGATTAAATAAGAATAAACCATTGACCAGCGGGGCATGACCATAAAACATGTCTCTCATATAAATAGAACAACCATTATTCTCATATTTAAATGAGTAGCCATCTCGCATTAAACGAGATCCAGATACAATGTTCATGCTCAAAGTTGGTACTACATAATAATTATTGAGGTTTAAAACTAATCCTGTAGGTAAATATAGAGGTAGCGTGCCGACGGCGATCACATCAACCTTGGAACCATTCCCGACGCGCATCGTCACCTCGTCCTTCGCCAGTCTCCGTTTATTCCGCAGTTTCTATTTTGAGTTACAAATATGAGCAACTGCACAGGTATCAAATACCCAGGAGCTACTACGAGCGCTGGTTAGGTACACATCAATAACATGTATATCACATATACCTTTGGTATTGCCGGCCTTCTTATCCGCTAAGTACTTGGGGCAGTTCCGCTTCCACTGACCGTTTCCCTTGCAATAAAAGCACTCAGTCTCAGGCTTGGGTCCATTCTTTGGCTTCTTCCCGGTAGCTTGCTTACCGGGTGCGGCAACTCCCTTGCCGTCCTTCTTGAAGTTCTTTTTACCCTTGCCTTTCTTGAACTTAGTGGTTTTATTCACCATCAACACTTGATGTTCCTTTTTGATTTCCACCTCCGCTGGTTTCAGCATTGAATATACCTCAGGAATGGTCTTTTCCATCCCCTGCATATTGAAGTTCATCACAAAGCTCTTGTAGCTAGGTGGGAGCGACTGAAGGATTCTGTCAACGACCGCATCATCCGGGAGATTAACTCCCAGCTGAGACAAGCGGTTGTGCAACCAGACATTTTGAGTATGTGCTCGCTGACGGAACTATTCTCCTCCATCTTACAACTATAGAACTTGTCAGAGACTTCATATCTCTCGACCCGGGCATGAGCTTGGAAAACCATTTTCAGCTCTTGGAACATCTCATATGCTCTGTGTTGCTCAAAACGCTTTTGGAGCCCCGGTTCTAAGCTGTAAAGCATGCCGCACTGAACCAGGGAGTAATCATCACTACGCGTCTGCCAAGCGTTAATAACGTCTTGTTCTACAGGGAAAACAGGTGCTTCACCTAGCGATGCATCAAGGACATATGCTTTCCTAACAGCTATGAGGATAATCCTCAGGTTACGGACCCAGTCCGTGTAGTTGCTGCCATCGTGTTTCAGCTTGGTTTTCTCTAGGAACGCGTCAAAGTTGAGGGCAACATTAGCGTGGGCCATTTGATCTACAAGACATATTGCAAAGATTTTTAGACTATGTTCATGATAATTAAGTTCATCTAATCAAATTATTTAATGAACTCCCACTCAGATAGACATCCCTCTAGTCATCTGAGTGATACATGATCCGAGTCAACTAGGCTGTGTCCGATCATCACGTGAGACAGACTAGTCATCATCGGTGAACATTTTCATGTTGATCATATCTTCTATACGACTCATGTTCGACCTTTCAGTCTTCCATGTTCCGAGGCCATGTTTGTACATGCTAGGCTCGTCAAGTCAACCTAAGTGTAATGCGTGTGTAAATCTGGCTTACACCCGTTGTATGCGAACGTTAGAACATATCACACCCGATCATCACGTGGTGCTTCGGAAAAACGGACCTTAGCAACGGTGCACAGTTAGGGGGAACACTTTCCTGAAATTATTGCGAGGGATCATCTTATTTATGCTACCGTCGTTCTAAGCAAATAAGATGTAAAACATGATAAACATCACATGCAATCAAATAGTGACATGATATGGCCAATATCATTTTGCTCCTTTTGATCTCCATCTTCGGGGCGCCATGATCATCATCGTCACCGGCATGACACCATGACCTCCATCATCATGATCTCCATCATCGTGTCTTCATGAAGTTGTCTCGCCAACTATTACTTCTACTACTATGGCTAACGTTTAGCGATAAAGTAAAGTAATCACATGACGTTTATGTTGACACGCACATCATAAATAAATTAAGACAACTCCTATGGCTCCTGCCGGTTGTCATACTCATCGACATGCAAGTCGTGATTCCTATTACAAGAACATGATCAATCTCATACATCACATATATCATTCATCACATCCTTTGGCCATATCACATCACACGGCATATGCTGCAAAAACAAGTTAGACGTCCTCTAATTGTTGTTGCAAGTTTTACGTGGCTGCTATAGGTTTCTAGCAAGGACGTTTCTTACCTACGCCAAAACCACAACATGATATGCCAATTTCTATTTACCCTTCATAAGGACCCTTTTCATCGAATCTGATCCGACTAAAGTGGGAGAGACAGACACCTGCTAGCCACCTTATGCAACTAGTGCATGTCAGTCGGTGGAACCAGTCTCACGTAAGCGTACGTGTAAGGTCGGTCCGGGACGCTTCATCCACGATGACGCTGAATCAAGATAAGACTAGTAACGGCAAGTAAATTGACAAAATCGACGCCCACAACAACTTGTGTTCTACTCGTGCATAGAAACTACGCATAGACCTAGCTCTGATACCACTGTTGGGGATCGTAGCAGAAATTTAAAATTTTCTACGCATCACCAAGATCAATCTATGGAGTCATCTAGCAACGAGAGGGACAGGAGTGCATCTACATACCCTTGTAGATCGCGAGCGGAAGCGTTCAAGAGAACGGGGTTGATGGAGTCGTACTCGACGTGATCCAAATCACCGATGATCCCAGTGCCGAACGGACGGCACCTCCGCGTTCAACACACGTACGGAGCGGAGACGTCTTCCGCGCCTTGATCCAGCAAGGAGGAGGGAGAGGTCGAGGAAGAGAGCTCCAATAGCAGCACGACGGCGTGGTGGTGGTGGAGCGGCAGTACTCTGGCAGGGTTTCGCCAAGCTCTTAACGGAGGAGGAGAGGTGTTGGGGAGGGGAGGGGCTGCGCCTTTGATGTGGTGTCCAGCCCTCCCCTTGCCCCTCTATTTATAGGGGAAGGAGGAAGGGGGGCGGCCCCCTCTAGATGAGATCTAGAGCGGGGCGGCGGCCAAGGGGGTAGCTTGCCCCCCAAGCAAGGGGGGCGCCCCCTCTAGGGTTTCCCCCCCAACCCTAGGTGCATGGGCCCAAGGGGGGTGTGCCCAGCCCACTTGGGGCTGGTTCCCTTTCCTATACGGCCCATGAGGCCCTCCGAGAGAGGTGGCCCCTCCTGGTGGACCCCCGGAACCCCTCCCGTGGCCCCGGTACAATACCGATATGCCCCTGAACCTTTCCGGTGACCGTATGACAACTTCCTATATGTAAATCTTCACCTCCGGACCATTCCGGAACTCCTCGTGACGTCCGAGATCTCATTCAAGACTCCGAACAACATTCGTTAATCACATACAAGTCTACCTAATAACCCTAGCGTCATCGAACCTTAAGTGTGTAGACCCTACGGGTTCGGGAACCATGCAGACATGACCGAGACAACTCTCCGGCCAATAACCAACAGCGGTATCTGGATACCCATGTTGGCTCTCACATGTTCCACGATGATCTCATCAGATGAACCACGATGTCGAGGATTCAAGCAATCTCGTATACAATTCCATTTGTCAATAGGTACGTTACTTGCCCGAGATTCGATCATCGGTATCGCAATACCTCGTTCAATCTCGTTACCGGCAAGTCACTTTACTCATTCCATAACACATCATCCCGTGACCAACCCTTAGTCACATTGAGCTCATTACGATGATATCTTACCGAGTGGGCCCAGAGATACCTCTCCGTCATACGGAGTGACAAATCCCAGTCTCGATTCGTGCCAACCCAACAGACACTTTCAGAGATACCCATAGTGCACCTTTATAGTCACCCAGTTACGTTGTGACGTTTGGCACACCCAAAGTATTCCTACAGTATCCGAGAGTTGCACAATCTCATGGTCTAAGGAAAAGATACTTGACATTAGAAAAGCTTTAGCAGACGAACTACACGATCTTGCGCTATGCTTAGGATTGGGTCTTGTCCATCACATCATTCCCCTAATGATGTGATCCCGTTATCAATGACATCCAATGTCCATGGTCAGGAAACCGTAAACATCTATTGATCAACGAGCTAGTCAACTAGAGGCTCACTAGGGACATGTTGTGGTCTATGTATTCACACATGTATTACGATTTCCAGATAACACAATTATTGCATGAACAATAGACAATTATCATGAACAAGGAAATATAATAATAACCATTTTATTATTGCCTCTAGGGCATATTTCCAACACGGACATGGTTTAGTTGATATGGATCACGTGATCACTTAGATGATTAGAGAGATATCTATCTAAGTGGGAGTTCTTAAGTAATATGATTAATTGAACTTTAATTTATCATGAACTTAGTCCTGATAGTATTTGCATAACTATGTTGTAGATCAATAGCTCGCGATGTAGCTCCCCGTTTATTTTTGATATGTTCCTAGAGAAAAACTATGTTGAAAGATGATAGTAGCAAAGATGCGGATTGGATCCGTGATCTGAGGATTATCCTCGTTGCTGCACAGAAGAATTATGTCCTTGATGCACCGCTAGGGGACATAACTATTACAGGAGCAAATGCAGACGTTATGAATGTTTGGCAAAGCTCGGTATGATGACTACTTGATGGTTTAGTGCACCATCTTTACGGCTCAGAACCGGGACTTCATAAACGTTTTAAACGCCATGGAACATATAAGATGTTCCAAGAGTTGAAACTAGTATTTCAGACTCATGCCCGTGTCGAGAGGTATGAGACCTCTGACAGTACTTTGCCTACAAGATGGAGGAGAATATCTCAACCAATGAGCATGTGCTCAGATTGTCTGAGTACTACAATTGCTTGAATCAAGTGGGAGTTAATCTTCCAGATAAAATAGTGATTGAAAGAGTTCTCTAGTCACTATCACCAAGTTACTGGAACTTCGTGATGAACTATAATATGCAAGGGATGACAAAAGTAATTCCCAAGCTCTTCGCGATGCTAAAATTAGGGAAGGTAGAAATCAAGAAGCATCAAGTGTTGATAGTTGACAAGACCACTAGTTTCAAGTAAAAGGGAAATGGAAAGAAAGGGAACTTTAAGAAGAATGGCAAGCAAGTTGCCACTCCCATGAAGAAGCCCAAAGCTAGACCCAAGTCTGAAACTGAGTGCTTCTACTACAAAGGAAATGGTCACTGGAGTGGAACTGCCCTAGATACTTGGCGGATAAGAAGGATGGCATACTGAACAAAGGTATATTGGATATACACGTTATTGATGTGTACTTTACTAGTGTTTATAGAAACCCCTCGGTATTTGATACTGGTTCAGTTGCTAAGAGTAGTAACTCGAAACGGGAGTTGCAAAATAAACAGAGACTAGTTAAGGGTGAGGTGATGATGTGTGTTGGAAGTGATTCCAATGTTGATAAGGTCACCATCGCACACTCCCTTTACCTTCGGGATTAGTGTTGAACCTAAAATAAATGTTATTTGGTGTTTGCGTTGAGCATGAATATGATTGGATCATGTTTATTGCAACACGGTTATTCATTTAAGTCAAAGAATAATTGTTGTTCTATTTACATGAATAAAACCTTCTATGGTCATACACTCAATATAAATGGTTTATTGAATCTCGATCGTAGTGATACACATATTCATAATATTGAACCCAAAAGATGCAAAGTTAATAATGATAGTGCAACTTATTTGTGGCACTGCCATTTAGGTCATATTGGTGTAAAGCGCATGAAGAAACTCCATGCTGATGGGCTTTTGGAATCACTTGATGCTTGCGAACCATGCCTCATGGCAAGATGACTAAGACTTCGTTCTCTGGAACAGAAGAGCGAGCAACGGACTTATTGAAAATAATATATACTGATGTATGTGGTCCGATGAGTGTTGAGGCTCGCGGTGGGTATCGTTATTTTTTGACCTTCATAGATGATTTAAGCAGATATGGGTATATCTACTTGATGAAACATAAGTCTGAAACATTTGAAAAGTTCAAAGAATTTCAGAGTGAAGTGGAAAATTATCGTAAACAGAAAATAAAGTTTCTACGATTTGATCGTGGAGACATATATTTGAGTTACGAGTTTGGTCTTCAACTAAAACAATGTGGAATAGTTTCACAAATTTATGCCACCTGGAACACCACAGCATAATGGTGTGTCCGAACGTCATGACCGTACTTTATTGTACATAGTGCAATCTATGATGTCTCTTACCAATTTACCACTATAGTTTTGGGGTTATGCATTAGAGACAGCTACATTCACGTTAAATATGGCACCGTCTAATCTGTTGAGACGGCACCATATGAACTATGGTT